>CM028138.1:481610000-484512500 GCA_016271365.2 Neoceratodus forsteri | reverse complement strand
ATAAATATAAACACACATACACACTGAATCAAACGTATACACACACACAGATACAAACACACATAGGTACATAAACACACACACAGAATCAACAACACATATACACAGATACAAACGCACACATAGGTACATAAATACACACACACACACTGAACTCAACTATACATACACACACACACACACATACATAAACACACACAGAATCAAACATACATATACATAGATACAAACACACATTGAGGTGCATAAATATACACACACACTGAATCAAATGTATACATACACATAGATACAAGCACACACATAGGTACATAAATATACACACACATACACATTGAATCAAACTTATACATACACACAAATACAAACACACACATAGGTACACAAATACACACACACACAGAATCAAACGTATACATACACAAAGATACAAACACACAGAGGTACATAAATACACAAACACACGCACACTGAATTAAACTTATACATACACAGATACACACACACACACATACACAGGTACATAAATATAAACACACATACACACTAAATCAAACCTATACATACACACAGATACAAACACACATAGGTAAATAAACACACACATATACACACACACAGAATCAAACATACATATACATAGATACAAACACACATTGAGGTGCATAAATATACACACACACACACACTGAATCAAACGTATACATACACATAGATACAAGCACAAACATAGGTACATAAATATATACACACACACACTGAATCGAACTCATACATACACACAGATACAAACACACACATAGGTACACAAATACACACACACTGAATCAAAGATACATACACAAAGATACAAACACACAGAGGTACATAAATACACACACACACACGCACACTGAATTAAACTTATACATACACAGATACACACACACACACACACACACACACACAAAGGTACATAAATATACACACACACACAGAATCAAACATACATACATACATACAGATACAAACACATACAGAGGTACATAAATACATATATACACACACACAGATACAAACACACATTGAGGTGCATAAATACACACACACTGAATCAAATGTATACATACACATAGATACAAACATGCATAGGTACATAAATATATATATACACACACACAGAGAATCAAACATACATACACACAGATATAAACACACATTGAGTTGCATAAATATACACACAAACACACTGAATCAAACGTATCCATACACATAGATGCAAACACACACAGCTACATAAATATACACACACACACAGATACAAACACACACATACAGCAGGTACATAAACACACACACACACACACACAGAATCAAACATACATATACACAGATACAAACACACATTGAGGTGCATAAATATACATTCACACACACAGAGATACAAGCACACACATAGGTACATAAATATATACACACACACTGAATCAAACATACACACATACACACACACACTTTGAATCAAACTTATACATACACAGATACACACACACACACACACACACAGGTACATAAACACGCATACACACTGAATCAAACTTATACATACACACAGATACAAACACACACATAGGTACATAAACACACACACACACACAGACTCAAACATACATATACACAGATACACACACACACTGAATCAAACTTATACACACAGATACAGCTACAAACATACACATAGGTACATAAATATACACACACACACTCTGAATCAAACTTATACATACACACAGACACAGATACAAACATATACATAGGTACATAAATATACACACACACATACATAATCAAACATACATACACACAGATACAAACACACACATAGGTACATAAATACACACACACACTCTGAATCAAAGTTATACATACACACAGATACAAACACACACAAAGGTACATAAATATACACACACACACACACTCTCTGAATCAAACTTATACATACACACTCATAATCAAACATACAATATACACAGATACAAACACACACAGAGGTACATAAATACACACACACACACACAGATACAAACACACACATAGGTACATAAATACACACACACACACTGAATCAAAGTTATACATACACACAGATACAAACACGCACAAAGGTACATAAATATACACACACACACACACACACACACACTCTCTGAATCAAACTTATACATACACACTCATAATCAAACATACAATATATACAGATACAAACACACACAGAGGTACATAAATACACACACACACAGATACAAACACACACAGAGGTACATAAATACACACACACAGAATCAAACATACATACAGATACATACACACACATAGGTACATAAATACACACACACACACTGAATCAAACATACATATACACAGATACAAACACACACAGAGGTACATAAATACACACACACACACTGAATAAAATTTATACATACACACAGATACAAACATACACATCAGTACATAAATATACACACACACACAGAATCAAACATACATATACAGACATACAAACACACTAATAGGTACACACACACACATATACATTGAATCAAACTTATACATACACACACATATACAGAGGTACATAAACACACACACTCCATCAAACATATATACACACAGATACAAACACACACACATAGGTAGATAAATACACACACACACACACACACTGAATCAAACTTATACATACACACAGATACAGACACAAACATATACAGAGGTACATAAATATATACACACACACACACACACAGAATCAAACATAAATACACACACACATAGATACATATACACACACTGAATCAAACTTATACATACACACAGATACAAACACATAAAGAGGTACATAAATACACACACACACACACACACACACTGAATCAAACTTGTACATACACACAGATACAAACACACACATGGGTATAAAAATATACACACACACACACTCACAGAATGAAACATACAATATACACAGATACAAACACACAGAGGTACATAAATACACACACGCCCACACACAGAATCAAACATACAATATACACAGATACAAACACACATAGGTACATAAATACACACACACACTGAATCAAACTTATACATACACACAAACATACACATAGGTACATAAATATATACACACACAAACACACACACAGAATCAAACATACATATACACAGATACAAATATACACATATATATATATATATATATATATATATATATATATATACAAACACACACACAAAATCAAACATACATATACACAGATACAAACACACACAGAGGTACATAAATATATACACATACACACACACAGAATCAAACATACATATACACAGATACCAACACATACAGAGGTACATAAATATATAGACACACACACACACACTGAATCAAACTTATACATACACACAGATACAAACATACACATAGGTACATAAATATACACACACAGAATCAAACATACATACACATAGATACAAACACACACACAGAGGTACGTAAATACACACACACTGAATCAAACATATATACACATAGATACAAACACACACAGAGGTACATAAATACACACACACACACTCTGAATCAAACTTATACATACACACATACACACACACTGAATCACACTTATACATACACACAGACACACACACACACACACAGGTACCTAAATACACACACACTGAATCAAACATACATATACACAGATACAAACACACACAGAGGTATATAAATATACACACACTGAATCAAACCTATACATACAACACAGATACAGATATAAACATATTTATTTATTTATTTAGTTTTTGTTGACCGGGTAAGTGCACTAGACAAATCCTGCCTATTTTCAGGAACAACCCGGGGAAGGGGGATACAGATGAATGCCAACTGACCTTGAACCAGATTAAGCTATTTGTGGCATTTTTAGCGAATGAGGGAAATTTGGCCAGGACACTGGGGAAATTCCCCTACTCTTTTCGATAAGTGTCATGGGATCTTTAACATCCACCTGAACTACCACCAAGCCAGGCAGATGGGACCTCGGTTTAACGTCTCATCCAAAAGACGGCACCTCAGAAGTGCAGCACCCCTCTCATGCTGCACTACAGTGTCAGTACTGGGAAATTAACCAAAGTGCCAGATGTGGGAACTGAACCCACAGCCCTCTGATCTCCCGGCCTCAGAGGCGAGTGTGCTACCTACTGAGCCACTGACAAACATACACATAGGTACATAAATATACACACACACACACACACACACACACACACACACAGAATCAAACATACATACAGGTACATAAATATATACACACACACACACACGCACACTGAATCATACTTATACATACACACAGATACAAACTCATACAGAGGTACATAGATATACACACACACTAAATCAAACTTATACATACACACAGATACAAACTCATACAGAGGTACATAGACATACACACACACTGAATCAAACTTATACATACAAAGGTACAAACACATACAGAGATACATAAATATACACACACACACACTGAATCAAACTTATACATACACACAGATACAAACACACACATAGGTACATAAATACACATACACACACAGAATTAAACACACATATACACAGATACAAACACAAGGAGGTACATAAATACACACACACACATGCTGACGAACACTAATATACACATTGACGCAAACTTATACATACACACAGATACAAACACACACAGAGGCACAAAAATGCATACACATGGATAAGAACACATACACTGACGCACGCTAATACACAGATGGAAACACACACTGACACACATTAATACAAACACACAGATGCAAACCTGCACACTGGCACACAGTGCTACATGTACACACACACACGTGCCTGCGCACACATTACTGATGCACTTTGATACACAAACACACATGGGAACACACACAGATGTACACTTATATATACACACAGACATGAACACACACACACACGGTTCTATGTGACAATAGGGAAACTATAAGAGTGAAGCACATATGGGCAAAACAATATCACTGAACACAAATACCATGCATGCCAACAACAGTGACCGTCACAAAAGCGACACCAACAGTAAAATAAAACTATATAAACCAATTGGCAGGGGCAACCACCAGGTATAATTCTGTGCATGCTGCAAGGTAAGTCTTGCGGTGTACACTGCATCTGGGACCTAAAACAAAAGAGGCAGTGCTGCACACTCTCCATTCCCCAGCATCAATTCGACAGGAAGCAGAGTCACAAACCTATGTGGTGATGGCTGATACACAGCACAAGTGTTGCCAAGGTGTCAGTGTCAAGAGCTTGTTATTTTAAGATGGGGGGGGGTGCAGAGTGTGTGCCATCATGTAACAGTTCACATACACTTCACAACATGATATGCCAGGGGCTTTGCTTCCGCACCCCCTATCTTAAATTAACAAACTCTGAGACACACATTGACACTAACACCGTGGTAACACTTGCACTCACTGGAATGACACTGTCGCTCAAGTTGCACTGTCACTCAAGTTGCAGGCACTTAAATTGAGTCACCCATATTACAGGATACACACACGCACACAAACACACTCTCTAAGACACAATAATACACACTGACATACAGTATACACAGATGCACACGCACTGACACACACTAATACATACACAGATGCATACACACACTGGCATATCCTGATATATACTGCACACAAATGCAGACATACACTAATACATACACACAGATGAGCCCACCCTAACCATGAATGCATGCATTGATACACACACACACACACACATAAACATTTGCATAATTTTTTTTACATATGTTCCGTTGCTGGCTCTGGCAGCTGGTGTCACTTTGCAGCCATACTTCATTCTGTACTTAATAGCCTGATCTTTGTCTCCACTCTCCTCACCCAAAACTCTAGCCAGGACAAAGTGAAGATGCACCACATCCTGTAATAGGCTGAAGACGTGCATCGGGAGGCAGGATTTCTGCAGCTGTTTTTTACAGCCTGGAACCAGAAGGTTAGTTGGGAGGCGGGCAGAAGGTCTGCAGCAGGTGAGCGTAGCTTTTTGCAGCCTGGGGCCAGAGGGTTAGTCAGGAGGCAGATGGGAGTTTAGCAGCAGGTGGGGGCAGTTTTTCTGTAGTTGGGGACAGATAGTCAGGAAGAGGGCCAGAGTTCTGAAGTTGGGGAAAGTTGTTTAGTGAAGCCGGGGGCCACAGTGTTAGTTAGGAGGTAGGAGGTGGGCAGGAGTTCTGCAGTGGAGAGGGAGTGTTCATTACTACCAGGAACCAGAGGGTTAGTTACAAGATGGGCAGGAGTTCAGAAACTGGCGAGAACTGTTTTTTTTGCAGCCGGGGCAGGAGTGTTACTCAGGAGGCAGGTGGGTGTTCAGCAGCAGGTGGGGGCAGCATTTTGTAGCTGGGGACAGAGGGTTAGGCAGGTGGGAGTTCTGAAGTGGGGGAAAGTTGTATAGTGAAGCCGGGGGCCACAGTGTCACAGTGTTAATTAGGAGGTGGGCAGGAGTTCTGCAGCAGTGGAGGGTTGTTTTTTACTGCCAGGAAACAGAGGGTTAGTTACAAGATGGGCAGGAGTTTGGAAGCTGGTGAGATTTGTTTTTCGTATCCAGGGCTAGAGATTTAGTCGAGAGACAGGCGGGTGTTAAGCAGCAGGGGGAGTTCTTTTATGCAGCCAGGACCGCAGTGTTAGTGGGGACATGGGCATAAGTTCTGCAGCGAGTGCTGAGCTGCTGCTTGCAGATGGGGTCCACAGGATTAATTAGGAGGTGGCAGGACTTAAGCAGAGGATGGCAACTGTTCTTGCAGCTGGGGCCAGAGTGCTAGTCAGGAAGCAAGCGGGAGTTCATCAGTATTTTTGTAGCTGGGGTTGGAGGGTTTGTTGGGAGGTAGGCAGGAGTCTGTCAGTAGGTGGGACTTGTTTTTTTTAAGCTGGGGCCCGGAACATTAGTTGCGAGGTGGGCGAGAGTTCGGCAGCAGGTAGTTTTTTTGCTACCTGGGCCACAGTGCTACAGTGCTAGTCAGGAGGTGAGAGTTCAGCAGTGGGTGGAAGACATTTTATGCAGCAGGGGGCTGAAGGGTATGTCTGGTGGCATGCAGGAGTTCTGCAGCGGGTGGCAGCTGATTTCTGCAGCCAGGCCAAAGTGTTAGAAGGTAGACAGGCAAATGTTTGGCAGCAGGTGGGAGTCGTTTTGCAGCCAGGGGGACCAGGGGATAGCTGGGAGGCAGGCAGGAATTCGGCAGTATGTAGGAGAAGTTTCTTCAGCCAGGAACCAGTGGTTATGTGGAAGGCAGCTAGGAGCTGGTAACTGTTGAAGTTATTGGCATAGCTGGGTTTGAGGGGGTAGACAGGAGGTGGGCAGTAATTGCACCAGTAGGTGGGAGGCACTTGACACCTATGAAGTGATCCGTCAGGCAGTCCAAAGGGAAATGGCAGGCTCCGCCATCCCCCAGGCAGTCCAAGACAATCTAATGCTGATTTCCTGCACACAGACAGATTACATCACTCTGGAAGCTCCTGATAGGTACAGCAGATGACAAAAGTCATGTGTGATTTTTGCATGTTAAAGACAGGCCTGCACAGCATAGTTTCTCTTAGTTCCTCTTGTTTTTGGGAAAACTCATAGAGCAATGACAAAAGATGGGCTGCAATGCTGTGGCCCCTTAAAAATGCATGCCCACATACCGCCATTGTACTCATTATGTATACAGATCTGCCTGACCTCAGCTTTTTCCACATTTCTTCAGTTGTTCCCAGTCTAGAAGAGGAAACTGCATTATAAAGTGCCAAACTATGGAAAAAAGCTGACACTGTTTGCCACTTTTTACAATAACTGGGGGGAAATCACCACAATTGCAATAAAACGTGGCAACATGTAGACTTTTCCCCCCCAGTTTTTTTTTTGGTTTGTTTTTTATGTTTGCTTGCACGCATGTGCAAGAAACATAGTGCGATGATCCAAAATGCAATGCCATACAGTAGAAAGGGAGAGCACCGCTTGAGTGAGTAGCGCTCCCTCTCCCCAACCACACACACACACACCCGTGCGCGCACGCATATTGCATGCTCGTGCGCCCCCCCACGCACACACTGTATGGCCGACGGGGGTGCCCAATCCTCGGCCAGCTTCCACGCCACCGTCCCCCAAAGTACAAGCTTTCCAGTTGCCACGCTGCAAAATTATTATTGCCGAGGGTGCCAATCCCCGTCGGCTCAGGCCCCCAAAATAGCCTTCAGCTGCCACGCTGGAAGCCCACTAGCGAGCAAGCGTCCAGCGTCGTCTTCCCAAAAACCTGTAAACAAAAAAATGGTCCCTCGTAGTCTCCCTGCCTCCACGCACCACCCACTGCGCACCCTGCCTCCCCACACCCTCCCACCCCATACTTACCTCCGAGTCCCGCACGATCTTCAGTGGACCGGGAACATGTCTGCATTTTCAAAGCCGACCGCTGAACTGAGGAAATGCCGGTAAGCTGTATAATATAATAAATAGGATTTTCTCAACTTTGATGCATATCTCAGGCATTTTTTTGAATTTTGGCACCAAATTTTCAACATGGGGTTTCTAGGAGCCCTCCTCATGAATTCTTGAACTGTCATGGAGTTAATCAGGCCTGAAGGGTGATTTCGCGATCACTGCGTGAAATCATCTTTAGGGCCCGATTAAGGAAATGACATTGCCAGTGTTCATAAGGTGGGCTCTCAAAAAGTGTATGTTGCAAATTTGGTGAAAATATTCCTAAGCCGGCCCATCTTCGCAGTGGTTGGATTTCCGCTTTCGACGCCAGCGACCCGGGTTCGAGAGCAAGCTCGGGTCGCTGGAGGGCCGGCCGGGGGGAGGCAGCTTGAGCATCCCATGACGGCTCGCTGTCTTCAGGGAGGGAAGGGGCTGCGACCCAGTGTTGAAGCGACCACTGGTGGAGGCCAGGGATAGAGCAACACGTCAGGGTCATTGGGGTGGTGCATGACAGACGTTGGCTCTTGCCTTGATATCCGGACATCACGCACCTCAAGAAAGCCAGGAAAATCGCTCGCTGGCCACCGGATGACTGACTGCTCTCTGTTCCCTGAGGGCCTCCAGAGCCTTCCCAGGGCCTCCTGTTCCTCGGCAGCATCCCCGTGCCCTAGGAGTATATGCTGGGTCACGCCTCTCCCCGGTGCCTTCCCCTCAGAGGAGGGTGACCCATGAGAAGGGATACGCTGGATATCCCGGGTTGGCTGCAATATGAGGATCAGAGGAGGGCTGGGTAAGGACAGTAGGGACTGGGGGGGAACTTGGTAGAGCCCGAAGGAGTGGTGGACCAGTGAGCATGGGGCGGAAAAATAGATTACACACAAAAAAAAAATTCCTAATAATGACTGTTTTACGAGCGTGCATTGCGCAGTTCCTACGCACACTCGTAAGTTCGCAAATTTTTAATATTTGCTCTCCGGATTTTCAACACTGCCATTTTACCACACCTCCTTATGAGCAGTATAGCTGTCATTTTTCACATCTTGCCCAAAATGTGTTTCCGCGCATGTAGCGCACAATGGCACAGTCGGTGTGCGCAATCAATGTGTGGGACAGATTAAGAAAATCACAGTGACACTGTTCATGAGCAGAGGTCTTAAAATGGCTATGTTGAAAATTTGGTAAAAAATTCCCAAAAGTGACTGTTTTCGAAGCACACATTGCGCAGTTCCTACGAACGCTTGCAAGTTTGCAAATTTTTAATATTTGCACGCCAGATTTTCAACATTGCCATTTTACCACACTTCCTTATGAGCAGTACAGCTGCCATTTTTCACATCTCGCCCAAAATGTGTTTCCGCACATGTAGCGCACAATGGTGCAGTCGGTGTGTGAAAGCAATGTTTGGGAAAGATTAAGAAAATCACAGCAACACTGGTCATGATCAGAGGTCTTAAAATGGCTATGTTGAAAATTTGGTGACAAAAGTCCATAAAATGACTGTGTTATGAGTGAGCATTGCGCAGTTTCCACGCACCCTCGTAAGTTCATGATTTTGTAATATTTTCAGTCCAGATTTTCACCAGTGGCATTTTTCCACACTTACTTATGAACAGTACAGCTGTCATTTTCACAACATGGCGAAATGTGTTTTCACACTTTTAGCACAGAAATGCGTGGTCGCTGTGGGAAATAATTGTTGGGACAGATAAAGAAAATCACAGTGACACTGCTCATGACGGAGGTCCCAAAATGCCTCTGTTGACAATCTGCTGTAAAAATCCCAAGCAATTACATTTCTGGGGTCTTGGTGCACAGATTTCTCATGCCTTTCGTGCCCACCAGTTTTAATATTTTCACTGCAGATTTTCAACATTGCCATTTACACCTCCCCATCAACAGTAGAGCTGTCATTTTTCACATCCTGTTCGGAATGTGTTTTTGCACCTGTGGTGAAAAATGCCGTAGTCACTGTGCAAAAGCAGCTTCCGGCTAACAAACTGATATTGCAACTGTTCATGAGGTGGGGGTCACAAAAAAACATGTTGAACATTTGGAGTGAAAATACCAACGAATGCCTGAGGCATTAGGGTTTTTGACCATAACGCCCCACCCTGTAGAGAATGACAGGCATCAGGGCTGTGACTTGGGATTGTCGCCTGTAATGCTCATACCATTCCACCCCCACCCATACTCTGCAGCCACTGAGAGGCATAGAGGTGTGCCTTGGACTCTTCGGCCCCAAAGTTCACCCCATTCTCCTATACCGCACCCATCTCACCATATTTCCTGATGGAATGGGGTGCGCATAAGGGCCAAAGACCCCAAGGCACACCGTGACACTCGTCGGTGTCTGCATGCTAGGGTGTAGTGAAATGGCGTGGCCGTTATGCCAGACGACCCAAAGGCACACCCCAATGCCTGTCACTATCTGCAAGGTGGTGATGGGGTTGGCTTCAGTTCAATACTTCACTGGCATTCCTATTATGCAGCTCTGTAACTTCTACACTACCAATGCCAATGCCAGCAAGCAAACATTCGGCATTGACAAATGCTTTTTTTTTTTAACCGCAGTTGAAGGACTGGCCAACCTAGGAGGCACTGGAATAGTGAGATCACCATGAAACAAGCATTTGTCAATGCCAAATGTTTGCTTGCTGGCATTGGCATTGGTAGTTCAGGAGTTAGGAGATGCATAATAGGAATGGCGGTGAATATTGAGTAACATACCCCACCCCTGCAGAGACTGACAGGCGTCCAGGAGTGCCTGTAGGTCGTCGGCCCTAACACTCACACCATTCCATCTCACCCCACCCTGCAGACACCGACAGGTGTCGCAGTGTGCCTTGAGGTCTTCGGCCCTTATGCTCACTCCATTCCATAAGGAAATAAGCTGAGATGGGTGCAGTATAGGAGAATGGGGTGAACGTTAGGACCAAAGACCCCAAGGCACACCTCGATGCCTGTCAGTGGCTGCAAGGTGGGGGTGGAATGACGTGAGGATTACGGCCGACGACCCCAAGTCAAACCCCCGACGCCTGTCAGTCTGTACATGGTGGGCGCTACGGTTGGAAACCCTAATGCCCTGGGCATTTGTTGGTATTTTTGCTCCAAATTTTCAACATGGGTTTTTTGGGACCCCACCTCATGAACAATGGCAGTATCATTTTGTTACTCAATCCCAAAAGGTGATTTCGCACAGCGAGTGTGCCATTCGGTGCCACAGGTGTGAAAACACATTTCAGGCAGGATGTGAAAAATGACAGCCGTACTGTTCATGAGGAGGTGTGAAGAAATGGCAATGCTGACAATCTGGAGGAAAACATGAAAAAGTGGCTTAACTTATTAAGTAAAAGCGTGAGAATCAGTAACGATGCTTGTAACGCAGCACTCTTTTTCGAATGTTTCGCCACATTTTCAACATGGCCTTTTTAGGACCTCCCCTCATGAACAGTGGCACTGTGATTTCATTCATCTGTCCCAAAGGTTGATTTCGCACAGCGACCGCACCATTCTGCGCCACAGGTGCAAAAACACATTTTGGGAAGGATGTGAAAAATGGCAGCTGTACTGTTCATAAAGGGGTGTGAATAAATGGCAATCTTGGAAATCTGGAGTGAAAATATTAAAAATTTATGAAGTTACAAGCGTGCACAGCAACTGCGCAATGGACACTCGTAATGCAGACAAGGGCTTTTTGGGACCCCACCTCAAGAAAAGTGGCACTGTCATTTCATTAATTGGTCCCGAAAGGTGATTCCTTGCAGCGACCGTAAAATCACCTTTTGGGGCTGAGAAATGAAATGACAGTGCCAGTGTTCATCGGGTGGTGTCCCAAGAACCCCATGCTGAAAATGTGGGACCAAAACTCCAAACGTTGCCTGAGATAGCAACCTAAGTTGAAACCCCCCCACTGACTGCCATTATAGGGCTTACCGTCATTTCTTCAGTTCCCGGTTGGTCTCTGAAGAGTGCAGACGTGTTCCTGGTCCACAGAAGATTGCTGCTCCCAACCTCCGGAGGTAGTATGGGGGTGTGGGTAGGGTGCGAGAGAGGGAGGTGTGGGTTGGGGAGGGCCAACGGAGACGAGAAGAGGACCGTTTTTTTCAGGTTTAAAAAAAA
The DNA here is from genome assembly GCA_016271365.2 of Neoceratodus forsteri. Lineage (NCBI taxonomy): Eukaryota > Metazoa > Chordata > Ceratodontiformes > Ceratodontidae > Neoceratodus > Neoceratodus forsteri. Next base: position 484,499,848 of record CM028138.1, on the reverse strand, counting down.
TGAAGTTGTGGAACTGTTTTCTTTTTTACAGGTGAAATATTAACAAAACGGATTTCAGCACACTGGGGTGGGCTCCCAGTGTGCCAGAGTACTGGGTGGGGAATATCAATGCCGACCTGGGGATTGGGCACCCTGAGGTCGGCTAAGAGCATAGGGGCATGGGGGGTTGGCGCATCTGATACTGGGAGTGGCATCCTACTGTCAGAAACATCAAAGAAGTGTTTTTTTATATTAATGGGGGGAGGGGGCTACATGCTGACACAGGGATTGAGCACCCCAATCTCGGCAGGGGATGAGAACAGAGGGTGCGGGGCAAGCAGCAGCAGTGAGAGGGAGCTAACATTCAAATTTGTTGTCCTGCTGTGTGCCTGACTGGGAGGGAAGGGGGGACTGCTGCTGCAATTATGAAACTGCCCCTGACTGCAGCAGCAGATTCTTTCAAGTGCGGCGTTCGCTCTGAAACTGCCGTCATCAGCAGCTTCAGCATTAATTGGTGGCTGAGGGATATGCCCATTAAAGCATCCACTGCAGTGGCCACAACACTGCCACACCTCTGCAATGCTCTACTACCTCATTAGGTGTCTTGTGCGCTGCACACGCAAGCAAACATAAAAAGCACCACACACACACGGAATTTTAAGCCCTGCTTATTTCGGGAGAGAGGAGATATATCGGAGGGACTGGGTGGCATATCTCTCAACTGTCACACATTACGAGGTACGTCACTCATTTCCCCCTCAGAAAGTCTTTGTCCCACATGGGGAAGGTGATATTCCACATTTCCCACTGAGACTTTAAAGCATAAATTCATAATACTCTTTTATGCTCAGTTATCAGCAAACATTAAGAACATTAGTGCACTGATAGCCATAGTGTTCTGAGCTTGCAGTGCCATGTTTGACAATATGTCACACATTTTGGTCATTTGTCACACATCTTGTCAGACATTTCGGTGAAGAAGGGTTGAGAGGTATGCTGGGTGGTAGCCTGAAACCAGCAATATGCTGTGATACATGTGAAATTGTCTTCTGTAAATACACTGTAATCTCCTGACGTGGAGCCTTTATAAAGGAGTCTCTGACTCAAAGGTTGTAAATTCCGATATGTATCAATAAATACATGAATTAATACATGGCTACCTTGGTATAGCACTGTTCGTACATGGAATCAACACTATACCTTTCATACAATGTGGAATGCCAGTACGCAGTGGCCTCACTGTCAGTCTCCTTCTGCCCGTCTAATATATTTTTTTCTGAGCTGCTTCTGTGGTGTTGGGTTTTTTGGTGGGGGGAGAGCTGAGAGGCTCGAGTTAAATCACCATTTACCTTCATTTTAATTTTTTTTATCAATCTGTACAAATAATTCCCAATATCGAGTTAATTTATCATACTAGTCAGGGTGAGCTGCTGCCTGGGGCAGTGACAGCATATTACGCTGCCGCCTGGGAGACCAGGGTTCATATGTGATCCCTGGAATTCTGCATGGGGGGCCAAGCACATTGTGGAGGTGAAGCGATCAGTTCTTTGGAGGGGAGGGTACAGCCTGCCTGGAATTTACACATATAAAGGGTAGCCGCACACCCGGCCTTCCAGAGTAAGGACGTTCGTAGCCTTGGCAACTCCACTGACAGGGTGGGGAACAGAAGGAAGGGGTAATACAAATAATAATAATCAGGGGCTGCCTGATGGCCCAGCAGTAGTGTAACGGCACCGCGGGTTCAGGAGCCAACTTGTATAGCTGGGACTGGACAGCTGGGCTGGGTAGGGTTGGCTCCCCCAACCGTGAGCAGGGAAGCTTGCTCCTCCGTCAGGTGGATCAATGCATGCACATACACTGTCACTTAGACTGCTGAGGAGAGGAGGGTGGATCAAAGGGTGAACTGGCAGAAAAATGGAAAAACCTGCTTTCCATCTTGAAGGCGGCTTTGTATTCTCAGTGCCTGAGCCATGAAGACACCCTCCTCCAAAGGAAAAGCAGTTGAGGATGGGCAGTGATTGCCTGGGCCGGGCAGTCACTGAGGACAGGAAAGTCTAGAGAAAAGGTTCTGTTAAATAATTAAAAACCAAAAAAACAAAGATGGCTTACCAATGCAGCAGCTGCACTACTGTTTGTGAAGCTGGTGAACTGGGCTCAGTAATGAGCCGGGCTCATTCGAAGGTCTGCAGGGAAGAGAGGAATCAAGCATCCCAGAGGAAGCTCACCTTCTCTCAGCAGAGGACTCACACCCCTATGCACAGCAATACTCCCTCCAAGGTGACCTCAGATAGCAGTTGCAGGCCAGAGCAGGCAGGATGGGTTGGATGTTGGCTGGCTGTGCAGGACAGCGTGCCCCTGTGTTCATGCTCCTGCAGTGGGGCCCAAACTACCAAAGTATTTGTGGGAATAACGGAGAGAAAAAAGGATCCTGCCAGCAAATGATGCCCAATACACTCGGCCCACACCCCTCCGCATCACATCACATGCAGAGGCCTGCACCCCCTTTTGGACCTGCCTAGAGAAGGTAAGCCATGGGGTTTACAGGAGAGCCACAGGCTGGGGTGACAGGGCTGGAAGGCCAACTAGGGTAGGTGGGGGGGAGGAGAGCTAAAAATACAGATACAAAAACAAAAAGAATGAATAAATCAAGCTGTTCAGTGAAAGAGACTACTCTAACAGCTAATGATTGTTATGAAACCTCTTACAGCCCCAAAATTGTAATAATCATAGGCTTTAACAGACATACCACAGAGTGAGTTAGTCACTTTTCGATTCACATGCTTTCAAACAGCAGCCCCCCTAATGATACTGTTGACTGCTCCAGTTGGAAGCATTAACATTTTGTTCACAGAATACAGTTCAGAGTTTAACAAAAGGCATTTTGTCTACATCATAAAATTAGCTGTTTGACAAAATGAATTTCATCTGCAGAATGCAGTAAGCAGATTGGAGAAATGCATTTTGTCCACAGAATGAAGTAAGCCGTTATGGCAAAATGCATTGGGCAGGATTCACGACGAGATATTTTAAAAGTTCCACTCCGCAACTGCTGTTGCAGACTGGATTCACCTGCAGCTGCGTAGCGGCCGATCCACAGCCGCAGCAGTTGCAGAGGGTGATACGGCGGGTTCCAATGCCCCTAGCAGCCTCCCGCAGCTGCGGTGCTGTCCATGGCAACAGCACCCACAAGCTGCCGTATTCCATGGAGCCAGTCGTACTCTGGCTCCACCTTAGTGAATACCCGCAGCTGCGGGCGATCTGCGGCTTCGCAAGTGGATTCCCACTAGCGCCCAGGTTTTCCCGCAGGTGCGGGTCCTTCTACCACGTTCGTGAATCCTTCCCATTATGTCCACAGAATTAAAGAGCTGATAAAATGTATTTTGTACTTTTATATCTCATTCATGGCTCTGCCACTCATGACTTGTTGTCCTGCCCCCTCACAAGTGATGATAAATTGCATATTTTCAGTCAGCTTGTTTCATATCCCCTATGCATCAGGAGACAATTTTTTTCCATACATATTTTTGGTGGTTTTTTTTCATTTTTTTCTCCCAGATTCCCATCCCTATCTCAGATGTGTGTGTGTGCATATGAAGGCATGTACACGCTGTGTCTCGAGGCACCCTCCTGACATGTCGCCCCCACCACCTACGCCTACCACGGGACCACCACTCGGTGGTGGTGGGACTATGGGGGCAACCACCCCAGGAGAGAGAGCTGCCTTCTGGCTGCTTAATCCTGCTCGACCTCCCCCTCCCCCACCGTGCCAGCTCCTGACAACTCGAGTCTGTTCCCAAACTCGGGTCACCAGCATGGCACAAGGTAAGGCGTCCAGTGCCTCAGCCCTTATATTGAGAGACTTTACAGGAAATCCCTATTCATTTCAATGGGACTTCCTGTGATATATCCAGATACAGCTAAACATTCTTGGGACATATCTATGGCCATGACTATGCCACTTTATTTATTTTTTATCACAACTGCTATTTATCCACCTCAGCAGAGCAGCCCCCACGATCTCCAGCTGCCGATGCCTGCACCCCCGGATCCGGTCGTGCACGTGGGCCACACAAACCCACACCCACAAGGGCCGGCCTTTCATCACTCCGCACCCCTGAGTAGGCGCCACTCAGGTCCCAGGGGGTGCAGGGCGCGACCATCAGCCGCAGAGATCGCTCCCTGCAATTTTCCACTCTTTCACCCCTTGGGGAGCCGGACATGCAATTGCATCCAAGCACGTAGTGCTGATGCCTGCCACACTCCCCCCCACCTTGCTGCACACACCACTGTAGTCTGGCTGGCCTCTGCCAGTCGCCGCTGCAGGGCGATGCAATACCCCCTACCCACACCAGAGGAAGGAGAGCAGTTGTTGGATGCTCAATCCTTCCTCTCCCCTGCCAGCCCCCAGTGGCCAGAGTCCATTCCCGAACCTGGGTCGCCGGTGTGGCACGAGGTGTGGTGTCCAGCACCTTAGCCCTCAGCGCCACCGGGCCAGCATGACTGCGCCACTTTAGCATCTGCTCTCAAGTACTCCAAATCCTAGTTACTACTCCACAAATGCCCCATAACCCATTATCTGCCCCACAACTAACCCTCACACCTCTGAGGAGTAGCTGTGAGGCATATACTGGGGTGAACGTAATTGGGCAGATACAGGGATGTAGTAGACAGACTGCTGGCAGGTATTGAGGTGTGTGGTGACCATGGGGCAGAAACTAGAGGAAGGGCTAGTTGTGAGGGAGGCACTAAAGAATGATCTTGGTTATGGGGCAAATACTGGCTTTGGAGGTAGTTCTGAGGCTGATACTGGAGTATGGAGTTGATGTGGGACAGATGCTGAAGTGTCATGGTTACTTTACACCTATCTACCCCTCAACTTCCCAACACCCAGGTATCTGCCACACAATGGCCCCATATTTTGAGTGTCGGACGGGAGTTACATCAAGCCCCAGCAGGTGACTCGCAACAAAACTAAACCCGTTATCTGTACCACACCTCTATCCTGGTGGCAGACACTGGAGAACTGGTATGGATGTGGTTGTGAGACAGATACTGGAGTGAGGGTTAGTTGTGAAGCATATACTGGGGTGGTTTCGGAGAGGGTACAGAGGTGTGGAGCAGTTGTGGACAGATACTGGAGTGGGGGTTGTTGTGGAGCATAAACTGGGGCATTGAGTGGCTGAAGCAGATAATGGACTTGAATGGTTATGGGGTAAATACTGGGGTGGGTGGTTGTAGGTCAGATGCTGAGGTGTAGTAAAGGTTGTGTGGCAGATACTGGGGGATGGTATAGTTGAGGGGCAGAAAGTAGTATATGGAGTAGTTGTGAGCAGATACTGGAATGGAGTGATGGTTGTGGGGCAGAAAGTGTTTTACAGGATAATTATGGACTAGATACTTTGGTGTGGGGCAGTTGCACAGCAGATACATGGGCTAGAGGTAGTTGCAGGGTAAATACTGGAGTATGGGGCACTGTGGGCGCTGAGAGTGGTGTGGTAGTTTCTGGCAGATACTGAGGTGTAAAATAAAATAGTGGGTAGCTCAGCTGTAGGGCTGTTACTGAAGTGGTGTCATTTTGGGGTAGTTAGTACAGTGTGGGGTGGTTGTGTGGCAGATATTCCGGACAGAATATCTTCTGTCAGATGCTTTCATTTTGTAAACCAAATATATTTTGTCACCTCTACAATTCATTCTCTGGACAAAATTCACTTTGTTGGTTCTTCTGTTCTTTTGTGGACAAAATGTATTTTGTCAAACTGCTAACTTCATTCTGCGGACAAAAATTTGTTTTGTCAGACTGCTAATTTCATTATGTGAAACAAATGCATTCAGTCAAACCACTAACTTCATTCTGGGGCCAAAATGTATTTTCTCAAACTCCTAACTTCATACTGTGAACAAAATGCCTTTCATCAACTTCTTAATTAATTTTGAGGGCAGAACTTATGTTGACAATTTCTTAATTTCATTCTGTGGGCAAAATGCTTTATGTCAAACCACTAACTTCATTCCGGGGTAAAATACATTCTGTGAAACTGCTAATTTCATGCTGTGGACAAAATGCCTTTAGTCAAACTCCTAACTGCATTCTGTGGACAGAAATGTTAATGAGATAAACGGCACCCCATAGCTGTCAGCCATCAATTTTCAGATTCACACATTAAAAAAAACCAGCACACACACACAGCAGGTTAGGTTAAACTGCACGGTGATTGTGTAGAACAGCGGACCAAGTTACGTTACTTGCCCACTTACAGCAAGCTCTACACCACATCGGCCCACTTACGGCACACTGTCATTTCGGCATGTAGTTTTTTTTTAGTTTAGCTTACTTGAGTTGGGGCCCTTCACATCCCCGTGTTAAAAAAATAGGAGGGGGGGAGGCATTGCCCCCCGAACTCAAATAAACTGAAAACCAAAATCAACAGGAAGCACGTGATGAATGTAGCATAGCCTGTAGTTTTTTTTTATTCGTATATTTGAGTTGGGGGGGCTTTGCCCCCCACACCCCTCCGTGTTAAAAAAATGCGGGGCAAAGCCCCCAACTCAAATAAACTGAGAAACCAAATCAACAGGAAGCACACCACGAAAGTAGCATAGCACAGCTACAGTATAGCATTAACTGCACTGTATTCATAGCTTTGCGCTACGCTAATAGTGGTGGTCCAATGTTCTACACAATCACCAAATGTACTGTCCTTTGCAAAAAGTGGTTTATTTTAAACAGTGCACCAAACACAGTACAGAGTCAAATGTCTCAACATTTTGCTGTGCCATACAGGTCCCCTTGGTTGAAGCTTACAGTAGGGCACAGCAAAACACTGGTAGTTTGGCCGACCTGTCAGTGCAGTGGTAGGGGTGCCACCTGTGACACCAGCAAACCCAGGTTCGGGAACAAGCCAGGGTCATTGGGGGCAGATGGGGGGGAGAAGGACCAAGCGTCACAGGGGATGCTTTCCTCCTTGGGGAGGGTGGGCAATGTGACCCGCTGCACCACAGTCACGTGGGTGCCCACTGGTGGCAGTGCAAACTGGAGTCAAGATGGGGTGGGCAGGGTTTACACAACATTTTATGTGTGCACACACAAAACGTGCATGCACCAAACAGCTCCTCAATGGTGGCGTTTCGGAAGTCTGGGAATGGAACTATGGAAAAGAGTCCTGGGCACGCCTGATAACGTTAAGCTCCTCCCACAGGCTCTGCATCACCGAACATGGTGCCTGCCTCCGCCACACAAGAAAGCCTGAAAAAGCTTGGAAGTGAACAGCAATGACCCTGCTATAGGAGGTAAGCTATGGGGTCCATGAGTAAGGGGTAAGTTCCTGGGCAGGGTCCATGAGTAAGGGGTAAGTTCCAGGGCAGGGTCCCTGAGTAAGGGGTAGGTTCCTGGGCATGGTCCATGAGTAAGGGGTAAGTTCCTGGGCAGGGTCCATGAGTAAGGGGAAGTTCCTGGGCAAGGTCCATGAGTAAGGGGTAAGTTCCTGGGCAAGGAGGGTGATGGGACTGGGAAGAAACCAACAGAAGAGAGCAGGCCAGAAAAGTAGGGGATAAAAACAGACAATTAAAAAAATTGGGGGTTTGGTGCTAAACTGTTTTGGGAACATACTGTTTAAAATAAAGCAATTTTTGTACAGAACACTGCAGTTTAACCTGCTGTGTGCAGTGGCTTTCCTGAATTGTGTGCAGTCAGTCAATTAACAGCACTAGTTTTGGCTGTAAAGACAGAAAACTGCACACCCTCCCAGAGGGAAGAGGGGCACCGCCATGGCGAGACAGAAAATCAGGGTGGGTGACTGAGTAAACCAAAGAAGAAAAATGGAAAAAAGAATAAAACAAAAATCCGGGTAAGATGTCTAATTTTGACTTGTATCCAGTTTGCATAAATATATATTTTTTATTATATTTAATAGTAGATGTGCTATTTTCAGTTGAATGAATTTCACCTGGAGTGAAAAGATAACGCAGTAACTACTACACAATTTCATTTCTGAATGTCAGTGTCTGAGGTTAGTTTTTCGCAGCATTACTAAAGAGATACCAGCAGGGTCCTTGAGGTTCATTCAGAGCTTTTCACTTCTGTACTAAGATCAGTAGGAAGCGGCCGTGGGTTTCTGTCGCACCAGCCAAATTCTAACCAAAGGTCAATTTTAAAGCCGAGTAAGTGCTTCTTTATCTCTCCATCTCTCTCTGTTATGTAACCCTCCGTGATATCATAATACTTAAAAGATGGGTTTAATTTTTCCTTCCACTGCTACAGGAAAGACAGTACAACAAAAAAGCATTTTCCGTTAATGGCGTCATCAAATATTTCACAGGATGTTCGGTGAATTTATATTAGTAGTTGAGCACAAAAGTGGAGCATTCTTTAATTATGTTTTTTTTTGCTGGGAAAATAAAAATAAACTACAGAAGAGAAGTAATTTGTCAGTGGCAAATGCTGCCCTGGCGATCACGTCCACTATGGCTTCACCCTTCCTCTGGCAGGTGGCTGAGCAGCTGCCGCTACGACTTCGTCACTGGCTGGCAGGGGGCACGCTAATACAAGGGAGCCAAGCACCTTACCTCCATGACACACCTGTCCCTTTGGTGTGGGATTCCAGATCCTGAAGAGGTACCCCAGTCTCATGATACTGAACCATGGGGGAGTAACAAAAAAAAAACAACTTTTCGGTGCATGCACATAAGCACTGATAAGGTATACAGTTACATGCACCAGATTCTGGTCACCTGCACTTCGGAAAAGAAATATGCAATATGTACATATTTGGTGTAATTTGTTCCAACCTATATTTTATTAAAGAAGGCTATTTTTAACTGTGTTGGGTTTTTCCTTGATTTCTTTATAGCCGCCCCACCCACCCGGCCTGACTGAGAACCTGGTTCCATCTCCCTCAGTGTCTGGCAATCCATTCCTGCCTTTGCCTAGTCCTAACTCTCACCCTTGGGCAGGTAACCTGTGGCTCAACCACCACAGACAGAACCTTGGAGGAGGCAGGCCTCTGAAAAGATACTTTGCTTGACAGCCCTGAGATGCCAGAGGGAGGAGCCAGTGAGGAGAAGGAGGTGGGCCAGACAGCTCAGCTCAGCTCAGTGCAGTGGGACAAACATACTTCATCTGTCCCAAGTCCACCCTTTATTTTCTGCCCTGCAGCCGCACCCCTTATTTCACCCACAGGGCATGCTCCTAAGGAACGACCTTGCCATATGCCTGCAAGAACTGTCAGGGGGATGGGTAAACCCCCTCCCTACTTTAGAGCTCCCCTGCCAGCCCCGCTCTGTGCATGTAACACCTCTGAGTCACACACCAAGTGAGCAGATGTGTGCTGACATAAAGCCCCTCCATAAAGGAGCACTGTCCCTTCCTGCATGACACTCCATCCCCCCAGGTCACCAGGGGCTTGTCAGGCAACAGAAAGATTGTGCACTCCTTCCCTGAGGCAGAAAGCATCCAAGGCAGACTCTAGAACCCTGACTTGCCAGTCGGTCCGAGACATCCCAGGCTCAGAGCATGAACAGGAGTCATCAAGATGACAAGCAGTAGTGCTACGGCTGCGCTAGCCAGCTGGCTCAGCAGTGTTGAATTTTTATTGTGTGCTTGATAAATGATTTTTAATTACTTTACAGACATGGGGAAAATAATCTCTCGACTCACCCACTGCTGGTCTTCTTCATTCTTCATCTATACATTCACTGCTACACAGACGACTTAAAGAAATGTTTAGGCAACATAATTAAAATGCTGGGTAGGATGATTCGCAGAATGCTAGGTACCAAGTCCGCTGGTACTGAAGTAGGCTAGAGTATGAGTACAGGTGATATATGCTAGATAGGTGCAGTGTTTGTGCGACATAATTTTGGCCATTCACTCTTTGTCGCTGCTACAGGGACTACTATATTTTTGAGGTACCATGAAGGTGCGGGAACCTTCTTCAAGAGGTTCCACCCCCTAGATGTGTCACAGGAATGAAGTCTCCTTAGACCAAGGGTACCTTAGGGAAGAAGCCTACATATTCCGAAAGGAGTGAGAGGACCTGTCGGAGGGGATGGTATGGATGGTGGGAGGAACAAAAATGAACATCCAAAGGATGCTGGGGCATACACATTTTAAGTACTGTTCAGTGAGGGGGGGCATTGTGTGTGTCTTGTCCACTGTCCCTCCGAACCATGGGCACAGCACTTTTGTTAACAAATCAGCTTTCCCAGCCAGCCCGCTCGCACAGCGGTTAGATTTCCGCTTTTGACGCCGACGTCTCAGGTTCGGGATCTGACCCGGGGAGTCGGGAGGGCCAGCTGGGGGAGAAGGATTGGGCGTCCTTGGGACTGTTCTTCTCTGGGGAGGGAAGGGGCTGAGTGTCCAGTGCTCAATGGACCCCTGGCAGAGACTGGGGGTACCACAGCATTCCGGCGCCAATGCGTTGGGGGGTGGGGCAGACACTGGCGTCACTGCATGTCCCTGCCCCAGAGCAGCAAAGCAAGAAAAATGGCGGTCCCCTGCATGGCCAGCGTTCAGTCCCACGCCACTGACTCCGATGCCTGTCGGGGAGGAGTCCATCTCGTGGCTCCGACCAGGGGTGATCAGGGCTTGCTCACGATGTCCATTAGGGAGTGGGAAACCCCTCGGTGGCCCAGGGGTAGCTTGGGCTTGCGGGCGGCGGGTGGAAGGGGCCCGAAAATAGGAGGACAAGGCACAAAAACAGTAAAAAAAAAATAAAAATAAAAATTAAAAAAAATCAGATTTTCCAGATGCATGCCGCCCCTGCCCAAACAAAATGTAAATAACCTGTCAATCACAAATGACAAGCTGCACACACTAAATCAAACAGAAAAGTTCCTTCCTGTGCAGCAGTACAGACAAGGACAATACTTACAAAAAAAAATGCATTTGTCCATCTGTTATAAGCAAGCTAGTGATAACACTAAGACATTGCACACTGTCTTCACTCATTGTTTTTTAACATTTTTATTTTATGCTGAGGTTTGTTCTTTAGAATGTAATTCAATACTGCAAGCAGGAAATGCGGTAATTTATCAGAGATTATCAGGTACGAGCTGATCTGCACACAGTGAGTGTGTTTAATTCCCCTGTAGATACGTGCATTTCAAAACCGGTAAGCACATCTGCAATTTAAATGTATTTTTAAAGTCTACTCATTAGTAGTAAGAAGGTGCATACACTTAGTCAATTTAAACAGACCACGCTTGAATAACAGCTCTAAGGTGTATTTCTGTACACGACCTCCTTTCACATTCAATAAACCTGAAGTTCAAAAAAATTGATCAAGCTCTTTTATTTTATTTATTTTTTTTTTATTCTGGTACCCCAGGTCACGGACCAAAATATAACCACAGTAAACGCTATGGGAATTCAGCACAATTTGCTAAGAACAAGTTTATTTACCCACAGTAAGTGTGGTTCAATTAAAAGGCATAACTGTGCATATAAAAAACCTGTTCTGGTAACACAATAGGTAGACTTTTACTGACCTTCATACCACCATACTTTCCAAACATCAGTTGGCAGCGCTGTTAGTAAGTAAAAAAAAAGCTTTCATCCGAATTCTCTTCCATCTAAATAAACTATGCTACCATGTGGTCAAAAGGAACAAGTCATAATGAACATTACCAACTGGTAAAAAAAGACTTACATATATATATACATATATACACATACATACATACATATGTGAATATAATTCCTTGGTGTTATTAGTTTGCCCTAAGTAGGCATTATACATTGATCGGTATTTTAAACCTAGAAACAACTTTTTTAGCCAGTGATCAGGTAGCTAATCAGTCAAGAGGCAGAGAATCAGATTTTTAAAGATATTAGCACTTTTTACATCATGCATGTAAATTAGATTAAAATGTGATTTTCCTAGTTTGAAGAATATGGACTATTGTATAAAAAGTACAGTACAAATTTATGGAGAATGAGACAGACATATATATATATATATATTTTACACACACACACACACACACACACACACACACACACGCAGGCAGCACTGAATCTACGTTACAGTACTTGAAACAACATTATTTTCTCAAACAGGAAAAAGCACTGTGTTGATCTAGCACAGTCAATACAGTTTAGAGAGGAGAAACAGATCAAGTATTCACTGTTTATGTTTTTCTACACTGATTTCTGTGGAACACGTATTACATCTTGGGGGTATAGATGCAGTGAAACATTTTTATGACACACTATGTTATTCTGAGGGGAGTAATGAACTGTGACATACGGTGGTATAGTAGGTAAGAAAAATTACAGAAGGAAAATAGCTAAAAATGGTTGAGAAGTTAATACTAGGCCGCTGTGTGAAGTTGCAGACACAGTTATGAGGCAATGATTTTTGCAAGCATTTTTAGAGGTAAGGAATACTTTATTTAACATTATCAAGTAAAAATATAATGGAGAATTATTTAAAAACTGTATCTACATTTATTTTGGTTTTCATTCTGGACAGTGAATTAAGCTCTGATGAAGTAACCGTGTGCTTACAAAACGGTGACCACAGTGTCTAATCAAGTTTTCTTTCCTGACAAAATCTGGGAAATAAAGCTTACAAAAAACTTCGATTTATTTTATAGAAGTTCAGTGAGTGGTTCTTATTTTCCAGTCTTTGTTGTTTTATTACCTGGTTATTTATTTATTTATTTACTTGAAATTACTCCAACCAGGATAACCCCATGAGATGCAGCATCTCGTTTTCTTGGGGATCCCAAAAAGGACAGCAGCAAACAGGTCAATATAGTCCAGAAGGAATCATTATATACAGGCTAAAATATACAAAAGAAAGAAAATCTGTAAAGATACTGTTACTGGTTATTGGAGCAGACTCTTCCTGTGTGTATTTCGTTCCATAGGCAGTCGACCACACTGAAGGCATCTGAAGATAATTACATGCACCAGTCTCTTCCTACTTGCATTTGGAACAGATATTTAATGTTCAGTTTGACCTTTGGAGTGGCTCATAGTGTTCCCAGGTTAGCCCAACTGAGATGCAACATGTCACAAGGTGTAAAAAACAAATTAAAAAAAAAAACGGATTCAAGTTTGATGGCCATGTGGCCAATACTCTTCAGTATTTTCATAAGTGACATCACTGAGGGGCTGAGCGGGAAGGTGAGTCTGTTTGCAGATGACACAAAGATCTGCAACAGAGTGGACGCTGCTCAGGGAGTGGAACAAATGAAGTGACCTGCTCAAGCAAGAAAAACGGTCCAACATGTGGCAGTTAAAATTTAATGCAACAAAATGCAAAGTGATGCACCTGGGCAGGAGCAACCCAGGCACAGTCTACTGTCTGGGAGGGGAGCAGCTAACAGCCACCAAACAGGAGTGAGATCTTGGGGTTATCATCTCTGATGACTTAAAAGTGGGCAGACAATGTGAAAAAGCAGTGCAAAAAGCCAGCAAAATGCTGGGATGCATAGGAAGGGTCATCACAAGTAGAAAGAAGGAAGTGATCATACCACTATAGAAGTCACTGGTAAGGCCCCACCTCGAGTACTGCATATAGTTCTGGAGGCCTTAACTCAGGAAAGACGTGGATAGACTAGAGGCGGTACATAGGAGGGCAACAAAAATGGTACAAGGGTTCCATGGATTGCCATATGAAAGCAGATTATGGCAACTCAACACGTACTCACTGCAGCAGCGCAGAGAGAAGGGTGACACGATAGACACATTCAAGTTCTTGAAGGGTATAAACAGAGTCCCTACCCAGGAACTCTTTCTGATCAATAGCTCCACAAGGACAAGGGGTCATGAAATTAAATTGAGGGGCTAGAGGTTCCGGGGTAACATGCGCAAGTTCTTCTTTACGGAAAGGGTGGTGGCTCCGTGGAATAGCCTACCTGCAGAAATCACTGACTCCAAAACAGGGCAATTCAAATCTGCTTGGAACAGGCATAAGGGGATTGTCTCTAAGAAATTCTAAGGGTGGGGGGTAGCACTCAGGGCAGACTAGATGGATCTTTGGTCCCCATCTGCCGTCACTTTCTATGTTTCTATGTACTGGCCAGTGAATCAACATTCCAAATGGCTACTAGACCAAAGTTCACAGTGGCTAACAGACCAAAATTCATAGTGGCCACCAGACCACAATTTGTAGTGGTAACTAGACCAACATTTGTTGTGGCCAAAGTGCCTGCAATAGTGACCGTTTCATGCAACTGTACTAAGAAGATACCCACAATATAATTGTCATATGGCTTCTTAAGTATCGTTTCTAGTGGCCATTGCCCGACTGGCCACTAGATTTTAAGAGGGCTTCTATTCAACTCAATTTTACAGTAAGGGTTGACTGAAGCATGACAAAGTCAAGGAAAGATAGTGTAGCGCAATTAGCCAGTCGGTGTAGCAGTAGGGCTAACACTTGCGACGCCGGTGACCTGGGTTTGGGAATGAGCCTGGGTCACAGGATCCAACCAGGGGAAGGGAATCATGCATCCCATAGGATGCATTCCTTCTCCAGGAAAGAAGTCGGTGCTCCCTGCTGCAGGAACACCACCTAAGAATGCCTGGATGGTGCGAGTCAGTCATGGATGACAGCTGGAGGGGAGAACCATGGAGCCTTTGCGGCACGCACAAACGTTATTGGCCCAGTGTCTCAGGGAGGGACAAAACACTAGGGAGAAAAAGCGGCTACAGCAGGATGTCACCCTCACTCTCCACAGGCACTGCACAGCGACTGGGCCCTGGGCCTCAGTGCTGGATTCTGTCTCCTTTGCCAGTCCTCTGTCACCCCCAGCGGTCCTACACTGGGGGGATATACCAGAGGGACTTCTTAAAGAGATTTACCAAGTTAAGTATTTGCACCACATGTCATTTCTTCAGAACCAATCCCTTCCACTTCATGGATCTGGGAGCTGCTAAAGTCCGGCCCCTGTGCTCAGCAAAGTTATGACGTGTGCCCAGGGAGAGCGCACGGACACACTCCATTATAGGCTACGGGTGTCATCTTTCCGATTGTTTTTTTATATTAAAATGGTCACTTGGGGATGAAATATGGGCACTGGTCAACTAACAAGGACCTTGTCTGAAGAAATTTATGATCCCTTCCACTATTAAATTAAGCAACTAATTTTTGTCATATAGAGTCAGTTCGCTTCTGCTATAGGTAAGGCACCATGACGAGGTGCAAATCCAATTTAAGATAACTTGGTAAATCTCTTTAAGGTTCCAGGTATATCCCAGGGAAGACGAGTAACAATACTGGGAGACTGAGTTGATGGCAGCTGTCAGCTGGAGGGGCATAAAGAATAAGTTTAATGAGTAAAATAAGGTGGGAAGAGATAGCTGGGGTGCAGCAGTTCAGAGTACAGAACTGTGAACCAGGAGACCAAATCCCACAAAAGCAACTGATTTACTGTGTGACTTTGAGCAAGTCACATGAACTCTGCCCTCTGGGTGTCACTCTTTCGAAGCTAAAAGCTGAGAGCAATATGACTACTGAAAGACAATAATTCATCCCACTATCCCATCCCATATATTTTCCCACTAAATTCCACACAACTCTGGTCTATATCTGTTTTATTAAGCCTTGCCTAAGTTATGAGGATTAGTACATGCAGAAGCTGAAGAAAACTATTGCCTGGTTCCAATGAACTACTGCTTGATTATGTTTTTGAACCAGGCAATAGTTCAAAACCCTTACATGTCATGTGATTGGCTCCGGTACAATCAGAAACAAGGATTTTTTTTTAAGGTTTTTCATTTTTGCTCCCCAGGCCCCCATCCTTGCCACTCCTTCAGGCCGTAAAGCTCCCTGTACCTGCCATCCCACCTCCGCTGCCTCCCCCCTCCCCCGCCGGTCACGGTCCCGTGAGTCCCTGCATCCTGGGGGTCTGGCATTAACCCTACCAGAGGGGCCCTTCCCCCAGAAGAAGGGAGGAGAGTACAGGGATACGGTGCCCCAAGGGTGGGTCCACATGGGAGACGGAGGAGGAGGTGCACTCTGGGGGCCAGTGTGGTGGGAGTAGGAATGGCCATCATCCAGCCAGGCTGAGGTAATTTTTCCCATTTTCTCCCTGAAAGCATGATGTGCCATCTGACGTCAAGGCCACAGCCACGTCCATCATGCTCTCTACAGTGCAGCCTGACGTAGTGCTGTGCCTCCAGCCTCCGCCAGGGGCCAGCAAACACCACGGCTCAACCCCCCGCCCCTCCCTGGAGAAGGCAAGCAGTCGTGAGACGCTCGAGCCTTCTGCCCCCGGCTGGCCCTCCGACTCCTGGGTCTGTTCCTGAACCCAGGTCATCGGCGTCACAAGCAGAAATCCAACCGCTGTGCTGGTGGGCCGGACCCTTTTTCTAAGGTTTAATAAATATAGACACATACATATTATACAGACGCACAAGCACCTGTATATTAGGGTTGAGTAAGCATTTTAATGTTAAATCCCTATTTTTGTATCTTAATAGTTCAGCTGTCGTTTGACCGATTTAGCTGAAAACTGGCATGCACGGTGCTGGTGTCAGGATCACTGGATTTTGTAAATTTCAAAGCTATCAGTGCAGTGTGGGCAAAGTTCCAGCAGGTTAAAACAAATATATTAAGTTCACCAAAATTAAGACTTTTTTTTTTTTTTTTTGCTCACCAATAGTGAAAAAATAGTTGGGATTTAAAATCTGAAACTTTAAGGTGTGATAGGGTTTGCTCCAATGGTTGTGCTTTGCTAACTAGTTTTTTTTCCCCCAGGTATTACCATTTTTGAGATATTAGCAAAGATGCATTCCATCACCTTTAAGCATACGATCTGCCCGTGCAATGGTGGCCTTTGAAACCTCTCTTAAAACTTATGTTTTGATTCAAGCCTATGCTAGTGAATTTTATGTTTCAGTAATTCTCAGTTAGCTTATTGCTTAAATGTTCATTATCCAGTGCCTATTTTAATTCTGTGTTGGTTTTATTTACTTAAATCTGCTCTGATTTCACAGCACTCTGAACTCAAGGGATCGGGTGCCCATAAATGAAGGTTGCCCTGCTTTGCCTTGAAATAGACTCTCTAACAAGGATACTCTCTTTGTTCAGTGTGAGGCTTATAACTTTGTATATACCTTTTTTTTTTTAGTCTTTGTGCTCCAGGCTACAATACCTTGGCCCCATCTGCTCGGCTACCACCCAGCTCTGTCGCAATCCCGTACCACAGGAAAAAACAGGTTACTCACCTGTAACAGTAGTTCTAGGAGTGGTATACGGTGTACATCCACACTTCTGGCAGTATCCTTTCCCTTTAAATGTCTTGCCAGAAGGACTTCAAGCTGGGTCCTCCCACCCACTCGGGTAGTAACTCCCTTGGCACCACCCCATGATGTCAGATCTTACCTGCTGGAAGCAGGATTCAGTGTGCCACTTGCCAGGGGAGGTCGGGTGGGTTGTGTGGATGTACACCACATACCATTCCTAGAACTACTGCTACAGGGGAGTTGAGTAACTTGCTTTTCTAGGGACATGGATATGATGTACTAGCCACACTTCTAGCAGACTCCTTGCAGTTCTCCAGGGAGGTGGGGCCAAGGCGCACACCCCCTATTTATAGAACAAAGACTGGAGAACTGAGGCCCCAAAACCAGCATCCCGGCATGACTCAACATCAATGTGGTAATGGGAAATTAAGGTATGTGCTGACTTCCAGGTACAGTAGCAGCCATGCAGATCTCCTGGATAGGGATATCCCTGGAAGCAGCCACTGAGGCAGCGGTATGTCTGTTGGAATGAGCCCTTAGCCCAATGGGAGGCTCCCTACCAGCCAACCTATAGCAGAGGTTGATGCAGGATACAATCCACCTGCCAATCGTCTGCTTTGCTGCCGGTCTGCCAGGTGCGGCTTCAGCGTAGGTGACAAATAGCTAGCGAATCTCTCCCCAAACTCCTGCCATGCACGCCTTATAGTAGGCAGGTGCTTGCCTCAGGTCAAGAGTATGAAGCCTGTGCTCTGCCTCTGAAGTGTGGTTGGTGAAGAACACTGGGAGATTCATCACCTAGTTAAGGTGAAACTCCGAGACAACCTTCGGGAGGAACTTTGGGTTGAGGCAAAGGACAACCTTGTCCCTATTCAAGAACACGTAAGAAGACTCCACCAAGAGCACCTGGAGCTCACTGATCCTTCTGATGGAGGTGATAGCCACCAAGAAGGTGGTCTTCCATGTCAGGTGAGAGATGTCACACCTGACCATCGGTTAGAATGGCTTGCCCATGAGCTCTGCCAACACCAGCAACAAGTCCGAAGGTGGTGGTGGTTCATGCACCAGAGGAGAAATGTGGTTAAGACCTTTAAAAAAGCAGCAGACCACCTTCTCTTGCACCACCGACAGCATACCAGCCCACACCCAGTATGCAGAGATGGCTGACAGGTGCGCCTTAAGGGTCGTTGAATGAAGGCCCAACTGGGAGAGGGACCAAAGGTAATTGAGAATGCTAGCCACCGGGCAAGACACAGGGGCAAGCCCCCCTGCCTGGCACCAAATGGAGAACCTCTTCTATTTGAAGGCATAGCATTTTCAGGTCAACTCCTTCCAAGAAGCCTCAACCATGGTGAAGACATCGTCAGAGAAACTCAAAGCCTGGAACTCTAGCCTCTCAGGAATCAGGCAGTCAGGTGCAGGGACTGAAGGTCCGGATGAAGTGCCTTCCACTGACTGCATGAGAGCACGTCTGGGCATAAAGGTAGACACCACAGAAGCCTGCAGCTTAGGCTGAGGAGATCAAGATACCAGAACTGGCTGGGCCAGTCCGGAGCCACAAGGATCATCCGAGCTTTGTCCCGCCTGTCTTTGAGCAGCACTTTGAGTATTAGTGGAAAGGAAGGGAAGGCATAAAGGAGGCCCGGGGTCCATGGCTTCGAGAAGGTATCCCCCTGCAACATTCCCTGCTGGGGGGGGCAGGTACAATACAGCCTCAGCTTTGCATTCTCCCTGGAGGCAAACAGATCCACCAGAGGAGTGCCCCACCAGGAGAACAGACTGTGCACTACCTCCTGATGGAGAGACCACTCGTGAGATGCCTCGCCCATTCAGCTGAGGGTGTCTGCCAGCTGATTGGACACGCCAGCCACATGGACGGCCAGGACATCAGCGTTCAGGCTGAGCATGAGGGTCTAGATGCGGAGAGCCTCCTGCATAGAGGAAGGGAGTGTGTCCTGCCCTGTTTCTTGAGGTAGTACATGGTTGTGGTGTTGTCCGTCTGGACCCAAATGACCTGACCCCGAAGGTGTGGAGCAAAGGCTGTCAGCGCCAGCCGAAATGGCCAAAGCTCCAGCAGGCTGATATGGCATCGGAACTCCTCGGGGGTCCAGAGCCAGTGGACTCTGTGTTCCCCCAGGTTGACACCCCAGCTCATCAAGGAGACACTGGTTGTGATGGTGACTGTCGGCTCTGGGTAGAAAAAGGGGATTCCTTCCTGCAGATGTTTCAGGACTAACCACCACTGAAGGGTGACCCATATCAGCTGGGTCACAGTGACCGGCTGTTCGAAGTGACCCTTGCGCCGAGACCACTGATGGGCCAGCTCCCACTGCAGACAGCACATTCTCCACCAGTCCCAATGGACCACAGTGGTGCAGGCCGCTATGAATTCCAGGAGGCACAGGAAATCCCAAGCAGGACGCAACTGCCCAGCCTGAAATGATCGGGCAAAGAAGGAATGAACCTCCGCCCAGTCCACTGGGAGTCTAGCTCTGGCTCTGCAAGAGTCGAGCTCTGCCCCAAAGAAGTGCATCGTCTGTGAGGGTATGAACTCCGACTTGGCCTCGTTCACCAGAAGGCCGAGGGTCAAGCAAGTCTGGAGGGTCAGATCCCTGAACCGCTCCACCTCCTCCCTGGAGAGACCCACTATGAGTCAGTCATCCAGGTAGGATACATCCGGACCCCTCGATGTCTCAGGTAGGCTGCCACCACTGCAGTGCCCTTGGTGAAGACCCTGGGAGCCAAGGAGAGGCCAAAGGGCATGGCCTGGAACGCGTAGTTTCCCTTCAGCTCGGAACCGAAGGAACCAGAGGTGGGGAAGACGGATGGGAACATGGAAGAATGCATCCTGAAGATCTAGGGAGCAGAACCACGTGTTCTGCTCCAAGGATGGAATTATCTGAGACACAGTGACCATCCTGAAGGTGCACAAATGAAAGACCTTGTTCAGGTCATGCAGATCTAAGATGGGGTGCCAGCCCCCTGTCCGTTTTAGAACCAGAAAGTATCTGGCAACAAACCCTGGACTTACTGGAGGGTCCAGGACTGGAGCCACTACCTCCTTCTGAAGGAGCTGGGCGATGGTTTCCCGAAGGACTGAGAGCATGTCGTCGGACACAATGTCCTCCCATGGGGTGTGGGCTCAGCACGAAGAGTAAGCCTCAAACTCTACAGGCAGACCCTGACCAACCACTTCGGGGACCCACCTGTCAGTGGTGACAGTGGACCAGGTGGAAAGGAAGTGGCAGAGCCAGACCCCTACAAGAGGACCATGGGGAGGCAGGACAGGTATGGAGGAGTTACCTCCCAGCCCATCACTGTGCAGGTTCGGAGACAGAGGAGGGACCAGCTGAGGAGGCAGTAGGACTTGGACCACCTGGTTTGCAGATGACTGAAGCAACCGACTTCGGTCGAGAGCGCCAAGCCTGGGCCTACTGCCCAGCTGGGGGCTAGGACGGCTTGGCCACAGGAGCAGAGAGGGGCCGAAAGGGCTCCTTTCTCTGAAGCTTAGAGCCCTTGGGATCCCTCAGGGTGGAGATAACAGAGTCCAGGGTGGCACTAGACTTCTCAGTCCTAGTGAGGTGTTCTTCCATCCCCAGACCAAACAAGTCAGTGCCAAGGAAGGGGACATCCACTAACTTGTGCCGGGTATCTGCTGTGAAGACAGAAATCTGCAGCCAGGCCTTGTGGCGCATGGCCACCGTGATGGCCACAGACCGGGCGCAGGAATCACTGCTGTCCATGGCCGTCTGCAGCTGCTGTTCAGCCCCTGCATAGCCCCGGTCCCGGACTTGCTTGACTGTGATCTGTAAGTCAGCCGGGAGTCAGGGAAGCACCTTATCAGGAATGCCCAGTAAGGCATAAGTGAAATGGGCCATTAAAAGGGCCGAATTTGGGGTCGGCCTGGTGGCACTGAGGGTTGAGGCGTTGAACGCCATGCCGGCAACCCGTGTTTGGGAACGAGCACGGGTTACCGTGGGTCGGCTGGGAGGAGATGGACTGAGCATCCGCTGGACTGCTCTCCATCTCCGGGGAGGGGGGATTACAGTGGCCGGTACTTGTCGGACCCCTAGTGGAGGCTGGGGCTCGACGACACAGAGCTGCATCACAGGGGTTGGGGGGGGCGGCAGACGCTCGACTGGGGCATGCACAGGAGCATGCACGATCTCAGTTGCTGGTGTCATTGCACACCGTACTACCGCAAAGAGGGAGAAAAAAGGAAAAAGGCTCCCAGAGGATGACAAAGGGGAGCTCGCAAGCCCCACACCTGGCTAGCCATGGCGCATAATATGGATCTGGTCTCAGGTGGGGGAAGGGCCCCCCTCCGCCGACCCTGCCGGCGGGTGG
The DNA here is from genome assembly GCA_016271365.2 of Neoceratodus forsteri. Lineage (NCBI taxonomy): Eukaryota > Metazoa > Chordata > Ceratodontiformes > Ceratodontidae > Neoceratodus > Neoceratodus forsteri. The sequence goes on along the minus strand of CM028138.1, from coordinate 484,478,331 downwards.
GTAATCCCTGGGGTACTCGCACCAGCTGGTGGATGCCACGGTGATGGGGCTGGGGCTCTGCCCCAGATTGAGAGGGCAGAAGAGCAAGAGGAGAATATAAAAAAAGGGCCAAACTTGCCTGAAGACTGAGAGAAGAGGCCGCATAGACCTTTTGACCATGTGATCCAATTACTTGGATTCTTTGTCGGGAGGTTTATCTGCATCCCCGACATTGCCAGATTGCCGAACGACCAAGTTGGCAACAAAACCATCAGCTGAGAGATGTTCGGTGAAACACGACAAGGAACCCATAGGGACCACATACTTACAGGCCATATGAGACAATGGTGCAGGATAGAAGGCAGGGTGCTGCCAAAGCTCCAGAGCAGGGCCAAGAATGGCCTGTGATCGGGAAGACAACCCTTGGGGAGTCACCCCGGTCGAGAATTTCGGTCAAGGGATACTTGGCCTGTTTCTGGACGGGCTCTATCTAATTACTGGTAGATTCTGAAATTTAATGGAGCAAGCCCCCAAAAGAAGTGGGACCATGCTCTGTAGACAAATCCTCCCCGATTCCATGTCTAGTGAATGAAAATGCAGGGAGGAGTCCTCAGACTCTGAGGATTCGCCAAAGAACAGTTGACCTCCTGAATCCCCACTGACTTTGTGGGGTCTAATCGGGAGTAACAGTGACCGACAGCTGACGAGGAAGCCCAGGAGCGGTACGGTCATCCTTAGCAGGGAGACCCTCCTTCAGCTGCACAGGAGGCAGCTCCACTCTGATGGGCAGGGAGGCCAGAACAGGCTGAACTGAAGCAGGCTGGGGCCTTGGTGGCAACACCCACGGAAGAGCTGAGGTGGGGCCAGAATCAGCTTAACCCCAGAGAGCATGAGCTGCTGCCACATAAGCTCCTCACAGCACAGGCGCATCTTGTGTTGGAGTCTCTCCTCACCCAAGGAGGAAGAAGAGGAAGAGTAGCGGTGATGCTGCTTGCCAGAGTGCCTAGAGTGAGAGCTCCTATGCTGGTGAGGGCTGCTCGAGTCCGGGCTAAGGGATCTCGATCTCAACCTGGACTGCTAAGGAACCCAACATCAAGAAAGAGAGGGAGACAGAGAATGCCAAGATTTTCCTGAGGGAATGGGATCCTAAGGGTTTGGGACCAGATCAGGAAGCTGGTCCAACCCTCCCTGGGAGGGGATAGGTAGGACCGGAGTCCTAGAGAGCAAAGTATCCCCCTCATCCTGTGACAACACGTCGACAGCTCAAGAACAATCTTGAGCCTCCAAGGAGGCAAGGGAACCCAAGGTCTGGAAGCGCTTGCAATCGACAAGACCATTTTTTAGAGTCTTTCTTAGAAGATTTAGAGGATTTTGTGCCCTTAGAAGGACCTTGCCTAATGGTGGGAAGGGACTGGCACAAATCCCAAAACGCCCCTCTAAAGGTGGAACCAAAAGAAAGTGGCACAAAAGCCGAACTGGCATGCTCCGTGGCCTGAGCCACCGCCTCCTTGAAGTTCGCAAGTTGTTCAGTGGATCCCGCAGCCATGGAGACCACCCAGTGACATCCTTCGAGCGAACGGGAGGGTCCCATTCATCTAGGTGCCTGAGAAGATGAGTGTGCCGGTCCTCCGAGGTGTTTGGATTCAAGATGTAACACAGGCCGCAAGTCTGGGGATCGTGTTCGTGGTCCAGAAAGACGCACAAGGTGAACGAGTCCGTCCAGGAAATCTTCTGCCCACACTCACACTTTTTAAAACCGGGCGCCGACTTTGAGTCATCCATACTGAGGGTAATGCTTTTTGAAATTGAATTTGAAAACAAACTTAGACATTGTTTGCATTTTAGAAAGTAAAGGGCCTACTCAAACGCAGAGCACAAAGGAGGGAACCATCTTCTTCTAGCGGAACGGAAGATCTGACATCATGGGGCTGTGATGAATGAGCTACCACCCAGCTGGGTGGGAGGAGCCAGCTTAAAGACCTTCCAGCAAGATATTTAAAGGGAAAGGATACTGCCAGAAATGTGGATAGTACACCATATCCACGTCCCAAGAACTCTCTCTTACCTGACCTATGGGAAACCCTCCCATGGCAGCACCTTTTGGGGGTGGGCCCATTTTCTCCCCTTCCAGTCTTCTCTGAATTAGGTGGTCGGGGAGCTCCTTCATGCTGGGCAAGTGGCGTAGAGCCCAAGCATGATGGCATCATCCTGCCGGTGCAAGAGTGTTTCCATTTTCCCCCCTCCCCTGAGAAGCTTGGCTGTGAATGTGTGGCACGCTTACACAATGGGCCACTGTGTCTCCCCTCCCACTGCTGTCTCCAATTGGCTCACACTCCCTGGGCACCCCCGGGTAGCACTTGTGCACAGGGGAACAGTCGACCACCCAAGGAAGTGACTGTCCACTAGGACGCTCTTCCATCCCCCCCCCGCTAGAACACCGGCATCATTACTGAACAGGGGCCCCTGGCATTGTGTACGGCACCCCTATGCAATACCGACGGGCAGGACTGGCTTATAACTTTGTATGAAATGTACTGAAAATGTACTCTCAGAGGTCCGGTAGTGCAGCAGTAGCACTACTGCTTGCTAAACCAGCGACCTGCATTCAGGAACATGCGCGGACTGCCAAAGCTGGTCAGGAAGGAAAGACTGAGCGTCCCAGGGACAGCTCACATTCCTCGGAGGGGGATGCTGCTACTGCTGTATGATTGCTGACTAGTGGAGACCAGCTGGGAGCACCAGGAGGGGAGGGATTGACGCTGGATGCCTGTCATACTTGCATACCACCGTGTGGAGGTGCGACCATATAATTACTTGCCAGCACCCCATGGTGGAAGAAAAAATGGAGGAGGAGGAAAAGGCTGACCAGTCAAGACAGCACCCCCCGCAGGCTTTCACATGACTAACATGGCTGACCACCCACCCACCTTAGAAGGTCCTGGGCAAGTGGTGAGTAACTGGTAAGTTTGTGAGAAGGTTGGTGATGCGGCTGGCAAAGGGTGCTGCTGAACGAGACCAACACAGTGAAACAGCTTTGCAGAAACAAAGAAAAAGTACTACCTATGCTTGTCTTGAGTCAACAGAGTACTGTAGCTTGAAAAAATTTTTTTAACTTGAAACTAGTAAAGCCTGGCGGCTGACCCATCAATGGAACAGCAGAATTACAACTCCTGATGCCTCCCACCCGAGTTCTGAACCCGGTCTGCCTGCATAATAGCACGACACACTATTATTAGATCATTAGGGCTGCTGCACACAAGCTATTGTACAACCCCCAGGATGTCAAGTCTGGAAAACACAAAAACTATCCCAGGAATCAAGCATCAAAATTGCAAACACAGTTACTCTCCCTCAGTTTGATTATGGTAGTGTAGTTTATCATTGTGCAAGTAAGACTGCATTATTACAATTAGACTGTATGCATTATTGGGAAGCCGGGTTTGCCTTTAGAATTGTAGGCCCCCCCCATCGAGAGACATCACTGCTCTCTACTTCTGGAATTAAACTGGACATCACATAATAATAAGAAATGGAGAAACTCGTTTAATCTGTTGTCTAAAAGGTATAAAAGGTTTAACTCCTAGTTTCTAAACAAAAAATCTGGCGGTGCAAAGTACAAAACACTCATTAAGAGAAGTTGAAGGAAGGGGGCTAATGGTACCTAAGCTGAAATTAGGCTTTACTTGTGTGTCCTTCTATATGTGTGTAAAGGTTTGGAGAGGAAGAAACTGAACAAAAACTACACAGCATAATTTACAGTTAAAGGGGGAAGATATACAGAACTAACAGAACAGGATCATGGTTAAACCACAGGGTGGTACCTATCTGGAAAAGCCTCCCAGAACCCATGGTCACAAGCAAAACTATGAACATCCCAAAAAAAAAATTGGATGATTACCTACTAGAGAAGGGGAATACAGGCTCTCTCCACTGAGAAATGGCGAGTCGTAACGGTTAACGGTACCTGACTTATACAATCCTATGAATCCTATATGGTAACAACGTCATGGAACCACCTTTCTGTAACCATGCATAATTTACCAACAAAACAGAGTAGTAAGGATTCTTTATTTAAATGGTGCCAATTTGCATGTGTTTGTACGTAAGAATGATGAGTATGTTACACACGTTTTGCTGTGATTTATATATTTTTTTTTATGAAATGTATGAATGTATTACATATTGTAATTTGCAGCTGTATGAATGTCACAGGACAATCATGAAAATAGACGTGGCCTAGTGACCTTATCCCGTCTAAATGTAAATAAAATTCAGAACGCATTTGGGTATTTATATTGCCAAAATTTAAACAATGTAGATTTGGTAAATTATGAGCCCTTAACAGTCACAATCCAAGAAGATTTAAACAAGTGAGGTAAACTGATTTTATCCTTCTTCCAACGTGTAGAGATTATTCAAATGAACATTCTTCCTAGGTTGTTGTATTTATTTCAAACCCTGCTGATCCCACCAGCGTATTTTTATTACGCATCCTGGAATAAAATCATCTCAAATTTCATATGGTGGGGCAATGCCCCCCCCCGAGTCTGTCTCTCCATTCTTCAATTATCTTTGGCCCAAGATGGTGAAACCTGCTTAACGTAGAGCTGTATGCCAAAGCTGCTTATCTTAGGGTAGTGTTCTTTAGCTAGCCTCACCATATAAAGCACCATGGAAATATACTGAATTTACTATCGATGATCTCCATGATATAGAAGCTATCTTGTTTGCCACAAAAAAAACATTCTCCTCCACTATGGCACTTTATGCAATTTACCTCCAAAACTTTGCAGGTGTGGTACCAGTTAAAAACCCATCCAGGGGCACTGCTGAGCAACCACACAGGAAGCAGCCTTTTTGTGGTACTCTGGATAACCATCTGTTAAAATGTTATTTAATATATTTTTTTCTGCTCTGCCTGTTAGCTACCTGTGGCAGGATTCTTACTGATACTGGCAATGGGGAAATCCAAATGAGGAAATGCTGTAGCAACCACATTTTTTTCAGCCAAGAGGTCGGCATGACAAGTGGCCTGCACAAGGGAAAGCAGCCAGGACTTCTGTTGAACAAGCGACTGAGGAGGTGTCCCTGGCTACCATTAATGTGACCTTGGGGCAGTTAGTCAAAACGGTCTAGGGCTTAGACCACAAGTTTGACTCCCTCACTCCCCACATCGTGTCCTTGGAAACGAGAATGATATGGGAGATCAGACTCACTTGAAAATGGACACTAACCTGCAGAAAACGATGGAAGTGGTCACTAAACTTATTTCAGATAACCCCCTGCTACGACGATGCTTGAAGCAGGTAGAGAATTAGATCTGAGAAAGAAACATCTGCATCCTAGGTCTACCGGAGAAGACAGAGGGAGAGGATGCCTTGGATTTTGCTAAGTCTTTCTTGCCTGGAGTGCTTGGGGTCAGTGAAGATGAGGCCTCTTTTTCTTTTGACAAGGCCCACTGGGTTATCTGCAGATAGCCTCTGAAGACTCCTTGATACCCAGGGTGCTCACTGTAATATGTAGGGGAGTCGGTGATCGGGATCACATTCTGGATATGGCTAGATGCCACCGTCAGTTTAAATATGGTGAGATAACCATCTCTATATTCCTAGACTTGTCATTCAACACCCACCAACGCACCAAGGCGTTTGATGGGGTGCAAGGTCTTCTTTGGCATCTCAAGGTTTCCCCATCAAATTTTGCTCCCAGCTAGACTCTGAGTATCCTGGAAGAGGAAGATCTATTTATTTCACAATCCACGAGAAGCAGAGAAGTTGCTTTTGGCTCTGGAGGAGGAAGTGGGCCAGGTCAGCGAGGATGAACTTATGGGAGGAGAATAACTGAGGACTATGGACTGGCTGGTTCTCTGCTTGGTAATTCATTGCAGGTTTTTGTTTCCTTTTGGCTGGTGACTGTTGGCACATTCATCAAGGGACTGGGCGGCTGGGTGATTTTGTGATATCGCTTTTCATTTGGGATTATTTGGGGAGCCTTTCACCTTTGGATTTTGTCAACTACAAATGGATCAAAATCGGACTACAAGTTATTTGGGTAGGGCTCCATCTAGATTTGTCCCCATTTATGGTAAGGCCCACTGTCCAGTATCTCTTATTATTATTATTTATTTATTTATAACAATCTAGAATAAACCACTTGAGCTCAGAGCTCTTTAAACACATTCCACGTCAAGCGCAAGACAGGCAGGTGCAAAATTGCACAATGAGAGTAATGACATAGTAGGCAAACAGAGAATTATAGAAAGCAACACAATACAATCTGGAGATAGAAAGGTGGAGGTTACAATATACAAACAAGTTACAATGCCGAAATGGTGAAAACCAAACAGCTGTCAGTTGCGGTGGGGCATAAAAGCTATGTTAAGTGAAAGGAAGAAGGGGAGAAGCCCCAAGTACCAGTGCAAAGAGATGCTGTGCTGAGTGTCTATAAGAGGAGGAGGTATTTGGTGGATGGGTTAGAAAGAATGGGGAGGTGGGGAGGGAGGACTAGTCGAGAGAGAGGTGAGGAATAAGGGGAGAGGGAAGCAGTTGGAAGTGTGTTAAAGGAGCTAAGGGGTGGGGCTATCATTTGCAGTCACACCGTGCTACATACAGCATAAGCTCCTTAAGGCAAATTTTGAAAGTACCCAGGGTAGGCAGGCTTGCTATTTTATCCTGAAGGGAGCTGAACCAAAGCGGTGCATGGTGAGCAAAGGACCTTTGTCCTTGAGAAGTGCGATATCTTGGAGTTATGAAGAACTGGTGCTCAGAGTTGCAAGTGTGCTGAGTGTTGATGCTGGGCACCAGAAGTTGACAGACCCTAGGTGGGGAGGTACCAAGGCTGATCTTCAGCCAGCATGTGGGAGCCAATGTGTGTTGGTGTACAGATCAAAGGTGTGTGTAAGCCTGTGTGTACCTAAGGTTAGCCGACAATTATAGATATAGTAACTGTAAGGTTACTGTTTCTCCTTTAAATGTTACGGTGTATTCCTAGTATCTGAATGGGGTTCTCTTTCTGTGCGTTTTTTGATATGTCTATTATTGGAATGCTTTTTGGGGAACATTATTAGTGTTCATTTATGGGAGGGCTACATATCAGCAGGCCGGTATGTCATTCTTGTGCCTTAGTGATGTCAATGAGTGTAAGTGCTTCTCCCCGGGGTTCTTCCTTGGGCTGCATGCTTAATCAATCTATCAATCAAAATCTTAATTTAACCAGGCAAAAACACTGTTGAGAAAAACTCATTTTCGAAGTGAACCTGGACATATTCAGTACACATATTAAAGTTATTCATACAATTGTGTGTGAAAATCCTGTAACCTCATTGGTCAAAACATGTCACATGACCGTGGGTAAATCCTGCATAACCCACGGCTGAGGATGACATTTATAAAAAACATAACTAAACCCAGTTTAAATTTATTTTACAGATGGGTCCATTGTATAATCACAATAAGGCACTCCAGGGTGTGAGTTATTGGGTGATTAACCCACTTCTTGTGTGGTTAAGTCACTCGGCTGCGCCTCATGACACACCACACAAGGTGTGGGTAAATCTCCAATAACCACACCCTGTTGTGCCTTACTGCTTAAATAAACAGTATATACAAGTTCATGTTCTGTGCATAGAGTAGATTGTACACACAAAATACACAAGAAATATACATAATAAGTATACACCATATATATTAAAATATATAGGGCAAGTAATGCTCACATCAGCATTCAGAAGAATAAGAACATTCAGGTAATAAGACAGGAGGCAATATAATGCTGGAGGACACAGGCGGTTACCTAGAGTAGCATAACATTTACATGAAATTTGATGAAAGTCTTGTGCAAGGGGCACAGACAGTTAAAAACAAAGGAAGATAATGTGGAGGTAGGTTTGAAGCATAAAAACAAGAGAAGATAAAGTGGAGGAAGGCTTGAAGCATAGATAAGGGGAAAAAGGAAGGCAAGAACAAATATTCTTGAAAAGGTAGGGGACCAGTATAGTGAGCCTGTGAGGGTAAGGGAAAATTGGTGACATCAGAGGAATATTTACCGCTGTTGGAATCAATTATGTTCAAACACTATGGTTAATTCCCCCTATGCTGTACCGGTTGGAGTTCGACATTTTTCCTACGGACTCATGACTTGCTTTGTTGTGTGTTATATATGTCTATAATAACACCTATGTGAGTCTGGGTTTGTAAGTTTTTTCCTAAAAAGACGAATAAAAATATTATGCAAAAAAAAAAAAAAAAACATCTGAAGTTCAAAGATATATTTTATTATTGCCAGCTGATTTCGGCTGATGAAAACGTCCTGCCAGGTCGGGCTGATATGTCATTCAAGCATTGACGCAGACTGGGCCCGAACTTTATTTATCAAGTTTTAGACTCAACGGGAACTCTCCAGTTTGAGTCCTTTCGAAGGAGTTTTGGACTTGGCACAAAGGAAAGGTAAAGATATTTGCAACTAAGAGATTATATCCAACATCGACAGCCTGCCCTGACCACGCTGCTGACTCCGAGACCCCCCGTTAACCGTAATAACGGGAACGTGGGGGAACATTTGATTGGATAACTGTATAAGAGCCTAGGAGAAGTTTTGGGAGATTCTACCCAGTCAGTGTTAGAGGGCTGAAATAAAGATCTGGGTTTGACAGCGACATTAGACACCTGGAAGGCATCTGCACTTCCAGCAATCAAAATAACTTGCTCTGTAGTTTGGAGAGAATATGATTGGAAGTGCAGATACAGATATTTTAGAGCCCCAGCCATATTAATAAACTCTCTGCAGCCAAAGTATGGATCATGTTGGCGGGGCTGTCGTTGCCAGATTCGGGTCACGTGTTCTGGTTGTGGCCCATCTTGACTCCATTTTGGTGTACTTTGCAGGATGAACTACAGGAATGTTTGGGAGAAGTGATAGAATTAATGGTTGAAATGGTATTGTTAACAATTATGCCTCAACATCATCCACCCTTGGCATAAATCCTCATTACTAACATATCTCCAGGCAGCTGAAGAAGCTATTACCAGGAGGTGGACGTCACCAGTCATCCCAACAATAGCAGATTGGAGGAAAATTGTACTGGACATATACCAGTTAGAAAAATTGACAGCTGGTCTCAGTGATACACTTAATACATTTAATATGAAATGGCAAAAGTGGATATGCCTTGACTACTGTAATTCCCTGTATCTAGGGCTACTGGGGGTTGATATCCGCCGCTTGCAGCTGGTGCAGAATGCAGCAACTAGGCTGTTGACTGGGGTCCCTATGGCATGCCACGTGACGCCTGTGCTGCGCAGCCTGCACTGGCTGCCTATTCAGTGGTGCATCACTTTCAAGGTCGGCTTGCTGACTTACAAGGCCCTACACGGACTGGGACTGTGCTGCCTGCAAGAGCTTCTTCGCCCCTACCGCCCCCTCTGCCTACTCCGCTCCACCGACGAGGGATTGCTAGAGATTCCCAGGGTTCATCTGAAGATCTTTGGGGCCCGAGCATTTGAGTTTGCTGCCCTCACCCTGTGGAATTCTCTGCCTCATCGGATAAGAGACTGCATAATGGTGGAGGTGTTTAAATCTGCACTGAAAGCATATTTGTTTGATCTTGCGTTTTCCGATTTTTAATAATTTTCTGATGCTTATATTTATTGAGTATTTATGGATTTTTAGCTGTGGTTTTACATTTTATTGTGCTAGCGCTATGGTTCTTGTGTGAATAGCGCTATTTTATAAATGACGTTTGCTTTGCTTTGCTATGGTACATGGCCAAAACTGATACAGGTTTTGTCCCATGATAAGCTGGTCCTGCAAGGTGGGTTGGGGTGCCGCTTTCACCAGAGTTGGGAGGGAGAGGGAAAGACCTATGATTTATGGAACAGATAATCTGAATTTATAAAAGTTGGGTTCTGTGGAAATGTCTAAGAAATGTAAGAGGAATGTTATAAGTAAGCAGACATTGTTAAACGTATAAATGGACCCTGTGATATACATGCTGCGTTGAAATTGCAACGCAACTATGTTTCAAATTTGATGATGTAAAAAGATGTGAGTGCGTCATTTAATAAAAACTATATTTAAAGGAAATTTAGTTCAGTGGGCCGGCCCGCTGGTGCAGCGGTAGCGCTACCGCTTGCGACGCGTAAGACTCAGGTTCGGGAGTGAGTCCAGGAGTCCAAGAGGGAGATTGGTAGACCATCCTATGGACCGCTCTCCACCTCTGGGGTGGGGGGTGTGGGGCCTTCCAGAATGTGCCCTGGTGCATTGCGCATGACTGTGATTGGGCAGCACAGTTCCCGTGCGGCATGGTCGCAGTCAGCATCGTCGTGTTGCTGTAGTGTCGGTGAACTGTATTAGAGTCAAACCGACATAGTGGAACCCACCCTGTGTGCCTGGCCATGGTGGGCCCCCTTCACGCCACAAAGCTAGATCCTGAGTGTGACGGTGTGGCCACAGTCCTGCCGCTCCTGCGGGGGGGGGGGCCTGGGGGCACTGACAGCGAAGAAGGGGTGTCCCACAGCGGTGGCTTAGTCGCTGGGGGTGAGTAGGGGCAGTGGAGCTGATGATTGTCGGCTCCACCAGCAAAAAAATTATAAAACTAAAAACTTTGGTTCAGCACCACTCTTGGACCTTGGGCCAACAACCACCCTGGAAGAGCATCAGATTCTGTCCGCTGAGGGTTTTGGGGTGCTGCGAAGGCACTGCTGTGAGCGGCAAATGACAGGGGCAAAATGCTCCAGGGCTCGTCGGGTTGGGAAGGGCTGAAGGGATAGGCCCAAGAGAAAGGATAACAAAGAGTAAATAAAAAAAAAAAAAAAAGAACTTCAAACTAGTTTAATTTTTGCAACCCCACTTTTATTTCTTTTTTTTAAGCAATGCCATTTTCCAGCTACACTAATTAATACTGATATTATATTAGCAATTTTTTTTCCTGAAAAGGAAAAAAAAAAAAGAGAAAAATATCTGGGGAAGAAATACCAGGACACTGTTGGAAATGGAGGATCAAACAACTAAATATAATCTGAAGGCATCTTGAAATCTGTGACAGTACATAAAAGTCAGATTTATTTTCTGCACAAAACTGCTCTACTGCTTTAAATATTTTTTATTTACACATTTATTAAATGTTTTACCAGGAAAGGCCCACTAGGCACAGAACAGCTTGTTTCCAGGGGCAACCTGGTTAGTGCTGCTTGGATAGTACTTCCTGTGGGTTCAACTATCCTCTGTCCGATGGTGCTGGTATCTGACCTAGGATCCAACCAAAGTCAGACAGTCAGAGAGTTGTGGATCCAAGGTTGGATCCATCAGATCCAGATCTCATCCACAGATAGTTTGGATACTTACAGTGGATCCTAGGAGGTCGGATCCTTGGTCGGATGTCTCTGCTCTCCGAGGCTATCCGATATATGACAAAAACCATGGTATCCAATGGTAATCCGATCCAGCAGAATACCCTCCGAGCAACACTAAACCTAGTAGTTGAACAACATAATGCGTGCAGTGGCCCCAGTGGCCCAGCAACAGTGCATTGCACTACCATGCAGGTAACCCAGGTTCAGAAGTGAGCCTGCATCAACGCTTGTCCGCATCTTCCCACTTCCAAAGTGACCCCTGTTGTGGGCCAAGAAGGATACTAGATGCATGCGTCCCTGCCTCCTTCAAGGGATCACTAAAAATGGTCTAAGTCTCTCCAGGTTCACCTGACGGCACCACCCCCCAGCCCTGTCACAGAACTTCTCATAGACTTACTGATTCTCCACTGCTTACCCCAGACCACAACAGTAGGGATTTGCCTGCCATGTCAATCATGCACACGCCTGCAGTGGATGCTGGTGCAATGGCGGAGCAGGTCTTTTTTCTTCAGCTCCTGGTTTTCTTTCCAAGGGTGCTGGCAACCAATGACACACTTGCATGCGTGCCATGACACACATGGCTGCCTGGAATCCAACGGCTGCCCCTCTCCCCTTCTATGTGTTGCCCCTCTCCCCTTCTATGTGTTCCCACTGTGTTATCACCTGGCCTCCACCATCTGGCAGTCAAGCAGCAGAATGCAGTATCCACCCTCCCAGAGGGAGAAGAACTGTCCTTGGGACGCTCGATCATCCCTCCCCATTGCTAGACTCTGAACCACCCTTGTCCGTTCCAGAACCCAAATGCCAGCACAAGCAGGTGGCAGTGCTACCGAGCCAAAACATTATCTAAGTATAGATAGGAAATATTTTAAGTTCCTAAGTTTCTTGGGAAGACAAGGTGGGATACGACTCCAGTGGGTAGGGGAGCAGAAAAAGAACAGGGAAAAAGGCTGACAGCTTCCAGTAGGACAGCCCCTGCTACTGTTTATCCTGTTTAGCTGATCACTGGAAACAGGGGAGGTACCCAAAGACTGGAGGACAGCAGATGTAGTCCCCTTATACAAAAGTGGGAACAAAGAGGAAGCAGGGAACTACAGACCAGCCAGCCTCACCTCGGTAGTGGGGAAGATCATGAAAGCACTACTGAAGGAGAGATTGGTGGAACATCTGGTTGTCAATGAACTACAGGACCCAAGGCAGCATGGTTTCACCAGGGGGAGGTCATGTCAGACCAACCTTGTTGAATTTTTTGACTGGGTGACTAGGGAGGTGGATCAGGGGAGGGCAGTGGACATGGCCTATCTGGACTTCTGCAAGGCCTTTGACACTGTGTCACATAGAAGACTATTACACAAACTGGGGAATATGGGTGTGGGCGGGACAGTAGTGTGGTGGGTAGGTAACTGGCTGGGTGGCAGGACATAGAGGGTGGTGGTAAATGGCTGTCACTCCACAGAGGGAAGAGTGACCAGTGGGGTACCACAGGGATCAGTGCTGGGACCGGTCCTATTCAACATCTTCATCAGTGACATTCATGGGACCTAGAAAGCAGAATTTCACTGTTTGCTGATGACACAAAGCTCTGTAACAGAGTAGACACACCAGAGGGAGTAGACAGAATGAGAAGGGACCTGCAGAAACTTGAAGAATGGTCAAGGGTTTGGCAGTTGAAATTCAATGCAATGAAGTGCAAGATAATGCATATGGGGCACAAAACCCTGGCACAATATATCAGTTTGGGGGTGAGAATATAGCATGCACCAAGCAGGAAAGGGATCTTGGGGTTATCATTTCTGATGACCTCAAGGTAGGGAAACAGTGTGACAAGGCAGCAGGTTAAGCAAATAGGATGCTGGGATGTATAGGCAGCGGCATCACCAGCAGGAAAAGGGAGTTCATAATTCCGCTACACAAGACACTAGTGAGGCCCCACCTGGAGTACAGTGTACAGTTCTGGAGACCATACCTACGTAAGGACATAGACAGGGTAGAGAAGGTTCAGAGGAGGGCAACAAAGATGGTGCATGGATTGCATCACAAGTCCTATGAAGACAGGTTGAAGGAACTGAACATGTACTCCCTGGAGGAGAGGAGGGAGAGAGGGGATATGATAGAGACATACAAGTATCTTACAGGGAGGAACAGGGTGCAGGAATACACTATTTTTAAGTGAAAAAGATGTTCCAGGACTAGAGGCATGGGATGAAGTTGGAGGGAGGGCGATTCAGAGGAAACATGAGGAAGAATTTCTTCACAGAGCGGGTGGTGGACAAGTGGAACACCCTGCCAGAGGAAGTGGTGGGGGCTGAAACAATCACGGGATTTAAGAATGCATGCGATAGACATAAAGGAATTCTGGAGGTCAGGGGTAAGGGGCAACAGACTTCTAGGAAAACATAAACTGAACTTACAAGCTCAAATGGGCAGACTGGGTGGGCCATAGGCCCTTATCTGCTGACGCTGTCTATGTATCTATGTACTCTCAGGTCTCGCTCCTTGCTTGGCTGCACTGAATGCAGACATGGGATTTGGGATGCCCTGAAGACACCACACAGTGATGCTGACTGCATAAGCAGCATTAGGGCCAGGAGGTCATCAGAGTGGCAAGATGAAACGGTAGTCAACAAGGAGGTTCGAGCTATACTAAAAAAAGTATACATTCTGTGTGCAGAATTATCCCCGTTTTTCTTCCTGCTGTCCCCTACAAAACCTGCACCATTCCTCCTGCCTGTCAGGAGGAGTAGGAGGAGTAGGTGAGTGAGCAGCTGCATTTACAGCCAGTGCCAATTCTTCTCCATGATTGGCCAGCAGGGGGAGCCCCTCCAGGAAACCAAACCTCGCACCTCAACAATCACCGATGCATTGATCCCCAGTCACCCCTGAAGGACTCTAGAGAGAATTAGCACATATGTGCATTTTCAAATCTCCACCCCTTCCCCCTACATACAGACACTCAAATGTGGTGTGGGTTCACATGGAAGTCTCGTTCCAGATTTTTTCGTTCTCCAGCCGTGCTTGCAAAATACATGCTGGCTTCTTATGGCCACTGTTGGAGGGCATGTAAATGTAATATGGCTGCCCTGGGACATATATTCTGGTTTTGTCCAGTTCTGATGCCCTTTTAATTAACTTTACAGGTGGAACTGGGGAAATGTGTGAACGAACCTATAGAACTAACGGCAGAGATGGTCGTGTTGTCCATTTTTCCTCCCCATAGTCCAAGATGGAGGAAAACCTTACTTCCTTATTTTTTACTAGCTGCCAAGAAAGCAATCACACATAGATGGATGGTAAAAGATCGCCCAACAGTATCAGAATGGCACAAAATAGTTTGCAATATTTACAGACTCATCCCTGACAGCCAAGTTTCATAATTAACACGATCACTTCCTTAGGAAGTGGCAGCAGTGGGCATTGTTTTTCTCACAGGTGGACTCTGAATTCGTTCCTTAGGTGGGAGGGAATCCCTCCCTGGAGTTTCACATATTTGAACTATTTCCCATTTATTCTCTTCGGGGTAGGGCCGTCGGCCCTTGGTGGAGGCCCGCTCTTTCAATCCTGGGGGTCGCGGTCCATCTGCCTGCTTAATAATTTAATGGACTTCAGTTACTACATCTTCGAGCTACCCCCCCCCCCAACTGAACCATCAACCTGAGAGGAACTGAATCTGCAGAGAAGGACGAGAAGGAGCCCAGCTGACAGAAAAGTGGTACAACAAAACCGCGAGTACGTTCAGGACTTGCCCTGCAACCGGGGAGGGCTGTACAAAGTTGCCACCAAATCTACAAATGTCGCCAATGGGCCAAGGGTTACAAATATCTCATTTAGAGGTTCTGCCATTTAAGCAATTGCATGAGCTATGAGGTTTGGGTTTCAGAAGTATTTATTCTGCTTGTTTTAAGTGCACCACCACCAGCCAACCAGCTGCAATGTCACCGGGCCTACACCGTTCCTATGGTTGGGTACCCAGAGAAGCACCAGAAAATTCCTTTAAGGTTTAAGGATTAATACTGGTACCAGTGGGTAGTACCCCCAGCACAGGCGGGCTGGTAAAACTAAAAGTTTTACTGTCTCATTTGTTACTGCTCTGTCCTGCATGATGGGGGATAGGCACTGTTATTGCTGTTTTTAAAGTGTTTTACAGGCCGAACCTAGTCAGGCACCTAACTTTGGTCTTGCACGTACAGTTCACGAGTTTCTGCCAAAACCCTTTTTGCTCTGCATCCTCCCATCCCTTGTGGAAATCCCCCAATAAATAGCCTGTTGATGTTTTACATTTTGTCTCATGAGCATATTATTAGTATAGATCACTAATTGCACTTTTGCTGCATTTAAGGCTGCACTGTAATTCTGAATGTGTAAGGGGATACTGTGGGGAGGTAGGTGCTGTAGGTACTGCATCCCAGGGGACTGTACTGCTCTGACGCCAGGCCCACTTAAATTTTACTCTGGGTGGAGACACCGCGCTAAACTTAAAATAACTGGATGCAAACCGCCGAATCAGGAAAATCAGAACCCAGGCCCCTCAACCTTGTTTGAGCCCACAAGGCTCCACAGCAACCTGCTTACATTAATTAATACAGCAGTGCATGGTGGCGACGACAAAGTGTGAGGATATTAGAATCGGTCAACAAAAAACTTTTCTGAAAAGAAAATCTTTAAAAAACACATTAGAAAATGGCTTGAGAAATAAATTCCTAAAGACATTATTTAAAAAATGATGCAATTCTAACTTCCATTAAAGCTGAACTTTATGGCTGACCCATCAGCGCAGCAGTAGCGCTACCACTCGTGATGGTGATCCGGGTTCAGGAGTCAGCCTGAGTCATCAGGGGCTGGTTGGGGAAGGGGAGGAGGATTGGGCATCCCAGAGGAAACTTCTCCTCCAAGGAGGAGAGTGGATTGCTGTCCTTGCTGCAATACTGCCACCTCGGTGACTACAGATGGCAATGCAGCCAAGGGCACTGTGAGAAGGACGAACACAGGGTGGGGGTTCGGTGCGGCAGCATGCCTGGTGTGCATACACATCTAGGACCTCTCTAGCATGCCTGCATCAGAGGGGATGGGAGAAGTGAAGAAAATGGCCCCACTGCTCAAAGAACAACAGACTCCAGTGGACAGAAGAGGACTGGTCCAGGACTCCACAGCTTGCCACCTAATGAGAACGACACAGTCTGAGGAGTACATCCCCTCTACTCTGCCCAAGGGGCACAACAGAGGCAGCATGGAGGTAGGCAGCTGATGGAGGGACAGGGTCCAGCAAAGCCAGGCACTCAGGCATTCCAGAGGGAGTTTGAGCAGAGGAATGCAGGAGGGCATAAACACAGAATGGAAAAAAAAAAAGCTACACTTTTTGCTACTATGCAGGGGATCCAGATTCAGAAGTGAACATGATCACTTGTGCCAGAACATCCTGAACATGTAGCGCTGGTCACAACAGCCTGAGAAGAGAGGGCATCGCGTTCCGTTATGCAGTGGCCTTATGCTGTTGGTCATGGAGCTTACTGTTGTGAAGGTGGGGTATCTGTGTGGGATCCCAGTACAGGATGGGTGCATTGCATTGCAGGAGGTGGGAGGGCAAGTCTCAAGTGGCAAACTGGTGGAAAATGGAGGCTGCCAAGTCAATGTCACCAGCGTGCTCAGGCCTCACGTCCACGACCCGCACCCACGTCAGACTGTGTTCCAGCAGGGAGTAATGCCTCCCTACCAGCTCTGCGATGGGGAGAGTGGCAAGCTGTGATAGACCCCAGGGAGACAGGAGGATGTTGACCTGTGTGGTAGCCAGCAGGGGAACATTAATGGGGGTGTCCGGACCAGGAGCATCAACATCTTGATTTAAAAACAAAATGCAAACACGTGGCCGGTGAAGTAACTTGGGAGACAAGGGTTCATGTACAGTCTCACACTGGAGCCAACTAGGGGTTGGGACTACTACAGAGATGAGGTAGTCGGCTCCTAGGAAGGCTGAGCAAGTGTCATGCGGCATTGACACACCCTCTGCCAATCACGGATTGCCTCGCTCACCCTTCCCATCAGTGAAAAGGTGCAGCCGGATGACTACACCCAAACATCAAGGTGGGAGACAGAAGCAACCAGAGGAAAAATGTCAACAATAAACCTAAAAGCACCCCCAAAAATATATATTTACACAAACACAGCTCTAGCTGGGAAATATTTCAGGTTACTTACTGCCACACACACACTCCCTCTTTTTTCAATTATGTAATGTTACAGTGGTAGTCAAAACAGCCCCCCCACCCCGTGAGCCCTCACTTCCATCTCTGTGTCTAAAACCCCCAAAAAGACTAAAAACAGTTGTGCCCCCACTTCCCTAGGAAAACATGGTCATCTCACACGCCTACGTATTAAGACTTGAGTGTGTGAAATCATCTAATATGTGTAAGCATCATCATTAATTCAACTTGTGCATACATTATAATAACCTTATTTTTGATGCATTAAATGTTTGAGAGCTACGTGTATTTTGGTGCTGCATTCATTTTTTGTTCCTACATGATGTTTATTTTGGTATGTCATGGGATCTACGTGGGAAACGATAATTACAAATACTGTTTATCTTAATATGCAAAAATTCAACAAGGGTGAAAGATGACTGTGACCAACGAGGTCTTTTCTAGTCCGGCTGGTTTTCATTCTTCTCCAGCTGACTACTGCTTCAGTAGCATTAGGTTCTACAGCTAGATGTTAAAGAGCAAATCTGCATTTGAGCATTTACTTTCATAAATATGTTTCAACTACTGCGATATACTACAGAAAGCAGTTTTTCATTTTCAATGTCCTTTTCCAAGATTTACAGCACATCTTGGTAGTCTATCCTAAAAATCTGTATAAAAAGCCTTTGTTTAATTAATTTGTAACATAATAGTGTCCACTATGACAGCAGACTGTTACAGGGTTACCACCTGTCCTGATTTTCGCAGGACAGTCCTGATTTGGGCAGCTGTGTCCTGCAAGAAAAAAAACATGAAAAACACTACATGTCCTGATTTTATAGGAGAGAAAATATTTTCTGACTTTGCACTAAAAGTTGCAGAAAACTACAATACCTTAATTAAAATACCTTAAAATTAGAAGCAACAATAGAATCAACTAAGAAACTACAATACTCAGACTTAAGTCGGATTCTGTAGAGAAAACAAGTCTGTTGCACTGGTCGAGGCTACGTACTGTCCTGCGAAAAATCATGTTTCAGTAAGAAATGTCCTACTTTGGGCTTCTTAAAAGGTGGCAACCCTAGACTGTTATGTCACAAACAGCAACTGTGTGGTTAGCAGGGGTGAGTCAGATACATTTTGAAAAGCTCAGTGAAATAAGCACTGCCTCATCTGCAATATTTAGTAGACCACCAACAGGGAAAAGTAAAAAAAAAAAAACATTAGTATGCATACATCTAGTGGTTTTAAGCTTTTTGTTATAGTGGAGAGCTGCTCTTCAAAGTAAAAAAAAATGTTTTAAATACAAAAAAGAACCCCGTGCATGCCATTTTAAAGCACCTGCTCACAACGGCTCAAAATTCAGCTCTGTGATTATTTGGGTGCTCGTGTTGCACTACTCCCCTGCCTACCACTGGTGGGGTCACCTTCACATTTACATCAGTCTTTATTTGATTTAAAATACAGGTTTCTATTTAGAGGTACTAGACGGGGGTGTCGCCTTTCCCCTTTGCCTTTTTTTCCCTGGTGATTGAACCTCTGGTAAATGCAATAAGGGAAAATACAACAATTAAGGGATTTGAATACGGTGAGCGGAAGGTACAGAAGTTATCTTTATTTGCTGATAATATTTTGTTATATATGAGGAACCCAGAAAGGGAGCTGGATTTTATTTTACAGATGGTAAAGGAATATGGAGTCAATTTGGGTCTCTCGTAAACTGGAATATTATTTATCTATTTATTTGAAAATTGGTAACTGGGAAAGGTACACTGTTCTGAGGCTTGTTTCAGGGTGCGACCCAGGTGGGAGAGGGAAGGGGAGTACATGCAGAACAAGATTTCAACGACACATCAGTAAGCAATTACAGTAACAACTTACAGTACAAGCACAAATTATGCTCAAACAGGCAAACAATAACTAGTGCTCGTCAAAAGGACTTGTAACACAAACTTGCAGGTCCAGAATAAAGTGCGGAGGAACTCCCTATTCACCCAGACAAATGTAAAATTAATCTTCAAAACTTCCCAGCTATGTTAAAAACGACAGTATGGTATAATTAAGTGTTCATCTGAGTAATAAAATCAATTATCAAATATTACTTTTAACCCTTTAGTAAATGCAGTTGGTCAGGACCTAGAAAGATGGAGGAGCCTTCCTGTCTCCTTGCTAGGACATGTTCAAATTATAAGAATGAACATCCTTCCGTGCTTTTTGTATCTGTTCCAGACATCGCCTCTGGTCATTTCTAAAGATATTTTAGCAAAAATTTATAAAATAATAAGCAAATTTCTTTGCAAGAATGGATACCACAGACTGAAAAAAAAAGAAACTTTATATGAAATATGATCATCAGGGTTCAAATTACCTAACCTTCAATATTACCACTGGGTTGCTTGCTGTGATCGAACTCTTAAAAGAACTTTGGTGTGGCTCCTCTCCCCTTGGGCATTTTTTGAAACTGGTGAACTTTCCCATATTAATATTATTCATCTGTTATCTCAAAATCTGAACAGTAAAAAGCTTCATGGCCTAGACAACATCATTTTTAAACATACACATAGAGCACGGAATAAAATAATGAGAGTAATTGATCATAAGAACAAGATACGTAAACTCTGACCTCTTTTTAGGAATAACTTCAATTCTTTGTACAGTTCCCCTCATATCAGAGATGGATAAATTATAATATTCTGTCAATTGCAGACATTGGTGCCGGAACAGGCTGAAAAGTGGTAGGGCCAAGGATGTAAGGGGTACATTTTCCTATGGTAATAATGCAAAAAGTGATGGGGCCCCTTACAAAAGTGGTAGGGCCATAGCCCATTGCCCCCGCACCTATGACTGCAGATCTCTTTGATGGACAGATCATTTAAATCATTCCAGCAGTTGCAGAATCAATACAGACTTCCTAAGAAAATGTTTTTTTCGTTATCGGCAATTACAGTCTGTGCTGGGAAACTAATAGGGAAACAAACTGACTTTCAGTAACTTTTTTGGGGCTCCGCCAGATGCAATACCCAGCAGAGCTGAATTAACATCAAAGTTATTCAGTCTCATTATTAATAAGTCTAACATTAACACACAGACTCTGAAGT
Organism: Neoceratodus forsteri; assembly: GCA_016271365.2. Lineage (NCBI taxonomy): Eukaryota > Metazoa > Chordata > Ceratodontiformes > Ceratodontidae > Neoceratodus > Neoceratodus forsteri. Next base: position 484,457,733 of record CM028138.1, on the reverse strand, counting down.
AGAAATCGGAAGTTGATTTACAAATTAATTTTTCTGAACAGAAGTGGGAAACAATCTGTACATCATGCAACAGGGGGACTAATAAGAGAATAAACCAAATAAAGTTCTATATTGTTCACAGAATTTTTTTTTTTTATTTCCTACATCTTTTAAATACATTTAACATAGACATTTCCCCTTACTGTAACAGAGGATGTGGGGAGAGGGTTAACTCTGCCCCTGTGCTAGTTTTATACTGATAAAGATATTTTTAAGTCTTGTTTTGAGACAACTAAATATAGTACTGGGCACCATGATCGAAACTGAGCCTGAACTGTGTCTTTGTACTACTTCTTCACTTCAAACTATTCCAGAAGACAAAAAACAAGTTTTACTGCATGTGACCTTTTTAAATGCAAAGAGGTGTATTGCTCATCTGTGGAAGAATCTAGAAATACCTAATATTAAGTTGTGGAAACAATTATTCTTGGATAGTATGAGGCTAAAAAGAAAAAGAACTATTTCACTCAAAAACAGATGCTAAAATACTAGCAGCTATGGGGCCCAGTGCAAAAAAATGACCGAGGGAGGTAGATTTTAAAGCAGCAGTACTAGTTAATAAAAATGGTCTTTTTAAAATAGTTATGTCAAATGAGCGCCACACCTGACAGAACTTAAATCCTTTGTTTTTAATTTTGTGTTTTTGTTATATTCTTTATTTTTTCCAACAGTTTAGCAAACACCCTTGCCAAGAGCACCATACTGGACTCTGAACGAAAAGGGGTGGTGCCATTTTCTTATTGGTTATTTTGTCTGATGTACCTGGAATGCACCACCCCTTCCTTTGCCTGCTGAGTGTTTAAAGGACAAACAACGTAAACAAAGAATGAAAAACAGGAAATGGTACAGGAGCCAACGTATTTTCTGTGGATCCACACAACATTGTAAATGTATTAAAAATCAAGGGAACCAATGATAAAAAAAACAGGAGTAAACAGCAAAAATTAAATCTGAAATTTTAAACTAACCGGCAGTGAAAAAATCTGGGAAGTAATGAACACTTCCTGGTTAACTAGTACTGCTGCATTTAGAGGGAAGGTAAAAAGGGGAATATTTATTCACAGGAGTAGGTAACATCAATGCTATGTTCCGATGAGGTTTATCTTTTTTAAATATTTATCTCACACTGCATGGAATTTGATTTAATGCTGCTTCATATTTTGCCGCTACTTATTGCATAGTTTATGGAATACCCTGCTTTTATTATATTTATGGATGTAGCTTTTTACAGGTGTTTTGAAAATGGTTTTCAGCTCAATTAAATTGTGCATGTTCATACTGCTTGTTTATATTATGGGGAAGTTTGTGTCCCAGCTGTTTTTATGTGCATACTGAAAATCAATAAATTTGCAGATATATAAAAAAAGACCATTAGCAGGCTGCGCAGCTGCCAGGGAAGGTGGTATGTTCCTGGGGAAAGGGGCTGGTAACCACAAAAGTACCAGGAGCGCCGTATCATCTATACAATAGTACTGGCAAACTACTGCCCCAGCCAGGAGGATCCCCGTCTGCCCAACGGCTGAGGGAGTAGCAGCCGGAAGTTCTCTGGGGGAAGCCTGAAAGTAGCAGTAGGGTGCTGACCAGGGGCCAAATAGCTGTGTGAAAAAAAGTGGTTTGCAACAACAATGCTTAATTTAGAGTTTTTTTTAGTTTTTTTTCCTTTCAGCTGTTACAGATCCATTAAATATTTCACATAACGCTGTACCTTTGTCACCATGTCTTTCAAAAAGACTCTGACTGTCTCCCAACTGACCTCACAACTGCTGTCCATGACATCACAGTCTGTTGTCATGGTAAACAAGATGATGTCATAAATGAGAGCTCTATGAGGTCTTAGGAGTCAGTCAAATGCTTTTACTATACACTTGTTGGACTACTGTAACCCCCCTGCAAATGGGGGTTCCCAAAAGACTTCCAGGAGCTTGCTTGAATGCTCCAAGCCTGAATGGTGTTTGGCATTTAAGCCATTTATCAGTGAGTGTTTTTAGAGCCTCTGGTACTGTCTCTTTAAGAGCTGTCTGCTTGCAGACATAATTAGTTTGTATGGGGGGACTGTGTGTTTCTGAGTACCACTCGAGCTGCTGCCAATTCACTTCATTTTTCAGTCACTAGAGTGCAAAGGAACCTATCTGAAAGATGTAACTGTTTGCCAGAAATTATTTAGAGTAACAATGAAATTACAGTTTGTCTAACCTGCTTTCTTTGCAGTCAGAACTGTGTCTGCTAGTTCCCCATTCTAGTTTTGAACTGCTGAACTGGACCAATCAGTGTGGGTAAGCTTAGCTCTAAAATGGTGCCTTGGACGAATCAGAACTTGGACTCATAATCTGAGCCAGCCACAAGAGGATTGTATGGGCAGTGACTCTGGAGATGTAGTTTAGACTTCAGTGCCTTTTGGACCAACAGCAGCAGTCTATTGTGAGTGACAGCCAATCCAGTCAAGAACTGGGAGGAACTCAAAGGAAGTGCCGGTTCTGTCGGTTGGAGTTTCAGTTGAGCTTTGGCAGTGAAGAAGGAAGGAGCCCTGTGCTTTTCAGTGTGCAGTTTTAGTCAAAAACGTGTGTAAGGCCCAGAGTTCCGGTCTGCAGCTTGTGTAACAGCTTGTTAGGACTGAATCGTCCTGTGAAAAGAATCAAAGGATCTCTGAAGAGTAGAAACCAGGCTCACCCTGTAGAAGACTGAGGAATTGCTGAAAATTGCACTCTGTCTGTCAGGAACTGAATCTGCTGTGTGTTCTCCCGGTATTGTGCAGTAATTGCGATCGGGATACAGATGCAGCCTGCCTGGTATAGTGCTTTTTTTATATGGATGTGTGAAGAGGTTTGTGTACCTCAAGTGAGCCCTGCTGACATTGAAGGACCCTATCTTATTTGGAGGTCGTGAGTACTAATTCAGGGTCGCCCCTGTTGAATTGCCACATTAAATCCAAATGGAATTACTGTACTGCTGACTGTTTAATTCTCCTTTCTCTGTGGAAAGGGCCCTACCAGCTGCCACGGTTTGGACTAGCCACTAGGGCTTGGGTACATTGGGACAGTAACTGATAGGGATAGGCCTGTGCACAGAGCCATAGGTAGATTATTAGAGTGATAAGCTAATTAACCTGATTTCCCCTGTCCTTGTTATATCCCCTAAATAAATCAGAGCTGCTTGTTTCAGCAAAGTTATACTGCCTGAGGTATTTGTTTCATGTTAAAGTACTGTACTGTGATTGTTGCACTGTATCTCATTTCACAGGAGGTCCCAGTGCCGGAACCAGACCTGGGGTAAGTGTATACTGTGAAGGTAATTCTGATATATTGTGTGGGCCACTAGTGGGAAGAAAGGGGTTGCAGTGTCCCAGAGGCTGTGACCAAGTTAGTTTAACTATTGCAAACCCTGACCTCTGGGTGGAGGCACCCGCCATTGGATCCAGGCCCCTCAACCTGTTAGTGGCAAATCAGGCAGGGGTAGTAGCCCCTGGGATAGCGCCATCTAGGGGTTACACTACCAAGATGTGTTATAAAAACCTGGAAAAGAAGACTGGAAATTAAAACAAATGTATTCTCCAGTAAACTGTAATCACCGGAATATAATTTTTATAAAAGTACATGCTAAAGTGTAGAGCTGCTCTTTAAAGAGCCCCTGGCATCCGAGGGCACACTTTGGTATTTTTTTAGACACATTATTTTCTGCTTATTTTGCACATTCTCTATATTTGTCAGTTTCCCATTTTCTATATAACTATGTACTGTATGTATAGCAACATGAAAACAGCATCACTTCCCCTGGACTTCACTGCTGCTTGTCTACACCTGACACCATAATCCTTCCTTATAAAATCATAATCACTTCAGCAGCAACAGACTGTGGTATCACAAGAAGACAATTGTGATGTCAGCAGTAGTCAAGCAGCCAAAGCAGACGAAGTCTAGATTGACTGATTCATAAGATGTTATTTTTATATAGGATACATATTGTTGGGTTGAATCCCCATTTTCAACTGTGCCCTGTGGCTCCATTCACATCAGGAAAATGAATAAAAATATAAGGGTAGGATAGACAAGTGTCAGCATGCTAACAACATTCATCTACGTACAATAATGCAGTTATAATAAATACTCATATAAACAGATGGGCCGTGGTGCCTTTCTCTGCTGTCACATTTCTGTGTATCTGTGTAAATATGTCTAAAACTAACTTCCACCTAAAAACAGGTAAAGCCGGAGTACAGGTAACCCTTCAGAAGCTTTTTAAATAATGAATGCCCCCGAATAGATTTTAATTCTTTTGGCAGCCAAGTCTAGAGGACAGGGATCTTGTTGTCACAGTAATATTAATAAATAACAACAACTGGGAGGCCAAATGGACAGGACGAGAAATATAAGCAGAAATATGTCTAAATATTATGTTTAACCTAAGCTTCCCATGTGACGACATGTTTACGCATGTGATCGGGTTCTCTGTGATCCATTTAGTAGGTAAGTTGTTTTCAAAATTTATGACGATATCACACCTGCTAACAAGTCTAATTTTCCAAGAACCAAAATGGCCATGAACACTAAACACAGAGGTCAAGATGTTCAAAGCAGATCCGTCGTGGATCCGCCAGCCCTATTTTCAAAGCGGGCTTATATCCACACTGTTAAACAATCCATTAGATGGTTTATCAGCATTCTGAACTTGACACAGTAGCCTCTGGAAAGTCAGCACTTGCGCTGATGCAAGGTGCCATGAATTGCAGAATGTGATACAAAAGCCGGGTGCCGTTTGAAAAGAGGGTGTTCTTGTTTGGATACATACGGGTGGATCATGTTACTACATCTGCAAACCCTTCAAAAAACCCTGTCAATCATTTTTTTTTCTACTTAAAAAAATGTGTATGTGAATATATACAGAAAATGAAATATTAGTGTTCTATTTGTGTGCCCCCACAAAAAAACAGTGCTGACATGAAAGCAATACCAGATCACTACTGTTCGTTTCCCATTTTCCCCATTTGGTTCCCATCCCTATCACTTTGATGTTGATACAGTTGCACTTTTCCTCCAGCCGGCAAGGCAGGCATCTACCTTCGCAACCGTAGGCCAATGCTGAACTGTGACTGTCTGCTATGCTGCGTGTAAATACTGCGCAGCTCATACCTTCCAGCCCCGGGACTCAAGTGCCTCGCATCACGAAACACCTACTCCCCAACAGGGTCCAGCATAGGAATCCCAGGACTGCATGCAAACCCGTGTCCCAAGTGGCACTCTGCTATGGTGCACCTGGACCAACCAGTCACTGTTGTTTATTTATTTGCACAACATTGATATTGCATATAAATGTTGCAAGACGCAAGCTTTCAGGGCCACATAGTTGCCCGTACCAAGTGCCTAGCCAGAGTCTGACGATCCACCAGTCAGCCTCCCTGCCAGTGACAACAATGCAATCTCACCTTTGAAGACCTAGAATTTTGCACATTTATCATATGGTGAGACTTTCACTCCGCAGCATCCCTACCAGATTCTAGTATCCTATTCCCCCACCTAGAAGACCGTGTCATGTCACGAAAGTCAGGAGCAGAGCATGATCTCGTCACATTCAGACCCTTGGGTGCTTTTGACAGGAAAATAGGCTGTCAAAAGCAGACTGAGATTTAATGATACACTTACAAGGACACAGACTATGGCCTATTTGACTAAAAATCATCCATATTTTGGCAGCAAACAAAGAATGGCTTTCCATTTTGGAAATTCTGAGACACAGTATCATCACGAAAGTTGATACATTACTATGGCTTTTTTTTTTTTCTTATCTACACATGTGAAAATTCATGCTGTTTCAATCCCAGTTTCAAGCCCACACTTTCACAGAATAAATACACTTGTGCCATACCAATCAGGTGGGCTGATGGCCCATACCATGAGTACAGATTAGCTTTACACACACACACACGGTCACAGAGCTCAAAGAAAAAATCTTCAGCTAACTAGCCACCCACAATGACTCTAAAAATGTTTAATTTTGTTTATGTATTTAGTTTGTTTAACCAGGCGGTGGGCTGAGTTAAAAACTCATTTTCAGCCATCCCTGACATGGAATAAAGGACAATACACATTTAAATACAAGGACGATACAATAAATGATAGCTGGCAACATACAACGCATAGGGCAGGATTTTCAAAAGAGCCAGACTTGGACACTGACCAAACGCATGCTGTGCCTACATCTGCACAATTGCGTCCTACAGAAAGTCATGATTTGTAGTAAAATATTAACACAAATGAAAACTGCTGCAATTGTGTCTATTTTTTTTTTTACACAAAATTCAGACGCACTTAGACCATCTAATAATGGCAGTTTGGACAGATTTACCTTTTAAAAATAGTGCCACGTGGATCACAGACAGATCCTTTTGAAAAAAGCAATGGGCAGATCTCGAACAGGTCCTTTTAAAAAAACAGCAGGCAGACCACTGATGGAGTATTTTGAAACAAACAGAAGCAGGGACAGGGGGCACTAAGGTTAGGGGTCAGATACAGATGCAGGAGGGGGTTGTGAAGTCATGAAGCAGGGACTTGAGGGAGGAGAAGGAGGAGGCTCAGCAGATAGGCAGAGGACCTGTCCAGGCCCGAAGCTAGATGCTGAACCCAAGAAAAAAAAACAGTTAAATGTTTGAACAAACAGCAGATTTAGTTAGCAATAACCCACGACAGGGTATGGGGTTACAGGCATTTCGTCCATGCCTGGGGTGCACTGTAAGGCACGAGGCCGCAGGCCGAGCGTCCTCACAGCACCCAGTCGTGGATAAAATGCCTATAACCCCATACCCTGTCGTGGGTGATTGCACTTGTAACATGGGTTATGTCCAAAGCATGAAAAAACACACAGAAAAGGGTTTTCTCCTGTTTAAAGACCAAAAAAGGTACTGTGTCCTGCTGCCTTGCAAAACAGTTCCTCATAAGTAATGAACACTGGATTGACAATTTTCTGTGTATAGCAGTGTCTCCTACCTTGTCTACCATGTGTACTTACACTCCCTCCCTCCCGCCCCCAAACACAGACATTCAGATGCAGCTTGACTGCAAAGGGACCTGCCCGCCCGCTGTGATTGTCTGTCTGTCTCTCTCTCTCTCTGTCATCGTGTGTGGAGAAGCACTGCTTATCAAACACTAGTGAGCAGCAAAGCACACAGAGTCACAACAGGAACACTCTGCTTAATGTCCCCTCAGCACTCCCTCTGTCACGCTTCCTGCACAACCACTCCTTCCAAGAGACTGCTGAGCACTGCAACACTTATTCTGACACAACACTGCTGGATCTCTGAGGGTGCTCTGTCGCGCTGTGACCTTCTGGTGCTGCTGGGCTACATTCAGGAGGGGACAGTGTGTCTCGTCGGGGGGGCGGCAATTTGGGTGCGGGACACTGAGCATACTGTGTCTCTCACCCTGTGCTACTCCCTGTGTCTCTCTCTCTTGCTGAGGCTCTCCACCATGCCATGAACTTGTACAGCACTGAACAGGGAGAGATGTCCCATATATCTGCTGGTCTATCTGTTCTGAGACTCTGTCTCTACCCCCCCATAACACGATATGCCGTGCTCCCCGTCTTCTGTCCACTGTCAAGCACCACAGCAGACACATACTGTTTTGGAGCAGCTCCGTGTATATAACTCTCGTGCTCTGTAACGGGTGGCTCCACCACTGCGCCGATGAGCTGGCCAATGAAATATCACTTTCGAGCAGGGTTGGGGCGAGATGTGACAGACAGCCACAGGATACAAGCGTTAAGAAATTAAATGCGCTCTCAGATGCTCTCTCTCTCTCCCCCCTCACTCTGCCACCCTACACTGATTGACCGCACTATGTACCAGATCGGGAACATGAGGTACTGCCGTGGGGGGGGGGGCCGTAATGGTGGCAGGCACCACTGTGAAAACAAGTCACTAACCTGGATGCACTGACAACTTTATGGGCAGATGGGGTTGGTAAGGGAGAGACAAATCAACCATTTTCCCCATGACTGGGTACAGCACTGACGGGCGCCCACCAGGTTACCGCTGCAGTTCTTTCATGCTTATGTGCCCTTTCAACAGCTGCCTGTTAGTGTTGAATTCTCCCACACAGAACAAGTCCCGCTCTGCTCAGGGATCTTGTTGGCCAGGAATCTCACACCAACTGTGGATTACATAGTGAATTTAATCGACGGCCAGGTGATGCCTTCCGGCCAGTGAGCTTTCTCCCTGTTCCCAACCCATGTCATAAAATGTTTCAACTTGTAAACTGACGTTGTATAAATCAAATATATAACAACCTGACTCAAAATACACAATTTATCACACATGTGAGGGAGCAGGACTTTCAAAACCTGCTTGTGACTTTGCCACTCAAGAGTAACAGGCCTGCCCCCCCTTAACGTGAGAAAATTAATTGTGTATTTGGAGTCAGGTCATGGTACATCCCATATAAATCACATTCAGAGTACTGACCTCAGAAAAACTACCAAAAACAGGCTCATCATTCCCTTAAGTTCCCAGAAGACCTCTGGATTAAATGACGACTAACTGTCTACTCATGTTTCTTTCGGCCCACTTATGCTCTTCCTTTACTTCCCTCAATGATATATGTGTCTGCATCTGTGATGTATGAATACTTGTGGATGCCCTTACATGCATATCTGTACAGGGGTATATATGTAGAGGCATATCCAAACAGGCATTTTTACTGTGTGTGTGTATATATATTCAATTGTGGTTCTCCAAGGGCCCGCGATTTAAACAGCCTGAAAGGCCCAGGAACTACGTCCACGTGCACAAATTGTTGGTGCGGGCAAAATTCCCCTCACCACTGAAAACTGTATTTACAGCACTTTTTGTGGGCAGGAGGCATTTTCCTTTTTTGCACAAGTGCACAAACATCCTATGCCTGGTAATACCAAGAGTAGCAGTTTTGTGCAGCTGCACAACACTATTTGCGCAAGCTGTAGTAAAAGTGGAAAAGGTCACAAAAAGGCAACCTTTTTGAAAATTGTGCACACGTGTAAAACACTGGGATCGTGCATGGGTACTCTCCCATGAGCATTTTATTTATTTTTTTTAACCACATGTGTGCAATTTCTCCACCTCTAAGTAGTCAGCCCCAAGGTTATCTATTCCCTGCCCCATTCTCCAACGCTTGTTACCTTTCAGTCCTATTCACTGAATAGCTCCTACTGTATTACTTATTAACAATCCGGTAACATAAATGCCATTATACAACTAGGGTTTGTATATACAAATGCAAAAAAAATCCTATTCTCTAGACTTACAGGCAGACAGACAAGGAAATAAACATTTTTTGTTGTGTATGTCCATAAAAATAAATGTTTTATTTCCATGCATGTATGTGCTTTTATCGTTTCATGAAACAGCGTGTACACTATGTACTGCATGTACTATATTAATGCAGCCAAACAAGAGAAGCTGTTTACCTGTATTAGCAACATGTCTTTCTGCTGAATAAACTATTTATTACACCTTCCCTGATGGTATAATCAGATTAATTATTACTCAGATCTCCAAGTCTGATTACACACTTGTGGCTAAGAAACTCGAGAGTAAACAGGCTTGTAAGTACTGAAGAAAATGCATTTGATTATATCAGGGCACGTGTAAGAACCCTTTTTATACAATGCCAACAGAGATAACAAGCATTTGTCAATGCCAAATGTTTGCTTGCTGGCACTGGCAGTGGTAGTGTAGAAGTTACAGCGCTGCGTAATAGAAATGGCAGTGAAGTACTGAACTGAAGCCAACCCCCCCACCACCCTGCAGAGTGACAGGCATTGGGGTGTGCGTTTGGGTCGTCAGGCATACTTGGCCATGCCATTTCATCACACCCTACCCTCACAGACACTGACAAGTGTACGGTGTTCCTTAGGGTCTTTGGCCCTTATGTGCACCCATTTCATTAGGAAATATGGTGAGATGGGTGCAATATAGGAGCATGGGGTGAAGTTTGGGGCCAAAGAGTCAAGGCATACCTCGATGCCTCTCACTGACTGCAGGGTGTGGAATGGTATGAGCATCACAGGCAAGAATCCCAAGTCACACCCCTGATGCCTGTCATTCTCTACAGGGTTAGGCGTTATGGTTGGAAACTCTAATACCTCAGGCATTGGTTGGTATTTTCCTCCAAATTTTCAACATGTTTGTTTGTGACCCCACCTCAGGTGGGGGAGGAATATCAGTTTGTTGGCAGCTGCTTATGCACAGTGACTACGGCATTTAGCACCACAGTTGCAAAACATTCCGAACAGGATGTAAAAATGACAGCTGTACTGTTCATGGGGAGGTGTAAAAATGGCAATGTGCAAATCTGTAGTAAAAATATTTTAAAAAATGGTGGCGTCACGGCGTACATAAACTTCAGTCTTGAAAGCTATCTCTCCTGCCTTGCCTCCTTCTACCTGCCTACCCCTTGCCCCTCTCCCTTCCTCCCCGGGGCATTTCCTGACTTTATCCCTCCTCTCTCTCTCTCTCTCTCTCTCTCTCTCCCCTTCAGAGCTCTTACCCTCACCCTCTACCCTCCGACAATGGCCTTCCTGCCTGCATACCCCCTTCCCTCTCACCTGCAGTGCTTATTTCCAAGATTGCCCTTGGCTGGTTATGTCATGCTACCTAACATTTGGCACATTTTGAATTACTGGAATTTCCTAAGCCTCAGTCTCTTACTTCTTGTTATTGTGTAACTATGTATTATTATGTTGACTTTTGTATGTATGTATGTATACCCTCCATTCCTTCGACGTGGAACCTTTGTAAATGATCAGTTCCTGCTCAAAGGTATTTGTAATCCTAGATTTCAATAAAATAAAATAAAAAAAAATAAAACTGTGCAACGCACACCCGTAATATAATTAGGTTGGGAATTTTTTACAGCAGATTGTCAACTCAGGCATTTTGGTGCCTCCGATCATGAACAGTGTCACTGTGATTTTCTTTATCTGTGCCGAACAATGATTTCCCACAGCGACCATGCATCTCTACGCTGAAAGTGTGAAAACACACTTCAGCCATGTTGTGAAAAATGACACCTGTACTGTTCATAAGGAACTGTGGAAAAATGCTACTGGTGAAAATCTGGACTGAAAATATTACAAAGTCATGAACTAACGTGCATGGAAACTGCGCAATGCTCACTCGTAACACAGTCATTTTATGGACTTTTGTCACCAAATTTTCAACATACCCATTTTAAGACCTCTGCTCATGAACAGTGTAACTGTGATTTTCTTAAGCTGTCCTAAACATTGCTTTCGCACACCAACAGCACCATTGTGCACTACATGTGCGAAAACACATTTTGGGCGACATATGAAAATTGCAGCTGTACTGTTCATAAGGAAGTGTAATAAAATGGCAATGTTGAAAATCTGGAGTGAAAATATTAAATTTGCAAACTTACGAGCATGCATAGGAACTGTGCAACGCACGCTCGTAAAACAGTCATTTTTAGGAATTATTTCACCAAATTTTCAACATAGCCACTTTAAGACCTCCGCTCATGAACAGTGTCACTGTGATTTTCTTAATTTGTCCCTGCATATGATTTCCAAGACACCCACCGCGCCATTGTGCGCTATATGGGCGGAAACACATTTTGTGAGATGAAAATGACAGCTGTACTGCTCATAAGAAGGTGTGGTAAAATGGCAATGTTGAAAATCTGGAGTGAAAATATTGAAAATTCGCAAACTTCTGACGTGCGTGGGAACTGTACTCTGAGCGCTAAATAAAACAGTCATTTTTAGGATTTTTTTCACCAAATTTTCAACATAGCCATTTTAAGACCTTTGCGTGAGATGTGAAAAATGACAGCTGTACTGCTCATAAGAAGGTGTGGTAAAATGGCAATGTTGAAAATCTGGAGTGAAAATATTGAAAATTCGCAAACTTATGAGCCTGTATAGGAACTGCGGAACGGACGCTCGTAAAACAGTCATTTTTTGGAATTTTGGCACCAAATTTTTAACATGAGGTTTTTGGGACCCCTTCTCATGAATGATGTCACTGTTATGGCGTTATTCAGGCCCGAAGGGTGATTTCGTGCAGTGACTGCGAAATTACCCTTCGGGCCCGAATATCACCATGACAGTGACATCATTCATGAGAAGGGGTCCCAAAAACCCCATGTTGAAAATCTGGTGCAAAAATTCCAAAAAATGCCTGAGATATGCAACAAAGTTGAAAACCCCCTATCTACATAGAAACATAGAAACAGAATTTGACGGCAGATAAGGACGCTTGGCCCACCCAGTCTGCCCATTTGCCCTGCCTACTGGATAGCTGTCAAGATCCTAGTTAACCAGCAGTCTACTTCTTCTTCCTACCCCCACCCCCAGAATTGCCTTATGACTATCCCATGCATGCTTGAATTCCACCACTGTTTTTGACTCCACCACCTTCCTCCGAAGGCTGTTGCATGCATCCACAACCCTCTCTGTGAAAAATACTTCCTTAAATTACCTCTGAGCGGCCCCTCTATCTTCAAATTGTGCCCCTTGTTCTTGCACACCTCTTTTTGAAAGATGCTACCCTCTTGGACTTTGTTGATTCCCTTGAGGTACCTGAAAGTTTCTATCATGTCCCCCCTCCCTCCTTTCCTCGAGGCTATACATATTAAGCTCCTTAAGTCTCTCTTCATATGTCTTCTAGTGCAGACCCTGCACCATTTTAGTTGCCTTCCTCTGGACAGCTTCCATCCTGTCTATGTCTTTGTGAAGACTGGGTCTCCAGAACTGCACGCAGTACTCCAGATGGGGTCTGACCAGCTGTCTGTACAGAGGGATAACAACTTCCTGTTTTCTACTGATGATGCCTCTCCCTATGCATCCCAGTATCCCCCCAGCCCTCCTTGCTGCCCTTTCACATTGCTTGCCCACCTTTAGGTCATCTGACATGACTACCCCCAGGTCCCTCTCCATGTTTGTTGTTGTTAGTATCTCACCCCCCATTGTGTACTCTTCCCCTGGGTTTTTGTTTCCCAGGTGCATTACCTTGCACTTCTTAGCATTGAATCTAAGCTGCCATACATTTGACCATTCCTCTAACCTTGCCAAGTCCTTTCTCATCCTTTCCACCCCACCTTGTGCATCAACTCTGTTGCAGATCTTTGTGTCATCTGCAAAGAGACATACTTTTCCTTCCAGTCCCTCTGCAATGTCGCTTATAAAGACATTGAAGAGGACCGTTCCTAATAATGAACCTGCGGTACCTCACTAGTAACCCCCCTTTCTTCTGAGTGGACTCCATTTACTATTACTCTCTTTGTCCTATTCTCCAGCCAATTTTTTACCCAGGCTGTCATCTTGGGACCCACTCCCAGGCTAGCTAACCTGTATATTAATCTTTTGTGTGGGACTGTGTCAAATGCCTTGCTAAAGTCTAGGTAGGCCATGTCCACAGACCCTTCCTGATCTACTACTTTGGTCACCCAGTCAACGTAATCTATCAGATTTGTCTGGCATGACCTTCCTGCTGTGAATTCATGCTGCCTTGGGTCCTGTGCCCCTCTGGCCTCTAGATACTCGACAATTCTTTCCTTCAGAAGTGATTCCATCATTTTCCCTACCACTGAGGTTAAACTAACAGGTCTGTAGTTTCTTGCTTCTGCCTTGCTCCCACTTTTGTGAAGGGGAATCACATCTGCCCTCCTCCAGTCCTCGGATACCACCCCATCCTCCAATGATTTGTTAAACAGGGTAGTCAGTGGTGTCGCTAATTCTACCCTTAGTTCTTTTATAATTCTGGGATGAATCCCATCAGGCCCCATTGCTTTGTCCACCTTCAGTTTTAAGAGTTCTTTCAGAACCCCTTCTTCTGTAAATGGGCTGGTATCAACTTCTGTATCCAGAGTGTCTAGCCCATTATACAGCTTACCGGCATTTCCTCAGTTCGCGGTCGGTTTTGAAGTGTGCAGACGTGTTCCCGGTCCACTGAAGATCGTCGCGCCGGAGTCCGGAGGTAAGTATGGGGTGAGGGGGGTGTGGGGAGGCAGGGTGCGCAGTGGGTGGGTGCAGGTTGTAGGAGGGGGGCCAGGGAGACTACATGGGACCGTTTTTTTCTTTACAGGTGTTCTTTTTGTTTCCAGTGACAATGCGGGACGTTTGCCATGCTGGGGTAGGCTCCCAGCACGGCACAAGGACGGTTGGGGGGGGCATTCAGCCGACAGGGGATTGGGCACCTCCGTCGCCCAAAGCATCGATTGCCACGCTGGGGTGGGCTCCCAGTGTGGCACCCAGTACCGGGGGTGAGGACAGTAGAGCCGATGGGGGATTGGGCACCCCCCATCGGCTATATCATGAGTTGCCACGCTGGGGTGGGCGCCCAGCCAGGGATAGCGCTAGATAGGGCAAAAATGGAAAAAGTTGCAGCTTGCCCAGAAATGACCCACTTTCCACAGGACAGTGGGTCCAAAGTGGTGCACCTGTCTCTAACAATAGCTGAAAGATGGAAAACTAAATAATAGAAAAGTATTTTCACTCAACAAATTTAAGCTTCTGTACTGGTGAAATTTGTACTTATGATTAAGTTTTGACCCAGTTGTTTCTCATTTTGACCCACATTTTTTACACCTATGGGTCTAACTTGACCCTTGTTTTAAAACCCTAAGCGCTGTCACATGGCGCCGTAGCATTTGAAGGATTTGGGGGCCGGGGCGCAGCACAGCCAACGGGGATTGGGCACCCGTCGGCTATACAGTGTGTGGATGCGCATGGGCGGGGGTTGACTGTGTGTGTGTGCAGTTAGGGGGAGCTGCGATGAGCAAGTGATATCGCTGCTCACTGAAGCATAGCTCCCCCTTTGAAGTGTATGCCACTGCATTTTGGAGCTTGTCATAGACAGCTCCAGCATGCATTGGCTTACAGGGGCTGTGCCTGCCAACACATTGACTAAATTGGAAGACGGGGTGACACACCTCCAAAATCTCGGATGATGGTACTATGTTTCTTGTACATGCGTGCAAGCAAACATAATAAATGTATCTTAATTTTTGAAGACCAGGGTTTTTTTTGTGTGCGTGCATATGTGATGTACGAATGAGGGATCCACTCACTATAGATCAAGGGAGGATGTGAAATGGCGCAGGTACGTGGGGGGGTGAACAAAGTGGTAGACAATAAGCCCTACCAGAGCTTCAGGCTGA
This sequence comes from Neoceratodus forsteri, assembly GCA_016271365.2. NCBI lineage: Eukaryota > Metazoa > Chordata > Ceratodontiformes > Ceratodontidae > Neoceratodus > Neoceratodus forsteri. The sequence continues at coordinate 484,442,548 of CM028138.1, read as the reverse complement.
TGTAGCACAGCGATACATGGTGGGGGGGGGGTGAACAAAGTGGTAGACAGTAAGCCCTACCAGAGCTTCAGGCTGATGTAGCACAGCTGGACTAAGGCAAGGGAGGATGTGAAATGGTACAGGTACATGGCGGGGTGAACAAAGTGGTAGACAGTAAGCCCTACCTGAGCTTCAGGCTGATATTGCACAGCTGGACTAAGGCACAAGAACCCATGGCATGTTATAGTCCCCATTTATATGTCCATTTATGTTCTTACAGCGCTGATTGCCTAACTGAACCAAGATGTAAAACAGATACTAAAATGTCAGGTTTATTTCAGGTGACCAGGATCGTAGTGGGGAGAGAGGGCAAGTGAAACAATGTCCTGAGAATGTGCTTAAACTTATTAACCGTTGCTGTGCCACGGAGTGACACACCGGTCCAGGATCCCTATACGTTCAAATTCTGTTTGCAGCCTAAAGGTGCTTAGGTGGATTGGCATTTACATTACTCAGCGGCAAATCTTTTTCATACTTTTTGTGATCATCGGTTAAGATATAACCACTAACTGATGACAGTCACTTGGGGGCATGAAACTGTGCTACCAGCAAAGTTGCATTTGCAAAGCCCTGAATATTTATCTGTTGGTAATGAAATGAAAACTGTCAGCTGATAACATTCAGCCACTGTCCATTGCACAGAATAGACATCTCACTGATAGATCTGGAGCAAAGGGACATGCACTTGCCAATAACACCACTACAGCTCCAGATACTGAAGAAAGAAGTTCATGCATTTTCATGACTGTTAACTTTTTCAGCATTTTAAAACAGTTACTTAGCATCTGTACTAAGATGTTCACGTCAGCTGAACTGAATTGTGACACTAGAATCCTCTCACCAACATCTGTCAGCAAAAGTGAATTGAAAAATCAATAGATGTATAAAATGGTAAGTGACATGAGTCAATAACAACATATCTGCATGTAATACTTGGCTTAAAATTTGAGCACCACCATATTCCGCACACAGCGTCAAACAGGGATGCCATTTATAATTCAGCTAATGTCAAGCAGTTTTAGCCATAAAAGTATTACTGTATCAATATGGTGGCAGCAGCGGGATCAGGAAATTATGATAAAATGCAACAGCACCCTCACGGCATATATGTTGTGTGGGTGGGAGTGCATTGAACACAGGGGTGGGCTGTTAGCGGCTTCAGATTCACTGGAGAAAAGGTGGATCTCGATTGTGAGCTACGGTTGAATTTGTGTTTTCTTTTCTATACCTAGTTTTCGCTATTTTGTTAGGGCACATGTCCAACCCTAAGATGTTTGGGGTCACAAGGTGATGTGACTTCATTGAGCATCTGATTTGAGAAAGAGCTATGTGATTCTATCTAATGCCAGCTCACGGCAATTCAGAGAAAAAAAAAATATTTTGAAGCTGCATTACCAGACTAAGTGTGCAGTTTAGTGAATTACCACACAGGGGTGTGTATATGACAGCACTAAAAGGCGCATTAAAGTGCTTCAGTCATGAAAACCTCCCCACTGGCTGCTGCTGAAATGCATAGCAGTATGTTCTCCTTTGTGCATTCTGGCTGTTCTTTGCTTCAGCTGCAGGTAGTACAGTACGCCAAGTTCGCTTGCATAGGTTTTAGCAGCGGGGAGTTCACATTGACAGAGTCTAGTAAGAGAAAACGCTTGGAATTACACATACAACGAAGTCTGAGTTTTCACATCAAATGCTGAGGTTTTTTTTTTCTGGAGGATTAGAACCCATGGAGTCCATAAAGGTGTGCTTTGGAGAGCTGGCATGTGTAAAGACTGAGGCACCCACACATTTTGGTGGTCCTGCTTTGGCAGGGAACAGTTTATTAAAGTAATGATGTGTGGCTTGTCTCTCTAAGCTAGACAAGACTACACCATCCTATCAGGCAACTGACACAGTTGATCTGTGTGTGTGTGTGTGTGTGTGTGTGTGTGTGTGGGGAGGAGCTGCTCAGTGAAGCGTAGCTCCCTCTTTCAACTGTATGCCACTGCATTTTCAACTGCTGTCATAGACAGCTTCAGCAGTGATTGGAGAACTGTGACCACGCCTGCAAACACACTGACTGAATTGGAAGATGCTGACACACCTCTGAAAAACTCAGATGATGGCACTATGTTTCTTGCACATGCGGCAAGCAACATAACAAGCATTTGTCAATGCCGAATGTTGCTTGCTTCTATGTGCTGTTTAGGTATTTGGAAGTCATTGGAGTGCAAATATTGAAAATTTGCGAACTTACGCGCGTGCGTAGGAACTGCTCAATGCACGCTCGTAAAACAGTCATTTTTAGGACTTTTTTCACCAAATTTTCAACATAGCCATTTTAAGACCTCTGCTCATGAACAGTGTCACTGTGATTTTCTTAATGTGTCCCATACATTGAGTTTGCACACCGACTGCGCCATTGTGCGCTTCATGGGCGGAAACATGTTTTGGGCAGGATGTGAAAAATGACAGCTGTACTGCTCATGAGGAGGTGTGGTAAAATGGCAATGTTGAAAATCTGGAGTGAAAATATTGAAAATTCGCAAACTTACGAGCGTGCGTAGGAACTGTGCAACGCACACTCGTAAAACAGTCATTTTTAGGAATTTTTTCACCAAATTTTCAACACAGGCATTTTAAGACCTCTGCTCATGATCAGTGTCACTGTGATTTTCTTAATGTGTCCCATACATTGAGTTCGCACACCGACTGCGCCCATTGTGTGCTACATGGGCGGAAACATGTTTTGGGCAGGATGTAAAATGACAGCTGTACTGCTCATGAGGAGGTGTGATAAAATGCCAATGTTGAAAATCTGGAGTGAAAATATTGAAAATTGCACTCACGTAGGCATGAGAACTGCGCGCAACGACTCCAGAAAACAGTCATTTTAGGAATTTTTTCACCAAATTTTCAACATAGCCATTTTAAGACCTCTGCTCATGAACAGTGTCACTGTGATTTTCTTAATTTGTCCCGTAGACATTGATTTCGCACACCGACTGCACCATTCTGGCGCCACATGGCGGAAACATATTTTGGGTGAGATGTGAAAAATGACAGCTGTACTACACTCATAAGAAGGTGTGGTAAAATGGCAATGTTAAAAATCTGGAGTGAAAATACTGAAATTCGTGAACTTACGAGCCCATGAGGAACTGCGCAACGCATGTCAGAAACAGTCATTTTGGATTTGACAATTTTCAATATTTGGCCCTTCTCATGAATGATCACCTGTCATGGTGTATTCAGGCCGGCGGATGATTTCGCAGTCACCGCGCAGTCACTGCACAATCACCCTTCGGCCCGGATAACGCCATGACAGTGACATCATTCATGAGAAGGGTCCCAAAACCCCATGTTGAAAATTTGGCAAAAATTCCCAAAATGCCTGAGATATGCAACAAAGTTGAAACCCCTCTGTAGTCCATTATACAGCTTACCGGCATTTCCTCAGTTCGCGGTCGGCTTTGAAGAGTGCAGACGTGTTCCTGGTCCACTGAAGATCGCCGCTGCCGAGTCCGGAGGTAAGTATGGGGTGGGTGTGTGGGAGGCTGGGTGCGCAGTGGGTGGGTGCGGGTTGTGGGGGTTGGGAGACGACCGCTGGACCGCTTTCGGTTTTCAGGTATTTAAAAAAAAAAAAAACGACGGGGATTCTTTGCCACGCTTGGGTGGGCTCCCAGCATGGCACGAGGAAGTTGGAGGCGTTCAGCCGACGGGATTAGGCACCCTGTCAGCCACAGAATTTGTTGCCACGCTTGGGTGGGCCCCAGCGTGGCAAAAGGAAGGGGGTTCAGCCGACGGGGATTGGGCACCCCGCCGGCCATGGAATTTGTGGACAGGGGGCGTCAGCCGACGGGGACTGGGCACCCCCATCGCAAAAGGGATCGCTTGCCACGCTGGAGTGGGCCAGCGTGGCAACTACTACTTGGGGGAGGGGGACGAGCTCAGCCGACGGGATTGGGCACCCCGTCAGCTACAATGCGAAGCGGGGTGCGACGCTGATGGGGGAGCTGCCGAGCAGCCTCTTATCGGTGCTCACTGAAGCGTAGCTCCCTTTCAATCTGGGAGTGTTACTGCATTTTGAGCGTGGCAGACAGCTCCAAAATGCATTGGCTTACAGGGGCCACGCCTGCCAGCACACTGACTGAATTGGAGGAGGAGGTGACACACCTCCGAAATCTTTGATGATGGCACTATGTTTCTTGCACATGCGTGCAAGCAACATAAAAATGGCAACCTTTCAAGTGATATCTTTGTAACTAACTTCGAGATATCATGATGACACCTTCTTGTTAGTGTTGTCATAATTTACATCCTAAAGGTTAATATTAAGGGTGTGGAGACAATAAATACTATTTCCCAAATACCACGAATAATACACTATTCGTTACTTGGATCCCAAATAACGAACAGTAGTGCTATACGTCCCTATTCGGGAAATACTATCTTAAAAAATGGAAAACCCAACAACCCTCACACACACACACACACACACACACGCTTTCCTCAGAGCAGAACCTTTAAAATATAGAAGCCCCCATCCCCCACCCTCAGCACCCAAATCCCAGTTTCCTGCCCTCCAGTACCTATGTTTTGATAAAATTATGTGAATGTTGAATAAAACTCCAACAGGGGCAAAAACGGTAGGGGAATTCAAAAATGCACGTGACAGACAAAGGAACTCTAGCGACAGGAAGAGAGGGCAAACTGCAGATCATTTAGGATCTGCGGTATATGAAACAGGTAGGGAAAATGGGCAAACTAGGTGGGCCAAGCGGTCCTTATCTGTCGTCAAATCCTATGTTTATATGTAACAATGGGCGACCGGCACAATCTAACCGCCTCCATGGCCAGCCGCTGACTTTCGGCGCTTTGCAGTGCAATGTGAGTACTACTGATTGTCTCTCCCATCCCCACCCTGGTAGCAGCACCTTCCTCCATGGTCACCCCCCCCAATGGCATGCAATTTTGAAGGGAAGAAGGTGACCAACACAGCCCACCCTCCACCACAGCCGTCCACCTTCTTCTGAATGAAACCACTTGCTTGCTTGCATAGTAAAACCATCTGATCAGCTGGTTTTACTATGCAAGCACGTGCTTTGTTAAGGTTTATGGGCAGACGGGATGAACCAGTAGTCTTTTTCTGATGTCACTGTATGTTTCTGTGTGACACTAACCAATGCCCTTTACCTACTTGGGGACAGTGCCTGTCAAACTAACAAGAAGTTGCACAAAAAAAGCTCAGGAACAAAGTTATCTGCTCAGTGCTTTAATGCGCATATGGACCAGGACAGTAACAGAGCAAAAAAAGAAAAAAAACAGGACTTCAAACCCCTGCTGATTGTCCCGTGAGGTAGCAAATGGGGTACACAACAACAGGACATCTGGGGGGGGGGCACAGGGCTGTACACAGAGATATCTGCCAGACAGTGTTACCTGCCAGGTGTGGGGGCTGTAGTACAGGCCATTCATGGTGGGCATAGGACTACCCAGGCTACATCACAGGGGCAGATGGCGGTGTCACAGGGGTGCCGTGGTGGAGGGGAAACATGTTGGGGAGGGCTGGCCACACACAGCCTATGTGTATCCCCTACCACCACCCCAGGTATGAACAGCATGGCCGCGCTGTCCCCAATATGACTGCAAGGGAACCTCATCAACGGTATGGGGGATGTGTGTGGGGACAGTGTTACCTGCCCCCCGCCACTGTCCTGCGGGGCTGCCCCGGGAAGGGGCAGGTTGTGACCTGATGTGTAAGGTGCCCTCGTTGACCTGGGAGTCCCAAATGTACTGGGTGGGCTCATCCCTGTGATCCATGAAGGTGCTCATGCCAGTGTCCACTAGGGCCGCCATGTGCTCTATGTGGCATGCTTCCACCCACTGCTTGGCATGCTGCATGAGGACGTGGAAGCATGTCAGTGCATGACACTCTGTGCCTCCACAGTGGACCACAGCGGCTGCTGGTTGTTGGCCACATCCCGCTGTCGCCAGGGACTGCCCGTTGGGACAGGGTCAGAATGCACCCTCGGCCACTGTATGGGCTGGGCCGCACTACAGTAGGTGCTGCAGTCCATTGTGGGCAGTGTGGTCAGGCTGTTGCTGGCTCGATGGGATGGGTGGCATCAGACGATACATCACTGGGAGGTGCAGCACTGGCTGGCCCTGTGGTATCAGCCAGCAGTGGTAGAGTGATGCCGTGCCGGGACTGGGGTCCTTAGGTGGCACAGTAGTGGCTGTGCTAGGAACTGTGGTGGGCTGGACCCCTATGACCACTGGACTGCAGAAAACAGCATCTGGGCCCCACTGGTATGGGGACTGGCAAGGGGGGACAACCTCCCTGATCGGGGCGGGCCCCACCAGTTTACCTGTTAATGTGGGTCTCATCATCATCCTCTTCCACATCCTCCTCCTCACTGCTATCTGCTGGCTGGTGCAAATGGGTGGGCAGCAGGGACAACAGACACCAAGACGGTCCCGGGGCATCCTCTGCCACATCCAGTCTGACATGGTGTACTGCTGGGAGCGGAGAGGGCAGTCATATAGTACCATCCCATGCAGACTGGTGTGCAGGCCACGCTAGCATGCATGCCTGTCATACGGTGCCACGTCTCCCAAGCTGTGTGTGCAGTGCACCACTTATACTTCCCAGGTACCTATACACCCCTACAGCAGTGAGCACACACTGTCGCCATGGGGCACACAACCCAGAACCAGTGTGCACACATCCTAGCACCAGTGTGCTCACATCTCCACATCTGTGTACATACACCCAGCACCAGTGAGTACACACCTCACCACCAGTGGGCACACACTCCAACACCAGGAAACATACACTCAGCACCACTGAGCACACTCCCCAGCAGCAGCAAGCACAGACCCCCTCCCCAGGGTGCACACATCCTAGAACTGAAGAGCACATGGCAGCACCTCATGGGGAGCAGTCGTGGACCTGCACAAAGATGGCTACATGCTGGGTGACAGGGACACAGTAGTGTGGCTTACAACCAATGTGTTACCCATCACTGGCATATGCATGCACCTACATCTGTATACACCCATACGCACATGGTCTACAGGATGTTGTACTGACAGTCATTCACATGGCTGGGCGGGTCCCACTTGGCTTTTGTAGCCACCACCTGGCACTCCCATCATCTCCACGGGTCACAAAGTGGATGCTATGGCCTCCTCTGGAGCATCCAGGGTCTGTGCAGCTGCTGATGCCCCTAGGCCCCTCTGTGTGGCATGCAAGGTCCTGTGTTCCATTGCCATGGCCTCCTTCATGTGCCTCCTCATGTCCCTGAAGCACTTTCTCACTGCTCCCATAGGCCTGCTGTGGCCACCAATGACACTGACTTCCTCGGTTATCTCATCCCAGGCTCACCGTACCTGGGCATTCATACTGTTGCTCCAGGACAGGAATTCCTCCTTGATCTTGTAGGCCAGTGACAGCACAGTTAACTCCTCTGCAGTGAAATGGTGAGCCCAGATTTGGTTGATGTCCTCCATGGTACCTGCTGGACAGGGGAGTGCAGTACAGGTGACTGGGGAATACACACAGCAGCACACAGCTGAATGGGACAGTGGTATAGCTCCCCCACCTCCGACCATGTAGGTGTCCCAGCAGTGCCTCCCCCCACAGCCCTAGGCTGTCCAACACCGGGCTGCCCAGGCACCCCAGCCACTGTCACGGGCAAAGACAGGAAGGGGTGGGTAAGGGCAGGAGCCCACAGGCCACAGGGCACAACCACATGCACATGCACATGCATGTGAGAGGGGTGACTCTGGCGACAGTGTACACCATGGACTACGGGAGAGAGGTGCCTCCTCCCGGACATGGCAGCAAGTCAACCACTAGATGTGAACACAATCAGCCACCATTGTCATATGTCCAGGGTACCACACTGTACGCAGCATACACACAGGAGTTACACTGGGCAGGAGTCACAGGACCTCTGTCCAAGCACGTCTCTGGCACATGTCTGGCCGGCCCACCACCTGCCATCATTCTGTTCCATTGAGTACTACTGGCAACTACCACCACCTGAAGAGCACACTTCTGCCATCCAAAAATTAAGATATGGTGGGTCCCCCACCTAAGCATTACCTATGTAGCAGGGCCCCCTTCTGCACAGGGTGCCCCGTACAGTACAGGGCAAGGGGAACATGTACATGGACAATGTTCCCATGGTGCTACACTGGGTACACAGGACAACTGACTACAGTGTCTTCCATATTGTGCAATGGAAAGTTCCAGAACACTGTGGAATGTGCCTTATGGCACAGTGATGGTGCTCCTGGATTGCTGTGGCATGTTCCCTGTGGCTCAGTGGCACATTCTCCATGTTTTCCTGTGCCTATGGAAGCAACATGGCTCTGTTTCCCCATATAGCCACTACTTGGCTATGGGGACAAGTTTCCTGTGAATGGTTATGTTCCCCATAAAGTACACGGATCCCTGTAGATGTGGCAGCCCTGCCTTCCACATACCACATGAATCTGGGAGTCATGCTAAAGCAAAGCATACATATCGTCCACTGCACACCCATCCCCTTTTTGGCCATTCCACAGGACACTTATCTCCGTTTGCCTACAGTTCAGCTGTGGTATCTAGGTGGGGCACTGTGCTCCTTTATATACTCCAGATGCACTCAGGCTTGCTAATGTATGCATACCTATCAGTAACATCCCTATCAGTAATAACATGCAAATGTGGCTGTTTGCCCATGGACTGCAGAATGACTTAATTTGCTCACAAAGCACATTTGCTGGAGCTGGAAGGATACTGCTTTCTTCAACTGCGAGCTGTGTGAGAAATTCTATATTGCACTTGATATCTGCAACAAACGTGCACTTTTGCTTAATTCTGTGGGAGGTGAAAATAACTACCCTTGGTAATTGCTTTTTATTCACATATTTATTTAGGGTTTAACCAAGAAGGGGCTTGTAAACTCTGTTTATCTTGTTAGTAACTTCAGAAGGATTTAAATACTGCATTTGGGTAGGTCCTTGGAGGTAGCTAGATTGTTACTAGGATTTGCTGACAGTTAAACTATTTTTAAATTTCAGGTGGCTGAGCAGTTGAAAAGAAACTTGCAAACTCTGCTTATCTTGGAAGTAACCTCATAAGTGTTTAAATACTTCATTCTGGTTGTCCCTTGGGGGTAGCTGGATTGACTACTAGGCTTTGGGACTGAAACTATTTTTAAATAATTTACTGGTGCGTAGGAGTTTGTGATAGTTAAACTCTTTTAAACAGAGTTACTGGGGTTAAGGAGTGGTCACAGAAAACCTGCAGTGTGAAACAGGAAAAGACGGTCTTCAAGCAACAGAGGGTGGTGGATTAAGGTTTACGCTTTGTTTGTTGCATTCTTAAGATTTTCAGTGCAGGAAGAGTTTAAAGCACAGCTGACTTATTTTGGGCGGATAGCTCTCAGAGCACAAACCACCAAGCCTGTTTTGGGGCTGGAAGGTTTACCTGTGTCTGACTTGATGTGTGGATTTTCTCTGATTGATTAGCAGGGTATTCTCTAACAAATTGTTGTGTAGGGCATCTTCCTGACAGGAAGGCACTCATTGCAGCAGCGGTCAGAGCTTCTAGCTGATTGTTTTGCGAGGGACAGTTTAGGCCCAACCTCTTCCCACCCTCACCCCACCCACCCTGAAATAGTTCCTTTATACCTGGGGTTCTGACATCATTTCAAGAGTGCAAGGTGCATGTCACTGTCATATCCTCTCTAGCACACTGCACTGACAATATAAGCATAAACATTGTATAATATAATATATATTTCTACATTACAAACCAATCACACAAAAAAAAATGTGGGAGTAGTGCAATGTAATGGCTGTGGGCAGCAGTCTTCCGGGAGTCTTTCTGGAGGCTGAGATGCTGCCCTATTTGCAGACAACTGTCTGCCCTGAGGGAGGAAGTTGCCCGTCTTCAGGCCACACTGGACAGTAGTACGGGGACCTTCCCCCAGGCCACAATGGACAGTAGGAAGGGAACCTCCCCCATCCAGGGAGCACCAGAACCACCACCACTACCTCAGAGGTTGCAAAGAAAGCACAGCAGTTGGACCACAGTGGGCTCAGGGAGGATGAGGATGGTGAAACAGAGGCACACCCAGTCAGATGTTACACACCACAATCCATACTATTCTGGGGAGCATAGCTCCCCTATAGATACACCCGCAGAGGAGACTAAGGAGGCTGAGGACAACTGTCACAAGGGAGGCCCACAGGAAGGAGGCAGAGGACACCACAAGGAAAGGAAGCAGCTCCTGGTGGGGGACCCATTATTAGGGGATAAAACTGGGAGGAGCTGGGAAATCTGAAGTAAGGTGCCTGCCTGGTGCCATGGCTTGGAGGGACAGGAAGCATCCTCAGGATCACAACAACAGCTGCAAGGGATTCTGAGCTGGACGAATTGTCCACCTAGGGACAAATGACTTGGCTCATCATGAGGTTAGAGCAGTGCAGGAGGACATTGCAGAGTTGGGAGGGCCCAAGACAAGTAGCAAACACAGTATCCTTCTCAGAGGTGCTGCCTGTCAAAGGCATGGGGAGGCGAGGGTAATTGGCACCATGCAGTTTAATGAATGGTTGAAAAATGGTGCGGAGCACAGGGGTTTGGCTTCATTGGGGACTGGGGTTCCACCTGGAGGACACCAGCCTATACTGGCAGGATGGTCTGCATCTGTCCAGGAAGGAACAAGTCTTTGAGCAATCGGTTTAAATGCTTCATTGGCAAGCTTTTAAACTAGTCAATGGGGAGGCACTGACAAGCAGCAGAAAAATCCCAGCCTCCCTACAAAACAGGGTACTAAATGAGAAAAGACCAAGGTAGAACGGTCCGTGGGGATGCTGCAACAGAAGGTAAGGCCATCAAAAATGGAGAGCAATGAGTACCAATGCCCGTAGTCTAGGTAACAAGCTTCCTGAATTAGTGGCCTTGATGGAGGAGGAACATCTGGATATCGTGGCAGTCACAGAAACATGGTACACACAAAACCATGACTGGGACGTAAAACATACCAGTATACACTATCTACAGGAGGGACAGGGAGGGTAAAAGAGGAGGAGGAGTAGCTCTTTACATAAGGGAAGGAATAAAAGCAACAGAACAAAAGGGTAAACAGGGAGGAGAAGAAGCACTGTAGGTAAATTTGGAGACAGGCAATGGCACCACAATCCGCACAGGGGTTGTATACAGACTCCCTTCTCAGGGGGAGGAAATGGACAAGGAAATGATAGAAAGTATACTTAGAATGGCAGAAAAAGGGGAGATATTGCTGATGGGTGATCTGAATATGCCAGATGTTAACTGGAGCGCAGTTGTAGCTGCCACTTCGAAGAGTGCAGTTATTCTAGATGCCCTACAGGGGCATGCCTTAGACAACTAGTACTGGAGCCCACTCGAGAGGGAGCAAATTAGACTTGATACTCTCAAATGGAGATGGAGAGAGGATCACAGATGTAGAAGTGGGTAGCCATCTGGGAACTAGCGACCATCGAACAGTATGGTTCACAATAAACACAGCAATAGAGTCAAGCCATAACAAAGACAAAAGTACTGGACTTTAGGAGGGCTGACTTTGCTAAATGGGTGAGTGCCTATGAATGCACTAGCAAATGGGTGGGAAGGAGGGTGGAAGAACAATGGGAATAATAAAACTGCCATCACAGAGGTAACGAGCCTTTGTGTGAAGCAAATAAACAAAACAAGACGATGTAAGAAACCACTATGGTTCTCAAAGGAAGTGGCAGTGAAGGTTCAAGAGAAAAGAAAGCATTCAGGAAGTACAAGGAATCAGCAGGAGCAGGACAGAGAACTGTATCAGTTAAAGCAAAAGGAGGCTGGGAAGGCAGTCAGAACAGCAAAGGCCCAAACTGAGGAAAGGATAGCCAACTCCAGTTAAGAAGGGAATAAAACCTTTATAGGTACATCAGGAGCAAAGGAAGACCAAGGGAGGGATAGTGAGGCTTAATAAAGGGGAGGGAGGGTGGGCAGAGGAGAATGTAAAAGGCAGAGATACTAAACAAATATTTTTGCTCAGTATTTACAAAGGAAGAGGAGAGGTACATAAAACAAACAGTAGTAACACTCTGGATACAGAAGTTGATACCAGCCCATTTACAGAAGAAAGGGTTCTGAAAGAACTCTTAAAACTGAAGGTGGACAAAGCAATGGGGCCTGATGGGATTCATCCCAGAATTCTAAAAGAACTAAGGGTAGAACTAGTGACACCACTGACTACCCTTTTTAACAAATCATGGGAGGATGGGGTGGTACCGAGGACTGGAGGAGGGCAGATGTGATTCCCTTCACAAAAGTGGGAGCAAGGCAGAAGCAGGAAACTATAGACCTGTTGGTTTAACCTCAGTGATAGGAAAATGATGGAATCACTTCTAAAGGAAATAACTGTCGAGTATCTAGAGGCCAGAGGCACAAGACCTAGGCAGCATGGATTCTAGCGGAAGGTCATGCCAGACAATCTGATAGATTTCTTTGACTGGGTGACCAAGTAGTAGATCAGGGAGGGGCTGTGGACATGGCCTACCTAGACTTTAGCAAGCATTTGACACAGTCCCACACAAAGATTAATATATAGCTAGCCAGCTTGGGAGTGGGTCCCAAGATGACAGCCTGGTAAGAATTGGCTGGAGAATAGGACACAGAGGTAATAGTAAATGGAGTCCACTCAGAAGAAAGGAGGGTTACTAGCGGGTACGCAGGTTCAGATTAGGACTAGTCCTCTTCAATGTCTTTTTATGTGTACATTGCAGAAGGACTGGAAGGAAAAGTGTCTCTTTGCAGATGACACTAAGATCTGCAACAGAGTTGATGCACAGGGTGGGGTGGAAAGGATGAGAAGGGACTTGGCAAGGTTAGAGGAATGGTCAAATGTATGGCAGCTTAGATTCAATGCTAAGAAGTGCAAGGTAATGCACCTGGGAAACAAAAACCCAGGGGAAGAGTACACAATGGGGTGACATACTAACAACAACAAAAATGGAAAGGGACCTGGGGTAGTCATATCAGATGACCTAAAGGTGGGCAAGCAATGTGAGAGGCAGCAAGGAGGGCTGGGGATACTGGGATGCATAGGGAGGCATCACCAGTAGAAAACAGGAAGTTATTATCCTCTGTACAGACAGCTAGTGAGACCCCATCTGAGTACTGTGTGCAGTTCTGGAGACCCAATCTCCGCAAAGACATAGACAGGATGGAAGCTGTCCAGAGGAGGGCAACTAAAATGGTGCAGGGTCTGCACCGGAGGACATATGAAGAGAGACTTAAGGAGCTTAATATGTATAGCCTCGAGGAAAGGAGGGAGAGGGGGGACATGATAGAAACTTTCAAGTACCTCAAGGGAATCAACAAAGTCCAAGAGGGTAGCATCTTTCAAAAAAAGAGGTGTGCAAGAACAAGAGGGCACAATTTGAAGATAGAGGCGGCTCAGAGGTAATTTAGGAAGTATTTTTTCACAGAGAGGTTGTGGATGCATGGAATGGCCTTCGAGGAGGAGTGTGAGTCAAAATCAGTGGTGGAATTCAAGCATGCATGGGATAGTCATAAGGCAATTCTGGGGGTTGGGGGTAGAAAGAAGTAGGCTGCTGGTTAACTAGGATCTGCAGCTTATCCAGTAGGTAGGGAAATGGGCAGACTGGGTGGGCCAAGCGGTCCTTATCTGCCGTCAAATTCTATGTTTTTATGTTTCTATACCCTGACTGAATACTGCAAGTCTGCCTGGCACGAAATTTCGGTTTGCATTAGCGCACTGCCACTGCACCACACCTGTGGCTGCGCATCTTAGGGCCATGGTGCAGGCATGATGTCATGTGCCACCTCTGACATCATCATACTGTGCAGCCATGCACGGCATAACAGTGCACAAATGTGCTGCGCAGCACAGTTTATGCGCATTACACGATGTGCATTTCGTGCAGCGCCGGCATGGCCAGCATTGCAGACATCCTGTAATGATGCCACCCCTGGCCAGCCCCCACCCTGACGCGGTGTGCCGTACAGTGCAACATGGCAAGTGCCTCAACACGGCAACAACAAGCTGCGCAACACCCAGACAGGCCTGAAACAGGCAGCAGTATGATCACACTGCTCTGCCAAGTAGTGAGAACACTATGGCTGAGCGGCAACACAGGGCTGTCCAGCAGTGGGACTATCGAAGGTCCAATGCAGAACTGGTCAGTATGGTCGACCTCATAGTGGCCTGGGAGGATCAGCTGCTGGGGAAGGTGGTGGGGCAGACAGACCACTGAGAGAGAAGTGGCATCTGGTGACGTCACCAACAAGATGACGGTCTGAAGACAGAGCTCCTTGTCCCTCAGCTCAATTTGCCCACAAAGTCAAGTAATTTTTGGTTAAAATGAGCAAAATTGGTAGTGGGGCTACGCACAGAAACAGATTCCGATCTAAAACTGCTAAAAAAGGCAGACAAGCAACATGATCGCCGTGGATGAGCCAACGTGAGAACGGGAGAGAATCACCGTCTAGCATGCCAAGTGGGGACACAGAATCAGCTAGAGACATTATCGCACTCTAGATTTGAGACTTTGTTGACTGAAATTAAGCTATCCAGAAGCAAAAATAAAGCAGAGTTTGATAAACTGCATACAGACCTCACTAAACTAGAGAATAGGGTGACCACCGCAGAAGATAGGATTTCGGGAGCAGAGGATGATATACTTCGCCTTTCTCAGGCTATTGAAGTGCTTAGCCAGCAGCAAGAGAGTATAGCAGCCAAATGTATCGATTTAGAAGCCCATGCTAGGAGAGAGAATCTCAGGGTGTATGGTTTGCAGAGGATTCTGAAGTAGGGGGGATGGCAGATTTTATGGCAGATATGCTGCATCATGTATTGGAGCTTCCACAAGCCTTTAACTTTCGAATTGAGAGGGCCCACAGAGCTTTGTTTGCAAAATCCATGGCGTCATCAGCCAGACCAAGATCCATAGTGATAAAATTCTCTAGCATGGAGGCAACAGAAAGTAGAGTATAACGGATCACGTTTATATTTCGATCAGGACTATCCACCACAAATTCAACAACACCGAATGGCCTACATGCCCATACTACTCAAACTTATGTTGCTGGGTGTGAAGTTTCAGACACTGTATCCCGCACGTTTGTGGGTGCATTGGGAGACGGGCTCATAGCTACATCATACATCTGAAGAGGCAATCTCGGCCTTAAAGAAAAAAGGCCATGAGCTATAGGGGGTTCCCCCACGATACGGAACAAATTTAATCGGGCCCTGGCAATCAGCTTTACTGCGTAGAAGTAGAAAGATGGGGCAGGGATCAGCTCCAAATACCATGCAGGACATCAAGGAATTGTTACGGAAACTTACTCGCCAGCACCAGAGAGAAGATGGAGATGCTAGAGGGGAAATAGCAACTTGAAGAGGTGCACAGTGAGTGCTTGGAGATAAAGACACTTTGCTGTATCTGCAGACCCTATCCTTTCTTATCAGAGGGCCCAAGTAGTCGTAGTTGCGGCTACTCCCGGGCCTGGGAAGAAGTGGGGGGGCACCCGCCTACTGAACAAAGTTGGTGGACAAAGTCAGTGCACTTAGTCTGTTGCTTGTAAAAACAGGAAAACGATAACTATTAATATGAAGGGACATTACAAACAAAAGAAATAATGGGATATATATATATTCCTAATATAAGGATATTATAACCTCCCTGAGAGACAAGATTATAAGGGGACTAATCTCCCCCCTTTTTTTTTGCTTTACTTTTTTTTTCTTCAGGAAAGATGAGAATTTTAACTTAGATACTCTCAAGGATCGGTGTAAGTTATGTTGGAAGGGATCCATTGGACGGATTATGTTAATGGCGGGGTGGGACAAGGAGGTAATGTTTCCTGTCTTCTTCTATCAATAATTCGAATGCTATGGTTTGAGATTATAATATTAATCTTTAGCCTAATAGGCTGGGGAGGGACTTTCAAATTTTATGGATGTACATCTACAGGTGCATCTACCCACTCCATTAAGCGGCCTTGTGTTACGGTGACATACTTAGGCCTAGACAACAGACCAGGATCCACAGTGGATAGGATCCAGAGGGGCCGAACTCCAGTAGGAGTTCCATACCTCCACCTGGGGCATTGTTACCCGAGATCTTAGGAGCGATTTACCTGCTTTCCTTCCTTGGAGGTACTTTATAAATAGTTTACCCCAGTTGGTGAGGGAAGGAGTTTAAACCTTCCCATCTGGGGATAAGATTAGAGTTACAATGTTTTTATATGTGGGTGTGTATCTGTGTTTTGTCCATTATAGAGGCCCATCACTATGCTCATGGGAGGGCATTTGGAATGGGAGATTGGAGGAGAGTGATGAGGGGTATAAAGGAGGGCGACAATTAAAATGTATTGGCAGCACAAATAATATTGGAAGTATAAAATGGCAAAAGAATGGATAATAGGGACAGCCTTAAGATATTATCACAAAATGTGAATGGGTTGAATAATCCTGTCAAAAGATACAGGGTAATCTCCTCTTTGAGGCAACAGGCCCGGTCTTTTGTTCTTTTACAGGAGACTCACTTGAGCAGGGCCAAACATAAGAAGCTGGGTAGGTTCGGCTTTGATCATGTGATCGCTTCCACTCACGGAGGGGGGAAGAGGAGGGGAACAGCGGGCTTAATCCTGAGGGGATCCTTATTTAAACTGGAGGCACAGTACATAGATCCGGAGGGCAGATTGGCACTGGTGTCTGGGGTACTGGGGGATCACCCCTTACGTTAGCCTCACTGTATATTCCCCCAGGGGCAATGGTGGTCACGGTGAGAGGTTTGTTTCATAAAATCACAGAATACCATAGAGGGACACTGGTGGGAGATGATCTTAACCAGATCTGGGACCATTTAGACACTTCTAGGTTGGGGACCTTCCGTCCCACTCCAGTTGGGAAACTGAATAAATGTTTTTTTGGAACAACCAACTGGACGGATGCGTGGCACTCAGAACATGCAAGGCAGAGAGACTATACACATTATTCTCCCCCACATGGTTCATATGCCCGAACCTATTATTTTCTGATCTTAGGAGAGCATAAATTCCAAATTAGTTTTATCAGACCATGTAAACTCTCTTTAAGGTTGGATTGGGAAACAACTAGAGGCCAGACACTATGGAGATTTAATAATTATTTATTAAACGTAAAAGAATTTACAGAAATGGCCAGGGATGAGATGAAGCAGATTTTGGGGGAAAATGACTCACCAGAAATCTCCAGGGCTACCTTTTGGGACACCGTTAAAATGGTCCTGAGCAGGGAGGTTATTAACTATGAAACATATTATAAAAAAACTCAGAATGCCCGAACAGAATCACTTCAGCAGCAATTAAGTGAGGCTCAAAAACAACATGCAGGGGGGGAAGGCACAGCATGGGCTAAGATACTAACTCTGAGGCAGCAGATTCAAAAGCAGATTGATGTTCAGACTGAACAAGATCTGCAAAGTCTTTGTCAGAGGTATGGGGAAGTGGGACCTAGGGCAACGAAGTTGTTGGCACATCACCTTCGCCAGCAGACACTGAAGGCTGCAGTCACCCAAATTAGAGATCCTGGGACAGGGAAACTGGTCCATTCACCAGAACAGATCCTATCCAGCTTTAAAAGTTTTTATGAAAAGCTATATACCCCAGAATCCCCTTTGATGAGTTCTAGTGCAGAAGCATATTTAGCTAAGATAAACCTCCCCCACAATTAGTGGGGAGACCAGGTTACAGCTAGATCTACCCATTTCTTCTGTGGAACTAAATCAGGCAATCGTGGGCCTGAAATCCCTTAAGACACCGGGACCAGATGGGTATACTCCCAAATTTTATAAATTTTTTAAAAAAGAGGTGGAGGGCCCTCTGCTGGCAACATGTAGAGAGGCACAATTGGGGGATCATTTCCCCAGATACCTGGAATTATACGGTGATTTCAAATATTCCAAAACCAGGGAAGGATAGTACTCAGTGTGCATCTTACCGTCCAATCTCTGTACTGAATATTGATTATAAAATATATACCAAGATTTTAGCCCAGAGATTGAGGGTTTCTTCCTCTATTATTGATTCTCACTAGACAGGCTTTGTCCCAGACGCCAGACTCAGGACAACATTAAGAGAACGCTGCATTATTTCCACGATAAGCTGCCTGGTCGAGGTCTCCCCTCCTTCTTAGTTTGGATGTGGAGAAAGCCTTCGACCGGGTAGCATGGAACTTTTTGGGCTTGACACTGAAACAATTTGGCTTTTCAGAAGCCTTTGTGAAGATTATCAACAACATTTACACCAGGCCCAAGGCCTATATTGAAATCAATGGTAGGATTACAGAACCCTTCCAACTGAGGAGGGGCACTAGACAGGGGTGCCCACTATCTCCCCTGCTTTTTGCCCTATATCTGGAGCCATTAGCTGGGGCTTTACGCCAATCTCAGGAGATCCCAGGGATAAGGTGGGGAGGAGAAGAACATAAATTGGCATTATATACACATGATTCGTTGATTTATCTACAAGAACTGGATCAGGCTCTACCCAAATTATGGGAAGTCCTGGAAGAATCTGGGAGGGTAGCAGGGTACACGGTAAATACACCAAAACGGAGGTGCTTCAGGCTAATTATAATCCATCCGAGGGGACTAAAAGTAAGTTCCCATTTCAATGGAACTTGAAACATTTGAAGTACCTGGAAGTACAGATCTGTATGGAATATCAACAACTTTATTTGCTTAATTATACCCCAATGGTAGACAACTTTAAAAGGGGCCTGGAGAAGTGGCAGGGAATACCCATTCCCTTATTTCAGAAGGTTCAAACAATAAAAATGGTAATCCTCCCTAGATTTTTATATTTGGCTCAGACCCTCCCGATCCAAATACCAGACTCCTTATACACCACCCTCAATAGAAAAATCACGGTTCATTTGGGCACCACAGAGACCGAGAGTTCTTGATGTCGGTTTTGCAGGCTTTAAAAGAGGAGAGGTTTGGCCTCACCAATTTAAATTATACTATCAAGCGGCGCAGCTCAGGACCTCAATATATTGGTTCAGTAAGAGTTATGTTGCTAAGTGGAAGCATCTGGAGCTGCTAGGGGAGGGTTTAGGTAATTTATATTCAGCACTGCTTGGAAATGTAGGATATAGCTCCCCTCAAAGAAACTTGAGCCCTTATACAGAGGTAACACTGAGTGTCTGGTATGGGGTACTAGGAGACAAAAAAATTTGGAAGTGGAGAGGCCTCATGTATTCAATCCCATACATCAAGGGATTCAGCCCTGCGAATTGGGACGCTGGGTTTAGAGGATGGGAGAGGAGAGGCCTCCACCTGATCTGGCATTTTATGGAAGGGACAGAGATCAGATCCTTCCAGGAATTGGTGATTAAGTTTGGCCTTTCCTGGAGGGACAGATTTAGGTATTTTCAACTTAGGGAGTTCATCAAAACCATGCAAAGTGGACTTAAAGAAGAAAACGAACCACCACCCCAGATACTGAACATTTTTAAGGAGGCAGTAGAAAATAGAGCTCCCCTGGCTCACATGATTTCCTATCTGTATGGGGCACTTTTATCATGGCAGGGAGATAATACCGAGTCAATTCGGAAGACATGGTCTAGGGATATGGACATGCTGATATCCCCAGATATGTGGGTGTGGGCACAAAGGAAATTATATGGGGGGTTATCTCTCATTGAATGGAGAGAATTCTCTTGGAAAATGCATATTAGATTCTTCAGGACCCCAGCGATACAGGCGAAATATCAGGGAGACAGAGAGGCGGTATGCTGGGGAGGATGTGGGTTCTCCCCGGCTGCTCTATGTCATATAATGTGGGGATGTCCGAGGCTGTCCCTATATATATTCAAGGATTAGAACATACTTTACAGTCAATATTTGACCCAGGAATTAAGTTGACTGCTTCCCTGTATTTTTTGTTTGAGGTTCCAAGGGGCTATAGAGACTCAAACACAAGTAGATTGTTAAAATATGCCCTTTTGGCTGGGCAGAAGATGGTTACTAAGCTTTGGCTTACAAACAAAGAACCCACCATGGAGAGATGGCAAGAGATAATGATCTCCATATATCGAGCAGAGGCTCTGACAGCAACGCTTAATAAACAACAGACCAGGTTTGATATAGTCTGGAGGAGATGGGTTCTGTATATGGGCCTGGTTAATTTGGAGTTTGTACCCTAAACTTTAGACACTAGTCAAAAAGGGAACATGTGGCCTCTTGGATCTTAAGACCCCCTATGTACAAAATCACTCATTAGAATGAAATAAGTGAGATTAAGCCCTTTTAGCGTAGATTGTGAAACTAAGTGCCTGTATTTGTGTAAAGTTCCTGTCTTTTTTTGTTAATGTCCTTTTTATTAACATTATTCTTATGTCTGTCTGGGTCTATAAAATACAGGGAACAAAGAAATTCCTAAATAGAATCAGAGAGTTTTAAAATAAGAGAAAAAAAAACCATAGATGAACCATACTAAATCAACTGGTTGGAACCCTTATATTTAGACTATATGGACCTTATAAATTATAATGGGGTTTTATTTATGTGATATGATCTATATTTGTCTTTGAGTTCTGTGATATACGTATGTAAAAAGTTTTTTGGTTTTTTTTTTTAACAAAAAACAATAAAGAATGAAAGTTTAAAAAGAAAAAAAGAGATGTGGCATCAGTGGGACGGCGCCTCACAAGTCGGACAGGGGTCATCTGCATCGGGGGCCACTGCATGCTTCGCTTTTGATGACCTGCAGAGGAGGAGGAGAGCCACCTGTGGGAACTATGCATCATGGTGGACGATGGCACTGTGTACAGGCCAGATGAGTACAGACGTTGTATGTATGGTCTGTGCACTGGCCTGCATGCAGGCCTGTAACATGGTAGTCTGTGACAGGGCTAGACTCCAGGGACACTATGCACATCACCTGTGTGCCTTCAGTGTTCTCCTGTGTGATATACTGAACATGCCCCAGTGCATGGCCTGCCAGGACATATCCAGCTGTCTGAGCCCCCTGCCCCATGGACCCTTGTGCCCGGGACATGGCTGGACCCGCCATGGTGGCCCAAGATGTGCACCTGCCTTAGCTGCATAGCTGTGGGCACCTACAGTGACACAGTGGTAGTGTCAGGGACATAAAAGGCCCATGTATAAAGGCATTGCGTGGTACACAGGGACTGTGTACTGGGTACGGTAACATAGACATGTCAATGCCTATTGCCACATACAATCAGGGAGGGAGTCATGTGTGTCCTGTGTGCAGCTGTCCTGGGAGGTGTCTCCAGCAGGTCATGGATGTGGTCGCCATCAGTGTCATGTGCACTGTCAGTACTATGCCACATAGGCACAGGTATGCATCTGCTGGGTACAGCATGGCGTGCTGCAGTACTGCACACATACTGGCCACTGTGCGGGCCCACACATATGTGTTATAGACTCCTAGCCATTGCGCCGGTATGCCGTGCCTGCCCTTATGTGTTATCTGATGCACCATGCATTCCCATGCATAGCAGGCCTGGACAGGGTCTGGGGTCGGCATGTATAGATTGTGGTACAGCACCCAGAGGGCTGACTGGATGTGGCCACTACACAGGCCAGCATACACTGCAGTGAGCCCTACCCAAGACAGAGGAAGGTACCATACCTTCTGTGCCCATGCCAGGGCATGCATGTGTGTGGTGCCACAGCTGGTGCTACAGGTACCTTACAGCCCAGCTTGGCCTGTCCATCTGCATCATGTATATGTGGAGGCTTGTACACGGTACAGGTGCATTGGCATGTATACTGAGTAATGTATACAGAATGGTGCATCATGTACCACTGCAGGATACTGATCACACCTCCCTTTTCCTCCTCTAGAGAGCTCAGTGGCCAACCAGCCCCAGACAGTAGCCAGCACCAGCAGGAGTAGCTGTGCCAGAGGAAGGCCCACACAGGGTCGCAGGGCTGTGATGGGGCCCATGGCAGCGCTGCACAGGAGGGACATCCAGGTAGGTACCCTGCATTATATGTTGCAGCTGTGGTTGCACGTATACATGTATAAGTGCTGGGACAGCTGGTGCTGCTGTGATCATGGCCCTACCACTTTCACAGGTGTTAGGGCCCGGACCTATCTGTTGTTGTACTCATGGCTATATACGACACTGGTGGAATGTGCCTTGACACCGCCACATGTGCTGTCCAGAGGATTACTTACACAGCGCCATCTGTGTGGCATGACAGGTGTCAGTGGCACTGGGGACAGAGGCGCCCCTGGTTTTGTGGTTGGGGGTGGGCAGGGGTCCTGTCCTGCTGGGTTATGACACAATGGGCAGACGTTACCAGTGTAAACGACATACCTGGCCTTGGGGGGTACTCGGCACAGGGTGACACTGTCAGTGAGTGTGGGGAGATAAACCAATACTGCACAACTGCGCAAGGTGGCTCTATGGGCATTGGTGACCCCAGTCAGGAAGGGGGGGTATTCCCCACATACATCCCAGGCCCGCCACTGCGCAGACCCCTCCACCACCTGCCTACTCTATGCTGCATGTCTCTGTGGCCAGCGAAGAATGTCTCTGTGTGGGCCATCATGCAGGATGCATGCCTGTGGAGGCATCACCTCAGAGGTTGTAGCTGGGGACACTCACTCTTCACATGGGGCACTGGGGCCCACCAGTGCCACTGTGCTGTGTCATGGTCTGTGCAGTCTACTGCAGTGCACCTATGTGCTACTGGCATACTGTCCTGCATCTGTCTACCATGGCATGCTTCCCACCCGTGCGGTCAAGAGCACCCTGTCCCGCTGGTCAGTTGTCTCAGGGGGTGGTGGTTGTGCCCCCCCTCACATTTGGTCAGGTCCTTACTGCCATGTGTTCGGGACTGTTTTTGAATGGCTGTCAACAGATGCAGTGGCCCATTTAGTTGCAGTACACAACTGCGTCCAGTCGTGTGCAGACAGCTGCCATGGAAGTCCACCTGTGCTGGTGCCATATCCTGTGCTATACACATTGTGTGGCATGTCTCAGCGGCTCAACATTGCCCCGCAGGTGTGGCAGAGGGTCACTGGACAGTCAGGCCATCAGTGGGTGGTGCATGGAGAGGTGCCATATGTGGATAACATTGTTATGCAGCTGTGACGGTGACTAACCGACACAGTGATGACTGGGATATGATGACTCCACTGCACACAGGCAGGGTCAGTCATAGAGTTGGACACGACAGAGCTGTGCACAGCCACTGACCTGTACAGGCCCTGTATTGGGGGACACACTCAGAATCAGACTGCGGTACAAGGGACCCATCTTGACAGTGAATACAGGGGCCCACCTGGGAAATCAATAAGGGGGGCCCGGGGTGACACACCAGTAAAAGTCTTCCACATCAATGTAATACTGTAGTCCTGTGTTTGCATCTTACATTTCTCTACAGTGGTCCATATACCCCATTTAGGTAAAAGAGAGATGATACTTACAGAAAGTACCAGAGTGTATAGGGTGGCCAGGTACCCAACAGAGGGAGACCCATCTAGACAGTTGCAGGTATCCTGGTGGTCAAGTCTGACTCTGGTTACACTCTTCATAGGGTGCACCTGCGACCACTGGCATGGTGACTGCCCCTAGGCCACACTGCATTGTACATCAGCGTTGTGGTGACCAGGGCACAGTGTGTTGTGCGCCCTCCCATGTACCCCACTCCACTGCAGTTGTATGTCACAACACCTGCTGCGCACAGTGCCACCAGATGGTCCCAGCCATGTCCATGTACAGCTGTGCTGTGTGCACAATGTGTGTGTGCCTGGGCCCTGTCCCACCTGACGGCCGCAGCCATGTACAGTTGCGTTGTGTACATCACATGTATGCCTGGACCCTGTCCCAGCTATGACCTGTGGAGGCCCAGGATATCTGTGTCTTGCATACCAGGGTTGGTCTGTGTGCTGGATGCCTTGTCAGTGGCTCCGGGATGTGTGGGTGCACCTCCTTGTCACTTGTGACATGACACTGCTTGTCGGACTCTGACTTGGTGCTGCTGTTGAATGTGCTGCATTCATACCTCTGGCATGCCCGCTGATGGCGTATGTCCATGCCATGGCTGACCAAGCTCTGGTGCAGCATGGCACAGGTGTTGCATGTGTAGTTCTCCACTGTACAGGTCCACAGTGCTGTCACTAGTATGCCACGACTGGACCACTGTAGATGTCAGACACCCATCAGGCATGTGTGGCATGGTGGCACATGTGTCAGCTGACTGATTTCACTGTCTTTCTGTCCACAGGTACCCAGAGGAGTGCCAGCCATCCTGGCTATCCTTAGGACCAGAAAGGGAAGGAAGACCTGCTGTACAGGATCATCTGCCAGCAGTGGCTTCTTCTTCGCCAGTTGGCAGACAACACAAAGGCTGTGCAGGACCTGGCCATGGGCCACCAGCAGCAACAGCCACCACCACTAGCAACACTAGGGGCCCATCAGGATGTGGCTGGATCAGAAGAGATTTAATTGTCCCCATGGGTTTTCGTCCCCCCCCCAAT
The DNA here is from genome assembly GCA_016271365.2 of Neoceratodus forsteri. Lineage (NCBI taxonomy): Eukaryota > Metazoa > Chordata > Ceratodontiformes > Ceratodontidae > Neoceratodus > Neoceratodus forsteri. The sequence continues at coordinate 484,417,992 of CM028138.1, read as the reverse complement.
TTATGGACAGTTGCCCCAGCTGATTTTTCCCCAACCCGATCTATTTATTGTTGTTTTTTTGGTCGGTTTGTATGGCGTGTTGCCATTTTGTTGTATTAAAGTTTATTTCTGATACGGAGGCTGCTGCATTGTGTATCTTGTCACTGGTGTCCTCCTTGCCCCACCCACAACCACCCCCAGTGTGCAGCTCAGTACTCAGTGCTCTGGTTAGGGCTGCACCACTGCTTGCCCCCTTTTGTGGTCCATGCCATCCTTTTTGCTATAGGGGGTTTCTCAGATCAAAAACAACAACTGAAGTCAAAAATTAGGCAATATCAATATGTTTGTACAGCAACCTTAGTGGTTGAGCTAAAACAAGGCACACAGAAGCACACTTATCGTGATCCTTCTGATGCCTGCAGGGCCAGGATAGACCAGTCATCCATTTCAGCCTTATGTTGCGCAGATGGCAGTGTCATCACATGGCTGCCAGATTTACTTCATCTGTAACAGAATTTCACAAATAGGTTTTGTGACCCCCCCCCCTTTTACTGTGTGGATCCTAATTTAGCTTTTCAAAAAAGGGGACAAACTGGATTTTCAAAACTGGTGTCCTGTTTACTAAACTTAACATAGAAACATAGAATTTGACAGCAGATAAGGACCGCTTGGCCCACCCAGTCTGCCCATTTCCCTACCTAATGGATAAGCTGCATTTTAAAATCTTGACTAAAATACTCACATCCAAATTATCACATGTAAAGGATGCACTTATTAATCCGGCACGAACCTGCTCTGTTTCCAAGGGAAGAATTCATGACAATTTGTATATTATTAAAAAAGTTTTCCATCACTGTTACGCACAAGGTTCCAGGTTTCTTTGCTATCAACTGATCCGTCAAAAGCTTCTGAAAGGGTGCCTCATGACAGTTCACCTACATCGCGGGGACAAGAAAAACCACGACCGTCATTAGGGTGCCAACACAATGCCAACGGCGAACACTGCACCCGGCAATTGTGCCGCCCGACCTCCATCAAGCCCAATGCTCCGGGGCATGATCTGGCTGTTTGCAGGGGGCTGTGCCCTCCATACTTTAATTTGTAACACGGCTCAGTCTCGCCCGCTGTAATGGAACACCAGGATTCACCGAACGGCCACAGCTGACTGAAACCGAGCGGGTATTAAGCCACAGGTAACGCCCGCTCGGTCAGTACCAGCTGTGGCCATGGAGACACCAGAGGGCACCCACCCGCTCCATCACCACTGCGAGGCGCCAGCGTCCCACACAGTGGTGTATGTTACAGTATAGAAATCCCTTGATACACATTGGATCACATCAAGTGGTTACTCACTGGCTTCAGGCAATGTGTCATGTAGAATGCCACTAGATTTTGCGAACTGTTATGTGAATTAATTTCTTATCACAGATATTGCTTGCTCAAGTTTTCATTGATGTCTCGCCATTCTGACACAAACATTGAGCACGCACACACATACACACACACAATTCAACTAGGGTAATCACCCCATCCCATCTCAGTCTCCGCCGAGTTCAGGAGAGGAGGGCCAGCTCGGCTGTGGCCCCCACTCCCGGTCCTTCCACAGGTGGAGAAATGAAATGCGGTGCCCCTGGGCTGCAGGTGTCCGACTGCCAGCCGAGAAGTGCGATTACTGCAGGTAAAGTAATGATCAAGACCCTGCCGCCACGGTCCCTACCAGGTGGGCGGAGAAGGCAGCACTATGCCCCTTGGTCTCATGTACCTGTGGTGCCCCCTTGACTTTTACCTGTCTCCCCAATCCTACCTCAAGTCCACACCTCCCGAGGGAACGCTGTTCACCATGTACCTGCGGTCCGTAGCCCTCTACCTTTGGACAGCAAGAACACTTGCACAAAATATGAGAGACAAAGAATGCACAGCTCTGTGACACATCACTGTCACATGGGACAGGACTATCTTCTCTCCATAGAGGTGCCGCCCGACTATACAGCTACGCCCGGTGGCGCGCTGTAACACTCAATCGCCGCCACGGCGAAGCCTATGTTACAAGCGCATGAATCACCTTCAGCGTCGGGCTCTGCCGTGGATTAATGCCCGCTGGGCGGTTGGACCCCTCGGGCTGCGCCCTCGGGCACCAACCCCCCAGCGGGCATTAATCCACCGGCAGAGCCCTCCTCTGGTGGTGATTAATGCCTACATAATCACCTCAGGTTGGGCGTATGGGGCAAGGGGCACAACACCTGGATGGCACCATCTCCCTGCAAAGCACCGCAAAATCCAGTTCGCCAGCATGACAGGTGAACTGGTTGCGGTGCCCACATAAGAGTATATGTCTCATGACTATCTCTTCTCAGTACTGTCCTTCCATGGGATATCTCCACAGTTCGTGGGATGGTTGTGGGATTTGTATAATACTGCTTCGGTAACCCCCTTTTACAAGGAAGATCTGACCAGCCTTCTCCAGTTAAAGTAGGACTGTGGCCCCTTGAGCCTCCTCCTGTATATTTTTGCTCTGGTCCCACTAATCTGCAGCGCTTATGCATTCCTACGACTGAATGTCGTGCGGTGGTGATCTGCGCACTCTCGGAGGATTCACCACAGGCGCGCTAGCGCCTTGTGAGATGGATCCCTCAGCAAGACATGGAGCACCATGCCAGGGGCTGGAAGGGGGCATGCCAGGGGGGGTGCCCAAGTCATGCATATGCACGACTGCACTGCGTGCCATGCTGGCATGGGAAATATGCACGAGGGGTGACCATGGTGTATCCCCTTACGCACCCCCATGTCACCAGCAGGGCACGCTGCCACAGGGACCCCACACACGCAGCTAGCACAACACACAGAGCTGCCTGTTAGGGCTGGGGGGTGGGCAATCAGGCAAACACCCGATGTGTATGCCCTGCATCGTACGCACCACCCAGGACCCCCCTGCCTGCACGCAAATGAGGATCCACTATGGTACCCAGGCTGGGCATCCAGTAGGTGTCCCATGGTCTGCCCCAATGCTGCCACGATCCTCCGCCACATGGCTGTGCGCTGAGGGGACGGGGTACTGACAGGTAGCCAACGATCATGAATGCCAGCTGGCTCACGCCTGTGTGCGGGTACAGGGCTGTATGGCAGGTTACCACCCGTTAGCAGATAGGGCCCAATAATAGGGAACCCAAATATTAAAGGTATTCCTCCTTTACGGAGACCTTGTTTTAAAAATTACAGCATACACAGATGATGTGTGCCTTTAAAAAAAAAAAAAACTCTACTGCAGGAGTCAGGATAGAAGATGGCCCTATTTTGGTGCGGAGTGTAAAATTCTTGGTAATGGATATGGCAGACAACCGGGTGGAAAGGCTGTCACTTTGTGAAATTAAAGTAAACCACTGAAAATTGTATATATTCAAGAGGGTTAACATAATTCGGCAATTTTTACTCCCTATACTTCTATATCTCAGTTATGTTTTTGCACCTCTGGTACAACTTGAGCCACAAATCTTTAGCATTTTCTTTCAGATGCTGTGGGGGAGCCGTCTGAACCCAGTAAAGCAAGACCTTATCTACAGTACTTACAGAAAAATAAAGGCGGTCTCAACATACTGAACCCCCTAGTATTTTTCTTCACATTGTTTGTTCATGGCGCACTCAGACTAGGGCTGACTACTACCACCTCATCAGCACGTTCTTAAACTGCAGGGAATTTTAAGTATTTTGATAGGTGGTATACTGTGCCCCCCCCCAGGCTGCTGTAAGAGTTAGACATACCAGAATATGGTAGACAGTTTGCAGAAACTTCTGAAGTGGAAACTCACAAACAAGGGGTACATGCCCCTTCCATGAATGTCACTGGGGAGGCAGCCGGACCCCCGGTTCGTGGCATTCTATCTTAGGGTTGCGCCATCTGCGGCATCTAGGCAATTGATATCTTAATTCTTAGAGGCCAATAGGCATGAGGTGGTTGAAGAACGTTAATATCCTTATCCAGAACATGGTAATGAAATAAAGACTATGGAACATTTCTTCTTGGAATGTATTTTTAGTACTGGATTTTGGTCTGCCCTTGTGATAAGATGGGATGCTCTGTGATTAAAGAAGATAACTCGCGAGTGTTCATTTCTTGGGGAATTCCCTCCACAACTTCAGAGATATAATAGTAGAAGCAGCTCAAAGCTTCATATCTGTGTATCTTTAATACATGCAAGTCTGCTTTAAATATATATATATTTTTAAGAAAAATCTCAAGTTATCCTAAGAAAACCTTCTCGTCACTTTGGAGGGAAGTAACTTGTGTGAAGCAATGTAAGCTGGTTGGAAATACAGCAAGACACCAATGGTTTTCCCTGCATGGTAGGCACAAAAGTTCAGTTATTTTTCTTTATTTTAGTGGGGAGCTGGGTTTAAAGAGCACCTTTCTCGCAATTTGCAGTCTGCAGTTTTAATAAACAGGTGGCTCCCTTACCTGAATGGGAGTTCCTCCATAGCAGTTTTAAAACGTTATGATCAACCCCCTAAGGAAGGGAAGGAATCATATTATGCCCCAGATGGGGCTAGCAGCTTGATCCCTTCCACTTCCTGACTCTCCAGTCCTCCCCCGCGCTCCCGTTTTGTGATGTAACTATAGGTCCACTACATGGACGTGCTACATACAAGTCTATGGAGCATCATTTTAACAGCTATTTTCCCCGATTCGAATCAGACTTTTGGTACAAATCGAAGTCAGTAGTGTTTACGTAGAATGTTTCACTTCAAGCAGCCCTACAAGACGACAGCTGTATGCAGAGTAAGATGTCCTACTGTTCTGGATGCTGATTGGTTGAAATCACAAAAGTGATTAATAATATATTAGTACAAGAAAATGTACAATACATGGTGGAACTATTAATGTCACACAGTGTTAGGGCTGCCCTGCTGCCCCAACAGTAGCATGTTGTGTCATCAAGCAGACAATCTGGGGTTCAGAGCAGGCCTGCATCACATGTCGGGAGACAGGCCAGGCTATAGGCCACTACCGAGAGGCAGTGTGCCATGCCCAGGGAGGGTCAGCAGTGGGTTCTGGCACCACAGCGACCCTTGTGGGTGGGCCAAGGAGCATGCTTCTACATCAGGGACAAGCACTGCGTGTAGAGGCTGACTGAAACATTGTCCATGCCATGGGGAGAAGGGTGGATAAGGGAGAAAAATAAATGTGGCAGGAAAAATCCTAGCACCCACCTGAAAGACAGCTTTGGCCTGTGCAGGGTATATCTCCATGTACAGCGTATATCCCTGAACAATGACAGGGATAAAAATCTATATATACAGTGAAGCCAGCCATGGTGCAGTGTAGCAACTTGCAGTCAGTAACATGTCACAAAATACTGCATGTCAAAAGGGCTTAACTGCCATTGAATTGTACTGTTCCCTGCAGTATACTGCAACATTTTGTGATATACTGCAGCACTGCGTTGCAGCCCAGCTGGCACCCCTGCATATATAAATTTTTAAAAAAATCACACATTGTTTACAAACCCTGGGGGTTTCAGACCTAGGCAGGAAATAAGAGTAGAACAAACATGCAAACCTGCAGGAACATATCTGGGGTCATGTGACACTGACCCCACTCTGTTGCCACTGGTATCAAATGAGTTAATAAAAGGGTTCAAAAATCTGGTGCACAGGCTGACTCCAACACACAGTGGAAATGAACTGGGGACAAGTAATTGGATTAAGTAATGCATCACAGCCCTACCACAATGCACAGCAGTGTGCAATGAGAAAAAACTAATTAAAATCACCAATTATAATGGGTAGCGTGGTGAGGTCTGGCGGTGGCTATTAACAGGGGGCTGTTGAGTGCCAGTTACTGCTTTTACACACAGACGGTAAGGTAAAGAGCAATACGTAATTCATCTTGCACTTTTTGTAAGATCCAAGGCGCCTCATAGGGCACGAACAACACTTTCATAAAGCAATTAGTGACAACTGATAAAAACTGATATAGAGATATGATGCAGGGCATTATTATCGAAACTCTTGTTCAGTCTTAATTGGTTTTAGCCCTTTCTAAAAGTTTTCTATCATGAAGCAACATGGCATGGCAGGGAGCGAGTTATGGTGGGATTATGACATGCCGGGAAAGCGAGGCAAACAATGTAACCTCACCAGTTATTTTTTTATGGAGTAAAAACAGACAACTACATATAATACCTTTTTTTCTAATTTAAAGAACACCTTTTGCACTCTTTCACACCCCACCAAAAAAAAAGACACCAAGGAGTCTTTCCTGCCCTGGAGTCCAAGGATGTTTAAAATTTTTTTTTTTTTTATGTAGGAGTTTTCAAGAGGAAGGGGTTGTATTTTAGCTTTAGTGGAGACAAGCACGCCCTTCACTTCCTGATTATGACTCCGCCCGTGCTCTCACATTTATGATGTAAAAATATGGAGAGGCAGGACCACACTCCATAGGCATGTATAGGGCCATTTTTTAACTACTTGTTTGAATATTTTAAAGTGCCAATTCCAGCAGATCATGGCCACCACTCAACTTACATGGGCCATGTTGAAATTACGGCGGTGGCCATGGATTGTTGGAATCAGCACTTTAAGGTATTCAAACAAGTAGTTTAAAAAAAGGCCCTCTCCGTAGTAGCCACAGACACTGCCAGCTATTTCTCGAAATTTCTGTGATATTTCTAGAGAAGTCTCCTGCTTTCTGCATTTCCACAGCAGGGCAAGCAGAAACTCTTTAGAAATTTCCTCGAAATATCTGAAACAGCTGGCAATGTCTTGGCTACTACTATGAAATACATGCCACAGATTAGTCCTGCTCTATCCATATTCTTACATCATAAAATATCTTGAGTACAGAGGTGGAGCTGCAAATCAAGTAGTGGAAGAGATCGGTGGCTCAGCTCCGCGCTGCATAAACATGATCCCTTTGTTCTTGAAAACCCTACACTAAAAAAAAATTTCTTTATCATCCTTGGACTCCAGGGCAAGTAAGAGTCCTTGGTAACTTTTACCCATTATACCAGGAAATGTTCTCTTTAATATATTCTACTGATTTTCTAAAACAGATACACAACAGACAATTACAAACAAATAAGACCCCCCCCCAGAACAATCATAAAAAGCTCAAGCAGCGAATACATGAAAACTGTATAATACCTTAACAAACCAGATGTCCCCGACAGCAGAGTCAAGAAAAAGGATTAAACATTTCAGCAAGTACTGTAGGTAGGTGCTGTACCTTTTTTTTTTTTTTTTTTAAATAACAAAATTGGGGAGCGAGTCTATTTAAGCAATAAACAAGGCATGAGAGGATGTACAGTATGTTATACGGGACTAAGGCACACCTCCGAGAAGTGAGGCGTGTGGCAATTCCAAGTGCTTTACATACCCGAGAAGTACCGTTATCCCAGAAATAAAATTTACGCATACCCTGTTGTGCGTTATTGCTATTATAAAATGGCTTCCCTGATTTTTAATTGCAGAACTGTGTAGTGAGGTTCAGAAAGATGAGCATTTCTGATCTGTGCTGCTGTTGTACAACAAATGGTCATGTGATTAGAGTCCACCAATCACAGTACAGGATTTTTCCAACCCATTTTATAATTATTTGTTTAGCTTTTGTTTACCGGGTATGTGCGTTAGGCCAGAACCAGCCTATTTTCAGACATGACCCGGGAGAGTATGTTACATTACAGGTTACATACAGTAGCACAATGGACTGGAATACATATATTAGAGCCATATTACATCTAAAACCCAAACACTAAAAATGAAAACATAACAGTACCTACATCCTGATAAAGTCAGGCATAGAGTAACGCAGTGTTACAATGAAAGTAGCTACCTTCAGGAAAAGTTTAGCATAGAGTTATAATCAGTAGCACATGTTTATGAATGTTATGGGGGGGGAATGTACAAATCATGGAATTCCTCAGTCTACACACTGATAAATATCATAGTATTTCACAGAATTTCACATCTTATACAAGAGCAAATACATCTACATTGCATGTATTTTGCAGTAAATGGTTTCCTGTGCTTATTTTCATTTTCCTTTTTTAATTTGATGTTATCTTTCTGTCATTCCATATATTTATATTCACCACAAATGCTAAACAGTACACCCCTGTAAAACCTAAAAAATAGACTAGCAAATGTGGTAGCAACCCCTGGAATTTCTAATCTTGGGAAAAAAAACCAGGACTTCTTCAGTCACTGCAAACCAGTGCCTCTGATTATATTTATAAAATAAGGACCTCAACAAGTCTAAAATGCATGTGTGTGTGTTTGGGGGCTCTTCAGTATACTGCACAATTAAAAGAATAATGTACCAGCAAACGGAGGCACTAGCATTGCCATTAGCCATGTTTTCCACCAGTTCCAGAAGATTTATCAATAGGACATTTAGTCACAGAGAATGGAGTCTGGCCTGTCACAGCACAGGCTTAGTAACCAAAGGCGATCACAGGTTCAACCCTTACCAGAGCCAAATACAGTGTGACCTTGAGCAAGTCACTTAACCTCCCAATGGCTCCAGTGCATTCTGTGAGAATGGGCATGAAGAAGGACCCCCCCCCCCCCGGAAAGGAGATGTTGCATCTTAGCTGGGCTATCCTGTGTGAATAAGTGTGTGGGGGGGGAGGGGGATAATACCTAATTAAATACTCTGCAAGACAGGCCACTAGCTACCCACCCCTCCTGCTGCCTCCCATCCTCACTCCAACTAAAAACTCCATCTACTACTACACACAGCACACCCCTCACCCTTGCAAGAAGCCGACTTGCTCAGTACTAACAGCGCAGCTAGCTCTGCTCAACCCCAAACACACACAGCAGCACCTGCCCCTCGGCGCCTGTCAATTTCACTTCGGAGTTATGTAACTTTCCTACCAGCGACAACAACCCCAAAACTTTCCTTTTATACTAAACAAACGCATCAAAAAATATGCAATACACTTAAGAAATCAAGAAATGACAAACGTATATAATCTTCACATACACTGCATGCTTGGAAAACTAAAACGGGTGCAGATCTGCGCCTTTACCTTTTACGTTGGGCTCTTTCTGCTTGCGGTTTACCGATTCTCCATCAGGAAGGCTAGAATCTGCAGAGTCCATGGAGTTAGCTCGGTCTTTTTTTTATTTTTCTTCCTGCCCTGATGCAGTCGTATATTAGGATATGAATTAAAAAAAAAAAAAAGATTATTGCTTTCCCAGCCCCCCCTGTTCGAGTCCCGCTCCTCCCCCTTCTTTAGAGAGGCTGATTCATTCCCGATCGGGTTCTCGGAGCTGTCACTCTTTGGAGGGGTTGGGGAGGGAGCGGAGCTGCCTGGCTTCTAGTCCTTGAGGCTGGAGTTGAGGAGGAGGAGGAGGGAGGGAGGGTTCATGGCTCGACAGGGCAGAAGAGTTGCACACACAGATAATCGCTGCGTTGCAGCTGTAGCGGACGCGCACATGTATGGCTAGCTGGCACCTGACCCGTGTTCCTCACGACTTCGTGCCTCCCCCCACCTCCTGCTTTGCAAATCAGGGACACTGCTTGGAAAAAAAATCAGGGACAACTTAAATTACTAAAACCAAGGACACTTATGAAAAAATGATCGTATCAGATCAAAAAGCACTGCAACAGCGTTTGACCTGGTGAGAAAAAACATTTCCTGATAGAGAACTAGACTGTACTGTACCACTAATGTGGGACAGTATGTTTTATGTTTCAAATACCTCCCAATTTTGACAGGGTCATAGGAACATTTTGAGGCAAAATCAGGGACACTTGAGATGCAGATTATATCAGCTCAAGAAGTCTGATATATAGGCCGGTTCTGGGTGCAAAACTTCTTCTGAAGAGTAAATCTAATGTCTTGCGTTATTTTGCTTCAAAACCTTATGCTTCAGGTAGGGAAATGGGCTGACTAGGTGGGCCAAGCGGTCCTTATCTGCTGTTAAATTCTTATGTTTTTTATGTAAAAATGCCAATTGGGCCCAGGAAAGTTCTGAGGCAAAATCAGGGACCTCCCAGAAAAATCATGCTACATAACAGGGCTCATGCTCTTTGCTTTTTGTGACCCCACACTGTTAGCTGGCTTTAATTACTGATGTACTTACCATTTACAGTTTGCTGTATGTACTGTAACTATTACTACTGGATTATGTTTTTTTTCCCCCAATTGTTTAACCAGGAGTATCACACTAAGCTGAAGGACTGACTGCTGCTATCCTCTCCGGGACTCCCAATAAAACAAGATGCTGCATCTCATGGGGTTATCCCGGCTGGAGTAATTTCAAATAAATAAAATTGGGGTTCAATTCATATAGAGGATAGCTAAAAACTGCAGTTTATCCAAATGCACTCGTTTGTTTTTTGTTAATCAGATAAAAACACTAGGCAATACTATGCTTATTTTCAGGAACCACATGGCTATTACAGAGTACACAAATATACTTAGTGCAAAAGGGGCAGGTTACATGATAGGTACAATCCAGAATTCAGCATACATATACACTACACAGTAACAGGTAACTTGTTTGATACAGCCTGTTACAGAGTACATTTAGTAGTAACATACAAAGCAGAGCCCCACGTATCAGGTGGCCTAAGGGCGAAGTAGCTATAACTGGTACAAGAGCAGCCTGATGTATGGGCAGACACAGGCTGTTGAGGGAGACAATTCCAAAATCTGGGGCTGAATAAGAAAAGGCTGCTTGACTCATTCCAGTGGAGCACTTTGGCTCTTGAAATAAAAGGGTGTCACTAAAGTAATTTGGGAGCCATTTTATTTTTCTGGTTTTTTTTTTTTAGTTTGTTATGCCTCCTCCTCCTCCTACTCTGTCCAGCTCCCCACTGTGAAGCTCCCTTCAAGCCCAGTCTCCTGGCTTCTCTGGGACTCACCCTACCTCCTTTGGCACCCATGGCCCCCCCCATGGTGGGACTGTAAGTCATTGAGGCTTGCCCCAGGCCCCTTGAGACATCAACCAGCTTTCTGGAGATGTGTGCTACAGTAGGGGGTGCAAAGCGGGCGGAGGGAGCCTCCCTTAATCCTGCTTGGTTGGGGTGCTGTTTTTCCTGGTTGTTTCTGCCCCGCAAGATGTTGGTACACCAGAGACACATGAGGACTGGAGCACATGCACGACATAGCGGTATCCTTGAGCCCCACCGACGTACACCCACACGCTCTGCCTCTATCGCAATTCCACTCATGATCCCTAGGTGGCAGCAGTGGGGCAGAGGCAGCGAGCCTCCAGTCTGGAGGAGGGGAGCATCTTCTGGGGTGCTCGATCCTCCTCCTCCTCCTCCCCAGAGCTGCCCCCCCACCGACCCTTGCTCGTTCCCCAACTCAGGTCACCAGCACCACAAGTGATAGCTTTGCTGCTGTGTTGACGAGCTGATGCCATTTCAGTGTTTTGGAATTAGAATACTTCCCAGGTCCCAAATTACAGAAGCCAGCATTCTAAGGGACACACAAGTTTGGGATATGTCTCTAGTTCTCCATTGGAAAATTATTTTCACACCAAATCACATTCGTAAAAACTTTCTGAGCTGATCTTTCCATGTTATGATAGGCTTCTAATTTGGGTCATTTGCCTATGATGTTGTTTATTTTTTTTTTTACCTTGATTTATGCTCCTGTGCCACGGCCCCCTGCCTCAGGAGGGATCCCCCAGCCCTGTCCCCCAGCATCCACCATTTGGCGCTGGCCCATACTCCCAGGGCTTACCCCCCCCCGGTGGGGCCGTCGGGGTTCCCCAACTCCCACCAGAGACCAGATCCAGTGTGGCCACCACCGTGGCTAGCTGTAAGTGGGCCTGCGAGGCACCCTCTGTCATACACCATGACACTACTTATCCTTCAGTTTGCTCCCTTACGGAGATGAGGCGTGCAGTGACGCCCTCAAAGAGAGCGCGCCTGCATCCGCATGTGCTCCTCCAAGCATCTGCCCCATCCCTTCCCCTTTTTCTGCAGTGTCGGTGCACTGCCCCCCAGTTGCTGCTAGGGACCAGTAAGATGCTGACCGCTGGTGACCCCCCTCCCCAGAGAAGGAGAGCAGTCCATCAGATGCTCAATCCTTCTCCTCCCCTGCCAACCCCCAGTGGTCCATGCTCATTCCGGAATATGGGTCGCCGATATAGCGCAAGGTAAGGTGTCCACCGCCTCAGCCCTCAGCGCCACCGGGCCGGCCCTTGTTTTATTTTTTTTAATCCAATTTTTTTAGTTTTTTTTTCTTATCAAATTATTTATGCCCTTCGGCTTCTCCAACAGGTACCCATCTGGACTGGAATCCCGTCACCCAACTTCTCTGTGGCTTCCTTTTCTGTGGTGCCCTCTGCCACAAAACTTACTAGAGGGTCTCAGTCATTGGTGCAGGGCCTGCAATGTTTGTTCCCCATTTTTAGCCTTGAGACCCATGTGCGTGCAATAGCACAATGTGTGTGCTCTGCCTCCGCAGAGATGCCCCCCTAGGGTCCCCCTTGCAGTTCCATGGCACTACTACCTGGATTCCTGCAGGTTGCAGCCGACATACATTCCTCTCCTCCCCTCCCCTAGGTTATGACGTTTCTAAGCATTATTCTCCTTTGTGAGGGAAAATCTGAGAGTTAATGATTGTCATGTGTGTTCCCCCACCCCAGGAGAGACCCAGAAGCTTTAGTACAGTACTGTAGTGATAAAGTCATTTGGGGTATACAATGGAATAATACATGGCACAGTAGATACAGATGAGGACAAAGGTCAAGGTTACTACAATGTCTATAGTGCACAGTGCTGTTATTCCCGACAACTGACCCTCCAACACCTCCCATTACAGTGATTATATTGAGATGACAACTCTTGCTGAGGAGGCAGATGTCTGAAAAACTGTTTTAAATGTTTCAACACTTTTTTTTTTTTTTTTTTACAAAATTGCACTGTAATCAGGAAGCTAATTCATTTTTCCAGTTTTGTTTCTGACAGAATGTTCACGAGGTGAACATTAAGTGCTGTAGATGCGCATGCCTACCCAAATAGTATGTAATCTAATCACTATGTAATTGTGAAATTTCTTCCATGCTACTACATCACTGCCTGACATACTCTTCATTTTTGATTTGTACCAACCGCATGCATCTCAGTTCTGCATCCATCCTACTGGGCCACTGTTTGTTATCTGCTAATTATGTATGTACTGATTTCTGGGCCACAGTTTGTTATCTGCTAATTATGTATGTACTGTTTTTTTGTATTATGTACTGCACTCTTGTAACCCCCTACCCCAGGGCGCATCTGGAATCGAGCGGTACTTGGCTCAGTCAGGGGCGTCATTTCAGCAAAATCATAGGGGTAGCAAGGCGAAGGGGGGGTACGAGGTGGGCGGGGCCACAGTGTGGGCAGGGCCAGACAGGGTGGCATTTGTCAGTGTGACATAGAGCTAGTTACCAAGTAATTTAAAAATGTGTATGAACTGGATAGTAAAGTTTGAATAAAAATCTGAAATCGGTCATTACAGATGTTGATTCAAATTAAATAGCTAGTTTTCATCAGATTATGGAATCAGTATAATGAGTCCCATTCCTCAACTGTACAAAAACTAAACAATATTATAATGTATGGTAGAACGTTGTAATAGGTAGAAATCTACCTTTTTATAACAACGTTTTACCATCGATGTGATGTGATGTAACAATCTTGTTAACCGTCGATGGTACGTCACATCGATGGGTTAAGAACCGAGGGACAGTCTGGGCATGCGCAACTGGATCGGACGCCTTGAATTGGCCGCAGCGTGAGGCACAGCGGTGACTGAAACAAAACTGTAGTAAGGAACTGCTTTCTGCCTTAAAACCTAAATGGTACCATACACTAAAATATAACGCATGGTACATCGATGATTAACCATTTTTTTAACCAATCTCGAGGTTGCCATGGCGACTTAAACCTCTCGAGCTTCGCTCTCAAGGTTTACATGGTCGCTCTAGCAACCTCTCGATGGTTAACAAACTGGTTAACCATCGATGACCATACATTATCCTCTATATAATGTATTGGTAGCCCTTATTATCCACTGAAATCAAACAGATTACAACCTTGTAATCCTACTGTTGTGATGTCAGAACCTTATAAACCTATCACATCTATGTCATAGCAGTGGGTTTTCAAAACGGAATTTCAGTGTAATTCAGTATCCACACCCAGAATGTGATTGTTAGTCTCAGTACAGTATTCAAATAACATTCCAATTGTCACAGTTAACTGTTACTGAGTCTAGCAATCACTATGTCTGATAGAGATTTTAACTCTGGTGCTATTCTGGCCCGCTGTCATTCAGTCCGTGTATCCTAATAATGTAGAAATGCCTGGCAGGTCAGAGGAAAGAGAATATTTGGGTCAGAAAAATGACAGAAATGTGAATCAATATATTTGGAAGGACACATATTGGGAAGGCAAAGATGACTAGAACAAAGGGTTACCTGTTAAGGCACAGAACAAACGTCAAGAAAGTAAAGTAATTTCTGTTCTGATATAAGCAGCCCTGTGCTTGGGAGAATTATTGCCTAAAAATACACTAAACTGCACCATTTAACTCCTAAATTTTCAAACTTTTATGGGGAGCATGCCCTGGACCCCTAAATATTTGGAATCCCCAACAAATCCTGGCTATGCCCTGGTTTAACCTTATGCAGTTAACACTTGCATCTCTTGGGCCTATTGCCAGTGAGAAAAAAAACAGACAGAATGATAGAAGCAGCAGGAAACTTTTATTTATAAAGAGCAAAATGATTGAAGTTTTGAGACCTGCCTTTAAGGGTTTGTGCCACTTTGAAAATATGAAATTTAGATATAAATTACAAAACATGAGAGCAAATTGCTATTACAATTTATATTTTTGAACCCAGCTTTAAGAAAACCACTATTAAAATTAAATTAGCTAATTCTGTCATCACACAAACGTGCACAGCATATGATACCAGCCTTTGAAGATATGTCTCCTAGAATACAAAATTGAATTATGTTTTACTGATCAAAGTATTTATTTATTTATTGGAATCTCAGCTAACACCTTTGAGCTAAAAGCTCATTTACAAAGGTTCCACGTCGTTAAGCAATAGACAAGGTATGTAGACATTACAAAACAGATAGGGGTATGTACAGCAGGCAAGTACCTTATGATACATATAGATACAGATTCAAGTAAGTACAGTTAAAATACATCAGGTAGGAGAGGTCAACTTTCTTGCAACAGTACTAAGAGCACACCTAAGATGGACAAGCAATTTATAGCAGTAGCTGAGCTTTACAGCGTGCAGGTAGAGTTATGGAGGGTCAGAAGTGGTGAAGACCAAAGGAGGGGAAGGACAGAATAGAGGAGAGCAGGGGAGGGTGGGGGCAAAGATAAAGGGGTGGCAGAATAAGGGGTTGAGTGGTCAGAGGGTGGGATTGGATAGGAATCTACTCAGGGTTACATAAGTAGGTGATAGGGCAGGGCTGGGTAATGTGGGGGAGAGAGGAAGGGAAGGGTTTTAAAGTGGGGGAGTGAGGTGAGGGGAAACGGGGTAGGGGTGAATACTGGGGGATTAATATTTGTGAAAAGAAAGCAGGAAGGTGGGGGAAATAAAGAGGGGACATGGGGGTAAGTGCTCAGTGGGGTCACACCAGGCAGGGGAGGAAGTGGGGGGTTGATGCTATGTAGGACAGATAAGCTATCAATAACAGTAGGATTAGGCACAGGTGACACAGTCGCAGCTGCTAAATATGGCAATTATTACATGAGAATTTGATGGGATAATGGGCCTTTGAAGTTGGTAACTAAATAAGATAAAATGGTGGGGTTTGTTGATTTGTCAGTGTAGGCAAATGTATCCACTGTAAAGGCAAACTGGAGTAGTACTACAGTAAATGTAATTTGTGCCATACAGCTAGTTAGTACCCCTTGTGTAACACCACTGTGAATATGACCACTTAATAAAGGACCTGGCCCACTGGTTCCTTTCTACACCTCCTGCCTTAATTATGGGTAATTTGCGTACCACCGGCCTTCTTTCTAGATCAAGACCTGTTGGGGGATATTAAGCTCCAAAAGCTATGTTTTAGAAATGATCAGAACCTGAAAAAAAGTGCTGATATGAATCTTTTACAGAAACTAGCACAGGTTCCTCTGGAAGGTTCTGATCATACCTGAACTGGTTCTTCCATCCTTAATTTAGAGACTCCTTTTAGGCCAATTATGTTTGGACTATTTTTGAGAGAGCAATGGCGTAGTTAATGACAGCAGAATGATCAGATTTCTGGAGCAAATGCTGTTTGAAGTGGATATAAATTGGCTTAAGCTGAATATGATCACTTCAAAAATTGTTGTTTTTCCTGGCAAGAGAAACTAATCAAGTTAAGCAAGACAAGAGATGATTAGTTAAGATAGTATACTACAGACAGGTGGGGTGCCACCATATACCATCAGTACACCACCACCTTTACAATGCTGCATCAGTAGAGCACCAGATTTCGGTGAATATCATTTATGGCAACCTCTGTGCCAACTTTCTGAGGTCTGCACCTCTGGAGTTGGTATATTTAGTATGGGGAAGTGTTGGGGCACAGCCACCCTCAAGGGAGGTGTAGGAGGGAGGAGCACAGTCAGCCACAAACAGAGAGGTCACCATTAGTGACAATTGCTGAAATCTGGCACTGTATTGACACGGTGCTAGATGCAGTGGAACCAGGTGCCACCGAGCACAGAAGCAACCTCTACTCTCTGTTGATCTTGCTATGTACTAAAAGAAAAAAGGGTCCTAACACTCCCAAAACTCTTATTAGATCCTGTCCTGGTATTAATCATTTTTTTTTTCAAAAGTGCTGCCCCCCACACAAACTCTTGAGCCCAAGTAGGACTGGCTGAAATAATCTTGGAATTTAAATTTTTTTTACCATTTTGATCTAGTCACCAAACGTTTAAAATTTGTTAATAAAAAGAGAGGGCAAATACAGTATTTTTAAGAGCTGATCATTAAGAATTATTTTATCATATCATTTAAACTTTAAATGATATGATAAAATATTTTAATGATCAGTCCTTAAAAATACTGTATTTACCTCTCTTTATTAACAATAAAATGTTTACATGTCAAGATGACTGTTTTCCACTTTATAAAATATCTGACTGCTCTCTAAAGCAACAACATTGATTGAATTAAGAAAGGCAACAGGGTCAGATGTTTAATCACCAAGGAGAGGATTTGTGATCTACAGACAAACTTACTGTAGCAAGGGAAATAAAATACAGCTGGAACTAAGATGAAGATACAGGCAGACTCAGTTAATGTTCTTTAATTGGGACTAAGAAAATAAATTGACTCTTGCTGGCAGACTCAGTGGAGACTAGAAAGGTAGCAAAGAAGAGGAGCTGGCAAAGTCAGCTGAGCCTGAGACATCACTACAAGGAGTAAGAAGAGGTGCAGGACTCGGAGCTTAGTTACACTGGCAGACTCAGTAGATGCACCTTAAATAAATGAAAGTGAAGGACTGAAGGTAATTCCCATTAGCTGACTCACAACTGTGAAAAACAAGTGAGAAAAAATGTCGTAACCTGCCAGCAGGCAGCTGCTTACCTTTGGTGGGTGATGCTGGCTGGCTGTGCTGACGGCCGCTTTCTTCTGCTACTGCAGCTACTCACCTCACTCCCGCTCCTCCGAGGCTCCTGCTGGCTGCTCTGCTCTGCTGCCTGGTGCGGTGCGGTGCCGCCGCCCAGACTGAAGAGGACACTTAAACGCCACCACACCACCCGGAGAGTCCGGCCATTTGTAGGCCTCAGCCTGCCTAATAAACCAACCTCCGTCCCTCTCAAACCTAACCCCACCTAGAGTGCTCGAATCACCACCCAGCCCAGTCCACTCACTCTACTTAACTCCCCCAACCACTGCCAGGCCTTCTCCATTTGCAACCCGTGCTTGCTGGCGCTGCCTGGTGGTGTGTGTATCCTTGCATACTCCCAACAGACAATGCAATGAAACTGCTTGGTGCCCTCGCCGCTTGATTCCCGAATCCATCCTCACTCACGGAATCACTCAGAATTGACGTGACGCGATCGTGCTCTTAAGCGCCACCCTCCCAGCCAATCACAGCGGCGTAGTGGGATTTACAACCCCCCAACCAACCAGTCACAAAGATTTTAAGCGGGGTGCGGAAAACAAGTAGACAGAAGGCACCATCCGTGATCTGTGCCAGTTTTAATTAATATGAAGCCAGCGCAAACAGAGTACTCCCTGAAACCTACTCTCAGCACAAGCGCACGGACTTGTAACACTGCTGGGGAAGCAAAAAAAGTGTTTTTTTTTAATTCAGCTGGCCAGCTATAGCCAAGCACGTCTATTTTAATTAAGCCATTGCAAGGGCAGACAGGGGTCGCAAGCCCTGTCATAGGGGTTGCAAAATTTTCATAGGGGTCGCAAATGCGACCCCTGGCGACCCCTAAATGATGCCCCTGGGCTCAGTATGCCTTCCTGGTAAATCTCTTAAATAAATAAATAAGTTAGAAACTCATTTAAATATTCAGAATGCCTTTCTGCTCTCATTTACATATTCCAAGTGTTTTTTGTTTTGTTTTGTTTTTTGCTGATTTGTGTATTCCAAGTGCCTTTTGTCATTAATTTGCAAATTCAGGGTGGCTTTTCTGTTACCACACAGTGCTCTATAAATAAGAAATCTGATTGGCTCATGGGATGTCACCTTGATATAATAAGGTATGGACAGGGGGCTTCTGAGTGGGGGAACAGCGTATGGGCCTGGGAGGTTGCTGGCATAAGGGCCTGATGCCCTACTCTCTCAGACTAGCCTGCGACTGTTACCAGCTTTCTCAATATTTCAGTAGCTGCCACCACTCAGTGTAGACACTCTTTCGGTCTTTTGGTATTTCAAGGTATGAATCCCTTTAGAGCTACTGTGCACACAGTACAGTGCCCCGTGCCCCAGGACACTTAACTTATCCGTCTCTGTCACGGCTGAGAACTTCTTACTTTGGAAAAAAGATTATGGTAATGGTGTCCTTCTCAGTGGTGGAAATAAAGTCATTGTCAGTTATGAATCAGTTGGCCGTACACCAAAGCATTCAGTCACAGAAACATAAATCAATTAATCTAATCTAATTTATTGGAGAGCAAGTTGAGAGTAGAATTCTCATTTACAATGCATCCAAACTCAGATAAAATACACTGACATAAAAACATTTAGTTTCATAAAATATATGAAAATAAATGTCAGGATATTTACACAGATACTACAGGAGATTACAGCAACACTATAGGGAGCAGTAATTCTACAGAAATGGAAAAGAAAATGTTTGACAGTAGGTTTCACGCAGAAAAAACAAATATCCCCCTTCCCCCCAAGCAAGGTAGGATGGCAGAAGTAGAAGGTGGTTCAGGGCAAAAACTATAAGAAAAAATGAGTGAGGTTCCATTCTTATTTGGGATAGTTAGTAGTGGTATTGTATTTTTAAGGCATCCTTCCTCAGAGGCTCAGCGCACCATACAGTAAAGAGTCACAGAATAAAACTTCAGTGCAGGACATAATTCAAAATACAAATAAACACATCATAACATATACAATATAAAATATCAGATATAAAGTATAAAACAGCATCAGCAACTAAATCATCTAGGAAACACTGGACTCTCCTATATTTTCAAAGGCCTCGCTGAAGAGGTAGGTTTCAGGACCTCTTTTAAAGGCTTCCACTGAGGGGGCCTACCTCAAGGCTCCAGGAAATAGGTTCCAGAGACAAGCACTGGCCACTTCAAATGTCCGATCTCTGATTTTAGCCCTGCCCTCAGAACAGACAGGTCCACCTCAGTGGAGCGGAGAGGACAGGAGGGCTGGTAAGGGGATAGGAGCTGTACCAGATAGCCTGAACCCAACCCATGTAGGGCTTTGTAAGTTAATAACCCACTCTTAAAGGTGATACACCACTTCACCGGCAGCTGGTGAACAACCAGGGTTCCATGACATGACCTAGGAAGGCCTGTCAGCAACCTGACCCCAGCATTCGGCACCAACTGTAGTAGCCAAAGGGTACCACCATTGATCCTGAGGTAGAGGGCATTACAGTAATCAAAGCTGGACATCTCAAACGCATGCAGCAGTGACCCCAGGTCTTCAGGGAAATGAGGGATAGACTGGGAGAGGCACACTCAAGCACATTTTCTGGGATTGCCCATAGGCAACGGGGTTTTTTGGCACGACATTCAGGATGGACTCAGCCCTCTGCTTGGCCTCCGTAAGGCTTTTGAACCACTTCTTTGCCTTACTGGCTTGGGCCTTGAATGTATGATGGGTCAGCAAAGCTATCACATGGCTGTTATCACCACCACTGCTTGGTGGGTTATGGCCTGGTGCTGGCTGGATGACCAAGCCCCATCCTACAAGGAGTGGTTAGCCGCAGTCCTTAAAGCACAGCAGATGGAGCAGATGTTCGTTGGCATGAAGCACACTGAGAAAGCTTTTCACCATAAATGGGAAAAGTTGCAAACTCTCCTACAGTTGCCTTAGCACTCTGTAGCTTGTTGCATTGCCTCTTCTCCAGCCTTGCCACTAGCCTAATAGCCCTTCTCTTGGGGACACTTTACACCACCTCCCCTATGAATGGCTCCATCTCGCTTCCCTGGGTACAATACCTTGTAATCCACTTTTCTAGTTTTACTCTTGGTATTGCTTTACTTTAGTTATTACATTGCTGCCTTTGTTTATTCATTTGTTTGTTATCTGTTATTTGTCCTCTGCTTCTGTTTTGTCCTCCTTAGAAGTTTGTCACTGGTCATCAGCAGAACTTTATTGATTGTTCATTTGCACCATGTCATTTATTGTTTACAAAATACTTTGAAGTACATATCTGTAGTGTCTTTTTGCTGCTGTGTACTTCTATACTTATTTAAAATTTTAGTTAAGTGTATTGAGTTTAAAAATTCGGCTGATGTTCCTTTAAAAGTCACTCCGGACTACAGTCAGCACCTGAGCGTCAAGTGCCAGCCCTTCACCCAGAATGACCCTCTGATTTCTCACCTTAGTGGAGGCCTCCAGCATAGAGGGACCAGGCCGAAGCCCAGTCATCTCTTCAGCAGCCCCCCTCGTCTCATTCTAGAGTGGACTGATGACCAGTACCTCAGTCTTCTCTGGGCTGAGTCTCAACCAGCTAGATGCCATTCAGTCCTGGATCTCAGCCAACACAAGTTAAGCACCTTCACTGCCTCAAGCGTGCTGGGCGAAAAAAGACAAATGCAGCTGGCTATCATCCACATAGCAGTGAAAACCCACACTGTATCAAATAGTGACCCTCCCCAGGGGCAGTACATACACTGCAAACATTTATTTTATTTATTTATTTATTTATGTCTTTGGTAACCAGGTAAGTGCACTGATCCAAAGGACCGTCTTCAGTCACGACCTGGGCCACAGATGTGGCTGCAAAATAAACATAAACAGCAGTGACAACATACATAAACTGTAATAGCACAGAGTAACACATGTAATACAGGAATAGGTAACACATCAAAACACGAGGTAAATAACATGTAGTTGAATAATTCGAACAGATTTGCAAGCACAAATTTCAGAATTCAAAAACTTACAAAATGCCGACATGCTGTACCAGCTGACATTAGGCTGAAATAATAAGGCGCATAGAAGCTCAGTCTTGTATGAGAATTCCAAGAAACGGTTCAGCAGTACTACCAGGAGATCAGAACAGATTAGAAGAGCAGAGAGTGCAGCAAGACAAGATGCAGGTAGTGAATGCAAAGGGGGAACAGAGGTGGGAAAGGCAAAAATGAAAGGGGGGGGGTCCCAACTGGGTAACCCAACTCTTTAGAAAGTAAACGGCACAACAGGTCCTAGCGCCTTGATAGTTTGCTCCCTCTGGTATTTTCTAGGCGGCAATTATAGATTGACTCAGTTAGGAGCCAGGTACGCAGATTAGTTTTGAAGGACAGATGGGAGGCAGAGGAGCAGATGGATAAAGGTAATTTATTCCAAAGGGTGGGGGCAGAGACGGAGAAGGCTCGATTGCCCATGACAGAAGATATACATGGAACTTCGAGGTGGGGGAACAGAGGTTACCCTGAGGCTTCTGGGTACCACTCTGTCTGTGAGAAGAGAAGAGTAGGGAAATAACTGGTAGCTCCTAAGAGAGTTGTCAATTAGACAGCCCATTAAACATCACAGGTGACAGGACCGAGCCCTGGGGTTCACTACAGGGCAGGGGCAAAGGGTGCGAGGAGAAATTCCCAATCACTACCCTCTGTGTCCTATCCCATAGGTAGGTAGGACCTAAACCAATTTATAACTCTGACATTGAGGCCAATGTACTCCTTTAACCCGTAAGAGCGATGAGAGACCCAAGCAAAGGACAGAAAACAGCAAGGTGAGCATGTTTTCCTGCCTGTGTACTTGCTGTGGTAAGAGTGAATGGAAACCCACAGGAACTCCTCAGCAGGAGTTAAATCAATAGTCGGACATTCAGTCCATGAACAACGATAAAGTGCGACAGGATTGCTAATGTGAAAAATGCCCCTTCCCCCAGTGCATTGACGTGTAGTAAATGAAGGGTAAAAACTAAATGGCCAATTCACTGTGTGATCTGCTCAACCCTGGTTTTATACATTTATTTAATTATTTTTAGGGGGACTCCTGGTTGTGACCAATATCAAACAAACAACTGAAGTGCAGTGTGCCCCCCACCCCCAAACTGCCAAGCAGGCCTGTAATGGAGGATTTTTCCATCTTTCATGTCCCAAATAGGGGCTCTTAGTTATCAAACTTTGGCCAAAATGTGAACATGCCAAACCACTACATCAAAGTGGCCCCAATCGGTTTGGTCCTGCACTTTAAATAATGTAAAAAGTACCTTGCTGACACCAATTCACTGTGTGATCTGCTCAACTCTGTGGTTTGGCATGTTCACATTTTGGCCAAAGTTTGATAACTAAGAGCCCCTATTTGAGACTTAATACATTTATAAAGCTAGGGTTGAGCAGATCACACAGTGAATTGGTTTATGATTAGGGGAAAGCTGTGATCACTTTCCTAGTGATTTGCTCCCAGCCACACCTAGCAGACTGCACTTTATAAATGTGAGACAAGGAAGCTGGAGTATTGTCTTTGCAAACAGAGAATGAAACAGCAGGACTCTAACTCCGATCAGCAAGGTACTTTTTACATTATTTAAAGTGCAGGACCAAACCAATTGGGGCAACTTTGACGTAGTGGTTTGGCATGTTCACATTTTGGCCAAAGTTTGATAACTAAGAGCCCCTATTTGGGATATGAAAGATGGAAAAATCCTCCATTACAGGCCTGTTTGGGCAGTTTGGGGGTGGGGGGCACACTGCACTTCAGTTGTTTAAAAACTAAAAGGCAACATTCTATGGGGAGCTTTGCCTCATGACCCTACCCCCATACATGTGTCCTCCCTTTCATTGTCCTTTTTTGGCTGTCCTATCAGACCTGCTAACACCATACCCTAGGTGTCCTAGTTGAGGGGACCTCACTCTGGAAGGGTGACATCTAGTCCCAGGTTGCCACTACCCACTCTCCGTGAGCCCCTGGATGTCTATTTTCCAGGCAAAGACTCCAGTTTCCCGACTGAAGGGGGACCTGCTCCAGGGCTGGCCATCAGCACCATGCCATGCCCCATCTGGAGGAGTTCTAGATGAGGAGTAGGCAGACGTAGATTTAGAGGGAGAGAGGCCCAGTGTCTTTCCATCTCAGCTGGGTGACTGGTGGTTGCTTGGGTCAGCTTCATCTACCATAATGGGCTGTGCCATTTTCTGGTTTTCCTATGCTCTGCCCTCCAGGACACAGAGGTGTGCTTATGCATATAGATGCACAATGCTTGCATTCCCCCCACCACCACCATATGAGTGCTCTCCCAGCTGTACTACAACCTGTGATCACCCAGGTGGCAGCAGGTTACGCTACAGGGGCATCAAGAAGAATCAGCCGGCCTGACCATTGAGTGGTGGAGCAAAAGGGACTGAGACAGCACACTCTTTAACCACCAAGCCAACTTTGCAAGACATTTTCCAGGCAGTAAAGGCCATGGATGTTCAGCTCATGGTTCTCAATAAAAAAGTAGCCAATATACAAGCAAAGCTACTGCTGTGTGACCAGCAAAGCACTCAAGCCGCGATGGAAGCGAAGGAAGCAGTCAGCATTGCCAGGAAATCCCTTGCAGCGATGGTGGACTTAATTAAAGAAAATTGAGAGTTGTGTTTTCGACTTGAAAAAGTCAAGAACCAACTGTGGGCTGCCAATCTTAGAACAGTAGGTATACCTGAGCAAGCAGAGGGGGATAACCTGACTGAATTTGAAAGTGATTGCATCACACAGCATTTTGATATTTCACCACCTCCATCTGTACTGAAGGTGTACGGCATTACACCCAGGCGAGCTTTAGAGAAATTGGAAGGATCGCTGATCCTGCTGGCGGTACTCTCCAGCTGTCATAACAGAGACTGACTTTTGGAATTTGCTCAAAGGCAAGGGCCAGTAATATTGGAAGACAGCACAAAGATTTCCATGTTCCTGGACCTTAGTTTCGCCATGTAGTCCTAAGGCATTTGACTCCATATGTGCTACACTAAGGGAACTGGAAATCTCACATAGCCTACAATTCACTGCAGAGTTGAAACTGATCTACTCTGGCAAGTCCTATACATTTGGTGATCTGGAGCAGCAGGGAATCTCTTCAACACAGTCAAGAAGGAGTTTGGCTTGAGGTCAGACCAACTTGAGGGAGAAGATGACTGAACTTTTTTTTTACAGGCTCTGTTAAATGAACAGAATTGTCACCCTATGTTACAGTAATGTATACTCCTCTATGTATGCTGTTATTTGTGTGTACTTGCTTCTGTACAGGAATCGGACATTTGGACTCTAGGGGTACTACTGTGTATTGTTTTTTAATTGCACTGACCTCATGGCTGTCTCCCAGGTCCTTCCTCCCTCCTTCCTCCTCCTCTGCAAAGATCCTGCTTGTTGTGAAGGTGAGGTCTTTTCATTTCCCACACTGATGTTTGTATTCTAGTATTTTTACTTTGTGGGAGGGGGGAGGAAATGCACTATTTTTACAGCTTGACTGTACATCACATAAAATATATGTTGTTGGTTTATATGTTCTAATTCTATACACAAGCACCTGGTAAGGTTGGGGTAGATACACCACTAAGTTGGAAAGTTTACCTTGCTTTCAGCAGAGCAAAGTTTATAAAAACATTTTTTTGAATATAGCAATATTAGTGGGACAAGAGTCTGCATGAAAGAAAAGATAAAATATTTGGCACAAAGCTGTTTTTTGGACCGTTATTGGCTAAAATGGCTAATCCACAAATAATTTAGACACTAAGATGATATATACACAGGTCCATAGCTTGTTGGTGCCTTTTGGCATCTTGTATCATTCTGTTTAAAACCCTTTGTAGGGTTCTGAAATATAATTTCATATGCTGCTAGCCTCAGTGATAAATGATGTACCAACCTGAGTGGAATATGCTTTTTATCCTGCTGTAATGTATTTTGTAGTTGACATCTGTGTACGTTTACTATGGATCAGATGTATAAATTAAACTTATAAAACCAATAAAATATAACTTAAAAAGGTACAGTTTTCTTTTATTTGTTAACCATGTGATTTGCCTCTGAGAGCATGTACCAACTTAAAAGTAAACCAGCTTCTGATACAGAACAGGGGTAAAATGTACCTGAAGTAACTAAGAGAGTTCCTATGCTCCAGAGGCCTTGTACTGTAACAATTAGAGCTTGCCCTTGACAGTGTTGGAATTACAGGGGGGGGGGGAGGCTTGCCAGAGCTCGGCCCTGTGGCTCAAGTGAGTCCCGGTGGCTCACACATCACTGCTATTGAACTTATAATGGGAAGGGGCTCAGTTTAAAGATAGGACCCGTATGGGCCCCCCAGCTTCCAAAGCTCATACAGTGTAATTCCAACACTGGTCCTTGACCTGTGAAAGCAAGAGCCATACGTGAGTCATGACCAGGTTGGAGGCAGCGTTGATAAAGTAAGCAAGCCAAACAGTTGAACACCTAGAGGGTCTTGGGTGTTTTTTTGACACGGAGAGGTAAGTACTCCTCCCGTGTGTCCTGATGTATGAGACCACAGGCAAAGTGCCCATCAACACACCTGAGGAGTACTTATATTTGCTAATAAATGCAGCACCCTGCAATGTGTTACTGTACTTATAAAATGGCCTGGTAGTAAAGGTTTTGTCTTAGAAAATACAACATGGGGGCGGAGCTAGCAGCCAGCTGGGGCAGATGTGTGAAAGGAAGGAAGGCATGATTGAGACATTCAGATACCTAAAGGGAATAAACAAGTTACAGGAAGGGAGCATTTTTCAAAGAAAAAAAATGTCCAAAGACTTGAGGTCACACTATAAAGTTTGGGAGGATTGGGGATCAGAGGGAACAGGAGAACATGTTTCTTCATGGAAAGGGTAGTGGACCCCCGGAACAGCCTCCCAGTAGAAGTGGTAGGTGCTAAAATGGTAACAGGATTTAAGAAAGCATGGGACAGACATATGGGTATCATAAAAACTGGTAGGGAAGGTACTGTAACATGAAGTTCGAACAGGGGCTGGAGACACCATTGGTAAGGGAAAGGGGCAGTAGGGTAGAGTCTGGAGATCATGTAGGGTCTGCAGCTTTATATCAGGCAGGGAAAATTGGGCAGACTGAATGGGCCAGGTGGTCCTTTTCTGCCGTCAACCTCTGTGTTCCTTACTCAAGATAATTTAGTGCATATTAAAGTACTCTTTGAAAGCTATTGATCAGTATTTTTGTGTTGTGGAAAGATGGTGAAACCGCACCAGAAAGTAGCTCAGTTAGGCATCAAGACCTCTACACAGAAACTGACTGAACAGACAGGAAAAAGTGGCAGGGACTATACTAGCAGTGGCCTGGCAGAGGAGCCGATAAATGTGGCCTTATTACAGGAACTCCATCATTTGGACCACAAAGTTGAATCGTTCAATGACAGAATTACCACAGTGGAGACCAGAACAAATATGGTCTCCACGGATGCTAAAGCAGCCCAGGACTCATCCAACAAAATGCCAGTGGTGGTTGCAAGCCTCGCTAAAGAAAATAAATTAGAAGCCACCTTGAGTAGCTAGAGAATGGAGAACTGATGGCAAAGGTCTGCCTTCTTGGTGCTCCAGGAGAACAAGAAGGTACTGACTCACTGCAGTATGTTACAGAATTGTTAAAAACATTGCTGGCGGTTGATGTCACAAAGCATATGTATATCGGATCCATATCGGATCTTGCTCATCGGAGGCCCACAAATCTTAATCAGCCAAGGACTTGGTTAGTGATCACATAAGGCCCGCATGGCTGGGGTGAGATTTTACAAGCTGCAAAAGTTTGAGGATAACTGCTGGTGGCAGATGGAACCTCAGTTTTGTGTTTCCCAAGTTGAGTTACTCTACACTGCAACATCGCAAAGCCTTTGACGCTGTCTGTGCTGGCCTTCGTTCTTTGGGTACTGCTCATGCCCTTCAGTTGCCTGCCAAGCTTAGACTGACTCATGCAGATAAAGTGTTCATATTTAATGACCCTCAAAAAGCAAGCAAGAAATTAGAGGCTAGAAAGCAGTACTCATCACAGGGTTTGGATACTGAAAGCTGAGTTACATATTTATTTATTTATTTGAAAACATTGCAACAAAAAGTGCATGCTGAGCTAAAATACCTTGTTTCCAGATGCGTTCTGGGGAGAAGGGGACAGGGGACGTACAACTTGAAATTTACAACAGGGTATTTTTTTTTTGTTGTTATCTCTTTCTCTCCTTCCCTGGCCCTGGTTGGCTCTTCATCTGGCCGCCATCCCCTGTGCTTCTCCTCCTTCAGGCCCTCACCCTCTACACCTCTCATGGCTTACCCACTGTAGCAGGGCTGTGGGGAGCCCCCTACCCACCCGCTGGGACAGAGTTAGGTTGGGGTGTTACCTCCAGAGGATCAGAATCGGGGGGACAGCCTTCAAGCTGCCATGACCAGCCACCAGGTCTTTTCCTCCTAGATTTTCTTCCCTTGTGGCGCTTGGCGTGCAGTGATGCCGGTGGCGGGCACCCGTGAACTCCCACCAAGTGTCTGCCGAGCATCCGCATCCCTTCCTTACGGCAGTGCGCGTTAACCCCCAGCCTCTGCCAGGGGTCAGACAAACACCAACTGTGTCTTGCCCCCCCCCGGAGATGGAGAGCAGTCCATCGGATGCTCAATCCATCCCCTCCCCGATGACCTGTGCTCGTTTCCAAACACGGGTCGCTGACATGGTGGGAAGTGCAGTGACCAGTGCCTCAGCCCTCAAAATAAAGTCCATACAGCGATTAAATAACATTTAAACACTATTTACAGTATGTAGATATGTGATTTGAGCAGTGTAACACAAATGAATACAGAGCCTCTGGGGTGAAAACCCCACATGGGCCAATAATAACTGGGAGGGAGGAGGGAGAGGAAAGGAGGAAGAGGGGCAGGCTGAGATGGAGAGGCAAACTATCGTCCCTTTGGCATGGAACCCCACAAGGGACAGACACAATGGTGTGCACACCAGCTAGGAATGAGAGTATATGATGAAGGGAGTGGGGGGGGGGAAGGTATCAGGGCGATTAGGATTAAGAAATTGAGGTGAGGGGAGTGGAGGAAGGCAGTGAGACACCAATAGAGGTGTTTAGTTGCAGTTACAGGTGGGGGAGATGAAGCTGCACAGTAGGGAGGATGGGGGGGAGAGAGGGCTGAGCGTGTAGGGATGGGGAGAGTGCCAGGGCTTAGGGAGTCATAGGAGAAAGCAGCCTGGCCAGCTGAGGAGGTCCTAGTGGGGAGAACTAGGGAGTGGGAGCTGTGAAGGGCATAGGAGTTTTGGGGGGGCTGGGAAAGGGAAGAGGAGAGGTAGGTGGGGAGGGAGCCAAACCAGTGTTTGGCTATAAAAGAGGAGCAGTATGCCAAGCATCTGGCTTCAAGGGAAGGGAGGGAGAAGGACTTGTAGAGAGTATAACGATGAGTGCGAGGTTGGCAGTTTAGAGCAAAATGACAGAACCAGTGAAAAAGAGAGTCTAGTCTGGAGAGGGTGGATTTAGGGGCAAAGCTGTAGACTGTATCACCATAGTTAAATACGGGAAGGATCATTTTCGGAACAATGGCTCTGTGGACCGGCAGAGGGATGCAACCAAGG
Organism: Neoceratodus forsteri; assembly: GCA_016271365.2. Taxonomy (NCBI): domain Eukaryota; kingdom Metazoa; phylum Chordata; order Ceratodontiformes; family Ceratodontidae; genus Neoceratodus; species Neoceratodus forsteri. Next base: position 484,388,837 of record CM028138.1, on the reverse strand, counting down.
TGGCAGTACTGCGCTCCTAACTTAGGGTGCAGTATTTTGTGTATGGCATCGAAATGTTCAGAGAAGTCGAGGTGGCTGTCAAGCCAGACCCCGAGATACTTGAAGGATAGTACATTTTCTTTGGTGGACCCTTCCAGGATGCAGAAGGAGGAGGGGGACTTCCAATCCTAGACTGCTTTTGCCTTGTGCCAAAGGTAATTGAGACCATTTTTTTGCTGTTGAGAGCCAGTTGATTTGAGCAGAAGAACCAAAGCTGGACATTGTCAAAGTGCACTATATGCTATCAGTCAAAGGCTACCTATTCATGTGTTTTCCCGTGGAATTATTTTAATTATCAAAGTTCTTGAAAATATGGGACAGTTTCCCATGAAAGGGTTAAGGATCCCCACCTCAGGTTTGTACAAGTTTATTATTTGGTAAGTACAATTGCTATGGTTGTGAAGTCTCGCTCACCATTCAGTTTGCTTTCACTTTCATATCTGGCTAAATTAGGCAGGAAGCACATGTTGCAGTGGGGAGCCGCTGGCGATAGGATGGTACCTGCCACGTGGTTGGAAGTCGGCATGCTACGTGCATATGGTAGCGTCTCTTTGTACACAGCCCAACATGGACCTGAAAAGATGAATACCTTCTAGATATATTGTTTTACCCTAAAAAGAAATACTGCATGGGTAGTATTGATTTCTAGGATATCAGACCCATTTGCAAAATAAGAAGTTACACTACGAGATTTGTACCACTTCATGGTACATCCGAACATGTTTGCTTAATTGAAACCATCAGATAGGGAATCACTTGAATCTGTTAGAACAGATTTTAAAATCATATGTGTTCTTCTAACATCTGAACTAGGGCTGTGTTAGTTTAGCAAGGTTATAAAACTTGGTTTTAATGTAACAGCACGTTGGTGACTTGAATGCTCGTCTTTTGATTATTGGAGCCGGTTTATTTTACCTGTTCTTCTCTTTAAAGCTGTCTGGACTCTTATCGCCTTAACACTATGGCATATTAGTGCTCAGCACTCTGGACATTTTCAGACCTATATTCAGGGTAATTTCTAACAGAACCTCATCTTGTATCAGTTTAGGTGACTGTGTAACTTCCGGGTTGCTTTGGCCACGCAGTAGGTTCATGGACCATAAAGCGTTAATTCTAGTCAGTGTGGGGACTCCTTGCTGACTGGATTGGCTGGGAGTTTTCAGGGGGTGTGGCCAGCTGCTGGTGACTGGTGAGTCATTGGGAGTGGTTCTTGACTCAGTTTGGAGGAGAGCTCCAGCCTACAGCTGCAAGAGTAAAGGCCTTGCAAGAAGTAGAACCCACCCAAGCCTTGGGATCTTGGCGACGGCCTGCGACACAGAACCCCTGGTGGGGTGCTACCCCACCATATGCAGATCCTCAATGGAAGTTATTGTATACAAAGCTATGTATGCAGCCTCTGTAGTAAGAATGTAATTGCTCTGGACGTTGAAAATGAAATGTATTAAGGTGCTTCAGTACCTCACCTACTGGGTAGCAGGGGGATCTTCTGCAATGGGAGGAGTGAGTAATTTGGTATTGGACCCTCTACACCATTTATTTATTTATTTGAAGTTGATAACTGAGCCTTAGCTCGTTTCCAGGTGCGACTTGGGGGTGGGAGGTTTACAGTACATTAGTTTAAAACAGGTATACAGAGTACATAATATGAGTAGATATACATTGTAAATAGAGCAGTACAAGTAATAATGCAGGGTAGTAACAGGGCATACAGAGAAAATGGGTAGTAAAGCTAACAAATGAGTGATGAAGCAGCATTAAACAACAAAATATTCCGGGGGAGAGGGGGCAAGGAAGAGCGAGGAAGGAGGTGGGAAAGTGCTACGAGGAAGTAAAGAGACTGGGAAAAGGTGAGATAAAGTACTGAAGAGGGGCCTGAAACTTAGCTGAGCAAGAGGAGCATTGGGGGGGCAAGGGGGAGGTAAACTTTGACAGGGGCAGGTGACCGGGAACACGGATAAGTGTGATAAGGCACGTTTTAGGAGAGAAAGAGGGAAGGGGTATACCTGACTTATGTATTCAATAACCTGTATCTTGTGTGCTATTGTAACATTGCATCACAGTTCATCTGCCCATTTTTCTATGTACTGTTCTATTTAACTCTGTGTCATTGTAAGTGGCCTGGGTCGTGCCTGAAAACGGTCCCTGGGATCAGTGCACCTACCTGGTTATCAAAGTCATAAATAAAAAAAATAAAGGGGCGCGTCTGATATGGAAGGGGAGAGTGTTCCAGAGCGAGGGGGGCTGTGAGAGAAAGTAGCCGAGCCAGAGCAGGAAGAAGGCCATCATGGGGGTCAGGCATGGGAGAGGGTAAGAGGCAGGATCTGTGGTAACTGAGACTCGTGGAGGGCGACTGCCTCACCCAGCCCTTGTAAAGTGTGTGGCAAATCCAAAAAGGTATGAAGCTGTTTCAAGGGACACTGTCAGCTTTTTGACAGCTATTCCTTGTCCCCTTATTGATCGAGCCTCGTCCGAGACTTACACAAACTAACTGCTTACATGCCAAATGCACAGCAAATGTTATACAGAAACTGATTATTTTTGTCAAGAAAAGGCAAGTGGTCCAACTTTATGTGCCACCCCTGCTGCTTGCTGCATGGCCACAACTGTGCCATGACACTGACTTGTGCCTGAATGAGTTTGGCAGTTTTGGAAGCATACGTAATAAATAGCTGTGCGCATACTCTGTAGTAAATTGAGATCAGCACTATTAGTAGTTTTTTTAAATATGTTTTTTATTGTATTTTTTATAAAAAAGAAAAGAAACAGGTTTATCATCACATGTGGAATAGTATGGTTACACCCCATCCACTTGCAATTGTTAGTAGAGAAAAAACTTCATTTTACATTTGAAATCTATGTATATCTAGAGGAGAAGTACACTGAAATTTAGACATTTTCACACTCTTATATTTCTGTCTTCTGGGTCTCTGCCCCTTCCTCCTCGATAGCGGCTTGCCTACACAGCAGGAGTCCTTTTATGGGACAAAAAATTTAAGGCCACATACCATACCCATTTTTGCCATTTAAGGCCAAACTGGGTTGTTTTATCATGTAAGGCAGCTGTTAATTTTTCTAATTGGTATATTCCTTACTATTGATCTCCAAATTTCCACTATTAGGAGTATTTTAGTCATCCACTTTCTTGTTACTGCCTTTTTTGCTACTTGTAAATAAATGGGCAGCAGGGTATGTTCCCTTCTCGAACTCTGTGCTGGTACTACTGATAATAGGACCATTTCCGCTGTAAGTTCCACATTCTCCCCCATACACACCTGAAGCTCAACCTGTAGACAGTACCAAAAAGGCGTCAGGAGAGGGCAGTTCCACAGGATATGCCCCAAATCAGCTAATACACAGTTACAGCCTCTCCAACAGCATCCATAACTTGCTGGCAAATACTTTGTCAACACTGCTGGTGAGCAAAAATATCTACTGCGGCACTTCCTTGCAAATTCTCTCCGTGTCTATGAGAGAGTGATTTTCACCGCTGGGAGAGCATTTTTACACTATTCTTCTAGGTTTATTTGGGTATCAAGGTCCAAGTTCCATTTGTTAAGGATTGAAGTTGTGGTATCTCCTAGAGTTACTCTCAAAATTTTATACACCTGTCCAATTATATGTCCTACTTGGTTCCCTTGGAGGCTTACCCCCAATAATTCCATTAAAGGGGGGGTTGGGCTCAGAAGTTGTGTTCTATCAGGGATATTTTCCTGAATATAGGATTGTAACTGAAGAAATCTAAAGTGGTCTTGGTGGGAAAGTCACAAGGTAGGAAAGAGACTTGAGCATCATCATCACAGATGACCTGAAATCATCCAAGCAGACCACTAAAGCAGTAGGTAAGGCTAGGGAGATGTTGGGGTGTATTAGTAAGGATATCACAAGTCATAAGAGGTAGGTAATAATCCCTCTTTACAAGACACTGGTTAGGCCCCATCTGGAGTACTGCATGCAGTACTGGAGGCCACACCTTCACAAAGACATTAACCAAACTGAGGCAGTCCAGAGAAGGGTAACCAAAATAGTGCAGGGACTGCATCAGAAAACATATGAGGACAGATTAATGGAGCTCAATATGTATACCCTAGAGCAAAGGAGGGGGAGAGGTGATATGATCGAACCATTCAAACACCTTAAAGGCATTAACAAGGTGAAAGAGTCTAACATGTTTCAACATAAGAAAAATAGAAGGATAAGTGGACACAGCATGAGATTAGAGGGAGGCCAATTAAGTGGTAATGTGAGGAAGTTCTTTTTCACAGAAAGGATGGTGGATGCATGTTACAGCCTACCTCAGGAAGTGGTAGATATGAATACAGTGCAGGGCTTCAAACAGGCATGGGATAGGCATAAGGAAGCAATATAGATGAGTATGAATAGATAGGCCATTGACAGAGCAAAGGCCAATGGCACATTCATAAGGTAGAAAAAGAAATGGGAAGACTGGATGGGCCTTGTGGTCCTTATCTGCCGTCAACTTCTGTGTTTCTATTGTAACCCCCCTGCAAATGGGGGTTCCCAAACATCTTCCAGGAGCTGGCTAAGTGCTCCCAGCCTGAATGGTGTTCGGCGTTTAAGCCGTTTATCTGTGAGTGCTTTTAGAGCCTCTGGTACTGTCTCTTTAAGAGCTGCCTGCTCGAAGGCTAAATTAGTTTGAATGGGGAGACTGTGTATTTAATGCTTGAATCCTGCCCAAGCTGCTGTCTGATCGCTCTGTTTCTGCAGTCGCTAAAAGCTCAGAGGGAGCCCACCTGAGAGATGTAACTGTTGTCCTGAAATCATTTAGAGCATTAGTAAAATTGCAGTTTGTCTAACCTGCCTTTTTTGCAGCTGGGACTCTGTGTGTTGCTCCTCCATTTTGAACCTGAACTGCTAATCTGGGCCAATTGGGTTAGGGGAACCCTAAAATGGAGACTGCCTGAGCCAACCAGAACTTGGACTGTCACCTGGAGCCTGCTTAAAGGGGGAATGTATGGCAGGTGCTTCTGGGCGCTGTAGTTTGGACCTTGGCACCTTTTTTGCACCAACAGAGGGAGCCCTGCAGTGACTGACAGTTGAATCCACCAACCGAACCTGTGTGGAGCCTAAGGGAAATGCCCTGAACTGTTCCTGGAGGGCGAGATGCGAGTTGACTGTGAAGCGAGTAGGAGCTCTGTTCTGCTGCGGCGTGCAGTTCATGCTGGAAGCGCATGTAAGGTCCTGAAGTTGGCCTGTAGCCGTTAGCGAGTGCTCATTCGGACTGAATCAGAGTTGTGGAAAGAGAGGGAGGAAGTGTGCAGAACCAGGCTTGCCCATAGAAGACCGAAGATTTGCAGAAGTGTGATTGGCCTGTCGGGGACTCTGTTGCTGCGTGTGTTCTCAGGTTTTGCAGTATTTGCGATTGGGATCGAGAAGCAGCTGCCTGGTATAGTAATTTCCTTTACATATAAATGTGTCTAGTGCTTGTAGGGGATCGCGATTCCTTTTCCCCTTGTTCTGTGAGTTGTGAGCTGAAGCTGGAAGCGGGACTCAAAGCTAATTGGACTGAATCCGCGCCTGCTATCCAAATCAATTAGGCTCTGCCACAAGGGTCTCATCTCCATGTCCTGCTCATCCTGGCCATCCAGAGCCACCTCCTCAACTCCACTCTCGGTTTGGGGTTTGTGAGTACAAATAGGGGTACCTCCCCTCACCTTCATTTAATCAAAGTGTGTAAACTGATTGTTTTGTTTTCTTCTGTTTATGGACTGAGCCATCTGGCTCTGGATTACTATTTGTTTGTGCATATATTTTCTCCCTACAGGGCCCCATCCAGCTGCACCAGCTGGCCAACCCTGGGCAACGGACCTAGCTAGCCCCCTACCATCCTGGGTACCCAGATTGTGACTTTTTGAACCCTTTTATGTCTGTACAGTACTGTGATTTGAATATTGCCAATCAACCTGATTTCCCCTTCCCGTGTTCTAGTCCCCTGAATAAACCAGATTTGTTATTGTTGACCTTTATACTGTCTGAGGTGTCAGTACATATAGAATCAGCACTGCAATCTGTGTTTGTATATGTTGCTTAACCTTTGTTTTACACGGGGTCCTCAGAGATGTGCTGCAGAATCCGTCTCAAGGTTAAGTGGTATCTATATGTGTAGACCGTGTTCATATGTGGGGTATTGGGAAGGTAACTCCTGTGAACTGTGTGGGCCACTAGTGGGAACAAAGGGGGGGTCACAGTATCCCAGAGGGCTGTGCCAGAGCCAGTTTAGCCACTATCAACCCTGACCTCTGGGTGGAGGCACCCGTCATAGAACCTAGGCCCCTCAACCTGTCAGTAGCCAAGCAGGCAGGGATAGTAGCCCTTGGGATAGCACCACCTAGGGGTTACATCTTGGAGGCACCACTGGGATTAGCGTCCTCTAGTGGCCACGTGGGAGAATTACCCCATTATGTTTAGTTTAGGAGGGAAAATGGGGGGCTTACTACACCCAAATTGAAAGTTGCCCCCATAAGCTAATGGTGCACAAATTGATGGGTGGAGTGAGGCTGAGGAGATGGATCCCCAAAAGAATATTCTGTTGCTGGATGTCCCCTTGGGGACTAACAATGCTGACATTGTGACCACTGTAGAACATGTTAAGTGTGTGGGCAAAGTTGAAGTAAGGGGACGATTTGCTGACTTATTTGAACAAACGCTGCAAGTGCTGCTCTCCTGCAGTTCCCCGATAGACCCTGAAAAAGTACCCCCTATGATTTTGCCTGAAGGTGCCCAGAAGGGATGGAGAGTCATTCACCTACATAGTGGTCTGGCCACCACGGGTAGGTCCCCTAGTACTGATGGTTTTAAAGAGAAGTTACTTAAGCTGTTAGCATCAGAAGGGAAAACTGCCCAAGAGTTGACAAGAGTGTTAGATCTATCAGAGGACCACATGCCAGTGCACTCCCCACCCACATCCCCTGTGTCCCCCAAGAGCTCCCCAGTAGCTGCCTCCCCCATCATAATTCCCCCAATACAGTTGGATTCCTATAGGAGGCTTAGACTTTTCTCCGGTACTGTCCCAGTGCCTTCGGGGGAAGATGATTGGAGACCTGGATGGACTATGCAACCCCTTTAGTACAAGAATGGCAATGTTCAGAGGGGGGAAAAGAGAAAGCGCTTGATGGAGAGCTTGAGAGGCCCTGCCCTGGAAGCCATTCAGTTCCTACGTGCTACTAGTCCGGAGGCCACTGCAGCAGAATATCTCTCTGCCTTGGAGGGGGTGTTTGGTAGCACAGAATCAGGGGATGATTTATTGTGGAAATTCAAGTCAGCCAAACAGTGGAAAATGAGAAATTGTCTGTCTGCCTTTGTCACTAGGATAGAGAGGGCTTTGCAGAGGGCCCATCGAAATGGGGGAGTACCTGCCAAAGAGTTAAACTGGGTCAGATTAGACCACATATTGAAATCAGCTAGATTTTTGAGTGTAATGATATTAAAGCTCAAGCTGTAAGACAGGAGGGCAAGCCCTCCAGAGTACTGTCATTTGATGAAAGAAATCCGTGAGATTGAAACTGATGAGGAGGGATGGGAGCCCTGTGCTGGGGCTGTAAACCCTTGCCAGACTCCCGAAAAGAGTGAGTTAGATGAGGCTCAGCAGTTGAGAGACTTGATTAAGGAACTGACTGAGGCATTCAGAGAACCAGATCTGTATCAGGCTCCCCCGAGCCCAAGAGTGGAGTGGGAGTAAATGTTGTTTCCCCCTGGAGACTCGGATTGAGGGCAACCTGCTCGCAGAGCTGCGAGAGTTGAGAGAGATGGTGGGGGAGTTGCAAAGGGTGGCCCTCACCCCCAACCATGGTGGAGATCAAGGAGCCAAAGGATGTAGGCCCCCAGTCCAAGAGGAGCCCCGCAGGGCTCAAGAGGTGCCCCAACAGAAAAGGAACCCCCCCACCCTTACAGGACACTAGAGACATTAAGTTCTGCTACCGTTGTGGGGAGGATGGACATTTTCAGTCAGCTTGTCGCTTGCCAGAGAACTTGAGAAAAGTTACCAATAGATTAGTGGCCTTGCATCACAGAACCTGTGCCCGGCCACCAGGGGGATCTACTCGGAAAAGTTATGCCACCAGGGCCAATGCCCGATCAACATCCAGGTCAGTGCCACTGGAATGGTCTGAAGTGGTGGGTCCCTCCATGGAGACCACTGTAAAAGTGAATGGAGTGCCCACAAGAGCTGTGTTAGACTATGGCTCCCAAGTGACAATTATGTTCCAGGATTGGTATCAGAAGCACTTGTCTGATGTGCCCCTGCAACCATTGGAGGGACTGCATGTCTGGGGTTTAAGTGAGAAGGCCTACCCCTACTCCGGCTATATCCGAATTTGGTTGTCCTCTCCCACCTCTGTGGCTGGGGTGGCAGAGCAAGTGGAGACCTTGGCCCTAGTGTGTCTCCCTACTGGACTGTATGATGGGGTTCCTCTACTAAGTGGGACTAATGCACATATGTTTGGATGGTTGGCGCAGTTGTGTTATGAAAAACAGGGGTCCCGGGCTGGTAGAGCTTTAAGAATTCCGGCCTTGATCAAGAAGGCCTATGATGCCCAGAGAGATGCTGGAAAAGTGGAACCAGAGGAACCAGTTGGAATTGTCTGGAAAAAGGATCCTGAGTCTCTGATCCTGGCGCCAAATTCTCAGTGTACCTTACAGGGAGAGGTCCATATCAGAAAGGATGTCAAGAATAAAATCACTCCAGGATGCACCAGGCGATGGAAAATTACCAGAAGGACTGCTGGTCAAGCCAAGAATTTTGCCTGCCAGAGCCCATGCTTATGCCAGAAGGGTAATGGTTCAAGTTCATAATGTGTCAGATAGAGAGATTCGAGTGAACAGAGGTTGCACCCTGGCTAATGTACATTGTGCAGACACTGCAGTGCTGCCCAGTAACAAGAGTTCAGGGAAGAATGATGGAGTGATGCCTGACCTGTTTGATTTCGGTGACTGCCCGTTGTCAGCTGAATGGAAAGTGAGGATCAGTGACAAGCTTGCTCAGAGAGACCGGGTGTTTTCTTTAAAGGAATGGGATGTAGGATATGTGCAAGGAACTGAGCACCATATCCGGCTGCATGATGAAAGGCCATTTTGTGAGAGGTCTCGACACCTGGCCCCTGCTGACATAGATGATGTGAGACGGCATCTGCAAGAGATGCTTGTGGATGGTGTAATCCAAGAATCCAGAAGTCCATATGCTTCCCCTATTGTGGTAGTGAGGAAAAAGAATGGGACAGTAAGGATGTGCGTGGATTATCGTACCTTGAACCAGCGGACTATCCCTGATCAATATACAATGGCCCGCATTCGGGATGCTCTAGACTGCCTGAACGGTAGCAAGTGGTTCTCTGTGCTGGATCTTCGCAGTGGGTACAACCAGATTCCGATGGCCCCAGAAGACCGTAAGAAGACAGACTTCATCTGCCCACTTGGTTTTTATGAGTTCATGAGGATGCCTCAAGGGATTTCAGGGGCCCTGGCCACTTTTCAACGACTGATGGAGCGTGCAGTGAGGGACATGAACTTATTAGAGTGCCTGGTATACTTAGATGATGTTATTGTGTTTGGCAGCTCACTGGAGGAACATAAGAATAGGTTGTTCAAGGTGTTGGACCGACTGGAAGACTTTGGCCTGAAACTGTCCATCGATAAACGTCAGTTCTTCCAAACCTCTGTAAAGTATGTGGGACATATAGTCTCCACCGAGGGAATAGAAACCGATCCAAGTAAAGTTGAAGCCTTGACCACCTGGCCACAGCCCCACAATCTAAAAGAACTGCAAAGATTCCTGGGATTCTGTGGCTACTATCGCCGTTTCATCAAGGACTATTCAAGACTGATCCATCCTTTACTTAATCTTACTCAAGGTTACCCTCCTACCCACAAAAAATACAAGAGGTCAACTTCCCCTGAGACTGAGAGAGTGTATTTCCATCCTAATGAAGTTTTTGAGGCACGATGGACACCTGATTGTGAAGCTGCTTTTCATGAGATAATATATCAGCTTACCCACGCTCCTGTCCTGGCTTATGCAGATCCAGCAAAACCCTATGTCCTACACACTGATGCAAACTTGCAAGGTTTGGGGGCTGTGTTGTACTAGGAGCATGAGAATGGCCAGAGACCAGTGGCCTTTGCCAGCAGAAGCCTGACCCCTTCCGAAAAGAACTATCCTGTACATAAGTTAGAGTTCCTAGCTTTGAAATGGGCCATTGTGGACCAATTCCACGAATACTTGTATGGGGCTAAGATACTAGTAAAAACTGACAATAATCCTTTGACCTATGTGCAGACTTCAGCTAAGTTGGATGCTACTGGCCATAGGTGGCTTTCTGCATTATCTACATACAACTGTGCTGTGGAATACAGAGCAGGCCTGAACCACATAGATGCTGATGCTCTCTCCCGGAGGTCTGTTTCCCGAAATGACTGGGTCAGACTGTCAGAACCTGATATTCGAGCACTCTGCCAGAAGTTTGACAGAGAGGAACTAGTAGCCACAGACACAGTGGACTGTCTGGTGGATTGTTTGGGGCCCTCTGAGAACTGCATACCTGCTGCTTATTGCCACTTCTCTGCATTAGACATTGGTACTTTGCCTCAGCTAGACAATGACAGTCTATAGTGGGCTGAATCCCGAGGTTCTATGATTAAACCAGCTTTAGAAGCCCTCTATGCAGGGAAAGATGTATCCAAGTTATGTTCTACTGATTTAAGAACTGCATTGTTGTACAAGGAAGGTCCTAAATTGAAGCTGATTAATCAACTGTTATACAGAGAGACAGTAGACAGAAGGGGACAAATAGACAAACAGCAGCTAGTTTTGCCCACTGCCTTTCGAGACTTGGTGCTGAGGTCCCTACACAACCACATGGGGCACCTTGGCATAGACAGAATACTTGACTTGGTGAGATCCAGATTCTATTGGCCTAAGATGGGGGCTGATGTTGAACAACACATTTGAACTTGTAGTCATTGCTTACAGAGGAAAGCTTTGCCCCAGAGGGCTGCCCCCCTAGTTAACATCACCACCAGCGCCCCCATGGAACTGGTCTGTATTGACTTTCTGAGTTTGGAGCCAGATCAAAGAAATATTAGTAGTGTGCTGGTAGTCACTGACCATTTCACGAGATATGCCCAAGCTTTCCCCACCAAGGACCAGAAGGCATCCACTGTGGCAAATGTACTTGTAGAAAACTTTTTTGTTCACTATGGGGCTCCACAAAGAATCCATTCTGATCAAGGGAGGGACTTTGAGAGTCATTTGATCAAAGAGATGCTTTCTCTGTGGGGAGTGTGACAGTCCAGAAGCACCCCTTGCCACCTCAGGGGGACCCACAGCCTGAACGTTTCAACCGTACTCTGTTAGATATGCTGGGCACCCTCCACCCCAAGGACAAGCCTAGATGGAGCCAACAAATCAGCACCTTGGTACATGCCTACAACTGCACCAAAAGTGATGCCACTGGGTTCTCCTCCTACCGCCTGATGTTTGGAAGAGAAGCCCGACTACCAGTAGATGTATGTTTTGGAGTTTCTTCAGATGGGGTTAGAGCTGATAACTATTTACAGTATGTGCAAAAGTTAAAGGTCCAGCTAAATCATGCATACCAACTGGTTCAAACCATGGCTGCCAAAAGAAATCTGGCCAACAAAGAAAGGTATGATAAAAAGGTGAAAGCACAGAAACTCCAGGAGGGAGATCGGGTATTTCTAAGAAATCTGGGACTGCGTGGCAAACACAAGATTGCTGACAGGTGGCACCATCTCACTCACATTGTAGAGGGCAAACTAGATGATCTGCCTGTGTACAAAGTAAGGCCTGAGAATAATTCAAAAGATGTTAAAACAATGCATAGAAATCATTTACTGCCCATTGGACAAATCTTGATTGAGTCTGAGCCCCCAGAAAGTGCTCCCTCTGGACCAGTGACCTGAGCTGCTGTTAAGCAAAAGCAAAGAAAGTCTGCAACTACAGATGCTGAGTTAAAGTGTTCTCCACAACAAGTCCCAGTTGAACATGACTGTCAGTCCATGTCAGAGGAAAGTGAGTGCAACTTTGGGTACTACCCCTCTTATGAACTGAGCCAATTGTTTCAAGGCAACCCTCTAGTCAACTATGGAGATGAAGCTGGGCCTTCGGGACTGTCTAAGCCCCCAGCTTTGTCCCTGGAGCCAATGATCTCAGAAAGTGAAGTGCAGAGTATTAAGTCGGATGACATGGAATCACTGTGCATGGTGGAACTGTATGAGTTTTCGGAGGAGGAAAATGATGAACTGGGACAGACTGGTGACATACCAGAACAAGAAGAGTATTCTGAGTGTCCTGATGGTTCACTGCCAGTGTCAGAAAACTCCCCATGTGAGCCAAGTACTGTGACTGCAGAGATTGCAACTCCTGAAACTGAAAGTGCCCCAAGTTCTAGCCTCTCTACCCCGAAGGCCATTCCCATGGCCAGTACAGACACTGCAGAAAGTGAGAGTAAAAGCGTAGAGATTGTGGCAGTTCCCCCTAGAAGGACTGGTTGAGCTGTGAAGCCTGTAGTGTGCTTAAGCTATGATTCCCCTGGGAGGCCTGTAGCTCTGCCTCTCAGTGTGGTCCATAAGGGAGTGTATGTGTCCCCGAGCTCATTGCCCAAACTGAGCATAGGTGCTAACTCCAGATTACTTGTCTTACCCTCTAAGTATGGTGCCCCTGCCCCATCCAGCCCTGAGATAGCTGATAGGGAAGGGCCCCCTCTATCCAGGTTTCATGTGAAGGAAGTAATGACCTGATGTAAAAATGTTTGTATGTGTAATGTTGTGTAACCAGTAGTAGACTGTGTAATACAGTATAAAAGTGTATATAACAAAGGTTTAATATGCTGATTGTTGTTTAAAAGGGATGCAAATTTAAACTGCTCTGTCTTAAAGTGATTTAAGGGTATCTACTTGACGCAGAAGCCAAGTTTTTTCAGGCCAGGAAGGGTGTAACCCCCCTGCAAATGGGGGTTCCCAAATGTCTTCTAGGAGCTGGCTAAGTGCTCCCAGCCTGAATGGTGTTCGACGTTTAAGCTGTTTATCTGTGAGTGCTTTTAGCGCCTCTGGTACTGTCTCTTTAAGAGCTGCCTGCTCACAGGCTAAATTAGTTTGAATGGGGGGACTGTGTATTTAATGCTCGAATCCCGCCTGAGCTGCTGTCTGATCGCTCCGTTTCTGCAGTCGATAAAAGCGCAGAGAGATGTAACTGTTGTCCTGAAATCATTTAGAGCATTAGTAAAATTGCAGTTTGTCTAACCTACCTTTATTGCAGCTGGGACTCTGTGTGAGTTGCTCCTCCATTTTGGACCTGAACTGCTAATCTGGGCCAATTGAGTTAGGGGAGCCCTAAAATGGAGACTGCCTGAGCCAACCAGAACTTGGACTCTCACCTGGAGCCTGCTTAAAGGGGAGGAATGTATGGCAGGTCCTTCTGGGAGCTGTAGTTTGGACCTTGGCACTTTTTTGCACCAACAGAGGGAGTCCTGCAGTGATAGACAGTTGAATCCGCCAACCGAACCTGTGTGGAGCCTAAGGGAAATGCCCTGAACTGTTCCTGGAGGGCGAGATGCGAGTTGACTGTGAAGCGAGTAGGAGCTCTGTTCTGCTGCGGCGTGCAGTTCACGCTGGAAGTGCATGTAAGGTCCTGAAGTCGGCCTGTAGCCGTTAGCGAGTGCTCATTCGGACTGAATCCGAGTTGTGGAAAGAGAGGGAGAAAGTGTGCAGAACAAGTCTTGCCCGTAGAAGACCGAAGATTTGCAGAAGTGCAATCGGCCTGTCGGGGACTCTGTTGCTGCATGTGTTCTCGGGTTTTGCAGTATTTGCGATCGGGATTGAGAAGCAGCTGCCTGGTATAGTAATTTCCTTTACATATAAATGTGTCTAGTGCTTGTAGGGGATCGATTCCTTTTCCCCTTGTTCTGTGAGTTGTGAGCTGAAGCTGGAAGCGGGACTCAAAGCTAATCAGACTGAATCCGCCTGCTATCCAAATCAGTTAGGCCCTACCACAAGGGTCTCATCTCCATGCCTTGCTCATCCTGGCCATCCAGAGCCACCTCCTCAACTCAGCTCTCAGTTTGGGGTTTGTGAGTACAAATAGGGTACCTCCCCTCACTTTCATTTAATCAAAGTGCGTCAACTGATTGTTTTGTGTTCTGTTTATAGACTGAGCCATCTGGCTCTGGATTACAATTTGACTGTGCATATATTTTCTCCCTACAGGGCCCCATCCAACTGCACCAGCCGGCCAACCCCGGGCAACAGACCTGGCTAGCCTCCTACCATCCTGGGTACCTAGAGTGTGATTTTTTGGGCCCTTTTATGTTTGTACAGTACTGTGATTTGAATATTGCCAATCAACCTGATTTCCCCCTCCTGCGTTCTAGGCCCCTGAATAAACCAGATTTGTTATTGTTGACCTTTATACTGTCTGAGGTGTCAGTACATATAGAATCAGCATTGCAATCTGTGTTTGTATATGTTGCTTAACCTTTGTTTTACAAGGGGTCCTCAGAGATGTGCTGCAGAATCCGTCTCAAGGTTAAGTAGTATCTATAGGTGTAGACCGTGTTCATATGTGGGGTATTGGGAAGGTAACTCCTGTGAACTGTGTGGACCACTAGTGGGAACAAAGGGGGGTCACAGTGTCCCAGAGGGCTGTGCCCGAGCTAATTTAGCCACTATCAACCCTGACCTCTAAGTGGAGGCACCCGTCATAGAACCTAGGCCCCTTAACCTGTCAGTAGCCAAGCAGGCAGGGGTAGTTGCCCTTGGGATAGTGCCACCTAGGGATTACACTATGTTTCTATGAAAGCCCATAGGCTTCCCTTATTTGTTCAAATGAGGCCACTCCCCTAGTATTAAACACTTGATAGTGGATTCCAAGCTGTATCCACTTAGCAAATGTAGGATCTGAGGATGAGGGCTTAAAATTCTCATCTCTAGAAGTTAGTCTCATATAATAAAATGTTTCTGAAGATTTTGAATTAGACTTTATTGAGGTCCATACTTTAATAAGTTCTCTTTTAATTTGGTTAAGTTTCCCTGGGGAATGGACTATCTCTTGGATGAGAATAACACTCTAGGAATGTCACGTCGGTCACTTATGGTAAGTTCAATGTCTTTCCAGGGGGCCAGGTATGTCGAAGTTGCCCACAATATTATAAATTTGAGAAATGCAGCCTTAGCATACCATTCCAAATTTGGTAGATTGGTCCTTCCCAGTGCCAGGGGCAAATGTAATATAGAGGTCCGGACCCGTGGCCACTTCCCCTCCCGGATGAAATTTGAAATTATTTTGTTCCAGCTGCTAAAGTAGAAACGGGGTATTCCAAAATAGGTATAGTAAGCAGGGTAAAAGGTTCATTCGTATAATCTCTAGTCTCTGGAAAAAAGATAAGCATAGTCTATTCCAAGCTTTCAAGTCCTCCTGTATTTGAAGGGTAAGGGGCTCATAGTTAATAAGATCAACGTTATTGAGATTTTGTGATTGTTATTCCTAAATATTTTATCTTGGTTTTTCACCAATTCAACGGGATATTAGTTTGTAATGATGTAGATGGTACAAAGTTATAAGAGAGGACTCCTGTTTTAGTTACATTGAGTTTGAATCCTGCCTGATGTTAAAAGACATCTAGGATTTCCCACAATTTAGGGATCGAAGTCTCAGGTTTGAGAATCAGAATCAAAACATCATTGGCACACAAAGCCACTTTATGTTGCCTTTGTCCCGGGGTATCCCCCTCTCTCTCCATCTCCCTCCTGATTGCTAGAGGCTCCATGTAAAGAGCAAAGAGCAATGGGTATAGTGGACATCCCTGTCTCAGTCCCAAACTGAGGAAACACTAGCACGAACAGTAAAAGAAGGTGACAAGACTTTCTATAGATACATTAGTGAAAGGAGAAAGTCCAGAGGGGGTATTGCTAAGCTTAATGGAGAAAAGGGAGCATGTGAGGAGGAGGACCCTGTAAAGGCATCTATCCTAAATAGATACTTTTGCTCAGTATTTACTGAAGAGAAGGTAGGGCAGGGCCCACAGCTCAGCATCATGGACACAGGGGAGGGAGGGAGGTGAGCACTACTCCCTTCACAAAGAAAGGGTCCTACAAGAGCTTGCTAAGCTCCAGGGTGGATAAGGCAATGGGACCTGATGGCATACATCCCAGGGTACTTAAGGAGCTAAAGGAGGAACTAGCAGAGCCATTAGCAGAATTGTTTAGTGAGTCTCTGAGCACAGGAGAGGTCCCAGAAGACTGGAGAAGGGCTCATGATCCCGCTCCACAAGAGTGGTAGCAGGAGGAGGCGGGGAACTACAGACCAGTCAGTCTTACCTCAGTAGTGGGCAAGATTATGGAGGCATTCCTTAAGGAAAGGATAGTGCAACACCTGGAATCCATAGGGGCACAGGATCCAAGACAGCATGGGTTTACAAAGGAAGGTCCTGTCAAACTAATCTCATAGATTTCTTTGACTGGGTAACCAGAGTGGTGGACCAAGGGGCGAGTTGATGTCGCCTACCTTGACTTCAACAAAGCTTTTGACACTGTTCCACATAGAAGATTGATAAATAAGCTAGGTAGGCTCGGGGTGGGTCGAAGTTGGTCAACTGGGTGGCAAACTGGTTGACTGGCAGAAAACAGAGAGTGGTGGTAAATGGTATACAGTCAGAAGAGATGCAAGTCACAAGTGGGGTACCTCAGGGATCAGTCCTGGGGCCAGACCTATTCAACATCTTCATTAGTGACCTCACAGATGGACTAGAGGGTAAGGCTTGTCTGTTTGCAGATGACACCAAGATCTGCAACAGAGTAGATGATCCAGATGGGGTGGGCAGAATGAGAAGAGATCTGGATAAACTAGCAAAATAGTCAGAAGAGTGGCAACTGGGATTTAATGCAAAGAAGTGCAAAATTATGCACATAGGGAAGAGAAACCCTGAAGCCACTTATAGGCTGGGAGGGGAGTTGCTAGCAGTCACAAAGGAAGAAAGAGACTTGGGCATCATCATCACTGATGACCTAAAATCATCCAAGCAGATCTCTAAAGCAGTAGGTATAGGCTAGGGGGTGTTAGGGTGTATTAGTAGGGGTATCACAAGTCGTAAGAGGGAGGTAATAATTCCTCTGTACAAGACATTGGTTAGGCCCCATCTGGAGTACTGCGTGCAGTATTGGAGGCCACACCTTCACAAGGACATAAACCAAATTGAGGCAGTCCAGAGAAGGCAGCAAAATGGTGCAGGGACTGCATCAGAAGACATATGAGGACAGATTAACGGACTCAATATGTATACCCTTGAGCAAAGGAGGGAGAGAGGTGATATGATCGAGACATTTAAACACCTTAAGGGCATAAACAAGGTGAAAGAGTCTAACATGTTTAAATATAAGAAAAATAGCAGGACAAGAGGACACAGCATGAGATTAGAGGAGGCTGATTAAGGGGAATGTGAGGAAATTCTTTTTCACAGAAAGGGTGGTAGATGCATGGAATGGCTTACCACAAGAAGTGGTGGCTATGAATACAGTGCAGGGCTTCAAACAGGCATGGGATAGGCATAAGGGAGCAATACAAATGACTATGAATAGATAGGTCACTGACAGAGCAAAGGCCGATGGCACATTTATAAGGTAGAAAAAGAAATGGGCAGACTGGATGGGCCTTGCAGTCCTTATCTGCCGTCAACTTCTATGTTTCTATGTTCCCCTCTGCATAGTAATGGGGGAGGGGGTTAGGGCTCCATTTACTCTAACATATGCTTGTGGTTCTGTATAGATATTTTTAAGCCATTTCTAGAGTGTCCGGGAAATTAAAGGGTGTCAGAGCATCCCACAAAAATTCCCAGGACACTCTGTCAAACGCCTTTTCTGCATCTAAATTTAAAAGTGCCGCTGGAATCTCTTTTGTTTATATATATTCTAAGAGCAGCATCATACGGCAAATGTAATCCATAGTGTTTCTGGATTTTATGAAGTCGGATTGGTCCTGGTGGATAATATTTGGCATCACTTGTTTTGGCCGATGGGCCCAGATTCCCATATATAGTCTATCAATCAATCAATCAAGTCTTTATTTAACCAGGCGTTCATCGTTGAGCAGAAGCTCATTTGCAAGATGGACCTGTAGTCTGTAGTCTTTATTTAATATTGATATAGGCTGGTAGGCGGCAGGGTTGGTTAAGTCTTTGTCTTGTTTTCGTATTGTTGCTGTAACCACATACGATTGTGACAGGGTTGGGGGGCTCTCCTTCTGCAACTTCACCAAACACCTTTGCAAGGATAGGTAGCAGCAGACCTGCAAATTTATTATACCACTTAGCCATAAATCCATCAGAGCCAGGGTATTTATTCGGTTTTGCATTTTTTATTTGGAGTAAAATTTCTGGGATTGTTATTGGGGCCTCTAGATTCAGTCTTTGACTCTGACGACTTTGGTAGATTTAGTTGGTGTAGGAATAGTACTGTTAGTAGTTTTGTAAAACAAGGGCTAAACCATATGAAAGTACTTGTCTGAAAAGTGAAGCCATTACTGTCATATATGGCAGCCGGTACATGAAGGATTCTTCCTTGTTTCACACGTTTCCCCACTCAATACCTGCCCAGAGCCAGGCAGTGCCCTGAGAGGCCATGCCCATATGCAGCACATCCATGTGGAGGAGGCGAGCTTCCTGGCCCACTAGTGCGGCGTAACCTGATGCCCTAACCTCACTATCTGGGACAACTGCCACGTGGCAGCAACTCATCAGCTCCCTCAAACTGCCCGGCTGACTCCTAACTCCACTCTCAAACTTGAACTGTCAGCATGGGAGTACAGCACACTACCCATTGAGCCATCAGGTGGTTTTAAACCAATTTTTTTAACCAACCAGATTCTTAGGAGGCTGCTTTTTAATTTTTTCTTAGATCCAGTTCTGCTCTATCCAGCCCTGCCTAAAATCCTTCATGAATTTGAAAACCTCGATCATATCGTCGCTTCACTTCACAGTCTCAGCAATGGAAGGCCAAGGTATAGTGTTGCAGGCTGTCTCTCCCCACCAAAGGCTGATTGTAGGTGTGGATTTCCACGGGCACACAGATCTGGTTACAAGGGTGATAATGACATATGCAGAATTACTGTAGCTGAGCAACCAGGGCCTAGCGATTCTAGGTCTATTGTTTTAGGAAAATACTGCAAATAAGAATATCTGAAAAATGTTTTTGACAATACCAAACTCTACCCCCCCACCCCACAACTCTACCCTCCAAAAGATTTATAGATCAGTTTGATATTCTCCCTATAACTTCAGGAGGGATGTGTACATTATCATTCTTCCTATGGTACCAGATACTGTATGCTTTTTTTTAATAGTTTATTTTTCATCATTTGTCATTGTACAAACATACAGAGGCAACTTGATTCCAGGGAATGTAAACTAATGTGACAAGACATATTATAGGATACAATATCCAATGTTACTAAGAGGAGAGATTACAATTCAGGGCGAGATAGCTTAGCAAATGGTATACCACAGCATGACCATGGACACTGAAACAGAAACATGAAGGTGATAATGTCCCCCAGAACAAAGTCTCTGTAAGCTAACTAATGATATATAGGTCCATGTTGCACCAGTAATGCGAAAAGCACAGAGAAATATCCAGGGCCTTCCCTCAGTCTGAGTCCAAATTATACAAACTTAAAATCACTTACAAATAACATTCAGCAGCTGTGCATTATAGTGTAACTTGTACACACATATCCTGACCTTTCTGATACAACAGAATTGGTCGAACAGTGGTTGCACAATTCAGTGAATTAGGTAACGAACAGGGATCGGACTTGGCTTCCCTTTATAACTTGTGAAGGAGACAAATCTTATTACCTGGCCAGCCTGGTGGTGCTGAGGGTTAAGGCACTGGATGCCACACCTCACACCACACCGGCAACCCAGGATCAGAGATGGACTCTGGGAGCCGGGGGTCAGCAAGGGAGGGAGAGGATTGAGCAGCCGGAGGACTGCTCTCCTCTTCCTGGGGAGGGATCGTGGGGCTGCTCGGTGTCATGGGCCCCGATTGAGATCAGGGATATTACAGGATCACCAGCTAGAACAGTGGGGCGGGGAGTGCAGCAGGCGTCAACAGAACGGCCCGTGCACAGACGTCATTGCACGTCGCATTCCAAGGGGAAACTTGCAGTAGAAAAGCCCCGACCTCAGGGATAGGCGACAGCACCTCCACCCACAATCCACTGCCAGTTGCATTCCTCTCCTGGGCTGAGAACAACCCGGCCTTCCAAATTCTAGATAGAGCGCCCTGGCAGATAGGGTGGCCCTACCTCGGGGGGGGGGCTCAGAGCCAGGGGGATTGCCAGGTTGGTGCCAGGAAGATGGAGGCCTCTCAGGCAGGGAGGTAGAGCAGGGGGCACTGGAGGATGCCCGAGGGAGTTCGCCGAAGGTTGATGCTAAAAACAGAAGATATAGATAAAAAAAAATCTTGTTACCTGATCTGTAAACTTGGTTAAGATGAGAGCTGCAGTGAGAGAGAAGCACTCTGGTTGCACCCAGTGGCTGTGTGGGAGGACAGGTAGTTAGGCAGCTTTGCGCCATACAGGAATTCCAGGCCATAAGCCCACGACTAACTTGGACCTTCTGCTTTCTACTGGTTGTACCCAGGGCAGCCATGGGGCTTCATTTAAAAAATCTGGACCAAGATCTGCTGTAATTAACCACTCTCCCCATTCCATCCAGACTACAGAATGGTAGATAAACTGGGTTACAGCACATGCCCCCCCAATGTACTATATCACAGAAGTATAACTGCACAGTTCCAAAAAAGACAGTGTAAAACATCTAGCCACTGAGCAAGTTACGTCAGGGGTATATGAGAAGGGACATTTAAACAGTGAAAATTTTTTTGGGGGCTCTTGAGGATGCCTACAGTACAGATGTACCTTTTGTAATTCTCCACACCAGGAGCTTAATTTCCAAATTTTTCTGTGGAAAAAGTTTGGTAATTTGTTTGGACTTAAATGGCATTACATTTTACTGGTCCTGCAGAATTGAACAATACCCAACTTTACTATGGGATGAACAAATAAAGGACCTTCAGGGACTTCTAAAACTGAGGCCTCATTGGAGCTTCAGGACAAGGCACCTACTCCCGCCCAACCTACTTCAGAACCTCCATGGAAAGCCCTGCAGGTGTCACTGCAGGCCATAAGCACCAGAGTGGAAACCATTCTCCAAAGAATCCAGTCCCGAGCTACACAAACCCTAATAGCAACGGCCCAAATGGTGAAGGAGAATGCTTACCTACGATATCGCTTGGAGGTGCTGGAAAACGCACAGCGAGCAGCGAACGTTTGGATCGTAGGCCTGTCTGAAGACCAAGACAATCCAGATCTCCTGGCCTACCTAAAAGCATGGCTTCCTCGGGCTCTATAAATGGAGCAAGACTTGGCCTCAGAATTTGTTCAGGCATACCGGAGCTCCCCTCGCATGGCAGATGCCCAGGAAGATCAGCCAAGAACGGTTTTATTGGTCACCAGTGGGGTCGTGATCAGAGACCAGATGCTACAGATGGTCTGATTGGCAGAAAAGTTGAATTGTGCTGGCTGGACTGTTCACTTGTTCCCGGACTTGTCGTACATGACCTGGTCGAGACGCAAGAAGTTTGATGGTGTCCATGCCCAGTTACGTACACTGGCGATAGTACATTGCCGTCCCGCTTATGGATCTTCTATGCAGGCTGTACATTTCAATTCACTGAACTGGTGAAGGCAGACCGGAGGTTGAACCTCATACAACAGGAGTTCAAGGCACTGAACTGGTGAAGGCAGACCGGAGTCCATCTTCTTCCAAGTTGTGTACTGGGTGTGCTTTGAAACAACTGAGAAGCTGCGTGGGATATACTATTTTGGACTAGGTATCTGTAACTAATCTCTTTCTCTCTCTTGCTTACATCTGAGAGAAGTTTTCCTCACTTTTACAGTGGTATTGCTTTGTGTTTAGTTATTTTAATTTTTAATTCAGGAAGGGGGTTTTCAAAACTGCTTATCTTGTCAGCATCTTCAGAAGGGCTGAAATAACTGCAAATTTGATTTGTCTTTGTGGCTAACTGGACTGATTACTAGAATTCTGTGACAATCTGCATCAATAAATTTTGCAACATTTAGTGGGGTTGTGTGATTTAAAATAGCAAAGGCTGCAGTTTGTAATTGGATGCCAGACATAGCCTGAAGTGGGGAAAATTGTCTTCACAAGTCAGAGGTCTGCATCACAGCCAATTGTCTAGCTTGACTATTCAGCATTGTTCAATTACTATAAACTACTGGTGTGATCCAGTTTGAGACAGAAGTCCATCTTCTTCCAAGTTGTGTACTGGGTGTGCTTTGAAACAACTGAGAAGCTGCGTGGGATATACTATTTTGGACTAGGTATCTGTAACTAATCTCTCTCTTTTGCTTACATCTGAGAGAAGTTTTCCTCACTTTTACAGTGGTATTGCTCTGTGTTTAATTATTTTAATTTTTAATTCAGGAAGGGGGTTTTCAAAACTGCTTATCTTGTCAGCATCTTCAGAAGGGCTGAAATAACTGCATATTTGATTTGCCTTTGTGGCTAAAAAACCACCAGGACAAACCACCAGGCTGTTTTGGGGCTGGAGAGGTTTACCTGTGTCTGACTTGGATGTCTGGATTTTTCTCTGTTTGATTAGCAGGGTACTTTCTCTGTCAAATTGTTGTGTAGGGTATCTTGCTGACAGGAAGGCACTCATCGCAGCGGTGGGTGAGAGCTTTTAACTGATTGTTTTCGAGGGCACAGTTTAGGCCCAACCCCTTCCCACCCCTCACCCCACCCACCCCTGGAAATAGTTCCTTTATACCTGAGGTTCTGACATCATTTCCTCAAGAGTGCAAGGTACATATCACTGTCATATCCTCTCTAGCACACTGCACTGACAATATAAGCATACACATTGTATAATGTATATATTTCTATATAACCAATCACATGCGCGCGCGTGCACACACACACACACACAAAAAGTAGATAAACATGTGGGGAGTAGTGCAATGTAATGGCTGTGGGGCAGCAGTCTTCCGGGAGTCTTTCTGGAGGCTGAGATGCTGCCCTATTTGCAGACAACTATCTGCCCTGAGGGAGGAAGTTGCCCGTCTTCAGGCCGCACTGGACAGTAGTAAGGAAACCTTCCCCCAGGCCACACTGGACAGTAGGAAGGGAACCTCCCCCATCCAGGGAGCACTAGCGCCACCACCACTACCTCAGAGGTTGCGAAGAAAGCACAGCAGTTGGACCACAGTGGGCTCAGGGAGGGTGAGGATGGTGGAACAGAGGCACACCCAGTCAATTATTCCACTCCACAATCCATACACCATTCTGGGGGAGCATAGCTCCCCTATGGATGCACCCGCAGAGAAGACTGATGACAACTGTCACAAGGGAGGCCCACAGGAAGGAGGCAGAGGACACCAAAGGGAAAGGAAGCAGCTCCTGGTGGGGGACTCAATTATTAGAGGTATAGAACTGGGGGGAGCTGGGAAAACTGAAGTAAGGTGCCTGCCTGGTGCCATGGCTTGGAGGGACAGGAAGCGCATCCTCAGGATCACAAGAACAGCTGCAAGGGAGTCTGAGCTGGATGTAATTGTCCACCTAGGGACAAATGACTTGGCTCATCATGAGATTAGAGCAGTGCAGGAGGACATTGCAGAGTTGGGGAGGGGCCTAAGACAAGTAGCACACACAGTATCCTTCTCAGAGGTGCTGCCTGTCAAAGGCATGGGGAGGCGAGGGTAATTAGCACCATGCAGTTTAATGAATGGTTGAAAAAATGGTGTGGAGCACAGGGTTTGGCTTCATTGGGGACTGTGGTTCCACCTGGAGGACACCAGCCTATACTGACAGGATGGTCTGCATCTGTCCGGGAAGGGAACAAGTCTTTTGAGCAATCTGTTTAAATGCTTCATTGGCAAGCTTTTAAACTAGTCAAAGGGGGAACCACTGACAAGCAGCAGGAAAATCCCAGCCTCTCCCTTCAAAACAGGGTACTAAATGAGAAAAAGACTGAGGTAGAACGGTCAGTGGGGGATGCTGCAACAGAAGGTAAAGCCATCAAAAAATGGAGAGCAATGAGTACCAATGCCCATAGTCTGGGTAACAAGCTTCCTGAATTAGTGGCCTTGATAGAGGAGGAACATCTGGATATCGTGGCAGTCACAGAAACATGGTATACACAAAACCATGACTGGGACGTAAACATACCAGGATACACTATCTACAGGATGGACAGGGAGGGTAAAAGAGGAGGAGGAGTAGCTCTTTACATAAGGGAAGGAATAAAAGCAACAGAACAAAAGGGTAAACAGGGAGGAGAAGAAGCACTGTGGGTAAATTTGGAGACAGGCAATGGCACCACAATCCGCACAGGGGCTGTATACAGACCCCCTTCTCAGGGGGAGGAAATGGACAAAGAAATGATAGAAAGTATACTTAGAATGGCAGAAAAAGGGGAGATATTGCTGATGGGTGATCTGAATGTGCCAGATGTTAACTGGAGTGCAGTCGCAGCTGCCACTTCGAAGAGTGGAGTTATTCTAGATGCCCTACAGGGAGCATGCCTTAGACAACTAGTACTGGAGCCCGCTCGAGAGGGAGCAATATTAGACTTGATTCTCTCAAATGGAGATGGAGAGAGGATCACAGATGTAGAAGTGGGTAGCCATCTGGGAACTAGCGACCATCGAACAGTATGGTTCACAATAAACACAGCAATAGAGTCAAGCCATACAAAGACAAAAGTACTGGATTTTAGGAGGGCTGACTTTGCCAAAATGGGTGAGTGCCTAAGGAATGCAATAGCAAATGGGCAGGAAGGAGGTGTGGAAGAACAATGGGGAATAATAAAAACTGCCATCACAGAGGTAACGAGCCTTTGTGTGAAGCAAATAAACAAAACAAAACGATGTAAGAAACCACTATGGTTCTCAAAGGAAGTGGCAGTGAAGGTTCAAGAGAAAAAGAAAGCATTCAGGAAGTACAAGGAATTGCAGAAGGAGCAGGACAGAGAACTGTATCAGTTAAAACAAAAGGAGGCTGGGATGGCAGTCAGAACAGCAAAGGCCCAAACCGAGGAAAAGATAGCCAACTCGGTTAAGAAGGGGGATAAAACCTTTTATAGGTACATCAGGGAGCAAAGGAAGACCAAGGGAGGGATAGTGAGGCTTAATAAAGGGGAGGAGGGTGGGCAGAGGGAGACTGTGAAAAGGCAGAGATACTAAACAAATATTTTTGCTCAGTATTTACAAATGAAGAGGGGGAGGTACATAAAACAAACAGTAGAAAAACTCTGGATACAGAAGTTGATACCAGCCCATTTACAGAAGAAAGGGTTCTGAAAGAACTCTTAAAACTGAAGGTGGACAAAGCAATGGGGCCTGATGGGATTCATCTCAAAATTCTAAAAGAACTAAGGGTAGAACTAGTGACACCACTGACTACCCTTTTTAACAAATCATGGGAGGATGGGGTGGTACCCGAGGACTAGAGGAGGGCAGATGTGATTCCCCTTCACAAAAGTGGGAGCAAGGCAGAAGCAGGAAACTACAGACCTGTTAGTTTAACCTCAGTGATAGGGAAAATGATGGAATCACTTCTGAAGGAAAGAACTGTCAGTATCTAGAGGCCAGAGGGGCACGGACCCTAGGCAGCATGGATTCACAGCAGGAAGGTCATGCCAGATGAATCTGATAGATTTCTTTGACTGGGTGACCAAAGTAGTAGATCAGGGAGGGCTGTGGACATGGCCTACCTAGACTTTAGCAAGGCATTTGACACAGTCCCACACAAAGATTAATATACAAGTTAGCCAGCCTGGGAGTGGGTCCCAAGATGACAGCCTGGTAAAGAATTGGCTGGAGAATAGGACACAGAGAGTAATAGTAAATGGAGTCCACTCAGAAGAAAGGAGGGTAACTAGTGGGGTACACGTAGGGTTCAGTATTAGGACCGGTCCTCTTCAATGTCTTTATGTACATTGCAGAAGGACTGGAAGGAAAAGTATGTCTCTTTGCAGATGACACAAAGATCTGCAACAGAGTTGATGCACAGGGTGGGGTGGAAAGGATGAGAAGGGACTTGGCAAGGTTAGAGGAATGGTCAAATGTATGGCAGCTTAGATTCAATGCTAAGAAGTGCAAGGTAACTGGAAACAAAACCCAGGGAAGAGTACACAATGGGGTGAGATACTAACAACAACAAATATGGAAAGGGACCTGGGGTAGTCATATCAGATGACCTAAAGGTGGGCAAGCAATGTGAGAGGGCAGCAAGGAGGGCTGGGGGATACTGGGATGCATAGGAGAGGCATCACCAGTAGAAAACAGGAAGTTATTATCCCTCTGTACAGACAGCTGGTGAGACCCCATCTGGAGTACTGTGTGCAGTTCTGGAGACCCAGTCTCCGCAAAGACATAGACAGGATGGAAGCTGTCCAGAGGAGGGCAAATAAAATGGTGCAGGGTCTGCACCGGAAGACATATGAAGAGAGACGAAAGGAGCTTAATATGTATAGCCTCGAGGAAAGGAGGGAGAGGGGGGACATGATAGAAACGTTCAAGTACCTCAAGGGAATCAACAAAGTCCAAGAGGGTAGCATCTTTCAAAAAAAGAGGTGTGCAAGAACAAGAGGGCACAATTTGAAGATGGGGGCGGCTCAGAGGTAATTTAAGGAAGTATTTTTTCACAGAGAGGGTTGTGGATGCATGGAACGGCCTTCCGGAGGAGGTTGTGGAGTCAAAATCAGTGGTGGAATTCAAGCATGCATGGGACAGTCATAAGGCAATTCTAGGGGGTGGGGGTAGGAAGAAGTAGGCTGCTGGTTAACTAGGATCTGCAGCTTATCCAGTAGGTAGGGAAATGGGCAGACTGGGTGGGCTAAGCGGTCCTTATCTGCCCGTCAAATTCTATGTTTCTATCCATTAGATCAGCGGTAGAGGATTTAAGCTCTGAAGAAGCTGAAAAAAATGACCCCACAATTTGAATTCTGCGAGATTTTGGACTTGCTTTGTAGGCCCGTGAGTTTGAGACAGTCATGGGTGTATTTGCTCTATGGTTACTGTTTAGTGCAGCACCAGCTGAAAAGCAGTGTTTTCTGTTCCTTACTTTGGATTCCTATCTTGGAATCTTTTTGCCTGAAATGTTACTATCTGTAACAAATCATATGATTGGGACATGGGAGCTGGTCTAAACTACTATATTTAAACTGATTTGAGGTTAAGCTTTCATGATGGGGAAACTATTTTGGGGCACAAAAAAAATGTTCAGAATTAACATTTTCAGGGTGGGGTCACATCAGCCTGGAGATCGAGGTTCATACATGTTTGGATTTTGTAAACATTTTTCAGTTGGATCCCCATAGCCATGTAGTGTGCAGCTATCCTCTGTACCTTTGAGACTTTGAAACATAGACTTTTGGTCTGGACCTTCCCCCATATCCATAACTGCTTTGTTTCGACTTATTACTCTGTTGCACTGGATAGCTTCTTATACTTGTATGTGATGCCTGACAAACGATGATCTCTCTTTACTGTTATGTGCTAAATTGCAATAAAAAGTAAAAAAAAAAAAAAAAACAGTGACATTTACTGTATAAAGTTCAGTTTTCTGTATCAGAGTCCTGATGTTTGCTGAGCTGGCATGCACAGTCATCCCTGATTTTCGTAAGTCTCTTGCCCGCCTCTTCGGGATCAGTAAAAATGAAAGTTTTACCTGCGTATATCAGATGGAGATGAGCAGGCATTACTATGGTGTGAGTAATTGCTAATGTTTTTAAGTCAGCTCTGACTGCATCTAAAGATTTCTGCCCCTGGCAGGTAGAGTAACTGAGGGCAGGAAACACACAAAAATGTGGGTCCCATCCTGATGCAATAACTGACCTTTCTGTTTAGAAGCTTCTAACACACGTTCTGTAAATATGTGACCCACTAGTCACTGTAAGAATTTTGAGTAAGTCTGGGTTCGTAGGTCTATGTTAAGGGTTAATCCAGTATGCTTTCAACACTGGAAGATACAGATTTGGCCCTGAAGACCCTTGTAATAGTTCCGGGACAGGGCTGGCTCAGTGGTGCTGAGGGTTAAGGCACTGGCCACCCTACCTCGCGCTATGCCTGCGCCCCATTTTTGTGAACGAGTTGGGTCGACAGGGGAGGAGAGGGATTAAGCATCCGAGGGACTGCTCTCCCTCTCCGGGAAGGGGGGATCCCAGTGGTTGTTGCGTTCCTGACCTCTGGCGGCTGCTGGGAGTCAGAGCATCAACACTACAAGCAGGTACTGAGTGGGGCAGATGCCGGGAGGAATTTGTGTGAATGCATGTGCACTCTCTCCCTAGACATCATTGCATGCCCCACTCTTGGGGAAGGAGAAACTAGGAAAAATGGTCCCAGGGTGGCTGTATGAGAAGCCACCTGCCGCAGGCCTGACCCTGAATGGCGCTCCCTGAACTGGATCCTATTCGAAGTGAGTAGTAGCTTGGGGGAGCTCCTCACCGCCCTGCCACTGGGGGTAAGCCATGGGGGAAGACGGGGTGCAGCCTGATAGTGGGGTACGGGGCTGGATGGGTAGCTACGATGGAAGCTATACTGGGGACCCCGGAGGAAGAAATAAGGTACAAAAAGAAAAAATAGTTCCTGGACAAAACTAGCTTAACAAGATCCTTCAGGCTCCTCAGGTACACCCAGTATTCTCAAATTCAACATTTTTGCGCTGTTTTCAAGGTGTTTAAGGTGCATTTTGAGAAACTTATTTTCTTGGAGCACGCCCCCTACTGCTGTAACCAATTTGTTAGCAGTCGTGGTGGCGCTTTGTGAGTCATCTGAAATTTTATCACGTTTTCTTGCGGCTTTGACTGCTTTCCCTTGCTGGCCTCCTGTGGTGTCGTCCAACATGGGTTTCCCATCTTGAAACCACTCCCACATCACCCAAAACATTAATTAGTACTTCTGCTACCAAACAAGGTCAGTTTTCAAGGCACAGATTGATTGAAGAACTAAAACATAAGGGTTTGTATGTGACTGACTGCCTTAACAGATCGTAGAGGGAAGCACGTGCTGTCATCGGTTGCCAGCCTGCTAGCCACCCCCCATACTGTATGTTTTATTTTCCTGTATAAACAATAAAAGTCAATAACAGTGTTTAATAGGGAGGCAGTATAGCGCAGTGGTTTAAGACTCTGAGCTGCAAATCTGGAGACCTGGGTTTGAATCCCATAGCCCCCACCTGCATACTGTGTCACCCTGAGCAAGTCACTTAACTTCCCTGTGCTCCCAGGTTGCACCTGTAAACAAGTTTTCAGCTTAGTGTGTCACTCCTGGTTAAACAATTGCAAACAAAAAAAAAAAAATTCATTTCATGGTACCAGATATTTAGGGCTCAATCCACTGAACAGGCCGAGATATGCACAAATCTTGCGAGTCTCAGCCACAAAACTCTGCAACGCAATGCCTGTCCATATGGGAAGGCACTGACAACCCCTGCTGCTGCTGCTCTCCATGAGTGCGGAGCTCTGTGTGAGGGGCTAGGGTGACAAAGGGGGTAGAGCTGTAGTGCATCCTCTGTTCCACATGGAGTGAGTGATTGTGGGATATCCCCGTTGC
Organism: Neoceratodus forsteri; assembly: GCA_016271365.2. Taxonomy (NCBI): domain Eukaryota; kingdom Metazoa; phylum Chordata; order Ceratodontiformes; family Ceratodontidae; genus Neoceratodus; species Neoceratodus forsteri. The sequence continues at coordinate 484,359,139 of CM028138.1, read as the reverse complement.
AACCACAAGTGCTTTTCCTGAAGTACTGACCAGTGCCAGAATATCACCGAGCCCTCTCTACCTATCCAGTGGGCTTGGCACAGGTGGAGGGGGTCAGTCACGGCCCAAGGGGAGCCCTTTGGCTAGGCAGGGGTAAGCACTACAGCAGCCTCTTGGGCTGGGTAGCCTTCCCCCACTTTGTCACCCCTCCACACCACAGGGTTAATCTGTGAATTAGGCACAAGCATGCCCCTGCCCCCGACCCAGTCAGTCGCATAGCTGTTCACGACATAGATGTGGTGTGGTAGGCAGGTAGCCAGGGTCATAGACATACAAAGGTCTCCACATGTGCAGAACCGGACCTCTGTGCACCACTAGTTCACGTAGGCACCCTTCCACAGGTGTGTACCTTTATTTGGTTTGGGCTCTAAGTCAATAGCAGAGTTTCTCAAACAGTGAAGACAGCTTCCCAGGGAAGGCCTCCAACTGTTTCATGGGAGACTTACAAAAGCTTGACTATGTGCTTACCAATTTGAGTCAACAGCTGGGACATAAATTGTATGAATACGCGCTGTACTAGGTCTGGGGAATTGTATTTTTGTGTGCAGAGTTTTTATTTCAGCGATAATCGTTTGATGTAGCCATTTTCATGCAAGTGTCAAAATGAGGCAAAAATCACAAGAAAATACCCATGGAAAATTGCACAAAAACATAATTAAAAAAAAAGGCAGGTTTTTGTATGACAGTTGGGATTTTTGTGCATCCACCACCGCACAAATGCGCAGTTTTACGGAATTTGCAAGTTTCACAGAAATAGTTCTGTGAAAATGTACAGAGTAATTTCCACTCCCTCAGGATGCATCTGGAAACTAGTTTTTCTAAGCTTGGCATGCCTTCCAAGTAAAAGTGTATAAAGTAGATAAATTCAGCCACTTATTCAAAGGTATCTCACTTCATTCCTGCTGTACTGTGAAAAGTATTTGATTTCACATATTTGGCAAGAACACACTGAACTGACTAAAGTTCATTTCCAGGTGTGTCCTGGAGGGTATACTCCTCTGACAGCGACATTTCAACAGCGACCGACACTACAGCAACTACAGTGCCAGGTCACTGTAGTGTCGGTACTGGACCCCAGCACTGTATTCTGAGGGTCTTGCACCTCCTCTCCTAATCAGCTCTGACTTGGAGTTGATATATTTAGTGGGGGTGGAGTACGGGGGGCACAGCCCCTGGATGAGGGGTCTAGGGAGGAAGGCCCCCTGAAGAAAAACATGTTGGTAAATGAGAAACCGTATGCTGACCGTAAATGCAGTCGACATGACGGTTTCGCTGTATGGTCATTCAACAAAATACTTGTCAACGACCGATCGTAGATCCATCCTGGAGGAAGGGAAATAGGGATCCATTTATACAATAATACAGATAATACAGAATATAAGAAATTATTAATTGTACCGTAGGAGTCAAGAAATCCTAGAACAAGACCCAAGTTAAGGGTAAAATAATAAGGGGACACGTGATGACCCAGCGTGTGATACCGTATGTATCACAACAAGTGGACAGTGCGAGTGGTGGAGCATAGCGGAGCCATGAGTGAGGTTACCGAGGTCACTGTCCACGAGTTGTGATACATAGGTATCCCGGGACATCACGTATCCGTTTTATACAACAGGGCTCCGTTTTTTCTTTTCTTTTCTTTTTTTTTTTGTTTTAGTGGCATGAGGAGGGGGGAAGTAACGTGTACACTGTGTTGATAACGGGCGATGATGTGTACACTGTGCTTGATATCTTCACAGTGTACACGTCACATCTAGTTATCACACTGTACTTGTTATATAGCTTTTTATTTGATGCCAAATCACTTCACCTCTATTATCAGATATACTATACGAATATGTTATTCCAGTGATTGATTGCAAACAGTAAACACAGTGGTTGTGTGGGCTCCAGTACATCTAAGAACTGCAAACCAGTACCAAGGATATCCTCAGACTGACCAAGGAATATCAGAAGACAGATGGGAGGCATGATATTTTTTCTATGGGGAGGCCTAAGCTATTTTCTTTTTTATATAAAGTAGTGTTTAGCCCTCTTTTCACAGGCACTGCTCCCTTCTGGTGACTACAACACACCATCCCCAGCACTTACACCTTTACAGCTCCTAGATTACCACCCCCCCACATGGCTGGGCTTACCTGTCTGGTCACATCTGGCAATGTGTTGGCCCATCTATATGAGGACCTCAAGAGTAGGGTGATGGGTCAGTCTAGCCTGGGCCCGAGTGTGCCCCATCATTCTACATCACGTGGGGTTTTATTTTCCGTGTTTGCTGCTCCCAGCCCCATGATGATGTCAGCATGCCGGGGAATTCAAGTGCACATGCATGCAGAGCATGGCAGCACAGATTCCATCTGGCGTCTTTCCCTACCTCTGCAGTACCACCTGCGGTCACCAGATGCAGTCTCCAGATATAGTGGCAGAGGCAGTGATACTCCCTCCCTCTCTGGAGGAGAAGAGTGCTCTCTAAGAAGTTCAGTCCTGCTGTCCCTGGTCAGTCCCTTGATAACCTGAACTTGTTCCCGAATCCAGATCCCCAGCATCGTGACCAACTATGGAGTGCAGAAGACTTTGCTGAACTTTCTGTAACTGATATAAAGCAGCTGCCAAATCAGTTTTCCAAATCTGTTTACCATTCTGAAGCTATCCAGTAAAAGATATAATTTTTATTGTGTTCTGAATAAAATGACACTCTTTGTGCCTTGTATTTTTTTCCATGATCTGTCTGTTCTTCCTGACTCACTGCTCTAATGCAACTCTAACCCCCCTACAAATGGGGGTTCCCAAAAAGCCTTCCTTGAGCTTGCCTAAATGCTCACTGTCAGGCTGGTGTCCTGCGTTTTAGCAGTTTAAATGTGATTACCAGAGCTTGTATAGCCTCTGTGTACTGTCTCTTTAAGAGCTGCCTAATTGCAGCATGAGTATTCTGAGAGGCAGCTCTTTTGAAAGATTCTGGACTAAATCCACTTGTGTGACTAAAATAAGCCACTGAAGTGGGCCAGGCTCAACCTGAAGAAGACCGAATATTTTTGCTGAATGCGATCGGCCTGTCAGGAGTTCCAGCTACCTCTAAGTGTGTGCAGAGACTTTACGATTGTGCCCAGGGAGCACTTTGCCTGGTACAGTAGAATTCCTGTATGTGTAAATGTGCTATAAGCTGCTAGTGGGTTATGAGTTAGTTCCCCACTGTGTGAACTGTGTTCTGCTTGCTGGAAGCTGTATCCAGCCCAAAATGGACTGCTTCCGAACTTGTCTCCATGTGGTCTGGGCTTTGCCAGACTGGCCCAGCCAGACTACCCACTGCACAGAGAAGCCATCGACAAGAGACCTGCCTGGGGATAAGCCCCCTACTCCACGCTTCAACAGGAATGACGCCTCTGTGACTTGTGTGGGTCCTGCTTCTCCTGGCATTCCAGATCAACCACCTGCAGTCTCGATTTTCATCCAGCCTGTGTCCAGTTTTGGGTATCGTGAGTACATACCAGTGTAACCCCTCACCCCTGCCTCTTTAGCAAAATGACAGGTGGCATGCTGTTGAAGCTGACAGCAGTACCTGGTATGGACTGGGTTCAGGGAGGATGAGGTTACTCGGCACAGGGGACCTAGGTTTGGCTACTCTGCACATGGGCACCCAAGTAAATCCGAACACAGGAAGCAATAACTGTAATGTCCAGAACCAATCAATCAATCAATCAATCAATCAAAATCTTTATTTAATCAGGCGAACATCGTTGAGCATAGCTCATTTACAAGATGGACCTGAGTGGTCAAGAAGTGCAAGTGTTATTACATTGACAAGGGTAGCATAAACAGTAATTCAATGACAGGGGTAACATAAACAGTAATACAATGACATAAGTGCTAATATATAACAATATACATATGTACACGGCACATTAAAACTTTTAATCTGTGAGACAGAAGGCAATGGGCACATCAGGAGTAATATGTAGATTATAGGACCTAGCAGGCATTTTGAGGGTGAATCTTGGGACTGGAAACGGGAGTTTTATCAGCATATAGGAACACAAAAAACAAAACAAAACAGGAATGGGATTCTTCAGTGTGGCTTTTATTCGCATCCAAGCTGAACAAACAAAGCATAGATGGACCCCCATGGGGCTACATTTCCTGGTAATGCAGATTAGAGACAACAGAACACTTTATCACTATTTCCAGCCCTCAGGCTCTAAACCCACCAGGCACACAGCCCGGACTTGCACGCAGCTTTGGGTACACAGCCCGACTTGTACACTACTTGGGTTTTCCCCACTGGCCCAGCTCCCCCGCCGGCCACTTGATCCGTGGTCCATTTGAGGAATGAACCAATTATCCTGTTGTGGCTCCCCAAACCACACTAGAGTCTTTGACTCCTAGAGAGAATTTTCCTTACAATCCCACGTCTGGGTACTTCCCTCATCACTGGCCAAGTGCCTGAGGTAAAGTAGAAATCCACAGAAGAAATCCGTAGAGGTTGACCTGGTTACTAAAGATGGGGGGCCACCCACCTCCAGCTCCTACAGCCCATACCCGGCCATTTCTCTGGAAACTGAACAATTCCTTTACTGAACTTTCAAATGTAGATTCTGGGTAGACATCTGTCACATCTCCTCTACATAACATTTGCATCCCAACAAGCTCTGGACTTGAACCTACTTTTACTTTGCTTAGCCCATTACTCTAGGCTTCCCAATATTTAGTAGTTCAATCCCCACATTGTCACACAAGTCGCAGGGTGAAAAACATAGGCCCTTCTAGCAACAGCAGACGCTCACCCTCATGTTGCAGGTGCCCCACGGGCAACTACAAATCTTCTTGTTCTCCCAAATAAACACTGGAACACATAGGCAGCTTTTCCTTCATAAGCAGAACTGGGGATTGCCCAGGAATCTGCAAGGAAACCTTTTCTGCCCCCTCCCGAAGGGAGGGGGCACTGAGACCCAAAAACAGCGGTCTCCACCACTTTAATTATCTTTTGTGTCTCTTTAAGGTGGAGACACACACCCTATTTACTTAAAAGTAGCCCTCTGTCAGGCTGAGGCTCCTAGAGCCTTCACTGAGCTGCTTTCTCAGCAAGCTCCCAACTTCACACTCACTCACTGAAGACTGACCTCAAAACCTCCCAACGTTCTAACCAACTCCCTTTGCTGCAGATTCCAATGTGGCTCATGCAGCTGTGATAGTTCTATTGGTGATGTCATCCCTCAGTCTCAGCTGAGACTGAGAACAGAGTGAGACAGTGTGAAACCCATTTAACTGGAGTTTCACAAGCTGCCTTCCCTGCCTACCACTAGGTCTCACTGGGATTCTAGTAACCCCGGGTAACAAGGGAGTTACACCAGGGTAGCTCCCTACAACAACAGCGTAATCTGAGTGTGTCATCTGATTGTCTTGTTGTTTCGTTTTCTTTACGAACTGAGTCCTCTGGCTCCGGATTATAAATATTGTGTACTGTGCATATTGTGTTTTCTATCACAGGGCCCCAACCAACTGCAACCCCCAGCAACTGTCCTAGCTAGCCCATCTCTTCTCTACCTGGGTACCCAGAGGTGGACTGTGTGGGGGGACTCAAAGCTCACGCATAACTGCTTGATTGCTATAAAGTTTAAGCTAATTAACCTGATTTTGCCCCTCCCTTGTTCAAGTCCCCTGAATAAATCAGATCTAACTTTTTCTGCATGTAATCTGACTGTGGTTCCAGTTTGTGCTTAAAGTACTGTACTGTTGCTATTTGCTGTGCTTAACCTTGTTTTAAGGGGTTCCCCAGGGTTGAGCCAGAGGCACCAGCCCTGGTGGTAAGTGCAAACAGTGTGGGTACTTGTGTGGTGTACCAGGGGTTATTGTGAAAGTGATTATTGTACAGTGTTCAGGCCACTAGAGGGGAAAGAGGGGGGGTTACAGTGTCCCGGAGGGCTGTGCCCAGGTTAGCTTGACCACTACCAACCCTGACCTCCAGGTGGAGGTACCTGGTTCAGAACACAGGCCCCTTAACCTGCTACTAGCCAAGCAGGCAGGGGTAGTATCCCTTGGGATAGTGCCACCTAGGGGTTACACAACCTGAAGACCCAGGTTTGAATTCCACAGCTGCCACTTCTTCACTTTATGACCCTGTTATTTAACCTTTCTCATGCTGTCTCTAAGTATGGCGAGGGTGTGCGCTGAATTCTGTGTTTTAACTGATGTATGCCATGAAGCAGTAACATAGTGTAACCCCCCTACAAATAGGGGTTCCTGTAATGTCTTCCTGGGCTGTCTAATGCCCACTGTCAGGATGGTGTCCTGTGTCCAGAAGTTCTAAGTGTCTGCATGAGAGTGCTCCAGTAAGCCTCTGTGTCTGTCTCTTTAAGAGAGCAACTATTCTGTGTGAAAAAATTAGTCTGGGCTGGGTCCGAGTGAGTTAAGGCTCATGACCAGCCAGACAGTCTGTATTTCTGCTCCATTCTGCAGTCGCTATTTGTGCAGAGGGAGCTCTATTAGGGGAAGTGATTTACTGTTTACGTGTTATAGTAATAATGATAGAGAAGTTGTATCGAACCTGCTTTGAACTGCAGCTTGAACTTTTGGATGGAGCCACCATTTTGGTTCTGGACTGCCAGTGCTGGACCAGTTGAACCTCAGGGGACCTAAAATGGAGTCTGTCCCCAGAGGTCTTGTGCGATTGAAATTCTGTAGGAATTGCAGTTTTAAGGGTTTGGCATCTAAATGGACCTGGCGGGGGAGCTCTTTCTGGGATAGACAGTTCCCTCAGCCAACCAAACTTTTTGGATTATTTGGAAAACCCAGAACTACTTGAAGCAGAGTGTCAGTCGTGAATTGGAGTTTGAAGTGAACAACTCGAGCCATTGAGCAGTTGCTCCTGGTAGGAGCATTGAAGAATCGTCAGGAAGGCTCTGCTGGCCTGCCTGTCACATCTCCAGTTTGAGGTATCGCCTTGTGTGTGAAATTCGGACTTTCTCCAACTGCTGGTTAAGACCTGCTTTGGGAGAGAGAGAGAGTGTCATTGCTACTTGAGAGTGGACCGAAGACTTGGTCCAGAAGGGGTCGGTTCGTCCGATGACTGAGGTAAGCCTCCGATCAAAAGGTTTGCACAGTGAATCTGTGATAGGCAAACGGACCTTATCCGAACTGTGGCTAAAAAAGCTAAGTGTTGTAGATGTGCTGAATGTGTTTCGTGGGTCACGATTTGGTTGCCATGGGGCAGTTCTGTTACACCAGCTGGAGGCTTTTCCAGCACTTCATCGTGGACTTTATCTAAACTGTTCTTCCTGCCTGGGCCCTGCCATCTCGGTTTATGCTGCTGCTCCTGATTCAGAGACATTCTCGGCGCAAGACCTGCTCAGGGATTTGGCCCCTGCCCAACACCACCGAACATGTAGCGACTACCAGGGGGTGAGAAGTGTAGGCCCTGCTTCCCCTGGCAAGCCAGTACAACACCCTGAGGTCGTCATCTCGCCTGTCCTGCATCCTTGTCTGGGTAGCATGAGTACAAAACCGAGTAGCTCCCTGCAATATAAGCTGCAATCACTTTGTGTCATCTGATTTTTTTGTTGGGTTTATTGCAACCAACTGAGCCATCCAGCTCTGGATTACAAATATCTGGGTTGAGTGCATGTTAATTGTTTTCTTTCCTAAGGGCCTCAACAACAGCTGCAATGCCGACCTACCCGGGGCAACACTTCAGGCCAGCCTGTTTAACATACTGGGTATCCAGGGTTGTGGGACTGTGTTACAGGGACTCAGTGCATGCTAAATCAATCTGAATCAACTCAGAAATTCCAGTCACTTGCTAGATTTACACCCCACCATTGTTCACTTCCCCAGAATAAACCAGATTGTGGGCTTTCACATTTAACCTGGCTAGTGTGTACCTTATTGGTTGGGTTATTGCTGCCTTACTGGTCTTATTTTCCAGGGGGTCTCCAGGGCAGTCGTAGACAATCCGGCCCTGGTGGTAAGTGCAAGGAGTGTGAGCATATCATTACTGTCATATGATAAATGTGAATGTTCTGTTGCTGAACTGTTTAGGTTACTAGAAGGGTTGGTGGGTGGTTATAACATCCTGGCGGGATAAACCAACAGCAGCTATGCTACCCTAAAACCATTCCTCTGGGTGGAGGCACCCATTTACCGAGCTCAGGCTCCTTAACCTGTGCCTAGTTACACAGGCAGAGGTAGTAGCCCATAGATAACACCACCTAGGGGTTACAATAGAAACACAGAATTTATTTGATGGCAGATAAGGATTGTTTGGTCCACCTAGTCTGCCCATTTTCCCTGCCTTTACTGTTACTACAGACCCTACTTGATCTCCACCCCCCCTTCTCAACTAAGAGTCCTTTGTGCTGATCCCATGCAGGCTTGAAGCCCACTACCAGTTTTGCCCCCAGTGCCTCTGCTGGAAGACTGTTCCAGGCATCCACCACTTTCAGTGAAGCAGTGCTTCCTTACATCCCTCTTCCATTTTCGTCTTTCCAACTTCATTGCATGACCTCTTGTTCTCGTCTACCTTCTCCTCTGAGAAATACTCTCCTCATGTACTAACTTTATTCAACCCTGTGAGGTATTTAGAGATGTCTATTCATGCCTCCCCTCTCCCTCCTCTCTTCCAGGGTGTACATACTGAGGTCCCTCAGTCTCTCCTCATAAGGCGTCTGATGCAGCCCCTGTGCCATTTTAGATGCCCTCTTCTGAACAGCCTCCACCCTATATCCTTCCTGAGATGTGGTTTCCAGAACTAGACACAGTACTGCAGGTGAGATCTCACCAATGATCTATACAGTGGCAACACCATCTCCCTCCTTCTGGTGGTGATACTTCTCCCTATGCACCCCACTGGCCCTACCTACTGCCTTGTTGCAATGCCCCACCACCTTAAAGTCATCAGATATGATTACACCAAGGTCCCTTTCCTGTTTGATGACCGTCAATACTGCTTCTCCCATTTTATACTATGACTCTGGGTTTCTGTGCTCCAAGTGCATTATTCTGCACTTCTTCTCATTGAAACCCAGCTGCCATACCCTTGACCACTCCTCGAGGTTTCTCAGGTGTCTGCACGTTCTCTCCACCCCCTCTGGAGTGTCCACTCTACTGCAGATCTGGGTATCATCTTCAAAGATGCATACTTTCCCTTCCAGCTCTTCTGCAATACTACTTATCCTTAATGAATAAAGGGATTAAGTGTTTGTGAATAAGCAAGGGTTGAACTGTTAATTTGGTACTTGTTTAATGCTTGAGAGATGTATGGCTGTCTTCATTACCAGGCTCCCCACCAGTTACCTACAAATTGTTTGGGGATCGAACTGTAATTAAAGGAAGCCAATTTAGGCAGTGCATCATATATAAAAGAAGCCAATTCAGGCAGTTATATTTTAGATTTTATAATAGGGACCAAGTTGATGAATGGTCCACCATGACGTTTAATACCTGGGGTTCCTTCAGATCAGAGTTATGAAATGAATACCAAGAGACCCACACTCTCTTTTTTTTTTTAAACTAATATTGTTTTACTGTAAAACAATAGTTTACAACAATATTTATGTCAGACATTTCAGTCGTCACAACAAAATCCATCCAATGGAATAGTCTAGAGTTAATCTAACATTCTGGTTTTCGGATGTGGAGGTATTATGAAATTTTAAGCAGTCTATATAATAATGTTCTGACATGGCTGCACCCTACAAGACTGAGGCAGTCAACTTGAAATAATGTAATCCAAACACTGCTGAATCCAGCATTCCTGTACTGGCATGACCCCACACTAAAAAATGATCATGACATCTGAAGATACATATGTAGCTCCTTAGTATCACTTCAGCAAGATCAGATAACGTAATAACATCACAACAGTGTACAAGTATAGTTATATAAATGTGTTTAGAAGATGGATGCCCATTGCCTCCTTCAGAGGACTACCCCTTTATACTAGCAAATCACAGAAAAATACATGGAGCCGGTAAGTAATTTCAACAGTTAGCAAGCATCTATTATTAAACTGTCTTTCATGCTGTAGCTGCACGAGAGAGGCTTGCAATAAAGAAAACTGTATACCTGCCCTGCCATGACTGCAAGGGACTTCAGCATCCCGCACAGTAAAAAGCTATACTATCTCTCCACTCTGTCACTACGTGTGCTACACCATACGTGAAACTGGGATGTGCAGCTTAACTGGGTACATGCACAAGGCTATTATTCCAAGATATCTGTTGCAACCCAGCATTACTTTTGAAACAGCAGGTAAAACTCTGAACTACTATAATAAAGATTCAAATCTGTTTAACTAATGAAACTTTAAAAGAAGCAGACATTCACTACAGTTCAGAGTTCTGATAAAAGCCCTTCCAACCCAGCCAGTACATAAACTCTCGGCGGTCCCTCAGGTCTCTTCATCAGTCTCTGCCAATTCTCCCTCTGCTGCCAGTTCAAATTCAGCTGTGATGGCTTTGCTGTCTTGCCTGCCTCCACTGGATCCGTAAATGGGAAAGCATGACCCCCATAAAATATGTGGAGGTGGGCCAGCATCAGTAAAGAGTGGATCACTCCCAGATCTCTCACTTTGGTTTTAACCGCGCCAAATTTTTTGTGGTGAGACAGACCTGCACATGAGAAGTCCAGAAAGATATACAAAGTTGAACCTTCATGGTTTAGACGATCAGTTTTGAGGAGCTTTTAAAATAGTGTCCCTAGCCGGCCAGGTATCACTGAGGGTTGAGGCGCTGGATGCCACTCCTCGCGCTATGCCGGCGACCCGGGTTCGGGAATGGACTCAGGGTTGCCAGAAGTCAGCAGGGAGATGGAGGATTGAGCGTCCCAATGGATGCTGTCCTCCTTCTGGGGTAGATTACTAGGGGTGCCACGTGCACCCGATGCTCCTGGGGCCGTTGGAAGCATGGGCTTTCAGGTGCATACGGTGGCTCTTCGGAACCGGGAAGGGGAGGATGCTCTGGGCGCTTGGCAATGGTGTGCATCAGCATGTCGTCTGCCTGGACATATGTCCTTTGCGTTGGCATCCTCGGGGGTTAAGGGGAGAAAATGGGGAGAAAAAAACATTATACACCCCTGGCCGCCCCGAGCAACAATGAAACCGGAGAAGGGGTAGCCTTGAATATCCCAGGCAGGTGGAGTAGAAGGGGGGTACAAGGCCTCTTCCAAAAGCCATGGGAGCCAGGCAAGTGCAAAAAAACAAAAAGAAATAGTGTCCCTTGCGCTGGTGCTGAGGTGCTGGATGCCACACCTAGCACCACACCGACGACCTGTGTTCGGAAACGAGCATGGGCTGCCGGGGGTCGGCAGGGGAGGGAGAGGATCTAGCGTCCAGAGGACATCTCTTCTGTCCTGGGGAGGGAGGACTAGCGCTCCCACTGAACAACTGCACTCAGTTGGAGGCCAGAAGGCAGTGCAGGTCTGGGACACCAGCAGCAGGGAAGGGCTGTGGGACTTCCACAGATGAGCGTGCACCTCCATACATGCCGTCGGGCTGTGTGCACTCCAGCAGGGACTGGGAGAAAATCGGTGGAAAAACCCTCTGGCTGCAGGATGACGACCCGACTCTTCACAGGTTCCGCACTCGGACCGGGCAGAAAGGTAAGACCTGGTGATTCCGGGGTGATGGGGCTGGGAGAGTCAGTCAGAAGGGGCATCCAGACTAGGGAGAATAAAATGAATATCAAAAAAAGTGTCTCTTGCTACCACTCCACCTGTCAACAAGAGGATGGTTTGTGGCAGATCACACTGGACCTGCACTGTTCAAGGCAAAATCCGGTATGCCCTGCAGAAATGATTTGCAAAGCTTACTTGTTCTAGATGCAGGACTCGGAGCATTCAGTTTTTAAGATATAGTAGGAGGTCCCCATCCCCACTGCCCTCTGGCACACCGACCAGTCTTGCACTGGAGGCCTAGTATGGATTCTCCAGGGCTTCCAACCTGTATTTTAACTGCAAGTTTTCCATGCCTGCTTACTAGATGAAGCAAGGTCTTGTCACTTGCAGTTCTTCTGAAGTTGCTGTTTTCACTGCAACTTCAGTTTTAACATCTTGCTTACCCACGTGTTTCCAAATTGTTTTCGCTTTTAAGTCCATCGCTTGCATAGAAAGCTGTAGTGATTTCCTGGGTGGGTCAGCTCTTGTCCATGCAGCCAAGGATGTGGCAGCCTGTTGCTCTAGTGGCAGCTGAAACTTGGATTTACTTGCACCTCTTTTGTTTTAGCGACAATGACAAGATTTTTCTGTGTTGCTGTGCACCTTGATGAGTTCAACAATTTACTAGCAAAAAAACATAAATGTTATCTAATAACTGCTCTTTGATATGAACAGCAGCAAAAAGGCACATTTTATTAGTACTGTAGGTGTGCTCCACAGTACTGGCGCTAAAACAAGTAAGTAGTCAATCCAGGCAGACAGACAATTGGAATACCTGAAAGATATACCATGTGGGGAGAGGTACCGAATTCTCTGTTTCAATTGATACATGCAATGAAGCAGCAGCACCCCTAATGAATAAAGTGATTAAACATTTTTGAACGAGAAAGTGCTGAGCTGATAATTTTGTTTAATGCTTGGGAGATGTACGGCTGTTTCCATTCGCGAGCTCCCCACCAGTTACCTGCACATTAGTTGGGGATTGCACCTTGCTTTAAAGGAAGACAATGTAGGCAGTGCCCCTTATATAAAAGAAGCCAATTCAGGCAGTTACATTTTAGAATAAGGACCCAGCTGATGGGTGGTTCACCGTGACGTTTGGTAGCTGGACTTACTTCACATCAGAGCTCTGAAATGAATACCAAGAGACCCCCACTCCTGTTGGGGATAAAGTAAGTAGGCAATTCAGGCAGAAAGAAACCCATGATGTCTGGAAGATTTACAATGGGAGGGAGAAGGTGTACACCTAGTTCTCTATTTTAACAGATGTGTGCCATAAAGCAGTAGCACCCCAAATGGCTAGAATGAGCAATGATTAAGCTGCTACGGGAGTGGGGGTCTCTTGGTATTCATTTCAGAGCTCTGATGTGAAGTAAGCCTAGCTACCAAACATCATGGTGAACCACTCATCAGCTGGGTCACGTAAATACAGACTTTACCAACACTTGGTGGCCTGTGTTCTGTGTGACTGCAACACTTCAATATCTCCGTAATGACCCCCCTCCTTCTCCACTTCCCTTCTTACCCCGCTCTAACACTGTGTCTGCACCTATCCACACTGAATCAGTTTTCATATCCTCTGTACTCTTACACCCAACATGGTCTCTCTCTACACAATAATTTAACTACCCCCGACACCCCTCCTCTCACCCATACCCCCCTCCGCTGTCCTCACTGACCCAGCTCACCTCTTTTATCTCGCTCTGGCATCACTTATCTACTGATCAGCCCCCCCCCATTTGCCCTTCCACTACCCTGCAGATCACCTATGGTTACCTAACGCCCTGTTAGCACTTACTTTTTCCCTCATCACTCAGTCCTCTGCTCCAGGCATACATTGTACAATGTCTGGTATATTATCCCTCCTCTTCCCTAACTTAACCCATTTATTTGCTGACAAAGCCATTAGTGGCTCCTGCTTAGATTGTTTGTTTTGTGTGCCTACAAATGCCCTACTCTTTGTAATCTGACATGGAACCTTTGTAAACGAGCCTTGGCTCAAAGATAATGTCCAAAACATGAATAAATAGCTGAAAACTAATAAACAAATGCTAATTTTTTGTTTGTTTTCTATCTTTTATGCCCTCCCCATGGGTACAGCTTTGGCTCAGATGGTGGTGTTCTACTGGTTTCTCAATGGTCCTGGATTCCCTTACAAGGGCTCCATTGGGTCCTGCTGCCACTTATGATATGCATTCTTGTTTGCCCAACACTTTGTCTGTTGTGGTTCTCCTCATTTCCTGGATCCACATGGCACCTTCTGCTTCTGTTCGGCTTGCACGTTAGAATGCTCACAGTCCTACCATCTTTTTGTTTAATTTGTTGCTGGGTTGATGGACATCCCCGATTCTGTTTCCTACCATTCCAGAATGATTGGCATCTTGCACTTTCATTTTGTTTCCAGAAGCCTGGCAAGGTGCTTCCTGGTCTTGTCCGCAGCTATATCCCCTGTGGCATGACCTCTTTCATGACTTGTTTCATTCCATTTCATCAACCACTATCTGCTTTGTCTCAACCTGGACTTTGCTCTGTCCTACTGCTAAAAACTGCAGTTTGGATCTGGTGCCCTGTAGATGGGCTGGCTTCAGCTTCGCCATCCACCAGATCCTGCTGTCATGAGGACCCTCTACGCCCTCCTATCTGGCGTTCCACCTACTTTCCCATCTTGTACTGCTTGAGAATCATTCCAAAGGTGTGGATCTGTGGAAGGAGGTGTACTTGAAGAACTCGACCAGTAGCAGTAGATCTTTCAGGAAATACCCTCCATAAAACTACGGTTCACTCTCCCACCAGCATCCTTCTGTATTTTCAGGTGGTCTTCTCTGGAGGTCATGCCCACTGCTGCATGTCTGGTCCTTCACTTTTCTGCACCTTTCCCATAGGCTTTTTTTTTTCTTCATTCCACCTCTCCTGTTGTCCTGGTGGGGGCTCTAGTCTGCTGCTTCCTGTGGGTATGATACACCCACCCCCGCCCCCACCATCTATTAAATGCTCGATACACAGGAAGTCTCACAACCTGATTAGAACTCCCTGATAATTAGGCAGTCTGAGGAGTGGGGGTAGTATGGTGTTAAATGTGACTGCTAAAGAAGTGAAACATTACACATTTCTAAAGCGTCTGCTGATGTTTACGTCTGACTGTATTAGTTTAGAAAATAGCTAGTTTTTATAATATTTTAATGCTTTTATTTTTTAATATCACCCCAAATTAGGCTCGTACTGCTGCAGGTTATAAAGGGTTTAGTACTGATAGTGATCGGTATAGTATAAGTATATTCATAGTGCTTAAACTTAACTAAAAATAAAGCTAAAAAGAATCAGGCCAAACATTCAGGGATGGGTTACCATGGCGGGGGGGGGCAGGGCAGGGACAGAGTGCTATCTTGGGGAGAGGAGAGGACCACGGATACTAGTGGGGTACAGCAGATGCGGAACAGCGGTATTCATGGACACGCTGTGGAGAATTGGGGGTTGCCCAGTATGCATAAGAATGGTGCACCTGGAAACAGAAATAAATAAGCTAAGGAGGAAGGTGGCGAAGCAAGGCTTGGTGGGGGTGGGGTAACAGTACCGGAGATTTTAATTGCTGGGGCAGGGATGGCAGCAGGTGTGAGAAATGCAGGGGGTGTATATGAGGCGGAGACAGACCTGGCTGTTAGGGGGAGAGAGGTGGCAAGTGGCGAGTGGAGGTATATATGGTGAATCTGCACAAGGAACAAAGAGAATGTGGAACTGACATGGCACGATGGGAAACAAGGTTTTGTTGAGGTGGGGTTAGCGTGTCCAATAGGTATACACCATTAGAAACTATGCAGGGCTAGGGAAATCAAGAGGGGTCAGGGGCCGTGGCGTGCAAGCACTGTGGGGGGGGGGAGAGGGAGATGGAGATGGATGGCAGTAATAGGGATGAACAGGGGGCTCTGAGGGGGAAAGATAAAACACGAGGCGATAAAGTAGGTACTAGAAATGTGGAAAAGGGGTCCACTGGGGGGATATTAGAGATGGCTGTCAGGTGGAAAGGGGGAAGAAATTGGGGAAGGAGAGGGACAGGGTGGCGATAAAATGAAAGGGAAGGGGGGTACCAGGGGGAGGGATGGGATCAATTGAGGGGAAACATTGGAAATTGCAGTCGGGGTGATGCAAAATATATCTGCAAAGAGGACAGGTGAAGCCCCAGTGGGGAGAGCAAGCCATAAGGAACCAAATGAGAGGGACAAGGCCATGAGGATGGAGTTGGAGTACTGCATCCAGTTCTGGAGACCCCATCTCTGCAAGGACATAGACAGGATGGAGGCAGTTCAGAGGAGGGCAACTAAAATGGTGCAGGGTCTGCAAGACAAGCCATATGAGGAGAGGCTAAAGGAGCTTAATATGTATACCATTGAGGAAAGGAGGGACGGGAGGACATGATAGAAACGGTTAAGTACCTCAGTGGAATCAACAAAGTCCAAGAGGGTAGCATCTTTCAGAAAAAGAGATGTGCAAGAACAAGGGGATACAATTTGAAGATAGAGGGGGGGCAGTTCGGAGCAATGTGAGGAAGTATTTTTTCACAGAGAGGGTGGTGGATGCATGAAACAGCCTTCCTGAGGAGGTTGTGGGGTCTAAAACTGTGGGAGAATTCAAGGATGCATGGGACAGACATAAGGCAATTTTTGTGGGGGTAGGAAGAAATAGACTGTTGGTTAAATAGGATTTGCAGCTTATCCTCTAGATAGGGAACTGGGCAGACTAGGTGGGCCAAGCGGTCCTTATCTGCCGTCAAAGTCTATGTTTCTATGTTGGGTGAGTGTAACAAGGGGCGAGGACTCAAAGAGGGACAGCATGGTGATAGAAGCAGAGTCATCATACTGGGGGATTCCATACTTAAGGGTATCAGTTGGGGGTGAGGGGGACGGGAGGAGGAGCTTCATCCAGGTAGAATGCATGCCAGTGCACAGAGCAAAACACATAGTTCACTCAACAGTGAGGAGTCAGGGGAGAACCCCCACAGTGGTGCACCTCGGCACGAATGATTTGGAAGGAAATAGTGCAGGAGGTACAGGCTAGATAAAGGGAACTGGCCAGGATATGTAAAATAGAAAGGAACACAGTTGCTTTTTCCGAAGTTCTGCCAGTGCCGAGGGCAAGCACAGAAAGAAAACAGAGAAAAAGGGATTTTAATGATTGGTTGAGGGATGGTGTAAAACTATGGGGTTTGGACTGGTAGGGGATATTGGGAGCAACATGGGAAAACAAAGATTTGTACGCCAAGGATAGACTTCATCTGAGCAGGGAGGGTTCAGAAGTCTTAAAGAGGAAACTAGGACAGTTTATTGCTAACACGCATGATTTAAACTAGGAGGGGGGCTTGGGCTTGTACAACAAGAGGGGATGCAAAGTTTGGGAGGCCTTGTGACTCTTCCCCCAACTGAAAATTTGGAGGGAGGAAGTAAAGAAATTGCAGAGGGATGGATAGGAGTGATGGGGGGGTGGAGGGTGGTCTCCACAAATGCAAGAAGCCTAGGTAACAAGTTACCCGCGCTTCAGGCATTGACAACGAAGGGAGCTGACGTAGCTGCCATCATGGAGACATGGGCCACCCAGTATCATGACTGAGACTTAATAATCCCAGGATACAGACTGTATAGGAGGGATAGAAACAAGCATTTGTCAATGCCGAATGTTGGCTTGCTGGCATTGGCATTGGTAGTGCAGGAGTTAGAGAGATTCATAATAGGAATGGCAGTGAAGTATTGAACTGACGCCAACCCCACCTCCACCATGCAGAGACAGACAGGCGCTGGGGTGTGTCTTGGTCATCGGTCATAACACTCATGCCATTTCACTCACTCCTACCCTGCAGACACCGACAAGTGTTGCAGTGTGCCTTGGGGTCTTTGGGCCTTATACTACCCCATTCCATAAGGAAATATGCTGAGATGGGTGAAGTATAGGAGAATGGGGTGAACGTTGGGCCCGAAGACCCCAAGGCACACCCTGATGCCTGTCACTGGCTGCAGGGTGGGGGTGGAATGGCATGAGCATTACAGCTGATGGTCCCAGGTCACAGCCTCGACGCCTGTCAGCCTCTACAGAGTAGGATGTTATGGTTGTAAACCCTAATGCCCTGGCTGTTTGTTGGCATTTTTGCTCCCAGTTTTCAACATGGGCTTTTTGAGACCCCACCTCATGAACAGTGGCACTATCATTTAGTTACTCAATCCCGAAAGGTGGTTTTGCACAGCGACTGTGCCATTTGGCGCCACAGGTGTGAAAACACATTTCTGGCAGGATGTGAAAAATGACAGCTGTACTGTTCATGAGGTGGTGTGAAAAAATAACAATGTTGAAAATCTGGAATGAAAATATGAAAAATTGGCGAAGTCAAGAACGTGCGTAGAAACTGCACAACATACACCTGTAACACAATCATTTTTAGAGTGTTTTCACCAGATTTTCCACATGGGGCATTTTTGAACCTCTCCTCATGAACAGTGGCACTATGATTTTGTTAATCTGTCCCAAAAGTTGATTTCCCACAGTGATTGCGCCATTCTGCGCCACAGGTGTGAAAACACGTTTCTGGAATGATGTGAAAAATGACAGCTATACTGTTCATAAGGAGGTGTGAAAAAATGGCAATGCTGAAAATCTGGAGAGAAAATGTTAAAAATTGGCTAAGTTACGAGCATGCGTAGAAACAACACAACACACGCTCATAATGCAGTCATTTTTTGGAATTTGTTCACCAAATTTGCAACATGGGCTTTTTGGGACCTCCCCTCATGAACAGTGGCATTGTCGTTTCGTTACTCAGTCCTGAAAGGCGATTCCGCGCAGCAACTACAAAATCACCTTTCAGGACCGAGAAACTAAATGCCAGTGGCGTTCACGAGGTGGGATCCCAAGAACCCCATGTTGAAAATTTGGGGCCAAAATTCCAAAAAATGGCTGAGATATCAACCTAAATTGAAACCCTCCATTGCCTCACATTATAAAGCTTACTGTCATTTCTTCAGTTCCAAGTTTGGCTTTGAAGAGTGCAGACGTGTCCCGATTCAGAGAAAATTGTGGCTCCTGACCTCCGAGGGTGAGTATGGGTGAGGGTGCAGGGAGTGGGTGCACAGAGGGTGGATGGGGATGGGGAGACAACGGCAGGCCATTTTCTTGTTTTGGGGGAGGTTTCTTCATTTACAGGTTACACAAAAAAAAAAAAAATAAGCACACTGGAGTGGGCCCCAGTATGCCATATATTCTGGGAGGGATGCCGACACGGCAATTGGGCACCCCAGTGTCGGCAAGGCATATAGATGGGTTGGGGTGCGATCAGACCCAGAGCGGGCATCCTGGTAGGAAAACTGTTTAACCAGGAAAGACATACACTAAAGGGGGGGGGAGCCGACACAGGATTGGGCACTCCATGTCAACTTTTTGGGAGTGTGTGGCGGGCAGCAGGAGCCGCTTTGTTACGGTGCGCCACATAATGTGGGAGGAGACATGCAGACACAGGGATTGGCCACCCTGATGTCAGCTTTCTGGGGATTGTGTGGTGGATGGCAGGAGCCGCCATATTTATTGAACTGTTTCACCAGGAAAGGCATGTAACAGAGGCGTGTCATCTGCCGCTGCAATGATGAGCCTATCTTTGTGACAGCTCCGCTCGCCTGATGAGGGGTTGCTGGAGATTCCGAGGGTTAACTTAAAGTCATCTGGTGCGCGTGCCTTTGGGTTTGCAGCACCTACACTCTGGAACTCTCTGCCATGTCAGCTTCGGGAGTGCAGGACGGTGGGGAGCTTCAAGCAGGCACTTAAGACTTATTTATGGGGGAAAGCATTTTCGGTATTATCCTGATTTTGTATTATATGTACTTGCACGTGTTTTGTTTTTATGTATATTTACAGCGCTTTGAAAGTCGAAAGGCGCTTAATCAAATAAATTTTATTATTGTTATTATCTCTGATTGCAGCGGCAGATTCATTTCAACTCTTTGCTCTCTATGAAACTGCTGTCATCAGCAGCATGTTCACTGATTGGCGGCCGAGGAATGCACCCACTAAAGCATCCCGTGCATTGGCCAACCCTGACACACCTCTGAAATGTGCTACAAGATGTTGCTTGTGCATGCTCACAAGCCAACATAAAAATGGAAAGGGAGGAGGGGTGGATTTATTTGTTAGGAAGGGGATAGAGTGTAGTAGGGAGGAAGGAGAGGAGGGAAATGTGGAGTCATTGTGGATTACCATTCAGGATGCAAAGGGAAGGAGGGTTAGTCTGGGAGTGGTTTATAGACTACCATCTCAGCCTGGGGAACTTGACAGGGAACTGTGAGTTAACCTAATGAATCACTGTGGCAGGGGCAGGATGGTGGTGGCAGGGGACTTTAACCAGGGGTTGACTGGAGAACAATGACTTCTGCTAGTGCTAGGGAACAACGGCTACTGGATGCATTCCAGGATGTAATCCAGACATGTCATAGAGCTGACTAGAGACGGGGATATTTTGGACCTGGTATTGGCAGATGGTGACCAGGTAAGAGATGTGGTGGTAGAGAACTCGCTGGTGGGGAGTGACCACTATATGGTGTGGTTCTCCCTTGATTTGGGAAGGGAGGGAAATCTTACCAAAACAAGGATAGTTTACTTTAGGGGTGCAGACTTTAGAAGGATGGAACCACACTTGAGGGGCACACAGCAACAATCAGCCCAGAAATTAATATGGAAAGCAAATGGGCCATCTTGAAGTTGGGCCTGATAGAGGCCACAAAAGCCGACACAAAGACCTGCAGTAAGAAAGCAAGGTCCAGAAAACCCAGCTGATTGACCAGGGAGGTGCAGGAGCAGGTAAGGGAGAAAAGGTTAGCCTTCACAAAATACAACAGAACCCGCAAGGGGAAGACAAGGAGAAGTACATTAAGAGAACGAGGGAGGTGAGTAGGGTGTTAAGGGCAGTCAAGGCCTCAAAAGAGCTAAGGCTGGAGCAGGGGATCAGGGATGGTAAGAAGGAGATTTTTAAGTACATCAGAGAACGGAGAAATTGTAGGGGCCAGATCACCAGGATAAAGAGAGATGGTGGGTGGGCAGAGGAGGGAGCTGAGCAGGCAGAAGTACTAAACGAGTACTTCTGTTTAGTAGCCTGTGATGTGGGCGACTGAATGTCAGCGACTGGTCATAAGGGTGACTGCACAATGGCGCCGACAATGTGGGCAACCTTGAAGTTCACCGCTTTCCCTGAGTTGCGCCACCCCGGTGTAGGAATCCTAATAAAGGGGTTGTAAATAACATACTGTTTTTCAGTCGCCCTTGTGGTTGTGTGCCCTTATGACTAGTCGCCGACATTCAGTCGCCCTTGTAACATAGAACCCTTCTGTTCAGTTTTCACAAGAGAAAAGGAAGGGCCAATTCCGCAGGGGAATGGTAGGGTAGGCGGAGGTTGATGGGGGGGGGGATAATGGATGGCGAGATCCCGGTAAAGAGAGTGTGGGAAGGCCTTATTGCAGACAAGACAAGGCACTGGGGCCGGATGAAATCCACCCCAGAGTCCTGAAGGAACTGGCAGAGTTCCTGGCAGCACCTGTTGGAGTTGTTCAACACCTCCCTTCAATCAGGACATGTACCACTGGACTGGAGAATGGCGCATGTGGTGTCCCTCCATAACAGTGGACCCAGGGATGAGCTGGGAAAGTACAGACGGTCAGCCTTGCATCCATAGTGGGGAAATTAATGGAGACCATCTTAAAGGAGAGGTTGGTGGCATTCCTGGAAGTAAACAGCCTTCAGGATGTCTGGCAACATGGGTTCGTCCAGGGAAGATCTTATTAAACTAACTTGGTTGAATTTTTTGACTGGGTGACAAAAGCTCTAGCTGGAGGTTGACCAGTTGATATCCTGTATCTTGACTTCAGCAAGGCATTTGACTCTGTGCTGCACAGGAGCCTGATGGGCAAACTGAGGAACCTGGGGGTAGGGGTGAAGCTGGTACAGTGGATAGGGAACTGGCTGAGCAACAGACAGCAGAGGTTGATGTTTGGGGGGAATTCTTATCACACAGGAAGGTCACTAATGGGGTCCCGCAAGGATCGATTTTGGGTCCATTGCTATTTAATGCTTTCATAGTGGACATAGCAGAGGGAGTCAAGAGTAAGACAAGTTCACCAACAACTCCAAATTAGGTGCAATGGTGGACAGTGAGGAAGGTACTCCAGGAGGATCGGCCCGGTTCCACTACTAGGACCTCTGTCTTATCAGGGTTCAGTCACAACCAGCTAGAGGACATCCACTGATCTTGGCTAGGCAAATATTTAGCACTTCCACAGCATCAGATGTTCCAAGGGCAAAGGACAAATAAAACTGGATATCATCTGCGTAGCAGTGAAAACCTACATTGTATTTCCTAATGAGCTCGCCCAAGGGGCAGCATATACATTGCAAACAACATCAGCGACAAGACTGATCCCCGAGGCACTCCGCACAACAGGGGCCTTGGGGAGGAGAAATTCTCCATCACTACGCGTTGCTTCCTGTCGGTGAGGTAGGACTCAAACCAACAGATGACTGTCCCGACAAGCTCACAGTGCTCTCTGAGACGATCAAGCAACACAAAGTGATCTACGGTGTCAAAGACTGAGGAGAGGTCGAGGAGAACAAGAACTGACCCATCTCCTCTATCCCTCGCCCTAAGGCGGTCATTGTGCACACGAACCAATGCTGTTTCGGTGCTATGCCCAGTTTGAAACCAGACTGAAAGGCCTCACTAGATGTCGGTCACAAGGTGCCCTCAAGCTGTTGTACCATTTTCTCAACAACCTTTCCCAGAAAGGAAAGGTTGTAGATTGGTTGGTAATTCGCGAAGATGTCCGGGTCGAGAGATGGTTTCTTCAAAAGCGGCCTCACCAGAGCCTCTTTCAAGGAATGCAGGAAGACCCCCTCCAACAACAAGCACCGAACAACCAAGGCGAACACCGGGCCTATGAAACCAACACATCCCGTCAGAAAACATGTCAGAACCGGGTCAAGTTCACAATATATGTGCTTCAGCTTTGAAGAAACCTCAATGACCTCTGCCACCTCCACCGGTTTAAACTCCCCCAAGACAGGTGAAGTGCCTCTGCTACATCCAAGGTGATCACTACTAGTTGTAATACGGCTCACTGACGGGATTCCCTGCCAGATAGGGGACACCCTGTCAGTGAAGAACTGAGCAAACTGGTCAAACAAAGTGACAGAAAAGGCTTTTTTTGGCTGTAGACAGGCCGGATGTAAAAGCCTGTCAACAGTCCGAAATAGCACAGCTGGTCGGTTCTTCCTTGCAGCTATCTCCCTGGACAGGAATTCTGCCTTCTTACAGGTGATTGCCCCCCTGGTACTCACCGTAGTGAGTACACAGGGCCATTTTGTCCTCCTCCAGCCTTGTCCTCCGCCAGTAACGCTCCAACTTCCGACCCTTAATCTTCATCTCCATCAAATCAAGGACACCTCAAGTGAGAAGATCTGGGTCATACACGGACCGGTGCGAGTGCATCGAGTGCTGCGGACATCACCCTATTACAGGCGGCAACCGCCTCACTCATGCCCTTCACACATGCAGCACCTACACTAGATAGATCAGCCACTGCCAGAAGACCTTCCGGGGACATTCCCCTCAAAGAGCAGTAGCTGACCATCGCAACAGGAGGAGGGCTCTCTGGGGGAGGCCCTGAACAAGAACCTCACCGTGCAATGATGAGACCAAATAACGTGATCAATCTTGAGGTTAACTACCTCAAGCCACAGTAAGACCACCAGGTTCAGCATGTGGCCGCCATGGTGGGCGACGGTAGAAACTTCTTGTTTCAGGCCCAGTGATAACATCCTCTGAAGGAGGTTGGAACCAAGCCAGGAGGACTTGTCATTGGCCCAGGCATTGAAGTCCCCCAGCACCAAACATCTAGGGGACTCCCAACACCTCACCGACTAGATCCACCATCTCCTGCAGGAACTCTTCCCTCCGCCCCAGGAGAGCGGTATACAAGAAGGATCCTACAGCCTGCACCCGGACCCCCACACACTGCCACACATTCAAGGGACCTGGTAGTTCCCACTAGGTGAACAGTGAAGCCCAAGTCGGATCTAAAACAGAGGGCCACTGCCCCGCCCCTGCATTCCACCCTGGGGCAGTGCACTACAGAGTACCCGGGGAGGGGGGTGGCTGCCTCCAGACAGCTTACAGTTCCAAACGTATAGCTTTATTTATTCATTTGGTAACCGGGTTGGTGCACTGATCCGAAGACCTTTTTCAGACATGGCCCAGGCCAGAAACTGACACAAACAGCATAAAATACAGTGAGAGAACAGCGTGGATCATACAGGGAACATAACAGTGTAGGTCAAGCTAACAGAGAAAATATAAGATATACAGTACCAGATACATTAACAATTGAGCATACCAAGATATATAACATTTAGGTAACCGGGGTAAGGTTGCTCCATCATTCAACAATAAGAATGACAATAGTATTCAGAGCAGGAAAGGAGAGCGGGGCACGGGGGGGGGGCAAATGTGGGCAGCAAGGGAGGTGTAGTCATGCTTTATGATGGAGATTCTGTTGAAAATCTACTGTCATTGGTAAATAATGAACCTATACAGAGGCAGTATGGGTGACCACTGCGCTGTCCCTTCATGCTGTGCCACTGGAAGGAATTATCAGTTGAGATCCCACTTTTCTCCATAAAGTAGCATTCATGCTCCTGACTCCCATGGGGGTCAGATGTCGCCCACCCACATCAGTGGCACCACCACCAGGCCTCCCCTAGGTACTGCTGCAAGAGCAGAGTGCCACAGCCTCCCTACCCCATGAGAAGAACTGCCTCCTGGCCTCCACTCCTAATGTCCAGAAGCTGGAGCACAAACCCAGTTTGTCAGCATGCCAGAGCAGCCCACCACCACTCAGTGCCATGGAGTCAGCACCTAGTCTGCTGTTTTCAATGTAGATTTTGGGATAGCCAGCTGCACTCCCTCATAAAACTATAAGAATGAAGTGGCACAAAATACCCACAGAAAGAGCCAGTTGTGTGAGTTCACTGATGTGAGAGGGTCTTTGCCTTACTCTCAGAAATGAACTTCAGATCCAAGAGTAGTCAGTTCCATTCCAACTCGCCCAACCAATTTTTTTTTCCATATAGATTTTGATTAGCTTTTTCTCCCCATTCCCGTGCCCCGGGCGTGTACATGCATGTGGAGGCATGCACATGCCATGCCTCAGGGAGCCCTCCCACTACGCTGCCACCCCCTCCCGTCTATGCTACCCATCGGGCCTCCACCAAGTGGGAGCAGAACTACAGTGGGGGGGGGGGTGACGACCACCCCAGGAGAGTAGAGCTGCCTTCCGGCTGCTCAATCCTGCTCCCCCCCCGTGCCAGTTCTCTGATGACCCATGGTCATTCCTGAACCCAGGTTGCCAGTGTGACGCGAGGTAAGGCATCCAGCGCATCAACCCTCAGTGCCACCGGGCTGGCCTCTGCCCAACCATTTTTATGTTGGCTGTATCATCATTTCATTGCTCACATGTACGAGTGGCGTGCGAGCACACACACACACACACACACACACACACACACACACACACACACACACAGAGGAAGGAACGCTCTTAACTAATGTCTGCATGTTAAATTATTTATTTTGCCATTTTCTCCATATAATACACTGTGGGAAAACCTGCTGGTCTGTGACGTTACATTGTTAACTCCAGTTGATAGGGCGGGTTAGGTTTTCATATGCACACTGCACAGACAAGTAGCCTTACAGTAATGAATGGGTGATATATGGTGGGTTTTGAACCTGTAACCTTCTAATCAATTGGTTATGGGTGGGGGAAGTGGTTAACTTGCTCTACTAGGCAAGCTAAAGGAGTACTCAGCAGTTCAGCCACAGCTTTTTTGTCTTGTTGAGAATTCAGTGCTCATGAAATGCAGCACTAGATACTGAAGCCTTCTGTTTAGCCACGACAGGTACAGCACGAGTAACAGCAGCAAAAGCATCTCTATACGGCCCAGTGAATGTACTTCAACCCTGTGATAGAAGGCCCACCATGTATGTAAGAGGGTAGTTCAGACGACGTGGTCATTAAAGCCCTTGGCCTCTCAACTGAGACTGCCAACAAGGGTGCCAATCAATGCATACTGTCTTAGTGATTTTGTGATGTGGATACCTATCCACCAGTAACTGGACTGAGCACCACAATGCATTTCACATACACCGCTGAACAGCCATCAGATGTTAATGGGCTTCAGCCACTACTGTTCTTGACTGGATTCCAATCAGTGACCTAGATGGGAAAGTCCCCTTAAGTCACTAGCAAGTGACTAAGTCTCCCCCCCCCCGTGGGAGACTTCATGATTCTGAAAACGACAGAAGTGTAGTCAGGGGAAGCTAGGAGGGCCCAAATCCTATCTGGGAAGGGCCGGTCTTAACAACCTAGTGGCAGATGCATACTGTATTATCACCTTGCCTTTTCTGCTGGAGACTCTGTAAAGTACCTCTGTGCTGCTTGAAGTTCCCAGTGTGCCTGAATACAATATTCTCTCCTCTCCCACACTGCAAAATACTTTGGGATACAGTTTGTATGAAATGTGATATATAACCAAATTAATTTTATTTCCCCAGTATATTGTTTTTGTCCATTTGTATCTTATTGTGTTTAAAAACAGTAATATAAACAGTCCCTAGAAGCGATGACTCTCGCTCTGGCATCTTGTTATGGTACGATAACAACACAGCATGCCTTCATCCTTGTTACATGTTGGAGAGGTGTACAACATTTTTTTGAAACACCATGGTAGACGGACAATCCATTTGGTTTGCAGGCTTTAAAGGTAATAGGAAACAGTTTGTACACCTCTAGATGCCCTCCAGTTGTTCTTTCATTGGCCATCCAGTATTCTGATATGTTTTTGACCTTTTTTGTTAAATTAATATTCTCAACCATTTACTGGAAGTCTCCTCCCTTAGCAGCTTTAATAAGGGCATAAAGAAACTCCTGCTAGAATGGACCACCTGCAACTGCTACCGTTGATATCCTCCGTTCTTGTTCTTGATATATTCGCAGTGTCACTGTGTAATTAGCGCACAAACTTACCTGCAAAATATCAGCTGTCTGTATGCCCACTTACATGTTAATTGTCCTAGCGGCGATATTGAAGGATTATGGCCAGATTGCGTCACTGCGCAGCTTTCAGAGACTTCACGGTAATGTGTATCTTGAAGCTGCACGAGTGAGTGAAAATAGCCGGAGAGCTAGTGAAACTGCATGCACTTTCTAAACAATCACCACTAGCACAGCAAGCATGACAGTAAATGCAGAGAAATTATTTTTGTCTCGCATACCATATTACCGAATACAGAATAACCACTGAGGACCCGGGGGTGTGGGGGGTGAGCACCACAGAAGAAACAAGCAGGCATGACAGTAAATGCAGTGAAATTATTTTTATCTCGGGACTGGGTGGGGGGGTGGGGGTGGAGCGCCTCTATTATAAAGAGAAGCAATCAATATTTAGACTTTTTTTTAAATAATCAAGACATTTGTTTTTTTTCTTTCAGGCGCCACGCCCCCACACCCCTGGGTCCTATGAGTTAAATTATTGTTGCTATGTACCTTTAATATCATCTTTCTTTTTGTTTAGTTAGTTTAGTGAACTGTTTATATCTTCTATGGGGGCGCTCCGCCCCCCCACACCCCTGGGTCCAATGTGGTACTTTACACACACTGTACATTACTATAACTATTATTTGACTATTCTGTGAACTGTTCGGTGACTCGGGCATAGACGGAAAGAGGCGTGACAGAGTGGCGTCGCTTTAGACGCAAGCCTCTTACCATAATACTTTCTTGTTTACTTGCGCAACTGGCCGTAATCCTTCAGTATCGCTGTCCTAGCTACTTAATATCAATGTGGAAGGACTGCAGTTCTTGGGTCAGACAATATGGCGGGTGGATTTTTTTCCATAGGGTTTAGCGGGGGGCTCTGCCCCCGCACCCCTGTGACTATAACACCGGGCCACCATATTTGTGACCCAAGAACTGCAGTTGAGCGGTCGATGCTTTTAAACTATAAGCTAGCACTTTATTCACCTTAAGTAGTTTAGTAGTTCAGTGTATTTTTGTTGTATTAGACTCCTCTGCTCCATTAACCTGCAAATTGTATACTGTCTCACCCATGTATCTGCCCTGTACCTTCTTGCTTTTCTTTTTTGTCTGATATATCATATGATATTTTTTGTAACTAATCCCGGGTTGCCCCTGAAAATGGGACTCCAAGAGGCCCAGTGGGCTTACCCGGTCAACAAAATTCAAGAAATAGTCTAATTTTGTTGCCTTTTTAACTACCCTGAATCCCTCTCTCCTCAGCAGTTGTTGCTCTCTCTTTTCATACTGCCTGAACATTCTATGACATCAGTAACACCATTCCAGGCCATTCAGATGAATAGCATGGAATGGGAGTTACCGATGTCATGGAATGTCTTAGAAATATGAAAATTAAGAGCAGTAGCCGGTGAGGTGAGGTGAGTTGAACTCTTATGTAGGTCTGCGGTCACCCCAAAGCTAGAGTATTAATTTATCAAAAAATCATCAAAGCATATCAGAATATATAACTGACATGGAAAGGAAAATGCAAGGGCAGTTAACCAAGTAAAAATAATTTCC
Source organism: Neoceratodus forsteri (assembly GCA_016271365.2). Classification (NCBI taxonomy): domain Eukaryota; kingdom Metazoa; phylum Chordata; order Ceratodontiformes; family Ceratodontidae; genus Neoceratodus; species Neoceratodus forsteri. Next base: position 484,330,799 of record CM028138.1, on the reverse strand, counting down.
TATCTCCTTTAATGTTGGCTGAAAATATACAACATTGGACCGTTGTGTTTTTTTTGTACGGTTGTGATTTTCTTGAAGACCATCAGGCACAAACCCTTGTTATTTACATATTGCATAACTGTGAGGAGTCTTAATCCCTTGACTTATCTGGCCACCAATTTTTGTTTTCCAGGGATCTTGGCCACCTTGTTGACCATAAAGTGTGGGAGTTATTGCACCCCAGTACTTTGTTGCACAGGGTAAATTAGGCTATTTCCATATTGCGGTGAAAGCTTCAACTCCCTCCAATGATCTCGAGCCCCAATGTGACCCCTCCAAGCAGGCATGCATCATACCCAAGCCCCTGGCCCCAACCAGCCATTGTTCACTTATGCCCCCTACCCAGACGGGCTTATGCTGCACTTAGCAGCACTCCCCAGCCCGAATCACCATGATTCCAGATTCTTAAATTCACTGCTGAATTTGGGTCGCTGGCTTGGAAACACAGTGTGCTTCCTCTAGGCCATTGGGCAGTCCTAAGCTGCTTAATCTTACTGTGGCCAAATGCACGGTGATACACTTGGGAAGGAAAAACAGAGGCAGGACCCACACACTGCAAGGGGCTCCTCTTTCTGCAGTTGAAGAGGAAAAGTTAATGGGGGACATAACAGGCAACGGGCTGAAGCAGGACAAGCAGTGCATGGCTGCTGTCAAAAGGGCCGACTGCGGGTGCATGGGGGGGGGGACAACAGAGCAGTGCAGGTAATCCTGTTACTTAACAAGGCCCTGGTCAGACCCACCTGCTGTACTGTGTGCAGTTCTATGCTTCTCAATAAAAATAATATTGAGGCAGTCAAGATGGCACAATGCAGGGCTACCAAAATGGTCAAACGGAATGGGGATAAAAGCTATGATAAAATGGAAGCCCTTAATGTGTTCAGCCAGAAGAGAAGGAAGCTGAGAGGAATATGATCTCAAGTCTTTCACATACTCAAGGGTATCGACACGATCAAAATGTCAGACATATTTGCTCTCTGTCCTGCAGCAGGATGACACTGGAACATGCTCGGAGCTCAAGAGTTGTATACTCAGGGGTACTTTAAGTAAGCAGTTTTTCTCCTAGAGAGTGGTAAACCAATGAAACAACCTACCAACAGAGACAGCAGACATGTGGACAGTGTAGGCTTTTAAGGTAAGCCTGGGCACATTTCTGCTTACCAAAGCAACTGGGCACCCCGAGTGGCAAAGTTGGTAGGGATAGAGAATCCCTACATAAATTGGTACATTTGGCCAGCATACTTCTTTCATCCCTACTTCAGCAGCAGGCAGTGACCTAGTATTAGAGGCGATTGTGTATATCCCCGGCCATGTTTCGCCTACTAGGCGAAATATGGTATGTGCACACTTGGTTGAGGCATACTGGCCACGCGCAGTTGCTCAGCTTGAAAACTATTCCCTAAAAAGTTGTCAATGAAAAAACTGTTGTGTTTTGTGATATAAACAAGAGATTGAGAATGGAGCCCCTACTTGGGGGGTGTGGGGGGCACAGCACCTCACATAAGGTAGTAACTTTATTTTCTTTCTGCGGGGGGGCGGACCACCCGGGTGCCAATATGCTGTTGTGTGCGATAGTCTTATTTATATTGCAATAAGTATTTCTGTGGGGGCGCTCCATCCCCAACAGGTGCTAAAATGTTACGATGAGTGCAGTGAGTATTTCTACTGCTGATTTCTTTAAGTGCTGCTTTTTTTCACAAGTAAAAAATGATTACTTTAATAAATTGTGCTTTGAATGTCACTCCTGTGCTGTTGCGAAGCAAGAGCGTTAGCATGTCACTGCATTGTGTCCGTAAGACTCGTAGTGCAACTGTGCTCATACTCATCCTGTTCTCACAGCATATATAAAAATGGACCATTTAGGCCCACCGGCAAAACAGGGTGAGCACTATAACTGTGTACTCCTTTCTCTCGCACTGGGCCCACTCTATCCCAACTGTGACTCCTCCTTATTCTAAGTGCTAGCTTTACAACTTGCTGCCTGGAGCGATGAATTCACACTGCACTTCTTCCTACTGACTGCAGTGTTTAACACTGTATTGTAATACCTGTTTTTGGTATTGTCTTACAATGTCCCTGTGTTCTGGTCACTTTATATTAACTCTTCACTGGGCACAGCACTACCACGGCACTTATCTCTGTCTCTTCCAGCATCAGAGCAGCAATGGACCAGGGGCAACTCTCTGGTGCTCTTGGTTGAGGCATACTGGCCACGCGCAGTTGCTCAGCTTGAAAACTATTCCCTAAAAAGTTGTCAATGAAAAAACTGTTGTGTTTTGTGATATAAACAAGAGATTGAGAATGGAGCCCCTACCTGGGGGGTGTGGGGGGCACAGCACCCCACATAAGGTAGTAACTTTATTTTCTTTCTTCGGGGGGGCGGACCACCCGGGTGCCAATATGCTGTTGTGTGCGATAGTCTTATTTATATTGCAATAAGTATTTCTGTGGGGGCGCTCCATCCCAACAGGTGCTAAATGTTACGATGAGTGCAGTGAGTATTTCTACTGCTGATTTCTTTATGCTGCTTTTTTCACAAGTAAAAATGATTACTTTAATAAATTGTGCTTTGAATGTCACTCCTGTGCTGTTGCAAGCAAGAGCGTTAGCATGTCACTGCATTGTGTCCGTAGACTCAGAGTGCAACTGTGCTCATACTCATCCTGTTCTCACAGCATATATAAAATGGACCATTTAGGCCCACCGCAAAACAGGGTGAGCACTATAACTGTGTACTCCTTTCTCTGACTGGGCCCACTCTATCCCAACTGTGACTCCTCCTTATTCTAAGTGCTAGCTTTACAACTTGCTGCCTGGAGCGATGAATTCACACTGCACTTCTTCCTACTGACTGCAGTGTTTAACACTGTATTGTAATACCTGTTTTTGGTATTGTCTTACAATGTCCCTGTGTTCTGGTCACTTTATATTAACTCTTCACTGGGCACAGCACTACCACGGCACTTATCTCTGTCTCTTCCAGCATCAGAGCAGCAATGGACCAGGGGCAACTCTCTGGTGCTGTGTTCATCGACTTATCCAAGGCCTTCGACCTTGTGGATCATGACCTGCTCGGCTCGCAGATGAGGTCCCTTGGCCGGTCCCCTCCTGCACTGAAATGGGTCTCTGACTACCTGCATGGCAGAGAACAATTAACTAAATTCAATAAAGTCCTCTCTGCCCGTAACCTCTGGAGTCCCACAGGGCTCAGTGCTGGGACCCCTACTCTTTCCCGTTTATTAACAATCTCCCCGCTGTGGCCTCCAGGTGCCGGGTCACCATGTACGCGGACGATCTGGTCCTCCTGGCCCACTCCTGTGATACAGTCACCCTAAACCGCCATCTATCAGAAGACTTCAGGAACATCCAGGCATGGCTCACCAACCAGAAGCTGGTCCTCAACCAGAAAAAAACCCAGGCCACGTTATTCATCTCATCAGCCAAAATTCGGGCCTCTTCAGTTCCTCTGCAAATCGACTGTGAGGATGGTACCCCTCTTACTGTGACCTCCCTCAAATATCTTGGTATGACGCTAGACCCCCAACTGGACCTGAGAAATCACATCCACAACGTTTGCAGAGGGGCTAACTGTAAGCTGGGGCTGGCCTATAGGGCTAGGTACAACCTCACCCCTGCGGCTCGTCTGGCTCTTGCCAGGAGAGTATTACTCCCTTCCTTCAGCTATGGTCTCCACCTATTTGCTCATACTTCTAAGGTCCTCCTTAACAAGTGGAGCACGACGTACAACAACAGCTGCCGGTTTGCTCTGGCGGCCCCCCCGTCTTACCCATCACTGCGAACTCTACGATAAGCTAGGATGGTTATCCCTCGCCAATCACCTTAACTTTGGTACTGGGTGCCCAATGAGCAAAGTAATCAGCTCCGGCACCCTCCCCCGGAACTGGCCCAGCTTCTCTCCCCAGCTGACCTCACACCCTACCCTCTGAGATCTCAGGGCCCAGGACTACTTAATGTACCCACCACCCACACCCTCATGGGTGACAGGAGCTTCACAGCTCATGCACCTAGGCTCTGGAACTCCTTCCCCGAAAAGGTTCTCACTGCCCCTTCCCACAAGCTTCTTCGGACCTCCCTGTGGGAACATCTCAAGCTGGCCTCATGCTGCGTATGCCTAAAGCCACCCTAGCACATAGTTCCCAGTTGTCACAAGCCAGGCGGTTTCACCACTCCCCGTGCCTCAACCTAAACTTGTGCACTACCTACTGTCTGATGCTATGGTGATCCCATGCACCTTATCTTCTGTTTGCTCTGTTGTCTATGTACCTAACTCACAAATGTATCTTGCCCCCAAGTCTTGTTGACTCTGTATACCTTACAACAGATGTATAATTGTTTACTCTCCTGCTTTGTTGTACTGATGTACTCTCCCAGGTCGTTCCTGAAAATAGGCATATAACTTGTCTAGTGTACCTACCCGGTTAACAAAAACTAAATAAATCTGCCTGATGAAATCTGATGCGTGTAAAGTCCCTGTTGTGCTAACTCCATGTAATATAATCCTCCATTTGTATCTGCCTGATGTTCATGTATGTACCTTGTAATCTCCCGGGTCGCACCTGAAAATAGGCACTTGGCTGTCTAGTGTGCTTATCCGGTTAACAAAAGCAAATAAATAAAAGCGCAGCAACCAACTGGGGATATACACAATCACTACATTAAAGGTGGGAAAGCCAGGAATTTCTGACCAAGCACTAAGCCAGAGGTCTGGTTTGACTCTATGAGCCAAAACTGAAGCTGAACCCTGGATCCTACTGCAGGCTGTTCTCCACAGTGGAGCTGAACGTTTCAAAGACACTCCCCTAACTGCTCAAGCTGACAAAAATACTTTGATGCTTTGGCTTTTGGCTCTCAACTATCTTTGGCGGCCGAACAAAGCCAGCCCAATACAATAAGGAAATGAACAGACTAGGTGGGCCTTATGGTCCTTATCTGCCGACAAATGGCTGTTTCTATGCTCCACCTTGCCCACTTCCATAAGGTCCCTTATGGATACTAAGGTGCGACCAAGAAAAATGTAGTCTTGCTCATAATTCAGTGCGTTTTAAGGTGATCATCAGGGCAAGGGAACGCTTCCTTTTAACAAGTCGAACTCTACCCCTGCGCACACAGCCCACCGAACCACTATCTCCCTGCCGGCGGTCATTCAGTATCTCTGCTCCCCCTCTCATTCCAGATCTGCGATTGACTACTCAAGCCTGGCATATGCGCGTTCTCGCTCTCTCTGGAAGGCGCTGTTGGGGACGCGGGAGTAGGACAAATCTCAGCTCCTGTCGCCCGGCAACGCCCCTGCCCCGTGTACCGGCCTCGTGGCTCGTAGACTCGGAGATCCGCCTCCTTCCGAACCTTCGTATTGCGAACCGGCAGTCACATTTTCTCAACGTGACGTTCCGCCCCGCCTTTTAAGTCAACGTCATCCCCGTCTTCCTGGGGCTGCCGTCACGTGGAATAAGGCATGGGACAAGTGTTTCTTCTGCACGTACTGAGGATGGGAACCATGGAGGGGGAAATATAATATAATGTTTGGTCCCCTTGACTGACTTCCTGGAGCTGGGAGATTGAAAAATGTAGGGAAAATACATACTTTTAGGGCTGCACACCGGCTTATTTTTGATGTTTGTATTAGTGTCGTTGGTATTTATATGCATATGTTTGGGAAACATTTGGTTTTACATTTTGGACTTGTTTCTATTGTTAATAAGCACGCATTAAGGTTGTGAGAGGTTTTAGTAAAACTAACACAAATATTTGAGTGATATTTTTACTTCTAAAAAGTGCACTATTTGTCAAGGGGTTTGCAGAGGCCTAATAGTTTCTGTTTGTTTTTCACTGCTGGCACCTTCTCTAGACAAGACTTGTGCCATGTGGTGTTGCAGAGGATTGTGCCATGTGGTGTTGCAGAGGAGCTCTCTTTTTACTTCCAATAAATATGGAGGCACCAATTACAGGCTGTTGGCTCACTTTATTTGCAGCTAGGAGAAAAGGAGTGAAAATGGTTAACATCAAGAGTCGTTCAACGCCTGCTCCAACAAGTGGTCTCTGTAACTACAAACCCCATACAGCGCCTTGCTCACCTCATAGTCCTTTACTCTTTAGCTGTGTATGTAATGCCCTCCAGCCTTCCACACATACAAAGAAAACGGCCATTTGGTCAATGTAGTCTGCTCGTATTGCAGTGTCCACAGCTTGAGCTACTGGCCCTGCACCCCCTCCCCGATTCCTCTCATTCTCTACCCATTATCCTTACCTTCCCCCTATGCCTGTCCCAGCTTCTCTTGAAGCTGCCCACTGTCTTCAATGAGACCTCGTTTTTGTTTTGCAATATACTGTGCGTTGTTCGCCACACCTTCCCAGGGATCAGTCCCACCCCAAGCTCTGATTGCCCTCTAAAACCTACCACTCGGCGATCCAGGTCCCAGGCTTGCTCCCTACTAGGAATGAGACCACCTCTTCTGGCAGCACATTCTAAGTGTCCACCACCTTCTCTATAAAGAAGTGCTTCCTGACCTCTCTCCTAAACCTCCCCCCTCCAGCTTAAGACTGTGCCCCCTTGTGTTATGGTTGCCACGCGGCTCAAAGAGACCCTCCTTATTCACCTTATTCATCCCTTTCAAGTATTTGAAGGTCCCGATTATGTCCCCTCTCTTTTCTTTCCTCCAGGGAGTAAATGTTCAGTGCCCTCAAACTCTCCTCTTAAGCCTTACCCTGCTGACCCGCTGTCATCTTTGTAGCCCTCCTCTGGACCTTCTCCAGCAGGTTTAATGTCCTTTTGAGGTGTGGGCACCAGCACTGAACTTCATACTCTAAATGTTGCCTTACCAGTGACCTGTACAAAGGTAGTATAATCTTCTGTCTCCTACCGCTGATCCCCCTCTAGCTATGTAAGCCCCCCAAATGGGCTTACCATAGAGCTTCGTGCTCTGTGCCTCCCTTCTGTGCTGGCTGTCCATAACTCTGGTGGGAATCGCACCATGCAGACCCATGTGCAGCTTGTGGCTCCAGCTGTTGGATTCCTGCTCTCTCAATCTGTGCAGGGTCGGGCCAAGTGGCAGGGTGGTTCTGCGCTTCCAGGTGTGGGTTTGGTCATAGGTCCGGTTTTCAGGCTGGTCAGACTTGGTACCTCATGGAGAATTAATTGTAAATAAAATGGTGGACTGCACACACTCTACATGTGTGGCCACCGGCTGTGCAAATTTTAAAGAAGCAGCTGCTCCTTTTAGTAGCAGTAGTTTCAGTGCCAGCTGGCATTGTGGGGCACTGTTGTAAATAGTGGAAATGGGACAACCAGTCCCACAGAGCACTCACAGAGCAAAGAATTCTGGCACCTTTTTGGAGGGTCTGGATTGGACCTTGGATTTTGGATGCCAAGTGAGCTGAGGGCATAAAAGAGAAAGTGAGGAGAGAAATGAGAAGAGCCAGAGGAGAGAGGTCAGAGCAGGGCATTTGCCTGCCCGGCTATGCGGCTCCGGTTTTTTTTTTTGTTTTTTTTTTCAGCATTTGCGTAGCAGTCGGAGAAAGGAAGCAGTGCAGCCCTATGCTTCAGGGCTAGAATGTAGAGTAGTCCCAGTGAGGAGCAGAGAACAGCTGTGACATCCTAGGGCCGTTGCTACATGGGAACCTTGTTGAAGGGGTTTCTGTCTTGATGAGGACCTTGAAAAGGACAGAGCACTGAGGTGAGGGGGTCCAGTTTGAGGCTTGGGGGAGTGGACAGCCCCTGGTCATAGCTGCCTCTGTGACTTGACTGTTTAGGTCTCAGCTTTGCGCCCAAAAGGAGCCTGCTGTGAGGGTGGACAATCGTCCCTTCAGAGGTGTGTGCTCATAGATTCAGTAAGAGTAGGAGGGGGGGGATTGTAGTTGGGTCGGCCATCCTCTGGAGGTCTGTGCTCCTAAAGGAGTATTGAGAGAGCAGAAATGAGAACTGATGCTGCCTGCTCTTAAAGGCCTTATTTGGGCCATGAACATGATGTGCAAGCTATGCCCCTGCCAGTCAGATGGGCAGATGTGTGGTGTTATGTTCTATTATATTCTTGTTCATGTTTAAAAATGCCTCATGGTAAATGCTAATGTGAAGAGAAGGGAATGTTTTTGTTTTTTAATGGCTGATAGTTCTATAACATGCAAAACAGCTTGCTTAGCAAAAAGCTAATTGCATTTCCTGACTAGCTGACTCAGAGGTAATAAAATCCGCTCGTATAGTCATAAACCGTACAGGATATTCTTTGTAACTTAATTGAAGGAAGCCAGTTCAAAGCCCAGGATGTTTTAGCCAGGATTTGAGCAGCAAATGACCATTCTGACAGGCTAATATGAATTTTATTTATTTATTTATTAGTTTTTGTTGACCAGGTAAGTGCACTAGACACATTTTGCTTATTTTCCAGGCACGAACGGGGGGATACAGATGAATGTCAACTGACCTCTTGAACCAGATTAAGTTGTTGGTGGTATTTTGAGTGAATGGGGGGAAATTTTGGCCAGGGCACCGTGGATATTCCCCTACTCTTTTCAAGAAGTGCCATGGGCTCTTTAACATCAACCTGAACTACCACCAGACCACGCAGATGGGACCTTTGTTTAACGTCTCATCCGAAAGACGGCACCTCAGGAGTGCAGCACCCCCCTCATGCTGCACTGCAGTGTCAGTATTAGGATATTAACCCAAGTGCCTGATGCCTTGTCTTACGGGTGCGAATTGTCTACAGGGGACTTCAAAAGGCTTAAACTCAGAATGTCAGGTATGTAAATTATATGTGTCTGGATTTGATTTTTGATATTCTTGGAATTTTGGAAACAGCAGAATAGTGGCATCTCTTGGCCAAACGGAGTAGTTGCTCTGACTCACCTGATAGGTAAATAGACCAGTTTCTTTAGAACTGGGATAATTGCTGACACTGCAAGTTACAGAAGGTATTTAAAGCCCTCGGCTCAGGGCACGTAGGGTACTTTTCATTTGGACTTTCTCCTGACATACCAGAAGCAAGACTGCCAGTACAAAGGAAATGGAATCTTTCATTTACTTTCTTTGGACTTCAACTTACTACGAACTTAAGGTAGACTTTAGATAACAGTTATAGTGCATTTTTCAGATATATTTTCCACTTTTATTTCTTTTATTTTTTTGACCAAATTAGTGCATCTTTTAGTCCTAACTGTATGATTCTAAATTATTATAGTAAAAACATTTGTTTTTTAGAAATCTGCCTGAGCAAGATTTTTCATATTGTTTGTGTGTGTGGTCATGGGATGTTTAATAATAATCTGTGATCAAACTGTTATTGCTAAGGGGTGTCACTATAAGCTACCAAATCGAGCAAGGGTCTGTAACGGAAAATCTGGATAAAAGATATGGGGGATACCAAAGTCTCAAATAAGTGTTTGTGGGTATTTGAACCAGGTTATTGCATGCCTTGTGGAAGAAGGCAGAATTAGGGTTACAACGCTACCCTGAAGAGGTCGTAATGCCTGGATCTTCCCCCTTTGTGTAACAGCCAAGAAAGGGTTCTCATTTGGCTGCAAGACTCGAGACTGGTATTGTACCCTCATCCAGAGTAAAGAAGGGACCCTGGGACTTTGTGGCGAGTGTTCACTTGTGAAGCCAATGAGCACTATAGAGGGACTCGAAGAGGGTATCCCCTGTTTTCCCCTCCTTATCACGGATTGCACTTGGGGTGGGCACTGTGAGCTCAGTGGACCTAACCCTAAGGAGTGGGCTTGTGACACATGCTGCCTGTGTTTGGGCTGTTGCTGCCTCAGTCGTAGGTGACTGCCTGGGCTTTATGCTTAATGTGACCCCTCAGTCTGGAGTACTTTTTAGCTTCTGATGTGATCTTTTCAGTCCAGAGTAACGTTCTAGCTTCTGATGTGACCCCTCGGTCCAGAGCAACTTGTGTTTTTCTGCCTTATGGAGTGACTGTTTCAGTGTTATTAACTGTTCATTAAATGGGATCCCCTGTTTTCTGCAGTTCTGGTGTTTGCCTCTTGTGTTTGGACAGACTGTTTGCTTCTAAAAGAAGTTTTCCTCCTTAGCCTAGCTCCGATTGGGTTCCAGAGTGGTATCTGGAGGAGCGGGAGCTGGAGAACCATCAAGGGAGACATTGAGAGGCCTGCCTGGTGAAGACTGACTACAAAGACCCCTGTGGCGAAGTTGGCAAGGCCAGGCAGGTGAAGATCAAGGTTCTTCACCCCTCCACTGTACCAGCTCTGCACTCGGAAGGTCCAAGGGCACCCCGGTTCCATCAGGTCTGGTAAGTCAGGCCAACCAGGTATATTGACTTATTTTGGCTTTAATGCGCCCCCCCTCCACAAACTAATCATCTTCAAATACCCCTAGACAGGGAGGGGGGATGCTTACATATGCATCCTAGTATCTTTTTTGCCCTTGCTGCTGCTTTCTTGCACTGCGTGGAGTGCTTCAGGTCACTAGTGATCATCACACCCGGGTCCTTCTCCTTTCATGCAGATACCTGGACTCTACTCAGGTAGTACTCCGTCCTGAAATTCTTGGCTCCAATGTGCATAACTTTGCATTTCTTGGCATTGAAGCCAAGCTGGCAGATCCTGGACCACCTCTCCGGCTTTTCCAGATCATTCTGTAGGTCTTGTATCCCTTCAGCTGTGTCCACTCTCCCGCAGCGCTTGGTGTCATCCATGAATAGGCACATTTTGCCCTTAATGCCATCCCCAGTGTCATTGATAAAGACATAGAACAACACCAGACCCAGCACCGAGCCCTGTGGGACCCCACTGGTGACCTCTCTGGTGCCAAATAACTCTCTCCCAACAACCACCCTCTGGGTTCTGTCCCTCAGCTAGCTTTCCTCCCATCTGGACATCTTATCCCCAATCCTGAGATCCGCCAACTTCCTGATCAACCTTTTATGGGACACAGGGTCAAAAGCCTTGCTAAAATCCAGATTGAGGATGTCTACCGCATGGCACCTGTCTGCTGTCTTAGTGACCCAGTCAAAGAAGTCAATCAGATTTGTTTGACATGAACCCTTCCCCCACCAATGAATCCATGCTGCCTCAAACCCTGGAGACCATACTCCTCTAAATATTCTGCCAACCTTTCCTTAAGTATGGTTTCCATGAGCCTGCACATGATTGAGTTCAGACTGATTGGTCAGTAATTCCCTGGGTCATCCTTGGGACCGCTTTTGTCAGATCATTTGTAGACATTTTCTTTGCAGTTAGAAACATAAAACATTGATGCTGTCTGCAATGAAGGGTCTTTAGGATTGCCCAGATGGTCCCTGCCTAGTCTTTGTCTGCAGACCCTAGCTGGTCTGCATCGTCCTTCCCCCTTCCATGCCTATTTATTTATTTGTTTTTGATTACTGGGTAGGTGCACGAGACATAGAAAAATGCCTATTTTTAGGCATGGCCCAGGAGAGTACAAACAATGACAATTATGATCAAAACAAAGTAGTAGAAGTACATTAAATACAAAAACAATGAGCGGCTTGAAGGGAAATAATGAACAGTTTGAAAGGAAATAAATTAATATTCTCCTATGTCTATCCTATGCATGCCTGAATCCCCCTACTATTTTCACCTCTACCGCTACTGCTGGCAGCCTGTTTCAGGCATCTACAATTCCTTCAGTGAATACTTCCTCACATCCCTCTTAAACCCACCCTCCAGCTTCATAGCATGCCCTATGGTCCTGGTGCTCTTTCTCATTTGAAATAGACACCACTCCTGTACCGTGTTTACCCCTGTTAGGCACTTGTAGGTCTCTATTATGTCCCCTCTCCTCTCTTCCAGGGTGTACATATTGAAGTCCCAAAGTCTGTCCTCATAGGGTTTTTGGTGCAAACCCTGGACTATTTTATTTGCCCTCCTTTGGACTGTGTCCACCCTATGTCCTTTTTGAGGTACGGCTTTCCACTGGACATGATACTCTACGTGGGTCTTACCAATGAGCGATATAGTAGCAACATCAGCCTCTTCCTCCTGCTGTAGATACCCCTTCCTGTGCATCCCACTGAGCTATGATAACTCCAAGGTCCATTTAGTGCTTGGGGACAGTCAGTAACCCCACTTTCCCCCATTCTGTACTCAGCTTCTGGGTTCCTATGCCCTAGTTGCATGAGTTTGCACTTTTTGACACTGAATCCCAACTTCCAAGCTTTTTTTTTTTCCCAGGCCAGTTACCATCTGCCCACCCACACACATAGCCCTGCCACTTACCACTCCTCGGGCCCCTGCCAGGATACACTCTGGATTGTTTCCCAGAGTGGGGCTGCAGGAGAAGGACCCAACCACCCAACGGACAATGGGATTTGACCCCAGGATGCTTCTACCCAAGGATTATAGCCTGGCTTAACCACCAGGGCAGGGCCGATGGGAAAGGGCCCGTTCCCCCTACAGAACATGGGATTTATCCCAGATGGTGCTGTGGGTGGTGGAGCAAGACCAGTAGCATGGGGCGGCCATCATCCTGCTGGCCCAAGATTTTCTCCTTTGAAGCTCCCCCAGGAGGTGGGACGTGCAATGATGTAAGGGCATGAATGCCAATGTCCTTCCCTGTCTCCAACTATATAGGCGCTGAACACTGAAAGCAGCTCTGGCCTTCGCCAGTGGTCACTTTTTGCACCAGACACTTGGGTCCCCCCCCCCCAGAGGAGGAGAACAGTCCCCAGGATGCTCAACCCTACTTCCCTCAGCCGGCCCTCTAACTCCTGAGTTCATTCTCGAACTCAGGGCATCGCGAGCAGAAGTCTAAGTGCTGTGCCAGCAGGCCGGCCAATTGTCAAGCTATTAACCACTCCTCAAGTTTCCCCAAGATCCCAATGTATTTTATTCACCCCTGTCCTAAGTGTCCACCCTATTACCAATTTTGGTGTCCTCTGCAAAAGGTATACCTTTTCTTCCAGTTCTGCAGTGTCGCATATGAGGACACTAAAGAGGACCTGTCCCAGTACTAAACCCTGCAGCCCCCCTGTGGTTACTCTCCCATCATTGGAGTAAGTGCCAGCCACACCTCTGTCTCCTATCCTTTAACCAATTTCTAAGCCAGTTCACCACTTTTAATCTCACCCCATGGCTACTCAGTTTCTTTATCAGTCTCTTGTGTGGCACATTGTCAAAGGCTTGGCTAAAGTCCAAATAGACCATGTTCATTACCCTCCCATAATCTACTTTCATGGTCACCCAGTCAAAAAAATCAGTCCCCCCATGAATCCATGTTGCCTGTTGTCTTGGATTCAAGCTACTCTACCAACCTTTTCTTTAACTGGGTTTCCAATAATTTATTTTATTTATTTAATTTTGGTAACCGGGTAAACCCACTGAGACCAAGACAGACCCTTTTTAAAGGATGACCTGGGATTAATTACAGGTAAAACAATCCATAAAGTTACACAGCAGTAATAGGTTGACATTTTGTAAGTTAGCACAGTTTTCAACAGACAGTAGTACAGCGAGCATAGATTGGTGTACATCAGATCTTGCAGTGTTTATAATACAAATTCGAGTTTACAGTTAGACAATTTTCAAACACTCAACATAGGTTAACAATTAGGTGACATTTGTGGTTAATTTCCCCACCACTGAGGTAAGACTGACAGTTCCTAGCCTCCTCGCTGCTGCCGCTCTTATGTATAGGGACCACGTCTACTCTCTTCTAGTCTACCTGAACCACAACTGTTTCCAGAGACCTGTTGAATAAGACCATCAGTGGGGCAGCTAGCACTTCCCTGGGTTCCTTCAGTACTCTAGGGTGTATCACCTTTTAGTCCTGTAGCCTTGTCCACTTCCAGAGCTGCAAGTCCCTTCAGGGCTGTTTTCTCTGAAAATTGACGTGTGTCCATCCTCTTTGTTCCTGCTGCTCCTTGGTGGTCTGTCCCCCTTCCCCCCACTGTGGAGACTGAGCAAAAGCACCTGTTAAAGATGACTGCTTTCTCTTGGTCCTGTTCTGTACAGTTTCCCTCTGCCGTCCTCCTCATCCTCATTATCCCTCTCCTTGCCTTCCTCTTCTCACTTATGTACCCAAAGAAAGTCTTATCCTGTTTAGCTATTCCCTTGGCTATCCTTTCCTCTGCACCTTTGCTCTCCGCACTTCCTTTTCTGCTTATCTCTGCTTTACGTGGTTTAACCCCCTCCCTCTGTATTTCTTTATACCTTCTAAATGCCACCCTTCTCACTTTAACCACCTTGGCCATTTCCCTAGACAAGTACAGTTGCATAAGAACTTACTGTAACAGTAGATCTTCGAGAGTATCTCTTGTAGCAGGTCATAACACATGGGATATCAGCTGCAAGCATCATTTCCTCCATATGACTTTTCAGCAGTCGACCCTGGGACTTTCCCCTAATGTTACCACGTGGTGTCTGTATAGCATGTATAAAAGGGGGAGGTCCCAGCTACTCCTTAGTTCTTTTTCATCCTAGCGGCAGAATGAGAAACCATTTCTCAGGCCTCCGATGGGAACCGAGGAGGGAAATAAGGCAGCAGCTCATGGAGTTGTGAAAGGACAGGAACAAGGAACCCTTCTGAAGTAACAGCAGGGGGGAAGGTGGGTGGGGCTGCATGACCTGCTGCAAGAGATACTCCTGAAGATCTACCCTTATGGTAAGTTCTTGTGCAACTGTACTATCTTCTTTGAGACAATCTCTTGCAGCAGGTCATAACACATGAGAAGATTCCCAAGCAGTTATTATGCCAAGGGGAGAAGGAAACAAACTATCAGGACTTAGGACAGGAGGCCTTGTAAAATGGCCTGTCCAAAACCAGTTTGCTTCTTGGAAGCGATGTCTAGACTGTAATGTTTCATGAATGTATGTAGAGTAGACCATGTGGCGGCATCGCAGATTTCTAAGGCAGAGACGCCTGGGAAACAAGCCGTGGAGGCAGCCATGCCTCTGGTAGAATGGGGTTTTATAACCCCTGTGAGAGGTTTGTCGTGTTTTGTATAGATAAACGAAATGCAGTTGGCCAACCATGTGGACAAGCATTGCTTCGAAACCTGAACACCCTGATTTCCAGGGGTGAAAGAAACAAAATGTTGCTCAGTTTTTCGCAACTGTGAGGTGCAGAGAAGATGAAGGCTCAATGTTCTGTGCACATCGAGAGTATGAAGCAGGGATTCCCTGGATTCGCAGGCTCCGCATAGTACACTGGTAAGTGGATAGCCTGGTTTAAAGTAAATTCAGAAACAACCTTTGGCAAAAATGATGGGGTGGTGCATTAAGTCATGCTATCTTTATGAAACTGCAGGTAGGGAGGTTTGCTCATTAGTGCCTGTAACTCTGAAATACATCTACCCAGCATAATGGCAACTAAGAATATAGTTTTCCAAGAAAGATAATAGAGCTCGCTGGATTCAGTGGGCTCAAAAGGATGCATCAATTTTTTAAGCACAAAATTCAAACCCCACACAGGAACTGGATCCCGGATAGAGGGAATGAAGGTGCAGAATGCTTTTTAAAAAGGTTCTGATCAAAGGTAACCGGGGCAATGATTTGTTGCCCACAGGTAAATGGAATGTGGCAATGGCCGAAAGGTGGACTTTTACAGAAGAATATTTCAGTCCACCGTCTGACAAGGAGAGCAGATAGTCTAAGATGCTCTGAGGGGAGCACTCATAAGGATCTGAGTTCTGCGTAGATGCCCTAATGGAGAAGAGTTTCCACCTCATAGAGTAAGAAGACCGCATAGATGGTTTCCTGGCAGCCCGGAGGACTTCTGCCACTTCTGGGGACACCGTGAAGTTCGAGAGGACTATATCCCCCAGGCATGCAGATGGAGGGAGTGAAGGTCTAGGTGTAGCAGGGAGCCTTGCGGCTGGGACAACAGACCTTCGATAATCAGCAGAGGTAGGGGATCCAGTTCTAAGAGCTGTAGAAGCAGAGGGAGTGAAATTTGTCATGGCCAGAATAGTGCTATGAGAAACATAGATGCCCCATCTCAGACCAGTTTGAGTAGTACTCTCTGAGTGAGAGGAAAGGACGGGAAGGAGTAAAGAAATCTTCCTGTCCAGGAAAGAGATAATGCATCCCGCCACACAGTTCCAGGATTGCACTTGAGAGAGCAGTAAAGAGGCAGTTTTGTGTTTTGCAGAGAGGCAAATAGGTCCAACTCTGGTCAGCCCCATTGGTGAAAGATGGCATTTAGGATGTCTGGTAGGATTTCCCACTTGTGGGCCCATGCAGTGGATCTGCTCAGGGCATCTGCCAGGGTGTTGGACACCCCGGAGATGTGGATCGCCAGAAGATGGATATTTCTCTGGATTGCCCAGTACCAGACCCTCATCGATTCTCTGCAGAGAGGGTATGGATGGGTGCCTGCTTGCTTGTTTAGGTAGTGGACTGCCACAGAATTGTCTGATTGCACCTGAAGGCAACCCGGGGAAGGAGAGTCTCAGATGCTTGTAAGGCACAGAGGACTGCCCTCATCTCCAAGACATTCATGTGGAGACGGGTCTCTAGCGGCATCCAGGATCCTTGGGACTAGATGTGCAGGAGATGAGCACACCATCCTGTCAAGGAGGCATCTGTAGTCAGAATAAGACATGGGACAGGAGAATGAAATGGCATGCCTCGCATTAAGTTGTCCCTGGACTTCCACCATTGTAGAGCTCGAAGAGATGGGGAAGACATCAGGACCAGGGCATCAAAATCATCCTCTTCTGGTCCCATTGGATTCTCAGGGACCACAGAAGGACCCTCATTTCAACCTGGCACCAGTGACTGTTGGAATTGTGGCCGCCAAATGTCCCAGGAGGCGCAGGTAGTCTTGTGCCTAGACCAATTGCTGGACCCTTGTCTGCGCGCCAAAGCAAATTGGCATCCACCCGAGCCATTGGCAGGTATGCCATTCTCGAGGAAGCTTCTAACACGGCTCCAATATAGAGGAAGCATTTTGCTTGGTCCATTTTGGACTTCAAATAGTTTACTGCTATCCCCACCTGGGCGAACAACTGCAGGGTTCAATAAAGCATGTGGAAGGGGAACTGTTTTGATGGCACGTTTTGTGAGCAAAGCATCGATTTCGTTCCATAAGACCAACGCTTGGTCTGGGGGGTAATGAGAGACCCTTGACTGCAAAGCAAGGGGACTATCTGTGAACTCCAATGTTCATCCTGACTTGATCAATTGCAGGAACCACAGGTCATAGGAGATGGCTTGCCACCCTTGTAGGTGCAGGGAAACCCTGCCCCGACGGCCGTGGGAATGGTTTCCGGTTCCACGACCAGAGGAAGACCTTCAGACTGAAGGCTGGCCCTGCTGGGGAGCAGTAATGATGTAATGGGATGTTTTCTGAGCATTTCTAGGACCAGGCAACGTCAACTGAGGCTTTCGCTTATTGGCAGGTAGTCTTTGAGCACTGGTACACGCCTCTCTAGTTTAAGCTCCTCTCCCCATGTCCTTTCTGTGCCCTGCCTCATTTCACACTATAGCATTACCCTGACTTATTCCCTAAGCTATGTAATGCCCTCCTCAAACATATCACTCTTACCTCCCTCCCTCTCTTGTCCCCTGGTTGCTCCCTGCCCTCTGGCTTTGCCCCCTTCCTCCTTGTACTCCTCCTCCTCCCTACCCTATCTTGCTGCATAGGTTCCTGTCGCAGCTAGTGTACATAGGTTCTTGTATCGTAATATGTATTCTACTTTTTTCTAAAGATATGTGCATGCTCTCATTGTTTACACTTGCATGACCACATGGTATGAACAAAAATTTGTTGTAACACTGTATATATTCTGCTTTGTACCTATCATTTATTTTTGCATTACTGTATTGTTTGTACTCCCATTTGTATTAACACTGTATATATTGCTGCCTTGTAACCATATATGTGAATGTCTAGGCTCATCTTGTAAATGAGTTCTTCTCAATGATGCTTACCTGGTTAAATAAAGATTGATTGATTGATTGATTGTAGGGGCAGCCCCTGGAGGATCCCCTGAAGGCTGGTTTTGCTTTTGGATGGTGCAGGGTCTGGACTGATTGAAGGGTATGACCTGAGAGTCCTTCAACATTTCTTGGGTCTGTGGACCAAAGAGGTGATTACCCTTAAAGGGAGCATTAAGATTAGATTGCTGCACATCCTTTGAAAATCCTGACACTCTGAGCCAGGCGTGATTTCTAAGACAAACACCTGCTGAGGACGTACAAGCCGCAGTATCAACGGCATCATAGGTGGCCCTGAGCAGGTGGTGGAAAACAGCCACCGCTGTAGACATCTTGGCAGTCAGATCCTCCTGGGCAGAACCCACAGGAAGGGACTGGACCGTTGCCTGGGAGGCTTTTAGGATTTCCTCCTGATATTTCAGGAGGTGCCCCATGTGATTAAGTATACGGAGAAACATAGTAGCCAAGGCGTAAACCCTTTTCCCCATAACATTCAATTTCTTGGATTCCTTAACATGGGGTTGAGCACTTATGTGCTGAGGCCTAGAGGACCTCTCATGAGTGGCATTGATCACCACAGAGTCTGCCTGAGGCAGAGACGTGAAATAGGGGTGGTCCATTGGGGCCTGATAGATCTTATCAGCCTTACGAGGATTGGAGGGGAATTTTGAAAGTTTGCTTCCAAATGCCCAAATAGCCTCTTCAAAGGCATCCACCTAAAAGGGGACGACCAGAGTGGGACATTCCGGTACATCTAAATGCTATACCAACTTCTTTTTTGAAGCATCCTACTCAGTGCTTTGGAACCCAAACGTTTTCTGGGGGTGTATCATAATGTCTGAAAACATGGGATCATCTGGCAGAGAACATGGGAGTTCAGGGGTAGGTTCCCCCTGAACTGACAAGACGGCTGAGGAGGACGAGGAGATTCCTGGTCCATACCTATCCTTATCCTCCAGGTCAGCCAAATCCCAGTCCTGCAGGAAAGGGTCATCCATGTCTACACCCTGAGGATGAAAACCCAGGGAGACGGGAAGAGCTGGCCCTCCTCAGGGTTGATGAAGCCCGAGAGGGAGCAGAGACTGGAGCCGACCCTTCAGTGGGGGGGGGGGCGAGGGGTCTGTGTAAGGTCCAGGATAGTATTTGCTAGAGCCTGGACAATAGTCATGGCCATCTGCTCATTGGAAGTAGCCGGGATAGTATAGACTGAGTGAATAGGGACCACTGACATTATTGAAGAAGGCAGTGGAACCAAGCAAGCAGCCATTGATGAGGGGTGTGTATAGGACCCCAGGATCATCGACAAGGGCGCTAGCATAGAGCCCTTTGTGGTAAGGCCGGTCATTGACGAGAGGATCGTCGATGGGCCAGAAGCCATCATCGGCAGACGATGGCTAGAAACCACAGAGGAGGGAGGCAGTGATGGAAGCTGCAATTTCACCTCAGAACCCACCGTCGACGGAGGAGCCATTGACGAGGGAAGAGAGAAGCCTACAATCGTCAACAGTGCAGAAGACGATGTTACAGTGGCAACCTTCTCAGTACTTACTTTTCTGGTAGTGATTGGGGTACTCGTCAATGACAAGGACATGGCAGAAATGTGCTTTGTTATCCTGGCATGTTTCTTACCAGGACCATGTCCCATCAATGAGGAGGGCTCACCTGCAGAGTGGTGAGACCCAGAGGAGGATGTTGAAGACTCCCTGGGCTTGGAGCATTGCTGCTGCTCCAGAAGGGCAACCTTTTGCTTCATGGACTCACAAAACTGCTGAAGCCTTTAACGTTTAGTGGCCTTGTTGAACCGCTTACAGAGAATACAATCCCAGGTGTCATGTTCAGGACCAAGGCACCGAACAGAAACGTTGTGGACGTCCTCTGTAGCAATTCTGTGACCTCAGGTACACTTTTGGAATAAGGGATCCGAAGACATCAGTAGATGACCCTGTTTAGAATGAACGTTTGGTCGGTCAAACTCTTCATCGACGACTGGTAAGCAGAGCTCAGAAGGAGGACTTGTTGCATGCAGGTCATGGTTGAAAAGAACTGAGGAGTAGCTGGGACCTCCCCCTTTTATACACGCCATACAGACACCACGTGGTAGTGATAGGGGAGATCCCAGGGTCGACTGCTGAGAAGTCATGCGGAGGAAATGACTCCTGCGGCTGATATCCCAATGTATTATGATCTGCTGCAAGAGATTGTCTCAAAGAAGATCTGTAACTGTCTTTTTCATTCTGCTTTTACTCCCTTCATGCAGAGGCTGTTTGTCTTAATTATGCCCTCCCTTATTTTTCCCTGTTGTATCTCTTCCTCTCCCTGGTAATCCCCCCATGAGGCAATTTCTGAGGCAGTCTTACATTCCTTTAAAAGTCCTAAAGTCCAGGACCCTCATCCTTGTGTGGTTTGCCTCTGTTTTCATCTTAATTTTAAAACACACTGTACAGTGATCATTGGTACCTAGGGGACTGCCCACTGCGATGTCTGCAACGCTGTCCCTGTTTGTAAGCACCAGGTCCAGCACTGCCTTGTTCCTTCTGCATTTACTGACTAGCTGCCTGTGAAAAGCCCCTTGTAGGGAGCAAGGGAGTCGAGCATGACCCTGCTCCTTGCTGAAGCTGCAGTTGGAAGGCTCCAATCCTTGCAGACTGAAGGCATCAAGTCAACAAAAACTAAATAATAAATAATAAATAAGTAGCAGCACCTCCCTCTTACTTGCCATCCTTATGATAGCTTCCCTAAGTGCCTTATTTTTTTTTTTGTTAGTTGTTTAACCAGGTCTAGCATACTAAGCTGAAAGCTTTTTTAGAGGTGCGACCTGGGAGCACAGGGAAGTTAAGTGACTTGCTCAGGGTCACACAGTCTGCAAGTGGAAGCTGTGGGATTCAAACCCAGTTCTGGTCTGCTGGGTGTCACCAGATTTGCAGCTCAGAGCCTTAAACCACTGCACTATACTGCCTCCCTAAATCCTTATTCAACTTCTCTCCCTGTGCTGGGGGTCTGTATATCATCTCTGTAAGGATAAGGGCCCCAACACTTGTCTCCAGGATGACCCACAGCACCTCAACCCTTCCGTTTTCTGTGGGTGCCTCTGGACTTCTGTGTCCTTGATTCCCTCTTTTGCATAAAGGACAGCCTCCCCTTCCTTCCCTGCCTCCCCTGAACAGAGAGTAGCCTGGTATGGCCATGTCCTGTTCGTGGCTGTTAATGCACCATGACTCCATTAGGGCCACCAATTCTAGGCCAGCCTCTTCCATGATGGCCCCAAGGTCCGGAATCTTAACTCCCAGACTCCTTGCATTTCTTACTTCCTCCCTCCCTGCTTCATCCCTCCTTTTTTTATTTACTGTATTTTTTCCCCTTCTGTCCCAACCTGCCTCACACCCAGCCCTGTCACCCACCTTCTCTAGGACTTAACTCTCTCACGTTCCTCCCTGCCTCCCCTCCCCCAGGGTGGGGCACCAAAGGGGGATACAACCCCCAGCAGAGTGAGAGTGTGGTGTCAGGAGAGCAGCTTGGTTGGCGGTGCGGGCCCTGCGATGCAAGACGAGTGTCATCCTGCTTAGGTCAGGGATGTTTTCCTGTTTCTTCCACAAGCCCCATGACATCAGTGGAGTGCTCAACAAGCATGCCGGTGTCCTTCCTCACTGGGCCCTGGGTCTTGCTGCACTGCCACCACAGACTCAAACCCTCCCTCCCTCACTCTGCGAGGTAAAGACTGTCCCCTTTGGGCGATCAACTAACCTCTTCCGGCTGGCCCTCAGCTGACCTGGGCTTGTTTCTGAACCTGGGTTATTGGCGCTGCAAGCAGTAGCACTACTGTTCACTAGCGAGCCAGCTACTGCTTCATCTGTCCTGCCTGTGCTGTTCCCTGATGCTCACCGTGCACCACCGCTTACCTTGTTACCTTCTCCATTACCTGTTTCCTTTACTCCTCCTTTCTTGCTTCTCTAATTTATATCCCCCTTCTTAGTGTGTATTAGATATACTAGACAGGGGCTGTGTTGGGCTGACCTTCAAG
This sequence comes from Neoceratodus forsteri, assembly GCA_016271365.2. Lineage (NCBI taxonomy): Eukaryota > Metazoa > Chordata > Ceratodontiformes > Ceratodontidae > Neoceratodus > Neoceratodus forsteri. The sequence goes on along the minus strand of CM028138.1, from coordinate 484,308,874 downwards.
TGTAGCAGTGAGAGAGCAGTAGTTAGAATTTATTTTATTTTGTTATTAGTTTGTTATATTTTTTGTTTGTTTTGTTTCGTGTTATAGTGTGCTCTGTCTGCTTTGTTTATCTTGGATCTTCAATTAGTAGTCCAATAACAAAAACAGAGATGAAGTCATGCTGAACAATACTAGCATCTGCTAACACCAGTGTCTCCTAAATTATTTATCAACTGTTTTACTGTTTTGTCTCAATTTATAATCTGCAGTGGAGTCTGAGAATTACTTGTATCGGTCCAGTGTTGGTGGCCGAAGAGAGCGGTGTGAGAAGTCTTGCTAAAGGTGAAGCAGAGGTTTTGAAATCGGTACCTGAGGCCAGTGTCTGAAGGAGTCGTAAGGAGGAAAAACGCTGAAGTGATCCTGCTGTGGTTGGTGGTGGAGTGTCGGGGAAACTCTGTCCTGGTTCCTGACTTTGGCCTGGTGGTGCGCCGGGGTGCTGTTGCCAGAGGGTGGCTGCACCTGCGATGCTTCTGTTCTACTGCACGGCGACTGGTGGGTGGCCATAGTGACGGCAGGGTCTGGGGAGAGGGTTAAGGTCCAGGTGGGATTCTTCCGGCTTTGGTTAACAACAAGGCCTGAATAGGTGTTTGATATTTCCAGCCTTAATCCAAGTGGAGAATTGTTCCCGGTGTTCCTGGTTTGAGTGGGACAGCTTAATCTGGATATCCTACCTGTTTCATTTTCCGACTGCTTGACTGAGGAGAGAACAGCCCTGTTTTGGGAAAACTGGCTGGTAGAAAAGGCTATGGACCAAATGTTTGAGTGTCTCCATATTCTTTTTAAACTGCAGCGTTCTGTGTTTTGGTATTTCTCAGACTTTAGTCTATTATTCAAACATTGGGACAGTGTTAATGAATATTTCTGGTTCTTTATGGTAGTGAGAGCCCACAGAAGAACTTATTCATGACACTGTGGTTCCTAGGAGGTGGGAGCTCCTGGATGTGTTTGTTCTATTTCATTTAAATTCTTGAATCTATCGACCTCAGAAGTGGGGGTTTCGAAGGCCTGCAGTGGGACATTTATTGGTCCTAGGTGGTGAGAGCCCTATGGACTAATTCTTCTATAAGAACTTTTTTGGTCTGGACTTCTTATCTGAAAATTATCTCATTATTTTATATATATATATATATATATATATATATATATATACACTGTATGTGTGTGTGTGTGTGTGTGTATCTGTTTATATTAAGTTGCATTAGTATGATAATTCTGTGATTTGTGTATAGTTGAGAGCTTGCACATTTTTTGTGTGAGGTTGTGTAATTTTATTTAGGGTGGGATTTGGGGTTTTTATTTGCAGTAGGGCACGTAATAGCTGATTTTGGGAATAGCAGGTTGGAGTTTAGGCTCCTTTTAGCATGTGTTGGCAGCTTACACTTCCTGTTAGGCGCTACTCCCCGTCCGCGCTCTGGGACCTCCGCCCTTTTAGCTGCCCCCCATTGTCTGCGGCGGTCTATGTGCAGGGCGTTGGGGATAGTGGGCAGAAGGCAGAGGGGTGGAGGCCCTTGACTGGGGGGAGTGGGGTGGCCGAATTGGGGTAGTGAGGACCAGGAGACGCCCTGGGGCGAAATGGAATCCTGATTGAGGTTTGCCTTGTCTGGTGCCCATACCCAAGGGCTCCACATTAAGTGGGCTGGTAGCTCGGCTGGCCCTGGTATCTCGTCCAACTCGCACAGTGTTGTGCAGTGCTAGATCTATTAAAAGCAAAACAGCTGTTATAGCTGATCTTGTTGAGTCAGCAGATCTGGCTTGTATCACTGAGACCTGGCTGGATGAGAATGCTGGCCCCATTTTTAGTGGTAGCAATTCTGGACGATTTCTCACTGATACACTCTGCGAGATTGGATCGAAGGGGTGAGGGTGTAGTAATCTCTTTTAAATCGGAACAGAACCTCGTTGATGTTCCAGTTGATGGAGTCAGATCCTTCGAGTGTGATGTGGCCACAGGTGTGGGCTGCAGGATCATTCATATCTATCTTCCACCCAGTGCTGAGAAGTTGTTCCTGCAGGAAGTTGCAGATTTCATTGTTGACATGGTATTGGAGTCCCCCAGATTGATGGTGCTGGGTGACTTCAGTGCCTGGGTCGATGACAAAGTCTTGCCATTTAGTAAAGACTTCCTCCACCTTATGTCTTCATTGGGCTTCACACAGGCAGTTGCCTCTGTGACTCACATTAAAGGCCACTCGTTGGATCTGATTTTCTTCCTGGGGATGGAAACCTCCAACTTGGTGGTGGAACCAGTCGGATGTTCCTATCATCACATCATACGGTTCAGCTCTTTTGTTCCCCCTTATAGATCTGCTCCTGTGGAGATGGTTCAGTACTGCCCTTTGTGGAGTGTGACCCCAGAGGGTCTTTTGGTGGAACTGGACCTATTGGGATTACCGGATGCAAGCGAGGGTCCCAAGAACCTTCTACAAGTCTATAAATGGGCTGTGATGGGGGCTCTGGATGTCTTGGCTTCTGTCCCAGTTTGCCCTCTCACCCTTGGTCCCCCTGGTTCAATGGGGCCTTGAGGGAGTTGAGGCAAGAGGGGCGAAGGTTAGAACGTAGCTGGCGGAGAACTGGCTTGGATGCCGACAGATTTATACTGATGGAATATTTTAGAGACTATCAGTCAGCAGTCTCCCATAAGAAGCTAGAATTCCTGTCCAAGGAGATTGCTGCAGCTCAGAATTGACCAGCTCAGCTCTTTCGAACTGTGAACAGCCTGTACAATTCAGCCTGTCTGCAAGTTCGGAGAGCGTTTTCTCATGAAAAGTGTGAGGAGTTTGCTCACTTCTTTGCTGATAAGGTTGTCGACATCAGGTCTGGGATCCATTCAGCTTGTTCTTTGGGGGGGGGACTGTTGTCGGCGGAATGTCACTACACTTCGGTTTTGCTGGATGGAGTTTGAATGGCTGGAGATCAAGGATGTCATGTGGATTTTCAGGGATATGCAGTCAACCTGTTGTAGTTTGGATCCAGGTCCTACTCGCCTTTTATTAGGCTGTATTGATGTCATCAGCCCAGTCCTTACGGAGATAGTCTGGTGTTCACTGGAGGTGGGTGAGTTTCCTTGCTCCCTGAAGGAAGCAGTGGTGACTCCCCTTCTCAAGAAATCTTCACTTGACCCAGACTGCCCCGCTAACTACCGACCAATCTCTTATCTTCCCTTTGTGGGGAAGGTTATTGAGAAGGTTGTGGCGATACACTTGGAGAGCCATCTTACCATCTATGACATGTATGATCTTCTCCAGTCCGGTTTTCGTAAGAGGCATAGCACTGAGACCACTCTGGTTTGGGTGCTCAATGATGTCCTGATTAGGAGAGACCAGAAATCCCATACCATCTTGTTATTTCTGGATCTCTCCTCAGCTTTAGACACTGTGGACCGAGGGGTGCTGCTGGAACTTCTGCGTGTCATCTGTGGCCTGTCTGGTATGGTCCTCAGATGTTTTCATTCCTTCCTCACTGGCAGGTCACAATTAAATAGTCTCATGGATTTATTCCTCTGAGGCATTCTCTCTGCTGTGTGGGGTGCTGTAGGTCTCCGTGCTGTCCCCCTTGTTGTTCGCAGTGTATATGCTGCCATTAGGAGACATTGTGAGGTGGTATGGGCTGAGGTTTCACTGTTATGCAGATGATACACAGCTCTACCTGTCCTGTGCACCCAACCCGAATAGTGTGCTCATGGTGTTCAACAACTGCCTAGCAGAAATCCAGGATTGGACAAATACCAGCTGAATTCCGATAAGACCGAGGTGTTGTTGTTGTTGGTGGATCCCGGTCACTGGTTAGAGGGGTTGGGGACGGGTAATTCCTCAGGGCTTTGGCTAGGAGAGTTCCAGCTACCGACCTCGGAATAGATGCGAAACCTGGGGATATTACTTGATGACGGTCTGACGCTTTGTTCCCAGGTGTCAGCTGTGGTCAAGTCTTCCTTTTAGCATCTGAGGAATATTGCCCAGATTAAACACCTAGTTCCGTCTGGTGACCTTCCAACTTTGATCCATGCTTTTGTGACTTCATGCCTGGACTACTGTAACTCCCTTTACCTAGGGCTTCCGGGGGTTGATATCTGCTGCTTGTAACTGGTGCAGAACGCTGAGGCCAGGCTGCTGTCTGGATCATCCCATTCCAGTCTTATTTTTTAATTTTTTATTTTAGTCTTTGGCAACCAGGTAAGGCCCACTAGGCACAAGTGCCTGTTTTCAGGGGCGACCTGGGGGCACTGGGCAGTTAAGTGACTTGCTCAGAGTCACACAGTATGCAGGTGGAGGTTGTGAGACTCAAACTCGGGTCTGGTCTGCTGGATGTGTCAAGATCGTTCACACCTCATTCCTCTAACCTCTAGGCTATGCTGCCAGCCCATTATGCCTGTGCTGCGCAAACTACACTGGGTGCCAGTTCAGTGGCAGATCACTTTCAAGGTCGGTTTACTGACCTTTAAAGTCCTGCACGGACAGAGACCGAGCTACCTGCAAGAGCTCCTGCATCCTTATTGCCCCCTCCAACCTCTCCACTTGACTGACGAGGGATTGCTGGAGATTCCCAGAGTATGGTTAAAAACATCTGGTTTGCGGGCATTTTCATTTTCAGCCCCAACCCTGTGGAATTTTCTGCCTTATCAGATACATGAATGCCTGACACTGGAGAGTTTTAAGATTGCCTTAAAAACTTATTTATTTGAACTTGCTTTTAGTGCCATCTTGTAATTGGATTTCTATTATTGAATTGTATTTACATATTGAAAATGTATTTTACTATTTTATGGTTTTAATTGTAGTTTGTTGTACAGCGCTCTGGTACTCAGTGAAGAGCGCTATATAAATAATGGTTATTATTATTATTATTATTTCCACCCATGTCTTCTTGTGCCCCTGCCCTGGGGGAGTTTACTCCACTCTGGCCCTCTCTCTCTGCTGCTTCATCATCATCTGAGGGAGGCAATTGTTGCCTTCCTTAATTCTATAGCCTCCCCCAGCTAGTTTAAATGCTTATCCAAGTAGCATTTAAACCTCCCAGTAAGGACTGTGCTCCCCTTCTTGGAAGGATGCAGGCATTCTCCCCTGTAGAAGCCCACATCTTCCCAGGTTGTCCCCCAGTACCCAGTGTAGCCAAAACACTCCTCCATGGACTCTGCCTTCAACCAGTTGTTAAAAACCCTGGTATGGAGTGGGACTTTTCCTGACTTTCCCCTGTGCCCTGCTCGTTTAGGTAGTTCTTTGAGCAGTGGCATCCAAATGTTCAGGCAGTTTGTAGCATATGGGGAACCAAATGTTCAGGCAATTTGTAGCAAAGGGTAGCAAATATTCAGGTAGTCCATTTAGTACAGAGGCTCCAAAACATTGGACAGTCATGGGCTATGAACTTCAGTGGCTGGGCTACTAGCCTTACTGTTGGCCTGCTACTACCGGCACCTGCCCTGCCACTTATCCTGTCCATTTGGGGTATATTTTCTTGTCACAGGGGCCTTCTTTACCCTCCACCCACTTCTCGAGGATTTCTCTGTACAGTGGGGGAATTGCCCTGCCTAATCACTCCGCCCTTCCTGGGCTTTACATAAAATGGGGCCTTTTGCCTGCCTCATACTCTTTCCCTGGTCATTTCTCTAATGGGATCCGCCTTGCCCTTATTTCTGTCTCCGCCCTCCTGTAGCTCTTTAAGTACTTTGGACCTCCTGCCAATTGTTCCTGGCTGGAGCTTCCTTAATTAAACGGTAGGGAATTACCCTCTTATTCATCCCACCTGGCAGTCCTTTGCTGGAGCTGTGCTCTGCACCTTTGCCCTCTGGCCTGCCTCCATTTCACCCATAGTGGGCACTGACTAAGGCTTCACCCTCTATTCTGCCCCTACTGGACATTTCCAGATCTGGGGCTTGACTGCCCCCTTCCTTGTGGCCTGGCTGCTGTCTGTGGTTATCTTTTTGTTTAACAAAAACAAAACCAAAAAAATGCCCAGTATCGGGGCAGTCGGCACCTACCATACTGGTGCTGCCATTCACTCACTGCCCTGACCCAGGGTTAATCTGTGAGGCAGCTTGGCTGCTGAAGTAACTGACTGGTGGGCCTGTCTGGCCCGAGTCACAGCTGGCAGCATTGTGGGTGATCTTGCTGGGGTTTTGCTGCTCCACGCCCAACACTCCTTCTCACTGCTGAGGCCTCACTTTGGTTCCATTTCCTCTTCTCAGCTCTGTCTCACCACCACGGCCTGCATTACTCCGCTGCCACTGAGGGGCTCTACATAAATTTAAAAACAAGCATTTGTCAGTGCCGGAGTTCATCGTTGGGATTGCTGTTGATATGTAGTACTGATTGGCAGGACTACAGTTCCCAGCAGAAAGAACAAGTTATGCTACCAAGTTTACATTCCTGTTGAAATACAGTGAAGTGCATACCTGTTTCCTCAATTTGTGATCTGACTTTGAAGAATGACGATGTGTCTGTGGTTCAGAGAAGATGAGGGCACTGGAGCCCCACCATGGGTTGGGGGGGACACATTATGGTTAGAAATCCTAGCGCCCCGGGCGTTTGTTGGTATTTGCACTACAGATTTTCAACATGTCCTTTTGTGACCACCACCTCTTGAAAGCATTTGGGACCTCTGCTCATGAACAGTGGCACTGTGATTTTGGTAATCTGTCCCGAACGTTGATTTCTCATAGCGACTGCGCCATTCTGCACCAGATGTGCGAAAATACAGTTCGGGCAGTATGTGAAAAATTACAGCTGTACCATTCATAAGGAGGTGTGAAGAGATGGCAGTGTTGAACATCTGGAGTGAAAATATTAAAAATGCTCAAATACGTACATGGAAACTGCACAACGCACACTCGTAACAGTCATTTAGTGGAATAATTCCACCAAAATTTCAACGTAGGCATTTTGTGACCTCTGCTCATGAACACTGTCACTATGATTTTCTTACTCTGTCCCGAACGTTGGTTTCTCACAGCGACTGCGCCATTGTGTGCCAGATGTGAAAAAACAATTACCTTGCACTTCATGGCAGCTTAGATTCAATGCTAAGAAGTGCAAGGTAATGCACCTGGGAAACAAAAACCCAGGGGAAGAGTACACAATGGGGGTGAGATGCTAACAAGAACAAAAATGGAAAGGGACCTGGGATAGTCATATCAGATGACCTAAAGATGGGCAAGCAATGTGAGACGGCAGCAAGGAGGGCTGGGGGAATACTGGGATGCATAGGAGAGGCATCACCAGTAGAAAACAGGAAGTTATTATCCCTCTGTACAGACAGCTGGTCAGACCCCATCTGGAGTACTGCGTGCAGTTCTGGAGACCCAATCTCCATAAAGACATAGACAGGATGGAAGCTGTCCAGAGGAGGGCAACTAAAATGGTGCAGGGTCTGCACCAGAAGACATATGAAGAGAGACTAAAGGAGCTTAATATGTATAGCCTCGAGGAAAGGAGGGAGAGGGGGGACATGATAGAAACTTTCAAGTACCTCAAGAGAATCAACAATGTCCAAGAGGGTAGCATCTTTCAAAAAAAGAGGTATGCAAGAACAAGGGGGCATAATTTGAAGATAGAGGCCGGTGGCTCAGAGGTAATTTAAGGAAGTATTTTTTCACAGAGAGGGTTGTGGATGCATGGAATGGCCTTCCGGAGGAGGTTGTGGAGTCAAAAACAGTGGTGGAATTCAAGCATGCATGGGACAGTCATAAGGCCATTCTAGGGGTTGGGGGTAGGAAGAAGTAGGCTGCTGGTTAACTAGGATCTGCAGCTTATCCAGTAGGCAGGGAAATGGGCAGACTGGGTGGGCCAAGCGGTCCTTATCTGCCGTCAAATTCTATGTTTCTATGTTGGCAGGATGTGAACAATGACAGCTGTACTGTTCATAAGGAGGTGTGCAAAACTGACAATGTTGAAACTCTTGAGTGAAAATATTACAAACCCTTGACGTTACGTGTGTGCATAGAAACTGCACAATGCACACGCGTAAAATAGTCATTTTATGGACTTTTGTCACCAACTTTTCAACATAGGCATTTTGGGACCTCCGCTCATGAACAGTGTCACTGTGATTTTCTTAGTCTGTCCTGAACACTGATTTCCCAGAATGGCTGTTCTGCGCCGGAAGTATGAAAACGCATTTTGGCCTAGATGTGAAAAATGACAGCTGTACTGTTCATGAGGAGGTGTAAAAAAATACCAGTGTTAAAAATCTGGACTGAAAATATTACATATTCGCAACATTACAAGTGTGCGTTGAAACTGCGCAACGCACGCTCGTAACACAGTCATTATATGGACTTTTGTCACCAAATTTTCAACATAGGTATTTTGAGACCTCCACTCTTGAACAGTGTCACTGTGATTTTCATAATCTGTCCCGAACACTGATTTCCCACAGCGACCGTGCTATTCTGCACCGGAAGTGCGAAAACACATTTCGTCCAGGATGTGAAAAATCACAGTTATACTGTTCATGAGGAGGTGTAAAAAAATTCCAATGTTTAAAATCTGGAGTGAAAATTTTACATATTTGCAACGGTACACGTGTGCGTTGAAACTGCGCAATGCATGCTCGTAACACAGTCATTTTTTTTATTTTTTCACCAAATTTTCAACTTAGGCTTTTTGGGAGTCCACCTCATGAACAGTAACACTGTTGTTTCGTTAATCAGTCCCAAAAGGTGATTACGTGCAGTGACTGCAAAATCACCTTTCAGGACTGAATAACCAGGTGACAGTGACTGAATTCATGAGGCGGGGTCTCAAGAACCACATGTTGAAATTTCGGTGGCAAAATTCATAAAAATGGCCAAGATATGCACCAAAGTTAAAAAAAAAAAAACATTCATGCCATTATACAGCTTACCAGCATTTCTTCAGTTCGCGGTTGGCTTTGAAGAGTGCAGACGTGTTCCCTGTCCACCGAAGACTGTCGTACCGGGCTCCGGAGGTAAGTATGGGGTGAGGGGGGTGTAGGGAGGTGGGGTGTGCGGAGGGTGGGCACGGGTTGGGGAAGGGGCCACCGGACTCAACGAGGGACTGTTTTCTAGTTTTACAGGTTTTAAAAAAATAAAAATGTCACGGGAAGGTTTTCTTTCTTACAGGGACTTTTAGCACGCTGGGGTGGGCTTCCAGTGTGCCACTTGAGTGTTTGTTGTTGGGGGCGGCGGGATCGGGCTCTCTGTCGGCACATAGCGAGTGTTGGGGGGACAAGAGCCGTAGGGAGATTGAGCACCCCCCTCGGCACATAACAAATTGGGGGGGAGACATTATGCCGATGGGGAGTGGGCTCCCCCATCGGCAAATGAACTGGGAGGAGGCATGCCGACAGGGGGATTGGACACCCCTTGTCGGTTTATTTTTTTAACTGCGAGGGGGCGTGCGGACAGCCGGGGCTTGGCGCATTCACAGTAGTGTGAATGCACAACCAGGAATGCAGTGCAGGAATGCAACTTCAAAGGACCAAGCCGCACCACTATTGGTGCGGCTCTGTCATTTGAAAAGTTGTCCAACTCTGCCCCAACAGCTGAAAAACAGTCATTGTCAGCCTGATATCTGATTTGCCTGCCGCTGACCTGCCCCTAGAAAGGGAGTTCTCCATTGGGCACACCCCTGTAGAGCACCTCTTATACCAATGAGTTTGTCTGCGCCTGTGCACCATGACAAACTCAAAAGGGTTGAACTGAGCCCACACAATACCCACTCCTCTCGACTGCTGACTTCACTTCTTACAGGAACTACCGTGCTACTGAGGGGACTGCCGACTGCTGCTTCAGGACCCACCAGACTTGACTGCCACAGGACCACATCTGTTCACCAGACCGGCCAGGACACAGCTATGGACCCTGCAAGTTTAGGTAAGCCCCCCTTACTGTCACTGGCTGGCTGCTCACTAGCTCACAGGCTGTACTTTCTTGCTGGGTGATTGACATATGGCTAACTCTCCTCCCGCCGCTGTGGGTCCTTATGTAGCCTCCTGATGTTCGGGATATCGAGTCTCTGACAACGTGGGGGGGGGGGCAACCAACAGAAACTGACACTCATCACTGGGGGGGAGAAGGGCACTGACAGAGGGACTGCCAGAGTAAGAAAAAAATTTCAATTAGGCAGCTGTGTTTCTTCTATGGGGCACTATGTTACTGTACAGTTTCCCCTTACCGTGCCACTATATTTGCTTGCCAAGGGCACCTGGGCTGGGACCTCTTACTGGGGATGGTGTGACCAGGGCACCATTAAAGGAACACCTTACCTAAACCCCTACCCCTCGGGCCACCTGCAAAGGTACTCCTGGAGTACTCAGATGCCCCTTTTCTGCAGGGCACCAGGGAGCACCAACTCTGGGGCACTACTTAATTGCAGCTCTTAAAGAAATGTTATTTACACTGGGCCATCTGGAACACTGAGGGAGATTAGCTTGAGGACTAGAACCTGCTAATGTAAGGACAATTTTAACTTTATTTACAGCCTTGGAAAACCTACACTAGTGAAGACAGACAAGTAGAGGGTAAGCTGCACTAGTCCTGGTCAGTTAATAAAACTGTTAAAATCAACCCTTGGTGTTGTGACCCCTTGCCTATGCTGCATGCTGTATGTGTAAATATCTATTTATTTAATTTTTGTTGACTGGGTAGATGCACTAGACAAACAGTTGCCTGTTTTCAGTCACGACCCAGGAGGAATAAATACATACATATAATTTAAGATGCAATCCAAGTCAGCAGTGAGATTCAAGGTTTTCAAACATACAATAAACAAAGAGACAGGTTAAACAATTTACAGTATGATCCAAGTCAGCAGTAAGGGTCTAGGTATACATACATACCGTAAGCAATATGGCATGTGAAGACAGGGTACAAGCAGGGTACAGTTTCTCGTTAGTAATATTACAAAGAGCAATTAGTCCTTAGTAACAGGGCCTAGGTACAGGAAAAAGCACATGATTGTAGGAGGTAGGTTCGGAGCTGTTTCCAAATGGTGCCAGCAGTAGTGCACTCACTGTCTGATGTTAGGAGGGACCTTGTTCCACAGTTTGGGGGCAGATATTGCAAAGAATAATGAGCAGTATTTGGTTTTAACCCTAGGAGTGGAGAACAGATTCAGATCTGCATACCTGAGGGGGTAGGCAGTTTTATATGGCACCAGGAGAAAGAAGAGGGATAAGGTGGTGTGATTGTTAAGTACACTGTAAGTGATATTCCCAAGAAAGAAGTCTCACAGACCAGCAGGGGGCAGCCATCCAAGCTTTTATTTATAAGGTACTATAAATGTTCTCCACCTGTAGATGGTGGGAGATCTGTAAACTTACACCCTTGTCCATCATGAAGTCCTCATCCCTGGGTCCTCCAGTCTAGGTAATTGATTCTGTTGCCATTGATCTAAATATTTGCATTATGACGTGTTTTTGTGAGTTGTATGTAGGTAGTTGCAGTTGGTGTGTCCTTGAGAGACATTGATAGAGTGCTGAACGCCAGTGATGTTAACTCAACCTCAATTCTCTTGACCTCGGCCCATTCCAGTAAGTAATACTTTCTGTATTTTTCTCCTGCATTGTACAACAGTACAATGCTTAGGACAGCTGTCCTGCCATTACATGGAGCACAAAGTTTGGAGCCTTCATCCCTCTATTTTCTGGAAATCATGTTAACTTCTTTCAAATGCATTGCGGTTTCCTTTGAGCCCAAATGAATTTTCTTCTGTGCCTTTGTATCTCTTTTAAAAAGTTTGAAGCTGGCCGGCCTGCACAGCGATTGGATTTCCACCTGCGATACCGATGACCTGGGTTCAGGAATAGACCCAGGTGTCGGAGGGCTGGTCGGGGCTATGGGGAGATGTCTTGAGCATCTCCAACTGCTCGCCTTCTTCTGGGAAGTAGGGGGGTACGTGGCCTAGTGTTTGCTGACCTCTGGCGGATGCTGGAGGCATGGCAGCACGTTCGGCCATGCTACGGAGAGAGCGTGATCACTATCGGCTTATGCCTTGATGTCCTGCCACATTGTAGTCCTAGAGATAAACCAGGAAAAGACTCCCTGACCATCCAGATGACAGTTGCTGGTCCCCCGCCGCCATGAAGCCCCGGACAGTCTGGACCAACCCCAGCAGCACCTGGGCCAAGTAGTTGCGCTGGCCACCCCAACCGGTGATTTCTCCCCCGTAGGGTGGGGACCCATCCGATGAAGGAAATGTCGGGTTACCAGGGGGCTACAATGTGGGGTGGTGGATGGTGGCTGGGAAGGAGTGTTGACGGGGTGCACCTAGGTGACCAGAAGGAGTGGCGGGTCAGGGAGCACGGAAGGTGCAACCCCCCCCCCCGTTTGGTGGTACCTTTTCTTTTTGCACCATGCATGTTATGAATAGAATTCTGTGTGTGTGTGTGTGTGTGGGGGGGTCATTTCATTATGGCTGTTCTTTGTCCCATGGTGATCTGCATGGTGTTCCATCTTTCAAAGTTGGACTGAATATCTTTCAAGATTGCCTTTATGCCATGTAGTGTTATATCTGTCAAAGACAGAACTAGGGAGATCCCATGGTATTGTATGCCTTCCCTTTTCATGTCAGAGTTGCATGTCATTCTTTGCATGCACCACTGATTGAAGGGACGGATCTTTAATTTTGTCGGTGTTTTACTTTATAACCTGATGAGTCAAAGAATTGCTTTTATGACCTTCATTATTAGTGGGATTGAGTTGTAAAGATTTTGAAGTGAAATCAGTATATCATCCACATAAGTTGAAGATTTGCTGAGGGTACTGTATAGGGTTACCCCTTGTATTCTATTGTCTGTATTTATTTTCCTCAGTAGCAGTTCAAGGGTGATATTGGGGAGTGCAGGTGAGGAGGTGTCCTTCTCTGGTACTTTGTTCTGGCTGGAAGTAATCTGAAATCAAGCCATTGGTCATGACTTCTGCCTTCAACTGTGTGTAGAGTAGTTTGATCCCATGTATGAAGTCTGGGGGAAGGCCACCTATCTCTAGGAGTTGGAAAAGTATGGTCATGCCACCCAGTCAGAGGCTTTGTCTGCATGTAGAGCAATAAGTGGAGTTATAATGTTCTTGGATTTGTTTGTTTATTTGCTTAACGGGTAAGCACACTGGTAAATCAGTTTCCTTTTCAGGTGAGACACACAAAATTCACACAAAACATTTACAATACAATACATGGATACATAGCACACAATACATTGATTCTTATAACAATAAACATTAAATATAAAACTTTCAGTCAAGACAACTTACACAATGAAAAAGACATTAGATATCGATATAAAGTGCTAGAAAAATGCTCATTGGACCTTACGGTCCTAATTTTCAGTGGCAGTCCATTCCAGTTGCTTGGGGCTTCATATACAAAGGCTTGTTGTCCATAAGAGGTCATCATAAGAGGAAGTTTAAAACACCTTGTTAATCCTAGATCTAGAAAAATATTAGGATTGATATGGCTGAAGATGTTTCAACAAATTCTGTGGGGCTCCAAAACGAATTAATCTAAATATAAATTTTCAAAGTAAGTATCTATAATTTAACTGAATAGGCAACCAGCCCATCTCACTCAAAATAACAAAATGATGTGTCAACTTAGGGGCAGATAAAGCAAATTTTCCGATCAGCTGTAATAAAGCTGATTTCTTACATATAAAGTTAGATGAAACATTATCTGTAATTTAAAGAAGCATAGTTAACAATTGGATGCAAACAAGATTTTGCAATAATCATTCTTGTATCTCGTCAGAAAAGGTTTCAGTCTATATAATAATGCAATTTTAGTATGGACTTTAGTTGTAATTCTGGCCAAATGAGCATCATAGCTGAAAGTTAGATCCAAAGTGACTCCCAAGTAAGGAAAACTGTTTAGCTGCCTATAGGATATATGCTACTTTACTTACCTTATCCGTGATGTGCCACCTTTTTATAAAGCCTGTTAGTGAGCAGCTTATAAGTGTTGGTAGGATCTGGTTAATTCTATTGGCTGGGACCTTGGCATATACCAATTTTGCCAATTTGTTACCAATTATTTTACCAGGTGAGACACACTAAGCTGAAAGCTTGTTTGCAGGTGCAACCTGGGAGCATGAGGAAGTTAAGTGACTTGCTCAGGGTCACACAGTATGCACCTAGGGGGCTGTGGGATTCAAACCCAGGTCTCCAGATTTGCAGCTCAGAGCCTTAACCCACTGCGACATACTGCTTCCATATACTTTAGTGTTAAGATTCAATAATGTAATGGGCCAGTAGCTGGTACAAGAGGTTCTTTGTTTCCAGTTTCAGAATCAGTATTATAAGGCCCTCCATAATTGTTTCTGAGAGGTTCACTCTTTAGACTCGTAAAGGACTCATCTTGGGATAAGAACATACGAATTTGCAGGCAGAAGGAGACTATGTGGTCCATCTAGTTTGCCAGTGTTTTCTATCCCCCATTATCAATTTGTCTTGCTAAGGTGACTATATTGTCTATCCCATACCTGTTTGAATTCACTGACTGTCTTGGCTGCCACTACCTCAAGAGGCTGGCTGTTCCAAGGGTCCATAACCCTCTCCGTGAAAAAGTACTTCCTAACATTTGTTTTGAATTTACCTTCCACCAGGTGTATGTTGTGTCCTCAAGTACGTGCAGTCCTGTTTTCCTGAAAGTGGTTCCTGGTTTGTATTGTATTGATCCCCTTAACAAATTTAAATGTCTCAATCATGTCCTCTCTGTTCCTCCTCTGCTTGAGGGAGAATAAATTTAGCTGGCTGAGCCTAGCTTCGTATGTTTCATGATGCAGACCCTGCAAAATTTTGGTGGCACGTCTCTGCATGGTTTCCAGATGGTCTATGTCCTGTTTTATGGGAGCTCTCCAGAACTGCACACAGTACTTCAGGTGAGGTCTCACCAGAGGCCTGTATAGCGGGAGGATTACATCAGCTTCCCACTGGTAATACCTCTACCAATACATCCAAGGATGCTGCTTGCCTTTAGTGCCGTTTTTTCATATTGCTTCCTTATCTTTAAATTGTTTGAGATCGTGACACCAAGATCCCATTCCAGCTTTGTTTCTTCTAGTAGCTGCCCTTCCAGGACATACTTCATGCATGGGTTCCTTCTACCCAAGTGCATAACCTTACATTTTTTGGCATTGAATCTCATCTGCCAGTTCCTGGACCATTCCTCTATCATCCTGAAACATGCCTCCATTTCTTTGATCACTTTCTGTGTGCCCACCCTGTTGCAGAGCTACGTATCATCTGCAAAGAGGCAGACTTTTCCTTTCGGTTATTCAGCGATGTCACTGATGAATATGTTGAAAAGGATGGGGCCTAGTACTGACCCCTGAGGAACGCCACTTGACACCTTCCCCTCTTGGGACCAGGTACCATTTACCAGAACCCTCTGTGTCTTGCCTTGCAGCCAGTTTGTGACCAGTGCCGACTTGCTCCAGTTTGTTGGCTGGCCTTCTGTGTGGGACTGTATCAAAGGCTTTAATAAAGTCCAGATACATCATGCCCAGTGCTGCCCCCGGTCTACTTCTCTGTAGCCCAGTTGAAAAATTCTATCAGATTTGTTCGGAATGAGTATCCTGGTGTGACGCCATGCTACTCTGGGTCAGGTTGCCCACTTGCTTTCAGGTAGTTCGTTACCCTTTCCTTAAGCAACATCTCCATTATTTTATCCACCACTGAGGTCAGACTTACTGGGTGGTAGTTTCCTGCTACCTCCTTGCTACCACTCTTGTGCAATGGCACAACAGTGGCCCTTTTCCAGTCCTGTGGTACTATCCCATTTCAGTGAACTGTTAAACAGTTCAGCAAGTGGGGTGGCAAGTTCATCCCTAAATTCTTTTAGAACTCTTGAGTGTATTCTGTCAGGGCCCATTGCCTTGTCCACCCTTATTTTAGACAACTGCTCAAGGACCCTTTCTTTCGTAAAGGGGGGTATGTCTGCTTCCCTTGTATGGGGAAGTGTCCTGGCTGGTTACCAGTGTCTTCCTGTGTGAAGACTGAGCAGAAGAATTTGTTGAGAACTTTTGCCTTGTTTTTGTCATTTTCCACCAGGTGTCCTTCCTTGGTTACCAGCCATGTTATTCCTCCTTTGCTCTTTCTTTTTTCACGAATGTAATGATAAAATGTTTTGTCCTTCCTTTTCACTTCTTGAGCCAGTTTTTCTTCAGTCTGGGCCTTTGCCACCCTAATAGCTTTCCAGGCTTCCTTGAGTTTCCCTCTGTAGGCTTCTCTATCCTTTTCAGACTTGGTCTCTTTGTACTTCCGAAAAGCTTTTTTCTTTTCCTTAACTATAGTAGCTACCTCTTTGGATAGGTGCAAAAGCACACTGATGAAATTACAAAAGTCTGGTGAAAAACCATTTGTACCTGGGGCCTTTTCTTTGGTCAGTTTGCATATTGAGTCCTAATCTCACCCAGTGAGTAGTACTAGTAACATTTTTGTTTTTATACAGTATATTGATGGTGACAATCACACCGTTAGGGCCATAGACCCTATTTACAAGGTAGTCCTGTGTAAAAGTTGTTACAGTGTTAAAATTAATTGCATATATTACATTCAATATTCAGAAGTAAAATTATCCATACAAGACATCATCGTTACTTCACACACATTGCAACATAGAAGACCGTTTCTAAGAAGGTTTTTTCCCCCCTTCATTTATAGTTGGCATATATAAGCCTTCTAGGAAGTTGTCCGATGTTTCCCTGTCCGGCACACATTCTTGTTCGCCCAACTCTTGGTAGGATCCTTGAAAAGTGCGATTGTCTTCAGATCATTAGCAATGGTGCTATCATCCCCTTCTTTTCTAATATCCACAATTTGTTGTGCTGATTTTGCTTGCTTCAACAGTGCTAGGTTCCTTGTGGCCTGTGACTCACTGGAAGCAATTAGGTTTTCCTGTAGGTTCTGCTGATTCTCTTAGGTTTTCATTATAATTTTTCTTGGCCTCACCCCAAGCCTTCCAGTCCTCCTCCATGCATTCTCTATTCAATTTTTCTTCTAGTTCTTTTGCTTTGTTGAGGAGCTGTGCGCTCTGACCTGCTTGCTTTTTTTCCTGTTGGAGCACAAGGTGGTTATTTTGCCTCTGTGGATTCACTTAAGTACCTGCCAGATAGCAGCCCAGCATGTATCAGCCAGATTGTTTATTCTTGCAAACTGTTCTTTGCCCTGTTTTTTTTCGGTCTAACAGACAGGATCCTGCAAAATAGAATTATACTGGTGCTATCTAGGGGTTGGATGCATATTTGACTTCTGCTCAGTGTCCAGCTGCGTAGTACAAGTGACCAGAAATAGCCATGGGAGGGTCAGGCCATCCTGTTGACACAGTGGTAGCACTACTGCTAATGACGCCAGTGACCCATGTTTGGGAATGAATTTGGGCTGGTGGAGGGAGAAGGATTGAGTGTCCTAAAGGAAGCCATCCTCCAGGGAAGGAGAGCCACTGCCTACGCTACGGTAATGCCGGCTGGATGACTACAGGTAGAAGCGCAGTGGCAGGCATAGTGGGTGGGAGAATATCATCTGGACCCATAGTTAGCATGCCGTTACACATCCCCTTGCTTAAGCCCAGTGTGTGCCGATGTCCAAAGGTCAGGACACAGCAGCATGGAAAATGGGCCTGAGCATTGCAGATGGCAAACCTGGTACATCTGGGCCCCCAACACCACTGGATGGTGTCACCGTGACAGTGCTTCTTGACATAGGAGTATATCCCTCTTACTCCTGTCTCTGACTGGGGAATGTAGCCTTGGCTCTGTGGTGGGCACAAGTGCCATCTGGAGTGGTGTGTCGGGGCACAGAAATGTGGCTCAGGAGCTCCTGAGGGTAGTCCATACTGGAGCAATTGCACAAAGGTGTATGTAAAAAAGGAATTATACAATGGGGTCCGAGAATGGGACACTTTGATTGGCTGACTGGCACCTTTCTGCCATGGTAAATCTTAGCATAACCACTGCAAAAGGTGCCAGTCAGCCATTTCACCAATACCAAGTAAAACAGTCATTAAAACTCTCCAAAAATCAAAGCAAAAAAAAAAAAGCACCATATTGGATCCTTGGTAAACGGTGACAGAAAACTGTGAGTAACAAAAGTGGGCTACAGCTTTGACCTGATACATAAGAAACAGGTAGAACCAATTTTCACTTCAATTACTGCAGAAAAAACTTAAATCCCTGACATCAAAGAAGAAAATACAGATAATTTACTGTGTTTGGCTATGGCCGTAAGTGCCGCTGATACCCCTCCTCAACCTGTCACACACTGCCAAAGTAAACCCGCAGCTATCTTCCCACCTCCATTCCGGCCACTGTCAATTGCTCACCCACTCGCTTTCACTTAACTTCCTACAAGTGTAACTCCAACATGAAGAACCTCTGCACATACTTAATGAGGGCCCCCAGGCTACCCGATCTAAAAGCTAACCATAGTAATAATTTAAAAAAGTCAGCTCCTGATTCAGTGCCAGCACTAACAGTAGTAAATGGCGATGACAGTCATGCTGCCTCCCTCTCTCCCCCTTCACACCTCACTTTCCCAGCTACTCGTCTCTGCCACATACATCTCCATTAGAGCTGTGTCTCACTCAAGTATGTTAGTTATATTAAAAAAGTAGCATTCTTGTAACCATATGTCTGGCTCAGTTGGGGGAAGGATGTCCTCAGTATTCTACCTAGCAACAGGGAACTATATTTTCAGTTGTAAGAATAAATTCAATAAAAATAATTGAAACTGCCAAAAAAACATGTTTTCCTTTATTTTTTTGTTACAAAAACTGAAGGGAAACACTGTATAATTGCAATAATCCACATCATCGTGTGGGTTATGGTGGGATTTATCCACTTTTGGTGTGGTTTAGTGACTCGGCCTGTGGCTTCAGGACCGAACCACACCAGAAGTGGGTGAATCCCACCATAACTCACACCCTTTTGTGAATTATTGCTTAACAGTCATGGGCAGTATGGTAACCTTGTAGAGTCCTGGTACAACTTCCTTAGGAGTAATCCAATAATCGATTATAGACAAGAATCTGTGGCTGTGCAGTCTAAAGGAGTAATCCCTGCCTCCTTGGTTTAGTAGTCCCCTACCATCTACCACATTCAGTTCATTCATCAGGCCTTGACATGCTCGTGCACTGTTGGATCAAGCACGTGTTACAATGGTACTATATAGTAGAGGATTTAGTTCCACATTCATATCATCACCTGTCAGGTTCATGTGGTTGGTATAGGTAAGCATGTTTTTTTTTTTCTTAGATCTGTGTGAAATTGTGGTTTATCTGTATTTAATTTAGTTTAGGTATTATTTCACAAAAAAACCTTCATATGGGTGCCTATTTTCAAAGGGTTCAGAGTCGGGTACAAACATTAATGCATCCAGATATCATATTTAGAGGGTAAATGTTGGTCAGTGTTATTTTCCAGCCATTTAAGTTCCAGATACTATTCTTATCCTTCCCTTAGGTTGTTGCCAGACATTACCCATTTTAAAGTTACGTTTTCTGTGTTTGAGAATAACAATACTTCCTCTTGTGTTACTTAATCCAGCTCCTGTGGCTTGCCTCAGCCAGTCTCATCTCATGAGGTAAATCTCTTGTTCTCACGTGTGTCTCCTGGAGAAAAGCGATCTATGTGCCACATCACTTCAAGAGATATAAAACTAGTTGTCTTCTGGTTCTGTGCTGCATCCCCCTTTTTATAAATGATTGTTTCTTTTTTTTTCTATACACGATTTTTCTTTTTAAATTTTTCTTCCCCTTCTTGGGGTCACGGCATACACATGCATCCACGCGCACATGCCAGGATCCGGTGACCCCTTCCACCCCACCCCAGACTTGTGTTGCCACTTCTACCACCAGTGCACTCATTGGGCCTCCACCCAAAGGGGAAATTCCACTCCAACCCTCCCCTCCCAGTTGACTCCCTGGTGATCTGAGGTTGTTCCCAAACCTGGGTTGCTGGCATGGTGCGAGGTGTGGTGTCCAGTGCCTCAACCTTCAGCGCCACCGGGCCAGCTATAAATTATTGTTTTTGCCACCTGTCTTACTAATCTGATCCCCTTCTGCCAAATGGCCCCAGACCTATCACCTGCCTTCGCTTGGACTTACTCCCTTACCTCCTTCCTTCAGAGTTACACCCTCTCATAGAAGAGTCATGGGGGGGGAGACCCTAAGCTCCCCCTTCAGAGTTCCAGGTTTGTGGTAGAAGGGTACCAAGTCAGTGGAGTGGGGCCTGCAAGCTGCTGTTTTCAGCCTGCCACTTTATTTTCACATTTTCTGGTCCTCCCCCTGCCCTCAGGACACTGGCGACTAGTGTGCACATGCCCATGTGTGCTGAGGTGTGCTGCTACATGGCACCAGTCAGCATCTCCCCTCCTACTAGGCATGCCACATCCTGCTGCTCCACGTGTGATCCCCCTGATGGTACTCGAGGAGTGGTGTCAGACAGTCTCTGCCCCAGGGAATGAGAGAGTCATGTGGGACACTCAACCCTTCTACCCCCCCCCCCGCCTGCCACCAGTGCCCCAGGCTTGTTCCCAAATCCCAGCTGCTGGCATTATGAGCAGTGGCACTCCTGCTGCTCACGTGTGATCCCCATGATGGTACTCAGGTGGTGTCAGACAGCCTCCACCCGGGGAATAGAGAGAGTCATATGGGATACTCAACCCTTCTACCCCCGCCTGCCACCAGTGCCCCAGGCTTGTTCCCAAACCCCAGCTGCTGGCATTATGAGCAGTGGCACTCCTGCTGCAACCCCTTTACATCTCACCTTGTAAAGCATAGTTTATCATCCCCATCATCAACAAGCTTGAGTCTTACGTTGATTCATCTAAGTTCAGTTGTAACAGCTTTGGCTCAGTCTGTAATGCCTGTGATGGACTCACTTGCTGAGGTGTTATGTCTGTGCTTTTGGTACCCAATCTTATTACCCAAGATGCTGCTGTCACCAAATCAAATGCCTGAAATGAATGAAATGGAAAAAACAGGTCTTTGAAGTTCCTTTGGGCATGGCCTCCTAGTCTACTTAAAATACAAGCCTTTAACAAAGTGTTTTCTCATTCTGATTCAGAGGTTGTACCCATTGTTGCAAGTGGAGCAAGGAACTGAATCTTATTTTAGCATTACAAGTTAGCGATGGCGGAATGGTCCGTTCTGTACCATACCACGTTGGTACCCCTACTACCTGAGCAGCACACCTTTCTGGATAAAACATTTATCAAAATCAGGCTTAATTCTTGGAGTGTATTGTTCTTGTTGTCATATATTGCCATTGTTTCTGCTCTGATTTTTTACCTCTGTAGTTCCAACACTACTTAATGTATGGCCAGTTCATACCTTTGTTTGAGCCATTGTCTTTTCTAAAATCATGGGAACTGGGGGGGGGAGGCCTTTACGTTTGCCTTGTCACCTTCATTCTCATATGATGGTTGACCTAACCAAATCATAGGAGGGAACTGTAACCACCATCCATACCTCCTGTTATATCCAGGATGAAGGAAGTACATCTCACCTCTTTCACTCCCCCCCTTTGGTCAACCCAAGTCCAGCAGGTATTACTGTTTTAAGCAGTCACAGATTTCTTGGGCAAGTACCTCCAAACTGGGCGTAGGGTTTGTGAGAAATGGATTGTTGCTCTCCTATCTCCCACTTCACAATGCTGTTGCCTCTGTTTAATGTGGGACCCCTGTTATTGAGTTATTTATGACCTGACAATCATACTGGGCAATAGACACTTTCTGTATAGGCCACGCTTTTGTTGCATGGTGTCCCTTAGTGATTAAGGCTCAAGGACATATACATTTTTTAGTGATGATTGGCCCCAGAGGCATCCACCCTCCTCCCTGTCGGTTATTTTATGTGCATAAAATAAAGCAGTCCCAGATTCCCTCATGAACACCGCAGTACTCATGGATCCTGGGGATTGATGCATCATTAGTGGTGTGGTTCGATGCATAGTTTGCACTTTGACAAGGTTGTCTTTGGACTGGTTCCAGTCCAAGTGTCTCTTTCAGATATTTGAGTTAGAGCCACCCAAATGGCCCAGTTGTGCATGCAGCCTGCGTTTGGGAGCAAACTCAAGTTGCCACGTCAGGTTGCAGGTCAGGCTGAGATAGCTGCCTCACAGTAGTGCACTTCAGTTGGGGAGGATCAACAGGAAGTTCTGGAGCCACATTGACCCCTGTAGTAGGGCCGTAGAGGTTGCTCTCACAACAGGGAAACTGTGTGCGCATGAGACCAACAGTAGCTGTCTTACGCCAGTCACGGAGTGAAGGGGGGTCTACGGGTTGGGGAGAAAAAAGCTGAAAAAGTTATGTGCACTGCTGCCATCTAAATGACAGTTGGTACTTTCAGGCCCTGCTCCATGTGGATCCACAATGGCGTTAATGGGAGTACCCGAATAACAAGGCACATGGCAGCTTGGAGGTCAAATAGCTGTGCCTCAGCTTCATAAGGCTTGAACAGCGAGGCACATGGCAGCTTGGAGTTCAAACAGCTATATAAAAAAAGTTTGAGTTGTGGATCAACAAAATACCATTGTCTTTCTTATATGCCACCGAATTGCTGCAGACATTTCAGCTGTACTGTGCTTTCATCTCTGAGCATGCTGCCATTTCAGGTTGTTGTTGATCCACTATATTCAAGGCATCTGTCTTTCTATTTCTAGTAAAAGCAAGGCAGGATGGAGAGTTAGCTGTCGTAGTGCAGTCACACTAACTCTGGTTGCAGGCAGCATGGGAAACCATCAAGGTTGCATGGTGGGTTGCACTGATAGGGTTGCTCGAAAGTTCCCATCAAGGTCCTGCTGCATTTATTGCTATGGAAGTCTGTCAATGGGGACCCATTGTTTCTGTTGTGTGTCTGACTTGCTTTTTATATAGACAACCTTTGGGGAATTCCTTATCATTGACTTGTTCTAGCGTGGTGTAAACCTGAACCCTGTAACAGGCAGGGAACATCGCAGGGAACATCAAATGGAACCTCGCATTCATTTTGTGTAGGCCCTTGTTAACATTGTCAGAGATCTCCCTCTTTTCCTGAGCCCGCTGGCAGGGGCAATATTGGATGGGCATTGGGGGCTTGAGCCCCGAGTCTATATTCATTAGCCATGAATAAAAGATTCCCAGTTTCTAGAACTGACACTCACCTTAGTTGTTTGTTTTTCACTAGGCGGAAGGGATGGGGGCTCAAGCCTCTAATCTTTTCAGACCCCAGAAACGCCCCTGCCCCTGACTGAGACCATTGTAAAATTTCAAAGTTTTACCTTGGTGGGTAATTGTTGGGAGGGTAAGGGCTTTCCTTTGTACATAAACTTTTTCCTGAAGTTCACAGATCTAATGACCATGGCTCATTTCCTGTCCAGTGGTCTTGGCTTGCTTGACAGGCCCCTTCCCCCCGCCTGTGTGCTGTTTCCTTTGTGTCATTGGGCTGTGGGCCGAACAGTTCGATGAAAAGCTTGCCAATAAAATTAATAATGTCTGAGTCTTCTGCCCCCTTCTGCAAACTGAACATTAATAGATTTGTTTTCTCCTTGAATAATACTCCTGATATTTGGTTTGTTCCTCAAGGTGTTTTATGTGCTACTTGTCCCTAATCCTCAACTGCTTCTCCTTTTTCAACTTATCTTCTTTGCTGGATATTCTTGCTTCATCTTATGCCGCCTGGCGAGTGGTAGATATAACTTCCTCCCTGATGGCTTTGACGTTTTGCAAGTCTTTGAGTACCAGGGATCACAAAGACACAATTTCTGAGAGGAGCTGTTTAAACTACTTGGCACCAACAGAGTCCACGGCGCCATTGTTGTCAGGGCTGGCCTTATGGATAGCAAACTAGGCAGTCGCCTAGGGTGCCCAGCAGCAGGGGGCACTGAAAATACATTACTGTTAAAGAAAAATAATTTGAGGGATGATTTAAAATGTTTTTTTTTTTTGGGGGGGCTCCATTTTTAAGTTCGCCTAGGGGCGCCACATACCCTAAGGCCGGCTCTGATTTTTACGGTTCAGCAGGGTGCCAGCTTGGTGTCTTTTCAGGTTGTTCTTGTATTGGTGGTCTCAGAGCCAGGAAATCTTCAATTATCCTACCTGACTGGTGGATACAGCCTCTTGTCTCAGAGCTGGGAGATCTTTGATCATCTATCTCGGTGGTGGATACAGTCTCTTATCCCAGTCTACCTTGATTACTTGCATTTTACTTAATTTTTAATGACATAGGTTTCATGTAGAGATGGAGCTCTAATTTGCTACCCCCTCCTGCCTCTGCTGCATCACGTGACTACACAGCTAAGCAGTTTTAAAGCAGTGCTTAAGGAAATTTTATCTTATTTTGAAAAACGAGACCCCTACTTTACCCCATAAGTTGTGTTTTTTTTCTATTTTATTTATAAAAAAATGTTTACATTTATGCTCCTACCTTCCAGCCTACTAAGTCTCTCCTTCAGGCCACCAAGTTCCCTATCTCTTGTCTTTGTACCACTTCAGAAACTAGTCTCTTACCATTGAAAGGCCAGCAGTCGCACACCAGGCCTCCATGGCTGTCCCTGGCCATGAAGAGCCCTGCTTCCCAGCCTGGACCTAACATGGAGATGGAAGTGAACTGTGTAAGCCTGGGTGGCGTTTGGGCATCAGGAGGATGAGTCCTTGAGAGAAAGAAATAATGTGGCTATACAGGTCATCGAACTAGGAGACGGATGCATTTTCCACATTTTTTCCTGGTATCTTCTGAGTGCCCAATGTCCTCCACCCACCCATGTCACATTCCCCCTCTTTTGCATGACTGGCTTACTAATTTCTATTCATCCTCCTGCCTATTGCTAAGAAGCATCCGCATACCAGAGCATGCAATCCCTACATCTCCTTGTGAAGAGTGTTTGAACAGGTGATCTATCTTCCTCCCCTTCCTCCTACAGCCTCTGCTCCTGCTGTCCTTGGACATGAACATTTATCACCAACACTAGGTCAGAAGAGCACTGTCAATAACAGTCCTGTCCAGAACAACGCTGTATTGACAGTGCTGTCCAGAACAGTGCTGTATTGACATTGCTGTCCAGAACAGCGCCGTATTGACAATGCTCTTCAGAACAGTGGCACAGCAGAATGCTGCCACACAACACAGTGCCAACAACAAACAGTAATATACATTTATGTGGGGGGGCAGAGCCCCCCCACACCTCCCCGATGTGGGGGGCTCTGTCCCCACACACCCCGAACTCTAGGATTCTCACTCCGGGAGGAGCGGATCTTGGGGAAAGAAGTCATGTGTGGGGCCGTGGAATACTGTTTCCATGGCCCCTTGTAAAAAAAAAAAGAAAGAACCCACAAGGAAAGCTAAAGAGAGATCAGGATTAGAACCCTGGTCTCCACCACCATCCTACTGAGCTGCTTCATGCCTTAGCGCTCCACACCATGGGAGGAGCTCAGCCAGCCTCCTGATTTCCTCTGTCCTTGTGGTCTACACTAGTACCACAGACAGCGACCTGGGGAGCGCTTAGTACATAGTACTGTTAATCCCCTATCGCTGTCCGGGGTAGCACTGTATAGGCCGCGCTGTTCTTCCTGGTGCTATTGTGGTAGTGCTATTCTGACTGGGTAGGTTTTCACCATGGTTCCTTACAGCTCAGAATCACTGAGTCTGGTTTTATTTATTTATTTTTTTTATGTGCCCTGCCCCCCCCCCATCACCGGTGCTCTGTCTCCCTCAGGCGTCCCCAGAGTACACACCAACCTCCTACCTCACCCAGACATAGCCATCACCTGCCTACATGTAACGAGGGGATTTATACCCACACTATAAACTTCATCAGGTAGTGGTGCTGTGCCCAGAGGTGGGGCCCAAATGTACTGAGGTCTGTCGTCGCAGGGGGCTGGGCCCATTTTCCTTGTACAGCCCTGAGGGACTTCACATATACAGCTGTCAAGGCAAATGCATGCTGTGTGTGTCAACGTGCTGACGTCAGTGACTTCCCTTGCCCTCCTGCTGGCCTCCCAGCCACACTGCCACCTATAGTCACCCAGGTGGCAGCATTGCCTTTATTTTTGTGTGCAAACCACAAACACCATTATTTATACAAGTGGATACACCAATACCCCACAGAGAAACTGGTTTAATCGATTTTATTTTTGAGGGTGTATTCCTCTCCTGTCTCCTTTATGTATTTGCTCACACAGAACAGTGCACACTCTGGACCATTGGATTTCTGTGTAAAGTTTCCAGGTCCCCTTACGTCAATACAAGGCACAGACCCAGGAATACTAGCTGATACCAAACACTCTGACCCCCCTTTACTTATTGGAACTGGTCTGTTTATTTTGTATGATGTCTCTGATTTAGTCAGTGAACTGTTATCACCTGCTCTCCACTTAAGCTCGGTCACACACGTCTATTGAAATATTTAGGGATAAATTACAAAATGCACATGCATAAATATGAAACATAAAGAAGTATGTTACAGATACGAGAAGGAAACCATTTTTACACCAGAAAGGATAAATAAAAGGTAACTGTAAGCAGATATCAGTTAAGAATCACAAATGATGTAAAGATAACTACTGGTCTCTAATTTTACCACAGAAATGCCCAAAAGATTAATATTACACCCATCGTTCCTTGCCATCCAAATGATTTCTTGTAGTGGGGATTTGCAGTAGATTTGGCCAGATACGTGAGATAGGTACATTCATTTTGTATATAGCTTTTTGTCTGTTATTGTCATCCTCCCAGTTTTCAGATTGTAACTCCAGGAACCTTCCAGCCCTGATAGCAACCCCCCCCCCCAAAATCAATGGCATGGGGTCCTGAGAGTGCTGGTGACTGTCATGGAGACAGCACTGGGGCTTTCTCCTTATTTTAACCCTTGACTAACGTTCCTCCCCACAGTGGCACACTCAGCCCTTATTCAGCCTCACTCACATGCAGCATGTCTTTGACAGAGGAGCAGGCCCACTGGTTTACTGTCTGGTATATGTTAATACTGCCAGCGAGACCACTCTTACTGTTGTAAGAGTGGTATCACACACTTTCTCAAGGTATGAAAACTACGAACCAAAGCTGAGCGGTTCTGATACCCTGAAGATGTAAATGACACCATTTTTAAGCAGTAAAAATGGTCTTAGTAACAGTATTAATACATTATTGCTCAAGATTATCCTACCCTCAGCCCTCTCCCCTTCTTGCCCTCTTCCTCCTATTGTTTCTTGAGTTACTCATCGCTCAGTCTGATTTTGTCAAGCAAAGTTGCTGTCTAAAACTATGCACCTGTAACTGTTTAATGTTTTAGTGTCTGTTACCCTGTAACCAGCATGAAATGGAACCTTTGTAAAAGAGCCTTGGCTCAAAGGTACTTTGTAATCCTAGACACAAATAAATAAATAAATACGATTAATCAATAATATACTCTATTAAAATGTAAAAAGTCTGCCTGGATTGTGCCCATGTCAGAATGTGCTTCCAACCCACCCGAGGCTAGAATACACTGCCAAGGGCAGTGCTTTTTCCAGCTGGCTGCCCTAGTGCATTTTGGAAAGATGGATTTGAAGGAGAAGTGTTACCTGTTTATGTAGATGAAGAAATTTGTACATCCCTCCTCACCCCACCTACCCCCTGACAAAGGGAATTGTGGAGTTTTGGTTTCCTGCCCAGAACCTTCTTACTTTTCCTCCTTGTACTCGCCACTTAAAGCCTAGTTAATGCCTTTTCTGTATAAACTCAGTTCACGGTTATCCCCTTCCTAATCTCATGTTACTGTACTTATTGTAATCTGATGTTGTGTTTGTTCTTTTTATTCATTGTTGAGAGAGAGGTGGTAATTTTGGGGGACTTCAGCCTGCCCAAGGTGGACTGGAGCATACCCTTCACAACATGTGCTAGGAGTCGGGTGATCCTGGAAGGACTGCAGAGTGGGTTCCTGACTCAGTGCATCACTGAACCAACAAGAGCTAAGGCAATTCTTGATCTGGTACTCACAAATGGGGAGCATGTACAGGAAATAATGGTCAGGGAGCCACTGGGTGGAAGTGACCATTGCACAGTGTGGTTTCAGTTGGATATGGGCCAGGAAAGCATTCCAACTAAGAGCAAAATCTTGGATTTTGGGAGGGTAGATTTCAGGAAAATGGGCAAAGTGCTAAGGAGCCATTTGGCGGGCATCAGACCAGATATGGGGGTGGACCAAAGGTGGTCCATCATCAAGGAAGGAATACTGATTGCCACAGATGAGTGTGTTAGGCTCAGGGGGAAGAACACAAGGGCCAAAGTGGTTCAGTTCTGGGGTTGCCCAGGCTGTAAGGGAAAAGAGGCTGGCCTATAGAAAATTCAGGAAGACCAAGAGAGAGGTGGATAGGGAAAATTGCTTAAGGCTGGCTAGTCAGGCAAGTAAGAAAGTCCAGCGAGCAAAGGCACAGAAGGAGTTGCAGATAGCTGAAGGAATTAAGAAGGGGGAGAAGGCTTTCTTTCACTATATAAGTGAGAAAAGGAACAAGAAGGAAGGGATTGTTAGGCTTAAGAAAGTGGTGGAGTGTGAGGAGAATAATGGATGAAAAGCAGAGATACTAAATGAATACTTCTGTTCCATCTTCATCAGGGAGAAGGACAGACCAGTGCCTTCAGGAGGGAAAAGAGGAGCAGGGGGGAGGGGGACACAGATGTAGTGATAGAAGAGGATAGAGTGAGGGAGGGGCTGCTGGCATTGAAGGTGGACAAATCACCAGGCCTGGACAGGATACATCCAAGGGTACTAAAGGAACTGGCTGAGGAGCTGGCAGGGCCACTGACAGACCTATTTAATAGTTCACTAGAGTCAGGCATGGTACTGCAGGACTGGAGAACAGCACATGTAGTGCTCCTCCACAAAAGCTGTCCCAAGGATGACCCAGAGAATTACAGACCAGTCAGTCTAACCTCCATTGTGGCAAGATCATGGAGACCATACTAAAGGAAAGGTTGGTGGAATATCTAGAGGAGCATGGTCTCCAGGATGTGAGGCAGCATGGGTTCACGGGGGGAGACTGTATCAAATAAATCTGATTTACTTCTTTGACTGTGTCACTAAGACAGTAGACAGGGGCCAAGTGGTAGACATCCTCTATCTTGATTTCAGCAAGGCCTTTGACTCTGTGCCCCATAAAAGGTTGATTAGGAAGTTGGTGGATCTCGAGGTTGGGGAAAAGATGGCCAGATCGGTGGAAAACTGACTGAGGGACAGAACCCAGAGGGTGGTTGTGAGGGGAGTTATCTGGCACCAGGGAGGTAACCAGTGGGATTCTGCAGGGCTCAATGCTGGGGCCGGTGTTGTTCAGTGTCTTCATCAATGACATCTGGGATGACATTAAGGGTAAACTGTGCCTATTCGTGAATGATACCAAGCACTGTGGGAGAGTGGACACAGCTGAAGGAATATAGGATCTACAGGAAGATCTGGAAAAGCTGGGGTGGGGGGTGGTCCAGGATCTGGCAGCTTGGTTTCAATGCCAAGAAATGCAGCGTCATGCGTACTGGAGCCAAAAATCCCAGGACAGAGTACTACCTGGCTGGAGTCCGAGTATCTGCATCAGAGGAGGAGAAGGATCTGGGAGAGATGATCACTAGTGACCTGAAGCACTCCACACAGTGTAAGAAAGCAGCAGCAAAGGCAAACAAGATACTGGGATGCATAGCTAGGGGGATCAGTAGTAGGAGAGAGGAGGTTATACTGCCCTTGTACAGGTCACTGGTAAGGCCGCATCTAGAGTGTGGAGTTCAGTACTGGTGCCCAAACCTCAAAAAGGACATTAACCTGCTGGAGAAAGTCCAAAGGAGGGCTACAAAGAGGATAGTGGGTCAGCAGGGTAAGACATACGAGGAGAGGTTAAGGGCACTGAACGTGTACTTCCTAGAAGACAGGTGAGAGAGAGGAGACATGATTGGGACCTTCAAGAACTTGAAAGGGATAAATAAAGTTGATAAGGAGAATCTCTTTAAGCTGAGTGGCAACCATAACATGAGGGGGCACAGTCTTAAACTGGAGGGTGGGAGATTTCCGGGGTAGGTCAGGAAGCACTTCTCGACAGAGAGGGTGGTGAACACTTGGAATGCGCTGCCAGAAGAGGTGATCTCGTTGAAGACAGTGGGCAGCTTTAAGAGAGGCTGGGATAGGCATAGGGGGAAGGTAAGGATCATTGGTAGGGAGTATGGGAGGAGTGGGGAGGGACTGCAGGGACATTAGTTCAAGCTGTGTACCCTGCAATAAAAACAGACTTGACCGAATGGCCTACTTTTGCTGGCTTCTTCGTATGTTCGTATGTTGTGCTAATCAATGTGGAACCTTTGTAAATGAGCTTCTAGCTCAAAGGTTGTAATCGAGACTTGAATAAATAAATAAAATAAATAAATATTAGGCCAGAAGGCTTGTTTACAATAGGGTCCTTCCCAAGATAATTAACACTAGCACTAGATGCCAAAAACAAAAACTGTCAAACATTCCCTTTCTTACGATGCACCAAAAATACTGAACCAGTTACCTTTACAAAGTGATCCTTCTTGGAAAAAATGTTTGGCTTTTTTCTATATTGATTTTTCTCCCCTCCTTTCTCTGCCTTTGTCAGGGATGTACAGTACCTTGCTCCCAGGGATATACACTTTTCAGGTAATGTACTCATGTGGATGGCAGGTAAGTCTTTTTCTCCTCTTATTCCTCCCTCCCTCCCTTTGGAGTGAGATGTATTGTGAAGCCAAGGCAAAACAGCATACCCTTGCAGAGAAGAAATCTCCCTTGCCTGTCTGCAGGAGTCACTACATGCCAGACCCCACAGCAAACCCAACCTGGCCAAAGAAAGCTACCCTGTGGCAGCCTCCCACAAATTCTCATCCCAAACAAGTTTCTGTGTAAGAACCCAGTGTGGCCTACCACCTGTAGCGAAAAGAAACCACAGGAAGGAGTCTGCTTCAGACAAAGCCTGTCTATGTCTCTACCGTTTCTGGAGAAATAGATTCACTCACCACTTATATTCTTCAATTTTCAGTATTTTTATTTAAAAACCATTGGTCGCAGTACTGTTAAAGTTGCCTGACAACGTTTTGAAGGAAAAATCTCTGTTCTTCAGGGCAATAGTTACTGGCCAAATGGTTTTCTGAGCAAAATGATAATTTTTTTTATAAACTCATCCTAATTCCCAGCCTCAGAAGAGAGGACAGTCTGGCGCCCTGTCATTCCAGTAGCTATGTAAAGGAGACAAAAACAATGCACTGAGGAAACTGTTATTACGTTTTAAACAAAGATACTTTGAAGTATTAATACAGTATAGAAGTGTGTCTTTAAAAATGGTAGCATGTATAAGTGTGCATGTAGAAAGTAGTTGTTTCCTTTTTTACAGTTGATTCGCGCCTGCACACCGGATGTTTTGCTGCAGCGAAAGGGGATTATGAGTGTGTGTCACTGCCGAGCTCAGTACAGCTGAAAATAGCAGGGGCTCGGCAGTCTAGACCAATGACCACACACTGTGGTCTTGAACCTCCATGTATTTCAATGGACCCAAAGCTGCTCCAATCAGAGGACTTTGGTTCTTTGATCTGCATGAAGCCGGATGGTTAGCAAGGTTATTTCCCCTGTCGCTGCGCAAAATCACCTTTTGAACGGGAGCTGAACATTTTCTCCACCCTTGTTCATGAGGTGAGGGCATAAGAAGGCTATGTTGGAAATCTGGCATAACAATATTAAAAAACAACAAAGTTACAAGCCTACATTGAAATTTGTGAATGCAGGCTTGTAACTTTAGTAATTTTCAATATTTTGACCCCAACTTTTCAAATTAGTCATTTCTTCATAGCACCTCATGAATGTGACAGCTGTCATTTTTCAAATCCTGGCCAAAATGTGTTATAGTATATGGTTACCCTTTGTTATGTATAAAAAATCAGCCTGCTCAAAATCCTTGTTAAGCACATTCTAAACTGTTATGCGCATTCTAAAGTGTTGTTATGCGCATTCCAAACAGTTGTTATGCACAGTTCAAAGCTTATACAATTAAAATTTTCTCATTTATTCTATACCTAGCTACTTACTAACCACCCAGTGCCCAAAGTCATACCTTTTACCTTTCAAAAGTCTGGAAATTTGATTTTGATATGTGAGTAGAACAAAGAAATGGCAATATTTTTTTGTTTTCACTTCAGTGAGGGTCTGTTACTCTAGTGTAAAAAACCATATACTATAAAAAGTAAAATATGATCAACCACACACAACTCGGCATGTGTTTCCATCTCGGGGTTGAGATGGCAGCATGGACCTCTCGAGTTTCACTCTCGAGGTTCATATACTGTCATCTCAACCCCTCGATGGAAACACAGCCTGGTTATATATGGTTGCCCATACATTATTCTCTATTTTGTGCCTGTGGTGCAGAATTACATTTTGGTGGCAAGGAAGGACATTTTGGTGGAGATTTGAAAATTTTCACCTACCGGGTTCATTAGGTGGAGTAATAAGAAGGCTATGCTGAAAATTTGGTCTACAACTATGGTAAAATGCCCAGGTTATAACTGAACGGAACACTATTTCAGCATTCACTCATAACTTCACTAATTTTCAATATTTTAATTCCAAACTTATAGCCATTTTTCCACACCACCTCATAAACGTGACGTGTCATTTTTAAAATCCTGGACGAGATGTGTTTTCACACCTCTGGTGCGAGCTGACATTTTGGCCAGTATTCTATAAATGGTACATGTCATGTCTCTAAGGTGAATCCTAAAACAAGTATCTTAAAAACGTATGACCAAAATTAAAAAAAAAAAAAATTGTTTAACATGCATCAAATGTCCAGCATTGACAAATGCTTGTTTGCTTTAGGCATTAGGATGAGTTTATGAAAAACTGTTCACTTTGCTCGGAAAACCATTTGGCCAGGTGTGAATGTATTTAGAACCTGTAGTTAACCCATTCAGTGTGCATTCTTAATAGGGGGAAATATGTATGAATATGTTGAGATCATGAAATAGATAGAGCTGCACTGTGTGACATAACAGAAATGGTGATTTAAAAAAAACAGTTTGTTCTAATGACTGGGTATGTGTGTAATACAAGACACGACTAATCTTTGCGTTGCAAGATTTTGCCATTAAAAGTACAAGCTAGCAGATTAGATTTTCATGACACAGTTATGAGGTATTACATAACAAGTACTTTACTATATAAGGTTTTAATTTATGTTCTGTTAACATTTTAGTAATGGTTGCCCCAAGGAAGAGCGATTTTTCCTTAGAAACATTGGCAGGCAACTTTAACAGTACTATGACCAATGACTATTAAATGAAAATAGTGAAAACTGAAGAATATAAGTGATGAACGAGTCTATTTCTCCAGAAATGGTAGAGCTTCCCACAACCTGTCTGGGCCCCTGACGTGACTGGACTCCATTCTAGAACTCCTATTGTCCACATGGCAGCGCAGTGTGCTGCCAACAGACCACCAAGTGGCCAAAGAAAATGTGTTTAAGCAAAACTCAAAGACCACTTGTACAGTAGGTTTCAGTGTCGTTGCTATGGACGATGTATTGCTAAGTATTGTCATTTATAAGGACTGGCTAGTTTTACTATGTTGTAACTCATATGTGTTTGTTGTTACATCATATGTTCAGTAATTGTACATCTTCCCTCCTTACTATAATACTGGCATCCCCAGGTGTAGCTGAAAATGGTTCTTTGGATCTAGTCCATTAGATTGTAAAATGAAATAAATAAATGACACAGTGGTACAGCAGTGCAGATAGTGCAGATTAAGTACCTTTTTTTATTTTAATAATTTGTATAAATAACATGTAACCCCCCTCCCAAGTAGGGACCTTTCCTGGGACCCCCCTTCAGTGTCCCGCTGCCTCCTGCAGCTGCTCACTTCCTTGCTTCCCCGTCCTGCTGCTGAACTGCTGACCAGGCCGGGGAGCAGATTTAGTTGCGGTGCCTCCTGTGCCCGATCCTTTGCGGCCAGCAAGCTGCTTGCCTTCTTGCTCCCCCGGCCCATTCCTGGACTGCTGTCAGGGTCAGGGAGTGCTCCAGACCATTGTGGCACCTCAGTGCACCTGATAGAGAGCATGGCAGCATGCTGCCCATGAGTTTGCTTCCCCACCCCTCGAACTGCTGCACAGTGGGGTAGGGAGCATCCCGGAGGGCTGCTAATTGTTTCTGGTGCCTCAAGCACCTGACAGGGATGCGGCAGAAGCACTGCTGGGATATCCTCTCACCAGCCCCACTGGACACCAAAGGGGGCTGGGGGGAACCAAAACACAAAAAAATAAAAACTTTTAAATGGCTCCCCGACCCGCTCCAAGCCTCCAGCAGGCCAGGGAGTATAGGGGACAAAATGGCCACGGGACTACAAGTTCCATGATGCATTGCAACAAGAGTGCCATTTTTCCAGAGACGGCTTCTTCTGGGGAGCTTGCAAAACGGAGCTTCTGATGGGGCTCCTGCCCCCCCCCTTGGCCCTAGTGACCACTAGAAGGGACCAGGAGGGTCTTCTACATGCAGCCAAATGATGCCAAGACTTTACACAATGTATGATAATGGACTTAGATGAACAGAACTGTATGGAGGCGGCCATATTGGACGTGGTCTGCCTGAAGACAGTGTGGAAACCTATTGGTAGCTGTAGTACAGCCAATCAGGGCATGGAAATCAAGACTTCTGTGGACCAGTGAGGGGTCGTGATTCAAACTAACATTCTGGGGTTGAAAGTTTGACCCTGGGTCTTTTCTGTGTGAGGTTTTTTGAAGAGAAACAACTGATTTTTGACCGCTCCTGCTGCTGTCACAGCCTAAAACCATTTAGTTTGTGCCAAAATGAACTAAGAACTTTAAAACCTGTTGCTAACTGCCTGGTAAATCCCAGACAATGGGGATTTACCTTATCTGGACTGAACTGCTGTGTTTTGGCAACCAAGATTGCTGAGACTGCTGAAAGAAGTATTTCTTGGTGCTTGGGTGAGGTGACAAATCCACTGCCTCACTGTCCTCTTACAAGAGACTGTGATTTCTGCCAGGGGACCTGAGCTCTGAGGTCCTGCCTGCCTGCCTAACTGCTGGCCTACCTGCACGGTGAGTGAAGACAAGTCCCTCTGTGGGGTGAAGGCAATGGCTTGCCTACCTGTCGAGGTGGGTGAAGACAAGTCCCTCTGTGGGGTGAAGAGGATCAATGTCTGCATCCATTCCAGTTCTGTCTGTTTTTCCAAACTGTCTGCAAAGGGAGACATCCCCCAACTCCTGCATCATCTGTTCACCAAAAGGTCATGAGTACTGGGTTTTACCCAAACCAATACTTTTCAAACTGTTCAGCTAGCTAACTAGTTGACTTACCATCTAGGCTTCCTGTGCAACCTTAGCTAAGCCCACAGCCACAGTTACAGCCAGGATAAACTGTATATCTGCATCCACTGGTGTGGTATATTCTTACAGCTGCAGCATCCAACCATTTCAACAGTGCTGCACCCAGTGTCTACTCATCACAGACCTGCAGCTCCTTGGTGTGTGCCCACAAGGTATTTGGGAGCTCCCACATGGACTGTGGGGTTAACCGGTGCACCAGTGGGCGGAGAGGGACTGGGGCAGGGGATACTGTATTGTAGTGTAGTGTGGTATCTGATTATTTTGCCTGATTACAGTATTTATTATAAGCTTGTTGCTGAATGTTTTACTACCCTTTGCTCCCCCTTGTTCCATACCTCATTATCCAGTCCCAAAATAAACCCCAGTGTTTATTTTCCTGCAATGTCAGAAGTATTTACATTATTGTATAGTGTAATATTTGCATGCTTAGAGTAAAAAGTTGGGAGGGGATTGTGTATTGTTCTACCTCAAGGGAATCAACAAAGTCCAAGAGGGTAGCATCTTTCAGAAAAAGAGATGTGCAAGAACAAGGGGACACAATTTGAAGATAGAGGGGGGATGGCTCAGGGGCAATGTGAGGAAATATTTTTTCACAGAGAGGGTGGTGGACACGTGGAATGGCCTTCCTGAGGAAGTCGTGGAGTCAGAAACAGTGGGGGAATTCAAGAATGCATGGGACAGACATAAGGCAATTCTAGTGGGGGGGTAGGAAGAAGTAGGCTGTTGGTTAACTAGGATCTGCAACTTATCCAGTAGGTAGGGAAATGGGCAGACTAGGTGGGCCAAGCGGTCCTTATCTGCCATCAAAGTCTCTGTTTCTGTGTTTCTATCTGTCACCAGGGAAGGGGGCTGTATTTAATTTCCTGTGGGGAAGCACCCTGGCAGTATGCTGCTATAAGGATCCCCATAGTTGGAGGCACTGTGCCATTTGGCAAGCCAATTATAACCATGAACCCAGACGCCAACCTATATCCCTTAGGCAGCACCACTTGCGGGTGGGTGTGCATATATAAGGGTAGGGGATGTTACAAACATAAATAACAAGTAAACAATAACAGAATATTTACAACATAAATAAGCATTTACATTATTCTAACAAAATATGACACTACTATGATCACTTTATCAATTGTAATGAAACGTATTACTAAAATAGTGGTAGTTCAATAACTTCTTAAATAAACCCTAGCTAATTTTATGCTCTATTTATATTTAAATAGTCAAAGAATGGATTCCCCATATAGTACAAATTAAACTACATTTATAGAAGATATTCTGTGTTCCCAAGTTTAAACATTTGTTCTTAGTTTCAAAGTGTTTTTGTGCCCATTCATTTAAAAGTAGCAAGGCTGGGAGTTGTTCTAGTATCTGTGGGAAGGGAGGGCCTGCATATAGAAATGTTTGCTGTAATTACTCAACTTTTGGGATGTATAGATTGCCATTGATACCACGTCTTAGTTTCTTGGGAGTGGACAGTTATACCTCAGAGTTATGGAAATCACCAAAAACCACCAGGAAAGTGACCTGGGTGTAGAGGTGGGTAGTATGGTCAGATGAAACCAACAGTGAGAGGTCAATATAGTGCTACAACAACAACCGCTGTATAAAGCTCAGCAACATTCAGAGCGACAGGGGTATAACAACAGTAAGGAATTACCGCTACCCCTGTTGCTCTGTGCTGCCATATGGAAGGTGTCACATTGCCATGTGTGTGGTGCTTGGTCAGGCTGCTCCTATGGTGGAGTGGCTAAGGCACCAGCCCATGGCAGGGATGGAGACCTGGGACCACGGTTCTGTCCCCCCTAGGTCTTCTGGTGGCGTAACTTTTTTGTTTATTTTAAATAACATTTTTCCCCCTCCTCAAGTTTCATCTCATCTCCTGAGTCTACACCCCTACACCCCCTCGGTGTTTGTTATTTAAATTCTGGGGTGTGTGGGGGGTGAAGCCCCCCCCCCCACGTCGGGGGGGTGTGGGGGGCGAAGTCACCTGGCAAAAAAAAAAAGAAACTCCCGTTGTTTCAAGAGGTGTGCGCTGTTTTTGCTGGGGTTGATGTTCTGACCCACGTTATTTCAGGGATGCTCTTTTCCTTGCAGCATTAATTGCCGCACTGTTTTTTGGCAGCGACATTATGACCCCGTGCCCAGTGAGAGGAGGCAGCTAGCAAGGCAAACAGAAACACAACATGCATCAAGAGAAACGTCAGAAGCAGATTAAGAGATGCTACGGGTGTAATACCTATTTTTTTTTTGTTTGTTTTTGTGTTTTTTTATTCCCCATTTTTATACCTGGGACTGCCTGTGGCCTGGCACCAATGCCCTTATCCTGTCCCTTGAGATCTTGTCACCCTGGGATGCCTACCCAGCTGGTACACCACTTTGCTGTACCCTTGGCTCACCCTCTAAGGCTGGGGTCATGCTTCAGTTCCACTGACTTTCCATCCCCTCACTATCTGGCCACCCACAGCAGAGGTGTGGCTGGGTTATCCCCAAAGGTTGGCTGCCAGGGAATAGTTTACCTGGTATAGCGTAGCAAAAGCTACACAATTTTCATCAGCTGTTATGAACACTTTTTGTATAGTAGTCACTTGCTACACATCTGAGTTCATCCAAAAGTGGTTTATAGTTGCTTTACACAAGGTTACCTGCAAAACGCTACACACATATTTTTCCTACTGCTACTAAAACTGTTTTGTGATACTGGAATTTGCTACACAAACATTTTTTTAATAACATTTTCCCTGCTGGATGCAGTGATCCAGGATGGACATGGTGGGCAGGTGGAGGCTTCAGCCTGCAATGTCAGCACTCATTTTCCCCCTCTTAACCCTGCCCTCCTTCCCTCAGCCAGCCCTCTGTTGACTCAGGCTTGTTCTCAAATCCAGATCATCGGCATTGCAAGTGGTAGCTCTACCTATAATACTTTTGTACCGATCCTTGGTCAGACCTCATCTCTAGTACACTGTTCAGTTCTGGTCCCCATGTCTGGGAAAAGATGACATGATCATCAAAGTTCAGGGGAGCCCAACTAAGGTGGCTGTGGGCTTAGAGAATGTGAGGATTGACTGACAGAACTGTATCTGTTTTGCTTGGAAAAGAAATGACTCGGGGAGACAAGAAAGGGCTTGCACCGTCAGGCCAAATATAGCTCTTCAGAATATCCAGTGATGAGAGAACAGAGACGTACAATATCACTGAAAGGAGGAAAATACAAGAGAAAGAAATACTCTAATGTAATAGGGCCTCTGCGGAGTGTCTCTTATGGCATATGAGACTATTGAGCGTGAGGTTTGGACGAGAGGACCGCGAAGCAAAGCTGAGCAAATATGGCTACCCAAACCTCATGAGAGGAGTCTCTTATACTGTAAGAGACACCCACGGAGGCCCTATTAACTTATTATAACTCGTTTGAGTTAGCTAGAATGATTTATAAGTTTTAGTTTTTTTTTTTTTTTTATTTCAAAAGTTAAATAAAGCCAGCCTCCCCCTGGATGTGAAGTAGAACGTACCACTCCAAATGTTCCATCAAAAGAGACTACAGTATGCAGGATAAGAGTTATGGTGGCTTTGTGCGCTAATTGGCTGAAATTAATTAAGTGATCTATAATGCATAGAATGACTTGTGGATATGTGAAACTGACTCCTAAAGTTTTGGTATGAACAGATACTATAACTACCTTTAAACTTAGACTAGACAGGTACTTTGAAGAAAGAAGGTTGACCAGGTATTCCCACTGTGCTGGTAGGGAGAAAAAAAACTTGATGGAAAAATGGTCTTTAGTTTTTGGGCCTGAATGATTCCCCTCCATCAGTCAGTTGTTCTCAAAAGTGGAATCTTGAGAACAGATCCTTAGCCCTTTGAGTCTGCGGGTTCCCTGTGCTGCCTGTCTCTAGTGGTTGTCCATGTGGAAACTGTGGTGCCTCTGTCCCTCTTTGGGCTTGAAAGACAGAGGTCCGTTTGAGGCCCCGCGTTCACCATAAAGAAACAGACTAATCCGGGCTTAACCTCTCTCAAATGCAAAACCACATCTGGAACTGTGATATCGAAGGTGCCTCATGTGAAGCCACAAGCTGAGCTGAGTCCTCGGAAACCGTCCAGCCTGCGTCCAAAACAAAGCCTCCTCTCCCCCATTTTTAAGAAGTCTGTGGTCAGGCGAGCACCAAACAAATTGCGTAAAAAACCTACATTTAGCTAATAATGACAGTCAGTTAGAGCTATACTGCCTTTCATGGTTTCCTGTGGGCAAACAATTACCAACTGAATTATGTGCGAGACCGTAAGGGGAGTATGTCTAGGAACTGACCTTCCTTGTTGTTAACCTGTTCATGACCAGAAGACTGTTCCTTCATGAACTACAATTCTGTTTTTGCCATATTGAATTGGGCTTAATACACAGGCAGAAGAACAGTGTATGCACAGTACAATATGAGCAGACTCGATGGGCAATCAGTCTTTTTTTGCTTACGGATTATATGTTTCTATGTTTTATTCAATTTGTGTCTTTTGGGGAGTATGGATGTAACGTAATGTGGTTCCTTAATCACTAGAGGGCCTCACATGATATGAACTCTAGTGACTGCAGAGAGTGGGAGGACTAATTTCTATGTGAAGCCATCTATTATTAGAACACCTACTAATTTTCCTTATCATCATCTCATCAGTGTGACTTTGTAACTTGTTGTTAGAGAGCCGGCCTGGTGGTGCTGAGGGTTGAGGCGCTGGATGCCACACCTCGCGCCACGCCAGGGACCTGGGTTCGGGAACAAGCCAGGGTTGTCAGAGTCCGATGGGGGGGTGGAAGGAAAGGATGTGAGAAGCTGCCGGCAGGCAGCACTCCGCCTCGGGAGGAGGTATCCAGCTCTTTTGGAGCATGGCCTCCCTCTGGTGGAGGCCGGAGGGATGGTGCCACAAGAGAGCTTAGACATAGGTCGATGGGGAGGGTTAACGGGACCCGGTCTGGAGCCGTGGTGCACATGTGCACCTGCACGTGCATGCGCCACCGCTTCTGGGGGTCCTGGGGTAGTTCACAGGAGAAAAATGGAGGAAACAGTGGAGGCCGGCATGGATGATGCTCCTGGATCGACTCCGGGAATCTGCCGGGGCGCGTATGATGCTAGAAGCCCCCAAAAGGTCCCAAGCTCGGTAGGCTCGGCAGACGATGAGGTCGATCTGCCACTAGGAGGATAAAAATAGTTAACAAAAAAACAAAGTTGTTGGTAGAATTCACACCTCAGGACCAGTAGGTTGTTGGTTTAAGTCCCTCATTAGGATTTGGACTCCTACCAAACTCTGCCATGCTGCCTTGTGGGAGGTGCTGTCCATCTGATTAGATGTTCAGCATAGGCCACCCGGCGGTCCAGAGGAAGTGCTTGCAGCCAGGCAGGCCGTGGCTAGAAAGAGAGCTGTCCCAAATGGGGAGGGCTGGTGTTGAATTTTGCTACTGCAGCAGTCCCTGATGGTGGGCCAGAGAACTTGCCTCTGAGCTGAGAATGCTGCGTGTGCATGAGCTGACTTTAGACCAGCATGCTGCAATGAGTGGAGGGAGCTCAGAGGACAAGGAGAAAAATGGCAGCCATCTCTATGATGGGCCAGGGCACTCTCAGGCTTGCTCCAATGCCAGGTTGTGCTTGTGCCTTGCCAGGAAGGAGAACTTCCCTGGTGACTCAGGAATGGTAAGTAATCTATGGAAACCCTGGAGCAGTAGGAGACAGGTGACAGGACTGGGGGGGGGGGTTAACTGAAGGACCATAATGATATCACCGGCAGGTCAGGAGGATAAAGGATAAGGGCTGCTGGACTGTGCAGGGATAACAGGTCATGCTACCATGTCCCAGGTTCATACTCCGACCAAGGGGTCCTCTATTGCTGTACTTAGCTCAGGGAGGACAGCAGAACCAGCAAACAAAAGTTCAGAACTTATAAAAGCTCTAACATGCACTGCAGGCTATTTGATATCCAGTGCTGCAGCCCTGCTCTGATGTCAGCTGCAAGGGATTCTGGGATTTCTGGTTACAGAAAATGTCACCTTGGAAGTCAGCAGAATCAGTCTGCTGTATTGTGCTATGCTGCAGTAAACAGTAAGTTAAAAAAAAAAAGTTTTGCACACAAAGTGCAAACTGGAACCAGACCCACACTTAGTGCTGACTGTTCCTTTTTAAAGGAGCCTGCCCAAAACTTCTAACATCAATAAATTCAGAATTAGGACCAGCATATCCCCAGTCACTCTCATACTAAAAATGAAATCTCCTAAGTTATTTTGTTTAAAAGGTACAAGCCATTGTATAACCCTGATTTCACTACATATTCAAAAAAACTGGTTCTGTTAAAGAGTTACTGATGTCAGCTCCAGAACACCTAGCCTAGTCTTTCCTGCCAGCAACTACTGAACTTATTTCTCCCAAGTTACATAAAACTGCAGTTGCAGTAAACATTTGAAAATGCAATATTGGGTTGGTTCAGTGCATATATTTCCAGAATTATTAGATGTGAGGTACTTACGAATGTGACAAGGGGAGGTGGTTTAGTGACAGCGGCAGACATGGCGTTAGAATACTAAGGTCGTGTGCAGTTTCTGAATAATGCAGGGATGCGATTTCAGAATACCAACAGTTTGTGATTCTTTTTTAATTCTTTATTTTATGTCTCAGAGAAAGGTACAGATGACATATCTCCACCATACAAGCCAGGTCACAATACATTGATATACATAATGTGACTTACAAGATATCAGACTTATTCATTGACTTTTGAAACAACCCTAATATCTCCAAGTAACTGAGCAATTTCTATGATAATGATAAGGCCTCTCAGTAAGTATCCCCAAATTCAAGAGGTCCAGGCTGCCCCAGCAACAGAGCACCCTCAACACTCCGAATGGCCAAAAATATCCTGTAACAACCAAGCTTCTGTTCAGCTATGGAACAAAAGTCACATCCTCCCTGGAAATATAGAACACCCAACTCCTCCATTTGAGCTCAAACTGTATTTCGTTCCCCATACAACGTGCTGAAAGCCATTCCAAAGAGTACAGTTCATTAATAATCGTATGCCGCATAACAATATTAGGAGGCTGTGGTTGTCATTACAACCGAGTGATCGCCTTTTTGGCTGCAAACAGATCAATTTGCAGTTTTTGAATGCAACAAGGACACAGTCTCTGAAAGTAAGTGGGACATCAAATTTTGGAATGAGTTAGGAACAATGAAATTTTGAATGTGGTGCTGTCACAGATGTTTGGAATGTGGCAGAGATACACTATTTGAAAATGTGGGAGACAGCTGCAGGGATGTGTAACGTTGACATGTGGTTGTGATGCACAGTTCTGGAATGTGGTGATGCTGGATTTCAGATATTGGTGGCAATGTGCAGTTTTACAATGTGGCATGGACACGGAATTTCAGAATGTGGCAGGGACACGTAGTTTCAAAATATGGTGGTAACGTGCAGTTATGAAACATGGCAGGGATGTTCATTTTTTGAATGTTTCGGATGTGTGATTTTGAGCATGGCAGAGAAACATATTTTCATAATGAGACAGGGATGTGCAATTTTGGAATGTGGCAGGGAAGCACAGTTTTGGAATGTGTCAGGACAAGCAGTTTTGGAAGGCTCATTTTCAAAGTGTGGTGGGGATGCAAAATTTTGGAACATGGCAGGTATGTGCATTTTTTTGGGAATGTGACAAGGATGTGCAATTTCAGAATGTGGCAGTGATACACAATTATGGAATATGACATGGAAGCACAATTGCAGAATGTTGTGGGGACGCCCAATATTAGAATGTGCTGGGGACTTGCAGTTTTAGAATTTGCCGACCTCTGCCGTTAGTCAGCAGCACTAATTAGCATACTGAGTTCACAAGAAGCAGTGGCTGCAGGCATATTTGTAAGTTTCAGCCCAACGTAACAAATGGCTTAAACATTTCCGAAAAGTTAAAAAAAAAATCAGTTTATTTATAGAACCCATAACGGGGTATTTTTACAAGTCTGGGTGACATAACGGCCTTGTGTGCAATTTTCCTTTAATAATGGTTTCATAGTTTGGTTTTTAAGATGTTTGTCAAATGTATTCTAGTTTGTGTCCTGTTAAAGTCCTGGTTAAAATATAGACACTGTATTGATTTCATTGGTAGTTCCCTCATTAAAACTGCTTGTGGTATAGATTCTTAGAGTGTGAAATATTTCCAGTTGCCAGATTAGTCTTATTTTAAGTTGGTTCACTTAAGCAGGGACACCCAGTTGAAAAGGAAGGGCTGGAGGCATTGTGGGTCATCTGGAGGCAGGCACAAGTTGGGGGTCGCTGTCCGTACAGGGGTCATATACAGACCTCCAGCACAGACAGAGGAGTTGGCTCAGGCTCTTGGAGAGGACATATCATCAGGACTGCAGATAAGGGGGAGGTGCTGCTAATTGGGGACTTCAGTTTGCCAGATGCAGATTGGAACCTTCCAGCTGCAGTTTCAGCAA
The DNA here is from genome assembly GCA_016271365.2 of Neoceratodus forsteri. Lineage (NCBI taxonomy): Eukaryota > Metazoa > Chordata > Ceratodontiformes > Ceratodontidae > Neoceratodus > Neoceratodus forsteri. The sequence goes on along the minus strand of CM028138.1, from coordinate 484,265,091 downwards.
GGAGGAGGGTCATTATTGACTCCCTACAAGGGGCTTTTCTAAGGTAGCTAGTCAATGACCCCACTAGGGATGGCGCAGTGCTGGACCTGGTGCTTACAAACAGGGACAGCATTGCATGCATCTCAGTGAGCAGTCCGCTAGGTACCAGTGATCTCCCTACAGTGTAGTTAACGTTAAGAGGGGAGCAGAAGCAAACCACACGAGGATGAGGGTCCTGGACTTTAGGAGGGTGGATCTTAAAAAAATGGAAGACTGCCTCAGAAACTATCTAGTAGAGGAACGCTAGCTAGAGAGGGGTAGAGGAATGGGGGGGGGGATAAGGGAGGGCATAATTAAGGCAACCAGCTTCTGTGTGAAGGAAGTGAGTAAAAGCAAAAGGAAGAAGAGAGGGACGTGGCCACATTGGTGAAGGAAAAAAGTGTGGCAGCCAAGAAGTGTGAGAAGATTCAAAGGGAGGAAGACAGGGATGTGTACCAGGTAAAACAGGGAAGCAGGTAAGGCAAGGAGGGGGGCAAAGGCACAGAGAGGGGAAAGGATAGCCAAAGGAGTAGCAAATTGGCAGAAGACTTTTCTTTGGATACGTAACTGAGCAGAGGAAAGCAAGGGGAGAGATAGTGAGGATAAGGAGGATGGCAGAGGGAGACTTTGCAGACCGGAACCAAGAAAAGCAAAGTAGGAGGTTGTCCACGCATAACCATGTTAAAATGATGGACAACTCATGAATGTCCATGGTTTCTATGACCATGGTTGCTGACCACATATTTCAGAACAGGCCCCTTTTCAGATATGTCCTGGGGATAGGGGTAATATTCAGTGGTAGGGAATTTAAAAGACATGGGGCGTTGACTACAAAAGAATGGTGCACCTACAGATTTTAATCTGGAGTGCTGCATTGATAACAGTCCATGAAAGAAAATTGCAGTTTAAAAAAAAAAAAGTTGCAGAACCAGCTTTGTGATCCCAAGTGATGGGGGATCGCTGTGGCATGCTGGTGATCTGGATTTGTGCTCTGGACCTGGGCCATCAGGAGTGGGGGGCCGTCTGGGGGGGAATTTGGAGTGTTCAATGGATGCTGTCCTTGGCAGGGAAGGGGGATCCCTGCACTGCTGTTGCAGCAGTTACTGGTGGTGATGTGGTGGAAGTGCCATTCCCGTGGGGTACGTGCCCCCCCCCCGCAAGCTTTAACGTGCACAAGCATGGAGGTGAGGCAGAGAGAAAATCGGTTGAAATGCTGCACTGGTGCACCACATGATGGCCTCCAGGGGCTCCCATGATATCAACAGATCAGGACCCCCTTCCCTTCCTTGGTGCACCACTCCATTGAAACCCATTCCTCTTCTGAGCTGAGGAAGGCCCCTGGCGAGACAAACAAACCAGTGGTAGCAGAGGAAGTAAATGCTCCTCCACTGGTCTGAGGAGACCCCCAACAGAGATAAGCTGACCCTGGGGATATCTCTTTGGACTGGAGGTCAAGAAGATCCCCGGGTGGCAGCAAGGGGGACTCTGGCAAACTGTGGGGCTGACGTGAGGTTCTAAGGAGAGGGGTGCTGCTGAATGATGACAGGAGGACAAAACAGTAGGGTGAAAAAAAAAAAAAGAATGTGTTAGTCGTTACAAGTCCCACAATCAGGTTAGCTCTGCTTTCCTTTCCAAGCGGTCACCTTCTCGGCTGCATTTTGCTAGTCAGTCTCTTGTGGGCAGCTTATTTTATACTAAGTCTTGGAGTGCCTTGTGGTGGCTACACTGTGCTGACCAGTGGAGACCATGATACCCATTTATCTGTCCTACCAAGACGTGCAGCATGTAAATGCTGAGGTTTCATATCAGGACGCGGTGTCCTCGATTTAGCTCAAGAAAGCGTAAACATGGGTGGCCTTGGCTGATGGGTCAGAAGTGTAGGTCTTTTAGATAATTAAAAAACATACATATCTACGCCTTTACTCAAACCACGGCTAGATGGAAAACTGATGTTAAGGGGTGAGGAAGCTGCATTAACAAAAAAAATCAGTTTTAACTGTTTCAGGGTTTCTTTGCTTTCAACAGACATAAAGCATAGTTTTAATGAAATTTTTTAAACATCATTTTCATTGACTTTACAAATGAATTTGGTACATAAAGAAAACAATCTCATATTAACAAATGATCAATAGATCTTTAGAGAAAATACCATAAACCAAAATATATTTCAGATGTAGCCCACTGGATAAGCAAGAAGATTTAAGTTGTAAGCAAAGCTATGAAATTCATGTCTGTAGTTTTCAAAAAACAGCAGATTAAGGGCAAGCTACAAGTCCCAGTTAACTTATCCTAAATGAGTCCCATACATCCATCGTGTGGTGCAGCAAGTTAGGTTACAGATGAAGACTAGTGATAGTACCTTATTCAGTATTTCCTAGCATTTGTTTAAATTTCGTAAGCAGTGCTGCCACTAGAATAAACAAATGTTCATTACAGACAGCACCATCTTGACCTTTGTAAATGTAACTTTTATTTATTTGGATATTTATTTACAAATTTTTGACCAGGAAAGGCACACTAAGGTGTGACAGCTTGTTTCCAGGTGCATCCTGGGTGTGGGTTACATGCACCAGTTTTATTAACCGGGGAAGTTTGGCCATGACACTGGGGACACTTCCCTGCTCCTCTTTGACCTGATCTATGATGGAAGTGTTCACTCACTTATGACCGTCTGTACCTCTGCATTGTTTGTGTTATGTCTGGGTTGCCCCTGTTAATGGGCTTTGTCCCAGTAGGCTCCAGTTGGTTACTGAAGTCCAAATAAATACATTAATTCATTAAATATGATTTAGGGTACTGATTTCAGCTGAATTAGTAACACATTCCTATGGAAAGATCACAATAGGTGAAAGACAAAACCATTTAACGAATTACAATAATTTCTTATCAGTATTCAGATGGTTGAGAGAATTCAGAAAGTAGAATATTTACCTAAAGCAACACAGAATTCTGTTCTAATTCAGGCAAACTGTCCAGTTCAGTGCTATCATCGGCCGTTACAATTATAATAGTATGCTTCTTTTCTTGCTGTTCACCTTTGAAGAGTGTGATTAACTCTTTCAGCAGGTCCTAAAAATAAATTTATCCAAGCCTAAGGTAATGGAGCATTTTGAGGGAAATGGTGTTACAAAAAATAATGCATCTTTTTATCCACCTCTTTGTGACGTGAAATATAAAAACACAGAAACATAGAATTTGTCAGCAGATAAGGACTGCTTGGCCTACCCAGTCTGCCTGTTTTTCCCTGCCTACAGTATCACTATGGACCGTACTTAATCTCTGGCTCTTTCTCCTTCCCCCCATTCTTTTCCACTATGATTCCCTTATGCCTATTCCATACATTCTTGAACCCCACTGTTGTTTTTGCCCCCACCACCTTGGCTGGTAGGCTGTCCAGGAATCCATCACTTTTTCCGTGAATAATGTGTCTTCACATCTCTCCTGAATCTACCCCCTCCAACTTCAAATCATGTCCCCTTGTTCTTGTGCACCTTTTTTTTGAAAACTATTTCTCTCCTGTACCTTATTTACCCTTGTGAGGTAGTTTAAGGTCTCTATCATAGCCGACCTGGTGGCGTGGAAGACTGAAGCACTGTGCACCTTACCTCCTGCCATGCCGGTGACCTGAGATCGGGAATGAGCTTGGATCGCTGGGGGTCAGCTGGGAGGGGCAAGGATTGAGTGTCCAGAGGACTGCTCTCCTATCCCAGGGTGGGGAGGTTTGCCATCTCAGCCCTTGGTTGCCCCAGGTGGAGGCCTGGGAGACAATTCTGGCATTCCAAGCATCAAAAAGAGAGAGACTGCATGTTCATGTCGTGTGCATGCCTCCTTGCACGCACACTCACATGCCAACACAGTAGGTGACTCAGGGAAGAACACGAAAAAGAGGATGGACTCAGGCTCCATATCGCTGCATCCACCTGCCTCGCATCACCACCCGGACCACCGATCCACACTGGATGAGAATCTTTGTTCAGGGACAGCTCTCCCCTTCCAGGCCCTGTCATGGGGGTGAAGCCGTGGGAGTCACTGGAATCTTGTGAGCACTGGGGAAGGCAGTAGCTGGTCAAGGGTGGGGTGAGGATGGAGCAGAACAGCCCTGCCCAAGACCACCAGGGAACAAATTAATATGGAGGAAAAAAGGTCTCTATCACATCCCCCCCCTTCCAGGATGTACATAGCGAGTTCCTTTAGTCTCTCCTTGTAGGACTTTTGATGCAGACCTGCATCATTTTAGTTGCCCTCCTCTGAACCACCTCCACTGTGTCTATATCTTTCCGGAGATATGGCTTTCAGAACTATACACAGTATTTTTATATATATATATATATATATATATATATATATATATATTTTCCATTCTTTTATCCCTGCTTTTGCCCATCCCTCAGTCCTCAGGCAGTCATGCGCATGTGGAGGCACGCGCATGCCAAGCCTCGAGGCTCCCTCCCGTGACCTGCCACCCTCCCACCTACGCTTGCACCACCGACCCCACCCGTGGGAGAGAGAACCATGGGGGCACCTCCCAGGAGAGGAGAGCTGACTTCTGGCTGCTCAATCCAGCTCCCCTCCCCATGTGCCGGCTCTCCAATGACCTGAGGTCGTTCCTGATCCCGGGTCACTGGAATAACACGAGGTAAGGTGTCCAGCACCTCAGCGCCACCGGGCCGGCTTCTACACAGTATTCTAAGTGAGGTCTTACTGGCAATCTATATAGAGACAGCACCCCCCCCCATATCTGCTGGTGATACCTCTCCCTATGTACCCCAGCACCCCACTAGCCTTCCAACTGTCTTGTCACACTGCCTGGCCACTTTTAGGTCATCAGAGATTATTACGCCCAGGTTTCTGTCCTGCTTGGTGGTCATCAGTAACATTCTCCCCATTTTGTACTCTGCCTCTGGGTTTCAATGCCCCAAGTGCATTATTTTGCACTTTTTCGCATTGAAACTCAGCTGCCATACCCTGGACCACTCCTCGAGTTTTCTCAGGTCTCTGCTCATCCTTTCCATCCTCCAGGAGCATCCACCCTGTTGCAAATTTTGGTGTCATCTGTAAAGAGACCTTCCCCTCCAGCTCCTCTGCAATGTCACCTATAAAGACATTAAAGAGGACCGGTCCCAGCACTGATCCTTGAGGCACCCCGCTGGTCACCCTCCTGTCCTCGAAGTGAACTCAGTTTACTACCACCCTCTGTCACCGATCCCCTAACCAAGGCTTAGATAGACAGACAAAAGATAGACAGATCCATGAGAAATGGGTACGCCATTGACTCAGGGACTCATTTACAATTATTTGCAGTAGCAGCAGGATTTGGTTACAGTTTGGAGAAGGTACAGTTTACACATTTTATAGCTGTGCAAACACAGATTTACAACAATTCCAACAGTATTTAATGTTCCACCTGTCCCTCACATGAAGTGAGGCACTTAGTACCCACTGTTACACTGTAACAGGTTACAGTTACACGTGTCTCACATGGATAGATGAACTCCATCACATCAAGCGTATCGTGTAGGTCCGTACAGTGTGTAGTCATCCAAGTCAGGGGGTCTCCAAACTTGCTGAGGTACAGCAGGGCCTAGGCTGTAAGCAGTGGAGGTTGTGCCCGACATGTATGTGGCCAAACGTGGGGAATGGTATGGTACAATAAAGAAATCAGTGGCTGTGTTGGTAGAACTCTTGCCTTCAGGCCAGGAAGATTGAGTAACTGTGGGTTCCAAGTCCCACGCCAACCTCTCAGGCTAATACCCGAAACTAATACTGCTGCACTGTTGGTGATACTCTCCTTTGCATTAGATGCTGCCTGTATCTAGTGGCTGCCCAGGTAGAGGTTAAAGATCCCAGGTTTTGCGAAAGAGTAGGGGAGTTGTCCCTGGTATCCTGGCCAATATTTACTTGTAATAACACAGGTAGTACAACAGTGCGACTGTGTGTTGGTATTAGCACACTTAGTGAATGCCGCATGTGTACTATATGCAGTCCCTCCACTACCACTATCTGTCTCATCACCTGGTAAAGTTATTTGGTAAAAATGTGGGCTGTATATTGGAACTGTGAGCCAAGTGGCTAGCTGATGGCTTTGTACTAATGCTACTTTGCACAAGGCGCAAAAGAGGTATATTGGAAATGGAGTACTAATGACCTGGCAGGTTCCAGTAGCCCCACTGTGAGGGCCATGCAGAGCAAAGCCCTGACTCTTGTGTGAGCACAAACCACGGAAGTGACTACAGGTGCTAAGTTCCTCTCTATAGTGAGCAAGCTGGCATTCTGCAAGGCACAAACCCGTTAGCGCTGCAGCACTGAACTGCAGTATTTGTACAAAAACTACAAGGCCCTAACTCCTCCTTACCAGCCAGTCTACATGTTATTACCACAGCACATTGCTCTACTTTGTGGCAGAGGCTGTGAATACAACAGAGCTGTCTAATTTCACGTTTGAGAAGGGTGAGACCTGAACCAGCATTTACCGGAGTAAAGTCAGTGCATGAATATGTTTAGGGAGGCCAGAACAGGGCTTAAAATTCCATTGGGGGGGGTGCGAGATTCTCACATTTTTAAACCCAATCTTGCAATTTTGGGAACACTTGAGAGAATCTCCCCTTACAAAATAAGATGATTTTTACATTTCTCCCAACTACTGAATTGTTCATGATGCTGCAGTTTCATTGTCCTCTTTAAATTTCGGCAACTCCCTCTGTAAGACCGTGGAGGGGAATCCCACTATAACATGAAAGCAAATTTTAAGCCCTGCAACATATAAGCAATCAATGTTCCGTCAAGGTCTGCTGCATAACTAAGCTGCTCCTCTTCTCCCTGTCCTCTTGTAATATGCCTCTGATGTCCAGTGGGACCCCCCCCCCACCAGTCTACATCTTTTATGTGCCTGGTTTCCAGTGGCACCCCACCTTGATCCCATGACAGTGCCCCGGTACAAGCCCACTCACAGCCATGCTATTGATATACCAGTGGGTATAGTTATGCAATATCTCTGCAGAATCATGGTGTTCATTTGAAGCCTCCCGTCTAATTACAGACCTAGTGCAACACTGCTTTGCTTCTGAGATGTGATAGGATCATACTTGAAGGTGCTAATGCTATAGTCCTGCTGCTTCCAGCCCCACCACTAAAGTTCCTCTGGAGCCTGAGAATACTGAATCTGTTTCATGCTTCTCAGCTGCTTCCTCACCCCCCCCCCCCATTTGTGTGAGTCCAGCAAGCCTTCTTGATTGCTTTGCGCCTCTCTAATTTACCATTTGATCATCAGTAATGGAGTGGTGGCACAACTTGTGGTTTTCTGTTGACTGATAGTGAAACAGCTGGGTTTTTTTTTTGTGTGCCAGCAAGTAAAAGTAGGACTCTGAAAAGAGAAAAAAAACCTTCATAATCAAATCTGTGAACGGCACAATGCATTCTGCAAGATCGAGTATCACTTTCAGCAAAGCATAAATACACATTTTTTTTTTGTTACAGTCGTTTGAAAGGGAAACCAAGCACTGTAGTGCTCACAATATATGCTGCTTGCTTCCATCTTCCTTTTTATGTATACATCAGAGTCAGCCAGGATGATGTGCTGTTATCGCAGTTTCTGCCAGTGACATGCTGCAGAATACTGCAGGAACACAATGTAATCCAGTCGCAAGCATTCCAATTTGTCACACAGGAAAGTGTGACTTTTTTTTTAACTTACTTTTAGTGGCTATATGCATGACAGTTCATCATTCCAGGCAGTAAGTTGATTCACATCATTTACAGGATATTAGTTACATTCAGCAGTAGATCTTCACAGCACATTTCCTTCATACAACTCTAGTCTGTTGTCTCAGCTGATTTACAAGCATTCCAGTCTAGCTGCATAGCAAGAATTCATAGACGCCTGCTTCAAAACAAGGGCTGATTTGGGGTGCCCCATTACTGAGAGTATCCATGGGCACCCCAAATTTTCTAAGCCAACAGCCAACATTTTTTGCTTCACGCTTAGCATGGGACTCCCTCCTCCAGCCCAGCTTGCACTCCATTAAAATATCTGTCCTTGACAACAAAATAAAAAGGTTTTCACTTTAAAGTATTAGCTCTAGTATGTTGGGTACTAAGTGCTACCCTGAATGAAAAGAAATTATTTTTTTTTTTTGTTTAAAATAGTAGCGCTAGCACGTTACGTGCTAAGCGCTGCTGTCAGAGTGCCCAGCTCACCGAACATCCATACCAATTCCTTGCTTCAGGATAACAGCGATTTCACACACAGTACTTTCTGAGTCTGATTTAAAAAAAATTACCTCTGTTTATGGCTGTAGCGCTCCAAATAACCCGATCATGATTCACACTTTCTGGGCCAGTATCCTCACTACAGTCTCCCGATGTAATGCCAGAAACTCCTCAAGTGGAATTGAAAGAAACAACCCCAAAAATAATACAGTAATAAAGGAAAAACTAGGGTTGCCAAACTCAGAGAAAAACAAAATCGCTGGTACTCTCTTCTGTCAGTATGCTGACAAGCTGAAAAACAAAGCTGCCCCCAGCACAAACAAACTACAACTCCCATGAAACCGTGGGACAGCTATGAAGCCCACTGAAACACATCTCCTGGCCAAGAATAGCAGCAGAGGGACAACTTTACAAGGAAAATGAAGTTTTATCTCTTTTTAACATTTATTTATAATTGTTTTTGATATTTTATTTACATTTATTAAAAATGTTACTGATAGCCCATTTCTAAGTGCAGCAATACCCTCCAGGGTGGGCAGTATGGGCAATACTGGACCTTCCAGGGCTATAAGGCCCTCTGCCTGCAGTGTCGGGCCTCATTATGCCCCTGGGAGGTCCGGTATTGCCCAATACTGCCCACCCTGTGAAGTATTATTGCTTGCATAATTGTAAAAATAGATTTTCAGACAGTAACTGGACAAAACAGCAATAACAGCTGAACTGGAATAGAAAAAGCACAATTGTTGTGATGTTGTGTGTGTGTGTGTGTGCTATGTATTGCTCTGTGTCCAGTACTTTTTTTAATCTATTTTTATTAAAGAAATGTCATAAAGTACAAAAAGTACAGCAAACAGTTCAGCAGTCATTACAGTACATTGGCACCTACAATATAAAAAAATCCAAATAGGATAGGAGTGTGGAATCCCATAAAGTCTAGATTTCTCAGGAATGGAAACCAGCATATTGGAAATATGCAATCAAGAAGTTACAAAAAAAATATGCAAAATATAATATAGCATAATGAGCTGTATCAGAACAATCGGAATATCTACCTTGCTATTATTTCCTGCTGTTAAGGAATAAAATCAGGGTTAATATCCAATTAAAACGACACCCATCGGCACCAGAATTCCTCCCTCCTCTCTCTGCGGTCATGGATAATAAACGTGAACATTTCTGTTTTATAAATTGCATTCACCACAGAAAACCATGCCCCAGTGTAAAGAATTTATTTATTTATTTAGATTTTGTTTACCGGGTAAGCCCACTGAGACCAATGGTCCCTTTTTCAGGGGCGACCTGGAGTTAGTTACAGAAAGGACACAACAAAACGATAGATACAGTTAGTTACATTTGTAACACCATAGAACAGCGGTAATATTTATACAAGGGTAACAGAAGGGTTCACATAGGTAACACCATAGTACAGTGATAATATTTATATAAGGGTAGCAGAGGGGTTCTCATATAGGCTCCATGTATAGACAGAGTGTTTAGACCTCACATATTATACAGTATGTACATAGGTTCCGCCAGTAATCAGAGTCCACATTTAGCATTACATGTCAATTCAATGGGAGAGTACAGAGCAGTGCAGCGGGCCAGGGGACTGGTCGGGGGGTTAACGGTTACATCCGCATAGACTGAGATTGAGAAGATGTACTTTCAGACCATTTTTGAACTGGGAGAGGGTGGGTGAGTTAGTCAAGCGAGGTGGTAGGGAGTTCCATAGGTGAGGGGCAGCAAATCTGAATGAGCGTTGCCAGGGTTTGACGCGCTCTAGGGATGACGAGGGTGACTTGCAGTTGATCGCAAGGTTCTGGTATGAGTTCTGGGGAAAGAAGTCCTCTGAGATGAGGAGGGGACTTAGGCAAACAAACTTGAAAGCTAGGCAGGCAACAGGGTAGGCAAGTTTGTGATGGAGAGGGGCCAGTTTAGCTCTTTAGGGCCTCACAATGATGTCTCCTAGGAGAGGAGTAGTGGCGAAACGAGCCACCTGTTATAGAGTACTGAGAGTTTTTGTATTCGGCCTCACGGAGGAACTGCAGAAGAGGAGCCCCGAGTAGGATGGATGGAAGGAGATTGTAGCAGGCGATTGCACGGGCGGCAATAGAGGATAAGGACTTCCCAGGCGGAAAAGGAGGCCAAGCTTTTGATGGGTGGACCTGGTTATTGAGTCGATATGGAATTGGAAGGTCATTTCTTGGTCTAGATGGACCTCAAGATATTTGAAACTAGACATGACCTCAACTCTTTTTCCTTGGCTGGTATAGATCTGGAGGAACTGGCTTCTGTCAGAGCCCAGGCGTCTCTGGCCAAACAGTACGGCTTTAGTTTTTTCATCATTGAGCTTAAGGGAGTTTGCAGAGAACCAGGCCTCCAGGGAGGAGAGACTGTCCTGCAGTATAGTTGAGATGACACTAGGTTGGGGGTCACTGTAGTATAGGACAGTGTCATCGGCATATAGAATGAGATTGCTGCTGAGGCTGTTTCCCTCAATATTATTGAGGAAGAGTGAGAAGAGCAGAGGGCCCAGGATTGAGCCCTGAGGTACCCCAGCGGAGACCGATCTAAGACCAGACTGTGCACCCTTCCAGCGGACCTTTTGGGAGCAGTCCCTCAGGTAGCTTTCAAACCAGGAGAGTGAGTGGTGATCCAGACCTAAGGTCTGGAGTTTGGAGAGGAGGAGATTATGGTTAACCAAATCAATTTAATCTGTTAATCACCTATGCATGATTACTTTTGTAGCAGCCAAAATCAGAATCAACAGGAGTTTTAAGGTCATCCCCCAACATCCTCTCTTGGAATAGATGATAACACTAAAGATGTTGTGAGGAGGTCTTGATCCATAAAAATGTGATATAATGTATTCCCAATCCCTGTCCAAAATTCCTTTAAATGAGGGCACGCTCAAAATAGATGGGTGTGGTTTGCCTGGAGATTCCCCACAACCTTGCCAACAAACTCTCCTGTAGGGGCCCATGTGAGAGGCTTGTATTGCTGGAGTTCAGAAATACTGAATCCTACATTTCCAGAAGAAATCTCGCAACTGCACTAAGGAGGTTAACCGATAAAAAGAGAGAGCACATTTTAACCACCTGTCCATGGCATAAGCAGTTTGCAAATCTACATTTCACCTTCTGACAGAGATAAATTAGTCTCCTGTAAAATAATATAGCCGGCCTCTCTCTGCTGATCATCTGTAATAATCTGGAATGCTTAATGGAATCATTGATCCCATTAACGTTATAAGAGAGAATTTTAGTAGATACTGCCATCCCTGAGATGGAAACAAATAAAAGCCATTTCAAAAATCCCTAGGATACCAAAATGCCCCCATATAAAATAGGGCCAACATCCCATAAAAAATCTGCACAGTGAAAAGTAAATTCCTGCCGTAGTAATGAAGTACAGAAATGCCAACTGGGCATGCATGAAAAGTAGAACATAGAAAGAAAAGCTGAGCATGCCAGCTGGCAAAAAACAACAGGAAACACCAATAAAACTGGCCAACTCTAGCCCGCATGCTCATTAAGAAAGAGTCAGAGAGAGACCCCCTCCCATAAGGGAGAGAAACCAGAGTAGAGAAAGATAGTATTGTCTTACAAGGAAGGAAGAGCGGACTATACCTACTCTTCTAACCAACCTCTATGATGGGCATGATGCTGGAAGGGGAATCCAGAGAAATCCTGGGCCCCCTACACAGGAATTCCTGCATATTAAACTCATCTCCCAAATGGTCCATATGAATCACCATCAGAGGAGGGCGATATGTAGAAGGACTGTAAAATTGCCATGTGGGAGGACAAAACCAAATAAGTCAAGAAGCTCCACCCACCACTGCCCCACCCCTCCAATCAAGAAAACTTGGCCAAGGAGAAACTTATTACTTATTTTAGTGCCCTTGGCAAACAACTTAGGGTACAGGCAATGAGAAACAGTATGTAGAATCAGGAACTCATATTACGAAAAGATTATGAAAAGTGACAGGTAAGTAAGTAAGTAACGGCACAGTTGTAACTCTCTGAAGAGGTCAGTGCAGTTCAGGCCAAAAGTTTGTTTCAGGGTATTTAATGTTTCTAGTGGCCCCCCCCCCTTCTAGTTGACTGTAGTGTGTGAGGGCTTTGCGGTTGCGGTTCTACCATTTGAAACCATTTACAGTTGTGGGGGCTGGAATTCATGGTCCTAAGTTATAATGGTGAGCTGTCTGGGTGAGTTTGGGGTTCTCGTGAGTATTCTTGCCTTTTAGAGCATTCTGAGGATGTGCCTGGTCCATGGGTTTTGGATTTGTTTCTAGATTTCTGGGGTTAATCTGAGGAATGGGATGGCATATAGGGGTGCTAGCAGGGTAGAGACATTTCCCAGTTCATACCAGTCTGTACTGCCCTTTTGGTTAAGCCATGTTACTGTCGGCAGCAGTTGAGCAGATATGTAATGGCACTGGAGGTTAAGGAGTCCTAGCCACCCTTGCTCCATGGCTGCTCTAAAGTTTCTGGTTAACTCTGTGTCTCCCTGCTTACCACATGAATTTCAGGTGCTGTTTCTTTAGTGTTCTCCTGTATGTCTTTATTATACTCATGGGCAGCATCTGGTTAAGGAACAACAGCCTGGGCATAATATTCATCTTTAAAATGTTTACCCTGCCTGCTAAACTAAATGGTAGGTCTGTCCGTCTTTGGATGTTTGCTGCAATATCATGCAGCAGTGCCCTGTAATTGATCTGGAAAAGTTTATGTAGTGTTGTGGTTACCTTAACCCCCAGGTACCTAACCATTTTTTCCCTAGCTCAGGCAAATGGGCAGTTTTCTGTCAAGTGTTAGGGGCAAAGCCCACTAAGTTTGAAGGTTTCCAATTTCCCACAATTATTTTGCATCCAGATAACTCTCCATATGTTTCAAGTAGTGTGCAGAGCTCTGGAAGTGAGTGTTCTGGATGACTGACATAGAACAGGGTGTCATCGGCATATAAAGAAAGCTTATGCTGTCCGTCAGGGAGTCTGATGTCCTGTATGCTTGGGCTTTGCCTAACCACTGCTGCTAAGGGCTCAATACACAGACCAAACAGTAAGGGGGAGAGGGGGCACCCCTGTCTTGTACCCCGGAACAAAGGGAACCTCCCAGATTTCATACCATTAACTTTCTGCCTATAGAGCACCATGATGCAGTGCATAAAATGTTCATCAAAGCCCATCCTCCCCAGACTGTGGTGTAGGAAGGCCCAGTCCAGCTGTCAAAAGCTTTCTATCATCCATTCCATAAAGAGAGCCACAGTAAATGCCTATTGTGATTGCTGCTTAGCCAAGATGTTTAGCAAGCATCTAATGTTGTAGATGTGTCTCCCCTAATAAAATCAGTTTGGTCAGGGTGGACCAGGCCTCCCACAGACTCCTGTAACGTATTGGCTTAAATAGCTGTAACTATTTTCTGGTCTGCATTTAGGAGGGATATGGGTCTGTATGAGCTGCATAGCCCTCGGTCTTCCCCTTGTTTGTGGATCACTGAAATCTGTACTTGTGCCCAAGAAGGTAGTGCCCACTTTCTCTCCTGCACCCCCTGACATACCCAGGTCAGGCTTGAGGTGACAAGCTCCTTGAATTTTTTGTACAGTTCAGCAGTCATGCCATTAGTGCCAGGGGATTTGCAGGATTTCAAGTTTGTGATGGCTGCAGACACTTCTTCTTGAGTGACTGGCTGGTCCAGGGTCACCTATGTCTCCTCAGATAGACTGGGTAAGTGTAAGTTATTAAAAAAAAAAAAGTCTTGTTTATTCTGTCTGTCCGGGACTTCTGTAGCTGGAATAAAGCTCTGAGTAATATTTGGCAAACTGTTCTACTACTTTATTGCGATTAAGCTCATACTGATCATAGCTTGAGGCTTTCTGAGCCTAAGTATTGCTCTGCTGGCTGCTGTCTTCCTTATCTGCCAGGCCAGCAGGCAGACCACCCTGTTGTCCCCCTTATAATATCTCTGATGGGCAAAGTGAATTCCCCGTCTATTTTGTGTTCAAACCACCTAGTCAGCTTGGCTTGGTATTGGTCAAATTCCTGTTTCTTGCATTCATTCAGTGTTATTTTATGTTCATACTCAATGTCAATGTTTTTTCTCTCCAGGTCAAGTCTCACCTTCTTCCTATCCCACTTTAGAGGTGCACCATAATCTGTGATGCACCCTGTCAGGGTTATCTTTAAGCCATTCCACCAGGCCCTCAAGGATGTGTTTGCAGTTTGATTCTCGGTCAACATAATTCGTGACTCTGGACTTCATGTCCTGAAAGTCTGGCCTGTTAAGAAGAGATATAGTTAATCTCCATCTTGGGGTCCTGATAGCTGTTTGCATTTCCAGGTCTACTAGCACCGGGGCATGGTTGGATGCAGTGATAGAAGCAATTCTGGAATGTTTAATTGTGTTCACCCAACCCTGAGGGACCAAGAGGAGATCCAGCCTAGTACAGACCTTATGGGAGTTGGAAAAGTGTAGTCACGAGTTTTGGGATTCATGTGCCACCATATATGGACCAGGCTGAGTTCATGTAACAGCGTTTTGAGGGTAGGACCTGCCCTGCCCCATGCGGAGCAGCACTGTTAGTGCTAGCTAGTTCTGGAGTCAGAATACAATTAAAATCACCACCAGCGATATACTGTACAATCTGCCCTTTTCCCTCACACTATCTAACAAGGGGCCCTTGAAGAACTCAACCTGGTCTGCATCCTGATTGGGCACATATAGTTTGAGAATTATGCAGGGGTACACATATTGGATCCCCTTACCAGAATGCTTCTCCTACTGGTATCCAGGATGACTTGGTTGACCACCAGTGCTGCATCCCTTCTGACTAGCATATCTACCCCACATCTGTGGGTATGCTCCTGAAATGTGGAGGAATAAACCCGCCACCCACTTAAGCTTTAACTTTGCATGTTCCCCTCACTCAAAGGAGTTTCCTGGAGCAGTGCAGTCATGGCCGTGATTCTTCCCAATTCTTGTAGCACCCTGCTCCTTTCAATGGGATGTTTAAGACCTTTAACGATGTAGGTCACTACTTTCAAGTCACTTGTTTTGAACCCTCATTCTATCCTGCCACCCCTTCAGTCCACAGAGGACAATTGATTGAACACCACTGAAACGTAAACTGCAATAGGAACTATATACATTAAACAGCACCTTCAGGGTGTAATTGTGTCATAGAGGGCATGCTCAGCTGTACTTGGAGCCACCATGAGGGGAACAGTACAGCCCAGTATATGATACTCAGTGTGTGTGTTCTAGGATCTGCACTGGTTCACATGTGAATCCATACAACATTTGCTGTCAGCATACCCAGTAGTGGTAATCAATACCCTCTCTCCCCTTGGCTGTTACTTGCATGCGGCCCCTGGCATAGTGACTCTGCTACCCACCTAAAAGTTAATCTTAGAACTCACCTATAGCAATGTTTATTTCCTATATGCTGACAGTGGAAGCCTGTATGTGAGTCCACCTGACAGGACTAGCAATTGTGCTCCTGCAAACTGCCATGCAGCCCCCCCCCCTTCCCACCCCTGGCAGAACCTCCCCTCCACCACCTCTGCCCAACACGGTATCAGTTTAGCACGTCAGGTTCCAGATTTACATGTAGCCCTGGTTCATTATTATACCATGACACAAACCAAAGTTTGAGAAAACAAAGCATCCTCTGGCCACGCATTATACTCGTGGTCAAGCTGTTCAAAAGTCACAGTGAAGATCCACAGAATGGTGCATTGCACCAGTTTGTTTTTCTCTCTGCTTCTGGTGGGAACTCAGCCATTAGGAATGTGGTTGTGGCTGAGCTGCACTGTATAGAGGCTAATGATGGCCATCTTAAATCCCCCACATGTCTGCTAGTCTTGTATGGGGCCACGAAAAACCAAGTTCTCTTCCCAAGTTTCTCTGGTCATTATTGTAAATCAACAGTCACAGTGCAGCTTCAGTGCCATATTTACTTGCCATAAAGACATCTCTATCAGTCAGGTCAAGAAATGCAGTGGTCAGCCTTTCAAATGAGAAAAGACTGTATTTACAGTTTTTGTGAAGTCATGGTGATGCTCCCATGTTATCGAAGATCAGCAGGTTGGGGAGGTTGAGAACAAAAACAAAACTGCATGGGGATCTGCTGTAGGGGGCCCCTACAGAAAAATCAAGACTGGCGCTGGTGTGGTTAAAATAGTCTGTCAATGTTGTGGGCTACCTTTCGCTGCCGTGCTGGGTTCTGGCTCCTCTGCTATATTCCAAATCACTAACCAGCCCCTACTCCCTGACAGAGATACCGGGTTTCTAGCTCCTCTTTAGTGTTTCCCCACTGGTTGCCATGCTTATTCCTCCAGCAGCCATTCCATAGAATCCAAGGATGGGCAAAGCATATTTTCCAGTAGGGTCCTAAAGAACTGCAGTCCATTTTTTTTTTCAACTCTTATTTATCCTCCTTCACTGGCCTCATATAACTCTCTCCGGTGAGGACCTAGGGGACCGGCCTATCTCCCGCTGTACTGGAGACCCCCCCCAGGTCAGATCCCTGTTCCGGGATGATCCCCTGCATCACTTCGACCCACCTACCCCCCTGACTCTGCACCCCCCGAGGTGGGTCTGTCAACTCCTTACCGGCACCCTTTCTAGAATCTAGTGGGCAGGTGGAGTGAGGAGGAGATCCAGAGACCGACTGGGGCCGATCCGGCATTGAGCGTGGGGGCTGACCGCAGCACTTGCCATCACCTTCCTGGGTGCCAGGGCTTTTTCCTGTTTTCTTGGTCCTGGAGGTGCAGACATGCAATGACGTCCAGCACATGGCAGGCACGCTTCCACACTCACCTGCAGGACGTCTGCAGACACTTCCATTCCCCTCAGCATGCCCCTACTGACTGCAGTGCTCAGTCTCTGCTGGGAGCTACTAATACTGCAGGGTTCACAACCAGAGGAGGGCAACCAAAATGGTGCAAGGTCTGCAGCAAAAGACATACGAGGAGAGACTAAAGTAGCTTAATATGTATACCCTTGAGGAAAGGGGGGAGAGGGGGGGACATGATAGAAACTTTCAAGTATCTCAAGGGAATTAACAAGGTACAAGAGGGTAGTATCTTTCAGAAGAAGAGATGTGCAAGAACAAGGGGGCACAATTTGAAGATGGGGACGGCTCAGAGGTAATGTTAGAGTATTTTTTCACAGAGAGAGTTGTGGATGCATGGAACAGCCTTTTCTGAGGAGGTTGTGGAGTCAGGAACAGTGGGAGAATTCAAGAATGTATGGGACAGGCATAAGGCAATTCTAGTGGGGGGCAGGAGGAAGTAAGCTGTTGATTAACTAGAATCTGCAGCTTATCCATCAGGTAGGGAAATGGGCAGACTGGGTGGGCCAAGCGGTCCTTATCTGCCATCAAATTCAATGTTTCTGTGTTTCACCTACCCCAGGAGAGGAAAGCAGTCCGCAGGACAACTGCAACCTGAGGATCCCTAAGGGCACTCAACTTTTTCTCAAAATGTACACCCTGGAGCTGCACAAATTAGAATTACATCTTTATTATCAAGGAGTGTGGTGTGCATAAATCCTAGCTGGGGCACTTATTTCATTCTCACTTCTAAAATTGTGTTTCAAACATATATACACACCACACTCCTTGATAATAAAGATGTACTTCTGATTTGTGTAGCTACAGAGTGTGCATTTCAAGAAAACGTTGAGTGCCCTTGGGGATCCTCAGGTTCCAGTTGTCCTGGTAGCACAGCTGGTTAGTGCAGCAGAATAGTATTCTGAGCAGACCTGGGTTCAAATCCCAGCTGGGGCACTTATTTCACACTTCAAAAATTGTGTTTAAAACAGATACGCACACCACACCACTTGATAATATAGACTTGATAGCTATCTAAAGGGAAAAGGTATTTCAGGTTGTTGCTGTTAAGATAACAGGGAGGTGGATCAGATGGGCCCCTTAGTCAGTTGCCTCCACCATGTCTATGTACTTTCTCAGGTGCAGCCTCCACAACTGGACACAATACTCCAGGTGGGGTCTCACCAGTGAGTGATACAGTGGCAACACCACCTCCCTCCTCTTGCTGGAGATACCTCTCCCAATGTATCCCAGCATCGCACTGACTCTACCCACTGCTTTGTCACACTGCCCTGCCACTTTGAGGTCATCAGGTATGATAACCCCAAGGTCCCTTTCCTGCTTAGTGACTGACAGTACCCCTCCCCCATCCTGTACTCAGTTCCTGTGTTCTTATGCGCTAGGTGCATCATTTTGCACTGCTTGGTGTTGAACCCCAACTGCCATGTTTTTGACCACTCCTCAAGTTTCTCAAGATCCCTATGCATTCTTTCTACCGCCTCCTTATTGTCCACCCTATTACAGATTTTAGTATCATCTGCAAAAAGGCATACCTTTCCTTCTAGTTCATCTGTAGTGCCACTTATGAAGCCATTGAAGAGGACCAGTCCCAGTACTGAGCTCTGCGGTGCCCTGCTGGTCGCTCTTCCATCCTAAGAGTGAGTGCTATTAACCACCACCCTCTTTTGCCTATTTGTTTATTTCTAACCCAGTTCACCACTTTGGATTCCACCCTTGGGCTGCTCAATTTCTTAATCAGTCTCTGTGTGGCATAATGTTGAAGGCCTTGGTAAAGTCCAGATAGGCCTTGTCCACTGCCCTCAACTGATCTATTTCACTGGTCACCTAGTCAAAAAAAGGGTTTGTCTGGCATGCCCCTGCACCATGAACCCATGCCCCCATTTGACTCAAGATATTCTACCACCCTTTCCTTTACCAGTGTTTCCATTAATTTTCCCACCACTGAGGCTCACCAGCCTATAGTTGCTAGCCTTTTCCCTGCTGCTTTTCTTATGTAGAGGGACCACGGCTGTTCTCCTCCAGTCCTCCGGAACCATGTCCGGTTCCAGTGAGCTGTTGAATAAAGCCATCAGTGGGGCAGCTAGCACTTTTCCAAGTTCTTTTAGTACCCTTGGATATATCCCAGCTGGTCTCATAGCCTTGTCCATTTTGAGAGCTGCAAGTCCCGTATCCACCCCATCCCCCACTGTGAAGACTGAGCAGAAGTACCTGTTTGGGATGTCTGTTTTTTGTTGGTCCCTTCTGTACAGTTTTCCTCTGCCATCCTCCTTATCCTCACTAACCCTGCTCTTGCTTTCCTCTTCTCACTTATGTACCTGAAGAAAGTCTTTATATTTTCCTCTGTTCATTTTGCCAAACTCACGTACTGTAACTCTGTTACCTTTTTAAAACATTTTGGAGTTCTAAGGGATGGGCATACAATAACAGCATGAGAAAAATATTTACATAACAGATCAAAGATAAAGCAGTGTACAAAGAGATCTGTTAGAATAATGATGAAGAAAAATATTGACACAACGGATCAAAAGATAAAGCAGTATACAATGAGTCAAGCAGGATAAAGATGTAGAAATCATAATAGAGAGCAGTGTGACAGAAAAGGTAATAGGTAATAAAAATAGAAAACTAAGCTGTCGCTGCAGATGTCAGCCTGGAGAATAGGGTAGTGCATAAACAGTTTACTAGACCAGTAGATGAAGACAGGTCGTGGGAGTAGAGAGGTCAGGCAGGATTGCCTGTGGGCTTAGGAATTGTACAAGAACATGTGCTAGTGTCTGACATACAAGAACGTGCTAGTGTCTAACCATTGGATCAGCTGCTTGAAGACCTTCAGTGAGGAGGAGTTACACAGGGAGGTGGATTGCTGATTCCAGAGGTTAGGGAAGTAATAGGAGAAAGGTAGAGAACACACGGATGTGCGGGAATGGGGCACTTTGAAGGGGCACAAATCCCAGGACCTTAAACTATAGGGGGAGGGGAAGCAGAAGAAAGAAGGTCAGTGATGTATGAGGGGAGATTTCCTAGCCAATATTTGGCTAGGAAAGTGAGAGAGTGAAGGGTACACCTATGAGTGAGGGAAGAGAGGGATATGGAGAAAATGAGAGAGCAGTGGTGGGTGCGAGGATGGGGGAGTTTGGGGCAAAACGGCAAAAAGAGTTGTAAACAGTGTCCAGTCTAGATAAGATAGTTGCAGGGGCAACACTGAAAACAATGTTGGCATAGTCAAAGAGGGGCATGATACATTTGGTTAGTAACTGCTTGTGCACTGGGTGGAAGTGGGAGTCCTGATGTCTGTACAAGAAACCTAATTTGGGGCGTAGTTTAGCACATAGGGCGTCAATGTGAGAAGAAAAGGATAGATGCGGGACCAGCCAAATCCCTAAATATTTAAAAGAGGTTACTGACTCCAGGGGGTATCATCGAGTGTATGAAAGAGAAGAGTGTTTAGGGATGCTAATTTTTAAGGGGTCCCAAAGGTCATGGAGACCATCTTTTTGACATTTACCCTGAGAAGATTTTGTGAAACCAGTCAAGTACAGTGTTCCGATCAGACTGTAAGGGGACTTGGACAGCAGTGGGAGAGGGGCCAGCGGCAAACAGAATAGCATCAACAGCATTGCGATGAATACTAGAGAAGGAGCAGACTGACGGGAGTTTGTTTATAAAGATGGAGAACAGTAAGGGGCCCAAAACTGAACCCTGAGGAACACCAAACATGATGGGGAGGAGAGGCAAGGAGGAAATTCCTATGCAAACACATTGTGTTCTGTTTAGAAGATAGGACTGAAACCAAGCTAATGTAGAATTTGCTAGACCCAGGGCATATAGTTTCTGGAATAGTAGGTGATGGGACACAGAGTCAAACGCCTTAGTCAAATCAATAAAGATTGCTCCGGTGATATGGCTGTGATCCATAGATATATGAATTGAGTTAGTTGCTCTAAGCAGTGAGGAGACCATCGAGTGATGCTAGCGGAAGCCAGATTGATAAGGAGTTTGTACCGCTGAGGAGTCAATGAATTGTAGAAGCCTTTTGTGAGCGAGTGATTCCTGTAGCTTAGCCAATGAGGGTAGTAAGGAAATCAGACGGTAGTTACCAGGTTCAAGAGGACTACCACCCTTGTGAAGAGGGATTACATGGGCGATTTTTCAGGCGCATGGAACAGTATCAGACTGAAAAGATAGATTTAGGAGGTGGGGGGGACAATAGCAGAAGCAGTGATAAGGAGCAGACTGGGGTGGAGACCATCAGGACTAAGTTTATCAGGGTTTAGTGAGTGCAGGGCAGAGAGGACTTCTGCCTGTGTAACGGGGAAAAACAAAGGTGTGTGGCTCTAATGAAGGATTCAGGGTGGCACTGTGGGAGGCAGCAGAGGTCTGGAGAGCACACGATGTGAAGAATTTATTTAGGGTTTGGCATACTTGCAGGATGTCGGAGGTGAGAGATCCATCGCCCCTGAGAGTGGGAGTGGCTGGGGGGCCCGGAAGGTTTTAAGAGCGAGTTAACTGTTTTCCAGAAAAGGGTAGGGGAAACATGACCATCTTGAAGTTTTTGTCTGAAATAACTAGATTTAGCTAACATAACTGCTTTGGTGCATGCATTTCTAAGTGCCTTGAAATTCTGGTGGTCAGCAGGAGCGAGTGTAGTCTTAAAACGTTACCAGGCAATTGCATGCAGTTAACGATTGCCTACCCAGCAATTATATTGAAACTGACACTTAAAATAAAGTGTGACCGCTACAATTAATATAGCAGGGGAGGGAGAGTATATAATGGGTGAAGTTTACCCCAGAGAGTCTCAAAAGATGTCTCTGCCTTGTGAATGCTGGCAATCATTGTTTTTTCCACCCTAAAGTTAAGCAGCAGTTCTTGCAGCCATTCATTATATGTAACTGTCTCTTGCTCAGGCCAATGACGAAGGATAACTCTTTTGACTGACGTTTCAATCCTGTCCTTTATATAAATGCTGCTGCTGTTATCACCAGCAACACAGATCCCTGGGCTAAACAACTCCTGCAAAGAAGTGGGTCTGCCTTGTTCTTGACTGAGTCCCAGGGGGTGCAGGCCTTACGATATTCCCAGAATGCATGCATGAGGGACCCTGGAGCCTCTCTGCACTTAATACATAAGTATGAAGGGAGTTTGCCCACTGTGGACAGTTTGTGTGAGCCTCAGTTTGTTATTTTTAATGTACTTGTACAAGTCACTCCATTACAGCTCTCAGTTAAACTGGGCATCTGGAGGAAGTGACTGTCAATAAGGGCAGGCCCCATCAAGATTTGGATATGCTTTGGCAAAAATCATACTGTACAGGTGGGAAATAGTGCGTGGTTGTAGTGCACATTGCGCCAGGGACTTCACCAGGGGGCCCTGGTTATCAGTCCATGATGCAGGACCAAGATGGCCAGTCATGGTGTGTCTGAATTGCAGAAATGTAAAGATAAAACATGATAAATGATTCATGGTTTGGACTGAGTAAAATGGAAGGAGGCAGCCAGCCCTCAAGTAAAAGGTCTTTAAATGCATAGAGGTCAGCTGTGGGCCAGAACGTCTGTTGGATAACATGCGCTGCTATTTTAAAATTGAGATGATCTAATATAGGCTGTGAAATGTCCCATTGTAGGTTAATGTTAAGCACTTGACATTGCTGTTTATCTGCTTTTACCGAAATGGCTATGACTGAGTTCTTGAGACTAGATGGTCATGTAGGGCTGTAAAGAAAAGGGCTGAAGGGCAATGCCTGCCACATGGCATGTCTTTTTCTCTGTTAATAGCAGGGTTCATGCTTAACATTAATTTACTGGCCCGGGAAATTGTGCAAACTGCCTTGGGCCAGCAGAGTTTCTCCCTAGCTTGCCTACTGGGGTAGTGTAAAAAACACAACAAAAAACTTCCCCACCCACCCTGCTCTCAACCTCCTCACCCACGCCCCCTTGGTCAGCAACTCACCAAAAGTTCAAAAGTATGCAAATAAAATAGTTAAACACACTGCTGATAGTATGTTAACAGTCTCACTGTCGGGCTCAAATGCTGGCAATCTCTCCCTTAAGTATTATCACAAAGCACTACTCGGAGAGAATGTCAGCATTCAGGCCCTGTGTTGAGACTGTTAAGATATTATAGGTGGAATGCTTCATTAAAGATTGTATTCACATACTTTAGAACTTTCAGTGAATTGCTGACTAAGGGGACACAGGGAGGGAGAGAGGAAGGGTGGTGGAGCTGAGATGGATGGGGAGGATTTTTTTTACCTTTGGTGTGAGAGTTAGATGGTGGCCAGGTGAGAAAGTGAGTGGAGGGTTTGTTTTGGCTGCTGTCAGGGACCAGTGTGGGGAGTTGAGGTGTTCTAGAGGATGGGGGTTGCCTCTGGACACCAATGAGAAATTATGGGAAAGGGAGGGTTGCCACTGGACACTAGGGAGAACTTAATGGGGAAGGGAGAGGGTGGTGGTGCCACCAGACACCTGGGAGAACTTAATGTGGAAGTGGAGAGATTAGCGGTGCCACTGGACACCAGGGAGGATTTAATGTGGAAAGGAAGTGGGTGGCAGTGCCACTGAACACCAAAGAGAACTTAATGTGGAAGAGGAGAGGGTGTCGGTGCCACTGGACACCAGGGAGAACTAATGGAGAAGAGGAGAGGGGGTGTGCCACTAGACAATAGTGAAGGATTATGGGGAAGGGGAGAGGAAGGGGTACCACTGGAAAACAGGGAGTAATTAGACAGAGGTGAGGAGAGGTAGTCCTTCCTCCCCCCTGTAATCCCCATTATAGTTTGGGGTCAGTGTAAATCTTGGAGATAGTGCAAATTGATAGTACCACTTTCTCAGCTGGGCCAATGCAAAAAAGTTAAATGTGACCCCTGTAACAGCCATTGAGGGTATAAAGTGCTGTTATCAGCTGAAGGCTCTGTGGCACTGCAACACATGTATGCTGGTGTGACTGGCTAAATAGTAAAGACCAAAGTGTGGGAGTAGAAGACCCCCCCATGTTCTTGGGTGCCCTCAGTTTATGTTAAGCACAACAACTAGTTTTGCCAGCCAGTATGAATTTAGATATGGATCTTGGAAAACCAAGGGCAAATGCAAAACCAGCACACAAAGGGGGATACACATTTATTTTGTTCCCATAACTTGAGGGACAGACAGGGCCTGCCACCACTCCAGGTCTTGTTTAATATGAAGGGGTCAAGTCATCAAGATTAAGCTTCTGCATGTAGCGATGATCACGAGTAAGCTCAGTGCTGAGAACAGTTGTTTGGGGGTCCAGACCAGGTCATGGGTAGTGATATCAGATTTACTTACAGCTTCATTCAGGTGCCTGACTAGGGTTTTGTTATGGTTGAGTTTATAGTTGGACAGCACCCCAAATTCTACATTGGTTTCCAGTGCTGCTAGTATGGACATCTTTAGGTGTATGACACGAGCAAGGATGTCATCTGCATATCAATCAATCAATCAACCTTTATTTTACCAGGTGAAACATCATTGAGGAAAAACTTATTTACAAGATGGACCTGGGACATAATACAAATTACATATAATACAGAATGATAAGGCATTTCATACGACAACAGAACATGGGTTGTAACAGGTTAACAGATATGAACATAGTATACAAAAACAGTGAGGCACGTAATAAAATAAGAAAATATATATATATATATATATACACACACACACACACACACACACACACACACAATAAGTTCAAAATGTAGTATAGCAGTTGGTAAGCTAGGTGCCCTGATATATGCAGAAAGGGCAAAAGTACAAGGCAGCAAATAAGGCACAACAAGTACAAGACAATGCAGGATAAATCAGACAGAGGAGTGGATAGTCATCAGTGATATGTAAAGATGGAGGACAGAGGTGATGGTGATGGCATATACCCATGATTTAATTTGGTCAGGTCCTATTGATATGCCTTGAACATGCATGTTACGTTTAAGTTTGAGAATTAGGGGCTCCAAGTACAAATTAACTAGAAGAGGGGACAGTGGGCACCCCTACCTGGTTCCACAATGCAGCTCAAGAGGTTCAGAGAAAACACTGCTGCAGTAAATATGTGCAGTGAGCTTAGAATTTAATACTTGAATCCATTGGAGAAATGCATCAGGGAAGATGAATTTAGTCGAAACAGAAGGACGCACAATACACAATCAAGCATCTTCTCTGTGTAACCCCAAGTTGGCGCTAAACTGAGAGGGCTACTATCCCTGCCTGTGTAACTATTAAACAGGTTGAGGGGCCTGGGTCCTATGACGCGGTGCCTCCATTTTTATAAATTGAAACTTGGGGAGAAAGGTGTCACTCGGCATGTTGGCTAGGTTTGGCTACTCTGCACAGGGGCCTGCAAATAACTCCGGACACAGGAAGCAATAACTCTAATGTCCAATACCAGAAGTTGGGATTCCAAAGTGTGGCTTTTATTCACATCCAACAGAATAACAAAGCATAGATGGACCCCCACTGGGCTACACTCCTGGTAATGCAGATTTATGGAGATCAGAACACATCATCTTTACACTGAAACCCTCAGGTTTCGAAACACTCTGGGCATTTGGCCCTAACTCAACTCTTTTTTGGTTTCCCTGGCTTGGCTCCCTTGCCAGCCCTCTGGACTACCTTTCTTCCATAGCTTGGCTCTCATGCCAGCCCTTGGACACTTTCCATGTAGCATGGAACATTTCTCGGTGGCTCCCTAAACTTCTGAGCACTTCTGGCTCCATCAGGGAATCTTCTTCATCAATCCCACGTCTGGGTACTTTCCTCAGGCACTGGCCAAGTACCTGAGAGAAAGCAACAGGTGTCCCAAAGCAAACCCATAAAGTTGAATTTGGTTACTACTGATGGGGGGGTCTCCCACCTCTCGCTCCCATAATTCATACCCGGCCATTTCTCTGGACTTTTAACACCTCATCCTTGAAAACACTGTACTGTGTAGATTCTCTTTAAATGTATGTCACATTTAATCTACTGTTCTTCCATCCCACTTGTGCTGAACTTGAAACATACTTAAATAGTGGCGTGTCTATTGCTCTAGACACCCACAGAGTTAAGCAGTCCAATTCCCACAACGTTCAAAACTGTACTTGGCTGTCTTTTCCTGACCCCACAGTAACAGTCACTTAACTTCATCTTGTCTCAGGTGAAAACACATTGACCCTTTATCAGAGCAGACTCATCCCTTGGTTGCAGGTGCCCCACAGGCTTTTTCTCTTCAAAGAAATCTCATCCAAAACTTCGGGTGCCTCAGCACAAACTTAATTTTAGGCAGCTTCTTCTTCCCCTAGCCAGACCAGGGGATTGCCCCTGGAATTAGGCTGAATCTTTCCCGCATCCCCACAGGGATGGGGCCTTGAACCACTGGAAGCGGTCTCTATCACTTCATTTGGCTTTTCTTGTGTTCCTCTTCAGGTGAGAACACACACCTCTAACAAAAATATAGCTCTTTGTCAGAGCTGAGGGCTATGAGGGCCTGCAGCTGCAGCATAGCTCTTCTCTCCCCAACACTCTACTACAGATTACTACTACTGAACTGACTTCAAATTCCCCAACATTCTATCCTAACTTCCCTAGCTGCAACATTCCAGTGTGACTTATGCAGCTGCAACAGTTCTAAATGTTGTCATAGCTCCAGCTCAGCAGAGACTGAAAACAGAGCAAGACATAGTGAAATCCATTTAACTGGAGTTTCACTAGCTGCCTGTCCCTGCCTGCCACTAGATCTAACTAGGGTTCTAGTAACTCTGGGTAACAGGGAGGTTACATCTGTGTCCAGAGACACCAGGGCCACAGGGACCCCAGGCTCCCCTGACATGAGAAAGATGTGAGTTAATTTCTTGGGATGATCCGATAAGTTATGGGAGGGCATGAAGCCCACCTGCTCTCTCCAGTGAGGTGTTCCCAGATTTTAAGATGTTTGCAGAGATTTTTGCCAGGATTTTCACATCTTGGTTAACAAGTGAGATGGTAATTGGCCACTTTTTCTGGATCCTTGCCTGGCTTGGGGATTAAGGTTATCATGGCTTCGATTAGAGTGAAATCAGAGACCCCTTGCACATGCAGATATGTAAAGGTTTGGGATAAGAGAGATATCAGATCTTGGGCAAATGTTTCACAACAAAATCACTGAAGAGCCATCCAGGCCTTGAGCCCAATCAGATGTAAGAGATGTGATGGCTGCTAGAATTTCAGTGTGGGAAATGGGGTTGGCCAGAAATTCTTGATGCTCAGGCAGTAGAGTTGGGAGGTCAACTTGAATCCAAATAGGAAGAAATAGAATGCACCAAGGGAGGTTCTGGGGCTGCCTCATAGAAGGCTTGATAAAAATTATAAAATTCTTTAGCAATGTCCCTCGGAGAGGTTTTCCTAGTCTTGGCTGCATTAGGTTACATATTTTTAATGAGCCGTGCAGTCTCTTTCCTTTTGAGCCTTAAAGCCGTATGTTTTCCAGCCTTTTCACCCGGTTCAATGTATTTGGTATGGGTTTTGAAAATACCATATTCCCCTCCTTGTGCTGGTTGCAGGGCTCTAAGACCACAAGGATCTCCCTTCCATGGTGTCTTAGAGGCAGGATGTAGAGCTGCAGCATCCTGGACATCAGTTCCTTCCCTCGTGGATTGTGCCAGTCTACTTCCTGTCTCCAAGTAAGCAGGGAACTTTCAGCATTGCTCTGTCACTAGGTGACAGAGCTGAAGATTCTTTTCTGTGAATTTATTTTATTTTAGGACATCAGTACACTGTTGTCTTTCTTGTGTTTTTTCCTGTAGGTGCTAGGGAGATTTAGCCTTGATTGGCTCTGCCCTGCACTTTGACTGGACTCCTTCCAGGTGGGCCCTCCCAGACTCAGCCTTACATGCTGCACAGTCTGATGACCCTCTCCACCCACCCACCCTCCCATCCACCCACCCATCCAGGAGTGCTCCAAGAACAGAAGACTGAAGAAGACTTCAGGACTACAGTAGGGATACACCAAATATTCTCCAGTTCGGAACAGGCACAGCACTTTTACTGGGAACAACAGGCCTCATCATACCACCATGTGAGCTCCGACAGTTGTGGCCGAAACCTGGACTGCCCATGGAGCTGCCAGAAGTGCAATCGACTTGCAGAGCCATCTCTTTGGTGGCAGGTCTCACGCCTGAACTCTGGTTGGCCAGCAATGATTCAAAGGATCCAACCATGAGTACAGCCATGCTTGTTAGCCTTGGGAGGGTGGGCAACACTTGGTGGAAGAATGAGTGATCTGGGCTTACAAAGCATGGGAAAATTGCACTGGTGACCATTTTGAGTTGCACATCTGCTAGCTCTTGCTGCGTTTCTTCATCTGCACAACCAGGCCCTAGAGTGGGGGCTAACAGTCCTTCAGGAGATGTGTTTACCAGGTTCTACTTGGGGTTTGACTGGGCCATCCTGTACCTTACATGGCTCAGGGTTGCCTGGTTAACTGAAAGAGACTTTGAGTTCTAGGAAGTCCATCAAGGCTGTTGTTTGATTGCACTCTGCAGGAACTGAGAACTGTTTGATTCTCTATCTTCCAGCAGCTGCTTTTCATTCCATTGGAGCTGTCTGCCCCTCAGTAGAGCTCAAACCCTGCAACTCTCATTTGATGAGGCGCTGAAGCTCTACAACTCTGTTCATCTGAACTCCGACAGTGTCTTATTCCTTTACAAGGGGACCCTCTTTTGTATGCCCAGGTTTTCACTGGGTGCCACATTCAGCTACAGATTGTTCTCTGTGCTGTCTGGCATTACTGGGAGAAAATGTCTTCAGATAAGTCTTCCAGCAAGTCCATGGACAAATCCTCTGGGGAGAGGAAATGCTCCAAATGCCAGTCCACCTTGTTAGTCACCTTTGCTGGGTTCCTGTGCCTCAAATGTGAGGCCACAGCCACCTCAACTAGCTCCCATGGAAGAGGACACCACCTCATCATCTTGTTCCCAGGAGGTGGCACAGCTACCACATAGCTAGCACCAGACTTAATAGCTAAACTGAACAGAGGTTTTGTGTTAGACCTGGCATGCTTTGATCTGCAGCTTGTTGCATCTCACAAAGACATAACCATAAACAAAATCTTCAAAATGAACTGCATCTCCCTCCTCAGACAAGGAGGACTGCCAGGAGCATTGCCACAGCAAGAAAAAGAAATGAGTTAGCTCTCTCTGCTCCAGGGACAAAGCAGACAACCACTCCCTATCATCACAAAAGAAAGAATAGGCATGCTGGATAACCTTCCTCATCAAACTTGAGTTTGTCTTCTGTGGAGGAGGAAGAACTCCATAGCAGTTCCTCAGATGCAGAGCTGGAATCTGAAAGGCATTTCAGTATGGATGACCTCAACTTCTTTATTAAAAATGTCTTGTTGGAGATACGCCTAGGATCAACACCTTCCACTTTCAAAGAGGACAAACTGATTTTCAAATTTTCAAGATCAACTAAGCCAGTAACAGCATTCCCTGTTCCACTGGCAATTGGGGATCTACTTAAGGAGGAGTGGCAGGGCCCAGAGAAAATGTACCCTGTCCCATGCAAGTTCAGCAAACTGTTGAAGTTCAATAAGAAACCATCTCGACACCTTGACGAATCTTCCTAACATTGACGCCATGATAGCATCCCTCACAAAGAAGACTGTAATTCCAGCAGATGGCAGGGCCACCCTCTAGGACACGGTAGATCACAAAGTAGAAACATCCTTAAAAAGGGCTTTCCAGGCCTCTGTGGCTTCCTTGAAGGCTGCAATGGATAATCTGTTCTTGGCCAGGGCAGTTCTTTCCTGAGCTATGGAGTTGGCATTTAAGCTGGTGGAGGATTCCAAGAAGAACAAAAATCTGATCCAACAACTGCAGTTCGTGGACCTCACCTTAGCCTACTCAATGGATGTCGAAATCAACAATCAAACAACAGTGGGTAGTTCAATAAAATATGAGTACAGCAAAACATACATTGGATGCAAGAACAACATTTCAGAAACAAGAAGTTACAATCGTGTCAAATCTGTTAGAAGGGCTTTTGCTGTGGCCTCCCTCTCCCTTTTGGAGGGAAGTCTAATTAATTCACCCCGTATGGTACTCTTGAGTGCTGCCCATT
Organism: Neoceratodus forsteri; assembly: GCA_016271365.2. Classification (NCBI taxonomy): domain Eukaryota; kingdom Metazoa; phylum Chordata; order Ceratodontiformes; family Ceratodontidae; genus Neoceratodus; species Neoceratodus forsteri. The sequence continues at coordinate 484,234,921 of CM028138.1, read as the reverse complement.
CCTTGTTCTGCCTCTCCACAGTACCTGCGTTGTTAGTGATAGAGGTTTTAATTGTTTCTTGGATGCATGGTACTGTAAACTTATCTCTTTAACAGCTGGTTGTTCAGCTTCCAAGTGGTGTCCTTATCTGTGCTTTGGGTGAAGGCATGTTGTAACAACACTGGAATGGTTAGACAAAACTCTAGGGGAGATTTGGCAGTTATGGAGCCCATGCAGAAAGAATGGCTCAGCAGGAAGTAGTGCGGGATCGAGAATTGTGAGGCACAGAGAAGAAAGTATAGTTTTCATATTCGGCTGTAATTTTCTCCATGAGCCACAAAGGCCCAGAGAATCCATCGGGTCTCCTGGTGCCCTCTGCACTGGGGTGTGGTCCCTGTTCTTGTTTTCTGATCTGTCCAGCTCATTATTAAAGAAGTATGTTCCAATCTCTAGCCAGGAGTAAGGGAAGATGCAGGTAAGAGGAAAGGATGCTAATTATGGATGTGAAGAACATGGGACATCAACATTATGCCATCATGAGATCATTGCTGAGACCTGCAACTGCACTTAGCTTCCCTTGCGAGTCTACCTTCTCCCCATCCCTCTCCTATTGTGTTTGTAGATTCCTTTGCATACTGGCATGCATCTTCCTATCTTCCTTCTTTCCTTCCTCTCTCCCTTCCCTTCCTTCCTTCCCTTTTGTCCATTCTACCTAAGTTGTTATCTCCCATATTTGTTAGATGTGATAAACTTACTGTTAAGTGATGCTTCTAATTTACCTCTATGTATTGCTATAACCAACCTACTGTACGTATCATGATAGCCCTGTTGTTTTTCTATGATGTACTGCTTGTATTGATTGTCTGTGATGATTGTTATTAGGTAGTGGTAAACTTACTGTCATGTGATGTTTTTGCCTTTATGTATTTGTTACAACCAATTTACTCTATGTACCATGATACACCTGCTGTATTACTATGATGTATCCTTGTACTGACTGTCTGTGATGTTAAGTACTTTGTATCAGGGACCTCCCTGTGAATGAGCATGCTCAAAGGAAGCTGTTCCTACACAATAAACTGAACTGAATGCCCAAATAGACTGCCTAGGAGTGCCTTGGTATTATCAAGGGTAACAATCAAAATGATATCTCTCCCATATGGATCTTCCGAGGCTTGAGACAGCTGAGAACGTGGTATGTGCTCAGTGAGTATAGTCACACCCCTCTGCCGGTCCTCTGCCGCATATACTTATCCCACCCAGTCTCATTGGAACATATTAGTTTCGAAGCTAGCAAGTGAGTTTCTTGTATGAACGTCACATGGCTGCAAGCTGCTTGATATGCTTACATATCTGATATCACTTTGTGTGAGATTTAGCCCCTTTAACATTCTACATCACATATTTAATGGTACTCCCCATCTGACTACAGTGTGCTGTGTTGAAGTAGCTTCTGCCATACAGTGTGGCCCATCTGAATATAAAGCATGTCAAAACACTCCCAGGAATCAGACCACCACCCCTCCCCCCCTTCAGTCCAACAACAACACAACACAGAACAAAACACTAAACAGAGAACTGTACGTTAGCCCAGGCTAAGGCAAGTGGTTATAGAAGCCCACTAGTACAGATGCGGGTTGAGAAACTGCCCCCAGTCCAAATGACAGCACTCCATATGAAAAGGTCCATGGTGGTCTGAAAAGAGTAGGCCTTCCAGGGCCAAACATTGGTCTAAAGTGCCTCAGAGCATGAGAGACTGAGAAGGCCTGAAAGTAACCCACTGTGGCAGTAGCTAGGGTGGAGCCACTTGCAGATCAGGCAGCAGCATGCATTTCTGCATTGGGCTGTTAGTCTACTATTGAACTATCTCAAAAAAAAAAAGGGGAAAAAGGGACGCGCATATGTGTCCCCCCTCCCCCAATTGTGCCACCTCTTAACTACTTGAGTTATAATGGAATGTAGGTCTCAAAATATTAAAAGATTTGTTTAGTGCACAATAAAAAACAACACAAAAACATCACCTTTCCCCACCTTACCTCACTCAGAACCCAGCTGTGTCCTTATGTCCAACTTTTCAGTTCAGTATTGAGCAAAAAGGGTATCTGCCATATTCTGCTAGTGTTCAGTAAAGGGAGGCAAGGATGAGTCAGCCTGCACCCGAAACTGGATCACTTCCATGTCCCTCTGTGATGTGGCTGGTCTAGCGGTTGGGCCTGTAGCATGTTGCAAATATTCCAGGCAAAACTGACAGGCATCCAGGCCCAAAGTTCCAAATGAAGTGGTGGGTCAACCATGCTAGCAGAATGCATGCGTGGGTCATTGTTGGGCATCCTGGAATGGGTTCTTTCAATTGGGAAGACCCCTGGCTAGTCAGGTGAAGGGTGGAATGGAAACGGGGAGACCAGAGGAAATGTTATCAGGGAAGCATGATGAGGTTTAAACAATGGTACCACAACTAGCAGGCATGGAACTGAACAAAGTTAATAAATCTGTAACAACATTCTCAAGAAAAACAAGTACGTAGGAAAAACAGCACTGAATGTATTTCAGTGTGATGGACCCAGTCAGTGGAGTAAGCTTCACCCCAAGGCCAACCTAGAGATTAATGAGCTGGGTTGTGCTGGTCAGGAAATAGGTCAGGGAAATATTTTGGTCTTGCTTGGCATCAGCCGCTGACATGAATTGCTTTTCCCCTTCAGGAGTTGCTACTTGCAGTTTGGCTGGGTTCAGCATGTTAAACCGTACCAACTGTATAATGCTTACTTTTTGTCTTGCGGACATTAGCTTATTTAGACTGGAGAACAGCAAGAGGAAGGAGGTGCTGTCAGAACTATACTACTCTACTGGGACTAAAGAAGTAGAACTCTACTACTGGGACCTTCAATTTAGGGTAAAAACAAACAAAAAAAAGACTTAGTATGTTTGTCTGAGTTGGGTGAAGTGAATTCTTATCTGTGCAGTTAGCTAGGTGTAGAAGGAAACTGTGAATTAGGGGGAGTGGCTTAAGCAAAAGGAAGCTAGGAGTTTTAGATTTAAAAACTGCCCTAGATAGCTTGTGGCAGAGAACAGCAAGAGGAAGGTGGTGTTGTTAGAACTATACTACTCTACTGGGACTATATTGCCCCCCCCACCCCCTTAGTCAGTTCTACTTTTATAGGCACATGATTTGACTGACAACAGGAACTTCCTGTTTGGGAGCAGGAAGGGAGTGATCACAGAAGCACAAAAGACTCACCTTCCTAGAAGGAAAAGAGTAGCTCTCAATCCCCCCCCCCCAGTTGCTGGAGGTCTGACTCTGAGCAAGTAAGAAGGAAACTACTGAGGAATATAGGAACTTCCTGTCCCAGAACAGGAACATCAGGAGCTTTAAGGGCACGGAGGCAGTAGGAAAGTAGGGAGGAAAAAAAATTATATAAAAAAAAAATAGAGGAAAGAGTAAGTATACAAAACAACAGTTAAGGGGCCACAAATAAGACATGATGGGAGTGGTGCAGTGCAATGGCTGTAGAGCAGTAGTCTTCTGGGAGACATTCTGGAAAATGCAGCATTGTCCCATCTGCAGGCACCTCTCTGGACTGAGGGAGGAGGTTGCTCATCTGCAGGCTGAGTTGGCCAGGATTCAGGGGACCTCCTTTCCCACCCAAGGACCACCAGGGCTACCGCCGCTGCCTCAGAGGTTGCCAAAAAAGAGGAGTGGTTGGACCACAGTGGGCTCAGGGAGGGTGAGGGTGGTGGAACAAAGGTGCATCCTTCTACTTTTACCGCTCCATAATTCATATGCCGTTCTGGCAGAGTTGTGGTTCCTCTATAGAGGCATCTGCAGTGAAGACCAAGGAGGATGCTGGGAACCTCCACAAAGGAGACCCACAGAAGGGTGGCATGGGACCCCACAGGGGAAGGAAACAACTCCTGGTGGGGGACTCCATTGTTAGGAGGGTAGAACTGGGGGAGGGAGGGGAGAGGGAGCTAAGGTACCTGCCTGGCGCCATGGCTTTTAGTGACAGGGAGCGAATCCTTAGGATCGCGGGAGCAGCTACACAGGGGAGTAAGCTGGATGTCATTCTTCACTTCTGAACAAATGACCTGGCTGGAAAAGGGATCAGAACAGTGGAGGAGGAGTTTGTGGAGTTGGGGAGGGGCCTTAGACAAGTAGCATGCATGGTAGCCTTCTTGGAGGTGCTACCCATCTATGGCATGGGTGTGGCTAGGGTGCTCTGCACCATGGGATTCAATCAGTGGTTGAAAAATTGTTGCAGAGCTCAGAGTTTTGGCTTCATTGGGGACTGGGGTCCACCTGGAGGGATGCAGGCCTATACTGGCACGAGGGTCTGGATCTGTCCAGGAGGGGAACCAAGATCCTAGGTGATAGGTTTAAATGCTTCATTGGCAAGCATTTAAACTAGCCAAGGGGGGAGGCACTGAAATTGAGCAGGGAAATCCTAGCCCCTCCCAAAAAATCAGGGTAGTTAGTGAGGCAAACACCAAGATAGAGACGTCGGTAGGGAAAAGGGCAGGTGTAAATGGAGAAAAAGGCAAAGGCAGCAAGGACAGGGATGGGGCATAAAGGGGTAAGGCCATCAAAAAATGGAGGGTAATAAGTACCATTGCCTAACAAGCTCCCTGAACTGGTGGCCTTGATGGAAGAGGGATGCCTGGATATTGTGGCAGTCACAGAAACATGGTACACAGAGAGCCATAACTGGGATGTCAACATACCAGGGTACACAATCTGCAGGAGAGACAGAGAGGGTAAAAGAGGAGGAGGAGTAGCTCTCTATATAAGGGAGGGGATCAAAGCAACAAAACAAAAGGGTAAACAGGGAGGCAAGGAGGCACTATGGGTCACCCTGGAGACTGGAAATGGCACCACAGTCTGCACAGGGGTTGTATACAGACCCCCATTTCAGGGGGAGGAGATGGACAAGGAAATGATAGAAGGCATCCTTAGGATGGCAGAGAAAGGGGAGATATTGTTGATGGGGGTCCTGAATATGCCAGATGTTAACTAGAGCACCTTTGCTGCAGCCGTATCCAAGAGCAGGGCCATTCTCGATGCCCTACATGGGGCATGCCTCAGACAGCTAGTGTTGAAATCCACTCAGGAGAGAGCAGTCTTAGACCTGGTACTCTGAAACAGGGATGGAGAGAGGATCTCAGATCTAGAACTGAGTAGCCATCTGGGAACAAGTGACCACTAAACAGTGTGGTTCACGATAAACTCAGCTGCAGAGTCAAGCCATACAAAAGTGAGGGTACTGGACTTCAGGAGGGCTGACTTTGTCAAAATGAGAGAGTGTCTCAGAAAAGCACTAGCAAACAGGCAAGAGGGAGGGTATGGAGGAACAATTGGGAAACATCAAAGCTGCCGTCACAGAGGCAACAATCCTTTGTGTGAAGCAGATAAACAAATCAAAATGAAAGAAAAAAACACTATGGTTCTCAAAAGAGGTGTCGGGGAAGGCTTGGGATAAAAAGATAGCATTTAGGAAGTATAAGGAAACACAGAAAGAGCAGGACAGAGAACTATACCAGTTAAAGCAGAAGGAAGCAGGGAAGGCAGTTAGAATAGCAAAGGCCCAAACCAAGGAAAAGATAGCCTACTTGGTTAAGAAAGGGGATAAAACCTTTTATAGGTACATTAGGGAGCATAGAAAGACAAAGGGAGATATAGTGAGGCTGAATAAAGGGGATAATGGGTGGGCAGAGAGGGACAGTGAAAACGAAGGGATACTGAACGAATACTTCTGCTCAGTATTCACAAAAGATGAGGAGGGGGAGGTACCTAATCCAATCAATAGAAGCACTGTGGATAGGAGGGTTGATCGCAGTCCTTTCATGGAAGAAAGGGTTCTGAAAGAACTCCTAAAACTGAAGGTGGACAAAGCAATGGGGCCTGACGGGATTTACCCCAGAATTCTAAATGAATTAGGGGGAAAACTAGTAACACTACTGACTAGCCTTTTTAACAAATCATGGGAAGATGGTGTGGTGCCTGAGGACTGGAGGAAGGCGGATATGATTCCCCTTCACAAAAGTGGGAGCAAGACAGAGGCAGGAAACTACAGACCATTCAGTTTGGCCTTAGTGGTAGGGAAAATGATGGAATCACTTCTGAAGGAAAGAATTGCTGAGTACCTAGAGGCTAGCGAGTCACAGGACCCAAGGCAGCATGGATTCACAGCGGGAAGGTCATGTCAGATGAATCTAATAGATTTCTTTGACTGGGTGACCAAAGTAGTAGACCAGGGAGGGACTGTGGACATGGCCTACCTAGACTTTAGCAAGGCATTTGACACAGTCCCACACAAAAGATTAATAAACAAATTAGCCAGCCTGGGAGTGGGTCTCAGGATGGTAGCCTGGGTAAAACATTGGCTGGACAACAGGACACAGAAGATACTAGTAAACGGAGTCCACTCTAAAGAAAGAGAGATTACTAGTGGGGTACTGCAGGGTTCAGTACTGGATCCAGTCCTTTTTAATGTCTTTATAGGTGACATTGCAGAGGGACTGGAAGGAAAAGTATGCCTCTTTGCAGAGGACGCAAAGATCTGCAACAAGGTTGATACACAAGGGGGGGTGGAAAGGATGAGAAGGGACTTGGCAAGGTTGGAGGAATGGTCAGAAGTATGGCAGCTTGGATTCAATGCAAAGACATGCAAAGTAATGCACATGAGAAACAAAAACCCAGGGGAAGAGTACACAACTGGGGGGGGGAGGAGGTAGTAACAACAAAAATGGAAAGGGACCTGGGGGTGATCATATTAGGTGACATAAAGGTTAGCAAGCAATGTGAGAAGGCAGTAGGTATGGCTGGGGGATACTGGGATGTATAGGAAGAGGCATCACCAGTAGAAAACAGGAAGTTGTTATCCCTCTGTACAGACAGTTGGTGAGACCCCATCTGGAGTACTGTGTCCAGTTCTGGAGACCCCATCTCTGCAGGGACATAGACAGGATGGAGACAGTCCAGAGGAGGGCAACTAAAATGGTGCAGGGTTTGCAACAGAAGCCATATGAGGAGAGACTAAAGGAGCTTAATATGTATACCCTTGAGGAAAGGAGGGAGAGGGAGGACATAATAGAAACTTTTAAGTACCTCAAGGGAATCAACAAAGTCCAAGAGGGTAGCATCTTTCTGAAAAAGAGATGTGCAAGAACAAGGGGACACAATTTGAAGATAGAGGGGGGACAGCTCAGGGGTAATGTGAGGAAGTTTTTTTTTTCACAGAGAGGATGGTGGACGCATGGAACGGCCTTCCTGAAGAGGTTGTGGGGTCAAAAACAGTGGGTGAATTTATTTATTTATTGAAATTGTTTCTCCAGGAAAAGCACACTAAGCAAGAACTGCTCATCTCCTGGTGCGACCTGGGGGAAGGGGTACAGTGGGGAAGAGGACAAGGGTAGTCCAGGTCCTGACATATATACATACAATTACAATACAGTTGAAAACATTTGACAGAAATAGTTGGGCGTACATGACAATTTACCCTTACTTATAGTATAGTAGCAATTACATGGGGAAGTCATGCTTTATACCTTGAAAATATATAATTAGATAATACAGCTGCATATGTTTGACAAGAATAGGTGAGTGTGGATTGATACATATACCGTAATAGTCGAGAGTAACAGTTACAGTGGGGAAATCCTGCTAAGGCATTGGGTTGTGGTATATAATGAGATAGGGGTAAGTGCAAGCTAGCTAGCTCAAAAGTTGGGATCAAGTGCAGTACTTGGGTGTGGTTAGCGAAGTAGCACCATTGGGCCTACTGGGAGAAGAAATATAGGAGTGTCTGAGGTACAACAGATTGGAGAGTTAGCTGCAGGAGCAGTTTACTGAGCAGTGGTTGGCAAGGGCATAGGATAGTGAGCGGATAGAGGAAGAGTGGCAAATTTCAGAGGGGAAAGAGTTCCAGAGTTGAGGGAAGCGGTGAGAGAAGATGGTCTGGCCAGCTTGGGTCCGACGTCTGGGTACTAACAGGAGCCGGGAGTCTAGGGACCTCGGAGCATAGGTGGGTGCCAGAGGGGGTGATAGTACGGAGGTCAGATACACTGGGAGGGTACCAAACCAGTTCTTCGAGATAAACTTGGCACAGTGTATTAGGCGGCGGTTCTCAAGGGAGGGGAGAGCAAAGAGCGGTATAGCTCACAGCGGTGGGTGCGAGAAGGAGCGTCAAGAACGAACCGGCAGAAAGCATTAAAAAGGGTATCCAGTTTGGATAAAACTGACTTGTGGGTGGCACTGTAAACAATATCATAATAATCGAAGGAGGGAAGTATCATCTTCTGGATAAGCTCACAACAGACCGGATAGGGGAGGCTAGAATGGTTCTGATATAAAGCTCCGAGCTTGGGGTGGAGTTTTGTTAGTATAGAATCAGCATGGACTGTGAAGATGAGGTGGCGGTCAAGCCAAACTCCAAGATACCGGAAGGAGGTGATGTCCTCCAGCTCTGACCTATCAAGGGTGTGGAAAAGTGGGAGGGAGGGGAGCCTGACTAGTCATTGGGATGTACCAAAAGTCATAGTTACAGTTTTTTTAGCATTTAGAGAGAGCTGGTGATAGTTGAACCAGAGCTGGACTTTGTTAAAATCCGCCTGGAGGGTAGAGGCAACTGAGACTGGGGAGGAGCTGGAAGAAAATAGGACAGTATCGTCAGCATACTTGTGGATCGAGGAGGCAGAACAAGTTTGGGGCAGGTTGTTTAGAAAAATAGAGAATAGGATAGGCCCAAGCACCAATCCTTGGGGGACACCGGTGGACATGGGGAGGGAAGGGGATATGGCATCCGCAATCCTGACAGATTGAGTGTGGACTGTAAGATAGGCATTGAACCAGGCAGTAGCAGATGTGGAGAGGCCAGAGTCAGAGAGGCTAGATAGTAACAGAGTGTGGGAGACTGTAACGAAGGCCTAATCCAGATTGATGAGAATGGCAGAGGTGATGAGACCTCTATCCATTCCAGATTGGATGGTGTCAGTGAGCCTTAGTAAAGAGGAGGCAGTGGAGTGATCTTTCCTGAATCTAGACTGGTAGTGTGTGAAGAAATTTGAGTCGTCGAGATAGGAGGGTAGCTGGCTAAGCACTAAGTGTACTTGCAGCTTCGCCAGAACAAGGAGGAGGAGGTAGATTGGGCGATAGTTTGAGATGGAGGAGGCGCCCCCTTTGTGGAGAGGAATGACAATGGCGTGCTTCCAGGACAGAGGAACAGATGCATTTGTGAAGGATAAATTTAGGAGGTAGGCAATAGGGGTGGCTATGGCAGAAGCCGAGAGAAACAGAAGTTTGGGGTCTAGTCCATCCAGGGAATTCCCATTTGAGGGGCTTAATGTTAGCAGGGCTTCTAGAGCTTCATCCGGGGAGATTTCCCTGAAGGAGAAAATATCTGTATTTTGAGGTAGTTTTTGCCCTGTAGGTGGTGGAGATGGTGACATGGGGGGTAAGGAGGAAAGGAGCGAGGAAGTGCAGGTGGAGAAATATAAGTTAAACTCAGCAGCGACTGAGATAGGATCCGAGAGTGTGGAGTTGTTTACACTAAGGAGAGGCGAGGGCTTGGCTGCTGAGGGTGAGAAGAGGAAGTGTATGACATTCCAGAATTTGGAGGGGCTATTAAGGTTAGATTGGAGGGAGGATCTAAAGTATCCTGCTTTAGCTAGCCGAGTTGCTCTAGTGCACATGTTGTGCAGATACCGGTAGTGGGAGAGGTCCTGAGGTAGGGCTGAGGCTTTGAAAGCTCGCCATGCTGAGTCATGGGCATTCATACAAGCTGTGAGCTCTTGGGAGATCCAAGGCCGGTGGGTACCATGTACCCTAGTATGTTGTAGTGGGGCGTGGGAATCCCATATCTTAAGGAACGTGTTTTTGAAGTGAAGTAGGGTGTCATCTATCAGATTGGGGGGGGGAGGGGAGCCAGTTAGCTAGGACAAGGTCATTTAGATGGGAAGTGATGTTTAGGGATTTAAACAACCGTTGTACTAAGAACTTCGGGGGCGGTTTGAGATGGTGGATTTTGCGAACAAGGTAGATGACGTGGTGATCACTAATAGAGTCAGGGAGAAGCCCTGTTTGGATGACTCTGTGAGGATGGGAGGTCAGAGCCCAGTTGATAAGGGAGTGGTTACCTGATTTAAGGCTTAGGCGGGTGGGCTCAGTGATGAGTTGGGTTAAATTGAGGGCAGTGACATCCGTTCGGGTTTTGTTGAGGGCCGGGGCTAATCAGTTTAGGTTAAGGTCACCCATAGCATATAATTCCCTGGTGGGTGCTCCTGAGCTGATTTGTGTAAGAAGGTCAGTAACAGCTGTGGCAGGGGTGCCTGGTTGGCAGTAAATTCTGGCAACGAATGTGGGCAGCGAGAAAGGTAGTGTGAGCTGGAGCAGCAAGAATTCCTACTGTAGGTTCAGTTTTAGATAAGATTATTTTGTAGCGTATGTCCGAACTTATGAAGATGGCTATGCCATCACCTCTCGTGGCCCTGTCCTGGTGGACCATCGTGTAACCAGGGATTGTGACTGAGGAGTCGGGAATGTTTTTGTTAAGCCAAGTTTCAGAGAGGATGAGGATATCAGGGGCATGTAGGGCAGCGAGAATTTGTAGCTGGTTGATTTTAAGTGGTAGGCTACGAATATTTAGGTGAAGGAGATGGAAGCCTTTGTGGAGGGGGTAACCTGGCAGTTGGGAGGGGATGGGATGCGGAGTGGGGGTGCCAGCTGAGGCTGGTGAGGATGTGGTGGTCGAGGGTCCCACATTTGGGTGTATGTCTCTCGATATGAGAAGGAGGAGGGTGAAGGATAGGTGTTGAGCTAGTATATGGAGGTGGCTTGGAATGGAAGAGCCCCGCCGTGAGTGGGAGCAAGGATGGACATTTGTGTGGGTAACAGGGGTGGGGCGAGAAGCAAGTAGGTGCAGGAGAGTCCAGGAGGGGGAGGGCCTGATTAGGAAAGGGCGGGGACGTATAGTGGAGTGTGCCCAGGTAGGAGTGGGTAGGAGAGAGTGCAGGGTTGGAGGGGCAAGGAGAAGTTACAATATGAGCCAAGTAGGGGAAGGGGGGCATGGGAAAGGTAGGTGGCATGGTGGAGAGGAGGAGTGGGAGGCAGGAGAACAGACAACTGAGTAGAGGTGAAACGCTAGCCACGGTGGACATGATGCTGGGATTTTGTAGCACCTTCTTAGACAAGGAGGTAATTATGAGGAGAAAGGAGCCTAAGATTGGCTGGGACAAATGTGTTGTTTGGCCCCTAGGAGGGCGATTGCCCAATAGGCCTAGGAGGTGAAACAGAGAGAATGGGAATTCTAGAGTAGAGGGGAGCCAATGGAAGGCTGCAGGAGGCTGGTGGGGTTGAGGAAGAGGGCGGTCAGAGAAGGGGAGCCGAAAAGAAAATTTAGAAGACAGTAAGAGGCGTGGGGTTTGGGGAGATTTAGCAGAACAATAGCCCTGGAGAAACTGGGCACTAAAGAGAGCTGGCTCATTGGGGGGGAGGGGGATGGCATGGGGTTTCACAGATTCAGAAAGGAGCTGCAAACACTTAGCGCTCTAACTTCGAACACAGACTTATATTTTTTTCCTTACTTTACACAGGCAGGTTTCAATTTAAACAGTAAAAATCAATATAATTTCACAGTCAGTGCCCTGTCGGCTGGCTCAGTGAGTGGGAGAGGTGTGGGGTTTCACAGATTCAGAAAGAAGCTACAAACACTTAGCACTCTAACTTTGAACACAAATTTATATTTTTTTCATTACTTTACACAGGTAGGTTTCAGTTTAAACAGTAAAAATGAATGTAATTTCACAGTCTGAACCCTGTCGGCAGAGAGAGATGGAGCTGCGACTGCCAGGTGGTGCCTGCAATCCGATAGGGTGCCCTTTCACCGTACCTTGAGCTTGATTCTGTCCGGGGTCCTGGTCTCAGTCGGCGGCTGGAGAGGAGCCTGCTGACCGCAGGGAGCTGTAGCAGCCCTCGTCAGCAGGCAAGCGGCTTGAGCTTGATTTTGTCCGGGGTCCTGGTCTCGGTTGGCGGCTGGAGACGAGTCTGCCGACCGCTGGGAGCTGTAGCAGTCCTGGTCAGAGGGCAAGCAGCTTGAGCCTGATTTTGTCCGGGGTCCTGGTCTCGTTTGGCAGCTGGAGAGGAGCCTGCCAACTGCTGGGAGCTGTAGCAGCCCTGGTCAGAGGGCAAGCAGCTTGAGCCTGATTTTGTCTGGGGTTCTGGTCTCGGTCGGTGGCTGGAGAGGAGCCTGCCGACCGCTGGGAGCCGTAGCAGCCCTGGTCAGAGGGCAAGCAGCTTGAGCTTGATTTTGTTCGGTATCCTGGTCTCAGTCAGCAGCTGGAGAGGAGTCTGCCGACCGCTGGGAGCTGTAGCAGCCCTGGTCAGAGGGCAAGCAGTTTGAGCTTGATTTTGTCCAGGGTTCTGGTCTCGGTTGGCAGCTGGAGAGGAGAATTCAAGACAGGAGAATTCAAGAATGCATGGTACAGACAAAAAGCAATTCTTGTGTGGGGTAGAAAGAAATAGGCTGTTGGTTAACTAGGATATGCGGCTTATCCAGTAAGGAGGGAAATGGGCAGACTAGGTGGGCCAAGCGGTCCTTATCTGCCATCAAAGTCTATGTTTCTATGTTTCTGTGACCTGAGGACTTAGATCACTAAAAATAAAGAGACAGTTCCCATTGCACCAAATCTCTTCATTATCATGGACCTTCGTGTGTATGTGCATTTTGTCTAGATCGTTCAAGAGTTGGAAGATGATGGGGCAAGGCTTGTCCTCTGGGTTTGGCATACAGGGTAGAGCTTTGTGGGCCCATTCCACCATGTACTGTGGCCCATTTGGGGTGGGACCAGCAGTCTTCTTGCACAGTTTCTGCATGAAGAGGATTGGGTCCGGGCCCTCCACACGTTCCGGGAGGCCCGCCGCCACCAAGGTATTGCAGCGGCTGTGGTCCTCCTGATCCTCCAGAGGATCTTATAATTTCTGTACCTTGCGTCAGAGATTGATCAGTTGGGGCACAACTTCTCTGCTTTGTCTTCCAGAAAGCTACAGTAATTTGGGTCTTAGTATCAGAAACTCTCTGGGTGAACTCAGCTTATGCGGACTTACTGATCTAGAAGTTGTCCAAAAGGTTGAGCAGAGCCACTTTAATAGTGCCCAACTCCTAAAAGAATCTCTCCATCATGTCTGAGTCTACCATTTGAGCTGGGGAGGGGGGAGTGTGGAGAGCAGTCTGTATTATATCTCTTCTGTGCCTGGGAATGTTCAGCTAAGGGCAGCAGTGAAGGTGGAATCTCCATTTGGCTGTCGCTGGAAGGCATATTTACAAATGTTTGGTATTGTTAGAGACAGGATAATAAGCATTGTTGACTGAAGCAAATTTGAGTGGTACAGGTGAACTTAGGCGCTGATTAAATAAAGGAAAGAGTGCGTCTCAAGCAGCTGGGATGCAAGCTGCTGCTGTCCAGCCTGCTCTCACATGCCGTTATGGATGAATTATTTAAAGTGAGACAGCCAGGAATGGAGGATGGGGAGGGAGATTGTGCAGAGGGAGTGAGCAGGATGGCTCTGTCAAATGAGAGGGGGGGCCATGAATGAAGGGTGGGAGTGGGAGAATGGACAGAGGGAGTGAGTGGGTGGTGTGTTTTTGCTGGAGGTGTTGTGTTCCTGTCCATAGCCAGAAGTGAAGTGGCTGAGCCATCCATGCCTGGAGCAGTGCAGATGGAGCACACGCATGAGATCCCTGCACATAACACAATGACATCACTTTGGAAGCTTCTGATAGACACAGTGGAGGTAAAAGGGGTAAGTTGGACTTGCCAACATTCCATTTCCATGTTAAAGATAGGTCTGCACTTTGTAGTTCCTCTCATTTTTGTGAAAACTCAGAGTGATTACAAGAGATGGGCTGTGATGCAGCAGCCCTCCAATAATCAGTATCAGACAGACAGACAGACCCAAAAGGCCCTCTTGTTATGAAGGACTGTTTCCAGTAGGCACTAATCAAACATCAACGAGCTTTCTGAGCACTCGCTACCCTGCAAATACCCCAAAAGGCGAGGAACACAACTTTCTCACCTTTGATGTGAGGTTGTGTGGGCTGCCAGAGATGTGTTTTATTGATAATCATGCTACAGGACTAGTAACAAAAGGGAAAAGCTGAGTTTTTATATGAATCACATTCCAACTCTCAGCAGCCTTGATCTTGGGGGGGGGGCCGGGGGGAGGGGGCCCATCGCGAAACCCCACCACATAACCACACAAGGTGCATTTTTGGTAAAAACAAAGAAAATCAACAAATCTAAAGAAAAAAAAGAACTGCTATTGAGACAGAAGAGGTGTTTCAAATTAATGAGATATATATATATTTTTTTTTTTTTTAACTCTTCATCCAAGTGTCAACTCTCCCATTTGCATATTGCCACAAATTTTTGCTCTTATCCCATATTTTTTAAGCAGGTTGGCAGGAGGAAAGTCAAGCATTCTGCAGTAAGATTAGATGGTAGTGGGTTCAAGTCCAGCACCAGGCACTTAGGCTAATTCTCAGCACTTACATTGTGGTGCTGCACTTGGAGAATGCTGCACCATAGGACGTGCCTTCCTTAAAATGAGATGTTGAACAGAGATCCTTTAGAGGACCTGGGGCAGGGAGTAAAATAAGCAGGTAGGTGGCAAACTGGCTTAGCGGTAGAGGTAGTGGGGGAACTCTCAGGTGAAAGGGAAGTTACAGATGGTGTCCTGCAGGGATCAGTGCTTGTCCCAGTGTTGTTCATTAACAACATAGGGGACGAAGTTCAAGGCAAGATCTGCCTCTTTGTGGGTGACACCAAGCTCTGTGGGAGGGTGGAGTTGGACAAAGGGGCACAGGACCTAAGTGGGACCTGGTTAGGCTGGAGAGGTGGCCAGACATCTGGCAGCTGGAGTTCAGTGTGAAAAAGCGCAAGGTCATGCACATAGGAAGGAAGACCCTGAGGGCAGAGTACGATCTGGGGGTGGGGGGCAATGTCACTGAATCAGAGGACGACTTGGGGATAGCCATTACCAGTGACCTTAAATAGGCTACGCAGTGTAATAAGGCATCATCCAAGGCAAACAGAATGCCAGGCTGCACAGTGTAGGAAGGCATTGTCCAAGGCAAACAGAATGCTAGGCTATGCAGTGTAGGAAGGCAGCATCCAAGGCAAACAGAATGCTAGGCTACGCAGTGTAGGAAGGCAGCATCCAAGGCAAACAGAATGCTAGGCTACGCAGTGAAGGAAGGCAGCGTCCAAGGCAAACAGAATGCTAGGCTACGCAGTGTAGGAAGGCATCGTCCAAGGCAAACAGAATGCTAGGCTATGCAGTGTAGGAAGGCATCATCCAAGGCAAACAGAATGCTAGGGCTATGCAGTGTGGGAGAGGCATGGTCCAAGGCAAACAGAATGCTGGGCTCACGGTGTAGGAAGGCATGGTCAAGGCAAACAGAATGCTGGGCTACGCAGTGAAGGAAGGCAGCATCCAAGGCAAACAGAGATGCTAGGGCTACGTAGTGTGGGAAGGCAGCGCCCAGGCAAACAGAGTGCTAGGCTACGCAGTGTAGGAAAGCATCGTCCAAGGCAAACAGAATGCTAGGCTGTGCAGTGTAGGAAGGCAGTGTCCAAGGCAAACAGAATGCTAGGCTGTGCAGTGTAGGAAGGCAGCATCCAAGGCAAATAGAGTGCTAGGCTATGCAGTGTAGGAAGGCAGCATCCAAGGCAAACAGAGTGCTAGGCTATGCAGTGTAAGAAGGCAGCATCCAAGGCAAACAGAATGCTAGGCTACGCAGTGTAGGAAGGCAGCGTCCAAGGCAAACAGAATGCTAAGCTACGCAGTGTAGAAAGGCATCATCCAAGGCAAACAGAATGCTAAGCTACGCAGTGTAGAAAGGCATCATCCAAGGCAAACAGAATGCTAAGCTACGCAGTGTAGGAAGGCATCATCCAAGGCAAACAGAATGCTAGGCTACGCAGTGTAGGAAGGCATCGTCAGGCAAACAGAATGCTAGGCTACGCAATGTAGGAAGGCATCGTCCAAGGCAAACAGAATGCTAGGCTACGCAGTGTAGGAAGGCATCGTCCAAGGCAAACAGAATGCTAGGCTACGCAGTGTAGGAAGGCATCGTCCAAGGCAAACAGAATGCTAGGCTACGCAATGTAGGAAAGCATCGTCCAAGGCAAACAGAATGCTAGGCTACGCAGTGTAGGAAGGCAGCGTCCAAGGCAAACAGAATGCTAGGCTACGCAGTGAAGGAAGGCAGCATCCAAGGCAAACAGAATGCTAGGCTATGCAGTGAAGGAAGGCAGCATCCAAGGCAAACAGAGTGCTAGGCTACGCAGTGTAGGAAAGCATCATCCAAGGCAAACAGAATGCTAGGCTACGCAGTGTAGGAAGGCAGCATCCAAGGCAAATAGAGTGCTAGGCTATGCAGTGTAGGAAGGCAGCATCCAAGGCAAACAGAGTGCTAGGCTATGCAGTGTAGGAAGGCATCATCCAAGGCAAACAGAATGCTAAGCTACGCAGTGTAGGAAGGCATCATCCAAGGCAAACAGAATGCTAAGCTACACAGTGTAGGAAGGCATCGTCCAAGGCAAACAGAATGCTAAGCTACACAGTGTAGGAAGGCATCGTCTAAGGCAAACAGAATGCTAGGCTACGCAATGTAGGAAGGCATCGTCCAAGGCAAACAGAATGCTAGGCTACGCAATGTAGGAAGGCATCGTCCAAGGCAAACAGAATGCTAGGCTACGCAGTGTAGGAAGGCATCGTCCAAGGCAAACAGAATGCTAGGCTACGCAATGTAGGAAGGCATCGTCCAAGGCAAACAGAATGCTAGGCTACGCAGTGTAGGAAGGCAGCGTCCAAGGCAAACAGAATGCTAGGCTACGCAGTGTAGGAAGGCAGCGTCCAAGGCAAACAGAATGCTAGGCTGTGCAGTATAGGAAGGCAGCATCCAAGGCAAACAGAATGCTAGGCTATGCAGTGAAGGAAGGCAGCATCCAAGGCAAACAGAATGCTAGGCTATGCAGTGTAGGAAGGCAGCATCCAAGACAAACAGAGTGCTAGGCTACGCAGTGTAGGAAAGCATCGTCCAAGGCAAACAGAATGCTAGGCTAGTGCAGTATAGGAAGGCAGCATCCAAGGCAAATAGAGTGCTAGGCTATGCAGTGTAGGAAGGCAGCATCCAAGGCAAACAGAGTGCTAGGCTATGCAGTGTAGGAAGGCAGCATCCAAGGCAAACAGAATGCTAGGCTACACAATGTAGGAAGGCAGCATCCAAGGCAAACAGAGTGCTAGGCTATGCAGTGTAGGAAGGCAGCATCCAAGGCAAACAGAATGCTAGGCTACACAATGTAGGAAGGCAGCATCCAAGGCAAACAGAATGCTAGGCTATGCAGTGAAGGAAGGCAGCATCCAAGGCAAACAGAATGCTAGGCTACGCAGTGTAGGAAGGCAGCGTCCAAGGCAAACAGAATGCTAGGCTACGCAGTGTAGGAAGGCATTGTCCAAGGCAAACAGAATGCTAGGCTACGCAGTGTAGGAAGGCAGCGTCCAAGGCAAACAGAATGCTAGGCTACGCAGTGTAGGAAGGCAGCGTCCAAGGCAAACAGAATGCTAGGCTATGCAGTGTAGGAAGGCAGTGTCCAAGGCAAACGCTGTGCAGTGTAGGAAGGCAGCATCCAAGGCAAACAGAGTGCTAGGCTACGCAGTGTAGGAAAGCATCGTCCAAGGCAAACAGAATGCTAGGCTATGCAGTGTAGGAAGGCAGTGTCCAAGGCAAACAGAATGCTAGGCTACGCAGTGTAGAAAGGCAGCGTCCAAGGCAAACAGAATGCTAGGCTATGCAGTGTAGGAAGCCAGTGTCCAAGGCAAACAGAATGCTAGGCTGTGCAGTGTAGGAAGGCAGCATCCAAGGCAAACAGAATGCTAGGCTATGCAGTGAAGGAAGGCAGCATCCAAGGCAAACAGAGTGCTAGGCTATGCAGTGTAGGAAGGCAGCATCGAAGGCAAACAGAGTGCTAGGCTACGCAGTGTAGGAAGGCAGCATCCAAGGCAAACAGAGTGCTAGGCTATGCAGTGTAGGAAGGCAGCATCCAAGGCAAACAGAATGCTAGGCTACACAATGTAGGAAGGCAGCATCCAAGGCAAACAGAATGCTAGGCTATGCAGTGAAGGAAGGCAGCATCCAAGGCAAACAGAATGCTAGGCTACGCAGTGTAGGAAGGCAGCGTCCAAGGCAAATAGAATGCTAGGCTACGCAGTGTGTGGAAGGCAATACTGTACAAGGCAAACAGAATGCTAGGCTACTAGAATGTAGGAAGGCAGCGTCCAAGGCAAACAGAATGCTAGGCTGCGCAGTGTAGGAAGGCAGCGTCCAAGGCAAACAGAATGCTAGGCTATGCAGTGTAGGAAGGCAGTGTCCAAGGCAAACGCTGTGCAGTATAGGAAGGCAGCATCCAAGGCAAACAGAGTGCTAGGCTACGCAGTGTAGGAAAGCATCGTCCAAGACAAACAGAATGCTAGGCTATACAGTGTAGGAAGGCAGTGTCCAAGCAAACAGAAATGCTAGGCTACGCAGTGTAGAAAGGCAGCGTCCAAGGCAAACAGAATGCTAGGCTATGCAGTGTAGGAAGGCAGTGTCCAAGGCAAACAGAATGCTAGGCTGTGCAGTGTAGGAAGGCAGCATCCAAGGCAAACAGAATGCTAGGCTATGCAGTGAAGGAAGGCAGCATCCAAGGCAAACAGAGTGCTAGGCTACGCAGTGTAGGAAAGCATCATCCAAGGCAAACAGAATGCTAGGCCATGCAGTGTAGGAAGGCAGTGTCCAAGGCAAACAGAATGCTAGGCTATGCAGTGTAGGAAGGCAGCGTCCAAGGCAAATAGAGTGCTAGGCTATGCAGTGTAGGAAGGCAGCATCCAAGGCAAACAGAGTGCTAGGCTACACAATGTAGGAAGGCAGCATCCAAGGCAAACAGAATGCTAGGCTGTGCAGTGAAGGAAGGCAGCATCCAAGGCAAACAGAATGCTAGGCTACGCAGTGTAGGAAGGCAGCGTCCAAGGCAAACAGAATGCTAGGCTGTATTGCAAGAGGATTCATGAGCAGAAAAGAGGAGGTTGTAATGTTGCCATACAGATCCTTAGTGTGGCCGCACCCTGGCATATGGCGTGCAGTTCAGGAACCCCTACCTGAAAAAGGATATCAACCAGTCTGAGGCAATTCAGAGGAAGGCGACAAAGAAAGTTCAGATACATTAGGGCATATGAGTAGAGGTCGAGAGAGCTCAACGTGTACTCACTAGAGGAAAAGGAAAGAGAGAGAGAGGACATGATTGAAAGCTTCAGGTACAAGAAATGTATAAACAATGTAGATACTGGGGAATGTTTCTGTCTCAGTGATAACAGGACCACTAAGGGGGCACTGTCTTAAGTTGGTGGGGGAAGAATTAAGAAGGAGCTCCGAAGACACTTCTTTATGGAGAGGGTAGTGGTGGGGTGAAATTAACTCCCATCTGAGGTCATCACTCAAAAGATGGGCAGGTCAAGAGATGGTGGGATAGGGTGAAGGAAAGGGTCAAGGTTGAAGAGGAGGGAGGTGGGGTTCACTGTAATCACTGGATCAGGGGCACTGCAATCGAACAGACTCGATAGCACTGTTAGGCCTTCTTATGCTGGCTATTTCATATGTTTGTATATCATATTCTCTCAATAGCGCAGGTTCTGATGCAATATAGTGGTATGTGCGTGTGTATGTGTTATGAGCATGCTTAATAACTGCTGCCATACATACTACACCATACAGTCCCTGCACTACCAGTATTAACTCATTGCTTGCAGAATGCTTTGGGATACCATGTGTATGAAAAGCGCTATATAAAATCAAATTCTAATGCATTTTATGGTGAGTGGAGTAACCAGCGTCAGAGCTTGGGTCACTCCCTGTGGCCCTGGGAGTTACATTTGTCCAGTTGCTTAGGTAGAAATATTTGGGTGGTCAGTAGGGTAGATACGTGTTTTTTTTTTTTTAATTTAGTCTTTTTATTTAATTTATAAATGCAACAATTTTACAGGCAGCAATACATCACTTATTAATACCAATTGGGAACAGAGGTAGGTTGACCTCAGTGGTGGGAAAATTAATGGAGAGTATACCAAAGGAACGATTGGGGGTGTACTTGGAAGAGGTGGGAGGTCTGGATAGTTGGCAACATGGGTTTGTGCCAGGTAGATCATGTCAAACCACTCTTGTGGAGTTCTACGAATGGGTAACATCAGAACTGGACAGGGGAAAGCCTGTTGATATATTATTCTTGGACTTCAGCAAGGCATTTGACTCTGTCCCCCACAATGGTCTGATGGAGAAACTGACGGGGTTGGGAGTAGGCCCTTTGATGATCAGATGGATTGAAAACTGGCTAGCTGGACGCACCCAGAGAGTAGTGGTCGTTGGGGAGCTCTCGAACCCTAGAGAGATCAGTAGTAGGGTACCACAGGGCTCGGTCCTGGGTCCTATCCTGTTTAATGCATACATATTGGACATCAGGGAGGGTATAGGGTGTGAAATGAGTTTCTTTGCGGATGACTCCAAGATGGGAGCAGTAGTTGAGGGGGAAGAGGAGAGGTTGGCCCTGCAAAGGGACCTGGACACCCTAGAAAGCTGGAAATTAAATTTTAATATCACCAAGTGCAAGGTGTTACATCTTGGGCGGGGAAACCCTAAACACAGGTACGCCCTGGGAGGGGAGGCGCTGGAGGCCTCAACAGGGGAAAAAGACCTAGGGGTCATGGTGGATGCATGTATGAATAACTCTGAGCAGTGCAAGAGAGCGGCTAGCAAGGCAAACAGGATGTTGGGATGCATCATAAGGGGGATCACCTCTAGCAGCAGGGAAGCGATTCTGCCGCTGTACAATGGACTGGTTAGACCACACCTTGAGTACTGTGTACAATACTGGAGACCACACTTGAAGAGGGACATACAGCTCCTGGAGAGGGTACAGAGGAGGGCAACTAAGATGATACAAGGACTAGGGGATTTGACATATGGGGACAGACTTGAGGAGCTCTGCCTGTTTTCATTGGAGGGGAGGAGAGACAGGGGGGACATGATTGAGGTCTTCAAGTACCTCAAGGGAATAAATAGGGTAAACATGGAGGGGATCTTTAGACTAAAGCAGGGAGGTATCACCAGAGGGCATGTTTGAAGTTGGAATGTGGAAGGGTGAGGGGGGAAGAGGAGGAGGTTTTTCACTGAGAGGGTGGTGGACCCTTGGAATGTGCTGCCTGGCAAGCTGGTTCAGAGATCCACAGTGGAGGGCTTCAAGAAAGGGTGGGACAGACACAGAAAGCGAATGTACCAGATGATGGCCTGGCCCAGGGGGGTGGGGATGGATGATAAGGGTTTCTGGAACACAAGGGGGGAGGCCTCGGCACCCAACTAGGGATCTGAGGTTCAAGCAGACTCGATAGACCGTAAGGCCTAATCTGCTGGCAATTAGTATGTTAGTATGTTAGTTGATAACATCACACTACATTACATGTATACTTGTAGCAGTCATATTAGGAGAAAATAAATTAACATCTTATTACTTCAGTATCCAGAGAATCATAATTACTCATTTTAAGTTCAGTCTGTGATCCATTCAAATCAAATCAGGCCTAGCACGGTGAGCCCTCCCTATCCCTCCCAGATTTTATTCTCATTAAAATTCAAGGAGCATCACAGATCATATCCTGAGTATTTTTTCAGTGCAAAAGAAGAGCAAAATTACATGTTCAGTACATAGCTTAATTTACAAAATCATCATAATGATTTAGTTGGTATGATATCCATTTTTGCCATTGTACATCAAATTTTTGAACTTTGTCCATCATCTTGGCCGAGAGTCGCTCAAGCGCATATATCTCCCCCTGGACAAAACAATTCAGGCTTTTTTAGTGGGTATTTTATTTGTAAACCACAGTCTAGTGATAATTTTGTGGGCTGCTGTTATAAATTAAAAAATTTATTTCAGCAAGTTTTTGTCAATTCGCAGACCTTTTGGTTTAATCAAAGTCAAAATAAATGTGGGAGTGAATAAATCAGTGGTGTCATAAATTGCACTCAGCTCCTCGGGGATCTCCTTCAAAAACTTGGATAACTTAGGACATGACCACAGGACATGGCTCTGAGTTGCTCTATCATCCCCACATTCTCTGCAACACTTTCCCTCCCCTAATTCTCCCATACTAGCCAGCAAGGCTAGAGTGCAGAAGAAACGAGAATGGAGTTTCCACATGTATTCACGCCAGTATGGTGAGAAAAAGATTTTTATAGTTGGTAAAGCAGAGTCATTCCAGTCCTGCTCACTGATTGATACCTGTAGTTCTGGTTCCCATCTAAACCTGATTGAGTTGGTTGAGTCTCCCTGTCTTTCATTTAAGGCCTTATATATCTTACTAATCAGGTGATCCGAGGTCGTTCCTCTGATATGAGCTTGTAACAGTTGCATTATTTGGGTAGGGTTTATGCGAGTGACCGTTCGTATGGCTGAAGGTATGATTTAAGATGTAAATAAGAAATCAAATACTTATGGGGCAAGTGATATTCCTTCTGAAGGGAGACAAAGGGAAGGAGACCTGTTTTGCCCACTAACTGGGAAATGAATAAAATGCAATATCTCTGCCATTGAGCAACATAGGGGCCTGCGGGACCTGCTGTCAAATTTGCATTATACTTCAGTGTTCCCAAGAACAATTTTTCAGGGAATGTAAAATAATCATTACTGACCTTAAACCATATTTTTAAGGGTTCCTTGGAGAACTTCGGATAATTCATTATCCTTTGGCACTTTGGGGAGTCCCAAAAAGGAGCTCCTGAGTGTTGTTTAGGTCTCCCCAGGTTACTTCTGATTGTTTCCAGTGGGCATCATACTGTTTATTTAGCCAGTGTAGGACTACCCTTAACTGTGCTGCCATCGCACACTTTTTGAGGTCAGGGAGATTAAGGCCACCTCTCTCTCTGGCCAGTTGCAGAACAGAATATCTAATTCTGGGCTGCTTTCTGCTCCAAATAAAGTGGGATATCATTCTGTCCCATGCCTGGAAATATGTTTTAACCGGGGTGAAGGGCAGTGTCTGAAGAAAGAACAATATGTGGGGAAATACATTCTGCTTAATTGTATCTATTCTACTCAAAAAGCTTAGGGGGAGACGTGACCAACGAGATAGATCTTCTGTCAATTTTAGGTTTAAGGTTCGAGATTTGAGAGCTCTGCATGAATGGGGTTTCTTGTGAGCTTTATTCCCAAGTATCTCATTTCTTGTCTGTGCCACTTAAAGGGGAAGTCTTTTTTGAAGTGGGAGGGACAGAGGTAATTGTACGTCAATACCTCGGTTTTTGATTTGTTAATTTTATATCCTGCTAGCTTACCAAATGTTTGTAGCTATTTCCATACCTCTGGGATGGCTTGTTCCGGCTCGGTAACAGCCAGCAGAATATCGACCACAAATAGTGATATGTTGTGCGGGTGACCTCCCAATGGAATGCCCTCTATGTCCCGAGAAGATCTGATGGCAATGGCCAGGGGTTCGGGATATAGAGCAAACAACATTGGGGACATTGGGCATCTCTGGCGGGTGCCCCTAGAAAGTTGGAATGTATCTGAAAGTGCCCCATCCACCTTAACATTTGCTTTAGGGGAGGCATAAATATTTTGTAATTGTTTCATAAGTTGTTCCAGGAATCCAAAGTGCTCCAGAGTCTGCCATAAAAAAGACCAGCTGACCTGGTCGAATGCCTTTTCAGCATCTAACCCTAGTAGCACTAAAGGGATTTGTCTTTCTATGGCATAATCTAGTAAGAAATGTGAACTCCTTATGGCATCATGGGCCTGTCTGCCCTTAATAAAGCCCACTTGATCAGGGTCAATAATAGCTGGTAGTAAATGGTCTATTCTAGAGGCCATGGCTGACATGAACATTTTGTAATCATAATTTAGCATTGAAATGGTGTGAAATGAGGTAGGGTGTTCAACATCTCTATGGGGTTTAAGTATGGCTGATATGGTGGCATATTGCCATGTGGGTGGGGAAGGGTTCTCCCTCCTGGACCGCATGTAAGGCCAGGAGTAATATGGGTAGTATCAGCTTTTTGAGTTTGTTATAAAATTCAGAGGGATACCCATCTGGACCTGGCGCCTTCAGGGTCTCAGCTTTTTTTAGAACTTGGAGTAGTTCTCCCTTTTTGATTGGTGCCAGCAAGGCTTCAGCCTGTAGTGGGCTGATTCATGGTATTGGTAAACTCTGTAAATATGATTTGATGTTGTCTAGGGGAATTTCCTCTTCTTTAGTGTACAACTCATAGTAAAACCGTTGTAGAATAAGTCTAATTTCCTGGGATCTTTTTGCTAGTCTCCCTGTTTTAGGATCTACCATGCTGATTATGTTCACTCTGGTTCTCTGTTCTCTCAGTTTTCTTGCTAAATTTCTGGAGGCTTTAGGTCCCCCCTCATGATGTCTTAACTTCAGATAAAATAGTTTTTGTTGTACCGATTGATCTACTATTTTTGTAGCTTTTGTTTTACAATTCTTAATCGTTGTCATATTGTGGGGTCCTTTTGATCTGGCCAATGCTGTAAATGTAATAGCTCCTCCTGCAGGTCTTTATGTGTTTTTTCCCTCTGCCGTTTTTTAATGACAGAAACTCGTATACTCTCTCCTCTTAATACTACTTTTAAAGTATCCCTCAAAATTGTGGGGGCAACTGCATGTTGCGTGTTTTCTTGTTTAATTCTAGGTACAGCCTCCTGGACCAATTCAAGGAACTCTGGGTCCCTAAGATGGTCAAGGTTCAGGTGCCAATTGGTTTGCTTATATAGCGCCCCTAAGTCCACCTTGAGATATAAGGGAGCATGATCCGATAAGAAGGTGATCCCATGGCATACATCACAAATGGAATCTAAATGCTCAACCGTGGTTATAAAGCAGTCCAGTTGAGCCCCACTTCCCATGTGCGGGGCCCAGTGGGTGTATTCTTTTGTCTTAGGAAAAAAATGTCTCCAGGTGTCCACCAAGCCCAGAGAAGTGGTGGTTTGTTTTGTGTATTTTTGGAGAGCGTTAGATCTATAGGCCAGAGGGGTATCAGCATCCAAAGAGGGGTTTAAAGTGATATTCAAGTCTGCCCCCAGCAGCAGTTGTCCCTCCTTGAAGGACGTTAAACCCACAAAGAATTTTACTGCTAAGGGATTCCTTGACCCAGGAGGGAAATAGATGCCAGGGTAACGGGTCTTGAGTACAGCTTGCCCGTTACTATGACATAGCGGTCCTCCGGGTCACTGATCTCACTTTGTTGTTCAAAGGGCACCTCCTGGGAGAGTAGAATCATCACCCGTCTCCTTTTCCCACCCCTATAGGGCGATTCAGTTACTACAGAATACCCACACCTCTGAAATTTTTTATGTTCGTCCGAGGACATGTGGGTTTCCTGCAGCTTAATAAGCCTCAGTCTCTCTTTTCTGAATAATTGAAATAATCGAGAGCACTTTATCAGATTACCAATCCCATTCACATTTAAAGATAAAACCAAAGCTGACTTAGCCAGATCTACTTCTGATCAGTCCTTGTATGCATATTTCCTGCGTATTGAAAGTACAATACTTCCCCTTCCTACCGTACTTATGCCTTTTCACCCCATGCTCAATAATATTGTATTATTAATTGCTTTATGTACTGTCACTGATATAAGCGAATTATAATGTCTGCCTGTTGTTCTATTTAAACACCATAACACTGTCCGAGTGTTTAAAACTACACAAGGATCTAAAAAATTTGGCACTAGGCCTATAACAACTAAACATGTGCAGGCCTGTTGCATTTTAAAATTATACATGATGCTCAGTACTTTTAGGCCTGCCAAAATAACCAAATGCCAACAGGGCATCAACTTTAGTAGGGTAGATACGTGGCATTATAATGCACGCTAATCTGGCACCCATCGGGGAAAAAATTAGTTGTTGAAAGGGAAAGGGTCTGGGACAGATGCTACTGCTCTATACTTCACATCCTACTGGGGCCACCCTAAGATCTAGGGAGCAGTCCCTCTCCCTCATCTGAGCCTCAGTCTTGCTTGGGAGAAGAGAATCGGCCATGCAGCATCGCAGGTAGGGTGTAGCTCATGGAGGTTTTTAAAAACTGATTTTCTCTATTTTCCCTTTTAGGTTCCCCCTGTCCCCCCACCCGATATTTGAGGTAACTGCAGCTACACCTCTTCTGCTACCCAGAGAACAAGAAAGTGGCTTCCTTTATAGCTGATGTTGTGCCAATACTACTCAACAAGTCTTATTGCAAACCAGTTTAACTCCAGTCAACAAGTCGGCTAGCTGAATTAGAGGGGAGACTGTTATCACTGCAGAAATGGGTATCAGTAATAAGTAGTATAGCAAAGACAGATGAGAAACTGAATGGCCAAATGGACAGAGTGGTTTACTTTGCTGTGGAAATATTCACAGAAAATAGAGTACGGCTGGCATTTATACCAACTTAACTGAGCTACTATTTACCAAACAAGAGGATTTAAAGGGAAAGTCCCCTCAACCTGTTTTCTATATACCTGTGTAGTTGTAAGCGTGAATAATGATTCCCTCTCTTACATTCCCTTAATTTCCTCCTAATTTAAATACAAATGAGGTTGCTTCCCTCTGTTCTGCCCTGGTGTGAAAAGCTGCTTGTCTTCATCCCAAAGGTCATGACCCCACTCATGCAAAGCATCATGGAAGTTGATGATACATACATGCACAAGCCAGCAGAAGTTATACTCTTATTCAGTTGTGTTACACGTCTTGAGAAGTCCCTGTATTCTCTAAAAGCATTTTTTTCTAGCTCAGATACACTTTAAAGAGCACCTTTCCCCCCATATTGTGAAAATTAAAAAACAACAAACAGGGAGCTCCTTTACCTCATCAGGAGCTCCTTCAGGCTAGTCTTTTTTTCTACAGCTGCAAAAGGAAGGGATGGGATCATAATTTGCCCCTGAAGGGCTGACCGCATGATTCCTCTCCACTTCCTGAATTTCCGATCTGCCCCTGTGCTCCAACGTACTGTGACATCTTGATAGGTCGATCATGGGGATGCGCTCCATTCACTTGAATGGGGGATCTTTTTCAAATGTAATTTCCTGATTGTAAATTGGGTTTTGGTACCTATTGATGCCAGGGTTCAACTAACAAGAGGTGAGAGAGCTCCCTGTTTGTTGTTTTTATAGGAAAAAAGGTGCTCCTTAAACTACAGAAAACAGCAGGGCACTTACAATGCCTTGAAAAGTTTCATGTCGAGCATAAGAGAAGAACATAAAGACTGCAGAGGACAGCAAGAGCACTGACTAATATGGTGTAACTAATGCAGGCTGTAGCACCAAAACATCATCAAATTCCAGGATGCCTTTCATGAATCAGGTCATGACCTTTGTAATGGAGTTAAACAGGTTTCACACCAGACTTAAGTGCCTTCATTTACATCCGATGAACTTAGGAGGGTGCAGTACAGGCAGTCATTGTGTATGCCTACAAACTACACAGGGAAACAGAAAAAAGGCTACGGGGACCTTCCCTTTAATAAGGGAACATTTCATTGGTAATAAGCTCCTTTGACTGCTAACCATGAGCCATCCTGTTGGCACACTGGTAGCGCTACTACTTTCGACGCTGGTGACCTGAGATCGGGAGTGATCTCAGGTCATCTGGGCCAGCCGGGGGAAGAGGATGATCTGGCATCCCAAAGGATATTCTCCTGGGGGGGGGGCAAGGGAGAGTTGTATCCTCTGCCAAGATGGACAAGGCTATGGGACTGGACGGGATTCGTCCAGGTACTAACAGAACTCAGGGAGGTGCTAGCTGCCCCACTGACAGCCTTGTTCAGCAAATCACTAGAAACAGGAGTGGTTCCGGAGGACTGGAGAAATGCTGATGCCCCTCTACATAGGAGTGGCATCAGGGAAGAAGCTAGCAACTATAGACCAGTCAGTCTAACTTCAGTGGTGAGAGGAATTAATGGAAACGGTACTGAAAGAAGGACATAAAGTATCTTGAATCCAGTGGGCTGCAGGATCACAGACAACATGGATTCATGGCGGGGGGCGTCATGCCAAACTAATAGAGTTGTTTGGCTGACTAGGGAAATTGATCAGGGGAGAGCAGTGGACGTGGCCTATTTGAAATTGAACAAGGCCTTCAACACGGTGCAGCAAGAATGCTGACTAAGAAGTTGTTCAACCTAGGAGTGGGATCCACGGTGGTAAATTAGGTTAGAAACTAGATAAAAGATATGAGACAGAGGGTGAGGGTTAACAGCGCTCATTCCAAGCAAGGGACTGTGGCAAGTGGGATACCACAGGGCTCTGTGCTGGGACCAGTCCTCTTCAATATCTACAGGGGGGACATTGCAGAAGAGATAGAAGGGAAGGTGTGCCTTTTTGCAGATGACACCAAAATCTGCAATAAGATGGACTCTCAAGAAGGGGTGGAATAAATGCGTGGGGATCTTGGCAAACTTGAGGACTGGTAAAAAAAAAAAGTGGCAGTTGGGGATTTACTGTCAAAAAGTACAAAATAATGCACCTGGGCATAGAAACCCTGGTGCTGAGTAAAGGATGGGGAGGAAGTACCAACAGTTACTAGACAGGAAAGGAACTTCGGGGTTATCATATCTGACCTCAAGAAGGCAGGACACTGTGACAAGGCAGTGGGTAGGGCAAATGGGATGCTGGGTTGCACAGGGAAGGTATCTCCAGCAGGAGGAGGGAGGTGGTGATGCTATTAAGTTGCTTGCTGGTGCAGCCACACCTGGAGTGCTGTGTTCCATTTTGGAGTCTGTACCTCAGGGAGGACATAAACAGGGTATAGGTGGTCCAGAGGAGGGCAACTAAAATGTTGTATGGTTTGCATGAGAAGCCCTATGAGGAGAGATTGAGGGAACTCAGCATGTACACTCTGGAAATGAGAGGGGAGAGAGAGAGAGAGAGAGAGAAAGCTGACATGACAGAAACCTGCAAGTACCTCACATGGGTGAACATGGTACAGGTGGGGAGCCTCTTTCAAATCAAATGAGAACAAGCACCAGGGCTTCAGGGGTCTTGTATTGAAGATGGGGGATTCAAGAGTGATGTGAGGAAATATTTCTCCACTGAAAGGGTAGTGAACACCTGGAATAGATTTCCAGATGAAGTGGTGGAGGCTAGAAAAGTGGGGGGCTTCAAGAATGCATAGGATAGACATATGGATATATTAGATAGGAGACAGGAGGGTGGGGGATCGATGGAGACCAGAAAGAGTCTACAGAAACAGAATAGGTAGAGAACATCTGGGCAGACGAGGTGAGCCAAGCGGTCTTTTTCTGCCATCACAGTTTATGTTTCTGTGTAACACTGCCACCTGGGTGACCACAGACAGCAGTGTAGCTGAGAGAACACATTCATGGAAAGGGGTGGAGGTGGGCCCTGATATGATGACACACTTAGCATACTCGTATCATGGTGCCACTACACATGCTGCCTTGGGACTGGGGGGAATGAGAGAATGTAAAAAGGACCCCGGCACCGGGGTAAAGCTGCCCCGGTATATCTGGCCCCCTCAACCTCAACCCAGCTGTTCTCCTGGCCACAAGCATCCTGTTCAGGAGGGTGCCCCCTGACCTGTGACCCCACCTGGGGAGCTATTCCAGGCACAAGTTGGCCTAAGTGGAGAGAAACTGTGACAAGTGGCAAAAAACATGAGAGAATACTCTAACTTAAGTAATAGATTCAGTAGGTAGAGTAGTCCTTGTGCCCTGTGGAAAGAGGAGCTCTGTTGTGCCATCTGGCATCTTCCTGCTAACTCAGGGAACCCTCCTCTTGACTGTAATGTCTCTGCTGTATTTCTGAAACCTCTGGTACAGGAATGGTAGGTGCAGGGATCTCTAGATGAGGAATATATAGAAAAGGAACCTCTGGAAAATGAACATCTGAAGCAGGAACCTCAGGAAAAGAACAAAAGCAGGAATCTCTGGAAAAGGAACATCTGGAACTGGAACTACTGTAGAAGGAACATTAGGAGCAGTTAACCCTGTAAAAGGGGACCCTAGAGGAAGAGCATTTAAGGAAGTAACATCTGGAGAAAGAACATCAGGACCAGGAACCTCTGGAAAAGGAATATATGCAGCGGGAACTTACGGAAAAAGAGCATTCAGGGCAGGAACCTTTAGAGAGCGAACACTTGGACCCAGAACTCTGGAAAAAGAACATCTGGAGTCTGAACATCTAGAGAGCAAACATCACGAGTAGTAACCTCTGAAAAAGGAACATCTGGAGCAGGAACCTCTGGAAAGGAAACTTTCTGAATCAAGAACAGTGGAGCACAGGCCATCCAGTGGCCCAAATGGTAGTGCATTGTGCTCCCATGCAGGCAACCAGAGTTTGGGAATTAACTTGGGGAGCCAGCAGGGTGGCCTGGGGGCTGGAGAAATACACTCAGCCCAGGGTGGGATGGCATTGGGTTCTGCCAAACTAGCAACCCCTGTGGTGGGCCAGGAAGCTTACTTCTCTGCAGGGGACGCCAGTGACATTTTGAGGCCTGCAGGGGCTTCACCCTGTGTCGAGGAGGTGGGAGAGAGAAAACTGGAAAAGGGTAGTAGTGACAGGCTTAAAGAAGCCCTGCCTGCCTGTGCCGCTGCACTGTTGCTTGGACCATGCCATGTGAGTCGGGCCGGGGGTGGCCCTTCCCTTCTGGCCCTGCAGTGGGGGAATCTTGGGAGATTGTGGCTGATCCAGAGGAGATGACTAGCTGGTCGGATCTGCAGGGATGGGGCTGAGAGCTGCCTGCACCACAGCCCAGAAGGTAAATAACCTTTATTAAAAAAAAAAGAACTCGGAGCACAGACCTCTGAAAATGAACATCTGCAGCAGGAACCTCTAGAGAAGGAGCTTTTGGACAAGCAAAACATAAACAAAAACTTTCTGGAAAAGAAGTTATTGGAACCAGATTCTCTGGAGTGTAAACCCAGTCCACACTGCTTGATCTTTGTGCCTTTGAAGATCAGCTGATATCTGTGGATCATGAGCCTCAGAAGCAGGTCCATTGGAGCTGAACCTATGGAACAGGAATTCTGGTGCTTCCTCCAGCATCTCCTTGCTACTCAAGGCTGCAGTGAGGAGTTGCTGGGAACTAAGGTGAAGGAACTTGGAGCTGCAGCAAGAGAAAGGAGGTGAACCTAAAATGCCCTTAAAGGTAGCCTCTGTGGATTAAGAGGGATCTGATTAGTTGTTTTAGCCCAGACAAGGGCTGCAATTGGAGTGCAACAGATCTTCTGTGCAGTTACTTCCCTGAACTAACTGTGGCTGCTCCTCACTGTATAGGAACTCGCTTCCTGGCAGCATCTTCACCAACTCCTCTGGTCCGCTGCTGCCTTCTGGCCCTTCAATGTGCCATTTTGATTGGGACTTGATCCTTTAAATTAGTTATTATGTCTGGTTAGTATAGGCCAATCCTTGAAACTAGTGTCTCTGTTTGCTTTGTGGGACCATCTAGACCTTGTGAACTAGTTACTCTGTCTGGTTGGTGGAACCCAATCCATTAAAGGTTTTCTGTCTGGTTAAAAGGAACTGATCCTTTAAAGTAGTGACTCTGTTTAGATAGTGTAACCTAATCCTTTAAACAGGTTATCCTGTCTGGGAACCCAATGCTTTATACTAGTCACTCTGGTTAATGGGTCCTGATCCTCACTAGTTTATCTTTCTGGTTGGTGGGATCTGATCCTTTGAACTAGTTACTCTTATCTGATTAGTGGGACCTGATCCTTTAACTAGTTACTTGCCTTGATAGGTAAACTTGATCCTTTAAACTACTGATGCTGGTTAGTAGGTCAGATCCTTTACACTAGTCAATTGTTCAGGTTAGAGGGACACAGTCATGTAAACTAATTACTATGTCTGGCTATTAGGACCTGAACGTTTAATCTAGTTTCTTGGTTAAGTAGGACATTATCCTTTAAACTAGTTATTCTGTCATGTTAGTAGGACGCAATCCTTTAAACATGTTTAACTTTCTAGTCGGTGGGACCTGATCATTTAATTAGTTACTATGCATATTTAGTGGAACCCAGTCCTTTAAACTAGTACCTCTGGCTGCCTAATGGGATATGATCCTGTGAACTAGTTATTCTGTCTAGTTAGTGGCACCTGATCCTTTAAAGTAGTTACTCCTGTTAGTGAGACCTGGTCCTCTAAACTAGTTACTTTGGTTAGTTTGCAACTTGATCCTTTAACTTAGTGACTCTGTTGCAAGATTCATTTTAGGTATTTGTCTATGTGGGACACTGACATACTGGGTATAAAAAGTAAGGGTCAAATAAAAAGGGTCATATTGTTCAATAAAGCTCATATTTGTAAAGCAGCACTGTAAAACTGTTAGAACAGTGAGCAGGTTGTCCAAAGGGAGAAGAAAACATTAGTCAAAACTGAAAACTGTGTGACAGTTGTTGCAGTCCGCCACTTTGACATGAACACTGCATTTGGTTAGTGTGATCTAATCCTTTAAACAGGTTACTCTGTCTAGTTAGCAGGTTCTGCTCCATTAAACTAGTGACTCTGGTTAGTGGGTCTGATCCATTAAACTTGTTTTACTTTCTGGTTTGTGAAACCCAGTAGTTATTCTGATTATTTGTTACTCTATCTGGTTAGTGGGCTCCGATCCTTTAAACTGGTGACTCTGGCTAGTGGAACTCAATCCTTTTCACTTGTTTATCTTTCTGGTTAGTGGGACCCAATCCTTTGAATTAGTTAACTGGTTATTGGGACCTGATCCTTAAAGAGCTGGTGACACGTTCAGGACAACTTTAACAAAACCTAATATTTAGACACAGTCCAGCTTGTATTTCCCATTAGTGCTGTATTCCTCCTCCCTATTATTTATTACGAGGTTGTCTCTATGAAAACAGGATGTTTACTTCTGAAGAATTTGTCTATTCCTGCTGCTTTCTCCCTATCTGAAGTCATAGAGCACTGCTTGTGACGTCACACTTACTCCCATGGCAACAGATTGTGATGTCACAACAAAGGATTATGACTTGAAGTAGGGAGTAAGCTACAGAGGCAGATGGACTCTAAAGAAACTCTAAGGGATAATGATCATATATTCATGCAAATGTCCTTAGTAATAAATAATGCAGAGGAGAAATGCATAAAATATAAATGGAATGCAGGCAGAATTATACCTAATTATTATGCTTTTGAAGTTTTCTTTGAGGCATCAGTAGCTCTTTAAGTTATTCTGTCTGGTTAGTTTGACCTTATTCTTTACACTCGTTACTCTGTTTAGCAGAACCTGACCCCCTTGAACTAGTAATGCTGTCTGGTTAGTGGGACTTAATCCTTTAAACATGTTAATATTTCTGGCTAGTGAGACTTGATCCATTAAACTAGTTACTCTGATTAATGGGATCCAGCCTTTTAAACTAGTGCCTCTGTTTCCTTAGTGGGACCTGATCTCACGAATTAGTTACTGTCTGGTTAGTGGGACCCAATTCTTTAAACAAGGTTTTCTTTCTGGTTAGTGGGACCTGATCTTTTAGTTAGTCTGGTTATTGTGTGGTGATCTTGTAAGTTAAAGATTCTTTCTCGTTAGTGGGACCACATACTTTAAACTAGTTCTTTGGTTAGTGTGACTTAATCCTTTAAAGATCCCCTGACATCATTTGGACAACGTTGAAAAAAATTGAATATTTAGCCACAGTATAACTTGTGTATGTATATATATATTTTTTTGGGGTAATTTTCACTCTCATTTCATTCCTACTAAGGACATTTGCATGAAAACTGGGTCTCTAGCCTATCTTCTCTGGCTGCTTTTCTACACCTGACATCACAATTCTCTTTATCATACCCCAGTTGGTTTCTGTGGATATAATTGTGATGTCATAAACAGCGAATTATGATGTTAGACATAATCAAGCAGCATGAGCGGATGAAATCCAGGGGACAGTGACCTTGGTTTCATGTGTCTGTCATCAGTTATAAAGAAAAAATGGGGAAATAATTACAGTAAATATCTAAAACTTAAACTGAACAGTATCTAAATCTGACATTTTTCAAAATGTTTCCAGTGGTGTCAGGGGCTCTTTATGCTGGGTAGTGTCTGGTTAGTAGAACACGAACCATTAAACTAGTTACTATGTCTGGTTAGTCAGACATGATCCTGTAAAGACTCTGTGTTTATTATTGTTCTTTTTATGTAGCTGTTGCTATCCAACCATTTCTCAGTAAGGGAAAGTTTGCAGTTGATGTGCATTTAATATTGTATAGGGGTTTCCCCTTTTTGGTGGGTTGCTCTTATGGTTTGTACACTTTAAAACTGTATCTGTTCTGTATCATTGTACTTTGTATAAGATACAGTTCATAAAAATTAAGTCTTGAATAATCTAAATACCTGTAGTTTATCTGGTTAGTGGGACCTGATCCTTTAAAGTAGCTGCACTTGAGGGGATCTACAGGGAGTTAACATATGACTTGCACTGACTAGAAGAGCTCCTTGTGCCTTTTTTTGTTTCTTGTTACTCTGCCAGTATTTCCTCGAGTTCTGGAGGTCTCCTTAGTCTCACCATGTCTCCCATCCAGGGTAACTAATTTCTACCTTTCTCAAGCATTCCACCACCTACAGAGCCCCTCAACAAGATACTGTAAGTTGCTCTGTGATAAAGCTGTCACAGTTTCCTGTATGATAAATTGGAGTAACTGCTTTTGGATTGCACTGTGTTCCTGCAGGATCCTGCAAGATATCCCTGCCAGAAACTGTGATAAAGAGTGCTTCATCCTGGTGGGCAGTACTGTACCTTATTTACGTCTCCATGGCCAGACTGGCTCAGCTGTGGTCAGGTACAGGATCTGGTAAGGGAGAGGGTGCAGTGGCCTTGGAGAGTGTGGTTGGGGCTTGATAGACTGGGGGGAGACGGGTATCCTCTTCCCATGGCCCCTTCCTGTTTCCTTCCTGAATCCCACCCCTAGGGAAAAAAAGTGTGTTTTGTGTTAATGAGCCACTGCAGAGTGCTACACCTACCCTACCTAAGCACACTCATATTGACACTATCTCCTGTGGTAACCAAGGTTGCAGTAGCACAGTAAGGGCCATAACCCTCTAGTTCTTGTGGTGGAGAACATCCTCAGGACTCTTGATCCTGGTTCTCTAGCTGGCCAACAGCAATGTCCTGGTCTCAGATCATGAACCCATGGTTACCACCATGGCTAGTGACTCCTCTGTCGCTGTGCTGTTGGGCCAGGCCCTGAAACCTCATTATGTGTATCCCCTCACTTTGTACTTTACAATCCTTTTATACCCCTCAGAGCTCCCCAACCCCCTCTTTGCTGATGCTGCTCACCTCTGCTAGTCTGTCTTCCAGCTGTATCTGCTCCATTCTCTGTCACTTACTTGGTCCCCAGGCGGTCAATTCAGGGTTTCTTTACTCAAGGGTTTTTCTTCTGTATTGGCTCCTTGGGAGTGTTGGTAGCCTTGTCCTCCCTCGAGCCCATTTAACATGTGAGGCATTAGGAGACAGACGGGGGGCAGTGGGACCCAAACGTGCCGGCTTCATGCTGCCACATGTGGGGACTTTTCTTCCATTTTCTGTCCAGCCCTCAGGACACTGGTTGCAAGGACAGCTCATGTGCATGCACACGCTGAAGCTTGCCTATGCACTGTGCCAGTCAGCTTCCTCCCTCCTGCTCATTGCTCCAACAAC
This sequence comes from Neoceratodus forsteri, assembly GCA_016271365.2. Lineage (NCBI taxonomy): Eukaryota > Metazoa > Chordata > Ceratodontiformes > Ceratodontidae > Neoceratodus > Neoceratodus forsteri. Next base: position 484,199,214 of record CM028138.1, on the reverse strand, counting down.
ATTGCCACCTGTAGTCACCCAGGTAACAGTATAGCAGTGGAGCCTGCATCCTTTGCACCTAGAAAGAGGAGAGCACGCTCTGGGATGCTCGAACCTCCTTCCTCAGGCCAACCTCCAACATATGTGGTCAACTTTATATTTGGTGGGGTATGCCATCATTATCTTCCCCCAGTTTTGGCACCCTTGTCCCATGCTCTTCTGGGGATGGTGGTGGGGTGTGGGGGACTGCATCTTTTCTCTGACTGGCAGGGAGTATTTAAGCACCCAGCCCAACCCTGGGAACCCAGTGCTACACCCCAGCAATAAGCTCATTCTCTGCCAGTCTGCAAGTCTGGATGCCCTAGATTGGGCCAGCCTTGTTTTCATGTGGATATATTTATGCAGGGGGTGGGGAAGGACAAATGAAGGAAAAAAAGGAAGCTGGCCTTGTGACTTGGTGACAGTGCTTTGTGCTGCTGCCTGGGAGGCTGGAGAGTGCATGGTATCCCTGGAATCGCACACTGAGGCTGGCAGCTCATTGGGCAAGTCGTGGAGACAAGGCCAGCTGCTTGGTATTTTTGCAGCCACTGCTGGTCAACCTCAGTGTGGCACTGGTGTTAGCTGTGAAGGCAGCCACATGCCTGCCCATTCATCTGGAGGAAAGGTGCAGCTGGGCAACCCCCAACACTGGATGGGGGACCATATGGTGAAAATAATAAAAATATTCAAAAAACTAAAAAAACAGCATGATGTAAGAAAAAGTAGATCTTATGGTCTGAAAAGGAGTACAGAAAGGGTTAAGCTTTTTTTTAATACGTTGTGTAATCCAGACTTAAAATTTATGCAAATGTTACAGTAATTATTACCCACGCTTTTTTCAGTTACAAATACCTTACAGGAATAGGATGCCGAAAATAATCGTATTGCACTTATCTGGCACTTATCTGACTGTCTCATCTCCGCTGCCATTTGCATGGGGTGGTTACGTAAACTTATCGGTTCATTCACACCTTCTTTATTCTACGCTGGACCACAGAAACCACTTCAAGCAAAACTAATCTTGTATTTTAAGCTGTTGTAAATTTTCCCCCTTTTGGGCTGAACTAAGCACATTTGAATTTGAAAGTTTCTTTTTTTTTCTCTCAGACTAAATAAGGTTTGATTTTAGTGGCTATCTATGGATTTGTTTTTCCCCTTCCAACTTACATACATAGTAACATAGTAAGTGTTGAGGTGACAGAAGGGATTTAGTGTTCGTCTTGTCCGCTCTCCTACCACAAGTTTTGACTATACTGAATTCCAGTGTGAACACACCTCCTAGCTTATCAACCAGAATGCCATCCCTTGGGCTGTATCTCTAATAATGCTGTGTAACCCTCAATGCCATTCTCCATCAGAAATCTGTCTAGTCCTACTTTTAAGGCCTAAGGAGTCCCAGCTTCCATAACCTCAGTGGGTTATCTATTCCACATGTAAAATAATACATTTTAGGACTGACATTTTTTACTCCTTCACTGTGATGGCCTTGGTTAGGACCTCCTTGCCACCTTAATAGCCCCTGCTTGGCCTGGTAACCACCCCCTACCAGCTTCCTCCCCATTGCAACCAGTGCTTGTCTGGAGCTACTCAGCTTACTCTCAGTGCTGGGGCCTGACTGGTGGTTGCTGTGAACTGGCTGGGAGACTGAATCATGCAAATTGGGGCAAAACTGGATAGGGTTACGACAGCGGACTATGATTGTGCTGTTTCCATTGCTGTCTTTTTCCAGCACTCTGTCTCGCCTGGTATGCTGAGTATGTTGGGTTCTCTTCTGGTTCCTTAGAAGGAGGTCCTCTGAGCATGATCTCTGGTGGAGAACTGAGGAGAGGTGGGGCCACCTATGTTTATGTAGACACTGGCACATGACATTGTTGTGGGTGGCCCCTGGCTTGCAAAGTTTCTGTGTGGTCCTAGCATTGATGTGGTATAGTTTCATAGGTGTGGCCCGATGAAAGAGATTCTCTTGAAGATCTATTGTTACATTAAGTTCTTGTGTAACTGTTCTTTTCCAATCTAGGTAAATTGCAGTCCCCCATGATCACCACCTCCTCCCTGCCGGCCATCTCTACTATTTTAGACTCTAGCTCCTTGTCCAAATCCTTTTCCTGGTTCGATTGCCTGTACTCTGCTCCTGTCCTTAGCTTCTTGCCTTTCAGTGATTGCATCTGTACCTAAAGCTGCTCTGTCATTCTTACTGTCTGCTCCTCCCTAGTGCCGGTGATTAATTCCCTCATGTACAGCACCACTATCCCCCCACCCACCCCCCTTCCTTCCTATACAACTTGTACCCTGGGACAGAGAGATCCCAGTCATGAATAGGCATAGCCCATGTCTCTGTGATGGCAGTTGTGTCAGCCTCCTCCTTTGCTATCAGGGAATGCAGCTCAGCCACTTTGTTCCCCAAGCTCCTTGTGTTCAGAGCCACCACCTTGCACCTTCACTTGAGTCCCCCTCTGTCCCAGGACTGCCCACCCCTCCCATACCTGACCCAACCCCCTGCACTTAATATCTTGCCTCCTGTCTGTCCCTTCATTCTGTTTTGAGGGGAGGCTTGATGGCCTCCTCCTCCTCCTCCTCCAGGTAGCAAAGGGTATTTTGACCCTTGCTGGCTCTTATCACTTTAAATGTTGTTCCCTGTTAATTTACTAATCGAATCCAACCTTTAACACTGTTGCGCCCTCCTTGTTAAGGTGCAGCTTGTCCAGTGCTTGAAGGTCTTTGTTCCCCCACATGTTACCCAGCCACCAATTAGTCCATGTCCCTCCTCTTTACACCACCCCCTGAACCAGCCATTAAATTCCTCTATTCCAGTCTTCCTTCCATTTCTGATCCTTGGTACTGGTAGCACTTCCAAGAAGGCTACTGACCTCCCACTTTCTTGCAGATCCGTCCCACTTCTTTGAACCTGTCCTGGTCCAAGCCCACCTCACTGTCAGCCAAACTGTTCATATCTACGTGAACAGTGAAGCGCGGCTGGCCCCCTCTTGGCTTGTGATCTTTGCTATTCTTGGCCCCACCTTCACCGTAGTCATCTCTGTCATGCAATGCACTCTTCTGCAACTTGCTTTACCACTTGTGATTCCCCCATCTCACTCCCTTAACTATGCAGTGTCCTAGGATCCCAACCCTCTCTTCCCCACCCTTTGTCTGAGTTCCCTCCCCACGAACCTTCTTGTTTCTTCTTTTGCTCACCCTCCCCCCTCCTCCTGTCTGCCCCTGCTCTGTCAAACCTGCACCACCTTGCATCAGCCCCCCTTTCTCATTCTGCCCTCCTCCACTGGTCCCTTTTCTTGCTGGCCCCCGTTCCTTCCATGTGCTTTCATTTCTACCCACTCCCTCACCCATGGCCTTGTCCACCCAACTGTGTACACCTCCCCTAGTGTTCATTTCTCTCCCATATTGCTGTTTTCCCCTTTTCCCCTCACCATTCTTACTCGTACCTTTCCTAGTCAGTGGGAGGAATCTATTCCGTATCGGCACCTCTGGGGGTGATCCCACCAGCCTCTTTTCCTTCTTTGCTTGCCATGAAAAAATTCAATATCTTGGTTCAGTGTTGTGTTGTTTACTAACAGAAACATGTAGTAACACCAGCCTAACACATCCACATTATGAATCAAGAAGATACATTCAACAGGTAACCTCAGTGCAATGCAAAAATTGCGAATGGCGGACACCTTTGATGACGTGAGTCATTAACTGCAGAATTAGCTGTAAAATCTGTTTTAACAATATCTGAGGAAGCCAAAAATACACTAAGCATGAATCTAAGGATGTCAGAATTACATTTTTGCTAAAAAAAAAAACCATAACAAAATATTTTGCCGTCTAACAAATTCTGGTGCTTTCACACGAGAGTGTAAATAAGAAACACCAACTGAGGTTAATACTACACCCATAAAGATGAAAAAACAGAAATGGAACTAATATTTTAAAAAAGAGCTTTTATTAGGAAAAATGACTTTCAGGTTCTCCTTTAAGACTGTTTGAAGGGTGTTGTTGAGGTCACAGACTGATTCAGACTGCGTAGATAATTGTATCCAGTGTATACTGTAGGAGAATGCTGGCTTTGTGACCCTTGCAGACTGACGGGAGGTCATTTACAAAGGGGCTGAACACCAAAGGACCAATGAGATCCCTAAGGGACTATGAGCCTGAGGGGGATGAGGGAGAGAATTCACTGTTGACTTACCATTTACGATCTGTTGGCTGGATAGGATCTGAGCCAGGCCAGAGTGTTATGGGCTGTTTGTGTGTACATTGTAGTCCATGGCATCAAAGGCATTTGTGAGATCAGTGAAGACTGCACCACTGTGGAGGCCAGAGACAAGAGCAGATGCTAGGTCATTTTTTACTTTTAATAATGTAGTACAGGTAAAAACAGAGGGAGGAGGAGGATCCACACTATAAGTAGTAGGGCATCCAAGAGATGTCTCTTATGGTATAGTATAAGGTACTCCAAGCCTGAGGGTTGGGCAAGACAACAATAAAACATAGCAGAGTTGTTCTGTCTTCCTACACCTTAGGAAAGGAGTCTCTTATACCATAAGAAACATCCCTCGGAGGCCCTATTATCTCATTAGAAATCACTCAAGTTTAGTTTGAGTGATTTATAAGTCTTTCTTAAATTTTATTATGCCATCTTGCTCCCTGCGCTGAAGTGGAACGCTCCCTCCTAATGCTTCCATACGAGAGCGCACTGTAGGCTGGCCAGAGTGTTATGGGCTAATCCTAGCAGATGCAGTTTGTCTGTGTTGTGGTTTATAATGTCGAAGGCCTGATTCTCCCATTGCTTCAGCCCTGCTCTGATGTCAGCTGCAGGGGATTCTGGGACTTCTGACTACAAAAAATGTCAGCTTGGAAGGCAGTAGAATCAGCCTGATATAATCGACTATACTGCAGTAAATAATAAGTAAAAAATGTTTTTGCATGAAAAGTTCAAATTGGGACCAGCCCCACCCTTGGGTGTGTGGATCTTGGTGCTGACTGTTTCCCTTTAATTAACTTATAAATAAAGATTAATCAGAAAAAGTTAATATCTGGCCGATCCACCTTCAGGTGGCAGTTCAGTGTACTACCACTTGGGAAACTAGGGTTTGTGTGATATTCACAGAATTCCACACTGGAGTCAGCAAAGAGCAAGGTGTATTGCACAGATGAAGTGCTCAGCTCTCAGGAGGGTGGGAGGCAGGCCACCCAGTAGTCTTTCACCCTTTGCTGGCTGAACGTGGAGTAGCATAAGTAGCACTCGTATCAGTTGCGAAGGCAGTCACTCACCCACCCACCACTGTCAAGGTCAGATTGTGTCACGGCTGGGGACTGAGAGGAACAAAGGGGTAAAACAATGGGGAAAACAAATCAACTTCTGAATTCTGTTTTAGCCTCTTTGTTTCCATGGACCTGCTCTGAACATCACTGTTTGGCTTCTAAAAACTGGGGGTGTGTGAAATTCTGCAGGTCCCTGTCTAGCACGCAGTCAGCCACCACATCCCCACCCAAGGGCGAGGGCACTACTGACTTGATCATCCCCTCACTTCCTGTTCTCAGAAGCCTGTCACGCATTGCAGATTTAAAGGACTGACATACCAAAGGAAAGAGATTTACCAAATATTTTGCAATAACAAAAAAAGAAAGGTAAAAAACATGAGATCTGGAAAAGATGTCGTATGACCTCCCCTCCACCCCCACGATTTTAGTACTGGAGCTCGTCAGGTCAGAAACATCTCTGCTTTGGTGCTTCCATCACCAAAAGGAGTCCCATGCTTATCCACCAGCGACACTGAGGAAGGAAAGAAAAAATATGGTTTTATATATAACCTTTCTTATATACTGTATTCCAAAGCCCTTTACAAGCTATAAGAAGTTGCATTGGCTATGAAGCAAACACCAGAAGTTTAGTCAAGTCTGTGAAGTGCAGAGAGAGGAAGAGGAGCTGAGCACAGGGAGGTTAGGTGACTTGCTCATGTTCACACAGTGAGTAAGAAGAGGTGGTGGGATTCAAGCCTGCTTCCCCAGAGTACAGCTGTGTGCTCTAAGCACTGGACTACATTTCTTCCCAAGAGTTTACCAGAACTGTAGGAAACATAAATATTAGCCTTTGTATGGGGAGGGTCATTCAGTTTTCTGTTATTTTTAGTGGTCATTTCCCCCCTTCTGGTCAGCCTTACTTCACATCTCTTCTGTCGGCCCCTGTAGTCCCTGGGCCATCTTCAGTCTGGGCAAGTAGTCTCTACCTCTGGTCTCCATCCAGACTGCTACCAGCTCTCCTGACACTACACAGTAAGCCCCATTATAGTGGTATCTGTGTCATGCAGAAGGCTCTGTCATTTGCTGCATCCGGGAACATCTCTAGTTCGTGTGTATGTGTGTTTGGGGGGCTGGGGCTGTACTCTGTGATATGGGCACCCTTATTGGTGTCATTCTTGACTGCCTGTGTTTTTCCTCTATAGCAGCCATGTCCATTTTCTCATTCTAGAGCATAATACTGGTCAAGAGGAGCAAGCTCACTGTTGGCACCAATGCTTCTGCTAGCCCACTGCCCCAGAGGGTGCAAATGAAGCTCACAGACAGTAACCCCCACCTCCACCAGAGTGTGAGAGCACTACCTCTATGGCACTGCAGTCCTCTGACAACCCGGCAGTGTCATTGGGAAACAAACTTGGGTCTCCTGCTTGGATGTGTAATGCACTAACTCTGCTGCTGCTGGGACAGTGTTTGGGTTAGGCTCTCTATCTTCTATTTCTGCAGGAAACATTATAAACTAGGATTCAGGGTGTCCAGCAGCTGAGAATTTTTCATTATTTATTTAAAATATTTTACAAGGAGGAACACTGAGCTTATCAACAGCCAGTTTATAGTGTGTGCTCTGGTTGGGGTGGGGTGTGCAGAATACGGCCCAGTTACAGGATGCATGGACCACGATCTACAATCTACAGTACAAGGAACTTCAAAACCAGCAACCACAACCTATGTACCACCAGGACCAGAGTATCAGTCATGGACCAAGACACGATGCGGGGTCCAGGGACTGGCAGGTGGTAAGGAGGAGAGGGCATCACAGAGGGTTCAGGAAGGAAGTCCCTACCCAGGAGAATATCTCAGCCATTCCAAACAAAAACAGGTTCACATCACTTGAACCAGCCCCAGACAAGGTAAAACATGACAAAAATAACAAACACCCTGAGTCTGCAAAAAACAAAATAAAACCAATAACAATAAAGACAATAACAAAAAGAAACTTCTTATAATCGGGAATTCCATGATCCACACTGTGAACCCCACCTAAATCACTATGGAACTAGCAAAGTTGTGGTTTAGTGTCTCCCAGGAGCCTCTACAAAAAGAGACACAAACTACATAAAAAGAATAGTGCAGGAAACGGGATATAATGCATGTCACAATACACTTTGGAACAAATGACGTGGCAAATCACATGGTGGAGGAGGCCAAAAAGCACTTTGAAGAACTAGCCAATGAATGTCTTCCTTTTCATCTGAACTAGCCTTCTCAAAAGTTCTGCCAGTGTGACAAAAAGGGGCAGACACCAAGCGAGTCAGGGAGGTTGAAGTCAATGAGTTCAATGCATGGCTGCGAGAATGGTGCCAGGACAAAGGATACTACTACACAGGTGAACGGCACAACTTCTGGTAAAGAGAATTTTTATAATATGACAGCCTGCATGTAAATAGGGAAGGTGTGCGAGCGCTTGGACAAAAATTCAAAGTCTACACAGGGTACTTAAACTAAATAAAGGGGAGATGGTGACAGCTCACACCCTGACCATTGGTGGGCTAGTCATCATTCCTCAAAACACCGCAGACACACATACAACCACAGGAAGGGAAGGGGGAACAACGCACACCTCAATCGATGGTGTGTCAGTCATCCCTCCTCAAGACATCAGCGACGTGCAAAATCTCTTGGGTAGATGCAGCAAATTGGAGCAGTCCAGGAAGGGGATGCACCCACATACAAAAGGGGAGGCACTTTCCTGGAAGGTAATGGTTGCAAACACTAGAAGCCTGGCAAATAAACTACCCAATCTCATTGCCATCCTGGAAGTGGAAAGGTTGGACTGGGTGGCTGTGACATAAACCTGGTTCACGGAAAACCACTGTTGGGACACAGCTATACCAGGATACAACCTGTTCAGGAGGGACAGGAAGGGTAAAAAAAAGGAGGGGGGAGTAGCTATTTACATTCGAGAAGAAATAAAAGCCACGGAAATGCAGGGATCCACTGGGAAGACCGAGTTATTGTGGATAACAGCGGATGCAGGTAAAGAGACAACCCTCAAAACTGGTATAGTTTACAGGCTTCCAAGTCAAGGGGAAAAGGGGACAAAGACTTAATAGGAGAAATATACAAAATGACTGACAGAGATGTGATACTGGAGGCGGGAGACTTCAACCTCCCAGATGTAAACTATAGCACAAAAACGGCAGCAAAGACAAGAAGCAGGGACTTCTTATTGGCACTGCAGGGCACAGGACTAGATCAGCTGGTTAAAGCCCCAACAAGGGGAGATGCCATCCTCAACCTGGTTCTCACAATCAGTGAAAGGGTAAAAGGTGGGTTGCAATATGGGAAACAGCGACCACTGTATGGTCAGTTTCGAAGTAAACACTATGGAGGACACCTGTCACTCAAAAATCAAGGTGCTAGATTTTACAAAGGCAGACTTGCAAAAAATGAGAACCAACATAAAAGATAACTTAATCGAATTGGAGGAGGAAGAGGTCAAAGTCATGTGGGGAACACTTAAGACAGCAATCAAGACAGCCACGGACCAATGCTCCAGGATGGTCAGCAAGGTGAAAAGAAAAAGAAATCCTCTATGGTTCTCCAGAGAAGTGGCAACCATAGTAAAAGAAAAAAAGAAGGTGTGCAAGATATACCAGAAAACTAAGAACAAAAAGACTGGGATTCGTACAAAGAAAAAAGGAGAGAAGCAAGCAAGAGACTAAGACAGGCCCAAGCTCAGATGGAATTAAAGACTGCAGAGTGAACAAAGAAAGGTGACAAATCTTTCTTTAGATATATCAGGGGAAAAAAGAAGGTGAAAGTGGGGATAGTGAGGACTGAGACAGGAAGGGAGGATAGCAGAAGATGACCCGGAAAAGGCAGAAATCCGAAGCAGGTACTTTAGCTCAGTATTAACAGAGGAAGATCCAGGAAACGACCCAGCACTCATAAACCACAGCACCCCAGGACCAGGGGTCGACACTAGCCCCTTCATGGAGGCCCAAGTACTGGAGGCACTGAACAAACTGAAGGAGGACAAGGCTATGGGACCGGACAAAATATATCCCAGAATCTTAAAAGAACTGGTGGAGGAGCTGGTAGCCCCACTGGCAAAATTATTCACCAAATCCTTGAAGAGCAGAGTGGTACTCAAAGACTGGAAATGGGCAACAGTAGTCCCACTCCATAAATCAGGCAGCAGGGAAGAATCAGGGCATTACCAACCAGTAAGTCTCACGTCTATAGTGGGAAAAGTGATGGAGTCACTGCTCAAACAGAGGATTATAGCATTCCTCGAATCCAATGGGCAGCTGGACCCCAAACAGCATGGGTTCACAGTGGGGAGATCATGCCAAACAAATCTGGTTGAGTTTTTCGACTGGGTTACCAAGACAGTGGACGACAGTGGGGCGGGTGATGTGGTCTACCTTGACTTTAGCAAAACCTTCGACTCAGTTCCACACAGAAGGTGGGTAAAGAAGTTAGACCACACAGGGGTGGACTGAAAGTGGTAAATTGGGTACAGAATTGGCTGCAGAGCAGAACCCAGGGGGTGCAGGTAACTGGAGCTTTATCATCAGAGGGCAGGGTGACCAGTGGAGTCCCAGGGTTTGGTGCTGGGGCCTCTGCTCTTCAGTGTTTTCATAGCTGATATCGCTAAAGGACTAGAGGAAAAGGTGTGTCTGTTCACGGATGACACCAAGATATGTAACAGGGTGGACACCAATGAGGGAGTCGGTAGGATGGAATCAGACCTAAGGAAACTTGAGGAGTGGTCTGCAGCATGGCAGCTGAGATTCAACACCAAAAATGCAAGGTGATGCACATAGGAAAACAGAATCCAAAGAAGGCATATTACTTAGGAGGGGAAAGACTAATCACCTCCAGCCAGGAGCATGATCTGGGAATCATGATCTCAGATGACTTAAAAGTGGAAAAACAGTGTGAGAAGGCAGCTCTGAAGGCCAGTGGAATGGCGGGATGTATTGGGAGGGGAATCACGAGCAGGAGCAGGGAGGTGGTCCTGCCACTGAACAGAGCAATAGTCAGACCACACGTGGAGTACAGTGTCCTGTTCTGGAGGCCTCACCTCAAAAACGACATCAACCGGATAGACACAGTCCAGAGGAAGGAAACAAAAATGATACAGGGTTTGCACCAGATGTTGTACAATGAAAGACTGAACTGAACATGTACTCTCTGGAACAGAGAAGGGAGAGGGGAGACATGATCGAAACATTCGAATACGTAAAGGTGTAAACAAGGTGCAGGCGCAAGGACTTTTTCACTTCAAGGAGGGAAGTAGAACTAGGGGGCATGATCTGAGACTAAAAGGAGGGAGGTTCCCAACCAGTGTCAGAAAGTTCTTCTTCTTCACAGAGAGGGTAGTGGATGCATGGAATGGTCTGCCCCAGAGGTTGTGGGGGCTCCCATGGTAGGGGGGAATTCAGGAATGTGTGGGATAGACACAAGGGAGCCATCACACTAAAGGGCAGCTAGGGGGGTAGAAAGAGACTCGGGGCAGACTAGATGGACCTAGCAGTCTCCTTCTGCCATCACCTTCTATGTTTCTATGCAAGAAATACAGCGAAACAGTGCACATGATACATTGGTATAAATACAATAATACATGGAGAGTAATACAATGACAGTAAAATAAAAAGTTAGATTACAGAGCAGAGCCAACTGGTGAGCAGTGGTACAGGTGGCAAGAAGGCAGAACAGATCAGCTGGGGTAGGTGAGCCATTCTGTGGGGACAGAGGCAGACTTGGTGAGGGTGGAGGGAGAAAGGATAGGTAGCAGAGGGAGGTAGGCAGGGAAGGGGGTGAGATTAGGTGCAGGAGTAGATATGGGTAATATGCTCACAGAGAAGGGGCTTCAGGACAGGACAGCAGAGGGGGTTTAAAACCAGAGTGAGGCAGATTCTTTTTTTTAGTGTTTTCTTTATCCTTTGGCACCCTCAGCCTGGCCATCTCCCAGCCCGGTCCTCACCTTCTTTGTCACTAACCTGCCTTCACAGGGTCCACAGGCAACTGTCTTCTCTCCTTCAGGGTGGAGTCCTTTATGGGCCGGAGCAGCGTGCTGGAAGGATATGGGTAGCTGGTACAGCAGGGCCTGAGAGTGCTGTTTTTTTTTTTTTTTTCCACCTTGTTACTCCTGCCCTCTAAAGACGCTGCTGGCAAGGGCTGTAGGGTACGCATGCACATACAAGGAATGTCTGCACTGCCAGAGCCAGACAACATCTCCCCTCCCTCCTTCCCTCCCCCCAAGTGACTCCAGCTACTCTGCCACCTGTGGTCACCCAGATGGTGCTATAGCAGCAGAGCATACTGCTCACACTCCCCAGAAGAGGAGGAGGAAGAGAGCTTCCTATGGAATGCTCACCCCCCCCCCAGTCAGCCCCCTGTATCCCAGGCTTGTTCCCAAATGTGGATCACTGGTGTCATATGTGGCATTACTTCTCCTGTGCCAACAGGATGTCTGAGAAGTGGTTGGGGAGGGATTACACCTCTGGTCTAAGCAGACTATTTTTTCTACCTTGCCCTTTGTTTGCTCATATTATACTTCAGCGAGCAGCTCCCCTGAGATGGCAGCCCACAGCCTTTGAAAATGGAAGTCTGCTGGCACTGTTTTAAACTTAAATGTAACTACCTAAACTAAGTTACAAAAATACATTTTTATGTTGCTTGCACGCATGTGCAAGAAACATAGTGCCATCATCGGAGATTTCGGAGGTGTGTCACCTCCTTCTCCAATTCAGTCAGTGTGCTGGCAGGCGCGGCCCCTGTAAGCCAATGCATTCTGGAGCTGTCTATGACACGCTCCTAAATGCAGTGGCATACAATTGAAAGGGGGCTACACTTCAGTGAGCACCGATAGATATCGGCTGCTACCGCAGCCCACAGACACCCGCAGGCGTCGCGTCCCTGCTCCCGCATGCACTGTAGTAGCTGACGGGGTGCCCAATCCCGTCGGCTGAGTTGCGTCCCCAGTAGTAAGTGCCACGCTGAGGAGCCCACCCAGCGTGGCAAGCCGATCCTTTGGCCGACGGGGTGCCCAATCCCCCATCGGCTGAATGCCCCCGTCCTTGTGCCACGCTGGGGCCACCCAAGCGTGGCAACAAACATGCCATGGCCGACGAGGTGCCCATCCCTGTCGGCTGAACGCCCCCCAGCCTTGTGCCACGCTGGGAGCCCACCCAGCGTGGCAAACGCCCCACATAGTCAAATTTTTTTTTAAAATACCTGTAAAACAAAAGCGGTCCCACGGGCGCATCTCTCAACCCCTCCCACAACCTGCACCCACCCACTGCACACCCAGCCTCCCACACCCCTCACCCATACTTACCTCCGGACTCCGGCCACGATCTTCGTGGACCGGGAACACGTCTGCACTCTTCAAAGCCGACCGCAACTGAGGAAATGCCGGTAAGCTGTATAATGGGCAGATAGGGGTTTCAACTTTGTTGCATATCTCAGGCATTTTGGATCTTGCCAAATTTTCAACAGGGGTTTTGGGACCCTTCTCATGAATGATGTCACTGTCATGAGCGTATTCAGGCCTGAAGGGTGATTTCGCAGTCACTGCACAAAATCACCCTTCGGCCTGAATAACGCCATGACAGTGACATCATTCGGAGAAGGGGTCCCAAAACCCCATGTTGAAAATTTGCCCAAATTAAAAAATGACTGTTTTACGAGCTTATGCTATGCAGTTCCTACGCAGGCTCATAAGTTCTCGAATTTCAATATTTTCACTCCAGATTTTCAACATTGCCATTTTACCACACCTTCTTATGAGTAGTACAGCTGTCATTTTTCACATCTCACCTAAAATGTGTTTCCTACCATGTAGCGCATAATGGCGCAGTCGGTGTGCTGAAATCAATGTCACGGGACAAATTAAGAAAATCACAGTGACACTGTTCATGAGCAGAGGTCTTAAAATGGCTATGTTGAAAATTTGGTGAAAAATTCCTAAAAATGACTGTTTTACAGCTGCAGCGCTGCGCAGTTCCTAATGACTGCAGGTCGCTGAATTTCAATATTTTCACTCCAGATTTCCAACATTGCCATTTTATCACACCTTCTTATGAGTAGTACAGCTGCCATTTTCACATCTCACCCAAAACGTGTTTCTGCCCATGTAGCACACAATGGCACAGTCGGTGTGCGAGATCAATGTACGGGACAAATTAAAAAAATCACAGTGACACTGTTCGTGAGCTCAGGTGTTAAAATGGCTATGTTGAAAATTTGGTGAAAAAAATTCCTAAAAATGACTGTTTTACGAGTGTGCATTGTACAGTTCCTATGCACGCTCAGTTCGCGAATTTTCAATATTTTCACTCCAGATTTTCAACATTGCCATTTTACCACACCTCCTTATGAGCAGTACAGCTGTCATTTTTCACATCCTGCCCAAAACGTGTTTCCGCCCATGTAGCGCACAATGGCGCAGTTGGTGTGCGAAATCAATGTATGGGACACATTAAGAAAATCACAGTGACACTGTTCATTAGCAGAGGTCTTAAAATGGCTATGTTGAAAATGTGGTGAAAAAATTCCTAAAAATGACTTTTACGAGTGTGCGTTGCGCAGTTCCTATGCATGCTCGTAAGTTTGCAAATTTTCAATATTTTCACTCCAGATTTTCAACGTTGCCATTTTACCACACCTTCTCATGAGCAGTGCAGCTGTCATTTTTCACATCCTGCCCAAAACGTGTTTCCGCCCATGTAGCGCACAATGGTGCAGTCGGTGTGCGAACTCAATGTATGGGACACATTAAGAAAATCACAGTGACACTGTTCATGAGCAGAGGTCCTAAAATGGCTGTGTTGAAAATGTGGTGAAAAAATTCCTAAAAATGACTGTTTTACGAGTGTGCGTTGTGCAGTTCCTATGCACGCTCGTAAATTCGCGAATTTTCAATATTTTCACTCCAGATTTTCAACATTGCCATTTTACCACACCTTCTCATGAGCAGTGCAGCTGTCATTTTTCACATCCTGCCCAAAACGTGTTTCCGCCCATGTAGCGCACAATGGTGCAGTCGGTGTGCGAACTCAATGTATGGGACACATTAAGAAAATCACAGTGACACTGTTCATGAGCAGAGGTCCTAAAATGGCTGTGTTGAAAATGTGGTGAAAAAATTCCTAAAAATGACTGTTTTACGAGTGTGCGTTGTGCAGTTCCTATGCACGATTCGCAAATTGGTATTTTCAATATTTTCATCCAGATTTTCAACATTGCCATTTTACCACACCTCCTTATGAGCAGTACAGCTGTCATTTTTCACATCCTGACCAAAACGTGTTTCTGCCCATGCAGCGCACAATGGTGCAGTCGGTGTGCGAACTCAATGTGTGGGACACATTAAGAAAATCACAGTGACACTGTTCATGAGCAGAGGTCCTAAAATGGCTATGTTGAAAATGTGGTGAAAAAATTCCTAAAAATGACTTTTACGAGCGTGCGTTTCGCAGTTCCTACGCATGCTCGTAAGTTTGCAAATTTTCAATATTTTCACTCCAGATTTTCAACATTGCCATTTTACCACACCTCCTCATGAGCAGTACAGCTGTCATTTTTCACATCCTGCCCAAAACGTGTTTCTGCCCATGTAGCGCACAAAGGCAGTCGGTGTTCGAACTCAATGTATGGGACACATTAAGAAAATCACAGTGACACTGTTCATGAGCAGAGGTCTTAAAATGGCTGTGTTGAAAATTTGGTGAAAAATTCTAAAAATGACTTTTTACGGTGTGCGTTGCGCGATTTCTAGCACATTTCGTGGTTCTTGATTTCAATATTTTCACTCCAGATTTTCAACATTGCCATTTTACCACACCTCCTTATGAGCAGTACAGCTGTCATTTTTCACATCCTGCCCAAAACGTGTTTCCGCCCATGTAGCGCACAATGGTGCAGTCGGTGTGCGAACTCAATGTATGGGACACATTAAGAAAATCACAGTGACACTGTTCATGAGCAGAGGTCTTAAAATGGCTGTGTTGAAAATGTGGTGAAAAAATTCCTAAAAATGACTGTTTTACGAGTGTGCGTTGTGCAGTTCCTATGCACGCTCGTAAATGCGCGAATTTTCAATATTTTCACTCCAGATTTTCAACATTGCCATTTTACCACACCTCCTTATGAGCAGTACAGCTGTCATTTTTCACATCCTGCTCAAAACGCGTTTCCGCCCATGTAGCGCACAATGGCGCAGTCGGTGTGCGAAATCAATGTATGGGACACATTAAGAAAATCACAGTGAGACTCTTCATTAGCAGAGGTCTTAAAATGGCTATGTTGAAAATGTGGTGAAAAAATTCCTAAAAATGACTGTTTTACGAGCGTGCGTTGCGCAGTTCCTACGCACGCTCATATGTTTGCGAATTTTCAATATTTTCACTCCACATTTTCAACATTGCCATTTTACCACACCTCCTTATGAGCAGTATAGCTGTCATTTTTCACATCCTGTCCAAAACGTGTTTCTGCCCATGTAATGCACAATGGCGCAGTCGGTGTGCGAAATCAATGTATGGGACACATTAAGAAAATCACAGTGACACTGTTCATGAGCAGAGGTCCTAAAATGGCTGTGTTGAAAATGTGGTGAAAAAATTCCTAAAAATGACTGTTTTACGAGTGTGCGTTGTGCAGTTCCTATGCACGCTCGTAAATTCGCGAATTTTCAATATTTTCACTCCAGATTTTCAACATTGCCATTTTACCACACCTCCTTATGAGCAGTACAGCTGTCATTTTTCACATCCTGCTCAAAACGTGTTTCCGCCCATGTAGCGCACAATGGCGCAGTCAGTGTGCGAAATCAATGTATGGGACACATTAAGAAAATCACAGTGACGCCGTTCATTAGCAGAGGTCTTAAAATGGCTATGTTGAAAATGTGGTGAAAAAATTCCTAAAAATGACTTTTACGAGCGTGCGTTGCGCAGTTCCTACGCACGCTCGTATGTTTGTGAATTTTCAATATTTCCACTCCAGATTTTCAACATTGCCATTTTACCACACCTCCTTATGAGCAGTACAGCTGTCATTTTTCACATCCTGCCCAAAACGTGTTTCCGCTCATGTAGCGCACAATGGCGCAGTCGGTGTGCGAAATCAATGTATGGGACACATTAAGAAAATCACAGTGACACTGTTCATGAGCAGAGGTCTTAAAATGGCTATGTTGAAAATTTGGTGAAAAAATTCCTAAAAATGACTGTTTTACGAGTGTGCGTTGTGCAGTTCCTGTGCATGCTCATAAGTTCGCGAATTTTCAATATTTTCACTCCAGATTTTCAAAATTGCCATTTTACCATACCTCCTTATGAGCAGTACAGCTGTCATTTTTCACATCCTGCCCAAAACGTGTTTCCACCCATGTAGTGCAGAATGGCGCAGTCGGTGTGCGAAATCAATGTATGGGACACATTAAGAAAATCACAGTGAGACTCTTCATTAGCAGAGCTCTTAAAATGGCTATGTTGAAAATTTGGTGAAAAAATTCCTAAAAATGACTGTTTTACAAGCGTGCGTTGCGAAGTTCCTACGCACGCTCGTAATTGTGCGATTTTTCAATATTTGCACTCCAATGACTTCCAGATACCTAAACAGCACATAAAAGCAAGCAACATTCGGCATTGACAAATGCTTGTACTTCTTTGTCACTGATTTTTTTAAGCCATGTCCAAGTGCCAAATACCACTGCAAATACCTGCAAGCGAACGTTCGACATTGACAAATGCTTGTTTAGCTAACTGATAGTGCTGCTGTCTTTGGAACTCATGGCCTATAGCTGGATTCTCATTACTAGCTGTTTTTGGGTCCCCCCCCCAAAAAAAAAATCACAGTATAATGACAATCAGAAAAGTAAATTGTTGTTTCATCATTTTGATAACATGCAATGTGCTGGTTGGCAAAAAGAACCCACATGATATAATTCGTTTTTTGCTAACCAGCGGAATGAGCTTGATATTTTGACATTATTGTGCCGTCATCATGATCTGCCTTATACTGGTAAGTCTGCTCAGCAGGTGTTTCAGCCTAACCCATTTTCTAGAAAGTACCTTTTTACGTTTTGCTTGGAAAAATGCTACCCCCTTGAAAAGTCCAGTGTCATTTTATGTTGTCTATCCAGTGTAATCATGGAATCTCTCTCCCTTTGATAGCTGGATGGAGTGGCACCCTTCTTCCATTTTTATGTAGTCTTACACATGCAGTGCAAGCAACATTTTGTAACAGCATGCTGGAGTAGCAGGTTGTGGAGGTGCAGCCGTGTTGTGGCCAGTGGCGCCACTGCTTTTTGGGCTGGTCTCTTTGGCACCAGTGAATGAGCATGCTGTCTATGACAGCCCTTGAGAAGCGTGCCACCAACTTGAAAGAATTTCGCTGCTGCAGTGAGGGAGCACCCTGTCATTGCAGAGTGTGCCTTGCCTGCTGAAACATGTCAATAAACATGGTGGCAGCTGTCGCTGTCTGCCTCTCACAATCCCTAGCAAGCCGACTTCAGGGGTGCCCAATCCCCCTGTCAGCATGTTTATAACCCCCCTAAAGATTGTGTGGCACATTGGGAACCCACCGCAGTGTGCCTGCATGTGTTCTGAAGTCGACCGCTGGCATGTTCCTGCCCCACCCCCACCCCTCCCCATTGTGTGCTACACTGGGAGCCCACCCAGTGTGACCAACATAACACCCCTAAAGTCATGGGGCATACTGGAGCCCACCCCACCAGTTTGCCCAACAGTTGTTTAATTTCACTTGTAAATAAAGAAAACCTTCCCACGATGTCCATTCCTGAAAAGAAGAAAACGGTCTGTCGTTGAGTCGGAGCACCCCCCCCCAACCACACTCTATGCATCCCACTTCCCCACACCCCCCCTCACCCCATACTTGCCTCCAGAGCCCAGCACAACGATCTTTGCTGGAGCGTTACATGTCTGAACTCTTCAAAAGCCGACTGTGAACTGAAGAAAATCACGGTAAGCTGTATAATGGCATCAATTGGGGGGTTCAACAGGTGGATATCTCTGCCTTTTTTGTGACGTTTGGCTCCAAAATTTCAACGTGGGGTTCTTGGGACCCACCTCATGAACTCAGTCACTGTCATTTCAATATTCAATCCTGAAAGGTGATTTTACGGTCACTATGCAGAATCACCTTTCGGGACCAATTAAAAAAATGACAGTGTCGCTGTTCATGAGCTGGGCTCCCAAAAAGCATATGTTGCAAATTTGGTGAAATAATTCCTAAAAATGACTGTTACGAGCATGTGTTGCGCAGTTTCCATGCATGCTCGTAACTTCGAGAATTTTTAATATTTTACTCCAGATTTTCAACATTGACATTTTTCACACCTCCTTATGAATAATGTAGCTGTCATTTTTCACATGCTGCCCGAAATTTATTTTCGCAAACCTGGTGCACAATGTCATGGCTGCTGTGGGAAATCAATGTTCAAGACAGATTAAGAAAATCACAGTAACACTGTTCATGAGCGGAGGTCCCAGCATGCCTATGTTGAAAATTAGGTGAAAAAATTCCACAAAATGACTGTGTTACGAGTGTACATTGTGCAGTTTCCACTGTCATTCCTATTATGCATCTCTAACTCCTGCACTACCAATGCCAGTGCTAGCAAGACAACATTCAGCATTGACAAATGCTTGTTAGTCTCTGTGACACACCCATAGAGATCACAGTCAGCAGCAGTAAGATTCTGATTTTGCAGTGGTAAACAGACGTGCTGTGCTGGCCTGCCATTGAGTGTCACAGATCCACAAGGGAGGGAAGACTAAGAGGCAAGTTTGACTTTTTCTTTGAATGCCCAGCCCCCTCACCCTGCCCGATCAGAAAAAATGGTACATGGGCCCATACATTAAAAATGGTACATGGGCCCATACATTTCTACTTTCATGCTGGTGGGACAAGGTGAATAATTTAAAACAAGGACATACTGACTGGCCTACACTGGCACTGAGTCTCGCTCTGGCGGGATCACCAATTGATCAGCCACATTGCTGGGAAGGGGGTTAAGTATTGGAGTGGAGTTGGAGTGCTGCTGGCAAGGAGGGGCGGGTAGGTCGTGGAGTTATAAGGTCTTGGCTTAGGCCAGCTGCTATGTTACCCAAACAAGGCAAACTAATCTATTTTGTTAACTCACCCTGGTGCCCCCCCCCCCAAGTCTGGGTCCAGTCTGTCAGTGTCAGGGTGAGATGAACAGCAGCAAATGGTGCTGGAGTGGAATGGGCTCATAAAATGTACAGGTGCACAGTCTGCTTCTCCCTCTCTGCTTTCCCTCCTCACGTAAGAAAAAGCTGTCTGCCTGCCTACACCATTCTGCTTTTGCTTTGCTTCAAAGATCCATCTGTTTCTGGCTTTCTTACACCTGGTTTGGGTATTTGGCTCTTACCTGTTGCCTTCATGGAGACCCTGGTTGACTGAGTTGCCTCCCTCCCCGGCTCGCAAACCTGGCTCCACCACTGCCTCATGCTAAGAGGGTAGAATGTTTACCGAACATCTCCTTAGGGAAGGGGTCCTCTCCCGTTCCCAAATGACTAGTCTTTACCTTAGTTTTAAGGATAAGAGACAAAAATTAGCAGACACTCTGCCTTGATAGGCGGACAACTGTGCAATTCTTGTGCAACTTGGCCACCTAGTGGGGGGAAATGGACACAAAGACGTAAAAAAGAGAGAAAGATTACATTTTTTTTGTCATTATAGCCTGAGAACAGTGGAGATGTGTCCACGTGATAGATGGATTCTTCCCCACGTGTTTGCACATACGGTTGCATCTGTTGCCCAGTTTTAAGCCATGATTTGTGGTTGGTTGCGGCTTTCTCCTACTGTAGGAAAGAACCCTTTCCCCTGTTCACCTTGTTCCTCACCTTAGAAATGTGGTGTCACATCTGCATGTTTCATCCATCTAGGAAGGTGGATGAGTTACTGCCTTTACAGCAGATGCCATTGCCATTCCTTGGTCGGCCAGTACCGGGAGCAGAAATGCTGCACGCACACTCCTTCCTCATTGTGGAGTGCCTCACCTCTGTGAAATGCCTAGCTAGCTAGCCTTTGTTTTGTTGTTGTTAAAGAAACTATTATTTTTTACTTCCTCTGCACCTGCCATATTTTCCCATGCTTCACTAAATGTTGCTGTCCATTTCTACCTTTCCTAGACATTCAACACTGTCAGTTCTTCCATTCAGTGCTGTTCACCCATCAGTGCAGAACAGAAGAGCTGATGTTGTGATGTGGAAAGCCAAACCTAACTTCCCAGTCCCCCCTCCCCCCAAAAAAGTCAAGGCTGTCACAGCATGGGCCATAGCCCAAGGGCCAATAGTGGCTTTAGAAAGCGTGGAAAACTGGGGCACATCCAGGGTAGTTTTTTTTTTTATTTTAGTTATCCTCGTTGTCTACATTGGATCCCTGTGCTCTCCACTGCCACACTGGGGCTGCATTTGCTGCACCCTTCCCTTAGCCAGGAGAGGAATGGCCCCTTACTGCACAGAAATAGCTCCTCAGGAAGTAAGGAGTATTGTACTCTGTGCTTCCTGGCTTGTTTGTTCTCTGGTAGCACAATAAATGGCTATTGTTGGCATTTTGTTTTTTAAAAACCTTATTCTTTGGTAACCAGGTAAGGCCCACTGGGTGCAGGGCCCATTTATGGAGTGACTTGGGAGCACAGGGAGGTTAAATGACTTGCTCAGGGTCACACAGTATGCAAGTGAAGGTTTTGGGATTCAAGTTGAGGTCTGCTGGATGTGCCATGTTGGATAACAGCCTGTTTTCCTAACTTCTAGGCTATTCACTTGAGTATTGCTGTATTTCCTTCTGTGAGTACACAGTCCTCTGTGTTGTACTGGAGAGGCTGCCTCTATAGCAGACGCCAGTAATACCCCATGGTTGGCCAACAGAAGCATGCAAATGCCAGGCAATTCAGTCCCACCCACCCCTGAAGCTGAACACTTCACCTTCACAGCAGACTTGACCTCCCCCCTTGTTGGATGCCAAGGCTGTCCTCAATGGTTTTGGCTGAATCTGGCTACGGCTGGGAGGGGTAGTCCCCCTAAATGGCCACCAAGTCGTCTTGTAACTCTGCCAGAGGGGTTGCTGGAGAGCAGCACTCTAGCCCTTAAAGATCTCTTGGCCTTCTATTGCCCAGGTCACCCCCTCCACTCCACCAAAGGGAATTTGCTGGCTGTCCTGAGGTTTTGCCTTAAGCAATCTGGTGGTAGAGCATTCTTTGTGGTGGCCCACATTATCTGGAAGTGGGTTCCATGTGATAACGGTGACCACGTAAAAGCGATCACTGTTTGGGCGAGTCTACATTGGCAAAAATGAATTTCAGTGATGTAGACTCGCGGCGCACAGAAAAGGGCGCAGGACACTTGAATTTTTCTTTTTATGCTTCACCCCCCGCATCACCCTGCTAAAGGATTCTCAACTCCAGGGGGGTACATGTTGGGGGTGGAAGTGCAAAAAGACAGAATAATAACATTTCCCGGACCGGTGCAAAAAAACAAGTGTGTGCCCAGAACCGAACCTGGTACCCTCCCAACCCTAGCCTGCCACCAACCCACCACATCACACGGCCAGCTCGGCAGCCCACCATTGCACTGCGCCCCACAAACCCTCCCTTCCACCCATTGCATGGCATGGGCCCTTCCTTCCCCCCACGCACGTGTACATATAGCACATCCTGTCATTATAATCGCCAAACCCCCTATTCTGTCACCCTCCCTGCCCTGTAGCCCTGTGTAAAAGTGCTGTGATTGAGTTGCCCTTTTTGAAAGCGCTCAATCGTGGTCACTGAATACATGGGCTACCCTGGAGGTGTTTACTGGGCCATCTCAGTACTCCCTCAGTGGAGGCATTTAAAAGGGGCTGAAGTCCTTTTTATTCATGCGTTTGATGTCATCTGAGTCTTAGAAAGTATTGATATCTGAGAACTCAGTTTTATCAGGTTATTGATATTTGTCTTAAATGAAAATACAAAATCACACATGCCCACACAATGCAAAGCATCATGGGCTGCATATGCAAATCACCACAGAATGTTATGCTGGTTCAACTTTAAGCAGAATTGCATGGTGCCGAAAGGCCTCTCACACAGTTTGCAAAGGGTGCTAACAGATGACATAGACACGTGTTTCGTCCTACCAGGACTCATCAGTATGCCTTGTCTGTTTGACACCCCAGTGGAATGAACCAGCTACCCTAAGATGGTCTGTCTGGGTTATGTTGTGGTGAACCCTTTAAAATAAAAAACTATTTAAAAGACAAAGAACCTCTGTGTGCAAACACTGAGGCAAGGGTTACCCCAAAGGGCATTTGGCTGGGAAGCCAAGTTTCAAGAAAATACAAAATCACACATGCCCACACAATGCAAAGCATCATGGACTGCATATGCAAATCACCACAGAATGTTATGCTGGTTCAACTTTAAGCAGAATTGCATGGTGCCGAAAGGCCTCTCTTTGTTTGTCTTAAATGGTTAATTGTATGCTAATACTGCCGCCGAGACCACTCTTATGGTTGTAAGAGTGGCCTCACATGCATTCTTAGAGTATGCGAACTGTGACCTGAAGGTGAGTGGTTCTGATATCCTAAGAATGTGAGACCGCTCTTACAACCATAAGAGTGGTTTCGACGGCGGTATAAATATATTATTGATCAAGCTCAATGATATATTAAGTTGTTTTTAAAACCTTACTAGAAAATATAAGGAATCACAGTTTAAATTCCTACATAGACTTTACTCTACCCCCAGCTACACTCCACAAATTTAACTCTGCAGAATCTGTAGTGTCCCAGGGAAATTGGGGGCACAACAGAAAATAGTAGAATTGAGGGCATCACAGAAAATAGGGGATCCTCAGAGACATGAGCAGTCAGACAGTTATGCAGACCCTGGCAGCGTATTGGGAAACCCTTGAAAAGCTTAGGGGACCCTCTGAAACACAGAACAGGCCTCTCTCCTGCAGACAGTCCTAGCAGTCTAAATTCAGTTTTTTTTCTTCCTTGTCCTCCCTTCCCCCTGCCCAAGACCGACACCTAGTCAGCTAAGGCCAAGCCAGTTTGGCCACATTCCTGTCCCAGCAGAGGAGAAGGAAGTCAGGCTGAGCCCTCTCAGCCAATCCCTGTAGCCAGGCTAGATTTAAGTTTGGAGACTTTTTTTAAGCCAGTGACCCAGCCTCAGGAGGCTGACCTCTGGATGAAGGAGCCAATTCCCTGGCAGGTAGCCAGGACTGCCCTAGCCTAGAGGAGGCTCTGCACAGGCTGGAGACAGGAAAAAGAGTTTTACCAGGGAGGGTGAAGGACCGTAAGGCAAAGGTTGAAGCAAATCCCTGGATCCCTTCAGTGTAACTCCCTCCAGAAGATCTCCAGTAGCAGCTTCAGTCGGTTTTCTGCAGAAATTTGCCATCTAGTTGGGTCCCCCAGTGCGGTGAGTCAGTCTATTTGGCCGGAAAACAGACCCAGTGAACCTTTTATGCAGTAGTCTCCAGTAGAAGAGGCCTTATCACTCCTTTGTGGTTGTGCATTCCCCAGGGTACAGACATCCTTGTTGAACTCCAGGGACTCCTGTACACACCTCATCTAGGGTTCCTCCGGTGCCTCTTCTTCAACCCAGGGAGGATCCCTGGGAAGCCCAGCATCACCTGCACCCATCTCTACTGACCTCCACCAACCCCAAGTCTTCTCCATGACGCCCCAGATTCGAGATGCTGGTCGTAAGTGGTAGCCAGCTGATAGCTAGGGCCCACCAAAGTAAGTCAGGCTAGGGGCTGCCCCGGCTCCAGCTTGAGGGACTTCAATCATCCGCCGAACTTGGAGTCATGTTGCCCATTCTCCTGCATAGACGTTGTCCCAAGGTGGCAATAGTATCAGTGGCCTATGCCAAGGCCTCACCGAGGATTGTCAGGCTCTGTCCCTCATCCCCCAAGGTGGCGTAAGTACTGGTGGCCCACGTAAGAGACCACACCGAAGGTTGCCACACTTGTGATTGTACCGTATGTAGGTGTCTCGTGTTCCAGTAGCTCAAGAGGTCACACCCAAGATTGCCAAATTCTGAAGCTGCAGGGGTGAGGTGGTAATGGTTCTAGTGACCTACCTAGAGGTCGTCCAGTGGATCATCGCACCCAGCATCCTTTCCTCGACTGGATAACACCTGCCCTCCTGCCCAAGGTCACCACAGCTGACAACTCCAGAGAAGGGTTCTCCTCACCTACAACCAGGCACTTCCCTTTTGACGTTGACTCAGGGACACCAGGAGTCACTTTCTTTCCAGGGCCAGGAGGCCTACAGTGCTTTACTCTTGTTTCTGGTTCACTGGGGGATGCCCCATTTTATGGCCTGTATAGGAAGCGCTTCCTTAGATTCACACTCAGCAGTCGGCCGACCAAAATACTAGTAACCCAAGCTTGGTGCATCGGGTTGCTACGTCCTTAGGACTTGAATCACCTGGACTTTTGTATGACATTAGTGGGGCCAGTTTGTGGTCCTGCTAATCTTATTCATTCTTCCTCTTGTGCGATAGTGATAGTGAATGTTAGGTCTTTTTCTGTGTGCTCCAACTATTGCTAATAAACCTTGCATCTTGGCTGTAGAGTATGCCTCCAGCCTCTCCTTCCAGATTTATCTGGCATCACCCTAAACTATAGGGGTATGAACCACCACAGCTCGTCCACCACAAACTTGGCACAGTCGGCAGGATAAGAGTCAACAAGGAGCCCAAAGCCAGATCAACTCCAACCCAGGATGCCTTCAGATATTGTGGGAGCCACAGCATCATCCTCATCTTCAGTCCAACCACCCCGAATAATGATGCCTTATTACTTTGGGGCACCATGGCTACCAAGGTACACAGGGGACTGAAGTTCAGACATCTGCAGTCTCGTTGACTTCCGTGCAAAGCTGCAGGCTACGTTCCATCTCTACCAAGTGCCAGAGCAACAGAGAGTGGAAATCCTGATTGGGAATCTGGGAGGAGCTGCCAAACGGGAAGTTGAAAGCTGGTCAGAAGTAGAAAAGAACACTGCCGAACGGATTCTGAGCCGGCTAAGCGACATCTTCAACAAGCGGAGTGTCTCAGACCTCAAAATGAAATTCTTCTCTCACACACAGGGCCCCCAGGAGACACTGCAGGACTTTGCCTTGAGCACACGGGCCCTGCAAAAAAGAGACCTGAGTGAGGACCATGACCCAGACCAAGTATTGCTAGAGCGGTTCATTGAGGGGGCTTGGGGAGAGCCTCTACATCAGAAGCTGCAGATGTTGCACTGTCAAAACCCAGATGCTAAATTTGTAGACTTCAAAGAGGAAGCCATAGAAGTCTTAGGCTCTGGACGACTTGAGATGGAGATGGTGACCTTCCAGCAGATGGCTGGTGTTGCCGGAGCCATGGCCACTGGGGGTACAATGTCTGAACCCTGCTCTTCTTGCAGTTCCTTCACCAGACAGAGAGCAGAGAAGGATTTCAGCCAGGAAAAAGAGTATCTACTGGATTGGCCAGAATATGACTCCTACCCCAGATCAGATAGAGAAAAAGTGTACCATCAGGTCACTCAAGCCCAGGACTGGCCAAGTGACCAGGCAAGAGACAGTACCCGAGAGATGTCCCGCCAGCTTGAGGCCATGTCACAAAGACTAGCAGAGGTTTGCCGAGTTGTACAAAGCCTCAAGGGGAGCTGGGGCCTAGGGTATTCTATGGACCATCCCCGACGCCCAGCAAGACCAGACTGAAGGAATATGGGCCGGCGACCCAGTGACCGGTTCGACGATCATGGGCGACCTATCTGCAGGTGCTGTGGCATCAGTGGCCATGTGGAACGACAGTGTATCCAGGAAGGTGAAGTTGCTGTGCCGTTAAACAGGGCGTCCCCGAGGCAGTGGACCAGCCCTCGGGAAGAAAGCTCCTAGGTCCGAACCCAAACTTGGAACGGTCAAAGTACGTAGGGAGATGCACGACTGTTCCCATCAAACTCAATGGTATCACCTTTCAGCAGTTCTGGACACCGGCTCCCAAGTCACCACTATTTAAGGTTGCCATTTCCTCAAGCATTGGACCCAAGACCAACTAAGACACCCTCCAAAGACTTGGCTCAACCTGATTGCGGGCAACAGAATGAGCATCCCTTACTTGGGCTACCAGAAAATGGACATTCAGCTGGGAGAAAAGGTTTACCCACAACAAGGAGTCATCATTAGCAACACTGATGATGACAACCTCCCTCCAATGATCTTGGGGATGAATGTACTGGACAACTGTCATGAGAAATTGCTGGATGTCCTCCGGAAGCAAGCAGCACAACTCCAAAAAGCCAGCAAGAAGGCCTGGCAGCACACAATCAATATATTGCAGTGTCACCAGCAGTTCGTCAATGCTGAGGGAGAAATTGGGAAGATCCGGATTCTTGATGTCCAGCCAGTCAGACTGGACCCAGGTACAGAGACCATACTGCTGTGCAAAGGCAAGGTGGGACTGCAAGACAAGGAATATGTGACTGTAGTTGAACCACTCAGTGCCACAGGGGAGGAGCCAGTGATTGTTGCACGGAGTCTCACAACAGTTACCAAGGGGCAGGTCCCCATCCGCATCTTGAACTAGGGCACAACTCCTGTTAAGCTATACTGGAATCAGCTTGTGGCCAGATTGATAAAGATCTGAAGCGAGGACATAACTGAGCCCTCAGAAGACCATGGAGAGACTGTATTTCAACTAAATGGAGCTGTAGGCCCCGAAGGAGCAGATGCCAAGGGCTGGCTGGAGGAAATTGACTTGGGCACCAAAGAAACCCCTGAAGAACACAAACAGGGGTTGCTGCTGATGCTAGAGAGACTAGAGAGAGTCTTTTCCAAGCACCCCCTTGACTTTGGGTATGCCAAGAACGTGCAGCACCGCATAGTCACAGGATAGTACCCACCCATCAGAGAACATTTCCACCCTATTCCATCTGCACTGTACCAACCAGTGAAAACCATGCTCCAGGAGATGAAGGATGCCAAGGTCATCACTGAGAGTCACAGTCCATGGGCTGCTCCAGTAGTACTGGTCAAGAAAAAGGATGGGCAAATTCACTTCTGTGTCAACTATCGGAAGCTGAACCAAGTGACGCACAAGGATACTTACCCATTACCACGGATAGAGGATTCTCTGGCAGCATTGAAATCAGCATCCCTACTTTCAACCTTAGACTTGGCTAGTGGATACTGGCAAGTTTCCCTTGCACCAGAGGACAGGGAGAGGTCTGCGTTTGTGACCCCCATGGGCCTCTATGAATTTACTCGAATGCCATTTGGATTGTGTAATGCCCTGGGGACCTTTCAGCGACTAGTGGAACACTGCATGGAGAGCTATAATTTTGACATGGTCCTCCTCTACTTGGATGGCATCATCATTTGCTCTGAAACCTATTTTGAATGCCTGCAGCACCTAGAAACTGTTCTTACTCAGCTAGCTGACTATGGGCTCAAGGTCAAGCCATCAAAGTGTCACCTGCTCAAAGAAGAGGTTCACTACCTGGGGCATGTTGTTTCTAAGCACAGAGTGTCGCCAGACCCAGACAAGATTCAAGCAGTGCATGAGTGGCCAACTCCAGTCACAGTCTGGGATGTAAGGAGATTTCTGGGGTTTGTAGGGTACTACCGGTGATTTGTCCCTAAATTAGCCCAGGTATCTGCCCCACTGCATGAACTGTTCAGGGGAACAAAGCAACTGCGCAAAAGCAGCCCAGTGCAATGGAATTCAGCCTAGCAGGAGTCCTTCAGCAGCCTAAAAGCAATGTTGATCCAAGCTCCAGTACTTGCCTATCCAGATTATCAATTTCCCTTCAAATTATATACTGATGCCAGTAATCGAGGGCTAGGGGCTGTCCTCACCCAGGACCAGGATGGAGTTGAGAGGGTCATTGCTTATGCAAGCCTTGGGCTCCGTGGAGCTGAACGGAATGATGATCGCTACAGCTCCTTCAAGCTGGAATTCCTTGCTCTAGTATGGGCCGTCACTGAGAAATTCAAAGCTTACCTAGCCACCACACCCTTCACAGTCTACACTGACAACAACCCACTCGCTCATCTGAACACCGCACGACTGGAAGCACTCGAGCAGAGGTGGGCCTCAAGACTTACCAACTACAATTTTACAATCAAGTACTGTGCCGGTAAATCCAATGCAAATGCTGATGCCCTGTCGAGGTTACATATCCAAGATGAGATGGAGGAGAATGACAACCACAGAGAAGCTCTAGAGATGCCTCCCTTTCTCCAGATCCATGCGGAGGTGGCACAAGCCTGCTGCTATAGCTTTCCCGCAGTTGTCTGCCCCACTGCAACTGCAGAAGCACTGGAAGACGACATGCCCGAGACATTAAAGGAAACCTCTGACTTATGGTGGCAGATCCAAGACCACAGCTGAAGGCCTTCATTAGTAACCAGCAGACCTTACCTCTGGAGGACAGAAAGCATGCTGACCCAGAACTTGTCAAACTGTGGCGACATGTGGCTCGTATGACAGTTGTGGATGGAAGGCTTATCCGCGCCATCACTGACCCAAAGATACATGACCAAGTTTGACAAGTCATCCTCCCTCGTGAAGCTGCAGATGTTGCCCTGGAGGCATACCATGACAAATCTGGACATTCTGGCTGCAAAAAGACAGAGGCTCACATGAGAACCTGATTCTGTTGGGTTGGGATGCGTGAGGACATCCAAGAGTGGTGTGACAAATACCCAACATGTACCCTCAAGCGAGCACTGGGGCAAGATCAAAGAGCCCCATTACATCGATCACTGTTCATACACCCCTCAAGCTGGTGGCCCTGGACCATCTAAAAAAAGTAGACCCCAGTGGGGATGGCCTAAACGACATTCTCACCATGACGGACCACTATTCAAAGTTTGTCATTGCTGTGCGTGTCCGTGATCTTTCAGCCTGAACCACTGCTGAAAAGTTCTGGATGCAGTTTGTTCAACCCTATGGTCACCCCACCAAAATCCTGACTGACCAAGGTTCAGCATTTGAGTCTCACTTATTTAAAGAACTGTGTGCCTTGTATGGAGGGCAAAAGATCCACACCATAGCCTATCACCCTCAAGGCAGTGGGCTCTGGGAGAGGGTCAACTGGACTATCCTTGACATGCTCAGAGCCCTACCAGAGTCTCAGTGACTGCACTGGCCAAGACTTCTCCCAGAGCTAGTGTACCTTTACAATAACACAACTCACAGTAGCACTGGGTACTCACCATACTATTTGATGTTTGGCCATCATGGGAGACTCCCCATGGACTTGGTTCTGGATGTAAAACCAAACCCGATGAAACCCCTCCATACTACTACTGAGTGGGTGGCTGAGCACCATCAACAATAACGAGATGCTGGAAAAATAGTGGAACAAAATATGGAGAAAGTGCGGGAACGACAAAGCTAACTATGATATCCAAGCCCAAGCAATGCCTCTGGCCATCGGCGAAAGGGTACTATTAAGAAAGACTCGCTGTCACAAGCTGGATGCCAAATGGGAGTCAGAACCATATTTGATTGTGCAGATCCCGTTCCCGGACTTACCTGTTTACAAGATCCAAGAGGAGTCTAGCAGGAAGCAACCTTAGATTGTTCATTGCAACAGACTTAAACCCTACACCTTCAGAGCTGCTCCACCATCTGGAAGACACCTTATGGACAGTAATCTGGCAGAGAGGCAGGAACTACTCCCAACTGAGGAAACCACACCAGAGTCATTTACCATCCTGCTACTAACCCCATGGCTGTATCCAATGGTGCCACACCCTCCAGTAGCCACTGCTGCAGAGCCCCTGCAACGTAGATCCCAGAGGTCAAACTTTGGGGTACCACCCCAGAGGTATGTGACTGAAACTGTACAAAGGGTATCCCCATATGAGTAGAAAAATGAAAGAAGAGCCAAGACCATTGCCCAGTTGTAAATATGGTTTATTGAAATGTTGTAAGATGTAAATCAGAGATTTAAAGATGCAAGGAGTCATAAATGTTTTCTCATACACTGGCAAAACCACTACCATAATGTTTAGAGTGTTAAGAAAATGTAGAATTAAGGATTTAAAGTGTATAATCTGTAGGCTGTTAAGAATGTCTTGTTACCATAATAAGAGCGAGGAATATGTCATTGCTTATGGATGGAATTGTCAAAGAGTTTGAGATTAAGAAGGTGAAAATTTGGAAAATACATGGGGACATGTATTGTTAATGAGCCAATCTATAGTACCCCAAGGAAATTAGGAGCACAGAAAATAGTGGAATTGGACATCACAGAAAATAGGGGATCCTCAGAGACATGAGTGGTCAGACGGTTATGGGGACCCTGGCAGCTTAATGGGAAACCCTTGAAAAGCTTAGGGGACCCTCTGAAACACAGAACAGGCCCCTCTCCAGCAGACAGTCCTAGCAGTCTAAATTCAGGGTTTTATAACACATTTTTTTTCTTCCTTGTCCTCCCTTCACCCTGCTCAAGACCGACACCTAGTCAGCTAAGGCCAAGCCACTTTGGCCACATTCCTGTCCCAGCAGGGGAGAAGGAAGCCAGGCTGAGCCCTCTCAGCCAATCCCTGTGGCCAGGGTAGATTCAAATTTGGAGACTTTTTTTTTAAGCCACTGACCCAGCCTCAGGAGGCTGACCTCTGGATGAAGGAGCCAATCCCTTGGCAGGTAGCC
This sequence comes from Neoceratodus forsteri, assembly GCA_016271365.2. Classification (NCBI taxonomy): domain Eukaryota; kingdom Metazoa; phylum Chordata; order Ceratodontiformes; family Ceratodontidae; genus Neoceratodus; species Neoceratodus forsteri. The sequence continues at coordinate 484,168,253 of CM028138.1, read as the reverse complement.
AGGATTGCTCCAGCCTAGAGGAGGCTTTGCACAGGCTGGAGACAGGAGAAAGAGTTTGACCAGGGAGGGTGAAGGACAGTAAGGCAATGGATGTCGGCTTTCCTGTTAGGAGGTTGAAGCAAATCCTCTGGGTCCCTTCAGTGTAACTCCCTCCAGAAAATCTCCAGTAGCAGCCCCAGTTGGTTTTCTGCAGAAATGTGCCGTCTAGTCAGGTCCCCCAGTCCGGCAAGTCAGTCTATTTGGTCGGGAAATAGTCCCAGTGAACCTTTTATGCAGCAGTCTCCAGCAGAAGAGGCCTTATCACTCCTTTGTGGTTGTGCATTCCCCAGGGTACAGAAATCCTTGTTGAACTCCAGGGGCTCCTGTATACACCTAATCTAGGGTTCCTCCGGTGCCTCTTCTTCGACCCAGGGAGGGTCCCTGGGAAGCCCATCATCACCTGCACCCATCTCCACTGACCTCCACCAACCCCAAGTCTTCTCCATTTTGCCCCAGGTTTGAGATGACAGTCATAAGTGGTAGCCAGCTGATAGCTAGGGCCCACCAGAGTGAGTCAGGCTAGGGGCCTCCCCGGCTCTAGCTTGAGGGACTTCAGTCATCCACCAGACTCGGAGTCATGTTGCCCATTCTCCTGCATAGACATTGTTCCAGGGTGGCAATAGTACCGGTGGCCTATACCAAGGCCTCACCGAGGATTGCCAGGCTCTGTCCTTCATCCCCCAAGGTGGCATAAGTACCGGTGGCCCACACAAGAGGCCACACCGAAGGTCGCCATGCTCGTGATTGTACCGTTTGTAGGTGTCTCATGTTCCAGTAGCTCATCAAGAGGTCACACCGAAGATTGTCAGATTCTGAAGCTGCAGGTGTGAGGTGGTAATGGATCTAGTGACCTACCCAGAGGTCGTCCAGTGGATCATCGCACCCAGCATCCTTTCTTCAACTGGATAGCACCTGCCCCCCTGCTCAAGGTCACTACAGCTGACAACTCCAGATAAGGGTTCTCCTCACCTACAACCAGGCGCTCCCCTTTTGACATTGCCTCAGTGACACCAGGGAGTCACCTTCTTTCCAGGGCCAGGAGGCCTACAGTGCTCTGTTTCTGGTTCACTGGGGGATGCCCAATTTTATGGCCTGTGTAGGAAGCACTTCCTTAGGTTCACACTCAGCAGCTGGCTGACCAAAACACTAGTAACCCAAGCTTGGTGCATCGGATTGCTACGTCCTTAGGACTTGAATCACCTGGACTTTTGTGTGACATTAGTGGGGCCAGTTTGTGGTCCCGGTAATCTTATTCATTCTTCCTCTTGTGTGATAGTGATAGTGAATGTTAAGTCTTTTTCTGTGTGCTCCAAGTATTGCTAATAAATCTTGCATCTTGGCTCTAGAGTACACCTCTAGCCTCTCCTTCCAGATTTATCTGGCATCATCCTAAACTACAGGGGTACGAACCACCACAGCTTGTCCACCACATTTCCCCCATCTGTGGACACTGACATTGTGCTTAGCACATACATTCATTACTTCTGAGAATGCCAGAATCTGAGGCCATTCTGGTCCCAGGTTGTACAGGAGATCTCCCAAATATTTGCCATGCAGATAGCAGATAAATTGCTCTCTGTGCTTTTTGGGATGGAAGAAATGGGAGAATAGGGTGGCAGCTGCACCCCGAGACCTTTTAGGGTTTTGTTAGTATTAGCCTGCCAGTGTATCCAGAGTACATGGGTCTCACATGTCAAGCCTATTTTGGGCCAGTGGAAGGCATTAGTGATACATACTTTAGCCTCAAAAAGATTAACATATGCCCCGCATGATGGAGAGGAGCTTTTCCTCTGCATTTAGGGGGAGTATATTGACACTCTCCCAGTGACAGAGGTGGCTCTGCTAAGGCAGAGCATAATTTGGAGTAAGCAAAGGTGGCCTCTTTTGGTGCATGGGGCTCTCAGACCTCCCTGGGGACCCCAGCTATAGATAGACTGATTGAGACCCCAGCACAATGATGTCATCTACAGTAGATTGCCACTGAAGAAAAAAAAAATTGGTAGTGTATGGAATGTTGGTCAGTCATCAGTGTTGTCACGCTTCTGTATTGTGTAATTTTAATTTCTATGAGTTTTATTTTTTATTTACTTTGTGCAACTGGCTATTAATTGGGAGCATTGTTAAGTTAGAGAGTAACTCTGTTTAGTGGCAACAATAGGAATACTCTGAAAGGTGGCACTGCCCTTTTATTGTCTTTTACGATTAATTAAGCTTCTGTCTGCACTGTTTTTATGCAAGTCTGTTGTCCTGCCTGTTTGATGTTTGTATTTTGATAAAATATAAATAAAAATATGAGTCAAACATAAAATACTGGAATGTGTCCATTTCCAGGGCAGCTGTGCGTGAGACACTCTACACAGAATAAGAATAACACGCAGAGGAAAGAGCACTCTGATTGGTTGGGAGTGCTCCGTAAATTTGTAATATTTACTACTGATAGTTTGTTACATTTCTTTTTCTTTTCTTTTTTTGCTGCTCCAGACCCCAGCCTTGCCACCACTTTGGTCAGCATTGCTCCCTGTGCCCGCTGTCTTACCTCCGCTGCCTCTCGTACCATTGGCCACGGTTCCATGTGCCCCTAAACCCGGGGGGGGGGTCTGGAACTAACCCTACCAGAAGGGCTCCTCCCCGGGGGTGAGGGAGGAGAATTCAGGGATACGGTGCCTCCGGGGCTGGTACATTCATGGGAGACGGAGGAGGTTGTGCGCTCTTGGAACCAGCATTGTGGAAGTAGGAGGTGCCATCGTCTGACCAGGCTGGGGCCATTTTCCATTTTCCCTGTGGGGGCGTGATGTGCCATGCGACATCACTCACGCTCCCTCAGCAGAGCCTGACGTACTGCTGTGCTCCTGGCCTCTGCCAGGGGCAAGCAAATGCTGGGGCTCAAATCCCCCTCCCTCCCTGGAGAAGGTGAGCAGTCATGGGACACTCAAGCTTTCTACCCTGGCTGGCCCTACGACTTCCGTGTCCATTCCCGAATTCAGGTCATCGGTGTCAGAAGCGGAAATCCAACTGCTGCGCTGGTGAGCCGGCCCAATTTATAATATTTATCACTGATAGTTTGTTACATTTCATTTGATGTAATGTTTTGATACATTGTTTCCTGTTAAGCACCGGGCCTTAGGGATAGGGTGCTATACATATAGAATTGCCTTGCCTGGCCTGGCTCCCCAGAGAATGAATACTCTGGTAATCAGTCTGTACATCACCTCTGTAATACTCCCACATGCCACTGACCCATTGACAGAGAGATATGCGGTCACTCTCAAACCCAGGTCTTCCAAGTGGCAGCCCAGTGTGCTATTACAAGGCTACAGGGTCAGCTGGTTTTGGTCAAAACACAGGTCCCACCTGGCCATGGTCTGGAGCCACCATCAGCACTTGTAGTTGTGATGGGGTGAAGTAGGAGTAGGAAAATGAGTAATCAGGCTGAAGTACGTAGGGGTCTTTTCCTAGCACAGTTCAGGTAGCTGCTCACTGCTCCTTTAGCTCGATTTAGAATTCTGGGTTGGAGGTCAGGGGGTTGCAATTTCAGATCTCAGTGAACTTGAAACAGTCTAAGAGGAAGGGGGGGGAGGTACTCTGGGCAGACTAGATGGATCAAGAGGTCCCCTTCTGGCGGCAAATTCTTATGTTCTTATGTTCTAAAAAAACTCCTTGGAGATGTTAGGCTGCAGTACTAAGGAGTGATCAGCAGGTGGCAGCAGTGTCTGAAATTTCACAGTAGTCTCATAGTTTTATTTTTATTAAAAATAGCTGTCCAGACAACCGTTATATGTTATTAGTCCCCATTTTTTCTTTACTCTCTACATTAATCAGATATGAGTATGTGTCATTTCCACATCTGGATGTTGCAAGAGAGTATTACTATAAGATATAAGGTTACCACGCCATATGCTTTTATCGGTACTTAATATCCTGTACTGTTTGCAAAATGACAATATCTGTACTCTGTAAATTCTTGACCTCTTTTTGGGACTTCAATAAACAAAGTTGAAAAAATGAATAGTTGTCTAAGAAAGGCTTTCTGAGTCAGAGCTAATTTTCAAGGGAGTCCTGGGGGAGGAAGTAACAGTAAGCATAATAAAAACAAACCAGAATCATGTTCAGTAAAACAAAACTTTAAAAAGGCTAACAGAAGTATCTCTGAACAAAACTGTACTGTACATTAGGACATGAGAGCAACAGGGAAACAATAATTTTTTTTTTTTTATGTGAGTCACTGTATGTCCCCTTGACACCGGCCATGCCACCTTCTGGTCTGACCTCCCAAGCCCTGCTATAGAAACACATAACTTGCTGGCAGTAAAGGACCGCTTGGCCCACCCAATCTTCCCAGATTTTCTCCAGACCCTACCTGATCTCCATCGACCCTTCCCCATCCCTGCCTACTTACCACTGTTCCCTTGTGCCAGTCCCATGCATGTTTAAAGCTCCCCCTCCTCACTGTTTTTGCTCTCACCACCTCTACTGGCAAACTTCCAGATGTCCACCACTTTTACACTGAAGTAGTACTTCCTCTCATCCCTCCTACTGCCCCCCCCCCCCAGCTTCATTACATGCCCTCTTGTTCTGGTGCACTTCCTCGTTTGAAATAGACTTCCCTCCTGTATCCTGTTCACCCCTGAGACATACTTGTAGGGCTCTATCATGTTATCATGTCCCCCCACTTCTAGGGTATACATGTTGAGATCTCTTGGTCTTTCCTCATAGGGCTTTTGATATAACCCCTGAACCATTTTAGTTGCCCTTCTCTGGACTGCCTTCACCCTGTTATTTCCTTTCTGAGATGTGGCCTCCAGAAATGGACACAGTATTCCAGGAGGGGCCTTGCCAGTGATCGATACAGTAGTAAGACCACATCCCTCCTCCTGCTGAGAATACCTCTCTTTGTGCACCCCAGCATCCCACTGGTCCTGCCCACTGCCTTGTCACTCTGCCCTGCTACCTTCAGGTAAACAGATATGATAACCCCAAGATATCTTTCCTGCTTAGTGAGTGTCAGTACCTACCCCTCTCCCAATTTTATACTCAGCTTTGTGGTTCCTATGCTCTAGGAGCTTGAATTTGCAATTTTTGGCATTGAACCCCAGCTGTCATACCCTCAAGCACTCCTCGAGTTTTCTGAGGTCCCTACTCATTTTCTTTACCCCTTCCTGAGTATCCACCCTATTACAGATTGTGTTGTCATCTGCAAAAAGGCATACCTTCCCTTCCAGTTGTTCTGCAGTGTCACTTATGAAGACATTGAAGAGGACCGGTCCCAGTACTGAGCCATGTGGCACCTTGCTGGTCACTGTCCCTTCATTAGAGTGTGTACTGTTTACCACCATCCTCTGTCGCCTATCCATTAACCAATTTTTCACATAATTTACTACTTTGGATCCCACCCCTAGACTGCCCAGTTTCTTTATCAGTCTCCTATGCAGGACAGTGTCAAAGGCCTTGCTGAAGTCTAAGTAGGCCACTTCCTATGTCCTTCCTTGATCTACCTCTCTGGTCGCCCAGTCGAAGGAATCAATAAGAGTCATCTGGCTTGCCCTTTCGCCTGTGAATCTGTGCTGCCTTTGGTCATGTAACCTGTCGGATTCAAGATATTCCACCACCTTTCCTTTAACAGGGTTTCCATTAATTTCCCCACCATGGATGTGAGACTCACTGGTCTATAGTTGCTAGCCTCCTGCCTGCTGCCACTCTTGTGGAGTAGGACTATGCCTGCTCTCCTCCATTCACCAGCCTCCTGTCACCCAGATTCTTGTGGATGTACCATCAAATCCAAGCTCTGCACAGCTTTTCTGTCCATGGCAGGGGAGGCAAGGCTCTCCAAACTCCCACTGCAGGTCTGTATCCAATTTGGAGGTGGGCCAGTTCACTGGTGTGAGGTCTGCGGGATGCCAGCCCTGCATCCTGCACTGGCTGGGGATTTACCATTTTCTGCCAATCCCCTAGGATGCTGACACTGCATGTGGGTGAGCTCTGTGATCACAAGCATGCGGAGCACATCACAGTCTGCACTCCTGCCCAGCAAGTTGCTTTGTATGCACTACAACCTGTGGTCACCCAAGTGGCCATATTGCATCAATGCTGACTGCCCTCCCTCCCCAGAGGAGAGGAGCATCTTCTGGCATGCACAGTCCTCTTCCCGTCAGCGTACACAGTCCTCCTCCCATCAGCGTGCACAGTCCTCCTCCCGTCAGCGTGCACAGTCCTCCTCCCATCAGCGTGCACAGTCCTCCTCCCGTCACGCGTGCAGTCCTCCTCCGTCAAGCGTGCACAGTCCTCCTCCCGTCAGCGTGCACAGTCCTCCTCCCGTCAGCGTGCACAGTCCTCCTCCCGTCAGCGTGCACAGTCCTCCTCCCATCAGCATGCACAATCCTCCTCCCATCAGCATGCACAGTCCTCCTCCCGTCAGCATGCACAGTCCTCCTCCCGTCAGCTGGCCCCTGATGACCAAGGCTTGTTCCCAAACCAGGTTGCTTGCATTGGGAGCGGTAATGCTACTGCAGTGCCAATGGATCAGCATAAAAATATGCACTATTAGGGCAGATGATAAGGGGGGCAACCAACCCCCCGCCAGAATGCAAAGCGCTGAGTTGAGGGAGCGGGTAGGCATGCTAGTACAAGGGGAAGGCAAAAGGAGTCTGGGGTTTGGAGGACCATGTGTACCAATGCCAGGAGTCTAGGAAACAAAATCCCAGGCCTGGCAGCGCTCATGGCTGAAGGTAACCTTGACATAGTGGGAATTACTGAAACTTGGTGTCACAAGGGGCAGGATTGAGACATGATCATACCAGGGTGTGCTGGCACAGCAGTTGGATTTCCGCTTGTGACACCAGCGACCCGGGTTCGGGAGCGGACTTGGTTCACTGGTGGGCTGGCCGGGGAGAATGTCTTGAGTGTCCCATGACAGCTCGCCTTCTCCAGGGGGAGGGAGGGATGGAGGGGGCCAATGCCCGCTACTTGTCTGACCCTGAGCGGAGGCTCGAGGTACAGCAAGCCCTGTTCACGGGGGGGGGGGCCAGCCGTGACATGTGGTGGACATCGGCGCACAGCGCCTTGACATCAGGGCGCACACCACATGAGGGGAGAAAAACCAGAGGAAATCAGCCTTCCATTGACGGGAAGACGAGGCACCAGGAGCGTGCCCTTGATGTGTCTCCACCCACCCAGACCACCTTGCCCGACGAAATCAAGTAAGTGTACAGGGTGTACAGGCCCCACCTCATTCCCTGCCATGGGAGGGGTATAACTGCGCCTCCATGGGGTGCAAGGCTGGTGATGGGTTGGGTGGTTGACAGAGGGATGACTCCCAGGTGCTTTTGAAGGGTCGGAGATGGAGGGCTAGTAGGAGGGAAAAATAGAAAGTAAAAAAAAAAAAGATCATACCAGGGTATACGTTGTTTAGGAGGGACAGGGAGGACAGGAGAAGTGGGGTGTGGCACTTTAAGTGAGGGAGGGATCAGGGCAATGGAACTGCAGGGTTGATGGGGGGAGGTGGAAGGTTTATGGATTTCGCTGACCACAGGAAAGGGAAATGTGGTGCGCACTGGAGTGATATACAGGCCACCAGCACAGCAGATAATAATAGATAAACAGATGACAGAAGAGATCCTGAGGATGGCAAGTAAGGGTGAGGTGCTGCTGATAGGGGACCTCAACCTGCCAGACGTGGAATGGGGCACCCTATCAGCCACATCCACAAGGAGTAGGGCAATCATGGACTTGCTACAAGCAGACCTACTCAAACAGTTGGTTGGGAAACCAACTAGGGAAGGAGCAGTTCTGGATAGAAACATAGACTTTGACAGCAGATAAGGACCGCTTGGCCCACCTAGTCTGCCCATTTCCCTACCTACAGGATAGGCCGCAGATCCTAGTTAACCAACAGCCTATTTCTTCCTACCCTCCACAAGAATTGCCTTATGTCTGTCCCATGCATTCTTGAATCCTCCTACAGTTTTAGACCCCACCACCTCCTCAGGAAGGCTGTTCCATGCATCCACCCCTCTGTGAAAAAATACTTCCTCACATTGCCCTGAACCACCCCTCTATCTTTAAATTGTGTCCCTTGTTCTTGCCGTCTCTTTTCTGAAAGATGCTACCTCTTGGACTTTGTTGATTCCACTGAGGTACTTAAAGTTTCTATCATGTCCTCCCTCCCTTCTTTTCTCAAGGTATACATATTAAGCTCCTTTAGTCTCTCCTAGTGCGGCTTCTCTTGCAGACCCTGCAACATTTTAGTTGCCCTCCTCTGGACTGTCTCTATCCTGTCTATGTCCTTGAGGAGATGGGGTCTCCAAAACTGGAGGCAGTACTCCAGATGGGGTCTCACCAACTGTCTGTACAGAGGAATAACAACTTCCTGTTTTCTGCTGGTGATGCCTCTCCCTATGTATCCCAGTATACCCCCAGCCCTCCCTACTACCTTCTCACGTTGCTTGCTAACCTTAAGGTCATCTGATATGATTACCCCCAGGTCCCTTTCCTTTTTTGTTGTTGTTACTACATCCCCCCCATTGTGTAATCTTCCGCTGGGTTCTTGTTTTCCAGGTGCATTATTTTGCACTTCTTTGCATTGAATCCTAGCTGCCATACTTCTGACCATTCCTCCAACCTTGCCAAGTCCCTTCTCATCTTTTCCACGCCTCTTTGTGTAACAACCCTGTTGCAGATCTTTGTGTCGTCTGCAAAGAGGCATACTTTTCCTTGCAGTCCCTCTGCAATGTTACTTATAAAGACATTAAAAAGGACTGGACACAGTACTGAACCCTGCGGTACCCCACTAGTAACCCCTCTTTCTTCAGAGTGGACTCAATTTACAATTACCTTCTGTGTCCTGTTGTCCAGCCAATGTTTTACCCAGGCTACCACCCTGGGACCCACTCCCAGGCTGGTTAATTTGACTATTAATCTTTTGTGTGGGACTGTGTCAAATGCCTTGCTAAAGTCTAGGTAGGCCATGTCCACAGCCCCTCCCTGGTCTACTACTTTGGTCACCCAGTCAAAGAAATCTATTAGATCTGTCTGACATGACCTTCCCGCTGTAGAACCCATGTTGCCTTGGGTCCTGTGCCCCACTGGCCTCTAGGTACTCAACAGTTCTTTCCTTCAGAAGTGACTCCATCACTTTCCCTACCACAGAGGTCAAACTGACAGGTTTGTAGTTTCCTGCCTCTGTCTTGGTCCCACTTTGTGAAGGGAATCACATCCACCTTCCTCCAGTCCTCAGGTACCACACCATCCTCCCATGATTTATTAAAAAGAGTAGTCAGTGGTTTCACTAGTTCCCCTTAATTCTTTTAGAATTCTGGGGTGAATTCCATCAGGCCCCATTGCTTTGTCCACCTTCAGTTTTAGGAGTTCTTGCAGAACCCTTTCTTCTGTGAAAGGACTGGGATCGACCCCCTCCCCATCAAGAGTGCTTCAGTTAATTGGATTAGGCACTTCCCCTCCTCTTTTGTGAATACTGAGCAGAAATATTCATTCACTACCCCTGCTTTTTCACTGTCCCCCTCTGCCCACCCACCGTTCATTCTATTCAGCCTCACTATCCCTCCCTTTGTCTTTCTATGCTCTCTGATGTACCTGTAAAAGGTTTTATTCCCCTTCTTAACCGAGTTGGCTATCTTTTCCTCAGTTTGGGCCTTTGCTATTCTGACTTCCCTCCCTGCTTCCTTCTGCCTTAACTGGTACAGCTCTCTGTCCTGCTCATTCTGTGTTTCCTTATACTTCCTGAATGCTGTCTTTTTCTCCCTGACTTTCCCAGCCACCTCTTTTGAGAACCATAATGGCTTTTTCTTTCATTTTGATTTGTTTATTTGCTTCACACAAAGGCTTGTTGCCTCTGTGATGGCAGTTTTGATGATTCCCCATTGTTGCTCCACCCCTCCTTCTAGCCTGTTTGCTAGTGCATTTCTGAGGCACTCTCCCATCTTGCCAAAGTCAGCCCTCCTGAAGTCCAGTACCCTCACTTTTGTATGGCTTGACTCTGTAGCTGAGTTTAATGTGGACCACACTGTTTGATGGTCACTTGTTCCCAGATGGCAACCCACTTCTAGATCTGAGGTCCTCTCACTGCCCCCATTTGAGAGTATGAGGTCTAAGATTGTTCCCTCACGAGTGGGTTCCGAAACTAGCTGTCTGAGGCCTGCCACCTGTAGGGCATCAAGAATGGCCCTGCTCTTGGATGTAGCTGCAGCAAATGTGCTCCAGTTAACATCTGGCATATTTAGGTCTCCCATCAACAGTATCTCCCCTTTCTCTGCCATCCCAGGAATGCCTTCTATCATATCCTTGTCCATTCCTTCCCCCTGACATGGGGGTCTGTACACAACCCCTGTGCGGATTGTGGTGCCCTTTCCAGTCTCCAAGGTGACCCACATTGCCTCCTCTCCTCCCTGTTTACTCTTTTGTTCAGTTGCTTTTATCCCTTCCTTTACATAGAGAGCTACTCCTCCCCCTCTTCTGCCCTGCCTGTTTCTCCTGTAGGTTATGTACCCTGGTATGTTAACATCCCAGTCATGGTTCTCTGTGTACCATGTTTCTGTGACTGCTATGATATCCAGGCATCCCTCTTCCTTGAAGGCCACCAGCTCAGGGAGCTTGTTGCCCAGACTACGGGCATTGGTACTCATTACCCTCCATTTCCTGATGGCCTTACTCCTTTTTGCCCCATCCCTGTCCTTCTTGCCTTTGTCACTTTCCCCATTTACCCCTGCCCTTCTCCCTATCACCACCTCTATGTTGGGGATTTAGTTCTGACAAATGGTAATAGGGTAGGGGAGGTATCTGTGGGGGATAACCTTGGTTCGAGTGACCACAGCACCATTTGGTTTACAGTACATATGTCAGCTGATGTTCACCAGACCAAGGTGAAGGTGCTGGATTTCAGGTGAGCAGATTTTAAGAAGGATGGGGGAATACGTTTATCAAGCACTGGAAGGGGTGGAGAGCTCAGGGGGGTGGAGGACATGTGGGATACGATAAAGGGGGCCATTGTGGGGGCCACAGACCTCTGAGTAAGGAGATTGAGTAAGAACAGAAGGAAAAGAAAGCCCCTGTGGTTTAGCAGGGAGGTGGCAGAGAGAGTCAGGGCAAAGAGGTTAGCATTTAGAAGGTTTAAAACAACGCAAAGGGAAGAGGACTGGGCAAAGTACCAGGCAAGGCAAAAGGAGGTGAGCCTGGAGGTAAGATGGGCAAAGGCTAGAATGGAGGAGAATATTTCCAATGCAGTCAAAAAAGGGACAAAACCTTTTTCGGGTATACAGGTGAGCAGAGGAAAACAGGGCAGGGGATACACAGACTGAAGAACAATAGTGGAGAGCTGGTGTTAGGAGACCAGGAGAAAGCGGAACTACTGAACAGCTATTTCTGCTCAGTGTTCATGAAAAAGAATGAGTGGGAGGGAGGTAACACAAGGGTAAAAGAGGAGGAGGGGGACGGAGTGGACATGAGTCCCTTCCAGGTAGAGGAGATCCTGAGAGAGCTAGAGAGCTTGAAGGTGGATAAGGTGATGGGCCAGATGGGGTGCACCCCAGGGTGATGAGAGAGCTGAGGGGTGAGCTGGTAGCTCCTTTGACTGCCCTCTTCAACAGGTCCTTAGAATCAGGGGTGATTCCCAATGACTGGAAATGGGCAGATGTGGTACCCCTTCATGGGGGGGGGGGGTGAGCAATTACAGGCCAGTGAGCTTGACATCGTTGGTTGGTAAGCTCATGGGAAAACTGCTAAAAAACAGAATCACCAGCTACCTGGAAGCAAATGGCCTGCTGGACCAGTGACAGCATGCGTTACCAGTGACAGCATGGGTTACCAGCGACAGCATGGGTTACCACTGACAGCATGGGTTACCAGCGACAGCATGGGTTCATGAGGGTAGATTATGTCAAACAAACTTGATAGAGTTCTTTGACTGGGTCACCGAGGTGGTGGATCGAGGGGTTGGTGGACATTGCGTACCTTGGTTTCAGGAAGGCATTTGACTCTGTGCCACACAGGAGGCTACTGCATAAATTGGGATGTCTGAGGCTGGGGTGGATGGTATTACAGTGGGTGCAGAACTGGCTGGTGGGAGAAGACAGAAGGTGGTAATAAATTGGGTACCCTCGGGGGAGGGAAGGGTCATCAGTGGGGTTCCCCTAGGGTCAGTGCTGGGCCCACTACTATTCAATATTTTTATAGGGAACATAGCACAGGGCCTTGAGGAGAGGGTGTGTCGATTTGTGGATGACACAATGGTCTGCAATAGAATAGACACACAGGAAGGGGTTGAGAGTATACATAGGAATTTGAGGAAACTATAGGAATGGTCCAGAGAGTGACAATTGTCTTTCAATACATCAAAGCACAAGATCATGCACCTAGGCAGGAAAAATCGTAGAGCGGTGTATTGCATGGGAGGGCAACCACTAAAAGTAACCAAACAGGAGAGGAACCTTGGCATCAACATTACACGGGACCTGAAACTAGCAAAACATTGCAAGAAGGCAGTGACAAGAGCCAGCAGGATGCTGGGTTTTCACTGGGAGGGAATCACTAGTAGGGGAGGGAGGGAGGTCATAGTACCCTTGTACACCCATCTGGTTAGGCCGCATCTGAAGTATGGGGTCCAGTTCTGGAGTCCATGCCTCAGGAAGGATGTGGAGAGGGTTGAGTGTGTCCAGAGGAGAGTGACAAAGATGGAAAAGGGAGAGACTGAGGGACCTAAACATGTAATCCCTGGAACAAAGGGGGGACATGATTGAGACATTCAAATACTTAAAGGGTATTGACAAAATGGCAGTAGGGAGCATCTTCTAACTAAAGGGGCACTCGAAGACAAGGGGCCATGATTTGTAAATTGTAGGGAGGAAGTTCAGAGGAAACATTAGGAAGCAGTTTTTCACAGAAGGGGTGGTGGATAAATGGAATAGGCTTCCAGAAGAGGTGGTCTGGAAGAGGACAGTGGGAGGGTTCAAGGGGGTGTGGGACAGGCACAGGGGCCTGTTGGCAAGGGGGGGTTACAGTTAAGTCCTAGCAGTGGTCTAGGCAACCTGGACAGACTAGGTGGGCCTGGCAGTCCTTTTCTGCTGTCACATTTCTATGTTTCTATGTTAATGAGAAAAAAAAGATCAATGATCACAGGAAGGGAAGGGGCAGTATATACAAGGGATTAGACTTCCTGGTACATCCAGTATATGGAATATGGAATGAAGGAGACTGTGCCGATTAGTAGGGGGACATTAGGGGCACTTGTCCTTGGGCAATTTTCAGATAGTACAGCAGTGAGTGCATTACTCAGCCATCATGGGGTCTGTTAGTCCTGCAAATCCATTGGTACTGTACCCTTTTCAGGTGGTGACCCATTCATCCCCCATTAGGGTGGAAATCCTAGACCCCCTTGGAGATCTTGGAAGGCCCCACCACTGAGTTTTCATGAGGAGGGGGCACAAATCTCTGTAGTTTCCCATCTGTTTTTGTATCCTGATCTGGCTGTGGAAGGAGCAGTGGAAGAAAGGGTGTGTGCGTGACAGAGAGAGTGCAGCATTTTTTTGAATATTAATGAGTCTTAATTTAATTGGCCTGCATAGTGTTCCAGTCGTCTTGAGTCAGAGTGCACATACACACTCACTGCAGCACATTTCCCACTCACAGCGTACATCTGGCAACGTCAACTTACTATTGTTCTTGCCCGCCTTACAGCTTCTAAGGCTCCCTCTGAAGAGTAAACAAATTACCTGGTGTTGGCTAATTATAGGCCAGATCAGCTGGGAGTACAGCCTCAGCCTTCCAACCACTTAAATATAGAAACCCCTTGTCCTGATCTGTTCAATCTGGAAATGTACAAGCAGGTGCTATTTAAAAAAAAACATTTTATTAATATATTCACAATGGTGCAAGCAGTGCCTTTTGAGTGAGTGAGTTCACAAACTGTGTATATTCTCCCCCTCCATTTGTCACCCAAACTATTAAAATCATCAGTACTGCTCTGTTATCAACTGGCAGGGGGGCATATGAGTGCAGGCGGCCCATGCACTCTTACTCCTTAAAAACCAAGCACCTCACAGCCGCTTCCCATAGCTGGCCTCAGTGTGGGATTCCAGGGTTCGATGCAAATCCTAGTCTTCAGAGTGGTAGCTATTAGCAGATCTAGGATTTTACAATGGGGGAGGCAGGGGTGGGACTTGGTATGCAAATTGTTTTTTTAAAACCTTTTTATAACCTGTAATTACCCTTTTGATTACATTTTCAATAAAAAATACAGATTATGCAGTTTTGGTAAGTGGTTTGAGAACTGGTCACATGGGGAGGGGAAGGATGTCAGCATATCAGCTGCATCCGATGGGAGGTGGCTGCCGCATCTGTTCCTCTCTAAATCCACCACTGAACATGATGCAGTGCTGAAGTGGCCCATATAAGGGATTTTAACACAAGTTCCAAGCTAACCGATGCAAACAGTGCTGTCTGTACCCAAACTTTAAAGAGGTACTACAGTCAAAATTTCTGGTATCAATACATTTCAGAATTTGGATCAGCATAGCCCCAGTAAGCCTCATGCCAAAAATGAGATCTCTAAGTTACTTTGTTCAAAAGTTACAAGTCATTTTACAATCCTAAATTCAATGCCTGATCAAAAAAGTCAGTTTCAGTGAAGAGCTGCTGCTGATGTCATCTCCAGAACTCAGAGTCTAGTCTTCCCTGTCAGCAAGCTTATATAACCTGTTTCTTCAAAGGCTGGAGTTCATGTGCAATAGTTTTCAAAAGTAAAACATTCAAAAAAACATTGCTACAAAAACTATATGTTTCACGTTTTGTAAAAAAGTTGACATGTGTATGTGACACTTGGCCAGCTGGTTGTGATTGTTCTATGATTTTGTAATATAAAAATGTAGTGTGTGATTATCCTCATAAGACAGCTGGGCTATGGGTGCTTCCCCCCCAGGTTTCAGTTAAAATGACAGGATATATATTAAACAGCAGATCTCTGTAATGTGATTAACTTCCAAGACATTGCATTGTATGGCCTGTTGCTGCTTTGAAGTGGAAATGAAATGGGACTTTATGAGTCTGCCAGAGGATGGAGATCATAAACTTTTTATGATGTCTTAGAGGAAAAACATGTTATCCCACTATGGTGTTAAAAGCTGTGAAACCCCTTTGACATCCTTGGAAACAGGAAACCACACAAGATTAAAGACAGTCATAATTTGGGAAATGAGTTTTTGCTGATGTCACCTTATTTAATATAGCTCCTGCTAGGACATCCTGTTTTTGTATAATTTTTATATTCTAAAAGGAGGAGCTAGATGGCATCATAGAAGGGGTGGAGACACAGAGTTTAAACTGTATTCTGTATTTCCACTGAGGGACATTTCTTTTTGGACTCTGTAGAAACAAGATCTCAGATCTAACTAAAGGTACTTGTAGAGGTATACATTAGCTAGAAAAAGTCTAACTGTATGTTGGTAGGAGTTTGTCTGGAGTTTCTTTTCTTTTAAGTGATTGTATGCTTTGTGATATAGTGTTCTGTGTTTACATTTTACATATTTTTTATCTATTGTTAAGTAAACCTCTTATTTTAAAGCGACTGCCTGGTGTGTCTTCCAAGTTCTTTCTTTTGCACGTGATGTATGAAGGGTTAAGATTGACAGCTGTTAATAAGCTTAATGGTGTTGCCAAACTGGGAAAAGGTAAGAATATACCTAAGGTCTTTTATAGAGTTTTAAGGGTTCATTCTGGATACCTTGTTAGGTGCCCTTAGGTGAAAGATATCTGGCATTCCCCCGAAGAGCAGATTATCTGAGCCTGTACATTTGGGTATGCTAGCATAAGGTTCACAGTTTGAATCCCCCCAGAACTTGAGACTAAAGATGATTCGGACCCAAAAGCAGAGAGGAGGGTTACCCTGTTCTGTTACCTGTTCACAATACTGTGCTCGGAAGTTGGCACTGTGGGAGCAGAGGGCCTGACCTGCTGAAAGTGGCGTTTGTGACAGATTGGTTGGCAGTGATGCAGATACTTTTGGTAACATAAGCTTTAACTGTTCACTGTGTCAGCTTGATACTGTACAGCTCACTTGCAAAATAAGGCAGTGATTTATTTTTAAAAAGGAAACAGAACTATATAATTTTGCTTACAGTCGAGTTCCTACTTGTTTTATTTTTTTTCTAAAGTGCAAGTTAGAGTAGTCGTAGCTAGGGAAGAAGATGGCTGCCAACTACAGCGGGCACACTGTAGACTACTTGAGGCAGTTGTACCAGGACAGAGGAGTCCTGTATGAGGTGAGAGCCACCAAGCAGAACCTCATGGATGCCCTGATGGCAGCAGATGCCCAGAGCATCAAGTCATAGACTGTGACTGTAAAGGACCAAATCTTGAGTGTGGAGGGGCCAGTGGCCAGTGCAGTGTCCAGAGCCAGAGAGGATGACAGCTGGGCTGGTGCCAGTGAAGGGCCACAGCAGCAGGAGAAGGTCACCAGCATTCTGGAACCATAGGCAATCAGGCTGCAGATTGAGTTGCGCAGAATGGAGCTGGAGTTCCAGGAGAAGAGGGAGTGAGAACAGCGACAGGCTGACCGGGAACAGCGGGAGGCTGACTGTGAAGAGCGTGAGTGCCAGCGAGCTGCGGAGGAGAAGAGGGAGTAAGAACAGCGAGAAGCTGAACGTGAGAAGTGTGAGCACTAGAGGCAACATGAACTGGAGAAGCTATGACTCCAACCACCAGCACCAGAGCAAGTAAGTGGCTTGGGTTTAACTGGAACTACAGGGCTGGGTTACAAATTGAATTCCAAATTGATAGCTGAATTTAAAGAGTGGGGGATATGGATGCCTTTTTAAATTCCTTTGAAAAAGTTTGTATTCAGGCTAAAATTCCTAGAGGGTCCTGGAGCTTCCAGCTATCTCTGCTACTTGCCGGGAAAGCTTGGGATGCATTGGGTCAGTTGGAAAGGCTTTGCCTGGAGTTCAGTGGCCAAGCAGCCAGACACTTCCACTTCCTGAGCTATATAAGCAGTTCCTCTCAGCCTCATTGTGAAGCATTTTTTCTTTGCAGCCAGAAGCTCTGTCGGTTTGTCCTATGAGCTGCTTGGGCCTCCCTGGCTGGCTGGGGCCTGCCGGCCCCCTTTGCTACTCCTGCTTGTCTCTGCTGGGTTTCTGTGTTTATATTCCTGCTTCTGACTTGTATTTTGCCTTCGGCTGTGTGTGCTTCTTTCCTTTTTTTGGGGGGGTAGCTTTGTTTCTAAGCTCCTAGCATACTGCTACTTAGAGCTCCTGCTACTGCTTTCAGTTACCTACAACTGTAGCCACTGCTGCTGTTTACTTTAATTACTATTGTACCTAGTTGTTGTGTTTTACCCTGCTCACCATGCTCAAACTACTGCAATGCAACTGCAATCATCTGTGTGTTTCAGCTCAGCCATAGCTGCTCCATGTTGCCTACTAAATTCTTTTCACCTGACACAGTTTACTCTGACCCTAGCTGTGCTGCTCATTCCTGCTCTCATTCTACTTGCAGCTTCATTGCACTGCCTGGCTACACCTGCTTTCAAGCATTGTCTCCCTGTTTCATTACAGTTACAACTCTGAGGTTAGCCAACTAAGCTCCTCCTGAGGCTGTTAATATAGCTTTGATATTAAAATTGCCTCGCCAATGAAAAATCCTCAGAGTACTTGTCACCTTGATTTGGCTATTCATGTCTGGCTGGCTTGCCCCCAATTCAGTGCTGTTAATGCTATACAGTATGTTATGCAGACCTCCGTGCAGGTCCACCTATCACTACTACTGCTTACTGACCTACGTGCAGGTCCACACTTGCTTATGCAACTGTTGCTCCTTGCTTATGCAAACCATTGCTTCATGCCTACTGCCATCCCTCGGCTTCAGCCTCTGGGATTCTGCTGTACTCAAACTGCATTCGGCCTTGCAAGGTCTCAGCATGCCATGCTCATTCAGCTCACCAGCTTTTCAGCTCTCAATTTCTGGGGCATGACAGCCATTCTATTCTGGTGCAGGGTTCCTGCAGCCGACGGTCTTGCTCTGCATTTAGTCCGCATCTCGAGCATGTCCAGCTTGGGGTGGGATTCTTCTCACCTGGCCCATAGCTGGGAATGTTCTTGCCCCAGGCTTGGCTTTAGCTGCCTGCTATGTGGCAGCAGCTCCTGGTGTAGAATTTAAGACTGGCGGTGAAGGGTGGAAAAAGTTACCTCCTTTGGCTCTAGTCTTCCACTATAACAGTTAGCCATTGACTTTAGTGGTTTCCCTAGTAAGGCACCTTCACCGCATTCTCCCTACGACTGCCTCTGGTTCACCTGGTTTGATTTAGGGGCAGGTAGGCCAGGTGAGTGCCTCAGCAGTTGTTGCTCTCCTTCTGTGCCTTGGATGCACGTATTGTTGCAGAGTTTTCTCGCAACCTTTCACGGCGTTCCCACTAGAGGGTTTGAGTGAGAGCCTTCCTCCAAATTGGAATATATTCCACCTCCCATTAATTGGGTTTTCCAAATTGTAGCTGCAGAACCGTCACTAACTAAATTATCCCAAGCCTGGAGGGAAGGCGACCTAGGCCTTGCATCCCCAGAGAGTTCCTCCTCATAGGGTTTTTTTTCTTTCCTCCGTTGCCTCAGGTCATAACACTTAGTCAGCATAGTTGTTTCTCCTAGTTTCTTTAGGTAGGTTCCGCTGTTGGATGGAGGTGGAGATGTCCTACCATTCCCTCTCTCCTTAGGGGATCCCCTAATCTCAATGTAAACCATCAGTAGCATGCTACACAAGCCTGGGTATTCATTACATTATCCAACTGAGCATCTCATTGCATTTTCAGGCTGCCTATGCTTCTCCACTACTATGTTTCAGTTACTGCTCCTATGTCACAGTTACCGCTTGCTCATATGCTTCATGTTGCCTCCTTTTTGGGGATGATACTACATTTCCTTTGGGGATTCCTAAGGTACCTTTAGCCATGGGAATCATCCCGTGGCACCTCTAGGGGTGGAACCCTCTCTGAGGGTTCCTTGCCTTCGTTCCCCTACAGGGTGGTAATTCCTCTGGAATAGAGAGTGCGAACTGCCAAAACCAAACTAACACAGTTGCACAAGCATAACACTATACTGGCTGCATAGGTAAGTGAAATGGAAAGGCTTTGCCTGGAGTTCAGTGGCCAAGCAGCCAGCCACTCTCACTTTTTGAGCTATATAAGCAGTTCCTCTCAGCCTCATTGTGAAGCATTTTTTCTTTGCCTCACCATCCTCTCCTCCTCCTCCAGCGGCAGCATTCTCTGCTTAGGGGGATTCCTAAGGTACCTTTAACCACGGGAATCATCCCATGGCACCTCTAGGGGTGGAACCCTCTCTGAGGGTTCCTTGTCTTCATACCCCTACAGGGTGGTAATTCCTCTGGAATAGAGAGTACGAACGGCCAAAACTAATCTAACACAGTTGCACAAGCATAACACTATACTGGCTGCGTAGGTCAGTGAAATGGACAATGACAGTAATGATTACAGCAAACTTAAAGCTGCACTTTTAAAGAAGTTTGATTTAACTGCTGAAGCCTACAGAATTAAATTCCATAAGCTCAGGAGAAGCCCTGATATGAACTATGAGGAGCTAGCCACAAAACAACATCAGTTTTTAAAACGTTGGTGGGAAGGAATTAAAGCAAACTCTGTAGATAAAATTGAAAATGCTGTTTTGTTAGAACAGTTTTTTTGGGCATGCCCAGCAGAGCTGAAAACCTGGCTGGAGGACCAAGATCCCAAAACAGTGCAAGAGGCTGCTGAACTCTCGGACAGTTATGCCCAAAGCAGACTTGCTCTGAGAGTGAATAGGGTGGGCATGCCAGCAAGAAAGGGAAAAGCGTGCCTTCAGGGCAGCTAAAACTCTCACTGCTTCCAATGAAACCAGTTAGCCCCAGGTTTCAAAGAAAAGAGTTCTCTGAGAAAAGAAATGAATGTTGGTTTTGTAAAGAAACTGGGCATATTGCCAGACAGTGTCCCAAAAGGGGAAACAATACGCAACAGAGGGCTAGGAAAGAAGTGGGTTGTTTGTGTGTCCCTGGAAGCATGCCTGTGAACATGAGGGAACACATGCACCCAGTCACAGTGAATGGTGTACAGACACAAGGGTTAAGGGACACAGGGGCATCCCTGACATTGGTAAAAGGGGATCTGGTAGAGCCTGGTCAGCTTATACTCAATAAATATGTCACTGTACAAGGTTTTACTGGTGAGGAGAAAACATTGCTCCTCGCTAGTGTTCTCCTAGACTGGGGTGAAATGGGGAACTGTGCAACAAGTGGCTGTAGCCAAAATGTTAGCAGTTGACATCATCCTTGGCAACAATCTCCAACAGGGGATGGTGTGTGCAGTTACCCGTAGCCAAGTGGGAAGGGAAAATTGTAGTTCCCTGGACCCCACAGAAGCCAGTGTGGAAATCACTGGGAGGCTGATTTCCTAGCGTGTGTCTCCTGATATGGAGACTAATGAATAGGGGGTAAACATTTCCCCAGTAGCAGTTAACCACACAGCTATGGAGGGTTACTCCGAAGAAGGAGGGGTGACCCATTCTCAGAGGGTTAGGGATGACAGTGATCCTGAATGCCCTGACACTAGTGCTAGGGACTCTAGTTTAGAGACTGAAGGGGACCTGTCCCATGCCTTGGGAATGTGTAAGGGGTTTGCAGCTGCTCAGAAAAGTGACCCTAGTCTAGAGAAGCTGAGGGCTTGGGCAGATTCTGACAGTGCACAGGGAGGTGATGGTAAACATAAGGTTTATTGGGAAAATGGACTGATGTATAGTCAGGATATGCAGACAGAGGGAAGGGTGATGGGCAGGCAGTTTGTCATTCCCCTGGGGTATCGTAAGCAGTTGCTCAAGATTATAGATGATATTCCCTTGTCTGCTCATCTGGGAATCGCGCGCACTATGCAGTGGTTGGACCAGAATTTCTATTGGCCCAACTTCACCCAGCAGGTGAAGGAGTTTTGTAGATCTTGTCACCAGTGCCAAGAAATAGGGAAGGCAGGTAAGAAAACACAAGCTGCCCTAATTCCATTGCCCATAGTGGAGGAGCCATTCCAGAGGATGGGAATGGATATTGTGGGACCTTTAAATATCCCCAGCTCCTCCGGGAAGAGGTTCATCCTGACTGTGGTGAATTATGCCACCTGGTACCCCGAGGCAGTCACCCTATCCTCATTGAGGACAGACATAGTGGCAGATGCCTTACTTGGGATTTTCTCCTGTGTTGAGTTTCTGCAGGAGATTATCACTGATCGAGGGGGTTCCTTCATGTCGGACCTGATGAAATGTTTGCGGGAGAAGTGTGGGGTGGTGCTGAGATACATGACACCTTATCACCCACAAGTCAATGGGCTTGTGGAATGATTTAACGGTACCCTGAAGTCAATGTTCCAAGCGTTTGCTGAACAGCATGAGAGGGACTGGGAGAAATACCTTCCCCACCTGTTGTTTGCATACAGGGAGGTGCCCCAAGAGTAGACAGGATTTTCCCCCTTCGAACTCTTATATGGACGCCAGGTATGTGGGCCCCTAGACTTGATCAGGGAGAACTGGGAAGGCAAGCACACCACCTAGGGAACTCCCATAGTGGATTACATCCTTAGGTTTAGGGAAAGGCTGAAGGAGCTTATGGGGACAGCCCCAAACAACCCGGCAGCTGCCCAACAGAAACAAAATGTATGGTACGACTGCAGAGCCAGAGCTCGCTTGTACATGTTGGGTCAGGAGGTCATGGTCCCTATTCCAGTCTGGAAAGACAAGCTGCAGGCTGAGTGGGCAGGACCATGCAAAGTAGTTAGGAAGGTAAATGACGTGAACTATATCATAGAGTTACCTGACTGAAGACAGACAGAAAGGATGTATCATGCAACATGATGAAGCCATATGCTAATAGGGCTGCCATGGTGTTTGCAGTATGTAGTCCTGGGGAGAGGACGGATGAAGGAGACCCCCTTCTGGACTTGCTAGAAGAAAGCAAGCAGGATTCCTCTGTGGAGGCAGTTAAACTGTCTCCCCAGCTGGCCCCAGATAAAATCCAGGAAGTAAGGAAAGTTTTTTTTTTTTTTTGATGTTATTTCTCAGGAGCTCCGGCTACGCCCCCCCACACTCTGCCGTTCCTCCGGCGCCATCTCCGGACATGAGACCCCCTCCCTTCAGCACCCTGTGACTTACCCTTCGCGGCAGGGTGGGGGGGAGCGACTCAACCCACCCGAACGAGTCCATGCCAGGGAGGCGTCCTCCGGGAATGGCGACGGTGACGTCGTGCTGCCAGGCTCAATTTTTTCCAATTTTTCTCGGCGGGCATGGTGTGCAATGGCCAGCGACTGAGTCTGCTTGCGGCCTGTGCACACACTAGTCAAGCATCTGCCGCGTCCGCCTCCCCTGTCTCTCTTGGGCTGCGTGCTGTCGATCCCCAGCCTCCGCTAAGTCAGGCAAGCACCGGCCTCATCCCCACCCCAGAGATGGAGAGCAGTCCTCTGGATGCTCGATCCATCTCCTCCCCACCGACTCCGACAACCCATGCTCATTCCGAACATGGGTCGCCGGCATGGCGCGAGGTGTAGCGACCAGCACCTCAACCCTCAGCGCCACCGGGCCGGCATAAGGAAAGTTTTAGCAAACTTTGCCCCCCTGTTTAGCGCCAAGCCTGGACTAACTTCCTTAGTGACACACGATGTGGAGACAGGGACACAGATGCCCATACGGCGGACAACATATCGGGTGTCAGAGGGTGTCCAAAAGGACATTAGGAGGGAGGTGGAGGACATGCTTGGCTTAGGGGTAATCCAGAGATTCCACAGCCCCTGGGCCTCACCCGTAGTCCTTGTGCCCAAGCCTACTCATTTCTGCGTGGACTGAATGCAGTCACAAAGTCAGATGCCCACCTGATGCCCGGACGGATGAACTCCTGAACAAGTTGGGAGGGGCGACCTACCTTATGACTATTGACCTGACCAAGGGGTATTGGCGGGTAGAGTTAACGGACAGAGCTAGGAAGAGGCTGGCCTTCATCACTCCGATAGGCTTATTTGAATTTAAAGTAATGCCTTTCAGAATGAAGAATGCTCCTGCCACTTTCCAAAGGTTGGTGAACCAGGTGTTAAATGGTGCAGAGGAGTATGCCATGGCATACCTAGATGACATTGCCATCTTTAATGCCAGCTGGGAGGAACACCTGTCCCATCTTAGGGAAGTGCTGGGCAGGATACAGAGGGCTGGACTCACTGTCAAAGCTGAGAAGCGCTAGGTGGCCATGGTTGAAGTGACACACCTTGGGCATGTTGTAGGCCAGGGGCAGCTTCATCTTAACCAAGTAAAAATAGAGGTGATCAAGGCATGGCCCAAACCAGAAACACAGAAACAGGTCAGGAGTTTTCTTGGGACAGCAGGGTACTATAGGAAACTTGTACCCAATTACAGTGCCCTGGCTGCTTCCCTATCTGACATAGTAAAGAAAAAGATGCCTAAGAAAATTACATGGGAACCAGCCTGTGAAAAAGCATTTGCCAGACTGAAGGAGGCACTGTGCAGTGCTTCTGTATTGAAAGTCCTGACTATAGCAGACCCTTTATAGTTCAGACTGACTCCTCAGACATGGGTATTGGGGCAGTACTGAGTCAGACATCCAACCAAGGGAAAGATCACACGGTAGTGTAACTGAGTAAAAAGTTACTTCCCAGGGAGCAGGCGTACTCTACTGTAGAAAAAGAGTGTCTTGCCATAGTATGGGCCTTAAAGAAGTTAGAGCCAAACTTATATGGGTAGCATTTTGTGGTACAAACTGACCACAACCCCCTGGTTTGGCTGACGCAAATGGGAAAAACTAATGGTAGACTGTTAAGATGGAGTCTTGCCTTACAAGGGTATGACATGACAATCTTACATAGGGCTGGAGCGACCAGTCAGAACAGCAATGGCTGGTCACGTCTTTATGAGGAGTGAACTGATTTGGGAAGCTCATCCCAGGCAGGGGATAGAGCCCCCAGATTCAGTCTAGGTGGGGAGGATTGTGACACTTGGCCAGCTGGTTATGATTGTTCTATGATTTTGTAATATAAAAATGTAGTGTGTGAGTGTCTCCATAAATTAGCTGGGCTATGGGTGCTTCCCCCCCCCAGGTTTCAGTTAAAATGACAGAATACGTATTAAACAGCAGATCTCTGTAATGTGATTAACTTCCAAGACATTGTATTTTATGGCCTGTTGTTGCTTTGAAGTGGAAATTAAATGGGACTTTATGTGTCTGCCAGAGGATGGAGATCATAAACATTTTATGATGTCTTAGAGGAAAAACATGTTATCCCACTATGATGTTAAAAAGCTGTAAAACCCCTTTGATGTCCTTGGAAACAAGAAACCACACAAAATTTAAGACAGTCATAATTTGGGAAATGAGTTTTTGCTGATGTCACCTTATTTAATATACCTCCTGTTTTGTATAATTTTTATATTCTAAAAGGAGGAGCTAGATGGCATCATAGAAGGGGTGGAGACACAGAGTTTAAAGTGTATTCTGTATTTCCACTGAGGGACATTTCTTTTTGGACTCTGTAGAAACGAGATCTCAGCTCTAACTAAAGGCACTTGTAGAGGTATACATTAGATAGAAAAAGTCTAACTGTATGTTGGTAGGAGTTTGGAGTTTTCTTTGCTTTTCTTTTAAGTGATTGCATGCTTTGTGATATAGTGTTCTGTGTTTACATTGTATATATTTTTTATCCATTTTTAAGTAAGCCTCTTATTTTAAAGAGAATGCCTGGTGTGTCTTCCAAGTTCTTTCTTTTGCATGTGATGTATGGAGGGTTAAGATTGACAGCTGTTCATAAGCTTAATGGTGTTACCAAACAGGGAAAATGTAAGAATATACCTAAGGTCTTTTATAGAGTTTTAAGGGTTAATTTTGGATACCTGTTTAGGTGCCCTTAAGCGAACGATATCTGGCATCCCCCCGAAGAGCAGATTATCTGAGCCTGTACATTTGGGTACTCTAGCATAAGGTTCACAGTTTGAAACCCCCCAGAACTTGAGACTAAAGATGATTCGGACCCACAAGCAGACAGGAGCGTTACCCTGTTCTATTACCTGTTTACAATACTGCACTCAGAGGTTGGCACTGTGGGAGCAGAGGGTCTGATCTGCTGAGAGCGGTGTTTGCAACAGTGTATTTTTATTTATTTATTTATTTTGGTGCCTTTATGTTGTGGTCCTTTTTTCCAGGGTTGCTGAGGACTGGACCATAGCACACTGCAGTGAGGTTTAATTTCCATTTCAGTTTATTGTTTATACTGGAAAAGCACGTGAGCAAAATGTCCTGTTTTCATTGGTGAGGGTTGCAGACTGAATAATTTTCTGATGTGGTAGAAGGATGTGATCATTCACACCTGTCATTCGACTTGAGGTGATTTCTCAGGATGGCACTTTAAAATAATTATTCCACCTCCCTGTAAATGGAGGTGGGAGAGGTAGTGCTGTTTTGAAATATGAGTTTCTATGCTGTAGCCAGCTCAGCCAACCTAGGGCCAGATATTCAAAACTTTGGCCTGGGGCAAAATTAGCACTGCACAGTGGGCAAAATTAGCCCAGAACCATTTGCACACCATGTTCAAAGGAATAGCCCTGAGGCTAAATGAGTTGAATGAAAGCGTGCAAATGAAGGCGTGCAAACAGGGCTGAGAGTGCAGTGCAACAATAGCCCAGCGAATAAGACAGCACTGACTATAGCAACCGAGAGCAGTGCAAACTGCAACAGCAGCCCAGTGCACACAGAGGTGAGTGAGGTAAGGCTGAACAATGTGGGCAACATGTGCTAGCAAAGCAGTGGAGCACAACAGCAAACAACAGTGCAGGCCAAATATTGCAGAACCATGTAAAGGAACATTACAGTATTGTGCTGCGCTAACACATTTGCGCAGCGCTGACACGTTTGCCGGCACAATCCAGTTTGCCCGGCACTAAAGTTTGCTATAACATGGGCAAACAGCCACATTAGCATCTCATTACAGCCTGCTTTGCATGTGGATTGCTCAGTGCTATAACATGGTGCACACAGCTCCCCATGTAGGTCCGACTGGAATTACAGATTGGTAGCCATGTTTCTTTCTGTGCTCAGAGCTCCACCTGTAGGTCTGACTGGTATTACAGGTCGGTTGCCACATTCATTGTGCGGTCACAGAACATTAACTGCAGTCTTGGTTTGGACACAGATGCAAAGACTAATGTGACTCAGGGGAGTGGCACTACAGGAATGGGTGGGCATGCTACATGCCATAGGAAAATCGTTGTTCCTACCACAGTGTTTCTCAGATGGTACAGTACCATAATAGGCAATACTGTGACATACACAGCAATGCCTGCGATGTGTCAGGCAACAGTGACTGATGCTATCCACACAATGACAAGCACAGCTGGAAGGTGTGGTCTGACAGTGGACACCACAGTCATACTGTCCTGTGACCTTCATGTGCTGCACCAGTGGCATGGGATCACCACACTACCATACACATGGCTGTCTGTGTGTGCAGGCATCCCAGACAAGTGTAGGGTATGTGCCTGGGGGGGGGGTGCCACACAGACCGTCATAATGGCACACTGCTGTCAGGAGCAGTCCCATCAGTGGAGCATGTGCACTGTGTGGATGGCCCCAGCTGTGTGGTAGTACCTACTATGTGGTGCAGTCTGGCCAACTGTACACCTCCCCTCAACCCCCTCCATTCTCCCAGTGTAGCATGTGTCTGCTGGATTGTGTTGGTGTACCCCAATGGGGGATCAGGAGGTTTGTGCTGCATGGATGCATTGCCATGGTATCCACTGGGTGCTGGGACACCCACTAATGCCTGGCAGGGTTAGGACTGGTGCCAGATGACGGCAACACGGGTGGTGCCATCTGTGTGCAGCATGTATCTGCCATGTATGTGTTCTGTTCATTGTTTTTTATCACCTTGTTCACCAGATAAGCACACTGGGCCAAGGCCCAGTGCTAGGAATGAGCCGGAGCCACTAACTGTGTGGCTGAAATGCAATGGCATACAATAAAGACATACAATGCACAACACACAATACACAAATATTACATTAGGTACACATTACAATTCAGTACATTACAATACTGTACAAATAGTTTGTTGCTGCAAGTGGTGTTCTAGTTCAGTTGTAACATTTACATGAGTGTTCACTTCACAGCACTGTTGTGGCATTGCATTCCACAGTTTGTGTGCCTGTGCATATGCAGTGGCTCAGGGTGGCTGTCCGCCCACACTGCCTCCTCACTGGATGCATACAGCCTTGTTCCCTGGTGCTGCTATATCCACACACACCCCCATCCTGGGTTTGCCTGGCATTAAGATCACCTTTTCTTGGGCTCTACATGTTGCGCTAACGCACGTTGTGTGGAGCTATACTTTTGAATATACCGATGCACCTGTATGCATGTCCCTGCCCCTCATTTTGCACTATGCATATATTATCTCATGGCGTTCATGCTATCATGTTGGCCTTTTGAATATAGCACTCCGGTGCAAATGTGGTGCAATTGATTTGCGCCAGGCACAAAGTTTTAAATATCTGGCCCCTAGTGTTTTTGTCCCGATAGGCTGTTACTTAACCTACACTCAGACTCATCTATATTGTATTCCACATTAAAATAATAATTTTACCAGGGATAACACTTCCACCACTAGCAGGAATTAACACGTATTAGGCCCCTGTTAAAGAACACCTTCTATGATGGTCCAAAAAGTTACATTTTGTAGTCATTATATGCAGTACTAGACCAGAAAGGGTGTGTGTTATTTGTTATTTTTGGCCAAGGTTTACTCTGCCTTCCATAATTTGAATTTGTTTTTGAGCCCTGCTGCACTTACCTTTGCTGTTCAGCTGCTGGGCTGCTGGCTCCCGATGGCATCGCTGTAGGGCAGAGGAGTGACTCACACTGTGTAGTACAGTGCAGTCACAGCAGTTTTGCAAGGGAAAACTACCAGTACTCAATGTACATACTATATTCTCCAATACACCCTGTTAGCAATGCGTTATGCCAAAATCCAAATGCCTTGTCAGTATGTTTTTTTTTTTAAATTGACTTTCTTCTACCTTGGTAACAAAGCATGGGGACTGAGAGAAAATGGAGTTCCTGTCAGCATCTTTTCCAGTCCTTTTGACTTTCATGCAAAAAGTACCCTATTTTGTGAAAGACAGGGCATGAAACTTAAAAGAACAGGAGGCTGACTTTCACCTGCTAGTAAAATACATCTTATTTTGTTGAGAGATAGAGAGGGATTGAGACTTAGAGCACCTTTCCCAGTTCTTTTGACTTTCATGCATATATTACCCCTTCTTGCACTGATTCTGGAACTGCATTTCATTAATTTTGCAGAATGCAAAAACTAACTGCAGAGGACAGTAATGAAATACAATTCCAGAATCAATGCAAGAAGGGATAATTTATGCATGAAAGTCAAAAGGACTGGAAAAGGTGCTCTTTAAAACTTATTATAAAGCAGACACTGACAAACAGCAGTGAAGTTAACAACATTATGCAATACTAGTAGCAATACAGATTCCTAACAGACACAGTAGAGTGGCACGCCAAATGATATCAGCAGCCTGGAGGCATGCTGACTCAGCATTCAGCAGCCCTGGAGAAATAATAAATGAACCACATCAAAAAGGCATTAAACATATGAATTTGTCAGCTTTGCTCCGAAACCTGAAACACACATAGTTTTCATAGAAATGTTTTTTGAATGTTGCTGCCTCTTTTACTTGTAAAAACCATTGCACATGATTTTTAAAAGGAACACTGTCAACCCCATTAGGTCTCAAAGTGTCCCTAGTTTAAACAAGCATTTGTCAATGCCAAATGTTGATTGCTTATATGTGCTGCTTAGGTATGTGGAAGTGAAAGTACGATGCCTAAGAACTGTCATGTGGCTCCCCCCACCAAGACATCCACTGTGTCCTTCTGTTCAGTATTCACAGAAGAGGGTGAGGGGGAAGGACCACCACAGCAGTACAGCAGTTGCAAAGGCATGAAGAGGTGGACAATAATCCATTCACAGGCAGAAGAATCCTGCAGAAGGTGAGTAAATGAAGGTGGACAAAGCGATGGGACCAGATGGCATACATCCAAGAATATGAAAAGAACTGTGAAGGGAAATAGCAGTACCTGTGGCAGCCATATTCACTGAGTCATTCAACAGAGGGGTGGTGCCAGAGAATTGGAGGAGGGCGCATGTGGTCCCTCTATAGAAATTCAGCAGTAGAGAGGAGGCGGGGAACTATGGGTCAGTCAGCCTCACTTCAGTAGTGGGGAAGATCATTGGTTAAAGAAAGGTTGTGGGCATGTAGAAGCCATTGGAGCCCAGGGCCATAGACAACATGGATTCACAGTGGGGAGGTCATGTCAGACAAATTTGGTTGATCTCTTTGGGTGAAAAAGGAAGTAAATCAGGGTGGGGCAGTGGACAACGCTTACCTTGATGTAAGCAAAGCATGTGACACTGTCCCACATAGGAGGCTGATAAAGTAGCTGAGTAGAGTGGGCATGGGGGAAAGTGTGGTAAAGTGGGTTAGAAACTGGGTAAGAGACAGGAGGCAGAGAGTGGTGGTAAATGGGGCGCAGTCAGAGGAGAGGGGGTGACCAATGGGGTGGTGCAGGGATTGGTCCTGGGGCCAGTCCTGTTCAATGTCTTCATTAGTGACATTGCAGAAGGGGTGAAGGGAAAGGTCTGCCTGTTAGCAGATGACATTAAGATCTGTAACACAGTGGACACCCCAGAGGGGGTGGAGAAAATGAGGAGGGACATGGGGAAGGTTGAGAAATGGTCTGAGGACTGGCAACTGAACTGTACTTCAAAAAAGGGCAAACGCATGGACCTGAGACACAGAAACCCTGGGGAGAGGCACAGAAGGGGGGAGGAGGGAGTTGGTGATAGTGACAAAGAAGGAAAGGGACCTGGGGGTTCTTATCTCAGATGACCTGAGAATGTCAAAGTGGTAAGGCATCTGGGAGGGCCAGTGACATGCTGGGGTGCATAGGCAGGGGTATCACCAGCAAAAGGAGGGAGATGAGTGATGCCATGATATAAAGAAGCCATGGTCAGGCTTCACTGGAGTATGTGTGCAGTTCTGGAGGTCGCACCTTCGTAAGGATATTAACAGGCTGGAGATGGTCCAGAGAAGTGCGAATGAGATGGTACAGAGCTTGCAACACAAGACTTATGAGGAGAAATTAAGGGACCTCAATATGCACTCACTGGAAGAGAGGAGGGAAAGAGGGGATATGATAGAAACATTCAAGTACCCAAAGGGTATAAATAGAACTACTGAGAAACAGGAGACAGTTGCTATAGGGATATGTGCCAGCTTCTGTGTGATATTCTTATGTTGTTATAAATCTGTAATCTCCAGTATTTCAGTAATCACGTGACCACACTGCCTTCTTTAGGCAATTTTATGCTGGATGATGCCTGGTGTCAGATGGCAGACAGAGGGCTCACCAGATTGTGTTGCCATTTGAAAAACTTCATAGAGTGTTCTTTTACTGGTAAGCATTTTGGAAAGCTGGTGAAGGTCTCACAATTTTTATTATGATTTTATCTCCTTATGTCTGTCACCTTTGGTCCCCCCATTCCCACACCCCAACAGTCATCAGTGGTCACAGCTTCAGCCTTCTTCTTGTCAAAATGGTGGGTGAGAAACACAGAAACATACAAGTTGCCGGCACATAAGGACCGCTTGGACCACCTACTCTGCCCATTTCCCTACCTGATGGATGAGCTGCAGATTCTAGTTAAACAGCTTTCTTCTTCCTATCCCCCAGTAGAATTGCCTTATGTCTGTCTGTTAGCAGCTGCCTTCACAGTCTGTGAAGCCTGACGTCTTTCAGTGCCACTTTTTGGTCATCTTCCAACACAGGCGAGGTGCTGCCAGCCCAAAAGTAACTCAGGACAAGCAGGTTTCAAAGTGGGCAGGAAATGGAGTGAGCAAGAATCAAGTACTCATTCAGATGTGGTGTCGATTTTAAGATCAGCATACTGGTGTGGACACTGCAAATAGAACCCCAGCTCTTTAAGCAGCCTTATGAAGAGTAAAGGCTCCTCGAAGCACTGGGGTTCTGTTTATTGCAGTGTTAGTGGGCTGCATCTAATTCAGTAATTTACTGTAGCTTATATGGATGTATGGTAGGCCAACTTTAAATAAACACTGCACCTGAATTAACACATGATGCAATAGAAATATAGAATTCGTCAGCAGAAAAGGACCACTCAGCCCACCCACTCTGGCCAAGTGTTCTCTACCTACGTGTAACTCCTGCCTGTATATGTTAGTACATGTCTTATTCTGCTTGCGTCCATCAGGACCTTCTTGTGAATGAGCTTACTTAATGGATTTTTCCTGCAATGAACTTGAACCTACTCCACATCCACGGCCCTATTGATCTCCGTTGTCCCCCTCCTTCTCCTTTCTGTAATATACCCCTATGTTTATCCCATGCATACTTAATGCCCCATATCATTTTAGCTTCCACCACTTCTGGCAGTCTGTTCTAGGCATCTACCACCCTTCCAGTAAAGAAATATTTCTTCACATCTATCCTGAATGCCTCCCCCCCCAGTTTCATTGTATGACCCTTGGTTTAGGTGCTCATCCTCATCTGAAGGAAACTCCCCAACTGTACCCTCTTTACCCCTGTGAGGTACTTTGTAGGTCTTGATCTTGTCACCTCTCGGCCTCCTCTCTTCGAGTGTACATGTTGAGATTCTTCAGCCTTTCCTTGTAGGGATTCCTGTGAAAATTCTGAACCATTTTAGTTGCCCTCCTGTGGAAAACCTCCACCTTATGTCCTTTCTGAAGTGTGGACTCTAAAACTGGACACAGTACTCCAGCTGGGGGTATACCAGGGAGTGATACAATGGCAGCACAACATCCCTCCTCCTCCTACTGGAGATGCCAGTCCTTATGCACCCCAGAATTCAATTTGCCTTGCCCATAGCCTTGTCACACTGTACTGCCATCTTGGAGGTCCTCTGATATAATAACCTCAAGGACCCTTTCATGTCTAGTGAGTATCAGTACCTCCCCCCCCCCATCCTATACCCAACATCGGGGTTCCTATGCCCTAGGTACATGATCTTACACTTGTTGGCATTGAACCCCAAGTAAGTAAGAAAATGGAACTGATTTGAATGAATTGCAGGCTTTTAAGCATCTTTTTGAGGAGAGTGTATGTGTGTTTGGGGGGCTGTGGTACCGGCAGTAGCTCCAAGAATGCCACCGACTTCTCCACCCCCTCACACTGCCTGCCCAAGTACTCAAACCTCCGCCTCAGTACTTCCACAGTGTTCCCCAAGTCATTTGTAGCCACATGCAACAGTAAATGAGGGTTCTTCTTGCCCATTGCTGCATACTTGAGCAGTGCCTGCCCTGCCCCTCCTGCATGCAACCTGCAATCCAAATATGGGTGTGCCTTTCCCCCTTTCTGCCTCATCTCACCCATTTCAATATAGAATCCCCCAGGATGAGTACCCCCCACCCCTTACCCCCTTTCCCTTCTGATGCCCCTTCCACCATCCCAGTATTTGTTCTTCCCTGTCCCTTATCCCTGCCAACTGCACCCTCTGTGAATCTATATCTGTACCCCCTATTTCTGCCTCACCCCTTTTCCCTGCCTTATTCATCCCATCCCCCTTGAACCCCTTCCCAGCCTGACTACTTCCTACTGGGCTTCCCATGTCGAGCTCCCCTCCTCCTCTGCTGATTTCCGACCCCTCTCCTATCCCCACTATTGTCGATTTAGGGCCCCCATTCCCTTCTACCCCGATAGTGATGCCCTCCCATCCTTCCCCTTTCCTGTAGCCTTCTCTCCTGCAGTAACCACCCCCTCCTTCCTTACTAGCTCCCTTCTACCCTTTTGTCCTCGCTATCTCTTCCCCTACCTGTTGCCATCCCTCTCATGCCTCGCTTGTCCTCCCCCCTTCAGTATGTCCCTTTCCCCCTCTCTGTCCCATAGCAGAGGTTTGAATCTATCTGTAATTGATACCTGTCCTACATCTCGTCCCCCTATCAGTTCCCCCCTCCTACTTGTTCCCCTCCATACCACCCCTGGTGCCTCCCTACCCGCAGCCATCTGCTCTCTCCCCTGGTACTCCTTGTGGTGTCTTCCTCCCCCATCAGGAGGCAGCCCCAGCCTCGCCTCGGGCACCTCCTTCTCCTCCTTTCTTGCTAGTGCCTCTGATACTGGGGTCGGTTTGAGTCCCTAGTTATTCTTTCTCCATCCCCCTTTGCCATCCCCTATTCCCCCCCTCAGGATGCCTATCATACTCATCTGCCCTGCCACTTACACTCCTCCTTAACCTCCACAGTTCCTCCCTCAAACTAGCCAGTCATCTACAGACCATACACCCCCCATCCTCCAAGCCAAGTCCAGGATCATGGCACACCCACACCGTCTACACCCTTCCAAAGATGCCTGCCTTAGTGACATGTGGCACCTGCCCCATTGTGGCCCCCATATTATGCTAGGGGCTCTAACTCCCAGGTTCTGTACCCTACTACAACTGGTAGGCCCCTATTTATTCAAATTCCTGTTCCCCCCACACTAATACCCCTACTGACCCCTTGCCGACGGGGGTAATTCAGGCTCAAATGTCATCCGTTAGACACTGTATTGCTGTAGCAATCCTAAAGCCTCCTTGTCCGGTTTTCACCCTTCAGCTACCATGCTTTTTGATCTCGGCTCTCATATAAATTCACTTAGCCCAGTTACAAATCCTATTGCACTCCAAGTATTACTCAGTTCAGTTAGAGAAACAAACAGAACAAATAAATATGTATTATTATGGGAATCATAACAGTATAGCTCAGTTCTTAGCTCAGTTAGAGAAAGAAACAGAAGAAGTAAATCTGTATTATTAAAGCAATCCTAAAGCATCCAGTCATTGCTTTGTATCCACTCAGAACTCTGCTGTAATAGGAACCACAGAGGACCGGGCGAGGAGATGGTGGGCAAGTGTAAAGTCAGCAGAGCTCCATTGAGCTCACTCCCCTCTCTCCACTCGCTCATTCCATTCTCCTGGTGGTGCAGGCTGCCCTTTTGTACTGGGCTCCTGCCTGTGTTGGCGCCTTTTTCACCACAAAGAAATCCGCGACCAGTCCTGACAGAGCTCTCTGAGTTCCTCACTCTCCTCTGTCTTTCGCTTGTTCTGTTTCTCCACCGCTGCAGACTGCCCTTTTGTACTGGGCCCTGCCTGCACCGATGCCTTTTTCTGCCCACAAAGAAATCCGCAGCAGTCCCAACAGAGCTCCATTGACCTTGCTCACTCCCCCTCTCTCACTCGCTCGTTCTGTTTCTCCCAGCGCTGCAGGCTGCCGTTTTGTACTGGGCTCCTGCCTGCATTGGCACCTTTTTCTGCCCACAAAGAAATCAGCACCACTCCCAACAGAGCTAAGTTGAGCTTGGTTTCTCCCCCCTCTCACTCGCTCGATCCTAATCTGTCCCAAACACTGATTTCCCAAAGCGACTGCGGTATTCTGTGCCAGAAGCATGAAAACACATTTTGGCCAGAATGTGAAAAATGACAGCTGTACTGTTCATAAGGAGGTGTGAAAAAATGCCAGTGTTGAAAATGTGGCGTGAAAATATTACCGATTTGCGAAGTTACAAGGGTGCATGGAAACTGCACAACGCATGCTCGTAACACAGTCATTTAATGGACTTTCATCACAAAATGTTCAACAAAGGCATTTTAGGACCTCTGCTCATGAACAGTGTCACGATGGTTTTCTTAATGTGTTCAGAACACTGATTTCCCACAGCAACCGTACTATTTTGCGCCGGAAGTGTGAAAATGCATTTCAGCCAGGATATGAAAAATGACAGTTGTAATGTTCATAAGGAGGTGTGGAAAAATGCTAATGTTGAAAATCTGGAGTGAAAATATTGCAAATTCGCGAAGTTACGAGCGTGCATAGCAGCTGTGGAACGCCGCTCGTAAAACAGCCATTTTTTGGATTTTTTCTACCAAATTTATTACTCAGCTCAGTTAGAGAAATACACAGAACAACTTAATCTATATTATTAGAGCAATCCTAAAAGTATCCAGTCATTGCTTTGTCTCCACTCCAGAAACCCTGCTGTAATATAGGACCACAGAGGACCCTGGGCGGAAGGCGGGGCAACTCTAAAGTTCCGGCACAGCTCCATTGAGCTTGCTCACTCTGCCTCTCTCACTCGCTCATTCTATTTCTCCCAATGTTGCAGGCCGCTCTTTTGTACTGGGATCCTGCCTACTTTGGTGCCTTTTTCTGCTCACAAAGAAATCTGCAGCAGTCCTGATACAGCTCTGTTGAACTCACTCACTCCCCTGTCTCTCGCTCGTTCTGTCTCTCCCCACACTGCATGCAGCCCTTTTGTACTGGGCACCTGCCTGTGTTGGCGCCTTTTTCTGCCCACAAAGAAGTTCACAGCTGTCTTGACAGAGCTCCGTTGAGGTCGCTCACTCCCCATCTCTCACTTGCTCATTCTGTTTCTCCTGGTGCTGCAGGCTGCCCTTTTGTACTGGGCTCCTGCCTCCGCTGATGCCTTTTTCTGCCCACAAAGAAATCTGCAGCAGTCCCAACACAGCTCCATTGAGCTTGCTCACTCCCCCTCTCTCATTCGCTCATTCTGTTTCTCCTGGCGCTGCAGGCTGCTCTTTTGTGCTGGGCTCCTGCCTGCATTGGTGCCTTTTTCTGCCCACAAAGAAATCTGCAGCAGTCCTGACAGAGCTCCGTTGAGCTTGCTCACTCCCCCCTCTCACTCGCTTGTTCTGTTTCCTCATGGCGCTGCAGACGCCCGCTTTGTACTGGGCTCCTGCCTGCATGGCGCCCTTTTCTGCCCACAAAGAAACTGGAGCAGTCTCAACAGAGCTCTATAGTTCGCTCACTCTCTCACTGCTTGTTGTAAGTCTCACCGCCAGGCTGCCCTTTGTACTGGGCCCCTGCCTGCACCGATGCCTTTTTCTGCCCACAAAGAAATCTGCAGCAGTCCCAACAGAGCTCCGTTGACCTCGCTCACTCCCCGTCTCTCACTCGCTCATTCTGTTACTCCCAGCACTGCAGGCTGCTGTTTTGTACTGGGCTCCTGCCTGCGTTGGCACCTTTTTCTTGCCCACAAAGAAATCTGCATCCCTCCCAACAGAGCTAAGTTGAGCTTGGTCACTCCCCCTCTACTCGCTGGAGTCCTAATCTGTCCCAAACACTGATTTCCCAAAGCGTGGCGGTATTACTGCGCTGGGCTGGCTTATTTGTGGGGATGCTTGAAAAATTGCAGCTATTACTGTTCATGAGGAGGTGTGAAAAATGCCAGTGTTGAAATCTGGTGTGAAAATATTACTGATTGCGAGATTTACAAGGGTGCGTGAAACTGCCAACAGCATCGTAACACAAGTCATTTTATGGACTTTCATCACAAAATGTTCAACATAGGCATTTTAGGACTCTCATGACTTTGAAGCATCACTGTCAATTTTCTTAATGTATTCGACGCTGATTTCACAGCGACCGCACTATTTTTAGCGCCGGAGGTGTGAAAATGCATTTTGGCCAGGATGTGAAAAATGACAGTTGTACTATTCACAAGGAGGTGTGGAAAAATGCTAATGTTGAAAATCTGGAGTGAAAATATTGCAAATTCGCGAGGATTCACAAGCGTAGCAACTAAATATGCAACACCGCTCATAAAACAGCTATTTTTGGAATTTTCTACAAATTTATTACTCAGCTCAGTTAGAGAAATAAACAGAACAACAATCTATATTATTAGAGCAATCCTGAAAGTATCCAGTCATTGCTTTGTCTCCACTCCAGAACCCTGCTGTAATATAGGACCACAGAGGACCCTGGGCGGAGAAGTAGGCAACTCTAAAATTAACGCACAGCTCCCATGAGAGCAGCTCCTCTGCCTCTCTCACTCGCTTATTCTATTTCTCCCGACGCTGCAGGCTGCTCTTTTGTATTGGGCTCCTGCTTGCATTGGCACCTTTTTCTGCCCACAAAGAAATCTGCAGCAGTCCCGACACAGCTTTGTTGATCTCACTCACTCCCCCTCTCTCATTTGCTCATTCTGTCTCTCCCGGCACTGCAGGCTTCCCTTTTGCACTGGGATTCTGCCTGTGTTGGTGCCTTTTTCTGCCCTCAAAGAAGTTCATAGCTGCTCCGACAGAGCTCCGTTGAGGTTGCTCACTCCCCCTCTCTCACTTGCTCATTCTGTTTCTCCTGGTGCTGCATGCTGCCCTTTTATACTGGGCTCCTGCCTCCACTGATGCCTTTTTCTGCCCACAAAGAAATCCGCAGCAGTCACAACACAGCTCCGTTGAACTCGCTCACTCCCCTCTCTCTCTCTCACTCATTCCATTTCTCCCGGCACAGCAGGCTGCCCTTTTGTACTGGGCTCCTGCTTCCATTGGCGCCTTTTTCTGCCCACAAAGAAATCCGCAGCAGTCCTGCTAGAGCTCCGTTGAGCTTGCTCAGTCCCCCCCCACTCGCTTGTACTGTTTCTCCCACCACTGCAGGCTGCCCTTTTGTACTGGATTCCTAACTGCAGTGATGCCTTTTTCTGCCCACAAAGAAATCCACAGCAGTCCCAACAGAGCTCCATTGAGTTCGCTCACTCCCCCTCCCTCACTCGCTCTCTCGTTCTGTTTCTCCCCACACAGCAGACTGCTCTTTTGTACTGAGCTCCTGCGTTGGGGCCTTCAGATGAGATGTTAAAATGAAGTCCCATCTGCCTGTTCTGCTGGTTGTTCAGGTGAACATTAGAAATCTCAGTGCACTTCATGAGATGAATAGGTTAAGTTATCTGCAGTCCTTCCCAAATGTCCCCCATCCACTAACCCACTCACAGACTAACCTGGTTTAATATCAGTTCGCTACCATCTGGGAACAGAGCCGGGGCACTTAGAGTAGGAGAGCTGGGGAAGGAAATGGACAAGAAAATGATAGAAAACATTCTCAGAATGGCTGCAAAAGGGGTGATATTGTTGATGGGGGACCTGAATATGCCAGATGTTAACTGGATGACATGTACTGCAGCCACATCCAAGAGCAGGGTCATTCTCGATGACCTACAGGGGGCATGCCTTAGACAGCTAGTATTGAAACCCACTCGGGAGGGAGCAATATTAGAACTGGTACTCTCAAATGGGGAGAGGATCACAGATTTAGAAGTGGGTAGCCATCTGGGAACAAGTGACCACCACACAGTGTGGTTCACAATAAGTACAACCATGGAGACAAGCCATACAAAAACAAGGATATTGGACTTTAGAAGGGCTGACGTTGGCAAAATGGGTGAATACCTAAGGAATGCACTAGCAAATGGCCAGAAAGGAGGGTTAAAAGAACAATGGAGAAAAATCAAAACTGCCATCGTGGAGGCAACAAGCCTTTGTGTGAAACAAATAAAGAAAACAAAACGGAGTAAAAAACCACTATGGTTCTCGAAAGAGGTGGCAGGGAAGGTTAGGGAGAAAAAGGTGGCATTCAGGAAGTTTAAGGAATCACAGAAGGAGCACGATAGGGAACTGTATCAGTTAAAGTAGAAGGAAGTGGGGAAGGCAGTCAGAATAACAAAGGCCCAAACCGAGGAAAAGATAGCCAACTCAGTTAAGAAGGGGGATAAAACCTTTTATAGGTACATTAGGGAGCAAAGAAAGGTCAAAGGAGGGATAGTGAAGATTAATAAAGTGGAGGGGAGGTGGGCAGAGGGAGACAGTGAAAAGGCAGAGGTAATGAATGAATACTTTTGCTCAGTATTCACAAAAGAAGGAGAAGAAGAGTTACCTAAACCAAACAATAGAAGCACTCTGGGCAGGGGGGTTGACACCAGTTTGTTTACGGAAGAAAGGGTCCTGAAAGAACTCCTAAAACTCAAGGTGGACAAAGCAATGGGGCCTGATGGGATTCACCCCAGAATCCTAAAAGAACTAAGGGGGGACCTAGTGACACCACTGACCACACTTTTTAACAAATCATGGGAGGATGGGGTGGTACCTGAGGACCGTAGGAGGGTGGGTGTGATTCTCCTTCACAAAAGTGAGAGCAAGGCAGAAGCAGGAAACTACAGACCTGTTAGTTTGGCCTCAGTGGTAGGGAAAATGATGGAATCACTTCTGAAAGAAAGAATTGTTGAGTACCTAGAGGCCAGTGGGGCAGAGGACCAAAGGCGGCATGGATTCACAGCAGGAAGGTCATGTCAGACAAATCTAATCGATTTCTTTGACTGGGTGACTAAAGTAATAGACCAGGGAGAGGCTGTGGATGAGGCCTACCTAGACTTTAGCAAGGCATTTGATACAGTCCCACACAAAAGATTAATAATCAAGTTAACCAGCCTGGGAGTGGGTCCCAGGGTGGTAGCCTGGGTTGCAAACTGGCTGCATCACAGGACACAGAAGGTAATAGTAAATGGAACTCACTCCGAAGAAAGGGGGATTACTAGTGGAGTACCTCAGAGTTCAGTACTGGATCCAGTCCTCTTTAATGTCTTTATAGGTGACATTGCAGAGGATCTGGAAGGAAAAGTATGCCTCTTTGCAGATGACACAAAGATCTGTACAGAGTTGATACACAGGGGGGTGGAAAGGATGAGATGGGACTTGGCAAGGTTGGAGGAACGGTCAGACGTATGGCAACACAGATTCAGTACAAAGAAGTGCAAAGTAATGCAGCTGGGAAACAAAAACCCAGGAGAAGAGTACACAATGGCAGGGGAGGTATTAACTACAACAACAAGCATTTGTCAATGCCGAATGTTTGCTTGCTGGCATTGGCATTGGTAGTGTAGAAGTTACAGAGCTGCATAATAGGAATGGCAGTGAAGTATTGAACTGAAGCCAACCCCACCACCACCCTGCAGAGAGTGACAGGCATTGGGGTGTGCCTTTGGGTAATCAGGCATAACGACCACGCCATTTCACCACACCCTACCCTGCAGACACTGACAAGTGTCACGGTGTGCCTTGGGGTCTTTGGCCCTTACGCGCACCCCATTCCATCAGGAAATACGGTGAGATGGGTGCGGTATAGGAGAATGGGGTGAACTTTGGGGCCGAAGAGTCCAAGGCATACCTCGATGCCTCTCACTGGCTGCAGGGTGTGGAATGGTATGAGCATTACAGGCAAGAATCCCAAGTCACACCCCTGATGTCTGTCATTCTCTACAGGGTGGGGCGTTATGGTTGGAAACCCTAACACCTCAGGCATTCGTTGGTATTTTCACTCCAAATTTTCAACATGTTTTTGTGACCCCCACCTCATGAACAGTGGCAATATCAGTTTGT
The DNA here is from genome assembly GCA_016271365.2 of Neoceratodus forsteri. Taxonomy (NCBI): domain Eukaryota; kingdom Metazoa; phylum Chordata; order Ceratodontiformes; family Ceratodontidae; genus Neoceratodus; species Neoceratodus forsteri. The sequence continues at coordinate 484,127,908 of CM028138.1, read as the reverse complement.
TAGCCGAAAGCTGCTTATGCACAGCGACTACGGCATTTAGCACCACAGGTGCAAAACACATTCTGAACAGGATGTGAAAATGACAGCTGTACTGTTCATGGGGAGGTGTAAAAATGGCAATGTTGCAAATCTGCAGTAAAAATATTAAAAAACTGGTGAAGTCACGAGCGTGCATAGAAACTGTGCAACGCACACCCGTAATGTAATTAGTTTGGGGATTTTTTTACAGCAGATTGTCAACACAGGCATTTTGGGACCTCCGATCATGAACAGCGTCAGTGTGATTTTCTTAATCTGTCCCAAACACTGCTTTTGCACACTGACTGCACCATTGTGCGCTACGTGTGCGGAAACACATTTTGGGCGACATGTGAAAAGTGGCAGCTGTACTGTTCATAAAGAAGTGTAATAAAATGGCAATGTTGAAAATCTGGAGTGAAACTATTGAAAATTCGCAAACTTACGAGCGTGCATAGGAACTGCGCAATGCACGCTCGTAAAACAGTCATTTTTAGAAAATTTTCCACCAAATTTTCAACATAGGCTTTTTGAGAGCCCACCTTATGAACAGTGGCAGTGTCGTTTCATTACTCGGTCCCGAAAGGTGATTTCGCGCAGTGACTGCGAAATCACCCTTCGGGCCCGATTAACTCCATGACAGTGAGAGCATTCATGAGAAGGGGTCCCAAAAACCCCATGTTGAAAATTTGGTGCAAAAATTCCAAAAAATGCCTGAGATATGCAGCAAAGTTGAAAACCCTATCTATCCCATTATACAGCTTACCAGCATTTCTCAGTTAATGTCGGCTTTGAAGAGCGCAGGCGTGTTCCCAGTCTACCGAAGATCATCGTCCGGAGATAAGTATGGGGTGGGGGGTGAGGAGGCAGGGTGTGCAGTGGGTGGGCGCGGGTGGGCTGGGTGAACGCCGAGGAACGTTTCTTGTTTACAGGTTTGTTTTTTTTAACAGGGAAGACGACGCGGGACGCTTTGCCACGCTGGGGTGGGCTCCCAGCATGGCAGATAGAAGGCTGTTTGGGGGCTGGAGCCAGCAGGGGATTAGGCACCCTGTCGGCCACACGGACTTGTGCCACGCTGGGTGGGCTCCCAGCGCCGCAGCTGTAAGGCTGTTTGGGGCTGGAGCCGACGGGGCTTGGGCACCCCTTGCACTACACGACTTGTGCCACGCTGGGGTGGGCTCCCAGTGTGGCAGCTGTAAGGCTGTTTGGGGAGTCTGGAGCAGACGGGGGATTGGGCACCCCGTCACCCATCTGGGATGTGTTGCCACGCTGGGTGGGCACCCAGCATGGCATCTGGAACTCTGTTTGGGGGCGCAGCACAGCCAGCAGGGAATTGGGCACCCCCGTCGGCTATACAGTGTGAGCGTGGGGGGGTGAGCACACAGTATGCATGCGTGTGTGTGTAAGGGGGGAGCACTCATGAACGGGCGATATCTTATCACTGCTCACTGAAGTGTAGCTCCCTCTTTCAACTGTATGCCACTGCATTTTCAACTGCTGTCATAGACAGCTTCAGCAGTGATTGGAGGACTGCGACCGTGCCTGCAAACACACTGACTGAATTGGAAGACGTAGACACACCTCCGAAAAACTCGGATGATGGCACTATGTTTCTTGTACATGCATGCAAGCAAACATAAAAATGGAAAGGGACCGGGGGGTAGTTATATCAGATGACCTAAAGGTGAGCAAGCACTGTGAGAAGGCAGTAAGGAGAGCTGGGGGGATACTGGGATGCATAGGGAGAGGCATCACAAGTAGAAAAAGGGAAGTGGTTATCCCTCTGTACAGACAGTTGGTGAGACCCCATCTGGAGTACTGTGTGCAGTTTTGGAGACCCCATCTCCGCAAGGACATAGACAGGATGGAGGCAGTCCAGAGGAGGGTAACTAAAATGGTGCAGGATCTGCAAGAGAAGCCATACGAGGAGAGACTAAAGGAACTTAATATGTATACCCTTGATGAAAGGAGCGATGGGGGGGACATGATAGAAACTTTCAAGTACCTCAAGGGAATCAGCAAAGTCCAGGAGGGTAGCATCTTTCAGAAAAAAGATGTGCAAGAACAAGGGGGCACAATTCAAAGATAGAGAGAGGACGGCTGAGGGGCAACATTAGGAAATATTTTTTCACAGAGAGAGTGGTGGACACATGGAACTGCCTTCCTGGGAAGGTTGTGGGGTCTTAAACAGTGGGGGAATTCAAACATGCATGGGACAGACATAAGGCAATTATAGTGGGAGGTAGGAGGAAGTAGGCTGTTGGTCAACTGGAATCTGCAGTTTATCCATTAGGTAGGGAAATGGGCAGACTGTATGGGCCAAGTGGTCCTTAGCTGCCGTCAAAGTCGCTGTTTCTATGTTATGAACTGTGCTGGCACGGAATGGCTGCAATGTTCCACTCCAGAAGGGGCTGCACTTTAGGGATTGTTCAGCATTGATGTATGTTGGATTGTAAAATACAAGTCTAATTAATTATTCATGAGCTAAACTAGCTCATTGATTGGCTGCCATACTGGTCTGAAATCTCTTAAAAACGCCTGGCACAGCAGCCACACAGCTGATCACATGCTCTACGTTCTTGTTGCCGAATCACTTTACTGTCAAAAGTTTCCTAAATAAAATGAAAAAAAAAATGGAACAGTTATGCATTCCTGTGAATTATTATTTCAGAAATCCTTTTAGGATAGCGAGTCTAAACCCCTGCATGACACCATTGGTAGTACCGACAGCATGTCACCTCCCGGTGTAAGCAAAACAGGTTACCACAGAGAACAGCTGGCAGTACACGGCAGTGTCGGTGTGTGCTACCACAAAAAAAAAAAAAATAGAAATAGAAAAACCTGTTAAAAAGAGTGTCATTATCTGATTAGACTTATAATTGCAGTAATGACCTCACAGTCATTCATTTCCTGGGGATTAACGACCGACTAGTGGGGGTTGGCCCTCGACTGCGCCTTAGACCACCCTCACCCTCCCCGGCCAGTTGTTAATCCGCAGGAAATGACTGGCTGTTATCTCATTATTGTTTAAGCACTTTATTGTTGCATAAAAAGGCCTAAATCAATACAAAGTTGGAATGGCAACTGTGACTGTAAAGACAAGGGGCCGATTTTCTAAGGGTCTGACATGACCCAAGGACTAAGTCCATGTGCATTACTCTCTGGTGTTGGGAAAACATCTGGCTCCTGCAAAAGTGTATTTTCCAGCATTTTTTGCACATGGTTGAAAGTTTCTTTTCTTTCCGCAGCTGTGGAAAAATAAATGCTTCGCCTGGTAATATCAGGGTTGCATTTTTCTGCAGCTGTGCCAACAAGTAAGTGCAAGCTGCCATAAATTATGGAAAAGATTGCAAAAAGGCAAAATACTTGAAAATTCAGCACATGCAGAAAAAAATGCAGTTGTGCAAGGAAACCCTCCCCTGTGTAACTTTTTTTCTCACAAGACCACAATTATTCCACTTATGAAATTCTGACCTAAGATTTTAGTGACATGAGAAAGTAGGCTGTTGGTAAAACTAGGATCTGCAGCGTATCCGATAGGAGGGAAAGTGGGCAGATTGGGTGGGCCAAGCGGTCCTTATCTGCTGTCAAAGTCTATGTTTTCTATGTTTCTATGCCATCCTGCTATATACGAGTTAGCCACAAGGGAGCACTGTCATACTGTCATGGAAAGCAGTGGCTTTCCACAAAATGGTGCCCCAATGTAGCCTTTATATCTCTCAGCCTTTTGTCACTGGAATATGGGATGATACTCAATATGTTGGGACACCGCGCATCGACTGTAAAGATGTGAATTCCATTGTTGATTGAATGTATAATTTATTCCTGTTTTACTTTCAGACTGTATGGTTTCACGTCAATCTAAATCATAATTTTTCCACTTGCATTGTACTGCCACTGTTATGGCCCAGTTAACATAAAAATAAACAAGCATTTGTCAATGCCGAATGTTGCTTGCTTCTATGTGCTGTTTAGGTATTTGGAAGTCATCGGAGTGCAAATATTGAAAATTTGCGGACTTACGAGCGTGCCTAGGAACTGCGAAACGCACGCTCGTAAAACAGTCATTTTTAGGAATCTTTTCACCAAATTTTCAACATAGCCATTTTAAGACCTCTGTTCATGAACAGTGTCACTGTGGTTTTCTTAATTTGTCCCGTACATTGATTTCGCACATCAACTGCGCCATTCTGCGCTACATGGGCGGAAACACATTTTGGGTGAGATGTGAAAATGACAGCTGTACTACTCATAAGCAGGTATGGTAAAATGGCAATGTTGAAAATCTGGAGTGAAAATATTGAAATTTACGTGAACTTCACGCAGGCCTGCACGTAGGAACTGTAGCATAGCGCTCGTCAAACAGTCATTTTGGAATTCTTGCACCAAATTTTCAACATGGTTTTTGGGACTCTTCTCTGAATGATGTCACTGTCATGGTGGTATTCGGGCCGGAAGGGTGATTTCGCAGTGACTGCGCAGTCACTGCGCAAAATCACCCTTCGAGGCTGAATAACGCCATGACAGTGACATCATTCATGAGAAGAGGTCCCAAAACCCCCATGTTGAAAATTTGGTGCAAAAATTCCCAAAAATGCCTGAGATATGCACTAAAGTTGAAACCCCCCTATCTAGCCCATTATACAGCTTACCAGCATTTCCTCAGTTCGCGGTCGGCTTTGAAGAGTGCAGACGTGTTCCCGGTCTACCGAAGATCGTCGCGCGGCAGTCCGGAGGTAAGTATAGGGTGGGGGCGCGTGTGGGAGGCTGGGTGACAGTGGGTGGGCGCGGGTTGTGGGAGGAGGGTGGGAGAAGCTCCATGGGGCGGTTTTGGTTTTCAGGTGAAAAAAAAAAAAGAACAACGTGGGACCGTTTGCCCACGCTGGGGTGGACTCAGCGTGGCACAAGCACTGAAGGCGTTCAGCCAGCGGGGATTAGGCACCCCTGTCGGCAACAAAAAACTTCGTGGGCTGTTTGCCACGCTGGGGTGGGCTCCCAGCGTGCGGCAAGCACTAGGGCGTTAGCCGGACAGGGGATTAGGCACCCGTCGGCTACATAGTGATTGCCACGCTGAGGTCGGCTCCCAGCGTGGCTACCACTCTGAGGGGGAGGCGAATCCCGTCGGCTATACAGCGCGTGCGGGACCGCCAAGACGCTTGGGAGCTGCGCGTGAGCAGCGCCTTATCGCTGCTCACTCAAGCGTAGCTCCCCCTTTCAACTGTATGCCACTGCATTTTGGAGTGTGCCATAGACAGCTCCAAAATGCATTGGTTTACAGGGGCCGTGCCTGCCAGCCCAGTGCCTGAATTGGAGGAGGAGGTGACACACTTCTGAAATCTCCGTTCATGGCACTATGTTTCTTGCACATGCGTGCAAGCAACATAAAAAACGATGGCCACACTGGTTGTGCCACCGCCATGCAGGCGACCTGAGTTTGTGAGTGAGCCTGGGACGCCATGCCGGGGGTTTGACCTGACCGCAGCAGCTGTGGTCAGGGATGGTTGGTGCTGCACGATCGGTGTCACAGCAATCCCTGCGGTGGACTGTGGGAGTTTGCTTCCTCCGCAGGGATGTCGTTGCATGCATCTGGGGCCTGGATGTTGGTGCGAGCTGGGAAGGAAGGAGGCGGGGAGAAAGTCAGAGAGGAAAAAAACATGGCACCGGCCCTTTGACTGCCTGGGTTTCCTGGATTCCCTGGCTCCTAGTGCCTCCTGGCACTAGATCCTACTTCACTTAATGAGCTGCCTTGGGATGGGGAGGAACGGCCTCCCTCTGGGGGCCTCTCCATGGGGGGGGGGTAGCCATGGGGATGCTGGCTGGGAGGTGGAGACCCCGAGTGAGAAGAGGACCAACGGGCTTGATCAGGGTACATCCCTGGGACCAGGATAGATACTTAGTGGAACATGGCCAGGGGAGCAAATGCAAATAGAAAAAGGAGAAAAGGAAAAGACCTGTGAGGCACTGGCTCCCAAGATGCGGGACACATCATCAAACACAGAGATGCAGACTCACAACACTACCGTAAGTGGTGCCTTTATCTGTGTAATGTTTAACTGCAATTTAGTATCATAGATATTAGGAATTTCTGCTTTTTTCACTTAAAATTTTTCCTTTTTGCTGCTTTTAAATTCCAGCCATGGTCAGTTTACATACAAGGCCGTATAATTAATCATAGCTTAGGATTACAATTAACATATTAGCCAGACATTAGACCCTCATTGCAGAATTCACTATACTTTTTGACTGCCACTGTGTATGCCAACTAGCCCTCCCTTTTAGAAATAAACAAAAAAGGAACCCATTTACATACAGACATATATAACTTCCAGCAGAAGAAGGGCATTACTGTCTATCGAGTCTGCTCGATGCAGAGCTCATGCATCTGGTGTTACATAGTGCACTGCCCCTCCTTCTCCCACACTCTTACCCTCCCCCTGACTTTATCCCACCCCTCTTACTACCTCTTCCAGTAGCCTGTTCCACCCTGTCACCACTCTCTCCATGAAGAAGAGCCTCCTGCCCTCCTTCTGGAACCTTGTGCCCCTTGTGTTCTTGTTTTTGCTGAACCTTAAAAAAAGGTCACTGCTGGCCTGCCGGTGCAGTGGTAGTGCTACCACTCACGATGCTGGTGACCCGGGTTCAGGAACAGACTGGGGTTGCTAGAGAGCTGGCTGGGGAGAGGTGGATTGATTGGCCTTTGCACACTCTCCATCTCTGGGGGTAGTTTATTTTTTTATTTTATTATTGTCTCGGGTTATTTTATTATTGTCTCGCCTCTGAGGCCGGGAGATCAGAGCGCTGTGGGTTCAGTTCCCACATCTGGCACATGGGTTAATATCCCAGTACTGACACTGTAGTGCAGCATGAGAGGGGTGCTGCACTTCTGAGCTGCTGTCTTTTGGATGAGACGTTAAACTGAGGTCCCATCTGCCTGGACTGGTGGTAGTTCAGGTGGATGTTAAAGATCCCATGGCACTTATCGAAAAGAGTAGGGGAATTTCCCTGGTGTCCTGGCCAAATTTCCTTCATTCACTAAAATACCACCAACAGCTTAATCTGGTTCAAATTCAATTGCTTACCATCTGTATTCCCCTCCCCAGGTAAGAAAGAGGGAGGGAGGTAACTAGGAAAAAAGAAAAAAAAAAGGGGGGGTAGGGTGGAGGAATTATGAATCAGTACTAGGGAAAGGGCAAGGCAAAAGGTGCGAGTCGTAGATAGTGGAGCAAGGATAATGGTGGAGGATTCCCCAATCCAGGTTCCAGGGAGGGGGGCGCGAGGGGGAGGAAATGAGGAAACAAAAAGGGGATGTTAGTCTGAGCAGTCGCATCTCCCACGGTCATACAGGTGCCACTTAAGTTCTCTTTTGAATGGCTCGAGTTTGGAGTTGTTCAGGATGTTGGCTGGAAGCTCGTTGAGCCATAGTGGGGCCTTATAGGAGAAGGTTCTTTGGACTAGAGAAGTGTGGCAAAATGGAATGTGCAGTGGGTTCCTTGCTTTGCCTCTGGCCTGATGAGAAGTATGGGCAGGTTTGAGTAACTTCTGGATGGTTATCAGGGTCAGGCCTAGTAGGGCTGTTTTCCCAAGGAGGTAGACTTGGTACTGTAGTCTTCCATGAAGGTTTAGCCTCTTTCTTTGTGCATAGAGATCGCATGTATGCGTGAGGGCATCTGCGCCCAGCACCAGTCTGCAGGCCTTGTTAACACTGTTTTTATTTGTTTCAATGCAGTGGTTGTGGCTGTGCTATACACGACAAGGCCGTAGTCTACAATAGAAAGAATGGAGCTGTTTACTACTAGGGTGAGGGCTTCGTTAGTCAAGTATGAGCCGGTGCCTATAGAGCAGTCCTATCCAAGTGATGACTGTTTTTACAGCTTGGTCAATGTGCAGGGTGTCGGAATGGGAGCTGTCAAGACTGACACCCAGGTATTTAAAGGTGTTAACTTGTTTCAACAGCTGATGCTTACTGTTGTTGATTGTCGGATAGCTGAGTTTTTTTCTTGCTCAGGTGGCTGTAGAACAGCGTGGTTTCTATTTTTTCGTAGTTTAGGAGAAGCTTATTCTTGGTGAATGTCTCCTCTACTCCTGAGAAACTCTCTTGCAATTCATTTAAGGCCATTAGGTGGGGGCCATTTGCAAAGATGACAGCGTCATCCGCATACAGGTGAAGCTTGGCTGAGTAGATCTCAGGGAGGGAGTTGAGAAAGAGGCTAAACAATAGCGGTCCAAGGATGGATCCCTGGGGTACCCTTAATGATACCTTCCTTTCATCAGATAGTATGTTTTGCACTTTTACCTTTTAGGGTAATGTCACTGGTGCAGGGCTGCTGGGTGACCACAGGATGTCCTGCCATCAGTGGCCCAAGCAAGTGAATGGGAGGCATGGAAGACACATGGCATACTTATGCCACAGCATCTTTGCATGACACACCTCCCACAATTACTGCAAAAACACCTAGCTGAATGCTGCCTGCCTTATGTCGCTGCCACCACATAGCCAACCCAGGGCTGCCTTCCTGGACACCGAACATGGTGTCCAAAGGGGTAAAGTGGGAGGCTCCAGAGGCTCTGCTCTGAGGAGTAAGCCAGGGAGGAACAGCAGGACAGGTAAGCCTTAGTGTCACAGATAACGGTGGTTGCACACGCAGGTAGGGCTGATGGGGAGCCGTCCATGCTGTAGAATGTATACTAAATTAAAAAACTAAAAGTCACCCAGATCAACCTTGTTCATACCTTTGAGGTACTTGAACTATTTACAGTTGTTCCTTTCGAGCTATCAATAAGATTTTTATACTTTCTAGTACCATTGACCTCAGCCACTACTTCTGCTGCACAGGTATCACGTGATGCATACTACCCCTCTCCCCATCCACTTCTGCTTTCTCTCCCAACCCATCCAGTCTTCTCTAAAACAAAAACAGCAAAAATAAAATTCTCCTTTTCTTGACTTTCTCTTTATTAAATTGTTTTTCTGTCTTTTCAGGAAGAAATGCCCAGGAGAGCAAAAATATTGTGTCTCTGCCTGTCTTCCAAGTATGATAAGATGGGCAACCACTCTGAATTATGTTTTTCTTTCCGATGCTGCACCAGGGCTGTGATGTGTTGCATTTCCCTGATGCCAGTGGAAATGTTCCTTCTTTCTAACACTGGGAGTGTTTTATCGGTGAGCCAGTATTTGGTTATTGCTTTGCTTGCTGCGTAATAAAGATCCTATGTAAATACTGAACTTCCAAGAATTAATCTTCACCATTGATTCTCACTTATGGGTCTCGGCTGAAGGCACTAGGGACCTGTGGGAGCAAAGCTTTGGCCAGGGAGCTGGCAACAGATGCTGGGCACAGTGCTTATGCACCCCCACATGGTGCTGTGTGCTACCCAATAACCATTGCCAGCTCCTTCACCAACCTCAGTTCTGTTCTTCCCACCATCGAGATCACATCAAAGGAGTGCTCCTCAGTTTGCCTTGTTGCTGCCAACATTTCTTGCTTCGTCACCATAGTTTCTTTGTGTTTTTCTCACTTCACATTGCCATGCTTGTTTTGTTTCTTTATCACATGATGCTGAACTCCAGATCTGAAGGGGCCATCTCAAAGAAGGAAGTCCCGAATATGTCCATCTGTTAGTACCCCTGAAGGCACATGATGGCTATGATAGACTGGCATCAGACCTGTGTGGTCTGCCTTGGACCAGAGCACAACATGATGCATGCAACGTCTGCTTCTCCATAGGCCATTGTATCTGGAGAACCACAAGTTGAAGTGGGGTTGCCCAATCCCTGCTTTCTGAGGCAGGCATCACATGTGTATGTCCAGGGTAAGGTCTCTAGGCCTTTCCCCTGGGCCTCTTCCCGGGGCCTCTAGTTCTGTGGAAGTACAGAGTTCTCCTTAACCTCACTGCACTGAGGCCTCAGAGACTCTGGCGGTAGGGTCTAGTGGACACTCAGCTCCTTTTTGGCAGGCAGATGAGAACCCTCCACAGTCTGCTTGCCCTGAGCAGCAGACATCCCCAGTGGTGAGGCCAAAGCTATGTGCATGGTCTGCACTGGTGGACACCTTGACATTGTTTTCTTATGTTGCCGTGCTGCTGTCACTGTTTGCAGCGACGTTGCTGTATGTGACCCTATGGATGATGTTGGGCCTTCCACTGATGCTGTCAGTGGTGTCAGGGAAGGGAGTGGGACCAAGGCTGTTGTCCATCCTGATGTCAGCTTGGAGTCTGTCCCTGACCAAGGTGTTGCTAGCAACACAAAGGAAGGGGACAGCTCTGCACATAGTGATGGTGATAGTGATAAGTCATAGTGCTGATCCTGGGCCTGGGTCTGAGCGAGGTGCTGACAGAGATGTCGGCTCAGAGGTTGTCCTGACTCCAGTGTCATCCGCAACACTGAGGAGGGTGCAGCACTGAGCACAGTGTAGATGTCAGCACCAAGCTAAGTGCTGAGGACGATATCGACCGTGGTGTTGGGGTGAGGCCTGCCTCCAAGGATGTCGTCACCTGAGCATGGTGCTGGAGGTGGCGCTGACTTGGAGTCAGGTGATGACCAGCAGCAGGGCTTCTCTCCAGAGCCACTGGAAGACAGCATCACTGGTGAGAACCGGGGTCACCCTGTGGGACCTGTATTACTCCTGTCTTCTCACATGGGATTCCCCCCAAGGGCATCGATGGTGTCAATCTTCAGATGTAGGATGATGCCCTTCAGGCAACTCTTTTAGGCCCGCCCCTTGGGCGAGGCCTCCTATGCAGTTTCACAGCCCAGTCAGAGGCCTTCAAGACCTGGAGTCTCAACCTCCTGTAGAAGGACCTTGCCATTTTCTTGATAGGATGCCCTTGTCAATACTGTAGGTCCTCCAGGGTTGCTAATGTGGGAACAACAGTGGGCGTGGGTTGGTGCCTTAGAGGACTGGCATAGGGAGTCTGACAGGGCTCAGTTCAGGTCCTGCCCCTTGATGCCGACCCTGCCTGGAGATGGTGCCTGATTTTCATCTATGTCCTCCTATGAGGACAATGACTTATCCATGTACCTGGTCTCTTCTGCTGAGTATGCCCTGTACCAGTGAATCTTGGCAGAGATGCTTCAGATGCTCAACTTCTCAGCTTATACCAGTCACGATCCAGCAGCTCTGCCTTTCGGACTCCTAGGAGTTCCCAGTATCAACACTGTGGTTATTCCTTCTTGGTGCAGAGCTATGGAGGAGGCATTTAGGCCTTATGGAGGCAACCCTCTTCCACTCCAGCCATCCCCAGAGATCTTCTCTTGCAATATGATGTAGCTCTCAGGGTTTGCAGGTGAAGTACCTCACTCCACTTTGGTCTTCAGGTGCTGCAGACCCCATTGGGGCCACGGAGCCTCATGTGTGACCAATTGCAAGATGCTGATTCTGCTCTGACAGATGCTTTGGGTAGGAAGGTTTTCACCTTGGTATGGATGTGTTGTCATACCAAACCCATATAGTGACCTACAATCATCGCCTATGGTTGCAGCTGCACATCCTGCTGTCTGTGTTGCCTGTGAGCAAGGAATTCCAGCAAGCCACCGACCTTTCCACCTCGGGTCTGCAGGTAGCATGGTACCTAGTGAGGGCATCTTATAATGCCAACTAGGTGGCATCCAGGATAGTGGGAAGAGCAGTCTGTGCTCCATGGATGGTGTGGCTTCACATATCCAGACTGATACCTTCAGCCTGATGTAAGGTGCTTAACTCGCATTTCTAGGGGGCTCAATTATTTTCCCCTAGGGTCACGTGGCAACTGCCAGGGAACCTTCCTGCTGCTTTGCCACAGGAGCCCCCACCTGGCCCTGACCAGTCTCAGGTCTCACCAGACCTGTAAGAAGCCTCTGCCCAGAGGTATTCTCTCCCACGCAGAGGGCTGAGAGTATCTCTAACCCTCAGGGTGAGCCAACTTCTTCCTAACAAAGGGAAGCTTAATACTCTGAACCATGAGTGGGAATCCGTGATGAAGACTGATTCCTGGAAGACATGAAAGTTACTTACTCACTGTAAATGTTGATCTTCCAGAAATGAAATCTGCCACTGCTACTACATATCTTCGCCATTTATTACCCCCTCCCCCACACCACCACTATCCTCTGCTTTAGCAGAGCCAGGGCCTCTGGGCAGCTCACACTGTTATCTGGCAACTCACTGCTGCTATTGTATGCCTCTCCCCAGTTGCTCTCTTCCCCGTAGGGGAAGCTTGTTGTTGAACAAAACCAAAAAATGATCCAGGACCCACTCCAGGGTTTCCATTCTACTCAAAAAAAAAAAAAAAAAAAAGGAAAAACTGGGCTGAAGACCCTAGGAGGGCCCCATGCCAACCAAAAGACAAAAAAGGGGATGACTCTTGTTTTTTCTTTCTCTTTCTCTATCCTCCCTATTCCTGCCCAGGGTATATCCCCTTCTACTTGGGTATATTCCTATTAGTCGCTAAAGGCAACCTATACCCACTGGACAGTGTTCAAATCTAACTGCACTTGACAGTAGCCCTGTGTGGGTCTGTCCTGTGCATTAGATTGGATCAAACTGAATTAGCTTTGGCACAGGGTACATCCCTGTTATTTGCAGGAAAGGTAGGTCAGTTCTCTGCTGTGGGTTTCTCCTGGCTCTGCCAGGCAATTTTTCTTACTCATTGGTTGGCATGGTTTTTCTCCCTATGACAGGTTGGCTGTTACTCAGCAGGCTGAGGGATAACTGGGGAGATGGATACATCTTGCTGCCTAAGGGCTAAGTAGTCCTACAATTCTACTTGCACTAGGGTTTTTTCCATGCCCCATACCCCTCCGGAGGGAGGGGGTGGCAGGGTGGGTGGAGAGCATAGTCTTATTAAAGACAAAAAAACAGTTCCCCGACTGATGGCATGCCAGTTACTTAGTAGGAGTCATTTTGTAATGTTCTGCTACTTGGCGCACTTGTGCCATCTCAGTTACAAGGAGGTTCCTTTTCTTGTATACCTCCTTTTAACATGACTGTCAGAAACACATGGTAACAGGGCTGCTGCCTTGGTTCTGCTGCCCCTTTTTGCTGTCTGGCTAGTGGTGTTTTGAAGCTCTGGCTCCATATCCAACTACCTGTTTGTGCCATCTTAGCGTGCCCTTTCTTTTCTGTCTAGATGTTGGCAGCTGGGTTTTGATTGTGCTATTCCTTTATTTTCCTATGTCCTTTCCCTGTCCCTTTGGGCTAGGGAGTTTCTTAAGCCCCCTCTTATTTTCTTCTCCACTTTGTTTCTCTCTTCTAGCGAACAGAACTGAGGTTGGTGAGGGAGCCGCAAATTGTTATTGGGTAGCATGCGGCACCATGTGGAGGTGTGCAGATGCCATGCCCAGACCCCTGGCCAGAGCTTTGCTCCTGCAGGGTCCTAGTACCTCTGGGCCAGACCTTCAATTGTAATTAATGGATCAATGGTGAAGATATTGTAGTAAATGAACAGTTATGGGAAGTACGTAACTTTCATTTTCGAGTGGTGTGGACTCCTTTCAGGTATATCCTTAATAGAATATTGGCTGGTGTCAATGCCTGTTGTAATCCCCCTTCTTGCAGAGTTGGGTTTTTCATGCAACCGCACCGGGCTCCCAGGACTCCTGGTGTGAAGTGGGGAATTGGTGGCTGGAGAGGCCTGGTGGAACACTTGGTTATTGGGGCAAATGTTGGACTCCATGGAGGCTGCCATCTTGTAACCTAAGGCAGAGTTACTGGTCTAAGTCCTGTCACAGGGTTTCTGGGAAAAGATGAGTCAATATGTTGGTTCCTTTCCACACCCTCTCAGAAGTTGGGGACAGTGAGTGGTAAGTGGCTGGGCCATTCTGTACTGTGATGCTGAGGCTTGAATATAAGGTGAACTAGTGAGGAGTTAGATCTGTGAGGGGATCCTGAAGTAAGCAGACCGTTTGTACGGCCGCAAGTAACAGTGTGTCATTCTGGGTCTTGTATCTAGATTGAGAAGGTGTTTGAGTGGAACTGGTGTGCTGGCTTGTACCAGAGACTGGCAGCTGAAATTCAACATGAAGCCCTTGGTGGAGGGTAGCACGTTATAACAGCGAAGTTAAATAGGTGACTCAATAACGGAGACTCTTAAATGGTGACAGCAATAATGGTGACCCTGACTAACGGGTGATAGGGAGTAAATGGTGACTCTGAGGTGCTAACCTGCCCTGTGTCCAAGTGCACCCCAGAGTAGTAATCCTAGAGCTAGCAGGGGTCTGGGGGCACAGCACCCCCACTAGCATAATAGGCTTCCAGGTGCAAGTATGGAATGCATCATGACCATGTACCTGGTGAGCCAGAAGGGGCATTCGCTGTTGCACCACGCCGGTTTCCTGTATTGGGGTGAACTGAGTAGCTCAAGTAATACTTTTACTGGTATCTCGTGAAAAGAGCGAGTGAATTTAAATGAGTCAATAGCCACAAGTATAATATAATTCACCAAAAAAAGCATGTTACCAAAATTTTGGTGTGCTGTTATTGCATGCGCTATTAAGGATTCGCTGTTTAAGATCTCGCTGTTATTTCATTGCTATTATGACATGGAGCCTTGGTGGAGGAGTACGGACCCTGTCTGCTGGCTAGATTGGCTACTGAAGAGAGAGATTTGGACTGCTATGTTGGATGATTGAGTGGTATAGTATCTAGCTAGGAGATATTGTGGATCTGGGAGGTACTGCAGAAGGACTGAAGTGTTTGAGGCTTGCAGCACCCTCTGGAGGCATCCGCTTTTAATCATAAGTACGGGTGGGACTTGCCCAGCCTAAAGAACTGTGTGGAGTTACAGAGTTTGTTTGCAATTATTTGCAAGTTGGCCACTGAGATTTACAAATACCTTGTTTTTAGAGGATTCATTGTCATTTCAGGAATCGCATGGCTTTTGGGGGGAATTGTTAAGGCGCTGGTTGCTCTGTAGTTGTTAAAGGTACACCAACCCCAGCCCACCTGTGGCAACATCTGCAGGCATGCAAGGATCAACACTGGGTACCCAAGGATGGTTATAACCTTAATTGCCTTAAAGCAAAGCCTGGTGCCAGGTCAGAGTGGGTAGTGGCCTCCATTATAGAAGGATGGATATTGCACAGTGGTTTCCAACAGGGGGTGAGAAGGGTTGCACCTACTTGGGCTTTGTTATTGGCAGCTGTGATACTGGTCATTATGCCACACCCTCTGAGGGCCTGACTAACAAGCGGTTTGAGGTAGTTCAGGCATCACCTACTTAGAGTGACTAATCGATGCCTGCTCCTCAGGGAGTTCTGTGCTCACCTTCTTTCCATTGCAGGGCTCGCTGTGGTAATAAAACTGTGTTCTGTGCTCAAGACTGCTATCATTACTGAGTGCCGTTTACTGTCCATGCCATAGATGGAGTGTCACTGTGTTCTGTGAAGTGGGGTTAGCGGGAGACCTTAACTGATGTGGGGAGGTGAGCAGGTACAGCATTTCAAAGAGTTGTACTAGATTGTTAGCTAGACCACGGATACAACCCCCTGCTCACTATTTATTTATTTGCTTTTGGTAACTGGGTAAGCGCACTAGACAAAGCTGCCTATTTTAAGGCATGACCCAGGAGAGTACAAGTCAAAACAAATAACAGTCAGGAAATACAGGGAATAACAATTACATTGCGATAAAATCAGCTTTACAGATAAACTACATTACATGTCACATAATTGGATGGTAAACATAACACATGCTAGATGGCAACACTAAGGGATACACTGAAGCAAACATGAAAGGCTCATTAAACTAAGTCAAGGAAGGATGCAGGTGTAGGTCAGAAATTAGAGAGACCTAAGTGCATGATGGAAGCGCTGAGAGACTGGGGAAAAGGGAAAGGGACAGAGAGGGCAGGATAAATGCATGGCAGGGGTAATATCGGCACCAGTTCATAGGCTAAGGACAATTGCAAGTGTTGAGGGAGATGAGGTAGTTAAAGAGGGCTTGCTTGAAGGCACAGTGAGACTTGGAGCATCTGAGGTCGAGTGGAAGTGAGTTTCAGAATTTGGGGGCATAGAAGGAGAAGACAAGTTTGCCCGTTTTGGTGGAGCATTTGGGGACTGAGAGTGGAGCTGATGTCGTGGATCGGAGGGACTGGGGCAGTCAGCAGGGGGAATCATGGCTGCTAGGAAGGGAGAAAGAGAAGAACAAATTATGTTGTCAGTCAGACAGCCTAAGGAGTATGAGTGCCGGGAAGAAGGGGATGACACAGCGGAGGTCAGAGTAGAGTGTGCAGTGGTATGTAAGATGAGGGGCAGATAAAGTGAAAATGCAGACATTGTTGAAGGCAACATCCCACGTTTGAAGGACATTAGCCTGCTCCTGAGCGAATACTGGCAAAGCATAGCAAAGTCCAGGGAGTAGTAGTCCTTGGGTGACAGAGATCCTGGTTGTAGGGGTAAGAACACGACGTATATGATAGGCCATTCCGATTTTGGCATTGACTGATTTGCAAGCCGCATTGACATGAAGAGAGAAAGTGAGAGATGGATCCAGGGTGACCCTGAGGTATTTGAAAGAGTGAGTAACAAGTACAGGGGGAGTCATCCAGGTAAGAAACCTGTAATGAAGGGGTCAGGGTGCAGGATTTCTAGTGGGACCTAAAGAGCATCGCCTGGGTCTTAGCAACGTTTAGTACAAGGTGGTGGGAAGTGAGCCATGTTTGGATTAGATGCAGATCAGAAGAAAGATGGGAGTAAATATCATCGACAGAGGTGGAGGAGGTGTAGAGAACCAGGTCAACGGCGTGGAGTAAAGGCGTGACAATGGGTGGGGATGTCAGGTAGATTATAAATATTGAAAAGAGCAGGGGCCCAAGTATAGAGCCTTGTGGTACTCCAGTGGATAGTGGGGCGGAGGAGGAGAGGACTTTATGATAGGAGACAGACTGGGAGCGACTGTGCAGATAGCTGGAGAACCAGCCAATGGTGGACTGGGAGGAACCTAGTGAGCCTAGATTGTGCAAGAGCACGGGGTGGTTGACCGAGTCAAATGCTTTCAATAGGTCAATAAAAATGGCACCCGTGAGTTGACCTTTATCCATGTTAGTTTTGGTGTTGCTGTTGAATTGCGCTAGGGCTGTAGTGGTAGAGTGCCCTGGTCTGAAGCCATATTGAGCTGGGGATAACAGGTTATAGCTGGCTAAGAAGTCAGACACCTGGTGATGAGCCAGCTTCTCCAGAGGGCAGGCAAGAGCGCTATGGGGTGGTAGTTCATGGGTCATTTTTGGTCACTGTTTTTGAAGACAGTGATAACCCTAGCTTTTTTCCATGTGAGGGTCACTGTACCTGAGTTAATGGAAAGATTGAACAAATGCTTAATGGGGTAATGAGAAGGGAGGCACCTAGCTTGAGAATTCTAGGTTCAAGTCCATCAGGACCTGTGCTGCCATGAGGGGACATTGTGTTGAGGACCAGCAGGGTGTTGGACCTAGTGACCAGGCCAAGAACCAGGAGAGGATGGGGCAGAGAGAAGTTGGGGGGTGGAGTGGTAGCAGGGATGGGCAAGTCAGAGGCAGAACGGGGGGGCAGTAAAGAGTGAGTTAAAAGCATTAGCAATAGTTTTAGGGTTATTACAAGATACATTGTCAATTAGCATGTCTGGGGGGTTTGGGTCATATTGTACCCCAGGATGTGGTTGATTTGTTCCCAATACATTTTAGGGTTACAAGAAGAGGCATGGAGAAGGATGGAGAAGGACTCTACAGTAGTTGCCTTTGGCAGCACAAATCGCTTTCTTACATGAGATCCTTAGGGAGCAATAGGAAACATAGTCAGAATGAAGGGAGGAGGCTTTCCATCTGTTTCAAAACTTGTCTGAGGATTTAAGCAAATGGAGAAGAGAACTAGTTATCCACTTGGTGGGCATGCCCTGAACTCTGCACCTTATAGAAGGAATGTGCTTCACCTGCAGGGAATGCAGGGAGTTTGTGAAATATTCTGTAACTAGATCAATGTTGTCAGTGGTGAATGGGGGGGCCAGTCAACCTGCTGGAGATAAGCTAGAAAAGCTGTATGGTCAAAAGTGTCATGCTGACAATTCTAGGTGGGTGTGGGGGGCTGGGCATCCCAAACACAGATTATGGGGGAATGGTCAATAATAGAGTTGAACAACACGGTAACAGAGGATATTTTGTCTGGACTGTTGGTAAGGATCCAGTCAAGGAGCGTATGGTTAGTACCATTGCTGGAATGCCTTGGTTCAGTGACAAGCTGAGTTAGGTTGGCTTTGCTGATGTTAGAGTCCAGAATAGGGGAGCGTGGACCCAACCAGTAACCAGGAAAGAACCCAGGAGCCACTGTCAAAATCTCAGGCAGCCTGGTGGCAGTGTAAGGTGGGGACGCTCTTCGAAAAGACCCTTAAAGCTATGATGTCCCCAATATCTCCACTATGTCCAGAATGTGCTGAGTACAAAAGGGTGCCAGTGTTGGGCAGTTTCATAATATATGCCTTTTGGAATGAAAATGCCCCTGCCACCTTCCAAAGCTTGGTGAACCAGGTGTTAAATGGTACTGAAGAGTACTTCATGGTGTACCTGGACGATATTGCCATCTTCAGTGCCAGCTGGAAGGAACACCTGTCCCACCTTAGAGAAGTGTTGGGCAGGATACAGAGGGCCGGGCTCATTGTGAAAGCTGAAAAGTGCCAGGTGGCCAGGGCTGAGGTGGCATACCTAGGGCATGTAGTAGGGAGGGGACAGCTCTGTCCTAATCAAGCAAAAATTGAGGCAATCGAGGCGTGGCCCAGACCTGAAACACAGAAGCGGGTTCTGAGTTTTCTAGGGACCGCAGGGTACTATAGCAAATTTGTATCAAACTACAGTGCCCTGGCAGCTCCCTTATCTGGTCTGCTAAAGAAAAGAATTTCTAAAAAGGTAAAATGGGAATCAGCCTGTGAATGAGCCTTTACACGGCTAATGGAGGCACTGTGTGGTGCTCCTGTATTAGCCAGTCCAGACTACAGTGAACCATTTGTAGTCCAGACAGGTGCCTCAGATGTGGGTATTGGGGCAGTACTTAGCCAGACTTCTAACCAAGGGAAAGATCATCCAGTATTGTACCTCAGTAAGAAATTACTTCCCAGGGGAGCAGGCTTATTCTACAGTGGAGAAGGAATGCCTTGCAATGGTGTGGGCACTAAAGAAATTAGAGCCATACCTATATGGGCGGCACTTTGAGGTACAAACCAATCATAACTGGAGGTCCTTCCACATTCCCCAGCACCCCATACTGCCCTGAATAGCTCCCCCTACTCTTTCTCCCCTACCCCCCCACCTGACAATGCCTTCCTGACTGCACCCCCCAACTTATATCATCCTTGTCCTGGATCTGTCTAGACCCTCTAATTCCCCTAAGTGGCATTTCCTCACTACCGCAGACAAGTGGTTACTTTGCCATGCACTCTTTAATCACACTGCCTGTTTCTGCCCAATTGCACTTAGAAACCTGTTCATGGCACTCATTTACCTGTATTTTTTTATGTAGCCACCAGTTGTTTCACCTTCATATGTTTAGTGTTGTCTAGTGTCATCCTTGTTCCTCTCTCTGTACAATGTTTTCACTGATGTAACTCAATGTCGCTGTATTGTGTCACCTGACTTGGAACCTTTGTAAATGAGCCTCTGGCTCAAAGGTATTAATCTGAATCTTAAATAAATAAATAAATAACCCCCCTGGTTTGGCTGACACAGATGGGTAACACAAACGGTAGGCTTTTAAGATGGAGCCTTGCCTTGCAGGGTTACGACATGACTGTCACTCACAGGGCAGGGGCAGCAAATGCAAATGCAGATGGGCTATCATGTCAGTTAGAGCAGTGAACTGAATTTGGGAAACTCATCCCGTGCCTAGGAATAGATTCCCCCACATTCAGTCTAGGAGGGAGGACTGTGATGATAGCCATCAGCTTGTTATTATTTGTATTATATTTTTGATATAAATACATGTTTAGACTTCTGCTTAGAAAGTCAGGCCAAGCAGCAAAGCCACATGGGAGTTTTGAACAGAGAGAAACAAGGGGATCTACACTATCCCTAACCCAGTGGAAAATATAATTAAGAGTTTCCCTTAGACACCAGGTTGTAACAGATTGTAAAACCAGCATTTACTTTGAATCTAGGAAACTGGCCATAACAGATTGCATTTTACAACTTATCAGGAGGCAAGGAAACTTCTGACAGATGCCCATGAAAATCCTCACACAGATAGGTAAAACAGCTTTCAGGAAGTCATTCTGAAGATCAAAGGGGTAATTCTGACCTGCTATAAAAATGTGGCTCACTAATTAAAAAGTATATATATATATTTTTAAGTGGGAGGCTTAGCAAAATGCAGATGCATGTGACTAATTCAGTGCAGGAATGAGAGTGACCTCACAGCCAGCATCTCCACAGAGCTGTGGCCTCATAAGCTGGGTGGGACCTTTTCCCCTCATGATTGTCAAGCTGCAGAGGGAACAATATATACTTATGTTTGGACTTTCAATAGACACTTTTACTTCTGGACTCTTAAGAAGCACTTCTACCAAAGTTAGATAATTTCAGCACCATTGTTTACTAACTGAAACGGGGGTATGATCAGTTACTCAGTAAGAAGGTGTGTTTTTTTTTGTAACTTCCATTTCTTTATTTGATTGTACCATTAATGTTATATGTTCTGTGTTTAGTATTTTATTTACTATTTTTAATTCTAGTAAACTTGGTTTTCCTTGAAATCCTGCCTGAGTCTTCTCATATTGAGTGTGAATGCTGGGACAGTGTTGATAATTCTGACAGAACTGTTAAGCGCTTACAGTGTGTTACTGTATGCAGCAAGGTAAGAAAAATACCTAGGTCTCAATTGAGTCAGAAATAGGATTGTGAACCAGGTGGTGTGCCCACTGGGTTAAGTATTGCACTACATTCCTGAAGCAGGTGTGATATTTGGACCTATTACCTGGGCATGCTAGCAAAAAAGGGTCTATATTTGACCACAGAACTGAAGACTGGTAGTGACTGGACTCAAAACAGACAGGAGGGTTACCCTGTTTGTCTCCTGTTCACATATTGCACTTTGAGGTTGGGCACTGTGGGAGCAGAGGGCCTGACCCCTGGAGTGCATTTGTGATAGACCTGGTTGGCAGTTGTGCAATCTAAAAGATTTGGTTTGCAGTGCTACAATCAAAAAGATTTGTTTACATACTGTGAAACTATTTGGTGGCATGAGCATTAACAGTCCAGTGTGTTGGATTGATAAACTGTAACAGTTCACACACAAAATAAGGCAGTGATTTAAATAAAAAAAAAAAGAAAAAATATATCATTATGGTTACAGTCTAAGTTCCCTACCTGTTTTATTTTATTTTTTTTCAGGTGCAAGCTAGTGTAGCCGTAGATTAGAGAAGAAGATTACTTCCACCTACAGTGAGTACACTGCAGAATACCTAAGGCAGTTGTGCCAGGAGAGAGGAGTCCGTTGCAAGGGGCAAAACAAACAGCACCTTGTGGAGGCTCTTGTGGCAGCCGATGCCCAAGACCTTGAGTCACAGTTGGTGACTCAAAGGGACCAGACCTTGGGGTTGGAGGGGCCAGGGTCCACTGCAGTGTCCAGACCCAGAGAGGAGGACAGCGGGACTAGTGTGAACCAAGAACCACAATCGCAGGGGATGGTCACCACCATGCTGGAGCCAGAAGGGATCAGGCTGCAGATAGAGTTGAGGAGAATGGAGCTGGAATTTGAGCAAGAGGAGAAGCGAGAGCAGTGAGAGGCTGAGGAAAGAGAAAACCAGTTTTGGAGAGAGGCAGAGGAAAAAGAGTGACAGCTTCAGAGAGAGAGGCTGAGTGAGAGGATAGAGAGCACCAAAGTAAATTTGAACTGGAGAAGCTACAACTCCAAAGACCAGTGCCAGAGCAAGTAAGTGGCATGGGTGAACCTGGACCTCCAGGACTGGGTTACAAATTAAATTCTAAATTGATAGCTGAATTTAAAGAGGGGGAGATATGGATACATTTTAAATTCATTTGAAAAGGTATGCATTCAGGCAAAAATTCCCAGAGAGTCCTGGAGCTTCCAACTATCCCTGCTGCTTACTGGGAAAGCTTGTGATGCATTGGGTCAAATGGACAATCAGAACAGTAATGATTATGGCAAACTTAAAGCTGCATTGTTAGAAAAGTATGACTTGACAGCTGAAGCATACAGAGTTAAGTTCCGTAGACTCAGGAGAACTCTGACATGAGCTAAGAGGAGCTAGCTACCAAATAGTGTCAGTTTTTGAAACATTGGTGGGAAGGGGTTAAAGCATACTCTGTAGAGAAAATTGAGGGTGTTGTACTTTTGGAGCAGTTCTTTTAGGCTTGCCCAGCAGAGCTGAAAACTTGGCTAGAGGACCGAGATCCCAAAACAGTGCAGGAGGCTGCCGAACTCTCAGACCACTATGTCAGGAGTAGACCTGCTCAGAGAGGGAGTGTGGTGGGCGTGGCAGTGCAGAAAGGGAAAAGCACACCTCCAGGGCAGCCAATTCCCTCACTGCCTCCCCAGAAGGCAGGCAGCCCCAGATTACAAAGAAAGGATGTTCCTGAAAAAAGAAATGAATGCTGGTTTTGCAAACAACCTGGACATATTGCAAGACTGTGTCCTAAAAAGGCACAGAGCGCACAAACTGGTGCTGGGAAAGAAGTGTTTTTTTTTTTGTGTATCATGGAAAGCATACTGGTAAACATGAGGGAGCACATACACCCAGTTACTGTGAATGGGGT
Source organism: Neoceratodus forsteri (assembly GCA_016271365.2). Taxonomy (NCBI): domain Eukaryota; kingdom Metazoa; phylum Chordata; order Ceratodontiformes; family Ceratodontidae; genus Neoceratodus; species Neoceratodus forsteri. Next base: position 484,105,186 of record CM028138.1, on the reverse strand, counting down.
GCAGACCCATGGTTTAAGGGACATGGGGGTGTCCCTTACTTTGGTAAAAGGGAATTTGGTTGAGCCTGAACAGCTTATACCCAATCAGTTTGTTACGGTACAGGGATTCACTGGGGAGGAGAAAACTCTGCCCCTTGCTAGTGTTCTCCTGGACTGGGGTGAGACAGGAGAGATTGTGCAAAAAGTTGCAGTGGCAGGAAATCTTGTCCTGATGTGATTTTAGGGAACAATCTCCAAAAGGGGGTGGTGTGTGCAGTTACCCACAGTCAGGCAGCAAATGTAGATTGTAGTTCCCTGGACCCCATAGAAGCTCCTGTGGAAAACACTGGGAGGCTGGTTCCCCAGCCTGTGTCTCCTGATATGGAGAATAGTGAAAGGGGGGTAGAAATTCCCCAGGTAGTAGTTAACAAAACAGCTACAGAAGGTTACTCTGAGGAGAGAGGGGTAGCCAATTGTCAGACAGCTAGGGACCCTAGTTTAGGAACTAAAAGGGACCTGTCCCATGCCTTGGGAATGTATAAAGATTTTGCAGCCACTCAGAAAAATGACCCTGGTTTAGAGAGTCTGAGGGCTTGGGCAGAATCTGATGGGACACAGGGAGGTGATGGGAGACAGAGTGTACTAGGACAATGGACTTCTGTATACGCAGGATGTAAGGACAGAGGGAGGGGTGATGAGCAGGCAGCTTGTCATTCCCCAGGGGTACTGTGAGTGGTTGCTCATGATTGCTCGTGATATCCCCATGTCTGGACATGTGGGAATCACACGCACTATGCAGCGACTGGCCCAGAATTTCTATTGGCCCAACTTCACCTAGCAGGTGAAGGAATATTGCAGGTCTTGTCACAGGTGCCAAGAAATAGGGAAGGCAGGTAGTAAAACCCAAGCCACCCTAATTCCCTTGCCCACAGTGGAGAAGTCATTCCAGAGGGTAGGAATTGATATTGTGGGGCCTTTGAATTCCTCCAGCTCCTCTGGGAAGAGGTTTATCCTAACAGTGGTGGATTATGCCTCCCGGTACCCAGAGGCAGTTGCCCTATCCTCACTGAGGACAGACAAAGTGGCAGATGCCTTGCTAGGGATTTTCTCCTCTGCAGGTTCCCGCAGGAGGTTATCACCAATCAAGGGGGTTCCGTCATGTTGGACCTGATGAAGTGTTTGTGGGAGAAGTATGGGGTGGTGCAGAGACACATGACGCCTTATCACCCACAAGCCAATGGGCTTGTGGAAAGATTTAATGGTACCCTTAAATCGGTGATCCAAGCATTTGCTGAACAGCATAGGAGGGACTGGGAGAAATACCTTCCCCACCTGTTGTTCGCATACAGGGAGGTGCCCCAAGAGTCGACAGGGTTTCCCCCCTTTCGAGCCCTTATATGGACTCAGGTTGCATGGGCCTCTAGACCTGATCCAGGAGAACTGGGAAGGCAAGCATGCCACCCAAGGAATTCCCATAGTCGATTATGTCCTTAAGTTTAGGGAAAAGCTGAAGAAGCTTATGGGAACAGCCCAGAGCAACCTGGCAGCTGCCCAGCAGAAGCAAAAGGTATAGTACGACCGCAGTACCAGAGCTTGCTCGTACACTATGGGTCAGGAGGTCATGGTCCTAATCCCAGTCTGGAAAGATAAACTGCAGGCCGAGTGGGTAGGACTGGATAAAGTAGTCAGACAGGTGAATGATGTAAATTACATTATAGAACTGCCTGACAGGAGACATATCCAAAGGATGTACCATGTCAACATGATGAAGCCATACGCAAATATGGATGACATGGTCTTTGCAGTGTACAGTCCTGTGGCAGGGACAGGTGAGGAAAACCCCCCTTCTGGACGTGCTGGAAGAAAGCAAGTAGGAGTCCTCTGTGGAGGCAATCAAAATGTCACCCCAGTTGACCCCGGACCAGATCCAGCAAGTAAGGGAGGTTTTAGCAGCCTTTGCCCCATTGTTTAATGCCAAGCCTGGACTAACCCCCTTAGTGACACACGATATAGAGACGGGTATGCAAGTGCCCATATGGCGAACAGCATATCGGGTGTCAGAGGCCGTCCAATAGGACATTAGGAGGGAGGAGGAGGAAATGCTGGATTTAGGGGTAATCCAGAAATCCCACATCCGCTGGGCCTCACCCATAGTCCTCATTCTTTGTGTGAACTATTGTGGACTCAACGCAGTCGCGAAGTCGGATGTCCACACAATACCACTGACAGACGTACTATTGGACAAGTTGAGAGGGGCAACATACCTTACCACTATTGACCTGACAAAAGGGTATTGGCAGGTGGAGTTAACTGCCAGAGCTAGGGAGAGGTTGGCTTTCATCACTCCAATAGGGTTATTTGAGTTTAAAGTAATGTCATTTGGAATGAAGAACGTCCCCGCCACCTTCCAAAGGTTGGTAAACCAGGTGTTAAATGGTACTGAAGAGTACACCATGGTGTACCTGGATGATATTGCCATCTTCACTGCCTGCTGGGAGGAACGTCTGTCCCATCTTAGGGAAGTGTTGGGCAGGATACAGAGGGCCCGGCTCACTGTCAAAGCTGAAAAGTGCCATGTGGCCATGGCTTAGGTGGCATACCTAGGGCATGCAGTAGGGAGGAGACAGCTCCATCCTAATCAAGCAAAAACTGAGGCAATTGTGGCATGGTCCAGATCTGAAACACAGAAGGTTCTGAGTTTTCTAGGGACCGCAGGGTACTATAGAAAATTTGTACCAAACTGCAGTGCCCTTGCAGCTTCCCTATCTGGCCTGCTAAAGAAAAGAATGCATAAAAAAGTGAAATGGGCCGGCCCACCAGTGCAGCGGTTGGATTTCTGCTTGCGACGCCAGTGACTCGGGTTCAGGAATGAGCTCGGGACGCTGGAGGGCCGGCCAGGGGGAGACAGCTTGAGCATCCCACGACTGCTCGTTGTCTTCAGGGAGGGAGAGAGGACTGTGACCCAGTGTTGGGCAACTGCTGGTGGAGACCAGGGGTAGGGCAACACATTGGGGTCATTGCTGGAAGGTGCGTGGCAGACGTCAGCTCTTGCCTTGACGTCCGGACACCATGCACCACAAAGAAATCAGGAAAAATCACTCGCTGGCCACTGGATGATGGCACTTTGTTCCCTGAGTGCCTCCAGTGCCTTCCCAGGGCCTCCTGTTCCTCAGCAGCATCCTGGGTCCTAGAAGTATGTGCTGGGGTAATCCCCCCTCCCCGGTGCCTTCCCTCTCGAAGGAGGGGGACTTGCCTGGCGAAGGGATGTGCCAGGATATCCCAGGATCGGCTGCTATACGAGGTCCAGAGGAGGGCTGGGTAAGGACAGTGGGGTGGGGGGGGACATGTAGGGGCCTGAAGGAGTGGGGGCCAGTGAGCAGGGGGGCAGGAGAAAAAAAAAAGTGAAATGGGAACCAGCCTGTGAATGAACCTTTACACGGCTAAAGGAGGCACTATGCAGTGCTCCTGTATTAGCCAGTCCAGGCTACAGTAAACCGCTTGTTGTCCAGATAGATGCCTCAGATGTGGGTATTGGGGCAGTACTTAAGACTTCTAACCAAGGGAAAGATCACCTAATAGTGCACCTCAATAAGAAATTGCTTCCCAGGGAGCAGACTTATTCTACAGTGGAGAAAGAATGCCTTGCAATGGTGTGGGCACTGAAGAAATTAGAGCCATACCTATACGGGCGGCACTTTGAGGTACAAACTGATCACAGCCCCCAGGATTGCCTAGCACAGATGGGTAAAACAAATGGTAGGCTTTTAAGATGGAGCCTTGCCTTGCAGGATTATGACATGACTGTCACTCACAGGGCAGGGGCAGCAAATGCAAATGCAGATGGGCTATCGTGTCAGAGCAGTGAACTGAATTTGGGAAACTCATCCCATGCTTAGGAATAGATTCCCCCACATTCAGTTTAGGAGGGAGGACTGTGACGATAGCTATCTGCTTGTCATTTTTTGTATTATATTTTTGATATAAATACATGTTTAGACATCGGCTTAGAAAGACAGGCCAAGCAGCAAAGCCACATGGGAGTTTTGAACAGAGAGAAAAGAGGGGATCTGCACTATCCCTTACCCAGTGAAAAATCTAATTAAGAGCTTTCTTCAGACACCAGGTTGTAACAGATTGTAAAACCAGCATTTACTTTGAATCTAGGAAACTGGCCATAACAGACTGCATTTTACAACCTTTCAGGAGGTAAGCCATCTTCTGACAGATACCTGTGAAAATCCTCACACAGATATGTGAAACAGCTTTCAGGATGTCATTCTGAAGATCAAAGGGGTAATTCTGACCTGCCATATAACTGTGGCTCACTAATTAAAAAGTATATACATATTTTTTTTTAAGTGGTACATTTAGCAATATGCAAATGCATGTGACTAATTTGGTGCAGGAATGGCAGTGACCTCACAGCTAGCATCACCACAGAGCTGCGACCTCACAGGTTGGGTGAGACCTTTTTCCTCTCATGATTGTTAAGCTGCAGAGGGAACAATATATACTTGTTTTTGGACTTTCAAGAGACTTTTAGTTCTGGACCCTTAAGAAGCACTTCTACCAAAGTTAGGTAATTTCAGCACCACTATTTACTTAGTGAAACTGGGGTACGATCAGTTACTCAGTAAGTAGGCATTTGTTTTTTGTACTTTCCATTTTTTTATTTGACTGTACCATTAATGTTATATGTTCTATGTTTTGTATTTTATGCACTATTTTTAATTCTAGTAAACTTGGTTTTCCTTGAACTCCTGCCTGAGCCTTCTCATTTTGAGTGTGAATTCTGGGACAGTGTTGATAATTCTGACAGAACTGTTAATCGCTTACAGTGTGTTACCATATGCAGCAAGGTAAGCAAAATACTAAGGCCTCAATTGAGTCAGAAGTGGGATTGTGAACTAGTTGGTGTGCCCACTATGTTAAGTATAGCACTGCATTCCCGAAGAGGGTGTGATATTTGGACCTGTTACCTGGGAGTGCTAGCGAAAAAGGGTTCATATTTGACCCGAGGACTCGAGACTGGCAGTGATCAGACCCCAAACAGACAGGAGGCTTACCCTGTTTGTCTCCTGTTCACATATTGCACTTCGAGGTTGGGCACTGTGGGAGCAGAGGGTCTGACTCCTCGAGTGCATTTGTGGCACTCAGTACTCTTTAATGGGGTTCAGCCCTGTGGTTAATGCTTCCTTACCTTTTCCAGTTATTAACAAGTCTCTGATTTGTAAATAATGAAAGAAGTCTGTACCTGAGAAGTTAAACTTCTCTTTTTAGGACCTCAAAGGATTTTATTCACACTGGCCCAAGTAGCACAGTGGTAGTGCTACCACCTGCCATGCCAGTGACCCAAGATTGGGAGAAGTCTTGGATTGTTTGGGGGTCGACTGAGGGGGAGAGGACTGAGCATCTGCTGGACTGCTCTCCTTTCCTGGGGAGGGAGGGCGAGCAAGACTGCCACCAGATGGAGGCCTGGTAGTAGGACAGGATATGGGTAACACACTATGGAAGGAGCTGCAGGGCTTATGTGGTGTGTACACTCTCACACACATGCACACACCAACATGCACACCCCAGTTACAGGGAAGGACCAGAAAATGAGAAAAGGGCCAGGACAGATTTCATGACATCGTGACTGCTCTCATCTGATCCACACTGTCACCTGTTTACCAGAATATGGATATGTTGCACCAGGGGAGGTTGGCCTTCCCCCTCCTGGCTCCACCACAGGGGGTAGGGAGTCTGCAGGGAACTCACTGGTGGCTGGGGGAAGACAAGTGATGGTTTGGAGGGACTGAGGACACAGTTGATAGCTGCCTGCCTGCAACCCAAGGAGAAACATCTTTATAGCAAAAAAAAAAAAAGATTTAATTTATGATCCCCTACTAAGTCCCTTGGGGTCCCCTTACTGCCAAAAGTGCGGTCCCATCTGTTGGGGGAAAATCCCAGGGAAAAGGCAGTTCAGTATACTTGCTGATTCCTGTGGAGATAGCAAAATATTTCATGACAGTGGCCCGTGTGCTCAGCATTACTTTGAGACACCTGTTTTTGACATTGTATCCTGTCCCCTTCTGATTTCTAAGAAAGGGATAGCCCTGAGGCTAAGTTTACTCTGGCTGTTAGATTTTAGCTGATGGTAGCCTGTGTTCATATCCTGGCTGGCATATGTTATTAGCGCTTGCATCTGAGCTGCATTATTGTATGCCTTTAGGTAACCCAAGCTCCTCTAGTTCTTTAATATACTAGACGGTCTAATTAACCCTAGGTTTTCTCTTCTCCCAGATGAATTGTTTGATGGAAGTAATTATTTGTTTCCATGTCTCCTTGGGTATTTTTAAGGGTAGTATTTGGAACAGGAAAAGGAATCTGGGTAGGATGGTCGTATGAATCATGCTAATATGCCTTGAGAGTGAGAGGGGGGTAGAGCACTCCGTCAACTGTGGTCTTGGATCTTTTCCAGTAGCCAGCCATATTTTGCATGGGATTACAGTGTAATTTCGTGGGGATATGGACCCCCCTGGTATCTGATTTTTCATTAAGCCAATTTTAGTTTAATTGAAGAGACTGCTATTTCATATCACATACCTCCTAACCGTAATACCTTGGACTTGTCTAGGTTAACTTTGAAACTGCTGCAAACACAGTGGTGGGAGCTCCCAAGTATGTGGTGCTCCCAACAAAAGCAGTAAAGTTCAGCAGCAAAATCATTTTGCACTCACCTCTCAACTGAAGAAATCCTTCTCACAAAAAACAGAATTACTTCGAAATCCAAGTTTCTTGAGAAACAGGTTATAAAATTACACTAATAGCAGCAACAGCAGATCAGACCACACCACCCGTAACCTTGATGTTTCACGCCATTCTAATGCTTTTTCAGGACTTTGAAGCCCCAGATTACCCTATCTTGGTATAGTATTCATTAAGGGCTCATAGGAGTTTTCTGGGTCCCCAATACATAACAGGGTATTGTCTGTGTAAAGGGACATTTTTACCTCTTCTCCTCGCAGTCTGATGCCCTTAATAGTTACATTTTCTCTGATGGCCTCTGCCACGGGTTCTGTACAAAGGGCAAATAGGGGACACCCTTGCCTAGTTCTTTTCTGTATCCAAAATTCTTTCGATGGTGTCCCATTTATTACTCTGACTGTTGGGTTAGCATATAACATTGCTATTATTTTTCTAATATCCTCCCCAAACTCAAATCTTGTGAGAGTGCCTTGAAGAAATTTCCAACCAAGCCTGTCAAAGGTTTTGTCGGCATTGCATTGAATTTCTGCTTTAACGCTGTGCTGAGAGGTATGTAGCATAGCTTTAATGAATGTATTCTTTCCGAGTGTTTACTTTCCACAGCATTGTGCCTGCGTAGCATATGTAATGTGAAAGGCAGGACTCCCATACCGACAGGAAATATGGTACCATAAACTTGTATTGCTTGAAGAAGGAAACAGAGCAATTCAGATTTTATACAAAGTGATATAATTTATAGGAGAATTACCCTACAGTTACAGGAAAAATGTTAACTCGATCTGGGAGTCCTGGGTTGACTGTGTGTAGTGTAGTGCTGGATATAGTGGATAAGCTGTATACTATTCACTGATGAAGTAGAATTACACAGTCCCAGGTAAAATGCAACTCAACTAGGAGGATCTCCACTTAGTCCATTACTGTACTGCAGTTCCAAATATAGCCCCTCTAGTCCCAGTAACCCCCCCGCCTGAATCCATACGCTCCTCAATACTGTTCCTCTTTTTGTTTCCCTAGCCAAATGCAAACACTTTTTGAACTATTGTCCGCACCACAAACATGAGTCCTAAGTATGACAAAACACACATCCAGATTACCCACTCCTTGAATGATAGAATGAAGCTATGCTCCTCACGGTGGACAGGGTGATTCCTGGATGCAACGACCAATGACCAACGATGGAGACTTAGTGTCATAAAGATAATAGATGAGGAAATGACTGGGGACCCCAGAACAAGTCGATGGGTGAGCCCTTCACAGAGGTGACAACCCCAATAGCCATTACTGAATGAACAGTGGGGCTGGCAGTATAGCCTAGAGGTTAGAGGAACGAGGTGTGAATAAGCTTGATACATCCAGCAGACCAGACCTGAGTTTGATTGTCACAACCTCCACTTGCATACTGTGTGTCTCTGAGCAAGTCACTTAACCACCCAGTGCTCCCAGGTCACCCCTGAAAACAGGCACTTGTGCCTAGTGGGCCTAACCCAGTTGCCAAAGACTAAAATAAAAAAAACAAAAAACACAGTAGGACAGACAAACTCTCCCCCATACTTGTCTTATGTTCTAAATTAAAACCTGCATATCTTTGTCGTGCTGACCCAACGCTGTCACCTGTGTGCCCGTTTGGGGAAGGTTCCCTCCCCCTTTGACCCTGTAATGTCAAGTCATAGTGTAAGGACCCACTGTCCCTTCAGATAGATGGGGTTAATTCATTCAGCAAAGCACCAATGACTCCAGGCCCCGGCCCCAAGTTGTTGCTAATGGGAAATGGAGACCAGTAGCGCTAACTGAATACTCTAGTGGTGGTAGTTAAGTACAAGAATAACTCAAGACACACAAACGTATTACTTGATCTGTATTATGTACTATAATGGATGATACAGACATTTTTGAAAAGTTAATAAAAATGATATTTTAAAAAAAAGTCTGGGATTCGCTGCACACCCCTTGAGCTGTCAGCACTACGAATATATAACACTGCGTTCTAAATTCAGAGCAAACTGCCAGAATGGGAAGTCAAGTCTCTATCCCAATTGGATTAATGAGATTTATAATAGTACCATTGGATGGACTGCTAGAGCAGTGGTTGGGAGCTTACTTGCCACCTTGATGACCCGGGTTCATGGTGCAGTCCTAAATCATCATGCTGGGCTGGCAGGAAGAGAATGAGGCAACCTACATAATGCTCTCTTCCTTTGGTTGGTAGTCCCATTTGGTGCCTGAGCATCCACTGGTGACTTAAACGTATAGCTGCAGTGACTCTTGGTGTAGGGGGATTAGAGATTATCAGTTCCTTCATTAACATTGTCAGAAACACCCAAATTTCACAAATTGGGTTGACTGGAATCATAGGAATTCTACAGAGCTGGGTAGACTTTTGTTCATTATGCTCGCTTAGAAGATGCCATAATCCTTTTTACCCATCCCGAAAGAATTTATCCAATTTATTCTTGAACATCTGTGTGGTCCCACTGCCTACTTCCTTCCAGTGGCAGCCCATTCCAGTCATGTACCACTCTTTGATTCAACTGTTTACTGGTTCTTACTAATTTTGTTGTCCTTGCTCCTAATTGTAATGGATGTGTGCGGGTATGCAATCTCTCTAGATTCCAACCCTAGGCATTCCCACAGGTCGTAATCAGCCCATGCCTTGTACATTAGACACATATTACCTCTTTTCCTTATGTACTCCAGTGAGAAGAGATCCAGCTCCCTCTAGTAGCCTGTTTTTGCACTTTCTCTTTCATTGCTATGCTAACCAGCATTGTATCAGTTAACTCCTACAAAACAATAGCTATCTCTAAATTAAAAGACATATGTAGGTGCTACTAGGCCCCCAACGCCAAATCAACTTCCTAGATACCAACTGGCCCTCTACTTATTAAGCTGAAATGTGTTGCATAATTTAGGGCAAGGTTAAAGCTGGAATGTACTGCATATATAGCATAAGGACTTCTATTGTGTATACCTCTTGTATTATATATTTTTTCTTTGTTCTACATTTTATATCTCCTATGTAATTGCAAACTGTATGTGTATGTGCCTCAGGACCTCCTTGTGAATGAGCTTGCTCAACGGAGTCTTTCCTGCAATAAACTTGAACCTTTCTTATAAGGTAACCAGACTTGTGCCCCATACTCCAAAATTAGCCTCAAAAATGAAGTGTATAAAGACAGCATAACCTCTTCGTCTCTTGCAGCTCTGTGTCTGAAAATGCAATTTAAGACCATTTCCTTTTTGAGTGATGTTCCTGCAATGTGATGAAAACTTCATACCTTGTAATACTAGTATCCACAGGTCCCTTTCCTCAGTTGTAGCTCTTACTGGCTGATTATTTAGGGTATAACTGTGGCCGGAGTTATTTCTTCCTAAATGCATTACTGTGCATTTTAGCCGATTTAGAGTTAATCTGGACTTTTTGGTCCAATCTAGTATGAAGTCCAGTGCAGTTTGGAGTGGGGTATCTCCTTTATTATCATCTACCATTGCCCTTATCCAACAGTCATCTGCAAATTTGGACAACCATACATTCTAATTTTCATACTGCAGGGATGTCACATATAGATTGAATAGACATGGTCCCAGCACCAAACCTTGGGGCACAACACTCGTCACATCTGCCCAGTCAGAGAAAATGCCTTTGATACAGACTCTTTGTCTCCTATTTGTCAGCCAATCCTGCACCTAGTTTATTATGAAGTGCTGTATTCTCATCTCATTCAGTACTGTCAACATTTCATTATGAAGCAATCTAGCAAAGGCCTTAGAAAAGTCCAAAAATGGCACATCCACTGATTTTCCCTCATCTAGCCGTCTTACCACTTTATCGTAGAAACTGAGCATATTAGTTTGGCATGACCTGCCTTTGGTGAGCCCATGCTGAGAGTTGTCTTTTAATTGATTTTGGTCTGTAAAGGTTGTTATGCTGTCTTTCAAAATTCCCTCCAGAATGTTAGATGGGATTGATGTAAGGCTTACTGGGCGGTAGTTTGATGGGTCTGAGTTTGATACATTTTAAATAGGGGGATGACTGTTGCCACCCTCCAGTGATCAACCACCTTGCCCCTATCCATCAATATTTGAAATATATGTGCCAAAGGGGAAGCAATTTCATCACTTGGTTCTTTGAGAACCCTTGGGTGGTGGTCATCGGTCTCGGAGATTTATAGGGGTCTGCTTTCTTTAGTCTAGTCTCCACTTCCTTGATGTCTATAACAAATCTTAGGGGTATAGTGTCTGATGTTGGGGTAACTACTCCTGTATTGTTTCTTCTGTTAAATACTGATGCAAAGTATGAATTTTGTTTGTTAGCCATGCTTTTATCAGGAATTAGTTCTCCGTCTTGATTCTTTAATGGACCCACACCATTTGAAATCCCTTTCTTATTATTTATGTATGAATAAAATGTTTTGTAGTTTCCCTTTACCTTGGATCCTAATTTTAGTTAGTAGTGTGCCTTTGCAATTTTAATTTTACTTTTCAGTGTCCTTGCTATATTTCTGTAATCTGACCCATTTCCTTCTTGGTTGCTAGTTCTCCATTTTTTGTATAGTGTATTCTTTTTGTTTCTGAGTTTTTTAATTTTAGGTGTCAACCCGGGGTGTCAACCAATGTGGCTTATTTTTGTTTTTGCTATATTTCTGTTTATCTGGTTTGTTCATTTGAATTTCCTGGTCTTATCTTTTTGCAAAATATTTCCTTAATTTTTTTAATTTCAATCTTTATTTTGTTTTTAATCACTTAGAGAAATACATTACAGAGGTCCACATTCAGAAAATGGTTAATTACAAACCCTCTAGAAATAGTACATTACAACAGAATGCATACTGGTCAGGCATACTTCACACACAGTTCTTATAAGTAAAGTGACATCAATGTAGTTAGCAAATTGTTACAATGTTTAATGTGTGTAAACTGTAAGAGGCACCCCAAGAAGGTGTATACTCTGCCTTTCAGGAATGTATCAAAGGAGCGGCTGAGTCCCCAAATTCCCAGAACAAATGGTGCAGTTCCTTAAAGTCCAGTGGGAAATCCTTACTCTATACACCTACAGTATATCTCCCCAGCTGACTGGCTTTCCTTGCAATGAGAGCCTTTAAGTTATTTTTAGGGCACAAAATCTGTATAGTGATCTAGCTGATGTAGCACCCACTTCCTCCAGCGGGTATCAAATGACTCCACCCTGTCCATTAACCTAGCAGTAAGTCTCTCTAAGGCATAAGTTTCTCTGACCAAAGTGACCTAGGAATCTCGTGTAGGCATGTTTTTTGTAAGCCAGACACGGGTAATCACTTTCTGGGCTGCTAGGATAAAGGTGATAGTTTCTCGGTTGGTCATACGGTCGACCTCGACACCCATGGAGGGTGTAAAGATCAAAATATAAACTGGTGTGAGTAATTCTGCACAATCATAAATGTCAATTACTTCCTGAAGTATCCCACCAGAATGGGGCGAGAGACTCACAGGCCCACATAATATGCCCGTGGTCTGCTCGCTCCACTCCGCAATCCCTCCAACAGTCTCCCAGTGTGTCCCCAGATTATCTCACCACTGTTGCTGGGGCATGGAAGAAACAGGTCCACAGTTTCCATGCATACTCCTTCCAGTATGGCGAGCTAGAAACCTTGTACAAGGGAGAGCTGAACCTAACTAATAAGTGCTCAAGATGTCAAGCTGTAATTCCTGTGACCATTGAACTCTGATAGAATCTGTGGAGTCCACTGGTCTCTCACGTAATGCTTTATAAATAGAACCAATAAGATGCCTTGAGTAGATCCCAGTTATATGTGACCAAGTCAGTATAATTAGTAATGAAGGTTTCTCCGCTATTCCCGCCAGTTCCTCCTCATGTGTCTGTAGGTGGAATTTTAATTGTAAGTAGCCATAAAACTTCCTTTGAGGGAGACTATACTTGGCCTGCAGGGAGACACACAGGAGGACACCAGAAGTGTCCACCGGCTGAAAGTTATACCTTATGCCATATTGTTGCCATTGAACCACTCATCCATCTGTATGATTAAGCACAAAGGTAGAGTCTTGGGCAAAAGCCTGGAGATAAAGTGTTTCCATCCATGTTAGATGCTTACAGAGAACTTGTAACCATTGGTGGAATGGCTCTATTTGCAGAGGGGAAGGCATCATGGGGGAACACCGCATAAATATCCCGAAAGGTCAAACAGGTCATTTAGAGTTCTATTAATTTCCAGTGAGCGGTGTATCGGGAATTCAACCAACAGAGGAGAGTTCGAAGCTGTGATGCCATAGCATAAAGTTTGAAATTCAGTAAGTTTAGACCTCTTTTATCATGTGGCAGTTGGAGGACGGAGTACCGTGCTCTTGGTGCTCGGCCCCTCCTGCAAAATATTTCCCATATTGTATTTAACCTTCAAATTCCTGTTTCCAGTCCTAATGCCTTATGTTTGTTCTCATTTGTTCAAAATTAGCTCTCTCAAAATTAAAGGGAAACAATGGAAAATACAAAGCTTTCCTCAGACACTGCAGAAACTCTCAAATTAGTGCTTTTGGACAGTAACAACTTCATTTAATGATTTAGAACAGCTACCCACAACTTCCACTTCCTGTTGCTGGCAGCAGCCATTTCATGAGCAGCAGTGAGTTTTATGAGCTCACTGTATGCTACTATGCCTGTTTGACCTCAGCTATTGGTTGGCAGGACATATTAGCATAAAGTGAGCTCAGGAAGCTCTCTGTTATTTATGAAATGGTGGCTGCCAGCAATAGAAAGTGAAAGTTGAAGGCCACTGTTTAAATCACTAAAAAATCAATTAGAGTAATTTGTTAAAAATATGTCACTGTCTGAAAGCACTAATCAGGCATTTGTGTAGTGCCTGGGTAAAGCTGTGCCTTTCCACTGTTTCCCTTTAAGAACAGTACTGGCCCCAGACTGCTTAGAGAGTGGTTCCTTTATCTTAGGTTCTATTTTGAGGTGGTCACTAGTGCTGAAAGGCATAGTTGTTCTGCAATTTGTGACAGTGTCCCCCATATTTGTTAGAAGCAAGTCCAGCATATTGTGTCCCCTAGTTGTTTCCTCCACTTTCCGCTCAGTCTGAGCTGGTCAAACACCTCCAGGAAATCGTATTCCATTTTGCTCAACCCTCCCAACTTTCCCCAGTCTATACCGGGTAAATTAAAGTCTCCTATAACTAATAGTCTATCAGCTGGGTTTAGGGTTTTGATTATGTTCAGGAGTGAGAGATTATCCTCCTTTGTTGCAGATGGGGGCCTGTATATTATCCCTAATATGACTTTGGGTGATTTATGAGGGATCATTTTTACCCAAATTTGGTCTGGTTCATTCAAACTTATGTCTGTCTCTTCTGATTTGATGTTTTCTGATATGTAAACTGCTACCCCCACCTCTTCTATATTCCCTAGATTTCTTAAACAGTGGGTGGAGTGGGTAATAAGGATATCATGATCTCCATATTGAGGCCAACTACATTGTTATTTCTGGAGCAGGTATACCATGGCTACAGCAACAACGTTATAGTGACATGATCGATACCAACAACATAGCCACATCGCTGTAAAGTCCGCCTGGGACCCCGGTACCCTTCCCCAAGGTCCTGCAACCCATCCCTGACTCAGCTCCATCTTGGAGTTGAGAATCCAAGCGGGGGGTGCAGGGGGCACGGCCCCCTGCAAAACAATAAGATTGGACACGCTGGCACCTTCCTGACTGCAATTGCGGTCGATGTAGTGGTGTTGGGGTAATGTCGTGTCGACATGAAATTGTCGATGCAGCATCGTGGATCCTCTGAAGCAGAGCTCTGGGTATCTAGGGCTCTTGGTTATTTGAGATATTCAAACTGCACTGTACGAGGCAGCAACTGGACAGAGAACAGAGCTCCAGATGTTCAAAACTCATGTTTCTCTATTTCAACTACCCACGAGGACTCAGCTGCACTATTACCTGATATAGTATCTGTATACGATTGTAAATGCTGTAAATTACTGTTTATTGTAACAAGCGAGACTACTGTTTACTGTATTGTACTGTATATATGCTGTTATTCTTGTATCAATTCTCTTCCCCCCTTCCCCAGGATGCATCTGGAAATGAGCTCATTCAAAGCTCAGCAAGTCTTTTTGTAACCCCTAGGTGGTACTATCCCAAGGGCTACTACCTCTGCTTGCTTGGCCAGTAGCAGGTTAAGGGGCCTGAGTTCTGAAATGGGTGCCTCCACCCGGAGGTCAGGGTTAGTAGTGGTCAAGCTAACCTGGGCACAGCCATCCAGGACACTGTAACCCCCTTCTTTCCTTACTAGTGGCCGGAACAATACACAATAATCACTTTCACAATACCCCTGATACACCACACAAGTACCCACACTGTCTGCACTTACCACCAGGGCTTTCCTCTGGCCTGGCCCAGGGGACCCCTGTAAAACAAGGCTATACACAGCAAATAGCAGTACAGTACTCTTGCACAAACTGGAACCACAGGGTAAATGCAAAAAAGAGTTAGATCTGATTTATTTAAGGGACTTGAACAAGGGAGGGGTGTAATCAGGTTAATTTGCTTAAAGGCTGTATCAATCAAACAGTTATGCATGCATTTCAGGGTCCATAAACAGTCACACACTCTGGGTACCCAGATGGAGAATGGTGGGCTAACCAGGAATGTCGCAGCTGGTTGGGGCCCTGTGATGGAAGAAAACAACATGCACAACACACACCATTTATAATCCGGAACCGGAGGGCTCAGTTCGTGAAAAGAAAACAACAAGACAATCAGATGACACACTTTTAGATTAGGCTGTTGTTGCAGGGAGCTACCCTGATGATTACTCACGATACCCAAGACTGGACACAGGCTGGATGAAAATTGAGACAGCAGGTGGTTAATCTGGAGTGCCAGGAGAAGAAGGGCCCACACGAATCACCGAGGCGTCGTTCCTGTTCAAGCGTGGAGCAGGGGGCTGATCCCCAGGCAGGTCTCTTGTCGATGGCTTTCTCTGTGCAGCGGGTAGTCTGGCTGGGCCAGTGTGGCAAGGCCAAATGGAGACAAATTCGGATACCGTCCATTTTGGGCTTGATACAGCTTCCAGCAAGCAGAACACAGTTCACACAGTGGGGAACCAAATCACAACCCACTTTCAATACACAGCACATTTACATGTAAAGGATTCTATGGTACCAGAAAAACTGCTCTCTGGTCACGATCACAAAGTCTCTGCACAAACTGGGAATTCAAAAGCAGCTGGAAATCCTGACAGACCAATCGCATTCAGCAAAATGTTTGGTCTCCTTCAGGTATGAGCCGGTTAAAAAAAAAATCAGTGGCTTACTTCGTTCTCACAAACTTGGATTTAGTCCAAAATAATTGTCTTCTTTCCCTCTCAGGGGCAGCAGGCAGACATGCAGGTCACAACTCAGGCCTTTCCACAGTTCTTCCGCCAAAACTGCTCAGATGGCTGGCTTGACTGTCTCAAGCTCTTGCTTGTTCAGCTCCCAACTTAGATCTGACTCAAACTGCAGCAAGCCTGGGAATTTCCCCAAGATCCAAAAGGTTCGGTTGGCTGATTCATCTGTCAGTTACAACAGGAACTCCCCCTTCAGGTGCAAAAAGGCAACAAAAGTCCAAAACTACATTCCTACAGATTTTGACTCCAGACTGCTCCTGTAGTCCGGCTCCATTTTAGGTCCCACCAGTACTGATTAGTCCAATTCAGCAGTCCAGAACCAAGATAGTGAAGATAAACAAAACAGTCCTTGCTGCAAAGAAAGCAGATTAGACAAACTACATTATCATTATCACTCTAAATGATTTTCAGCAAATAGTTACATCTTTCAACAGAGCTTCCTCTCAGATTACTTATGACTGCAATCCAAGCAGCTCTTAAAGAAACACACAGAGGCTATACAGGCACTCTCTGGTAATCACATTTAAACTGCTAAAATGCAGGACACCAGCCTGGCAGTGAGCATTCAGCAAGCTCAAGGAAGACTTTTCCAGAACCCCCATTTGTAGGGGGCTTACACTTTAATTAATAAATAAATATATATGCAAACAAAACATTTGTGCTCAGGCATACTCAGAAATCTCACAACCATGTTTGGTTATCTGATTCAAACTTTTTATTAAAGCTACAGGATAGCAACAAAGCCCTATAAAGACAACAGGTAACAAGCCTCTAGTTTACACCTTGAAGAAGAGCACGAGCTTGAAAATGTTTGGTGTTACCTGAGAGTGTCACTATGCTGTAGATTTAATAAAAAGTTTGAATCAGATAATTTCTGAGTGTGCCTGAGCATGAACTTTTGGTTATGTGAGATATGTATATTTTAAAACTCCATTATCCCTCCCCAGACAGTTAGGGCTGGTCCTGTGGTCTGTTGCAGGTACGTTTACATGCCCCACCCCCAGCCAAGGTAAAGTCTCTTTCCAGCCTGGAGCTGCAGTATACTTGGAAAAGAATGGATGCTGCACTTGAAAGTAGGGGAGGGGCTGAGCTCTGGGCTGGCTTGTTGAATTAGGAGAACCCAGGTTGGAATTGTACTGCAGTCACATGCTCAGGGCATGACCTTGAGCAAGTCATTTGACCTCTCTGTGTTTCAGTTGAGATATTGCATCTCAGTTGGGCTATCCTTGGCAGATAAATGGTAAAGGAAAATTATTTAACACTTTCTGCTGAGCAGCATTTGAATTGTAAATGTTCTACCCAGAATGATTGGATCTTTTTTATTTCTGCCCGGGGGAAGGTAAATAATTCTATTTGTTTATGATGCTGGCAGCATTAATCATACAGTATGAGCACCCATTAGCTGGAGAGCACCTCTTTGTCATGCTTTGGGAACACCACTTCATCTGCCTCTGAAATATGAATATGCTCTTTAAGCTGTTGCCACTCTGCCACGAGACAGCTTCTCTATCCTTCAGTGGATGCTGGAAGCAAACTGGTTGAAACTGGAAACCCTGGACTGATTTCAATAGCTTCAGCACACAATGCAGGGATATTTATAGAAGCCATCAAGTCCTCTAGAAAGCCTAGAGGAGGGGAGAAGAATTCTACAGTGGATGACACTCTCAGTGAGCCACCCCGATAGTCTGATAGACAGCCAAAAGGCAGACATTTATTTATTTATTTACTTATTGAAAACATCAGAGATTACCTTTAAGCAGAAGTATTCATTTACAAAGGTTCCACGTCAAATACATAGTCACAAAAAAAATTACAAATCTAATAAGCAGTTCCAGTGGAAATGCAGTCAATATGATATGAGATTTGAAAGGCAGCATGGTCTAGTGACTAGGGCATGGGCTTGGGAAGCAGAAGATACTGAGTTTCCAATCCCACCACAGTCACTTTACTCACTGTATGACCGGGAGCAAGTCTTGTTATTTGGGCTGGTGGGGGGGGGGTCGCACCGCAGAATCACCATGGAACAGTACTCATATGAATACCCCCCTGTCCAGAGGGAGTGAGCTAGATGCCGCTGAGCACAGCTCCTATACAGTTACTGCCTCTTTTCCATGGTGGGGGCAGGATGGATTGCTTCAGAGCGCAGTTCCTATAGGATGCCCCCCTCTCCCAAAAGGGGGGTGCACTGGATCATCATTGAACATGGCTCCTATTGTCGCTCCTGCGGGGTGAACAGGATGGCTTGCCTCGGCGGCGATCAGCTGTTTGGGTCCTTGCTGCTCCTGCAGGGGTATGAGTATGGCCCATCTCAGCGTCCAGCAACTTGTTAAGCACTGGCACCCACCTCTGCCCTATGTCGCGACTCCTCTGTCCCTCAATGCGCTACTCCTGCGACTGCTGACCGAATTGAAATGAATAGGGCCCATTCATTTCAATTGTACATTCGTTTCAATGGGGGGGGGGGCTTTAGTGCATAACTTTTTGTTTTTTAAATATTTTTTACCTTTTCTTCTGTCAAGGTTTTTTTTTTAGCCCTGCCATCACAAACCCCATGGCTGTCAACCTTCAAATCTCCTCAAAATGGATGTTTGCAGCATATGCCAGCTACCCATTACGGGGTGGTGACTGAACATCGGCACCCATAAGGCTCGTGAGGGTGGGAGTAAAAAAGCTATTGTCAGGAAAAAAGTAGGTAAACATATTAAAAAGGCCAGGGGCATGGCCAGTCATTGGAGTGAAAAGATGCACTCTTCAGAGCTTCTGCTGCAGGGATTTTACAAATGATTGAAAAACATCTTTAACAGCCTTCAACTTTTACCACACCTGGTCAAAAGACTTACCCTACCTATTAGTACCTCTGACTTGATTTTGGAGATAGGGAAGCCTTAGGGAGTGCAAGCACAGGCGACCGATTATTTCAAGCCAGAATCAGGACCCATTTGAGTGGCAAAGCAAGACCTCACACACCTCTGCCTGTTGATGCACATAAAAACATTTAAGTGCAGAACATTAAAAATACATTCAGAAACCCAGGGACGGCTCTTCAAATCTTAGAAAGGAAGTTTGTTGCTTTCACCATTCGCTTGGTGCTTTGGCATTTGGGAGAA
The DNA here is from genome assembly GCA_016271365.2 of Neoceratodus forsteri. Taxonomy (NCBI): domain Eukaryota; kingdom Metazoa; phylum Chordata; order Ceratodontiformes; family Ceratodontidae; genus Neoceratodus; species Neoceratodus forsteri. The sequence continues at coordinate 484,085,964 of CM028138.1, read as the reverse complement.
AGTGAAGAGTGTGACAAGGACGGTAGAGTGAGCAATGGTGATCTTTTCCGCCTACATCCAAGAAAAGCAATTGAAACTAAGGTTAGAAATTAACAAAAACCACTGGAGAGAACAGAATGTGTGCCTGATTAGATTTCCTGAAAATATGGAAGGGCCAGATGCCAAGGGCTTCTTTGAGCAATGGTTACTCCACCTGTTAGATTGGCCAGATCTTCCGGCCCCATAGTATCTGTACAAAGCACACCACATGCCCCTGTCAGGCAGCCCCAAATATGGCCTTTGTCCTGAGGAGAGTACATTATTGTTTTCACCAGATCCAGGCTGTGGGACTTAGTACTACAAGGAGTTTGAAGCCACCAAATGTCACCTTCAAGCTGTAAATATCCCTTTTGCCCTTTCATTCCCTGCTCAGCTTCGGATTACAGTGCGATCTCAGACTTATCTTTTTTTCCAGTCTACAGGAAGCTGGCAGACTCATTCAGAAACTTGAGAATGACCAGGCAAAATTGGAAGTGGACTCTGGACTGAATAGTGAGGAGGGCTCCGGAGGTAGTTTGCTGGAGGCACCTAACCCAACTTAAGGGCTGATTCCTGTCCTTTACTGTGTGAACTCTAACCAGCATGTTTTTTTTTTATTTTTTTTATCATACTGTCTCAAGTCTTGCACTGGACTTGAGATCTGGAACATTACCTGGACATTCCCTCTAAATGACTTTGTTATTTATTTTATTTTATTTATTTCAGATGTTTTACCACAAAAGTCATACTGAAATGGTATCACCTTGTTTCCAGATGTGTCATGGGTGGGGGGGGAGAAGAGTAGTGAACAGAAAATTAGGAAGTACAATTTACAAAAACAATACAATAATATGTAAATAAGGACAACAATATAAACAAATTACAAAAATTGACAAACAGTAAATTTTTAATTTTTTTTAAATTTAGTATGCTTTTTTCCCCACGAGCCAGCGTTGGTACTTTCGGCCCAGTCACGGACCTCACCGCCTCCCACTCCCACATGAGCCATGACTTCCCCCATTGTCCCCTGGCTTGCCTCCCAGGGCGGGGCCGTGGCACCGACCAAGGTGTCTCGAACGTCGTGTCGGGGGAGCCGGCATGGGAGCTGATTAGCAGCAGCAAGGCAGGCATCATCTAGGTGCTGGTTGTGGCATTTTTGTCCCCTAGAGGATATTTTTCATGGGGGCGGAGATGTGCAATGACCCCAGCCCCTGGACGTCCAGGCGCCAGTTGCTGCAGTACCCACGGCCTCCTCCAGGGGTCCATCAAGCACTGGACATTCTCCTCACCCTTTCCCCGGAGAAGGAGAGCAGTCTATGGGATGCTCCATCCCTCTACCCCCTGGCCAGCCCTCCAACAACCCAGGTCTGTTCCCGAACCCAGGTCGCCAGCATCGCAAGAGGAAATCCAATCACTGCGCTGAAGGGCCAGTGACAAACAGTAAATTTATGAATCAAGCAAAAGGTAAACAGTGAGCAACTGAACAATGATATGAGGAGCAGGGAGTAGTGTCTGATGACTGGGGGAGGGGCTGCACTATTGTTAGTGTAGGGTGGGAGGCAGCTAACAGAAGTCCACCCCAATATCAGAAGCAACTGCGGGACTGAATAGAGAAGTCACAGAGGAGAGATCTCAGAGTGAGAAGGGAAGGAGAGGAGTGAATGGAAGGAGGGAGAGAGCCCCATAGTTTAGGAAAGTGGAACAAGAAGGCAGCTTAGCCAGCAGTAGATTTAACTGGTGGGAGAGCAAGAGAGTGAAAATGAGCTTTGCAAAGGGAGGAAGAGGTAGAAGGGGAGAAGAGAGGAGAGGAGAGAGATGCAATATACTGGGGGGGGGGGGACACAAACCAGAATTTGGAAATAGAGGAAACACAGTGGATAAAGCGCCTGCCATCAGCAGAGGGAGGAATACAAAGAACAGTGGTAAGTATACAGTATTTCTTACTCAAATTTCAGTTCCCTAAATGTAAATGAGATGCTGGGGTGCATAGCAAGGGGAATCTCCTCCAGGCACAGAGAAGTGATGTTACCCCTGTAGAGGTCACTGGTCAGGCCGCACCTGGAATACTGCATGCAGTACTGGCATCCATTCCTGAAGAGGGGCATCAGATTGCTGGAGGGGTCGCAGCATAGGGCAACGAAGATGATATAGGGACTTGAGGGTAAATCCTATGAGGAGAGGCTGGGAGAGCTGAAAATGTATTTCTGGGAAGAGAGGAGGGATGGGGGGGATATGACTGAAACCTTTAAGTACCTAAAGGGTATTAACAGGATTACTGCAGAAGGGATTCTTCAGATCAGAAGGGGGAGGGACATGAGAGGGCATCAGCTGAGATTGGAGGGGGGAGATTCAGGAGGGAAAGCAGGAGACACTTTCACGTAAAGGGTGGTAGATAAGTGGAACACTCTGCCCAAGGAGGCAGTATCATGTAGAACAGTGGGAGGATTTAAGAGAGGGTGGGACAGAGTAGGGGGTTATGAGGAGGGGAGGGTGGGGCAGCAGCAAGTTGAGGGGCTAGCTGCAAAATTGGGCAGACTTGATAGAATGTGAGGCCTGTTTCTGCTGGCATTTCGTGTGTTCATATTAGTTCTTACTGGGGTCCCAGGTCTTCTATGAGACTGTTTAATCAGTTTGATCTGGATGTGCATTATTGGTTTCACCGACCAGCTGAAATTACTATTTCATGACAATTTTTAGTGTAAGATGATTTTACAGTTTGTTTCAAAATGGGTCTGATGGTAACGCAGGGTGTAGCAGGTGTCAATTACTTACTCACATTGGAACATTTAAAATATTGCCATCTCCCTTGATGTTAATTTCTCTGTAGTGGGGGCTCTGCATCTCATTAATACTGTATGCTGACTCAGAAACTATGCAGAACACATGGCTTCTATGCCGTGGTACAAAAGTTCAGGACAAGATTTTTTTTCCATAAAGCTTCTTGCCTTCGAGGAAGACAACATGTAATAAGTTACATTGTAAGCTTCTGATATGAGTTGAATGAAGGAAAAATAATTCTACGTACAGTAGTTATAACACAAAATGCAAAAAAAGGAAAATGTTTCTAATGTATTAAGTGATGTATGAACTTGCAATGAAATATCTTCTCACAGTAATCAGAGTTTAAAAAAAAAAAACTTTCTGCCTAATGGTTGCCACTGGTAGGCTCCTCAGCCCTGTCTCCGCCTCCCCCGTCCAGCGTCCACCTCCCCTATACTCACCTGACCCGGAGACTCCCACAGATCCCCTCCAGTGGTAGGAGGGCTGGAAAGTGGAGGGCTATTCTCCCCCAACCTGATGACTCATATAGTGATGAGCCAGTGGTCTAAGCAGTAGTGTGGGCTGTGGAATGTAGGCAGGGCTTCATGTAGCCTGCGCTGATCTTTTCTGTTTTCTTCCCTGGTTCCCCTGTGGCCACGGCATGTAGCCATGTGCACATGGTGGCATATGCCTGCTACTGAACCCTCCCATCTATGTTGCTCATGTGCCAGCACTATCCAGGCCTCCACCTGGTGGCAGCCAAGGGCCAAATTGGCATGCCTCCTCACCCCAGGAGAGGAGAGCTGTCTATTGGGTGCTTGATCCCCCCCCCCAGCTGATCTGGGCTCATTCCTGAACCCTAGTAACCAGCACGGTAGGAGGAAAGGCGCTCAATGCCTCAGCCCTCCGCACCACTGGGCTGGCTGAAACTTCATATATTAAGTATTTTTCATGATGGTCTGTTTCCTTGATGGCACTTGGGCTACATTTGGTTAGATGTTTGTCTGACAGCAAGAGGAAGGAGCCTTCCCTGACAGCAACAGGAAGAAGGTGCTGTAAGAACTTTACTACTCTACTGTGACTTAAGAACTAGAACTCTACTATTGGGACCATAAATTTAGTGTAAAAACAACCAACCAACCAAAAAGAAAAAAACAAGAGTTAGTGTGTTTGTCTGAGTTGGGTGAAGTGGATTGTTATCTGTTCAGTTAGCTAGGTGAAGAAGGGAACTGTGAATTAGGGGCAGTGGCTTAGGCAGCTGGAAGTCAGGTGTTTGCATTTAAAACTGCCCTAGCTTTTGACGGAACAGCAAGAGGAAGGAAGTGCTGTAAGAACTTTACTACTCTACTGGGACTTAAGAACTAAAATTCTAGTACTGGGACGTTCAATTTAGGGTAAAAACAAACAAACAAACAAAAGTTAGTGTGTTTGAGTTGGGTGAAGTGAATTGTTATCTGTGCAGTTAGCTAGGTGAAGAAGGGAACTGTGAATTAGGGGGAGTGACTTGGGCAGCAGGAAGCCAGGTGTTTGCATTTAAATCTGCCCTAGATAGCTTTTGGCATAGAACAGCAAGAGGAAGGAGGTGCTATAAAAACCTTACTACTCTACTGGGACTTAAGAACTAGAATTCTACTACTGGGACATTCAATTTAGGGTAAACATAAACAAACAAAAAGAAGAGTTAGTGTGTTTGTCTGAGTTGGGTGAAGTGAATTGTTATCTGTTCAGTTAGCTAGGTGAAGAAGGGAACAGTGAATTAGGGGGAGTGGCTTAAGCTGCAGGAGGCCAGGTGTTTGCATCTAAATATGCCTTAGATAGGTTTTGGCAGAGAACAGCAAAAGGAAGGAGGTGCTGCAAGAACTATCCTACTCTACTGGGACTTAAGAACTAGAACTCTACTATGGGGACCTTCAATGCAGGGTAAAAACAAAGAAACAAACAAAAACAAGAGTTAGTGTGTTTGTCTGAGTTGGGTGAAGTGAATTGTTATCTGTGCTGTTAGCTAGGTGAAGAAGGGAACCGTCAGGGTGAGTGGCTTAGGAAGCAGGAAGCCAGGCGTTTGCATTTAAATCTGCCCTAAATTGCTTTTGGCAGTGAACAGCAAGAGGAATGAGGTGGTGTAAGAATGTTACTACTTTACTGGGACTATATAGCCCCTCCTCCTCCCTCCACCCTCCACCCCTCCACTCTTAGCAAGTTCTACTTTTATAGGCACATAAACTTCCTGTTTGGGAGCAGGGAGGGAGTGATCACAGAGGCATAAAAGACTCACCATCCTAGAAGGAAAAGAGTAGCTCTCCACCCCCCCCAGCTGCTGGAGGTCTGACTCTGGGCAAGTAAGAAGGAGACTACTGAGGAATACAGTAACTTCCTTTCCCAGAACGAGAAGAGCAGGAGCTTTAAGGTCATGGAGGCAGTAGTAAAGTAGGGAGAAAGAAATATATACAAAGTAAAAAAAAAAAAAGCAGAGAGAGCAAAGAGTAAGCAAAGAAAACAACAGTTGAGGGGCCACAAATAAGACATGATGGGAGTGGTGCAATGCAATGGCTGTGGAGCGGTAGTCTTCCAGGAAACATTCTGAAGGATGCAGTGTTTTCCCATCTGCAGGCACCTCTCTGGGCTGAGGGAGGAGGTTGCTCGACTCCTGGCTGAGTTTGTTGGGATTTGGGGAACCTCCTCTCCCACCCAGGGACCACCAGGGCCACTGCTGCTGCCTCAGAGGTTGCCAAGGAAGAGGAGCAGTTGGACCACAGTGGGCTCAGGGAGGGTGAGGGTGGTGGAACAGAGGTGCATCCCTCCAGTTGTACCTCTTCTCAATTCGTACACCGTTCTGGCAGAGTGTGGTACCTCTATGGAGGCACCCGTAGTGGAGACCAAGCAGGATGCTGGGAACCTCCACAAAGGAGAACCACAGGAAGGTGGCATGGGACCCCACAGTGGAAGGAAACAACTCCTGCTGGGGGACTCCATTGTTAGGAGGGTAGAACTTCGGGGGGGAGGGAGATAAGGTGCCTGTCTGGCACAATGGCTTGAAGGGACAGGGAGCGAATCCTCAGGATTGTGGGAGCAGCTGCATGAGGAAGGGAGCTGGATGTCATTGTCCACCTAGGGACAAATGACCTGGCTGGGAAAAGGATCAGAGCAGTGCAGGAGGAGTTTGTGGAGTTGGGGAGGGGCCTTTAGACAAGTAGCACACATGGTAACCTTCTTGGAGGTGCTGCCTGTCTATGGGCAAGGGTGAGGCTAGGGTGCTCTGCACCATGGGATTCAATCAATGGTTGAAAAACTGGTGCAGAGCTCAGGGTTTTGGCTTCACTGGGGACTGGGGGTCCACCTGGAGGGATGCAGGCCTATACTGGTGCGATGGTCTGCAGCTGTCCAGGAGGGGAACCAGGATCCTAGGTGATAGGTATCAATGTTTAATTGGCAAGCATTTAAACTAGCCAATGTGGGAGGCACTGAAAAGAAGCAGGGAAATCCTAGCCCCCCCCCAAAAAAAAAATCAGGGTAGTTAGTGAGGTAAACACCAAAATAAAGAAGTCAATGGGGAGAAGGGCGGGGTAAATGGAGAAAAAGGTAAAAGCAGTAAGGACAGGGATGGGGCAAAAAGGGGTAAGGCCATCAGACAATGGAGGATAATGAGTACCAATACATAGGTAGTCTAGGTAACAAGCTCCCTGAACTGGTGGCCTTGATGGAAGAGGGATGCCTGGATATCGTGGCAGTCACAGAAACATGGTACACAGAGAACCATGACTTGGATGTCAACATACCAGGGTACACAATCTACAGGAGGGACAGGAAGGGTAGAAGAGGAGGAGGAACAGCTCTTTATGTAAGGGAAGGGATCAAAATAATGGAACTAAAGGGTAAACAGAGAGGAGAAGAGGCACTGTGGGTCACCCTGGAGACAGGAAATGGCACCACAATCCACACAGGGGTTGTATACAGATCTCCATCTCAAGGGGAAGAAATAGATAAGAAAATGATAGAAGGCATCCTTAGGATGGCAGAAAAAGGGGAGATATTGTTGATGAAGGACCTGAATATGCCAGATGTTAACTGCAGCACCTTTGCTGCAGCCACATCCAAGAGCAGGGTCTTTCTTGATGCCCTACAGGGGGCATGCCTCAAGCAGCTACTGTTGGAACCCACTCGGGAGGGAGCAATCTTATACCTGGTACTCTCAAATAGGGACAGAGAGAGGATCTCAGATCTAGAAGTGGGTAGCCATCTGGGAACAAGTGACCACCAAACAGTGTGGTTCACGATAAACACAGCCGCAGAGTCAAGCCATACAAAAGTGAGGGTACTAGAGTTGAGGAGGGCTGACTTTGTCAAAATGGGAGAGTGCCCCAGAAAAGCACTAGCAAACATGCAAGAAGGAGGGGTGGAGGAACAATGGGGAAACGTCAAAACTGCCATCACGGAAGCAACAAGCCTTTGTGTGAAGAAAATAAATCAAAATGAAAGAAAAACTCACTATGGTTCTCAAAAGAGGTGGCAGGGAAGCTTAGAAAGAAAAAGACAGCATTCGGGAAGTATAAGGAAACACAGAAGGAGCAGGACAGAGAACTGTACCAGTTAAAGCAGAAGGAAGCAGGGAAGGCAGTCAGAATAGAAAAGGCCCAAACCGAGAAAAGATAGCCAACTCGGTTAAGAAGGGGATAAAACCTTTTATAGGTACATTAGGAGCAAAAGAAAGACCAAGGAGGGATACTGAGACTTAATAAAGGGGAGGGTGGTGGGCAGAGAGGGACAGTGAAAAATCCAATGAATAGAAGCAATCTGGATGGGGGGGGTCGATACCACTTCTTTCACAGAAGAAAGGGTTCTGAAAGAACTCCTAAATCTGAAGGTGGACAAAGCAATGGGGCCTGATGGGATTCACCCCAGAATTCTAAAAGAACTAAGGGGAGAACTAGTGACACCACTGACTACCCCCTTTTAATAAATCATGGGAGGATGGTGTGATACCTAAGGACTGGAGAAGGGCAGATATGATTCCGCTTCACAAAAGTGGGAGCAAAGCAGAAGCAGGAAACTACAGACCTGTTAGCTTGACCTCAGTGGTAGGGAAAATGATGGAATCACTTCTGAAAGAAAGAATTGTTGAGTACCTAGAGACCAGCAGGGCACAGAACCCAAGGCAGCATGGATTCACAGCAGGAAGGTAATGTCAGATGAATCTAATAGATTTCTTTGACTAGGTGACCAAAGTAGCAGACCAGGGACAGACTTTAGCAAGGCATTTGTCACAGTCCCACACAAAAGATTAATAAACAAATTAGCCAGCCTGGGAATGGGTCCCAGGGTGGTAGCCTGGGTAAAAAATTGGCTGGACAACAGGACAGAGGATAATAGTAAACGGAGTCTACTCAGAAGAAAGGGGGTACTAGTGGGGTACTGCGGGGTTCAGTACTGGGTCTGGTCCTTTTTAATTTCTTTATAAGTGACATTGCAGAGGGACTGGAAGGAAAATTATGCCTCTTTGCAGATGACACAAAGATCTGCAATGGGGTTGATACAGAAGGGGGTTGGAAAGGATGAGAAGGGACTTGGCAAGGTTGGAGGAATGGTCAAAAGTGTGGCAGCTTAGATTCAGTGCAAAGAAGTGCAAAGTAATGCACCTGGGAAACAAAAACCCAGGGGAAGAGTACACAATGGAGGGGAGGTATTAACAACAACAAAAATGAAAAGGGACCTGGGGGTAGTCATATCAGATGACCTAAAGGTAAGCAAGCAATCAGGGGTGTAGCCAGACATTTCTGTTTTGTACACAGTCTCTAACAGTTACACCCCCCAATTAAAAAATGTACACATCCTTTCCAAAAGGCATCCCCTTCCAAACAAGTCAGATTGTTGTCAGATGAGTCCTCTAATCTCTAAAGAGGTTATACAGTACATGTATTTGTCTCCTAAACAACAGAAGTTTAAACAGAGACACTCCTCAGTGGCCTACACTAACCCAGATACTACAGATTAGAATGAAAATGTTAACAGAAAGGCATATGGTTTGTGACAGGCACTTAACAAAACTGTACACAAATGTGTACAGTGAGTATGCTTGCCTACACCCTTGCAAGCAATGTGAGAAGGCAGTAAGGATGGCTGGGGACATACTGGGATGTATAGGGAGAGACATCACCAGTAGAAAACAGGAAGTTGTTATCCCTCTGTACAGACATTTGGTGAGACCCCATCTGGAGTACAGAGTGCAGTTCTGGACACCCCATCTTTGCAAGGACATAGACAGGATGGAGCCAGTCCAGAGAAGGGCAACTAAAATGGTGCCGGGTCTACACCAGAAGACATATGAAGGGAGATTAAAGGAGCTTAATATGTATACCCTCGAGGAAAGAAGGGAGAGGGGGGACATGATAGAAACTTTCAAGTACCTCAAGGGAATCAACAAATTCCTAGAGGGTAGCATCTTTCAGAAAAAGAGATGTGCAAGAACAAGGGGACACAGTTTAAAGATGGTGGGGGGGGCAGTTCAGGGGCAATGTGAGAAAGTATTTTTTCATAGAGAGGGTGGTGGATGCATGGAATGGCCTTCCTGAGGAGGTCATGGGGGTCAAAAACAGTGGGCAAATTCAAGAATGCATGGAACAGACATAAGGCAATTCTGGCGGGGGGCAGGAAGAAGTAGACTGTTGGTTAACTAGGATCTACAGCTTATCCAATAGGTAGGGAAATGGGCAGACTAGGTGGGCCAAGCGGTCCTTATCTGCCATCAAAGTCTATGTTTCTATGACTATTCTTCCCCCTTAATGTGGTTACACATGTGTACAGGTTTAATCCTCATTGTATAAATTAATGGTATGGTACTTTTTTGTACTGTGTGGCTGTACCAGGCAGTGTGCACATTTTTTCTTGAAATTTCATAAAGTTAAAAAGGTTATGACTTGAAGAAAAAATTGAAATGAATGTGGGCCTTTTCATTTTGAATGAGGTTTTATCTTTGTTGTAATTTTTTGAAAATATTTTTACCTACTTTTTTCTGACAACATTTTTTTACCCCTGCCCTCATGAGCCCCGCAGTTGTCACCTTTTTTTTTCATCAAGGTTGCTTCTGTCTTGGCCGTGGCAGGCAGGGTTCCCCTTGACCTTGTCTCCACCACTCCCACCATCTCCCACCTACCAGGAATTACTGGTTGACTAATGATCCCCCATGGATTACTCCCTTCAATGGAGGGATCAGGAAGAGGAGGGCCACCCCCCCAAAGCAGAGAATATAGTGTTCAACTTCTCAGGGTCCCTGGTGGTGGAGCAGGCAGGGGTCGGCGTGCTGAGCATCACAAGCCTTTGCCTCATGATTTTTCCCCCTATTCTGTCCCTGATCCCCGTGCTGGGGTGCACACATAGACGTGTGCACATGTGGAGTCACGCACACTCTGTGGAAGTTCCACAGCTCTCTTCCTTCCTGTGCCGCCCACAGACCCGCACTGCCACTAGGTCTTCACCTGGCGACAGTCATTGGGTGAGAATCACATGCTTCCCTCCCTGGAAGGGGAGAGTAGTCCATCGGACACTCATTCTGTCCCCCCCCCCGGCCATCCCCCAGCAACCCAAGATTGCTCTCAATCCCTGGCCACTGGCATGGCAGGCAGTAACACTACCACCACACCACTGGGCCAGCCTATGGTTGCCAATGTTTAAATCTCCCCTAAACTCGGTGTTTACAGTGGATGCTGGCATATGCCACAAACACCTGTTTCAGGGGGATTTGAAAGCTGGCACCCATAGTGTTCGTGAGGGTGTGGCTAAAAAAAGACCTTGACAGAAAAAGTAGGTAAAATATCAAAAAGCAATGATCAAACTGAAATTCTCTGTACTGGTTCCCTTAAAAACAAAAATCGATCTCAGTTGACTCCACCCACAAACACAAACACACACACATGCACAAAAAAAGAATTGATTTGGAAAATTTTTGAAACATAATAACTTGCACGGATTGACAGATACTGGCATACTGCAACCCCTCACATCATGTATCAGCATTCACCCTCTTCAAGGAAATTGCCACGATGATTAGGTAGAACAAACAGCTGTTTGCACAAATAGTCCAGGAGCCAGGTGTATTTATCTATGTGTCTAGGTCCGACAGGTTTGATGACTGTTTCTTATGTAAACAAGCATTTGTCAATGCCGAATGTTTGCTTGCTGGCATTGGCATTGGTAGTGTAGGAGTTACACAGCTGCATAATAGGAATGGCAGTGAAGTATTGAACTGAAGCCAACCCCACCACCACCCTGCAGAGACTGACAGGCATTGGGGTGTGCCTTTGGGCCGTCAGGCATAATGGCCATGTCATTTCACCACACCCTACCCCCACCTGTACACCTGTACACATGTGTCACGGTGTGCCTTGGGGTCTTTGGCCCTTATTCGCACCCCATTCCATCAGGAAATATGGTGAGATGGGTGTGGTATAGGAGAATGGGGTGAACTTTCAGGCTGAAGAGTCCAAGACACACCTCGATGCCTCTCACTGGCTGCAGGGTGTGGAATGGTATGAGCATTAAAGGCGAGAATCCCAAGTCACACCCCTGATGCCTGTAATTCTCTACAGAGTGGGGCGTTATGGTCGGAAACCCAAACGCCTCGGGCATTAGTTGGTATTTTCACTCCAAATTTTCAACATGTTTTTTTTGTGACCCCCACCTCATGAACAGTGGCAATATCAGTTTGTTAGCCGAAAGCTGCTTTTGCACAGCGACTACGGCATTTAGCACCACAGGTGCAAAAACACATTCCGAGCAGGATGTGAAAAATGACAGCTGTACTGTTCATGGGGAGGTGTAAAAAATGGCAATGTTGAAAATCTGCAGGAAAATAAAAAAAAACTGGTGAAGTCACGGAGTGGTAGAAACTGTGCAATGCACACCCGTAATGTAATTAGTTAGGGATTTTTACAGCAGATTGTCAACACAGGCACTTTGGACCTCCGATCATGAACAGTGTCACAGTGATTTTCTTTATCTGTCCCGAACAATGACTTCCCACAGTGACCATGCATTTCTGCGCTGAAAGTGTGAAAACACATTTCGGCCATATTGTGAAAAATGACAGCTGTACTATTCACAAGGAAGTGTGGAAAAATGCCACTGGTGAAAATCTGGACTGAAAATATTATAAATTCATGAACTTACGAGGGTGCATGGAAACTGCGCAATGCTCACTTGTAACACAGTCATTTTATGGATGTTTGTCACCAAATTTTCAACATAGCCATTTTAAGACCTCTGCTCATGAACAGTGTCACTGATTTTCTTAATCTGTCCCAAGCATTGCTTTCGAACACCGACTGCGCCATTGTGCGCTATGTGTGCGGAAACACATTTTGGGCAAGATGTGAAAAATGGCAGCTGTACTGCTCATAAGGAAGTGTAATAAAATGGCAGTGTTGAAAATCTGTCATGCAAATATTAACAATTCGCAAACTTGCGAGCGTGCGTAGGAACTGCGCAATGTGCACTCCTAAAAAAGTTATTTTTGGACATTTTTTCACCAAATTTTCAACATAGCCATTTTAAGACCTCTGCTCATGAGCAGTGTAACTGTGATTTTCTTAATGTGTCCCATACATTGATTGCGTACACCGACTACGCCATTGTGCGCTACATGCAGGGAAACACATTTTAGGCAACATGTGAAAAATGACAGCTGTACTGCTCATAAGGAGGTATGGTAAAATTTCAATGTTGAAAATCTGGAGTGCAAATATTAAAAATTCACGAACTTACGAGCGTGCATAGGAACTGCGCAATGCGTGCTCGTAAAACACTAATTTTTAGGAATTTTTTCACCAAATTTTCAACATAGCCATTTTAAGACCTCTGCTCATGAACAGTGTCACTGTGATTTTCTTAGTTTCTCCCATACATTGATTTTGCACACCGACTGTGTCATTGTGCGCTACATGCTCGGAAACACATTTTGGGTGAGATGTGAAAAATGACAGCTGTACTGCTCATAAGGATGTGTGGTAAAATGGCAATGCTGAAAATCCAGAGTGCAAATATTAAAAATTCGCAAACTTGCGAGCGTGCATAGGAACTGTGCAATGCACGCTCGTAAAACAGTCATTTTAAGGAATTTTTTCACCAAATTTGCAACATTGGCTTTTGAGAGCCCACCTTATGAACACTGGCACTGTCATTTTGTTAACTGGTCCCGAAAGGTGATTTCATGTAGCAACTGCAAAATCACCCTTTGGGCCCGATTAACGCCATGACAGTTCCAGAATTCATGAGGAGGGGTCCCAAAAGCCCCATGTTGAAAATTTGGTGCCAAAATTCATAAAATGCGTGATTGCATTAAAGTTGAAAAACCCTATTTATTGCATTATACAGCTTACGGAATTTCCTCAGTTTACGGTCGGCTTTGAAGAGTGCAGACGTGTTCCCAGTCCACGAAGATCGTCGCGTGGACCCAGAGGTAAGTATGGGGTGGGGGGGTGGGAGGTAGGGTGCACCGAGGGTGGGCGCGGGTGGCAGGGAGACCGCCAAGGGAACTTTTTGGTTTTTTTTAGGAAGACGACACGGGACATTTGCCACGCTGGGGTGGGCTCCCAGCGTGGCAGCTGGAAGGCTGTTTGGGGGGACCTGGAGCCGATGGGGATTGGGCACCCGGTGGCCACAACAATTTTGCCACGCTGGGGTGGGCTCCCAGCGTGGCACCTGGAAAGCTTTTTTGGGGGGGGGAGCGTGGAGCTGATGGGGGATTGGGCACCCCCGTCGGCCATACAGTGTGTGCGTGGGGGGGAGCGCATGAGCATGTAATATGCATGTGTGTGTGTGGAGGGGAGCACGCTGCTCACTGAAGTGGAGCTCTCCCTTTCAACTGTATGGCACTGCATTTTCAACTGCTGTCACAGACAGCTGCAGTATTCATTGGAGAACTGTGGCCATGCCTGCAAACACACTGTCTGCATTGGAAAATAGGTGCCACACCTCTGAAAAACTCAGATGATGGCACTATATTTCTTGCACATGCATGCAAGCAAACATAAAAAGTGTGTAGAATCCAGCTGTACAACTCTTATTCACTCAAAGTTGAACTTTTTTTGAAAAATGCACTTCTTCAATGAAAAAATGAACTGTCTGAGAAAATTGTGTATATTTTAATTAATGGTTCCATCTTTAATTTCAGTTCTATAAGCTTTTATTGAAATACTACAGACACTGTAACAAACAGCAACATATGTATCAAAGGCTTAATATTAATGTTATTTATTTATTTATTTATTTTATTCTATATTTAGCTTGGAACAATCAACTTTTTATGACGTTTTATGAACCTAAGTACAACAATCAGTATTCTTGTTCACTGTCTTCATTATCTGACATGTTAAGCAAATCTGTCTCATCAATATTGACATCACAGTCACTGTCATTATCTTCTTCATTTGGATTGTTGTTGTGTTTGTTCAGTTGTTCACTTAAGGCTGGTGGTAAAACTTCACATGTGAACCACGTTGGCTTGTATTTGCTATCCTCATAGGTCCAGCCATTATCCTCAGGTTTCAGTAGTATCATTGCTGGTTTGTCTGCGTTTTTCTATAACAATGAAATGTAATTTGCATGGCAGATGTGTTATGTCAAACTTGATTTGCATGGTGGCAACGAGCTTGCATCTGCTCCTTTGATCTTTTCTAAGGGTGCATCTTTGTCACTCAGTCGATACTTGAAGTTGAACATACTGTAGTGGGCTGTGTTGGCACTCTTTATTTTCTGTCCATACAAGGTACACACAAAGCTCTTCTTTGCATCCTCAGTTTCTTTAGACAAGTGTGGACATCCCAGTTTTCCAAATGCCTGTGTGTACTCTGTATTCTTTTCCATAATTGTTAGAGGTTGCACCTTCCCCTTGCCATTGAACGCTGGTGAATAGTCGCACCCTGTCAGTGCATCGATACCTGGTAGAACTGCACACACAGGTCTGCCTAACTCTGCTGACAAATGGGATACATCTATGAATCCTCTTGTGTTATTCCCTGAATGGCCAACATCCATGTGCAGTTTGAGATTATCGTTTAGACTTGCATGATATAGCAGAATGACCAGAATATCAGTATCATCTGCCCTGACCACTACATGCTCATCATCACCCTCATTTTGACTGCAAATGTAGTGTATGTGTTGCATGATTCTTGTGTCTACTTATATGTGTTTGCTTTTTAGGGCCTTGCACTCTAGTCTGAGCATATGTCCACTTCCACTTTGTATGAGTAACAAGTTTCTCCTACTGCATACATGAGCTTTTTGTCACCTAGAACTTCACAATGCACATCAGAATTCCATGCTGTAGCTAGAAAATCTAGGAGTGCCATCTTGAATGAAGATGAAGACAGGGATCCAGCAAAGTCTCTTGGTCGGCTTTGGTGAGGACAAGTTATGAGATAGGAGAGTGCAGTTATGCTATGCTTTCCTCTCTTCTCTTGTTCAAGACCTCTGATTGATGGTGACTTGTAACAGTCACTGACAAGGTGGACTTCATTTGTGGAAGTACAGCAAACAAGAGACAGGTTGTTTTTTTCCACACCTTGGAATGTTGGTGGCAGGTTTGTAAGACTTCTGATCAAGAACATGGCATCAACCACAGTGGCATTTACAGCATCAGGGTGGCTACTTTGGACTCTGGTCTCAAGTTTCTTCAGCAGTCTTGACTTCATTGTTGTGTTCATTGATCCATCAATGTTTCCTAAGGAGAGGGGTACCAGGGTTAGTGGGTAGGCAAACACCATCATAAGTTCAGCTGTTGAAGTTGCAGATAGGTATAGCAAGCATCCAAAGAGGTCTCAAGTTCCTTTCAACTCAATGATTTTCTTGTCCTTGTTCTTAATCTTCAGCTTCATTGCATCTTGTGCAAAGTTCTTCAACTTGTATCTTTTGATGGGTTCCTTGAACCTACTACCTTTGGTAATGCATTCATCTCTAAATACATGGTGCATCCGAGTACCTATCTCAGTAACCTGTAACACTTCATTTGCTACCTCTTGTGATACTGATTTTCTACTACCTATTGAATAAAGATTGCTGTCCTCAGACGCATCCTGGAATGGATTCATGGAGGAGTCTGTCATGTTCTACAGCCTGTTTAGATCCTTCAAATCTCATTTAACTCTAAAACTCTTCAGCTCTTGGCTGGCTTCTTCATGGCTGACAAAAGACCAACTTTTTTCATAAGACTTCCAGCAATTTTACTTCGAGCTGACCACAGAATGTTCCACCTCCTCCTTGTGTTGATGTTCTGCATTAAAGAAGAAATCCCAGTTAGTCTTGATGCACCATCAGCTTTAATTGACTGCTTCAAGGTCAAGTCTGTGTCATTTCTGCTAAACCCTCTCTTTGATCTTGTAATGGTTAATGCTCCATTCTCAAATGTTTTCCTTAGTCCAGGGTGGGTCTCATCCATGTTTAGCAGATTCATAAGGTATAGGGTCATCCACTTGGCATAGCTGCGGTGCCCAGTTGTGAAGTAGAGGTACAGTATCATCTTCTCCAAGCTATATACAAAGAGAGGCAAGTTATTTGTCCTGATGGAATGGCAGAAGAGTTGGTACAACTCTACCAAACTACAGTACTGTAGCCAAAATTGGGCAGTTGAGCCATGCTCACCATGGTGTGTGGAATCTGAGAATGTTTCATATGCTTCCATGAATGTCTTGAACTCAGCTGTATTCTCTAAGTCCACCATTGAGGAAGGCGATGGATCATTAAGTAGCTGCTGCAGATGCTTTGAGATTATAAAGTCTGACAAACCTTTATATTGTATAAAGCACTGCAGATGTTTAATTCTTAATGCCACTGAGAGCATCGGGTGATGCCTCTTTGCCCGATTGAAAAATGTTCCTTGAAGAAGCCCATTCAGGGATCTCAATGCCAGTACACCACTTTCAACAAGAATTTGGTCTCCACCAGAACCATTCAGGAGGTATCCAAGAGCTTTGAAATATGCTAATTTTATATGAAATGGTCCAAAACATATGAAAAGTCTGTCATATTCCTGGGACTTTGTGAACTGAATTTGTAGCGCAGGTTTTGCTATGGCCAAGTCATAAGTAATAGGCATATAGTCCTCCTGGCATTCATCATAACCTTGATAGCAGTATTCATGGTGTCTTGCACTACATCAAGTCTTGTAGGAGGCTTTCCTATAGGGTCCATGTATGATATCTGCTGTGGCAGGTCATCTACAGAAACAAGGGCATTCTATCCATGCCACATTGGAGTAGCATCTACACTTGCACAAGATATCATCCAGGCAAGGTCCCTTCTCTTAGCTTGCATGAGGTTTTTTGGTTCAGGGCTTTGTCACCTTGTATTGATACTGTCTTACTTTTGGTTTTCGAGATGTATATGGTTGAATGTCTTTCTCGCCAATATCTAGAGCTCTGAAATGTTTGAATGCACCTGGGTACAGTATCTTGTTCCTGTCATGCCATTGGCTACAATATCTGCTTCCTCACATTTGGCAAATAATCTTCATCAAAATCTTCAGCCTTTGTCTTTGATGTTCTGCGTTGTTTGCTCTTTGATGTTAAAGATGGCCCTGCCTGGTCGTGGGCATCAACTTCTGATCTTTGCTTATCTGTGTTTGTTTCTATTGTGTGTTTCATTTCCTCCTGGTGTTTGGCCATCCATGTGTGTTCTTGTCATAGCTTCTTTAGACCTTTCTTTGCATACAGCTGTCTCCTCAATACTGAATGGTATGTTTTGGTATGCTATACCCACAGTGTCATGCAAAGTTTCATGACCATCAAGTGTCTCTGTCATCTCATTATAATTGTTGAAAGCCAAAGCAGTGGCTAAACCTAGCTGTATGAGGAATCCGTCTGGTGTAGCCATATTCTTCTCCATTATATTGGTTGCGACTGCAGTTGTGAGTTCCTCCACAACATGGTAGCTGACACAGTGACCAAACCTGTTCAAAATAGTTAAAACTTTCTTACTGCCTGTCATGGATTTAATACCCATGCCCAACAAGAGGTGTTTTTTGTGGTTTGATTATTCCCCTTGATACTGCAAACACTATGTCATCTGCAATAGATTGAACTACCCTCTCCTGTCATTCACTACCCACTTCTGATGAGCCTGTGAGTATGATATGTAGGAATGTCTGAAGAACAGGTGGCAGTTTTACATTTTCTTCTATTAAGTCTTCAACTTTAACTTTGGTTTTATTATGAGGCTGTACTTTTAGAAGTTCCAACAACTGTTCTCTTATGTGTTGAGCTGCTTGTGCTGCTTGTGCTTCCCTACAGTCAGCCTGTTTCTTAGCAGACCTGATGACTGTACCCGCTTTTCTACTTTTGGTATCAAATATGATACCATCTTTGAGGTGATCTGCCAGTTTTGACTGCAAGATCTGTGGGTCTCAATTTGTTTCATGCCCACTACACTTTATAAGAATGTCCATGTACCTTTTGAGTAGAGATAGCAATGATAATTCTTGCATTCCATTAACAGTGATGCACTGCACATACTTAACAAGCCTGGAAAAGGCAACCTGGTGACTGTCCCTCAACTGACTGTATTCACATTTTGTACCTGTGCCCTTTATTCATTTTGCCTTTTTTACATACTTGTTCTTACAGTTGTTGTGGTACTTCACTTCTTTGGCTATGAGATCAGTACTGCCTACCATCATATCCATTTGTCGATCGTCCATTTCTTTTGCTGCGTTGTTTATGCTGTCTGCTGCCCCATAAGTTACACATGTTTTAGGATATTCAAAAGTCTCCTTTGACCCCTTAGGATTCCTTTTCTTGAATGATTTGCAAAATATACATTCATTTGGGAATATGCCTGATGTAGATGCTGCAGATTCAGACAGAGAACTGTGAACTTGGGAGCAAAGCAATTTTGCTGGATAACTCTTTATGATGTCTTTTTTTAAAGTTTCATCAGCTGCAAGTTTACTGGAACTCTTATATGCAGTGAATTTCTTGTAGCAGATATAATGATACTCATGGCTGCTGGAGTAACATTCAGGCAATTCAAGACACACCATGTTGTACTTTGACAGTGTTTGACTAGAACGTCTTTCCTTTGCATCAACTACTTTCTCCCAATGAGCATCATCAGTAGGTAGCGGGTCTCCATGGTCTGTGCTAACTCCTAGATCAGTGTGTAGGATGCATCACCTCTGCAGTTTGTGAAAAGGCTTGCTAGCCATATCATATCACCACTATCAGTGGTGTCATGCTCATAGGGCCCGAGAGGGCATGAGCCCCCCACCCAAATTTCATTGCACAAGCCTTCATGATCCTCTTAAATATGTAACTTTTCATTTTCATTTTTTTTCAGTTTGGTTGGCTGCTCATAGGCAGTGTCACTGGGGGGGGGGGTCCATCTGTAATTGGTTGTCACTGTCACCAATGCCGTTGCATTGGTAACAGACTGTGAGAGCTGTGACTGTCAGATTATAATATGTTCATTTATGTGCCTTCCCTGTGGAGATGACGAATGAGAAGCACCTATTATGGTACATTATTCCCCCCACTGGTTGACTGCTGGTGCTGGTGCTGCACAATCACAATTGGTACTAGCAGCCATCTGTCTCTCCACTCCAGACCAGTACCCTCACGAGGCAAGAATCTTTACTTTGGCACCAGTGAGAAGCCAGAGAGCAGTGAAAGACAGAGTTGCATCAACTGAGCAGCACAGTAGAAGTTAAGGACGATGACACAAAGCAATATTTTTTACCTCCTATTACAGCTTCTCCTGACTCCTCTAAAGCCGTATGTACACACAGTACTGTGTATGAAAGGCAACAGGGAGAGTTTTTTTTTACAAGTATTATTATTAGCTGCAGCCTGTGGGTGGCCAGACAACCAGTGTGAAGATTACGGCACATGGAACGGATGGACCATCATCTAACACCCCACCCAGTAATAGACCAGTCCGATTCATGTCAATTTCTTCCTCTCGTCTTCCGACCTCCTGAGTCTCTTCACCCTGTGGGACCTCAACCCCATCTCTCTCTCTTTTTTTTTGGTCAACTTTCTTTATCCACCAATCTCCGGTCCCTTAAACCTCTTTCCAGTGGGACACTCGGACTGACCATCCGCCCAACCTGAGGTCCTCCTGACTGGTTCTCCACAGCCAGCACTTTTCCCCCAGCTCCACCAACCACCCCACCCCCTGGCTCTGAGCCCCCCAGGGTGGGACTGCCTTTAACTCCTCCAGCACTCTATATCTAGAATCTAGAAGGGCTGCTGGGGAGTGGTGGAGAGTCAGAGACCAGCCAGGTCAGACCTGGTAGAGGGTGTGGGGATTGTCTACTGGCGCCACCTTCACCTGTCTGGGTGCCAGAGTATTTCCTTTGTTCTGGTCCCAGATGCATGGATGGGTAATGACACCCAGTGTGTGGTGGGCATGCTTCCGCATCCACCCACAGGACATCTGCCATCGCTTCCGCACCCCTGCGTGTGGCTCCCACAAGTGGCGATACCCCCAGTCTCCACTGAGAGTTGCAGAACAGCGGGAAGCCCAACCTACTCACCCCCAGGAGAGGAGAGCAGTCCTCTGAATGCTCAGTCCTCTCTAGCACCTGCTGACTCCCAATGACCTGAGATCGTTCCCGAACCTGGGTCGCTGGTGTGGCATGAGGTGTGGCGTCCAGTGCCTCAACCATCAGCACCACCGGGCTGGCTCGTATCTCTCTTTTTGACATCAGCTGCAATGCCAATGGACAGTCATCTCACTACACCATCCACCACACCACTAGAAGACTAAGGTAAGAAAGTAAAAGACTGTTAAATGCAGTGAATCTCTGTTTTTTTTTCTGCCCAGTTTATTTTAAAAGGTCTGTGAGACTATGACAGGGATGTGGTCAGGAATTTTTTGGAACAAGTCAGGTAGGACCGTAGTCTGTCTGTGTGTAACACACACAATGATTATCTGGGTGCCATGGTAGCACAAGCCATAGGCGGATTTAGAGTGGGGGCTAAGGGTGCTAGAGCTCCCCCATCATGGAGCTCCTCTATTAGTAACACACTGTGCTGCATTCTTTATTAGTATGCACTAATGCATCCATGAAAGCTGCCTGAGCCACACTGGTCTCATCTGTCCTCCAGCAGAGCTGGCCTTAGCTAGGTGCAAACTGTGCCCCTGCACCTTGGGGGCCCATGCTTTTTTCTTGAGGAAAAAAATAATTTAAAACATTTAAAAATGCCTAAATGTTGTTAGAGATGAAAATGTTTACCAGCAAATGAAAGTGGAAGACAACTGGCTCTGTTACTGTTACAAAAGGTGGGGGCAGCTTTGCTGCAGTGGAAAAGATTAGGTTAAGTAAGTGCTAACGGTGTTAATGGCCATACTTTACACCTCCCAGGTTGACTGCTTTCACAAACAAAGGGCTATATTGACAAGAGAACTTGTTTGTAACCCGGACATGTAGGTGAAACAATGAATATGACAAAATATGTTTCAAAAGTATGTGAGCACTCAAAATGGTTTAAAAACCTGACCAGCACAGAGCAAAACTGGATTTCCTGATACGGACCCAAAAAACCTGATCACCAGGTAAAAGAACTGACAGGTGGCAACCTTACTGGTGTCCCATGGTAATCCTCTCTATTCTTTCTCACTCACACCTCCATAAAAGTTAAGTTGTTTAACTTGTTTGCAAATCAGAGTATCTGAGGTGTGAGTGTTCCTGTCCTTACAGAAATGAATACGGTAGTAGTACCGTACTTAAGTTCTTGCTCCAGGCTCAGTCAGATTCATTTCCAATGGTGAAGTTAAATAATTCAATGCAGTCGATGGCACTAATTAAAAGATGCTGGTTAAACTAGCAGGGGGGCAGCTGCTGGGATTGGACAGGACATTAGTGTTCCATCAAACTGGGTGTGTAATAAATGTAGTACTAGTTTTATTAATGTCTATTATGGGGAGCTTAACTTCATGACATTAAAATTGTTTAAGGTCACTGCTAGTTTTGTCCTATATGGCAATTTGATTTTGGTGTTGATTTGCTGGTGAGGGAGTTGGAGAGTACTGCTCTCCTGTACCATGCTGAGAATGGTACACAACTAATGCTGGGGCAGGTCTGGTCTCACCGACAGCATGAACCAGAAGAGGCAGAAACTAGTACATGAGACCTTTGAACTGAGGTAAAAACTTCAGCATGTACTGTATGCCTAATCTGTGTTGTCTTTTCAGTTGTGGTTGTACAGCGTGAATGAGCACAAAGGGAATTAATAGACATAGGGACTTTGAAGGTGTTTTGCTGTATATTATGGCATGTGCAGGCATTTCTGCATGTTTGGTGAGCAAGATTGGCAACAGAAGTCATAAGACCTTGTTTGGCTCATTGACACAGGCAGTTACAAAACCAGAAAAAAAGTGATAGATAAGCTCAGGGTGGATAAGGCAATGGGACCTGATGGCATACATCCCAGGGTACTTAAGGAGCTAAGGGTGGAACTAGCAGATCCATTAGCAGAACTGTTTAGTGAGTCTTTGAGCACAGGAGAGGTCCCAGAAGACTGGAGAAGGGCTCATGTGATCCCGCTCCACTAGAGTGGTAGCAGGGAGGAGGCAGAGAACTACAGACCAGTCAGTCGTACCTCAATAGTGGGCAAGATTATGGAGGCACTCCTTAAGGAAAGGATAGTGCAACACCTGGAATCCATAGGGGCACAGGGCCCAAGACAGCATGGGTTTACAAAAGGAAGGTCCTGTCAAACTAATCTCATAGATTTCCTTGACTGGGTAACCAGAGTGGTGGACCAAGGGGAGCAGTTGATGTCGCCACCTTGACTTCAGCAAAGCTTTGACACTGTTCCACATAGAAGATTGATAAATAAGCTGGGTAGGCTTGGGTGGGTCAGAAGTTGGTCAACTGGGTGGCAAACCGGTTGACGGGCAGAAAACAGAGAGTGGTGGTAAATGGTATACAGTCAGAAGAGATGAAAGTCACAAGTGGCGTACCTCAGGGATCAGTCCTGGGGCCAGTCCTCTTCAATATCTTCATTAGTGACATTGCAGATGGACTTGAGGGTAAGGCATGTCTGTTTGCAGAAGACACCAAGATCTGCAACAGAGTAGATGATCCAGATGGGGTGGGCAGAATGAGAAGAGATCTGGATAAACTAGCGAAATGGTCAGAAGAGTGGCAACTGGGATTTAATGCAAAGAAGTGCAAGATCATGCACATAGGGAAGAGAACCCTGAAGCCAGCTATAGGCTGGGAGGGGAGTTGCTGGCAGTCACAAAGGAAGAAAGAGACTTGGGCATCATCATCACCGATGACCTGAAATCATCCAAGCAGACCTCTAAAGCAGTAGGTAAGGCTAGGGGGATGTTAGGGTGTATTAGTATGGGTATCACAAGTCGTAAGTGGGAGGTAATAATCCATCTTTACAAGACACTGGTTAGGTCCCATCTGGAGTACTGCGTGCAGTACTGGAGGCCACACCTTCACAAGAACATTTACCAAATTGAGGCAGTCCACGGAAGGGCAACCAAAATGGTGCAGGGACTGCATCAGAAGACATATGAGGACAGATTAACAGAGCTCAATATTTATACCCTTGAGCAAAGGAGGGAGAGAGGTGATATGATTGAAACATTCAGACACCTTAAGGGCATTAACAAGGTGAAAGAGTCTAACATGTTTAAATATAAGAAAAATAGCAGGACAAGAGGACACAGCATGAGATTAGAGGGAGGCTGATTATGGGGGAATGTGAGGAAATTCTTTTTCACAGAAAGGGTGGTGGATGCATAGAACGGTCTACCTCAGGAAGTGGTGGCTATGAATTCTGTTCAGGGCTTCAAACAGGTATGGGATAGGCATAAGGAAGCAATACAGATGAGTATGAATAGATAGGCCACTGACAGAGCAAAGGCCGATGGCACATTTATAAGGTAGAAAAAGAAATGGGCAGACTGGATGGGCCTCGCGGTCCTTATCTGCCATCAACTTCTATGTTTCTATGTTTCTAAAAACATTTCGTTTATGTAGTTTTATGTGTTGAATGGGGGGGGGGTGGCAAGTTGTGATGTACCCAAGCAAGTGCTGTCGCTAATAAAAAAAAATGCATTTTTATATTTGTTTAAAAACTGTTTTTCTGTCTGCTTACTGACTTCTTGGGCCTATCATAAAAATGAGATGCCTCATACCATGGGGTTATCCCAGTAAAGGACATTTTAAAACAATAAAAAATATTTCCTTTATTTACAAATGTATTTTCTTTGGAATAAATTGTTCTATGGAATAAAATATGTTTTGCAAAAATAGTAAGCAGACTTGAAATTATATTTTCAGAAACTAGATAGTAAAGTGACTCTGTTCCCATATTTCTATAGCTATTGTATTTTTTTTACTGAGTTAAGGTTGGGGGATATGTTAATCTGTACTGCAGGACAAACTGGGATGGGTTGGCTTTATGGTAATGTGCTTGAGTGAGTGACATTTGTGAACTTGTTTACTTGGATTGTCATTAATTTGTCTGCAATTTGTCTTTATCACCAAGTTTCTTTCAACTTTTCTCATTTGTATGTGTTTTGGATGTGCTGTTGCCCAGTTGCAGTCTTTTGGTATTTTGTGTTTTTTTGGGGGGTGGGAGGGTATTTTGGGCAACATACTGTCATGTGGACTGTGGGGACTTTGGAGATGGTGCTAGGGTGCAACTAACAAAGCATGGGGAGGGAGGAAATTAGTAGAATTTGCATTAGAAATACCTTCCAAAATGCACCAGAATGCACCAAAATGTTAAAAAATTTCTGGGAGCCTAGGCAGACCACCAGACCCCCAGCCTATTATTTTTTATTTTTTATCTGACTTGAGCTCCCCCATCTATAGGACTCTTGGCTCCGCCCCTGCACAAGCACTAGCTGCAGTAAGGGCAGGACACAGAAACAGTAAAATAACTTACATAGATGGCAGTACTGGAAGGTCAGGGGGCAAACTGGTGGTGATTATGCCAAACCTATAGCAGACATAAGTGAAATGGAGTCACCTAAAGGTGCACAGGACAGCAACATGGTCTCAGCCCCTAGAAGCAGAGGGGCAAAACACTACATGGCACGAGGCACAGTGCACACCTTCTTTAACCACTTCCTATGGAGTAAGCCCCTCTCTTGTGGAATACCGATTCACCACCACCCCACATGCAGTACTGCAGCACATCTGATGCTGTTATACCATTGCCTTGCTTAAACACAAGACACATTTGTTCGGTCTTGGAACTGTGTTTTATTTTTGTAATAGCACAGTGCATCCCATTACATAACACCGCCACTGCCCCCACCCACTAGTTGAAACAGCTGACAACAACCCTGGCTCAGCATGACCATTCTGCAATGTAGCCCCACTGTCTGGCACTGCTCTCACACAAGAGCACACAGAACAGTGTGAAAGAGCTGATGATGCGCCACCCCGGAATCCAGGTGTTCTGTGTGCTCTTGTGGGAGATCATTGCCAGGCAGTGGGGCTACATTGCAGAATGGTCGAGCAATGATGTCTACAGGTAAGGGCATCCTTTTTGCTTAGTGCCAAGTTGTGCAACATGCAGCATACGACAAAGGCTCTGTACACTTTTCCAGGGACCAGCAGGAGTATACCACCAGTCTTATCCAGACACTGAAAGTGCATTCTCATCATCCCAAATGTTCACTGATACACCTAGTCAGTCAGTGAGTATCATTATACCATTACTGTGCCACATTCCATGGTCGCAGACATGGTGTAAGGAGGTATGTCCACAGTAGATATCCACTGTTATGATATACTAGTATGCTAAACAGGGTTAGGGAGTGCATGACATTTAATGTGGTAAGAGCTGACTGAGCTATGTCACCATTCGTCATTTTCCAGTAAGTATTTCCTTAGAATTAAGTTGGCAACTGTGCTGTGCAACAGTCTAAAGAAAGAAGCATAAATAATCCTCTCTCACAAGCCAAGCCATCTTGTCATAACAAGATTCTTAAAGGAAACTTGAGATATACAAGTAAAACAAACAAGAAAAAATGACTGAACTATTCAGAGCACATGGCATTGGCTATTACCTGGTCCCAAGGGTGATGTTTCACATTTAATTTGCTGGCTACAGAAGAAAATCAGATGTGATGGAATTTAATTTAATTTAATTTTAATTTATTTAATTCACAGATTGGATTTACAAACCTTTGAGTCAAAGACTCATTTACAAAGGCACCTCATCACAGGAAGGGGAGACGATGTATTTGTGAAGCAAGACAGTGGGGAACAATACAGGTGCGATGAATTCATTCTGTTTGTTTCTCGGGCAGAAGTTAAATCTAAGTGATAACCATAAGGTATGCTTATCCTTCCACTGGTTGAAACTTTTTTCTCCCTCCTTTCATGATAAATTCATTTTATGCTATGGGGGGGGGGGCTCTCAATTCCTTCATTTTGTTTCGGTGTGGGTGGAGTTGAACAGAGCAAATGCTTCGTGGGAGAGGGTGTTCTCAACTCTCCTTAATTTTTTGGGGTGGGTGGTGGCTCCTACTTTTCTCTGATTTTGTGTGTAGGAGAGGGATGTGTTGAACAGAACCTATGGCATATGGGTGGGTCTGGTGGCTGTCAGCTTTCCCTGAATTTTTCTTTTGTGTGTGTGTGTGGGGGTGCTGTCAATGTTCCTGATTGCAAGTGTGTGTGTGTATAATACACAGAAAAGATTACATAATAAGCAAAGTATCAGCAAGAGCAGATGACTTGTGTAATTTTCATGCATAACATTTATAATAGATGACTGTTATTATATGGCTATTCAAATGGTGCATTTCTGGCTTTTAGCAGGTAGTGAATCAGCTGGGAATGGACTATAACTAGCTAGCTGATTCACTGTACGGTAAAAGCCACCAAAATGCACCATTTCAGTTCAGTTTTTGCAGAATTTCTTTGAAAATACGAAAGGTCACTGTCCACAGACTGAACGACAGAAAAAATGAATCACTGCTCTATCATTATGATGGCATTTAGCATGCTGGGGAACAACTTCTGGCCTGCTAAAAGTCACCAAAATGCACCATTTGACTTCAGTTTTCCAAAATGTTTATGGGGGAGCATGACCCCAAACTCCCCTAGAGAGGTTTGGATTTTGTCCCTCTCCAAAATGTCTGCTTCCATGATACCCCTGGCTGCTGTGGCTGTCAGGTGCAGTGCAAAGTCAATTTCACAAATAAAACCAGCAAGCCTTTATTTAGAACAGAACTTTTTTTTTTTGTACACTATAACACAGATCTTAGGCTGACATTTAACAGTGAGTAACCATGGTCCGGGGAGCTCCTAGCACGCATACTGTACTTGCTTTGTAACATGTCTATACTTAAGCAGTCTCAGTAACAGAAAAAACACACACACAACAGACACATTTTGAATTTCCGAGTGAAAACAGATACTTGAATATGGTTATTCAGACATACATAACACAAATTACAGATTTCAGAAATTAACTAGCACAATACTTTAGCAAAAGGTACAGCAATAGCAAATGGTTATGTACTTCTCAACCAAAACAAAGGGAAAGCTTCCCACAAATGCATCACATCTGGAAATCACTTATCTGAAAGGTGCTCCTCATCCGGTACATTTCATTTCTGTAAAAAAAAGAGTCTCTCTATTTCATACCTCAATACATAAACAACATTAGCCAACTTGTTGAGTTCCATTAATTACAACATAAATTGGACACTCTAACCCACTAGCTCTTTAAGTGCATTTACTAAATTCCCAGAGTAAGTGTAGGTTAAAGCTGATGGATAATGTAAAAAATTAGGTAGTTTAATTTTACATTACTTAGACAAGGTAGCTAGTATTTTTTAATATTTTGTTTTTATTTTTAGACTGACCAGTGTTGTACACCAAACGTGTTCACTGCTGAGTATTTGCGTGGGACTGCAACTACGTTTTTCTGAACTTTTTGGAGTAGTACTTGCTTATTATCTGGGTTGCCGAGTTTTCTTCGTCTAAATCAACTCGCTGGGATTGAGGCAGAGGGTCCATGGGATAGAGCTTGAGGGAAGGATCATTTCTGTTGAGAGAGTATCCTGCATTGTTATAGCTCTGGCGAGGATTACATTTGGAACTCTCTCCCCTCACCTCACCCTGAGGTGAGTGTTGTGGTAAATCCGTGATTATACCATGGCATCCTAGAATCAGTGCTTCAGATGGTTTGACTGGCACCCTCCAGCTGTGGTAAATCCTGGTATTACCCACAGCGAAGGCGCCAGTCAGCCGCATCTCTGTAAAATCCATTCGCTCACTCAGTGAAGAAAGTGGAAAACCACCATTTTGAATGCTTACTAAGCAGCAATTGCCAGATTACAACCCTGCTTCTGTTCTGTACATGCCTCCCACCATACCCATTCAGCAAAGTGGCTCTACAATGCCGGTTCAACAAGAAACACGTCGACCAGCATCACAGCGCCAGGCTCCATGTCGACCGCTATTTGCAGTCAGCATGGAGCCACACACGTTGGAGTGTTTAACCCCCCCGCACCCCCTGTTACTTTGTATTACCACTCCGAGTTGGAGTTAGTTCAGGGTGGGGGTGCAGGTCAGGGGAATGTGTTGCCAGGTCCCAGGTGGACTTCTACTTCGACGTGGCACTGTTGTCAATATCGACGCTTGTCACAATAGAAGTTTCGCTGTTCAGAGTGCATACCCAGCAAAGCACCTATTTTAAGACTAACAGGAATGCTGAACTGGGGAAAGTGTCTGAATAAAAAACAAGGGGTAGAAGTTACAGAAACAACATTCGAAAAACCGAGCCATGATACTGGGCTTGTGCTTATACAGTATCACGGCTCAGCTTTTCGGCTGTTATTTCTGAAACGTCTACCCCCCTCATTTTTAATTCAGATACACTTTCGTTCATTCAGCATTAGTCAAAGTCCTAAAATACTTGTTTAGCTGAAAGGGGATCATGCAATATGTGCACGAGCAGCTGCTGTTGCTCGTTGTCACAGATCACACTTAAAGAATTGCTGCAGCAGTGCTGAAATGTATACTCCCATACCTTTTTCACTTCAGAATTATATAATTTAATACCAGCGATCTGTCACTCATGGCAGCAAGCCAGCTGTCAGCTCCATGCGGTCCCCCATTGACTATTGACATGCCTCCTCCGTTTAGTCCACCATTTACTTCATCTCCTTCTAAGCTTGCCTGCCAAATAATCATCAATTGCTCCCCATGTTCATAGACAAAGAAAAAAAAACCAAAAAAACAAAGCTGTGTGTGTGTTTGTGTGTCTGTGAAATAAATCTGCTGCTGCTGCTGTTACTAGCAAAATGATTAAAGGACTATTTGTTCTGGCGGAATAACAAATTCACTATAAATAAATTACCCCCCCCAAAAAAAACTTTATTTTTTTGAATATAAAAAAAGAGGGGGCATGGTATAATCACAATAAACCACTCCAGGGTGTGGGTTATGCTGGGATTTACCCATGTCTGGATGGTTCAATCATGAGGCCGCATGCCAGGTGTGGGTAAATCCCAGTATAACCCACACCTTGTCGTGGTTTATTGCTTTATTATCAGGGGAACAGCACAATATGTGGGGATTTCTCAATATGAGCGAGGCTGCTGCTCTGCAGGTGTGAAGAGTTTGCATATATCTGGACGGGGCTGTTGGGACACCTGCGTTCCATACCATTCACATCAGGTAACTGTGTCTTTCCAAAGACTGGAACGGTTGCCAGGTCACATGACCTGCTGGTGCATTATAACCCATGCATTAACTGGGATGGGAATTACCCCTTGAAATGCCCTCAGGAGGTTCTGCTACAATTCTGTTATATTGCTGGGGTGATAGTCCTTCATATTACTGGGCATTCCCTGGCTGATTGAAATCGTATATGCTTGAGTTTGCACAGGTTGATTTTGTTTTATCGACCTCATTTTAAAAATGACTTAAAAGAGATAGGTGTGTGTGTGCACGTCTCGTGTTAAAATACAGAATAAAGAAAACAAGATTTTGCACATTTTGACCCAAGGATGATACTTTACAAAGGAGTTTGGAACCTCACTGGGGAGGAGATGATCATTCTGATGTGTAGTACCGCGTGTCTATTAATAGAAAACCAATGCCAGTGCATTAGCATATGTAATATCTTAAGGTTCTGTGAGAAATGTTTGAATGCAGGTACAAGGGGGTACCATGACTAAAATAATTGTGTTGAGGAAGGCATTTGTTACTGTAGCAGCCTTGATGTCTTATAGTGTGATTGGGTCTAGATATTTGGTAAAGTACTGCACAAAAACAAGAATGTACTTGTTGCGAGTCAGAGCATGTTGGTAAAGATCCAGGAATGTGCTAACTCTTTCAAATGGTTCTATGGCTACAGGCATAGGAATTAGGTGTTCCTTTGTCAGTTTAGTGGGAGGCTTTCTTTAGGAGCAGGGCTGGTAGGATTTGACAAATTGGATAACGTCCTTGTTCAAGTGAAACCAGAAAGTGGAGCCTTGTCTTTTCAAGAGTTCTGTGGATTCCCATATGACCTCCAGAAAGGGCGAAGGCATGAGAGGAGAGAAGAACTTTGTTGACTAGAGAGGCTGGCACGACTACTGTAACTGTACATGAGTTTTATCCATGTGATGGCTCTTGCCTTCCTTGGTCCAGATATGGAAGAGCACACTGTCACTCAGGAAGTATTGGGAAGCAAAGAACAGTACATCCTGGTGATGTTGCTTCTGTTGTTGTAGAGCTACAGATTCTAAGTAAGTGATTATGTCTGTGAACTGAGGATCCACTCTTTGCTGCATTTTGACAGTTGGCAGGGAGACAGCAGATGCAGAGAAGGTGAGATTTGTTTCGGCTGAGTGCAGTAAATGAGGATTAATGCTTCTTTCTGAAGAAGCAGCTGGGAACAGCAAAGCAACTAGAGGTGCTGTGGGAGTGTCCATGGGAAGCACATCTGTAGCATGGAAAGGAAGAGCCTGTAGGCATGACTCCTCATATTGTTGAGGATGATGCAGAGGGATACTGTTTCCAGCTAACACCATCAGTATGGAAGCAAATTCGAACTAGGATCATACTAAGGATCATACTAAGGATGAGAAAGAGCAAGAAGGCTGATATTAAGGGGATACATGATGGCAAGGGGTGTGATATGTTAGATATCTTAATGAGTGGCAAGTGAGCTCAGGAAATATCATGAGTGGCTCTGCTACAAGTGATTAATTTCCCGAGCTCACTTGCCACGAGTTAAGATATATGATATATCATACCCCCTCCTTTTTTTTTACTTCATTTATCACCACTTTTTACCTGGGGACCTCCTTCCGGCATCCTCGGGGACTCCCAGCCGTTACCTCCCTCCATGACTACTACTCCCCTCCCTCTCAGGCAACCCAGCACCACCTCCAGGTCTATACCATCTGGAGGTAGGGTCACCCTATCTGCCCAGGATGCTGTATTTCAAGGCAAAGTGCTGAGCACACGAGAAGTGCTGTTCGAGAGGAGGCAGTCCGGAGTTGGGAGTGTGGGCTTAGGAGGCCGATTTGCCTTCATCTGTCCCCAGGAGTGGGGTTTTTCTCTTTATGTGCGAGTCCTTTTCCCCTTGGAGTGTGGTTAACAAGGCAACACTATGCCGCAACTCTGCACCATGTGTCCAATACGTCGCCATGCTTTGCGCCTCTGAGCACCACCAGAGGCCGCTCCAGGAGCGATCGCATCTCCCCAACCCTCCCTGGGAAGAGAGAGCAGTCCTACGGATGCTTAATCCCCCTCCCCCGCCGACCCTCATCAGCCCGGGCTCATTTCCAAACCTGGGTCGCCAGCGTGGCGCGAGGTGTGGCGTCCAGCGCCTCAACCCTCAGCGCCCCCGGGCCAGCTATATCATACCCCTTGGCATCGCGTATGCGTTTATGCAATAGTGGTATTTATGCTGTTGATAGGAAATGTATAGTAGTATTTTAAGTTGTTTTATCTTATGTGATTGGGTCTTTCTTATTTGTATGGTTCCTGCCGCGATGTTATGAGTTGTTTTTTGATTGGGTTTTTAGTTGTAGGTTTGATATCCAATGGAGAATGACTTTAGGTGTGGTGTCCAGTTAAATTGAGCTTCTTTTTGAATGGATTGTTCTTGATGTGTTTTTCTTGGCCCTGATATTTATGCTTTGTTTGTGATTGGTTGTTGATTTGTTGGTGTTTCGTGATCGACTGCTGTTTATCTTGGCTGTTCCAGTTTGCTCGTGATATTCATTGTTCGGCGTGTGTATTACTTTCAGCTATGAGCTGAGTTAATTAAAACTCAATTTCTTTTTCTAGAGTTTCTTCCTTCATTTGACTGGCCATGCTGTTTAGAAAAGTTTTTTTTGTAAATGCTGTTCCGTTTGTAAAGCTATGAGAAATCGAAGTAAGTAATATAGAAAATAACGCTTTTTCTCAAATGTGCTGTTTGCGGGTGTTTGTGTAATGATTTTACGTAATGTTTAACTGCTGTTTTTAAAGGATTTTGCACAAGGAATTGTGCTTATTTTCTTATTTTATTTAGTGCAGGTGGCCGGCATCAATTTTAAAAAGTAGTTTGGTTCCTTTAGCAGGTGATGTGTAGACAGGGGTAATATTTAAACGTGACATGTTCACAGTACTAATATTTTTACCTGTTTTCTTCAGTGTAAATGTTACATTTCAGTTATCAGTACAGGGTGGGGATATGCCTTTTTAAGTGATGGCATATCTCTTCACCCCTATTGTGTAAAGCCCATTGGTGCTTTTGTAAATCTCAGGAAGAGTAATATGCCAGATTATGACATGTTAACAGAAATTTGTCAAGTCGTTATTTAAATTCTTTTTTTGCTTTGCTGATTATAATATGTAGAGGTAGTTTATTCCAAGGATTTATGGTTCTTAATGTAAAAAATAATTTTCTGGTGAGATTATTAAACTTTTTTCCATGCAGCTGGAGTGGATGACCTCTGGTGTTATGTATAGTCTTTTTGAATTCTAGACCAAGTTCCACCATCAAATATGGGTCCTGAATGATATCAAAGAGAAAAAGCAGATCCCCTTAACCTCCTAGTCTCTAGTGTCATAAGATTCAAAATATTCAGTCTATTGTCATACGATTCATTTTCTAAGCCAGCAGTATATTTTGTGTATTTCTGTTGGACCTTTTCTAGAACAGTGCATTCTGTTTTTTGAAGGGGCACCACAGCTGAGAGGCATGCTCGAAGTGTGGCCTAATGTATTCTCTGAATAAGGGCAATAGTACCCAACTATCCTTAGATTTACTATTGCGTATGATTTACCAAATTACTCTATTAGCTTTTTCAACAGATTCCTGTATTTGTTTTGAGTTACCCAAGTCATTTGAAATGATTATCCCTAAATATTTTTCATCAGCAGTAGAATTAAGTGTAGAATTTCCTAAAGTGTAGTGAGTAATCGGATTGGTGGGACCCAGGTGCATTACTTTACATTTAGAGCTGTTTAGCTTGATGCTCCATGTGTTCACTCAAGCAACAATTTTGGACCTGGTCTGTACTGAATTTCAAAGCTGTAGCATTACAGCATGGCAATACATTGGGCGAACTTGCCTATTGGCTTCTTCATTTTGAACAACCATCTGAGGGCAGAATGATCAGTGATAACTGTAAATGAGGAACAGTGGAAGTAACAGTCAAATTTCTTTATGACAAATACCATGGCTAAACATTCTTTTTCTATTCTGTTCCATCTTGCACTTGATATAGCACAGCACCCACTGCAAAGGAACTAGTTTCTGTGTAGAGTTTGAAGGGTCAATTGAACCTTGGGTAGGCCAGTACTAGAATGGAGATCAGTTTGTCTTTTAAGGTATCAGAGGCCTCTTTGCATTCAGGTCCATGTATATTTACATCCCTTTTTGGTGAGGATGTACAGTGGAGCTGCAATCCTGGCATGGTTACAAATGAACTTTCTATAATATCCACACAGGCCTAGGAAAGCTGTGAGGTCTTTGAGGATTTTAGGTTCTGGATAGTCTTTGAGGGCTGAGATCTTGTCTGGGTCTGGAGAGATGCCTTGAGAACATAACAACACATAACATGGTTTCCCCCTTTTTACTGGCAGCTTGTCAGCAAGGCAGCTACCACCACAGCAAAGAGTATCACCCCTGGCATTAGGGCAGCACCTGACTCTGGCATCTAGGAGGTGGGGGAGTGGTACAAAACAACTTTTGTATTTCTACCCAGGTCCGGAGGAGAGGTTCCAGGGTCATGGTGTGTCTCCTTTCTGTGGGGGCACCAAGAACTCACACAGGTCACTCAGACTGTATGGATTTTATTCCTGAACAGATGGTAACAGAAAAAAAGGTGATGCCTCTAGGGCTTTGTAGCTGTCTGAACAGATGGTACATGGGTAGCAGGCAGAAACATTTTACAACTCATTCTCTGTTGCAGGACTGAGTCTTTTCCCAAGAACACTTTCCACAGACACCCACCCCAGTGATCAGAGATCTCTGGACCTTACCAGTGCATTTATGAGGACATTGCCCCAGCACTAAATTCGAGCACACACTGACCCATCTTTGTAATCAGTTAGGTCCCTTTGCAACCTGGAGTGAGTGGTCAGCTCCATTCTGGCCAAAGCTAGATTCTCTCTGCCATTACATTTTAGGAAAGAAAAAATGGGATATTCCAGACACACAAGGGCCACAGGAACATCCTTACTGCACATCCTTGTGCAAGGGTTCTGAGAGCCTGCATCAGAACCTTGTTGGGCTGCTAGCAAGGCACCAGCCAACTCATAGCTGAACAACAAATGAACCTTGTACTTAAAGCTTGATGTGCCCCCAAGACATTTAGGTTCATAGGTAGAATACGAAGTTGAAGGACAAGCCCATTTTAACTTGGCCACCCATTAACTTGGGTGGTAATAATATTTATAGTCACCCATGTAATTGTCCAAATTCCTTTTAAACAAATTAAAATTTTGACTATTTACAACTTCCTGTGGCAGAGAGTTCCACACAGGGATTATTCTCTGTGTTATGAAGGCTTTCCTCTTTTTTGCTTTTACAAGAAATGTCTTAATTTTGATGTTGTGCGATCGTGTAGAGTTAATGGGGTTGCCCCACTCTAAGCATAAAGTTTCAAATAGGGTCTTGTCTCTTGTTGCACGATAAATTAAACATAAGTCACTTCTGTTTGACCTATATTCCAGAGAGTAAAGATTTTGTTTTTTAAGTCTGTCTACATAGGGAAGCTGTTTTAGATTGTTAATATTCTTTGTATATTTTCGTTGTACTTTTTCATTAATGATCTTATGCTTTATCAAGGTAGGAGCACAAAAAGAAGAGCAATAATCAAATTTAGATCTAATCAAGCTGCTGTATAATGGAATAAGCACATCTGCATCTCTACTTTTTAGATTTTTGAAAATACAATTTATTAGATAATGACATTTTTTAACTGTCAAATTGTTATGATCTGTAAATTTTAAATCATTGCTTATAACAATACCCAAATCTTTTTCAGAAGAAACTTTGATCAGTGGTACATTATTTATTACATAATGAGACATTGTATTATTTTTACCAAAATGCATAAGTTTGCATTTAGATATATTTAAGGACAAATTATTTTGAATAGCCCAATTAGATATATCATTTAAATTTCTTTGGATATTTTGTACAGATGTAGAATTATTAACAATACAGCCCAATTTAGCATCATCTGCATATTTATTTAACCATACACCATTACATGTTGACATACTGGAAATAACAATATTAAACAGAACAGGTCCCAGCACAGAACCCTGTAGCACCCAACCGGTCACCTCACTCCACAGAGAGTTACAACCACGAATACTGACTTGCTGCAGTCTTCCAGTTAACCAAGATGCAATCCATTTAATTATATTGTTACATATTTGATGTTTTACTAAACACTTTAAACTACACAGTTCCCATCCAAAATCCATAACTTTTGGTTGTAAAACACACAGTCTCTATTAAGGGCAGCTTTGATAGTTCTCAGTTTTTTTGGGATTGTCCCAACACTACTCACTGAAACCTTCAGTTCCATTTCTCCTGCTGAGAAATCTTCACCCCCACGAGGCTTCACAGGATCTGGTAGCCACCACATCCTGCAAAACCGGCCGGCGTTTACCATACTAGGGTGAAAAATAGCAAACCGAGGCCAGGAAGCATAGGAAAAAACAGGAGCAGATGTAGAATTTGCAAAAAGTGTCCATTAGTACTAGCAATTACATAAAAAATAAACTTGTTCAGCGTAACTATTTATAAAGGCAGAATAGAGAAGATCCATCTGAGTTTTCCTTCAGTCTCTCCCAAAACATTGCAGCTCTCTCTTATAAGGCCTTGCAACCCCCCTCCTTAACAAGTATCCTGTTTTTTTTTTCCCTAAAATGTTCTTGTATGTTTCAGGCAGGTGCAGCAAGAACACAATGTCCCAGAACTGAGGTCCCTTCTCCACAGCTTCTGAAAAAGGGCTTAAAAAACTGCTCTTAGGTTAACCCTTTGAGTTTCCAATAGCTTTTTGCAATCATCTCAAACTGGTTTGTCAATTGGGGGTGCGGGACGGCAAGATGGCTGCAGGGCCACTCCGCTCCCCCACAGCTCTTGCTCTGTAGTGGCATTAAGAGGCTTATTTCTTTTTGGGGTTTTATTATAAAAGTTTCAAAACTGATGAGTGATGAATGAAACCTACACCGATACTGTTTTTTTTTTTTTAGTTAGAGCAGCGTTGTCTTTCTGCCTGCCAGTTATATAATCCGGCAACTTGCAACCAATAATCGGCACTTCAGATGGTGCTAGGCCGGCGTCTCGGCTGTGGTGCCATTTTGTTTTACAATTGAGAGCATGGCGAGTTATTGATAGTTTGAACCATTTTTGATAGTTACGATACTTTATCCTGCTGCTGCTGAATTTAAAAAACAGAATAGCACCATTCTACACCTCATAGTTGGTAGCCTGGAGAGTACCCTTGTACACAACTACAGTGTTTTGATACTGACCGGTGTCCGGCAAGGAGAAAGGTGCTTTCGGTAGCTTGCCTGGCTATAGAGAGGGGATCTGCCTTGGTACCAACATGCTTATTTTCCCCCTTGTAAAGGTATGCTAATGTTGTCTAGGGGTGTGTGCTACTGGTTGCTATTTTTTAATATGACCCCAAGTTACTGCGCTCAGTGGAGTGACTTTGTGTTAATCTTTACAGGTGCTCCTGTTCTTGGATTTGTTGAAGAAAAGATGGTGGAGGTGCACCTGTTATGCTTGGAAGCATGGAGTGTACCTGCTTTGCTGAAATTGCCAGGAGGCGAGCAACACTTAACTGTCCTAGAAATGTTTATGGCATGGTAAAATTCTCTTGTGCTTGCAGCTAACTTGGATAATTTTATTTTTTATCGCCTATTGGAAACTGTCGATTTTCCCGATGGAAGGTTGAAAAGAGACACAAATGTTTTGTGAATGTTTCTGTCAAAGAGACTCCTAGGCAGGGAGATGGTTATTTTTCACATGCTAGCAAGTTTATAAATGTTCATGCTTGGATATTGCTGCCTGGGGACCCCCAGGCATGGAGCTGCCCGTCATACTTCTAATCTATTTGAAGATAAAATATTTGCAATCCTAAGTGGCTAATTAATGCACTGTCTACTGATATATAGTACTTTTGGGGCAAGATAAACTGCTGCTGACTATGTTTTGGTGTGCAAGGTAAAAATATTTATCTGAGTGGAACATAGATGCTTTTCGGGAGCTTACTGTGACTATGGCAGGATGAATAGCTCCTTCAGATTGTGTTGAACTGGATGCATGTGTAGCCTTATATTTATAATTTATCTGGAGCATTATAAAAAAGCTATTTTCAGGTGTCTTACAGCTGGACTTCTTATTCAGGAACGCCGCTTAAGTATTTCTGATTAGCTTATTTTTCTGGACACCTCATTAACAATTTTATAAATGTTTAAATGATACTACAGTAGTTTTTACAATTGATCTAAGTGTCTTCTGGCTATGCTTAATTTTATGATTTTAATAGTACTAAAAGTTCACTATATTTCAGGGACAAGGCAGGTTTTTATTAAGGGACACTTGGTTTAACTGTGTGGCTGATTTGGAAATATACCTGTGGTAACCTGGCCTGTCACCTGGAATGCCTATGGAAATTTACACCAGGACGGCTGTCGATTTCTTAAGTAAGCGGCTACTGTTGGCCTAACAGCAGGGAGATATAACCATCTCAAGTTATAGTGCCTATGACTGAGCTTTGGATCTGTGCACGTAACGAAATGACCTGACTTGTGTTTATGGGTTTGGTTCTTTTGCTCAGCATTTGTGACTCAGATTATAGGCCAGCAAAAGTTGCTGACCCAAGACTCATATTAGTGGAATACGGGGCAGCATGTGCTGTGGGGTATTCCCTTTGAGACATAGGGATGGGAACGGCTGACAATATAGGTTGGTACAAGTTGGGCTATGAGACAGAAACCCGCTAACATACTGTGTATATGGGACAGAGTAGATTGGTGCTCTAGCTAATAGTTTCAGCACAAGTCCTACATTTTCATGACCTGAGTTTGTCCCCAGCTAGGCTTTCAGACAGACCCCTGAAAAAGGAACACTTCGGCTAGAGCAGTGTGTAATCCTATGGGAGGGCTGGGGCTGACTGACTATCAAGAATATTGTAATCAGTTGAAAAAACCCTGAAAGTGAATTAAAAAAGGAGCTCCAAGCTGAAAGTAAGTGTCAAAGAAAGACTTGCATAATTATTGATTGAGACAAACATATACCTTATGACTTATTTATGACCTACCTTTCATTAATTTTTGGAACATTGAAAGCTGATAGAAGGTTTGTATTTGTCAGTGTAGGCCCACTGGGATACTGTATCCAATTGTTTGAGATGTGGACAATTGTACTGTATTTTAATACTGTTAATGTATGTCACGTTGTAATGTTTTTTTATAACCGATCAACAATAAATTCAATCATTCATTCATCATCTCAAACTATAATTGTATAAATTTCAACAGTAACACTATATAATTTCTAAACAAAGGGATCCCAATATCAGTTACATTTCCACATAATGATTTGCATATGTTTTTCTATCAGTAGATATGCAAGGGAGAAAAAAAGACAGAACAGCAAGTGAGGGTAGAGAGATAGCAAGGCAGAGAATTGCAAGACTGTTGGAGTTATCAAGTCCTAGGTCTCACAAGAAAATTTGGTTGCTCAACCAGACAGACAAGAGACAGGAAAGGAAAGAACAGAACACATCCTTGAATTCAAACTCTCCATAACAACTGGGACAGGGTCCTATTCAACCCTGTCACATACACCCCTTTCCTTAAGAGGGAACCTGTTTTATCAAACAGGTTTCCAAAACTTTCTATTAATTGTATACTAACATTAGCTTCTAACGTTCAGAAATTAAGCACATGTGCAGTATCCTTTTTTTCTATAACAGTACAGCAAACAGTAAGGTTTAAACTCATACTTCTGTTTTTAAACCTCAGAACCCTCAATTCCTGATCCATATCTTGACAGAAAATCAGCATTGCTATTCTCTTTACCAGATTTGTGTGTCACCTTGAATTTACATGGTTGTAGTGCCAGGTACCACCTTATGATTCTGGAATTTTTATCTTTCATTTGGTTAAGCCGGCAGAGAGGATTATGATCTGTTATAAGTACAAAGTCAGTTCCTAGCAAATAAAACTTAAGGGACTCCATGACCCACTTTGCTGCTAAACATTCCTTTTCAATGGTGGAGTATCTTTTCTCTCTGTCGTGCAATTTCATACTTATGTACAGAATAGGATGTTCTGTCCCATCTACATTTTGACTCAGGACTGCACCTAGGCCTACCTCTGATGCATCTGTTTGTAACAAAAATGG
The DNA here is from genome assembly GCA_016271365.2 of Neoceratodus forsteri. Classification (NCBI taxonomy): domain Eukaryota; kingdom Metazoa; phylum Chordata; order Ceratodontiformes; family Ceratodontidae; genus Neoceratodus; species Neoceratodus forsteri. The sequence goes on along the minus strand of CM028138.1, from coordinate 484,046,347 downwards.
TTTCTTGAAGTCTGGGCTTCTTAAAACAGGGGCTGAACATAATGCAGCCTTAATGGCTTGAAAAGCTCCATCACACTCTCGGGTCCATTCCCCATTATTTGGGTATCGATTTTTTGTGAATTCAGTGAGGGAAGTAGCTAACTCAGCAAAGTTGGGAACAAATTGCTGATAATAACCAGCCAGCCCTAAAAAATTACTTGACATGTTTCTTTGTTTTAGGGACAGGGCTGTTAGCTACAGCTTCTATTTTAGAAATTTCTAGCTTAACTTCTCCATTTCACAACACATAGCCCAAATATCTGGTTCCCTGCATACCCAACGTACATTTGGTAGGATTAATAGTCAGACCTGCCTTTTTGATAGCTTGGATAACTGCTCGAAGGTGTTCCAGGTGGCTTTTCCAGTCTGGACTGTACACCACGACATCATCCAGGTACGCAGCACAATAACCAGTGTGAGGGGATAAAATTACATCCATGTACTGCTGGAATGTAGCTGGTGCACCATGTAAACCAAATTGCATGGTGGTGAATTGATAGAATCCAACAGGAGTGGCACATGCAGTTTTGTCTCTAAATTATTTGGCTAAAGGGATTTGCCAGTAACCCTTGGTGAGATTGAGGGTACTGATATACTTTGCACTTCCCAATCTGTCCATCAAATCATCTGTTCTGGGCATAGGATAACTGTCAATTTCTGACACTTGATTAAGTTTCCTAAAATCAAAGCAGATTCTAACACCCTCTTCTTTTTGGTTTACAATTACCATTGGAGATGACCAAGCACTCCTTCACTCTTCTATGATACCCAGTTCTTTTGTTTTTTGTATTTCCTTAGTCATGCCAGCTCTTAACCGCTCTGATAACCCTAATGTCTTTTGCCTAATAGGATGAGCATTCCTTGGCACTACGACGTGTGTGACCCCTTTTGCTCAGCCTGGTACCTGTGGTAAAAGTACTGTTAAATGTCTTTAGCACATTATAAATTTCTGTAGTTTGTTGTGCGGTTAAGGAAACAATCACCTTTACAGCATCAGCAGTGACAGTTTGTTCTAGTCTATCGTAAGCTACATCAATATCTTCTTTATCAGTTTCTAGTAAAACTAGCAAAGCAGGTTTTGGCATTTTTTCAACCCGTTTCTTGAGGAGGTTAGCATGGTATATCTTACTAGGATTTTTTCCTGTCAGGAGTCTCAATTGCGTAGTTAAGGGTGCCAGTACGTCTAAGCACTTTGTAAGGCCCTTGCCACTTCATTAACAGTTTATTTTCTGTTGTGGGTAACAGTAGCAAAACCTTTTCACCTGGCTTAAAAGCTTTTTCTTTTATCCCATGGTTATAATATACCCTCTGCTGGTTTGGGGCCCCTTCCTGATTACTATGGGCAATTTCCACATATTTTATCAACTTCTTTCTTAGGGCGCACATATAAGACATTACAGATTGTTTCTGAGTGGGGTTATCTTCCCATATTTCGTCACCTCCAGTGGCTCTCTTGGCTGCCTACCATGCAGCATTTCAAATGGTGAAAACCCTGTTGATGCCTTTGGCACTTCTTTGTAAACAAAAAGTAGGTAAGGCAAGTATTGGACCCAATCCTTCCCTTCCCCTTTTACAAACCTTTTTAACATGCGTTTTAGGGTTTGGTTAAAACGCTCAACAAGACCGTCTGTCTGAGGGTGATGGGGGAGGTTCTTATGGCAGTGATACCTAGTAGTCTGTACAGCTCCTTAAGTAATGCAGCACCAAAATTACTATCTTGATCAGTAATAATTTCTTTAGGTATGCCCACTCTGCTAAAAAGTTTTGCAAGCTCTGATGCCACTTTTGAAGTTGTGACAGTATGCATTGGAACTGCTTCTGGGTATCGAGTAGCATAGTCACATACTACCAGGATAAATCTACTACCCTTTTTACTTTTGTCTAAAGGCCCAACCACACCCATTGCAGTTCTCTCAAAATGCACATCTATCAAGGATAGGGGCACAAGGGGCACCTTGTTTTTTCTAGTGACTGGGGCTACTTTCTGACACTCAACACAGGAATTACAATAAGTAGCAACATCTTCATGAATTCCAGACCAGTATAATCTGTACAGCAATCTGGCAAGGGTGCGATCCCTCCCTGAGTGACCAGCCAGAGGACTATCATGTGCTATCTGTAACAACTCCGTTCTATACTTCTGTGGTACAACCAATTGTTCAGTCTATTTCTGTATCTGAGGTTTAACCCAAACTCTGTACAGTAACCCATTACATTTTTTAAACATTGGTTCACCCTGTTTTGGTTTCACCCCCAGCTGCTTAAAATAGCCCTGGAGAGAAACATCGTTAGCTTGCTGTGAAACAAAATCACAATCAGTTATCAGCTTAGTTTCACTATTTTCATGTGTTAAATGAACATACGAATGTGCCAGCAGAAACAGACCATCCGGTCTATCTAAATCTGCTTGAGTGTGCAGTTAGCACCTCTAGTTTGCAACTGCCCCACCCCCCTCCTCTTTGTCATCCCACTGCCACACCCCACCCTCACTCTCCTTTGTTCCCTGTCCCATGCCTTTTTGACGCTGTTCAGATTTACATGATACAACCCATTCTGGTAGTGCGTTCCATTTTGCTACCACCATCTCTGTGAGATAGTGTCTCCTCATTTCCCTCCTAAATCTTAACCCCTTTATTCTTAGCCCATGCCCCTTGGTGTCCCTTTCCCTCCTTAGCTTAAAGACCCCATCTGCCTCATCCTTATTGAATCCCCTCAGATACTTGAATGTCTCTATCATGTCCCCCCTGCCCCTTCTATCCTCCAGGGTGTACATATTCAGGTCTCCCAGCCTGCTCTCAGTCTCTTCCCTCCATTCCACATATCCTCTTCATTGCCCTCCTCTGTTCCCCCTCCAGCAGCCTGATATCATGCTTTAGGAATGGCCTCCAAAACTGCACACAATACTCTAAGTGCGGCCTTAACAGCGACCTGTAGGGGGGCAAGATCACCTCTCTTCGCCTGGATGAAAACCCCCTCGCTATGCACCCCAGCATTTTGTTCACTTTTGCAGCTGCTCTCCTGCACTGGGCAGTGTTGTTCATGGTCCCTGTTATCATTACACCTAGGTCCTTCTCCTCAGTGATCCCCAGCTTAACCCCACCCAGCCAGTATTCTCTCTCCTTGGGATCTTCACCCCAAAGTGCATAACCTTACACTTCTTTGCATTGAACCCCAGCTGCCACCTCCCTGACCACTGCTCTAGCTTGCTTAGGTCCCCCTGCAGCTGCTTCCATCCCTCCCCTCCCCTCCATCCATCACTGCTCCGATTTTGGTGTCGTCAGTTAACAGACTTACCTTACTCACCACCCCATGTGCAATGTCTGATATGAAGAGCCCAAATAATACTGGCCCCAGCACAGAGCCCTGTGGCACCCCACTCGTCACCAGTCTTGGAGTTGAGAGCTCCCCTCTCACCACCACCTGTTGCAGCCTCCCACTCAGCCAGCTTGTAATCCAGTTCATCATTTTTGCCCCTACCTCTACACCAGTTAGCTTTCCCCCATGCCACCCATGAGGCACCAAATTGAAGGCCTTGCTGAAGAAGTCCAAGTAAAGAACATCTACCGCATCATCCTTATCCAGCTCTCCTGTCACCCAGTCATAATACTGTATCAAGCTGGTCTGACAAGACTTCCGTGAAACAAACCCATGCTGCCTCACATCCTGGAGGCCATTGTCCCCCAGGTACGACACCAGTCTTTCCTTTAGTATCATTTCCATGAGTTTGCACACTGTGGAGGTGAGACTTACCGGACGATAATTACCCGGTTCATCCCTTGGCCCACTCTTGTGTAATGGTACTACACGTGCCATCCTCCAGTCCAGTGGCACACATCCTCTGTGCTGTACAGATCTGCCAGTGGCTCCGCTAGCACCTCCGCCATCTCCCTCAGCCCTCTGGGGTGGATACCATCCAGCCCTGGTGCCTTGTCTACCTTCAGTGCACTCAGTCCCTCTAGGACTGTACTTGCCTCAATTCTTCCATCTGTCACCTCCTCTCCCCTGTCCCCACCCTCCCAGCCCATGCTGGTAGCGGTCCCAACACTTTCTTCCATGAACACTGAGCAAAAGTATTAAATCAGTGCTTCTGCCTGCTTCTCACCCTTTTCCATCCACTCCCCATCCCTTTTTATCCTCACTATTGTCTCCTTGCACTTCCTCTTCTCCCTAATGTATCTGAAAAAGTCTCCCCCCCCTCCATTAATTCCCTGCACTAATCTCAGCTCCCTCTGGGCCTTGGCTTCTCTCACTTTTCTGGTCACCTCCCTGGACCATCTTGCATACTCCACCCTATCCCCTTTCTTCCCTGTCCTCCTATACCTCTGGTGCACCTCTCGTTTGCCCTCACCACCTCCACAACCTCGCTGTTCAACCAGTATGGTTTTCTTGCTCTGCTCCTCTTACTCTGCGCGTTGGTGCAGGCTTCTGTTGCCTCTGTAATCCCCCATTTAATAATATCCCATTTCTGCTCCATGTCCATCTCCTGCCTTATGCCCTCCAGTTTCCCTTTCAGTACTTCCTGCATCCTCCCAAAATCCACCCCCCCTGTAGTTTACCACCCGGGTAACTGATTTCTCTGGCTTCCAGCACATCGTGGTATTACACCACACCATTTGGTGATCGATGTCGGCTAGTGGGTCCTCTACCTTTATTTCCCTCACTGCCTCCACATTCAACAATACCAGATCTAAAGTGTTCTTTAGCCTAGTAGGTACAGTGACCAGCTGTGTCAGGAGACCCTCCTGGATTGTGTCCAGGAGCTCTTGCTCCCTAGCACTGGAGGTTACCGGAATGCTCCAGTCAACCTCCTGCAAGTTGAAATCCCACCACGATGACCACCTTCCCTTTTCTAGATACCTTTTTGATTTGTCCCACTTATTCCCTGTCAAGCTCCTCAAACTGAGACGGTGGCCAGTGTACCACCCCAAACCTCAGTTTCTTACCCCTTGAGTCTAGGAGCTGTAGCCAGATTGCCTCTGTTCTCCTTTCATCCCCCTCATCCCTTGTGCATTTGATCCCATCCCTCACATAAACTGCCACCCCACCCCCTCCCCTCCTTATGGTCCTTCCTGTATAATTTGTATCCTGAGCTTACCAGATCCCAGGCCCAGTGCTCAGTTGCCCATGTTTCTCTGACAGCTGCAATATCCACCCTCCACACTGCTAAGAGTGCTGTAGCTCAGCAGATTTGTTTCCTAAGCTTCTTGCATTTAATGAGACCACCCTCCATCCTACCCCCCTTCCCTTCACTGGCCTCCATCTCCTCCCTTCTACTCCCTCCTTTTTTGGCCACCCCAAGTCCTTCCCTGCTAGTCTGGGGGGGAGGTGGTGACTTCACTGTATCGGATCCCTGCCTACCTGCTGTCCACTTGCCACCCCCCATCTAGTTTAAATCCACCCTTGTCACAATACACATCCCCAGTCTTTGCTTTACTACCTCCTTCCCCTTCCCATTCAAGTGCAGCCTATCCCTTGCAAACAGATTTCTATTATCCCAGGTACTGCCCCAGCTGCCCACAACCCCAGACCTCTTAGTTCTATACCATTCTACCAACCATGTGTTCGACTCCCTAATCCTCTCCTTTCTCACTGTGCTTGCGTAGGGTACTGGGAGCACTTCAGAGAAGGCCACAGACTCCCCAGTCTCCTCACACAACCCACTTCCTCAGTCCTCTCCCTTGTTACTTCCACCGTTTCCCCCGCTAGGTCATTTGTCCTCACATGTAGCACAATGTGTGGTTTCCTCCTACCCCTCTTTACACACCTTAGGATTGCCTGTCCTGCCTTGTCTGTCTTTAATCCTGGTATGGACTCCACCTGTATCCAACTGTGCCTCTCTCCCTCTTGCTGCCCCATCTGATCCCCTTGAGTATGGAGTCCCCCAACACCAGTACACCCCCTCCTCTTTCCTTGTGCCCATCACCACCACCCCACCCAGGTTCTAATTTTTGGGGCCACTCAAGACTGTGTTTTTACCATGTGCCCCAATGTTTTCCCCAGTCCCTCTCAATTGAGACTCCTCCCCCTCCTCCTGTTTGACTGCCAACCTCCCTCTCCCTCCTCACCTCTCCGAGCATTATCCCTCCCCCTGCCACACCATGCTCAGTCTCTCCACTAGTAATGCCCCTCACTACCTCATCTTTGTGAGTGCTATCCATTGTGCAATTACCTCCTGCATCCTCTTTTCCACATGTTGCTAGTAAACATGTTCCCTATCTCTTGTCTTACTATGTGTTTTCTCCTCCCTCCTACCTACTGCTGCTCCTCTTTTTCTAGGTCCTACTACAGTCCATCCTTCATCAGCTGGCTTCCTGTCTAGTTGCCCTCCCCCTCCCTTGACCCACTGTTCCTCCTCTGTGGTGCCCCCACAATACTCTCAGCTGTCAGCCCTCCTACCGACGCAATCCTCCCCATGTCTCTCAACCTCTCCAGCTCCCTGCCAAGCCACTGAACCTCTTCCTCAAGCCTCCTTAGCCTGTGGCATATTGGGCATCCTCCCAGCCTCCACAGTATGTTCATCCGCATTACTGCCCCACAACCATTGCACCCAACAATCCTACCCATGGTCCACACTACCTATACAGCCTCTCCACACTAACTCTCCCTACAGCAAGTAGAATTAACTAATCCAAGCCCAGTGTCTAGCAGAAAATTTAATCCCAAATGCCCTTGCACACAGCATAAGGCAGCCAACTACAGTACTAACTGGAAACCACAATCCTTCTCATAAGGCCTATAGACCTACTCGTAAGTTATATATATTTATATATCTTTAAGAATTAGATCATATGGCTGTTCCTTGTTGCCTCCTTCCTGATCTGCTGTGAGGGCTCAGGTCAGTTTGCAGCTCCCAAGCTCCTCCCTCACAGTTTCAAGCCCAACCCCTAGTGGTATTTCAGTATTTAAGAAAGGCTGGTAAAAGGGGCAGGTGGGAGGGCTTTTACGGTCACTCCAGCCACAGAAACCTTTCAGCTAAATTCCACTTTAAGCTACATTAGAAAAAAAAGGTAAAACAATATTAAAACTTACAAAACTACAAATTAACTCTCTCAACAGCAAGTAGAATTAACTAATCCTTCTCTCCTGTAGTTTAAAAAAACAATAGCAAAACTTACAGAGAGCTTCACCACAGCAAGCAAGCTTAACCACTCCTTCTCTCTTGCAGTTTGATGACTCACTCAGAATTTAAAGGATATGTGGGTGGGCAAGTCTGGGCATGCCCTGTACAGTCACTCCAGCCACATAACTTTTACAGTCACTCCAGCCATAGAAACCTTTCAGCTAAATTCCACTTTAAGCTAAATTAGAAAAAAAAAGTAAAACAATATCAAAACTTACAAAAATCCTCCACAAATTAACTCTCTCAACAGCAAGTAGGCTACAGAAATACAGGGAAGGCAGGGGGAGGCTGAGACAATATGGGCCACCCTTGAACCAGGAAATGGCACAGCAATACATACAGGAGTGATCTACAGACCTCTAGCACAGAGGGAGGAAGTGGACATGGTACTAGTGGAAGAAATTCATGACATGACAGCCAAAGGCAAAATCATGTTGATGGGAGATTTCAATATGCTGGACATGGATTGGACCACCCAGGCAGTTGCTTCAGCCAGAAGCACGGCCATCCTGGAATCCCTGCAGGGAGCTGGACTCAGATAGCTGGTGCATGAGCCAACCAGGGACAAATGGATTCTAGACCTGGTATGGACCAATGGGAACAGAGTCAAAAGAACCCAGGTGGAAGGGCAGCTAGGATCCAGTGACCACCACATGGTGTGGTTTGACATGGAGACAGGGACTCAATTAAGCCACACAAGGGCAAAAGTATTAGATTTCAGGAGGATGGATTTCAATGAACTGGGTAGATGTTTAAAAGTAGCCCTGGATAAGGTAGAGGTAATGGAGGGGGTGGAGGAACAGTGGGGGAGACTAAAAGGAGCCATTCTGGAGGTAACTAACCAATGCATTGGGATAGTGGCCAAAGGGAAAAGAAGAAAGAAACCACTATGATCTTCTAAAGAGGTGGGAGACAAAGTAAGGGCTAAAAGAGCAAGTTTCAGGAAGTAGAAGGGGACCCAAAGGGAGAAGGACAGGGAGGTGTACCTTGAATGTCTCAGAGAGGCAGGGAAGTCTGTTAGGAAAGCCAAGGCACAGATAGAGGAGGGTTTAGCGCAGTCTATGGAAAAAGGGGACAAAACATTCTATAGGTACATCAGCGATAGAAGGAAAAACTGGGGGGGATTGTGAGGCTCAAAGGGGAGAAGGGAGAGTGTAAGGAGTGGGATCTAGACAAGGCAGAAATACTGAACAAATACTTCTGTTCAGTATTCACTGAGGAGGGAGAGGGTCAAGGACCACAGTTGGGGAGTAGAGGCAATCCGGGGGGGGGAGAAATGGACACCAGTCCATTCACAGTGGAGTGGAGAGAGGTCTGGAGGAACTCACAAAGCTGAAGGTGGATAAAGCCATGGGGCCAGATGACAATCACTTGATGGCATACACCTGAGGATATTAAGGGAACTAGCAGCACATCTGGCCACCCTGTTCACAGAGTCACTCGACATGGGCGTGGTTCCAGAGGACTGCAGGAGGGTGCATGTAGTCCCACTGCACAAAAGTGCCAGTAGGGTGGAAGTGGGGAACTACAGGCCAGTCAGCCTCACCTCAGTGGTTGGGAAGATCATGAAGACACTGCTGAAAGAAAGGGTAGTGGCACCCCTGGAATCCATTGGTGCCCAGAATCTGAGGCAGCATGGATTCACATCAGGAAGGTCTTGTCAAATGAATCCATCCTGTTCAATGTCTTCATTAGTGACATTGCAGAGGGGCTGGAAGGAAAGGCCCACCTATTTGCAGATGACACCAAGATCTGCAACAGGGTGGATACTCCAGAAAGGGTGCAAATAATGAAGAGGGACCTGGAGAAGCTTGAAAGATGGTCAGAGGTATGGCAACTGAGGTTCAATGCAAAAAAAAGCAACATAATGCACCTGGTTAGGGGGAACTCTGGGGAGACCTACAGGACAGGGGGAAGTGCTGACCATCACCAAAGAGGAGAGGGACCTAGGGGTTATCATATCTGATGACCTGAAGGTATCAAAGCAGTGTGCAAAGGCTGCAGGGAGGGCCAGTAGCATGCATAGGCAGAGGTATTACTAGTAGGAGGCAGGAAGTGGTGATGCCATTGTATAAAACACTAGTAAGGCCTCACCTGGAGTACTGTGTGCAGTACTGGAGAGAGCACACATGCATAAGGACATAAACATGGTGGAGGATGTCCAGAGAAGGTCAACAAAGATGGTGCATAGTTTGCATCAAAAAACATATGAGGAGAGACTAAGAGACCTCAGTATATACTCACTGGAGGAGAGGAGAAAAAGGGGTGACATGATATAAACTTTTAAGTACCACAAGGGCATAAACAAGGTGCAGTTGGGAGATCTTTTCCAATGTAGTAAAGATACCAAAACAAGGGGGCACAATATGAAATTGGGGGGGGGAGATTAAGAGGTAATGTGAGGAAGATTTTCTACACAGAGAGGGTGGTGAATGCTTGGAATAGTCTAACACAAGAGGTGGTATGGGCAAGCACAGTGGAGGGGGGTTTAAACATGCCTGGGGCAAGCATAGGGAAACCTTGGCGGGTAGGGAGTGATGAAAAGCCATTGACCACTTAGGGTGAATGGATGCATACATGTATTGGGCCTATGGGCAGACTGGATGGTTCTAGCGGTGCTTAGCTGCTGACAGTTCTGTTTCTATGTTTCTTACCTCACTCTGAGGTGATTCCCAGCCTGACCCTGGGATCACATGGCCCCTCCCAGACAGTGCAACCTTTTGTCTCCACAACAGTGTTCTTAAGGGAGCGGCAGCTAAACCCTAAGCCCCATGCTTAATTGTGTACTTCATAATTCGTATGGTGTACTGCAAAAAATAGACATGCTGACACAATTCCTAGTAACCTAAAGGCAGGAACATACAGATGCCTGGCTAAGGAGGGTGTGGTATGTTCTTTTGAAGGCTTGACTGAGTGGACACTGATGGACCATGATAGGGCTAGAGTTCCAAATTGTAGGAGAAGAGACGAAGTGCATTTCACCAAGCTTTGTCTTGGCTTTGGGTATGTTTAAGGAACTAGGGACATTAGACCTAAGTGGATAGGATCAACTATCGGGCATGAGTAGCATTGAAAGGGACATATGGGATTGCTTTGTCACAATCGTATGTATCAGCGTATGTATCACACCTCCCATAGTAAGTTTATGCAAGGTTGATGGAGGAAGCCACCCTAGTCTGGAGCAAAGGTCACAATGGTATGTGTATTCGCTGCCAAGGCAAACCTATAAATGTTGTTGTAGGCCACGTCACATTTTTGCAGAGTAGTTTTGGAGACTGAGTAGTAGAGTGCTATCCTATAGGTCAGTTTGGGGGGCAGGATGCCCCAGGAAATGGCAGTATGGGCTTTGGGTGTGAGGTTGTTTCTGTTATAGGAGAGCCCCAGGCTGGTATTGATGGTCTTACAACCAGCAGAGATATGTGCTGAGAAGTCCAGTAAGAGGTCAAATGGAATTCCAAGGTAGTTAAAGGAGACCTATTGGCAGACTTGAAGCCCCAACTGCTGCACAAATCAGGGCTTCAGTAGCCAGATCCCCCCGCAGTCACAATATATACCAATGTATCAATTTACCTTAACACTCATAAAAATGGTAACAAGCTGCCCGCCAGCTGGCATTTTCTAGCATCACGCCGCTCACCCCCAAGATTGGGCTGCTAAAACCACGAGATGACATGCCTTTGCTCCTTCCTCTATGGTGCCCTTATGTATGGAGATTTAAGAATCTCCTATGCCCTGCTTTATTTTCACAAATGTACCTAAATGCTATATGGCTACCGAAGCTCCGATCTGTGCAGTGGACGGGGCTTCAAGTCTGCCAGTAAGTCTCCTCTAAAGGAGGGAACTGTGGTAAAACATGATCCATTGATACATGCTACTGCAAATGGGGTATTGCACTTTTTTATCCTAGGGGTCGAGCCAAAAAGCATGACTTGGGTGTTATTATTATTCGTAAGGAGCCTGTTTGATTGGAGCCAGGTTTGTGCAGACTGAAAGTTGGAAGAGAGCTGACAGTTTAATCCTGGGATGCTGCAAGAGCAAGTGAAGAGGACAAGGTCATCAGCATATAGGACTGGGATGCAGTGCCTAAGATAGAATTTATGTGTAAGGAGAAAAGGAGGGGCCCCAGGATGGAGCCTTGGGGGACTCTAACTGTGGTAGCAGCAGCATCTGACAGGGTATGACCAAATGTAACTCACTGACCTCTATTTCTTAGGTAACTTTTGAACCATGACAGGGCAGTGGAAGAGATGCTTGAAGCACTTTGTTTACCACTGGGTAGGATGTGATCAACCAGATCAAAAGCTTTAGTAAGATCAATGAAGACTGCACTAGCGAACTCATCCCTATCCATGGAAGAGGAGATGGAGGAGGTGAGTGACAGGAGGGCAGTAGTGGTGCTGTGGTTTTTACAGAAGCCATGCTGTGCAGGGGCAGGAGGTTATCAGTGGTGAGGTACTTAGCCATTTGGGAAGCAACCAATTTTGTGAACAATTTGTTTGTAAGCCCCCCTTTCCCAATCATCTAAGGGCCAGCTATTCTGGGGGAAGGGGACCCACAACACAGAAATCTCCACCAGACTTCTCCTTTAGCTTAGTGTTGGAAAAAATACTTATTACCTCAAGATGTCTTCTACACTATTCTCGAGAAAACCAGGCCGCAGATCTCAGTCCCAGTTGGAGTCTTGAAGGGGCAGGATACAGTTTATTTTCAGGAATCTCAACCAATTTTTTCCCCCACCAGTCTTGAGAACAGGAAGGCACAGGGTCATCTGATGCTTCAAACCCCATTAGAGACCCAAGGAACCCTTAAAACTAAAAGGACTGATTATTTCATTACCGTCCTTCAAAAAGGTTAATCACACTGGATTCCAAATTTCTCCTCAAACAAATCAGACTTTATTCTCCTGAGCCCTTAAATGATCAGCAGAGCTCAGGGGTCCCAATAGATTAAGAAAAGAAATATATTACAGCTCCATGGGGTTAAACCTTTTTACAAGAGTTACTGAGGGAGACTTCACTGGGGCAGAAACTTGAGGCAGAGAAAGAATTTCCACAACCACAAACTTTAGCAGCAGATCCTTCACCAAGAAACAAGGACCTTTTTAGATACTCCAAGAACGTGAAACTCCAAACAACCCTCTGACACTGGTAGGTACCTTACTAGCTTCACTCTCTTTACATCGGGGCTCTCTTCAAGCTATTTCCCCAGTGCTCCCCTTATTATCCTTACTACGAGCACTGCCCTGAGCGATAAGCGATAAACTCCTCCAAGCCATCCCCAAGTATTCCATCCATTATGGGGTGCTCTCCCTGTAGCCTGCCAATACCTCAGCTGCCAGTCTTCCTGCCTTACGAATCAGCCCCAAATCCTCATACCTGGACCCACCTGGTCCCCAATTTGCTCTACCTTTTATGTCCAGCATCTGGTACCCTCTTTAGCAGTTCCAGTGGCTCCACTGCTTAAATTCATTACTGCGTTGCCCAAGCTGTGCAACCAGAAAAGCCACAACCTAAAAATCCTCGTTGGAGAGCCCCCAAGGACCTGCCCCTCCAAACAGGCCCCACATTTGGGTGAAGATTGTGCCCCCACCCTCTCTACCTTCCTAGGCCACTCTGCCACATGAGGACTGCTCACACCAGCCCCAAGTCCATGCAGCAGCCCTGACACAGCCTGCTGCAGCCCTGACGACCCAAGAGACCTGATCCACCAACCAGGGCCTATTGTGCCCCCAGGTGTCCTACTCTAACTCGCCCTCCTGAATCTCCGGGCTCTCACCAACCAGCCCCCAAGGCCTGGGCCCAGAACGACCACAACTGCATCCACTGATGTCCTCACAGATGCCCACCCAGGGACCCAGCGTATTGCCACTGAAGCTGATGACCCTGCCTAAGGGGGGGGGGCCCTTCTGACTGCCCTGCTAGTGTTGCCTGCTGGTCTCTCTCCCTCCAAAAGACCTCAGAGTTTCTCTGCTCCCTACTATATACTCTCCCCGCCTCTCTCTCTGCTGCCCCAAGTGGCGGCCAGCAGACATTACTCCCCCAGAGCACCTTTCCAGAAAACTAAACCCTGGGGAAGAAGAAGGGGGGAACCCTAAGGCAAGTGTTAAGACCCTCTCAAAATGAGATGGAGCTTACATGTTAAATACTGGAAGTACCATGATTTGCCTGTAGTTGCCAGTGTTTGTTATGTCACCTTTCTTGTAACCTAGGACAACATGGGAGATTTTCCAGATATCAGGGATCATTTGTGTAGTAAGGGATAGATAGATAGATAGAAGATTCTTGTGACAGGAAGGGTAAGCTGCTGCAGCAATCTTCAGTAGCCGGTGGACTTTGATACAGGGATTTGCATGAGGAGTCTGTGAACCTCACTACAGGTGACTGCTCTGAGGTAAAAGGGGGGAGGTGACAGGGCAGGCTTCGGGGGGATAAAAAAGGTGGGGAAAACCCCAGTGTAGTCAGAGAGGTTGGTAAAGTTTTGGTTGAGGGTGTTAACTATGGTGACAGGACTGCTGCAGTTAACCCCATCAATATTTAAGTCCTTTGGTGTATATTTACTAAAGTGACCAAGGACTTGTTTGACATTTTTATGTTTGCTTGCATGCATGTGCAAGAAACATAGTGCCACCATATGAATTTTCATAGGTGTGCCACCCCTGCTTCCAATGCCCTGCTCCTTCTTGCAGGCACGGCCTCACCGCACCAATAAATCTCCGAGCTGTCTATGATAGCAATTCAGATGCAGTAGCATACAGTTCAAAGCAAAAGACCGCTACAATCAACGTTGGTAACATGTAGGCAATTTGCATACTGCTGTCGGCAGGCAATTTACATACTGCCATTGGCAGTATGCAAAATGCCTACACGTCAACATTGCATCTGAACAGCTGTCATAGACAGCTTGTTTTCTTGGCCCCCAACAAACACCCAAGTATGCATGGGCTCACCCAGTGTGCTCATGCACTCCCTCCCCACCCCAGCACACTGTGGCCAGGGTGCCCAATCCCTCATCGGCTCCACTGTCCCCCCAAACAGACTTCGAGGTGCCACGCTGGGAGCCCACCCCAGCATGGCAAAAGTTTGTATGGCAGACAGGGGTCCCCAATCCCCTGTTGGCTCCACTGTACCCCCCCAAAACAGACTTTCAAGTGCCAGGCTGGGAGCCCACCCCAGCGTGGCAAAAGTCTGTATAGCCAATGGAGGTGCCCAACCCCCCGTTGGCTCCACTGCCCCCACAACAGACTTCCAGGTGCCACGCTGGGAGCCCACCCCAGCATGGCAAAAGTCCTGCATCGTCTTTGCAATAAAAAAAAACACCTGTAAGAAAAAACGGTCCCTCGTTGACTCTCTTGCCCCCTCCCCCAACCTGTTCCCACCCTCTGTGCGCACCACCTCCCCACCCCCACCCCATACTTACCTCCGGAGGCCAGCGCGATGATATTGGTGGACCAGGAACACATCTGCACTCTTCAAAGCCGCCCGCAAACTGAAGAAATGGCGGTAAGTTGTATAATGGCATAAATGTTTTTTTTTTTCAACTTTGGTGCATATTTTAGCCATTTTTGGGAATATTTTCACCAAATTTTCAACATGGGGTTCTTGGGACCCTACCTCATGAACTCAGTCACTGTCATTTTGTTATTAAGTCCCGAAAGGTGATTTTGCGTTCACTGCATGGCACCATCTTTTGGGACTGATTAATGAAGCAGCAGTATCACAGTTCATGAGGTAAGCCTCTAAAAACCCTATGTTGAAAATTTGGGGAAAAAATACTCAAAAATGACTGTTTCAAGAGCATGCGTTGCGCTGTTCCTACGCATGCTCATAACTTTGAGAATGTTTAATATTTTCACTCCAGATTTTCAACATTGACATTTTACTATACCTCCTTATGAAGAGTACAGCTGTCATTTTTCACATCTCACCCAAAATGTGTTTTCACACATGTAGCGAACATTGGCGCGGTTGGTGTGTGAAATCAATGTTCAGGAAACATTAAGAAAATCACAGTGACACTCTTCATGAGCAGAGGTGTTAAAATGGATATGTTGAAAATTTGGTGACAAAAGTCCATAAAATGACTGTTACGAGCATGCATTGTGCAATTTCCACGCACCCTCGTAAGTTCACGAATCTGTAATATTTTCAGTCCAGATTTTCAACATTGACATTTTTCCACACCTCCTTATGAACAGTACAGCTGTCATTTTTCACACCCTGGCCGAAATGTGTTTTCACACTTCCGGCGCAGAATAAGCAGTCACTGTGGGAAATCACTGTTCGGGACAGATTAAGAAAATCACAGTGACACTGTTCATGGCGGAAGGTCCCAAAATGCCTATGTTGAAAATCTGCTATAAATCCCAAACTAATTACATTACAGGTGTACATTGCGCAGTTTCTACGCACGCTTGTGACTTCACCAGTTTTTTATATTTTTACTCCAGATTTTCAACAATGCCATTGTAACCCCCTTGTTACCCGGGGTTACTAGAATCCCAGTAAGACCTAGTGGTAGGCAGGGAAGGCAGCTTGTGAAACTCCAGTTAAATGGATTTCACACTGTCTCACTCTGTTCTCAGTCTCAGCTGAGACTGAGGGATGACACCACCATAGAACTATCGCAGCTGCATGAGCCACAATGGAATCTGCAGCAGGGAGTTGGAATAGAATGTTGGTAGGTTTGAACAGTAGTCTGTAGGTCAGTTGGAGTTGGAGCTTGCTGAGAGAGCAGCACAGCAGCTCTGTGTAGGCTCATGGAGACTCAGCCCTGACATAGGGCTACCATTTAGTAAAAAAGGTGTGTGTTTCCACCTTAAGAGGCACGCAGAAGCAGTTTGTAAGTGGTGGAGACCGCTGATTCGGGTCTCAGTGCCCCCTCCCTCCGGGGATGGGGGCAGGAAAGGGTTTCCTGCATATTCCAGGGGCAACCCCCCTGGTTCTGCTACTAGTGGAGAAGCTGCCTATTTGTTCCAGAGTTTTTGGGAAACAAGAAGATTTGTGAATCGCCTATGGGGCACCTGCAACTGGAGGGTGAGTGTCTGCTCTTCCTAAAGGGCCTATGTTTTTCACCCTGGGACTTGTGTGATAGTGGGGATTGGACTACTGAAATAGTGGGAGGCCTAGAGTAATAGGCTTAGCCAAAAGTAAAAGTATGTTCAAGTCCAGCACTTATGGGAAGTCAAGACATGTAGAGGAGATGTGACATACGTCTACCCAGTAATCTACATTGCCAAGCTTTCAGAAAAGAGTTGTTTAGTTTCCAGAGAAATGAATGGGTATGGATTGTGGGAGCTGGAGGTGGGAGACCCCCCATCTTTAGTGACCAGATCTACCTCTACGGTTTGCTCTGTGGATTCTACTTTGCCTCATGCACTTGGCCAGTGATGAGGAAGTACCCAGGCGATAGGATTGGAGGAAAATTCCTCTAGGAGTCGAAGGCTCTAAGGTGGTTTAGGGAGCCACCAACAGGAAAACTGGTTCATTTCCCAAAATGGACCATGGATCAAGTGGCCGGCGGGGGAGCCGGGCCAGTGGGGAAAACCCAAGTAGTGTACAAGTCGGGCTGTGTACCCAAAGCTGCGTGCAAGTCCGGACTGTGTGCCTGGTGGGTTCAGAGCCTGAGGGCTGGAAATAGTGAAGAAGTGTTCTGTTGTCTCTAATCTGCATTACCAGGAATGTAGCCCTGTGGGGGTCCGTCGATGCTTTGTTTGTTCAGTTGGGATGTGAATAAAAGCCACACTGTAGAATCCCATTCCTGGTTTTGGACATTGCAGTTATTGCTTCCTGTGTTCGGATTTACTTGGGTGCCCCTGTGCAGAGTAGCCAAACCTAGGTCCCCTGTGCCGAGTAACCTCATCCTCCCCGAACCCAGTACCCACCAGGTACTGCTGTCAGCTTCAACAGCATGCCACCTGTCGTTTTGCTAAAAGGCAGGGGTCGGGGGTTACACCATTTTTTACACCTCCTTATGAACAGTACACCTGTCACTTTTCACATCCTGTTCGAAATGTGTTTTCGCACCTGTGATCCCAGATGGCGCAGTTGCTGAGCAAAATTACCTTTCGCCTAACAAACTGATAGTGTCACTGTTCATGCGGTGGGGTCACAAAAAAAAACATCTGGAAAACTTGGAGTAAAAATACCAAAAAATGCCCAGGGCATTAGGGTTTTCGACCATAACATCCTACCCTGTAGGGACTGACAGGCGTCAGGGGTGTGACTTGGAATTATCGATAGTAATGTTCATGCCATTCAACCCCCACCCCCACCCTGCAGCCAGTGACAGGCATCGAGGTGTGCCTTGGACCCTTTGCCCCCAGAGTTCACCCCATTCTCCTATACTGCACCAATTCCAGCATATTTCCTTATGGAATGAGGTCAATGTAAAGCCCAAACACCCCAAGGCACACCTCGACACTTGTCAGTGCCTGAAGGGTAGGGTGAGGTGAAATGTCGTGACCATCATGGGCGATGACCCAAAAACACACTCCAATGCCTGTCCATCTCTGAAGGGTGAGGGTGGAGTTGGCGTCAGTTCAGTACTTCAGTGCCATTCCTACACTGCATCTGTCTAACTCCTGCACTTCCACTGCTAATGCCAGCAAGCAAACATTCAACATTATACAATGGAGTAAATCGAATGTGGCAAATGCTGCATTCTGACTGGTTGGCTGGTACCTTTCCCAGCGTGGTAAATCCTCCAGTGTACCCACAGGAAAAAGTGCCAGCCAACCTTATCTCGTGCCAGTCTGGTCGCTTTCATTTTAATCGAAACTGCAGCCATTTGTCCTGTCGCTGTTTCGCTAAAACACCGCAGTAAATATTTAAAAAATGACATCCTCCTTCCAACCGTACGGACTTCAGTTACTTACAAAATATCTAAAAAAATTAAATAAAACTACATTTGCCATTGTATAATATAAATTTATCCCTCCAGGGTGTGGGTATACTGGAGGACTTAACATGACTGGTGTGGTTCGGTCACTCGGCTGCGCCTCGTGACCGAATCACACCAGCCATGGTAAGTCCTCCAGTTTACCCACACCCTGGAGGGATAAATTGCTTAATTGACAAATGCTTGTTCCAGAAGTCTTGCGTTATTGTTTGATGCATCAAACAGGGCTATAAAATAAAGACTTTTACTACACCGGATGATCCTTTTGCATTAATTTCTGAGTACTCTATAGCTAGTTCAATTAGCAGCAGACTTGATTGCTTTGTATATAGACCAGCTGGCATCTGTCTGTTTAATAAGGGCCAGCAGGGTGTAATTCAGCCATTTGGTGACAGGACCACATACTCGCCTGGAAGTCAAAGGAGCAATTTTGTTTTGGATTTCTGTTAGGACATTGCTAAATACAAGGAGGGCATGGTTTACATCATTAGAAACTCACCGCTGTGACCAATCTGCACTCACAACCTCCTGTTTCAGTTGAGTGGGGTCAAGCTTCGGGAAGTCACAGAAGTGAATGATTCGGGAGGGGGAGGGGAGGTCCTTAGGGGCCTTAGACTTCCAGACATAATAAATGAGGGAGTGGTCACTTATGGAATTGGGGAGTGCACCAGAGCAGGTAATCCTATGAGGTTGGGGTAATTCTATGAGGTTGGGGTGTGAGAATTTGGTCTGTCAAGGTAGAGATCTGACCATTAATTGCCCTTCTAGTATGCTCAGAGATGAGCTGGTGAAGCTGTAGTGTAAGGGTAAGGTCAGCTTTTTCAGAGTGATCACTAACCCAACTGACATTAAAATCACCAAGTAGGAGAATTTCATTATTTTGAACAAATGAACCCACTGAATTCATGAGGGGGGAGGGCTTGCTGACTACCAGCTGGATGGATATAGACACTGAAAATATATAGCTTTTTAGAGTTGCCCAGGAGGAGAACTGTATGACTAAATTAAGTCTGAGAATGGGGATGGTGGGGGTAATTGATTTACTACCTTGACATACAGGTGATCCTTATAGTAGATCATTGTTCCACCACTCCTTTTGGATGTGAGATGGTCAGACCTGATGAGGTTGTAGCCTGGAAGAGCACAAAAGTTATCAGGAATGTGTGACTTAAGCCAGGCTCAGTGATACCTAGAGTATCAGGTTTATAGTGATTGACCCACGCTGTAAGCTCACTAAGATTTTTAGAAAGGCTCCTTATATTAATGTGGGCAATCTTAAGTTCCTTAACACCTTGACAGGATAGAGATGAGAAAACAGTGGAGGGTGCTGACAGAAGCCCAGAGGGAGTTGCCATTTGGGGCCTGGATTGAGTTCAATGTCACCTGCATGTAATCCCCCCTTCCCCCCCGTGTGGGGGCGTATCTTAATGCCTCCTGTTTTGCCGCTGATTCTCCTGGTGTTTCCTGGATGTTTCACTGCCAGCCCGAGTCCAGTTCTGTGCCCCAGTGTCCCCTGAACAGTTCTGTACTTCATTCCTGCCCATTTTGGGCTTAAAAAGTTAGATCACTATCTGTCACTGCTCTCTGCTGCACTTTTTAGCAGCCAGCAATTGCGCATGTGCCATGGGGTGCTTTGACTGGGGCCCAGTACAAGGTCACTGAGCGGCCATTTGGATTTAATTAAGGAGCGCCGAGAAATGCTGAAACAGGGCTAATGACTAATGCATGAACAGCCTCATGCATATTAATAAGATGCTACCTGCCGTCTCGGGGCATGATATCACAGGGGCAGCAACTGGGAAAATACTGAAAACAAATATAAAATATTGTGATTGCTATAAAGAACACTAATGGGACTACATGACAGTGGGGTTAATATACATTAAAATTACTTTATCTGGCTGCACCAGGACATTGATTTTGGGACATTGCATAAACTGTTTGGGGACTGTACATTTAGCAGCCATCTTTGCAGCCTAACAACCAATTGTAATCCCAGATTTACACTAGAGACTCTTGGGACTTGCCGAAGACTTTTGGGGGGAAAAAGAAGGCACAATTCTTGGCACCCATAAACAAGCCAATCAAGGGACTTAGACTGTTTTTAGACAAGTTGGGCTGCCAATTGGATTGCTGGAACTTTGCTCCTTATTTAGGAGGGACTGTTTGAACTGGGTCAGTCAGTAGTCAGTTCTGAGAGAGTCTGGCTGGAGCTTCCAGGATGAAGGGGTTCTGCCTGCCACTCGGGGAGTTTTGGGAGAGGTCTGCTTCACCTTTCCTCGGCCAGAACACTTAGTTTAAGTGTGGGACTGCCAAGTCTGTAGACTAAGCTGCATTGCTCCAGAAAATGAGAAAAAGAAGCAGCTTCCCTGAAGCTAAATTCTAGACTGAAAGCGGGGTCAGAGCTTGAAAGATCCCTGACTTGTATCTCAGCGAGAGACTGTTTTGCCTCAGAGACTGTGGTCTAATTCGCAAGCATATGGTCATTGGAATTGTCTTCAGCCAATTTGCCAGTGGGAGACCTGAACATCTGCATTATCAGCTTATGTTTCCAGGACTGTAGACTGCAAGTGGGTAAGCTGTGTGGCCTATGCTGAAACTGTGCCAAAGCTGAGCCTGTGATGCCCAAAAAATTGCTTGAGAGACTGTTGCTGCCTGTAAGATCAAAGCTGCTAGACGACCAGAGAAAGGAGTCAGCTCCTACAATGAAGATCATCACAGGTTGTGGTCACCCTTGGGAAGGATGCCTTGAAGTGGGGGTGAGTCGTGCCAGCCCAGTTCCCTGTATCCTGGTCCTTGCTGAAAAGGACGAAGTCCTGCATCCTGCAGTTACAAGCCCAAGAGACAAATTTAGCCTTGAGGGGAGGCATCCTAGAAGTCAACCAGATCCTGAGTCCATGGTTCAGTGCGTAACAAAAGGGACTGTCCCTGCAAACAATTGAAAGTGTTTTTGCCATCTGATTTACTATCAGTTTTAAGTTGCTGTTTAATCTGTCTTTGCAGGCCATTGGGCCTGGGGATTACAATTTTCTGGGGAATAAAGTGTTGCGCATGTTGCAAAGCCAAAAGTCAAAGAACTACTAATCAGCCTTTTAGTTATGGGCCCCAACCTGCTGCAATGCCGGCCATTCCATGGCAATGTGTCAGGCCTGCACCTAATTAGACTCTGGGTACCCAGCAGCTAATAGCACTGTTTTATACCGGGTCAGGTGTTATTTTTGCATATTGCACCAGATTGAAAAAGAGTGCCTTAATCATTTATTCAAATTCATGCCCCTGCTTTGTTCAGTTGCCTCTGAATAAATCAGATTCACTATTTGAAGGTTAATCTGGGCAATGGGCATATTGTTATTCAGTCTCAGGTCATTTTGTTAGTCAAAAGTTATACTGTTATTGCTGGTAAACTGTTTCTTTGCAGGGGCACAGGGTACATGCAAGCATTCCAGACCCTGTTGGTAAGTGTGGTCACTGGGAGCATGTTATTAGCACTCTCCCTTAATTGTGAACTGAATGCAAAGTAAAGTGTGTTGGGGTCATTTACGTGTATGGTTATTAGGTGGAGCTTGGGTAGGTGCAACTTCCTAGAGGGTTGTGCTAGCTTAATATCTAACCCACTTATAGAGTTCTCTGGATGGAGGCACCTTATTGTAGTATTACTGTTAAGACCCAGGCCCCTCAACCTCTGCTTAGCTAGGCAGGCAGGGGTAGTAGCCCACGGGGGTGGCACCCGGGTTACATCTTCGGAGGCACTGCTGGGATTATCGCCCCCCCCAGTGGATAAACCCCCAAAATTTTATTTGACCCCAAATAGAACTTCGCCCCAAAATGGAGAAAGTTACTGCCCCTTGTGGTGAAATCCCTGCTGATAAAATGGCTGTGCACCGTCTGCTGGGTTGGTGTGAGGCTGAAGAGACTGACCCCCAAAAAGCTTTGTTTTTGCTAGACATTCCTCTGGGCACAAGTAGAAACACTATTGAGGAGACCCTCACCAAAAGCAAATGCCTTGGTCAAGCTGTTGTGAAGGGCCAGCAGACTGATTAGATTGCACGGACACTAACAGTCTTGGTGGACTATAGCAACCTGGTGGACAGTGAAACAGTGCCCAGTGGTATTTACCCTGACAAATCTGGGGTAGATTGGAAAGTAATTACTATGTACACTGTAACATCCACACCTGAGGGGCCCCTGAAACTGAAGAACTCCAAGAAAAGTTAGCCAAACTGTTGCAGGCTGGAGGCCAGACCCTTGAGGACTTAAAAAAGTGTTAGAAGCTCCTCCAGGTACCCCTTCCCCGGGGACCTACCCCTGCATCTGCACTGACCCCGGTGCTGGTACCTACATCTGTACTAGTGTCTGCACCAGCCCCTGCGCCTGTTTATGTGCTCTCAATCAGTCATGACTCTTACTGCAATCTGCGAATGTTTTCAGTCACCCTTCCCACACCCAATGGGGAGGATGACCTGGAGACTTGGATGGATTCAGCTACTATGCTAGTGCAGGACTGGCAATGCTCCAAGGCCCAAAAAAATTAAAACACTTGGGGGAAAGCCTCCGAGGGCCCGCGTTAGATATTATTCATTCATTGAGGGTCACTAACCTGAATGCCAGTGCGCAGGAGCATTTGACCACCCTAGAGTACATATTTAGGAGTACCGATACTGCTGAAGACTTAATGTGGAAATTTAAAGCTGTTAGGCAAAGAAAGAGAGAGCCCTTATCTGCTTACTTAACCAGAGTAGTGAAACTGTTACAGAAAATTTTCAGGAAAGGAGGCATGTCCCCCAGTGAACTGAATCAAGTAAGATTGGACCACATACTCAAGTCTGCTTGACACTCCAGTTGGGTACTACTTAATTTGCGACTGCATGACCGAAGAGCTAATCCCATCCTTCTATGTGTTGGTGAAAGAAGTACATGAAGCTGAGGAGGAAGAAGAAGAAGACTCCTGGGATCCTTGTACCACTGTGGCAACTGTAACTTCTGCCCCTGACCAGGGGCTGGCCAATGATAGTCCTGGACTCCAAGAGATACTTAAGGAAATTTGAGAACTGAAAACTGGGGTTGCCACTAAAATTGCCTCTGGTAAAGGCCAAGATATCCATCAAAATGCATCTGCCATGGGAGTGGGAGTGCATGCCCAGACACCCCCTGTAGATGGTGGTATAGAGACACAAATAAGTGAATTATCTGCCGTGGTAAAAAAGTTGATGGGACGCAATACACAGTTCCAGGTATGGTGAGGAGGGAGGGAGACCCAACAAGGACCTTCTGCAGTCAGTGCTCCTGCTCAAGCTTCGAACACGTATTCTTCACCACCCTCTAACCGTGAATAGTGAATATAGGCTGACTAATGATGTACTGCCACAGCCGAGACGGCCCAGAGAACTTGTGTTTTGCTACAAATGTGGGAAGGATGTTCACCTAAAGAGGGAGTGTTGATCTAGAGAGGACCCAGCCAAAGTGAGAGATAGGCTGCTTGCAGAAAAGTACCCAAGGCAAGGAAATGCCAATGGGGCCCTGGCCCAGTCCCGACACAATGCATTTGTGGCACAGTCGTTTGTTTCAGCGCCTGCAACTCCTGCCAATACTCCACTGGACTGATCAGATTTAGTAGGCCCTACTATGGAAACTACTGTGTGTTTGGATGGAATTCCAGTTTGAGCTGTCCTAGGTAGTGGGTGCCAAGTTACAATAATTTTTAAAGACTGGTATGACCAGAATTTATCTGACCACCCGATACAACCCCTTGATGGTCTGCATATATGGGAGTTGAGTGATAAGCCATATCCTTATCTTGGTTATCTGAGAGTGTGGCTTTATTTTCCATCCTCTGTGGCAGGTGTGAGAGACACAGTGGAGACACTAGCCCTGATATGTCCTCCTTCAGGATTGTACAGTGGTGTCTCTGTGTTAATAGGTACTAATGTGCACATGTTCGGCTGCCTTGCCCAACTATATCAGGAGAGACAGCAAAAGAAGACTGGAAAAACTCTGCATGTCCACGCCATGGTTCAAAAAGCCTATGATATGCAAATGTGCTCTGGAAAAAGTGATCAGGATGAGCTTGTTGGGATTGTTTAGAAAAAAAAGACTTCTCTACTATTGTCCTCCTTCCAAATGCTGAGTGCACTGTCAGTGGAGAAGTGCGGCTGCACAAAGATGTGACGAACAAAATACTGATGCTGGATGCTCCAGAAGAAGGAAAACTGCATGAAGGACTGCTGGTCAAACCCAATGTGCTTCCTGTCCATGCGCACACTTATGCCTGGAGCATAGAGGTCCAGCTCCAAAATGTTACAGATCGAGAAATCGGGGGTGAACCGAGGTTGCACACTGGCAAAAGTTTGTTGTAGTGATACTGCTGTGTTGCCATCTAAGTGCCAGAATGGAACAGAATGTGAAGTCTCACCTGATATGTTCAATTTCAGAGAATCTCCTATACCAACTAGCTGGAGGAACAGAATTAGTAAGAAGCTGGCTCAAAGAACCAAAGTGTTTTCTCTCAAGGAATGGGATGTTGGTTGTGTCACCAGTGCTGAACATCATATTCATCTGCACGATAAGAGACCCTTCAGGGAAAGGTCCAGACGCCTTGCTCATGCAGACATCGATGACATCAGGTGTCAGCTACACGAAATGCTTACGGCTGGTATCATCCAGGAGTCACGTAGTCCTTACGCTTCTCCAATTGTTGTGGTATAGAAAAAGAATGGTTCCATCTGTATGTATGTAGACTACAGGACCCTTAATAAAAGAACTGTGCCTGACCAACATACTATGCCACGCATACAAGATGCCTTGGACTGCCTCAACGTGAGTAAGTGGTTTTCAGTCCTTGACCTCTGCAGCGGGTGCTATCAAATACCGATGGCACCAGAGGATAGAGAAAAGACTGGGTTTATTTGTCCTTTGGGCTTCTACGAGTTCCTCCGCATGCCCCAAGGCATATCAGGTGCGCCAGCAACTTTTCAAAGACTAGTGAAACATGCTGTGGCAGATATGAACCTTCTTGAATGTTTAGTCTACCTTGATGACATCATTGTTTTCGCAAAACCCTTGAAGACCATAAGGCTTGACTGTTCAAGGTGTTGGATAGACTTGAAGGGTTTAGGTTAAAGTTATCAATTGACAAATGCCAGTTTTTCCAGAGCTCCATAAAATAAGTACACCACATTGTGTCATTGGAAGGCATCCAGACTGATCCTAGAAAGGTGGCAGCACTCACTGATTAGCCAGAACCAAACAACTTAAAAGAACTGCAACGATTCCTGGGCTTTTGTGGCTACTATCGTCGCTTTGCCAAAGACTACACCAGAGTACTGCATCCGCGGTTGAACTTAGCTCAGGGGTACCCACCTACTAATAAGAAATTCAAGAAAGGTACTGATAAAGAGACTGTAAAAACATACTTCAGACCTCACAAACCCTTTGATCAGAGATGGACATCAGAATGTGACGCAGCTTTTCACACAATCATTTATCAGCTAATGCATGCACCTGTTTTTGCATATGCAGACCCACCCAAACCTTATGTGCTACATACTGACACTGTGCTCCACCAAGAGTATACAGAAGGATTGTGCCCAGTGGCATATGCAAGCCAAAGTCTGACACGTTCAGAAAAGAATGACCCCATGCCTAAATTGAAGTTTCTTGCTCTCAAGTGGTCAATTGTGGAACAATTCCACGAATACTTGTATGGTGCCAAGATATTGGTTAAAACAGACAACAATTCATTAACCTATGTTCAAACGTCTGCTAAACTAGATGCTATGGGACACCAATGGCTCTCGGCCTTACCTACTGTACATATGATTATGCATTGGAGTACCGACCAGGCCTCAACCATGTTGATGCTGATGCCTTATTATGCAGACCTGTCCCCAGCCAAGAGTGGGTATGCATGTCAGAGCATTCCATAAAAGCATTGTGCTATAAGTTTGATAGAGATGATACTGCTACTGTTGAAACTGTGAACTGCATAGCCGATTGCCTGGGACCTCCTGATACTTGCTTGGCAGTGGCCTATTATAATTTTGCTGCTTTAGACCTGCGTGCCCTGCCACAATTAACTCCAGCTGATCTCCAAAGGGAACAATATTATGATCCAATGATTAGGCCAGTCTTAAATGCCCTCACCAAAAAGAAGATGTCTCGGAATTGCAGTACAATAACTCCAAGACTGCCTTGCTGTTCAGAGAAGGGCTTAAACTTAAGCACCGAGAAAAGTTCTTGTATCGTGAATTAACAGACAATCAAGAGGAAGTTGTGAAAAGACAACTAGTGTTTCCCTCAAAATTTAAAAATGTCTTAAAGACTCTGCATGACCAAATGGGACACTTAGGTAGTGAGAGAACTCTGGCTCTGGCCTGATCATGTTTCTACTGGCCTAATATGGACGTAAACATTGATCAATATATAAAGACTTGCAGTTGATGCCTCCAGCGGAAAGCGCAACCGCAGTGAGCAGCCCCCTTGGTTAACATAACAATGGAACTGGTATGTATAGATTTCCGGAACCTAAAGCCAGATTCAAAGAACATTGGTAATGTGCTTACAGTAATGAATCACTTTACAAGGTATGCTCAGGTGTACCCAACCAAAGACCAGAAGGCAACCATAATAGCAAAAGTCCTTGTGGAATTGTTTTTGTTTGCTATGGTGCCCCACAAAGGAGACATTCGGATCAAAGTGGAGACTTTGAGTGCAGGCTTATTAAAGAGTTATTGTCTATCTGGGGTGTGAGAAAGTCCAGGATCACTTCCTACCATCCGCAAGGAGATCCATGGCCAGAAAGGTTTAACAGAACTTTGCTGGATATACTTGGCACTCTGCATCCCAAAGATAAACCAAGGTAGAATCAACAGATAAGCTCTTTTGCACACACCTATAATTGCACCAACAACAATGCCACACGATTTTTTTGCCTTATCTCATGTTCGGCAGAGAAGCTCGCCTTCCAGTTGATATCTGTTTTGGAGTTTCCCCAGATGGTGCCCGAGCAGACAACTGCCTAGAGTATGTAAAAAACCTGAAAGCTCAACTAAGCCATGCATTCCAGTTGGCCAACACAGGATTTTTTGCCTTATCATCTCATGTTCGGCAGAGAGGCTCGCCTTTCAATTGATATCTGTTTTGGAATTTCCCCGGATGGTGCCCGAGCAGACAACTACCTAGAGTATGTAAAAAACCTGAAAGCTCAGCTAAACCATGCATTCCAGTTGGCCAACACAATCGCAGCAAAGAAAAAGCTAGCTGACAAGGCACATCACGACAAGTGTGTTAAGGCCCAAGAACTTAAAGCCAGAGACTGTGTATTAATGCATAATTTAGGCTTCCAGAGAAAATATAAAATAGCTGATCACTGGAGTCATATATATTATATTGTTGTCAGCAATTTACCTGACTTACCAGTGTACAGAGTGCATCCCAGAAGGAGAACCGTGTGCTGTAAAGACCATCCATAGGAATCACCTTCTGCCAATTGGGCAACTAGTTTTGGACACAGTGCCCCAATCTGAAGCTCCAACAGGCCCTGTCACCAGATTTTTTGCTTGTAACAAGCAACGAAACCGGACTTCTGCTGTTCAACTGACAGATCCTCCTACCAACAATGTTACAGTTGATAATGATGTTAATTCTGAAGCTAGTGACAGTGAATTTGGTGTTGCTTATTACCCATCCCTTGAACTTGAAAGACTGTTTCAAGGAGCCTTCCTCCCTGCTTTCTGTGATGACGCTAACAGCCCTGAGAAGTTTGATAATCCTGTTCTCTCAGTTGCTTCTCAACCACAAGAGAGCGAGGCCCAAAGTGTGACCTCTGTGTGACAGGGTGACCCCTGTCAATGCTGTCATAGTGGACACCACTTGGATAAATTGAAACCCCTTCCCCAAGCAGTTTATAGTTTTTTTTTTTTATATTCTTAATTTTTCAAACCAGTATTACGGCAGGAATACACTTGTACAGCAATATCATTGTATAAGATATATATATATATATATATATATATATATATATATATATATACACACACACACAGTGGACATACATATGATACACAACTCTCTAGCTTATATTTAACATTTATAAAAACAACTCCGATCAAAAGATGTCCACTGACTATATATAATTGATTACCGGATATATGGGGGGAGAAAAACGCAGATACCAAGGGGCTTATCTCCTCAGGGGATAAATGAATCATCCAATGGGGAAATATAAAAGACCCAAGACCTCCAATATAATTCAAATTGGGGAATGCAATCAGCTCTTTTAGCAAAGAGTCATTCCAGGTAATAAATCTCTGACACTATAGAGTGCCAGTGAGTCAAAGTAGGGATTGTGGTTGTCCGCCATAAGTGGGTAATCACCTTCTTAGCTGCAGCTAAATACAAGTAGAGTTTACTCTTTTTCAGAGGCACTAGACCCTCTTCCCCAATGTATAACAGGCTCATTTGATTTGTTAAGACCAAATCTGAGTCAATTAAAAGTGGAGACTCCTGCCAATTTCTTTCCAATAATGGGAAACTTTAAGGCACGAACAAAAAATATGGGAGATATTAGCCCTCACCTGCTCAGAATATCTCCAACACATTCCAAGATTTCCAGGTAGGACTTTAGACAGTTTATCTGGAGACATAAAGAAATAAATGCAACACTTCCAAATATATTCAAGCCAATAGGGAGCTGTAGAAGCCTTCATAGACAGAATAATTGGCTCCAGCCATTTGTCATATGTAATCTGAGTATTTAATTCTTTATTCCATTTAGTCAAAACATTCTCAGTGGTCTGCTTCCAATATTCCCTCAGGGCTCTATAAAGCAGGCCAATTAATTGTGATGGAAGTTTTCCCTCTATTGCCTCAATAATCAAATTCATGAAAGTGGGCTTTGGGGAAGGAATTACCATTAGAGTGGAGCCCAAGTTCGTCAAATATGAGCGCACTTGCAGAAATCTGAAGTGATGTGTGAAAGGGAGTCCGAATCTAGACTGCAGGGAGGTGAAGGGCGTTACTCCATGTGTATCTAAAAATTGGTGAAGCATTGAAAGACCTAATCTGTGCCACTCCTCATAGGTATGGTCTTGTCGAGCTGCTATGAACAGTTTTTCTTTAGTCACCAGCTGGAAATAAAAAAAAGAGCTCTGCAAGTTCCTGGGCTGACCTGAGCTCATACCATACTTTTAATGTGTTACAGGTCCCCCAGGTGAAGTCCCTTAAACATGGAATGGAGTCTATGGAGAGAACAGAACAGGGAAAATATAAAGGTCATTCAGAGTAAATTCTGTTAATTTCCACTGGGGCATTGTATATCTATTAGGCCATATAAGAACGACCTTGGATGTCACAGCTCTGGTATTCTTTTAAATTAGGAAGGTTTAAACCTCCTTTAGCAATAGGTAATTGTAAGGATGACTACTGTATCCTTGGGTGTTTCCCCGCCCAGACAAACCTGGAAAATATTCTATCCCAGGAAGAAAAGTAAAATCTGGAGGATGTTAAAGGTAAAGTTTGAAAGAAATATAGAATCTTTGGAAACACAGTCATTCGGATAGTCTGGATACGCTGATGAAATGATAGGGGCAGGTGTGCCCACCTCCCCATTAATTGTTCTATGGCTATAGTAATGGGCTCCAAATTAAGGAGTTCCAAAAGTTCCAGATCTTTGGGAATAACAACTCCCAGATATCGGATTCTGTTTTTTCACCATCTAGCTGGTAATTGAGTACTCAGAGCTTGTGATGGGACAAAGTTGAGGGACAAAATCTCTGTCTTTTGAATATTAATCTCATATCCAGCAAACTCCGAGAACCTCTCTACTACCTCTAGAGTGGCCGGGACAGAGTTTTTGGGGTCTAATAGGGTCAGCAGTATATCGTCTGCATATAATGAGAGAGTAAATCCTCTCCCCCCAAGAGGTATCCCATGAATGTCAGCATTCCGCCTTATGGTCTCTGCCAATGGTTCAATATACAAAGCAAACAGAAGTGGCAAAAGTGGGCAACCCTGCCTAGTCTCCCTGCCCAGATGGATCCTATCTGATAGCTGACCATTCATCTTGATATATGCCTTTGGGGAAGCATATACCCTCCGTAGCAGGGAAATAAACTCCTCTGGAAACCCAAACTCAGACAGGGTCCTCCAGAGGAAGCTCCAACTAACCCGGTTGAATGCCTTGTCAGCATACAAGCTGACTCAGGCAGCTGGGATACATCTCTGGTTCACATAATCAAGGAGATGCACTGTCCTTCAGATATGATCCAATGTTTGTCGGTTTTGGATAAACCCTGATTGATCTGAATTCACTATATCGGGAATCAGGTCCTCTATTCTATGGGTCCATATAGACATGAACAGCTTATAGTCCATATTGAGTATGGATATCTGTCTATATGAAGTAACTAAATCTGAGGGTTTTCTCTGTTTCAAAACCGGAGAGATATTAGTATAATCCCATGAAAGGGGAGGGGTTCCTCCCTCCTGTATCTCCTGGAATGTCTTAACCAATACAGGGGCGATCTGTTTGTAAAAAGTTTTGTACCACTCAGCCGGCATTCCATCTGGGCCTGGGGTTTTTGACGTTTTGCTACCTGTCACCACTCTTAAATTCTTATAGTCTAATCTGGATCTTCAGTCTCTCTCTGCCACATCTCCTGACAAACAGGGAAGAGTGAAGGAGCAAAAGAACTCCTCCAAGTTAACCAGATCAGTAAGCACAGGGGCAGTATAAAGCTGGGAATAATAATTCTTAAAGCAAACTTTTATTTGCTCTGTGTGAGTTACTCAGGTATTAAATGTTGGGTCAGTTAAGTGTGAAATGTATGTGGCTGTCCTCTGTCCTCTTAATCTTCTAGCCAGGTTCCGAGCCCCTTTTGGACCTCCCTCAAACCTATACGATTTCAGATAAAACAAAGCCTGTTGTGTTTTCTCATCTAAGATCTTCTGCAGACTAGCCTTTGTTTGCTTCATTTGTATCCTAATCTTTTCAGTTGTGGGGACACGAGCCTGTAGATCTCTCAGTTCACCATGGGGCCTAACATATTTGCCTTTCTCAGGTTTTTTTCCTAGCCACTGCATAGGCAAAGATCTCCCCACGAATCACAGCCTTAAGTATGTCCCACAGCATAGATGTGGAAACCTCCCCTCCTGAGTTTTTAGCGATTACCTGAGCAATTTTAGCTTTGAAGCAATCTCTAAAAGCTCCATCCCTTAAAAATGAGGTATTCAGGTGCCACCCGGTGGTTTTCTTAGGAATTTTAATGTCTAGTTTTAAGAATGGGGGGAAATTGTCAGAAAGGAATCTGGGACCAATAGTCAGATCTTGTAAATAGTCTGTATGTTCCCAGGTAATAAAAAAATTGTCCAATCTGGAGATAGAGTCATGCTGAGGAGAATAAAATGTGTATCCCCTTGTCGATGGATAGAAAAACCTCCAGACATCAGTCATGGCCACTGCTTCCATATTAGTCCGGAAATATTTCAGGGCCGAGGAAGATCTATGTTTGTGTGGGGAGGATGAATCTATGTAGGGATTCAAGGTAAGATTAAGATCCCCACTCATAATCAGACATCCCTGAAGATTATCAATTAATTTGTTAAAGAATCGTTTCAATACTGCTACAGGCACCATTGGAGGGAAATACACATTTACCAGTGTTACCTGTTTCCCGAACAATGTCCCTGTAAGGATTACATACCATCCCTGGGGATCAGTGAACTGTGAGGATAGGTGGAAAGGGGAGGCCTGGGGAATCATAATTGCCACCCCACGTTGTTTTCCCTTAGGGAAAGATCAAGCATAGACCTGATACTGCCCCCTTCCCGGTAATTTAGAGTGTTTGATGTCTGTCAAATGGGTCTCCTGCAGATATACAACATCGGATAAATGTTTCCTTAGATATTGGAAGAGTCTAGCTCTTTTGATTGGGTTATTCAACCTGTTTATATTAAGGGACAGTGCCCTAGTTACTTGGGTTGCCATTATAGGTGACTATTCTGCAATAGGACCTCTCCCCTGCACCCCCCCACACCCGATCAACCTGCAGAACAGAAGGGTGCATTATGAATCCACAACAAAGAAAAATGTTAATGCATTTCCTTCGACATATTTCTGGGCCCTTAGTTCTCTGCAATACCTCCATCCCCGGAAAGCAAGTCCACCCATGTAAATCCTTAATATAAACATTACTGTCAACCCTGCTATCCTGCTGTAGCTGTAAATGCAACTGAAAAAACACAACTATTTTTTTTACAATTTTTAAATGTCTTAGTCTGTATAAACTGTAAAACTAACTGTATAAACCATAAGTCGAGGAGAAACCACACCTCAAAACATAAACTATGTACATCAACTACAACTTCCAAGGCAGGGGAGATTATGAATATTCTCCCTATAAATTCCTCCAGACAAACAGAAGGAACCGGAGGTGCATACTGTTCTTGGGTCTCCAGAGGGTATAAGTTCCCTCTAAAGTTAGAACAAAAAATGGGCAGGATGTTAAGTTGGATTCCAAAAGTAAAGCAATCGCAGGCTCCCACCTTAGCCTCAGATTGTTACTTTCTTTAATAAACATTTGGCTATCATACACATCTCCCACAATTTGTACACTAAACCCTCCTCCTTTTCCACTCGTACACTTTCCCTGTGGTTATGAAACCATATATATATATATTGGCTCAAAACAGAAATTAAAAGGATTCCAAGGTAGGCCTATTTATACCAGCCTGAAATTGTCCCAGAGCAACGTTCCAAATTCAAGAACCATCCCCAGATAATAATGTCTTTGTAGTTAAAACCTCCAGAGTTCTATCTGTAGACTGGGTTCGCAAAGTAATTCTCCGTGTTTTCTGGATTTAAATCAGTTTCTGCCCTGGGTAGGTCTACGGAATGTAGCAAGCCAGCTCTTCAAACTGTCCAGTCTCTGATCTCCAGCTTGTTGACCCTGTCCATGTGGAGTCACTGTCTGCCATCTGGGTACCCTCAGCGAAACCAGAGGTCTCAACTCGGCTTTCTTCTTGATGTGGATCCCTATTTTGAGAAGCTCCTCCCTGGCCTCTTCTGTGGAGTGGAATTCCCTGCTACCAGTCGGGAGCTGCACAATGAGACGAGCTGGGTAAGGGGTGGAAAACTCAATACTGGCCTCTTTCAAAACTGGAAAAATGTCAGCATAAGCCCTCAGATTCCGCATAGTTTGGGGGGCATAACCGTTATCCAAGTAAATTTGTGTCTGTCCAAAGAAAATCTTCCCCTTGCGCTATGCTGTGGTCAGAATCTTCTCTTTTACTGCATAACTGAGGAAGCGGAGTATAACAGACCGAGGTCTAGCGTGTGGATCAGTAGGGCGTGGGCCCAACGCCCGATGGGCTCATTGACCCAACGGCATGTCTGAGGGCACTTCTAAGGCTGTTCTCAGAACAGTTATGATGAATTCTGGGAGATCCTGGCCTTCTGAGCCCTCCGGAATGCAGTAAATTCGTATATTCTTGCGACGGGCCCTGTTCTCTGCATACTCTTGTCTGGAGTGGAGAAAGGCATATTGATCCTGTAATTAATGGAGAGACTCCTCGATATCATCCACCCTGTTTTCCACAACAGTGATCTGCCTCTCCATGGAATCTGTTCGTTGTTCTAGATTTGCCACATCCCTACGCAGCTCACCATACATGTCCTTTATTTCCGCTCGGAATGCAAGCAATTCCTTGTATATGGTATCGAGCTTCACCCATTTATTCTTTATTTTACTGTGAACTGATGCTGTCTGATCTGAGATTTTGGATGGTGCCACTGAAAACTCAGAATCGGAGGCCTCCTGGGCTGACGTTGTGGCTGCTGATTTATACTGTTCCACTTTCTACTGTGTACAAATGTGCAATTTTTAGATAGTTTTAGCCATAGTCCCTGCAGTTGCACTACTTTCTTGATCTCAAAGGCAGCAAAACTCGATGAATGCAGGGGATTTAATGAGGGGGGATCGCAGAGCTCTCAACTAAGCAGCCATCTTGGTTATCGGTTCCACCGGAAGTCTCCAGTTTATAGGGTTTGTATAATGTCCAACATGCTGGTTGGCTGGTTATAAATGAAGTGCTGAAGTGTTTAGAAAGCTTTCTGTGCATATTAACCTAAAATTAAAACTAAGAGTACAGTTACAAAATGAGATGGCTGTCTTAATATAAGAATAACAAAAACTTGTGTCTGCATTTGCTAGATGTTAGCAGTCCTCTTCTAAGATATATTTTGCAGCAGACAGCAAGAGGTAATAGGACCCTGCAGGACAGTTTAGGAGAGCACAGAATGTTCTGACCTCAGCTCTGACCTTTAACAATGTTGTAAACAAGTTATGTCATGTACTCCAAGTGGCTGCCAAATAACTGTTCTCTATGGGGCAACAGTGGTCCCTAGTGTCTAGTTTTATGTCATGTCTGCTGTTAATCAAAAGGCAGTGGAAAAATTTTTCAGCTTCTAGTGAGCTTATAAAAAGCCCTACCTCAGTACTGAGAGAGGATAGATAGGGAGGTCAGTTGAATACTGACTGAGGAAGGTGGAAGATCTCCTGATAGTGTGTGCTTTCACACTGTCTGATTTATGCTAGGCTGAAGAAAAGCCTTAGAGACTGCTGAAGCTAAGCAGTTGTCTGACATACCAGTTTGTTTCTTATTTTCTGTATATTTTACTTGATAAAAATAAAATGACAAACACTCTTGTGCATTTTTTATGCACCTGACTTGTGGTCTGCCTGAAATTGTGTTATCTCATACCCAAGCCTGGTGACACTCTGAAATAGCAGATTCCTTTTGCCTGGTGGAGTCATCTGAACTCAGTGTACATGAACCAGAAGAAACAAACAGTGAACCTGCCAGTAAATCTAAAAGTGTTACTGGACTAAGTGGGCTAAAGGAACTGTTCCAGTCCCAAGGAAATGTGGCTGTCCCTGAAAATGTCAGCTGTGTGGTGGATGATTCAGACTTTACAGAGATATCCCTTACAAACGAGGATGAGTTTTCAGAGATTGAGTGATAGTGATGCTCAAGACAAAGGGCCAGAAACTAATAATGACAACCAAGAAAGTGCAGTGGTACCCATTTCTCCAGAAGCTGCTTCACTGGCAGTCAGTGAACCAGGAGTCGTGCCCTGAATGCAGAAGAAGTGCAAGTGCCAGTGCCAACTTTGCCACATTGCTCAGAAAGCTCTGTAAAACAGCTGTAAATCAGCACTCGATCCCTTGCCCTACCATGAGCAAGCACCTCAGCCAGCAAACTTGCTCTCTCTTATAAGCTTCCTTCCCTCTGGAACTGCATTTCCCACCAAACCCGCCTCACCCCCCTCCTTTCCTGCTCTTAAACACTTACTCAGACCTGCTCCCTCCACTTCCTGTACCTGCCTCCCCCTAAGTATTTTTGCTTTCTGCCCTGTCTTGCATCTCCTTACTCCTGTTCCAAGGCAGCAGGCTCTATATTGAGTTCTTGCATGTTATAGCTATTATCTGCTGTCAATGTATGCAGTCCTATTCTGTAAATACTGAAAATACTCACTGCACCTTATATATAATTACCCAATGTAAATAGCTCCCTTATACACTGCTGTTTTTTATTCCTGTATTGTATTTTGCATACCTTCTGTTGTGTTGTACCCCCCTTTCCCTGCGTCATGCCTGGAA
Source organism: Neoceratodus forsteri (assembly GCA_016271365.2). Lineage (NCBI taxonomy): Eukaryota > Metazoa > Chordata > Ceratodontiformes > Ceratodontidae > Neoceratodus > Neoceratodus forsteri. The sequence continues at coordinate 484,010,638 of CM028138.1, read as the reverse complement.
ATGAGCAATCGCTCATGGTGCCTTTCCCAGTTATCAAATTTTAAATAAATAAATAAACAGTAATGAAGCTCAGGTATGGTACTCTTGGAGAACCTGTCGATCTGCCCATGATTGTTGTTCACAAGGGAGTGTACATCACAGCCAACTCTGTGTCCAAAATAGTGTTCACTGCTTCTTCTCTCTTTCAAATCAAAACTTCCACCCAGCCCCAAACCTCCACCCAGCATAGAAAGAGGTTTATAGGTAAAAAGCGTGGAATAAGGTGACAGTCACTGGTAAAAAAGTGGCAAATAATGATTCAAGTAAAATGTGGGTTTAAAACTGTTAATGTGATTTCTAAACTGCTGATGGGTACCATGGTATATTCTAAGAGGTGTAGTTTAAAAAATGTCATGACAATGTAAATAGAGTATAAACTGTAATGAGATAAATACAGGAAATTCTAGTAAATGTTGTACTTACCAAAGCTATATATAGTAATATCTGTATATAAAAATGTGTCATTGAGTTACTAGTTTAATATAGTCTTGGAGAGGATGCCAAGCTTTTTCAGGCAGGGGAGAGTGTAATGCCCCTCCCATTTGGAGGGCTTACCTGAATGCCTCCCGTTTTGTCTCCAATTCTCCTGGTGTTTCCCCAATGTTTCACCGCCAACCCTGAGTACAACTGTGTTCCCCAGTGTCCCCTGAACAGCCCTGTACTTCATTCATGCCCATTATGGGCTTAAAAAGTTAGACCGTGATCTGCCGCTGCTCTCTGCTACACTTCTGAGCAGCCAGCAATCGCACATGTGCCATGAGGCACTTTGATCTTTCTGACCACTGCTGCAGTTAAAACGAAGGGATTTCTGATGGTCCCAGTGCCCTTGGTGTGTTGAGCAGGGACCGGAGACCAGTACAAGACCACTGAGAGGCCTTTTGGATTTAATTAAGGAGCGCCGAGAAGTGTTGAAATGGGGCTAATGAATAATGCATGAGCAGCTTCATGTATATTAATGAGATGCTGCCTGCCATCTAGGAGCATGATATTACGGGGGCAGTGACTGGGAAAATACTGAAAACAAATATAAAATATTGTGATTGCTATAAAGAACACTAATGGGGGTACATGACAGTGGGGTTAATGTACATTAAAAGCACTTTGTTTGCACCACTGGACATTGATTTTGGGACATTACATAAACTGTTTGGTGACTGTACATTTAGCAGCCATCTTTGCAGCCTAACAACCAATCGTAAGCCCGGATTTACACTAGAGACTCTTGGGACTTGCCAAAGACTTTTGGGGAAAAAAGAAGGTACAATTCTTGGCACCCATAAACAAGCCAATCAAGGGACTTAGACTGTTTTAGGCAACTTGGACTGCCAATTGGATTGCTGGAACTTTGCTCCTTATTTAAGAGGGATTGTTTGAACTGGGTCAGTCAGTCAGTCAGTTCTGAGAGAGTCTAGATGGAGGTTCCAGGAGGAGGGGATTCTGCCTGCCTCTCGGGGAGTTTATGGAGAGGCCTACTTCACCTTTCCTCGTGTGAAATGCTTACTTTACATGTGGGACTGCCAAGTCTGCAGACCGAGCTGCATTTCTCCAGAAAAGGAGTATAAAGAAGCAACTTCCCTGGAACTCAATTCCAGACTGAAAGCAGGGTCAGAGCTTTGCCTCATAGACTGTGGTCTAATTCACAAGCCTATGGTCACTGGAATTGTCTCCAGCCAACTTGCCAGCGGGAGATCTGAACTTCTGCCTTGCCAGCTTACATTTCCAGGATTGCAGATTGCAAGCTGGTAAGCTGTGCAGCCTGTGCTGAAACTGTGCCAAAGCTGAGCCTGTGATGCCAAATAAATTGCTTGAGAGACTGTTGCTGCCTGTGAAACCAAAGCTGCTAGATGACCAGAGAAGGGAGTCGGCTCCTGCAACGAAGATCATGGCAGGTTGTGGCCACCCTTGGGAAGGATTCCTTGAAGTGGGGGTGAGTTGTGCCAGCCCTGTTCCCTGAATCCTGGTCCTTGCCTAAAAGAACGAAGTCCTGCAGCCTGAAGCTACAAGCCAGAGAGCCGAATCTTGCCTTGAGGGGAGTCAACCTGGAAATCAACCAGATCCTGAGGTCCACGATTCAGCTGCAATCAATTGAAAGTGTTTTTGCCATCTGATTTGCTATCAGTTTCCAGTTGCTGTTTAAACTGTCTTTGTAGGCCATCGGGCCTGGGGATTACCATTTTTTGGGGAATAGTCTTGTGCATGGTGCAAAAGCCAAAAGTCAAAAAACTACTTATCAACCTTTTATTTAAGGGCCCCAACCAGCTGCAACGCCGGCCACACCCCAGCAACGCGTCAGGTCTGCACCTAATTAAACTCTGGGTACCCACCAACTAGCAGAACTCTTTCATACAGGGTCAGATGTTATTTTGGTATATTGCTTTAGATTGAAAAAGTATGCCTTAATCATTTATCCAAATTCACACCCCCCGCGTTCAATTTCTCCTGAATAAATCAAATTCACTATTTGAAGGTTAATCTGGTTAATGAGATATTATTATTCAGTCTCAAGTCATTGTCAGTCGAAGGGTATATTGTTATTTCTGGTAAACTGTTCCTTTGCAGGGGCACAGGGTACATGCAAGCATTCCAGACCCTGTTGGTAAGTGTGGTCACTGTGAGCATATTATTAGTACTCTCCCTTAATTGTGAACTGAATGCAAAGTAAAGTATGTTGGGGTCATTTATGTGTATAGCCACTAGGTGGGGCTGTTAGTAGGTACAACTTCCCAGAGGGTTGTGCTAGCTTAATATCTAACCCACTTCAAGAGTTCTCTTGGTGAAGGCACTGTGTCATTGTATTATGTTAGGACCCAGGCCCCTCAACCTGCGCTTCGCTAGGCCAGCAGGGGTAGCAGCCCGCAGGGTTGGCACCCGGGTTACATGTAGTCATAAGGAGGGATAAAAATAGCAGGGAGAGGGAGCAGTGCCTATTCGGCAGTGGTAAAGGCCAGCCCCTCTATCTCAGTTTAAAGATGTATGCTAAGGCCTGCAACAAGGACATGGGTACAAGATAATGGCAGTGTCCAAATAGTTCCACCTGTTGGTTGATGAGCATGTTGGATATAGTGAAGTCGGTAAGGATTGTTGAAGTAGGGCATTATGGAGGTTTGATTAGGAGGGTGACAGTAAGTACGATGGGGTAGAGAAGCATACCAATAAGGACCAGAACCCTGTTAAGGGACCTCATGGTATGGAAAGAAATGGGCTCAACTAGTATAAGTACTGCCAAAAGCACATGGTACCCTTCTTCCCACCCTTGACTACTGCGCTACAATCATTCCCCTACCTCGCCACAACTTCTCAATAGGTTGAAAATGGCAAATAATAATATCTGTAGATTTGTAACTCAAGACCCTTTACTGCACCCATCACTGCTCCTTATATCAAATGCTTGGGTGCCCTCCGCCCCCAAGCACGCAGGGACCAGTTATTTGGTTCTCTCATTTTCTAACCCTCCACAAAGGGGCTAAATCCCCACTATCCAAACTCCTAGCTGTTAAAGACAACTCTTGCCAGTTGAGGTCCTCATCTGGGTGTTTCTTAGAATTTCTAAAACTATCAACAGTTATGGGGCAGACAACTTTCTTGGGTGCAGCTCCAAAGTTTTGGACTTCTCTCGCTGATGAATTTCACACCCTTAGATCCTTCCTTACCTTTAAAAAGCACTTCATAAATGCTCATATGTCCAATGCAACCTGCAGCTGTTAACCATACCTACAAACTAGTTCTCTAAATCGATGCCACCTTTTTCTTGACTTCTGTTATGCTATAATAGTGCACTATACGCTTGTATTTAAAGTGTTTCTCCCCACTATGTCATTGACCTACCTTTCTTTAAGGACTCGTTATTTGCATAGCAACATAATGCTAATATTTTATGAACCTGTAATAACTATATTGTTAATCTTATTGTCAAATGTTTATTGAAATTTCTATATTGTGTTTGTGTTGTTTACTCTATGTGCCACCTAGATGGCCCGGGTCATGCCTGAAAACGATCCCTGGGACCAGTGTACTTACCCATTATCAAATGCATAAATAAAATAACATAAAAAACAAAGTAATGCCACAATCCAGTTTAGCTATCTAGACTTAAAGGTAATGCAAGGATATCAAATTCATAACTACCACCCAAAGGAGAGTGCTAGTGTGGTGCAGCTTTAAACGTGCTTAGTTCTCCTATATATTTACTGTTCGAATTAATGCTGCTATGGATTACAACTCTAGTGAAATAGCAGCTAAAAATATTTAAAATAAGATACAAGTCCCTGTTAGGATCTGAATCTTTGTTACTTGTCAAAAATATCAAAATTAGGTAGTGTAACCTTTCCTGCACAGCTCTTGTGATCCTGAGGTTATGCCTGCCTCTGACGTCACTTTGACTATTGAACCCAGCTACTAGTGAGAAAAACCCTCCCTGCAGTGCATGATGAGCACAGTGGCTTATATGTCACGTGGTCTGACTTCTTCTTTAGCCCCTCTTCAAGTGACATGAACAGGCACGACTGCTTCCAGTCTATTAAGAAGTAAGTCCCATTGTGAGAGGGTTTCTCATAAAGTGCATTAGCACGGGGGGGCCTGGACTGTCAGCTGGTCAGGAGATTGTGAGCCCTGATGGTAGAGGTCTGTGCAATCCTGAAAGATCAGGCAATAAGCAGGTATAATAACTGGCCACCTTCATTAACAACTCATTATGTTTGCTTGCACGCATGTGCAAGAAACATAGTGCCATCATCGGAGATTTCGGAGGTGTGTCACCTCCTCCTCCAATTCAGGCAGTGTGCTGGCAGGCGCGGCCCCTGTAAGCCAATGCATTTTGGAGCTGTCTATGACACGCTCCAAAATGCAGTGGCATACAGTTGAAAGGGGAGCTACGCTTGAGTGAGCAGCGACAAGAAGCTGCTCACGCCAGCTCCCCCAGCCGCAGGCGGTGCGCCCGCACGCAGTGTATAGCCGACGGGTGCCCAATCCCGCCGGTTGAGCTGCGCCATCTCCTCCCCTCCCAGTAGTTGGTGCCACGCTGAGAGCCCACCCCAGCGTGGCAATCAGTGATTTTGCCGGCGGGGTGCCAATCCCCGTCCGGCTGAACGCCCTCCCCAAAGTCTTTGTGCGCACGCTGGGGAGCTCACCAGCGTGGCAAACGCCCCACGATTTTTTTTCTATTTTGTTGCCGACGTGGGGTGCCTAACTTCTGTGTCGGCTGAACGCCTCTAAAGTTCTTGTGCCACGCTGGGAGCCCACCCCAGCGTGGCAAACGGTCCTAATCTAATATCTTTTTATCTTTTGTACCTGTAAGACAAACGGGTCCAGCTGTGCTCCTCGAACCCTCCCACAACCCGCACTCCACCCACCGCGCACTCCAGCTCTCCACACCCCCCACCCCATACTTATCTCCGGACTCTGGCGCGATGATCTTCGTGGACCAGGAACACGCCTGCACTCTTCAAAGCCGACCGCGAACTGAGGGAAATGCCGGTAAGCTGTATAATGGGCTAGATAGGAGGGGTTCAACTTTATTGCATATCTCAGGCTTTTTGATTTTTGACCATTCAACATAGGTTTTGGGACCTTCTCGAATGATGTCACTGTCATGACGATCGGCTCGGGGTGATTTCGCCGCAGTGACTGCGCGCAGTGACTGCGAAATCACCCTTCGAGACTGAATACCGCCATGACAGTGACATCATTCATGAGAAGGGGGCCCAAAACCCCCATGTTGAAAATTTGGTGCCAAAATTCCAAAAAATGACTGTTTAACGAGCATGCGTTGCACAGTTCCTACGCAGGCTCGTAAGTTCACGAAATTTCAATATTTTCACTCCAGATTTTCAACATTGCCATTTCACCACACCATCTTATGAGTAGTACAGCTGTCATTTTTCACATCTCACCTAAAATGTGTTTCCGCCTTCAGTAGCGCAGAATGGCGAGTCAGTGTGCGTAAATCAATGTATGGACAAATTAAGAAAATCACAGTGACACTGTTCATGAGCAGAGGTCTTGAAATTGCTATGTTGAAAATTTGGTGAAAAATTCTAAAATGACTGTTTTATTTAGCTATGCTATGCAGTTCCTACGCACGCCATAGGTTTGTGAATTTTCAATATTTCCACCCAGATTTTCAACATTGCCATTTTTCCACACCTTCTTATGAGTAGTACAGCTGTCATTTTCACATCTCACCCAAAACGTAGTTTCCTCTCCATGTAGCATACAATGGCGCAGTCGCTAAAGCGACTCAGTGTATGGACACATTAAGAAAATCACAGTGTCACTGTTCATGAGCAGAGATCTTAAAATGGCAATGTTGAAAATTTGCGACAGAATTCCTAAAATGACTGTTTTACGAGTGTGCGTTGCACAGTTCCCACGCACGTCAGAGGTTTGTGAATTTTCAATATTTCCACTCCAGATTTCAACATTGCCATTTTTCACCACCTCCTTATGAGCAGTACGCTGTCATTTTTCACATCCTGCCCAAAAAACGCAGTTTTCTGTTTCTGTAGCTTACTTCCATGGCGCAGTCGGTGTGCAAACTCAATGTATGGGACACATTAACAAAACCACAGTGACACTGTCATGAGCAGAGGTCTTAAATGGCTATGTTGAAAATTTGGTGAAAAAATGCCTAAAATGACTTTACGAGCGGCGCTGTACAGTTCCTATGCATGCTCGTAAGTTTGCAATTTTATTATTTTCCTAGATTTTCCACATGTCCATTTTATTAACTTCCTTATGAACAGTTCAGCTGCAATTTTTCATATGTCACCCCAAATGTGTTATCGCATTATGTAGCTACAATGGTGCTAATGGTGGTAAAGCAATGTTTAGGACAGATTAAGAAAATCACAGTTACACTGTTCATGAGCAGAGGTCTTAAAATGGCTATGTTGAAAATTTGGTGACAAGTCCGTAAATGACTGTGTTACGAGTGAGCATTGTGCAGTTTCCACGCATCCTCGTTAGTTCATGACTTGTAATATTTTCAGTCCAGATTTTCACTAGTGGCATTTTTCAACACTTCCTTATGAACAGTACAGCTGCCATTTTTCACAACATGGCTGAATGTGTTTTCACACTTTCAGTGCAGAGATGCGTGGTCGCTGTGGGAAATCATTGTTCGGCACAGATAAAGAAAAATCACAGTGACACTGTTCATGATCGGAGGCACCAAATGCCTGAGTTGACAATCTGCTATAAAATATCCCCAACCTAATTGTATAACGGGTGCATTGCACAGTTTCTATGTACGCCGTGACTTCACCATTTTCTAAATATTTTTTATACATTTGCAACATAGCCATTTTTACACCTCCCATGAAAGAGCACAGTCATTATTTTTACATCCTGTTCGGAATATTTTTCTACCTGTAGGCTAAACTCAGTAGTCACTGTGCATAAGCAGCTGGCTACCAAACTGATACTCCCCTGTTCATGGAGGTGGGGTCACAAAACAAACATGTTGAAAATTGGGTTAAAATACCAACGAATGCCTGAGGTATTAGGCTTTTCAACTACATCGCCCAACCCTATAGAGAATGACAGGAATCAGGGTGTGACTTGGGATTCTTGCCTGTGGTGCTCATACCATTCCACACCCTGCAGTCACTGGAGAGGCATCGAGGTATGCCTTGGACTCTTCGGCCCCAAATCTCCCCCATTCTCCTATATCGCACCCATCTCAATCGCTTTTCCTAATGAAATAAAAGTGAGCAAGGGCCAAAGACCCTAAGGAACACGTGACACTTGGTCAGTCTCTGCAAGAGGTGTGGTGAAATGGCGGGCTATGCCTGACGACCCAAACGCACACCCCAATGCCTCACTTTGCAGGTTGGTGTTGCTTGATGATATCACTGACATTCATTACGCAGCTCTGTAACTTACACTACCACTGCCAGTGCCAGTAAGAAACATTCGCATTGACAAATGCTTGTTTTTGAGTTGTTTCAAATGTTGTAATAACCTGGTATAACGTCACACCCAGTTATTACAACATTTCAGTCTATTATTTAACTGTTTGGTGGAAGCATGGACTGAGAAACAAATGTCTGTTGCAGCAGTTTAACACTTAAAAAACAAGCATTTGTCAATGCCGAATGTTTGCTTGCTGGCATTGGCATTGGTAGTGTAGGAATTACAGAGCTGCATAATAGGAATGGCAGTGAAGTATTGAACTGAAGCCAACCCCACCACCACCCTGCTACATGCGCGGAAACACATTTTGGGTGAGATGTGAAAAATGACAGCTGTACTGCTCATAAGGAGGTGTGGTAAAATGGCAATGTTGAAAATCTGGAGTGCAAATATTAAAAATTCCCAAACTTACGAGTGTGCGTAGGAACTGCGCAACGCATGCTTGTAAAACAGTCATTTTCAGGAATTTTTTCATCAAATTTGCAACATAGGCTTTTTGAGAGTCCACCTTATGAACATTGGCACTGTTGTTTTGTTAATCAGTCCCGAAAGGTGATTTTGCGCAGTGACTGCAAAATCACCCTTCGGGCCCGATTAACGTCATTACAGGTCAAGAATTCATGAGGAGGGGTCCCAAAAATCCTATGTTGAAAATTTGGTGCCAAAATTTGAAAAATGCCTGAGATATGCAGTAAAGCTGAAAAAAACCTATTTATTGCATTATACAGCTTACTGGCATTTCCTCAGTTCGTTGATCAGCTTTGAAGAGTGCAGGCGTGTTCCTGGTCCACTGAAGATTGTCACGCGAGCTATGGAGGTAGTATGGGGTGAGGGGTGTGGGGAGCAGGTGTGCAGTGGGTGGGCATGGGTGGGCAGGGGAGACCGCCAGAGGAACTTTTGTTTACAGGGTTTTTGTTTTTAGGAAGGCGTGGGGCGTTTTGCCATGCTGGGGTGAGCTCCCAGTGTGGCAGCTAGAAGGCTGTTTGGGGGGGACCTGGAGCCAACGGGGGATTGGGCACCCCGTCAGCCATTCGGACTTGTGCCATGCTGGGGTGGGCTCCCAGCGTGGCAGCTGAAAGGCTGTTGGGGGGGGGCTGGAGCCGACAAGGGATTGGGCACTCCTGTTGGCCATTACATTTTTTGCCACGCTGGGGTGGGCTCCCAGCGTGTCACCTGGAAAGCTTTTTGGGAGGGGTGGAGCCGATGGGGGATTGGGCATCCCCATCTGCCATACAGTATATGCATGGGGGGAGCACATCAGCACGCAATATGCGTGCGTGCGTGTGAAGGGGGGAGCACTGCTCACTGAAGGGTAGCTCTCCCTTTCAGCTGTATGGCACTGCATTTTCAACTGCTCTGCAGCATTCATGAGAGAACTGTGGCTGCGCCTGCAAACACACTGACTGAATTGGAAGACGGCTGCCATACCTCCGAAAACTTAGATGATGGCACTATGTTTCTTGCACATGCGTGCAAGCAAACATATTAAAAAGGAACGTTTGCTCTCAAAAGAGCTTTTTCTAAATTTTCACTTGCTACATCCCTCTCTCCTGGTAGTGCCAACGTTCTTGGTCATGCTTGCTCTTCAGATAGGCAGTGTTTCTTTTCTTTAAAGGTGACAGGCAAAGTAACGTAGTACAGGGCTGTCCCTGTAATATGACGTACTCTGGCAGCTGAGGTCTTCATACTCCTAATTATTGCAATTGGTTGTTAAGTCTTTAAGCTGTAATTTTACTTTGCAGAGTTTCAGCAAATGCAGAGGCGAATCGGGCTCCCTGAGAAACCTGATCGAGCAGAGCAGCATAGACCTAAACTAACTTCGTGTACTTTTAAACATGGATCCCCACGCTGACGCTGTGAAAACGTGAAACTGGTACCCACTCTCTGCTGTGTTCAGTACAGCAATAACGCAATCTACGTCACTATAATTGGAAGTTTTCCCATAATTCTTAGTGCTGCTTTATCAGGCTTCTCAAGGAGCCCGATTCGGTTCTGTGTTTGCTGAAACTCTGCAAAGTAAAATTACAGCTTAAGGACTTAACAAGCGATTGCAATAATTAGTAGTATGAAGATCTACGGCACGGGATCATAATGTCACAACACATTATGATGCAGCAATGTACCACGCTGCCAATACAGCGCAATATATTGCCCGCAGCATAATTCACTAAAAATACCACCAATGGCTTAATCTGGTTCAACGTCAGTTGGCATTCATCTGTATCCCCCTCCCCCGGGTTGCGCCTGAAAATAGGTAGAATTTGTCTAGTGCACTTACCCGATCAACAGAAACTAAATAAATAAATGAGTCTTTGTTTGTGGGAGGCTCCACCCTGCACCCCGTTATGGAGAGACTATTATGAACCCCTCAACTAAAATAACTAACTCCAGGGGGTTTAACAGCTGAAATCACACAAAGTGCGAAAATTTAAAATCCATGCGTCTGGGACTGGGAATAGAAACCAAGTCCCAAACACATTGCTTCCTTCCTTTGCTGCTAGTGGCTCATCCTGTTGAGCCACAGCAGCTCCTCGCTGGCCCCTGTCTCAGCAGAGGTCTTATCCTCTGCCTGGGAGAGAGAGAGGTTGCACTACTGCGCATACATGCTTTTGTGGCTTTGTACCCTCTCGCTCTTCCCTAATGCGCTGTTCCTGATACACGGTTATGTCATGCGCTATTAAGCACACAACATATTGACCCGGTAGGGAAGACCTCAGCTGGCTGGGTATGTCATATTACAGGGACAGTCCTGTGCTACGTTGCTTTGTCTGTCATCTTTACACAAATCCCTCTATCAGTTTTAAAAAATAAAACATACACATATGTATGTCCACAGAAACCCCTCAAGCTTTGCTCTTAAGATTTATGGGTTGTCACACACCTTGGGTGTGTAAAGAAGCCTCATAACACATACCTGCCTATGCATTATTCTGTATATAGCTGATGGAGATGAATAAATAATATTCCAAAAGAAAGTAAGAGTGGCAGCATTGACATTTGTGATGCCAGTGACCTGGGTTCCCACCCAAACCCTGAGCACTGGAGGGTTAGAGGAAGGAGGAGGATAAAGTATCCCAGAGGATGCATTCCTCCGGGAGGAAAGGTTGCAACCTGCAGTGGGTCAAAGTCAAATGTATGTTCTGGAGTAGGTGGCACACTACTGCTGCCACCTGGGAGACCGTACTTTGTATGTAAATCCCAGGTCGGAGGTGGCTAGAGCCAGGTCATCGTGGGGGAGAGATACTTGTCTCACGTGGGGGGGACGACATGGACTGCCCAACACCCCCTCCGCCACCAGCAAATCTAAGAGTGACATTGGCAACGACTGTAAAAGTAACGACTCACTCATCCTCCTGGCTGGAGGAAAGGTGCTGCAGTGTCAGCCTATTTGTCACGGTGAGGGATGGGGGACTAATGAGGAAAAATAACAGAGACAAAAATAAAAAGCCAAAACACAGCTCATGCTCTGCTGTTTATTACATATTAATTGAATTCTGGAGGTTTTACTTGCCAATATCCTTGTCAGTTACCACCATCAATGTCATTATCATCACTAAACATCACACAGTGAAGTCAGTATTTACCTTGCCAATGAAGGAGATGCTTGGGAACTCTGCTTGTCATGAAGAGTCCCTGTGCCCTAAGCATTCCCTTGTATTGTAGAGTAACACTGACTTCAGTGTAGTGATGACAATAACGTTGATAGTTACCTGAGAAGGATATCATTTACAAGTAAAACCTCCAAAGCCTACGGCACATCTCTGTGTCTTGTAAGGAGACAGTGGTGTGGACATTGCCTCTGTCAGCAATAGGTAAATGTAATTACTGTATGAAGGTCCTGTTGTGGGCGTGTATGCACAGATGACTGCAGTACAGAAATCTCTAAAGAAAAGAGAAGAAAAACCCCCAACTCCCTACTGAAGGTGCCCCTCAGTGTAGGTTTCATAGTAGCTCATAACTGCTGCCACCTACTGAGCACAGTCCAGTACTACAGATCATCTGAAACACATAGAGGTACTGCGGATTGAAACCCACTTGCTAAGTACTGTCCAGTACTGCAGTATCATACCAGGCACATAGGGAACCAGGAGTTCAAAACCACCTTTTGAGCCCTATCTCGTACTACAGCAGCATCACAAATAGGGAATTCAAAGCAGCCTTAAGAACTGTCCAGTACTGCAGCATTATCACAGACACACACGGGAACCAGGGATTTAAACCTACGAACATACATAAGGACACATGAAGAAACCAGCAGAATAGGGCCCTTAGGTCTAACTAGTCTGCTCCTAGTCCGGAGTCCTCAGCTTACACTACTGCCCCTGCCCCCCACATCTGCTCTTCCCCATTGTCTGCCCCTATCTACTGAACATCACTGTCCGGCACTACAGCTCGCACACAAATACAGGGGGATCCAGGAATAGAAATCCACCTACTGAGCACTGTTCAGTGGTACAGCATCATCACAAACCCATGGGAACTGCGAATTCAGACCCACCTACTAATCACTGTCCAGTAATACAGAATCATCACAAACACACTGGGAATCGGAGTCAAACCAACCTATTGAGTACTGTCCCATGCCACAGAATCATTAGATATGCACATGAACCTAGGATTCAAACCCACCTACAGGGTAATGTTCAGAACTACACACACAAACACACACACACACACACACACACACACACACACACACACACACACAGGTACTCACTCACTTACTGTAGGGAACTGCAACATACTGGCTGTATCCAGAAGCAGCTTGCTGCCTGTGTTATGCCAGTGCTGAACTAGAAGTGCATTATCTATAGATATAAATTGTTATAGGGTTTCACCTGGTCAGGTGTGCTTCCTGCTGACAAAAGCAGAGGTGTCAGGAAATTGACTGCTGTCTTCATGACCATGGAGGAAGCTGGCTAAGCTTCTCCATCTGGATTTATTTACCAAGCTCTTATTTCAACAAGTAATCAGCCATCCTCCATCTGAGGGACACTGGTTCAGCTCACTGCCACATACCACTTGCTGTTAACCCTTTCAGTAAGTGGAGAATCTATGCTGTAGTTTCAAAGCGAACATTCTTTCAGAAGGGACATATGGTCTTTGTTGTCCATCCCACTGCTGTATGGTAGTGACTACCTTACACTCTCACCACTACAGCTTAAATGTATGGGTTTACTTGGCTGTACTCATCACCTATAGTTTTCAGAACACTGATTGTGTCCCCTCTCAGCCTTCTCATTTCTAGGCTAAATAATTATAGAGTATGTCCAGTGGCATCCCCTAAGGATCCATCTTTGTCCCCATCTTATTCTCCATTTTCTTAAACAACCTTCCCCATGCCTACTCCTCTGTCTTTTTATTTGTATGCAGACAACATGGTTCACTACACCTCTGGTTCCTCTGCCTCTGACCTCACGACCAATATACAACTGAATTTCAGCAACATCCAACACTGGTTTTGGGCCAACCAGCTGTCCCTCCGTGCCAAAAGAAATGATCTCTATGACCTTTGGCACTAGGCAGAGAGTTGCCAAGCTCACCCTTCCCCCTTCCAGTCCCTTAATGGTGTTGTGATTGAGGCTGTCTGCTCCTTTAAATACCCAGGAGTATGGTTGAGTTGTCATCTGGGCTTCTCTACTCATGTGGACACCATCCACAAGAAGCTTCACCCCAAACGTGGGGCACTTTACAGGAACAGAGCAGGTATTGCACTTCCTGCTCACAGAGAGATTGTCACAAAGATGATTCTATCTCTCTTTATTATAGGGACATTGTACACAGTGCTGCTACCAAGTCCACCCTTGTCAGGCTAGATCTCCTCATTCCCTCTGCCTGCCGCTTTGCCCTGGATTGCCTCCCCAGAACCCACTACTGTTCCCTGTACTCCTCACTCTCCTTGCCCTCTCTTGATATCAGGCACCTCCGTCATTGAACTACCTTCATCTCGAAATTCTGGCTGGGCTTCCTCTCCTTCCCCCCAACCTCTCCTTCCTCCTCTCCTCCCCACCTTCCACCTCCTGCTCCCTCTGCAGCTCTGACACCCACTGTCTCACCCTCCCTATGTAAAAGTCTTCTGCGGTCAAGCTGCTTTCTCCTTCTGCTTCCCCAAAATTTGGCTAACCCTTCCCATTGCTATTTGCAATGCTCCCTCATCACTAAAATCCCTCCTCCATGAGTTCACTACTCACTTCTGCAGTTGCTGCTGATCCTAGGCTAATCCAACTTCTCCTCCTTCCAGACATTCCTTCCCCCTACTGCCCTAGTTTATTGGTCCACTTTTGCCTGTGACTTGTCCCCCCACTGTACTTGCAGTCTCCCTTCTCTCCTTCATTTTGCTGCCAGTTGCACTTTGCTGAACTGTTGCCATTGGTATGTTGTTTTGCCCTACTCACTTATTTATTTATTTATTGAATTTTGTTGACTGGGTTGGCGCACTGGGCTCCGAAGGTCCCTTTTTCAGGGGCGACCCGGGGAACAGAAAACAGTAGAACACATACAGTCAGGTGATCCAGGGTAACAAAAGGTTTACACGGTTATGAGGATAACATTACATGCAGTTATACAATTAGTAGACCATAAGTGCAACCCCTGAGCAAATCAAGGCAAGGTTAGGTCCCAGTTAGGTGCAAGGAGAGAGGGATGAGTGTTGTGATTGGGATCGGAGGTGAATTATCCTATCCCCTTGCAGTGGCAAGAACTTGTCCTGAGCAAATGGGCCTTAAGTCTTGTGCGAAAGTTTAACAATGAGGAGGCTTCCTGTACTTTGTGCTTCTTCTTCTTTTTTTTTATCTGCCTCCTCCTTGCTCCAGGGTGGCCACTCCTTCAGGCTGCCAAGGTCCCTGCTGGTGCCCCTGCACCAATGCCAACCACCACCATCCCATATCTGCAGTCCCCCAGGTAACCCAGACATAACCCTTTGCTGGGTGGGTCCCTGTCCTCTGAGGGAGATAGGCACTGGTAGGGCCAGCCAGCACACGCTTCTTGGTCTGGGTGCAGCTGAGGGGGATCTGGGCTGCATCGGGGACTCGGTGGCAACAGGAGCCGGCGACTGTTCCAGTCCGTCCCTGGAGCCTTTTCTGCTTTGCTCCCCGGGGGCATGGTTGCCACAATGTCAAGGTGTAAGCCGGTGTTCCCCACACACCCCCCTTGGTAGGTAGGGCCCCAGCGTGTTGCCATACCCCCAACTTCCGCGAGGGGTTGGCAAGCATCGGGTCCTTAATCCACCTTCCTCCTGAGAAAGGTGAACAGTCTCCGGATGCTCCCAGCCATCTCTCCCCGGCCGGCCTTCCTGTGTCCCGAGTCCGTTCCCGAACCCGGGTCGCTGGCGTCGTAAGTGGAAATCCAACCACTGCACCAATGGGTTGGCGTGCTTCTTCTTAATTGTCTACTGTGTACTTTTATAATTATTATTATTTTATAATTGTAACATTACTGTTGTAACTTATTACTGCACGTTCCACATCCCCCTCTCCCCACACATCTGGAAACGAGCTGTTAGTTCAGTATGTTCCTCCTGGTGAAACTCTTGAAATAAATAAAAACTAAATTTGACTATGGATATACATCCAGACTTCAAAGCCGGAATGTTACCACTACCAGTGCTGTTTAACCCTCAATGCCATTCTTCCTCAGGAATCTGTCGCATCCTGCTTATAAGCAGAATTTTATTTTCTGTGTATATTTCACTTGCATACTTTGTACTCATGTGTGATGCTATATTACACTGATGTATATTTTCTATGTGTATTTTACTTGCATACTTTGTACTCATGTTATACTATATTGCACTGATATTTATTTGCTGTGTATATTTTACTTGCATACTTTGTACTTATGTGTTATACTAAATTGCGCTGATATTTATTTGCTGTGTATATTTTACTTGCATACTTTGTACTCGTGTTATACTAAATTGCTCTGATATTTATTTGCTGTGTATATTTTACTTGCATGCTTTGTACTCAGGTGTTATACTATATTGCGCTGATATTTATTTGCTGTGTATATTTTACTTGCATACTTTGTACTCAGGTGTTATACTAAATTGCGCTGATATTTATTTGCTGTGTATATTTTACTTGCATGCTTTGTACTCAGGTGTTATACTATATTGCGCTGATGTATATTTGCTGTGTATATTTCACTTGCATGCTTTGTACTCAGGTGTTATACTATATTGCGCTGATGTATATTTGCTGTGTATATTTCACTTGCATGCTTTGTACTCAGGTGTTATACTATATTGCTGATGTATATTTGCTGTGTATATTTCCGCATACTTTGTACTCAGGTGTTATACTATATTGCGCTGATGTATATTTGCTGTGTATATTTCACTTGCATACTTTGTACTCAGGTGTTATACTATATTGCACTGATGTATATTTGCTGTGTATATTTCACTTGCATACTTTGTACTCAGGTGTTATACTATATTGCACTGATGTATATTTGCTGTGTATATTTCACTTGCATACTTTGTACTCAGGTGTTATACTAAATTGCACTGATGTATATTTACTGTGTATATTTCACTTGCATACTTTGTACTCAGGTGTTATACTAAATTGCACTGATGTATATTTGCTGTGTATATTTCACTTGCATACTTTGTACTCAGGTGTTATACTGTATTGCACTGATATTTATTTGCTGTGTATATTTCACTTGCATACTTTGTACTCACGTGTTATACTATACTGCACTGATGTTTATTTTCTGTGTATATTTTACTTGCATACTTTGTACTCAGGTGTTTTAATTTGCTGTATATATTATGTCTCTTTCACTCTCGGTTATGTTTGCTGCATGTTTCTATTGCATTTTACTCTTGTCCCGGGTCGCCTCTGAAAAAGGGACTGCATTGCCTCAGCGAGCCTACCCAGTTACAAAAATTCAATAAATAAGTCAGAACAGTGCTAGCTTCTACAATCTCACTAGATTATTCCACACATTAACTTCATTCCACGTGAAATAATGCTTTCTAATGTTTCCCTGTATCCTGCCCCCTCTCAGTCTGCGTGCATGTCGTCTAGTTCTGTCAGCTCTCACCATTAGAAACTGACGGTAGAAGGGGGCTGCAAGATCCAGCTAGTCTGCTTGATATGGGTAACTACCCCGTCCTATCCTTTCTGTGAAATACCTTTGTGCCTGTCCCAGGCGTATTTGAACTCATTTATCATTTTGGCTGCACCACTTCCCAGGGCAGGCAATTCCATGGGTTGACCACACTGTCAGTGAAGAACTTCCTAACATTGCTCCAGAATCACCCACCCTTAAGCCTCACATTTTGTCCTCTAGTTATGATGCTTTTCTTCTCCTGAAGAAGCTCCTGTACCGCTACCTTGTTTATACCCTTGATATACCTGAAAGTCTGTCATGTCCCCTTCTCCCTCCCCCGCTCCAGGGAGTACATGTTGAGCTCCCTCAACCTATCCTCATATGCCATTTGATGCAGGCACTGAATCATTTTTGTGGCTGTTCTCTGCATCATTGCAATCCTATCGTTGTCTTTCCTAAGGTGCAGCCTTCAGAACTGTATGTAGTACTCCAGGTGGGGACGCACCAGCGCCCTGTAAAGTGACTGCACCACCTCCCTTCTGCAACTCATGATCCCTCCCATGCAGCCCAGCATACCACTGATTATAGCTCAGACATCTGTATTTACTTGGCCATACCCGTCTCCTATAGTTTTCAGAACACTGTGATCTTCTCCCCGCTCAGCTTTCTTATTTCTAGGCCCGGTAATTTGGGAATCTCTGATCACTCCTCGTAGCTCTTGCCCCTGAGCCACAAATCAGCTTGGTGGCCCTTTGCTAAACTCTCTTGATCTTGTCAGTGTCTTTTCTGTACTGCGGTAACCAGAACTGGATGCAGTACTCCAGGTGTGTTCTAACCAAGGCCTTGTATGGAAAGACTAGTTTAATCAGGCCTGTGCTCCACCTAGATAAAAAGATGGTGTTATCCTTTGAGGAACTCAGGAATAGATTTCACATATCAAACATTCAACTTTGCTATATCTTCAGTTCAGAGATAAAATTAATCAAGATATCCAAAATAACAGTCTTAAAATGGTAATGAGCCTGGGGTGGAGACATATACTGCAAGTTGCTCCACTGATCAAAGGAACCAGTCACTTACATTAGATTATTTCTGACTGTGATAACTCTATAGCTACACCAGCCAAAGTAAAATGGGAAATGGAATTTAATATGAAATATCTGACTTATTTTGGGAAATATCTGACTTATCTTGGGAAGACATAGGGGAATGCATATCAGTGTAGTAGGGAAGTTGCAAAACTGTCAACTGTAAACTGGGTCTGGCCTATAGAACAAAATATAACCTCACTCCGGCTGCACGTATTGCTCTGGCCAGAGGTGTGCTTCTCCCCTCGATATGTTATGAGCTCCTTCTGTTTGCCCGCACCACCAATGCCCATTTCTCTAGGTGGTCGACTGCCTACAACAATGTCTGCCACTTCGCTCTGGTGGCCCCCCAGCTCACTCACCATTGTGATCTCTATAGCAAGCTAAACTGGCTCTCTCCCTCAAAGCACATTGACTTTGTCCTTGGTTGCTTCACAGGAAAGGTCCTTAGCACTGGCACCCCCCCAGGGGTGGTGAGTTTGCTTGCCCTGACTGTACCATCTTCCTACCACCTTAGGTCTCAGGGGTCTGCCACACTCAAGGTACCTGTGACTTGGACTTAAATGGGTGGAAGGGATTTTGCAGCGTGTGCCCCCAAACTATGGAACACCTTCCCCGCCCAGGTCTGTGTGCCCCATCACAGGTCTGCCTGCATTCCTCCCTATGGAACCATCTCAAACTCTCATCGGCCTGTGGTTGCCCAAAACCCCCGTGACATACTTATCACACTCAGCCCTTATGCATAACAGTGGCCCTTATGTTGATAGTTGATGTACCTGCTGGCTGTCAATCCGTGCCTTTGTACTGCTCCTAATTGGCACATACCGTTAGTCTGTTGTGTTTATGCTAACTAAAATATGCCTCACAAGACCTGTACTTTGTGTATTCTGCATTATGTGGATCTCACGTGACATGTATTTTCCTAACTATGTACCATGTTGTCCTGTGACTTGTAATCTTTTCCTAATTATGTATCATGTTGTCCTAAGTATGTAAGTATGTAATTTCCTGTACTCTCCCAGGTCGTACCTGAAAATAGGCAATTGTCTTGTCTAGTGTACTTACCTGGTTAACAAAAAGCTAAATAAATAAATAAATAAAGGTAGATGAACTCAGTTTAAATTACTGCATTTTTCTTTTTTTCTCTTTTGGTAACCAGTTAAGGTCTACTAGGCACAATGCCTGTTTTCAGGGGTGACCCAGGAGCACTAAAAGTTTAAGTGACCTGTTCAGAGTCACACAGTGCGCACAGGGGTGTAACCACGGCTGAAAAGTTGGGGGGGGGGCATGAATCTACTAAGTCTTTTATGCCAATGCCAATGTCACTGGCCAATTTGCTGGGCCTAAAAAGTTGAGGGGGAGCGATTTTTCTGTGAAAAGGTGCCTTCTAATATCCTTTTTGAATCTTCTCCCCACTAATTTTAGACTATGCCCCCCAATGGACCCCTTCCCGCTGAGGTTGAAAATGCCATCTGTTCTAACCTTGTTCATACCTTTAAGGTACTTGAAGGTTTCAGTCATGTCCTCCCACTCTCTTCTGTCAACCAATGAGCACATATTAAGCTTCTGCAGCCTCTCTTCATAGGGTTTGTCCCACAGGCCGTGGATAATTTTAGTTTCCCTGCGCTGTACCCCCTCCAGTAATGTAATGCCCTTTTTCAGATACGGGCACCAGAACTGCACACAGTACTCTAAGTGCAGTCGCACCAAGGACCTGTACAATGGCAGAATGACTTCTACTTTCCTGGATGTGATTCCTCTGGTGATGCATCCTAGCGTCCTGTTGGCTTTGACTGCTGCTTTATAGCAATACACAGAGTGCTTCAGGTCACTTGTTATGATTACCCCTAAGTCTGTTTCCTTCTCAGAAATGGACACCTGCACCACTCCCAACCAATAACTGGCCCCTGGGTTCCCAGCTCCCAGGTGCATGACCTTGCACTTCTTGGCATTGAACCCCACTGCCAGATACCCAGTCATTTCTCAAGCCTAGCTAGGTCCTCCCTGAGCTCCTGTCTCTCCTCCTCTATGTCCACTCTTCCACAGAGCTTAGTGTTCTCTGTGAACAGGCAGATTTTACCTTTGATACCATCAACTGTGTCACCGATAAAGATAATAAACAACACTGGTCCAAGCACCAAGCCATGTGAGACTCCACTGGTTACAGGCCTAGGCTTCGATAATTCCTCCCCTACTAACACCCTCGGTTTCTGCCTTGTAGCCAGCTCTTGATCCACCCTGCCGGCTTCTCCCAGACTCCCAGGTCCATCAGCTTACTGAGCAATCTCCCATGTGGCACAGAGTTGAAGGCCTTGCTGAAGTCCAGATACAGGACATCAGCTGCCTGTCCCCTGCCAACTGATCCTGTGACCCAATCAAAAAAGTCTATCAGGTTAGTCTGGCAGGATCGCCCCAGGACAAACTCACATTGCCTTTCATCCTGGAGACTATTAACCTCCAGAAAGTCCACTAGTCTATCCTTTAGTATGGTCTCCATTAATTTGCCTACAATGGAGGTAAGGATGACTGGTCTGTAATTTCCTGGTTCATCCCTGGGTCCAGTCTTGTGGAGAGGCATCACATGTGTCATTCTCCAGTCCTGAGGCATGCACCCTATCTCCAGCAAGGTGTCAAACAGATCCCACAGGGGGCCAGCCAGGACTGCTGCCAATTCCTTCAGATATCTTGGGTGCACACCATCCGACCCAGGAACCTTGTCCACCCTAAGGGCCCTAAGGTCCCTTAAAAACCTATCCTCCTGGATTGTTCCTTCTGTTTTACCCCCTCCCCTTCCAAACCCCTATTTTTCCCTGTGGCATAGGTCTATCCTTTTCTCTAGTGAAAACCGAGCTGAAATACTCATTCAGTGCCTCTGCCTGTTCATCACAACTTTTCACCCATCCCCCCATCTTCTTTAACCACACAGTCCCATCCTTTCTACTTTTCTCCCTTATATACCTAAAAAAGTAATTTTCCCCTTCCCTTATCCCTTGCGTCAACTTTAGTTCCCTCGTGGCCTTAGCCAGTTCCCCAATATATAACACAGAAAAACATTTAACACCTGAACATTAATAAGATATATGTGAATCTGACATTTACAGTCCTTATGAGAGTCTCAAAGAAGATTTACTTAATATTCAGATCTTGAGAAAGATTCCGTTGTTGTCCATCTGTCGTTCATCATCTGAGTGCTCTGGCGCAGTGCTAATGGCAGCGAATTCCGCTTCTGTTTTCTCTGCCCACCAACCTACATTGCCAGAATCCATGTATTGCCAGATCTTGCCCCCATAAACAATGCAGAGTCAGGCGGCTAAGAGAAAGGAGGGGACCAACCCTTGGGCTCCCAGGCATTAGCGGACAGCATCAAACTTTTTCTGACAGGCCCTGTTAGCAAAGGAGAGGTTGGGGTAGAATTTCACATCTGCCCCCTCGATGGTGAGAGGATATTCCTCCCTCGCTACCATCAGTATCATATCCCAGGCCTCCACCCCAGCTGTACGAAGAAGTACTATTCTATTGTGGTCCATTCCTTTGGGAGCAGCTCTGGAGTTGGCTGGGTAAGCCTTCTTGAACTGAGCACCATCAAAGCCTTCAGGGAGTTCCAAGTGTTCAAAAATCCAATTAACCAAGTATGCCAGTAAGTTAGGTCCCTCTACGCCCTCTGGAACCCTGACAAGTCTAAGGTTCTCCAAGCGTGCCTTATTTTCTAGGGATTCCATATGGCCTGGGATTTATTTTCCTGTGTGAGATTTGCAACAGTTGCCATAATCATGGTGGAGCATCTATCAGAGTCCTAGACCCTGGTTGCCAGTTCTTTGATTTTGTTGTCCTGGGCTTCCAGTCTTGTTAATGAGTGCCCCATCTTTGAGTCCATCGCTTGCATGGACTCAACTAAAGTCTGCCATGGAGGTTGATCAGCGGTTAGCAGGCTGCTACCCATTTCTTTTCCTGGTGTGCAAGAGCAGACCTCGAAATTCCGGAGTGCTGGCCCTTTGGATGAGTCATCGCAATAAAGGTATCTACTTGCTCCAGATACTATGAAGAACCTGATTCTACTAATTAAGACTACCCACAGTAAGTTCTTAAAGGAATAATTTTAAGATTTGTACAGTCCTGGGTGAGAGCTCATGCAGTGTACATCCTGCCAGGAAGGTGCCTCTCTAGCATCCCTTGTATGTTTCTTTTTATGAAAAATTTCTTAATAAAAAGTATATATATATAAAAAAAAAAAAAACAAGGCCTGTGTTCCACCCCACCTTGAAAAAAACCTGTGCCCACATCATGCCCACGTTCTCTTGGTTCAGTGTACCCTATGTGTACCAGTATTCGTGTGCATTATTTATGTATATGGCCTAGTTATCCATTCTCTCTGGGCTCCCTACTGCAGTGGAGAGCAAAGGCATCCTTTGCCAAGATCAAGGGCAGGATATTATTGGGGATATCTATACCTTTCAACTTTCCTACATTTAGAGGGATGTCACTAGTCTGTCACTTAGAACCCCTCTGTCCCACCTCTCAGCTGTCTTACACTGGAAGGGACACCATATCTCTCAACTCTCTCATATTAGGAGAGACATCATTATTGTATCACTTAGAACCCCTCTGGCAATACCTCTCAACTGCCCCACATTAGGAGGGATAGCACTTTTCTATCACTCAGAACCACTCTGTCCACCTATCGACTGTCCCTCATTAGGCGGGCATCCCTGTTCTATCACTCATTACTGTATCACTTAGAACCCCTCTGGCCATACCTCTCAACCTTCCCACATTAGCAGGAACGTCCCTGTTGTATCACTCAGAGCTGTTCTGGCCATTAACTCTCAACTGTCCCACATTAGGAGAGACACCACTATTTTACCCCTCAGAACCTCCCATACCTCTGAGCTGTCCCACATTAGGAGAGGAGTCCTTCATTTTACCCCTCAGAACCTCTCTATCATTACCACTCAACTGTCCCACATTAGGAGGGATGTCACTATTTTACTATTCAAATCAAAACCTTTCTGTCTAGACCACTCAACTGTCCCAGATTTGGTGAGACATCACTGTTCTGCCCCTCAGAACCACTCCTTTCTGCCCAGTCTATACTTGGTCTCAGTATAGTACTGGGATCAGGTAAAGATGAGCCAGAGCTGTTAATAACTTATTCTAATAATAACCCCAGTACAGTCCCATGGGTATTATCCCCAACTCTGACACCAGCTGCAGGAGGTTCTGGGATGCGCCCCGAGAGGTGCTGTGTGCAAAATGCTGGGTGGGAGGGACATCAGGATCAATCAGAAGACAAATACATATCCACAACAGGTAATATTTTAAACATTTTACAGACAGGCTACCCAGGGACTGCCCCATGCTAAGATGTGGGACAGTTAATGGTGGATGTTTTCTTTTTTTTTTATCACAACATTAATTGTACCACCTCCACGGACCTGGCAGGGGCCATGACCCCCCCCCTCGGAGGGGTACTTCCTCCAGCTCATCATGGGTCCCGCTGGGTCCCAGCATTTTTCCTCCATTTTCTCCCCTGTGTCCTCACCCATGCAATAAGTGCAGCAGCTGTCTCCACCTCCATGGTGGTAGCCAAATGTCACAACTCCACTCAGCAGGTCAGCCCTCTACTCCCAAAGTGCCAACCTCTGAGTGTAGTATTGTGAACAGTTAACAGATCAGGGTAACGCTCCTGTCTGTTTTGTGGATTCGAATCAAACTTTGGTCTCAAGTTCTGGAGGGATTCAAACTGTGAACCTCTTACTAGCGTACCCAATGTACAGGCTCAGATAATTCTGATCTTCGCGAAAATGCCAGATATCTTTTGCCATGGGCACCCAACCAGATATTACAAAATGAACCCTTAAAACTCTATGCCAGACCTTGGAGAAACTCTTACCTGTTTCCCAATTTGGTATCCCAATAAGCTTAAGCACAGTGTCAACTTTAACCATCTAAGCTTCATTTACAAAAAAAAAAAAAAGAAGTTTGAAGGCACACCAGGTAGTTTCTGTTTTAAAATGTATATATTTACTTTAAAATAGCTAAAAATAGGTAAACAGTAAATACAGAACAACATATCCTAACGAATACAATCTTAAAAACAAAACAAGTTTAAAAGTGCAGAATTCTTACCAACCATAAGACTTATTTATATAAGGTATTTCTTATAATCTTTCAGTGCTCTCCTCCTCTCAGTCCAAGTATATGAATGTATCTCAACGGAATACAGACTACAGTTTAAAAATGCTGTGTTCATCCTTCTTCATGATGTCATCATCCAGCTCCTCCCTTTCAGGATATATGAAAAAAATATATATATACAAAACAGGAAGTCCCATCAAGGTATTGAATTCTGTGACTCCAGTAAGACCCAATGTCCAAAGGATGACACTCTTAATTAAGACTGTAATTTCTCAGTCCCTTTGATCCATGAGCAGTTCCCTTTCTCAAACACATCAAAGGACTTTTTATGACACCGGGTGCAATCAACTAATTTTCCTGAGGACGTCATAAAATTGATATTCCACTTCCTTATGACACCAGGTTCAATTAAATGACTTTCCTGAGGACATTATAAAATGGATATATTAGTTCCTGTCTTCAAAGCAAACTGACAAGTTAATTGCATTCAGAGATCTGCTGGTTTAATATATATCCTGTCTGTTGAACTGATACCTGGGGGGTGGGGTTTTGTCATCCCAGGCACAGGATTTTTCATGACAGACAATCCCACTACATTTTTATATTACAAAAATCTTAGAGTTATTAGAACCAGCTGTCTAAGTGTCATAATCCTCCCCACCTAGACTGAATTTGGGGGCTCTATCACCTGCATGTGATGAACTTCCCAAATCAGTTCACTCCTCATAGACACAAGACAGACCATTTGAGTTCTGATTGGTTGCTCCAGCCCTATGTAGAATGGTCATGTCATACCCTTGCAAAGCAAGACTCCATCTTAGCAATCTAACATTGTTTTTTCCCATCTGCATCAGCCAAACCAGGGGGTTGTGGTCAGTCTGTACCACAAAATGCTGCCCATACAAGTATGGCTCTAATTTCTTTAGGGTCCACATTATGGCAAGGCACTCTTTTTCCACAGTAGAGTATGCCTGCTCCTTGGGAAGTAACTTCTTACTCAGATACACTACAGGGTGATCTTTCCCTTGGCTGGATGTCTGACTCAGTACTGCCCCAATACCCACGTCTGAGGCATCCGTCTGAACTATAAAGGGTCTGCTATAGTTAGGACTTGTCAAAACAGGAGCACTGCACAGTGCCTCCTTCAGTCTGGTAAAGGTTTCTTCACAGGCTGGTCCCCAGGTAATTTTCTTTGGCATCCTTTTCTTTACCAGATCAGATAGAGAAGCAGCCAGGGCACTGTAATTGGGTACAAATTGCCTATAGTACCCTGCTGTCCCTAGAAAACTCCTGAGCTGCTTCTGAGTTTCTGGTCTGGGCCATGCCTGGATTACCTCTATCTTTATTTGGTTAGGGCAGAGCTATCCCCAGCCTACCACATGCCCGAGATATGCCACTTCTCCCATGGCCACCTGCCACTTCCCAGTTTTGACAGTGAGCCTGGCCTTCTGTATCCTGCCCAGCGCTTCCCTAAGGTGGGATAGGTGTTCCTCCCAGCTGGTACTAAAGATGGCAGTGTCATCCAGGTATGCCACGTCGTACTCCTCAGCACCATTTAACACCTGGTTCACCAACCTTTGGAAAGTGGCCGGGGCATTCTTCATTATGAAAGGCATTATTTTAAACTCAAATAGGCCTATTGGAGTGATGAAGGCCGACCTATCCCTATCTCTGTCTGTCATCTGTACCTGCCAATACTCCTTGGTCAGGTCAATAGTCGTAAGGTAGGTCGCCCCCCCAACTTGTCCAGGAGTTAGTCTGTCTGGGGCATCGGGTGGGTGTCTGACTTTGTGACTGCATTCAGTCCACGATAGTCCACACAGAAATGAGTAGAGTCATCTGGCTTGGGCACAAGGACTGCGGGTAAGGCCCAGGGGCTGTGGGATCTCTGGATTAACCCCTAAATCCAGCATCTTTTCCACTTCGCTCCTAATGTCCTTTTGGACAGCCTCTGGCACCCGATATGCTGTCCGCCCTATGGGCATCTGTGTCCCTGTCTCCACATCGTGTGTCACTCAGGGGTTAGTCCAGACTTGGCAATAAACAAGGGGGCAAAGTCTGCTAGAACCTCCCTTACTTCCTGGGTCTCATCCGGGGTCAGCTGGGGAGACAATTTAACTGCCTCCACAGAGGACTTCCACTTACTTTCTTCCAGCAAGTCCAGAAGGGGGTCTTCTTTGTCTGTCCCCCTCCCCATGACTACACACTGCAAACACCATGTCAGCCCTATTTGCATATGGCTTCATCATGTTGACATGGTACATCCTTTCTGTCTGTTAGGCAACTCTATAATACAGTTCATGTCATTTACCTTCCTAACCACTTTGTACGGTCCTGCCCACTCTGCCTGCAGCTTGTCTTTCCAGACCAGAATAAGGACCATGACTTCCTGACCCACCATGTATGAGCGAGCTCTGGCTCTGTGGTCATACCACACTTTTTGTTTCTGTTGTACAGCTGCCTGGTTGCTCTGGGCTGTCCGCATAAGCTCCTTCAGCCTTTCCCTAAACCTAAGGACTTAATCCACAATGGGAGTTCCCTGGGTGGCATGCTTGCCTTCCCAGCCCTCCCAGATCAAGTCTAGGGGCCCACGTACCTGGCATCCATACAAGAGTTTGAAGGGGGAAAATCCTGTCAACTCTTGGGGCACCTCCCTGTATGGAAACAGGTGGGGAAGGTATTTCTCCCAGTCCCTCCCATGCTGTTCAGCAAACACTCAGAGCATTGACTTCAGGGTACCATTGAATCTTTCCACAAGCCCATTGGCTTGTGGGTGATATGGTGTTGTGCATCTCTGCACCACCCCACACTTCTCCCATAAACATTTCATCAGGTCCGACATGAAGGAACCCCCTCAATCGATGATAACCTCCTGCGGAAACGCAACATGGGAGAAAATCCCAAGTAAGGCATCTGCCACTTTGTCTGTCCTCAGTGAGGATAGGGCGACTGCCTCTGGGTACTGGGTGGCATAATTTACCACAGTCAGGATAAATCTCTTCCCTGAGGAGCTGGGGGTATTTAAAGGCCCCACAATATCCATTCCCACTCTCTGGAATGGCTCCTCCACTATGGGCAATGGAATCAGGGTGGCTTGGGTTTTCTTGCTCGCGTTCCCTATTTCTTGGCACCGGTGACAAGACCTGCAATACTCCTTCACCTACTGGGTGAAGTTAGGCCAATAGAAATTCTGGGCTAACCGCTGCATAGTGCGTGCGATTCCCAGATGACCAGACAAGGGAATATCATGTGTAATCTTGAGCAACTACTCACGATACCCCTGGGGAACGACAAGCTGCCTGCCTAGCGTCCCTCCCTCTGTCTGCACAGCCTGAGTATACATAAATCCATTTTCCCAATAAACCTTATGTCTGCCGTCACCTTCCTGTGTCATGTCAGAGTCTGCCCAAGCCCTCAGCTTCTCTAGTGTAGGGTCACTCTTGTGAGCAGCAGCAAACTCCTGACACATTCTTACATTATGAGACAGGTCCCCTTCAGTCGCTAAACTAGGGTCCCTAGCACTAGCATCAGGGAACTCAGAATCACTGTCAGTCCCAACCCTTTGACAGTGGGTCACTCCTCCCTCTTTGGAGTAACCCTCTGTAGCTGTGTGATTGCTTGCTACTGGGGAGATTTCTACTCCCTCTTCATTAGTCCCCATCTCAGGAGATGCAGGCTAGGGAACCAGCCTCACAGTTGTCTTTACAATTGTTCCCGGGGGTTTCAGAGAACTACCATTTTCCCTTGCTGCTTGGCTATGGATAACTGCACATACCATCCCCTGTTTGAGGTTATTGCCCAGGATCACATCCACTGCTAAGGTTTTGGCTACAGCCACCTGTTGCACAGTTCCCCCATTTCACCCCAGTCTAGGAGGACACTAGCAAGTGGCAATGTTGTCTCCCCACCAGCAAAGTCTTGTACAGTGACATATTTATTGGGTATAAGCTGACCAGGCTGTGCCAGATCCCCTTTTACTAATGTTAGGGATGCCCCTGTGTCCCTTAACCCTTGTGTCAGTTCCTCATTCACCATGACTGGGTGCATGTCTTCCCTCATGTTCACAGGCATGCTTCCAGGGACACACAAACAACCCACTTATTTTCTAGTGCCATTCTGCATATTATTGCTCATTCTTTTGGGACACTGTCTGGCAATATGCCCAGTTTCTTTACATAACCAACATTTACTTCTCTTTTCAGAGAAATCTTTTCTTTGAAACCTGGGGCTAACTGGTTTCGGTGGAGGCAGTGAGGGTTTTAGCTGCCCTGAAGCCACGCTTTTCCCTTTCTGTGCTGCCACACCCACCCCATTTGCTCTCAGAGCAGGTCTGCTCTTGGCATAGCAGTCCAACAGTTCAGCAGTCTCTCGCACTGTTTTGGGATCTCGGTCCTCCAGCCAAGTTTTCAGCTGTGCTGGACATGCCCAATAAAACCGTTCTAACAAAATCACATTTTCAATTTTAGCAACGGAGTTTGCCTCAATTCCTTCCCACCGATGTTTTAAAAACTGATGTTTCATGGCTAGCTCCTCGTAGCTCATGTCAGGGCTTCTCCTGAGCTTATGGAATTTAGCTCTGTATGATTCAGCAGTTAATTCAAATTTTTTTAATAGTGAAGCTTTAAGCTTGCTATAATCATCACTGTCCTCATTGTCCATTTGACCCAATGCATCCTGAGCTTTCCCGGTAAGTAGCGGGGATAGCTGGAAGCTCCAGGACTCTCTAGAAATTTTAGCCTGAATACAAACTTTTTCAAAAGAATTTAAAAAGGCATCCATATCCTCCCCCTCTTTAAAT
Source organism: Neoceratodus forsteri (assembly GCA_016271365.2). Lineage (NCBI taxonomy): Eukaryota > Metazoa > Chordata > Ceratodontiformes > Ceratodontidae > Neoceratodus > Neoceratodus forsteri. The sequence goes on along the minus strand of CM028138.1, from coordinate 483,981,604 downwards.
TCGGCTATCAATTTGGAATTCAATTTGTAACCCAGTTCTGTAGTCCCAGTTAAACCCAAGCCACTTACCTGCTCTGGTACTGGTGGTTGGAGTTGTAGCTTCTCCAGTTCATGTTGCTTCTGGCACTCACACTCCTCACAGTCTGCATCTTGGCATTCTCACTCCCTCTTCTACTCTGCAGCTCACTGGTGCTCACGCTCCTCATGGTCTGGATCTCTGTTCTCGCTCTGCCTCTCGGTGTTTTTGCTCTGCCTCCCTCTGGAACTCCAGCTCCATCCTGTGCAACTCAATTTGTAGCCTGAGTACTTCTGGATCCAGGATACTGGTGACCTTCCCCTGCTGCTGTGGCCTTCCGCTGGCACTGGCCCTGTTGTCCTCCTCATTGGATCCGGACCCTGCACTGGCCGCTAGCCCTTCCACAGTCAAGGTTTTGTCCCTTACAGTCACTGTCTGTGACCCTATGCTCTGGGTATCTGCTACCATCAGGGCATCCATGAGGTTCTGCTGTGTTGCTGTCACCTCGAACGGGACTCCTCTGTTCCCGCTCAACTGCTTTAAGTAATCTACAGTGTGCCTGCTATAGTTGGAAGCCATCTTTCCTAACTACTGCTACTCTGACTGGCACTTTAGAAAATAAAATAAATTGGGTAGGAACTTGACTGTAAGCCAAGGGATATAGTTCTGTTTCCTTTTAAAATAAAACACTGCCTTTCTTTTTTTTCAAGTGAGCTGAACAGTCTCAAGCTGACACACTGAACAATAAAGCTTATAATACCAACATTATCTCACTGCTGCCAACCAATCTGTCACATCCCCACTCAACAGGTCAGCCCTCTACTCCCAAAGTGCCAACCTCTGAGCGTAGTATTGTGAACAGTTAATGGATCAAGGTAACCCTCCTGTCTGTTTTGTGGGTTTGAATCAAACTTTGGTCTCAAGTTCTGGAGGGATTCAAACTGTGAACCTCTTGCTAGCGTACTCAATGTACAGGCTCAGATAATTCTGCTCTTCAGGAAAATGCTAGATATCTTTTGCCATGGGCACCCAACTAGGTATTACAAAATGAACCCTTAAAACTCTATGCAAGACCTTACAGAAACTCTTACCTGTTTTCCAATTTGGTATCCCAGTAAACTTAAGCATAGTGTCTGTTTTAACCATCTAAGCCTAACTTACAAAAAAAAGAAGTTTGAAGGCACACCAGGCAGTTTCTGTTTTAAAATGAATATCTTTACTTTAAAATAGCTAAAAATAGTAAATACAGAACAACATATCCCAATGTATACAATCTTAAAAACAAAACAGGTTTAAAAGTGCAAAATTCCTACCAGCCATTAGACTTATTTATCTAAGGTATTTCTTATAATCTTTCAGTGCTCTTAGATGTTCCTTCTGTCAGTCCAAGTATATGAATGTATCTCAATGGAATACAGACTACAGTTTAAAAATGCTGTGTTTTATCCCTCTTCATGATGTCATCATCTAGTCCTCCTTTTCAGAATATATATATATATATAAAAAATATATATATATATATTATACAAAACAGGAAGTACCATCAAGGTATTGAATTCTGTGACTCCAACAAGACCCATTGTCCAAATGATGACACTCTTAATTAAGACTGTAATTTCTCAGTCCCTTTGATCCATGAGCAGTTCCCTTTATCAAACACATCAAAGGACTTTTTATGACACCGGGTGTTATCAACTGACTTTCCTGAGGACATCATAAAATGGATATTCCACTTCCTTATGACACCAGGTGCAATTAAGTGACTTTCCTGAGGAAGTTATAAAATGGGTATATTAGTTCCTGTCTTCAAAGCAAACTGACAAGTTAATTGCATTCAGAGATCTGCTGGTTTAACATGTATCCTGTCTTTTGAACTGATATCTGGATGGTGGAGTTTTGTCATCCCAGGCATAGGATTTTTCATGACAGACAATCCCACTACATTTTTATATTACAAAAATCATAGAGTTATCAGAACCAGCTGTCTAAGTAACACACCAAGCACCCTGGGCATGGGCCGAACCCCTCTTTGTTGTGCTGACATACATAGCACAAACCCCCAACCCCGAGGAAGGGCAGCAGTCCTTTGGATGCTCAGTTCTTACCTCCCCGGCCAACCCCCGCATGACCTCCATTCCTGAACCTGGGTCGCCGGCGTGGTGCAAGATGTGGAGTCCAGTGCCTCAACTCTCATTGCCACTGGGCTGGCTGTGGATATTTTTTTTTAAACAGTTATGTCTGCTTATTATTCACAACTGATGATGATGGACCTCTTCTAGAAAGTGGGAACAAGACAGCCACATGGGAGCACAGGAAATGAGCAGAGTGGTGATCATGACTGAACGAGTAGGGAAGGGGTTAATGGCCCTTAATGTGGACAAGATGCTGGGATGATATGGCATGTACCCGAGGGTACTTGTGAAACTTGCTTCAGATCTGGCTGGGCCCTTACTCTAGCTGTTTAACAACTCACTGGAGTCAGAGATAGTGCCAGGGAACTGGAAATCTGCAGACATAGCCCACTCAACAAGGTGGGGGCAAGGAGAACCCAGGAAACTACGACCAGTAACCCTGACCTCCATCATGAAAAAAACGATGGAGACATTAGTGAAGGAATGCCTAGTAACTTACTTAGAGAATAATGCAGGGGCGTAGCTAGGGGGGTTTCCTGGGTGTTCAGAACCCCCCCCACTGACCGTGCAACCCTACCCCGCTTCCCAACTGTGCAACCCGGCGCCCCCCCCTTTGCCCGCAGCCGATCGTCTTCATCTTCTTGTTCCTCCTACCCAATCCATTTAAGAGACCTGAGTCACTGACACACCACCGCATCCACTATTCCAGGCGGCGACGTCGGACTCGGACCTCAGGTGACTGTCTGAGCCATGTGCACCTGCTTAATCCTACTGGCAGGCAAACAGTTAAAGCCCCTCGTTGGACTGGCGCCAAGGCATGCGGGAAATCGGGCACCCTCTCCAGTCGGCCTTTCGACATGAGCATCAGACCTCGGCCGCCTGTCTACATCACATGTGAGTGCAGCTTGGCAGTCACATGATGCAGAGCCACTGCAAAGCCAAAGAGTGCGACTTGAGCTCATTTAGGGCAGGAGACCTGTATTGTGAGGAGGCAGTCTTGCCGCGGGCGGTGCCTAAGATTTGAATTAATCACAAACACTGAAGTCCCGCCGTGACAAATATACTGTGAACCTGTTTAACTTGACTTGGGCACTGGGGATCTTGGAGGAGGATTTTTCGCAAATTAATACTTTGGAGTTGCTTAGGCCTTGTTAGCATCGACGGAGGGGCGGCAGACTCGCCTGAAAGGACCAGAGGTGAAGTCAGGGAGGACAAATATATAAATTGAAAATATGTTTGCTGCAACTCTGGGCAAAATATCAATGGGGAAGTAAGGGTCAAGGTCTGGAATGATGATGAAAAAATAATTACCACAGACTGTGGTAATTATTTTCTCATCATCACAGACACAGGGATTATTCAGGTCTGCAGCAACTGCTGTGAGTCCCAAGGTGAATTTGAAATGGTATGGGGTAAAACTCAGTAGGGATTATAAGTCACTGTTACTAGCATGGTTCAGGTAACATGCACTCTAGTGCTCAGCTGATCACTAAGTGGTTGGGAAAGTACAGAGTAACTTATTTCCATCCTGAATTTAAAGTAAGTGACTCTGTCATGGCTATGATTGGAATTAAGGTAAAATAATTACCTCAGGAGGATATTTCTGATGTAACATCATGGCAGTGCTGCAGGTCCTGTGAGGTGAAATGGGGTGGGACAAACAGATTCAGAAGGCATATAAACTGACATGGCTATGAATTAAGAAAAAAAATACCTCAGTCAGCCAGGAGGATATTTCTATGACTGCAGCTCCATTACTGAGGTGAAAATGGAGCAAATATTTAAACAGGGAATTAAATAGCTAGGAAATAAGGTAACCTCAGCCAGAGATATTTCATGCACTGCAAGCAGTTTCGTGAGTGAGGAGAAATGGGGTAAATAACGGATTCAGGGAAAAGTTACGAAAGACTGACTGAGGAATTAAGGTGGATATTTCAGGTAGCATGTCCAACTCCGTGACTGAGGTGAAATGTGGTAGGCTGTTCCATGCATCCACCACCCTTTCTGTGAAAAAGAACTTCATCACATTACCCCTTAATTGGCCCCCATCTAATCTCATGCTGTGTCCTGTCCTGCAATTTTTCTTATATTGAAACATGTTACACTCTTTCACCTTGTCAATACCCTTTAGGTGTTTGAATGTTTCAATCATGTCACCTCTCCTCTCCTTTGCTGTAGGGTAATCTGCCCCCTTATATGTTTTCTGATGCAGACGACCCTACACCATTTTGGTTGCCTTTCTCTGGACTGCCTCAATTTGGTTAATGTCCTTGTGAAGGTATGAGCTGCAGTACTCCAGATGGACCAGTGTCTTCTGACTTGTGATACCCCTAAAGATACACCCTAACACCCCCTAGCCTTACCTACTGATTTAGTGGACTGCTTGGATGATTTCAGGTCATCTGTGATGATGATGATGCACAAGCCAGGCAGTCACAGGGAAGAAAAAGACTTGTGCATCATCAACTCCCCTCTCAGCGTACAGGTGGCTTGGTGGTTCTCTTCCCTATGTGCATGATCTTGCACATCTTTGCATTAAACCCCAGTTGCCATTCTTCAAACCATTTTACTAGTTTATCCATATCTCTGTTCATTCTGCCCACCCCATCTGGATCATACTGTGTTGCAGATCTTGGGTGTCATCTGCAAACGGACAAACTTTGCCCGCCAGTCCATCTGCAATGTCTGTGATTGAGGGAATGGGTGAATAGGAAATAAAAGTGTGGCTGGCTTATGAATTAGCACAGCTAACTGGACACAGAATCCAATGAGGTTACTTATATCTGCTGACCACATCACACACAAGTCAAAAACATAAAGGGTTCTATCTGTGAGCTGTGTGTATTATTTCATGAGACTGCATATTAAAATACAGTCAGGGTGGTGGGCTGATTGAGAGCTGCCTGTGTAATCCATCTCATTCATGGAGTACTGATTAAAATTACACAGGCCCGTAAGATTAATGGTGATTTGAATTAAATTATTCCACAACATGCTGGGTGACAATGAGAGTAGTAAAAAATAGCACACAAAGATTATAATTTCACAATACTTTATTCTGGCAGATAAAGACCACTTGGTCCGCCCACCATTTCCCAGTGGCTAAGCTGGCAGATCAGTTCTAACAGCATACACTTCTAACCCCTCCATTTCAGAACTGTCTTGCGCCTGTGTCCCTACATTCATTTTCACACCTGAACCTCAGGGAAGGCCATTCCATGCATCCACCACTCCTTCTATGAAAAATACTTCCTCATGTTGCCCTCAGTCACCCTCCTCTATCTCGAAATTGTGGTCTTTTTCACATTTTGTTCAGAAAGATGCTACCCTGTTGGACTTTGTTCCTTTAGGCATGAAAGTTTCTCTCATGTTTCCCAGTCAGGCTTCTCACACCTAGAGGTTATATTCAGGTCCTAAAGTCTCTGTCTCTTCATATTTTGCTGCAAACCATGCACCATATTAGTTGCCGCCTGGGCTGCCTCCATCCTGTCTTTATGTCCTTGCAGAGATCCCCAAACTGCACGAGTACTCAGGATGGGTCTCACCAGCTTTCTGTACATGGATAACAACTTCCTATTTTTATTGGTGAAGACACTGACTATCTCAAGATCCCCAGGTCTCCTTACCTTCCCACTGCCTTAGTCTCAGCATCCAGTTGTCTCCATGCTTATCAACATATTGTGTCACAGTTACTCAGCACATGAATAAATCCTGTAAGATGCTGGGTTACGGATGTCTTTAACTGTATTACAACATCCTGCTTTCTTACTTAAGTTCTTATCTTGTTCTTGCCATCAGTTTTTAAGAAGTACTAACACTAAATAATGGAACAGTATTTCTCTGTACAATAAAGGATACCCTTCCCATTGCCTTAGTCTCAGCATCCAGTTGTCTCCATGCTTATCAACATATTGCTGTCAGTTACTCAGCACATGAATAAATACAGAGAAAATCCCTGAAAGATGCTGGGTTACGGATGTCTTTAACTGTATTACAACACCCTGCTTTCTTACTTAAGTTCTTATCTTGTCTTGCAATCAGTTGACAGGCACAGATGATTGACTTGGCTGTGGCCTTTGGCAGGGGTTACAGTTAATATTGTGACGTTGCTCTGTTTGCAAGGCAAATACATTTAAAGTAATGTGACTGATATTGAAACCATGCATTAAGTAAAATTCTGCCTCCATTTCAAAAAGGGACATTGACTTGGATCAGTCTCTGAGATGGCAACTACTAAGAAGCTAGGATTTACCAATCAGGCAACTCTTTTCTTCATTTGGATTTGGAACAAACGACCATTAAGCCCATCAGAAAGTGGGAGCTCTCAAGTGTCTCTTGCATATTGGAAACGCACTGTCTAATCTTTTATTATCAGTCTTTTCTAAAACAACTGAATTATAGTCAGAAAACAGAGTCATGATTCTTATTTCATGTAAGAATGATTGTCTTTCTATCTTGTATTGTGCCTCCCACCACTCCATGTTTTCATATTATCATAGGTAGTTTGCACTTGTCATTAATGACATTAGTCTGAGCAATAAATACATTCAAGCATTGAATGCACTTATTGCTACAATTATTTCATGGCAGAAAATGAAAGGTTCATGTAGTTTCTGCACAGACTTAATCCTGCTGGTCATATGATCTATCTCACTAAAATATTCCATTACCACCTACTTCACCGCTTGCATGTCCCATTGTCTCAACCCCAGCAGTTTTGCAATACTGTTATTTGGGAAACAGCATTTGAGCAACACATAAAAAAAACACTTGTCTCATCTCTGCTTTCATTTTCCCATATGCATGAAGAACTTAACAATGCCTTTTGTATTTTTAGATTCAGGCATTGCAGCAGGCAGTGACAACAGAAGTACTGTTCAAGAAAGCTTCTCAAATGAAAACAGCAGTAATAGCATACTAGTGCAAATGTGCAAAATGAGAGTAGCAGTATGCCAGAGGAGGGCCTTTATGATATTGATAGAATCATTGGCACTTCACTCAATGATTCTGAGAAGTATAAATACCTCACTCAGCACTTCAGTCCATCAGCTACTTATATGTTTCCAAAGACAGTGATGATGCTAAACAACGATCCTTCCAACACAAATGGTGTATTGAATACCCTTGGCTAGTTTACAGTGAATCGTTGAGGGGTGGCTTGTGTAAGTTTTGTAGCTTGTTTGGCTACAGTGATAGCTTGGGCACTCTTGTCACTAAACCATTAACTAACTGGACAAAAGCAAAGGAGATTCTAAAAGAACACTGCAAGAAACTATATCACATGAATGCATTGGAAAAGGCTCAGAATTTTAAAATAACTATGGAAACCCAAGAAAAATCAGTGAGGAGCAAACTTGATGCTAGGTGTGCTGCAAGAATTGAACAAAACAGGAAAATATTAGGATCAATAATAGAAACTATACTTGTCTGTGGTCGCCAGAATATAGCTTTACGTGGCCATATTGAGAAAATAGATGATACCCACAATCCAGGAAACTTTATCTCCCTGTTAAAATTCAGGGTAAATGCTGGAGATACAAGTTTAGCTGAACATTTACAGTTCGTGGAGAAATGCACAATATCACTCGCCAGATATTCAAAATGAGTTGATAGAGATTATTGGGGATCAGATTCAAGACAATATAATTAAAGACATAAAAGATGCTGAGTACTACTCTATTCTTGGTGATGAAGTTACAGATGGGTAACGAGAAGTTTTGTCTCTGGTACTGCGATATATTGACAAAACTCAAAATATAAGAGAGGACTTCCTAGACTTTGTACCTTGTGAGAGAATAACTGGTGAGGCACTTTGCAAAGAACATATTACATAAATTGGTACATTGGAGTCTTGACATTCAAGCATGCCGAGGCCAAGGATATGATGGGGCCTCAAACATGTCCTCAAGCGTTCGAGGCACACAGGTTTAATTTGCCAGCAGAATGAATCCGCTGTTTACGTGCACTGTAATGCGATTGCCTCAATTTCCAGTATAGTGAACTCTTGTCAACACCCTGAACCGAACATCATGATGTGCTTAACCAGTGTTGTAACTTCTTCAATTTCTCACCCAAAAGAAATGAGCTTCTGTTGAAAGTAGTAGGGCGTAATTATCCTGAAGCTAAACGGGTGACATTGCAATCTCTTTGCAGAACAAGATGGGCAATGAGGCATACAGCATATGAGATATTTTATGATCTTTTTTCATGTATTCTCATTGCACTACATGTCATCAGTAATGGACAGCAATATGCTGATGAGTATGGAGAATGGAATTGGGATGCTGAGACTAAGACATTAGCAAATGGGATCCTTTATTCTATGGAGAATTTCCGTTACATTATTTGCTTCATCACAGTCATGAAGGTACTGAAGTTTGTGCAACCACTGAGTGTAAAACTGCAAAACAGTGCAATTGATATAATTAATGCTTACAACATGATTACCACAGTAGAGGACAGTATAAAGGTAGCTCGACAAGAAATTGAGACTCTCTTCCACAGCTGGTACACTGAGGCATGTAGTGTTTCAGAAAAGGTCAACATTCAACCTGAAATACCACGCACTGTTGGGAGACAGACTCACCGAAACAATACTCCTGCAAGTGATCCTGAAGAGTATTACAGGAGGGTGATTGCAATCAATGCTTGATTATCTCCTTGAGGCACTGGCTGTGAAATTTTCAAGAACACAGCAAGTTGTGGCTAAGTTAATGGGCCTTATTCCATCAGTGATTAAATGTAATGGTGGAAACATCAACCTAGATGAAGTTATCAATTTTATAAAAAGATATTCCTTCTCCTCAGGTTATAGATGTGGAACTGCTAACATGGAAAACTAAATGGCAAAACAATCAAACCCACCTGATACTGCTGTAGAAGCATTCAGAGCCTGTGATGCATCCTTTTTCCCAAATATATACACTTTACTCAAGATACTCATGAATTCCAGTCAGTAGTGCACAATGTGAGCTCTTTCAGTGCTCTTCGCAGGCTCAAAACTTATGTGAGAAGCACAATGGGAAATGAGAGAATGTCAGGCCTTGCCTTAATGCAGATTCATTATGGAGCTAAAGTAGACACTGATAAAGTGATTGAAAGGTTTGCAGCAAAACATCCAAGACGGATGTTGCTTGTGAATGTGATGTCACAGTAACAAAATGAGAACTAGAGTAAGAAAGCAGGGGGTCCATTTAAGTAATTTCTTCCTACCAGGCATCTTAAAATACTTTAGTGTATTTGCCATTTTGAAGCTGGGAATCCTTGTTTTGCATCAATCCAGACTTTAAATACAGAACTAGATTAGAGAAGATAAATCTGATAAAGAAACAAGAGAGCCTGGCAAATAACTATGTGAAGTTGTGGGTTATAGTTGTAGTGTGCATGTTACTTGTTATTCTTACACTCTGATGACACCCAGTTGTCAAATAATTCAATCTACCATCTGTATCTGTTCTACTGGTTTGATAATTTTAATCACATTGATAATTACAGAAAGCCAGCCTTGTCTTAATGCATATTCATGTGCCAAAAAGTGTAAATTGAGGAAGTTGAAGGTTTGCAACAAAACATCCAGGGCAGTGGTGGTTCTGTGATGCAGTAACAAATTAGAACTAGAGTAAGAAAGCTGTGATCCACTAATTTCTTCCAACTCAGCATGATTTTTCTGTTTATTTCCATACTACATGTTGTTATTTTGAAGCTGGGACCTTATTTTGTGTCATTCACAGACTGAAAAAACTCAACATGAGTACAGAAGATAACCTGATAAACAAACGAGTTCTAGGAAAATAACTATATGTGTTTGATGTGAAAGTAGTTAATGTAATGTTTGTAATTAACATTTAAAACACTCTTAACACCCAGTTGTCAAATGTGTCATTCACTGGTTGCATACTACTTTGATGGGAAAAGCTTGTATCCCATGTGTATCAATATGGCGATATATAGATACAGGCACTTTATATATGTTTTAAATATTTTTAATGCATTACTGTTTAATATGTGAGCTGCACACAAACAATAAACATTTAAAAAAAAAGTACCTGAGTATTATTTATTTTCCTTAAGAGTGGGGTCATGCATGTAAAAGAGGCAAAGGGAGGAAAAGAATTAATAGCAACCATACAAACTATGGACAGTTTTAAAAGGGAATACATGCAGGGAAAGGTGGAACATAAAGGGCAAGGCAATAGCTGAACAAATAAATTAAATTTGGGGAAATGAAAATTACTCTCCCCAAAAAAAAGTTTAGAAGGAGCACCTGGCTGAAATACTTGAGATTGCAGGGATGGATGAGAATGATGATTCGAATTTTGAACATTTTGTGACTCAACAATTATTGCCTAAAATGCACGAAAGTGCACCATTTAACACTTACATTTTCAAAATTTTCTGGGGGGGCATGCCCCCAGACCCCCCTAGAATTGTTTGGGAAACCCCCCACTACCAAATCCTGGCTACGCCCCTGAATAATGTGCTGCAGGACAGCAAGCAGCATGGGTTTGTGTCAGATAGACCATGTCAGGCCAATCTGATCAAGTTTTTTATCTGGGTCACTAAGGCAGTGGACAGAGGCCAAGTGGTGGATTTGTTCTACTTTGACTTAAGCAAAGCCTTCAATTCTATGCTGCACAGGAGGCTGCTAAAAAAAGGTGGAGGACTTAGTAGCAGAGAAGGGATTAGTCAGGTGGGTGGGAACCTGATTGGGGGAAGGCGGCAGAGGCTGATGGTTAAGAGGGTTAAATCTGGGGAAAGAGGGTCAAGAATTGGGTGTCGCAGGGATCTGTCTTAGGATCTGTCTTATTTAATATGCTCATTAGCAACACTGAGGAAGGTATCCAGTGTAGGATGTGTCTCTTTGCTGAGGACACAAAACACTGTGGCACGGTGGACAGTGAAGAGGAGGGGTGACGGAGCTTCAGAGGTCTCTAGAAAGGTTTGAGAGGAGGTCAGAGGCCTGTCAGTTGAGATTCAACACTAAAAAGTTCAAGGTGATGCACTTAGGGAATAAGAACCTGCGCACAGAGTATTGGATCGGAGGGGTCAAATGGGCCACTTCAGCAGAGGATAGAGATTTGGGAGTCCTCATCAGTGACTCACTTAAGCAAAACAGCCAGTTCAATTAGTCCTATAGCAAGGCATCTAGGATGTTGGGGTGTATAAGAAAGGGGGTTGGCAGTAGAGAGAGGGAGGTGATACTGCCCCTGTACAGATTGTTGATGAGGCTTCACCTGGAGTACAGTACCCAGTCCTCACCTGAGAAAGGACATTGACAGGACATTGATAGGCTTGAGTCTAAGCAGCAAAAAGGCCAGCAGGGCAGATCTTACAGGGAATGGCTGAAAGCCCTGAACATCTACTTGCTGGAAGCCAGATGGGAGAATGGGGACATGATAGAGACTTATTAGTTCCTAAGGGGCATAAGCAGGATAAATGGTAAGGCCCTGCTTGTTAGAAACAGAGATGCGGTCATGAGGAGACAGGCTTGGAGATTGATGGGGGGTAAATTCAGGAAGGATGTGAGGAAGTTTTTCTTCACTGAAAGGGTGCTGATACCTTGGAACAGATTACTTGTGGAGACTGTGGAAGCAGGAACATTAATGAGTTCTAACATGGATGGGACAAGGCCAGGGAACTCATAATCCCACTTGCAGGAACTGGGAAAGCAGAGCAAGTGGGAAGGGGGTGGGGTTAAATAACACACTGCGGCACATGACCCGGGAAGGGGGGTAAGGTGGTAACAACTATGGGCAGATGATGGGCCATTGGTCTCCTCCTCCTTCTATCAGATTATATGTTTCTTACTAGTACGGTTGTCACTCTTTACAGTGCTAGACTGGGGAAAGAACTTTAATGGAACATGAAGGTGTTGTGTATGCATCAATGGGATACATAATGGACTACAGTTATGTTTCTAGATTGCACAGATTCTTACTAGCTTTAATGGTATCAGGTTCATTTTTTTCACATCATTATATCTGAGCCAGAAATGGCAGTGACCAGGAGGATTAACTTGGTGCTTTTGTTTTTTGTTGCGGGAGATAAGATGGTCTATCCCATGTGTTTCTTGAAGTGATGTGCACCTGACAAGATCGCAGTCAGTAATTTCGTTATTGTATACACAGTTAGTAACTTATTCCTTTTATATGTCTCTATTGTTGATCCCAGTGTTAATAAAAGTTCAGTGGTTTACTTTTCATGCCAGTTTTATAATTTCTAATGTACAGTAGCTTTCTACTGCAGCTCCAGTTGAACTGCATACTTTAAAGATAATCAGATTGACTGTTAAGGTTTCTGTGACACAACATTTAGCCTAAAGACATTTGGCCAAACTAAATCTGGTAAACGATGTTTAGTCTATGATGACATTTGCTCTACTATGTTTTCAATTAACGACGTTTGGCCTAATGTATTTAGACTAAAATGAGTTGGAGGTATGTATGGTATAGTGCTGTCAGGAGTTTCTAATTGAAATAATAATTTCCTCGTGGCAAAGTGTGTTTTAGCTATTTAGGTAGACAGACAAGGTGTATCAGGGATCCATGACAGTCAGTTGACAATTTAGTTGTTGACTGATGTTACAGCGACTCCTTTATGTCAACCGCATTTGGAGTTGGCATAAAGGGAGTCACAGGAAACACTGATTTCTTCGGGGGCTTTGCCCCCTAAACTCCCCATGCGGAGAGCTCTGCCCCTGCACCCCTGCTACTAAAATAATCAACTCCGAGTTGTTTCAGGAAGGGAGTGCAATACCCCGAGAAAGCAATGCCGGGGTCCTGCGTCGACACTACAGTGACCTAGCACTGTTGTTGCTGTAGTGTTGGGCGATGTAAAAATGTTGCGGTAGCATTGGTATACTGCGAGGGATCATGCAATTTATGAGGAAGACACAGAAGCTATGGCTAAGAGTTTTACTTTTAGAAAGAGTAGTCGTGGTGGAGATGTGTTGGTGGATGTCAATGGCTACTCATACTTTTGTGTTGCGGCTAATGACTTTGTGTGCATGTGTTGTGCTGAACATACAGAGTTAGGTGAAATGAACCACAATGTCAAATGTCACAGTAATAATAATAATAATAAACTTTATTTTTAAGCGCCTTTCAAAATATCAAGGCACTTTACACTAATAAAAACATAGTTCCATAAAACAATGACCACAATTATATATAACACATCAGCTCCAAACACCAATAAGTCACTGATGCCACAAAAAAGTTTTAAGCGCCTGTTTAAATCCCCCCACGTAGGTGAATTGTTGGTATGCAAGAAGGATAGTTCCAGATGTTCTTAGCACAGAAGTTGTTAGGCTAAACATCGTGGAACCAAGGTCTCCAGAGGCTTCTGAGCATTTCATTTATACAAACCGGTAATGTTGGATCTTGAAGTCAATTGAAGATGGCCGATACATATATTTTGGATATAATTCTTTTGTATCCAATGTCTCGCAGCTCAATACGTTGGAAATGTTCATACACACTTATTGAAGCTGGCATCAAGGTGACTGGGCTAGTCCAGCTTATTTGGTTTTGTTTAACAGTAATAAATACAAATTCAGCAGGGTTAAGAGGTCTAGAGGTGGGAGTAAGGGCAAATGTAGAGTGTTGAATACTAATACAAGAATTTAGGGTAATAAAATGGATGATCTGAAAGCTATAACATCTGCAGGAGATTTGGCAATAGCAGCAATAACTGATAAAATGGATGGTCTGAAAGCTATGTCTGCAGAAGATTTGGCTATAGTAGCAGTAACAGAAGCATGGGCAAATCAGAACAGTCACTCAAACCTACATTTTGCTGGCTGTACTCTAGTTAGGAGGGCCAGGTAGAATGCCAAATAAGGGTGGGGGTAGCAGTTTATGTTAAAAAAGTCATAAGGGTCTTGGAGGACAATCAGGAAGGCATCTAGTCAGTACAGAACTATACTCAATTCATTGGAGACTTTGATCTCCCGGACATAGACTGGGATGTTCCAACAGTAGTAAGCCAAAACAATCTAATGTTCATAGAGGTTGCACAGGAATGCCTTCTCACACAATTTGTATGAGAGGCAAAGGATGGGTGGGTGAGATGGGGGAGGGGGCAATACTGGACCTGGTAATGTCCAACCAGGACATTATCAGGTACATATCAATTTAGGACTCACTTGGACAGAGTGATCACAACAGTATTAAATACAATGGTATACTGGATTCTCAGCAACAGAAATCCAGCAAGGTGGTCTCTGACTTTAGGAAGGCTGTCTTTAGCAGAATGATAGGAATAATTGAGAAATCATGTGAAGAACAAAAAGAACAAGAAAGGATGGAATGAGCGTGGAGGAAGACAACGAGAAAGAAAAGAGCTTTTAGGGTCTGCAAAGGGGAGAAAATGGGACCAACACGGAGGTGTGTAATAAAAAACCTATGGAAAAGCAAGCAGCTCAGCAGGAGGGCAAAAGCAAACACAGAGCTAAGGAGAGCAGAAAAAAACAAGAAAAATTATGAGTTTCTTCATATACATTTGGAAAAAAGACAAACAAAAAATGACATAGAGAGGATGAAAAGGGATGAAGGATGTGGAGGAGGAGGATGTGAGAAAAACTCACATTCACTGAGTACTTTTCTTGTGTGTTTACTGTGGAAGATTCAGGACCAGTACCGCACATTAAGAAAAAATTATATGGTACAGCTAGTCACAAATTAGAAATAGATTATATATCTAAAGAGAGAGTACTGAAAGGTCTGCAGATAAAGATTAGCAAGTGTTGAGGGCCAGACAGGATGCGCCCAAGGGTGCTGATGGAGACAAGGCAGGCTGTGGCAGTGCACTTTGCTGACATATATAATGAGTCACTAGCAACAGGTGAAGTGCTGACGGACTGGAGGGTCGCAAATGTGGTCCCCTTGCACGAGACAGGGAGAACCTGGAAAATTACCAGCCAGAGAGCTTGACAACAATAGTGGGCAGGCTGCTAGAGTCAATTATAAAAGAACAGAGGACTTACTTCCTAGAGGAAAACAGCCTAGTGGCCAGAAATCATAATTGGTTCACAAGAGACAGGTCATGGCAAATTAACTTGATTGATTTTTCAACTTTGCGACACTAATGGTGGACAGGGGTCAAGCAGTCGATGTGTTATACTTGGACTTTAGTAAGGCCTTTCATTCAGTGCCCATAGGAGATTCATACAGACCTTAATGGACTTGAGATGGGGGGGTAATTAGGTGAATGGGAATTGATTGACAGACTTTGAAAGAGGGACAGATACTTTTGACATATATTTATAGATATTAATATATATAGTGGCAAAGTAGTGCCACTATATTTAGGGTTGCGCTGGGGTTTCTGTTAAATCCCAAATTTTGCACTTTAATATCTTCACAACTGTTCAACAGATGTGCACAGAATTTTGCATGTATGGTCTCATGGGGTATATCTCTCGACGTGGTAAGTTTCATTCCAGTCGGCTATATGGATTCCGAGATGCAGATAGCAAAAAAAAGTATAATTTGCTGTTTTTTGCTGGTTTTTTTTGTCATCATCTTGTACCTAGATGGTTTGGAATTTTGGTCTGAAATTTTTGGGGCAGAAAGGGCTTAGAAACATAGAAGTTAATGGCAGATAAGGACTGCAAGGCCCATCCAGTCTGCCCATTTCTTTTTCTACCTTATAAATGTGCTATCGGCCTTTGCTCTGTCAATGGTCTATCTAGTCATACGCATCTGTATTGCTCCCTTATGCCTATCCCATGCCTGTTTGAAGCCCTGAACTGTATTCATAGCCACCACTTCCTGAGGTAGGCCGTTCCATGCATCCACCACCCTTTCTGTGAAAAAATATTTCCTCACATTCCCCCTTAATCGGCCTCCCTCTAATCTCATGCTGTGTCCTCTTGTCCTGCTATTTTTCTTATATTTAAACATGTTAGACTCTTTCACCTTGTTAATGCCCTTAAGGTGTTTGAATGTCTCAATCATATCACCTCTCTCCCTCCTTTGCTCAAGGGTATACATATTGAGCTCGATTAATCTGTCCTCATATGTCTTCTGATGCAGTTCCTGCACCATTTTGGTTGCCCTTCTCTGGACTGCCTCAATTTGGTTAATGTCCTTGTGAAGGTGTGGCCTCCAGTACTGCACGCAGTACTCCAGATGGAGCCTAACCAGTGTCTTGTAAGAGGATTATTACCTCTCTCTTACGACTTTGATACCCTACTTATACACCCTAACATCCCCTAGCCTTACCTACTGCTTTAGAGGTCTGCTTGGATGATTTCAGGTCATCAGTGATGATGATGCCCAAGTCTCTTTCTTCCTTTGTGACTGCCAGCAACTCCCCTCCCAGCCTATAGGTGGCTTCAGGGTTTCTCTTCCCTATGTGCATGATCTTGCACTTCTTTGCATTAAATCCCAGTTGCCACTCTTCTGACCATTTTGCTAGTTTATCCAGATCTCTTCTCATTCTGCCCACCCCATCTGGATCATCTACTCTGTTGCAGATCTTGGTGTCATCTGCAAACAGACAAGACTTACCCTCTAGTCCATCTGCAAGGTCACTAATGAAGATATTGAAGAGGACTGGCCCCAGGACTGATCCCTGAGGTACCCCACTTGTGACTTGCATCTCTTCTGACTGTATACCATTTACCACCACTCTGTTTTCTGCCCGTCAACCAGTTTGCCACCCAGTTGACTAACTTCTGACCCACCCTGAGCCTACCCAGCTTATTTTATTTATTTATTTATTTGCTTTTGTTGACCAGGTGGGTACACTAGACATAGAAATGCCTATTTTCAGGTACGACCCGGGAGGATACAAGTGACATACAAAACATCAGTGTGACGCAGCACACATAAACCATACAGCAAAATAGTTATTTATCAATCTTCTATGTGGAACAGTGTCAAAAGCTTTGCTGAAGTCAAGGTAGGCGACATCAACTGCTCCCCCTTGGTCCACCACTCTGGTTACCCAGTCAAAGAAATCTATGAGATTAGTTTGACAGGACCTTCCTTTTGTAAACCCATGCTGTCTTGGATCCTGTGCCCCTATGGATTCTAGGTGTTGCACTATCCTTTCCTTAAGAAGTGCCTCCATAATCTTGCCCACTACTGAGGTAAGACTGACTGGTCTGTAGTTCCCTGCCTCCTCCCTGCTACCACTTTTGTGGAGCGGGATCACATGAGCCCTTCTCCAGTCTTCTGGGACCTCTCCTGTGCTCAGAGACTCACTAAACAATTCTGCTAACGGCTCTGCTAGTTCCACCCTTAGCTCCTTAAGTATCCTGGGATGTATGCCATCAGGTCCCATTGCCTTATCCACCCTGAGTTTAGCGAGCTCTTGTAGGACCCTTTCTTTTGTGAAGGGAGTAGTGCTCACCTCCTTCCCCCCTATGTCCATGGTGCTGAGCTGTGGGCCCTGCCCTACCTTCTCTTCAGTAAATACTGAGCAAAAGTATCTATTTAGGATAGTTTCTTTTACAGGGTCCTCCTCCTCATATGTCCCCCTTTTCTCCATTGAGCTTAGCAATACCCCTCTGGACTTTCTCCTTTCACTAATGTATCTATAGAAAGTCTTGTCACCTTCTTTTACTGTTCATGCTAGTGTTTCCTCAGTTTGGGACTTTGCCTGCCTTACTACCTTCCCTGCTTCCCTTAGGGCAGTTTGGTATGCCTCCCTATCTTCATCCCACTGTGTTCCCTTATATTTCCTGAAGGCCAGCCTTTTGGCTCTGACCTTTTCTACAGTATTTGAGAACCAAAGTGGTTTCCTTCTTCTTTGCACTTCCTTTTCTGTCTAACACAATGGATGTTGCTTCAAGTATTGCATCCTTAATGCTTGCCCACTTTGCCTGTATCCCTCACCTGTGTTTCTTTTGCCAGGGCTAGCTTAACTCTGTTGGCCATCTTATCAAAGTCAGCTCCACTGAAGTCCCATATTTTTGCCTTGGAATGGGATGATTTAGATGTAGTAGCCAAATTGAACCATACCGTGTGATGGTCACTGGCCCCAGGTGTCCTTCTACCTGGAGATCTGTGATCCCTTCCTGTTAGTCAATACTAGATCTAGGATAGCCCTGTCTCTTGTGGGTTGTTGTACCAGTTGTTTGAGGCCCTCCCCCTGCAGGGAATCCACCATGTGTCTAGTTCTGGCAGATGTTCCTGCTGGTATTGACCAATCTGTATCCGGTATGTTGAAGTCTCCCATTATCAGAACCTCCCCTTTAGCTGCCATGTTTTGTATATCTTCTAACAGTAATGTGTCTATGTCCTCCCCCTGGTCTGGGGGCCTGTAGACAATCCCGGTTCTTATGGCTGTCCCATTTCCTGTTTCCAGCGTGACCCACAGTTCTTCTGGCTCTTATGTGTATTCTGAATTTCTGTAGCTTTGATATTTTCATTGACATACAGGGCCACTCCACCCCCTTTGCACCTCGGTCTCTTCTGAACAATACATAGCCAGGTACTGAAGTCTCCCAAGTGTGGTTACTGGTAAACCATGTCTCACTAATTGCTACTATGTCCAGTTTAGCCTCTGACATCATTGCCTGCAGGTATGGGATCTTATTTCCCAGGCTGTGAGCATTTGTGTACATGATTTTCCATTGGCCAGATTTCGGTGTGTTAGTTGTTGGGTGAGGTTTGGCATTTCCCCTGTGCTTCGTATGGGGAGACGGACCCTTTTCTTACCTGGTGATGCAAATGAACTGCAAACATGCTGAATCTCGTTTGACACTAGCTGAGGGGAGTGTTCTTCCCATTCGGACGAGGTGCTGCACCCTCTCCCCATTTGCTAGTTTAAATATTCTGCAAAGACATCAAACTTCTGCTCCAATGCACTGACTCTCCTTAGTCAGATGCAGTCCATCAAATTTAAAGAACTTTCGCTCCCAGAACTGTTGCCAGTTCCCTACAAATCTGTGTCCTTTTTCCTGGCACCAGCCCTTGAGCCACATGTTTAGCTCCCCTATCTCCCCTTCTCTGACCTTCCGTCCATCTGTCCCCCTCTCCCAGACTGGCAGGATCTCAGAGAAGGAGATGCCAGATGAAATGGATGATAGTTTGTCACCCAGCCTGGTCATGTGTTCCTTGGTCTCCACAACTGACCGGCTGGCGAGATCATTAGTCCCTATGTGTACCAGGACGTCAATGTTTTCTCCTGCTTTGTGAACAATTTCAGCAATGCTGTCAGTGTCTCTCCACGCTGATGTACCTGGGAGACATCTGACCATTACCCCTGGCTGGAGATGGGTATCAACTCCTTGAATCATGGAGTCTCCTATGATCAGAAGTTTTTTTGATTTCCTTCTTGCTTTTTTTGTTTTGGTTCCTGATTTGGGTGAGTTTTGTTGTGCTAGCTCCTGTGCTGCAGTGTCCTGCTCTGCAGTGTCCTCTGCCCCTTTGTTTGATTTCAGAGATAGAGGCAGATACCTGTTTGTAGTGTTTATATGGTTTTTGGAGGTAATATGTTGGAGAGCAGAGAGTGATGGGGCACCCGATTTGCCCCTCCTAACCACCTGCCAACCTCCTGGACCAACTACCCTCCATGTCGAGGTTTTTCTGTTGGATGTTGGGGAAATGGTGGGTGGTTCTTATAATGTATTTCCTCTTGAATATGAAATTTGAGGTGCGCAATCTCTGCCCATGCTGCCCGGAGCTGAGCCCTAAGATCTCCAATGGCCCAACATGTAGGACAGTGTCCTAAATCCTGTAAAACTGCCCTTCTGAAAATTGTTCCACAGTACCTGCAGTTAATGATATCCATTCCAGATAAGTTGCTGGGTTTATAACCTAGTCAGAGTAATTAGAAGGAAGAAAATGCAAGTAATGGTTTGATTTTGTGTTTTGTTTTTGTATAACTTGTTATACCAAGTTAAATTACTAGTGCCCCTGTAAATGAGCTCACCTTGTGGATGCCCCACTGATCCGCCCCTTCCTGCTCTGCCACAGGAAATGACACAACTGTGGTACCCTATAAAAGGAGTGTAGTGTGGGGTGGTTGGGGATGGGGGTGGGTGGCTGGGTCCGTCCCCTGCCGATAAAGAACAACCACAGACGAAAGAACAAAGAGGTAAGAGCAGAAACAATCAGTCAACAACAAATGCAGTAACCCTGAAAGCTTATCCTAATGTTAGATAAAACTGTAAAACCTGTAAAGCACCACCTGTAATAATTTCAGATCAGATATACCCTGTAAGAAACACTTTGCTACAGAGAAAAATAAAGCAGTAACAGAAGATATACCTTGCAAAAGACAATTGGAATCGAAGATTACAGCAGTAATCTGTTAGCACACACCTGTAGGCACACCTTGTAATAATGCAGAAGAAGGTATACCAGCAACAACAATTTGAATCAGAGAAAATAAAGCAATGAAATGTTAGCAACAAACAGTAGCAATCCTTGTGAGTACAAAATAAAAACAACAACACACAGTAAATCTGCTTAGCTAAAAGAAGTCTTAATCCTTTTCCCTTGCTCTGGTAAGGTTCTCTACTCTGCCTTTCAAGCAATCTTAGAAGGAAAGAGCTCAGGTGAAGCTAGGTGCCTTGGCCAGCAAACCAAGTCTTGGCCCACAGATGTGCCTTTCACGTGTTTGGTGAAACAATATTAATCCATTCCAAAATTTTGGTTTCTAAGCATGTTCAGTACAGTCTTTTGAATAGATGTTTGGAACAAAAAAAGAATTTGGTCCGTATGAAAAAGGATCTTCAATCATTTGGGGCCAATCCTTTTCCATGAGGGAAAAATCCTTTTTCATTTGTCACCATCTTGTTTTCCATTTTCTCTCAAAAAAAAAAAAAAAATTCAAAAAAACGCCACAAAAATGACATTCTGCAGAGAGACAAAGACATGTATCTTGCTCATCGGGGCACCAGTAGATGGATTCTGCAGTTAACTGTTGAAAAATTGACCTCAAAATGTGTTTTTTTTTTTTACTTTGTAAATCCTGTTTCATGACTCGCTTCCGCTTTTTCTGTATTGGCTTTCTTGTTCAAACGAAAAAGGATTCCTTCATACTGAAAAAAGATTTTCGACTTCATTTTTTTTTGTGTGTGTGTTTTTTCATTTGAATGAAAAAGAATCCCTTCATATGGAAAATGATTTAGGACTCATTTTTTTTCCACTTTTTCCATATGACCTTTTTCGTTGAAACAAAAAATGATTCGCTCATATGGAAAAACATTTTGGGCTTAGTTTTTGGGGGGGATTCTTTTTTTGTTTGAAGGGATCCTTTTTTGATTGATATGGAAAAGGATTCCTGCAAATGAATAAAGGACTTTGCAAGCCATCCCTGTAATTATATGAATTTTCCCTGGTGTCTACTGGCACCCACCATCCGCCGATCACTGTTCCCATAAGTTTTTAAAATATTTCCCTGGTATCTAGTGGTGCTCCCCACCCTCTGATTGACAGCCCCGGATTTTTAATATTTTTCTCTGGTGTCTAGTAGTGCCCCCCCCCACCCTCCGATCGCCATCCCTGTAATTATGGTATTTTTCCCTGGTGTCTTGTGGCACCTTTCACCTTCCAATTATCATCCCCGACTGAAATAAAAAAAATGATCCCTTGATGTCTTTTTTTCTAACCAGTAAAAAAGAAACTGGTCCCTCACCAATCCCCCAGCCCCCCCCGACCTCACACTTAGCACCCCCTCACACACACCCTCACTCACCTGAACAGGTCCCAGGGTGAGATCCACTCTGCTATGGAAGGCACATCTTGCTGCTGGAACTGCCGACTGCAATATGAGAAACTAAGGTAAGTGCAGTTCAATGTATTTCAATGGGGTTTTCAACTGCATAACTTTGCCATTTTTGCATATTTTTACACAACATTTTGAATATGGCCTTATTGAGACCCCCACCTCATGAACAATGGCTCTGGAATTACACAAATCGAGCACGAAAGGCAATTTCGCACTTGCTTGGCAAAATCACCTTTCCAGCAGGATCTGAACATTTTCATCACCCTTGTTCATGAGCTGGGTCATAAGAAGGGTATGTTGAATATTTGGGGTCAAAATATGTGAAAAATGGCAAAGTTATGTGCATCCGTTGAAATTTTACTACACTCGCTTGTAACTTTAGTCATTTTACATATTTTGAAACCAAATTTTCAAAATAGGCATTTTTACACCACCTCATGAACTTGATACCTATCATTTTTCAAATCCTGCCCAAACTATATTTTTGCATTTGTGGTGTGACATGATGTTGCGGTGATGCAGAATCATGTTATGGCAGGGATTTTAAAAATTTCAGTACCACGTACATGAGGTGGGGTACAAACAAGGCTATTCTGACAATTTGGTTGCTTTGTGCTCCAAATGGAAGTGCAGGGCCTGAGCCTTGAGCTTCCACAGCAACATACATATATGCATCTATGGATGGATGGAAGAGTAGGGCCCGGAGGGCACTGCGCTCTGACAGGTAAATAAGGATATGATTATACTGTTTAAAAAAGTAAGGAAATTATTTGCAAAAAATTGTGTTAATGCAACATTTAGGGTTCAGGCTAAAGCAAAAAAGCAGGGAAATGTGGTTTTAGGGTTTCCAACCCTAAACCCTACCCCCACCCCTAAAATAAGTCAGGGGTGCAGTCTTCATTGGGGTTGTCAATGCTAAAGCTCACCCCATTAGGTGTGTATGTTTCTAGAGTGTATAGAATGGGGTGAGCTTTAGGGTTGACAATGCCAAAGAAGACTGCACCCCAATTTGTTTTAGGGGGTGGTGGGGTGGGTTTTAGGGTTGGAAACCCTAAAACCACATTTCCCTACTTTTTTTGCTTTGGTCAGAACCCTAAATGTTGCATTAATGCATTTTTTGAAAATAATATGTACAGTGGGCGGGATATTCAGAATGCGCCAGGTAGGGGTGCAAGTCTGGGTGCAGCGCAACTGGGATGCGCAAGGGCATGGTCTGGCTGATATTCAATGGTGCTGCCGCCATGGCTCAGCACTGCTGAATATGGCACTGTGGCTGCCCACATTTTGCATGGTGCAGTGGCACTGTGCCAATGCAAGTGACAAGAGAGAAGCAGGGGGATGTGCCAGAATAATCACGGTTGCGCTAGGTGCAAGACCCGCGATATTCAGCACTGGGTATGCAAATGGGACCATTATGCATGCCAGGTGCAAATGGGTCCATCTGCATGTCATTATGGCCCCATTTGCATGCAGGTGTGCTGAGCCTTGGCGACTTGTGCCTGGCGCCCTGCCAAGCTGCAGCCGTTGGGGACTGATGCCCCCTGCCCCTCGGCAGCAATGTGCCCCAACGCCTGATCATGGGCTTAGTAAAATAAAATACACCCTGGTGATCCAGTGGACCTGCTCCCCTGCCTGATCGTGGGCTGAAATAAATAATTCTAATCCCTGGTGGTCCAGTGGACCCGACCCCAGCCTGATCGCGGGCTCTGAAAAACAAAACATATTCCCTGGTGGTCCCAGTGGACCCGAACCCCAGCCCGATCGCGGGCTCCGTATATTAAACTATCCCTGGTGGTCCAGCAGTACCCTCCCACCTGCCCACTCAGACTTGCCACCCCCCAGTCAGTGGCAGGCAGCAGCTCCTCACCCGCAAGCCACATATCGGGACTGTGTAGTACAGTACAGTCTGCATGTCCATTGGCCCACGCAGAGAACCAATGGGTGTACAGCCGTACTGTACGCTGTCAGTCGGCGGGCGATCCAGGTGGCTTGCGGGTGGGGAGCTGCCGCCCGCCGCTGACCAGGGGGTGCGGGGTGGCGGATCTGAGTGAGGGGGTGGGGAGGAGGGTACCGCTGGACCACTAGGGATAGTTTAATATACTGAGCCCGCGATCGGGCTGGGGTTTGGGTCCACTGGATCACCAGGGAATACGTTTTGTTTACAGAGCCCGTGATCGGGCTGGAGTCAGGTCCACTGGACCACCAGGGATTAGAATTATTTATTTCAGCCCGTGATCGGGCAGGGGAGCAGGTCCACTAGACCACCAGGGATTAGATTTATTTATTTAAGCCCGCGATCGAGCAGGGGAGCAGGTCCACTGGACCACCATGGATTAGATATATTTATTTAAGCCCACAATCGGGCAGGGGAACAGGTCCACTGGACCACCAGGGACGTTTAAGATATACAAAGCCCATGGGTGTGGGGGGGGGCCTCTGATGCCCGGCCTGTGTTTGGGGAGGTCGGGTGGCCACCCACAGCAGGCAGCTGCTGTGTTGTGCCCAGCAATACGGCGGCCGGCCTGTGGGTGTCCCCTGACTTGTTCCCTTTTTTCAGACACATCTTTGCTCCCCCCTGTGCGGCACAAGGCAGGTGTGTGTCTGCATATGCACCGCACATCCCGGGCTGAATATCAGGATGTGCCGCACATGCATGGGCTCGCCCCCGCACTTGCACCACGTACATTACTGGTGTGCCCTGGCGCATCGGGATTTGCGCAGTACAACATCCTCCTTTGAATATCACACCGGGGCACATCAGTGGGTTGCGCCATGCGCAACCCCTTTGAATATCCTGCCCAGTATGTATATCTAAGTGACATCACAGTGTATTTCCACTTGCAATGAGGCAGGACTTTCATAATCCACTCTTGTCTTTTCCCCCTACTGCGTTATGGTCCTACCCACTCACAAATGAAGATAAATTGCATATTTTGAGGTCAGGACTTGCGTTTCCCTATTGAGCAAAATTTATTTATCACTACTGCTGTGTTGTATGAAACAGCTTTTATAATTAGTGGCAGTTGCATGCACTTTTGTAACACCCCTGAGGTCACACATCAACTGGGCATAATGTATTCATCATGCAGATATATATGTTAGGGTGGTGCTAGCCTGTTTCCTTGTTTTTTTTATCACTTAGAGTTTTGTTTAATGGGTTCAGTATATGCACGAGTCACACTCTGCCTGTTAGTGTAGTTTCTTGTAGTGATGCCACTCTGTGCCCCTAACATGTTGGTAGAATTTATGGACTCTGTTTGCCCCCACTCATTTGTTTTAAATGCCATAAAAGGGGCTCTGAGTGACCAGGAAGGCAAAGCAAAAAGTGTGTCATGTACAGTTGCCCCGGAAATGAGGTTTTTTTTTTAAGCCCCCTCTCCTCTGTCGTGGTGGATCTTTCTTCGGGGAATCCCTAGACTGTGCTTCTCCTAGTCCCTCCCTGGGTACCTACCATGGTGTCGCTCGGACCTCACCTCCATGCTGCCTCGGCCTACCCCAGGCGGGAGGAGGGGTACCTATTTACCCTCCAGTCCATTAGTGTCGTCAGGGAGGTCCATCTATGCATCCATTGGTAGCCCAGTTATGGGTTGTCTGGGGCAGTCGGGTCCCGTCTCCGTCCTCCACGACAGGTTCCTTTTTTCCATTTTTCTGTCCCCTCCCCCAGGACGTGAGCACGCTAAGGAGATCTAGGTGCGACGCACGTCAAGACGTGCATACGCTCTGATCTCCGGCCCACGTCCTCCCTCCCATCTGTATGCAGTCCCACTGCACCTCCACCCGTGGTCACCCAGGTGGCGGTAGAGCCGCAGGACAAGCATCCCCTCCCTCCCAGAGGAGGAGAGCAGCGCTGGGCGCCAATCCTCCTCTCTCTCAAGCCGACCTCCAGCTGCCCGAGTCCATTCCCGAACCCGGGCCGCTGGCGGGAAATGAGGTTTAATGGGCTTTTCTGTAACCTACTGTATTGTTTTTAATTTTAATGAAACATTTTGCTCCCACAGGACCTAATATACACAGATAGATGGATGGATGGAGAGATAGCTGGATGGAGACATAGCTGGATGGAGAGATAAGTAGATAGATAGATAGGTAGATAGATAGATAGATAGATAGATAGATAGATAGATAGATAGATAGATAGATAGATAGAGGGGTGTGGATATGGTACACTATCCACACTCTAGCAATTCCACTGGAAGGGCGATGATTGGCTGGAATGTCTACAAGCTAAGCTCCTCCCACCACCCTGGCAGATATATCCTCTGACTCTGCCCCATGACATCATATTTTTATTTCCGCTGGAAGAACAGGTCACCTCCTTCATGCTTCACTTAGGATTTTCTCTGTGCCATTGGCAAATCATTATTTAGAAGGTTTTGAAGTCTTTAATATTGTTAGCAGTTTCCTTGACTTCATCTTTTCTCTATGATGGAACACAAAAAGCCAGGATTTAAGTTTTACATTCGGTGCCACCACAAAATGACAGTCACCAACCTGCATGACATGTGTGTGTACTGTCTGGGTGGGCAACACGACATGGTTGGGTGTGTACTTTGTCTGTCTATGCTCCCCAAGTCCCTTGAGGACAGGAAGTTCCAGCTCGTGATGGGCTGGCCTTTGGAATGGAATCCGAAGGACCATTCAAGGAGTGGCAAAAAGGCTTCAGCGGCTACTGGGTCTGCAGCTCAGATAGCTCAGCTTGTTGCCCTTGAAGTGGCGGCAGCCATGGCAGGCACTTCCTCAGCCTTGGCGCGGTTCCTGGTTGGGTCCAGCATCAAAACCACTATGGTTCTCAAAGGAAGTGGCAGTGAAGGTTCAAGAGAAAAAGAAAGCATTCAGGAAGTACAAGCAATCGCAGAAGGAGCAGGACAGAGAACTGTATCAGTTAAAGCAAAAGGAGGCTGGGAAGGCAGTCAGAACAGCAAAGGCCCAAACCGAGGAAAAGATAGCCAACTCAGTTAAGAAGGGGGATAAAACCTTTTATAGGTACATCAGGGAGCAAAGGAAGACCAAGGAGGGATAGTGAGGCTTAATAAAGGGAGGGAGGGAGGGTGGCAGAGGAGACTGTGAAAAGGCAGAGATACTAAACAAATATTTTGCTCAGTATTTACAAATGAAGAGGGGAGGTACATAAAACAAACAGTAGTAACACTCTGGATACAGAAGTTGATACCAGCCCATTTACAGAAGAAAGGGTTCTGAAAGAACTCTTAAAACTGAAGGTGGACAAAGCAATGGTGCCTGATGGGATTCATCCCAGAATTCTAAAGAGCTAAGGGTAGAACTAGTGACACCACTGACTACCCTTTTAACAAATCATGGGAGGATGGGTGGTACCCGAGGACTGGAGGAGGGCAGATGTGATTCCCTTCACAAAAGTGGGAGCAAGACAGAAGCAGGAAACTACAGACCTGTTAGTTTAACCTCAGTGATAGGAAAATGATGGAATCACTCTGAAGGAAAGAATTGTCGAGTATCTAGAGGCTAGAGGGGCACAGGACCCTAGGCAGCATGGATTCACAGCGGAAGGTCATGCCAGACAAATCTGATAGATTTCTTTGACTGGGTGACCAAAGTAGTAGATCAGGAGGGCTGTGACATGGCCTACCTAGACTTTAGCAAGGCATTTGACACAGTCCCACACAAAAGATTAATATACAAGTTAGCCAGCCTGGGAGTGGGTCCCAAGATGACAGCCTGGGTAAAGAATTGGCTGGAGAATAGGACACAGAGAGTAGTAGTAAATGGAGACCACTCAGAAGAAAGGAGGGTTACTAGTGGGCACCGTGAGGGTTCAGTATTAGGACTGGTCCTCTTCAATGTCTTTATGTTTACATTGGGAAGGACTGGAAGAAGTATGTCTCTTTGCAGATGACACTAAGATCTGCAACAGAGTTGATGCACAGGGTGGGGTGGAAAGGATGAGAAGGACTTGGCAAGGTTAGAGGAATGGTCAAATGTATGGCAGCTTAGATTCAATGCTAAGAAGTGTAAGGTAATGCACCTGGGAGACAAAACCCAGGGAAGAGTACACAATGGGGTGAGAACTAACAACAACAAAAATGGAAAGGGACCTGGGGTAGTCATATCAGATGACCCAAAGGTGGGCAAGCAATGGAGAGGGCAGCAAGGAGGGCTGGGGGATAATGGGATGCATAGGGAGAGGCATCACCAGTAGAAAACAGGAAGTTATTATCCCTCTGTACAGACAGCTGGTGAGACCCCATCTGGAGTACTGTGTGCAGTTCTGGAGACCCAACCGAAAAACATAGACAGGGTGGAAGCTGTCCAGAGGAGGGTAACTAAAATGGTGCAGGGTCTGCACCGAAGACATAATGAAGAGAGACTTAAGGAGCTTAATATGTATAGCCTCGGAGGAAAGGAGGAGAGGGGGGACATGATAGAAACTTTGGCACCTCAAGGAATCAACAAAGTCCAAGAGGGTAGCATCTTTCAAAAAAGAGGTGTGCAAGAACAAGAGGGCACAATTTGAAGATGGGGGCGGCTCCAGAGGTAATTTAAGGAAGTATTTTTCACAGAGAGGGTTGTGAATGCATGGAACATCCTCCGGAGGAGGTGTGGAGTCAAAATCAGTGGTGGAATTCAAGAATGCATGGGACAGTCATAAGGCAATTCTGGGGGGTGGGGGTAAGAAGAAGTAGGCTGCTGGTTAACTAGGATCTGCAGCTTATCCAGTAGGTAGGGAAATGGGCAGACTGGGTGGGCCAAGCGGTCCTTATTTGCCGTCAAATTCTATGTTTCTATGCAGTGGCCTTCACGGGCCAGTTCTGTGAACTGT
The DNA here is from genome assembly GCA_016271365.2 of Neoceratodus forsteri. Lineage (NCBI taxonomy): Eukaryota > Metazoa > Chordata > Ceratodontiformes > Ceratodontidae > Neoceratodus > Neoceratodus forsteri. Next base: position 483,952,972 of record CM028138.1, on the reverse strand, counting down.
GCTGGTCCCTCCAGACCATGGGGGAGAGCCCGGCCCTCCATGTCTCCAAGTTGAAAACTAAGTCTATGAAGTCAAAGAAGTCTTCTCATCACTGTTGCCAGTCATGGTATGAGGAGAGAGCTCAGTCCTCCTGGTCTTTTGACTCACTTGACTGCTTGGCAGAGGTCGATCGCCCCTTGGTTGAGGGGCAGGTCAGGCAGATCGAGGGATCTTTAGCCTTGCTGACGAGTCAAGTCGATCTTGACACCAGTCGACCAGTCAGCTGAGATTATTCTCAACCCAATCAATTCATTGTCGGACGAGGCCAAAGAATCGTTCTTGCAGACCTCGGCACTCCCAGTACTCACCCAGGAGGACATGGTTTGAGCAGTGTCCCCGGTCAGCCCTGTTTGGGAAAGCCTCCAGCCGAGGCCAGGTCTTCCTTGCCCATGCTATTGAATGTAGGCCAGCACATGATTTATGACCAGTTGCAGGATGACCCTGCCTGCAGTTTGGTTGAGGTCATGGTCATGGTCGAGGCATTCATGGTCTTGATCCCACTCTACCAGAAGGCGCTGCCATCGGCACTTCTTGTCCTCATCATTCCCCGTTGAGGAGAAGCACCACCATAAAATGCGCTGGTGCGACGGGAAGCTCCTATGGCAGCAATGAGCCATTGCAGGGCAGGGCTGTACCCCAAGGTCCCATACTCCCCTGCCACCCATCAGTGGTTACCCTACCAGCTCAGGTTCCACAGGTGCCACCAACACCCGCTCCTCCTCCAATCACAGTAGAGCCACCACTTCTGACAGCCATCGATTGGCGCACCATTCAAAGAGGCTGGCAGTTCGGCCTTGACTTGCCAGGCTGGTTGTCGATGAGGATCACCCTGGGCAAGCAGTTCCAGGAGATCCGTGGTGATTTATGGCTAAAGGCCATCTTCGAGGAGTCCTTGATTGTCTCAGACCAAGAGTCCATGGCCTCCTCTGGGGCTCCGCTTTTTGACCGGGACCCAGTCTAGGAGCCTTCCACCAACCAGGGGCTAGTGTTATTCAGGGTGCTACTTCACTTTGTATCTGAGTCCACAGGTGTCCAGTTAGAAGCAGTCCAGAAGAGGACCATGTACCCTCTTATGGACATCCTGGACTGGGACGCATCTCCAGGGGTCATCTTGGGACCAGCCCTGGAACTTTGGCAGCATCTAGCATCCTGTCCGACACCCTCAGCCCATATGGTCCGCCAGTATGCAGTCCCTACAGGCTCTCTCTCTCTCTCTCTCTCTCAGGGTTCTTGGACCTCCCCTCCATGGAGGGGCTGGTTACTCACTCAGTGTTCCATAAGTCTGGACACTAGAGGAACATAGGCAAGCCTCCAGACAAGGAGCCCCGTAAGGTTGACCATGCTGCAAAAAAGGTGTATGCTGTGGCTACCTTGTGTCTCTGGCAGGCTAGCTATGCCATTATGAGGTTCAGTTATGGCCATGCCATGATGTGAATATGTGATATGGTCCTCCTCCAGCTCCACCTTGAGCAGAGGGTGATGGTGGAGCTTATCCGAGACCACAGTCAGTTACTGGCTAAACACCAGCTTCAGACAGCATTGGATATGGGTGACTCGTGTGCCTGTGCAGTGGCAACAGCTGTCTCTATGTGCCACAGATCCTGGCTGTGCTTGTCCACCTTCACAGTGGACACCCAACAGAGGCTAGTAGATGTCCCCTTTCTGGGCACCGACCTCTTTAGCCCTGGCATGGAAGGACATCTCATGAAGATCAAGAAGGCCAATGCGACCCTGGACTCGGTGACTTCACCCAGAAGGACCTGAAGAAAAAGCAGAAGAAACCAGCCTTTCAGTACTGGTCCTTTCAGTCACCACCTCCCTGGCAGCAGTCCCAGCAGGGGCAATTCCAGACCTGGTGCCCCAAGAAATCCAGGGGCCAAGGTCCAAACAAAGGGGGGGGTGGGCAGAGGTAATGGTGCCCCTCCAGCAGCAGCCACCAGTGGCCTTGCCCAGAGATGTTGCGGGTGTCATCCCTCCACTGGTCCAGTCCCCAACTGCTCCTTCTGTTGGAGGCGTGCTGCATCTCTTCTTGCCATGTTGTTTGCATCTAGCACCCACTTGTCCATTGTGATAGTCAGTGGGCAGAGGACTGTCTCTTGAGTTTGACGCCCTACTGCCTCCACGCACCTTGATTCTGTGGGGGTTGTCTCAGGAGATGCTGTCCACCCTCTGGGAGGACATCACTCAGCTTCTTGCAAAACGAGCCATAGCCCATGTTCTGGACACATGCGCCAGTCAGGGTTACATGTCCAGGTACTTCCTGGTCACAGAATGGATGTGGGGGAGGGGGGGCTGGCGCCCTTACTGGATCTTCAAATCTCAACCAGTACATACAGAAGCGCAACTTCTAGACGGTCACTTTGAGCCATATTATACCATCTCTGAAGCAGGGCATGTGGTTCTGTTCCCTGAACTTTCAGGACAACGCTCTTTCACATCCTCATCCACAGGTCCCACCACCGGTACCACTGGTTCTGAGCGAAGGGGATCCTATACCAGTTCCAGGTCATACTGTTTGACTTCTCCTCAGCTCTGAGGACCTTTGCCAAGTGCATGGTAGTGGTGGCGGCCCACATGTGTTGCTTCGGGGTCAGAGTTTACCCCTACTTGGATGACTGGCTGATTGACAGTCCATCCACAGAAGCTGTGGCGAGATCCACAGCTCTGGCTCTCCAGACCTGCAGGAACTTGGGCCTTTTGGGCAACCCGGACAAGTCCAAAGTGGTACCAAAGCAGGTAATAATAATAATAATAATAATAATCTTATTTATAAGGCACCTTTCGATTACCAAGGCGCCGTACATAAATAACAAATCAGAACAATAAAAGAAAGAATCATTAAAACATACAATTAAAACAAAACAGTCATAACAGTCAATGTTCTAAAAATGCAGTTTCCCATAAAAAAGTCTTCAGACCTCTCTTAAAGCCCTCCACAGAAGTGCACTCCTGCAACCGACGGGGTAGAGAGTTCCAAAGGGTGGGGGCTACATACGCAAATGCCCGAGCACCCGAAGATTTCAAATTTACCCTTGAAACCTCTAGCAACCCCTCGTCGGCCGAGCGGAGTGATCAATTCGGTGATAAGGAACCAGAAGTTCTTTCAGATAGCCTGCCCATATCGTAGAGAGCTTTGAAAGTCAGCAAGCTGACAAAGGTGATCCGCCACCAAATTGGCAGCCAGTGCAGTTTGCGTAGCACCGGAGTAATGTGACAGGATCTGCTAGAACCCATCAAAAGCTGGGCTGCAGCGTTCTGCACTAGCTGCAGGTGACGGATTTCAACTCCAGAAAGCCCTAGGTAAAGGGAGTTGCAATAATCCAAGCGTGAGGACATGAAGGCATGAACTAACGTTGGTAGGTCGGCAGACGGAACAAGATGCCGGATCCTGGCGATGTTCCTAAGATGGTAAAAGGAAGACTTAACGACTGCCGACACCTGCGAGTGCAGTGTCAGCCTGTCATCAAGAACCACCCCCAGGTTCCGCACCCTTTCAGAGGTCGGGAGTGAAACGTCTCCAAGAAAAATTCCGGAAGGCTTATCAGAATTCAACCTCAGCCAGCTAGAATTCATCCACTCCTGAATTTCAGTTAGACAGTTATTAAAGACCGAGAGAGCTACAATCTGGTCAGGGCCAAAAGAAAGGTAGAGCTGGGTATCATCTGCATAGCAGTGAAACCTCAGCCCATACTTCCTTACAATATCTCCGATGGGTAACATATACACCGCAAATAACGTGGGTGACAGTACTGAACCCTGGGGCACCCCACAAGACAAAGCAGTTGAATCAGAGGAAAAAACCCCGGACACAACTCTTTGTGATCTTCCAGTGAGGAATGATGAGAACCATCTTAAGACGGTTCCAGATATTCCACAGAACAGCCTCAGGTGTTCTATCAACACCATGTGATCTACGGTGTCAAAGGCTGAAGAAAGGCCGAGGAGAACCAGAATGGAACGACTCTTCTGATCTCTAGCCATCAAGAGATCATTGAGCACCCGAACCAGCTCTGTCTCGGTACTGTGTCTTTTACGAAAACCGGACTGGAGGGGTTCATAGATGTCATGGATGGTCAAATGGTCTTCCAGTTGTGCAGCCACTACTTTCTCAATCACCTTCCCAATAAAGGGAAGGTTAGAGATAGGTCTGTAGTTTTCCAGACAGTCAGGGTCTGCGGTAGCTTTCTTCAAGAGAGGTGTCACCACCGCCTCTTTCAGGGGGCTAGGAAACTCACCTGATTCCAGGGAGCACCTAACTATCTGAAAAAGGACTGGACCAACGATGTCAATACAACCCAAAATTAGGGAGGTTGGTCCAGGGTCCAAACTACAGCACATAGGGTGCATATGCTGGATGATCCTCATGACATCAATGAACTCCAGCTGACTGAAGGAACTCCAGGAAAGCAGAGGCACCGTGATCTCACTCCGGTTCACGGCAACCCCCATAGAGTGTGATGGCAACAACTCAGCCCTAATGTCGGCCACCTTATTTATGAAGAACCGAGCAAGCTCATCGCACTCCAATTGTGAAAAAACTTTCCGAACTTAAAGACAGGCTGGGTTGCACAGTCTGTCCACAGTTCGAAACAGATGAGCTGGTCGATTCTGAGCAACCGCAATCTCCCTGGACAGGAACTCTGCCTTCTTACAGGTGATTGTGGATTGATAGACCAAATAATGATCCATCAGTCTAAGGTGGTCAGCATCAAGGGTGGACCTTCGCCAGCAGCGCCCTAACCTTCACCCCTGTCTCCGCATCGCCCTCAACGTCCCATCAAACCAAGGGGACTTGGGGAGGAGGGAGAGGGGGCGAACACGAGGGTCTCTGGATCACTGCTTGCCAACGCAGGAGACGAAAGGTCAAATACCACCGCAAGGCCTTGGGGATCTATATCCCGCAAAGGGCAGTACCTAACCAACTCTGTAGGGGCAGGCCTTCTAGAAGGGGAGCAAAAACTAAACCCCACGGTGTAATGATCTGACCACCCGACGGGTTCCACCCCCACATCGGATGCCTCGACCCCTAAAAGGAAGATTAAGTCCAAAGAGTGTCCACATTTATGTGTAGCAGAGGAAACCACCTGTGTAAAGCCCAGTGTTGTCATTAGCTGGAGGAAGTGTTGACCAAATTGCGAGAGTTCTTTATCGACCCAGATGTTGAAATCACCCAGAACCATCAATCTAGGCGATTCAAACACCATATCGACGACGAAGTCCACCACTTCCTGAAGGAATCGCTTTTCATCACCGGGTGGATGGTAAATGAGGGCGATTCGAATGCCTACACCTGCTACAACTATACACTCAAAGGACTCAACCCTCCTGCTAGTACCTCCGTGAAGGCCAAGTCTGCGTCTGAAACAGACCACAACCCCTCCCCCCCTACGATCCAATCTTGGGCGGTGTAACACCGAGTAATCAAGTTCATTGGGGCAGAACTAGACTCCCTCTAGGCCAAGGCCTGCCTCCCAGTAGACTAGGCATAGGACCTTACCTCATTTGCCTGATCATTAAGTTGGACTTTTGCACTCAGTCCAGGATTTCCTGTGGCTGCTGGGATACATTGTATCCTGCACCAGTGTGGTCCTTTGGGCCCTCTGGCGAATGCGCCTCCTTTAGTGGGAGCTGGGATGTCAGTGGTTCTAGCACCTAGGTCACCTGGATCAGCTGATCACAATGACCCAGACCATGTTGGAGGCCATGCAATGGTGGCTGGTCCCAAAACTTCTGGAGGAAGGAATCCCATTTGTCCACCCAGAGCCGACCATCATGCTGATGATGGATGCATCTTTGGTAGAGTGGAGAGCTCGTCTGGGAGACCACATGGCCCATGAGTTCTGGTCTCCCAGGGAGTCTCGTCATCACATAAACCTGCTGGAACTCCGTGCAGTTCAGTTGGCCCTCACAGAATTTGCTCTGCCGATCAGGTGTCAGGTCATTCAAGTCCAGATGCACAGTACTGAAACCATGTTTTACCTGAACAGACAGGGCGGTACACACTCCCTTCTTTTGTGTCGGGAGGCACTCTGCACTTGGACCCTCATGCACAGCCTGGGCATTGCTCTCCTGGTGATTCATGTTGTGGGGACAACAATTAGCTGGCAAACACTCTCAGCTAGGTAGGAGAGATGTTGCATGAGTGGTCACTGAATCAGGAGGTGGTGAACCACCTGTTTCCCTGGTGGGGCTCACCCTCAGTGGACCCGTTTGCCTCCTGGGAGAACACCAAACTGAGGCTGTTTTGTGCCTGCCCCCCCATGGTCCAAGACACTGAAGGGGTGTGCCTTTGCGAGGCCCTGGACCCCGGGCCTTGTGTATGCCTTTCCTCCCTTCCCCTTGATCCACAGGGTTCTGGTCAAGGTCAGGAAGGACAAAGCATGGATGACACTGATAGCTATAGACTGACCAAGGAAGTTCTAGTACAGCAGCAGGCCTCTGTGGCAGTTGCCTCTCTGCCCAGACCTGCTAACAAGACTTCAGGGGACGATCTTCCACCTGGATCTTCAGTCCCTGCACCTCAGCCTGGTTCCTGAGCTGCTGGAGTTCCAGGTCTTGGGTCTTTCTGAGGATGTCCTCCATGAAATAGAGGCATCCAGAAAGGAGTCGACTTGTAGGTGCTGTGTCTTTAAAAGGAAGAAATTTTCCATTTGGTGCCAGAGCAAGGAGCTTGATCCCCTTGCCTGTCCAGTGGCTAGCATCCTGGACTACCACCAGTCCCTTTACCAGTTGGGACTGGGAGTGATGACCCTTAAAGGTGCACCTGGCAGCCATCTCTGTTTGCCGGGTGTGGGCCGGTATGCCAACAGTGACCCAGGAGAAGGTGGTCCTCACAAACTCGGAAGCAGTTTGAGCAGTAAGAGTAGGGGAACCATAATTCTGTCTGGTTTGAATTGTTCCTAGGGGATGAAAGAACACTCACAGATGGAGGTCCTGAACTTTAGAGGGGAAGACTTTGCCAAGATGAGAATGATGGTGAGTAACAAACTGGCCAGAGTTAGGGATATAACAGGTGTGGAAGATGTGTGGAAGTTTATAAAAGAGGCCATTCTCGAGGCTGCAGGGGACTCATATGGTTCTCAGTGAAGGTTAGGGAAGTGGTCAGCACCAAAAGGGGAGCATTCTGTAGGTTTAAAAGCAGCCAGGGGAAGAGGAGTGGGAGGAATACATAAAAAAAATAGAGAAACAAAGAGAGCAGTAAGGGAGGCAAAGGCAGCCATGGAGCTACGGATTGCTAAAGGGATTAAATCCAGGGGAAAACATTTCTTCTGTTACAACAGGGAAAGAAGAGAGGGGGGATCGTTAGGTTGGTAGATGATGGTAAGGTGATCGAGGATGATGGACGAAGGCCACCATCCTTAACAACTACTTCTGTTCTGTTTTCACCACAAAGGATGCGGGGCCATTACCTGAAAACAGCATTAATGCAGCCACTAAGGGAATACCAGGGATGGAAAGTCCAGTTGTCACCAAAGACAGGGTCTGGAATGGGCTGGCAGCCCTCAAGATGGATAAAACACCAGGCCCAGAAGGATGCATCTGAGAGTGTTAAGGGAGTTGGCAGAAGGACTAGCTGAACCCCTTGCACATCTGTTCAACAGCTCACTGTAGACAGATGTAGTACCCAGAGAATGGAGAGTGGCCAATGTGGTGCCACTCTATGGGGGGGAGGGCAGGGAGAAGGACATCTATTGTGGAGAAGCTGATGAGGACCCTAATCAAGCAAGACCTCATAGACTACCTAGAAAATAATAGTCTCCAGGACAATAAGCAGCATGGGCTAATGGCAGCGAGGTCATGCCACACCAGCCTTATTGTCTTCTTCAATTTGGTGGCAAGGGAGTTGGACAGGGGCCATGCAGTGGATCTCCTCTAGTTTGATTTCAGTAAGGCATTCATCAGTGCCATATGGGGGCCTTCTGAAGAAGCTGGAGGACCTTGGTACAGCAAAGAACATAGTCAGGTGAGTGGGAAGTTGGCTTAAGGGTAGGTAACAAAAGGTCGTTGTCAATGGGGTGAGGTCGACGGAACGGGAGGTCACAAGTGGGGTGCCACAGGGATCGGTCCTGGGCCCGGTCCTTTTCAACATGTTCATTAGTGACATTGGTGAAGGAATCCAGTATAAGCTTGCCCTCTTTGCAGATGACACTAAGCTTTGCAGAAGGATGGATAGTGTTGAGAGAGTTAGGTACTGCAGCATGACCTCCAAAGGCTAGAGAGATGATCAAAAGTGTGGCAGCCGAAGACAAATGCAAAGAAGTGTAAGGTGATGCACCTGGGGAAAGGTAACTCCTGGACAGAGTACTGGCTAAATGAGATTAAACTTAGTACCACTTCAGAAAAGCAGGACCTAGGAGTCACTATTTGTGACACTCTAAAACAGTAAAGCCAGTGCAACAAAGACTACAGCAAAGCAAGCAAGATGTTGGGATGTATAGGGAGGAGCATAGATAGTAGGAGCAGGGAGGTGATCCTCCCCCTTTATCGACCCTAGTGAGGCCACACCAGGAATACTGTGTCCAGTTCTGGAGCTCTCACCTAAGAAAGGACAAGGACAGGCTAGAGGCTGTGCAGAGAAGGGCAATGATGATGCTATAGTGCCTCCAGGGGGTTGTCCTACAAGGAGCAGCTGAGAGCGCTAAACTTGTACTCACTGCAGGCCAGAAGAGACAAAGAGGGGATATGACTGAAACTTTTAAGTTCCTGAAAGGCATAAATAGGGTGCCCAACACAGAGCTATTCCGTAGGAATGCCAGCTCAATGACGCACGGACATGAATGGAAACTGCAAGGAGGGAGCTTCAGGAGGGATGTGAGGAAGCACTACCTTACTGAAAGGGTAGTGGAGCCATGGAACAGTCTTCCTTCTGAGGTGGTGGGAGCAAGGACTGTGGAGGGTATCAAACACGGGTGGGACAGAGTAAGGGCACAAAAACAAGCTCCTCTCCAAGTACAGGGTTGGGTAGGATGAGGTGAAGGGGGGGAGGTAGGTCCCTGGCTTGACACTAGGTCCTGAGAAACTTTGGGCAGACTCAAAGGATCCTCTGCCTTTTTCAGCTGTTATGTTCTATGTTTCTATGGTTGGACACATTTTCAAGGGTCTTGACCACTTGTCACCTCCTGTGCGTGATCCACCTCAACCGTGGGACTTACTACTGGTCCTGGCTATGCTCATGGGCAAGCCATTTGAGCCAATGCACAGCTCTGAGTTGTCACACCTGTCATGGAAGATAGCCTTCCTGGTGGCCATTACATGTGCCAGAAGGATCCGAGAGCTCCAGGTGCTCTCAGTGGACTCTCCTTACCTTGTCTTCCACAAGGACAAAGTCGTCCTTTGCCCCAACCTGAAGTTCCTCCCGAAGGTGATAAGCAAGGCAAGTTTATTTGTATGGCGCCCATTCCTGGAGGCTCTGGGCACCTCACAGAACAATAAAATGAACGTTGACTACATATGTAACCCCCTTGTTACCCGGGGTTACTAGAATCCCAGTAAGACCTAGTGGTAGGCAGGGAAGGCAGCTTGTGAAACTCCAGTTAAATGGATTTCATACTGTCTCACTCTGTTCTCAGTCTCAGCTGAGACTGAGGGATGACATCACCATAGGACTGTCGCAGCTGCATGAGCCACAATGGAATCTGCAGCAGGGAGTTGGACTAGAACGTTGGGAGGTTTGAACAGTTTCAGAGGTCAGCTGGAGTTTGGAGCTTGCTGAGAGAGGAGCACAGCAGCTCTGGTTAGGCTCTTGGAGTCTCAGCCCTGACATAGGGCTACATTTAGTAAAAAAGGTGTGTGTTTCTACCAAAAGAGAGACACAGAAGCAGTTTGTAAGTGGTGGAAACCGCTGATTCGGGTCTCGGTGCCCCATCCCTCCGGGGATGGGGCAGGAAAGGTTGTCCTGCATATTCCTGGGGCAACCCCCTGGTTTTTCTGCTAGTGGAGAAGCTGCCTTATTTGTTCAAGAGTTTTATGGGAAACAAGAAGATTTGTGAATTGCCTATGGGGCACCTGCAACCGGAGGGTGAGTTTCTGCTCTTTCTAAAGGGCCCATGTTTTCACCCTGGGACTTGTGTGATAGTGGGGATTGGACTACTGAAGTAGTGGGAGGCCTAGAGTAATAGGCTTAGCCAAAAGTAAAAGTATGTTCATGTCCAGCACTTATGGGAAGTCAAGACATATAGAGGAGATGTGACATACATCTACCCAGTAATCTACATTGCCAAGCTTTCAGAAGAGAGTTGTTTAGTTTCCAGAGAAATGGCCGGGTTTGGATTGTGGGAGCTGGAGGTGGGAGATCCCCCATCTTTAGTGACCAGGTCCCCCTCTACGGATTTGCTCTGTGGATTTCTACTTTGCCTCATGCACTTGGCCAGTGATGAGGGAAATACCCAGACGGATTGGAAGGAAAATTCCCTCTAGGAGTCGAAGGCTCTAAGTTGGTTTGGGGAGCCACAACAGGATAACTGGTTCATTTCCCAAAATGGACCGCGGATCAAGTGGCGGCGGGGAGCCGGCCCGTGGAGAAAACCCAAGTAGTGTACAAGTCGGGCTGTGTACCCAAAGCTGCAAGTCCGCCAGGTGCCTGGTGGGTTCAGAGCCTGAGGGCTGGAAATAGTGAAGAAGTGTTCTGTTGTCTCTAATCTGCATTACCAGGAATGTAGCCCTTGAGTCTGTCTATGCTTTGTTTGTTCAGCTTGGATGTGACTAAAGCCACACTGTAGAATCCCATTCCTGGTTCTGGACATTACAGTTATTGCTTCCTGTGTTCGATTTACTTGGGTGCCCCTGTGCAGAGTAGCCAAACCTAGGCCCCCTGTGCCGAGTAACCTTATCCTCCCCGAACCCAGTCCCCACCAGGTACTGCTGTCAGCTTCAACAGCATGCCACCTGTCATTTTGCAAAAAGGCAGGGGTGAGGGGTTACACATAAATATAAAACAGTATAAATACAGAATTAACACTTAAAACAGATAAGAACTAATAAATAGGAACTAGAACAGCATCATACAATTCAGAAATCATTAAAAGCCAGGCTGAAAAGGTGTGCCTTCAACCTCCACTTAAAAACCTCAGCCGAGGGGGCCTCCCGGACTACAGATGGTAAAGTGTTCCACAGAGATGGCCAGAAATACTAAAAGCACGATCACCAGAAGTCTTGAGCTGTACCCTGAGAACAGCCAGGAGGCTCTTCGAAGAGGCATGGAGGGAACAGACAGAGGTCACTGGTGTTAGGAGCTCTGACAGATAACCAGGGCCCAGTCCATTTAGGGCCTTGTAGGTGAGAAGCCCCACCTTGGAAAGGACTCACCACCTGACCGGCAGCCAGTGCACAGCATGCAAGACAGGGGTCACATGACTGAACCTAGAAAGGCCAGTAAGTAGCTGAGCTGCTGCATTCTGCACCAGCTGCAGCCTGTGAAGGGTCCCTCCCATGACCCCTGAAGTAAAGAGCATTACAGTAGTCGAGTCTGAAGGAGACAAAGGCATGCACCAGCATTGGCAGGTCCTCGTGCGGAATGAGGGGCTTAATCCGGGCACTGTTCTGTAGATGGTAAAAGCCACTACTGACAACAGATGACACCTGGCCTTCAAAAGTCAGCCTGCTGTCAAGGATCACACCCAGATTTTGCACCCTCATGGAACCTGTCAACTGAGCAGAACCCAGCACAAGACCAGAAACTGCCCTGGACAGCAACCCATCATGCCCACGACCGGGCTCAATCACCAGCACCTTCCGTCTTAGCCGGGTTGAGTCTCAGCCAGCTGGAAGCCATCCAGTCATTAATTTTAGCCAGGCAGATGTTAAGCACATCCACAGCTCCTGATGTTCTGGAAGCAAATGGCAAATACAGTTGGGTATCATCCGCATAGCAGTGAAACTCCATACTGTATTGTTGAATGACTTCACCCAGGGGCAACATATACACTCGGAACAACATCGGTGATGGGATCGAGCCCTGTCACCACCCACTGCACCCTGTCTGAGAGATGGGACTCAAACCACCTGATGACAGTACCAGTGAGGCCACAGAACTCACAGAGCTGATCCAATAACACAACGCGATCCACAGTGTCAAAAGCTGAGGAGAGATCGAGGAGTACAAGAATTGACCTATCTCCTCTATCTCTAGCCCTGAGCAGATCAATATGCACCCTCACTAGAGCTGTTTCAGTGCTGTGTCTGGCCTCCAGCCTGACCACTGCTAGGCAAAAACTTAACTGGCGGAATCCCCAACTGGATGGCCGACACTCTGTCGGAGGAGAACAGAGCAAACTTTTCACATAAAGTGGTTGAAAAAGCTTTTTTCGGTTGCAGACAGGCCGGATGTAAAAGCCTGTCAGAGTTTCACCTTAACCAGATAATTAAGTTGCCTGTATATTTTACCAACCCTTCTTTGGAGGCTGACCACAGGTCCATACCCTGGACCTGTGGAGAGCGCTTTCCTATTATGTAGAGCATACAGCTGGGATTCGGGGTCAGGCTCGCCAGCTGTCACCAATGCTGAAGTCACACCTGGTGGAATGGCAGTAAAGTGGACGATTGCAAGGTGGATCACATCTTGCATTGACCTCTGCTATAAGTTGGCTGGTCGGGAGCCTCCTGTTGGAATTAGGACTCATTCCATCAGACATACCATTGCCTCGGTGGCTGCTTCGTGGGACATCCCCATGTAGGAAATCTGTAGAGCTGCTAACTAGAGATCAGTATGCACCTTCATTTCCCACTACTGCATCGACCTTGAGTCACACCAGGATATGTGTTTTGGGACCTCGGTTCTCCAGTCTCTGTTTGTCAAGCAAGGGTGTGCACCTTGCCCTCTCCCCCTGGAGAACTGCTTGAAGTCTGCCAGAGTGTGGATAGTATACCATATCCACACCCCTAGAAGAAAAGGTTACTCACCTGTAACCATAGTTCTAGGAGTGGTATATAGTACAAATCCACAAAACCAACCCCACCTCCCCTGGCAAGTGGTACATGATCCTGCTTCCAATGTGTGAGATCTGACATCATGGGGTAGAGTCGGGGGATATATCCACCCAGGCGGTGGGAGGAGCTTAGCTTGTAGACATTCTGACCAATCATCGCCCTTCCACTGGAGCTGCCAGAATGTGGATGTGTCCCATATACCACTCCTAGAACTACAGTTGCAGGTGAGTAACCTTCTCATAGCATTTTAATGCAGTTCTCAGGAGTGTAAGGACAGTCAGCCTTTGGCCTCGTGCCTTACTATACCCCTGGGGCATGCATTAAAATCCTATAATGCACACCTTGTTGTGGCTTATTACATACTATATATATATATATATATATATATATATATATGCAGTGCTTGTGAGGATAACATTTGGCAAATACTGTATTTTTGATATTTTGAGGGTGGTCAAACCTAGAGTGAGAATATCATGTTTATCCTCACTCTACTCTAGGTCCATTTATCCACACAGTAGGTTTATATAGCCAAACAGTAGATCCACAGTGTGATGCCAGAGCTACATTTACCTTCATACAGTGAGACTGTACTAGGCTAACATATCTGTTGAAAGTGGCCACTGATCAATCGAGATGCAGGATTTTTTCTTGTCATTGTATAATAAAACGCATTGCATAAATCAAATGTGTCATCATGCCGCTAATGAAAGAATCACTGATATTTTCCCTCATGTAGTTTTACCTTTTGACATCACTCATGGCTTCATTACTAGTAATGACATTATTTATTTGTTTATTTATTGAATAATCGGAATTACAACCTTTGAGCTAGAAGTTCTTTCACAAAGGATCCTCATCAGACAAGGGAGGGGAAACAAATACATGAGTAGAGGAGACAGTAGCAGCCAATAGGCATTATCAATAATCAACAATTAAGAACATAGAGTAATCAATTTAGGATAATATAAGGCAAAAGCATAACATAAAACATGGTGTAGGTACAGATTACATGGGGATACAGTTCCCTCAGTAGCCTAGATAATAAAGTGCACCAGTCCTATGTACAAGTTTGGTTGACATAAGTAGTAGCTATACAGCCTTGTCACTATCCTAACGGGTACAGATGTAGCATCGTCCAGATGAGTTAGTACAGCTGTTGGGGAAGTAGACTACAAGCTGGGGGGTGAGGGGAAGAATCAGATTAGGTGACAGAACTAGAATCAAGAGAGATAAGCAGGTGGGGAACATCGGGGGAGGTGGGGTGAAAATGGGGGAGGGTATATGGAAGGCAGGTGAGGGCTCATCAGGGGGAGGTGTTGGGAGAGGGGGAGGGGTACAAGGTAGGTAGGCAGGGGCAAGTGGAGAGTTGTGAACTTAAAGGACCAATTGAACAGTACGGGGTGAACCTGGGTGTGGCCCTGGGTACAAGGAGGCTAGTTACAGCTGGTTTAAGTGTGACAGTAGCAGCGTTCAGGAGGGGAGATATTTTACATTAGGTCAAACTGCACCTGGGGAAGAGTATTGGTGATATTTTCATAAGAACCAAGACATACAGTATCCTTATTTATTATAGTGGTGCAGTAGCACCACTATATTTCGGGTTGAGTAGGCTGTTTAATGTTAAACTCCTAACTTTGCACTTTAATAGCTTCACCACCATTCGATGGATTTACACAATGTTTTGCATGCACGGTCTTGGAGGCAATGTCTCTTGATGTGCCAAGTTTTATTCCAGTCAGATGTGCAGATTCTGAGATCTGGATAGTAAACAAAGTGGAAAAAGTTTTTTTTTCTGTTATTTTTGGTTTTTTATTTTGTCATTGGCTAGTGCCCAGTGGTTTGGAATTTTGGGCTGAAATGTTCGGGGTAGAAAGGGCTTGGGCCAGAGTGGTGCCTTTTGTTGGTTTGGTGAAAAAATATTAGTCCATTCCAGAGTTATAAGGATTTCGGATTTCGGTTCTGAGCATGCTCAGTAAGGTATTTTGGATAACTGCTTCATACGTACAAATAATTTGGGCCATATGAAAAAAGATTCTGTTTCATATTGGGGGGGGGGGTAATCTTTTTCATGATAAAATTCTTTTTCCGTGTGGCCGCCTACTTGTTTCCGATTTTTCAAAACATTTTTTATATTTGTTCCACTTTTGCCCCTCACTTGCTGCGGTGTTTCCTGCCTGGTAACGGCGTCCCATGGCTTCCACCTCCTACTAAGCCTCCCCGTGCTCCCAGTTACCCTGGCTTTACCCCAAGTAGGGTCACAACACCGTGGGGCACCCGATGTACAGCCAGACCAGTATCTGTTGGGAGAGCTTGGGGCCAGGAAGCTAATTGAAGCCCAGAGACAGGGCTTCATCTAGGCAGCAGGCATGGAGGATTTTGTCCCCAGTAAGCTGGGGCGGGGACATGCAATGATGCCAGCGTCTGTCCCACCCTAGAGATACTCGACCATGCATTGGTCTAGGGCGACAAACCCAGCCTCCAACAGGTGTCGCTCCTGTGCCGAGCACATAGCCCCCCCCCGGAGAAGGAGAGCAGTCCTAGGGATGCTCAATCCTTCTCCCCCCGGCCGGCCCTCTGACGATCTGGATCCGTTCCCGAACCCAGGTCACTGCAAAAACATTTTTTTGAATACCTATAGAATTATGTCCTGCAGAGACACCAATGCATCTTGCTAACCAGGACCCCCTTAGGTGGATTCTAGTGTTAGTTTTTGGAAAAATCACAGAGAAGTGTGTTTTTAACACATTTTAAAATCTTTTTTCATGACCCAAATTTCTTTTTCATATGGCCGTACAAAAAAAGAATAGAACCATAATAAAAAGATTCCCTTCATATGAAAAAAGAATTTGGACTTCGTTTTTTTTCACATTCTGTTTTTGTATAAAGGAATCTTTCTGTGTATGAACGACACAACCTCATGAAAAAAGATCCCTTCTTACGAAAAAAGAATTTGGACTTACTTGTTTTTCCACATTTCAACTTTAACAAGTCATAACTCCATCAATATATGCAGTTAAGGGAAATATATATATCAAAATAAACGCCTTAATTAGTACTAACACTTAACACCTCCCCCAAAATGTAGGGCCATATAAAAAAACAAAACAAAAATAAAAAAAGAAAAAATTACAATTTCCATAGTATAACATTGCAACTTTAACAAGTGGTAACTCTGTCAGTCTTTGGAGTTAATGGAGAACATATATATCAATAGAAAGGTGTTAATGAGTAGTCAACACTAAGCCTCTAAAAATAGGAACTTAAAATGGTCAATCCTTACAAAAACAAAAAAAAATTGCAAGGAAGCACATAAATTGCTTCCAGGCCATGCATTGCACACCCACATACACATGTGGATAAATGGAGGCACAGAAGTGCAAGGCCCAGATGGCTCTGCACTTCTGTAATCACATGGCTATGTTTATACAGGTCCTGAAGTGACCTGCGCGAATAATGATACAATTCTATTATCTCAAAAAGTAGGGAAATTTGTTGCAAAAAAACTTCATTAATGCACCAGTTAGGGTAAAAGTGAAAAAAGTAGTGAAATGTGGTGTTAGGGTTTACAGCCTTACTCCCTACCCCCACTCACAAGCACCAAAAGGAAAAAACATTACAGTTTTCCCTGTCATCACTCTTGGTGAATCAGGGGAATGGTGTTCCTTGGTGTTCTCATTGCTAACGCTCACCCCATTGTCATACACTCTTTAAACACACAGACCTGTGTCTCCCCACACAGTGCCAACAACCTCTATGCCCTGCAAGAAGAAAACAGATCACATCTGACCTTATAAGTGCATGCAGTGGGGTGAGCATTAGGGTTGAAAACCCCAAGGAACACCCCACCCCTCATTTGCCAAAAGTGACGACAGGGAAACTATAATGTTTTTTCCTTTTGGTGCTTGGGGTGGGGGTGGGGAGTTAGGATTTTAAACCCTAGTGCCACATTTCCCTGCTTTTGTCACTTTAACCCTAACTGGTGCATTAATGAAGTTTTTCTGCAATGAATATATTATATATATCTACATACACGTATATGTATATGTATGTGTATATGTATACCATGGGAGTGATGAATAAAATTGATAAATAAAAAGTGTTATTTTGCCTTGCTATCCAGCTGTGGTGGAAATAACATGATCTTCTTCAAGGATATATCTTTCATCAGGCTACAGCTTTGGGACTATACCTGCATCAGCACTAGGGCCACATAGAGACTGCAAGCCAGAGTCCGCCCATGACGATGTCATACGCCAGCATCTACATTAATGTGGGTGGCCTCTCCTCAGTTCTTTTTCCATCATCGATTAGACTCATCGGACCTGTCATTGGAAATGCCACTGCTTACAACCGCTGCTTTCTGTATTTTTCTTATATAAAAGTAATAATCACTTTATTTTTTTTAATTATATTTTATTGCCATTTAAGTAAAGCAATACATAAACTTTCACTTACAGGCAGGCAATCAGGAATAATGTAGCTCATTCAGCTACAGTACAACATTTTTACATTAACGGATCTAACATTTTGCCCCTGTTCCTTGTTACATCACCTGGGGGAAACAATACATTTCCGACACTTGGACTTAGCATTATACTAATTAATGAGTAATATTCCATGTTTAACAGATACAGTAAAAGACCATTGCAACCATGAGCAGGGATGTGTATCAAATCGTACTAGTATCGTTCACCCACTATACAGGGTTAATCATCCACCTTAACTATAACACAAAGTAGTGATTATCATTTGATCATTATCATTAGATCATCTTTAGCTGCTTGGACATGCCATATTAAGCAAAATGCTGAGCTCTTGCCATTATCTAGAGCAGATATTACTGCTTCGATGTAAAAGGATGGCATTACTATGCTTTGTAGTGCTACAGATTCATTTGACCATTCATAAATGCACATTAGGAATTCAGACTATGGACTGATAGCTTAAGTACTGTAATTTCCATAAGCTGTAGAAAGCCATGTGACCCTTAGGATCCAAAGTACGAACATATATACAATTCAGAAGTACTTAGTTGTACCATTACTATTATTGGCAGTTTAATAGAGATTTTGACAGTGCACACAAAGTGTGTGTCTGCTGCTTAGGCTTGTCTTAGAATGTGAAAACCTGTGAGATCTGCTGAGGATTCAACTCTGCTACCAGGCGATGCAGGAAGGGGGCATTGAAGAAATTACTCCTAAAAAAAGACCATGGCAGCAATGGAACAGCAGCCACAGGGCAAATCTGTGTTGCCTACCCTGTCGACCGAATTGCGGTCATGAAGTCCCAGGAAAAATACTCCTCAGGGAGCCGTAAACACAAGCACCAGGAAAAGGACAGCATGTCCTCAGTGAGATCCAGGTCACCACTGTGGATAGCAGGCACGTCCTAAACTACGACACTGTCTGCTTCGGTGGTGACACCCATCACCCCCCTCAGCCATCGACTAGAAACTAAGAAACTAAGGTCAGGGTTTGGCGTAGGCACTACTGGGCCTATTACAGCCAATATGTTGCCATTGTTGCTAGAAATCCAACCTCCATTGGCAACTACTGCTGTCGTGACCACTACTCAAAGTGGTGTTGATGCTCAAGCAGTGTTCCTATCATTCTCTGATATGATACAATGCCTACTGCTAGGCCTACCTCCCCTTACAGTGGGCCATTGACTACTACTACTACAACTATTCTTTCGATGCTGCACTCTAATACAGTGTGAAATAGACCTATGCAGCCACCACCGATGTCAGTGGCACGCTCCTCCATTCCCATCGATGAGAGATACGATGACGAATGTGAGTATAATCCTGACCTCATCATGGAAGAGGATGAGGACAAGGAAGACTGAGCTGAGGATAGCCAGTATGTGCATGGCACCAACTCCACAGTCCCCTCTTGCAGTGATGACTCTGTAGTGAATACACCTGGGTCACCTCCAGAGGATCTCCCCTTTTTTTGCTATGATGCAGCAAGTGTAAGCTGCTATGGCGTTACCTCGAAGGAGCAGGATTCTACTAAAAAGAACCTGCTGGAGTTTCTGGAGATGCCAGGATCTCTTTCTGTTGTGGTTCCTCCCCCGTATGCAGCATTGGATGATGCTACCTATGCAGCCTTGTATAGGCCAAACACTATACCAGATGTTCCTAGAAGGGTTGATAAAATGTACTGTGCTCCTTTGGGTAAGCCTTTTATGCCAATCAGACTGAGACTGATTCAGTGGTGATTACAGCTGCCCATGATAGATCCAGGGTACCTAGACACCTGAGTTCCCTCCCTTCTGCCTAAGCATTTAGCTGCAGGAGAAGGCAGCAAGGGAGGTTTTACTTGTTTTTACTGGTGCAGCTGTAAGGGAAGACTGCTGACTTACTTACATGGGTAGTACCTGTGTATCGGTGTTCCTGCTCCCTGCTCCTCGAGGAGCTGAAACTTGACAGACACTGTAGTGGTGTGGCAGAGAGGCAACTTCTTGCGGCCGGGTACTGACTTCCCTGCCTTTTAAAGGCAGGGTATTGTACTGTCTGCTGAAACAGGGAGGTTGTAGGTGGTCACTGAGAACCAAGGTGACATCATCTTTGGGCGCTAGATAAATTATTCAGCTCCAGCGAGCGCCTGCTATCTGCCTAAGTAGTTAGCTACAGGAGAAGGCATTAAGGGAGGTTTTACTTGTTTTTACTGGTCCAGTTATAAGGGAAGACTGCTGACGTACTTACATGGGTAGAACTTGTGTATTGGCGTTCCTGCTTTCTGCTCCTTGAGGAACTGGAACTTGACAGACACTGTAGTGGTGCTGCAGAGAGGCAACTTCTTGCTGCTGGGTACTGACTTCCCTGCCTTTTTACAGTATGAGTTTCATCCATGTATTGTATCCTAGGTCTAGTCTTGGTTGAGGGATAGATATCAGAGGGTAATTATCAGAGGACACATTTCTGAGTGGATCGGTGTGACAAGTGGGGTGCCACAGGTGTCCGTGTTGGGCCCTGTGTTGTTTAATATTCTGATTTCATCTATGCAAACTTCTGAAAATGCCTGGATATGTAAATACACTGATGATTCCAAGATTGGGGCAATAATTAACAATATCGAAGCAGTACAGGATCTGCAGAAGGAGTTAGATCAATTAAACAGCTGGGCGGTAAATCATGGCCTGGAGTTTAATACAGACAAGTGCAAAGTGATGCACTTGGGTCGCAATAATATTAAGGCGCAGTATAGAAAGAATAACACATATTTGTCAACTACAGTGTTGGAAAAAGACATATATATATATACATATACATATACATATACATATACATATATATCAAGGACAACCTGACTTTTGACCATCATGTCAAAGAAATAGTTAAGAAAGGCAATAGATTGATGGGATGTATATTAATGGAGTTAGGAGTAGAAGGAAGGAAGTACTCATGCCGTTGTACACAGCTTTGATAAGGCCACATTCTGAATACTGTGCACCGGTAATCTCTGTGTACAACATAGGCAGTATGAAACTTATGGAAGATGTGCAAAGAAGGATGACCAAAAAAGTTAAGGGATTACAGGACATGTAATATAGTGAAAGGCAACATAAATTGGATATGTACTCAGTCACCTACAGGAAACTAATGGGGGACTTGTGTTATGTGTATAAAGCCTTTAATAATGAAGGCCTGTGGTTAACATCGGGGCTAAACAGAAAGGATAGTAACAGGAACACAAGGTCACATGAAATGCAGTTGAGAGGAGAAATCTGTAACACTAACAAAAGAGCACAATGGTTCAGTCAAAGGGTGGTGGGGATATGGAACTTGCTACCTAACAGAGTCGTATATAGTGATTCGATGGTACAGTATAAAACAGAGTTGGATAACTACATGGGGATGGCGGGAGTAACGCAGTACCACTGATATGTGGCAAGTCATTAAGGGCTACATTGTCTACTGACTTGTAATTTACTATGAAACTATGAATCCAGGAGGTTAGATGTACTGGGCAAACGTAACTATGCCTCTGCCCCAGTGGGCCTAGGAACTGCCAATTCCCAGGCCCATATGAGAAAATATCAGTACATATTCCAGGCATCCAAAATGTCTTGGCAGACAAGCTAAGCAGGTCACTGTCCAGGGTGCACGAATGGGAACTGCTGACCTTGATAGTCGATGACGTATTTTCAAGATGGGGTTGTCCACAGTTGGACCTTTTGTGTCCCCACATAATGCAAAACTGCTGCATTTTTGCTCACTCACTCCAGGGCCTGGGGTTTTTTGGTGTGACGTATTGTCCCTCTCCTGGAAAGGGAGGTTTCTTTATCCCTTCCTTCCCTTTTCTCTCATTCAGAGAGTACTACTCAAGCTGCAGATGGAGGGGGCAGCTGTAATACTCATTGCTCCCCTATGGCCTTGGCAGATATGGTATCCTGTGCTGCAACAGCTGACAATGGAGCCCCCAGTACCTCTGCCCCTGTGCAAGCTATTGTCGCAGGAACAGGGAACTTTAGTTCATCCAGACCTAAAGTCCCTACATCTGCATGCATGGCTCCTGAAGACATAGCCATAGCTTGCTTTGAGGTATCACAGAAAGTGGTGGATGTTTTGGAGGCAGCTAGAAAACTGTCCACCAGAGACATCTACTTCAATGAAATGAAGTGTTTTGCTATGTGGTCCGCTTCATGTAATCTGAATTAATTTACCTAACTGGTCAATCAGGTTCTAGAGTACCTGCTGTCCTTATCGGATTCAGGCCTGCAGTATTTCTCCATCAAAGTGCACTTGGCTGCTATATCAGTTTTCCATGTGGTTGTGAATGGCTGTCATAGGTGCCAGAAAGCGGGGGGCAAAGGGGCAGCCACTCCACTTTTATTTCTGTATGGCAAAACTAGTATAGAAAAGTGCCCTTTGCACCTCATAAGTGCCCTTTTGATTCTTAGCCCCATCAGCTTTTACCATCTTCCGGCACCCTTGATGGCTGTACGGTCGCTCAGTTGAAGGTTGCCAGTACATTCTTGAGAGGCATTTTACACATACAGCCTCCTATTCAAAATCCATTCAGGATCTGAATTTTATTTTGGAGAAGTTGATATTGGCTCCTTTTGAGCCAGCTGCAACCTGTGATAAGCTTTCTTTCTTGGAAAGTGTTATTTTTTAGTTGCAATCCCTTCTGTTCAAAGGATTTCGGAGCTGCAGGCTTTAATGTGTGAGCCTCCTTATCTGATTTTCCACAAAGTCTCTGTGCACTAATCCTAAGCTTGTACCAAAGGTGGTGTCTGAGTTTACTTTAAATTGAACTGTCCACCTACCAGTGTATTATCCAGAGCATGCCAGTCCAGGGGAAGCATTGCTTAATACCTGAGATGTGCGTAGAATTCTCAGATACTGTACACACAGTACTAAGGACTGCAGAAAGTCCTTGCAGCTTTTTGTTTTGCTCACTCCTGGGAAAGAGGGCACCCTAGTTTCTAAACAGTGCTTGTCGAAATGTCTAGCACACCTATAACGTCCCCCCCAATTTGGGGGGCTTACCTGTTGTGCCTCTGGGTGCCTCCTGCTGTCTCCTGGTGTCTGCCAGTCACCACGGCACTCTGCCACTCCTGCCCAGGTCTCCCTGTTAAATAAGCCCTATGGGGCTCACCGAGCAACTTGTGAGCATGCGGCATATCGCACAGCTCCCGCTCGCACGATCGAGGAGGTGCACTGCGCATCTTGACCACCGTTGCGGTCTACGAGCCGACAGTGTGTCTTCTGTAGTTTCTGGTGCCCAGCAGGTCTGAAATAAGCACCAGAGACAGAAGCAGTAGAGGGGGGGAATATGTAAATAAATAAATCTGGCAGCCACTGTAAGCGCTGCCTCCAGGGCACCAGATCCAAGGAGAAAGGTCAAGGGGCAAATGTCAGGGCACAGAAGAGCCCTTATGATTATCCATGGACTACTGTGTGTTTTCTGGGGCAGTGTATTATAGGAGCTGCGACTCCCTGGGGGAAGTGGTTATTTAGTCAAAAGTGGACTTGCCTGCAAGAGAACTGTTGGGGCTATAGCACAGTGGGGCATTTACATTGAAATAATGTTATACCTGGCTGCACCAGAACTATATATATGGGAACAGTAAACTGGGCTGCTTTGAGAACTGACTGTAGCCACCATTTTAATGATTTGCCTCCAATCGGAAGCCAGGATTAGAACAAGGGGTGCCTGGGACTATGCCAGAGACTTATTGGGGATTAACTGGGACAATATCTAGGTGCCAAAACACAAGCCAATCAGCCTCTGGGAACTGTTTAAAACAGGTTTGACAGCCAGTAAGATCTTTGGAACTCTGCCCCATATAAAAGGGGGCAGCTACTGGAAAAGGTCAGATTTGGAGAGACAGCCCAAGTGCTAGTATGTGTGTGCCTCTGGGGAGCTTCCCAGCTCTCAGGGGTTAGGCCTGCCTGGCCTAGACTTTTTCGGTCATCAGTCCGCGGGTCCAAATTGTTCCAGCCTGGGTAGCTGCTGCCTGCAGCTGCACGTAATCTGATTCTATAAGCCTGAGAAGAGAAGATCAGCCTGCATCCTGCCTGGAAGGACCAGAAAGGACCAAGTTTATTTTACATATAAATGTGTGTAAGTTGTTCAAAGTGCTGCGTGGTTGAGTAGTTCAAAAACGTTCGTGTTGCATGTTTTCCTCGGCCTGATTTACGTTGTTTTGCCAGCCTGAAGACCAGCATCGTCAATGAGAACCATGAGGGACTTCACCTTCATCAGTATCCAACTGTGTCTACAGGTCTTATTTCATCAGAGAATCACCTGGCCTGGGGTAGAGTGAGTAAACATCAGGGTAGCTTCCTGCAATAAAGTTCAAATTAAAGTGTGTCATCTGATTTAATTATGGGTTGCTAATTGTTTTGGACTGAGCCATTTGGCTCTGGATTATAAATTGTGAGTAAAGTGCATGTTGTGTTTTCTTCTTAAGGGCCCCAACAACAGCTGCAACGCTGGCCTACCCTGGGCAATGTTTCTGGCTAGCCTGCAGACCAACTGGGTACCCAGAGTGTGTGTTACTGTGTTAGAGGGGCTCTTAGAGGCATGCATGCTTAGCCTGATTAAATCAGATCCAGAATCAAACAGATTACTGCCCCACTCTTGTTCATGTCCCCAATAAATCAGATCTAAATCTGTTTTTGCATTTACACTGGCTATTGTGTACCTTTGTGGAGGGGATACTGTGTTGCTATTGCCTTTCTCCATTGCAGGTCTTATTTTGAAGGGGGTCTCCAGGGCCAATGCAGCTGATCCAGCCCTGGTGGTTAAGTGTGCCAAGTGTGGGTATAAAATTCATTCTGGTGTTCATTGTAACTGTCTAATTGCTGATCAGTATAGGCCATTAGAGGGGTTGAGGGGGTATCAGTGTCCTGGAGCTCTGTACCCAGAGCAGCTACGCTACCATTAACCCTGTACTCCGGGTGGAGGCATCCGTTCACAGAACTCAATCCCCTCAACCTGCGCTTAGTCACGCAGGCAAGGGTAGTCTCCCTTGGGATAGCGCCACCTAAGGGTTACACACTGTATTACATTTTGTTACAGGAAGTAGCTTACGATAAGGAACTTCCTGGTGTGGTTCGTTGTCATTCCATAAAAGGCAAGGCCACTTCTGTAGCTTGTTTTCAGTATTTTTCTGCTGCAGAAATGTCTGCAGCTGCCATGTGGAGTACTGTCCACATCTTCACTAAGCATTACAGTCTGGATATTGTCTTTCAAAGACGAGCTAGGTTTGGCCTAGTGCTGCAAGACCTACTATCATATGTCTGTAGGTTCCATCCACCCAGACTTTTATCTTTTGGTACTGCTTGGGACTCGTTCCAAGGGTGTGACCTGATGAAATAGATATCCTTGAAATTGATAGAACAGTTACGTAAGAATTTACCATAGCAGTAGATCTTCAAGAGAATCTATTTCATCAGGCCATGACGTCTCGCCCTCCTTCCCCCTTCAGGGGGTGCACCAAAGGAATTTTGCCTTGCTGCTTCCACTTCTGTCTTTGTCAGCACTTTGTCTCAACTGGTATGCAAAGTGCTGGGGTCTCTCCAGGTTCCTTAGAAAGAAGTCCTCTGAGCGTGATCTCTGTCAGGAAACTGAGGCGAGGAAGGGCCACTCACGTTTATGTAGATGTTGGCGCATGATGTCATCGAGGGCGACCACTGGCTTGTAAAATTTCCATAAAGTCTTAGCGCTGATGCAGGTATAATTCCAAAGGTGTAGCCTGATGAAAGAGATTCTCTTGAAGATCTACTGTTATGGTAAGTTCTTACGTAACTGTTCTTTATTTCCACTTCAGTTTTTATTTCTACAACAGGCCTTTCACTATTGCTTTCTTTGGCTGATTAGCACCAATAAAATACATGTTACCATAACCTATCTATGGCAAGACAAAGTATGCTGCTTCTACAACCCACCAATAGGGATACGGTTCCCACACTAATACTGGTTCATATGGTGAACGTTCAGCATCTGTGATGCTCAGGAGGAGTCAAACTAACAACTTGCCTTTTTAATGTATTGAGCAGTGAAAAGACACCAACATAATCCACCTGCCCATGGTATACACAGGACATCTCATGGGTTGATCACAAATAAGCTTTTTATTCACTTTTTCATGATGCAACCAATGCAGTCTGGCACTTGTGACTTCATTACTCATTGCCAGGCAACATTGTTGGCAACATTCTAGAGTGAATTAAAGCTTATTTGTGATCAACCAATGGAATAACCCATATAAATAAGTTGCAAAAACTTTGTTAATGCTCCAGTTAGAGTTAAAGCGACAAAAGTTGGGAAATGAGGCGTTAGGATTTCCCTCACACTCCACCCTCCCAAAACAGGCAGGAGAGCAGGTGTGGGGTGTGCCTTGGACTTCTCAAGCCTAACACTCACCCCACTCCATCTGTAAATAAGGTTAGATGTGTAGACTTTATGAGAATGGGGTGAGTGCTAGGCTTGAGAAGCCCAAGGCACGCCCCACACCTGCTCTCCTGCCTGGTTTAGGAGGGTGGGGTGTTAGGGGAAACCCTAACGTCTCATTTCCCAACCTTTGTCGCTTTGGCTCTAACTGGAGCATTAACAAAGTTTTTTGCAACTTATTTCCCTACTTTTTTGAGATGGTACAATAGTATCTTTATATAACCCCTCCCTTCCTGCCCCGTCTAGGGGCATAATTAAAATATCACAGGTGGTCCGGGCAGAAAGAAAGGAGTAGCTCCCTCATTTGCCCACCTATCCTGGTCCTGGTTCTAGTCTCCAGCCTCCCCCCTCCAGCCTCAGGCCTAATGCCTGGGCTGGAAAAGGCCTCACTACTTCCTGTCAGCTCCCTTATATACCCTATTTCTGTCCTCTGCTGCCACCTTGAGGTGTCCAGAGCAATAGCCCCCTGAGCACTAAACCCATTTCCTAGCTCTGTGGGTGGGGGAGATGCCTAAACAGTGGGAATATAAGCCCCGCTTTTGCAGAGGGCTTGCACTCTTCTTCCACCCAGGAAATCATTCCCTCCTTGGAATGATGGCTAGGGTCCAGTGATGGTCCGCTCCCATTAAGCTGAGTATGCGCACTCCCCAGCCTTCTTGTAGTGAACAAACATTTCTGGCCACCAGGCACCACCCAACCTACCTACCTAGCCCAAAACTATACCCTAAAATCTAATTCCTAAACCCTACCTACTGCAGTAGTTGCCACAGGTCACTCTGCCACTGAACTGCAATTAAAACTGCAGTCAGAGTTCTCTGAAATTGAGGGGTGGTTCACCAGGTCGAAGCTCACAATGAACACCAAGAAGACTAAACTAATGCATTTTTCACCAAAAATCAAAACAAGTCTACTCAAATTCAGATTTACACACAATACTCAACAAAACTGGAAATAGTTGATGATTATTGTTATTTAGGGGTGATCTTTGACCAACAATTGACCTTCATGCAACACATTACAACCACCATTAATAAAGTTAATAAGAGATTAGGAGTCCTAAGGAGAACAACCAAATCTCGGAAATTACACGACAGAAAGAAGTTAGCAGAACAATGGATCATACCTTCTTAAGAGGGTATTAACAAGATCAGTTCCTCTAAATAAAATAACTGTTAGGAAAAGATTTAATAAATTTGGAGACAGATCCTCAGTTCTAAGGGCTGCTGCTACTTGGCATACATTTCCAAGCTGTTTGTGAAATATCAGATCATTTATCATTCACACAGGCCATTAAAGACTTGCTCCCTTCTACCTGCAAATGCTTCTAATATACTTGTATCATATCTGTTTATGAAAAGCTCTTTTGTACTTAAAATTGTCTGGTAACATACGTCTTATTCCAATATGTCCATTATGTTTCTATGTTTTATTGTTTTTTAACTTCAGAATAGAATCAATACTGGACTGTCTTGTGAACTGGACTGCAAAGTCCAAACAACATGTCTCTTCCTGTATAAAAATAAAGCTTTCCCTACCTACCTGCGCCAGGAGATAAATCTAAAGTGCTAGTCACAACCATCATTATTTCTTTCTAAACAGTAAATAACAATCACTCTTTTATAATGATTATGCATTTCAAAAATATTTTTCTTAAGTTTTGTGCTAACATTCATAATGAGGTAGCAGACATTCCCCTAGATATCTTCCACCAACATTTTAAAATAAGTTTCTCTGTGTACAAACCCCAAACCATTCACTCACACATGCACACACACTTTCTCTCACCAATCTTTCTGAAACATACTTTAGCATGATAACAAACAGTAACTATAATTTTTTTTTTAATTTAAGAGTTTGATTAGTAAACTAAATCAAAGTCACCATATCCACTCTGTAGAGCAAGTGTCCAGGCGCAGTCCACAAGTTTTTAGTCCCAGAGGCCTAGGTTGCAGGCCCTCAACCTGGAGGGAGATACACTGGATCCAGCTTAGTGGTCACCTCTCCAAACAAATCTCAGTCCAAAAGGTAATACTTGGTCCAAGTCCCAGTTAAGTCCAGGACCATAGCAAGATGTTTGAAAATGGTTAGTCCTCACCAGGTCCTTATGCAGCACATCGACCGTGCCTGCTGGAACAATTGTTAAGATGGGGCACTTCCTCCTCCTGGATGGTTCTTCAGTCTCTCCAACTGCTCTTTGAAAATCCTGTCCTCCAGCATCTCCTCTATAATGTCCCAAATCCTTTCTGGCACATATGAATAGTTCAAATTTGAATTTTCTACCCTCAGCTTCCTGCAAACTCACCTTTCAGCCTGACTCCATTCGGGCAGGTCCCTCACACTGGTTCTCCTGGCTTGTCCCATTGGCAGCCATATCCCCTGTCGATACTTGAGGTTTAATGGGTCACTTGGGTTTAACCTGTCCATCCAGATCCAGAGGGTCTTGGCCCAGATTGGGAGCTGTGGGGTGGTATCACCAAAGGTGATAACTGGGCGGTGGTAGGGCCTAGAGATTGCCCTGACCACCATGTGGTCCTGGAACTGAAACTAGCTGCCAAAATATATTTCTCCTCATCCAGCTCCCTTTGGTCTTGTGGGTCGCCAACCTTTCCACTGTCTGAACCTGGTGCAGGCACAGACTTGGGGCCACTTTCTTTGGATCTGGTTTTACTCCTGGCACCCAAGATAGTCTCTGATTTGCTGGATAATGCCTGTGGGCTACTGTTGGACAGGGGCTGTGGTCAGGGTCCCCAGGCCCTGGAGGATCCCCAACCAGTTGTCTGAGGCCCCTGCCCCTCCCTCTGCCAGTGGGATAGCCGGTAGCAGGTGGCGGAGAGCTGGGCAGATGGCTGTGCTCCCCATCACCTTTGTCCTTTTCTGGTGCACCTGCACCCTCTTCCTCAACAGCCTCCACTATCACATGCGGGGATGCACTTCAGGTCTTATCCACCTGGACATATGTGCTTTCTCCCAGGGACAGTCTCTCGAACCCCTCCAAATCCCCACTGTCTGGTGACCATGGGATGAATAAGCTGGCAGTGGAACTGGGAGCATACATCCCCTTACATGGCACTGGAGGACTACTTAAGCAATAAGGGCATATGGGCAGCCTGGTCACTGCCTCGCCCAGAAATCCACACCTCACACAATGTTCATGTCCCTTGCATTTCCCCCAGCTTTCCAGAGCCAGAAGAGAAGTGAGGCTGGAACTGTAGTCAGGGGCTCTTCCTGAAGGGTTGCTTCAGGCCTCCCTGCATCTCCTCCTGCTACTACTTGCTGCCAATTTATATGAATGCCTGTGCTTGATTTTCCTTCCTTCCCAGTCCCACAGTCACTTGGAGCACACAGCTCTTTTGCTCCAAGAATTATGCAGTCCAGTTCACTTGCCTGATATGAATAAAGCCCTTACTCTGCTCTCACTATCATTATTCTCCACTTTTCTGCTCTGCCACTGCTTGTATCAACTCCCTCAGCTCACTCACTCTGATTCCCCAAGATGGCGCTTCTTCGTGCAGCTGCTATAACTCCCTTTCACCCATCCTCCAATCAGGACCTTTCCTGAGGGTCACGTGATCAGTAAGTCACGTGCGCACACCACACTAGCAGGCCAGGCCTAATGCCTGCTCCAAGCCCACCCCACAGCAATTTAAAGTGCACAACAGGGCACAACCAGGCCAGGAAACCAGCACACCGGGACTGCAAGGCTCAGGGACCAGCGGCGATTTTTGAGATTTGGGGGGACATCCCAGATTAGTAGCCCCACAATGTAACCCATCCCTTCCTGCCCCATCTAGGGGCATAATTAAAACATCACGGGTGGTCTGGGCAGGAATAAAGGAATACTCAAAAGCACTAACATTTGAGACATTGCATACTCCTGGACCATGGAAAACTGATGGTCTCCAACCTGCTGCTGTCTTCATGCTGCTAGTTTACCTCTTCTTTCACAGCAACGGGTTCTCTCCCTGAACTGACCATCAGAATGAGACCTCCCTCTTCTTCTTCCATGGAGGTCCCACGGAGCCCCTTGTAGCCCTGAGACTGGATTCTTGCCCCTGGAATATAATTCATGACAAATTAATCCGACTGCAAATAGGAGGGGGAAGAAAAAGGATTTCATTTAATTAAACTCCCCCTCTACAATCAAATAAAGCACAAACCACTGTTTCTCCCCAACTAACTTTATTTTCACCTGCATGGCAAATGATTCCAGCTATACAGGAGTCACCATTCCTTCATAGAAAGTAATTAATCAGCTCCAAGGGCTACAACTTTGTACACATTGACAGGACTTATTAAACAGCAGAATCACAGTTTCAGCAGATACCAGAAGGATTCTCGTCTACTACACTTCCTCTTTCGGGTGATCTACCCAAGGCCCTGGAACCCAGATCCCTGCAATCTTCTGGCATATAAGGATCCGGTAAGCCAAGCCTTCTTTTTACTTTTTTTCCTACGGGTCCCTTTTCCTCTGTGGCATTGGTCATCCCCCTCTTTCTCCGGTGCGGAAAAGCGAGCTGCCCTCCCTTCCTGGACCCCTGTGAAATTGGCCTAAACCACAAGGGCATCCAGGATTTTTTCCTGATGACCCAGGCTCTGACCCACCTTCAAAACAGCTGGCTCTGATGGCCAAGCTGAGGTCACTGCTACCCTGATTGCTTTCCTCCAACTCAGTCCTCCATGGCCCCCAATTCACTCTGGGGTTGTTCCACTGTTACCACCTCCTTCCTACGGGGAGTCCCTGCCAGGCCCACATCCCTTACAAATGGTTCCTGGGCTTGAATTAAGCACCAGCACCGGGACCACCCTCCAAGGCCTTCCAGTTCTTTGGTCTGCAACCCACCCGGACTTTATGGACCAGCTCTCCAGGACCTGTCCCTCCAAACGGACCCCTTAAATAGGAGAAAGGCTCCCTGGCTCCTTCGACCACCCACCCCCCCAGGCAGTCCAGCCACACTGGGTGTGAGGGGAACCTCTGCCTCTGGTTCCCATCCTGAGAGGGCCCTGCCACAGCCCTCCCAGCCCTGGCAACCAGGGAAAACACCAACGGGCTTCCTAAAGGGCTCCTACATCCCTGCTAAGCTCACACAAAGCCTCCTAACATCCTAGCCCCCCGTGATGCAGGACCTGGCTACCTGTATCACCACCGGAGCTCCATACCCCCACTCCTCATCAGCCATGGTGCATGAAACTGTCCTGACTGCACTTTACATTGGGGGGTTTCCCCACTAGCCCTCCTGGACCACCAAGCTCCCTCATATGCCCATCTGTCCTGATCCTGGTTCCACTCTCCAGTCTCCCCCCCCAGCCCCTGGCCTAATGCCTAGGCTGGAAAAGGCCTTGCTACTTCCTGTCAGCTTCCTTATATACCCTATTTCTACCCTCTGCTGCCACCTTGAGACATCCAGAGCAATAACCCCCAGAGCACTAAACCCATTTCCTAGCTCAGGGGGGAGGGTAGGAGGGGGAAAGGGATGCCTAATTGTGGGACTATAAGCCCTGCCTTTGCAGGGGGCTTACACTTATTTTATTATGGGAACGCAGGGTCCTTTGGACCCTGCGCTCACATCCCACTGTAGCTGCATATATGTAAGTAGCTGTGGAAGCACAGGGACCTCCAGGCCCTGTGCTTCCATTTATAGGACAACAGTGACTAAATTGTCAGCATAGCCATCTTATTACCCTACCTCATGTACCCAGTACAGAAAAATTTCAAATCACTGCCAAAACAAATTTCTGTGCAACTGCAATGTCATTCCGTGTTACATGTTCAAAAACACATTTTGGGCAGGATTTGAAAAATGACAGCTGTGACATACATGAGGTGGGGTAATAAGATGGTTATGTTGAAAATTTTGGGTAAAAATATTTAACATTTCCAAAGTTACGAGCGGGCATAGTAAAATTGTAAGGAATGGTCATAACTTTGGCATTGTTTCATATTTTGACCCCAAATTTTCAACACAGTGTTTGTATGACCCTATCTCATAAACCCCGTAGGTAAAAATGTTCAAATTCGTGCCAGAACGCCATTCCACACCACAGATGGAAAAACATGTTTTGGACAGGATGTGAAAATTGCCAACTGTACTATTCATGAGGTGGTGTGAAAAAATGGCTATGTTAAAAATTTGGAGTCAAAATATTGAAATTTACCAAAGTTACGTGTGTGCGTAGAAAAATTTCAACAAACGGGCATAACCCAGCCATTTGTAGGAATACTTTCACCAAATTTACAACATGACCTTTTGGGACCCCACCTCATGAAAACTGTTGGTGAAATTTTATTATTTGGTCCCAAAAGGTGATTTTGCACAGCAACCGCAAAATCACCTTCTGGGCCTGATTAACAAAATGATGCTTGCAGTGTTCATGAGGTGGGGTACCAAAAAGGCCATGATGAAATTTTGGTGAAAAAAATTCCAAAAAAATTGCAAAGTTATGAATATGAGTTCAAAATGCCATTGAAATACATTATATGGTACTTACCTTTAATCCTCAGTTCACGGTTCGGCTTTGAAGAGTGCAGACATGTCTCAGTCCACAGAAGATGACAGCCTATGACCTCCAGTGGTAAGTATAGGGCAAGGGTGTGTGTGGGTTGGTGGGTGCTCAGTTGGAAGGTCGGGATGGAGGTGGGGGATGGCGCGGATGATGAGAGACCATTTCCTTTTTTTCAGAATAAAAAGACGTCGGGGGACTGTTTTCTTTTTACAGGTTAGTGTTGAATAAATATTTTGGGACACTGGGGGTGGGCTCCCCAGTGCCCCACACTGCTGGAGGGGCTGGTAATGCCAACACGAGGAGTAGGCCCCCCAATGTCAACACTTTCAATAAAACAAAGATGTGGGGGCATCCGACACCAGGGATGGGAATCCAGGTGTTGGGTAATAAAAAAAAATAAACAAGGGACTAGAAGATGGCACTCCGAGAGTGGGGGGGTGCCACTAGATACCACTAGATACCAAGGAATATATGGGGACAGTGATTAGGGAGTGAGGGGTGTCACTAGACACCAGGGAATACAAGGGCGCTTTTAACTTGCACGGGAGCCAACAGCAGGAGTTCAGTTGCGGCTGCAGAACTAAATAAAATCAGCTGTTCTCATATAGAGAATGCAGCAGAAGGCTCCTCTCACTAAGCTGGGCACGCAGAATTTCGGGTGCCTAGAAAAAGTATTTCTGGGGCTAACTGTGAAAAATAAACACAAAAATCTAGCTAAATGGGGCCTGTTTAGCTAGGTTCTGGTATTGTCAAATGACAACATTTTTATGTATTGTCCATATTTTTTAGTTGGAGGAAAAAAACAAGATTGCAGATTGCGAAAAAGGAAGAGATCCTTTTTTGCAAGATCAAATCTTTTGTTGAACCTTTTACCTCTATCCTGGAGGGAGTGCAGAAGCTGGATCGAGCAGCCTAATGGCAACTCTCCTCTCCCAGGGAGGGTATTTTGCAAGGCTTTGCTAGGAAGCTGTGCAGGGTGGGGGAGGGCACCGTTAGGCACTTGGCATAAGCCGTGCGGCTTACTGCTTGGGCTATGGCCCTTCATGCCAATTTCCTCAGGAGTGGAGACTTAGGCTTTCATGGCTACCTCCGTAACTGTGAAAAAAAAAACCTAGCCCCACAGGCGTGTCGCATGATCCCCATAAGAGGTGGGACAAGAGCACTGGATGGTCGGTCCGTCACCACCTAGCCCTCACCAGCAGTCAGGATAAAATGTTCCCATAAAAAAACTAAAAAATTGAAGGTCAAAATGTCAAAAAATGGCTGAGTTATGCATACAAGTTTAAACCCCCATGGAAATACATTGAACTGCATTTACCTTAGTTTCTCATATTGCAGTCGCCGGTTCCAGCAGAAAGACGTGTCTTCGATTGGAGAGTGAATCGTGAACCTGGGATCTGTTCAGGTGAGTGAGTGAGTGTGTGCGTGGTGGTGTACTGGGGGTGTGGTTGGTGGGTGCTGAGTGGGAGGTAGGGTGGTGGGGCTGACCAAAATAAAAAAAACATTAAGGGACGGTTTTCTTTTTTTACAGGGACTGATGGCGTGGGGAGGGGGATGCCACTAGACATCAGGGACATGAAAGGGGACGGCAATGGACATCAGGGAAGGGGGAAGGGGTCACTGGACTACCACTAAAAAAAATGAGACCGTGGTCAGGGAATGGAGGGTGGAGGTGGACAGCACACAGAGGGAGGGAGCGAGAGGGTTTCAGTAAATACCAGGTGCCGGGACCAGGAACGGAGGTGGGGGTAGACAGCATATGGAGGGAGGGAGTAGGAGGGTTTCAATAAATGCCAGGAGGGCAAACACTGGGTGGGGGTGGACAGTACACAGAGGGAGGGAGTGGGAGGGTTTCAGTAAATGCCGGGTGCCATAGAGATCATATACTTGAGTTCAGCTGATGAATGTATTCACCTTACATTTTCTTAAACACGTGTTTTTGTACAAGTGTTAATTACTGTTGATTTTACCATGATAAAAAATGTTATGAACAAAAAATGCTGGGTGCCGGGAGGGGAAACAGAGGGCGGGGATGGACAGCACACAAAGGGGGGAATGGAGGTTTCATTAAATGCTGGACCTGGGACTGGCAACAGAGGGTGGGGATGGACAGCACACAAAGGGGGAGTGGGAGGTTTCATTAAATGCCGGGCCTGGGACCAGTAACAGAGGGTGGGGATGGACAGCACACAAAGGGGGTAGGAGGGTTTCATTAAATGCCGGGCCTGGGACCAGTAACATAGGGTGGGGTTGACAGCACACAAAGGGGGGGTGGGAGGTTTCATTAAATGCCGGGCCTGGGATCAGTAACAGAGGGTGGGGTGGACAGCACACAAAGGGGGAGGAGGAGGGTTCATTAAATGCCAGGCCTGGGACCGGTAACAGAGGGTGGGGTGGACAGCACACAAAGGGAGGAGGTGAGAGTTTCACTAAATGCCAGGCCTGGGACCAGTAACACAGGGTGGGCTGGACAGCACACAAAGGGGGTGGGAGGGTTTCATTAAATGCTGGCCTGGGACCGGTAACAGAGGTGGGGATGGACAGCACACAAAGGGGGAGGGAGGTTTCACTAAATGCCGGGCCTGGGACCAGTAACAGAGGTGTGGGGGATGGACAGCACACAAAGGGGGTGGGAGGGTCTACTAAGGGAGGGGCTGTGGATATGACCTACCTAGACTTTAGCAAGGCATTTGACACAGTCCCGCACAAAGATTAATAATCAAGTTAGCCAGTTTGGGAGTGGGTCCCAGGGTGGTAAATCGAGTTGCAAACTGGCTGCACAACAGGACACAGAAGGTAATAGTGAGTGGTACACATTCCGAAGAAAGGGGGGTCACTAGTGGAGTACCTCAGGGCTCAGTACTGGGTCCAATCCTCTAACATCTTTATAGATGACATTGCAGAGGGTCTGAAGGGAAAGGTATGCCTCTTTGCAGATGATACAAAGATCTGTAACAGAGTTGGTACACAAGAGGGGTAGAAAGGATGAGAAGGGACTTGGCAAGGTTGGAGGAATGGTCAGACATATGGCAACTTAGATTCAATGCAAAGAAGTGCAAAGTAAAGGGAAACAAAAACCCAGGAGAAGAGTACACAATAGCAGGGGAGGTACCACAACAACAAAAATGGAACGGGACTTGGGGTAGTCATATCGGATGATCTAAAGGTGGGTAAGCAATGGAGAAGTCAGTGAGGAGAGCCAGGGGATACTGGGATGCATAGGAAGGGCATCACAAGTAGAAAAGGAAGTGGTTATCCCTCTGTACAGACAGTTGGTAAGACCCCATCCGGAGTACTGTGTGCAGTTTTGGAGACCTCATCTACGCAAGGACATAGACAGGATGGAAGCAGTCCAGAGGACGGCAACTAAAATGGTGCAGGGTCTCCATCAGAAATCATATGAAGAGAGACTGAGAGAGCTTAATATGTATCCTTTGATGAAAGGAGGGACAGGGGGAACATGATAGAAATGTTCAAGTACTTCAAGGGAATCAACAAAGTCCAGGAGGGTAGCATCTTTCAGAAAAAGAGATGTGTAAGAACAAGGGGACACAATTTAAAGATAGAGGGGGGACGACTCAGGGGTAATGTAGAAATCTTTTTTCACAGAAAGAGTGGTGGATGCGTGGAACTGCCTCTCCTGGGGAGGTTGTTGGGGCTAAAACAGTGGGGGAATTCAAACATGCATGGGACAGACACAAGGCAATTGTAGTGGGGGTGGCAGGAAGTAGGCTGTTGGTTAACTAGAATCTGCAGCTTATCCAGTAGCTAGGGAAATGGGCAGACTGGGTGGACCAAGTGGTCCTTATCTGCCGTCAAAGTCTACGTTTCTATGTTTCTATGTAAATGCTGGGCCTGGGACTGGTAACAGAGGTTGGGGGTGGACAGCACACAAAGGGGGGGAGTGGGAGAGTTTCATTAAATGCCGGGCCTGGGACTGGTAACAGAGGTGGGGTGGACAGCACACAGGGGGGTGGGAAGGTTTCATTAAATGCTGGGCCTGGGACTGGTAACAGAGGGTGGGGTGGACAGCACACAAAGGAGGAGTGGGAGGGTTTCATTAAATGCCAGGCCTGGGACCCGGTAACAGAGGGTGGGGTGGACAGCACACAAAGGGGGAGTGGGAGGGTTTCATTAAATGCCGGGCCTGGGACCAGCAACAGAGGGTGGGGTGGACAGCACACAAAGAGAGGGAGTGGGAGGGTTTCATTAAATGTCGGGCCTGGGACCGGCAACAGAGGGTGGGGATGGACAGCACACAAAGGGGGGGGAGTGGGAGGATTTCATTAAATGCCGGGCCTGGGACCGGTAACAGAGGGTGGGGATGGACAGCACACAAATGTGGGGAGTGGGAGGGTTTTATTAAATGCCGGGCCTGGGACTGGTAACAGAAGGTGGGGGTGGACAGCACACAAATGTGGGAAGTGGGAGGGTTTCATTAAATGCTGGGCCTGGGACCAGTAACAGAGGGTGGGGGTGGACAGCACACAAAGGGGTGGAGGGTTTCATTAATTGCTGGGCCTGGGAATCTGCACAGAGGGTGGGGTGGACAGCACACAAGGGGGAGGGAGGGTTTCATTAAATGTCGGGCCTGGGACCGTAACAGAGGGTAGGGTGGACAGCACAAAGGAAGGAGTAGGAGGGTTTCATTAAATGCCGGGCCTGGGACCAGTAACAGAGGTTGGGGGTGGACAGCACACAAAGGGGAGAGTGGAAGGGTTTCATTAAATGCCAAGCCTGGGACCAGTAACAGAGGGTGGGGGTGGACAGCACACGGAGGGAGTGGGAGGGTTTCATTAAATGCTGGGCCTGGGACCGGTAACAGAGGGTGGGGGTAGACAACACACAGAAGAAGGGAGGGAGTGGGAGGGTTTAATTGATGTCCGGGTGCTGGTATGGGGAACAGAGGGTGAGGGCGAACGGCACACAGAGGGAGGGCATGGGAGGGTTTAATTAAAAGTTGGGTGATCTGTTAGATGCAAAAAGGGTGTCCAAATAGCTATGGAAAATTGAGGGTGGTGTTATGACAGTTCAAATTGGCATGGACCTTTAATATTCAAAGTCTTTACAGTTCGAACAGTAAAGTTGAACCTGTAAAGAACTTTGAACAGTTATTTTCCCATCGATTGATCCTAACTTAGTGAGTGACGGCCAATATGACTCTTGCCCCCAAAACACATATTTAACCTAAACACATATTTAACCTATGCACTCCCGAGCGCATGGAAATTGGCTGAAATTACCCCTATCCATAAAAATGGAGACCGCACATTACCAAACTATAGACCAATCTCCATCCTCCCCCCACCCCAAAGCCCTGGAGAAAGTAGTATTCACCCAACTCATGGATTATCTATCCAAGTACAACATATTATGCCCAGAGCAGCATGGCTTCCACCCTGGACACTGCACCATTTCAACCCTACTGGAGTTCTCCCACCAAATACACTCTGCACTTGACTCTGGGGAGATCGCCGGGGCAGTGTTCATTGACCTATCCAAGGCCTTTGACACTGTGTGTCACCTCCATTGCTTGACTCCCTCCGTCATCTTGGTTTCTTGTCTGGCCCCCTGGCCTGGTTCTCCAGCTACCTCTTTGACAGATCTCAATGGGTCAAAATCAATGGTATCCTACCAAGTGCCCTACCTGTACGCTCTGGGGTCCCTCAAGGCTCCATCCTGGGCCCCAGATTGTTCAGTCTCTTTCTAAACACCCTCCCCAGCTCCTGCTCAGGCAAAATGCTTCTATACGCGACAATGTGGTCCTCGTCACCTCCCACCCTGACCCACTCACCCTGCAGAGCTCTTTGCAACTCACCTTCAGCCAAACTGAAAAATGATTCCTCGACCATTGTCTGGTTCTGAACCACAAGAAGACGAAATCTATGATTTTTTCACACCGCCAAAGTAACTCCAGAAATGCCCCCCTTCTCATCCTCCCCAGCACTCTACACCCCGTTGAACAGGTATCAACATACAAATACCTGGGCATCACCTTCAACTCGGCTCTCTCCTTCCATGCCCATCTTAACTCGCTGTCCTCTGCCATGAATGCCCGGATTGGACTCCTTTACCGCCACAAAGACTGCCTCCCTGAGTATGCCCTACGGCTGGCTATCTCCTCCTCCATCCTGTCTTTGGTTGATTATGAGCTTCCTATCTATGCAGCTGCTGACCCCACTGCCCTCACCAAAGTCCAGACTTCTATCAACAAAGTCTGCAGGCTCCTGACCGGTGCCCCCAGCAGAACGCACACATGCCAGCTCTACTCCACCTCGAACCTACTCTCCTTTGAAGAGCACCTGCGATACCACACCTGTATACTGGCCAAAAAGACTCTACTTGGGCTCTCCCCCCCAGGAGTCACTACATCCCCTCAATGGGCCACCCACTCGGTCGCCACCCGAAATACAACCAAAGCCACCTTCCAGGTACTGAGAGCTAGGATCTCGCTTGCCCAAAGGTCTTTCCACTACAGAGCCCCCTCCTGGTATAATTCCCTCCCCACTCACATCACTAACATCTCAAAAATTAGCCCCTTCAAAATCGCCCTACGCAAACACCTCACTGACACTCGGAGCTGCAAATGCCCATGACAGGGCCTTACCAAGAGCTCCGCCTGAGCCAATCCACAGATATAGCCCCCCCCGAGGGTAACCACCACCTAGTACCTCTAGGGTTCTTATAGTATTACATATGTACTAGTTTATTTAGAATAGCTTACTTGTAGTCTGTACACCATGCATTGTAACCTGCGTGCTCCACTGTGTCACTGAAATTGCTTTGCTTTGCATGCTCTTTTTGTATCTCACCTGTATTGTTCCCCACTGTTTTTGCTCCACCAATATGTTGTCTCCCCTCCCTGCGATGAGGTGCCTTTGTAAATGAGTCTTTGGCTCAAAGGTTGTAAATCCGAATTGTGAATAAATAAATAAAATAAATAACAATACAATAAAGGTATGAAGCATGTGTCTGAGAACTAAATACAGGTCTTGGTCATTCGTAACCAAGTAGGATTTCTTTAGAAATCCATTTATTAAAAGGAAAAAACAAACAAACAAGATGGTCGAAGCACAAACCGTATTTCTCTGTGGACGAACAGTAAATCCTTAACAATTAACTGTTCAAATGGTTTTCATTTACCTGCCTGTCTGGCAGCTATCACAAAAACCATTATAATTCAAAAACGGTGAGATATCCTCTCACCACACTATCAAAAGGCACACCCTTGGCACAGACCCCATCGTCCCGAAAACTTCCAAGAAAAAATTGCTTTCTGTCTGTGCTGTAGACAAGGGCAAAAATTCCAGTGTTAATCAATGAGAAAAAATGTGTTTTATTTTCACCACTTTATATCTTAAAAACCTTACAAGATGCCATCACAGAACTTTTCACATCTAGAGATATTTACAGGGTGACCACGCATGCCAAAGTTCACACTATTTCATCAAAAAATGCCAAAGTTATTAAGGTACAAAACATAGAATTGTCTATATAACCCTAACTATAGGGGCACAATCACTCCCCTATAACACACACACACGAACACATAGAGAAAGAAAGAGAGAGAGAGAGATTGGAAGGTCTAACGCAGCCATTGGCCTGAAGCTTAGTTCCAAGTATTCCCATAAGGGTTGTACACAATTTAAGAGT
Source organism: Neoceratodus forsteri (assembly GCA_016271365.2). Taxonomy (NCBI): domain Eukaryota; kingdom Metazoa; phylum Chordata; order Ceratodontiformes; family Ceratodontidae; genus Neoceratodus; species Neoceratodus forsteri. Next base: position 483,912,941 of record CM028138.1, on the reverse strand, counting down.
TATTTTGTCTATTTCAGATACAGCAGCCATTGATGTTGGCCTATAGTTTCTGATGTTATCCAAGTCTCCATCTTTAAAAATTGTGAAGATACTCCTGGTTTTCAAGGCTTCTGAAAATGCTAATTGTCACAAACCAACTCAGCATGTCAGGCCCTCTACTCCCAAAGTGCCAACCTCCGAGCGCAGTCTTGTGAACAGTACAAGGTAACCCTCTTGTCTGTTTTGTGAGTTCAGATCAACCTTTGGTCTCAAGTTCTGGAGGGATTCAAACTGTTAATCTCTTGTTAGTATACCCAAAGCACAGGCTCAGATATATCTGTCTTTGGGGGGGGACCAGATATCTTTGCCTATGGGCACCTAACCAGGTATACAGAGATGAACCCTTTAACACTTTAATAAAAACCTCAGATTTACAACGCTTCTCTTTCAGCTTGGTATCACCATTCAAGCTTATGTCTATTGTCTGCTATAACCATGTACTTTTCTTACAAATAAAAAGAAGTCAAAGACAGACCAAGTAAGTTCTAAAAAGAATTTTACTATAATAGTTAAGAATATGTGAAACACAACAATACAGAACTGTTATATCACAAGACATACAAATCTATTAAAAGAACAAGGTTTTAAACAGTGCAATTCCTACTGCAGTACTTAGTCTCTAAATACTTGCTTAAAAGTGCTCCCAAGATATTTTGTGGTCAGAGTCTGGGTAAAAAATTTCTCTGAAGTAAAACAGACTAAATTAAAAGCTGGCTTTTACCCCACCTCTTTTCAGGAGCTCACCTAGCTCCTCCCTGTCAGGCTATGTGAAAATATGTATCTTATACAAAAGTATTACATTCTGCAACTTCAGCATAATTCATGTCCTTCAAATGACACTGAGTTTGATCTCATGCTGTACCCTCCCTCATGCAGGCGTCCCAGGGACATTTACAACCTTGCACCCCTGTGTAACATCCTTGCTTCCCCTTCTAACGTCATAAACCTTGTTTATGATTTCTCTCTTAACAAAATTAACTTTAACAAGTCTGTAATTAACTCAGAGAAACAGGATCCTTGATTAAAGTCTTCCATGTAACACATTGTCTCTAAAAAACTGAATGTGTGTGAACTCACATGCTGTCAGCATTTCTTCATAGTTTGCATCCTTCAGCTGAAATCTTGGGGGTGAGTGAGGTCATTCTAAGAACCTCAGATTTTTTTTCAGCAGAGACAGTCAGTAATACATTTTATATTAAAAAGAAATGATACAGCACTCAGAACTGGCTGTTTGCGTCACACTCCTCCCCACCAAGGCTGAATTTGGGGGATCTATCCCCTACATGGGATGAGCTTCCCAAATCAGTTCACTCCTCATAGACCCTAGACAGTTCATCTGAGTTCTGGTTCTTGGCTCCAGCTCTGTGTATGATTTTTAGATCATACCCTTGTAAAGCAAGACTTTATCTTAGCAGTCTGCCATTGTTTTTCCCCATCTGCGTCAGCCAAACCAGGGGGTTGTGGTCCGTCTGCACCAGAAAATGCTGCCCATACAAGTATGGCTCAAATTTTTTTAGGGCTCACACTATGGCAAGACATTCCTTTTCCACCGTGGAGTACGCTTGCTCCTTGGGAAATAGCTTCCTGCTCAGATACACTACTGGGTGATCTGTGTCCCTTGGCTAGACGTCTGGCTCAGTACTTCTCCAAAACCCACGTCTGAGGCGTCCGTCTGAACTATAAAGGTTTTGCTATAGTCAGGATATGTCAAAACAGGAGCACTGCACAATGCCTCCTTCTGTCTGGTAAAGGCTTCCTCACAGGCTGGGCCGCAGGTAATTTTCTTTAGCATCTTTTTCTTTGTCAGGTCAGATAGGGGAGCAGCCAGGGCACTGTAATTCGGTATAAATTTCCTCTAGTACCCTGTTGTCCCTAGAAAGCTCCTGACCTGCTTCTGGGTTTCTGGTTTGGGCCATGCCTGGATCACCTCTATCTTTATTTGGTTAGGATGGAGCTGTCCCCGGTCTACCATATGCCTGAGGTATGCCACTTCCCCCATGGCCACCTGGCACTTCTCGGCTTTGACAGTGAGCCTGTCCCTCTGTATCCTGTCCAGCACTTCCCTAAGGTGGGATAGGTGTTCCTCCCAGCTGGTACTAAAGATGGCAATGTCATCCAGGTACGCCACGGCGTACTCCTCAGCACCATTTAACACCTGGTTCACCAACCTTTGGAAAGTGGCCGGCGTTCTTCATTCCGAAAGGCATTACTTTGAACTCAAATAAGCCTATTGGAGTGATGAAGGCCAACCTCTCCCTAGCTCTGTCTGTCAACCCTACCTGCCAATACCCATTTGTCAGGTCAATGGTCGTAAGGTAGGTCGCCCCTCCCAACTTGTCCAGGAGTTCGTCCATCCGGGGCATTGGGTGGGCGTCTAACTTTGTGACTGCATTCAGTCCATGACAGTCTACACAGAAATGAGTCAAGTCATCTGGCTTGGGTACAAGGACTATGGGCGAGGCCCAGGGACTGTGGGATCTCTGGATTACCCCCTAAATCCAGCATCTCCTCCATTTTCCTCCTAATGTCCTTTTGGACAGCCTCTGACACCCGATATGATGTCCGCTGTATGGGTGTCTGTGTCTCTGTCTCCACATCATGTGTCGCTAAGGGGGTTAGTCCAGGCTTGGCGCTAAACAAGGGGGCAAAGTCTGCTAAAACCTCCCTTACTTTCTGGATCTGGCCTGGGTCAGCTGGGGAGACAATTTTACTGCCTCCACAGAGGACTCCTGCTTACTCTCTTCCAGCAAGTCCAGAAGGGGGTCTCCTTCATTCATCCCCCTCCCCATGACTACACACTGCGAACACCATGTCAGCTTTATTTGCATATGGCTTCATCATGTTGACATGGTACATCCTTTCTGTCGGTCTACGGTCAGGTAACTCCACAATGTAGTTCACGTCATTTACCTTCCCAACCACTTTGTATGGTCCTGCCCACTCAGCTTGCAGTTTGTCTTTCCGGACCGGAATAGGGACCATGACTTCCTGACCCACCATGTACGAGAGAGCTCTGGCTTTGCGGTCATACCATACCTTTTGTTTCTGTTGGGCAGCTGCCAGATTGCTCTGGCCTGTCCCCATAAGCTCCTTCAGCCTTTCCCTAAACCTAAGGACGTAATCCACAAGGGGAGTTCCCTGGGTGGTGTGCTTGCCTTCCCAGTCCTCCTGGATCAAGTCTAGGGGCCCACATACCCGGTGTCCATACAAGAGTTCGAAGGGAGAAAATCCTGTCGACTCTTGGGCACCTCCTGTTGCAAACAACAGGTGGGGAAGGTATTTCTCCCAGTCTCTCCCATGCTGTTCAGAAAATGCCCGAGCATTGACTTCAGGGTACCATTGAATTGTTCCATAAGTCCATTGGCTTGTGGGTGATACGATGTCATGCATCTCTCACCCACCCACACTTCTCCCATAAACATTTCATCAGGTCCAACATGAAGGAACCCCCTCTATCGGTGATTACCTCCTGCGGAAACCCAACATGGGAGAAAATCCCAAGTAAGGCATCTGCCACTTTGTCTGTCCTCAGAGAGGATAGGGCGACTGCCTCTGGGTACTGGGTGGCATAATCCACCACAGTCAGGATGAATCTCTTCCCTGAGGAGCTGGGGGTATTTAAAGGCCCCACAATATCCATTCCCACCCTCTGGAATGGCTCCTCCACTATGGGTAAGGGGATCAGGGCGGCTAGGGTTTTCTTGCCCGCCTTCCCTATTTCTTGGCACCGATGACAAGACCTGCAATACTGCTTCACCTGCTGGGTGAAGTTAGGCCAGTAGAAATTCTGGGCTAACCACTGCATCATGCGTGTGATTCCCAGATGACCAGACAAGGGAATATCATGTGCAATTTTGAACAACTGCTCATGATACCTCTGGGGAACGACAAGCTGCCTGCCTAGCATCCCTCCCTCTGTCTGTACTGCCTGTGTATATGTAAATCCATTTTCCCAATAAACCTTATGTCTGCATCACCTCCCTGTGTGCCCTCTGAGTCTGCCCAAGCCCTCAGCTTCTCTAAGTTAGAGTCACTCTTCTGAGCAGCTGCAAACCCCTCACACAGTCCCAAGGCATGGGACAGGTCCCCTTCAGTCGCTAAACTAGGGTCCCTAGCACTAACGTCAGGGCCCTCAGGATCACTGTCAATCATAACCCTCTGACAAGGGGTCACCCCTCCCTCTTCAGAGTAACCCTCTGTATCTGTGTGGTTACTTGCTACTGGGGAAATTTCTACCCCCCCTTTTTGTCAGTCTCCCCATCTGGAGACACAGGCTGGGGAACCAGCCTCTCAGTGGTTTCCACACTGGTTTCTGTGGGGTTCAGGGAACTACTATTTTATCTTGCCGCTTGGCTATGGGTAACTGCACATACCACCCCTTCTGGAGATTGTTACCCAGGATCACATCCACTGCTAATGTGTTAGCTACAGCCACCTGTTGCACAGTTCCCCCTGTTTCACCCCAGTCCAGGAGAACACTAGCGAATGGCAATGTTTTCTCTTCACCAGTAAACCCTTGTACAGTTACGTATTTATTGGGTATAAGCTGACCAGGCTGTACCAGATCCCCCTTTACCAATGTCAGGGATGCCCCTGTGTCCCTTAACCCCTGCGTCTGTACACCATTTACTATGACCGGGTGCATGTGTTCCCTCATGTTCACTGGCATGTCCTCAAGAGACACACAAACAACCCACTTCATTTCTAGCACCCTGTTGTGTATTTTGGCTTGCCTTTCTGGGGCACTGTCTGGCAATATGCCCAGTTTCCTTACACAGCCAACAGGCATTTCTTACTTCAGATAAATCTTTTCGTTGAAACCTGGGGCTGACTGGTTTCGGTGGAGGCAGTGAGGGTTTTAGCTGCCCTGAAGGCGTGCTTTTCCCTTTCTACGCTGCCACGCCCACCCCATTCACTCTCAGAGCAGGTCTGCTCTTGGCATAGTGGTCCGAGAGTTCAGCAGCCTCTTGCACTGTTTTTGGATCTTGGTCCTCTAGCCAGGTTTTTAGCTCTGCTGGGCATGCCCAATAAAACTGTTCTAATAAAATCACATTTTCAATTTTATCAACAGAGGTTGCCTCAATTCCTTCTCACCAACGTTTTAAAAGCTGACGTTGTTTCATGGCTAGCTCCTCATAGCTCATATCAGGGCTTCTCCTGAGCTTGCGAATTTAGCTCTGTATGATTCAGCAGTTAATTCAAACTTTTTTAACAGTGCAGCTTTTAACTTGCTGTAATCGTCACTGTCCTCATTGTTCATTTGACCCAATGCATCCCAAGCGTTCCCGGTAAGTAGCGGGGATAGCTGGAAGCTCCAGAATTCTCTAGGAATTTTAGCCCGAATACAAACTTTTTCAAAAGAATTTAAAAAGATATCCATGTCCTCCCCTTCCTTAAACTCGGCTATTAATTTGGAATTCAATTTGTAACACAGTCCTGCAGTCCCAGTTAAACCCAAGCCACTTACCTGCTCTGGTGCCACTGGTTGGAGTCTTAGCTTCTCCAGTTCATGTTGCCACTGGCACTCCTCACTCCTCTCCTCTACCTGTCTGTGTTATTGCTTCTCTTCTCCTCTGCAGCTTGCTGGCGCTCACACTCCTGATGGTCTGCCTCCCTCTGTTGCTCTGCCTCACGGTCCGCCTCCCTCTGTTGTCGCTCTGCCTCATGGTCTGCCTCCCTCTGTTCTCGCTCTCTCTTCTCCTCTGCAGCTCGCTGGTGCTCACGCTCCTCACGGTCTGCCTCCCTCTGTTGTTGCTCTGCCTCCAGTTCCATCCTGCCCAACTCAATTTGCAGTTTGAGTACCTCTGGATTCAGGATACTGGTGACCATCCCCTGCTGCTGTGGCCCTTCACTGACAGTGGCCCTGCTGTCCTTTTCAGTCACGGTCGGTGACTCACTGATCTGGGTATCTGCTACCATCAGGGCCTCTATGAGGTTCTGCTTTTTGGCTGTCACCTCGAATGGTACTCCCCTGTCCCCACACAACTGCTTCAAGTGTGCCTGCTGTAGTCGGAATCCATCTTCTTCCCTCACTACTGCTACTCTGACTTGCACTTTAGAAAAAAAATAAAACGGGTAGGAACTGGACTGTACGCCAAGTGATATATAGTTCTGTTTCCTTTTTTAAAATAAAACTCTGCTGTTTTTCTTTCTTTGCAACAGAGCTTATGGTCTCAGCTGACACAGAACAATAAAGCTTGTGATACCAAATTTATGCCACCGCTACCAACCAATCTGTCACAAACCCACTCAGCAGGTCAGGCCCTCTACTCCCAAAGTCCCAACCTCCGGGCACAGTCTTGTGAACAGTACAAGGAAACCCTCTTGTCTGTTTTGTGAGTTCAGATCAACCTTTGTTCTCAAGTTCTGGAGGGATTCAAACTGTTAACCTCTTGTTAGCATACCCAAAGCATAGGCTCAGATATATCTGTCTTCAGGGGGCCAGATATCTTTGCCTACAGGCACCTAACCAGGTATACAGAGATGAACTTTTTAAAACTTTAATAAAGACCTCAGATTTAAAGCGCTTCCCTTTCCAGTTTGGTATCACCATTTAAGCTTATGTCTATTGTCTGCTATAACCATGTACTTTTCTTACAAATAAAAAGAAGTCAAAGACAGACCAAGTAAGTTCTAAAAATAATTTTACTATAATAGATAAGAATATGTAAAACACAACAATACAGAACTGTTATATCACAAAACATACAAATCTATTAAAAGAACAAGATTTTAAACAGTGCAATTCCTACTACAGTACTTAGTCTCTAAATACTTGCTTAAAAGTGCTCCCAAGATGTTTCGCGGTCAGAGTCTAGGTAAAAAATATCTCTGTGAAGTAAAACAGACTAAATTAAAAGCTGGCTTTTACCCCACCTCTTTTCAGGAGGTCACCTAACTCCTCCCTGTCAGGATATATGAAAATATGTATCTTATACAAAAGTATTACATTCTGCAACTTCAGCATAATTCATGTCCTTCAAATGACACTGAGTTTGATCTCATGCTGTACCCTCCCTCAGACAGGCGTCCAAAGGACATTTACAACCTTGCACCTCTGTGTAACATCCTAACTTCCCCTTCTAACGTCATAAACCTTGTTTATGATTTCTCTCTTAACAAAATTAACTTAAATAAGTCTGTAATTAACTCAGAGAAACAGGATCTTTGATTAAAGTCTTCCATGTAACACATTGTCTCTAAAAACTGAGTGTGTGTGAACTCACATGCTGTCAGCATTTCTTCATGGCTTGCATCCTTCAGCTGAAATCTTGGGGGGGGGGGATGAGTGAGGTCATTCTAAGAACCTCAGATTTTTTTTTCAGCAGAGACAGCAATGCATTTTATATTAAAAAGAAATGATACAGCACTCAGAACCGGCTATCTACGTCACACTAATGTGAGGAGTTAGAGGCTTATAATCAGAGAAAATGAGTAGCAGATAACAGGACTGTCTGTTTTTAGTAGTTTGGCATCAATATTATCAACCTCTGTTGCTTTCCTGCAGCTCATGGTGTACATCAGGGGTCACTGAAGGGAAGTGGAATTCAGGAATAGCTGAATTTTGCTGTGTAGATTCCTCAATGGTGTTTACAAATTTGAGGGAAGTGAGGTAAAATGCAAGTATGTGCTAATTATTCAATTTACATTCTAAATTCTGAGCTTTTGTTTTGTAGCACAGATATTCTAGAGTCCTACCACAGACATCAGGACTGAAGTGCTGCAGAGGACGATGGGCCTGATTATATACTGAGTGAAAGCTACATGCACATCCTAAATTAGTTAGCCGTACGCTGTCGAGTACTTGTTAACTACAAGAGCTGCACTCGATGAGACTTAATTGACCAATCCCAAGAAGCACACTGTTCTGGGCTTTAAATAGCTGGACATAAATCTTTGGCATGACGCTTAGTATTCCCCTCTGCATCCAACTGCCGGAGCTTTTCTGTCTGGGCTGAGAGTGTGTTACATGAAAAGAATCATTGTCATGGTTTTTGATTTTTTTTTTCTTTAGAATAAAAGGTATCTTGATTATTCCTGTATCCAAGGATCTGTATTGCAGTGATTGTTACACGAATGAGGCAGGAAAACAAGCTGGAGTTTGTTGCCAGTGGTATCATTTCAGCAGAATTCTTGGGGTTGCAAATCTTTCCCTCACTCAAAATGTTATACAATTAAAACATTATGAAATAAGAGACACTGTCAGAGCAATGGTAATTCTCCCACCTACTCTGGACCAGTCCAACTCTGAATGTTTGTTAGTGAAACTTTCTGGGGGATGATAAACCCTTGTACATGGGCAGCATGTACAACCCTCCTGCAGTGGCTAGAACTGTCTTCAAAGACTTTCCCAGCTGTTTGAGAACCCTCACACTTGGAGAGTTAATAATTCTTGGGGATTTAAGTGACTTAAGTCCATGACCTGCACCTCAGTCAAATTATCAATGAGCCTACCCACCACAATGCTAAATCTGGTAGTCACACCCTCCTGGACTGGATTCTAGTTAGCAGGCACGGTCGTGTTAGAGCGTCAGGAATACTTTCTGACTCGCTCCGCGATCATTCTCCTATTTATTGTGTCTGGAACAATACTTTCAGTAAGCCCCTTCCAAGAACTATAACCTGCAGGGACTTCTATCGCATCAGTGAGGATGCCTTCCTGGAGGATCTCTCTGCCACCAGTTGGAATGAAATCGGAAGTCTCAGCGATGTTAATACTGCCCTAGACTTCCTCGTAAACCACCTTCTAAGCATAATTTATAGACATGCTCCTATGGTCCAGAGAAGATTCTAGGGCCTGTACTCTAAGTGGCTTACACCAGCCCTTTGGGAGATCATGAAGCAAAGGGACAAGGCCTGGGATAGATGTAGAGCTTCAGGCTGACGTACTAACTGGCGCAGCAACAGGTCACTTAGAAATCTCTGTAAGGCCAGTCTCAAGGAAGCCAGGGCAACTTATAAGGTATTGGGCTTCATAGCCCAATACCTTATGCCAGCATGAGTTGATTTTAGTTGAAAGTAATTTTTTTAACTAAGTCTATGAAGTTAATAGAAGGGATTGTACCTGGCTCCGTAGCCACTGCCAGTCAATCTCTTCCAGCTTCCCAGTTCGTCAGCTCCACCCCGTGCTCCGAGGTTTTGTGATATTTCAGCAGGGAGAGTGGAGGGGCGTGCCCCATGCAAGTCTACGGGGTGGTTTTTCAATGCCATTTTTTTGAAACTTTAAGTAATCTGAGATGGAAATGAAAACCACCACTCTACTAATAGGGACTGATGGGGAGAATGCATGAGTGGTGCATTGACCCACATACCTCTGCGTCCCCATGTGCAGGGGTTCCTCAGGCATAGCAAATAGCAGTGGAAAACAGGGAGGTGTTTCAGAGAGATGATGTTCATGGGTCCTCTACACACACACACACACACACACACACACGAGACACAACTATACCTCCTCAGGGCTGTTACACAGTAGTAGGGTGTGTTGAGGTCACTGCTTAAGCAATGCAGGCCTGGAGCAATTTGGCAATGGGAAGAGCATCAGCGCAAGAGGGGACATAAGTGCAGGGGTAGCCTAGATCTGAAGAAGGTTCCACGCAATGATAAAACGTTCCCTTTTTTATTTTATTTTATTTGTTCTTTATGTTTCAGTTCTGCCCTTTGTTCTCTTCAGCACATCCCTCCAACTCCAATGCCCACCTTCTTTAGAACATACCAAACTTCTAAAAGCTCCCCATGGATTATCAAACTTCTCTGGAGACTGACTCCAGTGTGGAAGTGAGACAGTCAGTGGTGTGGGGCTAGCGGGGGATGTGGTTGAGCTTGCTGACTGTTGTTGTTTTTGCTGTTACTTCCCTCCCCGGGACAGCAACACAGTGTGCCTCTAGTGTGCATGTAACTGGCATATGCAGAGACTGGCCACTCACACACCCCAACCCCTTGTCCTGCTGTGCTACATTGGGCCCCCTTAGGGTCACAAGGAGGCTCTCATACACTGGACCACATTCAACCACCCAACCCAGAGGCAGCAGATATCCACTGGGATGCTCAAGTCTCAACACCTGGTTGGCCTTCTGACAACCCAGGCTTGTTCCTGACCTTTGGTCACAAGCATCATAATGGGCACCACGGCTGCTGCACTGACAGGCCAACCACAACAAAACATTCTGAACATGTATGAATTTGGAGCCATTCTGTTCTTTATTATTAGGGACATTTACATGAAAACGGGATATTTATCCCTTACAATTAACTGACATTTGAGGCTTAGTCTTGGACAGAAGTCATACTGCCCTGCTTGTGACATCACAGACTGTTGCTGTGGAAATAGATGTCATATCACAAGCAGGTCATTAAGACTTCCTCTCCAGAACAAACCCCAACTGTAGAAGAAATGTAACAGTTTTCCAAGTGAACAGTAGTACGTCCACAAGTGAGCATAACTTTAAATGGTGGGGAGCAAATTCGAAAAGGGCATGAGGCAGATGCATGCAAAGTATCCCTAAACAAGGGATGCCAATAACAGAATTGACAGACTCTTTAGTGTTAGGGGGATCTGGGGTCATGCTCCCCCAGGAAATTTTTTTTTTTTTTTTTTAAACAGGCATTGTAAATGGTGCATGTTCATGCATTTTAGAACTATAATAATAATCATTTTGCCAACCTTTTCTTTCAAAAAGCTTATTTTTCCATGTTTAACTTTCAGTAAAGCCCCTTCACTTTATACCCGCTCTGATTTTCAGCTTTTAAAAAAAAAAAAAAGATAAACCATTTATTAAGCTCACATCAAGAACCCTGCCCCACAGAGTAAGAAAACCAGTTTGTTCAGCTCGGTGTTACTTTCACACTTCCAGCAAACTACCCTCTGCAGTCTGCCAGGTGCTGAGGGGAATAGGTGCTAACTGGGTAGTGATGCTGGCTTTCCGAAATCTGACCCAGGATTAGCTCTGCATTTACGCCACTGTTGCCTGGATGCCAACCCAGTCTACTTTGTCTGATCACATGATGGATATGATCTTGTGCAAAATCTTATTTTATTTTTACCAGTGTAACCCCTCTCTGGGAGCTTACCTGAGTTTGCCCCGTAATTTCCCTGTTCGTCCCATTCTGGTGCCCCTGATTCCTCTTGTTGCCCAGTTCGGGCATGGATTTTTGACCGCAAGCTGCTGGCATGCCTGTTTGCGCCGGCACTCGCATAGGCGCTTTGTTTTCCCGACCCGAAATCTTGTGGGAAAACGGAAAATGGCCCAGTGGTACCGGCATCTCTTCCCTGCTAATTGAGGTCCGGTGACCTGGAGAGTATGGCCAAAAAGCTGCCGTGGGGGTCAAAATTAAAGCTTAAAAATGGGCACCTAGCGAGGGCTCATGAATATTAATGAGGTTGCTGCCTGCTGCCTGGAGGGGGGACAGAGTTTCAGCGGTAGTGATAGCTAAATTGCTAGGAGCAACTTGATGAGAGTGGGCTTGTTTGACAGGGGGCATTTGGAGCTACATTCCGGTGGGGTGCCTGGCTAGATCAAGGATTGTGTTGATCTGCATCAGACTCTTGAAGGGGGGAGAAAAGACATTGCACTGCATGGGACTCCATGTAAACAAATGGGAGCTGACATGTTTGTGACACTTGACCCCTAATATTGCAGCCAATCAGTGTTCTAGGTGCCCAAAACCTGGACAGAGGGACTCCTGGGAAAAGTAGGGGACTAAGTCTGGTGCCTAGATCATGCCCCAATAAACAAGCAAGAAATATTGATCTCTATGGATATCGAATATTGTTAGACTCCATCAGCCAATCAGAAATCTGGATTTTCGGCTGATACTGTGTGGACTTTCTGGGATTTCTTCAGTTAGTTTCCGGGCTGTGTACGAGTCAGGACTATTCTGTAAGAGTGGACTTTGAGCTTCAGGGGCTTCCCCCAGGCCCCACTTGGAGATTTGCTGGTTAGCAGAAGTGGATTGGAAAGGGGAAAGAAGGAAGATAGACTGAGCTGAGATTCTGATTCCCCAGGTACTTACTGCAGGACTGAATTGAGATGGGGAAAGAAGGAAAGAGACTGAGCTGTGAACCTGTTTCCCCAGGTAACGGGAAATTGCTTAGCTGTGGTTGGGGGAAAACTAAATGCTGCAGAAACCCTGCACTGGGAAACTGATCTAGCTGACAGAACTGTGCAGATTATCAGAGTGCGACAGTAATGGTAATTTACTCCCCTGGTAAAGGTGATTGTGGGGGAATACATCTCTGAGGCACTTCACAGTCATGACATCATGGGTTGTGTACACCTGATAGGTTGCTTGATGCACATGTGATTTGAAGAAAGTCCATCCCCCACCTGAGAGCAGGGTCTGCTCTCCTATGGTCAGTTCGATGTATTCCAAAGCTGTATCTGTAACAATAATCTGTTAATACCTTTTGCTGTTAATGAGTGTAGATATGTAGTCACCAGCGGTAGAGAATTGTTGTGTAACTTTATTTTGTTATTGCACTATACATATAGATGTCAGTGATGTCCAAACCTGCTAATTTGTAATAACGAGTATCATACATTCATACAATGTATGAAAACTTGTTGAGTCTTTCATACGTCTGTTGGGCGGGATGTGGAGTGCCTCAGAGATGTATTCCCCCATAATCACCTTTACCAGGTGGGTTAACTACCATTGTGGGGGATAATCTCTGAGGCACTCCACAGTCATGACATCATGGGTCATTAAAAATCAGTAATCCTCTGCTAGGGTGGGTCAGACGTGTTGTCTTGTACCTAGTCCTTACATGCTGCTAAAGTTTTCCTCTGCAGTATTCCCATTTTTCTCTGCCAAGGAAGCTGTGATTGCTCTGGCAGAGTGAGCCTTCAGATCTTTTGATGCAGTTGAGTTATTCACTCTGTATGGTTCCGTGATTGCTGTTTTAAGGTACATGGCAATCAGTGATTTTGAAGCTTGTTTTCCTTTTCCATGCAGCATTACAAACAGTCTGCTTTGTATATTTCCTCTGTCCTTGATAGGTATGTGCTAAGTACACTTTTCATACCCAGCATTTTAAGCTGAGGATTGTTTTGTATTTCCCCCTGAGGGGGTTCTGCAGATATTTCAATAGTTTGGTTGATGTGGACTGTCAATGATACTATTGGTCAGAATGACATTATAGGTCTAAGGGATATTCTGTCAGTGTAGAATGTTAGGAGGGGAGGTCTGCATGGGTGTGTCTGTAGTTCTCCCCCACGTCTGGCAGATGTTAGTGTCATCAGGGAGGGTGAAAGTGTTAATGTCTGTGCCAAGCCTATGTCATGCGCTGGGCCCTGTTTGCTCAAGAATGGTACGAGAGGTCTCATGTTGCACTTGGCCCATGGCACTATGTCTATCAATGATGACATTACTCCCGGTACTTGTGAAACTGCTTGAAGTTCTGGATTTCTGTGTTTCTGTAATTGTGTAGTCTGTGCAATAATTGAGCAGACTTCGGCGTTTACTGGGTCGCTGAGACCCGGATTTGTGTCAATCAGTGAGCCTAGACTATCTATAGACTGGCTAGGGATGATAGGTAGCTTTTTGATAGATTATTACATGGCTGCAATTTTATAGGCAGTGTACTACTGCATTTGTTTTCGAACAGATGGTTTATTTATTATTTTATTTAGTTTTTGTTGACCAGGTAAGTGCACTAGACAAATCCTGCCTATTTTCAGGCACGACTCGGGGAAGGGAGGGGGATACAGATGAATGCCAACTGACTTTGAACCAGATTAAGCTGTTGGTGGTATTTTAGTGAATGAGGGAAATTTGGCCAGGACACCGGGGAAATTCCCCTACTCTTTTCGATAAGTGCCATGGGATCTTTAATATCCACCTGAACTACCACTAATCCAGGCAGATGGGACCTCGGTTTTAATGTCTCATCCGAAAGACGGCACCTCAGAAGTGCAGCACCCCTCTCATGCTGCACTACAGTGTCAGTACTGGGATATTAACCCACGTGCCAGATGTGGGAACTGAACCCACAGCCCTCTGATCTCCCTGCCTCAGAGGCAAGTGTGCTACCTACTGAGCCACTGACACTGTTGTACTGTTCTGGTCTTGATCAGCCGGTCATTCAATAGGGTATTAATTGTATGCCCTTCTTTTTTTTTTTTTTGCTGCGAATACTATTGCTACTGTTGTGAACACACTTGGGGTTGATGGTAGGTTGAATGGTAACACTGGTACTGGTATCGTTTTCCCAATATGTGAAATAGACGGAATTTGTAGTGTGATGTAAGTGTCCTACAAATGTAATGAAGTTAGGTAATCTCCTGAGCTTATAACCGTGAGGGTGGACCTGATTGTTTCCATTTCTAGGGTGTGAATTGTACAGAATTGTTTAGGTCCGGAACTGGGAGGAGCCCTCTGGTCCCTTTTTGGGTACCTTGTCAAATATGAAGTATTCTCCTTTCCCCTTTTTATGTTGATTGCGCTCATGCTCAAGAAACATATTGTGGCAGCTTTCCTCCAGAAGCAGGTTGTGGAGGTGTGGCACTGTTGTGGCCAGTGCCCCCACAGCCTTTAAAGGCTTGGTCGCCTTTCACCAATGCCATGGCACGCTGCTTCTGACACTAGTTTAGCCAGCGTGCCACCAACTTAAAACGTCTTAGCCGCTGCAATCAGGGGCCACCTCATCACTGCAGCGTCATCCGCTGCAATAAGGAAGCGACCCCTCATTGCAGGGCTGTTGCTGTCGGGTAGCCCAGTCCCTGTCAGCATGTCTCCCCCCCAATTTCTGTGTTTGTCGATGGGGGTGCCCAGTCCCTGTCGGCATATTCCCCCCCTATTTCTTGTGTGCCGACGGGGTGCCCAGTCCCCGTTGGCATGATGTGCTCCCCCCCTTTAGTTGTGTGCTGACGGGGTGCCCAATCCCCTGTCGGCTGCAGATGCCCCCCCAAGAGAGTCTGTTGGCATGCTGGGAGCCCACCCCAGTGTACCACATTCCCTGAAAGGCAAAAATGGTCCTGCGATGTCTGTTATTTTTTTTCATCCCTGTAAACAAAAAACAGTCCATCACTGTCTCCCTGCCCCTTCCCCACAACCTGCACCCACCTACTGCGCAACCTGCCTCCCCACACCCCCACCTCACCCCATACTTACCTACAGAGCTTGACGCGATGATCTTCGGTGGACCGGGAACACGTCTGCACTCTTCAAAGCCGACCGCGAACTGAGGAAGTGCCGGTGAGCTGTATAATGGAATAAATTGGGGTTTTTCAACTTTGATGCATATCATTGTCATTTTTAGGAATTTTGGCACCAAATTTTCAACATGGGGTTTTTGGGACCCCTCCTCAAGAATTCTGTCACTGTCATGGCATTAATCAGTCCCAAAAGGTGATTTTGTGGTCACTGTGCGGAATCACCTTTTGGGACTGATTAACGAAATGACAGTGCCTGTGTTCATGAGGTGGCCTCTCAAAAAGCCTATGTTATAAATTGTGGAAAATCAAAAAATTACTGTTTCTAATGTCTTCAGTAGTTGCTTTCATGCCTTGTAACCATGAATCTACAATATTTTCATGCCAGATTTTCAAAATTGGCATTTTTCCACACCTCCTTGTGAACAGTACAGCTGTCATTTTTCACATCCTGGCTGAAATGTGCTTTCACACTTCCTGCGCAGAATAGAGTGGTCGCTGTGGGAAATCAGTGTTCGGGACAGATTACAAAAATAACAGTGACACTGTTCATGAGCAGAGGTCCTAAAATACCTATGCTGAAAATTTGGTGCTGATACTCCATAAAATGACTGTATTACGAGTGTGCGTTGCACAATTTCCACGCACGGTCGTACCTTTGCAGCTTTGCAATATTTTCACTCCAGATTTTCAACATTGCCATTTTTACACACCTCCTTATGAACAGTGCAGCTGTCATTTTTCACATCCTGGCTGAAATGTGTTTTCGCTCTTTTGGCACACAATAGCGCGGTCGCTGTGGGAAATCAGTGTACGGGACACATTAAGAAAATCACACTGACACTGTTCATGAGCACAGGTCCTAAAATGGCAATGTTGAAAATGTTCTGATGAAACTTCATAAAATGACTGTTACGAGCGTGTGTTGTGCAGTTTCCACGCACCCTTGTAACTTCACAAATTAGTAATATTTACGCGCCACATTCTCAACAGTGGCATTTTCCCACATCTCTTCAGGAAAAGTACAGCTGCCATTTTTCACATCCTGGCCGAAATGTGTTTTCACGCTTCCGGCACAGAATACCGCAGTCGCTGTCGGAAATCATTGTTTGGGACAATTTAGGATTGAGCGAGTGGGGGGGAGTGACCGAGCTCAAGTGAGCTCTGTCAGAATTGCTGCAGATTTCTTTGTGGGCAGGAAAAGGCACCAATGAAGGCAGGAGCCCAGTACAAAAGGGCAGCCTGCAGCGCTGGGAGACACAGAACGAGCGATTGAGGGAGCAGGAGTGCGTGAGGTCAGCGGAGCTCTGTTGGGACTGCTGCGGATTTCTTTGTGGGCAGGAAAAGGCGGTAATGCACGCAGAGGCCCAGTACAAAAGGCCAGCCTGCAGCAGCGGGAGAAACCGAATGAGTGACTGAGAGAGAGGGGGAGTGAGCGAGCTCAATGGAGCTCTATCGTGACTGCTGCGGATTTCTTTGTGGGCAGAAAAGGGCCGCAATGCAGGCAGGAGCCCAGTACAAAAGGGCAGGCTGCAGCGCTGGCAGAAACAGAACGAGCGAGTGAGAGAGAGAGGGGGAGTGAGTAAGGTCAACACAGCTCTGTCGGGACTACTGCAGATTTCTTTGTGGCCAGAAAAAGGTGCCAACAGAGGCAGGAACCCAGTACAAAAGGGTAGTCTTCAGCAGTGCCAGGACAAACAGAATGAGCGTGTAAGACAGGGGGAGTGAGCGACCTCAACGGAGCTCTGTCGGGACAGCTGCGAATTTCTTTGTGGGCAGAAAAAAGTGCCAATGCAGGCAGAAGCCCAGTACAAAAGGGCAGCCTGCAGTGCCGGGAGAAACACAATGAGCGAATGAGTGAATGAGAGAGAGGGAGTGAGCGGCACAGCGGAGCTGTGTCGGGACTGCTGCAGATTTCTTTGTGGGCAGGAAAAGGCAGCAATGCATGCAGGGGCACAGTACAAAAGGCCAGCCTGCAGCAGTGGGAGAAACACAATGAGCGAGTGAGAGAGGGGGAGTGAGCGAGCTAAATGGAGCTCTATCGTGAGTGCTGCAGATTTCTATGTTCGCAGAAGAAGGCGGCAACACAGGCAGGAGTCCAGTACTAAAGGGCAGCCTGTAGCGGTGGCAGAAATGGGATGAGCAACTGAGAGAGGGGGAGAGAACGAGCTCACAGGAGCTCTGTCAGGACTGCTGCAGATTTCTTTGCAGGCAGAAAAAGGCGCCAACAGAGGCAGGAGCCTAGTACAAAAGGGCAGCCTGTAGTGCCAGGAGAAACAGAATAAGTGAGTGAGACAGGGGGAGTGTATGACCTCAACGGAGCTCTATCTTGACTGCTGTAGATTTCTTTGTGGACAGAAAAAGGCGGCAATGCAACCAGGAGCCCAGTACAAAAGGCCAGCCTGCAGTGCCGGCAGAAACAGAACGAGCGAGTGAGAGAAGGGGAGTGAGCAAGCTCAACAGAAGTCTATCGTGACTGCTGTGGATTTCTTTGTGGGCATGAAAAGGCAGCAATGCAGGCAGGAGCCAGTACAAAGGCCAGCCTGCAGCGCTGGAGAAATGAATGACGCATGGACAGGGGAGGGTGGCGACCTCAAGGAGCTCTGTCTGGACTGCTGCAAATCTTTGTGGGCAGAAAAAGCTGCCAATGCAGGCAGGAACCCAGTACAAAAGGGCAGCCTGCAGCAGCGGGAGACACAGAATGAGTGAGTGAGGGAGGGAGACTGAGTGAGCTCACTGGAGCTCTGTTGAGACTGCTGCGGATTTCTCTGTGAGCAGAAAAAGGCATCAATGCATGCAGGGGCCCAGTACAAAAGGGCAGGGTGCAGCAGCGGGAGACAAGCCCAGTACAATAGGGCAGGCTCCAGCAGTGGGAGACACAGAATGAGCGAGTGAGGGAGAGGGAGTGAGTGAGCTCAACGGGGCTCCATTGGGACTGCTGCAGATTTCTTTGTGGGTAGAAAAAGGCAGCAATGCACGCAGGGGCCCAGTACAAAAGGGCAGCCTGCAGCAATGGGAGAAACAGAACGAGCGAGTGAGAGAGGGGGAGTGAGTGAGCTCAATGGAGCTCTGTCAGGACTACTGCAGATTTCTTTGTGGGCAGAAAAAGGTGCCAACAGAGGCAGGAGCCCAGTACAAAAGGTCAGCCTGCAGTGCCAGGAGAAACAAAATGAGTGCGTGAGACGGGGAGTGAGCGACCTCACTGGAGCTCTGTCGGGACAGTTGCAGATTTCTTTGAGGGCAGAAAAAGGTGCCAATGCAGGCAGGAACCCAGTACAAAAGGCCAGCCTGCAGTGCTGGGAGAAACACAACGAGCGAGTGAGAGAGGGGGAGTGAGTGAGCTCAACAGAGCTGTGTCGGGACTGCTGTAAATTTCTTTGTGGGCAGAAAAAGCCCCCAATGCAAGCAGGAGCACAGTACAAGAGGGCAGGCTGCAGCAGCGGTAGATGAGCCTAGTACAAAAGGGCAGGCTGCAGCAGCGGGAGACACAGAATGAGCGAGTGAGGGAGGGGGAGTGAGTGAGCTCAATGGAGCTCTATCGGGACTGCTGCTGATTTCTTTGTGGGCAAAAAAGGGCAGCAATGGAGGCAGGAGCCCCATACAAAAGGGCAGGCTGCAGCGCCTGCAGAAACAGGACTAGTGAGTGAGAGAGGGGGAGTGAGCGAACTCAGTGGAGGTCTACCGTGACTGCTGCACATTTCTTTGTGGGCAGAAAAAGGCAGCAGTGCACACGCAGAGGCCCAGTACAAAAGGCCAGCCTGCAGCAGCAGGAGAAACAGAAGGACCGAGTGAGGGAAGGGGAGTGAGCGAGCTCAACGGAGCTCTGTCATGACTGCTGCAGATTTCTTTGTGTGTAGAAGAAGACGGCAATGCAGGCAGGAGCCCAGTACAGAAGGGCAGCCTGCCGCACTGGCAGAAACGGAACGAGCGAGTGAGAGAGGGGGAGTGAGCGAGCTCAATAGAGCTCTGTCGGGGCTGCTGCAGATTTCTTTGTGGCCAGAAAAAGGTGCCAACAGAGGCAGGAGCCCAGTACAAAAGGATAGCCTGCAGCTCCAGGACAAACAAAATGAGCGAGTGACACGGGGGGGGGTGAGCATCCTTAATGGACCTCTCTCGGGAGAGCTGTGGATTTCTTTGTGGGCAGAAAAAGGTGCCAATGCAGGCAGGAACCCAGTACAGAAGGCCAGCCTGCAGCGCCAGGAGAAACACAACGAGTGAGTGAGTGAGTGAGTGAAGGGGAGTGAGTGAGGTCAACGGAGCTGTGTTGGGACTGCTGCAGATTTCTTTGTGGGCAGAAAAAGACCCCAACACAAGCAGAAGTCCAGTACAAAAGGGCAGGCTGCAGCAGCGGGAGACAAGCCCAGTACAAAAGGGCAGCCTGCAGCAGCAGGAGACACAGAATGAGTGAATGAGGGAGTGGGAGTGAGTGAGCTCAACAGAGCTCTGTTGGGACTGCTGCAGATTTCTTTGTGGGTAGAAAAAGACAGCAATGCACGCAGGGGCCCAGTACAAAAGGGCAGCCTGCAGCGGCGGGAGAAACAGAATGAACGACTGAGAGAGAGGGGAAGTGAGCAAGCTCAATGGAGCTCTATCAGGACTGCTGCTGATTTCTTTGTGGGCAGAAAAGGGAAGCAACGCAGGCAGGGGCCCCGTACAAAAGGGCAGACTGCAGCGCCAGCAGAAACAGGACGAGCGAGTGGGGGGGGGAGGGGGAGTGAGCAAACTCAACGGAGGTCTGTCGTGACTGCTGCAGATTTCTTTGTGGGCAGAAAAAGGCAGCAGTGCATGCAGGTGCCCAGTACAAAAGGCCAGCCTGCAGCAGCAGGAGGAACAGAATGAGCAAGTGAGAGACAGAGAGTGAGCCAGCTCAACGGAGCTGTATCGTGACTAATGCAGATTTCTTTGTGGCAGAAGAAGGCGGCAACGCAGGCAGAAGCCCAGTTCAAAAGGCCAACCTGCAGAGCTGGCAGAAATGGAATGAGCGAGTGAGAGAGGGGGAGTGAGCGAGTTCAATGGAGCTGTGTCGGGACTGCTGCAGATTTCTTTGTGGGCAGAAAAGGAAGCAATGCACACAGGGGCCCAGTACAAAAGGGCAGCCTGCAACAGCGGGAGAAACAGAATGACCGAGTGAAAGAAGGGGAGTGAGCAAGCTCAACGGAGCTCTATCATGACTGCTGCAGATTTCTTTGTGGGCAGAAAAAGCCACCAGCACAGGCAGGAGCCCAGTACAAAAGGCCAGCCTGCAGCACCAGGAAAAACAGAATGAGTGAGTGACACAGGGGGAGTAAGCCACCTCAACGGACCTCTGTTGGGACAGCTGCGGATTTCTTTCTGGACAGAAAATGGTGCCAATGCAGGCAGGAGCCCAGTACAAAACAGCAACCTGCAGCACCGGGAGAAACAGAACAAGTGAGTGACAGAGGGGCAGTGAGTGAATTCAACGGACCAACGCAATCAACATTCGGCATTGACAAATGCTTGTTTGTAATGTGTTACCCTGTCTATGGTCTTGTTGTGCAGTAAGTCTGTCAGTACTGTTCGGACTTATGTCGGGGTAACGTGTTTTTAGGCACAGGGAATAGGACTAGAAGGTTCTTTGTTGGTATTCGAGAAAGTTGTATCACATATCCTAGTCTTATTTCTTGTAGGACCTACCTGTCTTGTGTGGTTTGCTCCCATGCTTACGTGAAGAGTAGTAGTCGGTCACCGACTGGAATGTTTTGGTATTACTTGTAGCAATAGTAGTTGTTGTTTCAACTGGGTTCTGCAGGGGGAGTAGTTTCCTCTACCTTGGTTGGGAACCCTTCTAGTGCGATATCTGATGCAATGTTTTTTGTGTGTATGGCTGCCTGTAGTAGTGTAGCCTGTAGTTGTAATTGCCCCTGTCTTGTCTCGAAAGGAATGAGAATGGTATGTTTGTCTAGCTGGCAGATAAGTGGATCTGTTTGACTGCTCTTTGGTATCTTATCCTCTTTTCCCTTGAGGTATCTTTCTAGACCTTAACCGCACAGTCTGTTTGTCTCCTGTTTGTTGAAATGTTGCTGTATTTCAGTGTGTTTGGGGCATAGGCAGTAGTTATCACGGGATCTTCGCGATGGCGAGATCCCGCTGTTTTGCCCCTCAGAAAGATGGCGCCCGAGGTCTGGGGAGTGTTGGGAGCCAATCAAAGGGCTGCTCCCACACTGAGCGAGATCTCAGACTGGAAGAGACCAGGGGGAGAGGAGCGAGGTGTTTGGGCATTTCTACGGACCTGGGGCCATAAAACAAACATTTTGGTCGGCTCCATGTTGGTCTGCAGCCTTAAATACCCTGTATGGGGTACAGCGGTAGTTTGGAGGTCATGAAAAGCAGTGTTTCGGTCTAGTTCCACCATGGAGCAAGAAGCTGTTTGAATGGTGACCTGCCACAGAAACTGGGATACCTGGAATGGAGCTAGGGCCACTGTCCTGCACTCAGATACCGCTGTAAGGGGTGCCAGGTTGAGATTTGCCTTGCTCTCCTTGTACAGGTAATTTGATGAGCCTTTTTTTTTCCCTTAGGAAGTGTTTGCTCCTGTAACTGCTAGCAGGGGTATCCAGGTAGTCAAATCTCCTTACATTATAAGGCCCAGTGGATACTTTATGGATGTTTGCTCCTGGAACCGCTAGCAGGGGTATCCAGGTAGTCAAATCTCCTTACATTATAAGGCCCAGTGGATACTTTACGGACATTTGCTCCTGGAACTGCTAGCAGGGGTATCCAGGTAGTCAAATCTCCTTACATTATAAGGCCCAGTGGATACTTTACGGACATTTGCTCCTGGAACTGCTAGCAGGGGTATCCAGGTAGTCAAATCTCCTTACATTATAAGGCCCAGTGGATACTTTACGGGCGTTTGCTCCTGGAACCGCTAGCAGGGGTATCCAGGTAGTCAATTTCCTTACATTATAAGGCCCAGTGTATACTTTATGGTCGTTTGCTCCTGGAACTGCTAGCAGGGGCTTCCAAGTAGTCCATCTCCTTACATGTAACTTGCACTGTTCTACTTAAAAGCCTTGTAAACCGATGTTGTGATATATGCAGAAGCTATACATCATGCATTAGTTTTCTGTACTTTTTGCCTGGTATATTTTAGTTGTATAAGCACAAACTGATAACCAGAATGCTGGATTTTGATAGCATCCTGTATTTAGTGGCAGTCGTCCTATAATTTTTGTATATATGGCTTATACTGAAATATTATGAGTCTTACCATTGCCTCTAGATTTAGTTAAATATGCTGGACACGTAGGGTGTGCTGCAACCTTGGTTCTGCTGCAACTCTTTGTTTTGGCCATTGCAGTAAGCTGAGAGAAGGTACATAGGGTGTTTGGTTTTTTTTTGGGGTGGGGAGGAATTTAGATATATTGTTTTATTTATTTATTATTTCCCTTAATTCTTCACCTGCACAGTTATCAATAATGTTATGAACTGTACAGGCTATTGCTGTGCCTGTGCATTAAAGTGCGCACTGTCCCTTTAAATGTGGTTAGAGTGAGTGAGGGACTCAGTGTTATGCTGCTTTGCCCACAGCTGTGGTAATAGTGCTGCCCCCAATGTATTTTCCCCATTGTTAATTGATTTTCAGATTGTTGCCCTTATATGTAATTATTCACATTGTGGTCTGCTGTTGCAGATCGGTTGGTGCTTTTAACAAATGCCCTTTGTGCTGGTTGAATGTTTATGAGCATAGTAACACTCTCCACAAGATGGTAGCAGCGACTCTCAGTCAATCACCTGTCTGGCAGCCACCTACGCCCTTAATCCCGCATGGGTAAGGGGTGAGTGGAGAGCTTTTCCAAGATCACAGCAGCAAGTCTCGCAATATTCTTTCTTGCAGCTGCCGATCTGGATAGGCAAGTTAGGTTAGTCTCTCAATGCTCCTCATGAGACCTACTTGTTTATGGTGTTTTGGTCAGGTAGATGATAAAGGAGTTTCCTCTACCTTTTGATAGAAGAAGGTGGTGAATTTAAAAGACATAATGTGCCATAAAAAAAGTCTAGAGAACATGTCATTTTGAGGTGAGGCACAGAGGGACTGAGAAAATGCTTCAGAGGCTGTTGTGTAGTGATGTCTTGAGTGAGCACTTAAGATGCTACTATGCTTGTAATGGGGAACTGTGGCACATTACTTAGTATTTTAGAAGTCGGGGATGCTGGCAGGGTACTCCAGTTGTCCTAAGGTGGCCACTTGCTCATTTAACAATGTATAGACTCTGGAACCGCTGGCAGAGCTCCAGGTCAGGCATCTTAGTAAGGTGGTATGCTTGTTCTGAACAGCACATAGGGGAACTCAGAGTATATGCCCAAGTAAAGGATGAGAGCCTTTAATTATGTAGTAGCCCCTGATGTACTGAACTCCTGGGACCGCTGGTAGTGGTTTCCAAGTAACTGTGACTGTGGAATCTGTTTGGTCATCTGTGACAGATCTCAGATAATACATGGCTCTGTTAGCATCTTTTACATTTAGCATCCTTTAAATTTCAAAAATGTGATAAACTATGTTGTTCAAGCCCTTTTTTATTAAATGAATAGGGCCAAGTCATGCATTCACATTGGTATGCATTACTTTTGTCACACACAGTACATAGTAGCAGCTCCTTAATTAATATGTGATTGTGCCATTTAGAAAGAAAAAAACAACTGAATATTAGTGAAAGAAATGACTATTAACGTTCACTATTTCCAAAATAGTTATTTTAATCAAACCTCCTAGTATGTTGACCCAATATAGTAAAGTGCTGTGTATCATTTTTGGCCCTTTTTGTATGCCTTGGTTATCTCTGGGTTAATGAAGGCATGTGTCTTTGGGGAAGGGGGCAGGATGCTTTAGCTAATCTTTGACTTGGCTGTGGTAAACTGAGGGAGGAATCATCTGAATTGCTGCTTGTATAATAGGACACAGTTTGGGGCAGAAGCATTTTTTGTTCTGTAAAACATGTTTCTTCAGTTCTCTCTCGTGGTCAGTGTTAAAAGTTAGTGGACTTTGCCTTGGGAAGCTGTAGCAATTGCTAGCTCCATTCTCCACTGCAAGATACATTGGATTTAGTCAAATCGTGTTTGTTTATCCTCATCTAAGATGGTGGCCAAAATCTCGCAAGAGCTGAGAGCCAGTCAGCTGGCAGCTCTCATGTAGCAGGAGATTTGGAAACAAGAAAGAAGTAGGGGGGGATGGGATGCTGCTAGGAGTTGTTTGAGAACCTGGGGTCATAAAATAACATTTGGGTGGCTCCATTTTGGTCCATAGAGCTTCCTTTTCTCTGTGGGACTGTTTTTGGGTAGAAAATAGCACAAAGTGGTTGTGGGTCCTTTGATTTAGTGCCACTGAATTCCAGTTATGTCTGAACCCAGCTCAGGCATTTTAAGCATTTTCTAGTGCAAGGAAACTTTTCTGGGTGAGCTTGAGTACCTCTTGCAGGTGGGGGCTGTGGGATTCACACCCAGGTCTCCCGATTTGTAGCTCAGAGCCTTAAACCGCTGTGCTATGCTGCCTCCATTGTGTTCAATTATGTGGGTCAGACATTATTTTAGTTCCTGGCACCGCTAGCAGGGGTGTTTAGGTAGCTAATAATCTCTATACTTGCCCAATGTGATAATGTTCATTATTTGAATACTGTGCTGGCAATTTCTCAGCTAACATTTTCCTAGACAGCTGATGCTAGTAGAAGCTACAGTGCTAACATCTCTAAGACTGCCAGTTTTGCAATTTTAAACAGTTGCATATCTGCAGAAACATACTCTTGTGATCTTGTTTGATCTTTGTTGTAGGATATTAATAAATGGCTTAGCCAGGTGGCTTCTTACCTTAGTAATGAAGTTGTTCTTTATAATAAACATTTGTTCTTTACAAGAAGCACACCACTGGAGCTCTAGAGTGTGCTGCAACCTGTTTTGATGCATATAAGAACTGCCATAGGAGAGCAGACCCCCCTCTCAGGTGGGGGATGGACTTTCTTCAAGTCACATGTGCATCAAGCAACCTATCAGGTGTACACAACCCATAATGTCATGATTGTGGAGTGCCTCAGAGATTATCCCCCACAATTGCTGAGAGGTTGTTTGCTTGGGTGGGACTGTAATTGAAATCCTGAGGAGGCAGAGCATTTCTGGTCATCGCAGTGCTAGCTGGGTGCTTAGTGTGTCTTGAGTGAACTGGTGAAAGTGGCTGAGAGCCGAGGCCATGCTGCAGCTGAAGAAAAGGTTGTGTCCATTGCTTAACTGGAAAGTGTGAACTGGTGTGCAGGGGGCTGTTCTTTCTGGGTTGCCCCCTGTTGGATTGCACCTGCACTTATTTGAATAGAGGCTAGCACCCACTCAAATTGGCACTGGACTTTATTGGAGTGACTGCCTGAAAACCTTTCTTTCTGAGAACTCAGTGCAGGGACTGCAGGAGGACCCCCACCATTTGGGAGTCCTCACCCAGAGCCAGGAAGGGAACATGCTAACCCCTCCCAAGTAGGACTCACTGTCTCAGGGGATCACCGCTGCTTGCTGGGGTGCTAGGGCACCTGCGACCCATCGGGGAGCTGGGCTGTGGTGCCACTCTCGGTTCTGGGCCTTCTGGGGTTGGTGTTGTCCTGCCACAGTGCTCTGCAATGGGCTGGAAGTGGCTGAAGGTGACAAGCGGCCAGAACTACAATCAAGGTGACCAGCTGCAAGATCCTCAAACAAGTTTCACCCAGTCAGAGGGATCCTGGCCAGCCTGTTTCTGCCTTGTTGCATTAAGCCAAGGAGCTCCATTTCCCCAGTGCTGAGATCGACAAACCATGAGTACCCAGGATCTGGTTCCAGGGAGGGAAAAGTGGAATTGTTCTGTTTTTCATTTACAAGTTTTCTAAAATATTTCAGGGCCCTAACAGCCAGCCAACTGGTGGCACCAATCAGGCCTGCACCTAGTGGGTACCCCTAGAGACAGTTTGGGGACACTGGTACCAGTGGGGGAGGGCTTGGCCTGTGGGCCCACATGTTTGTCATTGTTGCCCATTACACTAACCTTTTTCCTTCCTGCACAGCTACCCTATGTCCCGGTATCCCTTTCCCTAATCCTTATCCCCTGAATAAAGCTGTAAATTTGTTTGTTGAAACTGCTTTGTTAGTGAAATTCATTGCATGTGCTTACTGCTGAGATATATGGTTTATGGTGGAACAAGGTATTTGGGGACACAGTGTGTAGAGTGATTGGTTCGTTGGGGAGGTGGGTAGGTACAGTATCCCAGGGGCTATACCAAGCAGATATCTGGCCCACTAATACTTTACTCTGGGTGGAGATACCAAGCTATTATCAATATGACTGGGAATGAACCCCCAGTTGTCACTGTAGCAGGACCCAGGCCCCTTGCCTAGTATCAGAGACAGCTGGCAAGGGAGGGTAACCCATTAGCATACAGTGCCAGGGCTACATCTTGGAGGCACTGATGGGCTCTCCTATTCACCAGCCATGTCTGCATCAGAAAATCTGTGTGCTGGGCTCCAAGCTCACTCCACTCCAGTCTAAGTTTAAGCCTACTGAGGAGGATAAGATGAGGCTGGTGGAATGGAGTGGGGGAATGAAAGTGGATCCCCAGACGTCTTTTCTTTTGCTGGGGGTACCTCCAGAGATGGAAGAGGGGAATGTTGAAAAATATGTATCCACCATAAAGAGACTGGGAAAGGTAAAAGTACAAGGGAAAATGTTTGATTGAGCTAGGGGTACATTGACTATGCTGATAGAGAGTATTCACTCCATAGAAGCCAGCTGGATGCCTGGGGCTTTGGTGGTGGAGGGATTGACTGAGGCTCTACCGGTAGTAACATCCTTTGGTGTGACCTCCCGCGTCGAGGAGCGGAATCCATTCCTAAGGTGCCAAAGTTTGAGAAACCCCAACCTGGTTCCATGTCTGTGTCCTTCGAGTCATACCATAAACTGAGAATGTTTTCAGGGGTAAAACTTACCCCGAATAGTCAGGATGAGTTGGAGGCCTGGATGGACAGTGCCACCCCGTTAGTCCAAGACTGGCAGTGTTCTGAAGCTGAGAAGCGGAAACGATTAGTGGAGAGTTTACGGGGTCCCACTTTTGAGGTTATACGTTCTTTATGAGCCACAGATCCCGAAGCTCCAGCTCAGGTATATCTCATGGCTTTGGAAAGCATATTTGGAAGTCCTGAAACCTGTGAGGACCTCATATGGAAGTTTAAAACCACTAGGCAGTGGGAGGGGGAACTGTTGTCTGCTTTCCTGGCCCAGGTGGAAAGGGCATGGCAGAGGTTGTTTTGAAAAGGGGGGGTAATAGCCCAAGATCTAAATCAGATCAGGCTGGAGCATGTAGTGAAGGCCGCTTGTTATTCCCCTTTGTTGGTGTTACAGTTGCATTTAGCAGACAGGAAGAATAACCCCCCTCCATATTGGGTTTTGGTCTGGGAGGTCTGGGAGGCTGAAGAAGAGCAGGGTCACAGGGGGATGCATAGGGCCTCCACGGCGGTGATGCAGATGGACCCAAGAGGTGCCCCCTGGTAAGGTACAGGAATTAAGGACTTTGTTGAGGGAGTACAGGGATGTGGTCACCTCAGCTAAACTAGCTGTGGGTTCAGGTTCGGCTGAGACTCCTGGGATGAGTGTTATAGTCCCTAACATAGGCCCAATGACATTTGGTACTGAGTCCCCTGCCCTGGTAACTCCCTCGGATGCTAGGGTCAATGCTGAAGTAGAGGAATTAGTCCAGATGGTAGCTGAGCTAGAGAGGGTGGGGGCACTGGTGGTTGCCCAGGGGAATGAGCAGGTCATAGAATGGAATCATGCAGCTCAGAGTGCCCCAGTGGGAATGCCTGGGGTCCGTCTGGTGCCAACAGACTGGCTGCAGCCCCAGGAGCCCGGCATTTGCTACAGGTGTGGGGGAGAGGGCCATATATGGGGGGGTGTAGGGCACCTTTAGACTGCTCATCTAACAGACATAGGGCACCCGCCAGCACAGCCCACAAGCAGGGAAACTATGGAGGGGCCCGGTAAAGGAGCACACTGGGGCCCCTGGCAGGTCCAGCTCCATGGCTCACACAAGAGTTTCATCTGGCAGAACCAACATGTCAGTGTCAGTAAACATGTGAACATTAGTGGGTCTGACAACCGAGACCTACATCACCATCAACGGAGTCCCCACCTGGGCTGTTCTGGATAGCGGCTCCCAGGTTACCATTATTTTTAAATCCTGGTATGATCAACATTTACCAGACATGGAAATACAGCTGCTTGAGGGACTACATGTGTGAGGCATCAGTGAAAAGGCATACCTTTATCTTGGCTATGTCAAAGTATGGATGGCATTCCCTACTAAAGTGGCTGGAGTGAGTGAAGCTGTAGAAACCCTACCTTTGATTTGCCCAGAAGCTAACATCTTCGATGGAGTGCCTGTATTAGTTTGCACAAATGCCCATATGTTTGGACATCAGGCCCAGCTGTGTCATGCTTGAGTGGCTGAAAGAAGTGGAGAGAAAATAGCCATTACACTCCCTGGTCCGTGAGGCTTACAGAAGGAAGGAGCTTGATGTCCCAGTGGGGATAGTGTGGAGACAAGACAGAGATAAAATTGTGCTCCCGCCAAATGCAGAATGCAACATGGCCGGTGTGGTGAGATTAAAGAAGGATGTCAAGAATCAGATATCGATGTTGGATGCTCGGACGAACATGGATTGCCAGTGGGACTGTTAGTCAAGTGTAACCCCCAGGTGGCGCTATCCCAAGGGCTACTACCCCCTGCCTGCTTGACTACTGATAGGTTGAAGGGCCTAGGTTTTATGGCGGGTGTCTCCACCCAGAGGTCAGGGTTTGTAGTGGTTAGACTAGCTTGGTCACAGCCCTCTGGGACACTGAGACCCCCTTTTATCCCTTCTAGTGGCTCACACAATGCATAGATGTTACAGTCCCAATACCCAACATGTACACACTGTTCAATCGAAAAGTACCACTTACCCTCGAGACTGATTCTGAGGTTCGTCTCTGAGGACCACCTGTAAAATAAAGTTAATCAGCATACACCAACCAATACAATACTTGATAGACACTTCAGACAGTTTAAAGTTTACCAACATCAAATCTGGTTTATTTAGGGGGACTAAAACACGGAAGGGGGAGATCAGGTTAATTAGCAGCATAAGATCACAGTACTGTGCACATTACAGGGTCTAGAAAGTCACACTCTGGGTACCTAGGTTGGGGGGATAGCCAGATCCGTTGCCCGGGGTTGGCCAGCAGGTGTAGATGGATGGGGCCCTGTAGAGAAAAATATGCGCAACACCCAGTTGTAATCCGGAGCCGGATGGCTCAGTCTGTGAAGAAATGAAGAGAAGAAAATCAGATGAAACACTGTTGATGGTTAATCAGTCACAGGGGATGCCCTGAATGGTACTGACCATACCCCACGCTGAAGACCTAGCGCAGATGGTGGTTCTGGATTGCCAGACACACACACAGCAGGGAGATGAGATTCTACAAGCCAAGCCACACAGCTTTGATCAGCAGACGGATTCAGTCCACGTAAATTCAACTTGGCTTTCAGTCTACACGGCACGGTGACAAGAGAACCCGTCTAGCTATTCCTCACAAGCATGCCACACATTTATATGTAAAATAAATTACTATACCAG
The DNA here is from genome assembly GCA_016271365.2 of Neoceratodus forsteri. Lineage (NCBI taxonomy): Eukaryota > Metazoa > Chordata > Ceratodontiformes > Ceratodontidae > Neoceratodus > Neoceratodus forsteri. Next base: position 483,883,122 of record CM028138.1, on the reverse strand, counting down.
GCAGCTGCTTTCAGGTCCCGATCGCACTTACTGCTTATACCCGGGAGTTCATACTGCAGCTTCAATTCCTGACAGACCGAGCGCGATTCAGCAATTTCTCGAGTCTTCTACAGGGTGAGCCTGGTTTCCACTCTTTCAGCCTCTCTTCCTCTCTGTAGTCTCAGATTCAGTCCAAATTAAATTGGCAACGCAACAGCCCGACTTAAGGCCTCCCATGCGCTTCCCGTGCAAAACTTTACAGCACAGAAGCTCTGAGCTCCTTCTCTCGTCACGGTCACAACGGATCTGATCTGTCCAGTTGCAAGGCAGAGCATTCTCTTCGGGTGCCACCCAGTCCAATTGGTGGACTCAACTGTCAATCACTCAGAACTCTCCCCATTGATGCAAATAGGCGCCAAGGTCCAGAACCTCACTTCCCAGAATTACTAGCTATATTTCCTAATGGTGAGCTGGCTCCCAAGAGAGTCCGAATTCTGGTTGGTCCGAACAAACTCCATTTTAGAGGCCCCCCACACTGATTGGACCCATTCAGCAGTTCAGATCCAAAATGGAGGGGCAAAACACACAGAGTCCCAGCTGTAAGAAAGGCAGGTTAGACAAACTGCATTTTACTTAGCACTCTAACTGGTTTCAGGCAAACAGTTACATCTTTCATTTAGGCTCCCTTTGCGCTCTTAGCGACTGCAGAAATGGAGCGATTTGACAGCAGCTCGGGCGGGATTCGAGCATTAAGTACACAGTCCCCCCCATACAAACTGATTAAGTCTGCAAGCAGACAGCTCTTAAAGAGACAGTACGTGGAGGCTCAAACAGCACTCACTTGGAACCACATTTAACGGCTTAGACGCTGAACGCCAGCAGGCAGGGAAACACTTAGGCAGGATCTATAGAGGCTTTTTTGGAACCCCCATCTGTAAGGGGGTTACACCCTTCCTGGCCTGAAAAGAACTTGGCATCCACGTCAAGTAGTTACCCTTATAACAATTTTAAAGCAACTACTAAATACATTTACATTACTAACGGCTGGAGTTGCATTCTTTAAATCACAATCAGATGTTAGTTCCTGATCATACGTACTTTTCCTGTATTTCACAGCTTACCACAGGTTATCATACTGTATACACAACAACATTTCAGCATTAGGTCACCCTTCCTGCATATGAAACTGGAAAAGAGGGGGCCCTTCCCTATCAGCTACCTTGGGGCTGGACGGGACAGGGGCACTATACTCAGAGGGCAATACAAGTAATCTGGAATTATTTCCCAGGCTTAGTTTGGGCAATGAGCTTGGGGTCACGTACACTCCCTTATGGACCACGTTAAGGGGCAGGTCCACAGGTCTGCCCAGGGACTCATAACTTAAATGTTCCACAGGCCTCACAGCTCGACCAGTCCTTCTAAGGGGAACTGTTACAGTCTCTGCACTGTTAGACTCACTTTCAGCACTGTCTTTACTAGCCAGGGGAGTCTCCATTGGGGTAGAGAGGCTAGAACTTGGGGCACTTTCAGCTCCAGGAGTTACAATCTCAGAGTCCACAACACTTGGTTCACATGGGGAGTTTTCTGACACTGGCAGTGAACTATCAGGGCACTCAACACACTCTTCTTGTTCTGGTATATCACCAGTCTGTCCCAGTCCATCATTTTCCTCCTCTGAAAGCTCAAACAGTTCAACCATACACAATGATTCCATATCATCTGACTTGATGTTTTGCACTTCACTTCTGGGAGCATTGGCTCCAGGGACAAAGCTGGGGGCTTAGACAGTCCAGAAGGCCAGCTTCATCTCCAGGATTGACTAGGGATTGCCCCGAAACAAATGACTCAGTTAGTAAGAAGGGTAGTATTCAAAGCCACACTCACTTTCCTCTGACATGGACTGACAGTCATGTTCAACTGGGACTTGTGGAGGAACACTTTAACTCAGCTTCTGTAGGTGCAGGCTTTCTTGATTTTTCTTAGCAGCAGCTCTAGTCACTGGTCAGAGGGGCATCTTTCTGGGGCTCAGACTCAATCAAGATTTGTCCATGGGCAGTAAATGATTTCTATGCATTGTTTCACATCTTTTGAATTATTCTCAGGCCTTACTTTGTACACAGGCAGATCATCTAGTTTGCCTACCACAATGAGGGAGATGGTGCCATCTGTCAGCAATCTTGTGTTTGCCATGCAGTCCCAGATTTCTTAGCAATACCCGATCTCCCTCCTGGAGTTCAGTGCTTTCACTTTTTATCATACCTTTCTTTGTTGGCCAGATTTCTTTTGGCAGCCATGGTTTGAGCCAGTTGGTACGCATGATTTAGCTGGGCCTTTAACTTTTGCACATACTGTAAATGAGTGGCTGCTTGAACCCCATCAGGAGAAACTCCAAAACACACATCTACTGGTAGTCGGGCTTCTCTTCCAAACATCAGGGGTTGGGGGAAAACCCAGTGGCATCACTTTTGGTGCAGTTGTAGGCATGTACCAGGGTGCTAATTTGTTGGCTCCATCTAAGCTTGTCCTTTGGGTGAAGGATGCCTAGCATATCTAGCAGTGCGGCTTGAAACGTTCAGGCTGTGGTGTCCCCTTGGGGTGATAAGGGTGGTTCTGGACTTTCGCACTCCCACAGAGAAAGCATCTCTTTGATCAGACGACTCTCAAAGTCTCTCCTTGATCAGAATGGATTCTTTTGGAGCCCATAGTGAACAAAAAGTTTTCTATAAGTACTTTGGCCACAGTGGATGCCTTCTGGTCCTTGGTGGGGAAAGCTTGGGCATATCTCGTGAAATGGTCAGTGACCACCAGCACATTACTAATATTTCTTTGATCTGACTCCAAACTCAGAAAATCAATACAGACCAGCTCATGGGTGCACTGGTGGTGATGTTAACAAGGGGCAGCCCTTTGTGGCAAAGCTTTTCTCTGTAAGCAGCGACTACAAGTTCTAATGTGTTGTTCAACATCAGCCTCATTTTAGGCCAATAGAATCTGGATCTCACCAAGTCAAGTGTTCTGTCTATGCCAAGGTGCCCCATGTGGTTGTCAAGGACCTCAGCACTGAGTCTCGAAAGGCAGTAGGCAAAACTAATTGTTGTTGTCTATTTGTCCCCCTCTGTCTACTGTTTTCTGTATAACAGTCCTATTGATCAGTTTCAACTTAGGACCTTCTTTAGTATAACAATGCAGTTCTCAAATCAGTGGAACGTAACTTGGACACATCTTTCCCTGCTGGAGGGCTTCTAGAGCCGATTTGATCATGGGATCTCGAGATTGAGCCCGCTGAATACTGTCATTATTCAGCTGAGGCAGTGCACCAGTGTCAGTGCAGAAAGTGGCAATAAGCAGCAGGATGCAATTTTCAGAGGGTCCCAAACAATCCACCATACAATCCACTGCGTCTGTGGACATTTGTTCCTCCCTGTCAAACTTCTGGCAGAGTGCTCGAATATCAGGTTCTGACAATCTGACCCAGTCATTCGGGGAACAGGCCTCCATGAGAGAGCATCAGCATCTGTGTGGTTCAGGCCTGCTCTGTATTCAACAGCACAGTCGTATGTAGATAATGCAGAAAGCCACCTATGGCCAGTGGCATCCAACTTAGCTGAAGTCTGCACATAAGTCAAGGATTGTTGTCAGTTTTTACTAGTATTTTAGCCCCATACAAGTACTCGTGGAATTGGTCAACAATGGCCCACTTCAAAGCTAGGAACTCTAACTTATGTACAGGATAGTTCTTCTCAGAAGAGGTCAGGCTTCTGCTGGCAAAAGCCATGGGTCTTAAACCATTCTCATGTTCCTGGTACAACACAGCCCCCAACCCTTGCAAGCTAGCATCAGTGTGCAGGACATAAGGTTTTGTTGGATCTGCATAGGCCAATACTGGAGCATGGGTAAGTTGCTATATGATCTCATTGCAACCCCCACCCCCATCATTTTGCAAACAACAGGTGGTATGCTGTTTGAATCTGACAGCAGTACCAGGTGGGGACTGGGTTTGGGGAGGAATAGGTCACTCAGCACAAAGGCTAGGTCTGGCTACTCTGCACAGGGGCACCCAAGTAACTCCGAACACAGGAAGCAATAACTGTAATGTCCAATACCAGGAATAGGATTATAAAGTGTGGCTTTATTCACTTCCAAGCAGAACAACAAAGCATAGATGGACCCCCATGGGGCTACACTCCTGGTAATGCAGATTAAAAGAATCAAGAACACTTCTTCAACACTTCAGCCCTCAGGCTCTGACCCCACCGGGCACACAGCCCGGACTTGCACGCTGCTTTGGGTACACAGTCCGAACTTGTACACTGATCTGGGTTTTCCCTGTCTCTGCTCCCTTGCCAGCCATTCGGACACCTTCCATATGTCATGGAAACATTTGCTGGTGGCTCCCTAAACCACCTAAAAGCACCTCAGCTCTATCAGGGGAACTTCCTTTTAATCCCACATCTGGGTACTTTCCTCAGGCACTGGCCAAGTACCTGAGAGAAAGTAAAGGTACCACAGAGCAACTCCGTAGAGGTGAATTTGGTTACTACTGATGGGGGGTCTCCCACCTCTCGCTTCCACAATTCATACCCGGCCATTTTTCTGGACAGTAAACACCTCCTACTGTAAAGCTTGGCAATGTAGATTAAGGCTAAATGTTGTCATATTTCCTCTACTTGTCTTGCTTTCCCTTTGTGCTAGACTTGAACATACTTTAAACTGGCATAGCCCATTGCTCTAGGCCCCCCACAGATTAGGCAGTCCAATCCCCACTTTACTTCACTTCACTCTTTGGTGCTGGACTTGAACCTACTTGAGTTAACCGGCAATGTCTATTACACTAGACCTCCTACAGATTAAGTAGCCCAATCCCCACATTTCAACAGTTCAGGTGAAAAACATAGGTCCTCTGTCAGAGCAAACTCACCCTTTGGTTGCAGGTGCCCCACAGGCGATTCCTCCACAGGAATTTCTCCCTCAGATCTTCTGGTGCCGCAGCACAACTTGAACTAGGCAGCTTCTTCCCTTAGCCGGAACCAGGAGGGTTGCCCCTGGAAGACAGGCAAACCTTTTCCCCCATCCCCTCAGGGAGGGGGCACTTGGACCAGTGACAGCGGTCTCCACCACTTCAGCAATAAGTTTCTGTGTCCCTCTTATGGTGGAAACACACACCTTTTTAACAGTAGCTCTAAAACAGAGCTTAAGGCTCTGAGAGCCTGCACACAGACTGCTGTGCTGCTCCTCTCTCCAAGACTGCACATAAACTCTGTTCAAAATCCCCAACATTCTATCCTAACTTCCAGCTGCAGCACTCCAGTGTGGCTCATGCAGCTGCGAGAGTTCTATGGTGATGTCATCCCTCAGTCTCAGCTGAGACTGAGAACAGAGTGAGACAGTGTGAAATCCATTTAACTGGAGTTTCACAAGCTGCCTTCCCTGCCTACCACTAGGTCTTACTGGGATTCTAGTAACCCCGGGTAACAGGGGGGTTACACTCACCCTGGGCCAGGAAAATGACTGTCCGCAGTCATTATTTACCCAGCTTAGGCCATCTCACCCTATGTGCTACCTGTGGAGGGGGGTGATCAGGCCCCCTCCTACCATGTGCTAGCACAGGCAGGCAACACTAAGGGCCTAGAGGCCTTTGGCTGACATATCAGCCTCTACTCTACCCACTAACTATGGGTACCTAGTGGCTCTGGTAGAACTGTCCAGAGCATAGCCCTAATAGATCAGCACTGCAGTCCCTCTGGCCGTTCAGAACCACAGCCTGTCTATCCCCCTAGCCCTCTAGGGAAAATCTGTCTGCCTCTAACTCAAATTCCAAAACAAAACAAACAGGGGACCTCCCCGACCTTGGACACCATACAACCACACACCAGGAGCTAATACCATAGCATTACATTACTCCCTCATTTCCCCACAACCATACCTGTGGAAAAAAAGGGCTACACACAGTAACAACAACAACAGTACTTTAAATACTACACACTAAAGTACTAGTGAGGAACTCTGCTGAGTCCCTCCTCCTCTTATTGTCTTCTCTATCTTCTTCAGGAACACCTGCAAGAAAAGAAAGACAACACACCTCTAATCTGCATACACAGTCTATCTAAACCCTACCATCAAAACACTGGAGAATCCCAAAAATTTTTTTTTTTAGAAAAGTAGAAAAACAGTATAAACATTAGAAAACAGTAGAAAACAATGACATTATTTACAATACACATATTTGGGGATGGTGCCTAAAAGTCCCATCTAGTGACCACAGTGCCTGAAGGCTAGTCCATTAAAAGAGTCTCCCTGGGCCGGAGCCCGGTGAAGCACAGTTCTAGCAGGCCAAAGTCCTGGAGGGAGAGTCTTTGAGGATAGTTCACATGTCTGGAGTCTACTAGTGTAGGGTGTGTACTGCAATGTCATAAGAATAGAAAAGCTTGGACTTACCAACCCCTTGTAGAACTAACAAAACACCGACCTGGTCCTCAGCCGAAGACTCTCCCTGGCAGCATTCTTCCAATACAGCTGGGTGGACATCTTCCGGGAATGACAGGAGGGCACATCTGGAAACTGCTGGGGTGATGTCATCTCTGGAGATGGAACCTTGGAACAGGAACAAAAGGAAAACAGCTGGTCTGACGTCATCCGGTTACCAGGCGATGAATCAGGATACAGCTGGGCTGGTGTCCTCTCTGGATCTGAAGTCATCTGGTGGGCCAGTCGATGGATTCTGGAAAGTCAGTACACTGTAGAACTGATGAATGTGGGGCACCTGAGTCCTGGACGTCCATACTGGTGGAACAACAAAGGCACTGCAATGGCTGGAGTGGCAGCACTGACTACCACTGCTCTGCTTTCCATTTGGTAGGCATGGGCACATTCGCAGGAAGGTCTTTGCATTGTGGCCAATAGCACAACGGGTCAGGTGCTTGAATTATTACCATCTGGGTGCACATAATTCACACTGTGAAAGGTTTCACGTCCTCTCCATCCACTATTCGAACAGTGTCCATTAACAGTGTCCTGCCTCTTTCCACTGGCTGTATTTTTCATGAAACATTCTGTTCCTGACATGCTTGTTTGCACCAGGATGCACACATTTCATTGCTTCGGCCCAAATCCAGGATTTCCTGCTGTTCTCAATCTCCTCCCAGACTCTCCGAGGAAAGGTAGGAAAGGACATCCCATAGATTTCATTCGCCTTCCTACAAACCAGTCTCTCCTCTTTACTAGCTTTGGTCAACCTGAGACCTCTGGCCTGGCTTGGGGTGGCCAGTCCTGGTTCTGCCAGCTACGCATTCTCAATGAGACAAAAAATGGATCCCTGACTTCTTCTTGCACAGCCAGGGCAGTGGCATCACCACTCTCTTCCATGCATTCCTCTGAGGCAAGAGCTTGAGGCTGTGTACCAGTTCCTTTTTCACAAGGCCACATAGGTTCCCCTCTCTTCTTCTTCCTCACTGAGAATCTGTGCCCAGGAGTGAGCAGTCATCCTCACTCCTGAGACTATCCACTCTTCGCTGGGTGCGAAGGTTGAAACCTCCCATTCAAAGGCCTCCCTCATCTCATCTTCTCCTATGAGACTTGGGCTAGGCCCCCCTCTCCAAGGGTCTACTGATGCTCTTCCTGAATTGTCTCTCTATGATCCAGAATCCGAAACATCAGCACATTGTTCTGTCTGTAAATCTGCACCCTCTAGCTTTGTGCCACACTCCCCCGAGGGGCCTACTCCAACAGGCTCCACCTGGTGCTGTGTGCTGCCAACTGCAAATTCTTGAACTTTTGTCCATGTGGGAGCCAAATGAATCTTTTGTGCTTTAAATAAACCGTATTTCTCGAGGCACCCAGAACAGTGAGGTACCATGAAGACGTCCCTTCCAGCATTTAAGCATATTAAGCACACTTGCACTGGATATCCAGGAATCGCCACATGAAGAGGCAGTCGTCCACCGTAGTAAAATCTCTCAATGTCCCTTAACTTGTTTACTTCTACTGTTACCACAGTCCGGGCATGATCCGGGTAGCGGGCTGGTCCTGAGGCCATGACTGCAGAGAAAACAAACAAATGCTCACTGTTATTGAAAGTCCCACATCACTGAACACTTTCTTTCACTTTCAAAATGGCTCCTCTGCTGCTGTGTTTACATTACTACCCCACCCTGTAATGGCGGCAGCACTCCTGTGCATCAACATTCTGAAATTGGGTCAAGCCACTGCGCATCCGATTTACACTCTACTGATAACTTTGCTCAAACTGCACAAACTTGCACTGTTCTTTTCCTAGCACATTTATATGATTTGCCACGGACTTTCACTTGCTGAAAACATTGCTCTAGCTCACAGTCCCTTAAAGCCTCAGTATTTCAAGCACAGGATTGCCTGTAACTCTTGCTGCATATCTTGCTACAACTCACAGTCTCTCTCATGGCTTTGAAATTTTACTCTGACGCTGAACCCATAATTATGCTCACAGTCAATGGCTTAAGAGGCTTGCTTTTGCTGGTAAAAACTTAACACAGTCTTTGTTTGCAAAGCGACTATACTGCTGCACACAGATTCAGCTGGCTTTTGGCAAAAATCACTAGTTTGAACAAATATTTATGTTGGTACTCACTGTTATCAGTAGCTGTTTGTTGCGATGTAAAATGGCCTGCAGCCAGTCTTGGAGGCCTCTGGACAGAAGTGGGTTGTCAGTCCTGCCAATCGTCCCTCTGAACACCACACTCACAATCCAGTCGATCGAGATGCAGGTTGATCCCGAATTTAGACGGAAAAGTCCGTTTTTTAAAATTTTACAGCGCTTTCAGTCACCGCGACGCTCCTCTGGTTAAGCCAGTACACGCACTCCACTCACAATCCCTCTCAAATGCTGGGCAGTCGCTGTAAAGCTGGCTTGGGGGCGGGACTGATTGCAGTCTCACCAATCACACGATGCCATGCAAATGAGCCTCTTTGCCCCGCGAGTGCTCTTCTCCTCACGGCGATCGTCGAGCAGGCAAATTTAAACTGCAAAACCACTTTTTTTTTTCCTCCGAACTGACTCCACGGTGGGAGCCCATTTCAACCATTTGTCATGGCCATTAACACAGCAAGTCTCTCCATTCACTGGAAAGCATTTCCAACGTCCAGGGCACAATTTTCCTTTTGCTACCCCTAGTCTTCCACACTTTTCTTTGTCACAACAGTTTTTAAAAGCTTTCAAAACACTGTAATTTTTTGATGCAGGACAAGAGCATACTCTCTCAAGCTTTACTGCTCCTTGGTAAACAGTTGGCATTTTAACAGCAGCACATGGACAGCAGCACACAGCGACACACTAGTTAACCTTGCTTCAGCTTTTTCGGCTATCCACTGCCAGATAACCAAAATGCTAGCCCTTTGCCTGAGCACCTTTCCTCCCAAAATTTCAAATCCAAAGTGGTGCCTCCATTTTGCAACCCCCCCCCCATCATTTTGCAAACAACAGGTGGTATGCTGTTTGAATCTGACAGCAGTACCAGGTGGGGACTGGGTTCGGGAAGGAATAGGTCACTCGGCACAAAGGCTAGGTTTGGCTACTCTGCACAGGGGCACCCAAGTAACTCCAAACACGGGAAGCAATAACTGTAATGTCCAATACCAGGAATGGGATTCTAAAGTGTGGCTTTATTCACATCCAAGCAGAACAAAGCATAGATGGACCCCCACGGAGCTACACTCCTGGTAATGCAGATTAAAAGAATCAAGAACATTTCTTCAACACTTCAGCCCTCAGGCTCTTAATCTACTGGGCACACAGCCCAGACTTGCATGCTGCTTTGGGTACACAGCCCGAACTTGTACACTGATCTGGGTTTCCCTGGCTCAGCTCCCTTGCCGGCCATTCGGACACCTTCCATATGTCATGGAAACATTTGCTGGTGGCTCCCTAAACCATCTAAAAGCACCTTAGCTCTATCAGGGAAACTTCCTTTTAATTCCACATCTAGGTACTTTCCTCAGGCACTGGCCAAGTACCTGACAGAAAGTAAAGGTGCCACAGAGCAAATCCGTAGAGGTGAATTTGGTTACTACTGATTGGGGGGTCTCCCACCTCTAGCTTCCACAATTCATACCCAGCCATTTCTCTGGACAGTAAACACCTCCTACTGTAAAGCTTGGCAATGTAGATTAAGGCTAAATGTATGTCACATTTCCTCTACTTGTCTTGCTTTCCCTTTGTGCTGGACTTGAACAGACTTTAAATTGGCATAGCCCATTGCTCTAGGCCCCTCACTGATTAAGCAGTCTAATCCCCACTTTACTTCACTCTTTGGTGCTGGACTTGAACCTACTTGAGTTAACCGGCAATGTCCATTACACTAGACCTCCTACAGATTAAGTAGTCCAATCCCCATGTTTCAACAGTTTAGGTGAAAAACATAGGCCCTCTGTCAGAGCAAATTCACCCTTTGGTTGCAGGTGCCCCACAGGTGATTCTTCCACAGGAATTGCTCTCTCAGATCTTCTGGTGCTGCAGCACAACTTGGACTAGGCAGCTTCTTCCCTTAGCCGGAACCAGGAGGCTTGCCCCTGGAAGACAGGCAAAGTTTCCCCCCCCCATCTCCTCAGGGAGGGGACACTTGGACCAGTGACAGCGGTCTCCACCACTTCAGCAATAAGTTTCTGTGTCCCTCTTATGGTGGAAACACACACCTTCTTAACAGTAGCTCTAAAACAGAGCTTAAGGCTCTGAGAGCCTGCACACAGACTGTTGTGCTGCTGCTCTCCGTTCAAAATCCCCAACATTCTATCCTAACTTCCAACTGCAGCACTCCAGTGTGGCTCATGCAGCTGCGAGAGTTCTACGGTGATGTCATCCCTCAGTCTCAGCTGAGACTGAGAACAGAGTGAGACAGTGTGAAATCCATTTAACTGGAGTTTCACAAGCTGCCTTCCCTGCCTACCACTAGGTCTTACTGGGATTCTAGTAACCCCAGATAACAGGGGGATTACATCATGAAAAGCAGTCTCACAATCAGGAGTCCAGCGGGCCCCAAATACTTCACTTGGACGAAAATACACTCTTAGTCTCGAGGGACGCTGATTTTTTTTTGTATCTTTTGTGGGTTGGAGGATACCCTTGAGTAAGGTTAAGTAAAGGGCGGATCACTCTTGAATGGTTCTTGATGAATCGCCGATAATAACCACAGAAACCCAGGAATCTTTGCAATTCTTTTAGGTTTTGGGGCCATGGCCAGGTGGTCAGGGCCTCAACTGTACTCAGGTCTGTCTCTATCCCTTCAGTAGAAACTATGTGCCCCACATACTTTATGGATGTTTGAAAGAATTGACACTTATCAATGGACAACTTCAGGCCAAAGTCTTCTTGTCGGTTCAACACCTTGAACAGTCTACCCTCATGTTCCTCCAGCGAGCTGCCAAACACACTAACATCATCCAAATACACCAGGCACTCTAATAAATTCATGTCCTCAACTGCATGCTCCATCAATCGTTGAAAAGTGGCTAGGGCACCGGAAATCCCTTGAGGCATCCTCATGAATTCATAGAAACCCAGCGGGCAGATAAAGTCCATCTTCTCATGGTCTTCTGGGGCCATCGGGATCTGGTAGTACCCACTGCGAAGATCCAGCATGGAAAACCATTTGCTACCGCTCAGGCAGTCCAAAGCATCTTGAATGCGTGGCATTGTATACTGATCAGGGATAGTCCACCGGTTTAAGGTGCGATAATCTATGCACATCCTCACAGTCCCATTCCTTTTTCCTCACTACCACAATGGGAGAAGCACATGGGCTTCGGGATTCTTGTATTACACCAGCAGCTAACATCTCTTGCAAATGTCACCTCACATCGTCTATGTCAGCAGGTGCCAGGCATCTAGACCTCTCATGAAATGGCCTATCATCCTGCAGCCGGATATGGTGCTCGGCACCCTGCACGCAGCCTACATCCCACTCCTTTAAAGAGAACACCTGGTCCCTTTGTGCAAGCTTCTTACTGATCCTCACTTTCCATTCCGCTGGCAATGGGGAGTCACCAAAATCAAACAAGCCAGGCGTTACTCTATCACTTTTTCCTGAACTCTTGTTACTGGGTAGCACAGCAGTATCCGCACAATGCACAGTAGCCAGGGTGCAACCTTGGTTTACTCAAATCTCCCTGTCAGACACGTTGTGAACTTGAACCATCACTCTTCTGGCAAAAGCATGGGCTCTAGTAGGCAGAATACTTGGCCTGACCAGCAGCCCCTCAGACAGTTTTCCATCTTCTGGTGCATCCAGCATTAATATTTTGTTCTTGACATCCTTTTTCATACGGACCTCTCCTTGCAGGACACATTGGGCATTTGGTGCCAAAAGCAGAGATTCAGGATCCTTCTTCCAGACAACCCCAAACGGTTCCCCGGTTCCATTCTGTCAGCATCTCTCTGTGCCTCATAGGCGTTTTTAATCAAGGCCGGAATTCTTAGGGCCCTACCAGTCTAGGACCCTTGTTTTTCATAACACAACTGCACCAATTGCCCAAACATATGTGCATTAGTTCCAATCAGCAACAGAACCCCATCATACAGTCCAGTAGGGGGGCACACTAAGGCTAAGGTCTTTACTTGCTCTGCCACTCCAGCCACGAGGTAGGGAAGGACAACCAAATTCGGATATAGCCAGAGTAGGGGTAGGCCTTCTCACTCAAGCCCCATACATGCAGTCCTTCCAAAGGTTGCAGGGGTACATTAGACAAATGCTTCTGATACCAGTCCTGAAACATAACTGTCACTTGGGATCCACTGTCTAACACAGCTCTTGTGGGTACCCCATTCACTTTCACAGTAGCCTCCATGGAGAGACCCACCATCTTGGACCATTCGGGGGGCATTAATTGGGATGTCGATCGGGCATTGGCCCTGGTGGCAAACCTTTGCCGTATGGCTCCCCCGGGTGACCAGGCATAGGTTTTGCGATGCCAGGCCACTAACCTGTTGGTAACTTTTCTCAAGTTCTCTGGCAGCCGACAAGCAGACTGAAAGTGTCCATCCTCTCCACAATGGTAGCAGAACTTAGTATCTGTTGTCCTTGGAGGAAGGGGGATCTCTTTATCTGGTTGGGAATCTCTGGGGCCCTGCAGGGCTCTTCTTGAATGGGGGGGGGTTTACCCCGTTGGACCTCTGGGTCTCCACTTCTATTGGAGGTGATAGCAGCCCATTGCAGTTCCCTCATCATCTCTCTTAAGTCCCTTATTTCTGCTCTCTGGTTGCTCTCAATCTGGGTTTCAGGGGAAACGACATGCACTCCCACTCCACTTTTAGGTTCAGGGGGAGCCTGATACAGATCTGGTTCCCAGTAGGTCTCAGTCAATTCCTTAATCAACCCTCTCAGATGAGTTTCATCTGGCTCACTCTTCTCAGGGGTCTGACAAGGGTTCACAGCCCCAGCATAGGGTTCCCATCCCTCTTCATCAGTTTCAATCTCATGGATCTCTCTCATCAAGTGGCAATACCCGGGAGGGTTGGTTCTCCTGTCTTGCAATTTGAGTTTCAGCAATATTATGCTTGAAAATCTTGCTGACTTCAATATATGGTCTAATCGGACCTGGTTTAGAGCTTGGTCGGGCACTTTCCCTTTTTGGTGGGCCTTTTGCAAAGCCCTTTCCATCCTGGTAACAAAAGTAGACAATTTCTTATTTCTCCACTGTTTAGCTGACTTGAACTTCCATAATAGATCCTCTCCGGTTTCGGTGCTGCCAAATACCCCCTCTAATGCAGAAAGATATTCTGCTGCAGTGGCCTCCGGACTAGTGGCCCGTAGGAATCGAATGGCTTCCAGTGCAGGACCCCTCAAACTTTCCATCAACCGTTTTCTCTTTCCCCTCAGAACACTGCCACTCTTGTACTAAAGGGGTAGCATAGTCCATCCAGGTCTCCAAATCATCTTCCCCTGAAGGCACTGGAACAGTACTGGAGAAAAGTCTCAATCTCCGATAGGAATCCAGTTGAATGGGGGGAATAACCATAGGGGGTGGGGCTAGTATGTAGCTCTTAGAGGACCTGGGAGATGTACCTGGGGAAGGCAGGGGAGTGTGGTCGCCCGATATGTCTAATACTTTTACCAGTTCCTGAGTGGTTCTCCCTTCTGTGGCTAACAGTTTGAGCAGTTTTTCCTTAAAGCTATTAGTACTAGGGGACCCACCCGGAGTGACCAAACCACTAAATGTGTGAATAACCCTCCATCCCTTCTGGGCACCTTTGGGCAAAATCACAGGGGGCACCTTCTCAGGGTCTATCAGGATACTGCATGAAAGCAGCACTTGCAGGGTTTGTTCAAGCAAGTCGGCATATCGCCCTTTTACTTCCACCTTGCCCATACATTTGACATGTTCTACAGTAGAGACAATGTCAGCGCTTTTAATCCCCAAAGGGACATCCAGCAATAAAACAGCTTTTTGGGAGTCCATCTCCTTAGCTTCGCACCACCCCATCAATTTGTGTACCATCATCTTAAGGGGGTAGAGTTTTAACTTGGGCGTGGTACTCCCCTCCATTTTCTCCTTTAAGTTAAACATAATGGGGTACTTCCTTCACTTGGCCACTAGAGGACGCTAATCCCAGTGGTGCCTCCAAGATGTAACCACCAGGTGGCGCTATCCCAAGGGCTACTACCCCTGCCTGCTTGACTACTGACAGGTTGAGGGGCCTAGGTTCTATGGCGGGTGCCTCCACCCAGAGGTCAGGGTTTGTAGTGGTTAGACTAGCTTGGTCACAGCCCTCTGGGACACTGAGACCCCCTTTTATCCCTTCTAGTGGCTCACACAATGCACAGAAGTTACAGTCCCAATACCCCACATGTACACACTGTTCAATCATAAAGTACCACTTACCCTCGAGACTGATTCTGAGGTTCGTCTCTGAGGACCCCCTGTAAAATAAGGTTAATCAGCATACACCAACCAATACAATGCTTGATATGTAGGTACTTTGACAGTTTAAAGTTTAACATCAAAACTGATTTATTTAGGGGGACTAAAACACAGGAGGGGGAGATCAGGTTAATTAGCAGCATTAGATCACAGTACTGTGCACATTACAGGGTCTAGAAAGTCACACTCTGGGTACCCAGGTTGGGGGGCTAGCCAGGTCCGTTGCCCGGGGTTGGCTGGCAGGTGTAGATGGATGGGACCCTGTAGAAAAAAATATGCACAACTCCCAATTGTAATCCGGAGCTGGATGGCTCAGTCTGTGAAGAAATGAAGAAAAGAAAATCAGATGAAACACTGTTGATGGTTAATCGGTCACAGGGGATGCCCTGAATGGTACTCACAATACCCCACACTGAAAACCTGGCACAGATGGTGGTTCTGGATTGCCAGACACACACACAGTAGGGAGATGAGATTCTACAAGCCAAGCCACACGGCTTTGCTCAGCAGTCGGATTCAGTCCGCGTAAATTCAACTTGGCTTTCTGTCTACACTGCACGGTGACAAGAGAAGCCGTCTAGCTATTCCTCACAAGCATTCCACACATTTATATGTAAAGGAAATTACTGTATCAGGCAGCTGCTTTCAGGTCCCGATCACACTTACTGCTTATACCCGGGAGTTCACACTGCAGCTTCAATTCCTGACAGACCGAGCGCGATTCAGCAATTTCTCCAGTCTTCTACAAGGTGAGCCGTAGTCTCAGATTCAGTCCGAATTAAACTGGCAATGCAAGAGCCCAACTTTAGGCCTCCCACGCGCTTCCCATGCAAAACTTTACAACGCAGAAGCTCGGAGCTCCTTCTCTCGTCACGGTCACAACGGATCTGATCTGTCTAGTTGCAAGGCAGAACATTCTCTTCGGGCACCACCCAGTCCAATTGGTGGACTCAACTGTCAATCACTCAGAACTCTCCCCATTGGTGCAAACAGGTGCCAAGGTCCAGAACTTCACTTCTCAGAATTATTAGCTATATCTCCTCATGGTAAGCCAGCTTCCAAGAGAGTCCGAATTCTGGTTGGTCCGAACAAACTCTATTTTAGAGGCCCCACCACACTGATTGGACCCATTCAGCAGTTCAGATCCAAAATGGAGGCGCAAAACACACAGAGTCCCAGCTGTAAGAAAGGCAGGTTAGACAAACTGCATTTTACTTAACACTCTAACTGGTTTCAGGCAAACAGTTACATCTTTCATTTAGGCTCCCTCTGCGCTCTTAGCAACTGCAGAAATGGAGCGATTTGACAGCAGCTCGGGTGGGATTCGAGCATTACGTACACAGTCCCCCCATACAAACTGATTAAGTCTGCCAGCAGACAGCTCTTAAAGAGACAGTACTTGGAGGCTCAAACAGCACTCACTTGGAACCACATTTAACGGCTTAAATGCCGAACGCCAGCAGGCAGGGAAACACTTAGGCAGGCTCTATAGAGGCTTTTTCGGAACCCCCATCTGTAAGGGGGTTACACCAGTCCAGCGTTTTGCTAGCCAGAGCGCATGCATATGTTCAAAGGGTGAATGTGCAAGTGAAGAATGTCACAGATAAGGAGGTGGTGGTGCAGAAAGGGCAGACCCTGGCTCAAATATATTGCACCGACAAGGCAGTACACACTGCTGCAGTGAGCAGGTGTGCTCCAGTGGGACTCGATCCAGAATTGTTTGATCTGAGTGATTCCCCCATCTTGGAGGAATGGAAAGACAGAGTGAGGAAAAAGCTGGCTGCTTGGACGGATGCTTTCTCCTTGCACGAGTGGGATGTAGGGTGCAGGAGTGGAGAGCAGCATCGGATATGACACATGGATGACAAGCCTTTTTGAAAGTGATCAAGGTGGCTGGCCCCAGCCGATATTGATGATGTCTGGTGGCACTTGCAGGAGATGCTGGCTGTGGGGATTATTCAGGAATCCAGAAGCCCCTGTGCATCACCAGTTGCGGTGGTGAGAAAGAAGAGCAGGGCCATACAAATGTGAGTGAACTACCGCACCCTGAATAAGCGGATGGTGCTGGATCAAGATACCATACCCAGAGTGCAGGATGTACTGGACTGTTTAAATGTAAGCCAATGGTTCTCAGTTTTGGATCTATGGAGTGGCAACTATCAGATTCCAATGACCCCTCAGGATCGAGAGAAGACAGCTTTCATATGTCCCCTTGGATTTTATGAGTTCCTGAGAATGCCCCAGGGTATCTCTGGCACACCCGATACCTTCCAGGGCCTGATGGAGAAAGCCGTAGGAGATATGAATTTGCTGGAGTGTTTGGTCTACCTGGACAACATCATCATGTTCGGGAAAACCTTAGAGGAACATGATGCCCGGCTGATGAAGGTGTTGGACTGTCAAGAAGAATTTGGACTGATGCTGTCCATCAATAAATGCCAGTTCTTCTGGACCTCGGTCAAGTATGTGGGGCACATCATCTCAGAAAAAGGTATACAGACAGACCCCAGCAAAGTGGAGGCCCTTACCACCTGCCTAAGCCATGCACCCTGAAGGAATTACAGCAGTTACTGGGTTTCTGTGGCTATTACAGAAGATTTGTAAAGACTACACCTGGGTGGTGCAGCCTCTCTTGAATCTGTTACAGGGCGTCCACCCACCAACAAAAGTAAGAAAGCTGCTGTGCCTGGGGACTCTGCTAAACCCATCAGCTATTTCTGCCCATCTGAACCATTCAGCAAGAGGTGGAATGGGGACTGCAATAAGGCTTTTACAGACATCATCTATTGTTTGACCCATGCCCCGGTGTTGGCTCTTGTGGACCCGCAGAAACCCTACGTGCTTCATACCGATGCCAGTTTTAGTGGATTGGGGGCTGTGTTGTATCAAGAACACCTGGAAGCTTTTTTGTCCAGTTGCATTTGCCAGTCAGAGTTTAAACCCTTCAGAGTGGAGGTATCTTGTTCATAAGTTAGAGTTCCTGGCATAGAAGTGGGCCATAATCGATCAGTTCCATGACTATCTGTATGGGGCCAAGATCACCATGAAGACAGATAATAATCCACTTAGCTAAATGCAGACCACTGCTAAGCTGGATGCCGCTGGTCATAGGTGGCTGTCAGCCTTGTCCACGTAACGATTACTGCATGGAGTACCGCCCAGGTCTGAACCACGTAGATGCAGATGCTCTGTCAAGGTGGCCCCAAGCCTACAATCATGAGTGCTCCAGCTGGAAAAGAATTTTGGAACAAACTGTAAAGGCCTTGTGCAATAAACATGATGGAGAAGAGACTCTCCCTCCCCCCCCCCGAGGATACCCACTGCTTGGTAGAATGTCTGGGGGCCTCCAGTTGCCTATTGCTGGCTGGTCACCCTGGATGTAAGATCCCTCCCGCAATTAACCACTCAAGACCTGCAATGGGATCAAAGGGCCAGCCCAGTCACTGGGCAGATTATACAAGTGCTGCGACAGCAGGGGAACCAGGAGCAAGTGGACATCATCTACCCCTCGGCACGGCTCCTACTACACGAATGGCCTAAGCTGCAGCTGAAGAAGGGGTTGCTGTACAGAGAGGCCCAGGACCAGCAGGAGGCCCCTCCAGAGCAGTTGGTACTCCTGAAGAAGCATGTTAAGACTGTGTTGAAGGTTCTGCATGATGATATTTCTTTTTATTTATTTAGTTTTTTTGTTGACCGGTTAAGTACACTAGACAGATTCTGCCTATTTTCAGGCACAGCCTGGGGTGAGGGGGATACAGATGAATGTCAACTGACTTTGAACCAGATTAAGCTGTTGGTGGTGTTTTTTTAGTGAATGAGGGAAATTTGGCCAGGACACCGGGGAAACTTCCCCTACTCTTTTCGAGAAGTGCCATGGGATCTTTAACATCCACCTGAACTACCACCAGGACAGGCAGATGGGACCTCGGTTTAACGTCTCATCTGAAAGACGGCACCTCAGGAGTGCAGCACCCCCCTCATGCTGCACTACAGTGTCAGTATTGGGATATTAACCCAAGCGCCTGGTGTGGGGATAGAACCCACAGCCTTCTGATCTCCCGGCCTCAGAGGTGAGTGTGCTACCTGCTGAGCCACTGACACTGCAGTGCATTTGGGCATTGAACGCACTTTGGATCTGGTTAAGAGTTGATTTTATTGGCAAAGTTTTGGGGTCAATGTAGAGATGCATTGCAAAAGCTGCATAAGATGTATAAAGCAGAAGGCACTTCCCCAGAGGGCTGCTCCCCTTAGTCAACATCAAAACAAGTGGCCCTTTGGAACTGGTATGCATAGACTTCCTTACGTTGGAGCCTGACTCACGCAATGTTTCCAACGTACTAGTTGTCACTGACCATTTCACCCGATATGCTCAAGCTTACCCCATCAAGGACCAGTGAGCTTCCACCATGGCCAAGATATTGGTGGAGAAGTTTTTCATGCATTATGGTGCCCCACCCCCAGAGGATCCACTCGGATCAGGGCTGTGATTTTGAAAGTCGGCTCATCAAAGAACTATTGTTGCTGTGGGGCATCAGGAAGTCCCGGACCACACCTTACCATCCCCACGGTGACCCTCAACTGGAGAGATTCAACAGGACTCTGTTAGATATGCTGGGCACCTTGGATCCTCGGGACAAGCACACATGGAGTCAGCAGGTGAGCACCCTGATCCACACCTACAGCTGCATACAAAATGACACTACGGGGTGCTCTCCCTACCAGTTCATGTTTGGGAGGGAAGCCCGTCTGCCAGTGGGCCTGTGCTATGGAGTTTAGTCGGATGGTCTGGGGGCAGGAGACTATTTGCAGTATGTGAAGAAGCTGAAACAGCAACTAGATGATGCATACTGTCTTGCTTCAGAACTGGCCACTAAGAGGAACCAAGCAAATAAAGAACGCTATGATAAAAAAGTGCGAGTCCAAGATGTGGAAGCAGGTGACAGAGTGCTACTACGATGGCTGAGCATATCAGGGAAGCATAAGAAGCTAACAGATGGGGAGACACCCCATATGTCATCTTGGAGAAGCTTGCAGGCCTACAAGATTTGGCCTGAGGGAGAGACATGAGGGCACAAGGTTATTCATCGTAACCACCTGCTGCCTATTGGTGACAAAGTAGTAAATGCTGAAGATGTTGTGGAAGATTCTTCATCACTCCCCACCACTCGAGCTGCTGCATGCAGAAGACAGAGGCAGAGAGGAGGTAATGCCATGGGGACTGGGCCTGCCCAGGGTGAGGGGGTCTCATATGAGGGAGACACTGATGATGAGTTTGAGGGGGATAACGATGATACCACGTGTAGTCATTACCCTACCCCAGAGTTGGCCAGGTTATTTCAGGGACCGCCTCTGACAAGGGCTATGCCTAGGAGACAGGATAGGAATGGGGAGTCTGTTCCAGCTGTGCCCCTCAGGGGGACCACTCCGGACTTGAATACTGGTCTGGCTGAGCTGATTGAGTGGTACCGGAGCAGCTCACCCAGGAAGTAGTCACAGGGTGGTTCTGAGGATCAGGAAGGCGAGGGGGAAGAAGCGTCTTTTGGAGGGCCACTTTGGAACTGAACACTGGTCCAACTGTGCCATCTGATGGAGGCCAGGTTAGTCCCCCCCTAGAGCTGCAGATGATATTAGAGAAGTATTGGAATCTTTCGCCCCACTAGCTGAGGAACAGGATGAGCTAGAAGAGGGTGAGGGTGAGGATGAAGAGGAACTCACCACTGACCCAGGGGAAGTTAGGGGTTCAGGTATTCAGAATACCCCTTGTAGGACAGGGAAGATGATACAGCCTGTCCCTAAATTGACATATGATACCCCTAGAGTTCCTACAGACTTACCTTTGTTTATAGTTCATAAGGGAGTGTACATTACTCCTAGGTCCCTACAGAAGGTGGTTATGCGTCCTGTCGATGCTAAGCCCCATAGGTCTGAGAACCAGGTGACCAGAAGAAGAGGGAGGTGAAAGTACCTAGAAGGGTTGAGGAACAGAAGTGTATTCTGTGGGACTGTAGTATCCTAGAGCTGATGGGTCAGTCTTATGGGTGTCACTTTTCATGTGGTCAAAAGGGCTCAAAAAGGGAAAAGGAATTTGCTAAGATGTACATAATGTTCCGTGTTTGAATATTCTTATGGTTATTACATGTTAGATAGGAATCAGATATATAGTTAGAAATGCTATTAATGTTGATGTTCCAATTGGGTATTTTTCCCTTACGCTTGTCTTGGAAGTCAAGCGTTCCGGGGGGAAGTGTAACCCCCCGGGGGCTTACCTGACCTTGCCCCGTAATTTCCCTATTTGTGCCATTCTAGTGCCCCTGATTCCTCTTGGTACCCAGTTCGGGTGTGGATTTTTGACCACGAGCTGCCGGCATGCCTGTTTGGGCCAGCACTCAAGTAGGCGCTTTGATGTCCTGACCTGTGATCTTGCGGGAAAACAGAAAGTGGCCCAGTGGTCCTGGCACCTTTCCCCTGCTAATTGAGGGCCGTGACCTGGAGAGCATGGCATAGGAGCCGCAGTGGGGACCAAAATTAAAGTTTAAACATGGGCACCTAGTGAGGGCTCATGAATTATTCATGAGCCCTCATGAATATTAATGACGTTGCTGCCTGCCACCTGGGGGGACAGAGTTTCGGCGGTAGTGACAGCTAAACTGCTTGGAGCAAGTTGATGAGAGCGGGCTTGTTTGACAGGGGACATTTGGGGCTACATTCTGGTGGGGTGTCTGGCTAGATCAAGGATTGTGTTGGGCTGCACCAGACACTTGAAGGGGAGAAATGGCATTGAACTGTATGGGACTCCTTGAAAACAAATGGAAGCTGACATGTTTGTGACACTTGACCCCTAATTCTGCAGCCAATCAGTGTTCTAGGCACCCAAAACCTGGACAGAGGGATTCCTGGGAAAATGAGGGGACTAATTCTGGCGCCTAGATCATCATGCCCCAATAAACGAGCAGGAAACATTGATCTCTATGAATATCGAATAGTGATAGGCTCCATCAGCCAATCAGAACTCTGGAATTTCGGGTGATACTGTGTGGACTTTCTGGGATTTCTTTAGTCTGTTCCCAGGCTCTGTATAAGTCAGGACTATTCTGTGAGAGTGGACTTTGAGCTTCAGGGGCTTCCCAGGCCCCATTTGGAGATTTACTGGTTAGCGGAAGTGGATTGGAAAGGGGAAAGAAGGAAGATAGACTGAGCTGAGATTCTGACTCCCCAGGTACTTGCTGCAGGACTGAATTGAGAAGGGGAAAGAAAGAAAGAGACTGAGCTGTGAACCTGTTTCCCCAGGTAATGAGAAGTTGCTTAGCTGTGGTTGAGAGAAAACTAAATGCTGCAGAAACCCTGCACTGGGAAGCTGATCTAGCTGAGAGGACTATGCAGATTATCAGAGGGCGACAGTAATTGCTGACAGGTCGTTTGCCTGTGTGGGACTGTAATTGAAATCCTGAAGAGGCACAGCATCTCTGGTTGTCGAGGTGCTAGCCAGGTGCTGTGAGTGTCCTGAGTGAACTGGTGAAAGTGGCTGAGAGCTTAGGCCTAGCTGCAGCTGAAGAAAAGGTTGTGTGCACTGCTTAACTGGAAAGTGTGAACTGGTGTGCAGGTGGCTGTTGTTTCTGGGTTCCCCCCTGTTGGATTGCACCTGCACTTAATGGAATAGAGGCTGGTACCCACTCTAATTGGCACTGGACTTTATTGGAGGGACTGCCTGAAAACCTTTCTTTCTGAGAACTCAGTGCAGAGACTGCAGGAAGACCCCCACCATTTGGGAATCCTCACCCAGAGCCAGGGAGGGAACATGCTAAGCTCTCCCAAGTGGGACTCACTGTTTCAGGGGGTCATCAGCGCTTGCTGGGGTATTAGGGCACCTGCAACCCATCAGGGAAGCCAGGCTGTGGAGCCACTCCTGCCTCTGGGACTGGTGCTGTCCTGCCACAGTGCTCTGCAATGGGCCAGAAGTGGCTGAAGGTGACAAGTGTCCAGAACTACAATCAAGGTGACCAGCTGCAAGATCCCTGAGCAAGTTCCACCCAGTCAGAGGGATCCTGGCCGGCCTGTTTCTGCCTTGCTGCATTAAAACATGGAGCTCCAATTCCCCGGTGCTCAGATCGACAAACCATGAGTACCCAGGACCTGGTTTCTGGGAGGGAAAAGGGGAATTGTTCTGTTTTTCATTTACAAGTTTTCTAAAATATTTCAGGGCCCCAACAGCTGGCCAACCCACAGCACCAATCAGGCTTGCACCTAATGGGTACCCCTAGAGACAGTTTGGGGACATTGGTACCAGTGGGGGAGGGCTTGGTGTGCGGGCCCAAATGTTTGTCATTGTTGCCTATTCCACTAACCTTTTTCCTTCCTTCACAGCTACCCTATGTCCCGGTATCCCTTTCTCTAGTCCTTACCCCCTGAATAAAGCTATAAATTTGTTTGTTGAAACTGCTCTGTTAGTGAAATTCATTGCATGTGTTTACTGCTGAGATATATGGTTGATGGTGGAACAAGGTATTTGGGGACACAGTATGCAGAGTGGTTGGCTGGGGAGGTGGGTAGGTACAGTATCCCAGGGGGCTGTACCAAGCGGATACCTGGTCCACTAATACTTTACCCTGGGTAGATGCACCAAGCTATTATCAATATTACTGGGAGCGAACCCCCAGTTTTCACTGTAGCAGGCCCCAGGCCCTTTGTCTGGTATCAGGGACAGCCGGCAAGGGGGGTAGCCCATTGGCATACGGTGCTGGGGCTACACTAGGGAAGGTGAAATGGGCCTCAGAGTCTCATTTTTAGTCATACCATAAGTGTCTAGACTGGAACAGAGACCTTATGGTTGTAAAAGTTTTGCCCTGGTCATTTTTGCTTCCTTCATCCCAGACTACACCTATATGAGTAGTTTCCCCCTGTCTATCAGAACTCAGTTTTATCTACTTCATGTATATGTTGGACTGATCTGCCTTGCAGTGTGTATGATTATGCTCCTCTAATGTACTGCATTGCTATATATGATTGACCGATCTCCACTTCCTCTCACCCCCAGGACACATATGGAAATGAGCTGTTAGCAGCTCAGTATGTCTTTCCTGGTAAACTTTTGAAATAAATAAATAACTTCTACAAACAGTTCAGAAATGCATTGTAGGCATGGTGCCAGCGTCACTCCCATCCACAACCCAGAAGTGAGCTTCTCTGTCAGCTTCTAATTGCAATAACTGACACTAGTGAGTGCAGCAACCTACTGCCTTGTATTAGTGAATTGGGAACATTGGACATCAGGCCCTGGACATGGGGGGGGGGTGCATGCCCCACCCCTGCATGTCTATGGCACAAGGAAGTACTTAGTCACAAAGAGGGCAGTAGAAAAGTGGGATCGCTTGCCCAGCACAGTGGTCACTGCAGGTACCATTGCTGGGTTCAAAGCTGGCTGTGATCATCTATTTATTTATGTGTGAGTGTGTGTGTGTGTGTGTGTGTGTGTGTGTGTGTGTGTGTGTGTGTGTATGCATAATTTTGTAGCTGGGAAAGGCACACTGAGCCAAAGGCTCATTTTCAGGTGCGACCTGGGGCTGAGGGTAAGGATACAGTCAGACAATAACAATAGAACTGAACAATTCAAAACAAATAAAAGTGAAAACAAAAGTAGTGCAAACACGGCAAGAAACACAAAATAAGCAGAGGAATGTCTGGAACATGACATGCTAAACATTCATAGATACAATCAACAAATAACTGAATTAAATAGTGTGAAGATTATGAGAAGTAAAATCAACCCCAAAGGGGGACATGAACTGGGGTGGGGAGGAAAAAGCAGGTCAAGGGGGAAGATGACAGATGCAGGGAGGGGAGGGTAAGAGTTTCGGCTGGTGCTTAAGGGAAGCTGGGGAGGGTGAGAGAGGGATGGAAGAAAGGAAGATGTTCCAGAGTGAGGGACAGCGATAGGAGAAGGCAGATTGACCAGCAAAAGAGTGAGGGAGAAGGAGGGAGAAAGCGAGGATCCCTGGAACAAAGAGAGTACGGGGTAGATGGAGTGGGGGAGATGAGAGTGTAAATATATGAGGGCATTTCTACAAACCAGTATGTAGACATGAAGAAGCACAGTGGTGCAGGCAACAGGAAGAAAGAATGAGTATGGAGAGGGAGGAGTAGAGAGTGCATTGATGAGTGTGTGTGTGTGTGGGGGATGTGTTAGTGGCAAAATGACAGAAGGTGCTACACAGGGTGTCCAGTCTGGCAAGAGAAGAGGTAACGGCAGAACTTTAAACCACATCTGCATAGTCAAAGACTGGGAGCACCATCTATTTCCAGGCAGACTTGTGGGGTCATGCAGTCATTGTTTCAGTGCAGGGCATCAAGCTTGGGGTGGAATGAAACTTTGCATGGATGGCATCGATGTAGACAGAGAAATCAAGCCTGCTGTCAAGCCACACACCAAGATACTTGAATGAATGAACCACTTCAAGGGAGGAACCATCCAGAGTGGTAAAGGAAGGGAGGGAAGCAAGCCTAGCCAGTTTCTGGCTGGAACCAAAGGTCATGGACACTGTTTTTTTTAATGTTGTCCCAGAGTTGGTTGGCTTGAAACCAGTGCAGGACACTGTGGAAGTCTTGCTGGAGCAGGCTTCCACAGCCTCCATCGATAGGCTTGAGGAACAGACAACTGTGTCATTTGCATACATTTGAACATGGGAGTTGAAACAGATGGAGAGGAGGTCATTGAGCAATATGGAAAAGAGGATGAGACCCAAGGTGGAACCCTAAGGGACCTCAGCCTGGAACGCGAGT
Source organism: Neoceratodus forsteri (assembly GCA_016271365.2). Lineage (NCBI taxonomy): Eukaryota > Metazoa > Chordata > Ceratodontiformes > Ceratodontidae > Neoceratodus > Neoceratodus forsteri. The sequence continues at coordinate 483,857,487 of CM028138.1, read as the reverse complement.
GGAGGGGGCATGACACCACTGACCTGAACAGACTGCTGGCAGCCGTAGCGGTAAGAGTTGAACTATGCAACAGCGGAGGCTGAGAGGCCAGCAGAACTCAGCTTGTCCAAAAGGAGTGGATTGGCCTCGAATTAAAGGCTTTAGCCAGTTCGATGAAGATGGCAGCCGTGATGTGCCCCTGATCCATCCCAGAGAGAATAGAGTCAGTAACATGTAACAGGAATGAAACTGTGGAATAGTGTTTCCTAACATCAGACTGGAAAGGGGAGAGGAAATTAGATGAGTATAAGAAGTCAGAGAGCTGGAAGTAGAGGCGCGGGCACTGGACTGGTCTGCCGTTTTCTCAGAATCAAATGCGACCCAGGCAGCATCTATGCTCACTCAAGCTCTCCTGACTCTACAGAACAAGCATTTTCCAGTCACCACCAGAAGGGTGAGGGGTGACTACTCACAATGGGTCACGAAAGACCTCCTTACCCTCATGAAAGACAGGGGCCGTGCCTGGTCAACCTATAAAGCAACCCCATCCCCTACCCTACTGGATGATTACAGGCATCAGAGGAACCTTTGCAAACACCTGGCCAAAGCTCTCAAACATACACATTTTCGCAATCTCCAGCAAACTAACCTCGGGGACCCTAAACGATTCTGGGCATCCATTGGCTCGCTACTAAACCCCTCCTCCAGTAAGCCTGTCCCACAGCTACACACTACTGCTGGTCTCATTACCAGTCCCCAAGAAGTGGCCAAGGCCCTCAATGACAAATTCTCCGACCTCACTATGTACCTGAGCAAACTCCCAAATGACCTGCGTAAAAACCCTGTCCCCCTGCACGCCCCCATGACATCACCCGCTGGGTCTACCTCTCAACCTCCACCTCCCACCCTTTTTCTTCAAAATACTCTCGCACGCTGACATAGCTAAACTCCTAAAGAGCCTCCCAAACCATGGCTCCCCTGGAGCAGACGGATTATTCCCTGTCTTCCTTAGACTTATCTCCCCTGCCATCATTGCTCCCCTAACGTTCATTTTCAATCTCACCCTGATCACTTCCTCCATACCCGATACATGGAAAACCGCGAAGGTCATTCCCATTCATAAAGCCGGGGACCCATGATCCACAGACAACAATCACCCAATCTCCATCCTTCCTCACCTAAGCAAGCTACTGGAAAAAGCCATCCACCACCAACTTGCTGACTACATAGGTAAATGTGACCTACTATGTAGCCAACAACATAGCTTCCACAAGAGTCACTCCACCACCACTGCCCTCGCACTCCTAACTGACCACATCCTCACAAACATGGACCATAGAAATGCAGCTGGCACAGTCTTTGTTGACCTCTCCAAAGCCTTTGACCTGATCAGTCACTCGCTCCTCCTCTTCAAATTGCATCACCTTGGCTGCTCTCTGGAGGTCACAACCTGGTTCGGAAGCTACCTTACAGGGCACTTCCAGTTTGTGTGCATTGGCCCAGCCCACTCATCCACCCTGCCTGTCTCTACTGGTGTCCCCCAAGGTTCTATCCTGGGACCCCTCCTTTTCTCCTTATTCATTAACTCCCTTACAGTGGATAGTGTCAACTGTCACTCAGTCCTTTATGCCAAAGACCTCGTGCTCTTCTCCAGCGGAAAATCTCCTACCCTCATCTCTGCAGCCCTCTCACAAAACGACACCACAGCCCACAACTGGTTCTCTGACAATCTCCTTCTGGTCAATGCCAAAAAACAAAAACAATGTTGTTCGGATCTAAGCCCTTCCTAACACAATGCAAATCTAACCCACCACTAATCATCACGTCCACTGATGACCATGCCCTAGACAACGCCAAAACATTTCAAATGTCTAGAAGTTGTGCTTGACCCCTCCCTTTCCTTTACAGAGCACATAAACCCCTGTTTCTATGATTTCACCAAAAACCAGGGGCTGCCTACAGATACCGGTAATACCTCACCCCTGATGCCCGCCATGCTTTCCTGCAGGGAAACCTGCTACCTATCCTGGACTACTGCTCTCCCATCTACTCTGGGACCTCCACATCCACCATGGCAAAACTATCAGTTGCATACAACAGTGCCTGCCACTTCTCCCTGCTGGCCCCTTTCTCCACACACCACTGTACACTCTACACTACACTGGGGTGGCTCCCACTACAAGCCCACTTTGACCTTGCCCTGTACAGTTTTATTGATTCTGCCATCCATATTGGCCAGAAATCCCCTCTTGCTCCCCTTCTCACCATCCAAACCTCACACCGCTGCCTACGCTCCTCCAGTATACCCTCCCTGAATATCTCCAGGGTAGCCATGAACATGGGCACTAGAGCCCTGTCTGTAGCAGCCCCCACACTATGGAACAAGCTGCCCACAGAACTGTGCACCATAAACACTCACTGCCAGTTCAAGACTCACCTCAAAGACTGGCTCCATTTGTCATCCACCTGTCACTGCTTTAAGGACTAGCCCCCCCCCCCCCATAGGTTCCAGGGGTAGGGCCAAATAGGTTCTCTTATTTACTGAAACTGTACCACCATGAGCCTTACTTTGCTTTGTTATTTGTTGTCCCTCAACTACTGCTACCATGTATTGCCAAATGTAACAACTGTAACTTTTCACTATGTATTACCTTTTTTTTATTTTACCAGGAGAGACACTCTAAGCTGAAAGTTTTTTTACAGGTGCAACCTGGGAGCACAAGGAAATTAAGTGACTTGCTCAGGGTCACACAGTATGCAAGTGGGGCCTGTGGGATTCAAACCCAGGTCTCCAGATTTATAGCTCAGAGCCTTAAACCACTGCGCTATACTGCCTCCTGCTCTTGTTATGTTCTTGTTATTCTGATGTTTCTACTCTGTGCCGCCTTATGCGGCTCGGGTCATGCCTGAAAACGATCCCTGGGATCAGTGCACCTACCCGGTTAACAAAGTCATAAATAAATAAAATAAATAAAAATAAAGTTTCTCTTGCAGCTTTGCAAAAGAGGGGAGGAGGGAAACAGGACAGAAGTTGCCAGAGGAAGAGGAATTCCCCCCCTTTGTGGAGGGGAGAATTTTAGCCTATTTCCAAGCCTGAGGGACAATGTAGAGTGTGAAGGAGAGGTTTAGGATGTGGGTGAGGGGGGAGGCATAGCTGAAGCAGAGAGATGGAGGAGTCTAGGATCTAGGACATCAGGGCTGGCATTGGACTGATTAAGAGAGGGCCAACAGGGTTTCCTGTATAGAGACAAGAGGGAAATTAAACTCCAGTGTAGGGGTGGATGGAGAGGGGTTAGGGGATGGAGGGAGGGGAGAAAAGCTAGGTGAGGGGTGATCACAAGTGGTGAAAAACTCATTAAAGAGAGCGGCAACAGAGAATGGCTCAGATACTGGAAAGCCATTAGGAATATAGGGGCAGAATGGGTAGGGGAATCTAAGAGGGAGTGGATCACCTTCCAAAATTTGGAAGTGCAGTTGAGATAGTAATGGAGGTTTGTGTTGAAATAGAGGAACTTAGCCTTAAAAATGGCCTTTGGAGAGGAATTTCTGAGCACTCTGTAAGAGTGAAAGTCAGACAAAGAATAAGAGAGTCTGAATTGGACCCAACCATGATAGCACATCTTGCACAAATCAGTGATATCATCGGTGATCCTAGGATGGTGAGAAGACTTAACCCTGGACTTCCTGATAGGAGCATGTTTGTCCCAAACAAAAGTAAAGATAGAATGGAAGAGGGAGAGGGCAACATCTGTGTTTGGGGCAGTGAGAATAGGGGATCAATCCACTGCAAATAGGTTGCCCAGAAGAGCATCTTTGTTTAGTGAACTAGATCAGATGTACTTGGGGTGAGAGGGAGGGCAGCAAACGTTTCTGACACATTAGGTCATACATTGGTCACTAAAAGCATCCAGTAATATACCTGATGCAACTATCTGGTGAGGGTGTGAAGAGAGAACTCAGTCCAGATGGAAGTGGTTTGACAAGGGTGGGTTGAGTCAGGTGGGTTCAGTAATAAATTGTGATAGATTTAGGGAGTCAGTCTTGAGGGAGATAGAGCTGGAGGCAGGGGAAAGCCAATTAATAGTAAAGTCCCCAAGGAGGAAAGCCAGGTGGCGCTGAGAGTTGAGGGCGCTGACGCCACACCTCACCACGCTGGTGACCCGGTTCGAACGCGAGCCCAGATTGGCAGGGGTTAGCAGGGGGGATAGGATTGAGCGTCCGGAGGACTGCTCTCCTATCCCGGGGAGGGTTTTGGGTTCCCACCGCTCGGCAGTGGCCTCTGGTGATGATCGGGGGCACTGCTAGAGTCAGTGCAATTAAAGGGAAGAGTGCAGCAGATGTCGGCACATTGTGCCTCCAATGTCATTGCACATCTGCACTCTGAGAGGATCTAACAGGAGGAAAATGGCAGCACTGACCGCCTCAGCTTGATGGCCGCAACTTCCTAGCCCGGCCTGATGCGGGGATTAGGGGAAGTCCCTCTCGAAGGTACGGCAGCATATGCCAGCCAGTGTGTGGGGGTGCCTCTGGGTCACTTGGGGGAAGTGGAGTGGTGGCTGGATGATGAGCAGGTCAGTGACTGCAGGAGGAAAAATAGAAAGAATAAAAAAAAAAAGGCCCCAAGGATGATTAGTTTACCTGAGGAGGACTGGAAAGAAATGACAGTGAGTAAGTCTACCAGAGAGGAGGGAATAAATTGGGGAGATGCGTAGAAAACCCCAATGAATATTGGTATAGTGGAGGGGAAGGAGAGTTAGAGAATAAGGTACTCATGGGAGGAGGGTATAGCCTCCCTATGAGTGACGGTGCAGGAAAGGTTCTAACAAACAGAGGGCAACACCACCTCCTGTTCTGCCCGAAGAGGCAGTAGTTAGGGATACCCAAGATAGAATTGCAGTATTCTGTGGGAGAGCCAATATTCAGAGGATACAGAGGATGTCAGGAGAGTTGTGGGAAACCCATACTGTAAGAAGATATAGTTTAGGGAGGAGGCTCCTAGCACTTAGGTGAAAGACAAGAAGGCCTTTGGGATAGAGAGAAGTGAGGAGGGAGATGGGCCAGGGTTAACTTTCACATCAACGAAACCAAAATTAGCTGCTCAACCCATGCAGCGTCAGACACTTTAAATTGCTTTTCTCATGAGAGGAGCTACCGGTTATGGCAACAAAACAAAAGATTCAGTGCAGCGGCCATGGGTGTAGCCAGGCATACTCCAAGCACTCCATGGTGTGCAATTTTATTTAAGGGGGGTAGCAAATAGGCTCTAAACTGCTTCCTTTTTCCATGAAAACTAACAAAGAAAATACTGAACCTTTCTGTAATTTTATTCATAGTACTCGAAACTAGAATGACTGGTCACTGATACTCTTTGCATCCCAAGGACAGTACACTTTACAGGCTCTGGGCTGGCATGTGGGTGCCTTGGAACAATGCATGGCATTTGTATTTACCCATGCATGGCAACAACCATTGTCATGAGATACAAAAGTTGTATTTATTGTGCCAAATGAGGCAACAAACACGGTCCTGGTGTATATTTGTATATTGTCTGGCTGACACCCCGGGAGGGTAGCTCACCCAACAAGGGGTGGGGGTGGGGTAGCAGTGAGTCCACTTGGTGTGCAGATCTGAATTCCCTGGCTACACCCCTGGTGCAGCCCCACCCCCACAAAAAATTGGCAAACCATTAAATGTCCCTTCTGCCTCAAATGGCTACTCACTTATTTCATCCCAAATGGGGAGTGGGGTCTCTTAGTCTTTCATATCAGAGCTCTTGTGTGAAATTAAGCTCAGTCACCAGTCAGCAAGGTGGACCTTCCATCGGCAGAGGCCCTGTTCTAAAATGCTAACTGCCAAAGTTGGCTGCCTTTTAAAATATGGGGCACTGCCCGATTGGCTCACTGTAAATACGGTGCAGTCCCCAGCCAATGTACTGATCATTGATGCATTGCCTAATTGGCTCACTTTAAAGAAGGTGCAGAACCCAGCAAATGTATGGGTGGTCAGTGGGGAGCCAGCCAATGGAGACAACCTTAAATCTCCTAAACATAAACAAAACCAAAATTAGCTGCTCAACCCATGCAGTATCACACACATTAAATTGCTTTTCTCATTGGTGTGCTACTGGTTATGGCTTCCACGTCGCCTGCAATGATGAGTAGCAGAATGAAGAGGTGGAGGATGTGGTAGGATTTATGCCCCTAGACCAGGTGTTGGGGGGGAGACGAGGATGGGGGAGGATAGATCGGAGAAGGGCCTCCAGGTTTAGGGAGGGAGATGGCAGGAGCCCAGGGTGGATAGGGATGGAGGGAGGAAGGGAGGGGAGAGTTGAGGGTTGTGGGAGGGAAAATGGAAGAGGAGATAAGGGAGTAGGGTGAGGGGAAGGAGTGGAGGATGAAGGTAATGCAGGGCAGAGGATAAAGAACAGGAGAAGGGTGGTTAGCATGGTGAAGTGAGCACAAGTGCAAATGCGGTACTCTTCAGAAAACCTTCAACTAACCAAAGGAGCAATACCCAAGAAGGTGGCTACCTGTGAACCTAGACAAAATACAAAATTAACTACGAACTGAGGAGGAAATTGGGAGATGAGCTCAAGTCAAAAGAACGCAAACTTTATGTGCTGCAGTGACCAGACTAGAATAAATGGTACCCTTGTCTGAAGGAAAACTAAACGAATAAGCATTAAATTGAGCGAGCAGGAAGTAATTCTAGGGACAAGTACTAAAACCAAGATACTATAGGCACAGTTGACTCACGTAAAAATGAGCAAGAAACGGCTAATAAAAATGGATACAAACTAACAAAGGAAGTTGAACCAAGTAGGGTGCAACAATGGAGTTAACTACAATTAGCCTTCAAGGTAAAAAAAAACTAGTACCGTAATTGAAATTATGGCAAGCAGGCAATACACACACAAGTAAAGTGAATAACCACAGCTAGCCAAATGTTTATAGCTGGGGATACAATTATACTACTACAAGAGCAGTAAACAAACAGCTTAACTAAGATGTATGCTAGCAGCTGGAATACATCACATGCAGGGGAGTCTAGGGAGCAGCGTGACTGGCTGAATGGTAGACTCAAGGCTAACTCCAGGCAGGCCTCTCGATGTCCTTTGCACTTGTTCTTAGAATGAGGACCACTGTGGAAGGACCGCCAGGGAGACCTTAATTTAAAGGAAGAGGAGCCGGAAACGGCGGGGCTATGGAGCCCCGGCCACACAAGTTCAAGCAGCAACTCTGTGAATTGCTGCTGAAAATCTGACAGAAAGCACTGTTTGGGTACTGTCGGAAGGGACAGGAAAGCACAGAGGAATGTAAAAGTAGCTCACCTTCTACACCTTGCAGGTCTGTGGTACAGTCATTGTATGAGATGTCCAGTGCAGTCCTTTGTCTGTGAGCTGGAAACGGCGGGTGATGGAAGCCCACCCACATGAGTTCAAACAGCAGCTCTGTGCTTTAAACGCAATTATAAAATGTGTTGCATAAAACGTGCAACCCCATTGGTTCACTGGGTCTATGCGGCCATGGATTAATCCCCATAGATACCCACAGTTGACATGCCATTCCTATTCGGGCACTGCACCTAAATCAATGTGAGCGACTTTTTTTACACTAGCATCAGGAGGCAAATAAAAAGATTAGGTGCCATATTTTAAATGAGCTTAGCGACTAGCGAGTACAAAAAATAAATCCCGTCGGCCCAGTGGTGCTGAGGGTTGAGGCGCTGGACGCCACACCTCGCGTCATGCTGGCGACCTGGGTTTAGGAATGAGCCTGGACCACCGGGGGTCGGCAGGGGAGAGACAGGATCGAGCGTCCGATGGACTGCTCTCCTCTCTTGGGGAGGGATTCAGGGGTAACCCGGTGCAGCAGTGGCTCCCGGTGGAGACCGGTGGCACTGCCATGCATTTGGGCTCATAAGAAGCAAGGGTAGATGTTGGGCAGCTGCTCTCCGGACATGGGTGGGAGCACCCTCATCACGGGCTTGGAGGCATTGCATGTCCCACGTTGGGGGATGTAACACTAGCCAGGGAAGCGGAAAAAACAGGATCGGAGGGATAGGCGATAGCACCTACCCTCCTCATCCAGCACCGGATCTCATTTGGCTGGGCTTCATAGTTCCTCCACCTCGGGCCCTGCCCGCTGCCAGAGTCTGCCTTCTTGAGGAGCCCAAAGTTGGAGTCGGGCTACCCTCTCCAGGCGGGTTAAACCGGGGGTGCTGAAAGCGGGGGGGGGAGGGCAACAGACCGCAGAGGATCTCAGGTGGGCAGGCATAAAGGATGGGATGCCTGAGAGAGAGAGTTCCCCTGATCCATGACTGGAGGGAAAAAGAGTCCACAAAAAAAAAAAAATCCTGAAATATCATCCCTTTCTCCCAGGCCTCCCTGATAATGGCCCTCCACACAATCCCCATCAGCAGGATGGAGGGACAACAACAAAAAGAAATAGGGGAAAAAAATCAGTGAGCCGTGGTCCCAGCACAGAGAGTACCAGCTCTCAGTGTATTGAATTCACTGCCCTATGCTATCCCCGATTGCCATTTACCACACCCCTAAAAAGGTTGCTTACTGTTTCTCCAAACTGCAGTTTAGTCTTCATGCTTCCATCTGTTTGCTTTATATCAGATCCCTACCAGTGTCCAGTATTCTGTGTAAACATTCCCCAATTGGCACCACAGAACTCTGGACACAGGCTTCAGCAGAAACACGCTACCTCCCGCCCAGCAGAACTGCGCCTTCCCATGTATTCCCTGTCTCTCCACTGCAGCAGATCTCTCCGTGAGTGTCCATGACAGTGCTGCCATTTTCCTCAGCTTGTGTCATAAATGCTGCCAAGATGGGTTGTTCTGCAGCTGTGTCTGAGATTTGTCCCCTGTGTTGCGCGTGTGTATGTGGTTGCCAGTTTATCTGCGCACTGTATAGTGATCAGTGAAGCCGATTTGTTAAAAAAAGTTCTAATAAATCAATCGATGGATAGCTCCTGGTGCCAACTAATGCAGAAATCAACTGACATCCACTTTAGCAAGTATAGCAAGAACAAGTTAACTGGCCCTTTAACTCGTTCATGCTATACTCCCTAAAGTGGTTGTCAACTGATTTCTTCATTAGTTAGTTGGCACAGGAGCAAACCACCAATTGGTTTATCGCAAGTAAATGAATTACCTTGTGAGGAACGGCATTCTAGTGAAGACAGGATACAAAATGTTACAGGGGAAAGGGATGCCACTGAAACAAAACATGCAATGTGTTTACGGTTCCACGTCCGCGTTTCAGTTCCGGAAGTAAGGAACTACTTTGCAGATCGGAGTGACACAGGTAGAAATCATGAAATAAAAACACATTTCTGAGACTGTAATTTTTTTTTACTTATTTTAGACTTTCATTTTATAAGTGCAATAACCCACGACCGTCCGTGGGTATACTGGACATTAATGCATGCCTCAGGTGGTTGGAAGTCACTCGGGCTGTGCCCTCATGCCTCACAATGCACCTGAGGCATACATTAACGCCTAGTATACCCACGGCCAGTCATGGGTTATAGTCTACAACACATACTCCTGCTGGCTAGACCTATCAGGTTCTTTACCATTCACAGTCTCTCTCCCACAGGATCAGTATTTTAGAGGGCTAGTCAAAGGGAGCAGCTGTGGGTGGGTTGGGGGTCAAAATATGATGTTTCAAGATAGGATCCCAAGGCATACTGGGTGGACTTTGTGTCTTTATCTGTCCTAATCTTTCTGTGTTTCACAGGGAACTAATTCCTTTTTCATGTAAACAGGCTCAGTGCTGGTCTGTGAATACCAGCTGCGATTTTTTTTTTTTTGTGTGTGGTGCTGGTTGAGCCTTCTCTTTTTTATTTAATATTTTTATATTTTCTTTATCCCCTCAGCAGTGCAGCCAACCTCTACCATGGCTAGCTCTCAGCCCTGTCCGCTCCCTTCTCTGTCTCTTACTCTAGTCTCTGGGGGAGGGTGGGGCCACAGTGGATTCTGTTGGGAGGGTGATGACTGGTCCACACCTGTACAGGTCTGTCATATGCGAAGCCCAAGAGTGCCAGTGTCATTCTGCCAAGCTTTGGGGCTTTTTCTTCTTAGTTTCATCCACCCTCAGGATACAGATGGAGAGGGTTCCACAAAGCCCATGCGCACGCAGTGTGTGGCTGGGCTTCTGAGACAGTCTTCATCCATCCTCCCACAAGCCTTTTCAGCTGCACCACCACCACCTGTGGTTACCTAGGTGGCAGTATAGCACCGGAGACTGCTACTTTCTCTTATCAGAGGAAGAGAGCGTACTGTGGAATGCTAAAGCCTCCTAGTCCCCTGCTGACCACTGACATCCCAGGCTTGTTTCTGAACTTGGGTCACCAGTGTTGTGAGTTACCTGAGACAATCTCTGCAAAACAGTGAAGCGGGGAGATGCATTATGTGCTCACTTACTTTTCAGACCATTACTAAAATTATGACCTTTTACTAATTGCCAGAAACGATCCACAGCCTGACAACTACTTCAGTCCCACAGCCATCGAATGCTCAGCCCATGTGAACATGCACCGAGCAGGTGGTTTCTTACGTGGGTGTCTGTAAATGTCGACTGATAATGGCTTGGTAATTGACAGAAAATGTTGTTCCACAGCAAGAAAGCCTCTGAGGAAGGTTTTCTGTCCTTGTATCTGTGCTGTCTGAAGTGATCCACTGCGCTTCTCAGGGGCTCGTTCCTTGATGAAAGGGCTTCTGTTTCCATGAGAAAAAAACACCCACCACAGTTGTGTGAGAGGTTCCTGCCTCAAGAGCATTGTTAGATGAATGCTGCAAGACCAATTATCGTTAATGGCAGTGGAACTGGCATAGCTCTTTTAATTATTAGCTTGGGGGGGCTGCCCCTGAGTTTTTTTAAATTTTCTTTCCTTTTTTTGGTGTGATGAATTTTAGTGCTTATGAGAGGTGACAGACTGACAGCCATCTCTTTATCCAGGTGACAGGTAAAGTATGGGTAATCACAGTGCAAGCATCCCTAAACTATGTTGTCAGTTCACCTCAATGCCAAAATAAAGGGATCACCACATAGGTAAGAGGGTGCTTCAGAATTTATGCCCCTTCTGTCCCTGGCCTCTCACATGACACTGCCAGCAAGAGTGCCAATTAGTGGCACTTGTGTTGCTGGTTTTGTGATGCGGACACCTGTTCAGTAGGAACTGAACAAGGTCCCACAACTCATTTTGTATAGGCTGCCAAGCAGGCTCCTGACAGTGACAGCTATTGGCCACTACCAGCCTGGAGTCAAACCAGTGATCTAAATGTAACTACCAGTTCACTTAGCCATCCAGTCTCCTGTCCCTGAGTTTTTCAACAGTAATTCCTCTTTCCCTCCTAAATCCAGCAATGCCCCTGGAAACACTAAGAAGTGAAAGTGACAGAATAAAGTCTGCAGCTGTTGTCTGTGTTTGAATTATGGCAGAGGGCCACAGGGGCTTGGCTCTCATAACTCTGAAGTATTCCCATTAGTTCATACAATACGTCATTTGCTTAAAATGGGGGTGTTTATAGACAGAATCCTATAGCTCTGAAGTGAGCCCTGCAGCAACTCATACAACACAGATATTTAAAACTGATGGTCTCTGTTTATAGACAGGACTTTATAGCTCTGACATGAGCCCCAGTAACTCATACAGCCCTGTAATTTACTTTAATAGACAAGATCCTCCGTGCAAACATACTGAAACAATAGTTTCCCTGGAAGGGCATCAATGGTTTAGCCTTACTTTCCTCAAGGAGCTTAATATGTATACCCTAGAGGAAAGGAGGGAGAGGGGGACATGATAGAAACTTTTAAGTACTTCTAAGGAATCAACAAAGTCCAAGAGGGTAACATATTTCCGAAAAAGAGATGTACAAGAACAAGGGGGCACAACTTGAAGACAGAGGGGGGAATGGCTCAGGGGCAACGTGAGGAAGTATTTTTTCATGGAGAGGGTGGTGGACGCATGAAATAGCCTTCCTGAGGAGATCATGGGCTCAAAAACAGTGGGGGAAATTCAAGAATGCATGGGACAGATATAAGGCAATTCTAGTGGGGGATAGGAGGAAATAGGCTGTTGGTTAACTAGGATCTGCAACTTATCCAACAGGTAGGGAAATGGGCAGACTGGGTGAGCCGAGCGGTCCTTATCTGCCATCAAAGTCTATGTTTCTAAGTGTCCCTGACAGGGACATCTGAAGGTGGACAAAGCAATGGGGCCAGATAGAGTGCATCCAAAGGTATTAATAGAGCTCAGGGAAATACTGGCTGCACATCTGACAGTTCTGTTTGAGAGAGCAATGGAGACAGAACTGGTTCCGGAAGACTGGATGAGAGCGGATGTAGTCCCTTGTCCACTGTCAGCAAGATACTGGAAAAGGTAGTAGAGGTACAGCTGACATACTACTTGACTAATTATGCCTTACTGTCCCCTGAGCAGCACAGATTTTGCAAGTGACATAGCACCAGTACAGCCCTTGCTAAGGTAACATCCTAAATTAGGACTGCCACCGACCATGGCATGTTGTCAGGGGCAATCTTCATCGACCTGTTGAAGGCCTTCAGTTTAGCAGATCACACTCTAGTCTGCACCAGGCTTCACTCCCTTGGCATGTCTGGTCCAGCCCTAAATTGGTTCTCCAACTGTCTCACTGACAGCCTACAGCTTGTTAAGTATAACAGTTTTCTCAGAACCTGTTCCTGTTAAGGTTGGTGTTCCCCAGGGGTCCTTCTTAGGTCCTATCCTATTCTCCCTTTTCATTAATGACTTTCCGTTGGTCCCTACCCATAGCAACATGACCCTATATGCTGACAACATGATTCTTCTGTCTAGTTCAAATGATATCAGTGGCATCAATCCCCATCTACAAGCTGATTTTCATAAGCTGCAAAACTGGCTTTTGACAAATAAGCTTGTGCTAAACCTAAAGAAAGCTCAACTCATGCTCTTCAGTTCCTCGACCAAGCTTAAGCTATGTCCTGCCCCATTAAAGGTTTTGAGTCTTGATGGGCCCCAGTTGGCACAACATGCTCCTTCAAATACCTGGGAGTCACTCCTGACCCCCAGTTAGACCTCTCCCTACATATTCAAAATGTGTGCAGGGTAACAAATATCAAACTTGGCCTAGCATATAGGGCACGTGGGTCCCTTACAGTAGCTGCATGACTTGCCCTTGCCAAAGGAATATTTCTTCTCTCACTCAGCTATGGGCTGATAACCTTTCCCCTTGCCTCAAAAGCTAGCCTTGCCAAATGGGATGTGGCCTATAATAATATTTGCAGCTTTGCCCTCGCCGTCCTTTGACTTACCCATCACTGTGATTTATAAGAAAAACGCCACTGGTTGTCCCCGAGTAACTATTGCTCATTTGTCCTGGGCTGTTTCACTGATAAAATTGTCCATAATACTACCCCTCCCAGCCTATCTAAACTCCTTCAGTCGGCACAGCCATCATATCTACTCAGGTCAACTGACTCGCAGCCCCTCTTTGTCCCTAAAACCCGCACTTTGTCAGGTGACCGTGCCTTTGCTGTCTATGTCCCAAGATACTGGAACTCCCTTCCAGCACTCACTAGATGCACTCCCACTCATCCCATCCCATGTTTAAGAGATCCCTATGGACACACCTGAAGTCTGCATTAGCCTGTAACTGTCCCTAGATTGCCTGGTGTCTCCTACCCCATCCTGGTGTTTCCTACCCCATCGTGGTCTCCAGACCCCTATCCTGCACCTAAGCACTTACCATTTTTAAAAAAGGTTTATTGCGACATGACCTACCTTAATGCTCTTGTGTTCTTATATGAAATGTATATTATCTTTTCCCATTTGCTTGCCTTTACCACTGTGCATGTTTACTGTTCACACTGTTCACTGCCTGTACATCCCTTCCTTGTTATGTTGTTATACTGTTTGTATAATTTACTATGTAATCTACCGGGTTGCACCTGAAAATAGGCATTCTTTGTCTAGTGTGCTTACCCGGGTAAACAAAAGATAAGTAAATAAATATACAAAAGTGGTAGCAGGGAGGAGGCTGTCAATTATAGGCCAGTCAGCCAGTGGTGGGAAAGTTAATGGAATCACTGCTGAAGGAAAGGATTGGGGAATATCTTGAATCCACTGGGTTACAAGACATGAGGCAGCATGGGTTCATAGGGGGGAGGTCATGTCAAATGAATCTGATTTCTTTGACTGGGTGACAAAGAATTTAGATCGGGGGTGGTGGTGGATGTGGCCTACCTAGAGTTCAATAAGGCTTTCACAACTGATCCACATAGTGGACTAGTAAGCAAACTTGATAGATTAGGAATAGGTCCAAAGGTGGTAAACTGGATAAAAAAAACTGGTTAATCGATGAGTGATGAAGGGTGGTGGTAAACGGAGTTCACTCCGAGGAATGGAGGGTGATCAGTGGGGTGCCTCAGAGATCAGTACTGAGACCAGTCCTCTGTAATGTCTTTATAAGTGACATTGCAGAGGAGCTGGAAGGAAAGACCTGCCTCTTTGTAAATGACACCAAAATCTGCAACAGGATGGACACTCCGGGGGTGGGAAGGATGAGCAGAGACCTCAGAAAACTAGAGGATTGGTCAAGGGTGTGGCAGTTGGGTTTTAATGTGAAAAAGTGCAAAATAATGCACTTAGGGCACAAAAACCCAGGGGCGGAGTACAAAATGGGAGGAGTGGTATTTATGACCACCAAGCAGAAAAGAGATCTGGGGGTAATCATATCAGGTGACCAAAAGGTGGCCAGGCAGTGCAACAAAGCAGTCAGGAGGGCTAGTGGGATGCTGGGGTGCATAGGGAGGGGTATCACTAGCAGAAAGAGAGAGGTGGTGTTACCACTGCATAGATCGTTGGTAAGACCCCACCTAGAGTACTGTGTCCCGTTCCGGAGACCACATCTCTGGATGGATATAGACAGAGTGGAGGCAGTCCAGAGGATGGCAACTAAAATGGTGCAGGGTCCACATCAAAAGCCCTATGAGGAGAGACTAAAGGACCTCAATATGTACACCCTGAAACAGAGGAAGCAGAGCAGGTATACGATGGAGACATTTAAATACCTCACAAGGGTAAATAAGGTACAGGAGGGAAGTATTCTTCAGAAGAAAAGGTGCTCAAGAACAAGGGGACATGCTATGAAGCTGGAGGGGTGTAAATTCAGGAGAGATGTGAGGAATTACTTCTTCACAAAAAGAGTGGTGGATTCCTGGAAAAAACTTCCAGCGGAGATGGTGGGAGCAAAAACAATGGTGTAGTTCAAGATTGCATGGGACAAGCACAAGGGAATCATAGTGGAAAGGAAGGGGGAAGGGAAAAAAAGCCGTATATCAGGTACAGTCTGCAGTAATAGTAGTGATAGTCTGCAGTAGTAGTGTAGGTAGGGAGGAATGGGCAGACTGGGTGTGCCAAGAGGGTCTCATCTGCTGACAAATTCTGTTTCTATGTAAATGTAACACCATCTTTCCTCCACTGGGGAGGCCAGCAGTTACTAAGTTCTTAAGGATTTGTGAATAGTGATTAGCAAGGACCTGTGTATATTATGGGTTAAGTCTGCCTGACACATTTCAGATCATGTCTTTTATCAAAGGCCTTTGATAAAGGACATAGTTCGAAACACGTCAGGTGGGCCACATTATATGTATTTAAATAAAGTTGATTTTTTGGTGATATATCTGTGGTGTCCTGGAACTTTTCGAGGTGGTGAATGCTTGGTCTAATTTTGTATCAATAATAATTTTTTAACCTTGAGCACCCCATTCCTGGTGCATGCTTTTTTGTTTTCTGGTATGGGTTAAGTGTAGAGGCCCAGGGTTCCAAGATAGGAGGAGCTTAAGTGCGTATAAAGAGTGCTTAGGCACCTTTTTGTAGAGATGGTGCGAGTTCAGATTTGGGAGTCCTAGAGATCTGTTGGTATGTAGTTGTAACAACCCCTTCTTTCCAGCTGGGGGAAGGTGGTTGTTTTGTTTTGTATGGGTGCCCGGATTCAGGTCTATCTGGCATCAGCCTGAAATGGATAGCTTGAAGGAAAAAGCCTAGAGTTGAAAAAGAGGGTGTCTGCTTGGCACAATAGAGCTTTTTTTGAGCAAGGGTTCTTAGAGTGGGAGTTGGAGTGAGTAGCAGCTTCAGGAGGATGTCTGGAGTTAGTTTTGCTACTGGAGTACAAACGAAAAGGTGTAGTTCCTGAGCTCTAGGGCAGATAATGGGATCTGGTAATGTTTAAAAGTCACTTGTCCATTGAAGGAAAGTATGTAGCGGAACCAATGAGAGGATGTAGGAACCCCAGTGGGCTTTCACCAAAAGGGGAAACAACCTGATGGCTGTCTGGCCTCTTGTGGGTTCCCCCAAAGACATCGAAAAACTCCCTGGTGGAGGGTGGGTCCAGTGAAGCACCAGTACTGAAGATGCAGGTGAGGCTTCGGTAGGAGTGCACACTGCCAGATAAGGTAGGAGATCCGTCTCTAGCATTGACAAGCTGACTCAAGGCAGAAGGTACCTCGGCAAGGCCACAGCTGTCCCTCATAGGAATGAGGGCTTGCGAGAGCATGATGGCTGGTGAGGCCTTGGAGCACACATGGCTGTGTGTGGCTACTAGCCGGTATAGCCAGGCAAGCCAGAGCAGGCTTGAGCCTGGCTTGAGATTACAGTCTGGCTCAGCTTGGCTCAACCTCTGTCAGAAATTGAGAGCCAAGGTCAAGCCAAGCTAGTCATGGTTGAAGCAAGTGTTTTTTGTCAGCCTAAGCAGCTATTATAGTGTCTGAAATATTCAACTCCTATGCAGAAAACAGCCTACAGTAGCCAGGGCTTGCTCATGTTTTGGCTTGCAGAGTCAAGCCAGACCCCTGGCTCGGCTCTGGCTTGGCTCTAAGTGAACAAAATTCTGGCTTGCCCACCTCTGCTTGCCAGACAGCACCTCTCTCATACTAGAACAGGGAAGTATCAGTGGGTGGAAGTGCATCTTTGGCTGCTGTCTTACAGCATTGTGTAGAGTGCTTCATGTCACCCCTGACCAACACTCCCAAGGTCCTTTTCCACCTCTGAGATGGTCACCTGTACTCCTGCTAGCCAGTAGCTGTGCCTTAGGTTCCTGGCTCCCAGGTGCATGACCTTGCATTTCATGGTGTTGCAACCTAACTGCCAGACATTTCTCTAGCCTGGCCAGATCTTCCTTTAATTCCTGTCTCCCCTCCACTGTGTCCACCCTCCCACAGAGCTTGGTATCATCTGCAGAAAGGCAGATCTTACTTTTGATGCCCACTGCTATGTCACCAATGAAGATGTCTGAGTACTGAGCCCTGTGAGACCCCGCTAGTTACAGGCCTGGGTTTGGATAATCACCCCATACCACCACCACCACCACCACTCTCTGGTTCCTGTCATGCAGCCAGCTCTTGACCCACCCTAGCAGTTTGTCCACTATTCCCAGGTCCCTCAGCTTACTGATCAGCCTGCCATGTGGCACTGAATTGAGTGCCTTGCTGAAGTCCAGGTACAGGATGTCCATCGTCTGCCCCGTCCAGTGACCTTGTAACCCAGTCGAAGAAGTCTATCATGTTTGTTTGACAGGATCTCCCCCTGACAAACCTATGCTACCTGTCATCCTGGAGACCATTTACCTTAAGGAAGGACACCAGCCTTTCCTTAAGATTGGTGTCCATCAACTTGCCCACTATAGAGGTTAGGCTGACTGGCTTGTAATTACCCAGCTCTTCCCTGGACCACCCTTGTGGAGTGGTACCAAATGTGCTGTCCTTCAGTCCTGCAGCACACTCCCCTTTTCCAGCGAGGTGTTGAACTGATCCATCAGGGGGACTGCTAGTACCTCCACCAGCTCTCTCAGGACCCTTGATTGTACTCCATCTGTGCTAGGAGCCTTGTCCACCCTCATTTCCCTCAGTCTCCTTAAGACCCTCTCAACCCCAATCTCTCCATTATATTCCTCCCCACCCCTAAGGCAATCCCCAGTCTTCCCCCGTGGCAAGGGTCCGGTCTCTTTCCTAGTGAAGACAGAGCAGAAGTACTCAGTTAGTGCCTCCATCTGATCCTCACCATTTTCTGCCCACCCCTCTCCCTCTTTATCCTTACAATCCTGTCCCTTCTGGATCTTCTCTCCTTAATGTAACAGAAGTCCTTTTCCCCCTTCCTTAATGCCCTTGCCAGTCTCGGGTCTTTCATAGCTTTGGCTGCCTAGCCCTCTTCCCCTACCTCTCTAGCTTTCACTGTGTAAACCTCTCTGTCTTCCTCTCTCATGGTGCGCTTGTACCTCAGAAGGCAGCCCTCTTTTCCTTCATTTTACCTGCCAACTTCCTGCTAAACCAGCTAGGTCTCTTGGTCCTGGAGTTCTTTTTATGAGCCTTCACGCATGTGTCCATGACCTTAATTAATCCCTTCTTAATGACGGAGCATTTCTGATTCGTATCCATTTCCAGTCCGAGCTTGGTCAGGTGCCCCTCTAGTTAGTATGTTTTCCATTTTATTGAAGTCCGCCTTCTAGAAGTCCATTACACTCTTTTTGGACTTGGCTACTTCCTCCCCCATGTTGATGTAATACTACACTGTGCGGTGGTCACTGTCTGCAAGGGGTTCTCTCACTTCTACCTCCTGGACCTGCTCCCCATCTGATAGCACTAGGTCTAGTATGGCCCTTTCCCTAGTTGGCTCTGTGACTCCCTGTGTCAGGAAACGCTCCTGGATAGCAGTCAGCAGGAGCTGCTCCCTGCAACAGGAGGTAGCTGGGGTGCTCCAGTCTACTCCAGGTAGACTGAAGTCTCCTACTGTTACAGTGTTCCCTCTCCCTCCTATCCTCCTGATCCTGGTCCCCTAGCTCCCTGTCCAATTCTATGTCCTGTGAAGGTGGTCTGTACACCGCTCCCAAACAAATCCTTCCCCCACTGGAGTTCTGTAGCATTACCCATAGTGCTTCTACTGAGCCATTCTCCCCCTCCTCCCCCTCCCTGGTGCCCAGTATCCCTTCTGTTATGTAAAATGCCACACCACCTCCCCTCCCATTTCCGCTGTCCTTCCTTAGCAATTAGTACCCTGGGATCTCGAGGTCCCAGTCATGGTACTGGGTAGCTCATGTCTCTGTGATGGCAGCTACTGCATGTCCACCTCCCCTTCTGCCATCACCAGTTGCAGGTCTGCTGCCTTGTTGGCCAGACTCCTTGCATTTAAAGGAGAACTGTACTGAATGTTATAGTCAATTTTCCCAGTAGAAGCTGTTTGATAAATACTGGTTCCAGTTCTTTTATTGTTTCATCTATATACAAACATACGAATAAGTCAGCAGAAGAAGGCCATTTGGTCTATCTAGTCTGCTCGTATTGCAGAGTACACAGCTTGAGCTACTGTCCCTGCCCTCCCTCCCCACACCTCCCATCCTCCCTACCCATGATCCTTACCTTCCCCCATGCCTATCACAGCCTCTCTGAAAGCTGCCCACTGTCTTCAACGAGATCACCTCTTCCGGCAGCACATTCAAAGTGTCCACCACCCTGTCTGTGAAGAAGTGCTTCCTGACCTTCCTACCTCCTAAACCTCCCACCCTCCAGCTTAAGACTGTGCCCCCTCATGTTATGGTTGCCACTTAGCTTAAAGAGACTCTTCTTATCCACCTTATTTATTCCTTTCAAGTACTTGAAGGTCCCAATCATGTCCCCTCTCTCTCTCTCGTCTTCCAGGGAGTACATGTTCGGTGCCCTCAATCTCTCCTCATATGCCTTACTCTGCTGACCTGCTATCTTCTTTGTAACACTCCTCTGGACCTTCTCCAGCAGGTTAATGTCCTTTTTCAGGTGTGGGCACCAGTACTGAACCCCATAATCTAGATGAGGCCTTACCAGGGACCTGTATAAGGGCAGTATAACCTCCTCTCTCCTACTACAGATCCCCCTAGATATGCATCCCAGCATCTTGTTTGCCTTTCTGCTACTTTCTTGCACTGTGTAGAGTGCTTCAGGTCACTAGTGATTATCACTCCCAGGTTCTTCTCCTCCTCTGATTCAGATATTCAGTCTTCACCCAGATAGTACTCTGTCCTGGGATTCTTGGCTCCAATATGCATAACTTTGCATTTTTTGGCATTGAAGTCAAGCTGCCAGATCCTGGACCACCTCCCCAGCTTTTCCAGATCATCCTGTAGGTCCTGTATCCCTTCAGCTGTGTCCACTCTTCCGCAGAGCTTGGTGTCATCTGTGAATAGGCACATTTTGCCCTTAATGCCATCCCCAATGTCATTGATGAGGACACTGAATAACACCGGCCCCATCACCGAGCCCTGCGGGACCCCACTGGTTACTTCCCTGGTGCCAGATAACTCTCCCCCCAAAACCACCCTCTAGATTCTGTTCCTCAGCCAGTTTTCCACCCATCTGGCCATCTTTTCCCCCACTCTGAGATACACCAACTTCCTAATCAACCTTTTATGGGGCACAGAGTCAAAGGCCTTGCTGAAATCAAGATAGAAGATGTCTACTGCTTGGCCCCTGTCTACGGTCTTAGTGACAGAGTCAATTAATTACTTCATTGGGTGTTTCTAGTTTACATTCTGGTGTTAAGTGCCATTTTAGAACTGTATGACGTAGTTTATGTCCCTACTAGTCACAGAGTTCTACACTAGAACATGAATGCATTGTTTCAACAATGAAAGAGCTGAGCAAGTAACATAAACTACATCACACAGTTCTAAAATGTTCTTATAGTGTAAAGTGGAATGTCGTTGTTCACTGAAATCTAGCACTCTCAAAATGTTGTTCTGCTGCACTAGTGATGTCCGCAGTGCAGCAGAACCAAACAGTGACGTCCGCAGGACAGCAGAACGACTTTTCGTTCTGTTGCAGTGCGGATATCACACATGGTGTCCTCGAGCAGCAATCTGACAGTCCAATTTTAAAAAGAAAGATGTATCAACGTTTCTTTTGAGGCAATGACATTCTACTATACTCTATACAGAACAGTGCATGAGTACCATTTAACGTCAGAGCTGATCTTTCACCTCATTGGTACTATGACGACGGATTACCTCTCGAGCTGCGCTCTCGAGGTAATCTGTCATCATAGTACCAACTCAGTGAAAGAATAGCCCTGTTGTTAACTGTTACTCATGCACTGTCCTATATATTACCTGTGTATAAATCAGAAACATCCACTAGTACAACAAAAAACCCTGTAGAGAGGGAAAAGTAACAGAATTAGAACCGGTATTTAAAATCAGCTCTACATGGGAAAATGACTTACAGACTCAGCCCAGTTCTCTTTAAGGACACTACCTTCCAGGGCACCCCCCTTCCCTCTTTGCTTCTCGCCATGCCTTCATGTCCCCCCTCCTCCCCTGCCCCTATTATCCCCTCTCCATGCCCCTTCCCTTCCTTTTGAATTCCTACTTGGGGAGGAGGCCCAGAGGTCCCCTCTCCAGATGCTGAGTGCCTTGCCCTCTGCTGCCCCCTTCTTTAGTTTAAATTTTGCTCTAATATAACTGCACTAATTAGAGAATTTAAGAACAATGGCTAGAATCTTTATGATACCAAACTCAGACAGCACATAGGAAAAGTACTAATACATTGTACAAGAAGCATATGCTGCTTGCCATTCTTTGTGTCTATGTTCCCCCTCCCCCAGGACGCATCTGGAATCGAGCAGTAGCCTGCTCAGCATGCCTTCCTGGTTAAATGCTTAAATAAATAACATATGCAGGATGGGACTTCTTGTGGGACAGCAGGAGGTGGCAGATAATCAGATAAGCAATTTAAATCACCAAGTCACATTATTTCTCTCTCACTACAAGTTTATTGTTTGGTAAAGGATGATGTGCTTAAAGATATTTGGCATTGTTGTCTGTTAAGGGCACGGGCCCTGAGATGCTATGCAGAATCCCAATCCAGGGAGAGCAATATAGCAGCAAGTCGAGGGATGTAAGGTCAGGCAGAAATACCCCTAGACATGGGAAGTTCCCTGGGCCATGGTCTCGCCATTCCAGAGCTGCACTGGAGAGGAGTATACAGCATGGGTTTCTGTAACCCCTAGGTGGCACTATCCCAAGGGCTATTACCCCTGCCTGCTTGGCTAGGAGTAGGTTAAGGGGCCTGAGTTCTGAAACAGGTGCCTCCACCCAGAGGTCAGAGTTGGTAGTGGTCAAGCTAACCTGGGCACAGCCCTCCGGGACACTGTAACCCCCTTCTTTCCTTACTAGTGGCTGGAACAATACACAATAATCACTTTCACAATACCCCTGATACATCAAACAAGTACCCACACTGTTCGCACTTACCACCAGGGACTTCCTCTGGCTCGACCCTGGGGACCCCCTGTAAAACAAGGTTATGCAGAGCAAATGACAACAGTACAGTACTCTTGCACAAACTGGAACCACAGTCAGGATAAATGCAAAAAGAGTTAGTTCTGATTTATTTAAGGGACTTGAACAAGGGAGGGGCGTAATCAGGTTAATTTGCTTAAAGACTGTATCAATCAAACAGTTATGCATGCACTTCAGGGTCCATAAACAGTCACACACTCTGGGTACCCAGGTGAAGAAAAGGTGGGCTAGCCAGGATCGTTGCCTGGGGTAGGCTGGCGTCGCAGCTGGTTGGGGCCCTGTGAAGGAAGAAAACAACATAAACCACACACACTAAGTGTAATCTGGAGCCAGAGGGCTCAGTTTGTAAAAGAAAAGAAACAAGAAGACAATCAGATGACACACTTAGATTAAGCTGTTG
Organism: Neoceratodus forsteri; assembly: GCA_016271365.2. Lineage (NCBI taxonomy): Eukaryota > Metazoa > Chordata > Ceratodontiformes > Ceratodontidae > Neoceratodus > Neoceratodus forsteri. Next base: position 483,834,776 of record CM028138.1, on the reverse strand, counting down.
TTGCAGGGAGCTACCCTGATGGTTACTCATGATACCCAAGACTGGACACAGGCTGGACGAAAATTGAGACTGCAGGTGGTTGATCTGGAGTGCCAGGAGAAGCACAGCCCACACGATTTGCTGAGGCGTCGTTCCTGTTCAAGCATGGAGCAGGATGCTGATCCCCAGGCAGGTCTCTCATCGATGGCTTTCTCTGTGCAGTGGGGTAGTCTGGCAGGGCCAGTGTGCCAAGGCCCAGGCCGTATGAAGATGAACGGGGATTCAGTCCAGTCGAGCTGGATACAGCTTCCAGCAAGCAGAACACAATTCACACAGTGGGGAACCAAATCACGACCCACTATAAACACTCAGTACATTTACATGTAAGGGATTCTACTATACCAGGCAAACCGCTCTCCGGTCACAATCGCAAAGTCTCTGCACACACTGGGAGTTTAGAGATAGCTGGAAATCCTGACAGGCCGATGCATTCAGCAAATCTTCGATCTTCTTCAGGTTGATCCTGGTCACAACTCAGTGGCTTACTTCATTCTCACAAACTCGGATTCTGTCCGAATTGATTCTCTTCTCCCTCTCAGGGGCAGCAGACAGGCATGCAGGCCAAAACTTAGGCCTTTCCACAGAGAATGGCATGCAGGCCAAAACTTAGGCCTTTCCACAGAGAATGTCTCGAGCTGTTGCTGCTTCAGCTCCCAACTTAGATCTGACTCAACTGCCAGCAAGCCCAGGAATTTCCCCAGGATCCAAAAGGTTCGGTTGGCTGATTCATCTGTCAATCACAACAGGGGTTCTCCCTTCAGGTGCAAAAAGGTGCCAAAAGCCCAAAACTACAATTCCTACAGATTCTGACTCCAGACAGCTCCTGTAGTCCTGCTCCATTTTAGGTCCCACCAGTACTGATTGGTCCAATTTGGCAGTCCAGGGCCAAAGTGGTGGGGATAAACAAAACAGTCCCTGCTGCAAAGAAGGCAGGTTAGACAAACTACATTATCATTATCACTCCAAATGATTTTCAGCAAATAGTTACATCTTTCAACAGAGCTCCCTCTCAGATTACTTATTTTATTTTTATTTAGTTTTTGTTTACCGGGTAGGTGCATTAGCCATAGCAATGACTATTTTCAGGCATGACCGGACTGCAATGACTGCAATCCAGGCAGCTCTTAAAGAGACAGTACACAGAGGCTATACAGGCACTTTCTGGCAATCACATTTAAACTGCTAAAACGCAGGACACCAGCCTGGCAGTGAGCATTTAGGCAAGCTCAAGGAAGACTTTTCGGGAACCCCCATTTGTAGGGGGTTACACTTCAATTCTGAACTGCTATACTGCTAGACAGGCTTAGTAACCATTTGTCTGCTACCTGCCTTTATTAACTGAAACAGGAGGTGAAGCCATGAAATATAATGAGAAGCCATAGCCATGTTGGCTAGTGTTGCTCAGATAGTATCCTAGAAATTAGGATACCAACAGATATCTCCCATTTGGACAGATGGTTGCTGTGGTTGGACAGTAGTACAATCTGACCATGGATCCTACCCTTTAGGATCCAGTTTGGATCCTAACTATCTGACCTAGGATCCATCACTATCTGACCCTGGATCCTGCATCTGTCTTTGGCAGGATATCTGGCAGGATCCTAGGTAGGATACCAGCACTATCTGACAGATAGAAGTAGGATCCACAAAAGTACTATCTGAGCAACGCTAATGTTGGCCCTAGGGCCCTAATGTGATCACCCCATATGGATTTGTGGTGGCAGGGGATGGGTTGCGCTGGTGAGTAATAACACCAAGGTTCACAGAAATACAAAATTACACATACTGGCCCAGATATTCAAACTGCACCCAAAAAGTGCGCAATAGCAGGAGCAAGCACAAGTCTATTGTGCCCATGCACAAGAGACGTGATATTCAAAAAAGGAGCAGGCCAAATTGCGCTTACAGCCAATGTCTGAATATCACACTACCTGCGCCATAGCGCAACTAGGGAGGGGAAGCTGAGCAGATTTGATACGCAATAGTGCAACAAGGGTTGTTCAGCTGAGCAGTCCAGAGGCGCCATAGCGCAACCAGGGACACCCCCCCAGCTGCAGAGCAATGAAACTGCACAATCAGGGAGGTAGGGGCCCACCACCCATGCCACAGATGGGCACAGGAACACACAGCAGAACAGACATTACCCCCCCACACCCCAAGCACAGCACAACCAGGGGAGGGCTGGAATAACCACTGGTCCATGGAGACAAGCAACCAACCCACAGCCTGGCCATGGTGCCCCATCACACCTACCGGCAAGCTGTGACTGGCACACAAGGAGGGTGGACCACCCTGTGCCACACCATCCCCCCCAGTGCACAGCACACCCTACACCGTGACCCCCAGACACCCCCCCATGAGCAGTGACCACCACTGCAGGAATCCCCATGCATGCCACCACCCCCACAGTGTCAATGCAACCCTGTGCACCACAGAACCATGCAAGCCAGCCCCACCATGAGCACCCATCAGCAGGTTTCAGCACATGGCAATGCAACAACGGCAAACAAAGTGCCACCATGCACAGTCCCCCGAGGTACTGCTGAGAGACCGACCATGCATTGGCACAAGAGTGATCCCATATGGGACGGTCGTGTAGTTGACACCTCCACCAGTGGCACAGCGCTCCGCACAGTATTCCATTGATACACCCTGGCCCACCACTGGCCACAACAGCCAGCACAGACACCCACAGTGGTGCGTGGAAGTATGCACCACACCAAATGCCACACAGGGTCTGGACAGACACCCACCCATACCCAAGGGCACAACAACACAGGGATGCAGTGGTGGGGCAACCAAGCCCCCATTGTGGGCCCATGTAAGCCGTGTACACACAACCTGCAGTCCACCATGGCACTGGAGTGCCAACCACCCTGCACAGGCACCATGGAACAATATACCACCATTAGTCACCCGGCGCACAAGCCACAGACAGTGGGGAACATCCCCTGCAATACACACAAGCCACAGCATGGAGGTGGGACAATGACCATGTTGCCCACAGTGCCACCTGAGCCAGGCATGCACCGCACCAGTGACATGGGCAACTCAGCAAAGTGACGGGTACAGTGTCCGCCCTGCAGGGAATGGCACCACTGACATGCCAGCAGATCATGCAGGTCACAGACAGGCATGTGTGTCGTCTGCACTGGCCATGGACGGGCCGATGGGTGCACCATGGACACAGAGCACGCGCCATGGACCACTGCACACAGTCATCCAGTGCACGGGAAACAACACACACAACACAGACACTGACTGATATCTACCCCCACACCATAGACACCTCCACACGGACACACAGACATACCCATGACTGCACCACCCCTGATGCCACGCACACCACTGCAGCTGAGCACCTATAGGCCGCTGCAAATCAGAGACCACCATAGTATTCATATAAAAGTCATATGTATTATAAAAATAAAGAAATCAACTATTTACATAAACAACAACTATATACAGTTATCTGGGGGACACAAAAAGGTGAGGGTGGGCAGGGGGAAGGGGTGGACAAATGGGATGGGATAGGAGGGGTATGAGGGTGGGTCCAGGGGGGAAGGGAGGTCAGGGATCAAGGGACTATTGGCTCCCACACTGGTCCAGGCTCTGGCTTCCCCTTGCTCTGTGCCTCCGAAGTACCCCTGACTCATCTATCCTTCGAAGAATTGTGACTGTCTCTCGTGCCAGGATTAGGAGCTCCTGCAGGGTGTCCCTGATTTCCCTCAGATGTCTCGAACCTAGGACAAGGGAGCACAGTCAACAAGTGTGAATGCACAACCCCATACAGCCCGCTCACTGTGCATGACATACAGCCATGGGACATACCACTGTGATGGTGTGTGACCAGCCGCAGTGATCACGTCCACAGGACCTGCCCACCCAGGCGCATACAGCCATGCGGAACGCTGCACACACCCACTGGCCAAGTCATGCACAGCACCACCGTGGCCATCTAGTGACATGGCTATGTGGTGCAAAGGCAGTGGCACAGCCATGCACCTGGTGCACGCATGCACCACCAGTGACGCACACCCAGACATGCATTGCCACTGGACAGTGTTGACTGTAACAAGTGGCGTGCATGGCAGTGATGTCAATGAATGGTGGCCATGCCCCGCTGCCCACCCTGTCACACAGCATGCAATAGTAATCATGGATGTATGGCACTCACCCTCATCGGGCCAGTCAGGTGGCCGTTGATGTTCCTCGGCCCGCCTGGCTGTGGCTTCCACCACCCTCCGCTCCGCACGCACTCGGCACAGTTCATCTGGGCCTGTGGAGACAAAAAGGAGAGAAGAACATCAGTACATTCCCGAATCATAGTCCCCCTGCCCCAAGGAGTGTGCCCCCCAACCCAGCCAGACCCACCACCCCACCCTGTGAACACCGCCACGGCCAACCCCATACGGTCCCTCCCTATGTGCTGGACATATACAACACTGTGACTCATATGGACGATAACAGTGTGTTGATGGAACCCCTACCTGGACGTGGTACCATGCTTCTCCTGGCACGTGACCTCAGTCGGGCCAGTAGCTCCGGCTCCCTCCTCTGCAGGTCACCATATCGGTGCCTGCACTGCTCAGCTGTTCGGCCCCTGCCTGTCACCTCCTCGAGGGCTGTGGCCACCTCTTGCCACACCTGAGACCTTGCCCTATCCAGGGGGGCCTCCCCAAAGAGAGGCCCATGGTGTGGCTCAACTGTGGCCACCAGATTTGCCAATTCGATGGCCGTCCAGGGAGCAGCCCTTCTCCGCGCCATTGCGTTAGGTATAGTAGGCAACATGGCGCTCTGCAGCGTGGTACCCCATGTGCAGATGCTGCGTGGTACAGCGCTGCCATTCCCTATTGCGCTGTTACCGAACAGCGCGATAGAAGTGCACCTATGCCTGACGCATGGCACCAAGGGGGCAAAGGTCGGGCACAGGGTCAAGGGTCCCTGGTGCAAGGCCACACACAGCGCCATCGGATGACAATGCGTGTAGTGCAATTGGCTGCCTGTGTGCCAGTGCCACAGCGGACTATCGGGCAGTTGGGCCATTGCGCCTATGAAGGCCCATTGCCACAGCGCCATGTAGTGACCTTCACTATAGCGCCACTGGCACAATGGTGGCCATGCCCTGCATTGCCTACCATGCACAGCACGTCATCAGCATGGCAGACGCCTGCGTCAGCAACCTGGGCATGTGCAGTGAGGTGTACTACACATGCCACAGAAATGCGCCATTGGCTCAGCACGTTCAACACAATTGCGCAAAGCGCAACAGCACGATATTCAGCCGTCATATGCAAGCCATCCGATCAGCCATTCAATGGCGCAGCACCGCAATTTGCATCTAATTAAAGTTGCTCCTCACCTAATTTGCATGGATTGCGCTATAAAGGTGCGATGATGTGCTACAGTGGCCATAGTCAGTTACTGCAGTTTATTGGTGAGCTGCATGCTGTGTGGGAGTGTGGACTGTGGATTCAGGGACATGCATGGGACTGCACAGTCACAGGTAACAACTGCCATTCTTACAGGCTACATAATGACCGAGCACGTTCTTGGAGAGGAGGACAACAGTGGTGGGAGGAGGCCGAATTTTACTAAGGCCGAAACCGAGGCCCTTTTCGAGGCCTACCTGGATCAGGAGCCACTGCTCAGTGGACGGCGGGGCACCCCTCAGGCCCGTGCTGCTGCATGGGAGGAGGTGGCACGTGCCGTGAACCTGCATGGCAGCTACCAGCGCTCCGTGCAGGATTGTAAGAAGAAGATGGACACAGACAGGAGGAGGGTAAAGGAGGAGGTGGCTGCCATCAGGGCAGCACATGCTGCAACAGGTGGGGGACAGCCGGAGGTGGTACAGCTCACCCCAGCGGAGGACAGGCTTGCTGCAAGCATGCACTGAAGTGCCATAGAGGGAGTTCCGGGCGGTGGCTTTCAGACGGGTGGTGGCCCATCTCTGCATGGTAAGTCATGGTCTGTCTTGGGGGCAGGGTAGGTCACACGCAGTAACGTAACTTTGCTTTCCCTTACAGATCCTGAGCATCTGCATGGGTCAGCGGTGGTGGGCCTGTCCACTGCGGACAGTTGGATGGAGTCGGAGGTGGGACCATCCACCTCCACAGGTATGTGTGGATCTGTACGACAGTGGGGCCGCCTGGCTGTCCACACTGATGTCGTTGAGACAGGTGTGGAGGAAGCCCTGCCTGTGTCCCAGCATGCTGGCGTCCACGGATGCCAGCACGCTGTGGCTGTGGCTGGGGCAGAGTCCGGCACCAGTGATGATGACACGACCGTCATGGGCAGTGACACGTGTGTGCCACAGGATACACACAGCAGGGCATTTCGTGCCCATGGCTGTGGGTGGTGCCGCCGTGGGGGCCTGTGTGTCAGCACAGTCCCAGGCTGTGCCTGTCAGCACCAGTGGGGCAGCACCGGTGTCTGTTCAGAACAGTGGGACTGTTGCGGCCACCGCGGCGGAACCACGGAGCCCTGGGGTGCAGCAGCCGGAGGGACAGCATCAGCAGTCGCCCACTGGGCCTGGGGGTACAGGGTTCAGCGGCGGCATCTTTGCACCGCCTGTGGACGTGCCCAGACCTGGTCCTGGTGCGCAGCACCCACCCTCAAGGGGTGCTGAACATCAGGCCCTTGCACACCTTGAGGGACAGGATGCCGAGGAGGCTGATGACCTCTTGGATGAGCACACCCGCCTACTGCAAGCATCAGTCCAGCAGCAGATGTGGCTTGCGACATCCATGAAAGCACTGTGTGTGACTCTGGAGCGGGCAGAGGAGCGTCGCAGCAGGGACACTGACCAGATCCTGGCACAGATGGACCATTTGCGGGAGGATGTGACTGCTGCCATTGACAGGCATGCACAGGCGTTCACTGCTGTCATGTCCACAATGGGCACACAGTCAGGTGCCCATGCGTTGCGGACACCACACAGTGCACGCTCCACTCCCCATTCCCGGCATCGTGCGACTCCCACCCTGTTGACACTGGGTTCAGCTGTGGGCATCCTGAGCACTCCTGGTGCAGGCATGTTCGGTGTGCTGCAGACCCCTGTGCGGGCATGGTCGCGTTCACGCAGTGGAACCCCTGGGGGACCATCGGTGCCAACCCATGAGGCCAGTGGTCAGCCTGCCAGTGCTGGCGGGTCTCGGTGGGGCCACCCATGCATCTGTGGTGGCCGTGGCACTGTGTTGTGAGACTGACCTGTCTCCCAGCATGGCTGCTGTCTGGTGCTGCCCTATGTGCATTGTGTGTTTCAGTGGGCAGTGCACTGGTGGGTACCCGGCCCTGCACGCTGACACAGTCCACCTGCACACCCTCCCGGGTGCTGTCTGCAGTTACGTGTGCATGATGATGCCTGCATTGCGCTGTACGCCTAAGTGCAATGGTGCCCAGCATCTGACACACGCACATGGACAGGCAGTGGGCGTGGTGGCCTGTGGACATGTGTGTTGCTAGGGTGTGCGTTCTGGGTCTGTGTGCCTTCTGGCATCTGTGCACATTTGTTGCATTGTGTGTGTGCGTGCGTGTGTGTGTGTGTGTGTGTCCTTCGGCTTGGCTTGTTAATCCTCATCCATCCCTGGCTGTGTGTGTCCCTCTGTGCCTCTGTGCCCTGCCACTTCCCTCGATGGCATGCACCCCCAGTGTGGGTTCCTGCATGTTTGTGGGTTGTGCCTTGGCCACTGGTGGTTGCGCATGGCCCCATGACTTACCTGGGTTGGCTAAAGTGCTCCTCCGTGATGGTGTCCCGGTGCAGCTGTGCCAGCGGGCAATCAGGTCCACGCGGCCAAGGGGCTGCCATCACCATCATCACGGCGTCCCCATCGTCCCCATCGCTGTCCCCTCCTTGGACCTGTATGGCTATCCACATTCGTTGGCCATGTTGTGCAGGATGCAACAGGCCAGGAATATCCCACAGGCCTTTGAGGGGATGTACTGTAGGGCACCGCCGGAGGTGTCCAGGCTACAGAAACATGCCTTCAGCATCCCGAACACCTGCTCGATGACATTGCGTGTGGTAGTGTGTGCCTCATTGTAGCGTTGCTGCGATGGGGTCGTGGGCCGCCGGTAGGGTGTGAGCAGCCAGGGACGGAGTGGGTATCCACTGTCACCTGTGTGTAGAGGGTGGAGGTTATTTATTTATTTTTTTTTATTTAGTTGTTTAACCAGGTATAGCACACTAAGCTGAAAGCTTTTTTACAGGAGCGACCTGGGAGCACAAGGAGGTTAAGTGACTTGCTCAGGGTCACACAGTATGCAAGTGGAAGCTGTGGGATTCAAACCCAGGCCTGGTCTGCTGGATGTCACCAGATTTGCAGCTCAGAGCCTTAGACCACTGCGCTATACTGCCTCCTAGTTTGGTGATCAGCATCACCCTGCCCCAAGCCATGTAGGCCACTACCCATGGCACCTCTGGCCATGCCCCCCCAGGCCCTGTATTAGTCCATTTGGTTTGCATACTCACCCACTAGGTGTCCAGTGGTGATGTCCCCACTCGCAAATCTGTGGCACAGTGCTGACTGGTGCCAGATGTAAGAATCGTGTGCTCCCCCAGGGTGCGTGGCACAGACATTGATATTGCGCCCCCTGGCATCGCATACCACCTGGTAGTTGATGCTGACATAGCCTTTGCGATTTATATATGCGTCCCCCTCAGGGCTAGGTGGTGTGCATATGGCCACATGGGTGCAGTCTATTGCTTCCTAGCACATGTGTCTACCTTGGAACTCCTGTATGTTTGCTGCACTCTGCCGCTGTGCTGGGGAAATGGATGTACTCCTCAGCATGTGGCAGCAGTGCGCTGAGGAATTGGGTGAGGTGGTGTGATGTGGCCGACTGGGTTATGCCTGTGGTGTCCCCAGTTGGTCTCTGGAAGGTACCCGTGGCGAGCAAGCACATGCAGGTTGTTACCTTGGTCTCCACTGACAGGGCATGGCTCCGTTGTGTGGGTGCCTGCATCACATCAATACACAGCTCACAGAGCCGCCTCAGTATTGCCCTGTTCAGGTGGTACTGGCCCACAATCTCAGTATCTGTGTACAGCTCATAGCTGGTGTGGGCTCGGTACTGCCTGTTGGGGGCATACTGCCGATGGGCCCTTCCACAGCCATGTCCCCCTGCCGCCTGCCTTCTCACCCCCCTCATTATGGCCTCCATGTGGAAGGTGGCACTGGCCATGTTCCTGGCTTGTGTTCACCCCCCCGCTAGCTGTTACTTTATTCCCCGCTGTCCTGGCTGCTACCTCCTCTGCACGGGTACACCTGCCTGTGCTGGCCTCTGGAGCTGTGTGGCTCCCCACACCTTCCCTGTGCCTGTCTGTTGCTGTGGCCTTTCCTGGCCTGCCCTGTTCCTGCCACTTGCCCTGTCTGTGCCTCTGCCTCCCTGACACATGTGGCTTCCTAGCGTTCTTGCGCCTCTTCCTTGCTCCTTTTTATTTTGGCTCATTTCGCTGTAGGCGCAACTTCGCTTGCTCCACTGTTGCGCGATTGCGCAAGTCTTTGAATATCACACCGCGCCATTTATGCATGGTTCCTCCCTTTGGTTGCGCTTTGTCTTCATTATCATGCGCCTGTTGCTCAGCATGATTTCGGGGGCGCAACTGCCTCCTGCTGAATATCGCAGAATGGCGCAATTTCGGACTTGCGCAGGCGCAACCCTATTACGCATGGCTCAACTCTTTTGAATATCTGGGCCACTGTATACATAGCATAAGGGGTAGCATATGTAAATTAACATATACAGATGTACAGATCTCTGGGGCATCTGCACCTGTAGCACTGTGTCTAGTTCTGGAGTCCTTACCTCAGGAAGGACATAAACTAACTGGACATGGTGCAGAAACGAGCTACCGAGATGAGTGAGGGCCTGCTAGTGTGTATGTATGAGCAGTGTTTGGAGAGTCTGCATATGTACAATACTGGAAACCAGGATGGAAAGATAGGACATGATAGAGACTTTTAAGTACCAGAAGGGTGTTAAAGCAGCAATGCAACAAAAAAAGTAATTCCCAAAAGCAAATTTTCTGCTATGGTTATGAAAAATATTGGCCAAACTGTTGATCTGGGTTTTCTGAATGCTTCCTATGCTGTGTTCTGTACATTTGAATTGTTGTAGGAACTCTTACTCTCCTCGGGTCCTCAATATTTTTTCTATGTAAAAATGAGCTGGCCATCTTTTTTTCTTGTGAAGTAATTATTTGACAACTTTCATAAAATTCCTAAATGATAATGAAAACTGAAAATGTTACCACCAAAATAAACTGGAAGACATCTAGCATCGATTAGGGAAAAAAAAAGGTGGGATCAAATTTTAGCCCATTTTCATTGCACTGCTGCTTTAACAAGATAAACTCTAGTGAATTGTTTGGACCCAGTGAGAACAAAAACACTAGAGGTACCTGTAGTTGTGTCCCCAGGTGCATGAACTTTCATATCATTTGAGCAGCTCAAAGAAGTCCACCCTGTGTAGCCCATGAAGGAAAGTGAAGGTTTATTCATACCCCCCCTGCTTTCTGACCTCCAAGGAGTACAGGTTTTGCAACCTTTCCTCACAGGAATTTTCTTGCTGGTCTACATGCACAAAAAGGCACACCTTCTTCTTTACTCCCTCCCCTATATCACTGATTTACATAATGAAGTGTGGGGGTCCTAGCACTGACCCTGAGGGACCCCACTCATGACATCCCTGACTTCAGAGAATTTACCGCTTAGAACAACCCTCTGAATCCTTCTACGTAGCCAGTTGCCTATCCAACTAGTCTGGAATCCCCCAACTCAGAAATAAACTCTTGATACTAAACTTTACAGCCACATAATTCATGATTTCACAGAATAAATTAGATGTGCTAGATATGAAATGGTTGCTCATTAAGTTCAAAATATGGTCAGAAGGAAAGGATGCCCGATGGTCCAATGGTAGTGCTGGACACTCCCATGCTGGTGACCTGGGTTTGAAGGTCAGCCCGGGAAGCCAGTCAGGTGGTCCCAAGGGCTGGGGAGGCAATGATGTGCATCAGTGCTCCCAGCCAAGGAGGGAAGGTGTCTGGTTGTGATGCTCTAGCAACCCCTGTTGTGGGAAAGGGAACTTGCCTCTTCTGCAGGGGCATGCTAGCAGCATGAAAGGCCACACTGGTGCATAGCCAGACATTAGGGAGGTGGGTGGGGCAAAGGGAAATAAAATGAAAAATCCCCAGTGACAGGATGATGCCAACTGGGCAAACCACTGACAAGGCCCTGGCTCCATGTCTGGATTTGGTCACTGGGGATGGAGAGGACAGCTGTCCCTCCCCTGACCCCACCACGGGGGGTAATCCATGGGAGAGTTCCACAGAAATATACAGCCAGACCACTGGCACAGCAGTTGCGCTACTGCTCGTGATGCCGGCAACCCAGGTTGAGGAATTAGCCTGAGGCATCATGGTCCAGCTGGGAGAGGAGGCTTGAGCATCACAGTGGATGCTCTACTCCAGTGGGTTGGGGATTGCAGTACCTCACTCCATCGCCACCGTCTGTAGCAGTACAGGCAGAAGCGCAGTAGCTGGAATGTAGAGGAGGGGAGGATGTTGCAGAGCGCAGGAAAGGTGCGAGCATGCACGTGTTCCAGCCTGGACAGCATTCCTTGCGTGGATGTCTTTGTGGGGAGGAAAAAAAAATGGGGAAAACTAAGTGCCAAATTTTCCCTGTCCACAGAACCATGATGACAGCCAATGGCCAGAAGGTAGTACACCAACCTGCTGGACAGAGGAGCAAAAACACAATTAACAAGCATTTGTCAATGGAGAACATTTGATGCTTGGTAAACAATTTGTTGACCTCGCATTTTGAAGATACTTGCTTTTCGGACTGATCCAATGAGCACTGAACTGGTGGGCGAGGTCTCAGCCAGCGAGGTTTCCTCAGTATGTGTGCCAGGAAGTGGCCCAGCGTGAGCTGTAGTGTCATGACCAGAGTGGCTGGTCATTGGTGTACACTGCCAAGTCCATTGCAGTTTCAGCTGTAACTGGCATGGCAGTGACACACCTCTCAAATGCCGTATAGTCCCAAGATGTTCCTTGCGTAAGCACAAGTGAACACAATAAAATGAAATATGCCAGCTGGTTCTCACGAGATTATCTCCACCTATCTGTAACTGTTAATACCTCTGCCCCCCCATCCTCCCTTGTGTTGTACCCAGAAATGAGCCTTAGCTCAGTGCACCTTTCCCCGTTACAAGTTTTCAAATGAATAAATAAAAGTAGGTCACATGTCCACTATAGGATTCATCCTTGACAAAGGGAAGGGCAGGCAAAGCACATGGCCAAAGCAAACTAAAGAGCATGTTGAAGATCCGTGACCATGAGAGGTATGAGCTTTGGCAAATTGGTAACGCAAAAAGTATTGTATGTAGCATGGAATAAAAGAACACTTTTTTACAATATTTACCCATGACAGCTCAGCTAAGATGCAACAGCTTTAGTGGTGTCCTGATTCTACTCATTTCTGCAGCTGGATGTATTAGATCACTGAGAGTTTATGTGACCTGCTAAAGGTAACACAGTAAGTATTTGACTCAAGCAAGGTTCAATTTCCAGTCTGCAATCTCATGATTTGTAAGCCAGTGCTTTAAGCAGTAGACCACATTGCTTCCATGTGAAAGATGTGAAGAATGAAAACCTGAAAATCTTTTTGATTTTAATCATGATTAATCCACTTTTACTCAACAAAAAAGGTAACAATATAAACCATTTCTCAGGGAGTCTCTAAAGGAGAACTTGTTACACCCATTACAGTCAACCCACCAAAAATAGTGTAAAATAGAGGGACTTACTGCCGCAGGGTCCAGGGTAGAAGTTCAAAGAGGTGATGCCAATGTACCTTTAAAATAAAGATAGAAAAAGGGGTCACAAAGGATCCGCAGTTCTTAGGGGGTCCAGCAGGGCATAAGGGACAGGATAGAAATAAAGTTATACTTATCCGATAAGGTAGGAGCCCTCGTCTTGTCAGACCTGTTGAAATAAAAAGAGAAACTAGGTTAGGCAAAAGGAAAACAATAAAAGAGAAGAAGCAGAGGAAAGGAAGTGTGGTTTGGAAAGGGGGGGCTCCATTAAAAAAAACCTTTGTCCCTAGTGGTAGCCAAGTGGCCAGTAATTTATGTAATAGCCCACGTGGGCTAGTGAAGGCTAGTGAGGGGGCTAGTGGCCCTTTTTTTAAAAATAAAGTAGTAATTGGTGGTCAGTGGGGCTAGAAAGTACCAAGGGGGGCCACAATGTTAGTAGTAGCGCTGGTGGTCTAGTGGGCTAGCTCCCGAGGTGGCTAGGCCAGTGTTGTTTCTATAAATATTTAAACCCTTTCCTGGGGTCTAATGGGGACTTCTTGAGCTGGGCCAGCTGCAGTTGGTAGCAGTAAGGAGGAGTGCAAGTGGGGCTGCAGTGCTGCCAGGCCGATAGCGCAACCGCACAACAGTGAGAGTGCCAGCGGGTGCTCCAAACTCCCAGCCCGCACAGAGCATAGGCTGTGGCCTTCTCCATATGGGTGGGAAATGGGGAGGAAAAGAAGCCAGCTAGAGGTGGAGGAGGCAGGAAGGAAAGAGCCTCCTCCCACCTTCCCTTGGCTGCTGTGGTGGCAGTTATTGTAAATTATTTATGCCCTCCGGAGCTCTTTTTTTAAAGAAGGTAGCCAGAGAAAGAGAAGCAGTGAGGTGCTGTCTTTACATGGAGCTACAACTGCAGCATTAGTGAGGGCCCAGGGGGGCTCTAAATGCAAAGCTTGGGGGGGGGTTTGAAAAGAGAGACAGAGCGAGGAGACAGAGCGGCGGGTGTCGCAAATGGAAACCCGCACCATGGCTTGTGAAATGGCTGGTGGGTTCATTTTTACGTTCGCTTGCACGCATGCGCAAGGAACATCTTGGGAGAATGGGACACTTTGGAGGTGTGCCCCTCCTCTGCAATCCCCTGCTCCATTGAGCAGGGTGGCAATCCTGCACCAATCGGACGGTGCTGTATGCGGCAGGTGGTCTTCTCTTCAAAGAAAACCACCGCTGTCACACACTAACACCACATCCTCGCCAAATCTTTGCTGCCATGCTGGGGGCCCACCCAGCGTGGCAAGCGTCCGCGTTGTCTGCCGGCGGGGTGCCCAATCCCCGTCGGCTCACGGCCCCCAGCCATCCTTCTGCCCGCGCTGGGGAGCCACCCCAGCGTGGCTTAAGCGTCCGTTGTCTGCTGGCAGCCCGGTGCCCAATCCCCTGTCGGCTCCATGGCCCCCCGGCCATCCTTCTGCCTGCGCTGGAGCCCACCCCAGCGTGGCAAGCATCCACGTCATCTTTTTTTGAAAAACCTGTAAATTAAAAACAGTCCCGGCACTTCTCCCAGCCCCCTCCCACAACCCGCACCCTCCCTCGCACCCTGCCTCCCCACACCCCTCACCCCATACTTACCTCCGGGCTCGCGCGGCAGTCATCGGTGGGCAGGGAACCGTCTGCACTCTTCAAAGCCGACCGCGAACTGAGAATGCCGGTAAGCTGTATAATGGGCTAGATAGGGGTTTTAAACTATTGCATATCTCAGGCATTTTGGAATTTTTGCACAAATTTTCAACATGGGGTTTTGGGACCCTTTCTCATGAATGATGTCACTGTCATGGCGTTAACCGGGCCCGAAGGGTGATTCCACAATCACTGCGTGAAATCACCCTCCAGGCTAAATACCATGTCAATGACATCATTCAGAAGAAAGAGTCCAAAAACCAGAATGGTGATCAAATCAAAGCAAACTGTTCTGGCGTGCGTTGCGCAGGTTCCTCACATGAGCTCGTAAGTTCACTAAATTATCAATATTTCACTCCAGATTTTCAACATTGCCATTTTACCACACCTCCTTATGAGCAGTACAGCTGTCATTTTCACATCCTGCCCAAAAGCGTGTTTCCATCCATGTAGCGCACAATGCGCGTCGATTGTGCGGAAATCAATATAGGACACATTAAGAAAATCACAGTGACACTGTTCATTAGCAGAGGTCTTAAAATAGCTATGTTGAAAATTTGGTGAAAAAATTCCTAAAATGACTGTTTCTGGCGTCACGTTGTGCAGTTCTCATACGCTTTCGTAAGTTGCGAGATTTCAATATTACTACAGATTTTCAACATTGCCATTTTACCACACCTCCTTATGAGCAGTACAGCTGTCATTTTTCACATCCTGACCAAAACGTGTTTCCGCCTATGTAGCGCACAATGGCGCAGTCGGTGTGTGAAATCAATGTATGGGACACATTAAGAAAATCACAGTGACACTGTTCATGAGCAGAGGTCTTAAAATGGCTATGTTGAAAATTTGGTGAAAAAATTCCTAAAAATGACTGTTTTACAAGTGTGCGTTGCGCAGTTCCTACGCACGCTCGTAAGTTTGCGAATTTTCAATATTTGCACTCCAATGACTTCCAAATACCTAAACAGCACATAGAAGCAAGCAACATTTGGCATTGACAAATGCTTGTACTTCTTTGTCACTGATTTTTTTAAGCCATGTCCAAGTGCCAAATACCACTGCAAATACCTGCAAGCGAACGTTCGGCATTGACAAATGCTTGTTAAAATATAAGATAAATCCTGCAGGGCATGTGCCGTGGGGTGGGGGTGTCAGAGGACTGAAGACTGGGGAGTTTGCAGTGGCGGCAGGAGCCATCAATTCGGAAAGCCACACCATGGAGTATGTTGAAAGGGGGGGTGTCAGAAGCCTGAAGACCGAGGAGTGTGGGGCCGTGGCAGCAAGAGCAGCCAATTCGGAAAGCCGCACTATGACTTATGTTGAAGTGGGGGGGGTCAAAGGACTGAAGACCGGGGAGTGTGTGGCCATGGTGACAGGAGAAAGCTGTAACCATAACTCCAGCCATGTGCATTAGTGTTTGCTGTAATGCACATGCCCAGACTTAGGGCTACAGAAAGAAATTAAATGCTCCCATTGAAGCGGTTCATTTCTTTTAACTGGACAACACGCCATGTCAGCAAAACTGAACTTGTGTCATGATCAGAGTGGCTGCTCAGTGGTGTACACTGCCAAGCCCATTGCAGTTTCAGCTGTAATTGGCTTGGCAGTGACACACCTCTCAAATGCCGTATAGTTCCAAAATGTTTGGTGCGCAAGCACATAAAACGTAAAAAATAAACAAGAAATACACTTGCAACGAACAGAAGTATCAAACAGCTAGAAAATGGCAACAAATTTCAGAACTTGAGGGTTGTTGGCTTGTCTTTTAAACTGGGATTCAGATCTTTTGAAAATCTTTGGGATTTAATTAAAGCAATTTCCACTGAGGGAGTACAACAGCACCCTATTTTACACGTGCTTATAGACTTCCAGCAAAAGTATACAAGAAAAAGGGAGTCTGTACAACAGCTCTGCCCTCTGCTAATGCAGAGGAAATGGGTCAGCAGGTTCTGAAGTCTATTTTTTTTATTTAATTTGCGTTTGACACTGATAGAGAAATAGTGATAAAATGGCAGGAATAAGATCCAAAGGGGCTTTATATTTTAAAGGAAAGGGGAAATTATTTGACTAGAAAAGGCACACTAAGCCAAAGTTTGTTTCCAGGTGTGATCTGGGAGCACAGGAAGTTAAATGACTTGCTCAGGGTCACACAGAATACAAGTGGGGGCTGTGGGATTCAAACTTAGGTCTCTAGGTTTGCAGCTCAGTGCCCTAAATCAGCACCATACTGCTTCCAGTTTTAAATCATATATGTTCTCGCTAGATATCAAGAAAAGTGCTGGTGCCAACCAGCTCAAACCTCTTTTCCTCAAACTTGGCCACTCTTACCTTACAGAGCCCATCACTCATTTATTAAATTTTTCTCTTGCGCACAGGGTCCTTTCCAAACCTTGGAAAACAGCACATATAATCCCCCTCTTTAAGTAAAGTCAGGTGATCCCTGCGACTTCAACAATTACCATCCCATGTCACCTTTACCTACAGTATCTAAATTACTCGAAAAATTAGTTAATATGCAGCTAAGGCAGTACCTGGGTTCCTCCAACCTCCTCAACCCTTTACAGTCTGGCTTCAGGCCCAAACACAGTACTGTATCCACCTTGGCAAAAGACACCTATGACTGGCAATGCATGCTTGATATTAAACATCATGTCAGCGCAGTCTTCTTTGACCTGAGCAAGGCCTTTGATACCGTGGATCACAGCATACTCCTCCATAAACTAAAGGACATCAGTCTAGACGCTACTGCTATGCACTGGTTCTCCTGTTACCTTACAGACAGACAGCAACAAGTCATGGCGCAAGGTGACTTCTCCCCACTCAGAACTCTGACCAGAGGAGTACCCCAGGGGTCCACATGTGGGCCCTTACTATTTGCAATTTATATAAATAACATCAACAATAACGTTAGTAAGGCTAATGTGCATCTCTTTGCTGATGATGCAGCTTTATATGTCTCCAGGCCCTCCCTTGAGCTTGCCTGCTGAAACCTGCAACACGATTTCAACCAGCTCCAACACAGTCTTTTCCGTCTCAAGTTGTTGTTAAATACAAAAAAAAGTACAGTTACGTAAGAACTTACCAGTAGATCTTCGAGAGAGGCTCTTGCAGTAGGTAATTACATATAGGACTGAAGCCGGCAGGCGTCAGGACCTCATGGAAAAATTTCTAGCTAGCAGTCTTTGACGGGGGACTGCCCCCACGTCAGGTGACCGACGTCAAGAGACATCAGTATAAAGGGGCAGTCCCCATGCCCGCCTTCCAGTTCTTTCTCACCAAAGGCTAAAAGACAAGACGAGAGAGAAGCAGATATTTCCATCCTGGAAAAGGAGCTGAAAAAGCTAAGGGGGATGGAGGCCGGGAAGGTATTATCTACTGCAAGAGCCTCTCTCGAAGATCTACTGTTACGGTAAGTTCTTACGTAACTGTACTATCTTACTTCGAGAGGGCTCTTGCATAGGTAATTACATATAGGACTGAGTCCCAAGCAGTTTGGAACAAAGAGAAGCTCTCAGAAGGAGGAAACTACTCATATACAGATCCTCTGGCTGTGAAGGTCTTAGGAAAGAAGACCCTACAGAACAGCCAACCCGAAGCCAGCTCTGTGGTGAGAGGCAGTGTCCAAACTGTAATGTTTTGTAAAGGTATGGACAGAAGTCCAAGTTGCTGCTGCACAGATGTCAGCCACTGACACATTCTTGAAACAAGCAGCAGAGACAGCTACACCCCTAGTGGAGTGACCTCTGACTTGACCTGGCAAGGTCTTGTGATATTTGTCATAACAGAAAGTGATACAATGAGCCAACCATTTTGAAAGGCATTGTTTAGAAACAGCATTGCCCTCTCTTTTGCGAGCGAAAGAGACAAACAGTTGATCAGTCTTTCTGAGATCCTTTGTCCTGTTGATGTAGTATCTCAGAATCTGGTGTACATCCAAAATATGTAAGAGGTACTCCCCTTGATTGGAATGTTGCGTAAAAAACGCAGGCAGTTCCATTAATTGATTCAACGTAGATTCTGCTACCACGTTTGGGAGAAACTTAGGGTTGGTATGCAGAGCCACACATTCCTTGTGGAAAATCAAGTACTGAATTTTGCACATTAAGGCTTGAAGCTCGGAAATTCGTCGAGCGGAAGTAATGGCCACCAGGAAGAGGGTCTTCCAGGAAAGGAACTTCAGGTCTGCTGATGCTGCCGGTTCAAAAGGAGGCAGGGTAAGCTTCTCAAGAATGAAATTCAAGTCCCAATGAGGGGCAGGTGCGCGAATAGAGGGTCTCAAATGAAGAACCCCTTTAAGAAAAGTCTTAGCTACTTCCAGCTGCCCAAAAGATCTGTCCCCAAAAGGAACATGGTAAGCGGAAATAGCCGCCATGTAAACCTTCAAAGAGGAATGACTGAGACCCAGGTTGAAGGGGTGATGCATGTAATCCAGGAACCTCCCAACAGGGCAGGAGAATGGCTTGAAAGCTGTGGAAGAGCCCAAATGGAGAACCTTTTCCATTTCATGGTGTAAGTGGAACGGGTGGAAGGCTTTCTGGCCTCCACTAGAATGTTCACCACTTGCGGCGAAACCCCAAACCAGGTTTGAACTATGTCTGCAGGAGCTATGCATGCAGCTGAAGGGATCTGAGTCCTGGATGGACCAGGGTCCCCTGATCCTGAGTCAACAAGAGCTGCGATAGAGGAAGAGGAAGAGGAGGTTCCTCTGAATACTGTTGCAGAAGAGAGAACCAAACTTGCCTGGGCCAGAATGGAATGATGAGGATCATGCAAGCTCCTTCTGAACAGAGTTTGTATAAGACCCTTGGAATCAATGGGACTGGGGGAAGGCATAGACGAATCTGCCCTTCCAGTCTAGAGACAGAGCATCTCTCCAAAAAACTCTGTGCCCTGGAGCGAGTGAGCAGAAGACAGGAAGTTTAGTGTTTAGCGGAGAGGCAAACAGGTCTACCTGAGAGGTTCCCCAGCATAGGAAAACATCATCTACGACCCCCTGATCCAGTTCCCATTCATGAGCTTGGGTGGATGACTGGCTGAGGTGGTCCGCCAACATGTTCTCGACCCCGGGAACGTGAACCGCCGTGAGGTGAAGGTTGTGAAGTACTGCCCAATCCCAAACCCGCATCGCTTCCCTGCAAAGAGGGTAGGAACGAGTTCCTCCCTGTTTGTTGATGTACCACACTACACACATGTTGTCAGTCTGGACAGCCAGATGACCGGGAAGCAGATACAGATGCAGAGCTTGTAAGACATACAGCACGGCCCTTAGCTCGAGCATGTTTATGTGGAGAGTCTGCTCAAGTCTGGACCAAGAGCCCTGGGTCTGTTGAGATCCCAAGTGGGCTCCCCAACCCTTGCCCGAGTCATCTGTTGTCAGAGTTTGGGAGGTGGGAGAAAGACAGAAGGGAACTCCCTGGCAAAGGTTCTCCTGAACCATCCACCATTGCAGGTCCCAAACCATCGGAGAGGAGTCCAAGATCTCCCGATCTAGGTCATCCACCAGTTGATCCCACTGAGACCGAAGCATCCATTGAGAGATTCTCATGCAGAGCCGCGCGAGGCACTGTCAGAATGGCAGCTGCCATGAGCCCGAGGAGGTGAAGGACTGACCTGGCAGAGACCCACCTGCGGCTGGACAACAGGCAGGCCTGAGCCTGAAGGGTGGCCCCTCTGTCCGAAGGCAGGAAGGCCATACTGGAGGTCGTATCCAGGATCGCCCCAATAAACTGGAGTCTTTGAGATGGGATCAAATGGGACTTGGCCTGGTTGATGGTAATACCCAAGCTGGTGAAAACCTGCAGGGTAAGAGAAAGGGAGTGCAGGAGGTCCTCCCTGGATGGGGCCGCCAGGAGCCAGTCATCCAGGTACAGGAAGAACTGAACTCCCTGGGTACGCAGGTGGGCATTTGGTAAATACTCGGGGAGCTGAGGAAAAAACA
This sequence comes from Neoceratodus forsteri, assembly GCA_016271365.2. Taxonomy (NCBI): domain Eukaryota; kingdom Metazoa; phylum Chordata; order Ceratodontiformes; family Ceratodontidae; genus Neoceratodus; species Neoceratodus forsteri. The sequence goes on along the minus strand of CM028138.1, from coordinate 483,814,330 downwards.
AATGGGAGGGCCTTGAACTGGTAGTGGTCCCCCTGAAAAGAAAACTGAAGGTATTTGCGGTGGGACGGGTGGATAGGGATATGCAGGTAAGCATCCTCCATGTCCAGAGCGCACAGCCACTGTCCTGGATGAAGTAAAGGCAGAAGGCCCTGCAGAGAGAGCATTCTGAACCTCTTGTACTCCATGAGCAAATTCAGAGAGCTGAGGTCTAGAATTGGCCTCACATTGCCTGACTTCTTCGGAACCAGGAAGAAATGGGAATAGTAACCCATCCCCTGGAGATGGGAGTGGACTGGTTCTATCGCCGCCTTCTGAGGAAGGGCAGAGATTTCTTCCTGAACCAGAAGAAGGTGTTCCGGGGAGTAAGATGACATTGGAGGGGGTTTTCTGGGCTGGGCCTCCTTCCTACCAACTCCTCTAGAAAGCCCAGAGGCTGTGGGAGAGGAAAAGAGTCAGGAAGTGGGAGGCAGCACCACGGCTGGAGCTCTCGCTGCCCGTTTGGGCGGGGGGGCTTCGCAGTTGGAGGGGCCTGACGTTTGTTAGCCCACTTCCCTTGGGGTTTCACCTTGGCCCATGCACATTTGCGAAAGGGACAGCGCTGAGGCTGAGGGGCTCTGTACATGGAGTCAACTTCCTTGAGAGCAGTGCCCTTCTCCTGCAAGCCGGTGATGATATCTTTGACATCACCACCGAACAGCACTGAACCCCTGAAGGGCACATCCTGAATAGCGGACTGCACTTCAGGGACCAAACCTGACACTCGGAGCAAGGCATGATGCCACAAACTTACGGCGAACGCTGAGTTCCTTTCAGCAGCGTCCACTGCATTGTAAGTAGTGTGTAGCATGTTCCTACTGGCCGAATGAGCAGAATGGACCAGGTCTGCCGCTTCCTGTTTGGTCTGCGACTCAGGAAGGGAGTCCAATTTAGCTTCCACCTCACTAAGGATAGCCTTCTGGTAATCCCCCATATGAGCGACGTAGTTCATGGCCCTAATACGCAGAGTGGAAGAAGAGAAAACCTTCTTCCCATACTGGTCCAGAAGGCGGGATTCCTTATTGGGTGGAGATGAGCTCAAATACTTTGGGTTGGCTGTACGGCCATAGGCAGCGCTGGTAATGACCGAGTCAGCCTTGGGGTGTGAAGTAAGATAACCAACACCCTCTGGAGCCTGATATAGCCTGTCTGCCTTCCTCATGGAATGGTGGAAATGGTGGAAACAAGGTCTGCATGAGGCTCGATCCAGGGTGGAACCAAGGTAGGAGCGACCTCGGGCAGATCCAGATGTGCAGCCATCTTCTGCTGCTGTGGATCTGGCTGCAAAGATTTCCACTGATGCAAAGACAGGATCTTTCATAGCAACTCCATGAAGGAAGGATCCTCCGGAGGTGACTTCGGAGGAGTCCTAGGCCGGGACTTGTCTGGAGTTCGTGGCTCGTCATCGAAGTCGGAACGTCCATCGGATCGTCCAAGGGTCGAGGAAGTAGGAGAGACAAGACTCCTCCCCACTTGGGGGAGGAATGGACCCCTTGAGAAGATCCCTGGGTAACGTGCCACCCCCAGTCTTGGAACCAGAGGGGACACCTCTGGTAACAGGAGGGGGGTGGGGATCTCTTGCCCTCGATGACGGGGGTCCGGAACAGGGTCTGAGGTCATAAGGTGGTTCTCTAATTCCTTAGTGAGCTGAGCCTTGGCCTCAGCTCACCAAGAAGTCAGAGTCTCCCTCAGGTCCACTGGCGGCTGTGGGAGTGGTGCAGGAGGGGGAGGAGGGGGATATGGATATTGGGGATATCCGTATGGTGAGTATCCATACCCTGACAGCGGGAAGCCTGGCATCAGGTACTGAGGTGCTGGGTACTGCAGCGTCGGGTACTGCAGCGTTGGGTACTGCGGTGTCAGATACTGCGGGCCCAGGTAACATGGCATTGGATAAGATGGTGTATACCCAGGCGCCAGGGGCTCCGATGGAGCGGAAGGCCCTGGAAACGGCCCCGCAGACGGGCAGGAAATAGGAGGCCCGGTGGGTCCAGCATGGGGATGACATCCAGGAGGGGAATGTTGCCCAGCATCGGCAAGGCTGGCGTCAGTGTCGGCGTCCAAGGGTCCGACATCAGGTCGTCTGGCCCAGCTGGAGGGAGACCTGATGGGAATGTTCCTGCATCCTCCACATCACCCGGGGAAGGAGGGTTAAAATCCCTGGGGTCAAACCGAGGAGATGCTGGGGCCTCGGAAGGCAGTGGTGAACACTACAGGGAGCCGGTAATGGCAGACTGAACGTCAGGTTCCAGCATGGACTCCAACGCCATGCAGTCGTCGGATGGGCTGACGGACGCCTTACCGGGGTGGTCCGGGTGAACAACGGAGGAGCCATCATCTGACTTAGCAGAACCGGTGCCCGAGGAAGGCTGTGAATGAGGGGGCGGCCTTGTCGGGCAGCTTAGAGACCGTGCAAAGCCCCGAGGGGTCGAGTGACTTAGTGGACTCCTACGGGTGGGCGTCAGAGGAGCTGATGTCTGCCTTATTGGAGCCACTCACACCAGAAGGCCGCAGGGCGGTGGCCTTGCCGGGAGTGGAAGCCTCCTTTAACCCAGAGGCTCCCGAAGGGCCTGAGTGCAAGCCAGATGGGAGGGTCAATGCCATCTTGGAAGCCTCCAAGATGGCCATCACGGAGCGGTCCCCCGGGGGAGACGTTACCTTGAGCACAGCGACTCCAGACGAAGTCGCAGTGGCCGAGGAAGAGGAGTCCCGGTCCCAGTGCTTCTCCTTGTCCTTCTTTTCACGGTGAACCTCAGGCGAAGTGGAGGCCTGACAAAGCTTCTTCAGCTCCTTTTCCATGGAGGTCATTTTCTTTTTGAGTATGTGGGCCTCCAGGGACTGCTGCTTCTGTCTGCGGGTGGCGGCGTTGAATTTCAGGCAAAGCTGGCACTTCTCCATGGGGTGATCCAGGCCCAGACAGAAGAGGCACTGGGAATGTCTGTCCTTGTGCGGGAGTTGGGCGCCACATGAGTCGCACTTATTTTTGTGCTCAGAGGGAGCAGGGGATGACATACACTGCACAAATCCTGACAAAAAATGCAAAGAAATCAAAGAAAAAATGGCGGTAAAACTACCAATGAACAACTGACGAAGCAGTGGAACTTAACCACGAGGTGCTTTCACAAGCTAATGGCGGGAAAGAACTGAAAGGCAGGCGTGGGTGACTGCCCTTTTATACTGACTTCTCTTGACGTCGGTCACCTGATGTGGGGGGCGGTCCCCTGCCAGAGACTGCTAGTTAGAAATTTTTCTGTGAGGTCCTGACGCCTGCCGGCTTTAGTCCTATATGTAATTACCTACTGCAAGAGCCCTCTCAAAGTAAGATCAATGGTTATAATTCTCTCCCTCCACCCAAGCCATAAGCATTTCTACTCCCTGCCTTCCCCTTCCAGATAATGACCCTCCTAGGTGAATTGCTTGAGGTGGTGGACAAGTTTAAATATTTGGGTTTCTGGCTAGATTGATGGCTATCATTCGTAGTACATATCAAGGAACTCTCCAAGAAGCTAAAAAGAAGCTAGGCCTCTTCTTTAGAATCAAGCACCTTCTTACTTATAAAGCAAAAAAAGAGGCTGGTTCAGACCACTTCTCTTCCCCTCATTGGCTACGCAGATTTCATTTTCAGCCATTGCTCCAAATCAGCCCATAGTAAATGGAATGTACTCTACCACAGAGCCCTAAAGTTCATTACTAACGCCCCCTTCAGAACTCACCACTGTGCTCTATATCCTCAACATGGCTTGCCCACGCTTTCCAATAGAAGGTTAAAAAATGTAATATTATGGTCCTACAGAGCCATCCTAAATAAACTCCTTCCTTACATAACAGACTTCTTTAAGTGCACACCCTGCACCTGTTCATTGAGGAGACATTCTTACATATTATTATGTTTGCTTGCACGCATGTGCAAGAAACATAGTGCCACCATACGAGTTTTTGTAGGTGTGCCTCCCCCACTTCCAATGCCCTGCTCCCTTTTGCAGGCACGGCTGCACCGTGTCAATGAACGTCCGAGCTGTCTATGGCAGACATTCAGATGCAGTGGCTTACAGTTGAAAGAAAAACACTGCGGCTTGTATAGGCAATTTGCATAATGCTGTCCGTCGGCAGTATGCAAATTGCCTAGATGTCAGCGCTCACTGCATCCGAACTGTCATAGACAGTTCGCCTCCCCCCACATACATACCTAAGTAGCACGCTGGGAGCCCACCCTAGTGTGCTCATGAAGTTCCGAGTCCCCCCATACACTGTATGGCTGATGGGGTGCTCAATTCATCAGCGCCCGCTGTCCCCCAACAGATTTCCAGGTGCCACGCTGGAGCCCACCACAGCATGGCAAAAGTCTGTATGGTGATGTGGGTGCCCAATCCACCGTTGGCTCACTGTAGCCCCACACAAAAACCTTGACCTCCAGTTGCCGCGTTGAGGCCCACCCAGTGTGGCAGACGTCCGTATGGCCGACGGGTGCCCAATCCCCGTCAGCTCCACTGCCCCCCCAAAACAATCTTCCAGCTGCCACACTGTGAGCCCACCCTAGCGTAGCAAAAGTCCCATGTTGTCTTAAAATAAAATGACCTGTTAGAAAAATTGGTCCCTCGCTGACTGTCTTGACCCTCCTCCCCTCACCCGCGCCCACCCTCTGCGCACACAGGTGTGCATTACGCAGTTTCTATGCACGCTTGTGACTTTGCCAGTTTTTTTATATTTTCACTCCAGATTTTCAACATTGCCATTTTTTACACCTCCTCATAAACAGTACAGCTGTCATTTTTCACATCCTGTTCAAAATGTGTTTTCACACCTGTGCTGCCAAATGGCATAGTCGCTGTGCAAAATCAGCTTTCGGCTAACGAACTGATATTGCTACTGTTCATGAGGCGGGGGTCACAAAAAAACTATGTTGAAAAATTGGAGTGAAAATACCAATGAACGCCTGTGCCGTTAGGGTTTCCGGCCATAACGCCCCACCCTGTAGAGACTGACAGGCATCAGGGATGTGACTTGGGATTATCACCTGTAATGCTCATATCATTCCATCCCCACTCACACCCTGCAGCCAGTGACAGGCATCGAGGTGTGCCTTGGACTCTTCGGCCCCAAAGTTCACCCCATTCTCCTATACTGCACCCATCTCATCGTATTTCCTCATGGAATGGCGTGAGCATAAGGCCCAAAGACCCGAAGGCATACCGTGACACTTGTCGGTGTCTGCAGGGTAGGGTGTGGTGAAATGCATGGCCGTTATGCCTGACGACCCAAAGGCACACCCCAATGCCTGTCAGTCTCTGCAGGGTGGTGGTGGGGTTGGCTTCAGTTCAATACTTCACTGACATTCCTGTTATGCATCTCTCTAACTCCTACACTACCAATGCCAATGCCATCAAGCAAACATTCGGCATTGACAAATGCTTGTTAGATATACCTAGGGTAGTATCCCGCTACCGTGAATCTGCGATTGGCCATGCTCTTCCTGCCTTGTGGAATAATCTCCAGTGCTCCTTAAAACTTACAGTCCTTAGGCCTTCAAATCCCTACTGGACCTCCTTATCCAGGAGAAATGTATTTGCTACCCATAACCTGATTCCGCTTCCCTCTACCTAACAGCCCTCCATGGCTCTCCTTGTGATGCCAGTATTTGTGTATCGATGTCTGCATAACGCTTGCAATTTTGCCTCCATTTGGTTGCAGTCCTTCCTGTATTATTGTTATCTCATCTAAGCAGACGTGCTACATTGTAGTTCCCTCTGTATTTCTCCCTTGCTCTGTATCAGTTGTTTTTCTATCTGTTGTTCTACCTAGGACCTTATCTAGATGTACTGTGTATTTTATTTACATTGTAAGCATTGTATGTATTGTAATTGTTGGTGTCCATCCAGGACCACTTTGAAAGTGAGCTTCCTCAATTGTGCCATTCCTGGTAAAATAAAAAAATGAATGAATGAATGAATGAATGAATGTATGATTGAAGGAAAGTTCCATATCTTCCCCGATATTTATCTGATTATGCGGGAGAGATGGAAAAATGTCTTTCTGTTGGAAAGGAGTTAATTAGTACATCTTCCATGATACAGACCACATCTCGACATTTCTGTTAAATAACAATAAAATGGAGAAAGAGAATCTCGCAGTTCAGGAAAGGTTGAGATAATGGACAGAGATGCAACTTTTCTGACCACCTTTGCTGGAATAAACACATCCTGATGGAATTAACTGTCTCTTGAAGAGCTTTTAGACTGAAGATTTATTTTCTATGATGCCCTTACTTTCCGCGCTGGCTACATTGCGGGGCTTTAACCATTCTGAAATAACCTTAATGTACTTAGACAAGCTGAGTGCACTGATGCTTGTGGCGCAGCATGTTGTTATTACGGTTAATTTTATAATGATGTTAATGTGTTCTACCAGGGGGAGATGGGGACTTTAAGTGGAAGTGAGTCATTGCCATATATTTGATTCCAGATATTTTCAAGTTGTAAAATGCTGCATAAAGGGGATATGTGATAGGCAGCTGCGAAATATCATTTTTATCTTCATGAGTGGTCAGTGAACTCTTTACCCTCATGCGTGAGAAGCCATGAGTGAGGGTACAAGAGGTCACAGACCACAAATGATAAAAATGATATCCCATAGCCTATTGCATGCATGGCTTACATAGTGTATATTAATGCTTTTTATGGCTGCATAAAAAAAGCTATGCATAACATATTGCTATTACATAGTAGGGGAATGGGGCTGTAGAAGCATATGACCAGATACCTAGACTGTGTCCTTCCATAGTGGAGTTGAAGCACATGCAGGCCATTGACCATGGTTCTTTTCCTTTCATCTTTCCCCTCCTCCTTGCGCTTCATTATTTTCTTGCTCTGTACTCATTTCTGGTTCAGAAAGCAATGTATTCGACTGTAGCTGGGTGAAGAAACTACTGCATCAGGAGGGGAACCCCTGCCTGATCGTGGGCTGCCATCATATTTCACCTTCCTGTCTTCCAGCATTTGAGGCTCTCTCAGCATGACCTTGAACTCAGTCATAGTGCAGCACTCCAAGGGCTGCAGTTCATCATCCCAGATGAGTGGGCATGGCTGCTGGAGCTGGGCAGTGGGTTGGTCGTGGTGGTGCTGGACAAATGTAGCCTGCAGTGGCAGAAGGTGAAGAAGGACAGCGCTGCATGGGTGGTACTAAACATGCTGAGCAGCTGCCTGAGCGGCGGCATATCACTGAATAAATTATGTACTTCCCATTTTTAGTAAGGATACTGAATGTGATTATAGAAAATGTGGTATGCAATAAAGCTTTGCTGTTGTCTTGAGCTGTGATTCAGATAGCACGGCCATACCCAGTCCTCAGATTTTAAACGTTTTGGGTACAGAAACCCTTAAAGTTAAAGGTTTCATTTTCCAAGCTTGAAGTCACAGACCTGTTAAAATCCTCATACAGTATGTATTAGTACAGTATGTCTCCATCTACGGTAAGTGATTGCCAGGTCTAAATAGTACTGCAACAGCAGTACTGAAGATAAATGGCCCTTCTATGAAGTTTAAGTTAACTGCTGAGGGAGGAACAGAATGATTGCCTAACTGTCTGACTGCTTCTGTCATTGTGCACAGTCATATTAAATTAATACATAAACCCCGTGTTTCTCTCACCACACTCACACATGCACATGGGCCAACAGTATTGTGCAATACCAGTCCGAGACACAGCTAACAGTCACTGTGGCACATTGCTGTTTCTATTTTGTACAAGACACAGTTAACAGTCACTGTGGCACATTTTATTTATTTATTTTATTTAGACATCTCGGATAAACCTTTGAGCTACAAGCTCTTTAAATAGGTTCCACGTCAGTGAAAGAACAAATAATAACAGTGAAATATCAGGCAGATAAAAAAGAACATTGAATAAAACAGGCTAATTCAAAACTATGCAAACGACCATGCAAAAGGAAAATTAAAAACGACCATGCAAAAGGAAAATTAAAAATGACCATGCAAAAGGAAAATTAATCAAAAAAGGGAAACAGAATGCTGTATTGTATGGTGCCAAGTTACAGAAATTAGGAGACAGACAGACAAAGACAATGGTGGGTTAGTGCCGAAAGGAGGAGAAACAGCCAACCAAGGGGCCATTGTTAGAGGGTGGACGTTAGAGGGTCTAAAGAGTGCCCAGACGGATTAGCCCAGGAGGCTTTGTCAAAGTGAGGGTGAGGGGAAGGGAGGAGCAGGGGTGGAGGTCTAGGACTAGGGAGGGGGAGGGGAGTAGAGATCGGGGGAAAAAGTGCTGGGGTCAGGGGAGCCAGTGCAGACAGGTACTCATCATATAAGTGCAGGATGTCCCAGTGTGACTGGTCAAAGGAAGCAATCACAGCAAGCATCTGCGACTAACTGTTGCTTGAGCTTATGTTCAAAGGAGCCCAGCGTAAGTGCAGCAGAAATGTCAGAGTGGCGTGAGTTCAACCAGAGTGGTGCTCGTTAGGTAAAAGATCTTTGACCTAGGAAAGTATGTCACCGGGGGAGGGGGGGGTTTGAAGATCAGAGCTTCTGTTGCAGTGGAGGTTTTCATGTGGGATGAGAAGCTTATGGACTCTTGGGGGCACCAATCCTAGGTTTACCTTTTTTGCTAACAGGCAAATTTGGTACATAAATCTGGCTTTGAAATTGAGCCAGTTAGCCTGGGCATAAAGGTCACAAGTGTGAGTTAGCTGTGTGGAACCAGTCATGAGATGACAGGCTTTATTGAGTGCCACCTCAATGTGATGCAGGGAAGTATCCATGGCAGACCCATAGATTACTAGCCCATAGTTGATAAGGGAGACCACTGAGCTGTGGATTGCAAGGTTTATTTATTTATTTATTGAAATGTTTCACCAGGAAGGCACACTGAGCAACAAGTTGCATGTCTCCCGGTGCGACCTGGTGGGTAGGGAACAATGGGATAGTATAGAGAAATGTTACTATGTTGGAATACAATTTGCTTACATACATACAATGAGAGCAGGAGGGATTACAGGTGGATAACATTGGCTAACAATACAGCAGTCAAGTACAGTAGATATGAAGACACATAGCAAATTGGCAACAGCTGGTGACAATTGGTAACACTGGAACACATATAATAACTTGGCAACAGTATGTAGCACTAGATGATAAGGTGACCCAATAGTAATTGGTAGCCATTACTGTAACATAAGATATTCAAGATTTACAGTGATTGGAGTAAAAAGAGGAAGAATGGAAGGAGAGAATGAAAAATTGTGGAGGGTAGAATGAAAGAAAGAAAGGAAATTTACAGAGATGCGGAGAGAGCACGGTTTTTGAGGCAAACAGAGATGAAGGGTGGACTAAACTGCATGTAAGAGGGGTATGGTGTAGGTTATAAGTGCTTAATTGAGTGTAGGGGTATGCCAGTGTTAGGCTATATTAACCAGAAGGGGGTAGGAGGGAAGGAGAGATACAGTAGAGTGTGGCAGGGTGAATGAGAGAGAGGTATTGTAGGTGGAGGGTATCCAAGGGGGAAAAGGGGGGAGTTGAAATACAACATTGTCCTGTTATCCCTATCTGGGCAGGGCGGTGGACAGCCCTACTGGTAGGACACTGTTATAGGCGATGCGAGTTTTTTATATATAGTGATGCGAGAGAGGGGTGTTGGGGGAGGGATAATGTGGGAGGGGTAGCAGAGGTCTACTATAGAGAGGGGATAGTACCCCACTAGTGTGCTGGATGACCCTGCCTGCACAAGGCAGTGATCTAGCAGTGACTGAGGGGGTTTAGTAAAAGGAGAAAAGGGGGCAAGGTTGTTGCTCACCATGCGCTATGGATCCTGCCTGCACAAGGCAGTGATCGAGATCACAGGAGGAGATAGATTAAGGGTAGAGAAAGAAGGGGGAGGAACACTTTAGGAGGAGGGAGATTAGGGGACAAGGAGGAGCACGATCAGAGGGAAATAGGAGTGGTGGAGAGTAGGCATATGAGCCTGAGCAGAGGTCAGCTATAGTAGGGGTTAGTACCCCACCAGTGTGCTGGGTGACCCTGCCTGCATAAAGCAATGATCTAGCAGTGACTAAGGGTGTGCGAAAAAGAAGAAATAGGGGAAAGGGGATAAGTGCGCCATGGATCCTGCCGGTGCAAGGCAGTGATTGAGCTCACAGGAGAGAGATAGTTTAAGGGTACAGAAAGAAGGGGGAGGAACACTTTAGGAGGAGGGAGAGCAGGGGACAAGGAGGAGCATGATCAGAGGGAAATAAGAGTGGTGGGGAGTAGGCATATGGTAATATGGGCTTAGGGGAGATGGCGGGGGGATTAAGGAGGGCCATGGCAGACACAGGAAGGTGCAAGGAAGTTCTTGAGGGCAGAGTCAATGGAGTAGCAAGAGGAGGAGTGGTGAATTTGAGGGGGAAGTGAATTCCAGATTTTTGGGAGGTGATAAAAATACCCCGATTGGCCAATAAAGGTGGAGCGGCATGGGACCACCAGGACTCCTGAGTCAGTAGATCTTAGGGAGTGGGAAGGAGGGGGGTGGTTGTAAAGGCAGAGGAGAGATAGGAGGGAAGTTCACCCAGCCAGTGCTTGTAGATGAATTCTGCACAGTGACAGAGATGTTGGTTTGTCAGGGAAGGGAAGGATAGGGTATGGTAGAGAGCACAGTGGTGAATGTGGAGGGAGCATCAGGGGCAAAACAGCAAAAGGAGTTGAAGAGGGTGTTTAGTCTGGCCAGGAAGAACTTAGTGGCAGCACCATAGACTACATCACAGTAGTCGAAGATAGGTAGGATCATCTTCTGGACAATTTCACGCCTAGCCATGGGTGGGATGCAGGCATGGTTCCTGAATAAGGCTCCGAGCCTGGAACACAATTTTTTCTGAATGGCATCAATATGACCAGAGAAGTTCAGGTGTTGGTCCAGCCAGACACCTAAATACCTGAAGGAGGATGTGTCCTCAAGTAAAGTCCCATCAAAGGTGTGGAAGGAGGGTAGAGAGGGAAACCTAGTAAGTCTCTGCCTGGTGCCAAAGGCCATGGAGACTGTTTTTTGGCGTTGAGAGATAGATTGTGGTTTGCAAATGAACGCTGAACTTTCTCAAAGTCATGCTGCAAGTTGGATGTGACCTCGGTGGGGCAGGAGCCAGATGCATACAAGACTGTATCATCAGCATACATGTGAATGGAGGAGAATGGAGAGCAGCTGGATGGGAGATGGTTTATAAAAATAAAGAATAGTATGGGACCTAACACTGATTCCTGGGGATGCCAGTTCTTATCGGAAGGGATGGGGAAATTGCATCAGAGATCTTGACTGATTGGGTTCTGCCAGTGAGGTATGCCTTGAACCAGTCTGTGGCTAAGGGGGATAGCCCAGCTGTTTGATAGGTGTCAAGGAGAAGGGAGTGGGAGACTGTGTTGAAGGGTTTGGCCAGATCGACAAAAATGGCTGAGGTGATTTGGCCATTGTCCATTCCCATGAGGATAGAATCAGTGAGCCGAAGAAGGGAGGTGGTGGAGTGATTTTTCCTGAAGCCAGACTGATAAGGGGTGAAGAAGGAGTCATTTAGGTAAGCAGTGAGCTGGGAGAGGGCTACATGTTCCTGAAATTTGGCAAGGGTAGGAAGAAGAGAGAGAGAGATGGAGTGGTAGTTGCCACGGGAGGTGGGGTCTCCACCTTTGGGGAGGGGAAGGACCACTACGTGTTTCCATGGGGAAGGTACTGAGGCGGTTGAAAAAGAGAGGTTTAGGATAATAGAGAGTGGGTAGGCAATGCCTGGGCTGAGAGGGATAGTAGTTTAGGGTCAAAGCCACCCGGGGAAGAACCCAGGGTTGATCGCTAGCAGGGCATTTAGGGTGTAATTTGGGGAGACAGTAGTGAAGGAGAAGGAATCAGAGGGGGTCGTTCATAGGTAAGAGGAAGGGGGAGAGGGAGGGGAATAGTTTGGTAGGGACTGGAGTAGCTCATCAGCACAAGTGGTGTAATAAGTGTTGAATTTCGTAGCTACTGCAACAGGATCAGCAATGAGAGTGGCGTTTATCATATGTATTGGGGTAGGTGTACAGGATGGGGGGATAAAGAGTGCGTGGTCCACTCTCCAGAACTTGGAGGGGGAGTTGATGTTTGTCGCCAAGGTAGATTTTAAGTACTCTGTTTTGGCTAGCCTGGTAGCCCAGCTGCAGGCATTACAGAGTTTTTGATAAATAAGAAGGTCATTTGGAAGCTGGGAGACTTTGTGCCGTTTCCAGGCCTGACCTTTGGCTCTGTGGCAGGCTAGTAATTCAGGGGTAATACAGAGGAGGTGATGACCTCGAACCCTTGTTTGTTTTAGGGGTGTGAAGGCATTCCAATTTGCTAGAAAGATGTCTTTAAAATAGAGTAGGGCTTTATCAACCGAGGAGGTGCTTGTTAGAGGGGACCAGTCTGAGTGGGCAAGGCTATGCAGGAGAGGTTCCAATTCTAAGGATTTATAGGGCCGTATTTATAGGGTTTTATGTGGGGATTTAGGGCTGTGAACTTTTCTGACCAGTAAAACTGGGTTGGGGTCACTGAGAGCATCTGGAAGGATGCCAGAGGTGATGATTCTATGGGGGTGGGAAGTTAGGGCCCAATCAAGTAGGGAGTGGTTTGGAGTCTTGTGATTAGGGCGGGTGGGTTCTGTAATTAGTTGTGTGAGGTTGAGGGCACTGATAGCATTTCTTGTGATAGATGTTTTTGGGGACAACCAATTTAAATTGAGATCGCCAAGGATGTAAAGCTTGCCAGATTGAGAGAGGGAAGTAATGGAAGTTAGGAGATCAAGGGAGACAGCAGGCTGGACATTTGGATGGCAATAGATACTGGCTACAAAGATAGGGAGTGAGAAAGGGAGGGATACATTGCTGGCTAAGGCATCATGGGTTGCTGGGTTGGAGGAGGAGACTGGAAAATATTGGAGGGAAGCGTGGATATACAAGATCACTCCACCACCCCTGCCTGCTCTGTCTAGCCTTAGGATGGAGTAACCGGGGATGGAGACTGAGCGGTCAGTAATCATGCTCTTTAGCCACATTTCTGTTACAATGAGAATATTTGGTTTCAGGGCAGCAACCATAGCTTGCAGGAGGTCTAATTTTTGAAGTAGGCTACAAATGTTTAAGTGTAATATCTTGAAACCCTCTATGAGGGCTGTTGGGGTAGGGGTATGGGCAGCGGCAGTGGGGGAGATGGCAGGGGTGAAGGAAGTAGCGGGACCGGGGTTGGGGTGAATGTCTCCCAAGGTGAGTAATAGTAGAGCTAGGATGAGGAAATGTAGCTTTGTGGACTTGGAGTGATGGGGCTCGGAGGCCAAGTGAGTGAGGTAGAAGGGAGTGGTATAGTGAGGAAGCAGGAGGTGGAGAACAGCAAAGAAATTTGGTAAAGTTAGTAGGGATGCATGTGGAATGATGAGGAAATGAGACCAGAATACGTTGGGGGGGCACAGTAGTAATAGCATGACTATAAGTTGGGGCCTGGAGACAGGGGGTTTGGATGGGTTTGAAGTTATAGAGCCCTGGGCTGGCAAAAGCAGGAGGGGTGGGTAGGGAGAGGGTAAGAAATAAGGTTAGGAGATGAGGTAAAAGAGAGAAGGATTTGAGTGGAGAGGAAACATCCTTAGAATCAAGGAGCAGCGGGGGGGCGGACTTTGGTAGGTAGTAGACTACAACAAGGGGGTGTAGCTGAACAGAGTTGCTTTGCTACCAAGGGGGAAAAGGGTGCAATGCTTAAAATAAAGCTCCCTCAGCTGTCCCGGTGGTGCTGAAGGTTGAGGCGCTGGATGCCACACCTCGCACCACACCAGCGACCCAAGTTCGGGAATGGACTCGGGCCGTCAGGGGTTGGCAGGGGAGGGAAAGGATCGAGCATCCAGAGGACTGCTCTCCTTTCCTTGGGGTGGGATCAGGGCCTCCATCACTCTGCAGTGGCCCCCGATGGAGAACAGGGGCACTGCAGCGAGCGGTGTACTTGGGGGTCGAAGTGCGGCAGACGTCGGCACGTTGTGCCTTAGATGTCATTGCACGTCTGTACCTTGTAGGGGTGAAATAGGAGGAGAAAAAATGCAGCAATGACCGAGCAGCTTGATGGCTGCAATTCCTTTTTCCAGTGGAGCCTATTGTGGAATCACACCGTAGTCTTGGTTCCCGGCCCGGTGCAAGGAAATAGGGGTCCCCACCGCCAGCACGGCATAAAGCGCCAGCCAGTATGTGAGTGAACCTGCAGGCTGATCTGAGAGGAAGACGGTGGCTGGATAATCTCAGGTCGGGCTGCAAGGAGTGTAAAAGAATTTCAAAAAAATAAAACTCCTTCAGGTATCCAGCTGAATAGCTTGTAGTAGGGAAGTAGAAAGTGGAGGATGCTTGCTTAAATATATACCCTCTAGTGGAGGAGCTGTATAACCTGCTAATGGGGAAGCAGGTACTAATGGAGACAAAGAAAGTCTAGTATTTTGGATTTAGGTATTACCCCTTTAAGTGCTTTGCTGTAGTTCTTAGATGTTTCCCCTTTAAGAGGGAAAGTGAAGTGTAACCAAGTAGGAAGTGGGCGGGTCTCTCAGCTCTGGAAGTGTATTTAATAAAGGAAGGAGGTGGGGGAGCGAGGGGGGAGCTGAAAAATCACTGTGAGCCCAGTGCAGGTTACACTAATGCCGCTCTGCACTGTACAGCTCACAGAAGTGTGCAACTGAGTGCACTGGGAAGCAAAAAGGTCAGGACTTCATTATGTAGCTACTAAAGGAAGAAAAGTCAAAGGGCAGTGTTTCTCTGCAGTCTTATGCCCTAGCCCCATGATTTCAGCACTGGCTGCAGCGATGGTCAGGAAACCAATGTCAGCGCTCCAGGGCAGTCTGGAACCATTCAGGTCCCACAGGGAGGAAAGCTCCAAAATCCCCTTTCCCTTGTCCTAGGTCTGTGACCAGATGTTACCTTGTGGGCCAAGAAGGAGAGTGGGCAGCAGCACCTTCTCGGCCTGTTCTAGGTGGGCGGGTTGCTTGTGGAGGGGACCGCATCAGTAGTACCAGCCCAGTGGGCTCTGATCAGCCTTGCAGGCCATGGAGAAGAGAGGGCAGCAGCTCCTTCTTGGCCTGTCCTAGGCGGGCGGTTTGCTTGTGGAAGGGACCACGTCAGTGGTACCAGCCCACCCACCCAGATCAACATTAATGGCATGATCTCCTCAGACCCAGCCCTCATAGTCAACCACCTCAACACCTCATTCACTGACCTTAGCCCTATCCTCCCTACACATTTTTTTGACCCTCCTCCCCCAGCACCTGCCGTAAATCTTTCTCATCCTTTTTTTCTCCTCCGCCGTGTTTCTGCCCAAGAACTTAGGCCGCACCTTGTCACTGCCCTCAAGAGTAATAGTACGGGCAGTGACACCCTGGATCCATGTATCCTACGGCTGGTCTTAGACACGGTCCTTACCCCCATCACGTGCCTCATCAACCGCCTTCTTTGCCTGGGAAGGTTCCAACTGCCTGGAAAGTCGCCACTGTCACCCCTATCTTTAAAGGTGGTGATAGGACTGTGGCTGGAAACTATCGGCCAATCTCCATTCTCTCTCCTCTCTCCAAGGCCTTGGAAAAAGTGGTGGCCTCTCAAATCTCTGACTACCTCTCCACCTACAATGTCCTATGTCCTGAGCAGCATGGCTTCCGAGCAGGCCACAGTACCAACACAGCCCTCCTAGAGTTCTCCAACTTTCTCCACTCCTCCTTAGACACTGGTTCTCTGGCTGGTGCGGTCTTCATTGACCTCTCTAAAGCTTTCGACACTGTCTCCCACCTCCTCCTTCTTGATGCCCTTAGTCTCTCTGGTTTTGCTGCTGGGCCTATCTCCTGGTGCACCAGTTATCTGTCTGACCACTCACAGCATGTAAAAATTACTGGGACCTACTCAAACATCTGTTCCATCTTTTCCGGGGTTCCCCAGGGCTCCATTCTGGGCCCCTTACTATTCTCCCTTTACCTTAACACCCTTCCACGCTCTTGCTTGGGGAACACTCTATTGTACGCTGATGATGCAGTCATCTTTGCCTCGAGTCGTAACCCTATTGCCCTCCAGGACTCACTGCAGAAGTCCTTCGCCGAAGCCGAGGGCTGGTTCAAGGAACACAGATTGGTGATAAACCTTAAAAAAAAACAAAAACCATGTTCTTCACTCATCCTCAAAACAAGTCCTGCAACTTCAAACTCCTCATTCACTCTGGGTCCTCTTTCCCACTCGAACAAGTTTACTCCTATAAATACCTAGGGATCCATTTTGACCCCTCCCTCTCCTTCCATGGACACATCGCTGCCCTAGCCACTGCCACTAATATCCGATTGGGCATCTTACATCGGTATAAACACTGCCTCCCGGAGGCTCTTCTGACCAGATCACCTCCTCTATCCTGTCCCTAGTGGACTATGGACTGCCGGTGTATGGTGCTGCTGATCAGACCCGTACTCCATAAAATTCGCACTACTCTGAATAAGGCCTGCAGGTTAGTTCACGGGGCACCTGAGGCTAACACACACCTGTCTCACTGTACGCTAAAGCCGCTTGGTACTTGATCTTGACGAGCGCCTCAAACATCTGACCTGTACCCTTACAAAAAGACCCTCCTTGGGCTATCCTCACCAGGATTGACCACCACCATCCGCCGCTCTGTCCCACTAGTTCATACTCGGACCTCTGGGAAAACCTCTCTTGTTATCCCTAGAGCTAGAACCTCTCACGGCCAAAGAGCCTTCAGCATTAGGGCCCCCTCCTGGTTCAACACACTGCCCCCCTCCATCTCCGAAGCTCCAACTATATCGTTCTTCAAAACTTCCTTATGGAACCACCTTGTTAACACCCGAAGCTGTAATTGCCACTAGTCAAAGCCGTACTCAATACTTATGACAAAGCTTACTACTAAGCTGCTAAGGACAACATAACTCTGGTATTGTTTGCATCAATCCTACCTGTACTAGCTTGTTTGTATCTATGTCTTAAGTTACTGTTATACTGTTATACTGTGTATTTTCGTTTGTCTTACTGTGACAAGGTACCTTTGTAAATGAGCCTATGGCTCAAAGGTTTTCCAAACTGCTGTTTAAATAAATAAAATAAATAAATAAATTAGGTTAAGAGCATCGGGGTTTGACAGTACTTGTGCCTACAAAGCAGCCCAATACACGTGTTGATAGCCTTAGCAACATTGTCAATGTGCTGGGAAAATGACAAGGTGCTGTTGACCGTAATCCCCAGGTACTTAAGGTGCTAGACTTGCTCCAAGGAAGATCCTGTATCATTAGTGATAGAAAGTGAAAAAGATCTGTGCTTGTTTTGGGGGCTGGAAAACAGCGTTATCTTTGTCTTTTTGTAGTTCATTATAAGTTTGTGTTCATTGAACCATCTTTCTAGGAGCATAAAGTTGTGCTGAAGCTGGCATTCGAGAACCTCCGGGTCAGGATCACTGATACTGTAAGAACCACATCGTCAGCATACAGCCGGGTGTGACCCTGGCATGAGTAAGAGAGTTTGTTAAGGAACACACTAAAAAGCAGAGGTCCCAAAATGGACCCTTGCGGGACACCGGAGAGGACAGGTTTGTTGTCAGAGAGGACGTTGCCAATCTTCACCTATTGTGACTGGTCTTGCAGGTAGCTTTGAAACCAGGCCACAGTATCAGAGGAAAGACCAATGTCTACAAGTTGGTTAACCAAAAGGGCATGCTTAACCGTGTTGAAGGCCTTGGTTAAATCGATGAAGGCCACCCCAACTAGGTTACTATGGTCTAAGGAATTTTGAATGAAGCCCAAGAACTCTAGCAATGCAGTCGTGGTTCTATGGCCTTTTCTGAACCGGTGCTGTTGCAGGCATTGAAGCTGATATTTTTCCAGGTATTCGGTTAACTGGTCAGCCACAATACATTCCAAGGCCTTCGAGAGTGGAGGGAGAATGGAGATCAGCCTGTAGTTCCCTTGTAGGGTGCAATCCCACCCTTGTGTATAGGAGTCACTATTGCCGATTTCCAAATTTGCGGGAATTGCGAGTACCTTAGAGATAGATTAATTATATGGGTGAGGGGAGCCGGTATCTCGTCTAGCATAAGTGCGACAAATTTAAGATCCAGGGCATCACTGCTAAGTCTTGTTTTCCCCATTACTTTGAGAAAGTATTTTCTAGCTTCAGCAACCATGACGATTCTGAAGTGGAAAGGAGAGTGAGAGAGGGGTTGGTCCTTTTTCGTAGTGCAGGGATGCTTGATAAACTGACTAAAGAAATCGGGGGGAGGACACCACTTAGATCCAAGAAGGCAATATTGAAAGTGTTAGAGGGATCGAACAAGGGTTCACCATCTATGTTGAGCATGGTGGGGGCAGATTTGAGGCCCTTGGCTTCTTTTAAGCTGTTCCAAAATTTTCAGCCATCATTCCATGTCTGAGAGAGGGCTTCCTTGTAGTACTGACCCTTTGCTGTACAAATAGCTCTGGTCAGTCATTCCTGGCCTTTTTGTACCTCTGGATATCAACTAGTTTACCAGTTGCATTAGCCCATGCCAAATGTGGTCCCTAGATTTTAGAAGTTTGAAGAGGTCTGGAGAGATCCATGGATAGCCTTTGATTGTCAGTTTTTTAAAAGGAGCATGCCTGTCACACACGGCATTAAATTGGCAGATGAAATGGTCAAGGGCAGTGTCAACATTGCAGGTGGAGTGGACTGATGACCAGTCTTGTTGTTGAAGATCAGATTTTAGTAACTCAAGATACCCACGGATGAGGACCCTATTAGAAATTGTTCTAGCTGGGGGCTTGGAGAATTTATTAAACCAATGAAACAGAATAGGGGAGTGGTCACTAATAGCATCTGAAAGTACAGTGGTGTCAGATATGTGGTCAGGGCAGTTGGAAAGTACCCAGTCCAGCAGGGTGCAGGTTCCAGTCCTGTAGTTACATCTCATAGGGGACTTGACAAGTTGTGTAAGGTGCACTGCTGAGATTGCATCTTTGAAAGGGTTGGCATCTGGGGAGAGCCAATTGACATTAAAGTCGCCTAGCATTATTACTTCCAAGTTTAGGTTCAGAGCGCCTAGACAATCCAGGATTGAGTCAAGGCAAGATGACGATTGTCTAGGCAGAATATAAGCTGATAAGATAGTGAGGGTTTTATTGTGTGCACCAAGAAGCATTTTTATAGCGAGTGCTTGTATGTGTGCACCAGTTTTCGGCAGAGGCAGGATGTGACCCTGTAGGTTATCTCTGAGGTATATAGCACAACCACCACCTCTTTTGGTAAGATGGTCCTGCCGGAAGACTGTGTACCCAGGAATAGAAATGGAGGCATCAGCTATCTTTGGAGCGAGCTAAGTCTTAACAATGGAGAAAATGTCAGAGTTGTTTTGTATGATCCAAGCGTTCAAATCGTCCAGTTTAGGGAGGAGGCTGCGAATGTTGATTGATGCTATAGTAAGAGACACAATTTTCTTCTGGGGAGGAGGTGGCAGTATTTAGCGGAGGGCCAGGATTGGGATGGATATTGCTAGAGACCAGCAGCAGCAGCAGCAATAAAGCTAGTCTACGCAAGTAGTCATTCAAGAGTTTATCGCTACTTTTGTACCTCCTTCTTTTGGAGCGGTGCAGCTTACATTTCCCTTGTGTGATGAGGATCCCAGGAAGGACAAACAGGGAAGGTTCCCATCTTGGTCATTGGTCTAGCAGCCCCCAGCTATGGGGAGGTGATTTACCCCAATGGGTAAAAGTGAAGTCAGGGCTTATTGAGGAGGTAATGGGGCTATATGCATAATAACGGTGACTATCCATGATGGGCAGATCAGGATCAGGAGTTGGCTTCCTTTCTTGAGCTGTGCCAGATAAGGTTAATAGTGTGAACAGTAGGATGCCTTTACGCAATGGTGCAGAAATGAGGAACAGCATCTTTCAGTGGTGAATTGGGGTGCAATAGTCTGACTTAGTTGTGAAAGTTCAGGGGTCAGAGAGAGTAAACAATAGAGGATGCGAATACCATTTGGGGTGGAGCAGACAGTATGAACAAAGACTGCGAAAAGGAAAGCAACCAATACCTACAGTAAATAGCTCAGAGAGAGTATACAGTAGAGGAGGTGAAAACCCTTAAAGGTGGGGCAGACAGTATGAGGTAATATACAGAAATGCAACAGGCACCAATAAAAATAGGTAAGACAGTAAATAAAAATATATATATATTCTGTACAAGACAAAGCTAACAGTCACAGTGGCACATTTCTATCATTATTCTGTACAAGACAAAGATACAGTCACTGTGGCACATAGCATATCAATTCTGTACAAGACAAAGCTCACAGTCACTGTGGTACATTGCTGTCTCTATTCTGTACAAGACAGTTAACATTCACTGTGGTACATCACTATCTGTATTCTGGTGCTCATGCTTTTTACAGCTGCATAGTGGGAGCTATGCAGGACATATTGCAATTACATTGAAAAGGGACTTTGCTAGCAAGTGACTGCAAATATAGCACAGCCGTAGACAGCTATGTCCTTCCACTGGAGTGAAATTTAATCTCTCCTCGTCCTCTCCATTCAGTCCAGTGCAGTTGTTTCCTGACCCCTTCCCCACCACACTGTTTTCTTGCTAAACACAGTTTTCAGCCATTTAAGTGGCCATTTGGTAAAATCAAAGTCAGTTCAACTAGTTGAAACCCGACTCTGGACTCCAGTTTTACCAAATGGCCACTTAAACGGCTGGAAATTGTGTTTTAAAATCATGCTCCCTGTACTTGAATGGAGTGCACCCCGTGCTCTCCCTACAGGCATGTCATAAAACATCAGAATGCAGGGGCATGGCCAGCAACAGGGAAGTGGAAAGGGATCATGCTGCTAGCCCCTTGGGGACAATTTATGATCTCTTCCCTTCCTTTGAGGGTCTAACTACAGAAGTTGCTTTTACCACAGAGGAGCTTCCATGAAGGTAAGGGAGCTTTCTCTTTTGTTTAAGCCAGAACAGTTTTGATTTTGTCTGGTGTTTACAACTTATGCTGTCATATGTGCAAGAGCAACTTGTTTTTTAATTCAGCCACCATGTTAGACATTAGCCGAGATGGTCCCTTTAACGCAGTAGGAAGGCAGCTGCAGTTGAATCGAGAGAGTGAATCCTCACAGGTCAGAGACGTTGCTGCGTTATACTGGGTGGTACAGTAGTACTGGATAGTGGAAATTACACTCTACATGTTGAGGGGAACAAACTTAGAAAAAGTCTCAAGGTATCAACTTTACTGACAGCATTTTTTTCCCTGACAGATGTGGTCTCAGGAATGCACTAATTTGTTTTTGTTTAAGCCAGAAAAGTTGTGATTTTATCTGGTGTTTACAACTTATGCAGTCATATTGTGTAGCATAGGAATCAACATTTCTTCTGGGGAAGGGGGGCTTATTATTACAAACAGGCAGGAATCACTTTGATAAGCTGAAGCTACAAATCTCATGGTGGTGGGGAGACAGGGCCCCGTGCTCCGTAGCCCACCCCCCCCCAGTTATCGCCTGTTGAATACAATATTTGGGTTGCTTTCATGTCTCTCGTGTATTAAACTGATGCACTTGGCTAGTCTTGTGTCACTTGGTGAACAGGGTGCTTGTTCATTCTTGTGCGGCTCCAAAGTCTGAAAAAGTGTGTACTTTAGTCTTGGGAAACTATGACTGCAAACGTTAATCTCACATGCAATTTTCATTACTGGTACTTTCTGTTTATTTATTAGAAATTGAGTCTGTTGAAATAGTATGTTATACAAAGCATGGTGTAGAAATTGTGAGACAGATGAAAAGGAGCACACTCAAGGCTTAATGCAAAAAGATTTATTGAATATCTAATACACTCTAAAAAGGTGCTGCGTGTGTGTGCCAACAACAACACAAAAAGCATTGAAAACCTACAAGTCCAGGATGAGCCCCGTGACCCACGGCTGACCAGATTCCCCATCTTTTTGTGTTGCTCTGATACTTACGGGCCCTTTTAAAGTATCAGAGCAACACAAAACATTGGGGAATCTGGTCAGCTGCGTGTCCTGGGGCTTGTCTCAGAGTTGTGCATTTCAAGTGCTTTTATTGAAGTTGTTTGCACATACTGCACCTTTTTTGAGTGTATTAGTGCTCAATCTTTCTGCATTGAGCCTTGAGCATGCTGCCTTTTTATTTTCCCTATTTTGAGGTTTCCTTCTTACACTCAGGAAGCAGCTCCACTGACTCCTAATGCAGTAATGTAGCCCGCACCCCACCCATTTACTATAAAAATTATGAGCCCATGATATTATACAGTAGAGATAGGGGGCTCTGGAAGCATGTGACCCAATAACTAGACTGTGTCCTTCTACAAGTAAAGTTGAAGAACATGTGATCTTCTCCATTGACCACAGTGCTGTTCCTTTGTCCCCCGCCCGCACTATTTTCTTACTCTGCATTCATTTCCAGTTCACTTCTGGTTCAAGTGTGCCTGGGCATTCCTCACTGTTGAACTGAGTCTGAGTGCCAAGAATGGGTGCTATGGGCTGTGGAAGTCGACATGGGCAGTAGAGATGCAGCAAAAGTTTATTTCACCAGCGAAATTCTGGCAAAATTGCAAATTTCACCGCATGAAACATTTGGGCTGTGAAATAGTAAGCCCACTAACAAAATTATTGAACAAGTCTTTTTCAACCGGTGAAGTTCCACATGAGTGGAGACTGGCAACTGTGGTACCCCTACATAAAAAAGGGAACAACATTGTATCTCACTTTCGTCCGATTAGCCTAACATCTATCCTTTGTAAAACTGCAGAGACCCTCTTAAAAGCTAAACTAGGAGAAAACTTACAAAATATCAATTTTATCAACAGCAAACAACACGGGTCCAGGCACAACAGAGCATGTATTACAAATCAGCTATGCTTTTATGACAAAGTTAATAAATGCTTGTGCGAAAACAAACCAGTGGACATGTTTTATTTTGATTTCCAAAAAGCCTTTAATAAAGTGGCTCACTCAAATTTAATAAAAAATCTGTACTCAATTGAAGTTGACCATCATTTAATCAAATGGATTAGTAGCTGGCTTACTGACAGGAAGCGATGTGTCAGAATTAGAGGACGTTGCTCTGACTGGCACAAGAGTTTGGTATCTTTATTGATAATTGTCTAAATTTTAAAGTTCATCGTACTAAAACAATACAAAAATCAAACTACATGATAAGGAACATTAAAATAGTTTCGTTACTCGATCAGTTGTATGTTGCCCCTTTATAGGTCCTATATAAGACCACATTTGGACTATGGATCTTCTATGGAGTCCGTATCATAAAGGGGAGATAGACAGGGTGGAGCGTGTCCAGTGCAAATTTACAAAACTTGCATCAGGTCTCAGAGACATGGATTATGAGAATAGATTATGCAAGTTGGGCCTGTATACCCTGGAAAATAGAGGAATTAGGGGTGATTTATTAAACATGTATAAGTTCATGAATGATACAGAATTCAAGTCAGAGTTAGGAATTGTATTACACGACAAACCAAATTACCTAAGGGGACATAAACTCCAAATTAGATTAAATACTGTAGTTAATAATGAAAGATTCAATTTTTTCATACATCGTACAGGTAGGATTTGGAACCAACTACCAAGTGAAGTGGTCTATAGTAATAATTTGGCCATCTTCAGAAAAAGACTCAATTCAGTACTGCTAATAAGAAACAAACCAAGGATGGGGCCTGACTGTTCCTGCTGATACAGGTGGATGGTTTAAATGGGCATATAGCCTCCTTTCGTCCAGACTACCCAGTATGAAACCCAGTATTCCGCAAAATATTTCACAGGTGCAAAATACAAAATTTCACCAGCAAAATGCGGAACTTCACCAGCGAAATGCAGACTTTCGCCCACGAGCAGTGAAATTCCACATTTAGTGGGCAGAATTTGGCATTTCGTCAATGAAATTCTGCATTTTGCCAGCAGAATTTCGCATTTCACACCCGTGAAATATTTCTCGAAATGCGTGAATTTCGCACAACACTAGTGGGCAGAGAGGTACTGATTGTGGAGTGGGCGAGCACAGTGTGTGACCTCACTGTCATTCACGCTCGTCAGTGACAGATACAGGTGCTGCAAGCTGCTGAAGCTGTGCCATGTGAGCTGCTGAGTGGCAAGACCCCATTGCTGCAGCAGCTTACAGGGTGACTGGGAGAGGGGAATCTTACTTGGCTGAGACATATGTCTGTCAGCTGGGTCATGGAGCAACAACTAGCGAGCACTGTCCTGCTGCAGTGATACTGTTTCAGCAGGCAGGGAGGTGGACTTTGAGGAGAAGGATGAACTGGGTCTGTTTCTGCGAACGCAGTTGAAGTGAAAGTGCTAGGCAGCACTTTCTAATCCCAGCCCATATGGAGCTCAGGCTGTGACCTGCTCTGTGTGGGCAGGAGATTGGGAGAGGGCAGGAGCTCCTCAGAAGGTTGAGGAGGCCAGTGTAGTATCACCTCCCTCCACCTACCTGACCTGTTGCTCCGGTGGCAAATGTAATTACTCCCTGAGCATGGAGCAAATATTGTTTCTGTCTGGAGTGTGTTTGGGCAGGCAAGCAGAGCAGCTTTTGTTACAGATGTAATTTGGTCATGGTCCTTTAGGAGAAATTCTGGTCTGATAATAGTAAACCTACCAAAAACTATTAAAACACTGTAAGAATATTTCTGTGGGTATCCCCAGTGGTTCAATGATACACTGGTGTGCTATCAAGTGGGCAAATGACATTTAGGAGCAGACAGGGGTTAGTAATGCCAGAATAAGCAGACTGGGGAAGGGCTGCCCAAAGCAATGTGTCACAGCCTGGGGAAGGGGGTCTTTCCACTGCCATAGCAACTCACTGTGGAGGGCTTGAGAGCTTGCTTGCTTGCAGGGTGTATGGCTTTGTGTGTGAGCGCACTATGGGTCAGTGCACAGCATCGAGGGAAGTGGGTTGCTGAAGGGGAAAGGTAAGGGGAAAAAAGGGCAGCTGCCAAAATGATGGCATTGACATACTTCGCCCCTCAAGGGTAATTACATTTGCCACTGAGTGGTGGCTCAGGTAGGTGGAGGGAGGTGATCCTATACTGGCCTTCTTCACCTTCCAACAAGCTCCTGTCCCCTCATCTCCAACCTGCACAGAGCAAGCCACAGCCAGAGCTCCGTACCAGCTGGGACTAGAAAGCAGCTCCTACCACTTTCACTACTAGCACATTTGCTCATGGTAGCTGCAGAAACAGCTCCAGTTCATCCTTCTTCTCACAGTCCACCTCCTTGCCTACCGAAACAATACCGAAAGCTCGTGACGCATTGGGTCAAATGGACAATCAGGACAGTAATGATTTTGGCAAACTTAAAGCTGCATTGCTAAAAAAGTATGACTTGACAGCTGAAGCACACAGAGTTAAGTTCCATAAGCTCTGAGGAAGCCCTGACATGAACTATGAGGAACTAGCCACAAAACAACGTCAGTTTTTGAAACGTTGGTGGGAGGGGGTCAAACCAGACTCTGTAGAGAAAATTGAGGATGTGGTACTTTTGGAGCAATTCTTTTGGGCTTTCCCAGAAGAGCTGAAAATCTGGCTAGAAGACTGATATCCAAAAACAGTGCAGGAGGCTGCCGTGCTGTCGGACCGCTATGCCAGGAGCAGGCCTGCTCTGAAAGGGAGTGGGGCAGGTGTGGCAGTGCAGAAAGGGAAAAGCGCACCTTCAGGGCAGCTAAAACCCTCACTGCCTCCCCAGAAAGCAGGCAGTCCCAGGTAAGAAAGAAAGGATTTGCCTGATAAAAGAAATGATGATTGTTGGTTTTGCAAACAACCTGGGCATATTGCAAGACAGTGTCCTAAAAAAGCAGAGTGCACAAAGTGGTGCTGGGAAAGAGGTTTTTTTTTGTGTATCCCTGAAAGCATGCCAGTAAACATGAGGGATCACATACACCCAGTTACTGTGAATGGGGTGCAGACCCATGGTTTATGGGAAACGGGGGCATCCCTTACTTTGGTAAAAGGGGATTTGGTTGAGCCTGAACAGCTAATACCTAATCAGTTTGTTACAGTATGGGGATTCACTGGGGAGAAGAAAACTCTGCCACTTGCTAGTGTTCTCCTGGACTGGGGTGAGACAGGAGAGATTGTTCAAAAAGTTGCAGTGGCAGAAAATCTGGCCCTGGATGTGATAATAGGGAACAATCTCCAGAAGGGGATGGTGTGTGCAGTTACCCGCAGTCAGGCGGCAAAGGTAGACTGTAGTTCCCTGGACCCCATAGAAGCCCCTGTGGAAAACACTGGGAGGCTGGTTCCCCAGCCTGTGTCTCCTGATATGGAGAATAGTGAAAGGGGGGTAGAAATTCCCCAGGTAGCAGTTAACCAAACAACTACAGATTGTTACTCTGAGGAGGGAGGGGTAACCAGTGGTCAGAGGGCTAGGGATGGCAGTGACCCTGAATTCCCTGATGCTAGAGCTAGGGACCCTAGTTTAGAAACTGAAAGGGACATGTCCCATGCCTTGGGAACGTGCAAAGATTTTGCAGCTGCACAGAAAAATGACCCTAGTTTGGAGAGGCTGAGGGCTTGGGCAGAATGTGATGGGACACCAGGAGGTGACGGGTGACATGGAGTGTTTTGGGATAATGGACTGCTGTATATGCAGGACGCAAGGACAGAGGGAGGAGTGATGGGCAGGCAGCTTGTCATTCCCCAGGGGTACCATGAGCAGTTGCTCAAGATTGCTTATGATATCCCCATGTCTAGATATCTGGGAATCATGCACACTATGCAGCAATTGGCCCAGAATTTCTATTGGCCCAACTTCACCCAACAGGTGAAGGAATATTGCAGATCTTGTCACCAGTGCCAAGAAATAGAGAAGGTGGGTAGTAAAACCCAAGCCACCCTAATTCCCTTGCCCATAGTGGAGGAGCCATTCCAGAGGGTAGGATTGGATATTGTGGGGCCTTTGAATACCTCCAGCTCTACCTGGAAGAGGTTTATCCTAACAGTGGTGGATTATGCCACCCGGTACCCAGAGGCAGTCACCCTATCCTCACTGAGGACAGACAAAGTGGCAGATGCCTTGCTAGGAATTTTCTCCTGTGTCAGATTCCCACAGGAGGTTATCACCGATTGAGGGGGTTCCTTCATGTTGGACGTGATGAAGTGTTTGTGGGAGAAGTGTGGGGTGGTGTAGAGACACATGACACCTTATTCCGCGCAAGCCAATGGGCTTGTGGAAAGGTTTAATGGTACCCTAAAATCAATGCTCCAGGCATTGCGGAACAGCATGGGAGGGACTGGGAGAAATACCTTCCCCACCTGCTGCTTGCATACAGGGAGGTGCCCCAAGAGTCGACAGGGTTCAAGCTCTTATATGGATGCAGGGTGTGTGGGCCCCTAGACTTGGTCTGGGAGGAATGGGAAGGCAAGCACACCACCCAAGTAACTCCCATAGTGGATTATGTCCATAAGTTTAGGGAAAAGCTGAAGGAACTTATGGGAATAGCCCAGAACAACCTGGTAGCCACTCAGCAGAAGCAAAAGGTATGGTACAACCGCAGAGTCAGAGCTCACTCATACACTGTGGGTCAGGAGGTCATGGTCCTAATCTCAGTCCGGAAAGATAAGCTGCAGGCTGAGTGGGCTGGACCATACAAAGTAGTCAGACAAGTGAATGATGTAAATTACATTGTAGAACTGCCTGACAGGAGACATACCCATAGGATGTACTATGTCAACATGATGAAGCCATATGCAAATAGGGCTGACATGGTCTTTGCAGTGTGCGGTCCTGGGAAGGGGACAGATGAGGAAGACTCCCTTTTGGACTTGCTGGAAGAAAGCAACTGGGAGTCCTCTGTGGAGGCAATCAAAATGTCACTCCAGTTGACCCCAGAACAGATCCAGGAAGTAAGGAAAGTTTTAGCCAGCTTTGCCCTATTGTTTAATGCCAAGCCTGGACTAACCCCCTTAGCGACATACGATGTAGTGACGGGGACACAAGTGCCCATATGGCAGACAGCACATCGGGTGTCTGAGGCCGTCCAAAAGGACATTTGAAGGGAGGTGGAGGAAATGCTGGATTTAGGGTAATCCAGAAATCCAACAGCCCCTGGGCCTGGGCCTCGCCCGTAGTCCTCATTCCCAAGCTGGATGGCTCTACTTATTTTTGTGTGGACTATTGTGGACTCAACGCATTCATGAAGTCTGACACTCACCCAATGCCATGGACGGATGAATTATTGGACAAGTTGGGAGGGGTGACATACCTTACCACTATCGACCTGATGAAAGGGTATTGGCAGGTGGAGTAACTACCAGAGCTAGGGAGAGGTTGGCCTTCATTACTCTGATAGGGTTATTTGAGTTCAAGGTAATGCCTTCCGGAATGAAGAACCCCTCTGCCACCTTCCAAAGGTTGGTGAACCAGGTGTTACCTGGTACTGAAGAGTACGCCATGGCGTACCTGGACGATATTGCCATCTTCAGTGCCAGCTGGAAGGAACACCTGTCCCACCTTAAGGAAGTGTTGGGCAGGATTCAGAGGGCCGGGCTCACTGTGAAAGCTGGAAAGTGCCAGGTGGCCATGACTGAGGTGGCATACCTAAGGCATGTAGTAGGGCGGGGACAGCTCTGTCCTAATCAAGCAAAAATTGAGGCAATAGAGGCATGGCCCAGACCTGAAACACAGAAGCAGGTTTAGAGTTTTCTAGGGACCGCATGGTACTATTGAAAATTTGTATGAAACTACGGTGCCTTGGCAGCTCCCTTATCTGGCCTGCTAAAGAAAAGAATGCCTAAAAAGGTAAACTGTGAGCCAGCCTGTGAACGAGCCTTTACATGGCTAAAGGAGCCACAGTGCGGTGCTCCTGTGTTAGCTATTCCAGACTACAGTAAACCATTTGTAGTCCAGACAGATGACTCTGATGTGGGTATTGGGGCAGTACTTAGCCAGACTTCTAACCAAGGGAAAGATCACTCAACAGTGTACATCAGTAAGAAAGTACTTCCCAGGGAACTGGCTTATTCTACAGTGGAGAAGGAGTGTCTTGCATTGGTGTGGGCACTGAAGAAATTAGAGCCATATCTATACAGACGGCACTTTGAGATACAGACAGATCATAATCCCCTGGTTTGGCTGGCACAAATGGGTAAGACAAATGGTAGGCTTCTAAGATGGAGCCTTGCCTTACAGGGATACAATATGACTGTCACCCACAGGGCCGGATCGGCAAACGCAAACACTGATGGTCTATCCCGACATGGCAGTAAACTGAATTTGGGGAACTCATCCCATGCCTAGGAATAGATTCCTCCAAGTTCAGTCTAGGAGGGATGAGTGTAATGGAATAGACATCTGCTAGTTATGTGTATATCATAGGTATCATAGGTAAGATCAAGCTTTGTAGACTTACGCCCTTAATGCTTGCCAGATGGATTTATTTATATTACCCAAACTTGATTTCATCACTCATTGCATTGTCCAGTCTAGTTTTAAAGACATCAATATTTTTACTGGCTATTACATCCTCGGGAAGGTAGTTCCATAAAGTAATAACCCTTTGGCTGTACCAATGCTTCCTAGATAGTGTATTCCATTTGTTGGAGTGCAAATGCAAGGAATGTCTTCTACCACTAGCTCTAACTTGGTTAAACTTTATACCAAGTTCTGACATGTAGTTATCTTGTCCTAGTACCCTGTACAACATACACATGTCCCCTCTTATTCTCTTGTATTACAGTGAGTACAAATTGAGTATTTTCAATCTTTGAGCATAAGGTACCTGTTTTAAGCCAGTTACAAGTCTAGTAAAGCGGTGTTGGACTGCTTCGACCTTGTTTATGTCTTCTCTTTTAAAACAAGACCATATTTGCATACAGTATTCCAACTGTGGCTTAACCAGTGCTATATAAAGTGGAAGTAATACCTCCTTAGTCCTACTAGAAATGTGTTTAGTAACACAATTTAGCATCTGATTTGCCTTTCTTACCTGATTTCTACAATGCATATTAAATTTGAGATCATTACTTATAGTCACCCCCAAATCCCTTTCGCTTGTGGTTACAGTAAGTATTTTATTGTTAAGGGTGTAGTCGCATTGTCTATTTTTGGTTCCCAAATGCATAACTTTACATTTATTAATGTTAAGTTCCAATCTACTATGTGTCGTCCAGGCATAGACATGGTACAGGGCTTCCTGTAAGGTTGTACTACTTTCAAGGGTATTAACCACTGTTCCCAGTCGACAATCATCTGCAAATTTGGACAACCACATGTTTGGTAAATCTACTTTCAATGAAAAAATGTACATATTAACCAGGATCGGCTCCAACACCGACCCCCTGAGGAACGCCGCTTGTAGCTCCAGCCCAATCAGAAAAAAATCCATTTACTACTACCTTCTGCCGTCTCCCTGTCAACCAATTTACAATCCAATTTGTAATATTGGAACATAATTTAAGATTTCTTAATGAGTTAGCTAATTCTAAGTGAGGTAGCTTATCGAAAGCTTTTGCAAAGTCCAAGAATATTATATAAACTGGGTTTTTGTTGTCAAGCTCTTTATTTACTTTTTCATAAAAGCCTAGTAGATTAGTCAAACACGATCTATTCTTGTTGAACCCGTGCTGGTATGTGTTTATTGCCCCTATAGTTGATAAATGTTCTTGAATGTAGTCCTTAATAATCCCTTCCAAGATTTTACCCAATAGGGAAGTCAGACTTATTGGTCTAAAGTTTTCAGGTTTTGATGTAGGTCCCCGTTTATGAAGTGGTACAACTACTGCTACCTTCCAACTAAGTGGGATATCACTAGACTCTAGGGAGTGTTGGAATAGGTTTGTTAATGGTTTATGAATGTAGTCTGCAAGTTCTTTCAAAACTCTAGGGTGGAGATCATCGGGGCCTGGAGATTTATTAATATCCATTGATTTTAGCCTTTTAAGGACTTCTAGTTGATTAGTCTTTACTGTCCCAGGTATGGATAGTTGCACATCCTTCAACATAGTAAGATCAGATTTATTGAATACTGAGGAAAAATATTTATTCTGGATATCAGCTGTTTCCTTGTTATTGGTAGGTTCTCCCATATTTCTAGCAAATGGTCCCACTACATTTGAATTTCTCCTTATACTATTGATATGGGAGGAAAAAGGTTTTTTATTGTCTTTAACTTTTGTTGCCATAAATATTTCCTGGTCAGATTTAGCATGTTTTATTTTAAATTTGATTTTTTTTGTCAATACTCAGTAAGCTGATAATAGATGCTGGTTGCCTTTTTTAATATTTTTAAACAGTCTACTTTTTTTGTTTATGCATTTCTTTATAGAGGATTTCATCCAACTCAGTAGTATTCTTTTTGCAGTATACTTTTTGTAGTATACTTTTTTGAGGTAGGTATTTAGTCCTGAATCACGTTTTAATCTTTGAGGTCAATAAATCCCATTTCCACTCAACAGATCTATTAGCAAAGTCTTTTTCCTAATCCCATTTTGCTATTTTTTCTTTTAGGGAAGTAAAGTTTGCCTTTTTAATATTATGTTTTTCTGTAACTCCCATTCCTGGTTGTCCTGATTGTTGTAACATCCTAAAGTATACACAAAGATGATCACTATTTCCCAGGGGCATTGAAGTCTGAACATCAGTGATACCATTGTCCATGTTAGTTAGTATGATAATATGTTATCATTCCTGGTTGGACATAATACCATTTGTTCAAGCCCTATTTGTGCAAATGTATCCAGGTATGTTTGTTTGATTTTACTAATCCCATTTTGTGTTATCCAGTTTATGCAGGGCAAATTAAAGTCTCCCATAATGATTATGTTGTCAGATGGGTTAAGATTACTAATGTGCTCCATGAACATATTATCACTTTCTAATAATGTAGAGGGAGGTCTATATACTAAGCCCAATTTTATTGTGGCACTGTTCCGAGGATATATTTTAATCCATATTACTTCAATGCCTTCCACATCTTCAGTCATCTCCTCGCATTCTATGGTGTCATGTATATAGATGGCCACACCCCCACATTTTCTAAACTTCCTATTTTTAACAAAGGTTTTATAGCCCGGTATATCTTTGTCCCATTGTCACTATCAGCACCCCATGTTTCTGTGACTAGAGCCAGATGAATGTCTTGGTCATACAGCCTAAGTTTAAATTCATCTAATTTATTGGCCAGACTTCTGGCATTAGTCAATAAACCATTCCATACTGGATATGATGGAGCTTTTTTACTAGGATGGGAAACTATAATTTTGATATATATACATTTCTTTGAATTTCTGCTTATGAGAAATGGCAAGGTTAACATGCCCATGGGGAATACTAGCTTTTAAAGGGCCTGACCTTTTGACCCCAAAGCAGTTGCTTGCTGGGGCTAAATAGCTAGAGTTTCCTTTTCTGTGTTAACACTTATCTGCTAAACGTCCTGAAAACTGTTATTAAAAAACAGGTTATAACAAGCCACTGCTTTGAACCTAGGAAACTGGTCATAAAATATTGCATTTTACGACATCTGGAGGGAAGCCAGTTCTGATAGATACCTGTGAAAATTCACACAACTAAGAGAAGTGTTTTTCAGGATGTTTTTCTGAAACATCAAAGGGGAATGCTGTCGTAACTTATGCTTTGATGAAGAGAGACTGTGTATAATTTGATATTGCTATCTTTGCAGATTTCAAGCAAGCAATAAGATGAAACCATTTCGATTATACTTGGTCATGTTACAAATCAATTATAGGGCTAAAAAGTGACCTTGTGCTGTGACATCACAAGAAGGTTGGGACTTTAACGTTGATTACTGCCAAGCTGGGTGAAAGGACTGTGGCTTACTCTTGTTCCAAACTTTGAACGACCTGACACATTTGTGTTCTGCACTTAAGAGGCACTCTTGTCAAGATAGGTAACACACAATTGAAAACTGAGTTAGAATGAATAATTCAGTTACAAGGCATTTTGTTTTGTAATTTTTATTTATTTCTGACTGTAAACATTAATGTATATATGTTCTGTGTTTTGTATTTATTTACTATTTTGAATTTTAGTAAACTTTTTGGTTTCCTTAATCCTGTCTGAGACATTTTCTCATTTTGAGTGTGAATGTTGGAACAGTATTGATAATTCTGACATAACTGTTAAAGTTCTTATTGTGTCACCATATGCAGCCATGCTAAGAAGGGTCTGTGCAAAGATCCAGCAAGGCAATACCTGAGTCTCAATTGAGTCAGAAGAGGGATTATGAACCAGGTTGGTTGTGTGTCAGCTGAGATCAAGAATTGCACTGCTTTCCCCGAAGAGGGTGTGATATATGGACCTGTTACCTGGGCATACTAGCTAAAAAGGGTTCATATTTGACCCCAGGACAAAAGACTAGTAGTTGCTTGGACCCAAAACAAACAGAAGGGTGTCCCTGTTTGTCTCCTGTTCACATATTGCAGTTTGAGGCTGGGAACTGTGGGAGCAGAGGGCCTGACCCCAGGAGTGCATTTATGACACACACCCCTGCTCAGAACCATGTGCAGGGGATCCAGTGCAACTATACAAGTTGCCGTGGGCAGGGTTGGGGAGTGGACATGCCTGCTGAGGGCTGGTGAAGCATGACATAAGCAATGTTGTTTGCGCTTAGCCGGGTCACTGACAGGGGGCTTACTGTTATGCTAGAGTGCTGCTGTAATGGCTGCACAACCCCTCGACTTACTGACACAGGGCACAATGGTGCCCCACAGCCATGGGCCAAGCCCCACTTAATGCCACAGAGGGCCTGGGGGGTAGTGGCAGGCTGTAGGGCACTGACTTTAAAAGCAGTTACTTTTTGTACTAGTTGTTGGGGAAATAGCAGGCTGTATGAGGGACACCATATCCCATGATTCCCTGCTCCTCTGAGCAGGAGATCCACTGTGGGACCCAGTCAGGGCTTCCAAATGGAAGCCCCGGTCCAGGCCATGTCCAGTCCCTCCCCCTAGTTGGCCATACCCCTAACATGGAGCAAATTGGCTGCACTAAGGCAGCCCAGGGCCCACCTAGATGGACATGTATACCAGACCCATGCATGCTGAGGGGTTCAGATATGCAGTCTGCAATTGTGCCTATTGGTTTGTGCCCCTACTGGCACATACCATACATATTTGTGAATATGGCACAGTATCTGTAAATCAGTGAATTTTGCATTACCCTCACATGCTGTTAATCAGAGCTCAGACTAGGGTATCCTAATTTGGTTACCAATATTTCATGGTCTCTCTGAACTGTCTGTGTGGGATGTAATCTTGTATTGCATTATTTTTATATGTTGAAAAAAATTATATTGACTTAATGGACTGTATCTCTCTAGAAGACAAAACTTGATCTTCTGGATTTTGTTTAAATAATTCTCAGATACTTCTCTTTCATAAATGTTAATGTATGTGCCTATTTTTTTTTTAAATCTAATAAATAAAAAGTTATTAAAAAACTGGGACAGTTCAGTTTGTTTATTGATGCCTGGCAAAAATCTCAAACCTAAGATAAAAATATAGGGCAGGAAATGAGGGGGAGGAATACAAATAACAGTGGTGGGTACAAAGAGGGCAATCGAGAGTAAAGTGACAGAATGAATGGATGGAGAGGTCCAGTCTGGTCAGGTGGATTTGGAGGCAGTGCTGTAAACCACATACTTCACTGTAGTTAAATGGCAAGAGGATCATTTTCACAGTAATCTAATGCAAACAGCTTGTGGAATACAAGTCTTATTCTGAGAGTGCTAAGAAGTGGGAGTAGTTTTTTTATGTGACTAGCAACTATGTGGTAGGAAAAGACAAGGTGACAGTCCAGACAGAACCCAACATTTTTAAAAGAAAGTGGCAATGATAACTCCTAACACCCACTCCGTAGCAAAGCTGAAAAATCAAAAGTGGGAGGATACGTAGAAAGCATTTCTCCCACAATAACAGGAAACTGTGATGAGGCAACTACTAGATAGACAGGCACTGTAAACAGACAGAAATAGATAGCTAGCTAGAGAGATAGATAGCTAGATAGATAGATACAGACAGACATCTAGACAGATAGATAGATACTGTAGAAACATAGTGACAGTAGAAAAAGACCAAAGGTCCATCTTGTCTGCCCAAAATTCCTTATCTGCCCTGGGATCTATTGTCCATAAAGGGTTTTATCCCTCCTGGTCCACCCTCCTACTCCCCTCCCTACTGCTACCAACCTGAGCAACCAGCAGACCCTTCACTCTGTCCCAGACATGCTTGAAACCATTTGTGGTCTTTTACCCACTGCCTCCTCTAGCAGACTGTTCTACGGCTGCACCAATCTTTCTGTAAAACAGAAGTTCCTCACATCTCTCTTAAACGTCCCCTTCGCCTTGCCTGCTTCCACTTGTGACCTTGGGTTCTTGACTCTATACTCCTGTTAAATAGTTCACCGCAGTTTACCTTGCTTATTCCCTTCAGGAACTTGAAGGTCTCTATCATGCCACCTCCTCTGTCATCTGGTCTCCAGCGAGTACACATTCAGCGATTTGAGACGATCTTCGTAAGATCTGCCCTGTAAGTCCCAAATCATCTTCATCATCCTGATTTAATTTATTTATTTATTTGTTTGAAAATTGGTAACCAGGAGAGGTGCACTGAGCTGAGGCTCATTTCCAGGTGTGACCCAGGGGAGTGGAACAGGAGAAGCGCTGTACAATACATGAAACAAGTCAATAGATTAAACGTTTGGCAATTACACCAACACAAAAATGAGTAGGTACAAAAATAAAACTAGGCCTTCTGGGCCATTTGTTCTTTCCCCCTGGTGATTTAGTTTCAACTCTACTTGTACGTGCTCTGACATAGGCCTCTTGGCTGTTCTTCTCCTCCCCTAGTTTACTAGTCTTTGTTCGTCTCTTTGTCTCCTAACTTCACTGTATAAGCCTTTTCATTAATGGCATACATTGTACAGTGCTGCATGTTTGCAACTATTTTCTAAACCCGACTGCATTGTTGATTTGTTTGAATTTGCCACCTCCTGTAATTGTTCTTTGTTAATTCTGACTTGGGAACCTATGTAAAGAGCTTTTTGCTCAAAGGTGTCATCGGAGATACAGACAATTAAGGTGCAGTCACAGCACAGAATGAGGTGCCATATTCAAATGCAAGGGAAAACAACAATCCACGATGTGCAGTTATTAGCTGGCACAGGTGAGAGACCAGAAAACATGCTTAGGCCTAACCCTGTGCAGACAGGAGAACAGTGGTGGTGAGGACATGCAGGCAGAGGAGACATAGCTGGAGACCTAGTCGAGGATGGCTGAGGGAAGGCCAGGGGAAATTAGGAGGAAGGGGTAACAGGAGCAGATGAGGTGTGGATGGAGTTTCAGCTGATGCTTGAGGGAACCAAAAGAGGAGGAGGCGAGGTGGAGGAAGGATGGAAGTTTGTTCCAGAGTAAGGGAAATCGATTGGAGAAGGCAGACTGCCTAGCAGAGAGGTGAGGAGTGAAAAAATTGCAGTGATCCTTGGAACGGAGGGAGCAGGAGGCAGGGGGTAGTTGGGAGACAGAGAGAGAGAGAGAGAAAGGAGAGGTATGAGGGAAGGGAACCAAACCAGTATTTGGACATGAAGGAAGTACAGTGAGCCTGACAACATGAGGGCAAAGGGAGAGTGAAAGGGAGGAGCAGTGGTGAGTATGGGGGGGGGAGGACTTTGTGGCAAAGCGGCAGAATGAGCTGCAGAGGGTGTCCAGTCTGGTAAGGAAAGTGGGGGGGGGTGCCATAGACCGCATCTGCATAGTCAAAAAGAGCACCATTCTGGTGAAAATCTCCTTGCAGACCTGCAGAGGTAAGCAATCTTTGTTAAAGTACAGGGCACCAAGCTTGGGACAGACTTTAGCAAGAAATAACAAGCAAAATACAATAAAGGGAACTATATTCAAGGCCACTGATTATGTTTTTCACCTAAAAATAAAATGGTAAACTCCCAGGACTTGGACTGGCTGCACAAGGGTAAAAACAAAAAAATTCACGGAATTTGGCTTTTTTTTAATTTATGTTTATTAATTTCTGTTGAACATAGATCTAATAATCCATTTCCATTCAGGGTATTAAAACTGCCCCGTATGATGTAGCATTGTACTATGGGTGTAATTAATACACACATAGTAAAACCCATGTATTCTTGTACAGAAGGAGCAAGAGGCTATCAACAGTAAAATTCCAATAACTTGCCAGTCTCTTCGATGGATTTAGGTATGCCCTTAGGGAGAACAATCAGGATGGGAAGACAAATGTAATCTATGCAGATTGGTATTTAAACCTTGTTATGAAATAGGTTTTCAAAACCAGAATAAAAACCTTTACTGGAGTTCTTTCCTTCACATTTTACCACATTCTGAACAGAAAGCGAATGGTTCAAACTATTAGCAAAAACAAACAGTATGTTGTTTTAGATTAGAAATCTTTTAGCCATACTTGGAAGGGAAAAAAGCCTTTTGCCACCTCAGCATAATTACCTTGGGCTTCTAGAAAGCTGTAGCAGACTGGGAGATGTAAGGGAGAGAGAAAAATGGTGGTTGCTTCTTCTGCAGCCATGTGGCCACCAAAACCAAAGGAGTTAACCATACTGTAAAGCACAACTCCCCTCTCCGATTCTCAGTCCCACATTAAAAAATTTATACATTTTCACCCCTCCCCCCATTAATACAAGGCGGTATGAGCAAACAGCTTTAACTAGAGTCCAGCAGGCATATAAATTAAGTTCTCACGAAAGTCAGTCTTTGCCCAAGTGGACCCACATTATAATAAAGACACCGCACATTATATTGGTAATAAAAGGACACAGTTTTACTTAACTTCAACATTGGGTTTACACACATCAAATCATTTTAAAATATATACATACACTGGTATACATTTCTAAATATATACATTTATATTAATCCAAAGACCCCTGGAGCAGCAAATTCATGCGTCATGGCATTCCTCTAAATAATTCAGCGTCTATCCAATCGAGGGAACTCTGGCCCTTAAGTCAGGCAGACTTGCCCAGACCATGCCTCTTCCTCAGACAGCACCCCTCCCCCCATTTTTCTGGATTCGGGGAATATCCATGACCCTTTTATGAGGCTGGTGCCTGCCCAGGGCCACCCTTCCCACCCACAGGTCATGCCCTCCCTTGCGTTCCATTGCACGTTTAATCTTGGATGACTGCCTCCCATTCCCTGCAATGTACCCACTCCTAGGTCGCGCCTCCAAGCCATGTGTCACCCAATGCAAAACAGGTTAACTGCGCACTTCATTATCTAATCCGTCCATGAATTTACCGTCACTTAACGTGTTTACCATGTTTCTCCACTAAAGCCCCAGGGGTCTTGCTTATCTTTTAGTTTCTTATCACAACAGCCTAGCATTGTTGAATTAAACATGTCATTACTGATCCCTGACAGGTGTACCCCATCTATGTTGTAGAGCGCACCATACGCCTTAGTGATCAGAAGGTGTCTGATGACTTCAATTCTACATGAGATGGTAAACTGGAACACCTTCCGGTTACCCTCCCTGCGTGCTTTTTCTATGGCCCTATGGTTACGTGTTTCTCTCAACTGTTGTTATGGGATGATCTGCGACTAAGACATTCGAGTTTCCGGGAGTAGAATCTTCAGATGGGTCAAGCTCTTCCTGATCTCTGAGATTAGCTTTGGGGACCAGGGGCCACTAAGTCATTCCCTCCAAGGTGTAGCACTAGAGCCAGTGGTGGTTGTCTTTGGAGCCCCAACCTGTGTACTGCTCTGATCATTCAGCCCCAACTCATGCCCCCCTTTCACACCCAATGATTTATGACCCGCTGTTCTGATACCTCTTATCTACGTGCTGTATGAGCAAGTTGCTGCTCTGCTGTGCACCTCACAAATGTAGGAATGCCCAACAATCCATATCTCTGGGGCCGCTCCACTCTTAGCTGGAATATAAACAGAATAGTGTCAGTTGCATGCATAATAAAAGTCATCTTATCCTTAAC
Organism: Neoceratodus forsteri; assembly: GCA_016271365.2. NCBI lineage: Eukaryota > Metazoa > Chordata > Ceratodontiformes > Ceratodontidae > Neoceratodus > Neoceratodus forsteri. Next base: position 483,775,339 of record CM028138.1, on the reverse strand, counting down.
CAAGCTGTAAGGTGTGCCCAACTGAATATTGCTTTTTGCGCTTGCCTATGTGCCCTTCTGGAGCCTTACATAGCTCTTGAAGGCATTGGACGCTCATCTGCCCACCTTTTTTATCTGCTTCTCCTTCATTCCTAGCCTTGCTGCCTTAGTGGCCACCCCAGTTCTGAAGGAGTGTGTACTGTAAGCCCTTGTGTCTTTGCCTGCAAACCATAGACCTTTCTGCAAGACAGCTTTGAACTGATGCCTGGTGACTGCTTTTCCATCCCTGTGTACGAATAGGTGCCCCTCCGCTTTGGGTCTGTTATGTAATCCTGCAGCAAGGACCGTGGGCCTGGCTTCCCAGCCCCAGCCTTGTGCAGTATTATGGTTGCTGGGGGGAGGCCACACTGATTCATCTTGGACCTCCACAGCTGGAGCCAGACTACATCCTGTGACCATGTGACGTCACTGAATTGGAGGTTAACCTCCTGTTCAGCAACATTAGATTCGGGCACCAGCTCCAACACCCTGAAAGCCCCAAAGAAGGCACATGAGAAAAGGGCCCTGAACAGTTTAGTCTCATATCGAGAACTGCATGCCATACCCAGTTCCTTATGTATTCCGACAGTTCCACGAGACCAATGAGCTTTCTGCTGTCCTGCTTCCTTCCTCTAGATTGGGTTCACCCTTCCAACATCTTTCTTGTTGCAAAGGTGTTGGTTGGCTCAGGGAAGCCTTGCACCTTCCGCATAAAAGCTGTCCCAGACAAATGTGACTGGATTGCTGATGACGCCCTGTTCAACTGGACTAAGTTAAGGACACAGTCTTGCACCTGCTTTTGTGCCTCGTGAAGGGGTTAGCTTACTTCTTGCCTGCAGAAGTCAACAAAGGCTGCAAAACTACCTGTGTATTTCTTCCATGTTGAGGGGACAACAGCGAGCTGAACCAGTTGTAGCATTCTTGTTTCCCAGCTGCCATACCACTTCCGGTATCCGTGTTGCTGATGCGTCTGTGTGTGGTGCCAGCTGTCTGAATCGGTTGACCTGCAATCAAGAAAAGGCTTCAACGATCACATTTGTCTTGCCAGGCAAGTGTTGCACTCTGAACATGATGTTCTGCATGAGACTGCATAGGACTAACACCTGCAGCACCCTCATCACCTCTTTGGACCTGGAAGTCTGCGAGTTGATTATGTCAACTACAGCTTTGTTGTTTGTGTAAAACAGCACAGCCTGGTCTTTCAGCTTATGTTCCCACACCCTCACTGCCACCATGATAGGGAACAATTCCAATAATGTGATATTTTTTGTAAGCCCCTGGTCCACCCACTTCTGCGACTACTGGCCAGCAAACTATGCACCCTGAAAAAAGGCACCAAACCCTAACCCGCCTGAAGCACCAGTTACCATGTCAAGTCCATGGTGCCACCATGGCTTGTCCTACCACATAGTTATCCAGTTATAATCCTGCAGAAACACTTCCCATACCTTTAGATCAGCTCTCATACCTTGTGAAACCTGGACATGATGGTACGGCCTCGTGGGGCTGGCCGTTGTGGCCACCAGCCTTCTAAGGAATGAAAGACCTGGGCTGACTGATCTTTTAGCAAAGTTCAGGTGTCCTGAAAGGGACTGTAGCTGCAGGAGGGCCTTCTTGGCTACCCCGACATCACCCAGCAACCTTTTTAATGTCATTACTTTATCCAGTGAGAGCCTGGATACCATGGCTGTAGTATTCAGCTCAATACCCAGGAACGACATACAGGTAGTGGGGCCCTCCATTTTTTCGGGAGCCAGTGGTACACCAAATATATCCATTAATCTCTGAAAACCTTCCAGAGTGTTAATACACATACCAGTTCCACTGGACCCTGCAAAAATAAAATCATCCAGATAGTGAATAATAGAGGCGTTGCCTATGTAGGACTTGGTTGCCGATTCCAAGAATGATGAACATGCCTCAGAAGCCACACAGCTCACAGAGCACCCCATTGGCATTGCCTTATCATAGTACCATTGGCCCTGGAATGTAAAACCCAATAGCTCATAGTTCTTTGGTCGTAACAAGAGAAGGCAAAAAGCTGACTTAATGTCACTTTTTGCCATCAGTGTACCTGGTCCCAAACCCCAAACCAGTTCAACCACTGCATCAAATGATGCATACTTGACTGAGCTGTCCTCGGGTGTAATGTGATCATTCACTGATTTGCCTTTGGGGTACAAAAGGTGATGAATCAGATGATATTCCCCAGTCGTCTTTTTGTGGACAGTCCCCAGCAGGGAAACCCTAAGTGTAGGAAGGGATGGCCTGTCAGATGGACCAGCCACCCAGCCAGCTTCTGCCTCTTTACTAATCTTGGATTCTAATATGTCTGGTATGGTGGTCACTGATTTGAGGCTGCAAGCAGTCATGGCAATTCGGGGGCCCCTATATGGGATTTCAAAACCAATGCTAAAGCCTTCAAGTAACAATTTGGCAGCCTTATGATCGGGGTACTGGGAAAGCCAAGGAAACATTCTTTCAAGCTGTACCGGTGTAATAGCCAGTTTTCCCGGCACCTTGTTTTTTGCCTTGTCTTCTTCCGTATGCTCAGACCTATGGTGTCCTGCAGAGGCTTCCATGCAGTCCGTGACACTATGCCTCCCGCCACAGTTTTTGCAAATATGGCTATATTTGCAGTAGGTCTGAAAGCATTTCCATTTATTATAGTCATAGCATGCTTTCTTATCACTTTTCTTGAATTCCTTTTTGTGGTCGCCATATGCCTGCTGTGTAATAACGTGCCCGCTGTCTGTGTAGGTGACATTATTAGGTCTCTCCCTAGTCATGTACCTGGCCCATAAATCCAGGTGCATGTTCTCCCATTTTAGATTAGGCTGTTGTGCCAGTTTCAGCCAGAACTGCTCATCATATTTGAGCAATGCATAGCCATCAAAGGATAAGGGGGCACATTTTATTGTGTCCCCGTATTTAAGCAGTGGTAACAACTTGTCTGGGTATGTCATCCAATACACCGACATATAGATGCCGAATGCCACTGCCAGTTCTCAAATGTAAAGGGGACCTTAGGCCTCCGTGGCCTCTCTCCTTTCCCCTTCTTGTCCCCCTCATCCTCAGGGAGTTCCCTGTGTAAGAGGGAGAACATGTCTATATATTCACCCTTCCAGATTTTTTCCTGTACAGTGTCAGACAGGTGATGCCCTCGGGGGTCCTCCTCCCCACTGTATGCCCAAAGATACTCATTTGATTTTGGCTCAATGGGGTTTTCAGATGCTGCACCCACTGGCCTGGGGGCAGCCCGAATCCCTGGCACATTTTCTGGTGCATCCCTGGCACATTTTCTGGTGCTGTTGGACCTCCACTCCTAGTGGCCGGAGGTGCAATGGTAGTATTTAACCCCACCCGCTGAGCCATTATCCCCCGATCCCCCAACTGGTGGCTCAGAAGGATTGGGAGGGGGCGCGTTACCTGTCCGAACTTGGGTTGCTGTGCCATCTGTGACCATGGTATTGTGTCGTGCCACCCTTCCCATTACTGTTGGCAGCAGAACTTCTGGTAGTTGAGCAAGCGGGGTGGTTGGCAACTGCAGCTCTGGTGCTGCAACCATTACTTGTGGCTGCTCCAACCCCTGAGGTACTGGTACTCCTGCTTCCTGTGGATGGGTGAGGGGAATGCCCCACCAGCCCCATTGGCTTGGCATTGTTTGCCCACTGACCAGCTGACTGGCCACTCTGCCAGGAAATGGTGACTACCGTGTCCATGCCAGACCCCATGGGAACCCCGGTCACTGTGGCATGTAGGAATTCCCATCAATATACATGTGTGCCGGTCTCCTGCCCTTGCTGTTATCCATGCCAATCGGCCCACTGGGGAGACTGACCGGCCCCCATGGAGGGACCCATGGGCCACCAGTCTGCTAAACCACCACATCATGGTTGTGCATCAGTCTCCCATCCCCACTATTACCAACATTAGTCGGAGCATTGGGAAGATTGACCAGCCCCTTAGTGGGACCCATGGGCTACCAGGCTGCTGAAACATGATATCCTGGTTGAGGATGAGCTGTCCCTCACCATCCACCATGGTGGAACCCACTGGGGCAGGGCCTGATGGGGTTGTGGCATTGGTTATTGCCCTCCTTCCATCCCCATATTCTTGTTCTGTGGTTGCACCAGTACTCTTCTGTCCTAGTCGGCCTCCCGGGCTAACCATTCCTGTTCACATATGGAGTTCCATATGAAGGGCTTGTATGCACCTGCATTCTGCCCAACAGCCCTGCCTGTCTCAACAGTCGGGGGACCATCATCTCTATCTGTGGCATCCTCCCCATCCGTCTGCTCATCCACCTCTGAAGGAGGTGATGATCCCCCCCAATTGAGACCTCTCATACTCGCCCGAGGGTCCTTGTTCCACCTGGTCATCCTGCCTCTGAGTCTCTTGTCTGCTATCCATCTGCGGTACATCGAGTGCTGATGTTGCTGCTCCATCACCCCTTCGCTCCACCGCCATCTGTTACTGTCTTTCTTCCACTGGAGTCTGTGCTTGATGCTTGGCTGGCTTACCTTGCCCCTTTTTTCTACCTTTGGGTTCTTGTGCTACTGATTCCAGAAGCAGAGTGAAGGGCTGTCACTATCTTGCAGGATGCCCTCCAGCCTCAACCTCCTGTTAGCTGGCTGAGTTCCCGCCGCTAGTTTCGGGGCCTGAACTTGTATGCCAGTCACCACCACTGACTTGCAGCTCCGGCTCCAGCTCGGCCAAAGTCTGCAACCAACTGGGTCTCCCAAGTTCCTTCAGCTGCCTAAAGGCATCAATGAAGGCTCTATCTGGTTCCTTTGAATGCTGTGAGTTTGTCCCAGGGGTTGCCTGGTCCTCCTTCACCTGACACATTCTCTTGGGTGCCATAATTAATTAGGGATTCGGGATGAGGCAATGCCAGATGACGATGAGCCTAAACTAGGGGAAGAAAAAGGAAAAATATGGGTGCCATCGTAAAGCGTGAGATCAATGGCACAACTGTACTGACTACTGTCCACTTATCCTGTGTAAATCTCCAGGGTGGGGGGAAACAGAACCTTAGACTCATCTGCCCGCAAACCAACATCCTCCAAGAATGTGACCCTCTGGCATAGGGTAATTCTTTAGTTGTCGGACCACCCCCCGCCTCCCGCATAGCTGCACCATCACCCCACCTCCTGTCATTTAATGAGCCCAACCCTTGTTTTGAACATTCTGCTGGTGATCTGCACCCAGGGACTTTTTTACTTTTCTTTTCTTTTCTCCTTTTTCCCCCTTCTTCCCTTTTCTTTTTCTTTCCTTTCTTCCCTTCTTTTTCTCCCCTTCTTTCTTACAAAGAAACATAGAGCATAGAAGCTGATGGCAGATAAGGACTGCAAGGCCCATCCAGTCTGTCCATTTTTCCTACCTTATGAATGTGCCATAGGTCTTTACTCTGTCAATGGCCTATCTGTTCACACTCATCTGTATTGCTTCCTTATGCCTATCCCATGCCTGTTTGAAGCCCTGCACTGTATTCATATCCACCACGTCCTGAGGTAGGCCATTCCATGCATCCACCATTCCTTCTGTGAAAAAGAATGTCCTCACATTATCCCTTAATCAGCTCCCCCACCAATCTCATGCTGTGTCCTCTTGTTGTGCTATTTTTCTTATATTGAAACATGTTAGACTCTTTCACCTTGTTAATGCCCTTAAGATGTTTGAATGTTTCAATCATGTCACCTCTCTCCCTTCTTTGCTCTAGGGTATACATATTGAGCTCCATTAATCTGTCCTTATATGTTTTCTGATGCAGTCCCTGCACCATTTTGGTTGCCTTTCTCTGGACTACCTCCATTTTGTTAATGTCCTTATGCAGGTGTGGCCTCCAGTACTTCACGCAGTACTACAGATGGGGCCTAACCAGTGTACTAATGTAATGCCCCAAAGGTGGTCATTCCAGAAATAATTAAAAATAATTAAATGAACGCAGAACATACAGGTGCTTAGAGTACCTGCTGCAGGAGTAGGCAGCAGGGTACTGTACGAAGGGGCCCCTAGACATAAAAAGCCACCTCAGTAAACACACAAAACACTGTAAATAATAGAAAAAGTGCCTTGTGCACTTAAATCCTGGTAAAAGAAGAAAAAAAGCATTCCATGTCATAATGGCCTGGATGGAATGCTGTGCTAAGTGGCTCATGCACAGCATTCCAATCCAGCCATTCCAGAATCCTGGCAGTTTTATCTTTTAAAAATAATTCCATAGTTAGTCAGTTGATCCTGGGCAGTGGTTGAGGAGACAGGACACAGAAGTCAAGGGACAGTTTAGGGCTTACCTTGTGTTGAAGCCGTCCCTCTGGGCTTGCTGTGGTCTTGTGCTGCCTCCCCTGCCTGAAGACTCCTTGCCCCGCGTTAGTTTGGCGGTCTGCGGTGCCATCAGGGCACCAGAAGAAAAGAAACCGTCCATTTGCCATGGTTTTGGGCTTAAAAGCCCTCCGGTTATTATTTTAGCCCCCTGAAGTGTTTTATTAATTTTATTTCGGTCCCCCATCGGCAGCCCTGCCAGCCGCATCGCGTCACGCTCCTGTTCGGCCGTCGGAGGCCCCCCGAGCCGTCCCCCAGCTGCCTGCTCATTTTCCCTCCCTCTGCCAGCATCCCTCCCTCCTCCCTACATTCCGGCAAGCCCAGAAGACCGGCAGAGCGGAAGTCGGCGGCAGCACACGTTGTTGACCGCCAGTATTCATAAGGAGGGGGCCTGAATTGTTTAAAAGCAGTAGGCGCTGAAAAAGGCGTACGAAGCACGAGGAGCATCGGTCGTTAGGACCCGTGGAAAATTAATATTTATTTGGAGCATGGGCTAGTGACGCCCTGGGGAGGGGCGGAAAGCAAGGCCTTTAGCGCGGCCTATGAATATTAATGAAGGGGGTGGAGCGGAGGCGGAATTTGCTGCACTGAATGACAGCAGCTCTCAGTGAGCTGGAAAATTTAAAAGGGCAATACATTTAAAAGGGCGATTCCTGCCCAGATATAAAGGAGGGCACCTGGCCCACTATAAAGTAGGGCATCAGGCCCAATCTAAAGTGGGGCATCAGGCCCATTGTAAAGAGGGGCTCTAGGCCCAGTATAAAGGGGGGCACCAGGCTCAAGCTGACGTAGGGCTTCAAGCCCGAGGTAAAGGTAGGGCATTAGGCCCGAGGTGTAGCCTGGTACTACAGGGAGGTCCTGGCCTAGCGGAATAGAGCAAGCCAGCCTAGTGGTACTAAAGGGAGGCCCCGGCCTAGCGGAATAGGGCAAGCCAGCCTAGTGGTACTATAGGGAGGCCCCGCCTAGCGGAATAGGGCAAGCCAGCCTAGTGGTACTATAGGGAGGCCCCGGCCTAGCGGAATAGGGCAAGCCAGCCTAGTGGTACTATAGGGAGGCCCCGGCCTAGCGGAATAGGGCAAGCCAGCCTAGTGGTACTACAGGGAGGCCCCGGCCTAGCGGAATAGGGCAAGCCAGCCTAGTGGTACTAAAGGAGGCCCCGGCCTAGCGGAATAGGGCAAGCCAGCCTAGTGGTACTACAGGGAGGCCCCGGCCTAGCGGAATAGGGCAAGCCAGCCTAGTGGTACTAAAGGGAGGCCCCGGCCTAGCGGAATAGGGCAAGCCAGCCTAGTGGAATAAGGCAGGCTCAAGCTAACGTAGGGCTTCAGGCCCGAGGTAATGGTAGGGCATTAGGCCCGAGGTAAAGCCTGGTCTAAAGGGAGGCCCCAGCCACATCGGACAGTAAGGGATCCTATCCCAGAAGTACCCTACCTATAGAAACAGGGGTTCATTTGAGAGTGTTCTAATTGCCTATACTGTGAATTTACTGTGATTACTGTACTGCTTATGCTGAACTACTGCCCGAAGTACCTGAACTATTGCCCTAGATACCTGAACTATTGCCCTAGGTACCTGAACTATTGCCCTAAGTACCTGAACTATTGTCCGAAGTACCTGAACTATTGCTCTAAGCACCTGGATATTGGCCCTTATCAGTAACAATTACCCCTGAAGTTATAATTTGCCCTCCCCGGCAAATTATTGTACTATTCCACAGTTCTTTGGGCATTCTTCAGTTATATGTTTACTACTGTATGAAGACAGTCTCAGTCTTCTACCACACTGCAGTCTCCTAGTGTGGTCTGTTACACCACGTGCTCAGAATCAGTCTCTACTCAGAAGAAGACATCCTTCCAGCATTCTTCACTCCAAGAAGATCCTCCATCAACTTATCCCATCTGTTTGTGTTGTCTGCCGAAGTCGAAGTCCGTCGTCAGTTGTACCAGTCGTACCCGCCGTTTTCTTGTTTTCACAGCTTGAAAGTATGTCCGCCGAAACGCATCACGACAGCCGTGCCAGTGCCGTTCTGTATGGTTCCTGTTCCAGATGTCCCGAAGTTGGTCGCCCTCTACAGAAAAGAGAGAGAGATCATCTTGAGAACCTGTTCTATGTCGCCCACCTGGTCGTCACGAAGTCGAGTCCGCCGGGCTCAGTCCGGACGCGTCCGCCGCTTTTGTTTTGTGTTAGTTCCTGACCTGAGGATTGCAGATTCAACCATCATCTCTTCAGATTCCTATGGTTCCTGGTCCTGTCAGAGTTCCTTCCGATTCCAGCTGGCCCTGGAGTGCTGCAGCATCAGTCGGATCATGGTACTCCTCCATTGGATTCATCGCCACGTAGATCTTGGTCTTTCTTCATCCTTGGCAGCCCTAGAAGTGGGTTTTGGCGAGGAACCTCCTTCTTCAGTGTGTGTTATTTCAGGAACCAGTTGCTTTGGTTCTACATTCTAAGCCTCGGAGAGAGTGGGCTTTTGCCGAAGATATATGGTCTGTTTACCAAACCTCTCACCACCCCAGTGGCCTTATCTAGGTCCTTGCTAGGAATTGAGATTAGGGTTCCACAGTTCTGTTTTATTTCCCTTGTAGCTACCAACGAAGAATGACGGTGTACACGAAGATGCCAGATCTCTGGACCTTTGTAAAATTCTGGACTCTTTGTAGATGTATGATGCTGATCACCCTAATGTAGTGCTGAGTAGCCTAAAACTGGGTTCTTGTGTAAAGTATAGAGTACAGTATAAACTAGTACTAGAATAAGAGTGGCAGTAGGCCTGCAGGTTATATTTGCTGAGGTAAACATTAAAGTGGTAGATCAAAAGTATTTCAGTATCCTCGTTATAATCTGCCCTATTGTTAACCGGGCATCCCCTACTCTTCTTGTGACTGTGTCTGTCTCACGCTTTGGTTCCAAATAAAACGTCCGCCCTGCGGGCATTTAAAAACTACTAAGTCGACTCCTGCCTCTCCTTGTCCGGATAGTAGTTATCCTATCCGAAATATAATTCGGACCTCTGGTGCCCCGCTCATCTCTTTTCACCACCTTAGACTAGAGTGCACTCATCATATAATTAACATCACCTTCTTGAGAGCACCACACTAATATACCCCAACATCCCTCTAGCCTTACCTACTGCTTTAGTGGTCTGCTTGGATGATTTCGGATCATCTGTGATGATGATGCCCAAGTCTCTTTCTTCCCTTGTAATTGACAGCAACTCCCCTCCCAGCCTATAGGTGATTTCAGGATTTCTCTTCCCTATGTGCATGATCTTGCACTTCCTTGCATTAAACCCCAGTTGCCACTCTTCTGACCATTTTACCAGTTTATCCAGATCTCTTCTCATTCTGCCCACCACATCTGGATCATCTACTCTGTTGCAGATCTTGGTGTCATCTGCAAACAGACAAATCTTACCCTCCAGTCCATCTGCAATGTCACTGATGAAGATATTGAAGAGGATTGGCCCCAGGACTAATCCCTGAGGTACCACACTTGTGACTTGCATCTCTTCTGACTGTATGCTGTTTACCACCACTCTCTGTTTTCTGCCTGCCAACCAGTTTGCCACCCAGTTGACCAACTTCTGACCCACCCTGAGCTTACCCAGCTTATTAATCAATCTTCTATGTGGAACAGTATCGAAAGTTTTGCTGAAGTCAAGGTAGACAACATCAACTCACCCCCTTGGTCCACCACTCTGGTTACCCAGTCAAATAAATCTATGAGATTAGTTTGACAGGACCTTCCTGTTGTAAACCCATGCTGTCTTGGATGCTGTGCTCCTACGGATTCCAGGTGTTGCACTATCCTTTCCTTAAGGAGTGCCTCGATAATATTGCCCACTATTGCAGTAAGACTGACTGGTCTATAGTTCCCTGCCTCCTCCCTGCAACCACTCTTGTGGAGTGGGATCACATGAGCCCTTCTCCAGTCTTCTGGGACCTCTCCTGTGCTCAGAGACTCACTAAACAGTTCTGATAATGGCTCTGCTAGTTCCACCCTTAGCTCCTTTAGTACTCTGGGATGTATGCCATCAGGTCCTATTGCCTTGTCCACCCTGAGCTTAGTGAGCTCTTGTAGGACCCTTTCATTTGTGAAGGGACTTGTGCACACCTCCCTCCCCCCTGTGTCCATGGTGCTGAGCTGTGGGCCCTGCCTCTATCTTCTCCTCAGTAAATACTGAGCAGAAGTATCTATTTAGGATAGATGCCTTTCCTTGGTCCCCCTCCACACACTCCCCTTATCCCCTTTGATCTTAGCAACACCCCCTCTGGACTTTCTCCTTTCACTAACGTATCTATAGAAAGTCTTGTCCCCTTCTTTTACTGTTCATGCTAGTGTTTCCTCAGTTTGGGCCTTTGCCTGCCTTACTGCCTTCCCTGCTTCCTGTAGGGAAGTTTGGTATGCCTCCCTATCTTCGTCCTGCTGCGTTCGCTTATTTTTCCTGAAGGCCATCCTTTTGGCTCTGACCTTTTCTGCTACTGCTTTTGAGAACCAAAGTGGTTTCATCCTTCTTTTGCTCTTGCTTTTCTCCCTAACACAATGGGATGTTGCTTCAAGTACTGCATACTTAATGCTTGCCGACTTTGCCTGTACCCCCTCACCTATATTTCTTCTTTTCTCTTCTTCCTCCTCCCCTTCTTTTTTTCTCCTCCCCTTTTTTATTTGGATTATTGTACAATGGCTGCCAAATTTCTGTTCCAGTACACGGTAAAGACAACCCTGCATGATGATATGATGATAGTATGTGCCAACAGTATATAAATAAGAGCCTTTCTTTTTGAGATGGGGCAATTAAGGAGCAAATCCTCTTTGAATTAAATTGAATTAAACCTTGAAGGAGGGTTCCATTAGTTGTAGACTCTGCTCTTGCAGGCTTTTACTGTGTGTGTGTAGTAATGCATGTATAAGGTGTGTGGTGTGGTATACGTGCAGTGTGTGTGTGTGTGTGTGTGATACCCTTAAGCCACTAGGTGGTAGGTGCACTCCATGTGCTGGGAAAAAGCAAAGGAAACTGTGCAGCTTGGAACTTATGTAATCCCCTGTGAAGCTTACCTTAATGTGCCCCTTAGGGCTGCCCCAGTTCTTCCACTGCCCGTCGTCTTCACGTCTCCGCTGGCTCACCACCACACGCCCCCCGAGTCCTGTGTGGACCTCCAAACCCCATCCAGCCCCTGTTTCAGTTTTCTCCTGCAAAGGGGCCACAGGACCAAAGTTCATGGGACCACTGCGCTGCCTGCACCGCGAGTGTGGGAGCAGCAGCCTGCACATGCGTACTAGCGCATTTCTGTTTTCTCGCTGTGATCGCAGCAGAATGGACACCTCTCTGGTGCTTCCAACCCCCAGATTAAGGTAGTCAGGGGTCAGTGACATGGAGGAGGTGCATAAGAAGCCTCAAATTGTTTTATTAAAGAGTGACAATGGATGCATTAGGACTGCATCATAAATATTAATGACAGGCTGCTATGAATATTAATGAGCTGCCTGACTGCTGCCTGGGGACAGTGTAAAACGGTAGCAGCAACAGGCTTGTGAAAGTGTATGGATTTAAAATTCTGCAGCCGGGGGTTACAGGGAGGCAGCTAAAGGACTATGGGGCATCCAATAAATAAAAATGTTCGTTTTGACTGCATTCAGACTTTTAACTTGGGACTCCAAATAAAGTGAATGAGACTGTTTTTTCAGCAGCCATGTTTGCAGCCTTGTGACCTCAGCCCAGCCAATCGGAATTCCAGGATCTTTGCCAAAGACTTATAATACTGCATAATGGACTTATGGGGAAAAAAGCTGGGGAAAATGTTGGTGCCCACTTGAAGAGCCAATCAGGTGTCAAAGGAGCCTGATGAATATTAATTTTTCAAAGGGACACTTGTTTCAGCCAATCAGGAGCTGTCTAATGCTCCCAAAACCCAAGAGACTTTTGGTTCTGGGTTCAGTTCAGTAGGAGCCCCTCCACAGGGAGGGGGGCTCTGGCCCCTTGCTAAAGAAATGTGGCTGCAAGGCTTGAGAGTGGCCTGCCTTTGGGTTGCCAGCTACCTGTTCCCCACGGCCTGTGTGTTGTCTTTCCACATTTGGAGAAATTTGTCTAAGGAATCCTGACCCATGACTTCATCTGAGAGAGCTGTACAGATTTGCAACATCTGCTGTGTGAGAGCTGTAATGATCTGTGACTTTAGCTGTGAGAGAACTGTGAAGAAGCTACACCTCAGCGGTAGGAGCCTCCACTGTAGTTAAATCCCTGAACCAAAAGTTAGGTCTCCTCTATCGTATCTGTCCCTTCCTCACCTCTGCCTCTTGCCTTAAAATTGATTCCTCATCCCTTGTTCTGCTCCTAACTTATGGTTTTCCTTTATTACTATCGACCAATGTTACTACCCTGTCTCTACTAACTCAGGCATATCATAAAGTGGGTAGGTTCGCACTGGGGGTCAGTGCCCGTCACCATCACTCTAACATCCTTTCTGCTTTAGGGTGGCTACCATATGAATCTAAACTGAGGTATACCACTCTGAGCCTCATGCATAAGCTGGTGCATAAATTTACCACTCCCTGCCTCAGTGAGATTGTCCACCGTAGGCAAGCCCCTCAAGCTCTAAGATCTGTCTCCCTTCTCATACGGCCTAATTTGTGACTAGCTGCTGCCCATAAATCCTCTTTTGCAGCAGTGTCTGATTGGAACTCCCTTTCTCCTTCCATCCTGTCTTGCCTCTCTCTTCCCACATTCCAATCCAATTTACTTACCACTCTCTCTTTGCAGCTGCTACTTGCTCCTGCTCCTGCTCCGGTGATGCCTAACCTGCTCCTACCCTGCTGTTTTCCCTCCGTCTCTTCCTGCCTGACTCCCTACCCATGCTTCACTCCTTGCCCTTGGCCCCCCTTCACCCTCTGATTCTCTTTTGTTTTAAACTTGCCTCTTGCCTGTCCCAAATCACCATATATACCTTTCTGCACATGTTCTCATTGTTCGACTTTGACATGGTTTTGTATAACTGTAATAGTAGTAGCCAGCCTGGTGGCGCTGAGGGTTGAGGCACTGGACGCCACACCTCGCTCCACGCTGGCGGCCCGGGTTCAGGAACACACTTGGGTCTCCAGGTGTTGGCAGGGGTGGAGAAGGATTGAGTGTCCATGGACTGCTCTCCCTCTTCGAGGGTGGGGGGTCTCCCAGTTGTCAGCACACTAGCAACCTCTGGCGGAGGCTAGGGGGAGGTGCACTGGCACTGCATGGTAGGGGTGAGCTTGGGGCACGGAGCCGGGGGGAGCATGTGTGGATGCATGCGCGCTCCCTCCGTTGGCCTCATTACATGCCCCAGCCCATGTCAAGCTGAACAGGAGAAAGCGTGGTGCTTGGTCGTGGCAGCTTGATGGCCATCTGAGGGGGACTGCCTGGACCTGGGGGCACCACTGCACAATACTGGATCCTGTGTCAGTGGGGGTAGGGGGACTCCTGCCGCCCGCTGCCGTGGGGAAGCCGAGGGGTAGATGAGCGGTGGGGGGCTTCACTGGGGGCCAGGGCAGGACCGGACAGCAGCCAGAGACGGACAGATGCCGGGACGTAAATGCAAACCGATGAGGCCACACAGGTAAAAAGTACTAACAAAAAAAAAAACTGTAATAGTAGTACGTTACTGTAGAGAATACATTTTCTCCCACCTCTTGTGCAATAAAGGACCAAAATTCAAGGATATATGTACAGGAGAAGAACAAATGCCCTAGTGTCTCTAATTGGTTAGAGCACTGAGGCCGTGAACAAATCCTTTCTTCTATCTTATGTTTTTGGTTTGCCTTTACATTAAGCCTCTCATGGCAGCATAGCCATTGTATATCCTTAAATTTTTGTGGTATCCTTTTCTCTGCAATCAAATTTCCTAGTGAAGTACCATATTCTGGTGGGCATTTTGGGAATACCTGTTCTTCCTTAAAGAAATTTCCTAGTACCTGTGTGTAGACTTGTTTTTTGTTGTGTCACTACCACTGAACTTGATATATCCCATGTTTTAAGTTTCACAAATGCCTCCTTGAAAAAAGTGGGCACATCGCTCTGTGATTTTATCATCCTCAGCATGCCTCCGTCCCATAAAAAAATTAGTGTGAGATATTAGCATATACCAAACTACTCCAGTAAGTATCACGGTTGACCGGTAGGGGGTTTATATTTGTAAAAAGAAACTGACAAAAGAAAAAAAAGAACTGGATTAATCATCCGCTGTCCTCCCTGATCTAGGGGAAGCTACAGAATGTTCCTTCCAATAGAATTCAACCTACTGCCCCAGAAGGCTTGGAAAAAAAGATTGTATAAAGCTGTTTCCTTAGATTTAGGGGGAGGAAAAATATTAGCAATAAATAAAAATACTAGCACTAAATATGTTTTTATTAAGTAAATTCTCTTATTTTACTCGTCCCCCATTGGTTCCATTTTTGAACCATTTGTGTTCCTGCTTGTAGTTTAATATCCTAGTTCACAATGTCCATATGTTCTAACCCAAACAGCACTCCAAGAATTTTAGCAGGGTCCTCACTAAGCCTAATGCCTGCAGTCTGGGTTGGTATGACTGGGTGTCTGCCCAATACCCTCCCTGTGCTTTTGTCTGTGTTAAATATTGTGCCTGGGCAAGCTCCATATTCATTATTGAGTCTAATGAATTCTTCTGCAGAGGTTTTGTCTTTAACTAAAATCACCAAATCATCTACATGGGCGAATGCTGTATATGGTAAAAGGTGGTGATCTAGTGAAATTGACTGGATTGTGTCTGATGAATTTAGGAGTCTGAGAAGGGGATCAGTCCCGAAGACATATAAGAGGGGACTTAGGGGGCAGCCCTATCTGACCCCTTTGGTCAGGGGCATCAGTGGGCCAAAATAACCATTTACGATGGGAGTTACTCTGACAGATTTATATAGAACTCGTATCCAGGAAATAAGATCCTTGGGGATGCCGTATCAGGCTAAGACATACCAGAGGAAGGCATGATTGACATTGTCGAATGCCTGGCGCTGGTCAAATAACAAAACATATCCCTCAAGGTTAGTTATATTACTTCTCTTAAAAATTTCACGTAGCACATTCAACTGATCAGTGATTTTATAGCCTGGTACTGTACCTGATTGTGACGGAGAGATCAGGAGTTCAGTTATTATGTTTGCTTGCACGCATGTGCAAGAAACATAGTGCCATCATCGGAGATTTCGGAGGTGTGTCACCTCCTCCTCCAATTCAGGCACTGTGCTGGCAGGCGCGACCCCTGTAAGCCAATGCATTTTGGAGCTGTCTATGACACGCTCCAAAATGCAGTGGCATACAGTTGAAAGGGGGAGCTACGCTTGAGTGAGCAGCGATAAGAAGCTGCTCACGCCGCAGCTTCCCCAGCCGCAGGCGGCGCACTTCTACACGCAGCGTAGCCGACGGTGCCTAACTTCGCCGTGGCTGAGCTGCACGTTTCCCTCAGTAGTTGATGCCACGCTGGGAACCCACCCCAGCGTGGCAATCAGTCATTTTGCCGACGGAGGTGCCCAATCCCCGTCAGCTGAACGCCCAAATCCTTGTGCCACGCTGGGAGCCCACCCCAGCGTGGCAAATGTCCCACGAGGTTTTTATATTTTTGCCGACGGGGTGCCTAATCCCCGCTGGCTGAACGCCCCCAAAGTTCTTGTGCCACGCTGGGAGCCCACCCAGCGTGGCAAGCGGTCCCACAGAGTCTTTTTTTTTTTTGTTTTACCCTGTAAAACAAAACGTGTTCCGCAGCTGCCTCCCAACCTCCCACAACCCGCACCCACCCACCGCGCACTCCAGCCTCCCCACACACCCTCACCCTATACTTCACCTCAGACCCTGCTAGATGATCTTCGTGGACCGGGAACACGCCTGCACTCTTCAAAGCCGACCGCTAACTGGAGGAAATGCCGTAAGCTGTATAATGGGCTAGATAGGAGGGGTTCAACTTTATTGCATATCTCAGGTATTTTTTGGAGTTTTGATACCATTCAACATGTTTTGGGATCTTCTCATGAATGATGTCACTGTCATGGCGTTATTCGGGCAAGGGTGATTTCGCGCAGTGACTGCAAAATCACCCTTTGGGACCGAATACCACCATGACAGTGACATCATTCATGAGAAGGGGGCCCAAAACCCCCATGTTGAAAATTTGGTGCCAAAATTCCAAAAAATGACTGTTTAACGAGCGTGCGTTGCGCAGTTCCTACGCAGGCTCGTAAGTTCGCGAAATTTCAATATTTTCACTCCAGATTTTCAACATTGCCATTTCACCACACCGTCTTATGAGCAGTACAGCTGTCATTTTTCACATCTCACCCAAATGTTTCCACCCTTGTAGCGCAGAATGGCGCAGTCGGAAAGTAAATCAATGTACGGGACAAATTAAGAAAATCACAGTGACCTGTTCATGAGCAGAGGTCTTGAAATGGCTATGTTGAAAATTTGGTGAAAAATTCCAAAATGACTGTTTTATTTAGCGCATTTATGCAGTTCCTACGCCCTCGTAGGTTTGCGAATTTTCAATATTTCACTCCAGATTTCCAACATTGCCATTTTCCACACCTCCTTATGAGCAGTACAGCTGTCATTTTTCACATCCTGCCCAAAACGTGTCTACTCATGTAGCGCATAATGGCGCAGTCGGTGTGCAAACTCAATGTATGGGACACATTAACAAAACCACAGTGACACTGTTCATGAGCAGAGGTCTTAAATGGCTATGTTGAAAATTTGGTGAAAAATGCCTAAAAATGACTTTTACGAAGGCTGCTGCAGTTCCTATGCATGCTCGTAAGTTTGCAAATTTAATATTTTCACTCTAGATTTTCAACATGTCCATTTTATTAAACTTCCTTATGAACAGTACAGCTGCAATTTTTCATATGTCAACAAAATGTGTTATCGCACATGTAGCTTATAATGGTACTAGTGTGCAAAGCAATGTTTAGGACAGATTAAGAAAATCACAGTTACACTGTTCATGAGCAGAGGTCTTAAAATGGCTATGTTGAAAATTTGGTGACAAAAGTCCATAAAATGACTGTTACGAGTGAGCATTGTGCAGTTTCCACGATCCTCTTAGTTCATGACTTTGTAATATTTTCAGTCCAGATTTTCACTAGTGGCATTTTTCAACACTCCTTATGAACAGTACAGCTGCCATTTCCACAACATGTCAAGTGTGTTTTCACACTTTCAGTGCAGAGATGCGTAGTCGCTGTGGGAAATCATTGTTCGGCACAGATAAAGAAAATCACAGTGACACTGTTCATGATCGGAGGCACCAAAATGCCTGAATTGACAATCTGCTATAAAATATCCCCAACCTACTTATATAACGGGTGTGCGCTGCACAGTTTCTATGTACGCTCGTGACTTCACCATTTTTTTAAATATTTTTACTACACATTTGCAGCATAGCCATTTTTACACCTCCCCATGAAAGAGTACAGCTGTCATTTTTTACATCCTGTTCGGAATATTTTTGCACCTGTGGTGCTAAATCCCGTAGTCACTGTGCATAAGCAGCTTTCGGCTACCAAACTGATATTCCCCCTGTTCATGAGGTGGGGTCACAAAACAAACATGTTGAAAATTTGTAGTTAAAATACCAACGAATGCCTGAGGTATTAGGCTTTTCAACTAAATCGCCAACCCTATAGAGAATGACAGGAATCAGGGGTGTGACTTGGGATTCTTGCCTGTGATGCTCATACCATTCCACACCCTGCAGTCACTGAGAGGCATCGAGGTATGCCTTGGACTCTTCGGCCCCAAACTTCACCCCATTCTCCTATATCGCACCCATCTCACCGTATTTCCTAATGAAATGGGGTGCGCATAAGGGCCAAAGACCCCAAGGAACACGTGACACTTGTCAGTCTCTGCAGAGTGGGGTGTGGTGAAATGGTGTGGCCGTTATGCCTGAAGACCCAAATGCACACCCCAATGCCTGTCACTCTCTGCAGGGTGGTGGTGGGGTTGGCTTCAGTTCAATACTTCACTGCCATTCCTATTACGCAGCTCTGTAACTTCTACACTACCACTGCCAATGCCAGTAAGCAAACATTCGGCATTGACAAATGCTTGTTTTTAATAACCTAACAGTCAAAATTCTGGTAAGTAATTTAAAATCACAGTTGAGGAGACTGATAGGCCTCCAATTGGCCAAGTTCGATTCATCTAATTTTTTAAATAGAAAAATCAGGATTCCTATGGCCATATCTAAAGGGATGGCTTGATTCTCTAGGAGATAATTAAAAACTATAGCAAGTTCCTTGGAGATTTCTGGACCAATTAATCTATAGAGTTCCAGGGGCAACCCATCTTTTCTGGGAGCTTTGCCCAGGTTTGAAGAGGAAATTGCGAGTTCTCCTTCGGCCTGGTCAATTGGCTTTGTGAGAGATTCTGGTAAGTCGGGTGGTCCCTGTGGGATTTCAAATTTATCAAATAACTGTTGGTAGTTTTGTACAGTTTGTTTATCCTCCTTAAACAGGGCTGTTGCATGTTCTGCTACCATGTTCAGAATATCATGAGCTAAAGTCTGAAGTGTAGCCTGCGAGTCCCGCATTGCGGCTATTGTTTTCTTTTTAATTCTGTCCTGGCTATTAATCAGGGGACAAATGGAAACAAATGTTCCTCTTGTTCCATGTTGTTGCTGCATTTTCAGAGCAGCTGTTTGCCTGTAATGAAACTGAGGCATTCGGTCCTTGATAAGTCGAATTTGATCTGTGAAGTTAAGTTTGGTAGTCTGAGCTAAGGTTAAAAGATGCTGTAATTGTTGCCTGTTTTGTAGGTATGTGTGGTACTCGTTCATTCTGTTTTGTTTACTGCATGTAGTTAATAACTTTTGAAGCTCATATCTGGTGTCAGACCACCATTGGGCTGGGGTCTCATGGACCTCGAAAAGTGGTTTTCTGCAAATCAGAAGGTATAAGATATTCTGTTGAAGTTCGCTTTGCTGTAGCAAGGAGGAATTAAGTCGCCAGTATCCGAGGCCATGTGGGGCATCAGATGGGCCTAATTTAAGTTTTAATATTTTGTGGTCTGAATATTCCATGGCTATAACTTCTGTTTGTTGGCAAAGAAGGGTCTGGGAAATAAAAGACAAGTCTAGCCTAGTAGATAATTTGCCTTTGTGAAAAGTTGTCTCTATTTTTCCTGCGTGGGAATAAAAAGCATCTTTGAGATTAGCTGTTTGTATAGTAGATTTTAAGAGGTACATGTCACAAAATACTTTAGCAGTAGTTGTTTGTCTCCCTCTGTCCTGTTTACCCAGCCCACAGTTAAAGTCTCCACCCCAAATGACTGCTTGGGTTGAGTAGAGGTAAGGACTACTAGTTTAAAAAGTTCAGTACGTTCTGCTTTGGTTTGTGGTGAGTATGTATTGACTATGCGATAATAGATACCGTTAATTTTAACATCCAGTATCAAAGACTTCCAGGGACTAAATCAATTAACTTTAAAACTGTTACCTGGAGGTTATGAAAGAGTATCCCCACCCCAGAGCAGGGTTCTAGTCCAAGAGACCAAAAAGTGACCCCAGTCCCCATTCCTTAGTGGCTTTCCAAATTTCACCCATAGTATGGAGTCTGGTATCCTGCAATAAAAAAATGGCTGTCACTAGTTTTTAAGTGATGGAACACTATCCCTCTTTTTAAATTGTTTTTAATACTATTTACATTTGTGGAATACAACAGTAATGGCTGCTGCATGAGGAGTAGTTAGTTTAGCAGTACTTAGGAAACCTATGGTGGTTTTGTTTTCCCTCCTGCCTGCTTTTTCCCTTGTTTCTTGCCCCCCAATTTCTTCCTCCCTCTTTTGTTGTTGTTGTTGTTTAGGGCCTTCTGTGTCACTTGGATCTGAAAAGTGCCTGTCCTGCATGTTGGAGTCTATAGATGAAGATTCTGAATCGATATCTGAATTGTCATTTTTACTTAAAGCTTGGATTCTGTTGCTAATAGGTATGGGAGAAATTTTTGGTACCTTAGATGCAGGTTGGAACAAAGTTTGTTGCCTCCTCAGTGCCATTTTTGTGCCCTGGTCTATTGGTGGTTCTGGAGGGGGTGGGGGCATTGAGTCACTGTCGACCTCGTCCTGTGCTGTGGTAGGGGGTAGTGCTGTAATAAGATCTGACGATGTCTCAACCTGGTCTCCATGGGCTACCTCTCCTGTTGTCCCAGAGTCAACTGGTGGGGGGGGGGCGGTGCTGTTCCCTTTACGGGGAGCCTGGTGTGGGTCTCTAGCCCTTCCCTTATCATCCTTCCCCCACATGTCTTTCTGCCCTGGAAGGGGTTGTGTACTGCCTGGGTCTATCCTTGCCTTATTATTCTCTCTTTGGGCTAAGGTTACCACTAGTCTCTGTTCCTCTGTATCAGCCGAAGTAGTGCTATGGGCAGCTTCTGGACATGACATGTAAGTGTGTCCCCTCCCACCACATACATTACAGATAGTCTCATTTTTACAGTGGAAACTGGTGGGTCCTAGAGCTTGACACAGCGTACATTTAAGCTTGTCACAGGCACTACTAATATGCCCTGGCTGCCCACATTTGTAGCAAGTCTTGGGTTGGTTGGGGTAGAACAGGACTCCTCTGTCCTCCCCCCCAAAAAAAAACAATTTGGGAGGTGTTGTATCCCAGAGTCATTTGATCTGAGGATGACTCGTAATCTCCACCCTCAGTCCAAATACCCTCTGTGTTGAAAATGGCCTCTGGCTGGCCTAACACTGTACATTACCCCTTCATTACGGAAGAGCACCGTAATCGTTTTTTGTGCAGGTCGAGTAAGAGGGATTACCTCAAAGGGGGCCCATAATGGGGTGTTTTTTACTTGGTGATACTTGGCCCAAAATTTCTGTAGACCACTCTTCAGCTTAAAGCTGACATCAAAGGATGTTTCCCCAGAGATGTGAATTAAAGCATACAGTTATGTTACATTATAGATACATAGATACATAGACAGTGTCGGCAGATAAGGGCCTATGGAACCACCCAGTCTGCCCATTTCAGCTTGTAAGTTCAGTTTATGTTTTCCTAGAAGTCTGTTGCCCCTTACCCCTGACCTCCAGAATTCCTTTATGTCTATCCCATGCATTCTTAAATCCCGTGATTGTTTCAGCCCCCACCACTTCCTCTGGCAGGGTGTTCCAGTTGTCCACCACCTGTTCTGTGAAGAAATTCTTCCTCACGTTTCCTCTGAATCATCCTCCTCCAACTTCATCCCATGCCCTAGTCCTGGAACATCTTTTTGCTTAAAATGGTGTATTCCTGCACCCTGTTCCTCCCTGTAAGATACTTGTATGTCTCTATCATATCCCTCTCCCTCCTCTCCTCCAGGGAGCACATGTTCAGTTCCTTCAACCTGTCCTCATAGGACTTGTGATGCAATCCATGCACCATCTTTGTTGCCCTCCTCTGAACCTTCTCTACCCTGTCTATGTCCTTACGTAGGTAAGGTCTCCAGAACTGTACACTGTACTTCAGGTGGGGCCTCACTAGTGTCTTGTATAGTGGAATTATGACCTCCCTTTTCCTACTGGTGATGCCCCTGCCTATGCATCCCAGCATCCTATTTGCTTTACCTGCTGCCTTGTCACACTTGTTTCTACCTTGAGGTCATCAGAGATGATAACCACAAGATCCCTTTCCTGCTTGGTGCATGCTATATCCTCACCCCCAACTGATATATTGTGCCAGGGTTTTTGTGCCCCATATGCATTATCTTGCACTTCTTTGCATTGAATTTCAACTGCCAAACCCTGACCATTCTTCAAGTTTCTGCGGGTCCCTTCTCATTCTGTCTACACCCTCTGGTGTGTCTACTCTATTACAGAGCTTTGTGTCATCAGCGAACAGTGAAATTCTGCCTTCTAGGTTCTGCGAATGTCACTGATGAAGATGTTGAATAGGACCGGTCCCAGCACTGATCCCTGTGGTACCCCACTGGTCACTCTTCCCTCTGTGGAGTGACAGCCATTTACCACCACCCTCTGTGTCCTGCCACCCAGCCAGTTACCTACCCACCACACTACTGTCCTGCCCACACCCATATTCCCCATTAAAGTGCATATTATCTTTTAAGAATGTTTTTCCCACAAATATCCTGTCGGGGAATGTTTCCATACCCCCTTTGTATACCAACCAGACGGCATTATGCCTTTTTGCTGGATATAGTAGTTGACGAAAAAGTGAGGCATAAGGCCTTGAGTTTTCTCTGTTGGAGGAGAAATTTGCATCTTCATCATTTCCCCTATGGGGACCCTCATTTTGAAGTGGGGGGTTTCTGCCTCCATCAGGAATTGTTCAGGGTATGTCAGAAACATCTGAGAAATCACTTAACAATTCATTGTCAACATTATCATCCTTATCTATTGGTTCTACAACATTATTCTCTAAAGTAGTTAATACAGGATTTTGAGTTAACTCAAGCTCAGTTGGTATTGTTAATGGGGAGTGCACTTCCCCTGAGTCTGTATTCATTGCAGGTACCTGACTCTTTGTATCAATATTTAATACAGAAATAGTTTCAGTTGTGGGCAGTGTGACAATGCTTACCCTAGGGATCTTGATAGGTGAAAACCCAGAGATCCAATGCAGTGTGTCTGGGGCTGCACCCATCCAGCGGCTTGAAGTGAGTGTTCTACCGACCAAGGGGCCAAGTTCTCGATGGGTGCGTCTGCCCAGGAGAGTTTACTAGGGACCACTTTCTTTGTTATTCGATCCCTGACTCCCATTTTATTTTTTGCTGAAAATGAAAATACCATAGCTTTATGTTGATCCTGTGTCCCGGTTTAAAAGGAAATCTTGGCCAAGTCCGCCGGTTGAGCTGGCATTTCTGTTGCACAGTTCATCACCAGAGAGGTACCTCCAACCACAGTTCGGTTGCTTGTGCGAGCTGAAACTGTCACAACTGTCTGTAATCCTGTGAGCACTGTCTCCAATGCACTCTGTTTCTTCAGGCATCGTTCCTCTTCTTTTTTTTTTTTTAACATTTCCTGCAGCGACACTGCTTGCGCTTGCTTTGTTAAGTGTTTACTCTTATCTGATCCATGTTCCTTCATTATTGCTGGACCGTCTTCCTTACTTGGAGCCTCATCAGCCTACCAAGGTATTTCGACCTCATTCGCGGCTAACCCTGCCGCATTGAAAAAAAATGTCGGTCTCTGAATTCTCCAAAGCCAAAGAGGAGGAGGAGACTGGCTCCTCAGCCATCCACCCATCCATTTCCATGGCTGTCTGCTCAGGGAGTGAGTCGGCCATTGCTGATGGCCAGAGGTTCCCCAAACAGGTTAGTAGGGGAATTTTTTTATTGTAATAACATCAAAGACACATAATAATCATCAGTGTTACATCACACTATAGAAAAGACAAATTATATATAACAAAAACATATACAGTGTTAACAGCACACTATACCCGTTTAATTTAAAGGTGGAAGACCAGAGAAAGAGGGGGGAGATTTAATTATTATTAGACATTCTCCAATAGGAAGAATCACAATCTTCACTTTAGAACAAAGTTTCTTCCCTCACCTCCATCATTTATATTTAAGAAAAATATTTAAACCCTTCCACCGCCGAAACACTTTTGAAGTAGAATAAAGTCCCACGTCCAAATTATACAGCTTTGTCATTGCCTGAGAAACCAAAACCCATACAGTGTAATATGGCATCACCCTTTGATAGAGGACCCATTGACACCTACTTTGCCACAAATAATACTTTAAACAACATAGAGAAACTGCCAATGTATCAGAATGATATTTAGCACCTATATGGTCATATTGACCAAGTATTAAAAAATCATATGTCATATTAGACAGCCATTGCATATTCCAAGAATGTGCTAGATGAGCCCAACAGGTAAATAAGAAGTGTTCTATAGTTTCCTCCAAACTGATGCAATCCATATAAGGACAATTTCATTCATCCAAGGCCTTATGTTTGGCATTACCCCGAACATTTATTCTTCCATAAACTGAAAGCCATAGGTGCTCCCACATTAAAGGGGAATCCTAGGGTTACAAAGTTGGGCTAAAACCAGATGATTATTCAAGGAAGGCAATTCCTAAAAATGGGTTCAGTAAGGAAAACTAAAGCCATAACTGTGTTATATAATTGTCGACCCGAACTCTGAATAATACATTGTTTGGAGATACCCCATTTATATAATTTAGCCACGACTGGACGAAAAAATTCAGGTACATGAAGGTGAGCTGACAAACGGGAAGGGATAACTCCCCAAACCAACAGATATTGTGATAATATCTTCTGAGTCCAGTGATTGTAGGAGTCTGGGGATGTCACAAGCCCACTTTTAACAGTCTGGGAAATAAATAAAGTGTGAAAAAATACTATTGGGTCCAACAGACCAAGGCCCCCCTTTTCCTGGGTAAATAGGTAAAACACCATTTAATGGGGTTAAGCCTATTCCCCCAAAGCATCTGGAAAAAACAGACTATATAATTTTACCTCAAGATGCCCAGGAGAAGGATAAATCATAGCTACATAAAGTAAAATGGGAACTAAAAATTGTTTAATTATTATAACCTGCTTGATTCTAGACATTTTCCAATGTTTCTAGTGACCCACTTTGGATTCAACCTTCTGTAGCCCTATCTCCCAATTTAATAATGGCACATTTTGAGGGCCAAAAATAATTCCTAGGATCTTTAGGGGTACAGCAGAGAAAAGAATACCCTCCAAACACTTGGGGGGAGGAGCACCAGCTCCCAAGAATAAACCCCTACTTTTCCCAAAGTTTAATTTTGAATTAGAAAGGATAGAATACTGCAGGATTTCCTGAAATATAAATTTTAAATGGGTTATATCAGAAAAAAAAAGAACAACAGAGATCGTCTGCATAGGCCTGTACCCGTAATTCCCTACCTGTACCTGGTTCTACAACTCCTGACCACAAGGGAGATAATGCTAGTCTCTTTAGAAGGGGATCCAAGGTAAAAATGTAGAGAAGTGGACTAGGAGGGCACCCTTGTTGAACACCGGTAGGTACAGAAAAACCCTTAGTTATTTGACCCCGAACAACTGGGCGCACAATAGTAGAAGAATATAATAAATGAATTTGAGAAATCAAAAAATCAGGAATCTTGAAAGCTTTAAGAGACGCAAACAAAAAGGGTGGGTACACTCGGTCGAATGCTTTTTCCTTGTCAAAAGAGACCAGGAAAGCTGACCTACCATTAAGTGATAAAAATTCAATCAAGTCCCTTAAAATCATTAGGGCTTGATGTATTTTCCAAGTGGGTAACCCACAAAACTGGTAAGGGGATATAACCAATGGAGCATAAGTCTTTAATCGATTATTAAGAATTTGTGCTAAAATCCTATAATCGGAATTTAAAATAGTGATTGGTCTCCAATTTTGGAGAAAGGATTTATTCCCAGAGTTAAATAAATATATCAATAAACCTGTCAAAAAGGCAGGGTATATTTTATGGGTCTTGAAAAAATAATCAAAAACCAAAGCTAAACATAAAGAGAGCTCTGGGGCAAAGATTTTATAAAATTCAAATGGCAGACCATCCATTCCTATTACCTGTTTGATTTCTAAGGAACTGATGTTATCTTGATTAACAGGGATTTCAGCCGAAATTTGATGAATATTTGCGGAATCCAAATATGCTTGAATAGATTCTTCAGAAGGAGGGTTTAAAGGATTATGAGACTTAACAAAAGACACTATGGTCTCGCAGATGTCCTCTGTAGAATGTACAACTTGCCCTTTTTGGTTATCCAAAGAATCCATAAGGACAGTATGATTTAAGTTTTTACATGCAGCAAAAGGATCTCCAATTGGGGATTTTTGGGTACCTGATTGTAACAGGCCTGGACAGACTGTGCCCTATCATATTGGAAGAGCAACATTTCTTTTTTTAAATTATAAATTTAGGAAGAATAATCAAATTTAGAAGTGTTAGCCAATGTAAATAATTTAAACAATTGCTGTCGTAAGGACAGGTATTTCAAAAATGTAATATTTACGGAATGTTTACTAAACTTCTGAAACCAAGATTTGAAATCAGCCTTAGTGTCTATCCACCATTCCTCCACATCAGAATAGAGGAAACTAACAGAACACCTAGCTGCAATCAACCCACGGATCCCTGACTGTACCAGAGGGTCGCTCAGCCCAGAAGTATTACACTTCCAACGAGTGGATCAGACCTGCTTCACCGGATGGCAGGCTACTTCAATAAACAACATTAGGTGATCAGAAAATTCAGTAGGTTGAATATGAAAAGAGAAATGTGGCAAATTCCTTGACACAAACATATGGTCAATTGTGGTATAATATTTATGCCTCATATAAGTAAAACTAGGCCCAGATTTACGAAATTTATTACAATCTATCAAATCAGCAAGATTTATAACCTGAAAAAGGGCATTTGCATCGCAGTAAACTTTTTTAGAAGAAGGCACCGCACCTTTCCTGTAAGGACAATTAAAATCTCCACCAAAAATAACTATGGATGAAGTAACTAGATATGGTTGGATAGAATGAAGGAGAGCTACCCTCTCCACTTTTAATTGAGGCCCATAAATATTAATAAAGCAAAAATGCATATTTTACCATAAGCCATCCAAAATCAGGCACCTTCCAAGATTTAAATCAATTAACTTGGTTACGGAAAAATTATAACCTTTAACTAGAATCCCTACCCCGTCAGCAGAATCCATCCCAAAGGACCAGTATGAAGGGCCCCATGCCCATTCTCCCTGAAATGATCTAAGCTGGTCCTCAGAGAGCATCCAAGTTTCCTGCACATAACAAATGTCCAAATGTGAAGCATGAAGAAAATCAAAAACTGCCTGACGTTTTAAAGGATTTAACAGACTATGAATATTTACTGATCCCACCTTTAAAGGGATAACAGCTTAAGCTATTTTTTTTTGTTTTTTCTTTTTTTTTCCCCTATAGCCCACCAACGCAGGAGAGGAAGGGGTATGAAGAGCAGCCGGAGGCAGAACAACTGACTCCGCCTGATCCATATCCAAAACACCATCATTAGAGGCCAAAACCTCAAAGGGATTTGTAGCTTCTATGGAACCCTGAGGAGATACAGATCTGGTTTTGGAGATCCTAGCAGAATGCCTGGAGAGAGGAGCAACACTCTCAGCAGAGGCCCCCCCAAGGACGGGATCCCTATAACAGACTGGAACCAGGGACCCATCAATAGAAGGTTCTGCCACAGGGAGGGAAGGGGAAGAAGGAGCAATTACCACTAAAGGAAATTCTGGTGAGGGGGAGCCTGTAAAAGGGGCCCAGGAGGGAGTGGGGAGGAAGGGAGCTCCAGATCTGGACAGGGTATAAGATCCTGTGCATGCTGAATTAACAGGTCTGGACTCCTACATGATGCTTTATTCTTGGCTGCCCAGGGGCATTCACCAAAAACATGGCCAATCTCCTCACATAAATCACATTTGGTGTGGGAGGCACATTGCAAAGCAATGTGTCCTGTATCACCACAATTATCACAACGTGGTTTATCACAAGAGCTGGAAATGTGGGTCCTAGAAGCACATTTATAACATGCTCGAGGTTGTCCAGCATAAAAACATACACCTCAATCCCTACCCAACACAAAGGAGTTAGGAACATGAGAAATCCCGGAATCAGTCTGCCACAGTTTAACCTCATATTTCCAACTACCTGTCCAGAATTGTTCGGAATCTAGAATTGCTTCAGGATCACTTAAAACATCACACTTCTGGGAAAGCCAGTAGGTAATGTCATCCACGTGGACCTCCTTATTTTGAAACATAACTGTTACGAATTTTATCAAAGGTTTGGTCAAGGGCATAACCAAAGAGGGAGTCCACGTGGGTGAGAATTTGACCTGGTTGTACCTCTCCCAAAAGAGGTCCAGGGCATAATGAGTGCAGAAGCTAATATCACAGTTATCTTCCCCACTGATATTAATAAAGGCAAAAACTTCACGAGGGGAGAAATGAAGGGACTCCTTCAACAATTTTTTCCCCACGTAATGCCTGTCTGGCCGATGCTCAAGACCCCCTTTATAGTGGATCTGCACCACATTCCTTTGGGGAGCAGCTTCTTTTTTTAATTTTAGCAAATAGGTCTGATAAAAGTGGTTTCTGCACTTGGGGAGGCTCTTTGGGGCCACCCTCCAAGTCGTCAGCACTACCCCTTTGAACCTCTGGATTAGTAGATACCCTAATGGTAGAAATTTCTCCAGGCAAACCCCCTGGACAAGGACCTGGGGGCAAGAACCCTCCCCTGAACCTGAAGCCTTTGTATCCAGAGGGAGTTCTAGCATAATCTGAGAATTGGGGGGTGAACTAGAAGTGCCTCTAGGACACCAAGCAGGAGAATACTGAGAAAAACTTAGTTTAGGGCCCCATCCAGGGTTGGGAAACCATATTCCTTTATAAGAGAATTTCCAGCCTGCTTCAATAAGAGCTTTCTGAGGGGTCCATGAATCTGATGTGGGATGTATCCCTTCTTTTAATGAAAAGGCAGTTTGTATCATAGCTGCAGTTGTTTTCCCTGCTGACACTTCAGGTGTACTATCAGTCGATACTGTTTTAGTTGGGACAAGCATAGGAGACAAGGATAAGTGTCTATTTTAAGAGTCACGGTGGTCCTGCGCCCCTTCATCCTCTTTTATATTTGTAGCCAAACCACTCTCTTTATGGTTAAACGAGAACACTGCTGCACCCTCCTGTACATTTGGAGAGTGCTGATAGCTTACTGTCACAGGGTTGATAAAGAGAGGCCCTGCATCTGAGTTTCCAACAGTCAAGGGTTTGAGAATGAACCCTGTATCCCTGGAAAGAGGCTACCATATGGGAGAACAATCAAAGAAAGGGCCGCTCTCTGTTTGACCAGACCGGCACCGAGGAAACTTCTCCTCGGGTCTGGTTTCCGATATAACTGGAGACAGTTCAGCATCGGCTGTAGGCACCTACCTAAAATGTGGACAAAATGCCAGATGACTCGGGTTTAACTTCAGTAAATGCAAGAGGAGAAATATTTTTAGAAAGTGACTCACCCGCTGCTGCGTCACAAACGCTGTCATCGAGCCCTGTCAAGGGAGTGACTACCGGCGTTCCTGCTTGCAACTTTACAATCTGATCCCTCAGCTTGCGTTCAATCTCCAAATGCTGAATTTTCTTATTTGCTAATTGTTGTTGTAAAGAAGTTTCTGTTGCTGCTGAAATCGGGATATCCTCCTCTCCTCTGATTAAAGGTGTAGTGTCTGTATGGCTTAAATGGTCAGTAGACAAAAAAACTTCTGGAGTTTCAGATCCAGTAATAAATATATCCAAATCCTGCGCTACATTGCGCTGAGCCTCTAAGATAGCACAGGTAGGAGAGGAGGCCTGCTCCCCCACCCTAGAGACGTCCATCTCCTCCAAAGGTAAGCTGGAAGTGGCCATCATCTCAGGCCAAAGGATCTCCCTACTGACAAGTAGGGGAATTTCCCCAGTGCCATGGCCAAATTTCTCCCCGTTCACTAAAAATACCACCAACAGCTCAATCTGGTTCAAGGTCAGTTGGCATTCATCTGCATCTCCCTCCTCTGGGTCGTGCCTGAAAATAGGCAAGAATCTGTCTAGTGCACTTACCTGGTCAACAAAAACTAAATAAATACAATCCAGAGACTGTGTCCTGCTGTGAAACGGCCATGACTGCTATGCTGGCAGTGTGGTTGAAATGTCAATGGAAGCCAAATGTGACTGACTACTTAAAAAGAAAAGAGTCTGCCATGAAGGTCAGTGTTGGGAATCAGCCTGGTAGTGTCACCATCTAGGCACTGCCATTACGCCTCCCCCTAAAGGAACATGCCAAGATGTGAGGGTCTGAGGCATGCTGGCCCAGGTCCCTGTGCTGGTCTGTTCCAGATATGACTTCAACCTTAACAAGATGCCTAACCGCTATGGGAGCTGAGAGAAGTTCCAGCCTGCTAGAGCTGCGAGAGCCTGCTGCAGGAAAGGAAACACGTTGCAAGCCCTTGCTGCCAACCTCAGCAAAAGTCAAGCTACATTGATTGTGTCTACCTCAGTTCTACTGTCTTCAAGCCTTTGGCTGTATATGCAAGAGCCGGACAGCAAAAACCGTGAGTAAAGCAGAAATTGCCCTGCATTCAAGAAACCGTATATAGTCGCTATCAAGTTTATGCCAAGTGGTGTAGTAAAATTCTAAAGCTCTAACATGTGACGTTTACCTTCTTATCTACAACACGGAGTTTAACAAGTAGGTAAGGTAACCAAAGGAAAGGTCTAGATTAAATTTAATGTGATCCAAGCGTGCCAATGCCAGCCAACCAGCTGCACCCATGACAGGCCTTCAGCATTTAATACTGGGTACCCAGCTGTAGGACTGCGGGGTCTTTATTTGGACTGGGGACTGATACCAGTTTGGGGGGGGTCTGTCCATTCATATGGTTAAAGCAGCTAGCTAGTTAGAAAGGTCAATAAAAATCCAGCCCAAGATGGGTGGCCAGCATGGACAGATGTTTGAAACTGAAAGCGAAATGACTGTCTCTGATACACTGCCACAGATGCAATTGTTGTTTAACCTCTGCTTCCAATTTCTCTGTCCTAACCCTCCCTTTTGTGAATAAATTGTTGGTTGACCATTTTTACAAACTTCGACTCGTAAGCATAATTTTTGTACCCTGCGTGAGCATATTATTAGCTCAAGTCAATAATTTAAAGTGTTGAAAATCTGGTTTCTGGTAATCCATGGGTGGGGTGACTAGATGGGGAAGTGAGTAGGTACAGCGTCTCGGGGGGTTGTACTACACAAAAATCAGACTCACTTGTAATTTTACTCTGGGTGGAGGCACTGCGTTACTTATTGTTATTTTTTGGGAGAGAACCCTTATTACATCAAAAATAGGAACCCAAGCTCCTCAACCTTAGTTAGACTCTAAGGCAGGTGTCGTAGCCGCTGTTGCATGGTGTCCCTGGGTTACACTTACTTGTACAGCAGTTCTGGCATGAGGCTAAAGTTTTGAGCTGTGCTACATAATGACCCACAAAGTTTAGTACAATATCCTGGCACTGAAAACTACAAAATGTAATACTTCAACAAGGATGCTATAGCGAATTTAACTTGCTAGAAATTAGACTGAGGCTTCTAGGATATTCCATTCAAGAACTGTCTACCCAAATCTGTGGCCGGAAACACAAATTACTGTACTCAGGAAAGGAAGCAACAGCGTTGTGAATTAGGGGAATATAAGGCTCTCTATGACTCTCACCCTCTCTGCCGCTCTACTCTTGGGAAACGAAGGAACAGTGGAGGGGATTTAGGGGATATAAGCACTCTGCTGACTCTCCAACCTGGCTGCCTATACCACCCAAACCAGCATCAGGAATTTGAAAAAAAAAAAACACTATGGTAAGGGATAAATACAACATACAGCTGGATCACCAATTCAAAATTCTTTCACTATCCAGGCCTGGGAGCCTACACAGTTTGCCTTGTATGACCTGGTCTGGGCAAAATAATCTATTATACAATGGGTCTTAAAAATTCTGCCTTCTGATTGGCTGACTGGCACCTTTTTCCTGGAGAGGGAGTGGAGGGGAGAGGCCATGCAGCCATAGATCGGGCAAGCCCAGCCATAGCAACTCACAGGCAAAGGGCCTGCACCAGGCCCAAACTCAGGCTAGGTCAGTAGGACTGGGACACATGATGTGGGGGCAGGCAGGGCACAAGAGGGCTGGAGCAGTAAGAGTAAGGCTGCACGCTGGTGAAAGAAGAAAAAGCACGGGGGGGAGGCAGGCAGGGGAAAAAAAACTGCCAGACATAGGGCTGGGCCAAGAGAATGACAGGCCTTTGGGGGCATGGAGGGTCAGGTGGGGACCATGGGAAGGCTGAATCAGGCAAGGAGGCTAGGCCCACAGCAGAAAAGCAGGTCACAACAGCGCACGAGTAGACCAAATGGAGGGTGCCGGTGGCTGGGGCAGGAGCAGTGGAAGGGATGGAAAGCTGGAGCGAGGGCAGGAAAATGGGCGAATATAGGCCAATACTAGGACTTACCAGGCCGCACGGAGCTGAGTGGAAATATGGCACAGGAGGAAAGTCTGGATGGATTTTCAGGAAGCGAAGGCTGAAGTCTATCGCTGGAGCCCAGGAGCTGGAGGTCAGGTTGTCTGTGTAGAGCAAATCAAGACTTACCCAAAAAGCGTGTGGCCGGGAGGAAAATTGACACAAAGCAAAGCTTGTATAGAGTCTTGGGAAGTGAAGGCTGATTTTGATCTCCAGAGCACTGGAACTGATGGCTGAGTCAGCCAGACAATCTCCAGAGCCTTGGAGCCAGTGGCTGAATCACTAGGAGGATCAGAGGAGCCAAGGTAAAATCTTCAGGACTGGAGAATCAGAAGAGGGGGTGCTCATCTCTGACCTGCCACTAACTACCTGCCCTGGCCCCTCATACCCAAGGGTCCCGGGCAAGCCCTCCCCTCAGGTACCTTTGTCTTAGGGCTGATGCAACTCTGGGCTGCCTCTTGCCAGAGTGCATTGGCAACCCAGCCCCTTCCCCTTGTGGGCCATGTGCAAAGCAACTCCCACCCCCCGGTGAAAGGCCAGGGGGGGTCATTCTTGGCGTCTGCTTGATGATCAGCCTGAGTCTCTGATCTGGCCACAAACTCAACCTCTGTCTTCTCCATCCATCAATCTGCATCCTGGCAGTTGGCGAATTGCCAGATTTTTCCACCACAGACGGTGGGGAACCCGGCCAGCAGCAAAAAGGTGTGAAGGATTCCTAGAGCCCTGAGCCACTGTATAATGGTGTCAAAGCACTTTCTCAGTGTGAGTTTGGAATTATAAGTCCAGGTGTATTTTGACATCTGCCCTATTGATATGTAACCCCCCCAGTTTCGAGGGGGCTCACCTTATGTATCTCCCTGTGCGCCGCTGATTCTCACTGCCTGGCAGACATCCAGCAAGCAGAGCTAAATCCATGGCTGTTGATGTTCTACTGTTGTTCTGCATGTGTGGGCACCTCCATGCCACCACGCTATCACTTTAAGGGATTCAGCCTGTGTATAGTGTAAACAGCCTGGGTTGGGTCCAAGCAAATGAAGGCTCGCGACCAGCCAGGCATAGCTCCAATCCACTCTAATCTGCGGTTGCTAGCAGTGCAGAGAGAGCCTTACAAGAATCTGTAACTGTTTATCACTAAAACTTTACTGTTGGTAAAATAAATAAATTGTTTATGATGCCAGTATTGGACTTTCTGATGGGAGCCGCCATCTTTGGTCTTGGACTCCTGCTTTGAACCAATCGGAACTAAGGGATCCTCGACAGTTCCTAACTATGGTGCCTTCTGGGAGAAACTGAACTTTCAGGTTGGCGCCTAAAAGAACCAATGGAAGCACGTAACTGTGATTGACAGCTCCCCCAGTCAACTGGAATCCAGAAAAAGTGGACAAGTTCAAGAACTGTTTTCAAACTGGTTGCAGTACAGCTCAAGCTCTCCAACTGAAAGGAGCTGCTGTGAGAGCTAAAGAAAAGGCAGGGAAAAGGGCCTGTCTTGCCTTCTCTGCAGGATTTGAAAAATAGGCAGACTGCCTAAACACAGAGAAAAAAGTGCCTTTGCAGCAGGCAGAGAAAGAAGTACTTTTGCAACAGATAAGTGCACTTTAGCTTGAGACTCCAAGGACAGAGGAGCCTTTGGGGCTCTGTGTATTTTCCCAGGAGAGGCCTGTATTGCCCCCTGTGTTTCAGTTTCAGTCCAAAAGAGGACCGATCTCCAGGAACTGCCCGATAGCAGACTGTGGAGTTTCTCAGCATTTGGCTGAGGTAGAAACCAGTCAGAAACCAAAGAAAGGAAAGTTTGCAGTTTTTTCAGCCACTGCAATTGTGGCCTACCATGCATGTGGAGGAGTTGCTTCAGGGACACCTGCATAAAGAAAAAGGAGCTAGCACTATGTGGCAATGAACTTTACCAAATACCAGCTGGAAGGTTCACCAGCACACAGACTAGATTGTTCAAAAGACACTTCCAGCCTGGGCCCATGCCATCCCTGGCTCGGCCAGATTGTTCCTGTACCACCAGCAGCACCATCCTGGTGAGAGACCAATTTTGGGGAGTCAGCCACTGCGATGCAGCTACACGCAGGTTGCGGCCACCTACAAGGAAAGGCCGTGAAGTGAGGATGAGTCATGCCGGCCCTGTTCCCCGCCATCAGCTTCAGCCAGCCAGTAGCAAGTCTTCATGTCTCCACTGCCATGTTCCATCTTCTGGGTTCAGTGAGTAAAACCAGGGTAGCTCCCTGACACTAGCCACTAATTTATTTATGGTATCATCTGATTTTGTTTGCCAGTTAAAGTGTTTAAATAGTCTGGGCCATAAGTGTGTTGCATATGTTTAATCACCTTATTCCATCAAGGGTCCCAATGCAGTTGCAATGCCAGCCAACCCACGGCACCGCTCAGGCATACCTGTTTCCACTCTGGATACCCAGTAGTTGCTATAACTGTGTGAATGCAGGGACTGATTAACTCAAAGCAATATAAATCTGCTTATTGCAAATACCTTAATGCCCAGTTTTGATTCTCACCCCTTCCTTGTTACCTCCCCTAAATAAACCTGTTTTACTGTTTCAAGTTTAACTTGAGCCATGAGCATATTATTACTTGGTTTACAGTGAAAAGGTATATGCTAAGCATTCTTAAAGTGCATGGTTGTATTGAAGCTGTCTTTTACAGGGGAATGCAGGGTGTTAGCTAGAGATCCAGACCCTGCTGGTAAGTGGGTTGAGTGCGAGCATATCATTAATGCTGAAACTGATTTGTTTCCTAACTGTTAAGCACTGCAACTGTTCAGTTAATTCAGAAAGGTCACTAGGCAGGATTATGAGTCGGACTGGCTTCCCAGAGGGCTGTACCTACTATAATAATTACCCACTTAAGCATTACTCTGGGTGAAGGCACCATAATTGTAAAGGTACTGTGGGTAAGAACTTTGGAAGGCCCCAGCAGTAGCTAATTGCGAACCCAGGCCCCTCAACCTGTAGTTAGGAAAGCAGGCAGGGGTAGTAGCCCTTGGCATAACGGTGCCAGGGTTACAGATATCCAGAGGGTATTTTGCTCTCACCACTGGCAAGACCAAGTCCCTTGTCTCTGACCCTGAGGTTTGTAATAAAATGGTACATAGCTGAGCTGCTATCACAGGTTGAACCTGTGGGTTAACCATGTATGCTTTTCTCAACATAGTCCAGTCAAAGGCCACTGCAAATGAAGTTGAGCTCTGCAGCCAGTGTCTAAGAAAGCTCAAGATTTGTTCCCTTGGAGCCCTCAGGGACTCAGACAATGCTGAAATTACTAACCCTACTCTCATACTCCAACACCTCCATTCTGCCCTAGAGCTGGCTGTTTTCTTCGGTGAGGCTTGCGACTGCAGCTAGGGTTGTTGTGGCATACATGTCAGTATCTGCCACAGTCCGTGACTATTCTGTCAGTGCTGAGTCATGTGATTCTAGCTTTTGTAGTGTCTGTTCAGTTTTTGAGCCCATGGTCCACATGAACTCAAGCACCTTCTACTGGGGGGGGGGGCGTCATCGATGCACTCAGATTGCGGGCTCCAGTGCTACCCTTGGATTCCATGGTCTTACCTGTACTGGGTGGTGGACCTTTCATCGATCCTGACAGCTATTTCTTTGGTTTGATCATGTCAAGACAGATATCTTAGGACTCAGGAAACAATTATCTGTCTATCTATGTGGTTTTGTAGCTTGTTTTGCAGTTTTAAAAGTTTAATTTAGTAAAACGCAGTTCAGTGGAGGAGATCTCTGCCAAGGGGCTTCCTGCCTGGAAGATGACTCTCTAGCCCCTCTCCCCCTCCCCAGAATTTGGCATTTTATATCAGAGCAGTAAGGCAACAGAACATATATTTTTCTATAAATGTACAGAAAGAGAACAGAAGGTAAGTAGATCTGAGCTGGGAATGCTGCAGTCCTTCCTGTCCCCTTTAATAAATCACTCTGATGGCTCGGATCCTGCCAAGGTTCCCTAAGATAATCGTTCTGCTCAATGTGGATGCAACAACCCTGTAGCCAGGGCTGAAATGGCACAGATTTTGAGACTAAAACCTTGCTTGCAAGATGCAAATCAGCTGTGACTCACATTGCAACCATTTCATCGTCAAGACTGCAGTGCTGGGGGTGATTAAATTCATCTCACTCGTGTTTCCCAGTAGCCTCTCAAGAACCTCTTAAACAGGGACTAAAAAAGATCCCCTGACATCACCAGAGATTGCTATTGTTTTGCGGATTTTCTATGGATTGCGTCCCCATTTTCTTTATAATTGTACATTAACGTGGAAACAGGAACACTGTACTCTAAACTCCAACTACTCTGACTGCTTGTCTATGTCTGACATCACAGTCCTCTGCTTATGACATCACAGTCTGTTGCTGTAGAAACAATAATTTTATTACAAGCAGAGGATTTGGGTATCAGGAGTGGACAAGCAGCCAGAGCAGATAATGAAGACTGATGGACAGTGATCCTGTTTTCATTTTAATGTAGATTGTAATGAAGAAAAGGGAGATGCTGGATACAGAAAGTATTTGAAATATAAGCTGCAAAGTATCTACAAATCTTTTATAAACTTCCCGAGATGTCAGTGGCCCTTAAGCTCAAACTTTAAAGGGAACACAAATCTTGTTTTTTTTACGTTTCTTAATATACAGTCATTGGAAATGTGGGCATGTGTGAAGGCTATAAAACAGGTGCTGGACTGCAGGCAGTCACAAAATTCCTTACTGGATCTGTATGGTGGGAGCAAGCCCCAGGTATGACCATGTAATCAGTCTAAAATAGGGGTGGGGACCACTCACTGAGCTTTCAACAAAGTCACTCAAGCAGTATTTCAGCAAATATATATCTATTTTTTTTTTTAGTAGGAAATCCAAAATCCTGACGTTTTGCCATGAAGGCTTCTTCAGGTGATCATTTCTGAAAATAGAAATAAAAGATACATCATGACATATTAGATGGTAATTAACAAAATGGGATTTCATATTACATGTAACCCGGACGCCATGTCCCAACAGGCTACCATATGCCGTTCGAACAGCGACAATTTTATAGCGAGTGACATTACAGCAGCAATTCAGTGTTGCTGCTGTAACGTACCTGCGGGACCCCAGCACTGCTTTTTCCAGGTATTGCACCCCACCTCCAATCAACTCCAAATTGGAGTTAATAATCCTAAAGTATGAGGGGCAGAGCCTCCCGCATTGGTGGCTTGGGGGTGAAGTCACCCCCAAAAAACAGACAGTTTACCTGACAGATTTATGCCGACTGCAACTTGCAGTTGACACAAATCCGTCGCTGTAACGTTGGCCGATAAAATTTTTGTTGAACTGTGTCATACACCCAAGGGCTGCTACCCCTGCACTTGGCCCATAATACAAGTTGAGGGTCCTGGGTCCTGGTTTGGATGTCAAAAAGGGGCTCAGTACCAACAGCAGAACTGTTTGCATGATGCCTCTACCCAGAGTAGCCTTTACATGGGTCTGATGACAAACTAGTGCAACCCCTTTGGATGCTGTACCTACCCACTGCCCCAACCAGTGGTCCCAATAAAACAGTTTACCTTGCATTCAGTAGTACAATTAATGGTGAGTGCTAATAATATGCTCATGGTGACCATACTTACCAACAGGGTTCTGACCTCTGCTATTCGCCATGAGTACCTGCAAGGAATAGTTAACAGCAATAACAGTGCATTTTATAGTTAGACACAGTAACCCGGCACTCTGTAATAATATACTCATGGACAGTGTTAACATTAACAATAAACCTCATTTATTAGGGGAATAAACACTGGGGTGTGGGGGATGCAAATTAAAGCTGGGTAGTTTTGTTTCATTTAGATTTGGCAAAGCATTCAAGCAACAATTAGCAGTCCACATCGACAGACCCAATTATCTTCACTGGGCACCCAAGCTATAATCATTGCAAGCCTGGCACATTGCAGCTGGTTGGCCAGCGTTGGAGCCCTTAAACAAACAACCTGATTAATTCTTGTAATCATGCAGAACAGTTTAACATTTGAGGAAACAAATAACCGACTGTTTGGCAATCTAGTATTTGTAATCTCAGGCCCAATGGCCTGTACATTGAAGCAAACAACAAAGTAGCAGAAACAGCTTTAAACTTGGTTGCAGGGACAAGCCCAGAAGTTACTCATGGTAATGTGACCTCTTGAGCAGATAGTCCATCAAGCTGATGTGTCCTGGAGTCAGATTCGATTCTCTGGCTCTTGGTTGCAGATGGCGATCTTTTTCTGGACCAGCATACAGGGACCAGGGCTAACACGACTTCCCCCCACGCCAACGCCTATCCTCTGAGGTGGCCACAAATCCATGCTCGACATTGCAGACCTCCATAACTACAGGCCCATATCCCTCCTGTCAATCTTGTTCAAAC
Organism: Neoceratodus forsteri; assembly: GCA_016271365.2. Lineage (NCBI taxonomy): Eukaryota > Metazoa > Chordata > Ceratodontiformes > Ceratodontidae > Neoceratodus > Neoceratodus forsteri. The sequence continues at coordinate 483,736,568 of CM028138.1, read as the reverse complement.
TACTAGAGAAACTAGAAAGCATGCAGATCAGGAACTATTTGGACTCCCTTCAGTTGCTAAACCCCATTCAGTCTGGCTTCAGAATAAAGCATAGTACAATATGTGCATTAGCCAAGGTAACTAATGACTGGCACCTGGCCCTCGATTCCAGACTCCATGTGAGTGCTTTATTCCTCGACCTAAGTAAGGCCGTTGATACAGTGGACCATGATCTCCTGTTTACCATATTACAAAGTACTGGCCTTGATGACACTGCCACCAACTGGTTTACCTGCTACCTCACTGGAAGACAACAGCAAATCAAGGCCAAGGGGGAACTATCACCATTGAAACCACTCCTCAGGGGAGTACTGCAAGGTTCCATATTGGGACCGTTACTCTTTGCGATATACATCAATAACATCAATGATGGTATCAATCAAGCTAGTGTTCATCTGGTCACAGATGATACCGTTCTCTATGTTGTTGAACCCACCCCAGAACTTAGCACATTGCAACATGAATTCAGTCTAATACAGCAAAATCTTCTGAGCCTTAAATTGATGCTAAGTGCTAAGAAGTCAAAAGCCATGTTTCTCTCCCATAAATCCAACCCAGGCAACACTTCACCTATAAGCACTCCTTATCAAACCATGTCCCACCTGGGGGAGCCTAGCAAAGCCGTGGACAAGTTTAAATATTTAGGGTTCTGGATCAATCATAAACTCTCCTATAAGGTGCACATAGAGGAACTGGCAAAAAAACTAAAGCAACAATTAGGATTGTTCTTCAGGATTAGACACCTCCTAACCCCAGAAGCTAAACAGAGACTAGTACAGTCCACATTTCTCCCCCTTCTGGACTATGCCGACTTTCTGTGTAGCCACGGCCCAAGTACGGCACTGACCAAGCTCGATACCCGATATAATAGGGCGTTAAAATTCATTACCGGTGCCCCGTTCAGGACACACCACTGCTCTCTTCATGCGATGATAGGCTAGCACTCGCTAAAAACTAGGAGAACCATAAATGCGGTCACATGGCTCTATCGAGCCTTAATTGGAAATCTCCTGCAATATATGGCAAATCTATTAAAGCAGCAGTGCAACGAAAATGGGTTAAAATTTGACCCCACCTGTTTTTCTTCCTAACTGATGCCAGATCTCTTCCAGTTTATTTTGGTGGTAACATTTTCAGTTTTCACTATCATTTAAGAATTTTATGAAAGTTTTAAAATAATTAATTCTCAAGAAAAAAAGATGGCTGCCTGATTTTTGTATAGAAATAATATTGAGGCCCCGAGGATGGTAAAAGTCCAGACAAAAATGCAAATGTGCCGTACACAGCATAGGAAGCATCCAGAAAACCCAAATCAACAGTTCTGCCAACATTTTTCATAACCATAGCAGAAAATGAGCTTTTTGGAATAACTTTTTTCATTGCACTACTGCTTTAACTAGTACTCCAGGATGTTATTCGCTTAGAAAACATTCCTTCCTACCTTTCACTTGACATCCCTAGATGTAGATCTCATTTTGGGCTTTCATCCTTAAGTTATGCCTTGCCAGCCCTATGGAACAACCTCCAGAAAGTACTAAAGCTGTCCACTCTTGTCAAACTGGCAACCTTTAAATCTTTGATAAGACAATATATCACAGATTCCTGCAAATGTTACTCATAACTCCCCGCTTAGCCTTCCTGATGATTACATTTAGTCCTCAGCTGACATGTTGCCTACTCCCCCTCCTGTCTACACTACTGTTAACACAACCAACATCCCTGTATTTATTTATGTATTTGCTTTTGGTAACCGGGTAAGTGCATTAGACAGAACTGCCTAGTTTCAGGTACGGCCCGGGACAGTATTACTACTACCATCCCTACCCCACTGCTTCCTTTCTCCTCTCATCCCTTCCCTGATCCCCTGTTACCATATGCTGGTGTGTTGTTATCCCTCACCATACTTAACTGCTCTCTCCCCTTAATACTTTCAGGGTATAGTTGCCATAGTCAAATATGAAATGTATATTCTGTAAATAGTTTGTAGAGTTGCGCTGTTATTACTGCTATTACCTTTTATGTTGTCTTGCACGTGCGCAAGCAACATCTTGTGGTACTAGCACATTCAGAGGTGCGTCAGTGTTGTGGCAAATGCAGGGAATGTTTTAGTGGGTGCATCCCTCAGCCACCGATTAGCAAGCATGCTGACGATGACAGCAGTTTCAGAGAGAGAGCCATGGAGCTGAAAGAAATCTGCCTCTCCAATGAGGTGCAGTTTCCTCATTGGAACGTCAGATGACAAGGCTCCGTTTACGTGCCTTTCCTGGTGAAACATTCCAATACATATGGCGGCTCCTGCCACCCACCTCACAATCCCCACAAAATCTACATCAGGGTTGCCCAGTCCCTGTGTCAGCATGTCCCCCCCCAGTTCAATTTGTTTGCTGACGGGGGTGCCCAATCCCCGTCGGCATCATGTTTCCCCCCCATCCAACACACACACACACTTTCTTTGCTGACGGGGGTGTCCAATCCCCATTGGCATCATATCACCCCCAAACTTGTGGCACACTTGGAGCCCACCCCAGTGTGCCCAAAATCATTTTTTTTTTACCTGTAAATAAAGAAAACCATCCCCCAGAAGACTGGTTTCTTTTTTTTTTTTAACCTGTAAAACAAAATGGTCCCCTGTCATCCCGCCGCCTCCCCAACCCACCCACCCTCTGCGCACCCCACCTCTCGCACCCCTCTCACCCCATACTTACCTCTGGAGAGTTGGTGCTGTGATCTTCTGTGGAGCAGGAACATGTCTGAACTCTTCAAAAGTCGACCGGGAACTGAACAAAATGTGGTAAGCTTTATAATGGCAGGCAATGGGGGGTTTCAACTTAGGTGGATATCTCAGCCATTTTGGGCAATTTTGGTTTCAGATTTTCAGCATGGGGTTCTTGGGACCCCACCTCATGAACACATGCACTGTCATCTCGTTACTCAGTCCGGAAAGGTGATTTTGCGGTCACTGCGCGGAATCACCTTTTGAGACTGATTAATGAAACGATAGTGCCACTGTTCATGGGGGGGGGTCCCAAAAAGCCCATGTTGCAAATTTGGTGAAAAAAATCTCCAAAATGATTGCATTACGGCGTGCGTTGCACAGTTTCCACGCACACTCATAACTTTGACAATTTTTAATATTTTCACTCCAGATTTTCAACATTGCCATTTTTCACACCTCCTTATGTAACCCCCCTATGAATGGAGGTCACTAAAAAGCCTTCTTTGGGTGAGCCTAAATGCTCTCCACCAGGCTGGTGTCCTGTATTTCAGCCGATTTAAAAAAATAATTGAGTGAGAGTGCCTAATGCCTCCATGTACTGTCGCTTTAAGAGCTGCCAAACTGCAGTATAATGACTTTGAAATGGGGGGTCTGTGTGTTTCCCTGCTCAAGTCCTGCCTGGACCACTGAGCAAATCGCTCCATTTCTGCAGTCACTACATGTGCAGAGGGAGCTCTTTCAGAAGATGTAATTGTTTGCTTGCAACCTGTTAAAGTAATAATGAAAATGCAGTTTGTTCTAACCTGCTTGCTTGTTGCCTGGACTGTGCAGAGTAGCTCCCTCATGTTGGTTCTGAACTGCTGAATTGGACTAATCAGTGTGGGGATCCTTTAAAATGGAGCCTGCTCTGGGCGAATCAGAACTTGGACTCTCCTCTGGAGCCAGCCACAATGGGACTGTATGGCAGATGCCTCTGGGAATTGTAGTTTGGACTTCGGCGCCTTTTTTGCACCAACAGGGGGAGTCTGATTGTGAGTGACAGCCAAATCAGCCAACTGAACTGGAAGGAACTCAAAGGAAATGCCCAGCTCTGTCTACTGAAAAGATCAGATCAGCTTGGGCTGTGAAGAGACAGGGAGCTGTGTGCTTCTTCGGTGTGTAGTTTTAGCACGGGAATCGCAAGTAAGGCCCTAAGTTTCGGTCTGCAGCTTGTGCAAGCGCCTGTTCGGACTGAATCCAACCTGTGAAGAGAATCAAGGAGATCTGAAGAGCAGAAAAAAGTCTCACCCTGTAGAAGACTGGAGAAATTGCTGAATCGCACTTGGTCTGTCAGGAACTGAATCTGCTGTGTGTTCTCCCGGGTATTGTGCAGTAATTGCGATCAGGATCGAGAAGCAGCCTGCCTGGTATAGTACTTTCCTTTTACATATAAATGTGTGTAGTGCTTGTGGGGAATCACGTTTCAAATCCCCCTGTACAGTGAATAGAGTGCATGAAGCTGGAAGTAAACCCCAGCTTAATCCAGACTACATCCATTTGCTCTAAACTACAGTGGGATCCAGTCACAAGGACCTTGTCCACATGGTCTGCTCCTCCTGGCAATCCAGGACAATCTGCCTTCCATCCAGTTCCCAGCATTGAGTTGTGAGTACAAAGCAGGGTAGCTCCCTGCCATCTGTTTGTCGAATTGCAAGTGTCATCTAATTGTTGCTTTTTTCATTTCTTCTCGAACTGAGCCCTCCGGCTCCTAATTACAGTTGGGTATTGTGCAAGTGTTTTTCCATCACAGGGCCCCAACCAGCTGCACCAATCCTGGCTAGCCCACCCCATCCTGGGTACCCAGTGAAAGTGACAATTTGGGACTCTGAATATGCGCACAGTACTGTGATTATTAATGTGTTTAACCTAATTAACCTGATTTTCCCTTCCTTGTTACAGCTCCTTAAATAAATCAGATCTGTTTGTTTCAGCAAAGTTACCCTGACTGAGGTATTCGTTTATGTTAAAGTATTGTACTGTGGCTTTTGTACTGTATCATCTTGTTTTACAGGGGGTCCCCAGAGTCCAGTCGACAGAGCCAGTCCTGGGGGTAAGTGTATATTGTGAAGATATTTTTGATGCACTGTGTGGGCCACTAGTGGGAAGAAAGGGGGGTTACAGTGTCCCAGAGGGCTGTGACCAAGTTAGTTTAACTACTGCAAACCCTGACCTCTGGGTGAAGGCACCCGCCATTGGACCTAGGCCCTCAACCTGTTAGTAGATAAGCAGGCAGGGGTAGTAGCCCTTGGGAATAGTGCCACCTGGGGTTACACTTATGAACAGTACAGCTGTCATTTTTCACATCCTGACCACCTGTGGCACACAATGGCACGGTCTCTATGGGAAATCAACTTTTGGGACAGAATAGCAAAATCACAGTGCCACTGTTCATGAGGGGAGATCCCAAAATGCCTATGTTGAAAATGTGGTTAAAAAAATCCCAAAAATAATTGGGTTAGGGCGTGCGTTGCGCCGTTTCTATGCACACTTGTGACTTCACCAATTTTGTATATTTTCACTCTAGATTTTCAACATTGCCATTTTTTTACACCTCCTCCTCCTCATGAGCAGTATAGTTGTCATTTTTCACATCCTGCCCGAAATGTGTTTTCGCACCTGTGGTGCCAAATGGTGCAGTTGCTGTGCAAAATCACCCTTTGGCTAACGAACTGATAGTGCACTGTTCATGAGGTGGGGTCACAAAAAGCCCATGCTGAAAATTTGGAGTGAAAATACCAACAAATGCCCAGGGCATTAGGGTTTCCAACCATAACGCCCCACCCTGTAGAGACTGACAGGCATCAGGGGTGTGACTTGGGATCTTTGGCTATAATGCTCACACCATTCCACCTCCCCCACTCCCACCCTGCAGTCAGTGGCAGGCATTGAGGTGTGCCTTGGAGTCCTTGGCCCCAAAGTTCACCCCATTTTCCTATACTGCACCCATCTCACCGTATTTCCTTATGGAATGGGGTGAGCGTAAGGCCTGAAGACCCCAAGGCACACCATAACACTTGTCAGTGTCTGCAGGGTAGGGTGGGGTAAAATGGCGTGAGCGTTATGGCCAATGACCCAAAGGCACACCCCAATGCCTGTCAGTCTCTGCAGGGTGGGGGTGGGGTTGGTTTCAGTTCAATACTTCACTGTCATTCCTTTTATGCATCCCTTTAACTTCTGCACTACCAATGCCAGCAAGCCAACATTTCGGCATTGACAAATGCTCATTTACCTTGTCTTGTATTATCTTAGCTGTCATATCTCAGCGTTGTGGCACTGACCAGGCCCTTTTTGTAAATGAGTCTCACTCAATGGTGTTTCACCTGGTTAAATAAAGATTTTGATTGATTGATTGATTGATTGAATAAGTGATAGCTGACTCCCCGATCTGGCTTGAAAACAGTTCACATTCAAGTTGCAGCAGTAATCTCTTAGGCCTCTCAATAACTGGGCTCCCGCATACGTACCTCAGTCTATGATGCAGCTTTAAATGTAGTGCACAGCTTACCCAATTTGTAGTCTGCAGTCTATAGAAAGTAAGCTGAAACTAGTGTTCAGCCCCCTTAGCAGACAGGCAGGAGACAAATTCTGCAGCCACAGGCTTTAACTTTGAGTAGCAGTCCCTGAGGCAGAGTTTCTTACTTTGCAGCAATTCAGCTTCTCCTCTCACACATAGGCTCTTTATTTATTTATTGAAATGTTTCACCAGGAAGGCACACTGAGCAACAAGTCGTTCATCTCCCGGTGCGACCTGGGGGGAAGGGGTACAACTGGAATGAGACATTATACATTCAAGTTACAAGATCAACATTAACATACAGTTGTAAGGCAGGTGTTGCAAACAGTGTTACAGCAGTGTTGTGCATAACTTGTAGAAAGAGTGGACAATAATAAGTGCCGGGTTAATAAGTAAACAAGTGCTTACATGAAAGAAAAGGGGGAAGGAGGGGTGAGATGGGGAAGGGGGGAAGAGTCGTGCCCCTGGAGATCCCTTCAGGATGTGAGGAACCCTGCAAGGGGACTGGGGGGATCAGAGAGAAGAGGATAAGGCAGTGTCCCAGAGAGACCCCTTTAAGATGGCGGGAGAAGGGAGTAGATGAGAGATACAAGCCCCTTGGGGGGGTAGGAGAGGGACCCATGGAGAGCATTCAGGGTCCTTTACAGTCTGTGAGAGATCAAGGGAGGCCAGTAAGGGGAGCAATTGGGGGAAGGGAGAAGGGCTAGAGATTTGGGGGTGGGGTGCGATGGGTAAAATGAAGGTGAGATTAGGGGGGTAGGGTTTGTCCAGGGCTTAGAGGAGGAATTAGGGAGGACATGGCAGGAGCAGCTAGGTGCAAGGTAATTATTGAGGGCAGAGCTGATGGAGTAGGTGGAGGATGAGTGCCAGATTGGGGAGGAATTCCAAATTTTGGGAGGGTGAGAGTAACAGGATTGGCTGATTTGGGTGGAGATCTGGGGCCAACCAGGGTACTGGAGTCGGTTGATCTAAGGGAATGGGAGGGTGGGGGTGTTATAAGGAGAAGGTGAGGTGAGGAAGGGAGCTCACCCAACCAGTGCTTGGAGGTGAATTTAGCACAGTGGGAGAGTCACCCATTTGTAAGAGAGGGGAAGGATGGGGCACGATAAAGATCACAGTGATGGGTGCAAGGGGGACATCCAGGGCAAAGCGGCAGAAAAAATTGAAGAGGGTGCCCAGTCTGGCCAGGGAGGACTTAGTGGCAGCACCATAGACCACGTTACAGTAGTCGAAAATGGGCAGTATCATCTTCTGAACAAGTTCACGCCTAGCCGTAGGAGGGGTGCAACTATGGTTTCTGAACAGGGCATCAAGCTTGGGGCGCAGTTTTTTCTGGATGGCGTCAATATGTCCAGAGGAGTTTTGGTGTTGGTCCCACAAAACACCTAAGTACCTGAAGGAGGATGTGTTCTCAAGTAAAGTCCCCTCAAGGGTGTGAAAAGTGGGTAGGGAGGGAAGCCTAGAGTCTCTGCCTTGTGCCAAAGGTCATGGAGACAGTCTTTTTGGTGTTGAGGAAAATTTTATAGTTAGCAAACCAGAGCCGAACCTTGTCGAAGTCTTGCTGTAAGCTGGTTGTAACCTCAACAGGAGAGGAACCAGATGTATACAGGAATCTATCATCAGCATACATATGTATAGCAGAGGATGGGGAGCAAACAGAGGGAAGGTCATTTAAGAAGATGAAGAATAGGAGGGGCCCTAATATCGAGCCCTGGGGGACTCCAGTGCTAATCGGGAGGGGAAGGGAGGGGAAGTGGTGTCTAAGATCTTAACTGATTGGGTTCTACCAATAAGGTAGGCCTTGAACCAGTCTGTGGTGGAGGAAGATAGGCCAGCTGCTGGGAGTGAGTTGAGGAGAATGGAGTGAGAGATGGTTTCGAAGGCCTTGGCCAGGTCGACAAAAAAGGCAGAGCTAATTTTCCCATTGTCCATCCCGGTTAGGATGGAGTCTGTGAGCCATAGGAGAGAGGTGGTGGTTGAGTGTTTTATCCTGAAACCAGACTGGAAAGGGGTGAAAAAGGAGGTGTCAGATAGAAAAGAGGTGAGTTGGGAGAGGACAATGTGTTCTTGAAGCTTGGCAAGGGTAGGGAGAAGACAAATGTGGCGATAGTTGCCAGGGGATAAGGGTTCACCCCCTTTGGGTAGAGGGAGGACCACAGCATGTTTCCTTGAAGAGGGGACAGAGGCAGTAGAGAATGAAAGATTTAGGATTATTGAGAGGGGGTAGGCAATGGCCGTAGCGGAGAGGGAAAGGAGTTTTGGGTCAAGACCGTCAGGGGAGGCACCTTTAGAGGGGTTGATGGTGAGGAGGGCACTTAGGGCATCATTTGCGATTCCAGTAATGAAAGAGACGGGAAGGTGGAAGGGTGGTGGAGGGGGCACACCGGTAGAGGGTGGGGAGGGGGATAGGTAGGAGGGGAGGGATTTCAGTAGCTCAGTGGTGCAGGAGGTATAGTAGGAGTTAAATTCTGCAGCTACAGCTGGTGGGTCGGACACTAGTGAGTTATTTACTTTAAGTACCGGGGGCGGTGGGCAAGACTCGGCTAGCCTTGTAGCCCTGGTGCAAGTGTTTCTGAGCATGTGGAAGTTCGCAAGATCACTAGGATGCTGGGTAGCTTTATGACGCTTCCAGGCTCGATCTCTAGCACTGAGACAGGCCAGACGTTCAGGGGTTATCCAAGGTAAGTGGATACCTCTGACTCTGGTTTGTTTGAGTGGGGCAAAGGCATTCTAGTTTACAAGAAAGATTTCTTTAAAGTAGGCAAGGGCCTTATCAACCGAGGGGAAGGAGGTTAGGGGGGACCAGTCAGAAGTGGCAAGGTTACTCAAGAGAGGTTCGAGGTCAAGAGACTTGAAAGAGCACAGTTGTATGGTTTTGTGTGGCGATTTAGTTCTGTGGACTTTCCTAACTATGAATATTGGGTTATGGTCACTGAGAGCATCGGGGAGGATGCCAGAGGTGATGACGTGATGGGGGTGGGAGTTAAGGGCCCAGTCGAGTAGGGAGTGTTGTTGTGTCTTGTGGTTTGGGCGGGTGGGTTCATAGATCAGTTGGGAGAGGTTTAGGGCTCCAATTTCATTTTTAGTTTTGGTAGTTTTAGGTGACAACCAATTTATATTGAAGTCGCCTAGGATGAATAATTCCCCAGACTGAGCAAGGGAAATGATAGAGGTTAGGAGGTCTAGCGTGACTGAAGGATGGACATTTGGGCAGCAGTATATGCCAGCTATGAAGACTGGGAGAGTGAAGCGGAGGGTCAATGGATAGCTAGGGCATCATGGGTCTCAGGATTGGAGGATGAGTAGATGATGGAATATTGGATGGAGGTTAGGACATAAATGGCCACACCACCACCAACCCTGCCAGCATGGTCTTGCCTTAGTAGTGAGAAGCCAGGAATAGAGACCGAGTGGTCAGGGATACTGCTCTTTAGCCAAATTTCTGAGATAATTAGAATGTCTGGTTTTAGAGTGCACACCATGGTCTTAATCTGGTCTATTTTTTGCAACAAGCTGCGGGTGTTTAGATGCAGGATCTTTAAGCCCTTTGGGAGGGCTGAGAGAAGAGAGAGGGGGGAGATAGTAGAGGAGGAGGCACCAGAGGAGCAAGGGGGCAATAGGGCCTGGGTTGGGGTGGATATCCCCGGCGGAGAGCAAGAGAAGGGCGAGTATGAGAAAGTGGAGCTTAGATGATTTTGAAGGGGCTGGCGGGGAGGTTGGGAGTTTTGAGTAGAAGGGAGTGGATGAGTGAGGAACAAGAAGGTGGAGAACTGCCGTGAAAGTGGGCACCGTTATCCAAGCCATATGAGGAACAGTGGTAGAGTGAGACCATATTTCAAATGGCAGGGAGGGAGTGATAGCATGGATGATGCAGTTCAGCAGAATTAACAGTCTTGCCAAAATTCACACTCCTTTTTAGCTGGGCACTGGAAAGAAGTAGTCTGCAGGTTCAGCAGTTCTAAACAATTCAGTTCAGACTAAAAGGTTGTGGAGAGGTAAGCAGGTCTCTCCACTTTCTCAGAGAAAAAGTCTGAGCTCCCTACCTCTCTGGTAGCTCCCTCAGAACTACCCAGTTCGGATATACTATGATATCCCTAAACTCAGTGTCCTGAGTCTCGGGATAACGACCCCAGTGACCTGAAAGTCATTGTGCCGAAACAATCAGATGCCCGAAAATACTGTTTTGGCATCTGATTGTATACTACAAGCGAATAGGGGCTTTGCCCCTGACCCCAATAAGTGAGGCTCCACCCCACCACCGTAACTAAAATATCTAACTGCGAGGGGCAGACCTCGGAGTTAGAAAAAAAACAGTTAAGGGGTGCAACAATGCAAAATGTACAGCGTTCAACGTGGGATAGAACCCGCGCCACCCAGAACACGCTGGCCGAGCTGCCAGTGGTTTAGCCCTCAACACCACTGGGGCAGCTCAGCCAGCCTTCCAATTCCTGCACCATTTCAAGAGCATGTACAGGGGTAAGGTAGCAAGGCATCGCATCCACTACCTTACCCCTGTAATGTTCGTCGGGTTTCCTCACTGTCGGGCTGCTCACTGTCTGGCTACTGAACCTGTCGGACAATAGTGCCCGGGCAGGTCAGTGTCGAGACAGTCAGCCTCAGGAAACCATAAGGATACCCCCAGTTCAGCTGTCCTCCCTTAACTGAAGGAAACATAATCCTGCAATCACATTGGTGGAGGACGCTGTCAATCACAGTTCTGGCATCCCGATTGGCCAAAATGGGCACCAAGAATTCAGTTCCTTGTTTCTCCCAGCATCCATAGCAGAAGGAACTCAAATAGGACCCCTTGAGTTCCGAATGGCTGAAGACAAGGTCAAAGTAACAAACATGGCTGCTGGATAGCAGGTACTGTATGTAAACAGTCTTAAACTTTAAAGTCCATTTTATATACAAAAAGCTTAGTTTCAGAAATAAACATTTACATCATTTGATAGCGCTCCCTCTGCACTATTATCACTGAATATTAGCCCAGATTTAGAAGCAGATCACAGGACTGGAACTTGGCCAGGTGGAGGGCTATAGCTGTGCCCAGGGAGACACCTCAAGGTAAGCCCCACCATTTGGGGGTTACATACACAAAGTCTAAATCCATAAATATTTATACAGGTACCCATTCATGACATGAGACAAGATGCAAGAAATTTTAAGTAAGTGATATCTGGCATGCTATGATGTTTGACTGATAAGTTAAAAACGATGTATATGTTTTAATACTTCATCATAAACACTGTGGACTCAATGTATAGCAGTCCATCTTCTTACTGTATATTTATTATTATTTTATGAAATGATCACCAGTAGGCTGTAATGGTGAAATGTCAGGATTCGGGATTTACTGCCAATAAAGAAAACATGCATGCTGGAAGTCTAAAACTAATACCTCCAGTGTAATTTTTACTTATCAGTTCCGGTACCCGATGACATCAGATGAGCAGAATCCCTACATGAGAGCTTCACTGAAGCTGCTCAAGTGATGACACTGGGTTCCCAGCTTATAAGTAAATGAAAAATTACTATTGGGCAGGAACATTGCAGCATAAACAGGACTATTTCAAAACAAACGTATGAAACAATACACTGGGGGTATACAAGCAGACTTTACACACACCTGAATTACTGTATATTAAAAAATTTATAAAACAAGTATTATATTCCCTTTTGCTATACAACATGCCATGGTGCTGAGCAGTGGGTACCACTCTGGCAGTTGGCGGGCAGCCTAGGTATGCACACAAAACAAGGGATAAAGGAGCAAACTCTGGCAAGGAGGATATAGAATGTCCATCAGATGCTTTTTTCCTGGGCTGAGGAGGGTTCCTCGAGCAGCTTGTCTAATGATACCTAGGGGAGATTTCCGGCGTTGGTGCTGTTGTGTTGATGCTGTAGGTATCACAGAGCATATGGCAACCTCCTCCCTTCTCAGGACAATTGTGAGTGAGCTCCTGTTCACACTGGGAAGTATGTGGGACCACTGAGGAAGAAATAGCCTGCGCGTGTGATGACAATATTGCTCCATCCACCTCCAGCCCTCGTCTTGGCTAGACCATCTTTGGAAAATGTTCTCAGAAACCAGTGAGCCTGCAGCCAGCAGATTGGGCCCCACTGCATGGGGCAAACTGCTGAGCCTCAGTGAAGTTGAGGAGGATCTAGACTAACGGCTTTTGGGCACCAGTAGGTGTGTCAGAGGGGCAGTGGGAGCTGGAAAACTGCCTGAAGATGGAGGAGGTAGTAGCAAAAGCAAGGCAAATAAACAATAAGTAAACAAAATGTTTTTTATATATATGTATATATATACACACACACACACATTTATATATATATATATATATATACATATATACAGTATATATGTGTAATAGACAAACCACTCTGAGGTGTGTGATCGCGCTCTGATATATGCATGCTTTGGTGTGCGTTTTATGCACGAGGCTGCAGGCCAAGTGCGTCAATCACCCAAGGCGTGCGTATATCAGAGCATGACAGCACACCTCAGAGTGGTTTATCTTATAAAATGTCAAAATTGTTTTGAAGGGGTTAAAAGTGCAGGTGTGCGGTTGCACTCTGATATACGCACGGTCACCTGATGGTCTTTGTGCAATGTTACTTGATTCTTTGTCCTTAACCATTTTATAAATACATATGTATTTATATTTATATATCTATATATATATATATATATATATATATATTCACTTGTGGACCTGTGAAAAAAGCCCTATTACACTTCCTCATAGGCTGTTCCTTGTAATCAGACCAAGGAAAATTAGTAGCAGCAAGCTGCTACTAGTAATTTTCTTTTTCTTTCCCCAACAAATTGATTTACAAGTCTAGTAGCTACACCCAGTATAAAGGAAAATTTAATAGCAGTAAGCTACTCCTTATAATTCCTGCTTCCCTTTCCCAGCAAATTTATAACAAGTCTAGGAGTTCACCTCCTTCCTCTGGACCTGTGTTCTGCCTGATCTCTCTTTACCTCCCATTCTGCGTAACCCCTGCCTCTTTGCTGGTCACTTCATTGACTATGTCTTCTGCCTCTTATAACACACCTCCTACTGTCCTCCTGGTACTCCGCCTCCCTCTTCCCACTCTCACTCCGACTGTGGCTCCCATGGTGCCAGACCCCTCCTGCCCCACTGTGCTTCCTCCTCCTCGCTATAACTACACTGGGACCCTCCCACATATCCTCGTTACTTGGGAGTACTACCCCTTCCTGCCCAGCGCATCCCTACCTATACCAGCCTATTTTTCCTTACTTCACTTACTTAAATTTCAACTCCTTCCTCCCATTATACTCCCCCTTCCTCTACCTCACCTAGATCTCTGCCCTGGTACAGAAATGCAGAAGTCCACTTCATAATCATTACTCTCCTGCTCTTATCAGCAGACAACATCAATCCTAATCCTAACTCTAGCCCTATGGCCATCTCTGCACCTGCAACTGTCTTCCCTCCCCTTTCTGCCTCCTATGCCCTTCCGCGAGGTCTAAAAATCCTTCACCTAAATATATGAACATATGAAGAAGCCAGCAGAAGAAGGCCATTTGGTCTATGAAGTCTGTTTGCCACTGATCTAATTAGTAACATAGTCTCTCTCTCACTCCCTCAGATGAAACTTACATAATGGGTGATTTCAATCATAACTGGCTATTCCTGCCATTTAATAAAACTAGTAATGATTTAAATGCACTAAACTTATCGCAGCTCATGCTTGAGCCTACCTGTATGAACCATAAAACTGGTAATATATGTAGTCTCATCCCTAAAATAGACTTACTTCAGCCACTAACTGTCTCACTTGCCCCTAACATAATTATCCTCTCCGAAACGTAGCTGAATAACAAGGTAGGACACCCCTCACTCTCTATCCCCAGGTACACTATTTTCCACCAGGATCAACCCACTAGGGGTAGCAGAGTGGCAATATATGTCTCCTCAGCCATATAATTTACTAGTGTCCTTGCTACTTCGGTCCCAAAAGCATATAATGCTAAAACTATCCCTCCCTTACTCCATTCCTATCTATATTGCTGGTGCCCACTGTCATCCAGGCCTCCCCCCTCCGCTATCACCGATCTAATTAGTAACATAATCTCTCTCTCACTCCCTCAGGTGAAACTTATATAATGGGTGATTTCAATCATAACTGGCTATTCCTGTCATTTAATAAAACTCATAATGATTTAAATGCTCTAAACTTATCGCAACTCATACTTGAGCCTACTCGTAGGAACTATAAAACTGGTAATCACTCCCTTATTGATTGGGCCCGCATATCCCACCCCCACAGGGTTATTAAATCTGGTATTCTACCAGATGCCCTGAGTGACCACCATATGACTTTTATGGTTCACAAAATACATAGGATAAAGCCTCCCACAAAATAAAACTAATATTCTATTCCAACAAATCACTGAACCTTGTTCCCCTCCTTCAGAACCTGTCTCACACTAGCCATGTCAGATTCTATTGACGCTGCTTACGGTTCTTTCACAGCAAGTTCCTGGTGATCTGGAACAAACATGCCCCACTGCGGTGCTTCAGGGTTAGGGGAAACCACCTATCTTGGATCACCACTGTACTACTGGTGTGTTTACATGCCAGGGATCAGCCTTGGAAAACGCATAAAGCCTCTCGACTCCCTCGAGACTACGATAGCTACCGCATGCTATGAAATAAATGCACAAAAGCTACTCAACTAGCTAAAGCAGAGTACTTCTGCTCTATCTTCAAGTCCAACATTAATAATCCCTCCAAATTCTGGAAGGTAATCCACTCACTCTTCTCCCTTCCCTTCCCCCCCCGCTCCTTAATATTAATGCCATGCAAGTTACCGATCACCTTAGTGTAGCCTCTACTTTTAACTCGTATTTCACCTCCTGTGCCTCTGCTCTCTTATCCTCCTTACCTCCGTCCTCTCCTACTGACCCACGCTTTCTCCTAGACTTCCCCCTCAACCAACTCCTTCTCAAAATGTTCATCCTCTGATGCCTTACATGCACTACATGCCCCAAATCCCTTTAAAAGCAGCTCACCTGATGGGCTGGACCCTAAGTTGTTATTTTATCTGCTCCAGCTATCTCTGCTCCTCTCACTGACCTCCCTCAATACTATGGCCACTATCCCTTCTGTCTGGAAGCACGCCATTGTCCTCCCATTGCCCAAGGGTGGTGATCCTTCTGCTACCACTATCACCCCATTTCTCTCCTTCCCACCCTCACTAAACTCCAAGAGCATCCGGTTCTTTCACAGCTCTCTACCTACTTCTCAGATACTAATTTTTTTCACTCCATTCCAATCTGGTTTCCAGAAGAATCATTCCACTACCTCCCTGATTAGGCTCACTGATTCTATCCTCTCAGGGATGGACTGTGGCCAAATCACCTCAGCAATCTTTGTCGACCTAGCAAAGGCATTCAGTACCAATTCCCACACTCTTCTACTACCCTCCCTCTCCTAGCTGACCTAACTGACTCTACCACTAGTTGGTTCAGGTCACCTAGTGGGTCAGACCTAGCTTGTCAGAACAGCGGACACTGTATCCCCCTCTCTCCCCATCAACACTGGCATACCTCAGGGGCCTGTTTTGGGCCCCATTCTATTCTCCATATGTCTAAATGACCTCCCCACAGCCTGTTCATCCATCTCAGTTCATATGTAAGCTCACAACACGGTACTCTTCACTTCAGGCCAGTCCCCTGTTGATGTTGAAACCAGACTCCAGCATGACTTCAACAAAGTCCAGCGCTGGTTCTGCTCCCATCAACTCTCCCTCAATTCTAAGAAAATAGTCTCAATGACCTTTGTCACTAGGCAGAGACTCACCAGACTCCCTTCCCTGCCCTCCTTCCATACTCTGAAGGGACAGTCCTTGAGGACACATCATCCTTTAGGTACTTGGGGGTTTGGCTTGACCAACACCTCAACTTCTCTGGGCACGTGGACTCCATCCTGAAGAAACTGTGCCAAGCTAGGTGTTTTTATAGGTGAATAGGGTCTGCCATTTCTGCTAAACTGCCTGTCTGCTCTGGGGTTCCTCAAGGATCGATACTGGGACCCCTTCTATTTAGCACCTTCCTCAATAATCTTCCGGCATCCTGTTCCGAACCAGTACTCTTCTACGCGGATGATGCCATCATTTCCTCAAAGACTGCTGACCCTACCCTCCTTCAGGCCCAACTTCAGAAAAGTTTTACTGAAGCTGAGTCCTGGTTCATCTCACATAAGTTGGTGCTTAACTGCAAAAAAACTAAGGTCATGCTCTTCCATGGTACCCACAGCAAGCACAAAGCCAAACAATTGGTGATTAAAAACAGTGCAGGTGTTATCCTTGATCAGACTCAATCTTTTAAATACCTAGGAGTTACTCTGGATAGTACGCTCTCCTACTCCAACCATGTTGAGAATGTTACCAAGGTAGTTAACATTCGCCTAGGCCTTCTACACAGGCATAAACACTGCCTTACTACCGAAGCCCTCAGATTGGCTATCCAAAGTTCAGTTGTGTCTGTTATTGACTATGGATTGGTTATTTATGGTTCCACCACAGACACACCCCTACGTCGGCTCACCACAGCTTTGAATAAGGCATGCCGTCTACTAACTGGTGTAGCATATCATACTCACGCTTGTGACTTTTCGAACAAGCAGGCTGGCTTCAACTCTAGGCTCGCATTGAATATCAAGCCTGCCTTTTGGCTAAGAAGGCAGATCTTGGTCTCCTGCCACCAGGTTTCCTTCAGCTTTTCAGTCCCTTCTGGGGCACTCGGAGAACATGAAGTTCTGTGAGCCAAACTTTTAATGTCCCTCGCTGTCGAACCTCGCTCCGACAGCGATCCATTGCAGTTAGAGCTGCTAATTTATTTAATTCCCTTCCTCCTGAGATTGCGACGACTGCAACCTTGGGACCTTTTAAGTGGAAGCTGCATCAATTCCTAGTTTCCAGAGCATCTTGTGACAGCTACATCTCTGCTGACAGCTAAATGCACTGGGACTTCTCTCTTTTACCATTTGCCCCTGTATAGCCCTATGCTGCTGCCGTGCTATTGCACTAACAACACTTCTTCCCTTATCCCTTTCCCATTCCTGCCCTCTTTTTCATCCTACCTCATCCCCCCTTCCTTTACCCCTCCACTACCACTTCCCCCCTCTCTGCTCTGTTTCCCCACCTTGTTCTCTCCCTCAACACCCCACCCTGTGGGTCTTTCCTGCTCAAGCTTCATTGTGGAATCTCCCTCCTTGCTCTTTTTTTGCTCCTTCCACCTCCCAATTCACCCCCTGTACTTTCTCTCCTTGTAAGCCCTTTCACCCCTCTTCAGACAAGGCCAGTGGCTGCACTTGACACAATATTTATCTTGCCATATTGTTCTTTTGTTTATGTAATTGCTTTCCTCATGTTGTACTACTTACTGAAACCATTGTAATTTGCTATTCTTGTGACTTGACGTGGAACCTCTGTAAAAGAGCCCTTGGCTCAAAGGTCTTTCCGATTTGTTAAATAAATAAATTATACAGGAACCGGAGCTACCTTCTGCTAGCAGCTAGGCGTGAACTTGTAGAGAAGATGATACTACCTATTTTTGACTACTGCGATGTAGTCTATAGTGCCGATCCCAAGTCTTCCTTAACTAGATTGTGTGATGCATGGCCAGCTGGTCATGATTATTGAATGATATTTGTAAAATAAAAATATACTGTGCTTGTCTCACATAAGACAGCCTGGGCTTCCATGGATGCCCCCAGGTTTCAGTGAAGCTACAGGATATGTAAACTGACCACAGGATGTATTACACTGACCAGGAGATCTCTGTAATGTAATTAGCTTCCTTGAGAAATTGCATTTTATGGCCTTTTTATGACCTCATGTGTTTGAAGTTGGGAAGCTAAATATACATTTTATTACAGGACAGGACATCATTTAGCTGATTCATGTGACTATATTGCACCTAGGTGATGGATTGCAGGGTTGTAAACCTCAAAGGAACTGGTGGATCAAAGACTCATAATTTGGGAAATGAGTTTTTGCTGATGTCGCCTTATTTAATATACCTCCTGATAGGACATCATGTTTGTATGTTTTTGTATTCTAAAAGAAGGAACTAGATGACTCACAGAAGGGGTGTGGAGAGACACAGTTTAAACTAATACTTGTGTCTGAACTGTTTGTCATATACCATCTTGGGAATTTAGAAAGACACAGCTCTCTGATTTAATTTAACTGCACTTACAGAGGTAATACATTAGACAGAAAAGATCTAACTGTATGTTGGTAGGAGTTTGTTCTGTAGTTTTCCTTGTTTTTTTCTTTTATGTGATTATGATGCTCTTTGATATATTGTTCTGTGTTTACATTTTTCATATTTTTTATCATCTTTTAGTAAAGAATCTTTTATTTAAAATACTGCCTGGGTGTCTGCCAGTTCTTTTTGCATGTGACGTATAAAAGGTTAAGTCTGACAAAACTGTTCAATAGCTTGATGATGTTACTGAGCTTGGAAAAAGGCAAGAATATACCTAAGGTCTCTTATAGCATCAAAAAGGGTTCATTTTGGAAGCCTGGCTGGGTGCCCCTGGTGAAAGATTGTACTGCAATCCCTGAAGAGGGTACGTATCTGAGCCTGTACATTGGGTACACTAGCTTAAGGTTCACAGTTTGAATCCCCTCAGAACTTGAGACTAAAGGTGTTGCGGACCCAAAAGCAGACAGGAGGGTTACCCTGTCTGTTACCTGTTCACACTATTGTGCTCAGAGATTGGCACTGTGGGAGCAGAGGGCCTGACCTGCTGAGTGCATTTGTGACAGATTTGGTTAGCAGCGGTGTGATAAAAATTGGTAACACAAGCTTTAACTGTTCAGTGTGTCAGCTTAATACTGTACAGCTCACTTGCAAAATAAGGCAGTGATTTATTTCTAAAAAGGAAACAGAACTATATCATTTTGCTTACAGTCACATTCCTACCCGTTTCATTTTTTTTCAAAGTGCAAGTTAGAGTAGCCATAGTTAGGGAAGAAGATGGCTTCCAACTACAGTGAGCACACTGCAGACTACCTGAAGCAGTTGTGCAAGGAGAGAGGAGTCCTGCATGAGGGGAGAGCCACCAAGCAGAACCTCATGGACGCTCTGATGGCTGCTGATGCCCAGAGTGTCGAGTCACAGACTGTGACTGTAAAGAACCAAACCTTGGGCATGGAAGGGCCAGTGGCCAGTGCAGTGTCCAGATCCAGTGAGGAGGACAGCATGGCCAGTGCAAGCCCAGGGCCACAGCAGCAGGGGAAGGTCACCAGCATTCCGGAGCCAGAAGCAATCAAGCTGCAGATTGAGTTGTGCAGAATGGAGCTGGAGTTTCAGAGAGAAGCGACAACAGCAAGCCGCTGAGGAGAAGAGCAAGTGAGAACAGAGAGAGAGGCTGAACAAGAACAGTGAGCCGCAGAGGAGAAGAGAGAGCAAGAACACAGAGAAGCTGACCATGAACAGTGAGAGGCGGACCGTGAAGAGCGTGAGTGCCAGAGGCGACATGAACTGGAGAAGTTACGACTCCAACCACCAGCACCAGAGCAGGTAAGTGGCTTGGGTTTAACTGGAACTACAGGACTGGGTTACAAATTAAATTCCAAATTGATAGCCGAATTTAAAGAGGGGGAGGATATGGATGCATTTTTAAATTCCTTTGAAAAAGTTTGTGTACAGGCAAATATTCCTAGAGGGTCCTAGAGCTTCCAGCTATCCCCCCTACCTACCGGGAAAGCTCAGGATGCATTGGGTCAAATGGGCAATGAGGACAGTAATGATTACAGCAAACTTAAAGCTGCACTTTTAAAAAGTTTGATTTAACTGCAGAAGCATACAGAACTAAATTCCGTAAGCTCAGGAGAAACTCTGACATGAGCTACGAGAAGCTAACCACGAAACAACGTCAGTGTTTAAAACGTTGGTGAAAAGGAATTGAAGCCAACTCTGTAGATAAAATTGAAAATGCTATATTGTTAGAGCAGTTTTTTGGGGCATGCCCAGCAGAGCTGAAAACCTGGCTGGAGGACCGAGATCCCAAAACAGTGCAAGAGGCTGCTGAACTCTCGGACCACTATGCCAAGAGCAGACCTGCTCTGAGAGCGAATGGGGTGGGCATGGCAGTGCAGAAAGGGAAAAGTGCACCTTCAGGGCAGCTAAAACCCCTCACTGCCTCCACCAACACCAGTTAGCCCCAGGTTTCCAAGAAAAGATTTCTCTGAGATAAGAAATGAATGTTTGGTTTGTAAAGAAACTGGGCATATTGCCAGACAGTGTCCCAAAAGGATGAGCAATATGCATAATGGGACTAGGAAAGAAGTGGGTTGTTTGTGTGTCCCTGGAAGCATACCTGTGAACATGAGGGAACACATGCACCCAGTCACGGTGAATGGTGTACAGACACAAGGGTTAAGGGACACAGGGGCATCCCTGACATTGGTAAAACTGGATCTGGTAGAGCCTGGTCAGCTTATACCCAATAAATTTGTAACTGTACAAGACTTCACTGGGAAGGGGAAAACACTGACACTTGCTAGTGTTCTCCTAGACTGAGGTGAAACAGGGGGAACTGTGCAACAGGTGGCTGTAGCCAAAACCTTTGCAGTTGACATCATCTTTGGCCACAATCTCAAACAGGGGATGGTGTGTGGGGTTACCCATAGCCAAGCGGCAAGGGAAAATTGTAGTTCCCTGGACCCCACAGAAGCCATTGTGAAAACCACTGGGAGGCTCATTCCCCAGCCTGTGTCTCCTGATATGGAGACTAATGAAAAGGGGGTAGAAATTTACCAAGCTTGTACCACCAGTGAATGTCTGTAACACTGGTTGCTTTTTTAATCTAAGTGTTATGTACTGTACTGTTTTGTTTGCTGTGATGTATTGCTCTCTTGACAAGGTGCCTTTGTAAATAAGTCTTTGACTCAAAGGTCTGTAAACCGATGATCTAATAAATAAATAAATTTCCCCAGTAGCAGTTAACCACACAGCTATAGAGGGTTACTCCAAAGAATGAGGGGTGACCTTTTGTCAGAGGGTTAGGGATGACAGTGATCCTGAGTTCCCTGATGCTAGTGCTAGGGACCCTAGTTTAGAGACTGAAGGGGACCTGTCCCATTCCTTGGGAATGTGTAAGGAGTTTGCAGCTGCTCAGAAAAGTGACTCCAGTCTACAGAAGCTGAGGGCTTGGGCTGACTCTGACGGAGCACAGGGAGGTGACGGTAAACATAAGGTTTATTGGGAAAATGGACTGGTGCATACTCAGGCTGTAAAGACAGAGAGAGGGGTGATAGGCAGGCAGCTTGTCATTCCCCAGGGGTACCATGAGCAGTTGCTCAAGATTGCACACAATATTCCCTTGTCTGGTCATCTGGGAATCATACACACTATGCAGCGGTTGGCCCAGAATTTCTATTGGCCCAACTACACCCAGCAGGTGAAGGAGTATTGCAGGTCTTGTCACCAGTGCCAAGAAATAGGGAACGCAGATAAGAACACCCAACTTGCCCTAATTCCATTGCCCATAGTGGAGGAGCCATTCCAGAGGGTGGGAATAGATATTGTGGGGCCTTTAAATACCCCCAGCTCCTCTGGGAAGAGGTTCATCCTGACTGTGGTGGATTATGCCACCCGCTATCCAGAAGCAGTCGCCCTATCCTCACTGAGGACAGACAAAGTGGCAGATGCCTTACTTTGGATTTTCTACTGTGTTGGGTTTTCACAGGAGGTTATCACCGATTAAGGGGGTTCCTTCAAGTTGGATTTGATGAAATGTTTGTGGGAGAAAGGTAGGGTGGTGCAGAGGCACACAACACCTTATCATCCGCAAGCCAATGGGCTTGTGGAAAGATTTAATGGTACTCTGAAGTCAATGCTCCAAGTGTTTGCTGAACAGCATGGAAGGGACTGGGAGAAACACCTTCCCCACCTGTTGCTTGCATACAGGAAAGAGCCCCAAGAGTTGACAAGATTTTCCCCCTTCGAGCTCTTATATGGACGCTGGGTACGTGGGCCCCAAGACTTGATCTGGGAGGACTGGGAAGGCAAGCATGCCACCCAGGGCACTCCCATAGTCGATGATGTCCTTAGGTTTAGGGAAAGGCTGAAGGAGCTTATGGGGACAGCCCCTTATGGGGACAGCCCAGAGCAACCTGGCAGCTGCCCAACAGAAACAAAAAGTGTGGTACGACTGCAGAGCCAGAGCTCAATTGTACACGGTGGGTCAGGAAGTCATGGTCCTTATTCTGGTCCAGAAAGACAAGCTGCAGGCTGAGTGGGCAGGACCATACAAAGTAGTCAGAAAGGCAAATGATGTGAACTATATCATAGAGTTACCTGACAGAAGACATACAGAAAGAAAGTACCATGTCAACATGATGAAGCCATACGCTAATAGGGCTGAAATCTTGTTTGCAGTATATAGTCCTGGGAAGGGGACAGACAAAGGAGACCCCCTTCTGGACTTTCTGGAAGAAAGCAAGCAGGAGTCCTCTGTGGAGGCAGTTAAATTGTCTCCCCAGCTGACCCTGGACAAGATCCAGGAGGTAAGGGAGGTTTTAGCAGACTTTGCCCCACTGTTTAGCACCAAACCTGGACTAACCCCCTTAGCAACGCATGATGTGGAGACAGGGACACAGACGCCCATACAGCAGACAGCATATTGGGTGTCAGAGGCTGTTCAAAAGGACATTAGGAGGGAGGTGGAGGAAATGCTGGATCTAGGGGTAATCCAGAGATCCCACAGCCCCTGGGCCTCACCCATAGTCCTTGTGCCCAAGCTGGAGGGCTCTACTCATTTCTGTGCAAACTATCATGGATTGAATGCAGTCACGAAGTCAGACAGCCACCCGATGCCCTGGACGGATGAACTCCTGGACAAGTTGGGAGGGGCGACATACCTTACGACTATTGACCTGACAAAGGGGTATTGGCAGGTACAGTTAACTGACAGAGCTAGGGAGAGGTCGGCCTTCATCACTCCAATAGGCTCATTTGAATTTAAAGGAATGCCTTTCAGAATGAAGAACACCCTGGACACTTTCCAAAGGTTGGTGAACCAGGTGATGGTGCTGAGGAGTACGCCATGGCATACCTGGATGACATTGTCATCTTTAGTGCCAGCTGGGAGGAACACCTGTCCCATCTTAGGGAAGTGCTGGGAAGGATACAGAGGGCCGGGCTCACTGTCAAAGCTGAGAAGTGCCAGGTGGCCATGGCTGAAGTGGCATACCCTGGGCATGTTGTAGGCCGGGGACAGCTCTGTCCCAACCAAATAAAAATAGAGGTGATCAAGGCATGGCCTAGACCAGAAACACAGGAGCAGGTCAGGAGTTTTCTAGGGACAGTAAGGTACTATAGGAAATCTGTACCCAATTACAGTGCCCTGGTTGCTCCCCTATCTGACCTGGTAAAGAAAAAGATGCCTAAGAAATTTACCTGGGAGCCAGCCTGTGAAAAAGTCTTTACCATACTGAAGGAGGCACTGTGCAGTGCTCCTGTATTGACAAGTCCTGACTATAGCAGATCCTTTATAGTCCAGACTGATGTCTCAGATGTGGGTATTGGGGCAGTACTGAGTCAGACATCCAACCAAGGGAAAGATCACCCTGTAGTGTACCTGAGTAAAAAGTTACTTCCCAGGGAGCAGGCTTACTCTACTACGGAAAAAGAGTGTCTTGCCATAGTGTGGGCCCTAAAGAAGTTAGAGCCATACTTATATGGGCAGCATTTTGAGGTACAAACTGACCACAATCTCCTGGTTTGGCTGACATAAATGGGAAAAACTAATGGTAGACTATTAAGATTGAGTCTTGCCTTGCAAGGGTATGACATGATGATCTTACATAGGGCTGGAGCGACCAGTCAGAAGACAGATGGCCTGTTGCACCTATATGAGGAGTGAACTGACTTAGGGAGTTCATCCCATGCAGGGGATAGAGCCCCAAAATTCAGTCTAGGTGGGGAGGATGTGATGCTTGGCCAGCTGGTCATGATTATTAAATTATATTTGTAATATAAAAATATAGTATGTGCTTGTCTCACATAAGACAGCCTGGGCTTCCATGGGTGCCCCCCAGGTTTCAGTGAAGCTACAGGATATGTAAACTGACCACAGGATGTATTACACTGACCAGGAGATCTCTGTAATGTAATTAACTTCCTTGAGAAATTGCATTTTATGGCCTTTTTATGACCTCATGCGTTTGATGTTGGGAAGCTAAATATACATTTTATTACAGGACAGGACAACATTTAGCTGATTCCTGTTGGCTATGTCGCACCTAGGTGATGGATTACAGAATTGTAAACCTCAAAGGAACTGGTGAATCAAAGACTCATAATTTGGGAAATGAGTTTTTGCTGATGTCACCTTATTTAATATACCTCCTGATAGGACATCATGTTTGCATTTTTTTATATTCTAAAAGGAGGAACTAGATGACTCACAGAAGGGGGGTGGAGAGGCACAGTTTAAACTAATACTTGTGTCTGAATTGTTTGTCATATACCATCTTGGGAATCTAGAAAGACACTGTTCTTTGATTTAATTTAACTGCACTTACAGAGGTAGTACATTAGATAGAAAAGATCTAACTGTATGTTGGTAGGAGTTTGTTCTGTAGTTTTCCTTGTTTTTTTTCTTTTATGTGATTGTGATTGTGATGCCCTTTGATATATTGTTCTGTGTTTACATTTTTCATATTTTTATCATCTTTTAGTAAAGAATCTTTTATTTAAAATATTGCCTGGGTGTCTGCCAGTTCTTTTTGCATGTGACGTATAACAGGTTAAGTCTGACAAAACTGTTCAATAGCTTGATGGTGTTACTGAGCTGGAAAAAGGTAAGAATATACCTAAGGTCTCTTATAGAGTCAAAAAGGGTTCATTTTGGAAGCCTGGCTCGGTGCCCCTGGCGAAAGATTGTACCGCAATCCCTGAAGAGGGTACATATCTGAGCCTGTACATTGGGTACGCTAACATAAGGTTCACAGTTTGAATCCCCCCAGAACTTGAGACTAAATGTGATTCGGACCCAAAAGCAGACAGGAGGGTTACCCTGTCTGTTATCTGTTCACACTATTGTGCTCGGAGGGTGGCACAGTGGGAGCAGAGGGACTGACCTGCTGAGTGCATTTGTGACAGATTGGATACCCTTTTTAACGCCTTGCCATTTCACTCTTGACTGCTCCCCTCTCACTTATCACTGTAACCTCTATCACTCTTTGGCTTTCCTCTCTCTAGAAAATCATCGCCTCCTCCATTGTGACAAATTCATCTCTAAATTTTGGTTCTGGATGCTCCCCTCATATCTTAACACCTCTCTTTCCAACTTCCCCATCAGACCACTCCCTCAGATCCTATGACTCCCATTTATTGGTAGTTCCTCATAGGTCAACTACTGTAGGCCAGTTGGCCTTCTCACACTGGTTCCCTAAACCATGGAATACCCTGCCTCCCCAGATCTTCTACCTGCTACTCATCCTCCACCCACTCCATCTCTTCTGCCTTACATAATTTTCTCTCTGTGAACTGTACCTGTGGCTAGCCTCATTCTCTGATCCCTCACTCATCTCATCCCTCTGCTTGCTGGTAAATTACACTTTTGGTCCCCTTGAGTGGTTCCATGTCGTAAGAGTGAATGCAACAGAGCGATTGCTATTATGCAGAGTGTACATCGCCAAAAAACAATTTGGCAGTATACACAAAATGGTGACACTACACCCCCCCCACATACACACCTCCCCTCACTGGGGGCTTCACCCCCCCCACATCCCCCTACTGAAGGATTCTCAACTCCAGGGGGGTGCATGTCGGGGAGGGGGGCGAGACTCCCCCCCAAAAAGCAAGAGCTGCAGGCAGCAGCAAAATATTTCTGCCCATCCTGTCCCCGAACCCAGAATCTCCAATGCCAGAGCCAGCCACCCTCACCACCACACCACATGGGTTGGCTCGGCAGCAACAAGAACACTGCCCCACAGAAACCCTCTCTCCTATCCTTCCCCTTCCCCTCACTATTTCTGCCTTCTGGTCACCCTTCTGCACAGTCACCATTGACCAGGTTGCTACCCTTGCAGGGTAGCCATTTACCATTTCACTCAATATGACTCACTCATTTGCGAGTCGCTCATATATGATCACCCTTCTGACGTGATACCCCTTCGGCCAAGCTGACTCTAAAGAAGGTTGCACTTTCTGCTCCCTGGAGATTGTTGACAACTAGTATCTCTATTGCACTTATGCATATTACCATCTGTAATTCCTGAACTGTATTGGATTGGACCCAAACACCCCACCCCGCTCTCGGCTTCCAACCCTGAGGCCCCACCTCCACCCTGCATGCAGGAATAGGTGTGAGGGGTGCTCCTCGGGGTTGCGAACCCTAATACTCACCTCATTTAAATAGTTAATTACCTAACATGGCTACATAAAGAAAAGAATGGGTGAGCATTAGGGTTCCACAACACCAAGACACCCTTTACACCTATTACTGCATGCAGAAATGTCAAGGTGAAAACAGTAATTAAAATATTCAGAATGAAATCAAGAGTGGGGTGGGGTGTTAGGCTTGGGAACCCTAAGATGTTATTTTCCTACTTTTTAGGCTTCAACCCTAATGGTGCATTAACAAAGTTTTTTTGCAGTGAATATGTAACCCCTTGGTGGCGCTATCCCAAGGGCTACTATCCCTGCCTGCTTGGCTAGTAGCAGGTTCAGGGGCCTGAGTTCTGAAATGGGTGCCTCCACCCGGAGGTCAGGTTTGCTAGTGGGAACAACACAGAAATGGACACAAGTCCCTTTACACAAGAAAGAGTCCTAAAGAATAAGAGTTGATAAAGCAATGGGGCCAGATGGATGTACCCCAGGGTCCTAAAAGAACTAAAAGAGGTGGTGGCTGAACCTCTGGCAATTCTGTTCAGCCGATCACTGGAAACAGAGGAGGTACCCAAAGACTGGAGAACAACATATATAGTCCCGTTATACAAAAGCGGGAACAAAGAGGAAGCGGGGAACTATTGACCAGTCAGCCTCACCTCGGTAGTGGGGAAGATCATGGAAGCACTACTGAAGCAGAGATTGGTGGAACATCTGGTTGCCAACGGACTACAGGACTCAAGGCAGCATGGTATTACCAGGGAGAGGACATGTCAGACTAACCTGAATGAATTTTTCGACTGGGTGACAAAGGAGGTGGATCGGGGAGGGCAGTGGACGTGGCCTATCTGGACTTCAGTAAGGCCTTTGACACTGTGCCACATAGAAGGTTATTAAACTGGGGAATATGGGAGTGGGCAGGGCAGTACTGTGGTGCATGGGTGTAGTCAGGCATACTCCAAGTACTCCATGGTGTGCAATTTTATTTAAGGGGGTAGCAAATAAGCTCTGAACTGCTTCCTTTTCCCATGAAAACTAACAAAGAAAATGCTGGACCTTTCTGTAATTTTATTCATAGGAGTTGAAACTAGAGGGACTGGTAACTAATACTGTCTTTGCATCCCAAGGACAACACAACTTTACAGGCTCTGGGCTAGTATGTGGGTGTCTTAGGGAGCAATGCATGGCATCTGTATTTACCCATGCATGGCAATAACCACTGTCATGAGATACAAAAGTTGTATTTATTGTGCCAAATGAGGCAACAAACACAGTCCTGGTGTACATTTGTGTATTGTCTGGCTACACCCCTGCTGTGGTGGGTGGGTAACTGGCTGGGTGGCAGGACACAGAGGGTGGTGGTAAATGGCTCTCACTCCACAGAAGGAAGAGTGATCAGTGGGGTACCACAGGGATCAGTGCTAGGACCAGTCCTATTCAACATCTTCTTCAGTGACACTGTACAGGACCTAGAAGGCAGAATTTCCCTGTTCGTTGATGACACAAAGCTCTGTGACAGAGTGGATACACCAGAGGGTGTAGACAGAATGAGGAGGGACCTGCAGAAACTTGAAGAATGGTCAGGGGTTTTGCAGTTGAAATTCAATGCAAAGAAGTGCAAAATAATGCATATGGAGCACAAAAACCTTGAAACAACATATCAGTTGGGGGGTGAGGATATGGCACAACAAGCAGGAAAGGGATCTTGGGGTTATCATCTCTGATAACCTCAAGGTAAGGAAACAGTGCGACAAGACAGCAGGTAAAGCAAATAGGATGCTGGGATGCCTAGGCAGGAGCATCACCAGCAGGAAAAGGGAGGTCATAATTCCACTATACAAGACACCAGTGAGGTCCCACCTGGAGTACATTGTACAGTTCTGGAGACCTTACCTACGTAAGGACATAGACAGGGTAGAGAAGGTTCAGAGGAGGACAACAAATATGGAGTCCTATGAGGACAGGTTGAAGGACTTGAATATGTACTCCCTGGAGGAGAGGAGGGAGAGAGGGGATATGATAGAGACATACAAGTATCTTACAGGGAGGAACATGGTGCAAGAATACACTATTTTTCAGCCAAAAAGATGTCCCAGGACTAGAGGGCATGGGATGAAGTTGGAGGGAGGGCGATTCAGAGGAGACATGAGGAAGAATTTCCTCACAGAATGTGTGGTGGACAAGTGGAACACCCTGCCAGAGGAAGTAGTGGGGGACGAAACAATCACAGGATTTAAGAATGCATGGGATAGACATAAGGGAATTCGGGAGGTCAGGGGTAAGGGGTAACAGACTTCTAGGAAAACATAAAGTGAACTTACAAGCTCAAATGGGCAGACTGGGTGAGCCATAGGCCCTTATCTGCCGACGGTGTCTATGTATCTATGTAAAACGATATGCTCCCCAACATCTGGTGGTTGGTTACTCAACCCCACCACTGGAAATCACAACAGTTCCCCCCATCACCAAAGTCCAGCAGTTGGGTTACCCACTCTGCTACCGGAAACCACAAAAAAAACTCCCCACCAAAGTCTAGCAGGCAGATGCCCAACTCCACCACCAGAAAATGCTACACCCCAGCAGCATGCAACACCAGGATGCTCACCCCTGCTGCCACCAAACCATACACCAACACTGGGCAGCCAATCCCCAGTGTTGGTGACTGCAATTAAAAAAAGTCCCTCCTTGTCTTCTTTGTTGTTTTTTTTTGTTTGTTTAACCTGAAACAAAGAACACTATCCATGGTTGTGTTGTGTTCCTCCTGAACCTCCAACCCCTCACCCCAACACCCCCTCTCGGCACCCACAACCCCACACACACACAGCCCCCTGCAACCTTCAGTTAGCTAGCCAGTCCACTGTACATCCTGCTGCTACTAACACCAACCGAAAACTGACTGGAAACAAGGTAAGTCCAGTCAATGGCTTTTTAATGCATTTTGAACTTCTACTCAGTTCCTTGCCATTTTGTTAACATTTTCACCCCAAATTTTCAACATAGCCTTTTTTGACCCAACCTCATGAAAAAGGGAGGTGTAATTTTTAGATAGACAGACAGACAGACATAGCTAGATGTAGACAGATAGATACATAGATAGAGATGGATGGATGGATGGATTAGATAAATAGACAGACAGACGGATAGACGGATAGACGGATAGACGAATAGACGGATAGGAATAGACATAGATTGGTATAGATAGATAGATAGATAGATAGATAGATAGACAGACAGACAGACAGACAGATAGATAAAACTTGTATACAGGATCATTTCATTAGGGACGAGACCTATTTTCAACAAAAGCCCTGTGTATTACAATTACAAAGTACATAAAAACATAACAGTGATGGTATAACTGTAAACTACAGTACATATGATTTGTATTACAACAGTAGACATAACTCACTACACGTTACTGTGTAAGGATATACATGAGGAGACATACACATTCCTCTAAATACTTTATTTGTAACATTTACAAGGTAGGTTAATTTTTTACTTCAAAGCGGCCTGAAGCTTGTTCAATGTATTCTTTCCTCTCACGTCGTCTGTCAATTCGTTCCAAGATCTTGCCACACACATCTGTCGGGTCATATTGCCATATTTGTTGTGCACATACATGTGGACATAGGGCAAACAACTATTTATAGTTCTTAATGAATATCTATCACTTTTCCCTGTATAACAGATTTCTATTTTTCAATAGTTGTTTAACAATTTTAACTCTTGATTCTGTAGTCAAACAAGGGGACACTATGAACAGCCCGTAGTTTTTCGTTAGTTTTTTTTACCAGTATGTTAATGTGCTCAACACAGGACAATTTGCTGTCAATCTGGACACCGAGGTATGTATAGCTATTTGTATTTGCCACATTCTGTTCATTTTTGAACACAAGGTCCAAATTGAAGCTTTTATTTTTTATTTGCTGTCTGAGAGAAGCTAACACACAGAGTTTTTTCGCCATTTAACAAAAGACTCGAGGCATCAACCTACCTTTCCATTATATTAAGATTCATAGATTCTTTTGGCAGATAAGGACCTCTTTGCCCCCCTTAGTCTGCCTGTAAGATCTCCCCTAATAATGGTACCCAAGCCACTACTGGGGGGCTGTCCTCCACCCCCTCCATTATCCAAGATACTCACGTGTTTATCTCATGCACACTTAAAACCTGTGACTGTATTTGCTCCTACCACCTCTGCTGGGAGGCTGTTCTAGTAGTCTACCACTCTTTCCATGAAGAAGAACTCCCATTACATTACCCCTGAACCTACCACCCTTCCAACTTTATATTGTGGCCCTTAGTCCTAGAACATCCTTTTCTCTGGAAAATACTCTCCTTCCGACCTTGTTTATTCCCATGAGATATTTAAATATCTCAATAATATCCCCCCTCCTCCTTCTGTCCTCCATTGAGTACAAGTGTAATTCCTTAAGCCTCTCATCATAGGTCTCCCGATACAGGCCTGACACCATTTTGGTTGCTCTCCTCTGCACCTGAAGTTTGTGTTCCAGTTTGGTCCAACTGTGCAGAGGCCACCACTATTATCATATGCATACAGTCAGACTGAACTCATTGTTCACGAGCAGGCCTGGAAAATCATTTAAATAAATAGTAAAAGCAGTGGGCCCAACATGGAGCACTATGGAGCTCCCTTACGTATTTCTTTAGGCACTGAATGTTACATTACCTTGGGCTACACATTGCTTTCGACTGGACAGATGTGACCGAAACCACTTAAAAAGCTTATCATGTATACCCAATTTTTGCATCCTTTTCAAAAGGACCTGATGGTTTACTAAATTGAATGCTTTACTGAGGTCCACAAACAAAGCCCCTGTGTACATTCCTTCATCCAAAGACTTGGATACCACATTATTAAAATCGATGAGGGCTGTGTCCGAGGACCCCCCCTACTCGAAAACCGCACTGGTTCTCTGTCAGCAGGCCTTGCTTTTCCAAATGCTGGTAAAGCTGCTGATGTGCCAATCACTCCAGCACATTAGACGGCATGGGCAGCAATGCAATTGACCGATATTTAGATGGTGCAAACGCATCTCCCTCTTTGTGTGCTGGAATAATGTTTCCCGTTTTCCAAAAATCTGTAGAAATAAAATAATTTAGACTCCAGTTAGACAAGTATGTCAATGTTGGGGCTATTCTGTCTGCTCCTTATTTCAAAAAAAAATGTCAGTTTCATCCAGTCCTTTTGCATTATTTATGTTCAACATATTTAACTCTTTAAGTACTTCTTTATTTGTAGTTTTTTTAAATCTAAACATAGAATTTATATGGGCATTATTTTGGCCCCCTGCATTGCTGCCCATCCTGCACCCAGTGCCAGAAGTGATTTTTTTTTTTTACTTATTTTTATTGAAGAAAGTGAGTGTAAACACTTGCACATTACATGGAGTCTTCAACAATTTCACTACAGATGTACATCAAATGCAAATGTGCCTGATACAGCAGATAATTATTGTCTTGCTCTAATACTTTCTTATTCGTTCACATAATTAGGTGTTAGAGACGCTATGACCGTGTTCAGTACACTTCATTTACTTTGGCTGCTTTCAGCACTGTACATTCTGCCTTCTCTCTCTTTTGTTTTTGTTATTTTGTATTTTCCACAGGTATGTCTTCCTCCATCACAATCTACTTGCCTTCAAAGGCATTTCATTCAACTTAAGAATAACACATTTTGTATGATAATGCTGCTGCAGAAAGCAAACTGAAATGTCAATGTATATATTGCTTCTCATTTTTATTGTACTGAAATAAAGAAAGTATAATAAAAAAAAAAGAACAACAATAATAAAAAGAACCTATGTACAACCAAACTTTGCACTGGTTTCTGTGAGTCCTCTTTCTGTGTTCCTTTGTATGTCTCTTCACCCCCCTTTTTTTTTAATTTTTTTTCCCCCCATTTTATTGCCCTCATCCTCTTTATCACTTTGTATTTCACCCCTCAGCAGAAGTTGCAGCTATGGGAGGGATCTCGCCTCCCCAAATCTCCTTAAGGCACCTGTTGGGTTAAGGGTCCTGGGAGCCTGGCAAACTCTCCACCTGCTCCCCCTCCTGTGCTCGTCTGGGGCTGTTTGCCCATTTACCCCATATCTCAGCGTGCTTCTCCGACTGCAGTCTGAGCCTCGCTGTGAGGCTTTCCATTCTTTCCGTGTTATCAACCCTCTCTACCCAAGCTTCTATTGAAGGTGTGGCTGGGTTAAGCCAGTTAACTGTGATCTCCTTCAGGGCAGCTAGGCACACCATTCTGAAGAACCTAAGAACCTTGGGATCCCGTAACTCCTGCAGCTGTAGACTCAAAACCAGGTACCGGAAGTCTTTAGGGATCTGGGGGCCCCAAATTTCCTTGAGAGTTGAGTGAACCCCTTCCAAGAAGTCTGAGATTTTTGGACAGCCCCAGAAAATATGGTAGTAGGATCCAGTCTGGCCACAGCCCCTCTAGCATTGGGCCGAGTCCGTGGGTATAAAGTGGCAGGTGATCGTAGAGGTATGAAAGAATCTAGTCCAGCATTTCCATCTAAATTCCCTCCACCCTGGCGAGGCTGTAACTCTCCAACCTCGTTGCACTGCCTGTTCCATCTTCCTGCTGGGACCTCCATCCCCACCTCCTTTTCCCATTTCCCCCTAAGAATCTCCAGCCAGCCTTTGTCAGCGTTCACCAGGGCCTAGTAGACCCTAGAGACCCTCCCCTTGTTATCTCACAGTTTCACCTACCTGCATAAGCGATTCTCCAGTCAGGTCATTTCCCTTCACACTTTGGGAATGATCTATTGGGAGATCACGTATTGCCTCAGAAGTGACTTTCACACCATCCTCTACACATTTAGAAACTTCAGCCTCCAGTTTGCACAAGTTCAAGTCTAGCAGTTCAGTAAATTAACAGTTCAAAATCTCCAATACTTTGGATTGATCACTCAGAATATTTCCATTTTCAAGCAACTCTATGTGTAGATGGATAGGAGGGATCGGGGGGCCGATTGAAGGGTGGTCTCCACAAATGTGAGGAGCCTAGGTAACAAGTTACCCAAGCTTCAGGCATTGATGGTGGAAGAGGGGTGGATGTAGCTACCATCACAGAAACATGAGACTCCCAGTACCATGACTGGGACTTAATAATCTCAGGGTACAGACTGTCTAGGAGGGATAGAAAAATTGTAAAGGGAGGAGGGATGGCTTTATTCATTAGGGAGGGGAAAGAGTGCAGTAAGGAGGAAGGAGAGGAGGGAAATGTGGAGACATTATGGGTTACCATACGGGATGCAAAGGGCAGGAGGGTTAATCTGGGAGTGGTTTATAGACCACCATCCCAGCTTGAGGAACTTGACAGGGAACTGGTGGTTAACCCATTGAATCACTGTGGCAGGGACAGAACGGTGGTGGTAGGTGACTCAAACCTGCCAGAGGTGGACTGGAAAACAATGACTTCCACTAGTGCTAGGGAACAATGGATATAGAGACACATTCCAGGATGTATTCCCGACACAACAGGTGGTAGAGCCGACCAGAGAGGGGAGCATTTTGGGCCTGGTATTGGCAGATGGTGACCAGGTAAGAGATGTGGTGGTAGAGAATCCACTGGCGGGGAGTGACCGCTGTACGGTGTGGTTCTCCCTTGATCTGGGAAAGGAAGGAAATCTTACCAAAATGAGGGTAGTGGATTTTTTTTTGAAATTGCATTTTTCTGCCTTCTTTCCCCAGCCTGCCACCCCCAACCCTTCAGGGGAGACAACTGACATCCCACTGCCTTCCACCCTACCCAGACGGACCCCAGATCCCCATGGAGCCACGGTTGTACCCCCTCGGTGGAGACGAGATGGGGGCAGAATGCCCCGAAATGTACATTTTGTCGGTTCTGGGTCCGTCAGGCGGGCAGAGGCATATCATGGACACGACATAGTTCCCCATCTTCCTGGTGGTGGCAGGCTCAGTTTCCATTTTCGCCCTCCCCATACAGCGTGCTATTCCCCTGATGTCATGGCGCAGAGCACCAACGTCCACGCTGTACTGTGGCCAACATCCCTCAAAGGGCTTGCAGTACTCCGAGCCTCTGTTTGGAGTCAGGCAAGTGTGCAGGCATTGGCCTGTACCCTCCCCAGAGAAGGCGAGCTGTCGTAGGACGCTCAAGCCTCTCGCCTCGCGACCTGACCAGCGACCCGAGTCCTTTCCTGAACCTGGTCACCAGCTGCTGTGAGGTGTGGCATCCAGCGCCTCCACCCTCAGCACCACCAGGCCGGCAGTATTGGATTTTAGGGGTGTGGACTTCGGAAGGATGGCAGCCATACTTGAGGGGTACATAGCGACAATCAGCCCAGACATGGGTATGGAAAGCAAATGGACCATCTTGAAGTTGGGCCTGATAGAGGCCATAAAAGCCAGCACAAAGACCTGCAATAAGAAAGCAAGGTCCAAAAGAAAAAATTACTCACCTTAGTAATTGCTTTTCTTGTCATGGAGTCTTGCTATATTATAACAATAGCAGTCAGCCACTGCAGCTGAACTGCCCCGGAGAGGAAGGAGGAACTCAGAAGATCTGGAGTTCTGGCCAGCGAGGCGCTGTGCCCCAAAAGCTCTATCTGGCAGTTTCAAATGAAACTGTCAGATCTTTACAAGCCAACATCAAAGGACGGAAAAAGTCTGTGTGGAAAACTACACTAGCCTATGGCTACCTACTAGTAGTAATAACAACAATATAAACAACAAAGAAACACCCAGAACCATAATAACAAGATTGATGAGTATTAGTTTCACCATCCCAACAAGCACATATGAACCCCCCTTCCCCCAAGACTCCAAGTCCAAGAAGGGGCAATAAAAAATAACCTAAATGAATAATCTAGATCCCTAACCCAAAGGAAAACAGGGTTAGGGAAAACTAAAATGGCATGACACAGTGCTTGCACCAATTTGCCACCTCTACCCAAGTAGGAGTTCTAAGAGGGCAGGAGGGAGGGTGGTTATAATATAGCAAGACTCCATGAGGAAAAGCAATTACTAAGGTGAGTAATTTTTCTTCAAACACCATGAAGTCTTGCTATATTATAACAACAGCAGATTACACATCAGTACCTCCATGGAGGAGGTCAGAACCTACTAGAAATAGGCTCTGAAGCACAGCTGTGCCAAACAGAGCATCTCTCCTGGACTGGATATCCAGGAATAATGCTTAGTAAAGGTGGGAACTGTCTTCCAGGTAGCAGCTTGACAAATCTCCAGAATAGAATGTCTCTAGCAGCCGCGAGACGCAGCTGTACCCTGGTGGAGTGGGCCCTCAATCCTGAGGGGGTACTCCACCAGTTTCTGATAACAAAATTGGATACAAGAGACAATCCACCTTGCAATTGTTCTCTTAGTGGCAGGTTTCCTTTGCCAACCCTCGCCATAGGTAAGAAACAGTTGGAGGGATTCGAACCTATGACCTCTGGTGCGCCTAGATAGTAACTTAATGCCCTTTTGACATCCAAGCTGTGCAGTCTCCTCTAACCTGAGGAAGAATGCTCAGTGAAAAATACTGGGAGGAGATAGATTGATTCAGGTGAAAATCAGAAACCACCTTAGCAAAACTTTCTATTAGTCCTAAGGACTACCTTATCTCTTGGAAAGAGATAAAATCTTCTTCCACTGACAGGGCCTGTAACTCACTTATGCGTCTGGCAGAGGTGATAGCTACTAGAAAAATGGTTTTCCAAGTTAAATACTTGAGTTCTGCTGAAGACAGAGGCTCAAAGGGGGGTTGCATTAACTGAGCAATGCAAATATTCAGGTCCCAGGCGGGAGCTGGTTCCCGAAAGGGAGGGTTAGTGTGAAGTAACCCTTTAAAAAACTTGGAGAACACAGGGTGAGAAGAAAGGGAGGCAGGCTTCCCTGCTGACACAAAAGCAGAGACAGCTGCCAGATGAACCTTCAGGGTAGCTGGTCTAAGGCCTAAGGAATTCAGGTGACCAAATAGTCCAAAGAATGGGAAGATCAGCAGATTCTGGGGTAATCTGCCTCTCAGAGCACCAGATGGAAAACCTTCCACTTAGAATTATAAGTGGTTCTAGTGGAAGGCTTCCTTGAAGCCTTTAAAATATCCATAACACCTTGAGAAAGGTGTAAATCAGTAAAACTTAGCTCCTCAAGAGCCAAGCCTTGAGGTGGAGGGACTTGAGGTCCGATACCACACTCTCCCTGTGCACAGGCCAGTAAGTCGTGAACTCTGGGCAGGCTCTAGGGCAGGGTGGACTGCCAGGGACAGGAACAGAGGGTACCAGGGCTGTCTGGCCCAATCTGGGGCAACTCGGAATCACTCTGCAAGGTTGAGATCATTTCACTAGTACCCTGAAAAGGAGAGGAAAGGGGGGAAGGCATACAGGAACTTCCCTTTCCAATCCAACAGAAAGGCATCCAGAGGACTGAGCCCAGTACTGGAGGCCTGCAGCAAAAAAGAGGAAGTTGGTGGTTGTCTGAAGCCGCGAAAGATCTATCTGAGGAGTGCGCTCCCAACTGGCAAAAGACAGACCTCAGTACTTGTGGATTCAGAGCCCATTCGGTGATGGCCCTGAGAAATTCTGCTGAGGGCGTCCGCCAGCACATTGTCCTTCCCTGGGAGATGAACCGCTGTCAGGGAGGTGTTCAGGAATAAGCCAGAGACCACAACTTCATTGCTTCGGTGCACAAGGCTGAAGACCGAGTGCCCCCTTGCTTGTTGATGTACCACATTGTGGTGGTATTGTCTGTCCTGACTTGAACCACTTTGTTCTGGACAGAATCTGAAAAGACCCGAAGAGCTAAAAAGACAGCTCTGAGTTCCAGAAGATTGATGTGGAGCAGAGATTCCTGAGGGAGACCACACTCCTGAGTGGTAAGGTCGCTTGAGGTGAGCTCACCCCAACAGGGAGGCATCCGTGGTGAGGGGGTGAGGGAGGGAGAAATGGAAATGAAGGGAACCCTTGTTTCAGATTGCTTTGATCCTGCCACCAGTGTAAGGCCAGGATCAGGGTTTGAGTAACTGGGACCAATTTGGTAAGGGGTCCTTCCTCTGAGACCAATAGGCCTCAAATGGAACTGAATGTCCTCATCTGGAATCTTGCTCCTGCACAACAGCTGTGGAAGCAACCATGTGCCCGAGGAGTTGCAGAAAATGCCTTGCTGGTCGAGAGACCTGAGGGTAAAGGAGGATCGCCAGGCGATGAGTCTGTCCACCCTTTCCGAGGGAAGAAAGGCCCTGGCTAACCTTGTGTTCAATTCTGCGCCTATGAAAGTTAGGGCCTGAACTGGTTCCAGAACTGACTTTGGTAAGTTTAGCAGGAATCCCAGAGAAGTGAGAAGCTGCTGGGTGACTTGCAAGTGGATTTCACCTGACCTGGAGACTGACCCACAATGAGCCAGTCGTCCAGGTAGGGAAACACAGCAACCCCTTGCCTTCTTAAATGAGCCACTACTACAAAGGAGACATTTTGT
Organism: Neoceratodus forsteri; assembly: GCA_016271365.2. Classification (NCBI taxonomy): domain Eukaryota; kingdom Metazoa; phylum Chordata; order Ceratodontiformes; family Ceratodontidae; genus Neoceratodus; species Neoceratodus forsteri. The sequence continues at coordinate 483,698,402 of CM028138.1, read as the reverse complement.
AATACCCTTGGCGAGGTAAGGCCAAGGGCATTGCCCTGAACTGGTAGTGGCCTGAGGCAGTTCAACCTGAGGTACTTTGGTGGGAAGGCCTGATCAGAACATAGAAAATAGGGCATCCTTGAGGTCCAGGGAAGCTAGCACAGTCCCCTGGTTTTAGGGAAGGCAATATCATTGCCAGAGTTAACATTTTGAACTTTGGTTTCAACAGATGCTTGTTCAAGTATCTTAAATCCAGAATGGGCCGCAAATTCTCCTGTCTTTTGGGGTAAGAAAGTATCTTGAATAAAGCCCTTGCCCTGATGGCAAGGAGGAACCCTTCCACTGCTTTGCAGACCAGAAGAGAAGAAACCTCTGCTTCAAAGCAAGGGCTTCTAAGGATTTGAGGTGGGAAATGCCTGCTCTCATCTTTGAAAATATTTGAAGCTGAGAACTAGACCCTGGCTCTATACCTCCAGAACCCCATCTGTCGAGGTTAGGGACAGCCAGCTTGGCTGAAATAGGCCAACCTGCCCCCACTGGTACAGGAGACTGCCCTGGCACCCCATCAGGTGCCTGCTTAGCAGCAGCCTTAGGCTGAGGGAGGGAGACGGTCTACTTGCGCCACGCCTACCCCTGCCTCTGAAGAAACCTCTCCAGAGACAGCAGAGGAGGCTTGAAATGGTAAAAGGCCTGAAAAGGGTCTGCCCTCACTCTCTGGGAGCATGCCTTTGTGGCATGGCATGCTTCTCCTTAGCCTGGGCACTTTTGTAGTAGTTCTGTATTCATCCATCTTTTCATATAATTTTCTGTTTGCTCCTAACAGAGAATTTCCCACTACAGGAAAATCCATAGCCTTGACTGAGTATCTTGGGACAGATTAGTGCATCTGAGCCATGCCAACTCTCTGGAAAGCTACAGAAGTGGCCATGACCCTGGAGGAAACATCATTAACATCAACAGCAGTATGAAATTGAACTTTAGAGGCTTCTAATGCCATCAGCAGCCACCTGTTCAACTCACTAGCCAGCTGGCCATGGGCCTGCTTGGCTAACTGCAATACTGTGTCCCACCTAGATTTCTGATATCTAGCCACATAAGCCATATAATTTGCCTGCCTGAGTCCCAAAGAAGCTGCCATATACTGTTTCTTCGCCATGGCATCAATCTTCCTAGAATTCTTGTCAGGAGGATGTGAGGCCAGAGGAATATTAGCCTTGCCGAGGCTGCAGCTTATACCACATCCACATGACTACACTGCTCAATATAAGGAAGTCTGTATCCAAGCCTGACAAAGTATACCTTCTGTCCATTTTTTATCTACAGGAGGGACAGAATGAGGATTTTTAAAATCTTTGTTGTTTGCTTCTAAATGACTTATGCAAAGGAATAGACAACCTCCTAGACTCTGGAATATCCATCATTTCCACATAATCAGGCTCCTCTTGCTCATCCACAGCCTCCTCTAAAGAAGCTGGAGGTTTCTGCAACCTTTTGTAAAAATAGAGAAAGAAGGGACTCAGACAGAATAGGGGAGATTCTAAAGGTCTGTCTGGAGAAATGCCCGGTTCAATGGGCACGCCCAGACCCTCCCAGCCACTATATTGATCAAATTCCTCCTCCCTCCTGTGGTTCATAAAATCCTCAACTTCAAAATCCTGAACCACTGGGACTGAACGAACCAACCTTTTACCAACTGTTGGTGGTTCTACAGATCCCTGAGACAGTGACTGGACAATCTGAATGGCTTTAGCTATCTCTGCAGCAGTTGGAGACACAATTCTGGACTCCAAACCTCCTGATTTCTTTGTCTTTTACTTGGGACTGGTTCCTCTGAACCAGTCTTCCTTTGCTCAAGGAAGTCTCGCCTGGTCAGAGGGCACTCCTCTGGTCCAGTGGGTACTGAACCGGGCTGGCCATCCGGGTCAGCAGACTTTTTGGCCTCTCTGCCCCTGAGCCGCCCAATCTCTCTTCTCCAGGGTGGCTGCAGGGAAATTTTTACACACCTGGCAGTCTGACAGGAGGTGGTCAGCCCCAGACAATAGACACAGTGGTGTGGGTCAGCCTTGGCAAAGGCGCCCCACAGACATCACAGTGTTGAAACCCAGTGGGCCGGTTTTCTTTTGGGTTTCTCAGACATAATGCCAGCCTAACCAAAAACTTGCCCTTTTGATGGCAGTACTAGACAAGACACCCTTACTCGGTTCCTAACCGTGTCAGTATTTGAAAAACCGTAATAATTTCGTTTTAGAACCGATAAGAACCGGGAACCGCACTCTAAAACCCACAGTACAGTTTTAAAAGGCAGAAAAATCTAAGCGATCGGTTCAAACCAACCGATAATTAATTTTCACACAGACTTGAATTTTTGTACTTACGGTTACTAGATAGAGCTTTAGAACCAAATGCGTAAAATAATGACTTTGCCGTTCAAATGAACCGAAAACTACTCTCTTGAACCAAGAATGAACCGAGCTGGAAGGAGCTGATCTCCGGAGCGACTGTTCAGTGAAGCGGAGAAGAATCTGACAGTTTCATTTGAAACTGCAGATAGAAACTTTGGGCACAGCGCCCCTCAAGCTGTAGAACTCCAGATCTTCTGGAGTTAACTCCTTCCTCTCCGGGGCAGTTCAGCTGCAGTGGCTGACTGCTATTGTTATAATATAGCAAGACTTCATGGTGTTTGAAAACCCAGCTGGTAGACTAGGGAGGTACAGGAGAAGGTAAGGGAGAAAAGGTTAGCCTTCAGAAAATACAACAAAATCCACAGAAGGAAAGATAGGAAGGGACTGCTCCCCCATTATTGGTTACCCTACTCATGTCACACTTCACCCCCGGTGTCCCCCCTTTAGCCTCGCCTACCCAGTTCCCAGCACACCTAATTAACACACTCTCACCTACCCACTCCCCCCTGCCAACCCCCAGCATGGCTCAACCTTTCTATTCACCACTCTATTATCCACCTCTGTTAAATTCTCACCTATGCTCCATGGTACACCAGGAATGCATACTATATAGGTTGCCTCTCCTTTGAAGAGGTATTGCCCCCAAGGGCCCGAGACTCTTTTCATATGTAGGTGCCTGGGACACTGTTCTTATGCATATGAAAGACTAAACTTGCAGGTGCATATGTGTTGTGTATATGTGATTACATACCTGTAAATGTGTATATGGGGGGTGTGTGTATAAGTACATGTATATATTTGTGCATCCATCCTTGTAGACAATACTGTATATAGTTTTCTATGTAAATATTAATGTATATAATTATGCTGTATCTACCCTTGTCATTATTGTATTATCACTGTTGCTCTGTATTCAAATTGCTGTAAGTATATGTTGTCCTCCCAGGACCTTCTTGTAAACGAGCCTGCTCAATGGAGTTTTCCTGTCAATAAACTTGAACTCGAACTTGAACATGAGTACATTAAGAGCTCGAGGGAGGTGGGTTGGGTGATAAGGGCAGCCAGGGTTTCAAAGGAGCTAAGGTTGGTGCCGGGGATGAGGGACGGTAAGAAGGAATTTTTTTAAGTACATCAGAGAGTGGAGAAGTTGTAGGGGCCAGATCACCAGGATAAAGAGGGAAGGTGGGTGGGCAGAGGAGGGAGCTGAGCAGGCAGAAGTACTAAATGAGTGTTTCTGTTCAGTTTTCATGAGGGAAAAAGAAAGGAACAATTTCACAGGGCAATGGTAGGGTGGGGGGAGTGATGGGGGGGAAATAACGGATGGTGAGATCCCGACGAAGAGAGTACGGGAAGGCCTTAAGTCCTTGCGGACAGACAAGGCACTGGAGCCAGAGGAAATCCACCCTAGAGTCCTGAAGGAATTGGCAGAGGTCCTGGCAGCACCTCTGTCTGAGTTGCTCAATACCTCCCTTCAATCAGGATATGTACCACTGGACTGGAGGATGGCACATATGGTACCCCTCCATAAGAGCGGACTCAGGGATGAACCAGGAAATTACAGACTGGTCGGCCTTATGTCCACAGTGGGGAAATCTGTGGAGACAATCTTAAAGGAGAGGTTGGTAGCATTCCTGGAAGTAAACAGCCTTCAGGACGTCCGGCAACATGGGTTCGCCCAGGGAGAGCCTGCCAAACAAACCTGGTTGAATTTTTGACTGGGTGACAAAAGCCTAGATGGGGTTACCGTTGATGTCCTGTATCTGGAATTCAGCAAGGCATTTGACTCTGTGCCGTACGAGAGACTGATGGGCAAACTGAGGAACCTGGGGATGGGGTGAAACTGGTACAGCGAATAGGGAACTGGCTGAGCAACAGACAGCAGAGGGTGATGGTAGGTGGGAATGCTTGACACCCAGAAAAGTCACCAGTGGGGTCCCGCAAGCATCGGTTTGGGTCCACTGCTATTTAGTGCTTTCATAGCAGACATAGCGGAGGGAGTTAAGAGCAAGTTGAGTCTGTTTGCTGACAACTCCAAATTAGGTGCGGTGGTGGACAGTGAGAAAGGAAAGAAGGTACTCCAGGAGGATCTGGAAAGACTTGGACAATGGTCAAACACATGGCAGCTGGGGTTCAATACTAGGAAGTGCAGTGTACTGCATTACAGGGCCATGAACCCAGGGTACAGTTACCATATGGGGGGGAGCAGATATCTGTCTCTGAGGAGGAACAGGATCTGGGTGTGGTGATCACAGGGAATATGAATCACTCAGTACAGAGCAGAAAAGCAGCAGCAAAGGCAAACAGAATGCTGGGGTGCATTGCTAGGGGGATCACTTCAAGGAAGGAGGAGGTTATTCTGCCACTGTACAAACTGTTAGTGAGGCTGCACTTGGAAACCGTGTGCAGTTCTGGCACCCATATGTAAAGAGGGATGTCAGACTCCTGGAGGGAGTCCAGAGGAGGGTGTCCAAGCTGATCCAGGGAATGGGGAGAAATCCTATGGGGAGAGAGTAAGAGAGCTCAACATGTACTCCCTGGAGGATAGAAGGGACAGAGGAGATATGATCGAGACCTCTAAGTACTTGAAGGGCATAAACAAAGTTAGTACTGAGGGTATGTTTAGATTGAAGAGGGGACATAGACAGAAATTGGTGTGGGGGTGGAGGTTCAGGAGGGAGCTGAGGAAGCATTACTTCACGGAAAGGGTGGTGGCATCTTGGAATGCGCTTCCTGAGAAGGTGATCTTGCTGGATTCAGTGGGGAGTTTTACGAAGGGATGGGATAGGATCATGGGCAAGGTACAAATAGGGAGAGAATTGACTAGGGTGGTGAACACAGGGAGAGAACATTTGACGGGCGGGATGGAAGGGTGGGCAGCAGCAGTTGTCAGAACTGTGAGCTGCATTTTCGAGCAGATGCGATAGATCTTGTGGCCTAAATCTGCTGGCATTGTGACAAAACCCTAAGAAATAAATGTAAGCTAGACATCAAACTTGCCAAAAAGGAGTATGTAACCTGCCTCCAATGGTCCACACTGGGGAACCCTAAGCTTTTCTGGGCACAAATCAACAAACTGCTTAAGGGCAACTCCAAGGAGGCACAAGGTCAAATTGAGGTACAAGGACAGTGTATCAGTGATTGCCAGCTTATAGTCTCAGCAATCAACCACCACTTCACCAACCTTGATGCATACAAGGTAGGGCTACCAACACCCATGCCTGTATAGACCTTTGATGAATCCCCCTGTCTGAACAGACCCCAATTTCAGCTGAGAATGGTCAAGGTGAGCGAAGTCCATAAACTTCTGATAGCCCTCAAACACAAAGGCTCTGGTGGCCCAGATGGAATCAGCCCGAGGCTACTCCAGGAAGGTGCACTGTCCCTGGCCAAACCTCTGACCTGGATCATCAACAGGTCTTTACTTGAAGGGTACGTTCCATACCAGTGGAAGGCTGCTAACGTGGTCCCCATTCACAAGGGTGGCTCTCGTGAACAAATTGGCAATTACAGGCCCATCTTCCTGCTGTGTAACCTGGCCAAACTGCAAGAAAGACTAGTTTATGGGCAACTGAGAGACTACCTGGAGCTCCACCAAGTCCTAGCCCCTCCACAGCATGGCTTTTGGGCAAACCATGGAACAGACATGGCACTCATCAAACTCACAGTGTACCTATTCAGGGCAATGGATGAGGGCATGTCGACGGGTGCTATCTTCATAGACCTGTCCAAGGCATTTGACCTTGTGGACCACAACCTTCTTACAAAGCTTCAAGGCATTGGGCTTGATGCCCAGGCCCTAAACTGGTTCAAGAGCTACCTCTCAGACAGCTCCCAGAGGGTCATTTGGGAAGGGAGAGCTTTCTGCCCCTTTACCCATCAAGGAGGGGGTGCCTCAGGGCTCAATTCTTGGTCCCCTCCTGTTCTCTCTCTTCACAAATGACCTAAACCGCACCGTGGGGATAGCTCAGTAGTTCAATATGCAGACGATACTGTCATCTTCCGAGCCAGGTGCACACCACATGATCTGGGCCCTCTCCTACAAGGGGATCTAAACACACTCGAGGCCTGGCTCACATCAAACAGAATGATCCTCAATGCAGCAAAAATGAAAGCCATGCTGTTTGGTCCTAGATCCCTTGGCCAGGATCAGACCAATTCCCTAAAGCTTACTACCCTTGGGGATAAACGAATAGACGTAGTTGACAACATAAAATATCTAGGGCTAACTATTGACCAGGGTCTCACCTTTAAGCCCCATGTTGACCAGGTAACAAGGTCTATCCACGTCAAACTTGGCACCATGTACAGGCTAAAAAAACTACTTATCCCAGAAGCTAGATGAGCAATCGCCTCCAGTGTCCTTCTACCCACATTAACCTATGATGCCCCGGTAATCCAGGGCATGGCAAAGGGCGAGATTAGCAGGCTTCAGGTCCTGTACAACAAGGCCGTGAGGTTTGTGACAATGTGTCAACCAAGAGGCCACCCCTGCATCTCACTAGCCCAGCTGCAATGGCCTTCTTTTGAGGCTCATCCACAGTATCCCCCTGCTCTGCCATGCATGCAAATTGCAGAGACCGGCGGCCCCACCAAGCCTAACAGGAATAATCATGGCTAAGCCTAACCCTCGAATGCTCAGGACCTCGGGTCGGTCCCTACTGGCAATCCCCAGAATCAAGACTCACAAGGGAGGCAATTCCTTCGCTCTCACAGTCCCTAAACTGTGGAACACTCTCCCACCTCTAGTACAGGAAGCCCCCTCGCTACCAATCTTTTGCACTAGGCTTAAGTCCCATTTGCTCAGGACAAGTTCATGCCACTGTAAGGGTATAGGATAATCACCCCCGATCCTAATCACAACACCTATCCACCCTCTTTTTCTCACCTTAACTTGCATTAAATCATGCCTTAAATCCTAAAATCTTTCAAGTGTTGCACTTATGGTCTACGATTTGAATAATTGCCTGTACTGTTATCCTCATTATCTTGTCTACTTCTCGTAACCCTGTATCACCTGACTGTATGTATTGTATTGCTTCTGGATCACCTGATTGTATGTATTGTATTGCTTCTGCTCCCTGGGTCGCTCCTGAAAAGGGACCTTCGTGGGTCCAGTGGGCCAACCCGGTCATCAAAATTCAATAAATAAATAAATAAAATTTTATGTTTGCATGAACAAATTGGGTTCTGGATTTTTTTTTTTTTGTTGATGCTGTTTTTTTTTTTTCTATCTATGCTTTATCCTCCTTCTCTCCCTGGTGGCCCCCATCCTATCGATCCCCCCAGCCCCATCACGGACTTCTCTGGGATCCTATCTTATTCGCCATCCTGGCCACAGGACCGATTTGCATAGCCACTGGTGCGGAGCCTACGGGGGGGTCAAGCGTCATCCAGCCACCGTGATGGTATTTTCCTCTATTTCTGCCCTTTCCTCCCTGGTGGTTCCTCCCCGTTGCTGGGGTGCGACACATCAGCGCACCTACGTGGAGGCATACGCACACTGCGGGATCCCGTGGCACCCACCCTTCATTAGCATCCCTGTCCCATTCTACCTTCAGGCCTCCACCCGGGGGCAATCATGCAGTGGGACTGCCAAGTCTCCCTCCTCAAAGAGGAGAGCTGTCCTCTGGATGCTTGATCCTCTCCCTCCCCAGCCAATCCCTACAGGGGTTGCCAGCGTGGCAGGAAGTAAGGCATGATGCCTCAGCCATCTATGCCACCAGGTCAGCTGGTTCTGGATTTATTTTACAAATTTCCAGTATTTTCTTGGATCCTTAGCCTGATCAATACTGTTTTTGTAGTATGTACTTTTTGCAACCCTAATATGATTTGTACATCTATTTTGACATTTTTTAAAAAGTTCCAAATCTTCTATGTTACCTGTTTATCTTGCTTTCTTCCAAACCCTGTTCTTTATTCATAACAATGTTTTTATTCTGTCTGTTATCCATGGCAAGTGATTTTTACAGTGGGTCTTTTGGATTCTTGGAACATGTTTGTTATAAACTGAAACAAATGTTTGAGTAAAATCCCGAACTGCAACATAAAGTTCAGGTATAAGTTTATTTCTGTCCCATCTTTCAAATCCCTTCTGAAACATGTTTTTGCAGTTAGGGTCAAAATGTCAAAATGTCAAAAGAAAAAAACAAAAAATGTTGACATTTTCAGTGTTTACTCATAACTTTGTGATTTTTGCAGATTTAGCCCCTTTGGCCATTTTGTTACCCTACCTGATAAATAGGACAGGTGTCATTTTTCAAATCTGTTCCGAACCATGTTTTCACAGGCACTCTATGAAATCACCTTTCAGACAGGATTTAAAAATTCCACTAGTCTTAATCAAAAGGTAGTATCATAAAAAGACCATGTTGAATATATGAGGTCAAACTGTCAAAACACAATGAAGTTATGAAGAAACAGTGAATAATAAAGGTGTTCTTCGTTTTGTTCACCATTTTTTCAGCTCTTGGACCATCTGTTCAAACCGTTAGCATGCACTAACCAGGTAAATGCCGCACTAACCATGAATAGTGCCAGGCAATGGGGAAGCGGCCATATTCAAAGGCCCCCGGTGCACTGCACTGACCCGACAGCTTGACTGCGCAGAATATATGCAGAATATATCTTTTTACACATGCAAATGAGAGCGCCCCCATGCATACTGGATGTAGCAGTGTATTCAGTGGTTTCAGCAGCGCTAAACAATCTCAGTTGCAATGCTGTGTACCACTGCCAAAACCTTGCTCTTATGCTGTCATAGCTGCCCCACGTGATGCTTACATCTGCAGCAACTGGTGGTTCTCTGATAGTGCGTGAAGCTGTCCAAAGGACATCTGATGGAGAGTCCGTCTGTCCATCTCTGATCCATCCCAGTGACAGATTTCTGATCTCAGATTTTGGTAGTAGCTACCCGAGGTCAGACAGTACCATCTGAGAGTGGATACCTGCTTTGGATAGTTGGTATTTAAAGTGATCAGAACCAGCATATGGATGCCAGTGGTATCCGGGAAAATTGGTGGTATCCAGTGATATCCTAGTCTGTTGCATACTGTTCAAGCATCACTAACTGCAACTGTGTGAAGGAGGTAAGACACTAAATCCTTGATTCATCACAGGGGTTACTGAAGGGGGGAACCTGAGCTTCTCCTTCCCCAGCAAGGAAGCACTGCCTTCAGCTGCTGACGGGCATGGTAGGTTGTCTCATTTTCTTTTTTTACACAGAGCTTTTCCCAGGGATGTACCCTATTTTGGTCTGTCGCCCCCAGTCTCCACACCACCATTTTTCATGGTTCTTCACTCCGTCATTGTGCACTAGGACCCAGAGGAGACTGCGGGAGCCCATGCCATCATATAGACGGTCATTGTTTTTCTCCCAGGTTTCTCCCTCCACCTCTGCCGTGGGTGTTGCCGATCAAGCGGCCTTGGCAGCATGTAGTAACATGCTGCAGAGGAAGTTAGTCGTTGACCCACTACAGGAGTCTGCTGTACCAGAGCCCAATGCCATCCTCCCCAACTGCAGTGCACTGATGAGTGGCAGCTGCTATGATCTCGCCTAACTTCCAAGGCAGTGTCCTGAGTTCATGTATTAACCCAGGTTGCCTGCATGGCAGCACAACAAGTTGCCACTGGGTCATCATGGTGGCCCACGTTGTCCTCCTTTCTGTAACTTTGTTCGGCCTGAAATGAACTGTATCCTTTTAAGAACTCCCTCCAACACACACACACACACACACACATACACACACATACACACACCATGCCTCATTGTCACATTCTCTGCAAACATGAACAACAACTGTTTTAATTGATTTCTCTGAGCCCACACTTTTCCAAGTCACGTTGTCATTTCAGGTGAACACACTGGCGTGATTGAATAGTTAGCCTTTCCACTTCCACTTTCATGGCACTTTTGTTAATGAGGTGTTTATTTTAGGTTAACATGATTGGCTTATGAAATGTATTTGTCTTGGTAGCTTTTGTTTTTCTCTGATTGAGAATAGGTGGTGTCCCAATATGAATGGAGCGAGGAGATCCAGTTCATTATCAGTTATAGAGTATGTGTTGTGGCAACTCAGACATTTTATTCTGCTGTGGTGTGGATATTAAATAAAGGGGATTTTAAAGGGACCCTAATGACGTAGGAAACCCATACAATCTTTTTTTTTTGCAGTTACTATTTTCTCACCCTGGAGTCCTCTGCCAGCATCTGACGTCCCCCTCGTGTAGGCACCAGGTATGAGACCCCCTCCCCATCACCCCATGACTTACCCTTCGTGGCAGGGGGTGGGGAGCGACTCAACCCACCAGTCCAGATTAGCATTCGGGGAGGTGCCTTCCCAGTCCATCACGGAGGGGGACCATCGTCATACGCAGAGGACTCCACTTTTTCCTGTATTCTCCCTCTTGAGGTGCAGCATGCAATGGCACCAGTGGCGGCTGCGCGCACGCTCCAATGTGCGTCCTGCCATGCGCCTGCCGCACTCTTGTCTACTTCCAGTGCTGACGTGCCACCCCCCAGCCTCTGCTAGGTGGCAGGCAGTCGCCGAGCCCTGCAAACCCCCCTCCCCGGAGAAGGAGAGCAGTCCAAGGGACGCTCAATCCTTCTCCTCCCTGCCAACCCCCAGCGCCCCATGTCTGTTCCCGAACATGGGTTGCCGGCATGACGTGAGGTAAGGCATCCAGTGCCTCAGCCCTCAGCACCACTGGGTCGGGCGCGAAACCCATACAATTTAGGTAAATTTGAGCTTATAATTCCCATTTTCTGCATTGGATACCCCTGGTCTTATAAAATGAACAATGAACACTGACATGAAAGAAGAATCGCTGTCCATTTGATATCATATGCACCTGCTATCATGTTTATGGAATCATAATCTTTTTCATAGCGGCAGATAGTAATGTCACAAGCATTTCACTATGATGTCAGGTGTAGACAAGCTAGAGCAGATGACAGCTAGGACAGTGGTTCTCACACCAAATAAAATGGTGACCTCAAAGTGCAGCCACTAGAACTTACTGATGGCCTCATCGCTTTATTTTGTCACTCCAAACCCTTTGATATACCCACACACCCCAATGTAACACATATTATTTCACACGGTATACATTAAATCAAGCCTGTGCTATATTTCCAGTTAAAATGTATCTCTTATGCTTGTTTAAAGATAAGAAGATATCCATTCTATTACCTTTGCAACTAGGGCTCTAAAGATCTCTGCAGCTACACATTCACTGGAGGAGAGGAGGAATAAGGGGAATATGATCGAGACCTTTAAGTATCTGAAGGGGATAAACAAGACTAACATAGAAGGGATTTTACAGGTGAGAAGGGGGAGGGACATGAGATGGCATGGACTGAGATTGGAGGGGGGAAGATTCAAGAAGGAGATGAGAAGACATTTTTTCACAGAAAGAGTGGTGGACAAATGGAACACCTTACCAGACGAGATAATGTCCTGTAAGACAGTGGGCAGCTCTAAGAGGGAAGGGATACTGGGAAGGGGAGCGGGAAGGGCAGCTGCGTGATGAGGGGCTAGCTGCACACTCAAGCAGACCTCGATAGACCATGAGGCCTGTTTCTGCTGGGAATTCGTATGTTCATAAAATTATTCTGGTTCTACTTGTGTAACCCCCTCCCACTGTCCCCCCCCTTGTTTAACTAGCAGGGCTGCTCCTCTCACCACATAGTGTCTAGGGGCAAACAAGAGGGGTGGGGGTTTACATAGCATTGTACACACATTTCTTTTTCTAAGCCTGCTATCACAGACAGGCAACCAAGTGTGGCAACTACCTGATACACACCTGGTGGGACCATTTACCATGGCCAGCAACCCAGGCCCCCTGGGAAAAAACGGCTGCTCACAATTATGCTAGGTTTGCACTTCTGGAGAGGGGCACCCAAGTAAATCCAGACACAATGGAAGCAATAACATTACTGTCCAAACCAGGTTGGGATTCTAGAGTGTGGCTTTTATTCACATACACAGAGCAGGAATAATACAACGCGAAGATGGACCCCCACAGGGTTACTCATACTGGTAATGCATATTACTGAAGTACAGAAATTCCTGAAATCCCATTTAGCATAGGCATAATGAACACAAACAGCAAACTCTCAGGTTCTGAAATGGAGATTGGCACACATGGCCAGTTACTGGTACATTTCTCCTTGACTAGGCGCATACGGCCAGTACTAGGACACTTTACCATATTTCATGAGGAATGAAGGTGGTACACACGACCACAAAGAGCACATCCAGGCTCAAAATCTTCCAGCACCCACTACAATGAGGTGAACTGAAAAGAGAGAATCCAAAACCACATCTGGGTAACTATTTCCATCAGGCACTGGCCAAATGCACTGACTGAAAATTGAACTGGTACCCAAACTGAACCCGGAGAGGTAAACTGGTTACTCCAGATGGGGGTCTCCACCTTTTTTTCAAGTTTCTACTCGCCATTCATCTGGTTAATAACACCCTCACAGAAACTTGTAGATGCTATCTTGAAATGTTTTTCACACTTAACATACTACATGACACACCTCTAAGGTGTCAGAAAGTTAAAAGTTCTGTACTTGGACAGTCTCTCACTAGACTCCAAATGTAGGCAGACACTTTTAAAACAGAAACAGTCTAGGTGACAGGGTCCCTTTGTCAGGGAAATTCACCATAGGTATTGCAGGTGCCCCTCCTGGGCTTACACAAAAGAAATACTCACAGTTCTGAAATTGTACAACGGCAGCTTCACCAGACAGACTGGATTGAGGGGACTGCCCCTGAACCCTGAAGATCACCCCCATCCCTCCTGGGATGGGGCAAAGGAAAACCCACTTGGCAAGATCTCCACCACTTCAGTCACTGTCTTCTATGTTCTTCCTCCAGGGTGAGAACAAATTACCCAAAACTAGAACAGTAGCTCTCTGTCAGAGCTAGGTGAGGAGCTGCACAGCAAGCTGCAGCCTCCTCGGAGCTCTCTCCACTCTCCCACTGAGCATTCCAAAACTATCCCCCTAGAGCTGGCAAAGAAGTGTGGCTTACGCCGCTACGAGAGTTTAAGATTGCATCACCCTCCAGCTCAGCTGAGACTGAAACCAGAGAATGACAGTGTGAAACCCATTTAACTGGCATTTCACTAGCTGCCTTTCCCTGCCAGCCACTGGTTCTAACTGGGATTCTAGTAACCGATGGGAACAAGGGGTTACACTTGGAAAAGCCAAGGAAATTTGAAGAATGGTATATTTAGATAGTTTTAAATAGGACATAAGTATATAGTTAGCGATAATAAGTTCATAGTAGTGGCAAGGTACTGAATTATTACTTTGCATGTTGGGTTGAAGATAGTTTATTTATTTATTTATTGAAGATATTGGATAACATGCATTTGAGTCAAAGACTCCTTTACAAAGGTTCCATGTCATTATATACAGAGACATCAGATACAATGGCAACAAATAAGACATGATAGTTACAAAGAAGCTTGTACATTAGCAAAAGTGGTTACAGAAAGTTGCAAAAACAGTTACAGAGTAAAGACGGCAATCAGTTAACAGGGTACATACACTGCAGGACGGTGGCACCAGCCATGCCCTGGTCGTTATTTAGTAGTCTAGACTGGACTAGGGGTGTCCATTGTCCAGGTATAAGCATGCCCTGGGGTGGCAGGACCAGGGTGAGATGCAAATTCGAGGGGAGACATGGGTAGAGAAAAAAAATCAAAGACAGTCGCAGGCTGAGCCTTGAGAGATTAGGTCACGTAATTGGGACTTGAACTGGCCAAGTCTGGGTTCTGAGAGGAGGGAGTTAAGCCACTTAGGGGCCTGGTGCCTAAATGTTCTTTGACCAGAGGAGGTCTTGCAGAGGGGTACCCGGAAGTGGGTTGTTGTAGATTGCTGGGTGTGGTGGGAGGACAAGGGTGCCTGGAGTAGGGGGGTAAGGGCAGGTGGGAGTAGACCTGCAGTTATTTTTTTAGCAAAGAGGCATGTCTGATATTTGAGCCTCCCGTTGAAGTTAAGCCAGTTGGTGGAGGCATACAGGGCGCAGGTGTGTGTGCGTCTTGCGCAACTGGAGGCTAGTCTACAGGCCTTATTAAGAGCCAGCCTGATTTTGTTTAGGTGTGTGTTGTCAGCTGGCCCATAGATTATGATACTGTAATCTATGAGTGACAGTAATGAAGCTGAGACAGCTAGGTGGAGGGCTTCAGGTGGGAGGCAGTGCTTGTACCGGTGCAGTAAACCAATACGCACATTGAAGGCGGTGCTCAGTTTTCAGATGTGGTTATGGTAGGTGAGCCCTGAGTCTAGGGTGATACCCAGGTACTTGAAAGCGGTAACCTGCTCAAGGGGGTCATTGAGGGAGTTCAGTATGCACAGGGGTAGCCCACCGTTCCTGCTTTGGGAGTGGGAAAACACCATAGACTTTGTTTTTTTGTAGTTTAGAACTAGCCTATGCTGAACGAACCAGGATTCTGCTTCTGTAAAAGATTTTTGGAGTGCATTACAGAGAGCGGTGGGATCAGTGTGGGAGCTGTAGAGGATGGCATCATCTGCATACAGGAGTAGTTTCCCTGAGCAATCCTTGGGTAGGGAGTTGAGGAACTGGGAGAAAGGTAGGGGGCCAAGGATAGAGCCCTGAGGGACTCCCGACCTGACTTGGAGGGGGGAGGACTGGATTTGGGCAAGTCTGATTGTCTGAGTTCTCTCTGACAGATAGCTGGCAAACCAGCCAGTGGTCTCAGAGGACAGGCCAATTTGTGTGAGGGAATCCAGTAGTAGTGTGTGGTGCACCGTATCAAACGCCTTGGAAAGGTCTATAGAAACGGCACCAGCAATGTGGCCTGTGTCCAGAGATGTGGAGGGCATTAGTGAACACCAGGAGAGCTGTGGTAGTACTGTGGCTGTGCGGAAGCCATGCTGCTCAGGACACAGAAGGCTGTATTTGAGAGGTAGTCCGTAAGCTGGGCTGGCCTGATTTTTCTCCAAAGCTTTGGGGGCAGGTTTGAGATGGGCGGTGGTTCCCAGGCTGGGTGCAGTCACCACTCTGAAGGATGGGTGTAATGAGAGCTGATTTCCATTTAGAGGAACTGGCCCAGCGATAGGGAGCGTCTAGGAGCATGGTGAGTGAGAAGAACTTCATTAAAGGTGAGCATAAGCAGCTTAAGATCTAGTGTGTCACTGCTGAATCGTGACTTGCTGAGGGCCCTGAGGAGAAGGGGGCAGCTTCACACTGTAATATTGTTTTAAAGTGGAACAGGGGGGTGGTGGGGGGAGAAGAAATTGGGGGGAGAACACTACTTAGGTCAGAGAAAGAGGTATTAAATGTATTTGCAATCAGGGCAGGGTCTGTGGTGATAGATCCATTTGCCCAGAGTTGGGAGGGAGGTGCAGAGGAGGCTTTACTACTGAGCTCTTTGAGAGAGTCCCAGAACTTGCACCCCAAGCCCCATGTGGCAGTGAACAAGGCTCGGTAGTACTCAGCTTTGGCCTTCTGAATATTTCAAGTACATTTATCCTCATATGTATTAAATTATGGTCACTTGGTGGGCGCACAGACGATCTGATGAGAGTTCTGTAGAGTTTAACTTTAAAAAGCTATATTTGAAAATTCTTACTTTATTGTCACTGAATTTTTGGAGCCTGTCGCATTGTTAACCTTATCTGGCTGGAGATAGGACCAAGAAAGGGGAATCAGTCAGCTCAACAAAGCGTGGAAATGTATTCTACAGCACTTGGAGTCTCTGCTACAGTAAAAGCGGACGGGCTTCCATCATATGGGTCAGCAATCCCCAGATGGCACAAATTTATCTGTTACAAAACATGCAGGCCACATGGGAAGACACAAATAAATGATTGGCCGCTGTGGACATGAAACTCTACAACTTTGGGGAGCAGATCGGTGAAAAATGGCAGGTGATCAGAGAACTGCAACAGTTGTCTGAATAGCAAAGAGGCCTAAATGCAACTGCCATCAGAGACATCAGTTTCCTGTGGGCCAGGGTTGACTCTTTGAAGACTGTGGCACGGTAATCTAATGTTCATGTTGTGGATTTCCCTCCTTGTCTGGCTAGTTGTTCAGAACTGGTAGCAACCCTGGACAGGCTTACTTTCACAGATTAAGCACTACTGCCCTGCTAGGCAGGGATCAAGATCCTAAAAGCCTTTGTGATCCCAATCTGTGCTAGGCCTCAGAAAGGCTTGACCAAATGCCTACTAACTGCAATAGCCACCTTATCATCACTGGAGGCCTGAATTTCCTTGTTGTAAGCTACCAGAACCTGTGGAGATATTGTATGGGAAGGCAGCAAGCCTTTTTTTTTTTCTGGACCTTTCCTCCCAAACACAGGACAAAAAGAGGCAATTGCAGCAGCTTAGAAAATCGTTCCTGGAGAAGGGGGTAATGGCGCAGTTATATTTCCTGGCCCATCTTCAGGTCATTCCTGGCCTACATTCAGGTCACTCACCAAGCTCAAAAGCACACCTTCACAGACCTAACGGTAGCAGAATCCTATTTGGACAAGTTATCATCAGCGGAGGACCCCCTCTGGGCAAGACTCAGACTCTGGCCGGCTTTTGCTACCCTGGTCCACAGAGGCTTGTTTTAATTTGCATTGCCATCTCTTTTTGGTTCCTACTACCAGGTCATGGCAGCTGCATCTGATGGCTCTCTCAAACTATGCTTACCATACTGGACTGCCATACAGCAAGACTTTTGTGTGCTTCAGACTTTGATGAATGTGCACTTCAGTGCTGTCTGGTGGTACATCCTACATATCCTTTATTGTTACTGTTTGAATAAAGGCTTTCCATACAGTGTGATATGACACTACTCAGTTCATGAACTTGAAATTTGTTAGTATTATAATTTGCTTCCCTCCTTCACAGTGACATGTTAGTTGCCTCTGCGTGAAGTGTTTAAAATTAACTCAGCTGAGCACAGACCATCTGTTGACATCTCCTGCCTTTTTGTGTTGCTTGCATGCATATGCAAGAAACACATTGCATCAGCTTCCTTCACAAGTGAGTTGTGGAGGCGTGGCAGTGATTAGCCGAATGGCAGCAGTCTGTTCTGGGGCTAGTTCTCTGCCGTGGCGTAATAGAAGCATGCTGTAGATGACGGCAGTTAATGAGCATGCCACTATGATCAAAGAAACTGGCTGCTGCAATCAGGAGTGCCCCATCATTACGCAATCAGCTGTTTTGCTGCAGAGGTTCCTGACTGCAGCAGCCAATTACAACTGCATTGTGTGGTGTTCCCATGGCAATGGCTTCTCCGCCGGCCTCTCACAGTCCCCATGAAGCCGATGGAAAGCCACCACCCGCTGTTCAGTGTGCTTTCTGATGAAACATTTCAATAAATAAAAGAAAAGCTGATGAGGGGTGCTCAATCTCCTGTCGGCATGCACCCTACCCGGTTCATTTGCTTGACGGGTAGCCCAATCCCTCGCTATGAAGCATCCCCTTTTGTTATGTGCTGAGGGGGTGCCCAATCCCCTCAGCTAATGCATACTCCTCCCCAAGCACAAGCACTGTGTATGGCTGACGGGTGCCCAACTCCCGCCGGCTCCAGCCTCCCAAAAGAAGCACCTAGGAGTGCCAGCATGCTGGGAGCCCACCCCAGTGTGCAAAAAAGGTCCCACATTGTTTAGATATTTTAAAACTTGTAAAACAGAAAACAATCCTGTGGTCTTTCGTGCCCCCAACCCGCCTCCACCCACTGAGCACCCACCTCCCACACCCCCACCCTATACTTACCTCCAGAGCCTGGCGTGATGATTCAGTGGACTGGGAACACGCCTGCACTTTTCAAAGCCGACCACGAACTGAAGAAATGCCAGTAAGCTGTATAATGGCATAAATAGGGTTTTCAACTTAGGTGGATATCGGCCATTTTGGGAATTTTTCACAAATCTTCAACATCATGGTTCTTGGGACTTTACCTCATGAACTCAGTCACTGTCATTTTGTTTTTGGTCCCAAAGGTGATTTCGCAGTCACTTTATGAAACCACCTTTCAGGACCGATTAACAAAATGACAGTGTCACAGTTCATGAGGTAGGCCCTCAAAACCCTATGTTGAAAATCTGGTGAAAGAATTTCCAATAATGATTGTTTTATGAGTGTGGTTGTACATTTCTGCGCGACACTGTAAACTTCAGAATTTTAATATTTTCACTCCAGATTTTCAACATTACCATTTGACCACACCTCCTTATGAACAGTACAGCTGTCATTTTCACATTTCACCCGAAATGTGTTTTTGCTCATGTAGCGCACAATGGATCAGTTGATGTGTGAAATCAATGTTCGGGTCAGATTAAGAAAATTACAGTAACACTGTTCATGAGCAGAGGTCCCAAAATGCCTATGTTGAAAGTCTGGTGTAAAAATTCCCCACAATAATTACATTACGGGTGTGTGTTGCACAGTTTCTACGCACGCTCGTGACTTCACCAGTTGTTTTACATTTTACTCCAGATTTTCAACATTACCATTCAAACACCATGAAGTCTTGCTATATTATAACAATAGCAGTCAGCCACTGCAGCTGAACTGCCCCGGAGAGGAAGGAGTTAACTCCAGAAGATCTGGAGTTCTACAGCGCGAGGGCGCTGTGCCCAAAGCTCTATCTGGCAGTTTCAAATGAAACTGTCAGATTCTTTACTCCGCTTCACTGAACAGTCGCTCCGGAGATCAGCTCCTTCAGCTCGGTTCAAGAGAGTAGTTTTCGGTTCATTTGAACCGGCAAAAGTCATTATTTTTACCGCATTTCGGTTCTAAAGCTCTATCTGGTAACCGTAAGTACAAAAATTCAAGTCTGTGTGGAAAATTAATTATCGGTTCGGTTTTGAACCGATCGCTTGTTTTTCTGCCTTTTAAAACTGTACTGTGGGTTTTAGAGTGCGGTTCCCGGTTCTTATCGGTTCTAAAAAAACCGAAATTATTACGTTTTTTCAAATACCGTGATACGTGTTAGGAACCGATAAGGGTGTCTTGCCTGGCACTGCCATCAAAAGGCAAGTTTTTGGTTAGGCTGGCATTATGTCTGAGAAACCCAAAAGAAAAACCGGGCCACTGGGTTTCAACACTGTGATGTCTGTGGGGACACCTTTGCCAAGGCTGACCCACACACCACTTGTGTCTATTGTCTGGGGCTGACCACCTCCTGTCAGACTGCCAGGTGTGTAAAATTTCCTGCAGCCACCCTGGAGAAGAGATTGGGCCGCTCAGGGAACGAGGCCAAAAGTCCGCTGACCGATGGCCAGCCCGGTTCAGTACCCACTGGACCAGAGGGAGTGCCTCTGACCAGGGCGAGACTTCCTGGGAAGGAAGACTGGTTCAGAGGAACCAGTCCCAAGTAAAAGACAAAGAAATCAGGAGGTTTGGAGTCCAGAATTGTGTCTCCAACTGCTGCAGAGATAGCTAAAGCCATTCAGATTGTCCAGTCACTGTCTCAGGGATCTGTAGAACCACCAACAGTTCGTAAAGGTTGGTTCGTCAGTCCCAGTGGTTCAGGATTTTGAAGTTGAGGATTTTTATGAACCACAGGAGGGGAGGAGGAATTTGATCAATATATGTGTGGCTGGGAGGGTCTGGACGTGCCCATTGAACGGGCATTTCTCCAGACAGACCTTTAGAATCTCCCCTATTCTGTCTGAGTCCCCTTCTTTCTTTATTTTTACAAAGGTTGCAGAAACCCTCCAGCTTCCTTTAGAGGAGGCTGTGGATGAGCAAGAGGAGCCTGATTATGTGGAAATGATGGATATTCCAGAGTCTAGGAGGTTGTCTATTCCTTTGCATAAGTCATTTAGGAAGCAAACAACAAAGATTTAAAAAATCCTCATTCTGTCCCTCCTGTAGATAAAAAAAGACAGAAGGTATACTTTGTCAGGCTCGGATACAGACTTCCTTATTGAGCAGTGTAGTCATGTAGGTGTGGTACAAGCTGCAGCCTGTGACAAGGCTAATATTCCTCTGGCCTCACATCCTCCTGACAAGGATTCTAGGAAGATTGATGCCATGGCTAAGAAACAGTATATGGCAGCTTCTTTGGGACTCAGGCAGGCAAATTATATGGCTTATGTGGCTAGATATCAGAAATCTAGGTGGGACACAGTATTGCAGTTAGCCAAGCAGGCCCATGGCCAGCTGGCTAGTGAGTTGGAACAGGTGGCTGCTGATGGTATTGAAGCTTCTAAAGTTCAATTTCATACTGCTGTTGATGTTAATGATGTTTCCTCCAGGGTCATGGCCACTTCTGTAGCTTTCCGAGGTTGGCATGGCTCAGATGCACTAATCTGTCCCAAGATACTCAGTCAAAGGCTATGGATTTTCCTGTCTGGGAAATTCTCTGTTTGGGAGCAAACAGAAAATTATATGAAAAGATGGATGAATACAGAACTACTCACAAAGTGCCCAGGCTAAGGAGAAGCATGCCATGCCACAAAGGCATGCTCCCAGAGGTAGGGGCAGACCCTTTTCAGGCCTTTTTACCAATTTCAAGCCTCCTCTGCTGTCTCGCAGAGGGGTTTCTTCAGAGGCAGGGGTAGACGTGGCGCAAGTAGACCGTCTCCCTCCCCTCAGCCTAAGGCTGCTGCTAAGCAGGCACCCTGATGGGGTGCCCAGGGCCGATTCTCCTGTACCAGTGGGGGGCAGGTTGGCCTATTTCAGCCAGAGCTGGCTGTCCCTAACTCCGGACAGATGGGTTCTGGAGGTAATAGGCCAGGGTCTGGTTCTCAGCTTCAAATATTTTCCAAAGATGAGAGCCAGGCATTTCACCTGCAAATCCTTCAGAAGCCCTTGCTTTGAAGCAGAGGTTTCTTCTTCTTCTGGTCTGCAAAGCAGTGGAAAGGGTTCCTCCTTGCCATCAGGGCAAGGGCTTTATTCAAGATACTTTCTTACCCCAAAAGACAGGAGAATGGCGGCCCATTCTGGATTTAAGATACTTGAACAAGCATCTGTTGAAACCAAAGTTCAAAAATGTTAACTCTGGCAATGATTTGCCTTCCCTAAGGCCAGGGACTGGCTAGCTTCCCTGGACCTCAAGGATGCCTATTTTCATGTTCTGATCAGCCTTCCCACGAAAGTACCTCAGGTTGAACTGCCTCAGGCCACTACCAGTTCAGGGCAATGCCCTTCAGCCTTACCTCTGCGCAAGGGTATTCACAAAATGTCTCGCTGTAGTAGTGGCTCATTTAAGAAGGCAAGGGTTGCTGTGTTTCCTACCTCGACGACTGGCTCATTGTGGCTCAGTCTCCAGGTCAGGTGAAATCCCACTTGCAAGTCACCCAGCAGCTTCTCACTTCTCTGGGATTCCTGCTAAACTTACCAAAGTCAGTTCTGGAACCAGTTCAGGCCCTAACTTTCATAGGCACAGAATTGAACACAAGGTTAGCCAGGGCCTTTCTTCCCTCGGAAAGGGTGGACAGACTCATCGCCCTGGCATCCTCCTTTACCCATGGGTCTCTCGACCAGCAAGGCATTTTCTGCCAACTCCTCGGGCACATGGCTGCTTCCACAGCTGTGTGCAGGGAGCAAGATTCCAGATGAGGGACATTCAGTTCCATTTGAGGGCCTATTGGTCCTAGGCAGCTGACCCCTTACCAAGTTGGTCCCAGTTACTTCAAAACTCTGATCCTAGCCCTCCACTGGGTGGCAGGCAGGTCCACCTGTATGCCTTTCCCCTTCTCTCCTTTTCAGGGTACTAGTAAAAAATCAGATCTCAACCTTGCAGAGTGATTCTGATTGGCCTTCTAGATTGGGCCAGACAGCCCTGGTACCCTCTGCTCCTGTCCTTGGCAGTCCACTCCTGCCCTGAGCCTGCCCAGAGTTCACGACTTACTGGCCTGTGCACAGGGAGAGTGTGTATCCGGACTCTCAAATCCCTCCACCTTAAGGCTTCATTCTTGAGGAGCTAGAATTATTGATTACACCTTTCTCACAAGGTGTCATGGATATTTTAAAGGCTTCTACAGCCTTTCCACTAGGCTCAAAGTGATCAGAACCAGCATGGATGCCATGGTATCCGGGAAAATGAGTGATATCAGTGATATCCTAGTCTATTGCATACTGTTCAGCATCACTAACTGCAACTGTGTGAAGGAGGTAAGACACTAAATCCTTGATTCATCACAGGGGTTACTGAAGGGAACCTGAGCTTCTCCTCCCAGCAAGGAAGCACTGCCTTCAGCTGTAGCCAGGCATGGTAGGTTGTCTCATTTTCTTTTTACAGAGCTTTTCCCAGGGATGTACCCTATTTTGGTCTGTCGCCCCCCCCCCCCAGTCTCCACACCACCATTTTTCATGGTTCTTCACTCCGTCATTGTGCACTAGGACCCAGAGGAGACTGCGGGAGCCCATGCCATCATATAGACGGTCATTGTTTTTTCTCCCAGGTTTCTCCCTCCACCTCTGCCGTGGGTGTTGCCGATCAAGCGGCCTTGGCAGCATGTAGTAACATGCTGCAGAGGAAGTTAGCTCCGTTGACCCACTACAGGAGTCTGCTGTACCAGAGCCCAATGCCATCCCTCCCCAACTGCAGTGCACTGATGAGTGGCAGCTGCTATGATCTCGCCTAACTTCCAAGGCAGTGTCCTGAGTTCATGTATTAACCCAGGTTGCCTGCATGGCAGCACAACAAGTTGCCACTGGGTCATCATGGTGGCCCACGTTGTCCTCCTTTCTGTAACTTTGTTCGGCCTGAAATGAACTGTATCCTTTTAAGAACTCCCTCCAACACACACACACACACACACACATACACACACATACACACACCATGCCTCATTGTCACATTCTCTGCAAACATGAACAACAACTGTTTTAATTGATTTCTCTGAGCCCACACTTTTCCAAGTCACGTTGTCATTTCAGGTGAACACACTGGCGTGATTGAATAGTTACTTTCCACTTCCACTTTCATGGCACTTTTGTTAATGAGGTGTTTATTTTAGGTTAACATGATTGGCTTATGAAATGTATTTGTCTTGGTAGCTTTTGTTTTTCTCTGATTGAGAATAGGTGGTGTCCCAATATGAATGGAGCGAGGAGATCCAGTTCATTATCAGTTATAGAGTATGTGTTGTGGCAACTCAGACATTTTATTCTGCTGTGGTGTGGATATTAAATAAAGGGATTTTAAAGGGACCCTAATGACGAGGAAACCCATACAATCTTTTTTGCAGTTACTATTTTCTCACCCTGGAGTCCTCTGCCAGCATCTGACGCCCCCTCGTAGGCACTAGGTATGAGACCCTCCCCATCACCCCATGACTTACCCTTCGTGGCAGGGGTGGGAGCGACTCAACCCACCAGTCCAGATTAGCATTCGGGAGGTGCCTTCCCAGTCCATCCACGGAGGGACCATCGTCATCGCAGAGGACTCCACTTTTTCCTGTATTCTCCCTCTTGAGGTGCAGCATGCAATGGCACCAGTGGCTGCTGTAGCGCTGCGCTCAATGTGCGTCCTGCCATGCGCCTGCCGCACTCTTGTCTACTTCCAGTGCTGACGTGCCACCCCCAGCCTCATAGGTGGCAGGCAGTCGCCGAGCCCTGCAACCCTCCCCGAGAAGGGAGAGCAGTCCAGGACGCCAATCCTTCTCCTCCTGCCAACCCCCAGCGCCCCATGTCTGTTCCCGAACATGGGTTGCCGGCATGACGTGAGGTAAGGCATCCAGTGCCTCAGCCCTCAGCACCACTGGGTCGGCGCGGAAACCCATACAATTTAGGTAAATTTGAGCTTATAATTCCCATTTTCTCTGCATTGGATACCCCCTGGTCTTATAAAATGAACAATGAACACTGACATGAAAGAAGAATCGCTGTCCATTTGATATCATATGCACCTGCTATCATGTTTATGGAATCATAATCTTTTTCATAGCGGCAGATAGTAATGTCACAAGCATTTCACTATGATGTCAGGTGTAGACAAGCTAGAGCAGATGACAGCTAGGACAGTGGTTCTCACACCAAATAAAATGGTGACCTCAAAGTGCAGCCACTAGAACTTACTGATGGCCTCATCGCTTTATTTTGTCACTCCAAACCCTTTGATATACCCACACACCCCAATGTAACACATATTATTTCACACGGTATACATTAAATCAAGCCTGTGCTATATTTCCAGTTAAATGTATCTCTTATGCTTGTTTAAAGATAAGAAGATATCCATTCTATTACCTTTGCAACTAGGGCTCTAAAGATCTCTGCAGCTACACATTCACTGGAGGAGAGGAGGAATAAGGGGAATATGATCGAGACCTTTAAGTATCTGAAGGGGATAAACAAGACTAACATAGAAGGGATTTTACAGGTGAGAAGGGGGAGGGACATGAGATGGCATGGACTGAGATTGGAGGGGGGAAGATTCAAGAAGGAGATGAGAAGACATTTTTTCACAGAAAGAGTGGTGGACAAATGGAACACCTTACCAGACGAGATAATGTCCTGTAAGACAGTGGGCAGCTCTAAGAGGGGAAGGGATACTGGGAAGGGGGAGCGGGAAGGGCAGCTGCGTGATGAGGGGCTAGCTGCACACTCAAGCAGACTCGATAGACCATGAGGCCTGTTTCTGCTGGGAATTTCGTATGTTCATAAAATTATTCTGGTTCTACTTGTGTAACCCCCTCCCACTGTCCCCCCCCTTGTTTAACTAGCAGGGCTGCTCCTCTCACCACATAGTGTCTAGGGGCAAACAAGAGGGGTGGGGGTTTACATAGCATTGTACACACATTTCTTTTTCTAAGCCTGCTATCACAGACAGGCAACCAAGTGTGGCAACTACCTGATACACAGGTGGGACCATTTACCATGGCCAGCAACCCAGGCCCCTGGGAAAAACGGCTGCTCACAATTATGCTAGGTTTGCACTTCTGGAGAGGGCACCCAAGTAAATCCAGACACAATGGAAGCAATAACATTACTGTCCAAACCAGGTTGGGATTCTAGAGTGTGGCTTTTATTCACATACACAGAGCAGGAATAATACAACGCGAAGATGGACCCCCACAGGGTTACTCATACTGGTAATGCATATTACTGAAGTACAGAAATTCCTGAAATCCCATTTAGCATAGGCATAATGAACACAAACAGCAAACTCTCAGGTTCTGAAATGGAGATTGGCACACATGGCCAGTTACTGGTACATTTCTCCTTGACTAGGCGCACACGGCCAGTACTAGGACACTTTACCATATTTCATGAGGAATGAAGGTGGTACACACGACCACAAAAGAGCACATCCAGGCTCAAAATCTTCCAGCACCCACTACAATGAGGTGAACTGAAAAGAGAGAATCCAAAAACCACATCTGGGTAACTATTTCCATCAGGCACTGGCCAAATGCACTGACTGAAAATTGAACTGGTACCCAAACTGAACCCGGAGAGGTAAACTGGTTACTCCAGATGGGGGGTCTCCCACCTTTTGCTTCCAAGTTTCTACTCGGCCATTCATCTGGTTAATAACACCCTCACAGAAACTTGTAGATGCTATCTTGAAATGTTTTTCACACTTAACATACTACATGACACACCTCTAAGGTGTCAGAAAGTTAAAAGTTCTGTACTTGGACAGTCTCTCACTAGACTCCAAATGTAGGCAGACACTTTTAAAACAGAAACAGTCTAGGTGACAGGGTCCCTTTGTCAGGGAAATTCACCATAGGTATTGCAGGTGCCCCTCCTGGGCTTACACAAAAGAAATACTCACAGTTCTGAAATTGTACAACGGCAGCTTCACCAGACAGACTGGATTGAGGGGACTGCCCCTGAACCCTGAAGATCACCCCCATCCCTCCTGGGATGGGGCAAAGGAAAACCCACTTGGCAAGATCTCCACCACTTCAGTCACTGTCTTCTATGTTCTTCCTCCAGGGTGAGAACAAATTACCCAAAACTAGAACAGTAGCTCTCTGTCAGAGCTAGGTGAGGAGCTGCACAGCAAGCTGCAGCCTCCTCGGAGCTCTCTCCACTCTCCCACTGAGCATTCCAAAACTATCCCCCTAGAGCTGGCAAAGAAGTGTGGCTTACGCCGCTGCGAGAGTTTAAGATTGCATCACCCTCCAGCTCAGCTGAGACTGAAACCAGAGAATGACAGTGTGAAACCCATTTAACTGGCATTTCACTAGCTGCCTTTCCCTGCCAGCCACTGGTTCTAACTGGGATTCTAGTAACCGATGGGAACAAGGGGGTTACACTTGGAAAAGCCAAGGAAATTTGAAGAATGGTATATTTTAGATAGTTTTAAATAGGACATAAGTATATAGTTAGCGATAATAAGTTCATAGTAGTGGCAAGGTACTGAATTATTACTTTGCATGTTGGGTTGAAGATAGTTTATTTATTTATTTATTGAAGATATTGGATAACATGCATTTGAGTCAAAGACTCCTTTACAAAGGTTCCATGTCATTATATACAGAGACATCAGATACAATGGCAACAAATAAGACATGATAGTTACAAAGAAGCATGTACATTAGCAAAGTGGTTACAGAAAGTTGCAAAAACAGTTACAGAGTAAAGACGGCAATCAGTTAACAGGGTACATACACTGCAGGACGGTGGCACCAGCCATGCCCTGGTCGTTATTTAGTAGTCTAGACTGGACTAGGGGTGTCCATTGTCCAGGTATAAGCATGCCCTGGGGTGGCAGGACCAGGGTGAGATGCAAATACGAGGGGAGACATGGGTAGAGAAAAAAAATCAAAGACAGTCGCAGGCTGAGCCTTGAGAGATTAGGTCACGTAATTGGGACTTGAACTGGCCAAGTCTGGGTTCTGAGAGGAGGGAGTTAAGCCACTTAGGGGCCTGGTGCCTAAATGTTCTTTGACCAGAGGAGGTCTTGCAGAGGGGTACCCGGAAGTGGGTAGTTGTAGATTGCTGGGTGTGGTGGAGGACAAGGGTGCCTGGAGTAGGGGGGTAAGGGCAGGTGGGAGTAGACCTGCAGTTATTTTTTTAGCAAAGAGGCATGTCTGATATTTGAGCCTCCCGTTGAAGTTAAGCCAGTTGGTGGAGGCATACAGGGCGCAGGTGTGTGTGCGTCTGGCGCAACTGGAGGCTAGTCTACAGGCCTTATTAAGAGCCAGCCTGATTTTGTTTAGGTGTGTGTTGTCAGCTGGCCCATAGATTATGATACTGTAATCTATGAGTGACAGTAATGAAGCTGAGACAGCTAGGTGGAGGGCTTCAGGTGGGAAGGCAGTGCTAGTACCCGTGTAGCTGTAACTACAGCACATTGACGGTGCTCTAAGTTTTCAGATGTGGTTATGGTAGGTGAGCCCTGAGTCTAGGGTGATACCCAGGTACTTGAAAGCGGTAACCTGCTCAAGGGGGTCATTGAGGGAGTTCAGTATGCACAGGGGTAGCCCACCGTTCCTGCTTTGGGAGTGGGAAAACACCATAGACTTTGTTTTTTTGTAGTTTAGAACTAGCCTATGCTGAACGAACCAGGATTCTGCTTCTGTAAAAGATTTTTGGAGTGCATTACAGAGAGCGGTGGGATCAGTGTGGGAGCTGTAGAGGATGGCATCATCTGCATACAGGAGTAGTTTCCCTGAGCAATCCTTGGGTAGGGAGTTGAGGAACTGGGAGAAAGGTAGGGGGCCAAGGAAGAGCCCTGAGGGACTCTGACCTGACTTGGAGGGGGAGGACTGGATTTGGGCAAGTCTGATTGTCTGAGTTCTCTCTGACAGATAGCTGGCAAACCAGCCAGTGGTCTCAGAGGACAGGCCAATTTGTGTGAGGGAATCCAGTAGTAGTGTGTGGTGCACCGTATCAAACGCCTTGGAAAGGTCTATAGAAACGGCACCAGCAATGTGGCCTGTGTCCAGAGATGTGTGGAGGGCATTAGTGAACACCAGGAGAGCTGTGGTAGTACTGTGGCTGTGCCGGAAGCCATGCTGCTCAGGACACAGAAGGCTGTATTTGGAGAGGTAGTCCGTAAGCTGGGTGGCCACAATTTTCTCCAAAGCTTTGGGGGGGGGCAGGTTTGAGATGGGGCGGTAGTTCCCAGGCTGGGTGCGGTCACCACTCTGAAGGATGGGTGTAATGAGAGCTGATTTCCATTTAGAGGGGAACTGGCCCAGCGATAGGGAGCGGTTCTAGGAGCATGGTGAGTGGGAGAAGAACTTCATTAAAGGTGAGCATAAGCAGCTAAGATCTAGTGTGTCACTGCTGAATCGTGACTTGCTGAGGGCCCTGAGGAGAAGGGGCAGCTTCACACTGTAATATTGTTTTAAAGTGGAACAGGGGGTGGTGGGGGAGAAGAAATTGGGGGAGAACACTACTTAGGTCAGAGAAAGAGGTATTAAATGTATTTGCAATCAGGGCAGGGTCTGTGGTGATAGATCCATTTGCCCAGAGTTGGGAGGGAGGTGCAGAGGAGGCTTTACTACTGAGCTCTTTGAGAGAGTCCCAGAACTTGCACCCCAAGCCCCATGTGGCAGTGAACAAGGCTCGGTAGTACTCAGCTTTGGCCTTCTGAATATTTCAAGTACATTTATCCTCATATGTATTAAATTATGGTCACTTGGTGGGGCGCTCACAGACGTATCTGATGAGAGTTCTGTAGAGTTTAACTTTAAAAAGCTATATTTGAAAATTCTTACTTTATTGTCACTGAATTTTTGGAGCCTGTCGCATTGTTAACCTTATCTGGCTGGAGATAGGACCAAGAAAGGGGAATCAGTCAGCTCAACAAAGCGTGGAAATGTATTCTACAGCACTTGAGTTCTTGCTACGTAAAAGCGGACGAGCTTCCATCATATGGGTCAGCAATCCCCAGATGGCACAAATTTATCTGTTACAAA
Source organism: Neoceratodus forsteri (assembly GCA_016271365.2). Classification (NCBI taxonomy): domain Eukaryota; kingdom Metazoa; phylum Chordata; order Ceratodontiformes; family Ceratodontidae; genus Neoceratodus; species Neoceratodus forsteri. The sequence goes on along the minus strand of CM028138.1, from coordinate 483,669,210 downwards.
ACATGCAGGCCACATGGGAAGACACAAATAAATGATTGGCCGCTGTGGACATGAAACTCTACAACTTTGGGGAGCAGATCGGTGAAAAATGGCAGGTGATCAGAGAACTGCAACAGTTGTCTGAATAGCAAAGAGGCCTAAATGCAACTGCCATCAGAGACATCAGTTTCCTGTGGGCCAGGGTTGACTCTTTGAAGACTGTGGCACGGTAATCTAATGTTCATGTTGTGGATTTCCCTCCTTGTCTGGCTAGTTGTTCAGAACTGGTAGCAACCCTGGACAGGCTTACTTTCACAGATTAACACTACTGCCCTGCTAGGCAGGGATCAAGATCCTAAAAGCCTTTGTGATCCCAATCTGTGCTAGGCCTCAGAAAGGCTTGACCAAATGCCTACTAACTGCAATAGCCACCTTATCATCACTGGAGGCCTGAATTTCCTTGTTGTAAGCTACCAGAACCTGTGGAGATATTGTAAGGAAGGCAGCAAGCCTTTTTTTTTTTCTGGACCTTTCCTCCCAAACACAGGACAAAAAGAGGCAATTGCAGCAGCTTAGAAAATCGTTCCTGGAGAAGGGGGTAATGGCGCAGTTATATTTCCTGGCCCATCTTCAGGTCATTCCTGGCCTACATTCAGGTCACTCACCAAGCTCAAAAGCACACCTTCACAGACCTAACGGTAGCAGAATCCTATTTGGACAAGTTATCATCAGCGGAGGACCCCCTCTGGGCAAGACTCAGACTCTGGCCGGCTTTTGCTACCCTGGTCCACAGAGGCTTGTTTTAATTTGCATTGCCATCTCTTTTGGTTCCTACTACCAGGTCATGGCAGCTGCATCTGATGGCTCTCTCAAACTATGCTTACCATACTGGACTGCCATACAGCAAGACTTTGTGTGCTTCAGACTTTGATGAATGTGCACTTCAGTGCTGTCTGGTGGTACATCCTACATATCCTTTATTGTTACTGTTTGAATAAAGGCTTTCCATACAGTGTGATATGACACTACTCAGTTCATGAACTTGAAATTTGTTAGTATTATAATTTGCTTCCCTCCTTCACAGTGACATGTTAGTTGCCTCTGCGTGAAGTGTTTAAAATTAACTCAGCTGAGCACAGACCATCTGTTGACATCTCCTGCCTTTTTGTGTTGCTTGCATGCATATGCAAGAAACACATTGCATCAGCTTCCTTCACAAGTGAGTTGTGGAGGCGTGGCAGTGTTGTGCCGAATGGCAGCAGTCTGTTCTGGGGCTAGTCTCTGCCGTGGCGAGTAGAGAAGCATGCTGTAGATGACGGCAGTTAATGAGCATGCCACTATGATCAAAGAAACTGGCTGCTGCAATCAGGGAGTGCCCCATCATTACGCAATCAGCTGTTTTTGCTGCAGAGGTTCCCTGACTGCAGCAGCCAATTACAACTGCATTGTGTGGTGTTCCCATGGCAATGGCTTCTCCGTCGGCCTCTCACAGTCCCCATGAAGCCGATGGAAAGCCACCACCCGCTGTTCAGTGTGCTTTCCTGATGAAACATTTCAATAAATAAAAGAAAAGCTGATGAGGGGGTGCTCAATCTCCCTGTCGGCATGCACCCTACCCGGTTCATTTGCTGACGGGGTAGCCCAATCCCCGTTGGCATGAAGCATCCCCCCCTTTTGTTATGTGCTGAGGGGGTGCCCAATCCCCCTCAGCTAATGCATACTCCTTCCCCCAAGCACAAGCACTGTGTATGGCTGACGGGGTGCCCAATCCCCGTCGGCTCCAGCACTCCCCCCAAAAAAGAAGCACCTAGGAGTGCCAGCATGCTGGGAGCCCACCCCAGTGTGCAAAAAAAGCGTCCCACATTGTTTAGATATTTTTAAAACTTGTAAAAACAGAAAACAATCCCTTGTGGTCTTTCGTGCCCCCCAACCCGCTTCCACCCACTGAGCACCCACCTCCCCACACCCCCCACCCTATACTTACCTCCAGAGCCTGACGTGATGATCTTCAGTGGACTGGGAACACGTCTGCACTTTTCAAAGCCGACCACGAACTGAAGAAATGCCAGTAAGCTGTATAATGGCATAAATAGGGTTTTTCAACTTAGGTGGATATCGGCCATTTTGGGGAATTTTTTCACCAAATCTTCAACATGGGGTTCTTGGGACCCTACCTCATGAACTCAGTCACTGTCATTTTGTTTTTTGGTCCCAAAAGGTGATTTCGCAGTCACTTTATGAAACCACCTTTCAGGACCGATTAACAAAATGACAGTGTCACAGTTCATGAGGTAGGCCCCCAAAAACCCTATGTTGAAAATCTGGTGAAAGAATTTCCAATAATGATTGTTTTATGAGTGTGGGTTGCACATTTCCTGCGCACACTCGTAACTTCGAGAATTTTTAATATTTTCACTCCAGATTTTCAACATTACCATTTGACCACACCTCCTTATGAACAGTACAGCTGTCATTTTTCACATTTCACCCGAAATGTGTTTTTGCACATGTAACGCACAATGGATCAGTTGATGTGTGAAATCAATGTTCGGGTCAGATTAAGAAAATTACAGTAACACTGTTCATGAGCAGAGGTCCCAAAATGCCTATGTTGAAAGTCTGGTGTAAAAAATCCCCACAATAATTACATTACGGGTGTGTGTTGCACAGTTTCTACGCACGCTAAGTGACTTCACCAGTTGTTTTACATTTTACTCCAGATTTTCAACATTACCATTCAAACACCATGAAGTCTTGCTATATTATAACAATAGCAGTCAGCCACTGCAGCTGAACTGCCCCGGAGAGGAAGGAGTTAACTCCAGAAGATCTGGAGTTCTACAGCGCGAGGGCGCTGTGCCCAAAGCTCTATCTGGCAGTTTCAAATGAAACTGTCAGATTCTTTACTCCGCTTCACTGAACAGTCGCTCCGGAGATCAGCTCCTTCAGCTCGGTTCAAGAGAGTAGTTTTCGGTTCATTTGAACCGGCAAAAGTCATTATTTTTACCGCATTTCGGTTCTAAAGCTCTATCTGGTAACCGTAAGTACAAAAATTCAAGTCTGTGTGGAAAATTAATTATCGGTTCGGTTTTGAACCGATCGCTTGGTTTTTTCTGCCTTTTAAAACTGTACTGTGGGTTTTAGAGTGCGGTTCCCGGTTCTTATCGGTTCTAAAAAGCGAAATTATTACGTTTTTTCAAATACCGTGACACGGTTAGGAACCGATAAGGGTGTCTTGCCTGGCACTGCCATCAAAAGGCAAGTTTTGGTTAGGCTGGCATTATGTCTAGAAACCCAAAAGAAAAACCGGCCCACTGGGTTTCAACACTGTGATGTCTGTGGGGACACCTTTGCCAAGGCTGACCCACACACCACTTGTGTCTATTGTCTGGGGCTGACCACCTCTGTCAGACTGCCAGGTGTGTAAAATTTCCTGCAGCCACCCTGGAGAAGAGATTGGGCGGCTCAGGGAGCGAGGAGCAAAAGTCCGCTGACCGGATGGCCAGCCCGGTTCAGTACCCACTGGACCAGAGGGATGCCCTCTGACCAGGGCGAGACTTCCTCGGGCAAAGGAAGACTGGTTCAGAGGAACCAGTCCCAAGTAAAAGACAAAGAAATCAGGAGGTTTGGAGTCCAGAATTGTGTCTCCAACTGCTGCAGAAGATAGCTAAAGCCATTCAGATTGTCCAGTCACTGTCTCAGGGATCTGTAGAACCACCAACAGTTAGTAAAGGTTGGTTCGTTCAGTCCCAGTGGTTCAGGATTTTGAAGTTGAGGATTTTTATGAACCACAGGAGGGGAGGAGGAATTTGATCAATATATGTGTGCTGGGAGGGTCTGGGCGTGCCCATTGAACCGGGCATTTCTCAGACAGACCTTTAGAATCTCCCCTATTCTGTCTGAGTCCCTTCTTTCTTTATTTTTTACAAAGGTTGCAGAAACCCTCCAGCTTCCTTTAGAGGAGGCTGTGGATGAGCAAGAGGAGCCTGATTATGTGGAAATGATGGATATTCCAGAGTCTAGGAGGTTGTCTATTCCTTTGCATAAGTCATTTAGGAAGCAAACAACAAAGATTTAAAAAATCCTCATTCTGTCCCTCCTGTAGATAAAAAATGGACAGAAGGTATACTTTGTCAGGCTCGATACAGACTTCCTTATTGAGCAGTGTAGTCATGTAGGTGTGGTACAAGCTGCAGCCTGTGACAAGGCTAATATTCCTCTGGCCTCACATCCTCCTGACAAGGATTCTAGGAAGATTGATGCCATGGCTGAAACAGTATATGGCAGCTTCTTGAGGACTCAGGCAGGCAAATTATATGGCTTATGTGGCTAGATATCAGAAATCTAGGTGGGACACAGTATTGCAGTTAGCCAAACAGGCCCATGGCCAGCTGGCTAGTGAGTTGGAACAGGTGGCTGCTGATGGCATTGAAACCTCTAAAGTTCAATTTCATACTGCTGTTGATGTTAATGATGTTTCCTCCAGGGTCATGGCCACTTCTGTAGCTTTCCGTAGGTTGGCATGGCTCAGATGCACTAATCTGTCCCAAGATACTCAGTCAAAGGCTATGGATTTTCCTGTCTGGGAAATTCTCTGTTTGGGAGCAAACAGAAAATTATATGAAAAGATGGATGAATACAGAACTACCTACAAAAGTGCCAGGCTAAGGAGAAGCATGCCATGCCACAAGGGCATGCTCCCAGAGGTAGGGGCAGACCCTTTTCAGGCCTTTTACCAATTTCAAGCCTCCTCTGCTGTCTCGCAGAGGGTTTCTTCAGAGGCAGGGAGTAGGCATTGGCGCAAGTAGACCGTCTCCTCCCCTCAGCCTAAGGCTGCTGCTAAGCAGGCACCCTGATGGGGTGCCCAGGGCCGAGTCTCCTGTACCAGTGGGGGCAGGTTGGCCTATTTCAGCCAGAGCTGGCTGTCCCTAACCCGGACAGATGGGTTCTGGAGGTAATAGGCCAGGGTCTGGTTCTCAGCTTCAAATATTTTCCAAAGATGAGAGCCAGGCATTTCCACCTGCAAATCCTTCAGAAGCCCTTGCTTGGAAGCAGAGGTTTCTTCTCTTCTGGTCTGCAAAGCAGTGGAAGAGTTCCTCCCTTGCCATCAGGGCAAGGGCTTTATTCAAGATACTTTCTCACCCAAAAAGACAGGAGAATGCGGCCATTCTGGATTTAAGATACTTGAACAAGCATCTGTTGAAACCAAAGTTCAAAATGTTAACTCTGGCAATGATATTGCCTTCCCTAAGCCAGGGACTGGCTAGCTTCCCTGGACCTCAAGGATGCCTATTTTCATGTTCTGATCTGAGCCTTCCCACGAAAGTACCTCAGGTTGAACTGCCCTCAGGCCACTGCCAGTTCAGGGCAATGCCCTTCGGCCTTACCTCTGCGCCAAGGGTATTCACAAAATGTCTCGCTGTAGTAGTGGCTCATTTAAGAAGGCAAGGGGTTGCTGTGTTTCCCTACCTCGACGACTGGCTCATTGTGGCTCAGTCTCCAGGTCAGGTGAAATCCCACTTGCAAGTCACCCAGCAGCTTCTCACTTCTCTGGGATTCCTGCTAAACTTACCAAAGTCAGTTCTGGAACCAGTTCAGGCCCTAACTTTCATAGGCACAGAATTGAACACAAGGTTAGCCAGGGCCTTTCTTCCCTCGGAAAGGGTGGACAGACTCATCGCCCTGGCATCCTCCTTTACCCTGGGTCTCTGACCAGCAAGGCATTTTCTGCAACTCCTCAGGCACATGGCTGCTTCCACAGCTGTTGTGCAGGAGCAAGATTCCAGATGAGGACATTCAGTTCCATTTGAGGGCCTATTGGTCTCAGAGGAAGGACCCCTTACCAAATTGGTCCCAGTTACTCAAACCCTGATCCTGGCCTTACACTGGTGGCAGGATCAAAGCAATCTGAAACAAGGGGTTCCCTTCATTCCCATTTCTCCCTCCCTCACCCTCACCACGGATGCCTCCCTGTTAGGGTGGGGGGCTCACCTGGGCGACCTTACCACTCAGGGAGTGTGGTCTCCTCAGGAATCTCTGCTCCACATCAATCTTCTGGAACTCAGAGCTGTCTTTTTAGCTCTTCGGGTCTTTTCAGATTCTGTCCAGAACAAAGTGGTTCAAGTCAGGACAGACAATACCACCACAATGTGGTACATCAACAAGCAAGGGGGCACTCGGTCTTCAGCCTTGTGCACCGAAGCAATGAAGTTGTGGTCTCTGGCTTATTCCCTGAACACCTCCCTGATAGCGGTTCATCTCCAGGGAAGGACAATGTGCTGGCGGACCCTCCATCAGGAATTTCTCAGGGCCATCACGAATGGGCTCTGAATCCACAAGTACTGGGGCCTGTCTTTTGCCAGTTGGGGCACTCCTCAGATAGATCTTTCGCGGCCCCAGACAACCACCAACTTCCTCTTTTTGCTGCAGGCCTCCAGTACTGGGCTCAGTCCCTCTGGATGCCTTTCTGTTGGATTGGAAAGGAAGTTCCATGCCTTCCCCCTTTCCTCTCCTTTTCAGGGTACTAGTGAAAATCAGATCTCAACCTTGCAGAGTGATTCTGATTGCCCCAGATTGGGCCAGACAGCCCTGGTACCTCTGCTCCTGTCCCTGGCAGTCTACCCTGCCCTGAGCCTGCCCAGAGTTCACGACTTACTGGCCTGTGCACAGGGAGAGTGTGGTATCCGGACCTCAAGTCCCTCCACCTCAAGGCTTGGCTCTTGAGGAGCTAGAATTGCTGAGTTACACCTTTCTCAAGGTGTTATGGATATTTAAAGGCTTCAGGAAGCCTTCCACTAGAAGCCACTTATAATTCTAAGTGGAAGGAGTTTTCCATCTGGTGCTCTGAGAGGCAGATTACCCCAGAATCTGCTGATCTTCCCATTCTTTTGGACTATTTGGTCCATCTGAATTCCTTAGGCCTTAGACCAGCTACCCTGAAGGTTCATCTGGCAGCTGTCTCTGCTTTTGTGTCAGCAGGGAAGCCTGCCTCCCTTTCTTCTCACCCTGTGTTCTCCAAGTTTTTTAAAGGGTTACTTCACACTAACCCTCCCTTTCGGGAACCAGCTCCCGCCTGGGACCTGAATATTTGCATTGCTCAGTTAATGCAACCCCCCTTTGAGCCTCTGTCTTCAGCAGAACTCAAGTATTTAACTTGGAAAACCGTTTTCTAGTAGCTATCACCTCTGCCAGATGCATAAGTGAGTTACAGGCCCTGTCAGTGGAAGAAGATTTTATCTCTTTCCACAGAGATAAGGTAGTCCTTAGGACTAATAGAAAGTTTTTGCCTAAGGTGGTTTCTGATTTCCACCTGAATCAATCTATCTCCCTCCCAGTATTTTCACTGAGCATTCTTCCTCAGGTTAGAGGAGACTGCACAGCTTGGATGTCAAAGGGCATTAAGTTACTATCTAGGCGCACTTAGAGGTCATAGGTTCGAATCCTCTCAACTGTTTCTTACCTATGGCGAGGTTGGCAAAGGAAACCTGCCACTAAGAGAACAATTGCAAGGTGGATTGTCTCTTGTATCCAATTTTGTTATCAGAAACTGGGTGAAGTACCCCCTCAGGATTGAGGCCCTCCACCAGGGGTACAGCTGCGTCTCTAGCGGCTGCTAGAGACATTCCTATTCTGGAGATTTGTCAAGCTGCTACCTGGAAGACAGTTCACACCTTTACCAAGCATTATTCCCTGGATGTCCAGTCCAGGAGAGGTGCTCGGTTTGGCTTCAGAGCCTATTTCCTAAGTAGGTTCTGACCCTCCTCCATGGAGGTACTGCTGTGTAATCTGCTATTGTTATAATATAGCAAGACTTCATGGTGTTTGAAGAAAAAAGTACTCACCTTAGTAATTGCTTTTCTTCTCATGGAGTCTTGCTATATTATAACCACCCTCCCTCCTGCCCCTCTCAGAACTCCTACTTGGGTAGAGGTGGCAAATTGGTGCAAGCACTGTGTCATGCCATTTAGTTTTCCTAACCCTGTTTTCCTTTGGGTTAGGGATCTAGATGTTCATTTAGGTTATTTTTATTGCCCCTTCTTGGACTTGAGTCTTGGGGGAAGGGGGTTCATATGTGCTTGTCAAGGTGGAAACGAACCATAATACCATCAATCTTTGTTATTATGGTTCTGGGTGTTTCTTTGTTGTTTATATTGTTGTTATTACTACTAGTAGGTAGCCATAGGCTAGTGTAGTTTTTCCACACAGACTTTTTCCGTCCTTTGATGTTGGCGTAAAGATCTGACAGTTTCATTTGAAACTGCCAGATAGAGCTTTGGGCACAGCGCCCTCGCGCTGTAGAACTCCAGATCTTCTGGAGTTCACTCCTTCCTCTCCGGGGCAGTTCAGCTGCAGTGGCTGACTGCTATTGTTATAATATAGCAAGACTCCATGAGAAGAAAAGCAATTACTAAGGTGAGTAATTTTTTCTTCTTTTACACCTCCTCATGAACAGTACAGCTGTCATTTTTCACATCCTGTTAAAAATGTGTTTTTGCACCTGTGGTGCCAAATGGCGCAGTCACTGTGCAAAATCACCTTTCAGCTAATGAACTGATAGTGTCACTGTTCATGCAGTGAGGTCTCAAAAAGCCCATGTTGAAAACTTGGAGTAAAAATACCAAGAACACCCAGAGCGTTAGGGTTTCCGACCATAACGCCCCACCCTGTAGGGACTGACAGGCGTCAGGGGTGTGACTTGGGATTGTCGACAATAATGCTCACACCATTCCACCCTCAACCCCACCCTGCAGCCAGTGACAGGCATCGAGGTGCACCTTGGACTCTTTGGCCCAGAGTTCACCCCATTCTCCTATACTATGGGCAGACTGGATGGGCCTTGCAGTCCTTATCTGCCATCAGCTTCTATGTTTCTATGTTCTATACTGCACCCATTTCAGCATTTTTCCTTATGGAATGAGGTGATCGTAAAGTCCAAATGCCCAAGGCACACCTCAACACTTGTCGATGTCTGCAGGGTAGGGTAAAGGTGAAATGTCGTGACCGTTATGGGAGACGACCCAAAGGCACACCCCAATGCCTGTCCATCTCTGCAGGGTGGGGGTGGAGTTGGCATCAGTTCAATACTTCACTGCCATTCCTATACTGTATCTGTCTAACTCCTGCACTTCCACTGCTAATGCCAGCAAGCAACCATTCAGCATTGACAAATGTTTGTGTTTATGTTAAATTCATCCTCTGTCACTTATTCTCTGGCTGTTCTGTGAGAGAGACAGAGTGTGGTGAAGGAAAAATGATCCCTAGTGGCTGTTTTATTTCAGTTCTATTATTGAATTATCCTACTGAATTTATCACTTTGATGACTGTTATTACCCCTCCAAGGGCGTATGAGTCTGGTCACCCCAAGATGCATGGGCTAATGGACCTACAAGATGTAGGGTAAAGGCCTCCCCATCAGGTGCAGTGATTGCCTCCCTGGTACATGGACTGGCCCATCATCTTCCAAGTAGAGTGTTCTGGTTCCCACGCCAGCGTCAGGGTACTAATCCAGCCCAGTGTCATTGTACTGGATCCCCACCCCCATGTACAGTGTACTGGTTTCATCCCCCCACCATGTGCACACTTCTGGTCCACCAGGCACATGGTACAGGTCCTTCCCCCCCCCATGATCAGGGTACTGTCCCTCCCCATGTGGGGTTGCTGTCCCCCCCCCAAATGCAGGGTTCTGGTCACTTCCCAGGGGCAGGGCATCATTTCACCATATGTGCATGGTAGTGGTTCAACCACACGAACAGTGTATAGAAACATAGAAACATAGACTTTGACGGCAGATAATCACCGCTAGGCCCATCTAGTCTGCCCATTTCCCTACCTACAGGATAGGCCGGAGATCCTAGTTAACCAACAGACTATTTCTTCCAACCCCCCACAAGAATTGCCTTATGTCTGTCCCATGCATTCTTGAATTCTCCCACAGTTTTAGACCCCACAACCTCCTCAGGAAGGCTGTTCCATGCATCCACTACCCTCTCTGTGAAATAATATTTCCTCACATTGCCCCTGAACTGCTCTCCTTCTATCTTTAAATTGTGTCCCCTTGTTCTTGCAAGTCTCTTTTTCTGAAAGATGCTACCCTCTTGGACTTTGTTGATTCCACTGAGGTACTTAAAAGTTTCTATCATGTCCCCCCTCTCCCCTCCCCCCAGGTTCAGAGACAGGCCAATCATCCTTCAAGTAGTGTGTACTGGGTCAAACCCATTGTCAGGCTACTGGCCCCCCCACCACCACCACCATGTACTGTGTACTGATTCCCAGCTCATGTGCAGTACACTGGTTCCTCCCTCCCTCTCCCCATGTGCACGGTTCTGGTCTCCCCCCTCCACAGTGCATGATACTGGGACCTGCCCACACACCCTCATGTTCAGGGTACTGCCCAACCCCACCTCCCCACAGGTGCTGGTATCTGCCACCCCCCCAGGTAAAGGGTTCTGAATCAGCCCAATGAGCAGGGTATGACTCTCCCTTTCCCCATGTACTGGTAACGGTCCCCACCCCAAGGTGACAGGTAACCCCTCTCCGGGTGACTAGGTGTCTGGTGACTCAACCCCTAGGTGCACTGGGAAATGGGCCCTCGTGATGCAGGGTACTGGCACCCCATTAGGGAAAGTGATTGGACCCCAACCCCCCCCAGTTTCCCATCGTCCCCCAAGTAGTGTGTATTGGTCTCCACCTCAGTGTCAAGTTACTGGCACCCCCTCCATCCCCACTTGTAGTGTACTGGTTACCTCCCCCACTCTCCCCATGTGCAAGGTTCTGGTCCCCCAGGTGCATGGTACTTGGCCCTTCCCCAACCCCCATGTTAAGGGTACTGTCCCACCCCATCTCCCCACAGGTGTTGCTATCAGTCCCCTCCCTCAGATGCAGGATTCTGGTTCAACTCAACTAGCAGTGTATTGCTTCCCCCCTCCCCCATGTTTTGGTACTTGCCCCCCCCCAAGGTGATGGGTACTCACCCCCACCCATTGGGTGTAAGTATCTGGTCAACCCCCATTTGCACAGGGAAATGGTTAGCCAAGATGTATGGAACTGGCCCCACATTAGGGGCGGTGTTTGGTCCCCCCCCAGTTTCCCATCATCCTCCAATGAGTGTCTACTGGTTCCTGTCTCAGTGTCATCAATCAATCAATCAAAGTTTTATTTGTAAAAAGCACCTTTCTGCAACCAAGGCACTTGTACATAAAATGGGCATCATAAAATATTACAAAAATAACAACATCATTAATGGATAAAACCCAGTTCAGGGTACTGTCCCACCCCACCTCCCCACAGGTACTGGTATCTGCCACCCCCCCCAGATGCAGGGGTCTGGAGCAGCCCAACAAGCAGGGTATTGCTCTCCCCTTCCCCATGTACTGGTAACGGTCCCCCCCAAGGTGACAGGTACCCCATCCAGGGGTGTGTAGGTGTCTGGTGATTCAACCCCCAGGTGCACTGGGAAATGGTCCCTCGTGATGCAGGGTACTGGTACCCCGTTAGGGAAAGTGATTTGACCCCCAACCCCCCCAGTTTCCCATCATCCCGAAGTAGTGTGTACTGGTCCCCACCCCAGTGTCAGGTTACTGGCATCCCCTCCACCCCACTTGCAGGTGTGCTACCCCCTCCTCTCCCCATGTGCCGGTTCTGGTCCCCAGGTGCATGGTACAGTGCCAGCCCTTCCTCAACCCCATGTTAAGGGTACTGTCCCACCACAGGTGTTGCTATCGGCCCCTTCCCTCAGATGCAGGATTCTGGTTCAACCAACTAGCAGTGTATTGCTTCCCCTCCCCCATGTTTTGGTACCAGGCGCCCCAGGTGATAGATTTCGCCCCCATCCATTGGGTGTAAGTACCTGGTCAACCCCCAGTTGCATGGGAAAATGGTCAGCCAAGATGCATGGAACTGGCCCCCCATCAGGGGCACTGTTTGGTCCCCTCCCCCCCAGTTTCCCATCATCCTCCAATGAGTGTCTACTGGTTCCTACCTCAGTGTCATCAATCAGTCAAAGTTTTATTTGTAAAAAGCACCTTTCTGCAACCAAGGTGCTTGTACATAAAATGGGCATCATAAAATATTATAAAAATAACAACATCATTAATCAATATAACCCAATGGTTTAAACTATATAAATTACAGAGGCGGCCTAAAAGCTACAATAAGCCAGGCTAAATAAGTGTGCTTTCAATGCAATTTTAAAACTCTGGGCGGTCAGGCAGTCTACCTGAGGTGAGAATTCCACTGGAGTGGGGCCACAAAACTAAAAGACCGAGACTGAATGTCTTTCGCGGATCGGGAATCTCTAGCAATCCCTCATTGCTGGATCGTGAAAGTGAGGGGCAATGGGGAAAAGGAGATCTTGTAAGTAACTAGTTCCCTGATGGAGGAAGGGCTTTATATGTCAACAAGACTGCCTTGAAGGTGATTCACCACTGTACTGGCAGCCAGTGCAGTCCGTGGAGCTACAGGTGGTATTTACTGGTCCTAGAAGAACCGTCAATAGCCTGGCTACCACATTCTGCACTAGCTGCAGGTGGTGGATGTCAACCCCCGATAGCCTAGGTAAAGGGAGTTGCAGTAGTCAAGGCGAGAGGTAACAATGTGAGACAGTTGGAAGATCGTCGGGAGGAACCAAATGTTTCATCCGGGCTATTCCTCAGATGGTAAAGGTTTTGACTACACATACCTGAGATTTCAGGGTTAGGCCATCGTCAAAAATAATGCCCAGGTTCCTCACCCAGTCTGAGGCAGTCAGCTGTACACCCCCAAGCCACAACCCAGAGGGTAATCCTGCCGACATACCCACCTCTTGACCATCTGGGTCCACAACCAGCACCTCAGTTTTAGCTGGGTTCAACCTAAGCCAACTTGCACTCATCCAGTCTTGGATCTTGGCTAGACAGTTGTTAAACACTGCGAGGAACACATCCTGATTGGGTACAAAGGACATGTACAGCTGAGTGTCATCTGCATAGCAGTGAAAACTCAAACCGTACCACCTAATGATCTCTCCCAATGGCAGCATATACATTGCAAACAACATGGGAGACAGAATGGAACCCTGCGGCACCCCACAGTACTGGGGAGAGGGGCTGAGGAATAAACTCCAGACTCCACTCTCCGAGTCCTACCCTCAAGGAAAGATTGAAAACATCTGAGAACTGTACCAGACAGTCCACAGATGAACCGCAGGCATTCCAACAGTATCCCATGGTCAACAATGTCAAATGCTGCAGAGAGATTGAAAAAGGCCAAGATGGAATGGGTTCAAGAGGTCATTTAGTACCTGAGCAAGGGCCGTCTCAGTGCTATGTCTCTTCCTAAATCCTGACTGGAGAGAATCATAGAGATTGTGGCTGGTCAAATAGTCATCCAACTGCGAGACAACCACCATCTCAATAACCTTACCCACAAAGGGCAGGTTAGAGACAGGTCTGTAGTTCACCAATCAGTCCAGGTCCAAGGAGGGCTATTTGAGGAGGGGCCGAAACAACCGCCTCCTTCAGGGGATATGGAAAGATCCCCCTCTCCAGTGACCTCCAGACTATTTCGGCAAGGACTGGGCTAGATTTCTCTATGCATCCTACTAGGAGGCATGTGGGGCCAGGATCCGAACTACAGCAGGTTGGCTGCAATGTCTGGATTACCATCACAATGTCAGTGACTACAGGTCGACGAAAGTCAGATCAAGTAAACTGAGACCCTGACATCTCCTGCCGACCACCACAGCTCCCATTAGAGGGGGCCAGACAGATGTTAGATCTGATTGTGGTAACCTTATCTGTGAAGAATTGAGAAAACTCATCACACCGTTCTTGTGAAAAAGCTCCCACAGGCTGAAAACAGATTGGATTACACAATCTGTCCACTGTCCGGAAGAGATGAGTTTTGTTTGATTCTGCACAGCAGCAATCTCCCTAGACAGGAATTCTGCCTTCTTACGGGTGATTGCCGATTGATAGGCCACATAATGGTCCATTAATCTAAGCCTGTCACACTCCAGACCCAACTTCCGCCAGCTCCTCTCTAGCCTTCGTCCCACTCTCTTCAACTCCTTCAAGGTCTCATCAAACCAAGGAGGCCCTGAATGAAGAGTGAGGAGATGAACACGAACAGGAGCTATGGAATCCAGGGCTGCCACCACCGCCTTATCATAGGCAAGTACTAGATCCCCTGGATCCATGCATTCACCCTGTATATCCGCTATATCCAGCACCGCTATTAGGACATCTGGGGTAACACCCCTCAAAGGGCGGTACTGGACCATTTCAATAGGGGCAGGCCTACTGGGGGAGCCACAAAACTGAAACCGATGGTGTGATGGTCAGACCACCCGACTGGCTCCACGACCAAATTGGCTTTCTCCATCCCCAGGAGAAACACCAAGTCCAATGAGTGACCACCAATATGGGCCAAGGAGGAAACAATCTGTGTAAGGCCCAGCGCACTCATTAGCTGGAGAAAGTCATGTTAATGGCACCCCCACTAACAGCGTACTGGTTACCCCTCTCCATGTGCACAGTTCTGGTCCACCAGGTGCATAGTACCTGGCCCTTCCCCAATCCCCCCATATTCGGGTACTGTCCCACCACCCCACCTCCCCATATGGAGCTGCTATTGGCCCCCCTCACACCCCCAATGCATGGTTCTGGTCACCTTCCAGGTGCTGGGCACTGGTTCCTTCACATGTGCATGGTAGTTGTCCACCCCCATGATCAGTGTATTGGTCTCCCCATCCCCGGTACTGGTACCAGTTTCCCCCAATGTGATGGGTACTAGGCCTCCCCAGGTGTAGGGGTTTGGTCATCCCCCAGATGCATGGGAAAATGGTCCCACAAGATGCAGGGAACTGGCCCCCAATCAGGGGAAGTGACTGGTCCCCCCTCTCCCCCAGGTTCAGAGATCGGCCAATCATCCCTCAAGTAGTCCCCCACCCCCAAGGTGACAGGTACCCCCCCCAGGTGTGTTGGTGTCTGGTGACTCAACATCCAGGTGCACTGGGAAATGGTCCCTCATGATGCAGGGTACTGGCCTCCCGTTAGGGAAAGTGATTGGTCCCCCATCCCCCCAGTTTCCCATTATCCCCCAAATAGTCTGTACTGGTCCTCATCCCAGTGTCAGGTTACTGGCACCCCCTCCACTCCCACTTGCAGTGTACTGGTTATCCTCCTCACTTTCCCCATGTGCATGGTTCTGGTCCCCCAGGTGCATGGTACTTGGCCATTTCCCAACCCCCCCATGTTAATGGTGCTGTCCCACCCCACCTCCCCACAGATTTTGCTATTGGTCCCTTCCCTCAGATGCAGGATTCTGGTTCAATCCAAGTAGCAGTGTATTACTTCCCCCCCCATGTAGTGGAACCACCACCCCCAAGGTGATGGGTACTCGCCCCCCACACACTGGGTGTAAGTGTCTAGTCAACCCCCAGGTGCATGGGGAAATGGTCAGTCAAGATGCATGGTACTGGCCTCCCATTAGGGGCAGTGTTTAGTCCCCCCTAGTTTGGTTTCCCATCATCCTCCAATTAGTGTATTCCCTCCCCAGTGTGATGTTACTGGTACCCCCATCCCTACTAATAGTGTGCTGGTTAGCCCCCTTCCCTCTATGTGCATGATTCTGGTCCACCAGCTGCATGGTACTGGCCCTTCTCCAACCCCCCATGTTCAGGGTACTGTCCCACCTATCCCACCTTCCCATATGGGGTTGCTATTGGTCCCCCTCTCACCCCCAATGTATGGTTCTGGTCATCTCCCAAGTGCTGAGCACTAGTTCCCCCACATGTGGATGGTAGTTGTTCAACCCCAAGATCATCATATTGCTCTCACCCCCCCGGTACTGGTACTGGTCCCCTAAATGTGATGGGTACTTGGCCCCCTCAGGTGTAGGGATCTGGTCACCCCCCCAGGTGCATGGAGAAATGGTCCCCCAAGATGCAGGTACTGGCCTCAACCAGGGGCAGTGATTGGTCCCCCCCCCCACCTAAGTTCAGAGACCAGAACATCATCCCTCAAATAGTGTGTACTGGTCCCAACCCCACTCTCAGGCTACTGGACCCCCCCTCCACGTACTATGTACTGGTTTCCACCCCATTTACAAGGGACTGGTCCCCCCCACCTCCATGTTCAGTGGGTGGAGGATAATGGGGGAAAGCTAAGTTACTAAATGAATACTTCTGTCTTCCTCAGGGAGAAGGACGGACCAGTGCTTTCAGGAGGGGAAAAGAGGACCTGGGTGCGAGGGGAACACAGATGTAGTGATAGAGGAGAATATAGTGAGTGAGGGAGGGGCTGCTGGCATTGAAGGTGAACAAATCACCAGGCCCAGACAGAGTACATCCAAGGGTACTAATGGAACTGGCTGAGGAGCTGGCAGAGCCACTGACAGACCTATTTAATAGTTCACTAGTCAGGCGTGGTAATACGGGACTGGATAACAGCACAGGTAGTGCCCCTCCACAAAAGTAGTCCCAAGGATGACCCAGAGAATTACAGACCAGTCAGTCTGACTTCAATTGTGGGCAAGCTCATGGAGACCATACTAAAGGAAAGTTTGGTGGAATATCTTAAGAAGCATGGTCTCCAGGATGCGAGGCAGCATGGGTTCAAGGGGGGGAGGAGATTTTGTCAAATTAATCTGAATGGCTTCTTTGACTGTGTCACAAAGATAGTGGACAGGGGCCAAGTGGTAGACATCCTCTATCTTGATTTCAGCAAGGCCTTTGACTCTGTGCCCCACAAAAGATTGATCATGAAGTTGATGGATCTCGTGGTTGGGGAAAAGATAGCCAGATGGATGGAAAACTGACTGAGGGACAAAACCCAGAGGGTGGTTGTGTGGGGAGTTATCTTATCTGGCACCAGAGGGTAACCAGTGGGGTCCCGCAGGGCTCGGCGCTGGGGCTGGTGTTGTTCAATTTATTTTATTTATTTATATATTGAAATTTTTCACCAGGAAGGCACACTGAACAAGTTGCTCGTCTCACGGTGTGACCGGGGGGAGGGGGCCACAATGAGGATAAGAAAACAGGTTATACAGATAATAGATGGTAAGAACAGTTACAAATTAGGTAGGAAACAGGTAGACAATATAATACAACAATCAGGGCACAGTACAGACAATTACAACTTGTAAAATTAATACAACAAAAAGGAGTGCACAGATCTAAGATACCATATTACAGACAGTACAAAAATGCGACAGTGCTGTCATAGTGCAATAATGTTCTGAGTGCGAGGCTCAAAATCAGTAAACAAGTGCAACTGAAGTAGTAGGGAGGGAAGTAGCTAAGGAGTGCTGTAAGGGGGTGTAGTGGAAAAGGAGGAGGGGGAAAGACAGTCAAATCTATTGAAGGACGGCCTTCTGCACCCTCCATTCCAACTAAGATACTCACCAATGGTAGGGTTGTTGAAAGTAATTCTCAGATCCTTGAAGAACTTAGCTCCCATTTTGTCACTGCTGGCCTAGCCTTTGACTCCTCACCTAATGCAAGCCGTGGGAATAATCAAGCCAATCCCAAGCAATCCCTAGGGTCCTCCTCTCATCCCTTCGAGCTGTGGCACTGGAAGGCACCTTCCCTCACTTACCTCATCCCTACCTGTCCCCAACTGAATCCAACTAACTATTGAGTGCCACAGCAGGATTCATTTCCTCCGCCTCTGGGGACCTCTGCTACTCTCCTTTGGGTTTCCCTCATGGAGGACCTCCACATCCTTCTCAGTCACTGCATTGAGTGCCCCTGTGGGATAATTCTGCCCAGCAACTGCAGCGTACGAGTTACGTAGTGGTATGGGATGTGGAACAGGCTTCTGCTCCACAACTCTGTAACTCCCAGGGCCCACCTTGTCAAACTGATCCTCCTTCCTGGCACCCTCTGAGACAGCAGAGGTGTACTAGGTGGTGCCTGTGTTTGGGAGTAGATCCTCTTAACCTGAGCTGTCAACCTCCTCCCTCAGTCCAGCAAGATGCATGCATATGGGGCAGCACCGAATACTCCAGAAGGTTTGTTGTAAACTGTACAATGACAAAGAGGACACTCATTACCTGAATAGAAGTTCCTCTGTGACACCAGTGTAATTTTTTAAACAGCCCCCAAGGAAGGAAAGGGAAGGGATCATATTTTCTCCTCAATGAGCTAGCTGCAGAGCCCAGTGTCATGAAGGGCTGAGGTGTCTAGCACCTTACCTCCTGACATACTGGTGACCCGAGTTCAGGAACAGAGTCGGGTCATTCAGGGGTTGGCCGGGGGAGGAAGGGAAGATCGAGCCCCCTGATGGATGGCTGTCCTCTCTTGGGGAGGGCGTAGTGCTTACCTGGAGGTGTCCAGGTGATGGGGCAGTTTGGGCACACCAAGACAATCCAAACACAAGCATTTGAGAATGCGGATCTTGTCCATTATGCCACTACATGTGGGAAGCTACTGAAGGGGAGCCACTGCAGAAAGATGCCAGTCAGCCAATCAGGGACTCCGGTTCTCGGACCCCATTGTATAATTGTTGTTATTCTCTGGCGGTCAAAGTTATCTGCAGGTAATTTTTTTTTTTTATCTTAACCTCAGTATCACTGATTCCCTGCCAGCCTCTTCACTTTCTGTCTCCTCTACCAGTTTACTATCATCCCCCCCCTCACACACACACACACACACACACACACACACTTGCTAAGTGCCAGGGCCATGGGACAAAGTGGGTAGGGATAATGGGATGCTGGGATGTATAAGGAGAGCAAGCATGACAGTGGCCACCCAGAGTTTCCTTTCCTGCCACCCCCCACAACTGTGGCTGCCCCATTGCCCATTTCCCACCCTCAGTACTCAGATGATAGAGAGAGTGAGAGACAGCATCATCACTCTTCCACACCTGCACCATGGCTGAAATGTCCTGTGAGACAGCAAGAGAGAAAACATTGGGATGTTGTTGTCTGTGGCCTCCCCTTGCTCCCCAGTACAGAATATTACTACTGGTTGTGTGCAGGAGAGACCTGTATATTTGGTGTGTGTGTGTGTGTGTGTGTATCTCTCTCTCTCTCTCTGTCTCTCTCGGTGTCTTTTTCTTTGGGAACCTCTGTGCTGCTTTCCCGCCTCCCATACAACAAGTTCTCTGTCTCATTCTGCCAACCCCCCCCCCATCCCAGTGAGAAAGACTGGGACAGCGCAACTGAGTTTTTTCCCTGACATTCGAGAATGGAGCTCAGTGCTTAGAGCGAGAGCGTGACATAGAGAAAGCGAGAAAGGGAGAGTAACAGTGAGACAGAGGGAGAGACAGAGACACTGGGGGAGCAGCATTGAAGAGACAATGTGTGCTGTGTCTTCTCTCTGTTCTCTGTATGTTTGTGGATAGCAATGTGTTAGGGAGGACATAGTGGGAACGGCACATGCAAGTGACATATGCTTGTGTGTCTCTCTCTATCTGTCTGTAATTCATAAGAGAAAAAGAAATAGAGAAAGAAACATAGAAATTGTCAGCAGATAAGAACTGCCTGCCCCGGACTTCCAGTGTGAGCACCAACATGGTAGCAGTCTAAACTAAGAGCTCCGTACCACTGCAGCAAAGATTCCACCTGCATCCACCAAAAATCTTACCCATCTGACACTCAAAAGAACTTAACTGGAAAGCCTTGGCAGCAAAACACAAAGCAAAAGAGAAAATGGGAAACAGTTCCTCCAAACAGCAGAAAAAACTCCTGTATTTTGCACAACCCACTGCGGCCATGGCCGCCACGGCCCCACAGCACAAAGGCTTGGATCCAGAAGATGCATCAGAAATGAACTGTACAATAACTTCTAAAGAGTTGTGCACTGCTCTGCACAAAATCAGTGCCACACTAGAAAGACTGGAGGCTCGATCTATAGAAGACCACCAAACAATAGAATCGCTGGTAAAGAAAACAATCGATATAGAAAAAGGCCTTTCTGAGTGCTCCACCACGTTGGACATCCATAATGCAGCCTTGCTAGACTTGCACTGGTGGGAACTACAGTTAGAGAGAAAATTAGAGGAATTAGAAAACCGCAATAGGCGGTGTGACACTTGGCCAGTAGGTTATGATTGTTGTATGATATTTGGAATATAAAAAATATAGCATGTGATTGTCTCAAATAAGACAGCCTGGGCTTCCATGGGTGCCCCCCCCAGGTTTCAGTGAAGCTACAGGATATGTAACTGACCAAGAGATCTCTGTAATGTAATTAACTTCCTTGAGAAATTGCATTTTACGGCCTTTTTATGAGCTCACGCCTTTGATGTTGGGAAACTACAATATATATTTTATTACAGGACATCATTAGCTGATTCCCATTGGCTAATCTCGCACCTAGGTGACGGATTGCAGGGCTGTAAACTTCAAAGGAACTGGTGGATCAAAGACTAATAATTTGGGAAATGAGTTTTTGCTGATGTAACCTTATTTAAAACTTCTGACAGGAAATCATTTTCTTGTAATTTTATATTCTAAAAGGATGGGCTAGATGACTCACAGAAGGAGTGTGGAGAGACAGAGTTAAACTAATACTTGTGTCTGAACTGTTTGAGAGATATACCATCTTGGTACTCTAGAAAGGCACAGCTCTCTGATATAACGTAAGCACTTCCAGAGGTAATACGTTAGATAGAAAAGGTTTAAATGTATTTTGGTAGGAGTTTGTTCTGTAGTTTTCCTTGTTTTTCTTTTATGTGATTGTGATGCTCTTTGATATATTGTTCTCTGTTTACATTTTTTCATATTTTTATCATCTTTTAATAGAGTACCTTTTATTTAAAAGACTGCCTGGATGTCTGCCAGTTCTTTTTGCATGTGACGTATAGAGGGTTAAGTCTGACAAAATGGTTCAACAGCTTGATGGTGTTACTGAGCTTGAGTGAAAAGGTAAGAAAATACCTAAGGTCTCTTATAGAGTTTTAAGGGTTCATTTTGGAAGCCTAGCTTGGTGCCCCTGGCGAAAGATTGTACTGCAATCCCTGAAGAGAGTACGTATCTGAGCCTGTACATTGGGTACGCTAGTATAAGGTTCACAGTTTGAATCCCCCCAGAACTTGAGACTAAAGGGGATTCAGACCCAAAAGCAGACAGGAGGGTTACCCTGTATGTTACCTGTTCACACTATTGTGCTCAGAGGTTGGCACTTTGGGAGCAGAGGGCCTGACCTGCTGAGTGCATTTGTGACAGATTTGGTTGGCAGCGGTGCGAAAAAATTTGGTAACACAAGCTTTAACTGTTCAGTGTGTCAGCTTAATACAGTACAGCTCACTTGCAAAATAAGGCAGCGATTTATTTTTAAAAAAGGAAACAGAACTATATCATTTTGCTTACAGTCAAGTTCCTACTGTTTTATTTTTTTTTCAAAGTGCAAGTTAGAGTAGCCGTAGTTAGGGAAGAAGATGGCTTCCAAGTACATTGAGCACAATACAGACTACCTGAAGCAGCTGTACAAGGAGAAAGGAGCCCTGCACGAGGGAAGAGCTACCAAGCAGAACCTCATGGATGCCCTAATGGCAGCAGATGCCCAGAGCATCGAGTCACAGACTGTGATTGTAAATGACCAAACCTTGGGCATGGAGGGGCCTGTGACCAGTGCAGTGTCCAGATTTGGTGGGGAGGGCAGCAGGGCCAGTGCAAGCCCAGGGCCACAGCAGCAAGGGAAGGTCACCAGCATTCTGGAGCCAGAAGCAATCAGGCTGCAGACTGAGTTGTGCAGAATGGAGCTGGAGTTCCAGAGAGAGACTGAGCAAGAGAAGTGAGCCACAGAGGAGAAGAGGGAGTGAGAACAAAGAGAGGCTGAGCGCAAGAAACGAGCTGCAGAGGAGAAGAGGGAGCAAGAACAGTGAGAGGCTGAACATGAATGGCGAGAGGCAGACCATGAGGAGCATGAGCGCCAGAGGCAACATGAACTGGAGAAGCTATGACTTCAACCACCAGCACCAGAGCAGGTAAGTGACTTAGGTTTAACTGGAACTACAGGACTGGATTACAAATTAAATTCCAAATTGATATCTGAATTTAAAGAGGGGGAGGATATGGACACCTTTTTAAATTCCTTTGAAAAGGTTTGTATTCAGGCAAAAATTCCTAGAGGGTCCTGGAGCTTCCAGCTATCCCTGCTACTTACTGGGAAAGCTCGGGATGCATTGGGTCAAATGGACAAAGAGGACAGTAATGACTACAGCAAACGTAAAACTGCACTTTTAAAAATGTTTGATTTGCTGCAGAAGCATACAGAGCTAAATTCTGTAAGCTCAGGAGAAGCCGTGACATGAGCTATGAGGAACTAGCCATGAAACAACGTCAGTGTTTAAAGCGTTGGTGGGAAGGAATTGAAGCAAACTGTGCAGATAAAATTGAAAATGCTATATTGTTAGAGCAGTTTTTTTTGGCATGCCTAGCAGAGCTGAAAACCTGGCTGGAGGACTGAGATACCAAAACAGTACAAGAGGCTGCTGAACTCTCGGACTGCAATGCCAAGAGCAGACCTGCTATCAGAGCGAATGGGCAGCTGTGGCAGCACAGAAAGGAAAAAGCGCGCCTTCAGGGCAGCTAAAACCATCACTGCCTCCACCGAAACCAGTTAGCCCCAGGTTTCCAAGAAAAGATTTCTCTGAGAAAAGAAACGAATGTTGGGCTTGTAAAGAAAACTGGGCATATTGCTAGACAGTGTCCCAAAAGGACGAGCAATACGCAGCATGGGGCTAGGAAAGAAGTGGGTTGTTTATGTGTCCCTGGAAGCATGCCTGTGAACATGAGGGAACACATGCACCCAGTCATGGTGAATGGTGTACAGACACAAGGGTTAAGGGACACAGGGGCATCCCTGACGCTGGTAAAAGGGGAACTGGTAGAGCCTGGTCAGCTTATACCCAGTAAATATGTCACTGTACAAGACTTCACTGGGGAGGAGAAAACATTGCCACTCAATAGTGTTCTCCTAGACTGAGGTAAAACAGGGGGAACTGTGCAACAGGTGGCTGTAGCCAAACCTTTTGCAGTTGACGTCATCCTTGGCAACAATCTCAAACAGGAGATGGTGTGTGCAGTTACCCGTAGCCAAGCAGCAAGGGAAAATTGTAGTTCCCTGGACCCCACAGAAGCCATTGTGGAAACCACTGGGAGGCTGGTTCCCCAGACTGTGTCACCTGATATGGAGACTAATAAAAAGGGGGTAGATATGTTCCCAGTAGCAGTTAACCACACAGCTACGGAGGGTTACTTCAAAGTAGAAGGGGTGACCCATTGTCAGAGGGTTAAGGATGACAGTGATCCTGAGTGCCCTCACGCTAGTGCTAGGGACCCCAGTTTAGAGACTGAAGGGGACCTGTCCCATTCCTTGGGAATGTGTAAGGAGTTTGCAGCTGCTCAGAAAAGTGACCCTAGTCTAGAGAAGCTGAGGGCTTGGGCAGACTCTGACGGAGCACAGGGAGGTGACGGTAAACATAAGGTTTATTAGGAAAGTGGACTGATGTATACTCAGGCTGTGAAGATGGAGGAAGGGGTGATAGGCAGGCAACTTGTCATTGCCCAGGGACATAATGAGCAGTTGCTCAAGACTGCACATGACATTCCCTTGTCTGGTCATCTGGGAATCGCACGCACTATGAAGCAGTTGGCCCAGAATTTCTATTGGCTCAACTTCACCCAGCAGGTGAAGGAGTATTGCAGGTCTTGTCACCGGTGCCAAGAAATAGGGAAGGTAGGTAAGAAAACCCAAGCTGCCCTAATTCCATTGTCCATAGCAGAGGAGCCATTTCAGAGGGTGGGAATGGATATTGTGGGCCTTTAAATAACCCCAGCTCCTCTGTGAAAAGGTTCATCCTGACTGTGGTGGATTATGCCACCCAGTATCCAAAGGCAGTCGCCCTATCCTCACTGAGGACAGACAAAGTGGCAGATGCCTTACTTGGGATTTTCTCCCGTGTTGGGTTTCTGTAGGAGGTTATCACTGATCATGGGGGTTCCTTCATGTCGGACCTGATGAAATGTTTGTGGGAGAAGTGTGGGGTGGTGCAGTGGCACACAACACCTTATCACCCCCAAGCCAATGGGCTTGTGAAAAGATTTAATGGTACCCTGAAGTCAATGCTCCAAGCATTTGCTGAACAGCATGGGAGGGATTGGGAGAAATACCTTCCCCTCCTGTTGTTTGCATACAGGGAGGTGCCCCAAAAGTCAACAGGATTTTCCCCCTTTGAGTTCTTATATGGATGCCAGGTATGTGGGCCCCTAGACTTGATCCGGGAGGACTGGGAAGGCAAGCACACCACCCAGGGAACTCCCATTGTGGATTAGGTTTAGGGAAAGACTGAAGAAGCTTATGGGAACAGCCCAGAACAACCTGGCAGCTGCCCAACAGAAACAAAAAGTGTGGTACGACTGCAGAGCCAGAGCTTGCTCGTACACAGTGGGTCAGGAAATCATGGTCCTTATCCCGGTCCAGAAAGACAAGCTGTAGGCTGAGTGGTCAGGATGGTACAAAGTAGTTAGAAAGATAAATGACATGAACTATATCATAGAATTACCTGACAGAAGACAAACAGAAAGAATGTACCATGTCAACATGATGAAGCCATATGCCAATAGGGCTGACATGGTGTTTGCAGTATGTAGTCCTGGGAAGGGGAGGGATGAAGGAGATCCCCTTCTGGACTTGCTGGAAGAAAGCAAGTGGGAGTCCTCTGTGGAGGCAGTTAAATTGTCACCCCAGCTGGCCCCGGACAAGATCCAGGAAGTAAGGGAGGTTTTAGCAGACTTTGCCTCACTGTTTAGCGCCACGCCTGGACTAACCACCTTAGCAACACACGATGTGGAGACAGGGACACAGACGCCCATACGGCGGACAGCATATCGGGTGTCAGAGGCTGTCCAAAAGGACATTAGGAGGGAGGAGGAAGAAATGCTGAATTTAGTGGTAATCCAGAGATCCCACAGCCTCTGGGCCTCACCCATAGTCCTTGTGCCCAAGCCTGTTGTCTCTACTCATTTCTGTATGGACTATCATGGACTGAATGCAGTCATGAAGTCAGATGCCCACCTAATGCCCTGGATGGATGAAATCCAGGACAAGCTGGGAGGAGCAACCTACCTTACGACTATTGACCTGACAAAGGATATTGGCAGGTAGAGTTAACAGACAGAGGTAGGGAGAGGTCGGCCTTCATCACTCTGATAGGCTTATTTGAATTTAAAGTAATGTCTTTCGGAATGAAGAACGCCCCGGCCGCTTTCCAAAGGTTGGTGAACCAGGAGTTAAATGGTGATGAGGAGTACGCCGTGGCATACCTGGATGGCATTGTCATCTTTAGTGCTAGCTGGGAGGAACATCTGTCCCACCTTAGGGAAGTGCTGGGCAGGATACAGAGGGCTGGGCTCACTGTCAAAGCTGAGAAGTGCCAGGTGGCCATGGCTGAAGTGGCATACCTTGGGCATGTTGTAGGCCGGTGACAGCTCTGTCCTAACCAAGTAAAAATAGAGGTGATCAAGGCATGGCCCAGACCAGAAATTCAGAAGCAGGTCAGGAGTTTTCTAAGGACAGCAGAGTACTATAGGACATTTGTACCCACTTATAGTGCACTGGCTGCTCCCCCATCTGACCTGGTTAAGAAAATGCCTAAGAAATTTACCTGGGAACCAGCCTGTGAAAAAGCCTTTACTAGACTGAAAGAGGCACTGTGCAGTACTCCTGTATTGACAAGTCCTGACTATAGCAGAACCTTTATAGTCCAGACGGACGCTTCAGATGTGGGTATTGGGGCAGTACTGAGTCAGACATCCAACCAAGGGAAAGATCACCCTGTAGAGTACCTGAGTAAAAAGTTACTTCCCAGGGAGCAAGCTTACACTACTGTGGAAAAAGAGTGTCTTGCCATAGTGTGGGCACTAAAGAAGTTAGAGCCATACTTATATGGGCAGTATTTTGAGGTACAAACTGACCACAACCCCTCTGGTTTGGCTGACACAAATGGGAAAAACTAATGGTAGACTATTAAGATGGAGTCTTGCCTTACAAGGGTATGACATGACGATCTTACATAGGGCTAGAGCAACCAGTCAGAACGCAGATGGCCTGTTGCGTCTCTATGAGGAGTGAACTGACTTACGGAGCTCATCCCATGCAGGGGATAGAGACCCCAAATTCAGTCTAGGTGGGGAGGAGTTAACGCTTGGCCATCTGGTTATGATTATTGTATGATATTTGTAACATAAAAAGATACAGTATGTGATTGTCTCACATAAGACAGCCTGGGTTTCTATCGGTGCCCCCCCCCAGGTTACAGTGAAGCTACAGGATATGTAACTGACCAGGAGAGCTCTGCAATGTAATTAACTTCCTTGAGAAATTGCATTTTATGGCCTTTTTATAACCTCATGCCTTTGAAGTTGGGAAACTAAAATGTACATTTTATTACAGGGCATGACATCATTAGCTGATTCCTGTTGGCTAATATCACACCTGGGTGATGGATAGCAGGGTTGTAAACCTCAAAGGAACTGGTGGATCAAAGACTCTTAATTTGGGAAATGAGTTTCTGCTGATGTCACCTTATTTAAAATATCTCCTGACAGGAAATCTTTTTTTTTTTTGTAATGTTATATTCTAAAAGGAGGAGCTAGATGACTCACAGAAGGGGTGTGGAGAGACAGAGTTAAACTGATACTTGTGTCTGAACTGTTTGAGAGATATACATCTTGGGACTCTAGAAAGACACAGCTCTCTGATATAACTTAAGCACTTCCAAAGGTAATACATTAGATAGAAATGGTCTAAATGTATTTTTGTAGGAGTTTGTTCTGTAGTTTTCCTTGTTTTTCTTTTGTGTGATTGTGATACTCTTTGATATATTGTTCTGTGTTTACATTTTTTCATATTTTTATCATCTTTTAGTAAAGTACCTGGGTGTCTACCAGTTCTTTTTGCATGTGATGTATAGAGAGAGTTAAGTCTGACAAAATGGTTCAGCAGCTTGATGTTGTTACTAAGCTTCAGTAAAAAGGTAAGAAAATACTTAAGGTTTCTTATAGAGTTTTAAGGGTTCATTTTGGAAGCCTGGCTTGGTGCCCTGGCGAAAGATTGTACCGCAATCCCCGAAGAGGGTACGTATCTGAGCCTGTACATTGGGTACACTAGTATAAGATTCACAGTTTGAATCCCCCCAGAACTTGAGACTAAAGGGGATTCAGACCAAAAAGCAGACAGGAGGGTTACCCTGTCTGTTACCTGTTCACACTATTGCGCTCGGACGTTGGCACTTTGGAAGCAGAGGGCCTGACCTGCTGAGTGCGTTTGTGACAGGTGGAACAATATCTGTATTCACGGTCTGCCGGAGGTCACGGAAACATCATCAACACCAGCCTTCATGGAATCCTTCTTGAGTGAGATACTTAACTGGTCTACAGACAAACTCTATAATTTTGTCACACAGCTCTTTGGTGCACCGACGGAAGGACCCTAATGCCCTGCCCCAATTGATGGTGATCGCCTTTCTAGACTTTCATGTGAAGGAGGAGATTCTCCAGCTGGCATGGAGAAAAAAGGAAGTTATTTTCGGTGATACCAGATTATTCTTTGAGCAAGACTATACACCCCAGCTGCTGGTGGAGAGAAGAAAATTGTTGGGGATAGTTCACTCGCTTTAAGCAAAAGACCTCAAAGCATTTGTTGAATATCACACTAAATTACGGGTTCTAACGGAAGCTGGCCAAAGGAGATTTCCTGACCTGAAAGCTGCTGAGAAGTTCCTCCAGTCCTTGGATGTTTCTGTTCCTGCAGATCCAGTCGAACAATGGAAGGCCCACATAGCAGAAATATCATGGCAGTAAGCGGGAACTAAGCAAAAGGGGCAACATGACAAACTGGACGTTTCCAGGATGTGGGACTCGCTTGCATAAAGAGTCTCACCCTCACACTGCTAACATTGCAGAGGACTCAGCTCAAGAGGACTCCCCAGCCATAACGGCAGAAGGGACTGACAGTGACAGACTGGCCTGAACTGGACAAAAACAGGCCTCAGGGACTGTTGTTCTACCTTAAAGGTATTGTCAGCGATTCGTATGGAGCTGCGCATGGCTATCATTTGACCTGCTCGGGTATTTGTGGACAATGCTGAGGAGGGGGGATTCCATACTCTAAGTAGCAAAATTCTAACTTCTTTTTGATCCAGAATGCTCAACAGTGACACTACAATCCATAGGCTGCTACTAGAGAATATTGTTGGTTACGCATGCAGAAGGGGAAAAGTTTGAAAACATTAATGATGAGGACATTTTGTGTGAGGATGTTTGGCAGGATGGGAGATTGTGTGGTGACCTCTGGATGGTTCAGTGTCCCCTTCTGTTGGGGGGATTTCAGGGGGTAGACCTAGCAGTGACTCTGAAAGAGGATTCATGGAACCAAAATAGGGGGCATGGGACGAGGCGGTCCATTGCACACAGATGGCGCAGAGGCTCTGGACACCCATTGTCGTTATTGTTTTACTAGACTGGATGCAATGAGGGGGGGAAAAAGAAAAGGAAAAACAAAGGATCTAGAAGTTAGTTTGGTATTCCCTCAGGGAATGGCCACTGACGAAGATCCCCTTACTATTTTAAAATACACGTATAAAAAAGAGAGCCTGACTGCTATACCATTGGTCACAAGAATAACGATGTTTTGGACTGCCTCGGATGCCTCGGGGGCCTCTAGTTGGTGCCTCAATCATAAGAGGAAGTATTATGAACTTGCAAAAGGCAGGGAACTTTACATGAGTTATGGTGCCGGTGTCTCCCCGGGGAGCCCACAGGTCCTAATGGAGGGGAAGCATCCCCGAGGTGGGCCGGCACGTCCTCAATTCCCGGTAAACTGACATGTGTACAGGAGGGGGAGACTTTGGATCCCCTTCTACCCATATTTCAACTGTGCTGATCTCTCCCATACTACAAATGCAAGGGTCATGAGTAGTGGAGAGGGTGGGAAAGTTCTTGACTGGATGCAAGACAAAGGTTTTTCATTCAGAACTCCAACACAAGTTGGTAGAAGAGTTCAACTCTGCCCATCCGGCTAGTGGGCTAAGTGGTGGTCCAAGCCGGATTGAGATCCCAACTGCGCTGGGAGATCTGGCCACACCTTGCAGAACTAGCAAATTGTACTGTGTGGAATAAGGGCTGATACACCTTGAAGCCAATTTTTCTTTTCTTCTGACCTTCATCAGAAAATGTTATACTGGTTACAGTTATTGTTTTTAAGTTATCAAATACAATGTTAACTGTCTATTGTATAGAAGACTGGCACACTTCTCTGTCCCTCCCCCCAGAATACAGCAACTTGGCCCACCATAGTAGGGAGATGGCTGATTTCACAGTAGTATCCTTCAATGTGGGGGATCAATAATTCAGCCAAGTGGAACCAAAATATTTAAAGCCCTCCAGAGGAAGAGAGCGGCGGTAGCATTTCTGCAGGAAACCCACCTGACTCCACAAGAACACCTTAAGCTGAAAAGGTCATGGGTGGGATAGGTATTTCCTTCGCACTGCGAGGCAGCCCCCCCCCACCGTAGGGGGGGTTGCCATCTTAGTCTGAAGGGGCATTCCACTGGAGGTCACCAAGGTCTGTGAGGACCCTGAGGGTAGATTCATACAGGTACAGGGCATGTATAGAGGACAAAGTTGTACATTAGTAAACCTGTATGCCCCAAATGAGGAAGCCCCCCCGTATATCCTTCCTAGAGAGAGTAATTTAAAGCAGCAGTACAACAAAAATAGGTTAAAATTTTACCCCACCATTTTTAGTTCCTAATTGATGCTAGATGTCTTCCAAATTATTTTGGTGGTAACATTTTCAGTTTCTGTTATCATTTAAGAATTTTGTGAAAGTTTCAAAGTAATTATTTCTCAAGAAAAAAAGATGGCCGCCTCATTTTTACATAGAAATAATACTGAGAACTTGACGAGGGTGAGAATCCGGACAAATATGTAGATGTGCAGTACACAACATAGAAGCATCCAGGAAACCCAAATCAACAGTTCTGCCAATATTTTTCATAACCATAGCAGAAAATTAGCTTTTTGGAATAACTTTTTTCATTGCACTGCTGTTTTAAAGAAAGTGTTACAGATGTTCACAGCCTAGTTATAATAGAAGGTGACTTTAATGAGGCAATTCACTTGGGGGAAGATCGTTCAGGGAAACAACAAGGGGGTACCATGAGAATAGGCAAACTCATCATGATGCTAAATCAGGAGTTGGGCCTAACAGAAAGTCGGAGATTCATGCATCCAAAGGGGAGAGACTTTACATATTATTCTCCACGACATAAGGGGTATTCCAGAAGTGACTGTTTTTTAGTCTTCTCTAATTGTATACCACAGGTGACCTCCTGTGACATTGGGTACATAACCCTCTCTGACCATGCCCTTAGCCTCTCCACAACAGTGACTAATCTTGAGTCATGTTGAAAGTTAAACACAAGTCATCTGGTAAGGGAAGATTTCAAAGAACTAATCATAGATAAGATTAATCAGTTCCAGAGGGAGAATATAATGGGATAAAAAAGAGGGTATTAGGTGGGACACCATGAAATGTTCCTTGAGGGGGGGAGAACATATAAGAGATTACAGCTAGAAAACAAGATAGGAGATCTGGAAAGACGTCATCAAGACACCCCAGAAGACTGGATAAAAACAGAACTAGACCAGATAAGGAAAGATTTAAATCAATTATTGGACATACAGGGGGAGGGCCAGATAAAGTTTGCTAGGCAAAAGTTAAATGAGAATGTGAGTCAGGCAGGGAGACTGCTGGCATGACAGTTATGCAAAGAAAGGGCTAATAGGGTGGCTGTATGAATAAGGCCAGATGGAGGCAATCCCCCAGTTACAACCCCTAAGGAAATATCAAAACTTTTTGCTCAACTTTAGCAGGTCCTTTATGATAGCAGAACACCCCAAGACCATCAGAATAGAATTCAATTATTTTTGGATTCATTGAAGATCCCCACTCTAGATGAAGAGGCCAGATGGGCGCTAAATGCCCCTGCCCCAATAACCAGAAGCGAAGTCCAGGTCAAAATTAAAAAGCTCAAAAATGGTAAAGCACCAGGCCTAGACAGCTTTCCAGCCAAATTGTTTAAAGAATTCCACACCCATATGGTGGACCCTCTCCTAGCTACCTTTAATGAAATTCTTGCAGGACAGGGACAGGTCCCACCATCCTGGAATCTCACACAGATCTCAGTAATCCCCAAACCAGATAAAGATGTAGAGCTATGCAGCTCTTACCAACCTATTTCCCTGCTTCTGGAGTAGATGAAAATTTTCACTGCCATTCTGGCAGATAGACTGCAAACCTGCATAGCGAAGCTAGGGTATCATAACCAAACCGGATTTATTGTAGGACGTTACCTGCAGGACAACATAAGGAAGTTGCTAAATATCATCTCTGCTCAACGCCACTCCACCTTATTTCAGCTGGCAGTCAGTGTGGATGTGGAGAAAGCCTTTGACAGGGTGGATTGGATGTTTATGTCTTCCACCCTGTCAAAGTTTGGATTAGGGGAAAACTTTATTTCAGCTATTTCTGCTCTATTCAGGCAGACAGAGGCTAGGGTTAGAGTCAATGGGTGTCTGTCAGATCGTATACCTTTAAAAAGAGGCACCTGACAAGGATGCCCTCTTTCACCCTTACCTTTTGCTTTGACATTAGAACCTTTAGCCAATTCAATCCGTAATAATTTAAATATTAAAGGGGTGGAAATGGAGGGCATAGAACAGAAAATTGCCCTCTATGCTGATGATTCATTATTTTTCTTGAGGGAACCCCAACACTCGCTACCCTACCCGTTGAACACGATGTGAGAATTTGGATCTATGTCAGGGTATAAAATCAATACAACCAAGTCTGAGGCCATGGTGTTAAGTGGAACCCCCCCAAGAGGATTCAAGGAAGCATTTCCCTTTGTGTGGGCAAAAAAGAATACCTTTAGATATCTTGGGGTGCAGGTTTCTGTTGATACATCTAGACTTTTTCATAATAACTACGACAAAGTATTTAACAACCTACAAGCGGACCTGGCCCACTGGAAACTACTGCCCCTCACACCTTACAGTAGAATCCATACAATTAAAATGAACGCCTCCTCATATTGCTGTTCTTGTTTCAGACTCTCCCTATTAATATCGCTCTACAGTTCTGGAACAATTTAAACAAATATTTGATGCAATTTATTTGGGATGGGAAATGTCCCAGAATCTTGTAGCACATTTTAAGATGCCCCAGGGAAGAGAGGACCTTGGCTTGCCCCACTTCTATTACTATTATTTAGCAGCTCAGGGAGCACAGCTGTGTACATGGGCCAAACAGAGGAGGGAGTCAGGATGGTACACTTTGGAGGAGGAATCGGTGAGGGGGGGGGAGGGTTAGTTCAAGAATCTGGTCCCAGACATCTAACCCTTGGGTTAGGCATTCCATTAGGATATTAAACAAACTGTGCAGGGTGACCCAAACCCCAAATACTTTGAGTCCTCTATCTCTCATCAGACATGAAGAAACATTTGTCCCTGCATTAACAGACCTGGGATGTAAGTATTGGTAGGATAAAGGTCTTACTACATTTGCCCAACTCCTGGATAGGGGCGAGGGATGTTACACTTTTGCTGCTCTCAAGGGAAGATTCTCTCTCCACGGAGAAGACTTTTTTAGATACCTGCAAGTCAGGCATTTTATTAACACACAGGAAAACCTCCAGAAGATTCGCCAGGATAGAACAACCCTGGAGGACTATTGGTGGGACTCTATCAAAATTAGAGACAAACTGAGCTATGTAACAATGTTATATGGGGTCCTGCTCTCCACCTTGGGCACTTCTGTCTTGGAAGAAATCAGGATCCGATGGGAAGAGGAGAGTAGGGAGAGAGGACACCAAAGGCCTGTTGGGCCCGTAGATTCAAAAGAGGATGGCAGGTCACATCCTCCTCAGGGCGGAGGGAGTATAACTGGAATGTTATAACCCATTTCTTCAGAACGCCTGTGATTACACATCACTACTCCCCTCAGGCATCTCAGGCTTGTTGGTGCCTCTGTGGCACGACCAAAGCAATACACTATATCACATTTTCTGGAGCTGCTCCAAGCTAACACAGTTTTAGAAGCAGATACACAGGGTCATGACACAGATGTTAGGTTTTCCCCTCCCTTTCTCTTTCCAGGATCTGGTATTGGGCATCCCAACCCTCTCTTCGAAAAAGTGAAAAGTGGTAGAGCTGGGACAAATGTTAAGGGTGGTGGCCTTGAAATGTATTACAGCCATGTTGGCTTGAACCTGAGCCTCCCACCTTAGTACACTGGGTAACAAGGGTAAATGATTTAGAAAGGATGGAAAGCATCACATTTATGATTCACCTTAAAAAGGATAAATTTACAGAGTTTTGGCACCCATGGCTAGAGTGGAGAGGCTCATGGAATGAGAAGGGGGACCGGGGTTGTGGGGAGTGAGGAGGAGGGGTAGTGGGACTTCTTTTCTTAGTCTTTACATCTCTTCCCTTAGTAGAAGTGAGAGCTAGAAAGATATGAGAATATAGTATACACCAAAACATCCAGCTGGATAATTGAAAATGTTATACTTGGATTGGGTTTATGCAAGGAGAGGAGGGGATGAGAGTGTGTCATTTAGTTGTTTTAAAGTTTCATGTTGTGTACTTTAACGGCGTTGTATAAAGTTTAAAGGTCAATAGGCCTAGTTATATTTGGGAGGGCCTGATCTATAGCTCAATAACTAACTTTTAGATTTACCTTTCCTTTTATGTCACGGTAAATCAGTTGAAGGGGATATGGATGTTACTGCATAAGACTACTTCCATCATATGAAGCTAAAATTTAGGTGCAGTATATCACAAACCCACTCAGCAGGTCAGCCCTCTACTCCCAAAGTGCCAATCTCCGAGTTCAGTCTTGTGAACAGTTAACAGAACAAGGTAACCCTGTTGTCTGTTTTTGTGGATTCGAATCAACCTTTGGTCTCAAGTCTTGGAGGGATTCAAACTGTGAACCTCTTGTTAGCGTACCCAATGTATAGGCTCAGATAATTCCGTCTTTGGGGGACCAGATATCTTTGCCTATGGGCACCTAACCAGGTATACAGAAATGAACCCTTAGAAAATGTAATGAAAGACCTCAGATTTAAATGCTTACCTTTTTCCAGTTTGGTATCACCATTCAAGCTTATGTCAAGTGTCTGCTTTAACCATATATACTCTACTTGTAAAGGAAAGAAATCAAAGACAGACCAAGTAAGCTCTAAAAACAGAGTTTTACTAAAATAGATAAAAAATATGTAACACATAAAATACAGAACTATTATATCACAAGACATACAAATCTCTTAAACAAAACAGGTTTTAACAGTACAATTCTTACTACAGTACTTAGAGTTGTCTCTTTCTCTAAATACCTGCTTAAAGTGCTCACAGATGTTTCTTTGTCAGAGTCTAGATAGAAGTGTCTCTGTGTAGTAAAACAGAATATTCCTTAAAGAAAACTGTATTTGCCAACCCCTTTGTGTGAGGTCATCTAGCTCCTCCTCTGTCAGAATATATAAAAAAAATATATCTATACAAAAACAGGATGTCTTTTCTAAGTATTAAATTCTGCAACCTCAGCATAACTCATGTTCTTCAAATGACTCTCTTTGATCTATGATAAGCCTCCTCTCTCACACAGACATCAAGGAACATTTACAACTTTGCACCCGTATGTAATAACCTGCATTTCCTTCCAATGTCATAAAATGGATATGATCTTCCCTCTTTGCAACTACAGCTAATTAACTTAGTTAAAGTCTGTAATTAGCTTCAGGCCTTCCAGGTAACACCTTGTATCTAAAACCTGTGTGTGTGTGTGTGTGTGTGTGATCTCACATGCTGTTCCAGCATTTCTCATGGGAGACAGTCCATATACATTTTTATATTGCAAAAAATGATACAGCACTCAGAACTGGCTGTCCACGTCACAATCCTCCTCACCTAGACTGAATTTGGAGGCTCTATCCCCTGAATGGGATGAGCTTCCCAAATCAGTTCACTCCTTGTAGACCCTAGACAGCCCATCTGAGTTCTGATTAGACGCTCCAGTCCTATGTAGAATGGTCATGTCATACCCTTGCAAAGCAAGACTCCATCTTAGCAATCTACCATTGTTCTTTCCCATCTGCGTCAGCCAAATCAGGGGGTTGTGGTCAGTCTGCACCACAAAATGTTGCCCACATAAGTATGGCTCTAATTTCGTTAGGGCCCACACTATGGCAAGACACTCCTTTTCCACCGTGGAGTATGCTTGTCCCCTCAGAAGTAACTTCCTACTCAGGTACACTACTGGGTGATCTGTCCCTTGGCTGGATGTCTGACTCAGTACTGCCCCAATACCCACGTCTGAGGCATCAGTCTGAACTATAAAGGTTTTGCTATAGTCAGGACTTGTTAAAACAGGAGCACTGCACAGTGCCTCCTTTAGTTTGGAAAAGGTTTCAACACAGGCTGGGCCCCAGGTAATTTTCTTGGGCATCCTTTTCTTTGTCAGGTCAGATAGGGGAGCAGCCAGGGCACTGCAGTAGTAGTAGTAGTAGTAGTAGTAGTAGTAGTAGTAAAAGTAGTAAAATTTTTATTCATAAAGTAATGAATATGGATAACTCCACTGAGCCTAAGCTCCTTTTCAGAGAGGTCCAATGTGCCAGTTCCAGTTACTCTTACATCAAATTTACAATAGTCATAACAAAGACAATAATTACAACACATTGCTTTGTCAATAAACATAACACATTTCCTAGACATCAACATATACATATATCTATACACAAACTTGACTAACAACACAGTCAGTACATGAACAATAAATACAAATTACAAAATTTCCTTTTCCATTTTCCATACTTTATCTTAGCCAAACCACCCTCAGTATTGACATTTTCAATAAGCCATTATTTTATTGGATTCAACTGAAATTCCCTATTTAGGGGTCTAAACTTCCCAGGTAAATTATTCCATAGGGAGGGTCCCATACTTAAAAAATTATTATCCCCCCACACTATTCTCCATTTTGGAACATTACATTCTAAACTATTTGCAGAATGCAGTCCCTTAACTGGATTCTTTAAATCAATGCTCTCAACCAGATACCCAGGAACTTTCCCTGATATACATTTTAACATAAGTATAATTGTACTTAAACCTCACCTTTGAGATAAAGTGTACCAATCCAGTTCCTTATACATATCCACTCTATGTGTCATTCCTGGTGCACTTAATACAAATCTGACCAATTTATTATACATAACATCAAGCTTGTATAACTGTTCTTTTGAGGCACCCATATAAATCAAGTTTCCATATTCCAGTATGGGTAATACCACAACTGTAACTACTAATTTTCTAACTTCCAAAGGCATACTATTTCTTACTCTATATAATGAGCCCAAGTACTTTCCAACTTTGGTCAAAATGTTTTCTATATGACTATCCCATTTAAGTTTTATATCTAAATAAACCCCCAAATATCTATATTTGTCAACTTGTTGCAAAATACCCCCAGAATAAGTTTTAATTTGTAATCCATCTTGCTCAAATTTAAGCCCATTTCCCCTATGGAATACCATTACATGGGATTTTTTTTTAATTTAAAACTAGTTAAGATCTGAGCAGAAAGTCCTGTAGGTAGTCAAAAGCCTGCTGCAATATTGGCTGAATAAGTTTCACTGCTAAATCAGCAAAATATACAATTGTGTCATCAGCATAAAGATGATATTGCACCCCCTGTTGCTCAAACCTCAAATCATTCATATAGAGATTGTATAATACAGAACCCAATATGGATCCTTGTGGAACTCCTAAGACAATCATTTTTAAATCAGATGACCACTCCTTAATGGTCACCTGCTGTTGTCTTGAGTCAAGATAATTTCTAAACCAGTTCACCACTGATTCAAACATACCACAGGTTTTCAGTCTGGACAGGAGGATGCCATGGTCCAAGGTGTCAAATGCCTTTGAAAGATCAACAAAGATTGCCCCCACTGGCATCCCCCTGTCCAGACCCTCTACAATATCTCCCGTGACTTTTAATAGAGTCGTGGTAGTTCCATGTTCTGGTCTAAAACCTGATTGATATCTATTAAGAATATTGTTATCTTTCAAGAATACCTGTAGTTGTTTTGCAACAATCTTTTCCAAATCTTTTGAGATTGTTGGCAACAAGGAAATTGGTCTATAATTTTTCATAAGCATCCTAGATCCTGTCTTATAAATTGGTTCAATCTTAGCTGTTTTCCAGACTGGGGGTAATTCCGCAGAAAAAAGAGACATATTGAAAAAAATTTGTTAAGAGTTGGTCTATAATGGGAGCTGAAAACTTTAATAAAATATTGGGAATCCCATCCATATCTTCCACTTTATTTATATTCATTTTAAATAGCAAATCCCTAACTTCTTCTCTCATTATAGGGGTAAATTCAAACTCAACTTGTTCACCAAATTGTGCATTTACTTTATCTGATTTATTTATCTCATAATTTCTTTGTGAAACCTGATTTACATTTTCCCCTCCAGATTTTATTGCATCAGTACCCATATTAATAAAAAATGTATTGAACTCATTTACTACTTCATTTCCTATATCCAATTTATTTCCATTAATTAGGAAATGACTGGGATAACCATATTTGGACCCTTATGTAACTTATTTCTTGTATTCCAAAATACCCTTGGATTTTCCATCATTTCTTTGGACAATTTTTTGTTACAATAAACCTGCCTAGCCTTCCTAATTTCTCTGGTATATAAATTTCTTAATTGTTTATACTTAATCCACTCCTGATTTCCTTTTATTAATTTAGCTTTTTTCCATGCCTTGTCTCTAGTTCTTTTAATTTTAAACAGGCTAGAATCATACCATGGTGCATTATTTGATTTAATCAACCTAGTTTTTATAGGGGCATGTTTATTACAAATTTGTGTTAAATCCTTTTGAAACATATCCCATGCATCCCTCATATTGGGAATTAATTCTAATCTTTCCCAATTATAACTTTCTACTTCTTGCATAAATGTAATATAATCAAAATGTTTAAATACCCTGGTATGTATAATATTTTTAGATACCGTTCTGATTTTCTAGTTTCTTATACAAAAAATTATCTGGTGATCAGACATTGTATCTGGTAACACCCCACTCTTTACATACTTATCAGGATTTGAAGTAAATATAAGGTCCAAGATAGTTGAATTACCAGGATTAATTGCATTTAACCTGGTTGCATCTTTTATCAATTGTATTAAATTCAAGGCTGTGACCATATCAATTAAACTATGATGAGCATCTATTTTTCCCCAGTCAACATTTAAATCCCCAATTACCAATAACACATGTGAATTTAGGTAATTCTTCAATATATTTTGCATTTCAATGAAAACTACAAAACTATTTTTAGGTGGGCGATATATGCCAAACAATAATATAGGTTTAGAATAAGGTAACTTTATTTCCAAGGACAGAATTTCTGCATCAGTCCAATCATACAAATTTTCCTGTTCCTTAAGATCAATCCAATTTTTGGCATAAATTACTACTCCACCCCCCCCCCACCACCCGTTTAGATCTATCTTTTCTCCACACATTGAAGTTTTCTGAAGCTGTATCATTATCTTGAATTCTTAATTGCAACCATGACTCAGTGATTATTAGTATATCAGGTTAATAACACATTACCCACTCTCTCAGATAATCAATTTTCTTATACAAACTACCAATATTAATATGCACAATCTTCAACCCCTTTTCATTTAACATTTCTAATGTATAATCATTATTCAAATCAACTGCAGGCCCAGGGTTTAATTGAACATCCCCACTTAACATTAACCCCATAATTACTATCAATTTACTCAATCAATACAATTTAGGATTTATTTGTCTCCTCCTCCTTATATTATTTCTTATATTAGAACCCTCCAGAATGGCATTCCATCCCAACCACTTAAAACTTTGCTACATATGCATACCCACTTAATCAAGATAGTCTCAGTGTGCATATCCAGCAAGGAAGCCTGAATATCCCCCTGCCACCTAACTAAAACATCTCTCTCTCTCCTGACATGGTACTTTTATATACTATTGCCATGTATGAATGCACTACAACATCTTTTTCTCTCTGAGTAGGGTCTACATTTAAAAAGAACTGGCACCCTACTAATACATTTTCCCACCATAACATTGATGTTATTGCAAGTCTTTACCTCCTATTAATCTAAAAACTTTAATTTAAGTTCAATAATTAACGAATACCTCAAATTAACAAGAGCAAACCTCTGATAGAGGCTATTCCTGTCAATCTAGATATCAAAAATATTGTATCTCAAACTCTATAATAGAGATAAAACTTGCTTATGTACTACTCCAATCCAAGTTATTTTTGGGAATAGCACATAAGCAACACTAATAAAGTTTCATACAATATACACCCTTAAATAAATACAGCTTGCCCCTCTCAGTTTAAAATTTAAACAATGAGTCAGATTAACTCAAACGCCAATAACTACCCCACCCAAATCCCTATACAAACAGCAAACCCATACCTTATCATAAAAAATAACAACGTCAAACTTATTTAACTAAAATTAAAGTATTTTTTACCACTATACACTGATATCTGCAAAATTACTGCAATTGGGTACAAATTTTCTGTAGTACCCTGCTGTCCCTAGAAAACTCCTGACCTGCTTCTGTGTTTCTGTGTTCTGTGTTTCTGATCTGGGCCACGCCTGGATTACCTCTATTTTTATTTGGTTAGGGCGGAGCTGTTCCTGGCATACCACGTGCCCAAGGTATGCAACTTCTCCCATGGCCACCTGGCACTTTCTCGGCTTTGACAGTGAGCCCAGCCCTCTGTATCCTGCCCAGCACTTCCCTAAGGTGGGATAGGTGTTCCTCCCAGCTGGTAGTAAAGATGGCAATGTCATCCAGGTATGCCACGGCGTACTTCTCAGCACCATTTAACACCTGGTTCACCAACCTTTGGAAAGTGGCTGGGGCATTCTTCATTCTAAAAGGCACTATTTTAAACTCAAATAAGCCTATTGGAGTGATGAAGGCCAACCTCTCCCTAGCTCTGCCTCTCAATCCTACCTGCCAATACCTCTTTGTCAGGTCAGTCATCGTAAGGTAGGTCGTACCACCCAACTTGTCCGGGAGTTCGTCCATCTGGGGCATCGGATGGGCATCTGACTTTGTGACTGCATTCAGTCCACGATAGTCCACACAGAAACGAGTACAGCCATCTGGCTTGGGCACAAGGACTACGAGTGAGGCCTAGGGGCTGTGGGATCTCTGGATTACCCCCTAAATCCAGCATCTCCTCCACTTCCTTCCTAATGTCCTTTTGGACAGCCTCTGACACCTGATATACTGTCCGCCATATGGGCGTTTGTGTCCCTGTCTCCACATCGTGTGTCGCTAAAGGGGTTAATCTCGGCTTGGTGCTAAACAATGGGGCAAAGTCTGCTAAAACCTCCCTTACTTTCTGGATCTGGTCTGGGGCTAGCTGGGGAGACAATTTTACTGCCTCCACAGAGGACTCCCGCTTACTTTCTTCCAGCAAGTCCAGAAGGGGGTCTCCTTCGTCCATCCCCTCCCCAGGACTACACACTGCAAACACCATGTCAGCCCTATTTGCATATATGGCTTCATCATGTTGACATGGTACATCCTTTCTGTCTGTCTTCTGTCAGGTAACTCCACAATGTAGTTCACGTCATTTACCTTCCTATCCTCTTTGTATGGTCCTGCTCACTCTGCCTGCAGCTTGTCTTTCTGGACCGGAATAAGGACCATGACTTCCTGACCCACCATGCATGAGCGAGCTCTGGCTCTGCAGTTGTACCACACTTTTTATTTCTGTTGGGCAGCTGCCAGGTTGCTCTGTGCTGTCCCCATAAGCTCCTTCAGCCTTTCCCTAAACCTAAGGACGTAATCCACAATGGGAGTTCCCTGGGTGGTGTGCTTGCCTTCCCAGTCCTCCCAGATCAAGTCTAGGGGCCCATGTACCCAACGTCTATATAAGAGTTCAAAGGGAGAAAATCCTGTTGACTTTTGGGGCACCTCCCTGTATGCAAACAACAGGTGGGGAAGGTATTTCTCCCAGTCCCTCCCATGCTGTTCAGCAAATCCCTGGAGCATTGACTTAAGGGTACCATTGAATTGTTCCACAAGTCCATTGGCTTGTGGGTGACACGGTGTCATGCACCTCTGCACCACCCCAAACTTCCCCTGAAAAAACATTTCATCAGGTCCGACATGAAGGAACACCCTTGATTGGTGATTACCTCCTGCAGAAACCCAACACGGGAGAAAATCCCAAGTAAAGCATCTGCCACTTTGTCTGTCCTCAGTGAGGATAGGGCAACTGCCTCTGGATACCGGGTGGCATAATCCACCACAGATAGGATTAATCTATTCCCTGAGAAGCTGGGGGTATTTAAAGGCCCCACAATATCCATTCCCACCCTCTGGAATGGCTCCTCCACTATGGGCAAGGGAATCAGGGCAGCTTGGGTTTTCTTGCCCGCCTTCCCTATTTCTTGGCACCGGTGACAAGACCTGCAATACTCCTTCACATGCTGGGTGAAGTTAGGTCAGTAGAAATTCTGGGCCAACCGCTGCATCATGCGTGCGATTCCCAGATGATCAGGCAAGGGAATATCATGTGCACTCTTGAGCAACTGCTCACAATACCCCTGGAGAACGACAAACTGCCTGCCTAGCATCTCTCCCTCTGTCTGTACTGCCTGAGTATACATAAGTCCATTTTCCCAACAAATCTTATGTCTGCCATCACCTCCCTGTGCACCGTCTGAGTCTGCCCAAGCCCTCAGCATCTTTAAACTAGGGTCACTTCTCTGAGCAGCTGCAAACCCCTCACACATTCCCAAGGCATGGGACAGGTCCCCTTCAGTCACTAAACTAGGGTCCCTAGCACTAGTGTCAGGGCACTCAGGATCATTGTCAATCCCCAACCCTCTGACAATAGGTCACCCCTCCCTCTTCGGAGTAACCCTCTGTAGCTGCGTGGTTACTTGCTACTGGGGAAATTTCTACTCCCTTTCGTTAGTCTCCCCATCTGGAGAGACAGGCTGGGGAACCAGCCTCTCAGTGGTTTCCACAATGGCTTCTGTGGGGTTCAGGGAACTACAATTTTCCCTTGCTGCTTGGCTATGGGTAACTGCACATACCATCCCCTGTTTTAGATTGTTGCCCAGGATCACATCCACTGCTAAGGTTTTTGCTACAGCCACCTGTTGCACAGTTCCCCCTGTTTCACCCCAGTCTAGAAGAACACTAGTGAGGGGTAATGTTTTCACCTCACCAGTGAAGTCCTGTACAGTGACATATTTATTGGGTATAAGCTGACCAGGCTCTACCAGATCCCACTTTGCCAAGGTCAGGGATGCCCCTGTGTCCCTTAACCCCCTGCATCTGTACACCATTCACCATGACTGGGTGCATGTGTTCCCTCATGTTCACTGGCATGGTTCCAGGGACACAAAAATAACCCACTTCTTTTCTAGCACCACCTTGAATATTATTGCTCATCTTTTTGGGACACTGTCTGGCAATATGCCCAGTTTCTTTACATAACCAACATTCACTTCTCTTTTCAGAGAAATCTTTCTTGGAAACCTGGAGCTAACTGGTTTCAATGGAGGCAGTGAGGGTTTTACCTGTCCTGAAGGTGTGCTTTTCCCTTTCTGTGCTGCCACGCCTGCCCCATTTGCTCTCAGAGCAGGTCTGTTCTTGGCATACTGGTCTGAGAGTTCAGCAGCCTCTTGCACTGTTTTGGGATCGCGGTCCTCTAGCCAGATTTTAAGCTGAGCTGGGCATGCCCAATAAAACTGTTCTAATAAAATCACATTTTCAGTTTTATCAACAGAGTTTGCCTCAATTCCTTCCCACCAACATTTTAAAAACTGACGTTATTTCGTGGCTAGCTCCTCATAGCTCATATCAAGGTTTCTCCTGAGCTTACGGAATTTAGCTCTGTATGATTCAGCAGTTAATTGAAACTTTTTTAACAGTGCAGCTTTTAGCTTGCTGTAATCATTGCTGTCCTCATTGTCCATTTGACCCAATGCATCCCGAGCTTTCCCGGTAAGTAATGGGGATAGCTGGAAGTTCCAGGACTCTCTAGGAATTTTAGCCTAAATACAAACTTTTTAAAAAGAATTTAAAAAGGCATCCATATCCTCCCCTCTTTAAACTTGGCTATTAATTTTGAATTTAATTTGTAACCCAGTCCTGCAGTCCCAGTTAAACCCAAGCCACTTACCTGCTCTGGTGCCACTGGTCGGAGTTGTAGCTTCTCCAGTTCATGTTGCCTCTGGTGCTCCTCTCTCTTCTCCTCTGCAGCTCACTGGCACTCATGCTCCTCATGGTCTGCCTCCCTCTGTTCTCACTCTGCCTCACGGTCCGCCTCTCGCTTCTCTCACTCCCTCTTCTCCTGGAACTCCAGCTCCATCCTGCGCAACTCAATTTGCAGCCTGAGTACTTCTGGATCCAGGATACTGGTGACCTTCCCCTGGTGCTGTGGCCCTTCACTGACAGTGGCCCTGCTGTCATCCTCACTGGATCTGGACACAGCACTGGCCGCTAGCTTTGCCACACTTGTCGTTTGGTCCTTTTCAGTCACGGTCCGTGACTCGCTGCTCTGGGTATCTGCTACCATCAGGGCATCTATGAGGTTCTGCTTGTTGGCTGTCGCCACAGAGAGGACTCCTCTGTCCCCGCACAACTGCTTCAAGGAGTCTACAGTGTGCCTGCTGTAGTCGGAAGTCATCTTCTTCCCTTACTACTGCTACTCTGACTTG
Source organism: Neoceratodus forsteri (assembly GCA_016271365.2). NCBI lineage: Eukaryota > Metazoa > Chordata > Ceratodontiformes > Ceratodontidae > Neoceratodus > Neoceratodus forsteri. The sequence goes on along the minus strand of CM028138.1, from coordinate 483,625,389 downwards.
CACATTAGAAAAAAAAATGAAACAGGTAGGAACTTGACTGTACGCCAAGTGATATAGTTCTGTTTCCTTTTTTAAAAAAATAAATCACTGCCTTTTTCTTTCTTTGCAAGTGAGCTTATAGTCTCAGCTGACACACTGAACAATAAAAGCTTGTGATACCAAAATTATCTGCACTGCTGCCAACCAATCTGTCACAAACCCACTCAGCAGGTCAGCCCTCTACTCCCAAAGTGCCAATCTCTGAGCGCAGTCTTGTGAACAGTTAACAGAACAAGGTAACACTCTTGTCTGTTTTTGTGGATTTGAATCAACCTTTGGTCTCAAGTCTTGGAGAGATTCAAACTGTGAACCTCTTGTTAGCGTACCCAATGTACAGGCTCAGATAATTCTGTCTTCAGGGGGCCAGATATCTTTGCTTATGGGCACCTAACAAGGTGTACAGAAATGAACCCTTAGAAACTGTAATAAAAGACCTCAGATTTAAAACGCTTATCTTTTTCTAGTTTTGTTATCATCATTCAATCTTATGTAAAGTGTCTGCTTTAACCATATATACTCTACTTGTAAAGGAAAGAAATCAAAGACAGACCAAGTAAGCTCTAAAAATAGAGTTTTACTAAAATAGATAAAAAATATGTAACACATAAAATACAGAACTATAATATCACAAAACATGCAAATCTCTTAAACAAAACAGGTTTAACAGTGCAATTCTTACTACAGTACTTAGATTTGTCTCTCTCTCTAAATATCTGCTTGAAGTGCTCACAGATGTTTCTTTGTCAGAGTCTAGATAGAAGTGCGTGTAGTAAAACAGAATATTCCTTAAAGAAAACTGTATTTCCCAATCCCTTTGTGTGAGGTCACCTAGCTCCTCCTCTGTCAGAATATATTAAAAAATATATCTATACAAAAACAGGATGTCTTTTCCAAGTATTAAATTCTGCAACCTTAACATAACTCATGTTCTTCAAATGACTCTCTTTGATCTGTGATAAGCTTCCTCTCTCACACAGACATCAAGGAACATTTACAACTTCGCACCCGTGTGTAATAACCTGGGTTTCCCTCCAACATCATAAAATGGATATGATCTTCCCTCTTAGCAACTACAACTAATTAACTTAGTTAAAGTCTATAATTAGCTTCGGGCCTTCCAGGTAACATCTTGTATCTAAAACCTGTGTGTGTGTGTGTGTGTGTGTGATCTCACATGCTGTTTCAGCATTTCTCATGGGAGACAGTCTATACACATTTTTATATTATGAAAAATGATACCGCACTCAGAACTGGCTGTCCATGTCACACAGTATACTGGACTTTATTGCTCCACCCCAGTGTCTTGGCAAGGAGAGGAAGAGCATTTGGACAGAAATGGACTATCTGAAGTCTTTAATGTCAGAAGTTGGTACAAATTGTAACAAGATTTGTGAGCTGTATTAAGTGTCTAATAATGCTGTCTCAGTTCACTCCCTCCGCTCCTCCTCTAGGGGCCTCCTTGTGATTCCCAGGGCAAGGTTAAAAACTGCTGGTGACAGAGCATTTAGTGTTGCCGCCCCGTCCTATGGAATTCACTTTCTTTAGCTGTCAGGGAGGCCCCTTCTGTGGAGGTATTTAAGGCCCGCCTCAAGGCCTTCTTGTATAATCAGGCCTTCCCAGGCTATGTTTCATAGTACCTACCTGTCTTTTAGAAATGGATGTTTAATTTAGTTTCTACCTATTTTGAATTTAGTTGCTGTCAAGGGCAGTAAATTCTGTTTTAACTGTTTGGAATATTGTATATAAATGTTTATTATTATGTTGCTTTGTATTTATTTTGATTGTTGTACAGTGCCCAGAGCCTCCGGGATGGGCATCTCTTAAATAAAACTTGCCTTCCCTTGCCGAATATCCAATACATCGGATGCTGTATTCCTTAATCTTAATAAAAGTTATCTGAGTAGGAAAAAAAAAAAAAAGAACTGCCTGGCCCATCTAGTCTGCCTGTAAACCCCTTGTACTAGATTACTGCTTCTGACCCACTCGCTGCTGTACCTCTATGGTTCCCCTATGCCTGTCCCAAGAATGCTTGAATCCGTCCATAGTGCTCGCTCCCACCACTTCCTGAGGCAGACCATTCCACACATCCACCACCCTCTCTGTGAAGAAGAACTTCCTCACATTCCCTCTTAACCTCCCACCTTCCAATGTCATGTCATGCCCCCTCATTCTTATGCTCCTCCTGTATTGGAAAATGTCTCTCCCTGCACCTTGTTTATACCCTTGAGGTACCTGAATGTTTCTATCATATCCCCTCTTTCCCTCTTCTCTTCCAGTGAGTACATATTGAGGTCTCTTAATTTCTCCTCATAAGTCTTGTGTTGCAAGCTCTGTACCATCTTATTCACCCTTCTCTGGACTATCTCCAGCCTGTTAATATCCTTACAAAGGTGCAACCTCCAGAACTGCACACAGTACTCCATGTAAGGTCTGATTATGGTTTTATATAATGGCATCACTACCTCTCTCCTTATGCTGGTGATACCCCTGCCTATGCACCCCAGCATGTCACTGGCCCTCCCAGCTGCCTTAGCACTTTGACATTTTCACGTCATCTGAAATAAGAACCCCCAGGTCCCTTTCCTTCTTTGTGACTGTCAGCAACTTCCTTCCCCTCCCCCCATCCTGTAGCTTTCCCCAGGGTTTCTGTGTCTCAGGTGCATAAATTTGCACTTTTTAGAATTAAACTTCAGTTGCCAGTCCTCGGACCATTTTTCAAGCTTCCCCAGGTTCCTCCTCATTTTCTCCACCCCCTCTGGGGTATCCACTGTGTTACAGATCTTGGTGTCATCTGCAAACAGGCAGACCTTTCCCTTCAGCCATTCTGCAATGTCACTAATCAAGACATTGAACAGGACTGGCCCCAGGACCGATCCCTGTGGCACCCCACTTGTCACCTCCTGTCCCCAGACTGCACTCCATTTACCACCACTTAGCCAGTTTCTAACCCAGTTTACCACCCTTTCCCCCATGCCCAGCCTACCCAGCTAGTTTATCAGCCTCCTATGTGGGACGGTGTCAAAGGCTTTGCTGAAATCAAGGTAAGCGTTGTCCACTGCCCCACCCTGATTTACTTCCTTTGTCACCCAGTCAAAGAAATCAACCAGATTTGTCTGACATGACCTCCCCAATGTGAATCCATGTTGCCTATGGTCCTGGGCTCCGATGGCTTCTAGATGCCCACTATCCTTTCTTTAAGCAATGTTTCCATGATCTTTCCCACTACTGAGGTGAGGCTGACCGGCCTATAGTTCCCCGCCTCCTCCCTGCTGCCGGATTTGTGTAGAGGGACCACATGTGCCCTCCTCCAATTCTTTGGTACCACCCCTGTGTTGAATGACTCAGTGAACATGGCTCCCAGAGGTGCTGCTATCTCCCTTCACAGTTCTCTTAATATCCTTGGGTGTATGCCATCTGGTCCCATCGCTATGTCCACCTTCAATTTAGTAAGCTCCTGTAGGACTCTTTTTCCTGTGAATGGACCATTGTCCACTTCTTCACCCCCTTGGGAACTGCTGTACTGCTGTGGCCCTTGCCCCTCCCCCTCTTCTGTGAATACTGAACAGAAATACACAGTGGATGTCTGGGGGGAGGCGCATGACAGTTCTTAGGTATGGTACTATCACTTCCAAATACCTAGACAGCACTTATGAGCAAGCAACATTTGGCATTGACAATTGCTTGTTCTAACATGTGAACAGTCCTCCTCATATATTTCTTATTCCTTCAAAGAGTGGAAGAAGCCAGCAAAATGTCTTATTTATAGTTAATATGTGGTGAGAGTGGCAGAGTGCAACATTCTATGCCTTCATTCTACTGTACTGTTTCTCCTATATAACAGATTTGTGAGTTTTAGGCTTAATTTACAGAGTTTTACTATATTCTGAGCTGCTGTTTTCTGATATCCTGACCTGTAATGGCCTTTGGTTCTTAAGTCTACAGTGTTTACTCTGTATTACTATTGTATGTTTTGAATAACCCATAAATAAAAAGTTTTAAAAAAAGTTACTAGACAGTCTGTACTAATCTTTATTGCAAGCGTGATGTACTGAAATGACCAGAAAATTAAATAAAATATTATGTTTACAAAAAAAGTTACTGTCAGTTGATACTGTTAAATGTAGATGTTACATGTTTATTTTGATTAAAATAAATAAAAATGCTATTAAAAATAAAATGTTCTGGTGCTGCATGTGACTGTCCTCACACCCTGTTAACCAGACTTCTCAATGTCAAACATGACACACGGGCACTGAAGTCATCCTCACAATGCCTCCTCGACCATCCCTGGTCCACTACTGACATGGGGCAGAGGGCTTTCTCTATCGCTGCCCCAAAGCTCTGGAATGGCCTACCACCAGCTTCACTTTACTCATCAAGCTCCCTTCAGTTTTTCAAAACACAGTTTAAAAATGCTCTTCTATCAGACATGGCCTGCAAGTGCAATCCCTGATCATTAGGCAAGTGCTTCATCTGTTGGTCTCTCACCCCACTGAACTGTAGGAGGCCATTCCTTGCCCACTTTCATATGGAATTTGTATTTTGCTGTTGCACTGACTTATGTGCTTTTACCCTGGCTTACACTTTATGAACTGTATGCTGTTGACTTATATATTTCAACTTATAGGATGTTAGTAACTGTAATTTTTCACCTGTGTATGGTATTTTATGTGCAGTATGGTACTGCTGAACCCTCTATACTGTTTCTGTAATGCACTGCGTTGTAATTGCCTACGTATTTGTCTCTTGTTGTACTGTATGGGCCATCTTCATGGCCCAGGTCATGCCTGAAATCGGTCCCTGGGACCAGTGAACTAACCTGGTTAACAAATGAATAAACAAACAAATAAATAGATAAATAAATACATCAGAGGTGGCCTCATTTGAGAAACATTAGGCTAGGGGGGACAATGATCCTGTTTCCAAGGTGCTGTACTGTGCATAGCTGCAAATAGAAGGAAGCTACTTACTGTAAATGCATGAATTAGCAAGGCCTGTACAGCTCAGCTACAAAGTTGTAATTATTTTTCTTACAGGATAGCTCGTTTTCAAGGGGTGCTTCTGGTGTGCAGCCAATTTAAGCAAATAAAACAAAATCAAGTACTGCCCCTTCCCCCTCTAGCTACTTAAACTGGCTGCAAGTCTCAAAACGTATTATCTGTCTTACTGTGTTCTGTTTTCTTGACATACATATGGTGTTTCTTTACATAAAAACATAGACGATGGCAGAAAAAGACCAACGATCCGGCTAGTCTGTCCATGATACCGTATCATACCCGAGGACCTACTGTCTTTGTCATGTCTACTTACAGGTATATCCTTTTCTCTTTTTGTTCTCCGTGTTTTCGCCTCCCTCATCCTGCTGAGTAACTGCTAGTAACTACTATACTCTTAGCTCTGTTCCATCTCTGTTTGTAACATGTTTTTTTTTTTTTTTATATATTTCTGTTTATTCTCCTCCCCTAACCTCCTACACTTTGCTTCCTCAGGAGTCGCCAAGGCATCTGTCCCCCTCATACCTCTGGGTGCTCCCCATCAAGCCTTGGTTGTTCCCCCCAGGCGGGGATGAGGTGGGGCATGTACACCCCAAATCTTAGTATTTTGTCGGGTCACCATGGAGGTAGAGATTGTGGATCTGTGTCGGCGCTCCATCTCCCCAGAGTGTAGGAGGCCGATTTTTCTGTTTTTCCTGGTATGTGACTCATGCCTGGACAGCAAGGCATAAACACTGACATCCGTCATGCCCCTTCCTCCCTCTCAGTATGGCTGGTGCTCATGGCAGTACCACTGGCTTCCACCAGAGGCCAGCCTTACACCAAGTCTTGTTCCCCCTCCCTCCCCAGAGAAGGTGAGTGGTCCGTGGATGCTCAAGCCTCCTCCCCGGCCGGCCCCCTAGCTCCCAGGCTCATTCCCGAACCTGGGTCGCCAGTGTCGTGAGTGGTAGTGCTACCACTGTGCCAGTGGGTCGACTGCTCTATCTGAAACATGTTAATGGTTTGGGCACCCACCACCTCTGCCACTCTTTCTGTATAATAATACTTCTTCATATTCTTTTTAAGTCTGCCTCCATTAACCTCCATTCATGACCCTGTGTTCTAGCTTCTCTTTTCCTGGTACATAGCTCTTCACAATTCACCTTGTTCATTTATTTCAGGAATTTGAAGGTCTCTATCATATCCCCCCGCCCCCGGTCTAGTTTCGAGTGAACATTTGTTCAGTGCCTTTAACTAAGCCTCATAGGATCTGCCATTCTGGCCCTGAATCATCTTGGTCACCCTGCACTGTGACAGCTCTAGGCTGCTCCTGTCCTTTTCTAGGTGGGGACTCCAGAACTAGGCATAGTACTCCAGGAGTGGTATTTTCAGTGACCTATACAGAGGCAACAGTACCTCCTGCCTCTACTGCCAAAACCTCGCCCAGTGCACCCTGTTAGCCTTGCTGAAGACCTTGTCACACTGGCTGGTCTATTTAAGGGAGGCACTGATTATGACTCCGCGGTCCCTTCCCTCTGACATTGTGTCCATCTGAACCCCTCCCATCCGTTGCTCTGTTCTGGGGTTTTTGTTCCCTAAGTGTATCACTTTGCACTTCTTGGCATTGAATTTTAGTTGCCAGACTCATTGCTGCATTTTTCAGCTGAAATGCAACCAAGCCCAGCCACCAAACTCCACGGTAAATGCCTTGACTGGGATGACGGGTCCTACACTAGCATTTAATTTTTATCTAACTCTTCTGAGTTGGGATCTCACTGCTTCTCTCTTTTTTCTTGTGTCAGATGACCCTCAAGCTTCCAGTTTTTGGTTTTTTTTCTTGATTTATTTATCCCCCCATGTGCTCCAGTGCCCACCACTCCTTCAGGCCGCCATGGCCCCCAACTCACCTCCTACTATCCTCACTCGAGCCCCTCAATCCTCACATTGCAGCCTGCCTCAGGGTATCCCGGTGTAACCCTTCACTGGGTGGATCCCTCTCCTCTGAGGGGGAAGGCACCAGTGGGGGCTGCCAGTGTGCTATTAGGCCCCAGGGCATTGCTGAGGCGGACATGGCTCCCTGGAGGGCTTTGGTGGTGTCAGAGACCATCATCTGGCAGATCCTGGAGCTGTTTTCCAGTTTTCTAAAGTTCCCCATCTCGCGCTCATGCAGTGCCTCCAATCTCCTCTGGGGGCCGCTGCCCTACAATGCTTTCCAGCACCCCATCCAAGCAGAGGAGAGCAGTCCACTGGAAGCTCAATCCTCTCCTCCCCCCCCCCCGCTGCCCGAATCCATTCCCAAACCCGGGTCTCTGGTGTCGTGAGTGAGGCATCCGGCTCAACCCTCAAGCGCCAGCTAAGCTTCGAGTTTTAATCTTTCTATAAAGCGCACCTACCCAGAGGTTCAAAAGTAGTGAGTGGGAAACTTGCTGTAAAGAGAGGGCCACTGCTCCTCAATCATTAATGAAATGCAAGAGGTAGCAAATCTTTTTCTTATAGGTTAACTCATTTTTAAGGGTATACTGTTGAAACAGTGAAACTAAAACCATGAAGACCATTACAGTGACAAAACTGGCAGTTCACTCTGTGGCGGAGCTAGAGGGGGGCTGGGGGTTGGATGCCCCTCCTGGCTGCCCCAGTGTGAGTAGTGGTGCCCCACCACCATCTTTATTCAATGTTTAGTGCCGATTGTGGAGCCCATGATTGACTGAATGCCCCCCCCCCAGCTCCCAAATGCTCCCCAACCTGGCTCCGCCACTGAGTTCACTGTAATGGTCTTACGGTACCTCGACACTGCTTCTCCCTGTGTTGTGCCCCCTTCCCAAAACAACTCAGACTTGGAGTTGATTATATTAAAATCTGGAAGGTACAGCAGGCAGAGCCCCCTGCAAAAAACATTGTTTTTCTGGTGGCACAATGCCGATTGTTGACATTGTGCCATTGCTGTAATGCCGTTCGACATATTTACTATCGAACTGGCATGGTGGAACCATTTTTAAGGGACGCTTCTGGTGTGTGGCAGTTTAAGCAGATTAAACAGAATCCATTTCAACTATGTATGGCCACATGTGGATTATTGTTACTTTGTGCAGGATTGAATAAGGGAGAACAAAACAAACTAGAAAAAATACTGAGACGTGTAATGAATAAAGTGACTGGAAGGCAAAACTTGTGAAGAATGTTTGGACATTTTAAACTTGCACACCCTGCATAGAAGGAGAATAAGGGGGGGATTTGCTACTGATGTATATAGGGGCCTATTCAAAAAGGCTATGCACCCTGCATACGCCCCATGCACAAGCGGAGACACGTGGAATGCACGGAAGCCATGACCGCGCGGTTTACACCAACAGCGTGGAGAGTGAACATGCGCGGCAAGGTGAATATGCAGCAATGGAGGGGTGAACCCGTGGAAGCAGGATGTGCGGGACAGTGGACGTGCATGCTCAAAGCATGATACACCAGAAATGAGCATCACCACCCCGCAAACACACTACGCATCCTGAAACCAGCCGTAAGCAGCCTACGTGGTGCACACACAGCCAAGAGTGCACAGCAGGGTGGCCCACAGGGTGCCAGGCCCAGGGAGCCACACAAATCTGCCACACACGTACCATCGCAATGCACGGTGACTGCGCCATCCAATGTAATGGGTACAGTCCATGTGCTGGTGGTGCACAAGCGACAACCAGGTCAAAATGGCCACCAATAGCATAGCGCACCAGCCCACATGCATGCAGCACAGAAACGGGCACGGCCGAAGGAGGTGACATGCAGAAGCAGTGCACAAAGCAACACACATGCACACACACACACACACACACACACACACACACACAGATACACCACCGCCTGCACACACCAAGCCAGGACGAGGAACCAGACACTGAGACAGGGTAGGAAGCACAATCCTTTACTGAGACACACAGCACACTACAAACGGGATCAACAACTGCCCAAGGGCAACAATCCTGGGGGGGGATGGACAGGGCACCCCTGTCAATCACAGTCCTCTTCCAGGGGCAAGTCCAGGCTGGTGGATGTTGTCAGCTCTGGGGAGGGGAGGTTGTGTCCATGAAGGCCCTCTCCTCCAGTACAAGAAGCCTGATAGGACCATGATAATGCTGAAATGAGAAGAGCAGACAGAGGGAACCGACATCAGTGCCACAGCAGCATGCAATATCCCCGCCAAGGCTGAGCCAGCAAACCACTGGCCCCCCCCACACACACAGCCACAGGCCACCTACTTTAGAGGGGGGCACAGATGGCCCACAGGTCCCTCTCATCATCCCAATACATGAAGCCCTCCATGCTACGCCACAGGTCCAGGCGCCATGGCAGGTCCTGCGCCATCCACCACCACGGGGTCACCACATGGGCTGGACCCGGCCTGCCAACTTCCCGGTGCTCCAAGACCAGCACCGCCTTCCAATGCTGGGTCCTCTGCACAACAGAGACAGTGATTACCAAAGGAGCCCATGGCATGGTGCCCACCTCCCCCCACCGGCCACACAGCCAGTGCTGGAGGTACCCACCTGACATCGCTCCACGACCTCCCAGATCTCACCAGCCAGGATCCCATCCTGATAGGTGGCCTCTGCCACCCAGTACAGCCATCGTGGCAGGACAAGCCTACCACGGACAACACCCTCCACCATGGGTGGAGCTGCCACCGCCATCACTACCACAGCATAAATGGTGTACCGAGGGGTGCACATACACACCAAGTGAGCATTCAACACCCATAAGAGCAAGTGCAACATGCCACATGCCATGCACAGCACACATGTGTGGGCATGCAATGCCATGGAGTGAAAGCAAGTAGTGGAACATGAGGGTGGTGTGAGATGTGCGATGTGCCCAGGGGCACTAATACATGTTGTCCTCCTCGAGGAGAAAGATACAGAATGGAGTGCCAGAGCACAGCCATGGCCACAAGTGTTCCGGCAACAGCTCACTGCCTGGAAGCTGAACCCCACAGAGGTCCTACAGTGCTACAGGGTCGACCACAGCACCCTACGATACCTCTGTGGGCTGCTGGAGGATGAGATTGGGCTGGTCATATGGTGCTCCAGGGCCATGACCGTGGAGATCAAGGTGCTGTGTGCCCTGCAGTACTATGCCACGGGCTTATTCCAGCGGGTGACGAGGGACGTGAAGGGGTGAGCCAGACATCTGTGTCACGGGCGCTGCACCACGTGACCGATGCCCTGGTGCAGCACCGGGAGAGGCACATCACGTTCCCCACCATTGCCGCTGAAGTCAGGGCAGTCAGAAGAGCATTCCTGGACATGTGTGGCATGCCGAACACAGTTAGCATGATTGACTGCACACATGCGCCCATCCTAGCAGCGCTGGTCAATGAGGATGCCTACAGGAACCATAAGGGATTACACAGCATCAACTGTCAGGTCATCTGTGATGCATCTGGCATCCTGGCCAACGTCCTGGCAAGAGGAAGGAGCTGCTGTTATAACTATACTTCTCTACTGGGACTATATTGCCCTCCTTCCCTCCCCTCTACCCCCACACCCTTAGCTAGTTCTACTTTTATAGGCAAAAGATTTGACTGATAACAGGAACTTCCTGTTTGGGAGCAGGAAGTGAGTGATCATGGAGCCACAAAAGACTCACCATCCTAGAAGGAAAAGAGTAGCTCTCCGCTCCCCCCCCCAGCTGCTGGAGGTCTGACTCTGAGCAAGTAAGGAGACTACTGAGAAATATAGGAACTTCTTGTCTCAGAACTGGAAGATCAGGAGCTTAAAGCGCATAGAGGCAGGAAGTAAGTAGGGAGAAAAAAAATAACAATAAATAAATAAACAGAGAAAAGAGTAAGTATTCAAAACAACAGTTAAGGGGCCAGAAATAAGACATGATGGGAGTGGTACGGTGCAGTGGCTGTGGAGCAGCAGTCTTCTGGGAGACGTTCTGGAGGATGCAGTGTTGTCCCATCTGCAGACAACTCTCTGAGCTGAGGGAGGAGGTTGCTCATCTCCAGGCTGAGTTGGCCAGGATCTGGGGGACCTCCTCTCCCACCCAGGGACCACCAGGGCCACTGCTGTTGCTTCAGAGGTTGCCAAGAAAGAGGAGCGGTTGGACCACAGTGGGCTCAGGGAGGGTAAGGGTGGTGGAACAGAGGCGCATCCCTCCAGTTGTATCTCTCCACAATTTATATGCCGTTCTGGCAAAGTGTGGTTCTTCTATGGAGGCACCCACAGTGGAGACCAAGGAGAATGCTGGGAACTTCCACAAAGGAGACCCACAGGAGGGTGGCATGGGACCCCACAGGGGAAGGAAACAACTCCTGGTGGGGGGACTCCATTGTCAGAGTGGGTATAACTGGGGGAGGAAGGGGAGAGGGAGGTAAGGTGCCTGTCTGGTGCCATGCCTTGGAGGAACAGGGAGCGAATCCTCAGGATCGCGGGAGCAGCTGTACGGGGTAGGGAGCTGGATGTCATTGTCCACCTAGGGACAAATGACCTGGCTGGGAAAGGGATCAGAGCAGTGCAGGAAGAGTTTGTGGAGTTGGGGAGGGGCCTTAGACAAGTAGCACGCACGGTAACCTTCTTGGAGATGCTGCCTGTCTATGGTATGGGTGAGGCTAGGGTGCTCCACACCATGGGATTCAATCAGTGGTTAAAAAACTGGTGCAGAGCTCAGGGGTTTGGCTTCGCTGGGGACTGGGGGTCCATCCAGAGTGTTGCAGGCCTATACTGGCGCGATGGTCTGCATCTGTCAAGGAGGGAACCAGGATCCTGGGTGATAGGTTTAAATGCTTCATTGACAAGCATTTAAACTAGCCAAGGGAGGATGCACTGGAAAGGAGCAGGGAAATCTTAGCCCCCCCCCAAAAAAACATCAGGGTAGTAAGTGAGGTAAACACCAAGACAGAGACAATGATAGGGAGAAGGGCAGGGGTAAATGGAGAGAACGACAAAGGCAATAAGGACAGAGATGGGGCAAAAAGGGGTAAGGCTATCAAGAAATGGAGGGTAATGAGTACCAATGCCTGTAGTCTGGGCAACAAGCTCCCTGAACTGGTGGCCTTGATGGAAGAGGGATGCCTAGATATCATGGCAGTCACAGAAACATGGTACACAGAGAACCATGACTGGGATGTTAACATACCAGGGTACACAACCTACAGGAGAGACAGGGAGGGTAGAAGAGGGGGAGGAATAGCTCTCTATGCAAGGGAAGGGATAAAAGCAATGGAACAAAAGGGTAAACAGGGAGGAGAGAAGACACTGTGGGTCACCTTAGAGACTGGAAATGGCACCACAATCCCGCACCGGGGTTGTATACAGACCCCCATCTAAGGGGGAAGGAATGGACAAGGATATGATAGAAGGCATCCTTAGGATGGCAGAGAAAGGGGAGATACTGTTGATGGGGGACCTGAATATGCCAGATGTTAACTGGAGCACCTTTGCTGCAGCCACATCCAAGAGCAGGGCCATTCTCGATGCCCTACAGGGGGCATGCCTCAGACAGCTAGTGTTGGAACCCACTTGGGAGGGAGCAATCTTAGACCTCGTACTCTCAAATGGGGACAGTGAAAGGATCTCATATCTAGAAGTGGGTAGCCATCTGGGAACAAGCAACCACCAAACAGTGTGGTTCATGATAAACTCAGCTGCAGAGTCAATCCATACAAAAGTGAGGGTACTGGATTTCAGGAGGGCTGACTTTGGCAAGATGGGAGAGTGCCTTAGAAAAGGACTAGCAAACAGGCTAGAAGGAGGGGTGGAGCAACAATGGGGAGACATCAAAACTGCCATCACAGAGGAAACAAGCCTTTGTGTGAAGCAAATAAACAAATCAAAATGAAAGAAAAAGCCACTATGGTTCTCAAAAGAGGTGGCAGGGAAGGTTAGGGAGAAAAAGATAGCATTTAGGAAGTATAAGGAAACACAGAAGGAGCAGGACAGATAACTGTACCAGTTAAGGCAGAAGGAAGCAGGCAAGGCAATCAGAATAGCAAAGGCCCAAACTGAGGAAAATGTAGCCAATTTGGTTAAGAAGGGGGACAAAACCTTTTATAGGTACATTAGGGAGCATAGAAAGACAAAGGGAGGGATGGTGAGGCTGAATAGAATGGACGGTGGGTGGGCAGAGAGGGACAGTGAAAAAGCAGGGATACTGAACGAATACCTCTGTTCAGTATTTACAAAAGAGGAGGAGGGGGAGGTACCTAATCCAATTAACAGAAGCACTCTGGATAGGGGGGTCGATCCCAGTCCTTTCACAGAAGAAAGGATTCTGAAAGAACTCCTAAAACTGAAGGTGGACAAAGCAATGGGGCCTGACGGGATTCACCTCAGAATTCTAAAAGAATTAAGGGGAGAACTAGTGACATCACTGACTACCCTTTTTAACAAATCATGGGAGGATGGTGTGGTACCTAAGGACTGGAGGAGGGTGGATGTGATTCCCCTTCACACAAGTGGGAGCAAGACAGAGGCAGGAAACTACAGACCTGTCAGTTTGACCTCTGTGGTAGGGAAAGTGATGGAATCACTTCTGAAGGAAAGAATTGTTGAGTACCTAGAGGCCAGTGGGGCACAGGACCCAAGGCAGCATGGGTTCACAGCGGGAAGGTCATGTCAGACGAATCTAATTGATTTCTTTGACTGGGTGACCAAAGTAGTAGACCAGGGAGGGGCTGTGGACATGGCCTACCTAGGCTTTAGCAAGGCATCTGACACAGTCCCACACAAAAGATTAATAAACAAATTAGCCAGCCTGGGAGTGGGTCCCAGGGTAGTAGCCTGGGTAAAACGCTGGCTAGACAACAGGACACAGAAGGTAATAGTAAATGGAGTCCACGCTGAAGAAAGGGGGATTACTAGTGGGGTCTGCAGGGCTCAGTACTGGGTTCAGTCTTTTTTAATGTCTTTATAAGTGACATTGCAGAGGGACCGGAAGGAAAAATATGCCTCTTTGCAGATGACACAAAGATCTGCAACAGGGTTGATACACAAGGAGGCATGGAAACGATGAGAAGGGACTTAGCAAGGTTGGAGGAATGGTCAGAAGTATGGCAGCTTGGATTCAATGCAAAGAAGTGCAAAATAATGCACCTGGGAAACAAAAACCCAGGGGAAGAGTACACAATGGGGGGGAGGTAGTAACAACAGCAAAAATGGAAAGGGACCTGGTGATAATCATATCAGATGACCTTAAGATTGGCAAGCAAATGTGAGAAGGCAGTAGGGAGGGCTGGGGGGATACTGGGATGTATAGGCAGAGGCCTCACCAGCAGAAAACAGGAAGTTGTTATCCCTTTGTACAGACAGTTAGTGAGACCCCATCTGGAGTACTACATGCAGTTCTGGAGACCCCATCTCCACAAAGACATAGACAGGGTGGAGGCTGTCCAGAGCAGGGCAACTAAAATGGTGCAGGGTCTGCAAGAGAAGCCATACGAGGAGAGACTAAAGGAGCTTAATATGTATACCCTTGAGGAAAGGAGGGAGAGTGGGGACATGACAGAAACGTTTAAGTACTTCAGTGGAATCAATAAAGTCCAAGAGGATAGCATCTTTTAGAAAAAGAGATGTGCAAGAACATGGGGACACAACTGGAAGATAGAGGGGGGCAGTTCAGGGGTAATGTGAGGAAGTATTGTTTCACACAGAGGGTGGTGGACGCATGGAACAGCCTTCCTGAGGAGGTTGTAGGGTCTAAAACTGTGGGAGAATTCAAGAATGCATGGGACGGATATAAGGCAATTCTTGTGGGGGGTAGGAAGAAATAGGCTGTTGGTTAACTAGGATCTGTAGCTGCCCTTGCCAGAGGGGTCCTCCTCCCTACTCTCTGCTAGGGGCTGGTTACCTTTGCCCTTGTACCCATATCCAGCCTCCTGAAATGGGACTCAGCCTACAATAACATCTGCCACTTCGCCCTCTCCACCCCTCCCCTCACACACCGCTATGATCTCTACACCCGTCTGGAGTGGCTCCCTCCAGAAAAGCACCGCACCTTCGTGCTTGGAAATTTCATTGACAACATCATCAGATCGGCCACCCCCTCTGCTCTCGCCCCTCCCCTCAACCCTGGCTCCCCATCCTATCATCTCAGGTCAAGGGTGGCTCTAGATCGTCTGGTTCCTAGAACTCGCTCCCTCTCGGGTGATCGGGCCTTCACCACCTATGCCCCAAAAATCTGGAACTCACTTCCAGTCCTTACCCAGTCCTCCTCCTCCCATCACTGCTTCAAAACCTCTCTCTGGAACTTCCTGAAATCTTCCTCGATATGTCCCTGTACCTCGTAGTCCACCTAATCAACCTGTATACTCAGGGCTCTCAGCTCCCACTGCACTTACCCTGCAGAATTGGTAGTGGACATCCGCTCATTATTCTCCCTCTCTACCCCTCCCTCCCAAATGGTTTCACCCATTTCCATCTAGCCCCCACACCTCACTGTCCCCCTGTTTCCTGTCTCAGCTCCCCACCCCCCCGCCTCCCCGCACTTACTTCTGTTAGCACTAATTTGTTCCTGTTATGTATCCTGCTGCCCACTCCCAAGTCCACCAAATATGTTCCACAATCGTCTTGTATGTCCCACAATCGTATGTATCATGTCCTAATGAACTCTAACAATGTCTTGCTTCCTTATTCCTCCCAGGTTATGTCTGTTATTTTCTTGTTTGCTAAATTTGACTTATACTGTCAGCTGCCTATCCAACTCCTGTTAAGCTGTTTTTGCACCATCTGTATGTAACTGACTCCTTCACTGTTATTGTATGCTTCTACCTTTGTAACCCTCCCGGGTCGCACCTGAAAATAGGCACTTGGCTGTCTAGTGTGCCTTACCCAGTTAACAAAAACAAATAAATAAATATCCAGTATGTAGGGAAATGGGCAGACTAGGTGAGCCAAGCGGTCCTTATCTGCCGTCAAAGTCTATGTTTCTGTGGTACCCGGGGTCATGCCATGTCTCCTAAGTGTATGACAACAGTGCCCTGAAGCGCCATATATAACATTAGCCAGAGGGCTATGCCTGGCTGTTGGGTGAGGCCCCGATCACACGGGCGTGAATGGCGGCACATGTGTCACCCCACACCGCTAACCATGTCTGTTTGCTCTACTCCCACAGGTGACAGCGGATACTCCCTGATGACCGCACTGCTGACACCATACCTGGCACCACAGCACCTGACGGAGATCGCATACAATGCAGTGCACACGCAGGTGTGTGGCATCATGGAGCACATGATAGGGATGCTGAAGATGCACTTCCGATGCCTGGACCACATGGGTGGCACGATGATGCTTGCGCCGGACGTGGCATGCAGAGTGTTCACCACGTGTGCCATGCTGCACAACATATGCATGCGCCGTATGGTGCCCATGCCACAGGATGGAGACCCGGAGGAGTGCAGAAAGCACCCACCGTAACCATCCCATGGATTGGCACCACCCAGGGAGGGAGCCAGGGCACCGCCAATGGACAACTACGCAGCAGGATGCATTGCGGCGAGGGCCGTGCGCCATCGCGTAGCCCATGACACATTTGGACGGTAGGTATGTACACACGCCGGTGATGATGCCAGCACCAGACTGAGCCAGCATGTGTGTGGGGGCGTGCCATGGTGCAGCTGCTGCCACTGCATTCTACAGGTGTGACTGCCACAGCAGTATACTGCTATGTGCAGCACATCGCATATCCAGTGCCCGGGTCATACCGTGACACCACGGCCACTGGCGTTGTGGACTGCAGGCTGCATGCCACATGGTGGTGCTGTGTGGGGGTGCAGTCTAGTGTGCTGTGCACCTGCGGCAGGTTACGGGGCACCCGGCGCCCTCCTGAGATGGTGCCGGTCCATGGGGGTGTGTCTACGGGTCATGGTGTGTGGTGATGAGGAGTGTGCGTGCCATGGTGCCCGTGAAGATCCATCCAACAGTGCAGCCCGTGCATGCCATCTAGGCCGGCGTTTCACTGGGTAGCAGGCCTTTGCTGTAGTGCTCCATGACTACGCCCCTGTCCGCCTGCAGCCATGCAGCCTACAGGGTCGTCAGGGCTTGCGCCACCCTGTGCCTCCTGTACGTAGCATGATCACTGGGTCGTGGTGCTCACGCCTGCCCCCATGGTGGTCTCAGCCGCTTGTGCGGCCCCTTCGCGAGACCCCCATGGCCTCACGGGTGCAGGGCCCATCGCAGTGTCCGGTGTCATAGGTGCTGCCCCAGTGGCCATGGAGGTCCGCACCTCTTGGGTGGACAGGTGGTCAGCAATGACCAGGAGGGCATCAGCTGTCTGCTCCTGGGCACTGGCATCTGCGGCCAACCCATTGGCCAGGTGTCCCTATGCACGCATGCCTAAGGCCATCACCTTGGCCATGCGCTCCTGTACTCTCACACCCGCAGTGATGCCCTCGGCAATCCGCTCCTGCTCCCACATGGATGCCGCCATGGCCTCCGTGGGCAGGCCACTGCTGCCATACACTCCTGTGTCACCTGGAGGTGGTCATGCTCCAGCCCATGGAGGTCGGGGTAGTAGCTGGCGACGAGTGACCTGCTGGCACCCAGTCTGCAGCACCTTGGCGTTGGGCCTTCGGCACCCCTGTTGTCCCAGTCCTGTGTCTTGGGCAGTGTGGTCAGTGCTTTGAGTACATCAGCTGCCTTGTGTCCATCTTCTGGGGGACCTGTGTTGCCCGAACCACAGGCCACACTACCTGGTGCCGTCTGTCCGGCGGTTGTGCTGCTCCCCCACCTGGTGCTGGTTGTTCAGCTGGTATTCCACTCCCCTGCCCTGGTGCCATCCTTCTGGCGGGTGCGCTGCTCCCCTGCCCTGGTGCTGGCTGTCCCACTGGAGTTCCGCTTCCCTGTCCTGGTGCTGTCTGTCCAGTGGGTGTGCTGCACCCCTGCCCCTCCACACCGCCAGCGTCCTCCATGCCTCCATCTGTCCCAGGTTCGCTGTCCTCCTTGCCTTGCTGCCACTCCTGGATCCATTCCCTGTTAGCACCGTGGCTTTCCTGTGGCAGTGAGGGCTGCTGGCTGTCCTCCTCATGTGGGGCCGGTGTTTCATGCTGCTGCGTACCTGTGTGCAGGAAGGGTGACACTAGTTACTGCACCTGTGTGTGTACAGCGTCTGTGCCTGTGCACTCCATGGTCCGGTCTGTACCCACCTTCCTTGTCTGCCCTCTGCAGTCTGACACCTCGGTCAACTACCATTCTGGGCGGGCCCTCACTGGCACCATTTGCGTCGGGCACTGTGAGGATGGAAAGGACAGGTTGTTGCTGACTGTTCTTGGTGCATGGTTCACTGGCTGTGCCCCCATGCGTTGCACATACCTGGCATGCTGTCCAGCCCATCGGGCTCCTCATCTGTCAGGATGTCGCTAATGGTGTCTGTGACCTGCTGCTCAATGGACATCGGGAGGGTTCTGTGGGTGGTGGTCTGCCACCTGTGGCAACCTGTGACTGGCGTGCCTGGCTCAGCCGCCACTTCACCTGGGACTGGAGGTCACACCACTTGTGCTTGATTGCCACGAGTGTGCATGCACTCCGGTCCTGCAGCATTGATGACTGCCTGCAGGTCCAGCCATATTCTGGCCTTGGTCTCTGGTGGGGTGCTCCATGCCCACTGCCCGAAGAGCTCCTCGTAGTGCTGCCTGACCTCAGTAATGAGGATAGCCACCTGTGGTCCCGTGAAGTTCAGGGACCGCTGGCACCTCCCACCGCCTCCTCCGCCCATGCTGCATCCACCGTCATTGCCGGTTGGGCGCATTGCGACTGGTCCTGCACATTTCTCTGTCCCACGTGTGCTTCTTGTGCCATCTGCGGACATGCCTCTTCTGCACTGTACATTTCTCTGGTGCGCTGCACGTCCGCAGCACCTTATATGGTGGGGTCAAGGGGCATTTCCATCATTCAGCGCTGGCTCAGAACTGCCTCTGTGCATAGCTGTGCACCTCCTCAGTCTCTGCCCGGGCCTTCTGGGGGGTGTTGGACTGTGTTGTGCATGCCACATTGTTCTGCACCTCTACATGGTGCGTAGCTGCGTGCCCGCATTTATATTCGTTCTGCATGTAGCACTTCCCCTTTTTGAATAGACCCAATAGTGAGTAGTGATACAATATTACTAGATAGCATGAATATGCAACTTAGACATAATAGTATCACAAGAGGGTACAATAAAGAAAATAAAACCACATACATTTAAAACTAATAAAAGGAAACTATACTTCACCCAGAGGATAGCTGGAATTTAGAATAACTTGCCAGCTGGCATAGCACAGAGCAACACTTCTGATACTTTTAGAACATGATTAGATGAATATCTACATAGAAACATAGAAACATAGAAACATAGACTTTGACTGCAGATAAGGACCGCTAGGCCCATCTAGTCTGCCCATTTCCCTACCTACAGGATAGGCCGCAGATCCTAGTTAACCAACAGCCTATTTCTTCCTACCCCCACAAGAATTGCCTTATGTCTGTCCCATGCATTCTTGAATTCTCCCACAGTTTTAGACCCCACAACCTCCTCAGGAAGGCTGTTCCATGCATCCACTACCCTCTCTGTGAAATAATACTTCCTCACATTGCCCCTGAACCGTCCTCCTTCTATCTTTAAATTGTGTCCCCTTGTTCTTGCAAGTCTCTTTTTCTGAAAGATGCTACCCTCTTGGACTTTGTTGATTCCACTGAGGTACTTAAAAGTTTCTATCATGTCCCCCCTCTCCCTTCTTTCCTCAAGGGTATACATATTAAGCTCCTTTAGTCTCTCCTCATCGGCTTCTCTTGCAGATCCTGCACCATTTTAGTTGCCCTCCTCTGGACTGCCTCTATCCTGTCTATGTCCTTGCAGAGATGGGGTCTCCAGAACTGGACACAGCACTCAGATGGGGTCTCACCAACTGTCTGTACAGAGGGATAACAACTTCCTGTTTTCTGCTGATGATGCTTCTCCTATACATCCCAGTATACCCCAGCCCTCCCTACTGCCTTCTCACATTGCTTGCTAACCTTAAGGTCATCTGATATGATTACCCCAGGTCCCTTTCCTTTTTGTTGTTGTTACTACCTCCCACCCATTGTGTATTCTTCCCTGGGTTCTTGTTTCCCAGGTGCATTATTTTGCACTTCTTTGCATTGAATCCTAGCTGCCATACTTCTGACCATTCCTCCAACCTTGCCAAGTCCCTTTCATCCTTTCCACGCCTCCTTGTGTATCAACCCTGTTGCAGATCTTTGTGTCATCTGCAAAAGGCATACTTTTCCTTCCAGTCCTCTGCAATGTCACTGATGAAGACGTTAAAAAGGACTGGACCCAATACTGAACCCTGCGGTACCCCACTAGTAACCCCCTTTCTTCAGAGTGGACTCCATTTACAATTACCTTCTGTGTCCTGTTGTCCAGCCAATGTTTTACCCAGGCTACCACCCTGGGTCCCACTCCCAGGATGGTTAATTTGACTATTAATCTTTTGTGTGGGACTGTGTCAAATGCCTTGCTAAAGTCTAGGTAGGCCATGTCCACAGCCCCTCCCTGGTCTACTACTTTGGTCACCCAGTCAAAGAAATCTATTAGATTTGTCTGACATGACCTTCCTGCAGTGAACCCATGCTGCCTTGGGTCCTGTGCTCCACTGGCCTCTAGGTACTCAACTATTCTTTCCTTCAGAAGTGACTCCATCACTTTCCTACCACAGAGGTCAGACTGACAGGTCTGTAGTTTCCTGCCTCTGTCTTGGTCCCACTTTGTGAAGGGGAATCACATCCGCCTTCCTCCAGTCCTCGGTACCACACCATCCTCCCATGATTTATTAAAAGAGTAGCCAGTGGTTTCACTAGTTCCTCCTTAATTCCTTTAGAATTCTGGGGTGAATTCCATCAGGACCCATTGCTTTGTCCACCTTCAGTTTTAGGAGTTCTTGCAGAACCCTTTCTTCTGTGAAAGGACTGGGATCGACCCACAATCAAGAGTGCTTCTGTTAATTGGATTAGGCACTTCCCCTCTTTTTGTGAATACTGAGCAGAAATATTCGTTCAGTATTCTGCTTTTTCACTGTCCCCTCTGCCCACCCACCTATTCATTCTATTCAGCCTCACTATCCCTCCTTTGTCTTTTCTACGCTGCTGATGTACCTATAAAAGGTTTTATCCCTTCTTAACTGGCTGGCATCTTTTCCTCAGTTTGGGCCTTTGCTATTCTGACTTTCCTCCCTGCTTCCTTCTGCCTTAACTGGTACAGCTCTCTGTCCTGCTCCTTCTGTGTTTCCTTATACTTCCGAATGCTATCTTTTCTTCCTGACTTTCACAGCCACCTCTTTTGAGAACCATAGTGGCTTTTCTTTCATTTTGATTTGTTTATTTGCTTCACACAAAGGCTTGTTGCCTCTGTGATGGCAGTTTTGATAATTCCCATTGTTGCTCCACACCTCCTTCTAGCCTGTTTGCTAGTGCTTTTCGAGGCACTCTCCCATCTTGCCAAAGTCAGCCCTCCTAAAGTCCAGTACCCTCACTTTTGTTGGCTTGACTCTGTGGCTGGAGTTTAATGTGAACCACACTGTTTGATGGTCACTTGTCCCCAGATGGCACACCCACTTCTAGATCTGAGATCCTCTCACTGCCCTCGTTTGAGAGTACGAGGTCTAAGATTGCTCCCTCATGAGTGGGTTCCGAAACTAGCTGTCTAACGCCTGCCACCTGTAGGGCATCAAGAATGGCCCTGTTCTTGGATGTGGCTGCAGCAAATGTGCTCCAGTTAACATCTAGCGATTCATGGAATACAGGATGATTACCACTAATGTGGAAAGGCAGCTGTCATGGACCTTTGTGTATACTGCTGCTCCTAAACACCATGTGAAATCCAGTGCCCCCCCCCTTGCTGTTCATGCATGGATTACCATGAACCAAAACCTTATTTCAATACATTTGCAATTATTGACTTGAGCTAATAATATGCTCACTAATAATATGCTCATGAGACATCCTGTAAAAAGGTTAACCAACAATTTATTTACAAGCATTTGTCAGTGCCAAATGTTGGCTTGCTGACATTGGCATTGGTAGTGAAGGAGTTAGAGAGATGCATAATAGAAATGGCAGTGAAGTACTGAACTGTCACCAACCAGACACCGACAGGTGTCGCGGTGTGCCTTGGGGTCTTCGAGCCTTATGCTCACTCCATTCCATAAGAAAATACACTGAGATGGGTGCAGTATAGAAGAATGGGGTGAATTTTGGGGCTGAAGACTCCAAGGCACACCTCGATGCCTGTCACTGGCTGCAGGGTGGGGGTGGGGTGGAATCACGTGAGCATTATAGCTGACGATCCCAAGTCACACCCCCGATGCCTGTCAGTCTCTACAGGGTGGGGTGTTATGGTTGAAAACCCTAACACCTTGGGCGTTTGTTGGTATTTTCACTCCAGATTTTCAACATGAACTTTTTGTGACCCCACCTCATGAACAGTGGCACTATCAGTTCATTATCCAAAAGGTGACTTTGCACAGCGACTGCACCATTTGGTGCCACAGGTGCAAAAACACATTTCAGACAGGATGTGAAAAATGGCAGCTGTACTGTTCATGAGGTGGTGTGAAAATATGGCAATGTTGAAAATCTGGAGTGAAAATATGAACAATTGGCAACATTACAACCGTGCATAGAAACTGCTCAACGCACACCTGTAACGTAATAATTTTTTGGAATTTTTTTCACCAAATTTTCAACATGGGCATTTTTGGACCTCTCCTCATGAACAGTGGCACTGTGATTTTTTTAATATGTTGCAAAAGTTGATTTCCCACAACGACCACGCCATTCTGCGCCACAGGTGTAAAAACATGCTTTGGTCATGATATGAAAAATGGCAGCTGCACTGTTCATAAGGAGCTGTGACAAAATGGCAATGTTGAAAATCTGGAGTGAAAATATAAAAAATTGTCAAAGTTATGAGCGTGCGTAGAAACTGCACAATGCACACTCGTAACACAGTTATCGTTTGGAATTATTTCACCAAATTTGCAACATCAGCTTTTTGGTACCTCCCCTCATGAACAGTGACACTGTGGTTTTGGTAATCATCCCAAAAGGTGATTCCATGCAGCGACAGCGAAATCACCTTCCGGGACCGAGTAATGAAATGACAGTGACATGTTCATGAGGTAGGGTACCAAGAATCCCATGTTGAAAATTTAGAGCCAAAATCCAAAAAGATGGTCTTTGAAGAGTGCACATGTGTCATGTGCAGCAGAAGATCACTGCTTCCGACCTCCGGAGGTAAGTATGGGGTGGGGGGGTGCAGGGAGGTGGGTGAGCAGAGAGAGGATGCAGGTTGGGGGAGGGGATGGGGGACACCACGAGGGACCATTTTCTGTTTTACAGGTTAAATAAAATAAAAAGACTATAGGGACAGTTTTTCTATTTTACAGGGGAGAAACAATAAAAAAACAACATTTAGGCACACTGGGGTGGGCTCCCAGTGTGCCACAATAGTGGGGAGGGGGGGTGCATGCCATTCCGACACAGACATTGGGCACCCCATTGTTGGCAAAGAACATAGATGAGTTGGTGGGGGCAGTGCATCCGACGCTGGGAGTGGGCATCCCAGTGTTGGAAACAGTTATTTCTGCACACTGGGATGGGCTCCCAGTGTGCCACATTAATTGAGGGGGGGGATACATGCTGACATGGGGATTGGGCACCCCTGATGTCAGCTTTGCAGGATCTGGTGGTGGGCGTGAGCCGCGATGTTTCAGCACACTGGGGTGTATGCCTGTGTGCCATATCGGGGTAATGCTGACACGGTGATAGGGCACCAACGTCAGCTTCCGGGAGTGTGTGTCGGGTGGTAGGAGTTGTCATTGTGGAACCGCATCACTGCTATTTTACTTATTGGAATGTTTCATTAGGAAGGTACACTGAAACTCTGCTGGTAACTCCGGCCTTGCGCATTACTGTGCACTGTAATGCGCATGGCAGGAGTCTTGTCATCTGCCGCTGCAATGAGGAAACTACACCTCATTGGAGTGGCAGATTTCTTTCAAGGTTTTGGCTCTCTTTGAAACTGCAGTCATCGCCAGCATGCTCACTGATTGGCGGCTGATGCACTCACTAAAGCATCCCCTGCACTGGCCACAAAACTGACACACCTTTGAAATGTGCTACTACCTCAAGATATTGCTTGCATACGCACAAGCCAACATAACAAGGGGGTAGGGCTAGTAAAGGGAAAAATGGATGTGGAGGTTAAACAGCATTTTGAACTTTCACATTTGGTAAACATCAATATTCACTCTGCTGGTAAACCTATTTTTCCTTGGTACCAGGTACCAGGTCTAGTACCCACGCACAAAACTCCTGGCTTAGAGTATACATGGCATAAATCCCACGTAGGCTGACACCATCTGTCATCAAGGCACAGGTCAAGAAGCACAGGAAAACCAGGAGCGGTTGTAAAATTCACAACATGTTTTATTATTAGTAACAGTAAAATAAAAAAAAATAAAATTGTTCAGAATAACTATTTACAATGGCAGTAGAAACATACAGAACCCCTCTGAATTTTTCTTCTCAATTTCCAATCTCAGTCTCTCAGTCTGTGTTCCTGTCTTTTGCAGAACATTGCAGCTCCTTTTTATAAATCTGTGCAAGAGCTCATTAAGAAAATAGCATGCTTCTCACACAGTGTTCTTGTAAGTTTTCAGTGTTCTTGTCAGTTTCAGCAGGTGCAGCAAAAAGAACATTGTGACCCAGAACGGACCTCTTGTTTACATCTTCTGCAAATCACTTAAAATTGCATCTCAGGTTAACCCCTTGAGTTCCAAATAGCTTTGCAATCATTTCAACAGTATTACTATATACAGTTTTAGCTTTGCAGTGATTTCAACAGCATAACTATATACAGTTTTAAACAAAGGAACCCCAGTATCAATTACATTTCTACATACATATTCACATATGTTTTATACCTGCAAATATGCAAGGGGGAAGAAAAGACAGAACAGCAAGTGAGGGTAGAGAGATAGATAGAGGCAGAGAACTGCAAGACCGTCGGGGTGATCAGTTCCTAGGTCTTGTGAGAAAATTTGGTTGTGCAACCAGACAGAGAAGAGACAGAAAAGGAGGGAATAGAACAGATCCTTGCATTTAAACTCTTTCTCCATAACCACTGGGGCATGACCATATTCAACCATGTCACAGTTCTAAACTAGCATTTCTAAATATAAAAATATTGGAACTATAAGTGAAATGTGTCTAAAAGTCATGTCCCCCCCAAAGTTTCTCTTTCGATATGAAGGACTTTTCAAGGGATGCTAACTTTCAATAATCCAGTATGTAGCTGGCCTGTTGGTGCAGCAATAGAGTCATAAAAATCTGATGGCAGAAAAGGACCCTCTAGCCCAGCAAGTCTGCCCCTTTCATAGAGCTGACACCAGTGACACCAGCAATTCGAGTTTGGGAACAAGTTCAGCCCATTGATGGATGGCCAGACAAAGAAAGACTGCATATTCTATAGGACAGTGTGTTTCTATGGGGGCAGAGGACAGATGTCTCCACTACAACACTGCCACCTGGGGGACCAGAGGAGGTAGTGCAGTGGGATGGGGGATGTTGGCCACACTCTGCATGCATAAGCTTTGAGCCCCTTGCATGCTGATGTTCCAGGGGCTATGAACCAGAACACAGGAAATCCTCTTGGCTTGCACAGGATGATCTTGTATGTGCTCGGGCCCTGACCCCTGCCATTTGTCTTCTCCATGCCTTGGGAACTCCTGCCTCTGCACTCAGGAGAAGATGGGAGGTTGAGTCTGGAATTGTCAGACTTCACTGCACCATGGGGCGGGACAAACCCTAGAGGTTGAAAGTGTTGCATGTTGTAAATGACCAAGATGGGGGGGTAATGGTCGGGCTGACCCAAGGGAAGGGGGGGGGCCAAAGTCAGCGCAGGAGCACACACAAGAAATTTGTACAGAGAGGCAAAAGTGAGCTCCTCTGCAAACTCGTCCAGCTGTTTCACCACAGCGGTAGCCATGCCTGATCCATGTAACTGCACTATGTAAAAAGGTAAAAAATATAAAAGAATGAACTATTGCAAAACCCTCCCACTCCCTCCCTCTGTGTACTGTCCCACCCCAATCCTCCCTTCTCTGTCCCATTTGTTTTTTTTGTTTTCTTTATTACTACCCCCCACCTGACCTTCCCTCTCAGCATCCACCCCCCCCATAAATGTAAGAGTGACACTGGGGGTGCCTAATCCCCAGTGTTATCACCTGCAATATAGAAAACCATCTCTCATTTTGTTGATTTTTTTTGGGAGGGATCCTATAAAACAGAAAACCGTCCATTGTTGCTGTTGTGCCGTTAGTCCCCCTACCTGACCCTCTCACTCAGCACCCACCACCCCACATACCCCTAAGCTCTTACTTATCCAGTGGGGGTCCGACACCGTGATCTTCTCCACACCGCAGAGACATTGTCATTCTTCAATGCTGGACCACGAACCGAGGAAATCAGGTATGTGGCTCAATGTATTTCAGTGAGGGTTTGAACTTCAATCAGTCAATCATACTTTATTTAATACAGCGCACATAGTCAATTGTGAATCAAGGCACTTTACGTAAAAATCCATAAAACAATAAAAACTTATAATAAACATCATTAAAATAATAACAGGTCAGCTGATTAATTAGATAGAAAGGACTGACTAAGCAGGAACATTTTTAGCTTTCTTTTAAAAACTTCTGCCGATCGACTTTCTCTTACCTGAGGAGGAAGGGAGTTCCATAGGGTAGGTACACTAAAGGAAAAGGCACGAGTGCCAGATGTCTTTAGGCGGACCCTAGGAATCTCCAAAACACCCTCATCACTGGAGCAAAGGGGATGGACCAGGCGGCAGGGACACATGAGGTCTTTCAGGTAACCAGGCCCCTGACCATGCAGGACCATATAGGTCAGCAACCAACCTTGAAGGTGATTCGCCACCTAATTGGTAGCCAGTGCAGAGAGCAGAGCACAGGTGTAATATGACAAAATCTCAGAAGACTGGTCAACAATCTGGCTGCCACATTCTGCACTAGCTGCAGGTGGTGAAGATCAGCCCCCCGGTAGCCCTAGGTAAAGGGCATTGCAGTAATCCAGCCATGAAGTCACAAAAGTATAAACCAGGGCTGGAAGGTCACTCAGGGGAACCAGATGCTTGACCTTGGTGAATGTTTCTCAGATGGTAACACGCACACTGAACTGCAGCCAACACCTGTAATTTAAGTGTCAGGCTACAATCCAGAAAAACGACAAGGTTCCTCACACTGGCCATGGTAAGCAACTGCTTTGCATTGTGGGGGCATGTGTGATTTTGTATTTTCTTGAAACTTGGCTTCCCAGCCAAATGCCCTTTGGGGTAACCCTTGCCTCAGTGTTTGCACACAGAGTTTCTTTGTCTTTTAAATAGTTTTTTATTTTAATGGGTTCACCACAATATATCCAAGGCACACTGCCTTAAGGGTAGCTGGTCCATTCCACTGGGGTGTCAAACAGAAGAGGCATACTTATGAGTGCTGGTAGGACGAAACACGTGTCTATGTCTTCTGTTAGCACCCTTTGCAAACTGTGTGAGAGGCCTTTCGGCACCATGCAATTCTGCTTAAAGTTGGACCAGCATAACATTCTGTGGTGATTTGCATATGTAGCCCATGATGCTTTGCATAGTGGGGGCATGTGTGATTTAGTATTTTCTTGAAACTTGGCTTCCCAGCCAAATGCCCTTTGGCATAACCCTTGCCTCAGTGTTTGCGCACAGAGGTTCTTTGTCAGTTTATTTTTGACTATAATCCTGAGGTCCTTTTCACTACTAGTTGCCTTTAGTGTGATATTGTTTAGTTTGTAAGATTGAAGTGGGTTATTTTTGTCCAGATGAAGTACGGTGCATTTGTCGATATTAAACTCCATACCATTTATATTTGCCCATTTCTCAATTTTAGATTAGTCTGCAAGCAGTTGATTTCTGTTGTCCAGTGAATCCACCTTCCCTCCCAATTTGGTGTCATCAGCAAATTTTGATAAAAGAGTATTTGAATTAGTCTGCATATCAGAAATGAATATGTTAAACAGAATAGGTCCAAGAACGGAGTCCAGCGGGACTCCACTTGACACTTCACCGAGGTCAGACAGAAATCCATTAATTTTTACCTGTTGTGTTCTATTTGCCAACCAATGGTCCACCCATTTTATTAAATTAGTGGAAATCCCAAAGTGTGTAAGTTTATTAATTAACTTTATGTGTGATACATGGTCAAAGGCTTTGCTATAGTCTAAAAGAATAACATCCATGGGAATCCTAGCATCCATCTCATGATGAATATGATTACAAAAGGCTATTAGGTTAGCTGTTGTTGAGTAACCCTGTTTGAAACCATATTGAGTGATATCACTAAGGTTTTGATTTAGAAGTTTTGTTTCCATTAAGGTTTTAATAATTTTTTTCTAATAATTTGCAGGATACTAAGGTCAAACTTATGGGTCAATAGTTATCTGGTTTGTATCTACTCCCTTTTTATGTTGATTGCGCAGAGCGCAAACAACATATTGCAGCAGCTTTCTCAGTAGCAGGCTGTGAAGGCATGACACTGCTGTGGCCAATGCCCTCACAGCCTGCAAAGGCTTGTCCCGCTTCCCCCAATGCCGTTGCAGGCTGCTGGTGACAGTAGTTTGGAACGTTCACACCAACTACTGACAATTTTGGCATTGCAATCAGGGGCTGCCTCGTCATTGCAGCGTCAGCCACCCACTGCAATGAGGGAGCGACCTGTCATTGCAGGGCAGGATGTAAAAACCCTGATATTGTTTGTGAACATGGCGGTGAGTTGCCATCGTGTTCACATACACTATAACCCCTTCATCGTGTTTATCTGCCGACGGGGGCCCCAAACCCCATCGGCCTCAGTGCCCCATTGTTTCTGGTGCCAACAGGGGAGCCCACTCCCCATCGGCATTCTGCAACCCCCCCCGCTTTTATTACTGCCGACGGGGTGCCCAGTCCCCATCGGCATAATGAATTCCCCTTGTTTGCCGATGGGGTGCCCAATCCCAGTCATCGACTGCTTCCCCAAAGAAGGCCATTGATGGCATGCTGGGTGCCACTCCAGCGTGCCACATGCCCTGTAAAGGGAAAAACGGTCCCGCAAAGTGTTTTTTTTTTACCTGCAAAAAAGGAAACGGTCCCTCGTAGTGTCTCTGGCCCCCACCCGCAACTTGCACCCACCCACTGTGCACCCTGCATCCCCACACCCCCTCTCACCCCATACTTACCTCCGGAGCTCAGCGTGACAATCTTCGGTGGACTGAACTGTCATGGCGTTGATTGGCCCTGAAAGGTGATTTCACGGTCACTGCACGGAATCACCTTTCAGGGCCGATTAACAAAATGACAGTGCCAGTGTTCATGAGGTGGGCTCTCAAAAAGCCTATGTTTCATATTTGGTGGATAAAATCCAAGAAATGACTGTTTTATGAGCGTGCACTGCGCAGTTGCTATGCACGCTCATAACTTCGTGAATTTGCAATATTTTCATGTCAGAGTTTCAACATTGTTTTTTTTTTTCACACCTCCTTGTGAACAGTACAGCTGTTTATATTCACATCCTGGCAGAAATGTGTTTTCGCACTTCTGGCGCAGAATAGCGCGGTCGCTGGGGGAAATCAATGTTCGGGACAGATCAAGAAAATGACAGTGACACTGTTCATGAGTAGAGGTCCTGAAATGGCTGTGTCAAAAATTTGGTAACGATACTCCATAAAATGACTGTGTTACGAGTATGCGTTGCGCAGTTTGCATGCACGCTCGTAACTCGTAATATTTTCACTCCAGATTTTCAACAATGCCATTTTCCCACATCTACTTATGAACAGTGCAGCTGTCATTTTTCCCATCCTGGCCGAAATGTGTTTTCGCACTTCCAGCGCAGAATAGAGCAGTTGCTGTCGGAAATCACTGTCCGGGACATATTAAGAACATGACAGTGATACTGTTCATGAGCAGAGGTCCTAAAATGCCTATGTTGAAAATTTGGTGATGATAGCCCATCAAATGACTGTGTTACAAGTGTGCATTGCACACTTTCCACACACCCTTGTAACTTCGCAGATTTGTAATATTGTCATGCCAGATTTTCAACAGTGGCATTTTTTCACACCTCCTTATGAGCAGTACAGCTGTCATTTTTCACATCCTGACTGAAATGTGGTTTCACAGTTGTGGCACAGAATAACGCGGTCTCTGTGGGAAATCAGTGTTTGGGACAGATTAAGAAAATGACAGTGGCACTGTTCATGAGCAGAGGTCCTAAAAGCCCTATGTTGAAAATTTGGTGACGAAACTCCATAACATCTGTCATTTTTCACATCCTGGCTAAAATATGTTTTTGCACTCCTGCTGGAGAATAGCACGGTCGCTGTGGGAAATCAGTGTTTGCGACAGATTAAGATCAAACGAGTGAGAGGGGGGAGTGACCGAGCTCAACTGAGCTCTGTCAGGACTGCTGCGGATTTGTTTGTGGGCAGAAAAAGGCCCCAGCGCAAGAGCCCAGTACAAAGGGCAGCCTACAGCACTGGGAGAAACAGAATGAGAGAGCGAGTGAGGGAGGGGGAGTGAGTGAACGCACCAGAGCGCTGTCAGGACTGCTGCAGATTTCTTTGTGGGCAGAAAAAGGTGTCAAAGCAGGCAGGGGCCCAGTAGAAAAGGCCAGCCTGCAGTGGTGGGAGAAACAGTATGAGTGAGTGAGACAGGGGGGACTGAGTGAGCTCAACGGAGCTCTATCAGGACTGCTGCGGATTTCTTTGTGGGCAGAAAAAGGCGCCAATGCAAGCAGAAACCCCGTACAAAAAGGCCGCTTGCAGCGTCAGGACAAACAGAATGAGTGTGTGATAGAGGGAGACTGAGCAACCTCAACGTAGCTCTGTCAGGACAGCTGCGGATTTCTTTGTGGACAGACAATGGTGCCAATGCAGCCAGGAGCCCTGTACACAAGCGCAGCCTGCAGCACCAAGAGAAACAGAATGAGTGAGTGACAGCACAGTAGTGAGTGAGCTCAACAGAGCTGTATTATGACTGCTGTGGATTTCTTTGTGGGCAGAAAATGTGGCAACACAGGCAGGAGCCCAGTACAAAATGCCAGCTTGCAGCACCGGCAGAAACGGAATGAGTGAGTGAGAGAGGGGGAGTGAGCAAGCTCAATGGAGCTGTGTCGGGACTGCTTCAGATTTCTTTCTGGCCAGACCAAGCTGCCAATGCAGGCAGGAGCCCAGTACAAAAGGGCAGCCTGCAGTGGCAGGAGACACAGAATGAGTGAGTGAGGGAGGAGGAGTGAGTGAGCTCAATGGAGCTCTGTTGGGACTGCTGCAGATTTGTTTGTGGGCAGAAAAAGACAGCAATGCACGAAGGGGCCCAATACAAAAGGGCAGCTTGCAGTGGCAGGAAAACCAGAATGAGTGAGTGAGAGAGAAGTGAGCAAGCTCCAGGAGCTCTAGTGTAACTGCTGCAAATTTCTTTGTGGCAGGCAGAGGTGACAACGCAGGCAGGAGCCCAATGAAGCGGGCAGCCTGCAGCGCCGGCAGAAACAGGATGAGTGAGTGAGAGAGGGGGAGTCAGCAGGCTCAACCAGTGGTGGAGCCAGAGGGGGGGCTGGGGGGGTGGTTGCCCCTCCTGGCTGCCTCAGTGCGAGTAGTGGTGCCCCACCACCATCTTTATTCAATGCTTTGTGCCAACTGTGGAGCCAATGATTGACTGAAAGACCCTCCCCCCCCCCGGCTCCCAAATGTTCCCAAACCTGGCTCCGCTACTGGGCTCAACAGACCTGTTTTGGGACTGCTGCAGATTTCTTTGTGGGCAGAAAAAGCCACCAACAGAGGCAGGAGCCCAGTACAAAAGGGCAGCCTGCAGTGCCAGGAGAACCAGAATGAGTGAGTGAGAGAGGGGGAGTGAGCCACCTCAACAGAGCTCTGTTGGGACAGCTGTGGATTTCTTAGTGGGCAGAACAAGGTGCCAACGCAGGCAGAAGCCCAGTACAAAACAGCAGCCTGCAGCACGGGGAGACAGACTGAGAGAGTGGTAGAGGGGTAGTGAGCGAGCTCAACACACCAACGCAATCAACATTCGGCATTGACAAATGCTTGTTTAAATATGGGTGTCACATAGGCAGTCAGCCAATCATTGGGAACTGTTGATTCTTTAAGAGATTTATTAAAAATAATAGTATGGGGAAGAAAAACTGTATCGGCGGTTTCTGCCAAAAGCCTAGGGCTAATCCCATCTGGACCTGGACTTCCTTTTTTGTTAAGGGTTTTTAATACCTCCTTTGTGTGATTAGTTGTTATGGAATAATTGGATTCACTAACTTGTTTGGCTGTTTGAAAGGAATATATGTCTTTTTACGCCTGCAGTGAGCAGAGCCTGCAGATATTTTGCATCAGAAAAGGACCTACGTCATGTTTTCCGTCCGTGGAACTGTTTTTCCTCCGCCTGACCCTCCCCCAAGAAGCAATCCGCCCATGTTGTCCCTATGGACTGCAGCACTGCACTGTATCACAGTGGGCATTTTTTTTTCTTCTGGGTGTTTTTTTTGTACATTTCTGCTGTTCGCTATTTTATTACAATTTATTTGCCCCGATAGACTAGCCCAGCTGAGACCCTACATCCCTCCTGCTTCTACCTAATTACAGCTGGCATGCTATATGCCCACTCTTTTCCAGTTATGAGCTTGGACCCATTTACTCGAAGTAACCGCAACACACAACATTTTACAATGACTACTGTTGGTATGTACTGAGCTCTTCATAACTGATGTCAACTGTATTCTAATGCCTGTCATCACATAAAAAGGACTAAAAATATATTTTGGAAGCCTTGCACATCGCTGATGGCCCAGCAAGACTAGGAAACTGATTTCGCTCGAAGGCTGGTACTTTCTCACACTGCACTACTGATTATACATTTCCCTACTTGGTTTGGTGATCCAGAGCTCAACCAGCTGGGGGCAGGGGCAGAGCAGCAAGATGGCCGCAGGGCTGCTCTGCTCCCAGTCACTTTCCTCTTAAGCTTAGTTTTTGGCTTTAAAAAGTATTCATGGAAGTTTTTTTTATCCGGTTAATGAATGAAACTCTGAATATATTTGCTTAACTGAGTCTTATAAAACATTTTATGTCGGCGGGAACTTTTAAGTAACCCTGTCAAGCGACCATTTGTTTTTGGCATTCAGCGTTTTATGTCGCACTGTGAGACTCCTAGTAACCTTCTTTGCCGAGGGATGGTTATTCTCAGAATTTTGGTGTTTGAACGGCTTGTTGCCTTTACCGGGACTGGAGATGAATTGCTGTTATTCTGCAGACCAAAGCGCTTTTAAAGATGCCTTGTTTATTTTTATTTTTTTATTTTATTTTATTGAAATCTAGGATTACAAATACCTTTGAGCAGGAACTGCTAATTTACAAAGGTTCCACGTTGAAGGAATGGGGGTATACATACATACAAAGGTCAACATAATAATACATAGTTACACAATAAAAAGAAGTAAGAGACTGAGGCTTAGGAAATTCCAGTAATTCAAAATGTGCCAAATGTTTGGTAGCATGACATAACCAGCCAAGGGCAATCTTAGAAATAGCACTGCAGGTGAGAGGAAGGGGTATGCAGGCAGGAAGGCCATTATCGGAGGTAGAGGGTGAGGTAAGAGCTCTAAAGGGAGGGAGGAGGATAAAAGTCAGGAAATGCCAGGGGGTAGGAAGGAGAGGGGGCAAGGGGGTAGGCAGGTAGAAGGGGGCAAGGGCAAGGGCCCTATTTGGAGTGTTCCAGACAGGGAGCGGTTAAACATTGAGAGAGAAGGTCTGTGGAGTATTTTAAAGGAGGCAGAAAAATGCAGAAAATGTGGAAACACTTTACATGTTGATAAGCTCACTAAAAGCTTATAGCAGGTATGTTATTGTTGCTGAGGGTTGGGGTTTCACATACTTATGGAGGTGTGTTTTACTGCGCTTAGAGGTGCGCTTTTCTTCTGTATGTGTTTTTCAGCTCCTCTAATAACAAGGAATGGAGTAGGATCGGATTGATGAGAGGAGGATTTGCAGTCGGTTCTGGCAGAACATGGGAGCCAGACTGCTCTTTGAAAAATGTTGGCTCACTCCTCCCTCCTATATCAAAAAAAGGAAAAAGGAGCGATGAAAAACTTATGCGCAAGTTTGGTCGTTTACAGAGCTGGAAAGGGAGCTATGTGAGATAGAGTCACAGGCCTGGAAAATGTAATGGATAACCTATGAAAAGTACTTAGTAATACTATTGGGAAAATGAAAGTAGATTGCAGCTGCCTATTAAAGCAGTCACACATGAACGCTGCTCAAAGTGATCGTGGCGTAATTCCCTGAAAAGCTTTCTCTTAAATGGTAATAGTAGCAAAGACGCTTTGATGTTAAGCGCATTGCTCTTTGAAGCTAAAGTATAAACTTCTACTAATGTGGCATTTGAGGTGCCCCTCTAAATGTGCAGATTTAGTTTCATACAAATCTCGCCTTGCACCCTTGTAAACTTGCAAGGAAAACTTGTACTGGTCTCTTAAATGGGCGTAAGAGAGGCTATTAAATTAGGATTACTTGCTTTCAAAAATAATAGCGACACTGTGTGCACCTGGACAGTAATTCTATTGCCAGTTGGAGTGCCGATCCTGTTGATATTTTGCTGATGCTGAATCTGAAGGGCTTCTTCATGACAGATTTATGTTGTGTTTTTAGACCTTTGAACTCTCGAGTTACAGAGACTGCTCCGTCCTCATAAAAAGAGCTGTATTATTATTTTACTTGTTAGGCCTGTGTCTGGTTTACGGCTATCCAAATGAACTGATTTTCAAATCTCATGGACCCCGTGATTGTTTACTATTACAGGGGCCTGGTTGAGTCATCGGCTCTTCTGGGATTAATAGCTGTGGCTGATCTTTGGTGTGACCACAGAATGTGCTATATGAGGACTCCTAGATGTGGAGCCATTTGCCACAATTAACTGTTATATGTTTGAAGTTAATACTTGCTTGCTAAGATATAAGATACGACTTGCCTGTTTTTAGTCATATTACTTTACATCCCTAGTAACTTCTAGCTGGCACGATTTTTGTTTTGAAACTTCTGATCTGATAGATTAAGTTATGGACTCTTGAGTTACTGGACCCTTAAAATCAGATTTGAGAGGCTTCATAAGCGAGATGAATCCGTAACTGTTTTCAGCTGCAACACTGACATCATGTCAAGTGCTGGGAGTATAAATTGGGATGTAGTCATCAGCTCAGATGAAATAATTTGTGAATTCATTTTAGTTAACATAATAAGAGAACATAGTTGAGCCTGGCAAATTATATTATTCCAACAGAATTAAGAGATTGGGTAATTATTGCATTCATATAGACTGAACTAATTTCTGTTATTAGACATGTGAGAACTGATCATTGTTCAGCTTAATGAAAATGTGATTCCTGGCTCAGTATTTTTAGCCACATATCTGCTTTTTCTGACATGTTGTAAACTTGACAGTTGTTCTAGATGCTTTTTATGTTGTAATGGTTTTTAAACCGAACGACAATAAACTTTGAACTTGAAAAAAAAAAATATCCTGAGTGCAAGACAGTCGCTCTTGATCATTCCGGATACTAGAAAGACTCACCAGGAAAACAATATCCGAAATTACACTACCAAAGTGACGTTGTGTTGTGAGGATATGCAGAAGCGATTCATGGAATGCAGGCACAATTAATACCTCTTTCAAGGGGGAATGTTTTTGAATTTATATGTTAACCTACCGATTTCCAGGTTGTGACTAGTGCTGAGGGGGTGGGGCAGCAAGTGGCTGTAGGGCTGCTCCGCTCCCGGCTGCTTTTTGTTGCGCTCCATTCTCTGGCTTTGGAATTTATCTAACAGAGCTTTTTTTTTTTTTTTTTTACTCTTACATGAATGAAACTGTGATTAGTTTTTTGTAACTGAGCCTTTAAAGTTATTTAATACTGTTTGGAAGTTAATAAGTAATATGCTGAGTGACCACTCAGATTTGGCGTTTGGCGTTCTGTGTTGTTTTGGGAATTTTCCCGGAAAACTCTTATCGCCAACTGAGTGTTTATTCATGCGGAACGCTGCTTTCTCACCCCGGTTATATGAGAAGAGTTGCCATTATTCTGCAGATTGAGAGAGTTTTAAAAAGCCTTGCTCGTTTGGAGTGGTTTCGAACAGGAAAGTGCTAAGAGACGAAATTCTACAGGTGCTTGGCGAAAGCGAGTGGCTATGATGTGTAAATTCAGCAGGATCTTGTGAGGAACTTGGCTCATTCTCTATAGAATGAAAGACGTGGGACCGTTTGGGAGGAGGAAAAAGTTGGAAGTACTTCATGTACTGACAGGCATAATAAAGCCTATAACAGGTATGCTAATGTTGCATGAGGGGGTCTCACATACTTATTAGCAAGTGTGATTTACTGTGCTTAGTGGAGCCCCTTTTTTTTTTTTTTCTTCATATACCCCCTCTCACCGCTGAACTCCCACTCCTTCGGGAGTTTCCAACGGCCTGGTTCATCCCCGCTCCTACTAACCAGTGTCCAGTGCAGTCCATCCCCCCCCACAGAGCCTTGGCTATACCCCCCAGGCAGGTACGGGGTGGGGCCCTTACACCCCAACGTGTCTGTATTTCATCGGGGGATGCTGGTACTGGCACTGGTAGGGGCACTGGGGATTGTGGCCAGGAGCTCCATCTACTGGAAGTCCAACGGGGTATTTCCTGGTTTTCTGGTGTCCTCCCCCCTGAGGACGTAGACACAGGGAGAGCCAATGGGTGAGGCACGTACTGACGTGCAGTCTCCTCCCAACTCTCGGTCTGCGTCCTCCCCTCTCCACTGACTGTCCCAGCTGCATCGACACCCGTGGTCACCCAGGTGGCGATAGAGTAGCGGGACAGGCAATCCTCCCCTCCCCGGAGAAGGAGAGCGGCCAATGGGTGCTCTATCCTTCTCCCACCGGCCAGCCTTCCAGTTACCCGAGTCCGTTCCCGAACTCGTAAATGCTGGTGCCGTGAGTGGTAAGCCTACCGCTGCGCCGACGGGCCAGCACTGGAGCGCCTTTTTTGATGTATTTTGCAGCTTTCCAGACATTAAGAGAATGGAGATGGACCCGACTGATGAAGAGGAGGATTTGTGATGGGTTCTGGTAGAAAGTGAGAGCCAGACTGACCTCTGAATCTTTGGCCCCCCCATCATTCTGGGTAAAAGGAATGGAGAAACGAGAAAGTATGTGAATGCTGTAAGGGAAAATCCTGTTGGTAAAAGTTGCTTGGTACAGATACTAGGAGCTTGGCTCTGCAGGACATTTTTTTCTGTCAGAGAAGTTACCGTCCTTTCTCTGATTAATGTCCAGGTAAGCATTTTGCTAAATATAAATGGAAGGATGCAATGTAGCCCACACAGGAATGCTAATTGAGCGCTAACGGCTTTTCATAATTAAAAAGGCAGCTTCAGTGCACGCTAAGTAAAAAGCGCTTCGACTTCTATATGAACTGTTCTTTTACGACAGACTGAAGTTAATTTTATCTCCAGAGTACTAACATTCACGGTTCTTTGGAAGTATCTAATCAGCGGGACTCCCTATTGAAGAGTGCTGTACTTTCTTTCCTTTCATTTGCATTTATGTCAGCTCTTAACCTGGAGGAACTTCTGTTTTGAATGCCTTCTCGTATGTATTCTGGTACGGTTTTTGACCCTGAATAGAAGCGATGTTTCCATTAAGAATGATATTAGCTTGTACGTTGCTCTTTGAGTTGTGAATAGGAGCATTGACTTCAAGGTTTTAAAGAGTCTAAAGTTTTTATCTTAATATTTCCTGCAAATTTATTGTGGGATACTGTGGGACGCTATGTGTGCCTTGGACTATATGTTTTTAGTTATCATGAAGCCCGTATGAGCTCTTAAAAGCATTAACACTAACACTAATGCTAACACTGTGCTGAACAGCTTGGAGGTGCTGCTGTTTATTTTGCACCTTGAAATGAACCTGACTGCACCACAGCTGCAGCCCAGAGGGCATCGCAGCCAGCAGCAGGTCTGAACACACTGTGCACACCTGCACAGGTACATGCACTGAAAGCAGCAGCCGGAACCAGCCATGGCAGCCCATGCATCTCTTTGTAACGTGTTGGCTAAAGATATACAAGTGGTTCGCTGCACCGTATGTGTTGTTTCAAACAGACCTCTCCACTGTCCCTGATTTTGCATTACAAATTTCATGTGTCCTTCCTGAATGTGGCATTTTTGCTACAGAAAAGTAAAGATTTGAATTATGAACATATATGCTCCCATATCTCTACCTACACCTCAGCCTATGACGCCGCACCTTCTTTTCATCATAGGACCGCCCATGGGACTGCTCACTAGGCTCGGTCCATCCCCTTTCCCCAGGTCTCACGATGTCTCAGCTGCCGTACTCTGCATAAGCTGGTTTACTCACTGGCTGTCTGGTTGTGTTTCTGTGGAGACAGATGGAATAGGTGCGGCAGGGAGCCTGGTCCGGGCAGGCAACTTGTGTGTCACTGATGGGGAATTTTCTCTCGTCAGCTGGACAAGGTATCAGTTTTGTTGCTCCGCAGATGAGTGGAGGGGGGGCAATGGGAAGGTGAGGCCTGGTATTAATCAGTACTGCTTGCTTTGCCTGCCTTGCTAACAGTGTGCCAAACAGCTCGGAACCAACCTGACAGCACCACAGCTGCAGCCCAGAGGGTGTTGCAGCCAGCAGCATCTCTGAACACATCTAGTAGCATGGGTCATGCACACTAAATTTATTCCTTATCAGGTCAAATCCTGCAGACGTTTTGGCTCTAACCAGAACTTGTTTTGAAAAGACAGAACAAAAGTAATTTGTCAGCTGTGATTTTGTCTGACATTATTGGAGTGTTATAAACTAATAATTACTGGTGACCCCCTTTAATATCCTGAATTCAGGCACACTAAAAACGCCGTAACAACCCGAAATCAAGTTATTACGGCGTTCACTAAACTTCTTTTCACTGCTAGCATACTTTATCTTTCACTCACGCATATCGAGCCACTTAATTGGCTTGCGCTCTGTTTGTGGGCGGGCTGAGCGTATTTAAAAATAGCTGTGCTCGGTTTTCCGCTTACTGAGGAGCCGCTTTTATTTACTTGTCGCCTCTCCATTTCTCTATTCATTTTTTTATCTTTATCTGGTTGATCCTGCCTTTCAAACAGCAAATAAATATCTGGTTGATCCCGCCATGCCCCCGAATCAGTAGATGCGCTGACTCCAACTAAAATCCAGGCATGAGCCGTGGCTGACACCAAAAGGAAAAAAAAAAAGTAAGTCCGAGCAGAGCGGGAGAAAGGGAAATGTGTGTGTGTGTGTGTGTGTGTGTGACACCGAGTCTGTGAGATTGATTGTGTGAGAGTGTGTGTGTGTGTGTGTGTGTGTGTGTGTGTGTAAAACACATTGAGCACTGAGCAAACTGCACGAGTAATTATAAAAATTAAAAAATAAATAACTTGTGTTTTATGGATTTTTCACACCCTCGGTTGTGATGATCTTATAAACCTCTCGAGCCGCCTCTCGAGGTTTATGGGCCATCACACGCCTCGGTGTGTGAAAAATCTATAAACACACAGAGTTGCCCATCTATTATTCTCTATTTAATGGTCCAATTTGTCTAACATTCCCTTTTTTTTTGTTTATATAGGAAAACAAGGATTTGTGTCCATCTTTAGAATGGGCTATTCTAAATTCCAGATTTCACTTTGATATAAAGATTGCTGATTTTAATTTTTTTTATAGAAGCCCTATATAATAATAAAATTCTATTATTGTTTGGATTTTTCTTTAGTTTGGAAAAAAGTCTCTTTTTTTGCTTGGTTAGTTTCTTAATGTTATTATTTAGCCACGTGGGAATATGACCCTTGTGGTTATATTTGTTTTTTGTTGGAACATACTTGGATTCCAAATCCAAAATAATTGTTTTAAATCTGTTCCAAGCTTGTTCCACAGTTAAAGATGATAGTATAGATTCCCACTATATGTTCTTTAGATGGTTATTTATTAAATTGAAGTTAGCTTTATTATAGTTTTTTAACAGTGTATTATTCCTGGAATATTGTTGATGACAGGGTAGACTAAATAATACGGATTTGTCTTCACTGTTCCCCAGGGGGTCAGATATAAATAAATTGGAACTATGACTGTCAGTGGTTGTCAATAATACATCTAATATGTCAGTTCCTCTAGTGGGTTCTGATATTAATTGTTCCAGTCCCAGGTCAATTATTCCCAAGATAAAGGTCTTATCGGTTTCTGACTTTATTTATTTTTTATTTATTGTATAATCGGATTTACAACCTTTGAGCCAGCGGCTCGTTTACAAAGGTACCTCGTCACAGAGAGGACACACATGGTTAACATAATTTACAGAGTACAGTCAAGACAAAATAACAGATTTTTACATGTTTACAGAAGACATACAGAATCAACATAGTTTTACATAGGTTGCATGAACAGAGATACACAGTATTACATACAATTGCTTGAACACATGTGTAGTTAAATAAACATTTCAAGTAGTACCAGCAGGTACTGGCAGAGGAGAGAGGGCCCGGGGATTGGGGGGTGGGTGGTGGGTGTTCAGCCCAATAGGCAATGTCAATAGTGCCAGAAGAACAGCAGAATATCTTTTAGTGACAGGTGCAGCAGTGGGTGTTGAACAGCAGGTCTCGTAAGACAGCTTTGAAAGGGGCAATTTTGGCGGTGTTGGAAATGACTGCAGGGAGTGAGTTGAACCAGGTAGGGGCTCTGTAACTGAATGACCTCTGGGCCCAGGAGGTCCTAGTTCTGGGCACTAGTAGAGTGACCTTGTCCGAATTTTGGGTGGTGGCTCTGGGGTGTGTAAATTGGATGGAGGCAGACACCCCGAGGGGGGAGAGCCCAAGTAGGATCTTCTTGGTTATCAGGCCGGTTTGGTAGCGGATACATTCATCGAGGTTTAGGAGTCTGGCCATGTCATAGAGTTGACAGGTGTGGGTGAGTCTGGGGGCACTTGTCAGTAGCCTGCAAGCCTTATTTAGTGCGAGTCTAATCTTACTGAGGGCAGTGGAGTCAGTAGCACCAAATACTGGGAGGCCATAATCAATAAGGGACATTATGCAGACGTGATGGCGAGCCTGAGGGCATCAGGTGGGAGGCAGTCCTTGTGCCAGTAGAGGATGC
Source organism: Neoceratodus forsteri (assembly GCA_016271365.2). Classification (NCBI taxonomy): domain Eukaryota; kingdom Metazoa; phylum Chordata; order Ceratodontiformes; family Ceratodontidae; genus Neoceratodus; species Neoceratodus forsteri. The sequence goes on along the minus strand of CM028138.1, from coordinate 483,584,157 downwards.
CAAGGCGTGCGTTTGCAGTGGAAGCAAGGGTAGTAATGTAGGCATGAAAGGTGAGGGCCGAGCCAAATGTGATTCTAAGGTATTTGTACGAGTAAACTTGTTCGAGTGGTTGACAAGTGCTCGGGAAGATTTGGAGAGGACTTTTGCTTGCTTTGTTCTAGGGGTGGGCAAAGAGCATTGCCTTAGTTTTTTTGAGGTTAATTTCTAGTCTGCTCTTCTTAAACCAATTTTCAGCATCATTGAAAGAGTGCTGGAGGGAGTCTTGGAGGGAGGTGAGATTTTTGTGAGCTGCATAAATCACGGCATCATCAGCATATAGTAGTATATTGCCAGAACAGGTGCTAGGCAGGGCATTTAAGTATAGGCTAAAGAGTAGTGGGCCCAGGATAGAGCCCTGGGGAACCCCTGAGCAGATGGGATGGGTTTCTGAGAGCACCCCATTGTTTTTGATACGCTGGGAGTGGGCTGATAGGTAGCTCCTACACCAGGAGAGGGGGCCAGAAGAGAAACCTGTATGGTTGAGGGCATTTAGTAGGAGTGGATGGGAGATAGTGTCAAAGGCCTTAGAGAGGTCAGTGTACACTGCCCCAACTAGGGAGCCGTGGTCCAGGGAGGCATGTAGGAAGTTGGAGAACTCCATTAAAGCTGTGCCTGTACTGTGATCAGTGTGGAGACCATGCTGTTCTGGACACAGGATGTTATATTTTGCTAGATATTCTGTGAGTAGGGTGGCTACCAATTTTTCTAAGGCTTTGGGGGGGAGAATGGAAATTGGCCGATAGTTGCTGGGGTTGGACCAGTGGATAGGTGTGACTCTGGCAGTTTTCCATGCTGTGGGGAATTGCCCCAGACAGAGGGATCGGTTCAGTAGTTCCGTAAGTGGGACCAGGACCTCATCCAGGACCAGCCGGAGTATTTTTGGATCCAGGGAGTCGCTGCTAGGACTGGTGCCTTTCAATGCTTTAAGCAGGAGTGGTTTGGCTTCCCAAACGGATACCTTGCGTAGGTAGAACCGGGGGCACTGTGGATCTGAAGGCAGCGGGTTGTGAGTAGGGTCAAAAAAGTTACTCGGGAGGACAGGGCTAAGATCAGTAAAGGAGGAGTTAAGGCAGTTGGCAATGTCGGTGAGGTCATTGATGGTGGTGCCATTGACTGTAAGGTGAGCTGGGGGGGGCCTGATTTCCCAGTTATTTCTTTTATATTGTCCCAGAAGTTCCGGGCGCAGCCCCATGAGGAGGTGAGGGTGGCCTGGTTGTGGTTTGCCTTGGCTTTGCGGATGGCCCATGTGCACCTGTTCCGGGCAGCATTATATGTCTGTCTGTCAGCAGCCCAACCAGTCTCAGTGGCTATATGCCAAAGGTTATCCCTGTCCTTCAGTAGTTGGAGTAGGGCAGGGGTGACCCAGGGTGCATTTTGTTTTTTGGAGCGGATCATGGTGAAGGGTGAAAAAAGATCACAGGCCTTGGTAAAAGCTTGTGAGAATAGGTCGAGGGCAGTGTCAACGCTCATTGCATGGTGGATGGGAGAGGAGTCAATGCGAGCGAGGAACTGCCTGAGTTTTAACAGTCCTCCTGAGCGAAGGTACCTGTGGTGAGTGGTTTGGGCTATGGGTTTGGGGTTGGGGGTAGACCAGAGGAATAGGAGAGGGAAGTGGTCGCTTAAGGAATCTGGGAGGACTTGAATATCTTGAACCCTTTGGGGGAGGTTTGAGACAATGATGCCTAGGAGGGTGCTTGTCCCTGAATTTTGGTTACGTCTGGTGGGTTATGAGACAAGTTGGGTCAGATCCAACCCAGTGAAAGTGTCTCTTATTGGTGAGGCAGTTGGACTGAACCAGTTTACACTGAGGTCTCCTACTAGGATTTGTTGAGCCTTATGGAGGAGGGAGGAGAGATATTCGCTGAGAAATGATATTGCAGGGGTCTGGTTCCTTGGGGGGATATAGGAGACTGTGAGATAGAGGGGGCTCTTGGATGGGTCTGGGGTGAGTTTGAGGGTGAGGGTCTGGGCACCATCTACAAGCTTGGGGGCTGGGAGGGCGTGGCCTACGATGGTGTCATGAGCATAGAAAGCACAACCGCCTCCATGTTTACCTACTTGATCCTCGCGATATAGGGTGTAGCCTGGGAGGGAGACAAAGGAGTCTGGGGTGGACTTAGTTAGCCAGGTTTCTACTAGGGCTAAGATGTCTGGTTGGTGTGATATAACCCAGTACTGTACGGCAGTGAATTTTTTAAGCAGGCTGCATACATTCATGGAGACAATTCAGAGTCCGTTGGATTTAGTTGGTGGATTGGTGAGGGCAGGGCCTGGGTTTGGGTGGATATTACCAGAGAGGAGTAGTAGTATGACTAAGGCTCTAGCCCTGGGGTGGCAGTTTGTTAGTTTCCTGTGGGTATGTTGAGGGGCCGGGCAGGCAGTGGGTGAACAGGGAATGGGCAGGGTTTGGAGGGTCTGGAAGATACAGAGGTGGTGGAGCCAGGGGAACCAGGGTCGGAGGTGGGGTTGGGGGGGCAGCACGAGGGTGGATGCAGGGGTCTGGGGTGCATTGACATGGTGGTGGGTGGGTGGGCTTCAGTGGTAATGTATGTGGGTACCACAGACCATGGGCAAGGGCTGAGGTCTGGCTGGTGGGAGGTAGGTTCCAGGAAGTGTAAGAAGATGATGCATATGAGGTGGAAATTAGCACTCATGATGCCAGGCAGTCTTGGAGTTAGGGCACAGTGGTTGAGAAGGGGGGGAGACAAAACTTTAAGAGCTGTAGAAATCAAGTCAAAATTGTCTTGGCTTGCTGGTTTGGTGAATAGAGCTGCTGACTTCAATTTCAAGGATGCTGGGTTTGAGACCTGAGGAAGGACAGTGGAGTGCACTTTTTTTTTGGGGTTAAGGAGCAAAAGCTTTAAGATCCAGTAGAATTATGTCTTGGCTTGGTGGCCTGGTGCTAGAATTGTAGACTTCAGTCCCAAAGGTACTGGGTTTGAGACCTGTGGTATGACAGTAGAGTATTTTGGTATATTTAAGGAGCAAAAGCTTTTAGACTTTTCAGATTCAAAAGAATTATGTTGTGGCTTAAAGGCAGAGTTTCTGACTTTGGGGCTAGGTAAACAGGGTTTGAGAACCACAATCGGACAGCAGAGAGTATTTTTCTAGCTGAATTATGGTGCCAAGAAGCTATAAGAGCTTTAAGGAACTAGAGTAATTTATATCAGCTTGGTAGTCCAGTGGTAAAGCTGCTGACTCAAGTGTCAAGTGTATAGGGTTTGAGACCTACAGTAGAAGGTATTTTTTTAGCTGAGTATTGGGCCAAAAGGTATAAGAGTTATAGATCAGAGGGCGTCAATAGCCTGACTCATTGGCTTAGTGGTAGAGGGTTTGAGACTCACAAGGGGCAGTAGTAGACAAGGTGGGAGTAGAGATTAGGAGGATGTAGGTGAGGAAGAAATAGTAGTTAAGAGGGGTGCTATAGTGACTCCTGGTGGCCAGTGCCAATAGTAGCTGTAGGTAAGGAGTGGAGATGAGGAGAGAGATAGAGTGATGCCTGGGGGTGCACAGCAGCAGCCCCTAGTGGTCAGCAAGTATAAGCTGCAAATGGCAAAGTGGACACTTAGTAATTAGAAGGAGAGGTCATGTGATATGTCAACTGACCTGTAAGCAGCAATAAATGGAGAGCTGCCCCTGGGTGGGTGGGGCAGTCCGCGCACAGTGCAGACGGGGAAACAACTCTCCACAAACAGGCTGGACAGAAGGAGGCTTTACCTCTTAAGGCTCTCTGCAGTCCCCTGTAGCTCCTCAGCTGGGCAGTCCCAGTTAGATTTTCCCAGTCAATGTTAGGCTAGTTAAAATCCCCCAATATTATAGCATTTCCTTTACTAGCTAATTTTTTGATTTCTGCCAATAGTAAGTCAGTGTATTCAGGTTTCACATTAGGTGGTCTATAACATGTCCCAAAACGTATTTGTGGTTGCCCTTTAAATTGGATTGTAACCCACAGGCTTTCAGTGTCTGTGTGGATGTTATTTTCAAAGGAGGGGATGTTATTTCTAACATACATGCAGACTCCTCCACCTTTTTGTTAGTTCTATCTTTGTGGTAAAGCTTAAAACCTGGTATATGTCTTGTCCTCTCAGAGTCAAAGTCCTACCATGTTTCGGTCATTGAAATAATAACGATGTTAAACATATTGATTTTAGATACAAGTTCAGCAATTTTAAGAGTGTTTAATGATCTTGCATTTAGAGATAGTACATTACATAATATATGACTATTCATTTTGTTATTAAGAGATGTGGAAATGAATCCATTCTCCACCTTTGTCTTTAGTTTAAAGTGTTCTGAATAACTGAAACAATTTTTTCCACAAGGATAGAACTTCCTCTTCTACTCAGATGTAGGCCATCCTAGCAGTAGAGGGAGGGTCTGTTGTAAAAGTCTTCCCAGTGAGTTAAACATGTGATATTTTTTTAAGGCACCACTTCCTAAGCCACTCGTTTAGTGCCTTAATCTTATTTGTGATGTCTATAGTGGCTCTAGGTACTGGAAAAATTTCTGAAAAACACACAACACATCCTCTGTCAACCAGTACATTATTCAGGGCTATAAAGTCTTTTTTGAGTTCGGTTAGTGTAGTCCTGTTAATGTCGTTCATTCCAGCGTGGATCATTACTAGTGACCCATTTGATAGATCTTTAAGTATAGTTTTGGCCATTTTAGTAATGTCAGATATTTTTGCCCCTCTGAAACTGGAGCATGTACGGTTGATTTTGTCCAGATTACAAATTGATATATCTGTGTGTTTGATAATAGAGTCACCCAGAACAAAAACTGATTTTAGGATTGTGGGCAGCTTGGGAGGGTTTCAGGCTGTCCTGATTGTTAATCTGTGGGTTTTGTAATGGAGTGTGTTCTCTAATTAGTTTACTGGATAGGGTAGTGTGTTCAGAAGGTGCTACAACTGGTATTTTGTTGGGGCTGATGCAGTGTGATATAGTGGAAGTGTCTAAAAGGATTGACTCTGTATCCTGGGAATTGGGGTCATCATCTAATTGTAGTGATTCAAATCTGTTATTTAAAGGTAACAGTGGGGGTACTGGAATAAACCTGACCACCTCTCCATTTTGTTTTACATTTATTTATTGGCACCAAAGCCCATGTATCATCTGCCCTGTTGGTTTTGATAAGTTTGTCTCAACTTGGATGATAGTTTTCGAGTTTGTCTTGGTTGTTGTAATTTCAAGATCTGTTACCATGGAATTAATATAATTGTCTAAGAGGCATGATTATGTCCGATTTTACTGTCATCCTGGCCTGCAAGTTTGCAATTTCATCATAGAGAGTAGAGATGAGTACACAGTTTTTAGAAGTGTAACCCCATGTTTGTTCTCCAAGACTATACATCCCACAGTTCTGACAACAGTTATCAGGGGTATTCATTGTAATCTGTACAGCTTTATTCATATATGCTATGATAATATGGTTAGTAAACCCAAAATCGGGTCTTAATATCCTTAGTTTAATCAGCAGTTTGGTGGCTGTTTTAGGTGAAATTTATTCCACTTACCCTTTGGGTGTACTGATACCCCCTTGTACCCGGTTTCCACAGATGACAAGGTAGACACGCACTGACATGTGTGTCTCCGCACGCAGCCCTGCGCATGCTCACCCCACTCGATAGCAGGGTCCAGAAATAGCGCGAAAACCGGAAGTGTGCTGTGCGCCTGACTTCCGGTTTCATGCTACCCCAGGTGCATTTAAAATGCCTATTTCTAGGCTTAAAAGTATTCCCCTGTTCTGAGGAGGCTGCCAGTTGTGCACAATGCTGTCCTAATAATGTGCAGTCAAGGTATCCTGACTGGGAATAACACTGTGGTAGATGTGTACGGGAGGTTCACCAAAGAAGGTAGGTCTGTAAAGCAGACACTACCAGTCTAAAACAGTTAAAACAAATCACATTTAAGGCACAATTAGGTATATGCTCAAGGTTTATAACATAGGTACCGCCTCTCACCACAGGCACGCTACTCCAGCACTGAGGTGCTTATTAATCTCACCCCGCTTGCTAACAGGGTCCAGAAATAGCACAAAAAACGGAAGTTTGCTGTGCGCCTGACTTCCAGTTTCACGCTACCCCAGGTGCGTTTAAAATGCCTATTTCTAGGCTTAAAAGTATTCCCTTGTTCTGAGGAGGCTGCCAGTTGTGCACAATGCTGTCCTAATAATGTGCAGTCAAGGTATCCTGTCTGGGAATAACACTGTGGTAGATGTGTGCTGAGGTCCACCAGTGTCCCAGAGTACCCCGCAAGGTCCACCAAAAAAGGTAGGTCTGTGAAGCAGACACTACCAGTCTAAAACAGTTAAAACAAATCACATTTAAGGCACAATTAGGTATATGCTCAAGGTTTATATCATAGGTACCGCCTCTCACCAGAGGCACACTACTCCAGCACTGAGGTGCTCATTAATGTGCTTAGATATTCGTAAGAGAGGCTCAAAGGTGCATTGAAGTGTTAATGTAAAAGGCTTCCCTGACAGGAACAAAGGCCATGGTAATTACCTGAAGTTACAAATGCAGAGAAGGCTGCAGAAAAAAAATTTAACTGTATAGCATTCAGTGTTAAAGGTGTTAGAATTCTCCACAGTGCATCATACATCCAATATCCCAGTTGAGCCCGTTACCATTGGAGATAAATTGTTTGACATATTTAGAAACATAGAATTTTTGGAAGAAAATGACTGCTTGGCCCACCCAGTCTGCCCAGATGGTCCATGCTCAGTCTGTCTCCGCAGTCTCTAACTGGTCTCCGGTAATCCTCCCTGCCTAATATTCCCCTATGCCTGTCCCACGCATTCTTGAAGCCTCTTAATGTTTTCGCCGGAACCACTCATAGAAACATAGAAACTGCCAGCAGATAAGGACCACTTGGCCCACCCAGTCTGCCCATTTCCCTACCTATTGGATAAGCTGCAGATCCTAGTTAACCAACAGCCTGCATCCTCCTACCACCAACCAGAATTGCCATATGTCTGTCCCATGCATTCTTGAATTTCCCCACTGCTTTTGACCCCACGACCTCCTCAGGAAGGCCATTCCATGCATCCACCACCCTCTCCGTGAAAAAATACTTCCTCATGTTGCCCCTGAGTCATCCTCCCTCTATCTTCAAATTGTGCCCCCTTGTTCTTGCACATCTCTTTTTCTGAAATTTGCTACCATCTTGGACTTGGTTGATTCCCTTGAGGTACTTGAAAGTTTCTATCATGCACCCCCTCTCCCTCCTTTCCTCGAGGGTATACATTTTAAGTTCCTTTAGTCTCTCTTTGTATGGCTTCTGGTGCAGACCCTGCACCATTTTAGTTGCCCTCCTCTGGACTGCCTCCATCCTGTCTATGTCCTTGCAGAGGTGGGGTCTCCAGAACTGCATGCAGTACTCCAGATGGGGTCTCAACAACTGTCTGTACAGAGGGATAACAACTTCCTGTTTCCTACTGGTGATGCCTCTCCCTATGCATCCCAGTATCCTCCCCGCCTCCTTACTGCCTTCTCACATTGCTTGCCTACCTTTAGGTCATCTGATATGACCACACCCAGGTCCCTTTCCATTTTTGTTGTTGTTAGTACCCCCCCCCACCACCACCACCATTGTGTACTCTTCCCCTGAGTTTTAGTTTCCCAGGTGCATTAGTTTGTATTTATTTGCACTGAATCTAAGCTGCCATATGTTTGACCATTCCTCCAACCTTGCCAAGTCCCTTCTTATCCTTTCCATGCCCCCCCATGTATCAGCTCTGTTGCAGATCTTTGTGTTGTCTGCAAAGAGGCATACTTTTCCTTCCAGTCCCTCCACAATGTCACTTATAAAGACATTAAAGAGGACCGGTTCCAGTACTGAATCCTGCGGTACCCCACTAGTAACCACCCTTTCTTTGGAGTAGACTCCATTTACTATTACCCTCTGTGTCCTGTTGTCCAGTTTATTTTTTTGTAACCCAGGCTACCACCCTGGGACCCACTCTCAGGCTGGCTAACTTCTTTATTAATCTCTTGCATGGGACTGTGTCAAATGCCTTGCTAAAGTCTAGGTAGGCCATGTCCACAGCCCCTCCCTGGTCTACTACTTTGGCCACCCAGTCAAAGAAATCTATGACATTCGTCTGACATGACTTTCCCGCTGTGAATCCATGCAGCCTTGGGTCTTGTGCCCCGTTGGCCTCTAGATACTCAACAATTCTTTCTTTCAAAAGTGATTCCATCATTTTCCCTACCACTGAGGTCAAACTGACAGGTCTGTAGTTTCCTGCCTCTGCCTTACTCCCACTTTTGTGAAGGGGACTCATATCCAACCTCCTCCAGTCCTCAGGTACCACACCATCCTCCCATGATTTGTTAAAAAGGGTAGTCAGTGGTGTCACTAGTGCTCCCCTTCATTCTTTTAGAGTTCTGGGGTGAATCCCACCAGGCCCCATTGCTTTGTCTACTTTCAGTTTTAGGAATTCTTTCAGGATCCTTTTTTCCTGTGAAGAAGAAGTCTGTTCCAGGAGTCCACCACTCTTTCAGTGAAGTAGTACTTCCTCAAATCTCTCTAAAATGTCCCTCTCACTCTTCTCTCTTCCAGGGTGTGCATGTTAAGATATCTCAGTCTCTTTTCTTAGGGCCTTTGATGCAACCCCTGCACCATTTTAGTTGCCCACCTATGGAATGCTTCCACCGTATGTCCTTTATGAGATGCGGCCTCCAGAACTGGGCATACTACTCCAGAAGGGGTTTTACAAGCGAGCAATATAATGGTAATAACACCTCCCTCCCTCCTCCTGCTGGACATACTGCTCCATATCCATGCCAGCATTATTCTGGCTATACCCACTGCTTTGTCACACTGCCCTGCCACTTTTAGGATGTCAGATATGATAACCCCAAGGTCCCTTTCCTGCATAGTGACTGTCAGTACACTCCCCCCCCATTCTATACTCTGCTCCTGGGTTCCTATGCTCTAGGTGCATGACTTTGTACTTTTTGGCACTGAGCCCCAACTGCAATGCTCTTGACCATTCCTTGACTTTCCCAAGGTCCCTAAGCATTCTCTCCACCCCATCCTGAGTGTTCGCCCTATTACAGATTTTGGTGCAGTCTGCAAAAAGTCATACCTTCCCTTCCAGTTCTTCTGCAATGTCACTTATAAAGACATTGAAGAGGACCGGTCCCAGTACTGAACCCTGCAGCACCCCGCTGGTCACTCTCCTCTCACTAGAGTGAGTGCTGTTAACCACCAGCCTTTGTCACCTGTTCGTTAACCAGTTCCTTACCCTATTCGCCACTTTAGATCCTACTCCCAAGCTGCTGCTCAGTTTCTTTATTGGTCTCCTGTGAGACACACATTTTTGAAGACCTTGCAAAAGTCCAGCTAGGCCACATCCATTGCCCTCCCTTAATCAATTTCTTTCATCACCCAGTCAAAGAAATCCATCAGGCTCATTTGGCGTGACACCCCCACCCCCACCCCTGTGAATACATGTTGCCTTTGGTCTTGTTGCCCACTGGATTCAAAATACTCTACTTGCCTTTCCTTTAACAGGATTTCCATTAATTTCCCTACCACTGATGGGAGACTAACTGGCCTGTAATTGCCAGCCTCCTCCCTGCTGCTGCTTTTATGGAGAGAGACCACATCTGTCCTTCTCCTGTCCTCCACAACCACACGTTTCCAGTAAGCTGTTGAAAAGGCTGTCAGTGGAGCAGCTTGTGCCTCCCTTAGTCCCTTAATTATCCTCCCCAGTCCCTTCAGGAATCTTTCCCCTGAGAATGGACTTGTGTCCACCTCCCCCTCCCATTTTTGATGCTCTCTGATGGTCTGATCCCCCCTCCCTCCACTTGTAGGGTTGAGCAGAAATATCTGTTCAGGATGTCTGCTTTTTCTTGATCCTGTTCTGTGCAGTCTCCCCCCAGCTGCCTCCTTGTCCTCACTATCCCTCCCCTTGCTTTCCTCTTCTCACTTCTGTACCTGAAGATAGTCTTATCCCCTTTAGCCACCTCTTTGGCTGTCCTTTCCTCTGTCTGTGCCTTTGCCCCCCTCACTGCCTTTCTTGATTTCTTGTGTTTTACTTAGTATACCTCCCTGTCATCCTCCCTCTGCATTTCCTTATTTATTTTACCCCACTGTACCTCTACCCCACCATGGCAATCCCCTCTAAGAGGCAGTTTCCGAGGCAATCTCCCATTTCTTTAAAATCCACTCTTCTAAAGTCCAAGACCTTCATCCTTATATGGTTTGCCTCTCTTCCTGTCTCAATGTTATACCATATATAACAGCCCTTTGACTCACCTAGGCTGCTCTGGGGCCCGCGATCTTTACCTGAAACACACCTACGAGCCCGGCCTGGGTTCTGCAACTGGACGATCTGTTGGCGCGGTGCCTCCACCTGGGGCAGTGGTAGAGAATACTTGTGGAAAACTTGCAGGTTACCACCCCCCAGGAAATGACAGTATTTACCCCCTAGTACACTTCCCCACTCAATAACAATCTCCCTACACACAGTAACTTGAGCATATAGATTCACAACCACAAGTATTAACATGCAAACAGAATAACAATTTATTTGGGGAATGGTAAAAAGGGATATAAATGGCAACACAACCTTTTTTAAACACTTCCCTCACGGTGACCCTCAGTCTCTGGGCTTCCCACCCCAGGGTGCACCCTTAATGTCCTTGCTGCAGTGGTTACCACATCGAATAAAGATGCAGACCTGAGAACTATCACTGGGGCCCAACAACTTGTTACACACTTGAAACACAGGAGTGGTCAGATGCATGGCAGTTGGGGTTTAACGCCAAAAAGTGCAAGCTATTGCACTACGGGGCTAATAACCAGGAGAGGAGCTATCAGAAAGGGGAGTACAGCTGGAATGCACCGAGGAGGAAAAGGATCTAGGGGTGCTTATAATGGGGAGCATGAATTATTCAGCTCAGTGCAGGGAGGCAGCAGCAAAAGCCAACAGGATGCTGGGGAATCTCCTCCAGAAATAGGGAGGTGATCCTGCCCCTGTACAGGTCGCTGGTCAGGCCGCACCTGGAATACTGCATGCAGTACTGGTGCCCATTCCTGAAGAAGGACATCAGATTGTTAGAGGGTGTACAGCGGAGGGCAACAAAGATGATCCAGGGATTAGAGGGATACTCCTATGAGGAGACACTGGGCGAGCTGAACATGTATTCCCTGGAGGAGAGGAGGGATAGGGGGGACATGATCGAAACCTTTAAATACTTGAAGAGGATAAACAAGACTAGTACAGAAGGGATTTTCCAGATTAGAAGGGAGAGGGTCACAAGGGGTCACCAGCTGAGATTAGAGGGGGGGAAGTATCAGGAGGGAAGTCAGGAGACATTATTTCACAGATAGGATGGTGGATAAGTGGAATACTCTGCCTGAGGCGGTAGTAGCCTGTAGCATGGTAGATGGTTTTAAGAGGGGATGGGAGAGAGTGAGAGGGGCATAATTATGAAGGGGAGGGGTGGGTGGGGCAGCTGCAAGTTGAGGGGCTAGCTGCATGATCGAGCAGACTCGATAGACCGTGAGGTCTGTTTCTGCTGGCATTTTCATATGTCCATATGTTCGCATGTATGAAACACTTTAAACCATGTCCCATCTCAACATTTACATTCGCTTGAAACATTTTAAACCTGGCTTGTCCCAACTTTCACTTTCCTTTTCCCTTGTGATACATTACACTTGCTTTGTCTCTACTTTCACTTTCGCTTATAACACCTTAAACCTTTGCTTTGTCCCACCTTCTATATTCATTTCCCAACAGTCCTGATGGGGTTTGCCCCAGACTCTAACCAGGGGCGCCATTTCAAATTTAACGGGGGCAACATCTGGGTCAGAGTAGCTGTGGGGGCAGGGCCATGAGATGAGTGGGGGCAGGGCCAGTTGCTGAATGGGGCGGGGTCAGGGGCACGTAGGCCATGGCCACCATAAACTAAGCTGGACTGGAACAAATCTGAATCGGGTAGGAAAAGTTACACATCTGTTGTATTGTCAGTTGCAGTCTTGATAAAAATTTAAAAAAATGAGAATGTATTACTAAGACACTGGCAATAAACAGGGGAGGGAAGAGGATAAACCTGGAAGTAAGGAGGGGACTGGAATCTCTATGGGGGGGGCAGGGATGGGATGTAAAGAGGTAGGTCCAGGGCTTCCTATGGGGATGGGTTAGGGGCAGACTGGATGGATCAATGGGGTCATTCTCTGCCATCCGATTTCAATGTTTCTATTTTAATTGTACCAAATAATGTCACGGCAGATAAAGGGAAACCTCCTCCTAACACAGGGTCAGCAATATTTTGAGACAGACAAAGAGGGGAAGTGGTTGCCTGACACCTAGGATGGGAGGTGGCAGAGAAAAACATTTTACAACTACAGGAGAAGTATGAGGAGCCAGAAGTGGACCAGTCAGCTATACAGGAGGCATTTACTAGCTTCTATCAGAAGCTATACATCTCAGAAGTTCTGTACAGTGTTCCTAGCCCTGACACCTTCTTGGACACCCTGCCCTTCCCAAAGATTTCTGTCGCAGATAGAGAAGGACTGGAGGAGGATGTTACTTCAAACAAACATTTGTCAATGCCGAATGTTTGCTTGCTGGCATTGGCATTGGCGGGGTGTGCCTTTGGGTCATCGGGCATAACGTCCACACCATTTCACCACAGCCTACCCTGCAGACACTGACAAGTGTCACGGTGTTCCTTGGGGTCTTTGGCCCTTATGCACCCCATTCCATTAGGAAATACAGTGAGATGGGTGCGATATAGGAGAATGGAGTGAACTTTGGGGCCAAAGAGTCCAAGGCACACTCATGCCCAATACTGGCTGCAGGTGTGGGTGGGGCTGGATGGTATGAGCATTACAGGTGACAATCCCAAGTCACACCCATGATGCCTGTCAGTCTCTACAGGGTGGGGCGTTATGGTCGAAAACCCTAATGCCTCAGGCGTTCATTGGTATTTTCACTCCAGATTTTCAACATAGGTTTTTTGTGATCCCCTCACCTTATGAACAGTGGCAATATCAGTTTGTTAGCCAAAAGCTGATTTTGCACAGTGACTACGGGATTTGGCACCACAGGTGTGAAAACACATTTTGAACAGGATATGAAAAATGACAGCTGTACTGTTCATGGGGAGGTGCAAAAAATGGCAATGTTGAAAAGCTGCAGTGAAACTAGTAAAAAAACTGGTGAAGTCACCAGCGTGCGTAGAAACTGCGCAATGCACACCCTTAATGTAATTACTTTGGGGATTTTTTACAGCAGATTGTCAACACAGGCATTTTCGGACCTCCGCTCATGAACAGTGTCACTGTCATTTTCTTAAGCTGTTCCGAACAGTGATTTCCCACAGCGACCACGCATTTCTGCGCAGAAAGTGTGAAAACACATTTCGGCCATGTTGACAAAAATTACAGCAGTTCTGTTCATAAGGAAGTGTGGAAAAATGCCAGTGGTGAAAATCTGGACTGAAAATATTGCAAATTCATGAACTTACGAGGGTGCGTGGAAACAGCACAATGCTCGCTGGTAACACAGTCATTTTATGGACTTTTGTCACCAAATTTTCAACATAGCCATTTTAAGACCTCTGCTCATGAACAGTTTCACTGTGATTTTCTTAATCTGTCCCAAACATTGATTTCGCACACCTACTGCGCCATTGTGTGCTACATGCGGAAACACATTTTGAGGAGATGTGAAAAATGACAGCTGTACTGCTCATAAGGAGGTGTGGTAAAATTGCAATGTTGAAAATCTGAGTGCAATATAAAATTATTAAACTTAATGCTGCGGTGCGTAGGAACCGCAACGCACGCTCGTAAAACAGTCATATTTGGGAATTTTTTCACCAAATTTCAACATAGCCATTTTAAGAACTCTGCTCATGAACAATGTCACTGTGATTTTCTTAATCTGTCCCAAACATTGATTTTGCACACCGACTGCGCCATTGTGCGCTACATGCACGGATACACATTTTGGGTGAGATGTGAAGAATGACAGCTGTATTGCTCACAAGGAGGTGTGGTAAAATGGCAATGTTGAAAATCTGGAGTGCAAATATTAAAATTTACTGACTTACAGCGTCTTTCGTAGGAACACACAGCATACGCTCTTAAAACAATCATTTTGGGAATATTTTCCCAAATTTTCAACATAGGAGTTTTTGAGGCCTACCCATGAACTGTGGCACTGTCATTTACGTACGCCGGTTCCGAAAGGTGGTTTCGCACAGTGACCGCGAAATCACCTTTAAGGACCGAATAACAAAATGACAGTGCAAGAATTCATGAGGTGGGGTCCCAAAAACCCCATGTTGAAAATTTGGTGAAAAAATTCCCAAAAATGCCCGAGATGTGCATCAAAGCTGAAAAAACCCTATTCATTCCATTATACGGCTTACCGGCATTTCTTCGGTTCACGGTCAGCTTTGAAGAGTGCAGATGTGTTCCCGGTCCACCAAGATCATCGCGCCAGACTCGGAGGTAAGTATGGGGTGTGGGGTGTGGGGCAGTAGGATGTGCAGAGGGGAGGCGCGTGTGGGAGGAGGTCAAGACAGTCAGCGAGGGAATGTTTTTCTTTGTAGGTTTTCTTTTCTTTTAGGAAGACGATGCGGACATTTGCCATGCTGGGGTGGGCTCTCAGCGTGGCAGCAGGATGTTTTTTTGGTGCTGGAGCCGACAGGGATTGGGCACCTCTCGTCGGCCATAGAGAGGTTTGCCATGCTGCAGTGGGCTCTCAGCGTGGGCACCAGGAAGTGTGTTGGGGGACAGCAGACGGACGCTTGGCAGCTGGGGTGGGCTCCCAGCATGGCACCTGGAAGGCTGTTGGGGGGGGGGGAGCGCAGCGCAGCCGATGGGGATTGGGCACCCCTGTCGGACATACTGTGTGTGTGGGAGGAGCTCGTGTGCACGCTGGGGTGGGCTCCCAGCGTGTTACTTGTTTGGGGGGAGGAGAGGAGCTATATATGACAGCTCTTTCACTGCAGTGCCAACATGTAGGCACTTTGCATACTGCCGATGCAGTATGCAAATTGCCTACACGCTGCAGTGCCTTTCTTTGAACTGTACGCCGCTGCATTTGCAGATGCTGTCATAGACAGCTCCTACATTCATTGGCTCGGTGGGGCCACGCCTGCAAAAGGCAACAGGGCATTGGTAGTAGGGAGGCACACCTACGAATTCTCGTATGGTGGCACTATGTCTCTTGCACATGCGTGCAAGCAAACATAAAAAGGAAGAAACAGCAGTAAAGTCACTCCAACTTGCAGTGCCAGGTCCCAATGGGATCCCAGTTGATATCTACAAGTTCTTCTGGGAAGACCTCAACCTGCCTATGCAGACAATGGTGTTGGAGGATCTATAATCAATGTGACTGTACCCCTTGCATTGCCTGGTAACCATCACAGTCCTCCTGAAGCCAAGGAAGGACCCTACCTTGTGTGGTTCCTGTTGCTCTCTTTCTCTGCTGAACATGGGCTACAAGGTGGTGGCTAAGGTGCTGGTGAGGAGAGCTGAGGGAATACTGCCCGCAGTCCTCCATGATGATCAGGCAAGGTTTGTGAAAGGCTGGCATGATATGAAAAACATCAGAAGGTGACTTGACATCATGGTGGTGGTCAAGGGGGGAGGGGACTGCTCAATCTGGACTGTTGGATCAGGGAAATAAGCTTCCCTCTATCTGTCTTGCCACTTTATGAGATGGATTTGTTTTCTTTTATTTAAAAAAAATAAATGATTCTGCATAAGGGAAAATAAGGAGTGCTGAGTAAAAGCAGAACTGCTTTCAAGTCAGGTCAATTCTGCAGGTGGTAGGGCTACTGCTGAGCCACTCGGCTGGCATGGCAGGTGGAAGGGCTACTGCTGAGCCACTGGGCTAGCAGCATTACAGGTGGAAGTGCTACTGCTGAACCACCAGGCTAACATGGCAGGTGGAAGGGCTAGTGCTGAGCCACTGATCTGGCAAGGCAGGTGGGAGGGCTACTGCTGAACCACTGGGCTAACATGGCAGATGGGAGGGCTACTGCTGAGCCACTGGGTCAGCCTATGAACCTGCCCTAATCAAGAAATTTTTAATGCAAAAAAAGTTTGTGTGGCCACAGATGGATAGGATATCTTTCTATACTATGATATTATAAATCAATTAGGACTCGATGAGTACAGGAGTAGAGAGAGAGAACTTAAAAAAGTCCCATCGTCAACAAGCACATTTTGCTTCTGTGAATCAAATCAAAGTTAAATAATCACCATGCACACATTTGTATACATATCGATGGGGGCAAAGTATCTTGGAATCATTGTGATCACTTAACTGCCTGCATTGTGGGGAATGACGTTCCTGCTGTTTGTTGAACCAATGGCTATATATGATATTCTGAGTGACCTCCCCTTCCCCCCGTGGGTCAGGGCGTACAGTATCTAGTAAAACAATGTACAGTAAGGCTCAGAACAGGGGGGGGCTTAATCTTTACCCTTCAAATCCATTCTGCTTCAGAGGGCCACTTCAGAGATCTTGACAAAGCCTAAGGCACATTTAAGGATTCCTCACTAAAGAACTCATTTCCAGCTTAACTTTGCACTGGTGAGCTCACCAAATAATAAGCAAATAATTGTTTTTCTATTTTATCTTTTAAAACTTGTTTTAAAATAAAACAATAGCATATTAGCTCAAATGTCTGCCAGACATAGGACATCAGTATTGCATACCTACTACTGTCTTCTTTTCTTTCCTCCAATTTCTGTGGTAGCTTACTTAGCTCAGCTCTCCTCTGACTGTCTGTCTGCAGTGCCTGGGGCCCTGACTGTGGCTGTCCACCCGCCCGATCGACCGACAAATAAAAACCCGACTCAGACTCGACTCGTGTGGTGTTTGTGCCTCTCTATGTCCATCGCTCACTCTTCTTAGTTGAAAATAAAAACTCTTCTTGTTGACTCCCATCTCCCGACCGACGACCATCCATTTGCCGCCTCTGCTCGCACTCGTCAGGCAGGCTTCTCCCGCTTACAAGTGATGTCGGGTTGACATCGTGACCTGTCCCACCCCCTTGCCTCCCTAGCCAGTCTCAGTAGACTGTTAGCAAAGTCCTGGCTCTGCACATATGCACTAAGGTGCAGCTAGCGCTATGTACACTGGTACTAGGAGTTTTTGTGCAGGAAGGAGCCATACCGTGAGCCATTGGGACCAGTCCAGCATGCCACGATTGTTTCTTTGCCTGCGGGGTTCTGATGAGTGCGGGCGGCAGGCAATGGCACATTTTATTTAAAAAAAAAAAAAGACACGGCAACAGAAAAAACACTACCCTGGCTGCAGTGTGTGTGTGTGGGGGGGGGAGTGCCCCCCCACCCCTCCAAATGGCACCCCTGACTCTAACTAGCTAGCTAGCCACAAGAAACTCCCCACAGCCGCAGCTTGGGGTACTCACAGTTTTGATATCTGCACAGGAGCGTTTCAGCCGGCTGAAAGGCAGTTGCAGTAGTGCTGTACCATGGGGGTCCCAGAAGAATGCTGCACCACTGACAATGCCAGATAAATCGTAAACAGATGATCTTCACCTGCCTAGCCATTGACTCTTTGCCTGATGGCCTTTATAAACAGTGTTCACTAGACAGACCTCTCTTCATCCCGCTCTACAGGTCTCTTCCACGTCTCCAATCCAGGGGGTGCTCAACTTGGTCCCCTGAATCCTCTTGATTACACGTGAACCAGGCAAATAACTTCAGATGGTACTTTACTCAGTCTCGTGACCCAGCTCTAGGCTCTTCTCATTCTTCTCTGAGGCAGGCTGGCTCATCCAAAGTCTCTGAGACCAGCACTCTCAATTACTCCCCTCGCTGATACACTTCTCTGAGGAGGGGAAGGTAGAACCCTGACACAAGGGCTCCAACTAGAAACTTAAACTGCAGTGACTACTTCTCTGCGCTATGAATTCAACTGCTTTTATCCAGTCCTCAGGTCAAAACTTAAACAGCTTTCAGCTCACGTAGTCACTCAGTCCCAACTTAACCAGCCTTCGGCTCACTTTTTTTTTTCCTCAGCAAAACTCTGACACTGATGTGTCTGCAAGCACCTCCAAACTGGTCATAGTTCCTATACCAGACTCTGTGCTTTCTCTGTTCTTCAGCTATCAATATCTCATAACAAACTCTGTGTTTACCCTGTACTCCAGCTTTCATTATCTTTTGATCCTTTAGGCTCTGGGGGGGCCTGAGTGCAGCTATGGGGCGGTGAAGCCCTCCCCTTTTGGCAGGTTACCAGTCCTATTTATAGTCTTTATCCAGCCCTCCTCTGATTGGATGATGCAGTTCCGGGCAAATTCAATGACCTACAACCTTTTCCTAGCAGTCCCTGTGTTTTATAGTCCTGTGGGGGCTGCCATATTGGAGTGCATTAATCTTAAAGCAATACAGTCCTTAACTACAAACACATGAGCCCTTAAAAGAGTTGAGAACAGTTTTCCCATGGACCAGAGGTACCAGTACACAGTACGGTGCTCAGTTCCCATCTACATGGGGTTTGAGACATAATGTCAAGTGTTCTTGCAATCGCGGAGGCAATCTTAGGGACCACCAGGTCCAGAGCCCACCCGGAGCCACTGATGAGGTGCTGTCAAGGGAGCGAGAGACCATAGCCCTACTAGGTAAGCCCATTTGGGGGATTTACACATAGAAACATAGAAATTGTCAGCAGATAAGGACCACTAGGCCCATCCAGTCTGCCTATAAGCCCTACACTTGTATGTGGCCTCTGACCCAATCTGGTCAGTGATCTTTCATCACTCCCTCCCACCTCAAGGTTCCCTTGTGCCTGTCCCAGGCATGTTTAAAACCCCCACTGTACTCACTCCCACCACCTCTTTGACAGACCATTCCATGCATCCACCACCCTTTCTGCAAAGAAAAGCTTTCTCACATTTCCTCTTAATCTACCCCCTTCCAATTTCATATCATGCCGCCTCATTCTCATACTCCTTCTACATTGGAAGAGGTCTCCCTCCTGCACCATGTTCGTGCCCCTGAGGTACTTGAAAGTTTCTGTCATGTTCTCCCATTCCCTCCTGTCCTCCACTGAGTACATATTGAGGTCCTTTAGTCTCCCCTCATATGTTTTGTGGTGCAAGCCCTGTACTATCTTGGTAGCCCTTCTCTGGACCACCTCCACTCTGTCAATATCCTTGCACAGGTGTGGACTCCAGAAATACACATAGCACTCTAGGTGAGGTCTTACCAGTATTTTATACAATGGCATCATCACCTCTTGCCTTCTGCTAGTGATTCCTCTGACTATGCACCCCAGCATGCCACTGACCTTCCCTGCAGCCTTTGTGCTCTGCTTTGACAGCTTTAGGTTATCAGAAATGATAACCCTCTAAGTCCCTTTCCTCTTTGGAGATTGTCAGCAACTCCCCTCCCATCCTGTAGCTCTCCACAGGTTTCTGTCTTCCCAGGTGCATTATTTTGCACTTCTTTACATTAAACCTCAGCTGCCACACCTCTGACTACTTTTCAAGCCTCTTCAGGTCCCTCTTCTTTTCTCCACCTCTTCTGGAGTATCCACCCTTTTGCAGATCTTGGTGTCATCTGCAAACAGGCAGACCTTTCCTTCCAGCCTTTCTGCAATGTCACTAATGAATACATTGAACAGGACTGGTCCCAGGACTGATCCCTGAGATACCCCGCTGGTTA
Organism: Neoceratodus forsteri; assembly: GCA_016271365.2. NCBI lineage: Eukaryota > Metazoa > Chordata > Ceratodontiformes > Ceratodontidae > Neoceratodus > Neoceratodus forsteri. The sequence continues at coordinate 483,564,436 of CM028138.1, read as the reverse complement.
CCTCCGTCTCCCCTGATTGGATCCTATTTACCACCACTTTCTGCCTCCTGTCTGTCATCCAGTTACTAACCCAGTGTATCACCTTTTTGTCCCATGCCCAGACTACCCATCTTGTTAATCAGCCTTCTGTGTCGGATGGTGTCAAATGCTTTGCTGAAATCTGGGTAGGTGGCATCCACCACCCCTCCCTGATTTACTTCCTTTGTCATCCAATCAAAACAATCTATAAGATTCATTTAACATGACCTTCCTACTGTGAATCCATGTTGCCTTGGATCCTGGGCACTGTTTGATTCTAGGTGTGTCACTATCCTTTCCTTCAGCAGTGTCTCCACGATCTTCCCCACCACTGAGGTGAGTCTGACTGGGCCTGTAGTTCCCTGCCTCCTCCCTACTGCCGCTTTTGTACAGAGGGACTACATGTGCCCTCCTCCAGTCCTCCAAAACCACTCCTGTGTTGAGTGACTCAGTGAACATGGCTGCCAGAGGCACTGCTAGTTCTCTTTGCAGCTCCTTTAGTATCCTTGGGTCAGGGCCTTGGGTGTGCACCATCTGGCCCCATAGCTCTGTCCACCTTCAGCTTTGTGAGTTCTTCCAGAACTCTCTCCACTGTGAATGGACTGGTATCCTCTTCTACCCTCCTTTGCACCTGCTACCCAGCTGTGGTCCCTGACCCTCCCCCTCCTTAGTGAATACTGTACAGAAGTGCTTATTCAGTATTTCTGCCTTATCTAGGTCTTCCTCCTTACACTTGCCCTCCTCCCCTTTGAGCCTTACAATCCCTCCCCTGGTTTTTCTTCTTTCGCTGATACAGTATACCTATAGAATATCTTATCCCCTTTTCTCACTGTCTGCTCTAATCCCTCCTCTGTCCACTCCTTTGTGCTCCTAACAGCTTTCTTCCCTTAGACGTTCAAGGTACACCTCCCTGTCTTCCTCCTTTTGGGTCCCCTTATACTTCTTGAAACTCACTCCTTTAGCCCTTACTTTGTCTGCCACCTCTTTTGAGAACCATAGTGGCTTCCTCTTTCTCTTCTTTTTGGACAGCAACCTGGTGCATTGGTTCATCACTTTTACAATGGCTCCCTTGAGTTGCTCCCACTGCTGTTTAACCTCCCCCCAACTTGCCTCCTTCTCCAGGGCTACTCTGATACATCTCCCCATTTCAGCGAAGTCTGCCCTCCTGAAATCTAAAAATTTGCTTTTGTGTGACTCAATTGAGTCCTCATCTCCATGCTAAACCACACAATGTGGTGATCGCTGGACCCCAGTTGCCCTTCTACCTGGACTTGTACGACTCTGTCCCCATTGGTTAATACAATATCTAGAATCGCCCTTTCTCTGGTGGAATCAAGCACTAGCTGCTTGAGCCCTGCCCCTGTAGGGAATCTAGGACGCCTCTGCTTCTGGCTGAAGCAGCTGCCTGGGTGGTCCAATCCACGTCCAGCATGTTGAAATCCCCCAGCAGTAAAACTTCACCTTTAGTTGCCATCTTTATACAGTGATCACTTGTAGCTAGGGGACTGCCCACTGTGATGTCTGCAGTGCTGTTCCAGTTTGTAAGCACCAGGTCCAGCACTGCCCAGTCCCTAGTGGGTTCCTTGACAAGCTGCCTGAAATAAGCCCCTTGTAGGGAGTCAAGGATGGCCTGTTCCTTGCAATAGCTACAATTGGAAGGCTCTAATCTACATCTAACAGAGTGAAGTCCCCAACTAGCAGCATCTCTCCCTTACTTGCTATCCTGATGATGGCTTCCCCAAGTGCCTCATTCAACTTCTCTCTTTGTGCTGGAGGTCTGTGTACCACCCAGTACAGATGGTAGCCCCAGTACCTGTCTCCAGAATGACCCACAGTACCTCCAGCTCTTCTTTTTCCTCTGGGTGCTTCTGTACTTATGTGGCCAGATTCCCACCCACACATGTAGTACAACCCCCCTTTTCTGTCTCCCCAGAGCAGAGAGTAGCCTGGTATGGCCATGTCCCAGTAGTGGCTGTCAGTACACCACAACTCCGTTATGGTCACGAAATCCAGGCTAGTCTCCACCATGATGGCCTCCAACTCTGGAATATTATTTCCCAGACTCCTTGCATTGGTGCACATACCCCTCCATACCTTGCTCCCTCCCTACCTGCTTCCCCCTCCTGCTTGTGCTGTTCGCTGAAGCTCCCCCTGTCCTTCTCTCATGTATGTTTTTGAAGTTGCCTCTTACTGTTAGGACAGACAGGTCAGAGAGTGAGAGGTCTGGTTGGGAAAAGTGCTGTGCTGCTGGTGTGATGACAATCTGGTTTAATATTATGTGCCAGTGATAGTTCATCCTGGGTTACAGTGGTTGCTGTGTTTCCCCTATATCACATCCATTTGTATGCTTTTTTTTTAAATAATTTATCTTTTATTTTGTTTTTTTTTGTTTATTAAGACCGGTACAAGGAATATTGACACAGGTAAACCACCTTTCTTGATTTCCATATGTAGGAAACATTTATTTTGATTGTGCCATTCTGTCCTGTTTTGATGGCGGTCTGAGTGCATATGTGGGTGCAGGTCTTGCACCTTGTATTGCTGCATGGTGGTGTACCTCTCATTTCATGGGTATTTTGATCTGCTGGGAGGTTACTACACTTTGTCATGTTAGAAAGTTTAGGGGTTGCTTGTAGGCAAAAAAAGGTAGTTTGAGGAAAATGTCCCCTAAGTTTTTCATCTTCACTCAGCATGGGTTGTACTTCTTTTTTTTATTTATTTAATTTTGTTCATTGGGTAGGCCCACTGGGCCCAAGAGATCCCTCTTTCAGGGGCGACCCACAATTAGTTAGAGAAATTTTTGGGTACAGAGCATGTCAAATACATGACAGTTTTAGGTACAATCACAGTACATTGCAGACAAAATGCAGCAATACAATGAGCAGACTTGTATCGGGGCAGACCTAGACTTTTTATGGGACAAAAAGATATTTTCTTATAGCACATTTGTATAGTCTCTACATGGTCACCTTCCCATGTAGAGTGTAGGCACCTGTAGCCAAGGGTATAGGACATAGGGGGCAACTTACCCAGATTAGGATAGTCTACTAGGGGTCAGAGAGTCATAGATTGTCCTTGACATCTACATTACATTGCTTGTGTTCCCTAAGCAGCTCTCTGAGTCCTTTTTTAAAGGAGGTTAGTGAGCCTGCATTTTGCAGCTGGTCTGGGAGATTGTTCCAGTGGGTAGAAGCAGTGTGGGCAAATGACTTATTCCCTGCTGCCGTTCATATCCTAGGGACCTCCAGTAGCTTCCAAGATGAGGTGCAGAGCAGCCTGCCTGGACGTTTAGGGACCAGTATCCCATTTAGGCCAGTTGAGTGTGGGCCATTTATTATTTTGTAGGTGGTGCACAACAGAGGGAATTGGAGCCTTTGGGTAAGGGACAGCCAGTTTAAGGAGTCAAACATCTCACAGTGGTGTCGCCTTGAGTGTCATTTGATAGCAAATCTCACAAGTTTGTTATAAAGAACTTGTATCCTGCCCAGCTCCTTACAAGTAGGGCCTGGATGATGGGCGCTGCACAGTTTAGATTGGGCAGGAGCATACTGTTTGCGATTGCAACCCTAGTCTCAGGGATAAATTGCGAATTCAGTCTGTATAGCAGCCCAAGCATCTGGTGTATAGTTTTGGTGACCTGGTTCACCTGGTATGTAAATGTGAGGCCTTGGTCAAAGACAAGGCCCAGATACCTAAAAGAGCTCACCACTTCCAAGGGCATCCCTGAGGACGAGACAAGGGGGAGTAGAAGGGATCTGTCTGGGCCTAGTGTCCTAGGTCCATAGACCATGACTTTTATTTTTTTGTCATTCAGCAGCAGCCTGTTCTTTAGCAGCCACTTTTCCAATGTACCAAAGTCCTCTTTCAGCAGAGACTTCAATTCCGATATGCTGGCAGCAGTTTTGTATAGCACAGCATCATCCACATACTGTATTACAGAGCTACTATCATAGTTGTTGCTGAGATCATTGACAAACAGTGAAAATGGGAGGGGCCCTAGAATAGAACCTTGAGGTACCCCCTCCTTGATAGGTAGACTACCTGATAACGATCCATTCCACTTAACCTGCTGGATTCAATGGGATGGGTAACTCTCCAACCATGCCAGGGAGTGGCAGTCTAGGCCTATGTTCTTTAACTTGTCTGTCAGCAGGCTGTGGTCAACCAAGTTGAAGGCCTCTGTGAGGTCAATGAAAATGGGTCCAGTGGTATAGCCATTGTCAAAGGCCCTGAGGGGGTCTTCTTCAGTCATTCGCTGAAAGGATGTTACTGTGTGGCTGTGTGTGACAACTAGGGGTGTGCGGTCAGTTTGAATTTTTTGCCTGTGCGCTAGTAGATTTTCTTGTGGAATTTATATAGCTCATTCCATTTCTCTGTCTACTTGTCTTGGGGGAGTGAAGGAATTATGGAGTGAAGTGAGCTGTCTTTTTCACGTTATCTCACCTGTGCAGATCCAATGATATTAAATTGCCTGACTATAGATAACAGATGTTTTTGTTGTCCATCCTTTGTGGAAGTTGGAATTGTGCAGGTACTGTATCAATCTCTGTCAGCGGGTTTTCTGTAACAAGCAGTTTGTATATGTTCATCATTAGTGATTCAGACTCTGGTATCCAGGAAATTTATGCTGGTGGTGGAATGTACAGTGGTGAGTAAAGTTGTTCAAATCCTGATGGAATTGTTATAAGGGATTACAAAATCACACACTTCCATAATGAAAAGCACCATGGGATATATATATATATATATACAAATTGCCATAAAATTTAAGATGATTCTGCTTTAAGCAGGAATGCATGGTGCCAAAGGGCATCTCACGCAAGCTGTGGAGGGGAAAGAACAGAAGACATAGCCACGTATTTCATTTTACACAGGACTCATCAGCGTGCCTTACCTGTATGTCACCCTATGAGAGCAACAAACCAGTCCTAATGTGTTCTTATGGGTTTGGGGCATGGTCGGCACAAAAAATCAGAAAGCAAGCTAAAAAGACAAAGAACCTCAGCACAAAGGCACTGAGGCAAGGGCTATCCAAAATGTACATTGTCAACAAAGCCAGGTTTCAAAGAATACAAAATCACACATACCACCCCCCCATGCAAAGTTTCATTGGACATATATGCAAATCACCAAGAAAATCTAGACTGGTTCTGCTTTAAGCAGAAATACATGGTGCTAAAGGGCCTCTCACACAATCTGTAAAAAGTGAGAAGACACAGACATGTGTTTTGTCCTACATAGGACTAGTTAGTGTGCCTTGTCTGTCTTAGTGTGCCTCATCTGTATCACACCCCAGAGGAAAACGAGCAAGCCCTAATGTGGTCCTACGGGTTTGGGGCATGGTGGGCCCAAAATAAGAAGGCAAGCTAAAAAGACAAAGGAACTCAGCACAAAAGCTGTTTAAGGGCTTGTTCATTTCCTGTCCAAATTAGGAAAAAATCTTCTATATATTGGAGGTGAATAATGGTTCATAGAAATGGTGTTTAAGAAAATTGTATTCTAGATTGGCCATAAAAAGATTGGCATAGTGTGGTGCCATTTTTGTGTCTACTGCTGTCCCCATGATCTGTAAAAAAAAAAAAAAAAAAAAATGTTGACCATTAAACATGAAGTTGTGTGCCAGAATGCATTTTATCAAGGAGCAGATGATTCTGAAATGTCTGTTGTGATTGTGCTGCCAGTAGCACCAGGGGGAGAGAAGTGCTTTTTGAATATCGGGGGAGATGGCTGAGGGTGGAGGAGCCAGAGCAAGGAAGGTCCTGGTGGGAACTGGAGAGGCTGTCATCCAGTGCCCTGGGTCAGCTGTTTTTCTCCTTTTCTCCCAGCCCCTCCTGCCTCCCATTCGCACTGATTTTACAGTATTCTGGGGTGGGGCACTCCTGACGCATAGCAACCCACGTCAAGTGTGCCTCTATAATCTGCCACCAAGAGATGCTTGAAGAGCGGTGTTGTGCCAAACCTTCACTGAGAGGTCAGCACCCACACAGGAACACTGTTGCTTTCTCTATCAAATTCTACTTCTGTTGTGTGGGACGCAGGTGGTGAACCTGCGTCACCAGCATGCCTGAGTGGTCCCCCACTGTTTAGCATAACAGAGCCAGCCGACCATGATGCGCTACAGTAAATGATGGGGATAATGGTTCCATATTTCTTGTTTTTATTCAGTTTATTCTCACCCGAGCTCACCTAATGGCACCCCCATCCCTGTCACTAACCTTCTCATGGACTTACTGGTTGTTCACCATTTACCCAGGACTGCGATAGTGGTGGGTGGCCTGCCTTGTCAGTCAAGAATGGGCCTCTGTATGTGAGGGTGAAGGTGCAACAGTGGACCAAAGCTTTTTTTTCCCTCAGCAGCCATGGGTTATAATGTGCAATCAGACTCATGTATGTATGTAGTGGCACCAGTTCCAGAGATTTTAATTGCCATCCTGGTGAAATTGGGGGTGGAGAGAACAGTATATCATCACCGCAGTGACTCCCTGTTGGTGAAGACCATCACAGTGCCAGGAATCGGGCAAAATCTGCCCATCACTGTGATGGTCTCTGCTTCTGATCGGGACTGCCTGCGGTGTCCCCGTCCAACTCTGACTCTGAGTTAGAATCCTGAGACTGGGGGCGTGGGGTGAGCCCCCATAAGGGGGGTTGGCGGGGCACAGCCCCCTGTGTGCACCGATTGTCCCGTGGCTACATGCCAACAGTTGGCATTGTAGCTGTCGCTGTAGGGGATGTCGGCACTAGCGCTGTCAAAGCGCTATAGGTAAACTGGAGAGAACATCTTGATGTGTCCATGGAATACAAAGGCCGCACAGAGTAAGCTCTGTGGTACCAAGCAATAGGGCATCTGCTCGCTGGTGAGTGGTGACCCGGATTAGTGCCCTGAGCCCAGGACATCAGGAGTGAGGCTGACAGGGAGGGTGCAGTATGGTTCCACTCAGAGAGCAATTTCTCATGGTGCTGTGGTGGTGGTGCCTTGAACAGTATGGGTGACCATGTGCTCTGCACCTTGTAGGTCATCAACACAGGCGATCTGAGAGTAGGGAGGTGGAAGGATAAATGGGGAAATCAGGTTGACTGTGCATGCTGGATAATGGCCTTCTGTTCCCCTTCCCATGCTATGAGGCCCTTCCTTCTACTTACCTCAGTGATCCCCTTTTGGCCAAGGGTACCCAAGTATTTCTGCACCTTCTGTCCCCTAACCCCTCAATTGGGGGCCTGTGGAGCAATGAATTCTTTGTAGCTCAGGGGCTGCTTTGGAGTTTGGAGATTGACGGTGGAGGGCATGAGGTGCATCTGGTGGCAGGATCAAGAGGCATGAGGGGTCAAAAGGAAAGGGGTACCCAAAGCTTTGTTGGAGGAAAAAAAACAGTGCATCCTGGGAATGCAGTGATCCTCAAATAAGCAGTAGGTTTTTGGTGAACTTTTCTTTGATGCACAAAAAAGAACATCTTGTAGAGAAATAGATGTGAATGCACATCAGAAATTACTAGAGAATGGCAGCAGGGGATTGCTATATAAAGACTAATGATTGTAACAACTTTCATTTATTTCAAAACCATCAAAACCTTAATTATTCACAAGTAGCTTGTTACATGAGTGGTCTTGTCTCTTTTGAATGTGCGGTAACAGAATGAATCGCCTTTCTTCTCCCCCTGTGGTCTAATTTTGGAACACCATTTGTGTGTTTGTAAGATAATTATCATTCTTTATTGATTGAGAGTGGAACATATGGTTACATCTTTAGGAACAAATTACCTTCAGAGCGTTTTTTGAGACTGGAACATAACGGTTATAGTTTTAGAAACATATTACCTTTGGAGTGCATCTTGGCACTGAAGAAGCTAGTGGGTTAGTGCAGTACAATGGGAGGCCGTTGTTTACATTTATTTTTCCTTTGTATCAAACAGTGGGATGGCCCCATGAGATACAGTATGTAGCGTACATGGTGGGCTGGGACAGGGAGATCCTGCCACTCTTCAGGACTGACCTTTTCTTAAATCTGTTGCAACAGTTCTTCTATTTCTTAACCTAATCTATCCTTTAAAATTTTTAGTCCATAAGGTTGGCCACCTATGGGCACCCCCCTTCCCCTTTCTTGATTATGCTATAGTGTTCTCTTTAGTTTTCCTTTTCTTTCTCAGGTCTTCATACAGTGAGGTTATTGTGGTGACCTCCAAGCTGATGTAAAACAACAGGCTGTGTTCCTCATTGTTGGGTTTAGTATGCAACAGCACTATGTCATAAAATACCTTGATGTATATGCCTTATGTGTATGAAACCTGTAAATATTGAAAATACCACAGCACTAGATGTTTTTGATAAAGGTAAAAAGTTACTAGGGGACTCTATTATAACAATTAAAGTTAGTTGTGTTATTTGAAATGCATGTATATTACAGATTGTTTGAGAGGCCTTTTGGCACCATGCATTCCTGCTTTAAGCTGAACAAGCCTAAAATTTCATGGTGATGTGCATATGGATCCCATTGCATAATGGGAGTATGTGTGATGTTGTGTTTCTATGAAACTTGGCTTTATTTGCCAGTGCCCTTTGGGGTAACCTTTGCTTCAGTGCTTCTGCACTGAGGTTCTTTGTCTTTAGCTCGTTTTTGGAGTTTTTCCATTTTGAGCTCCCCATCACCCAAACACACAAGACCAACATAGGGATTGAACAATTTTCACTAATGCAGTAGATCAGTGGGTCAGTAGGTGCTGACTAAGTGCAGGGGAAGGACATGCGCGCAGTCTGTTGCTATAAACTGATGTATTGAAGAAGGGATATGCCATTGTTTAACGTTATCTCCTGTGTTTTAAATAAACATCACACAGAGATTGTGTGTTGAGCCTGAAGTTCTGCGCCTGGTCCATCTGTTATCCCACAACCCCATCCACAGGGGCCCACAGTAGAGCAAGGTACAAGAAAGTGCTTTTAAGTTATAGTACAGTGCAATTGGATATGCAAGTACTAGTTCCAAAAGAATGCACAATTTCTGGTCACTTAAATGGTACCAGAAAGTGTATGTAGTTATAGTGCAGTAGAGTACATAGAGAATAATGGATGGGCAACAGTGAACAACAACACTGTTGTTCACTTCGAGGGGTTGTCATGACAACCATGTAAACCTCGAGAGTGAAGCTCGAGAGGTTTTCAGTTGACATACAACCTCGAGAAGTGGACAGCAGTGCTGTTTACTGTTGCCCATCCATGATCTTGTATAGTGTATGGGTAAGAGAAAAAAAAAACAGCTTGTAACTTCTTCCTTGGTTGCATCACAATGTCAGGGATCCTCCACCACACCCCTGCATCCGTGAAAACACTCCACTCCTTACCGGTCCACACAGACACTGTTTATTTTTACATGTAAAAAGAAATACTGATGTCCTGCTGTGTGCCGGCTAAGATTTAAAAAATGAAATCACCACTTACTGATAGATTTCAACTTCCTGTGCCTTCCCTGAACTGCTACAGCTGCTTTCCAAACTCCTAAGAACCACAACTTGCCCATGTGCAAACACAATCAATGCTGTTGTACTATCATTGTGACATACTAACGATAGTACAGCAGCAACATGACGTCAGAACGATGGTACAAAAACATTGTCTTTCAGCCGATTTTTATACACAATAACCTGCTCCCATACACTATAACAGGATACACAAGTGCTAGTTCCAAAAGGAAACACAATTACCGATTATTTAAATGGTACCAGAAAGTGAGAATAGGTATAGTACAGTGCAGTGCAATTGGATACACAAGTGCTAGTTCCAAAAGTGACAGTTTATGGCTACAGTAACCATTAATGACAGCAGGGAAAATTCATGGCAACAGAGACGGTTCAAAGCAACAGAGACAATGGGATTTACTCACCTGGTAAAGGTGATTATCTGAGTACCCTTTATAGTACTCCGCAGTCAACACCAGTGGGTATTCCTCATCTATCCTATAGGTTGGTGTACGATCCAATCAAACCAAAGGTGGGCAAGGACATCCCTCTACCCTCATCAGAATATCTCCAGTGTGAGTCTTCCATAGCTATATAGTGAGAGAGAAAAGAAGAAAAAATACAAGCCAGAAATACGCCCAGCCCAAGGCAGGCCCAATGAGAAGATGAGCCTCCTAGTGTGCTGGACACTGAGATTATTGCCTGGGAGCCATTACTTATACGATATTATGGGATGAAACACAGTCAGAAGTTGTCTTTCACCCATCACCTTTATTGTAGTAAATTTCTCATGTACAGAAATAGATATGCAGTTTGACATATACTGTTACATTCTGTGTCATTGTATCTTTGCATAAAATCATTAGTGACTCTGGCCTTAGCTTCACCTGTCCCTATATGGGGGTAACTCTTACTGCTGACCCGGCCCAAGGGTAATCTGCCATCCTGGGTGGGCCTGCGGGGTATTATAAAGGGTACTCAGATAATCACCTTTACCAGGTGAGTAAATCCTATTATATTTTGTATCCTTTATAGTACTCCGCAGTCTGGGACCTTAGTAGCAGTGTACTATTAGAGTGAGTACTCTCGGGTGGGTAAGAAGAAGGCAGATTAGTTCAGGTCTAATCCTGTATGCCTGCTGCCTCCAGAACTGACTTGGCAAATATGGTCCTTTTGGCAGATGCTACGTCTAACCTGTAATACTTAGTGAAAGTGTGTATTGATGACCAGGTAGCCACTGAACAAATGTCTTGTGTAGACACGTTTCCCCTTTCTGCCCAGGATGTTGCTATTGCCCTGGCAGAGTGTGCTTTGAGGCCTTCGGGTGGCATCTACCCCACTGCCCTATAGGCCTCATTAATGGTATGCTTGATTCATCTGGCTATGGTGTCTTTGGAGGCTGCCTGCCCTACTCTGTGCCCTTTGGTTAGGATGAATAACCTGTCTGACTTCCGAATATCTCTAGTGATACTAAGGTACTTTTCCAACTGGTGGCCCACATCTAGGGGGTAGTGGGTTGATGTGTCTTGGGGGTTACTTGGAGATAGGTAGGGCAAAAGGACACCCTGGTCCTTCTGGTACTGTGATGCCACCTTGGGCAGAAAGGATGGTACTGTTCTCAGAATGACCCTATCGCTATGAAATGTGATAAAAGGTTTCCTGCACGGGAGGGCCTGAATCCCTATTCTCCTGGTAGAACAAATTGCCACAAGGAAGGCTGTCTTAATAGTGCACCAGTGTAAAGAGTCTTGCTGTAGGGCGGGTAACTGTAGTGCATCTAGCACTGTGTTAAGTTGCCATGGTGGGCATCTCTGCCTCACCCTTGGTGCTGTTAATGTAACTGCCTTAAGCAGTCAGATGGTGTCGGGGTGTGAATCAATGTGATCTATTCCTGGTACTGCGCCCCTAATGGAGGAAATAGCTGATGCCTGCACTCTGTGTGAAGCTGGACTTAGACCCTTGTTCGCCCTTCGTTCAGGAAGTCCAAAATTTGTGGTAACCCCGCCACTGAGGGTGAGGTACCCATTTTCCTGCACCATTTGTGGAAGATTTGCCATTGTCTGAGGTAAGTCTTATTTGTAGACTGTCTTCTGGATTGTAGCAGATGATTCATGACCCTGGTATGGTAGCCCTGGTTTAGCAGTCTGTCCCTTTCAATAGCCATGCCATCAGATTCAGGCTGACTGGATTTGGATGGAGAATTGGTCCCTGTGACAGTAGGTTGGGCCAAGGTGGTAGGATCATTGGAGGGCTCATTGACATGGCTTGGATGAGTGAGTACCACAGCCGTCTTGGCCAATTGGGGGTCACCAGGACCACTGATGCTCCTGTGCATTGAATCTTGTGGAGCACTTTGGGTATCACTGGCAGCGGTGGGAATAGGTAGGCTCGTGTGAAGTCCCAAGGGGCTGACAGCATATTGATATCCTGAGCTTGAGGGTCTGAGACTCTGGAGTGGTAGTTGGGTAGTTGCGTGTTTGTCCATGACGCCATTAGATCAACTTGCAAGGGCCCCCATCTGGACAGTAGTCTGTAAAAGACGGACCTGTGGAGTCTCCATTCTGACTGGCTGACGGTGACCCTGCTTTGCCAGTCCGCCTCTGTGTTGGCCTCTCCTGCTAGATATATTGCAGTTAGTGACAGTAGGTTCCATTCTGCCCAGCGGAATAGTTGTAGTGACTCCTTTATCATTTCTTTGCTCTGTGTACCTACTTGTTTGTTTATGTATGCTACTGTCAATTGGTTGTTGCACCGGACTAGGACTGGCCTGCTGGTGAGTAGGGGTGCGAAGAAGAGTAGGGCCAGGTGAACAGCTTTCATTTCTAAGATATTGATGGGTAGAGAGGATTCCTTCTGAGTCCACAGGCCTTGGGTTACATGATTGTTGTATGTTGACCTCAACCCGATAGACTGGCATCTGTGGTGATTACTTCTGGTGTTACTTGTGTCAGTGTTGTGCCCTGCAGTAAGTGCGGTTTCAGAATCCACCATAATAATCCGGCTAACACCTGGGGTGGGGAAGTGACCCGGAATTTGAAGTTTTGGGTTGTCTGGTCCCATGAGTCTATTAGGAACCTTTGAAGTGTTTGCATGTGTACTCTGGACCATGGAACCATGTCGAATAGTGCTGCCATGATGCCCAGTACCTGGAGGTAGTACCATACAGCCCTGTTTGGTCTGCTGATTAGGCCCAACACCAGTGTTTGGATGTTCTGAACATTCTCGAGTGTTGGGGTTACCCTGTTGTTCTTTATAAGTATTACTGCGCCCAAGTGAGCAATGGACTGGGCAGGAATCAACTGGCTCTTGGCCTTGTTTATTATCCATCCGTGTTGTTGCAAGCAGCTGATCGCTAGTTGTGTGCTTCGTAGGACCTGCTCCGCTGTTCTTGCCCTTATCAGCCAGTCATCCAGGTATGGTATTATGTGGACTCCTTTTTTCCTGAGATGTGCTGCGAGAACTACTAGGGTCTTGCTGATGCCAGGCCGAATGGTAGGCACGTGTATTGGAAATGTTGCCCTCAGAAGTTGAATCGGAGGTAACAGTGGTGTGAGGCTCAGTTGGGGATGTAGAGGTAGGCGTCCTTGAGATCTATTGAGGTCAAGTAGTCCCCCAGTTGAATGAATGCCAGTGTGGACTGGAGGGTCTCCATTTTGAATTTCTTGTAAGTGACTATCTGGTTTAGATACTTGAGGTCTAGTACAGGGCGCATCCAACCCATCATCTTTGGGACGACAAAGAACAAGGAGTAGACCCCTGTGCCCTGTTCCTCTGTAGGGACTTGCGTGATAGCCCCATTGCTGAGTAAGTACAGAATTGCATTCTTTAACACTTGCACCTTGAGCAGGTCCCTTGGCATAGGTGATAGAAATGGTCTGTGTCTTATCGGCTTGCTGTTGAACTCGATCGCATAGCCCTTGGTAACCACTTCCAGCACCCATTTGTCTGACATTGTGTGGGCCCATTGTTGTGCAAACCACCTCAGCTTCCCTGCGAGTGGTAAGTTTGCATGGGCCCACTCGCTTTCATTTTTTGTTACCCTGAAGCGTGAAATTTGGTTTTCGCCCTCCATTGGAGTACTGGCCCCCTGTATTGCCTCTTGGCCTGTTGTTGTATGCCTTGTGCTGGAAGCGTGGTCTTTGGGGACACTGCTTTGTAGTCTGGGAAATGTGTGACTGTGGTTTGTGTTTGAAAAATTTGCTTTTGGGGCAAAAAATTCTGTCTGTGGGGAGGTAGACGTCCTTGTCTCCCTGTGTCTGTGTCCCCCCCCCCCTTTGTTTGAGGTATGGGGTTAGACCTTCTCTAAAAATGGTACCCTCTTTGAAGGGTAGTTTAAGAAGGGTGGTTTTGGACTCATTGTCTGCCTGCCATAGTTTTAGCCACAGGGCTCTTCTGGCTGTATTGGCCAGCACTGTGGTTCGAGCCTCAAACCTGAAGATGTCAGATGATGCGTCCATGATATATTTCACAGCCTGAATAGCACACTCTGCTGCATCCCCTTGGGGGAAGTCCTCGGGGACATTCTTGGTGAGTATGTCTAGTCATCTATGGAGAGCCCTGCAGGTGAACCACACGGCGGTGTCCACTGAGCGTGCCATGCAAGCTGCTTCATGAATTTTCTGGAGGTGTTCCTCCACCTTCTTATCCATTGGGTCTTTGAGTGCTGCCATACTTTCAATTGGAATGGTAGTGCATTTGGACAGCTCTGAGACATGTTGGTCCACCTTAGGAGGTTTACCCCAGTGGTCACTTTTTTTCCTGGCTAATGGGGTACCACCTGTTTACCATGCTCTTTTCAGACATTCTGGTCAGGTCAGGTACCTCGTATTCCTTGACAAGAAGTGTGTTGAGAGCCTGACAGGAGAGGAAGTGGATTTTGTCCTCTGGCTCACCCATAGAGAGTAGGGGGTTCTCTGATGTGGAGGGTTCTGCGGGCTGCTGTGATATTTTGAGTGCCGCTCGTACCATTGTGATTAGCTTGTCAATGTTCTCCCCCGTGGCACATTCAGGTTGACTTGTCTGAAAAGCCCTCGATGGGTTCAGGTGAGGTGTTGGACGTGCTGCGTATCCAGCCTGGGGCGTTTCTTTGTGGGTCCCTGATCGATGGCTTTCTGTGGTGCTGTGGTAATGAGGTCACCCACTTTCATGCATTCCAGAAGCTGGAACAGCAATTGAGCCTGGTTGGCATCCAGTGCAATAGGAGTGGCGGGTGGGGGGTGGGATTCCATAATGAAGACCTTATCTTCTGTCTGTGCTGCACCCCTGTGCACACTAAGGATACACACCGCACATGTTTGGTTGTCCTCCTCTATGAGCGTGAAGGACACTCCACACTCCCTGCATTTCCTCATGATGTGGTGGTATTTGGAGGAAGCAAGAAAAAAATTGCATTAGGAAAGGACCTCCTAATGCAGCAGGCCACATAATTAATTTACAGCTGCCTGTATTACGTTGCTGCTGTTGTCATTTGGTGAAAAAGGGGCTGTACAAGGCAAGTACCAAGGGGAAGACCCAGGCAAGATGGCAGTCGTGAGATCTCACGAGAGTTCGTGTAGTTTGGGAAAGCTGTATGCGGGAAGGTGGCCACCGAAGTCCTGCGAGATTACCAGCGAGATCTGCAGGGCTGAGAAGGAGCCACTGAGCATCATGGGACTTGTCTTGCCAAAGTTGCAGAGCAAGTGATGCGCGCGCGGCTGAATGCTGTCTCAGGGGGATGGGGAATTGTTTTATGACCCCTCCCCGAGAACAAAGGATTTCAACAGGGCGTGATGCATGACTGTTTTGAAAAATGGACGGCCTGTGGACAACGCCCAGTCTGCAGAGAAGGGGAAGTAGTGGCACTGCACCTCCTCAGGTACGTGAAGGAAGGGGCTGTTTTTTTTTTTTTAAGCTGTTGCCCGCTTGCCTGATCGGGGCTCCGCAAGCTTGCTGCACTGTGAGTGGGGAGGGAAGTGGGAGCCTTTCTGTTGAGCCCTCTGAGTGAAAGGGCTAGTCATTTGGGAGGCTGCTGCAGGTGCCTCGAGTTATGGTGTACTACTGCCCTGGGCAGGGATCACTACCAGAAGAGATTCCTGCCCAGAGAGACTGCCGTGAGGTAGTAGCTGTTGCTGTGCAGGTAGGCTGGTCGCCTGCTACTGGGGGGGGGGGAGGTAGCAGTCGCACAGTTATTTGGACCTAGACGGGAGGGACCTTGGCCATGATCGGACCGGCAGTGGTGTGCAGCTGTTGTGTGATCTGGACCCGCTGCAGGAGGGGGTCCTGATCTCCAGGTAAAGTTAAATAGTACTGCTTTTCTAGCCTTGCTCTGCTTACAACTGTAAATGCCCAATGAATGAAACAGACGCTTATAGATAGAACTGCGTGCAGTTAGTAGCTGATCTTGCTATCTCCCAGGCTGCTTGTTAGATATATTAAAAGTAAAGAGACATTTTTTACAGTACCTGTACAGTTGTTGGTTTGAATAATACTGTTGGAAACAGTGAGGATGTGACCAACCTATCTTGATGCATGAAGTGAGCTGGAGATATTCAGATGAGGGTAGAGGGATGTCCTTGAGACCTCGCCCACCTTTGATCTGATTGGATCGTGCATCAACCTATATGATGGACGAGGAATACTCACTGGTGTTAACTGCAGAGTACTATAAAGGGTACGAAATATAATTCATGGTAAAGTTGACATCAGTGGCTACAGTGAAGAGCACTTAGTCTTATAGCAGATAAGGGGATGACAGTCACTCCTGCTGAGTGTTTCTCATTTACACACACACATGCACTAAAACGAGCTAAGGAGAAGGAGCGTGTTAACATTCCAGACAACACAGTATCTCTGTGATTAGAAGCCACTCTAGAATACAAGTCACAGGCCATGGTGAAATATTCTGATAAAAGCTACCCTTGGATATAGACTACGGCCTCAACTGCTGTCAGATAAGGCATCGAAATGAGACTCGGGTCCTGCGCTCATGACGTTTCTTGCCAGATGCTGTGTAACATGTATGTCCACCTACAAATCATGTGCTGTATACTTCCCTTCCCCCATACCCCAGCACGCATTTGGAAACGAGCTGCTACAAGCTCAGTATGTCTGTCCTGGTGAAACTTTTGAAATAAATAGATAACTGTAACCTCTCTCTGTGATTTTTATCTCTGTAAATATGATTGTTAGTGTATTTCTTATTAAACTTACAACCTTAGTTGATGTTTATGTTGATTTTTCTATGAAGTAGACTATTATTAATATACTTGTTCAAATCCTGACTGTATTAAAAGTAGGATTTTTCATTAGAAGTCACCTTTCTTGCCAGCCCAGTGGCATGGAGCGTGGTGGTATTGCTGCCTTACTTCCTGCCACACCGGCTACTAGTGTTCACAGTGCAAGTGGGTTGCTGGAGGTCAGCCAGTGAGGGAGAGGATCAAGTGTCCAGAGGATACCACTCCTCTTCTGGGAAGGGGTGGGGACAGAGTCCGCTGCTTGCCTGGTCCTCAGCGACAGTTGGGGGCTGGCCTAATGGACCCACAGACAGAGGGGGCAGAAGCGGAGCAGACACCCGGCATGCAGAATGTGGAAGCGTGCGCAGTTCGGCCATTGGCATCATTGCACTCTCCAGCGCCGCATTCGGGGGACAAAATGGTGGCCAACCGGCAGAATTACACTGGCCCCCCGCAGGCTCCACACCCAGCCAGTTGGGCACCTCGGAGAAGCAAGCAAGAAAGGTGAGTCCCAGTGGACACCGGGGTGATGAGACTGTGGGGACCAATGGATGAGGGTCGGCTGACTGGGGGAAATAAAGTATATAAAAAAAAAAAAAAAGGAAGTCACCATTAGATACAAGCTGCAAGAGGAAATACAGCATTTTAATAGAAGCTGCAGGTTTTATTTGAAAAGCTATGGTATGGGGGGAAATGTTTTAAAATACAATACTCAGATACATTTCAGCTCTTAGTTCTTTAATGCTGAATTATGTATCCCACTTAAAGCATCTGAAAGCATTTATACAAAAACAGGATCATTGGGTCTCAGACTACATCTCTTCCCCCTGCTTTATCAGAATCATGAGAGTCCTGTCTATAATCTGAGCCCCCCCCAACACACACACACACACACATTGTAAGTAAATGTCAATGTTGTATGACATACCGGGGCTCAGTTTAAAATAGCGTTTCTCAGATACTGCTTTTGTGGATCCTACCACTATCTGTCAGATAGTGCTGGTATCCTACCTCGGATCCTACTAGAAATCCTACCAAAGACAGATGTAGGATCCAGGGTCAGATAGTGATGGATCCTAGTTAGGATCCAGGTATCCTAGTTAGGATCCAGGGATCCTAGGTCAAATAGTTAGGATCCAGGGTTAGATAGTGATAGATCCTAGTTAGGATCCAGGGATCCTAGGTCAGATAAGTAGGATCCCAGGTCAGATTGTGATGGATCCTCAGTAAGATAGTTAGAATCCGAGCTAGATCCTAGAGGGTACAATCCATGGTCAAATAGTACTACTGTCCTACCGCAGCAACTATCTGTCCAAATGGGAGGTATCTGTTGGTATCCTAATTTCTAGGATACTATCTGAGCAACACTAGTTTAAAACCATAAGAGCCCTGTCAATAAACTGAGCGTCATCCCCCATTGTTTTTTTTGGTTTTTTTTTTAACTTTCATTCTTTATTTTTTTGTTACTTTAACACATTCACATATACAGTAACAAACAGACATAGACAAACAACATGTAAGTGCACTGCCAATCTATAGGTTATCATATTTCATTTGCTGACATGGCTAGGAACATATAACAGAAATATAAGAATACAATTGATTCCTTTGTACAATAGACAGGTACTTTATAGGGTAAGCTGAGTCATGGTTGAAAATCTGGTCTTGAGGGTGAAATATATAGGACCCATCCTCTCCACATAATCTCAAATGCCTCATAAGTTTTGTTAATATTAGTGGTTAATCTCTCCATCTTATAAATATCTATCATTATCTGATGCCAGGTATCTAGTGTGGGAGGCTGAGGGGAACCCCAACTTTTCGTGATAGTTTTTTTAGCGGCCAGTAAGGCCAAATTGAGAAATTTTCTGGATGAGCTATTTAAGGGTTCCTGTGAAAAGTCCCCAAATAGGAACATATGGGGGCCTAGTATTATATTAGTGGATATTAATTGCTGGAGAGCCTTATGCCAATGATCAAGAAAAGAATGCAATTTGTTACAGGTCCAAAAATGTGACCCAGGGATGCCGGGGAAAATCCACACTGCCTCCAACATTCTGCTTTATAATTAACATTGTATTTTGACATCACCATAGGAGCCCTGAAATATCTGATAAATACCCTCCACTCAAACTCTTTCCAGAAACCTGAGTCTATACCTCTATACATTGTCTTTAAATATGTCTCCCATTGAGAGGAAGCAATCTCCACTTCCAGGTCCCTTTCCCATGCCTGTCTAGTGCTATCTAGGGGTTTATTGTATAGCAAGCATAAACCTTTATAAATGGATGAAATTATGTGAGGAGGAGATGGTCCACCATCTATAACTCCTAGTATAATTAAGAGAATTCCGGGAAGAGGAGAGTCACTCCACTTCACCTTACCCAAGGAATTGAGGAAGTTCCTTGTCTGGAAATATCTAAATCTATCTGAAAAAGGAATATCATATTTTTGAACTAATTCTGTCAAGGAGAGAACCGTTCCCTGAGGCATGAAATGGTGAACTAAGTGTAGCACCTTCCTTTGCCAGAAAAGATATCCCCTGTCCAATTTGGCAGGGACAAAGGCGTCTATGAAAGGTAAGGAGAGTAGCGCCAATCTCAAGGGGACAAGCTCCCGTGATACCAGTAGTTTCTGCCAGCATTGCAGGGTTGAATGAGTATAGGGGTTAGAGATATCTCCCACTCTCATTATAGAGAGGGTGGATAATAGAATTCGATTCACCTCTTGCAGACCTTTCCCCTACAATTCCAGAGATTTCCATTTTGCCCTATAGGATCTGTCTAACCAAAATATAGGAATTCTAATTTGGGCAGCTAGGTGGTATAATTTGAAATTAGGTAAGGACACACCTCCTTTTTGTCTAGATAGTTGCAGTGTTGGGAGATTAATCCTGGGTTTTTGATTGGCCCAGATGTATGCAGAGATTTTTCTCTGCAATGTTCTATAGAAAATGTCAGGGATCTGAGTTGGCAGGGTCTGGGCCAGGTATATAAAGCGGTGGAGGACCACCATCCTGACTGACTCTACCCGTTGGTACATAGACAGGGGAAGGACTCTCCATCTGTCTAGGTCTGCCGTCATTTTAGTCATAAAGGGGGTGTAATTCAAGAAGAATATGTCCTCATATGAAAGGCCGATCTGCACTCCCAAATATTTAATGCTCTTCAGATCCCAACAGAAACTATAGGTTTTCCGCAGTTCAGTATTTGGGACGAAGTTCCAAGCCAGAACTTCAGTTTTTGTTTCGTTAATTTTATAGCCTGAGATCTCTCCGAATCTCCTTAATCTATCCCAGAGAGGAGGTAAGGAGGCTTCCGGGTCAGTAAGGTATACCAAAAGATCGTCCGCATATAAAGCTAGTTTATGGGAAATAGAGGCAACCTCAATTCCAGTAATTCCCTCATCTTGCCTTAGGGCCTGAGCCAAGGGCTCTAGGTAAATCGCAAATAGGAGAGGTGATAGGGGGCAGCCCTGTCTTGTTCCACGGGACAATGTTATAGGGTTTGAAAAAGAGCCATTTATCCGAATATATGCTTTGGGGTTCGTGTACATTAATTTTATTAGTCCAATCACCGACTGTGGTATCCCTACTTTTCCTAGTACCTTCCACAGGAAGGCCCATTCGACCCGGTTGAATGCCTTCTCTGCGTCTAGTGATAAGAGAAGAAATGAAGAACCGTCCTCCTTTGCCCTCTGCAGGAGATGCAGGGTTCTTTTTATGTTGTCCTGCGCCTGACGGCTCGGAATAAACCCCGTTTGGTCTGGGTCAATTATTTCCGGTAGAAAGGACTCAAATCTTTTGGATATTATGGATGCAAAGATTTAATAATCTATTTTAAGCACAGAGATAGGTCTGTCTGAGGAACAAGATGTGCTATCTTTTTCGGGTTTTAATATGCTAGTTATGTATGCATATCTCCAGGAGTCAGGCGTTATTTGGTCTGTCTGTACTCCCCTGCACGCCTGCAGAAGGGTAGGGGCCAACTCAGCTCTAAGCACCTCGTAGAAATCCCCTGTGTACCCGTCCGGGCCTGGGCTTTTATGTGATTTGAGTGTTAACAGGGCCTTGTCTAATTCCGGCTGGGTGATTGTTTTCTCTAATAACTGTTTCTGTTTATCTGAGATCTTTGGTAACCGTAGGTGTTTCAAAAAGATCTCCATTCCCTGAGTATTCCCATCTGATTCAGCACTGTAAAGGGTGGTGTAGTATTTCAAAAAAGCGTGTTCAATTTCTTTGGGGTGACTAACCAGTCTCTTGGAATCTGGGTCCCGTATTTGGGTAACATTAGATCTGGTTTTATGCTGTTTGATTCTGTGGGCCAGCAGGCGTATAGTTCTGGGACCCCCTTCATAGTATTTTTGCTTAATGCTCTGTAAAGCTTGTTCAGTGTGAATGTCTAGAACAGACTGTATCTGTTCTTTAGTTGCTTGGAGGAGAGGAAGGGCTCCCTCATCACCAGCAGCATGCAATGCCTGCAGCTCCCCAAGTTGCTGCTGTAATTGGTCAAGCCGTGCTTGTTGATTTTTCTTATAACGCGACGCATATTTAATTATTTCCCCCCTGAGAACTACCTTAGGTGTATCCCAGAGAACACCTGCTTTAATGCCCTGTCTCTTATTATCTTCGAGGATCTGTTTAATTTTTTGTTGCATTGTTTCCCTAAAGTCTTTGAGATTCAATAAAAAATCTTTAAATCTCCATATGATGTCAATTTTCCTTCTCTCCCAAACTATGTCTAACGTAAGGATTGAGTGATCTGATAGTACAGTCGAAGCCTGTGTACAGCTTTGCATTTTATATAGGTGTTCCTTGGAAACATGTAAATAATCTATATGGGTGTATATTTTATGGGGGGGGGGAATAATGTGTATACTCTCTTTTATTGGGGTGAAGGTTCCGCCAGATATCAATCCATTGTGCTCCCTTTAAGCAGGCCTGTGTGACTCGATGCGCTGGAGTCTTTTTCACATGCCTCTTACTAGAGGTGTCCAAGTGGGTCATAGCCAGGTTGTGGTCCCCACCCACCACTAGAATCCCTTGGGTCCATTCTGTAACCCTTTGGAGTAGCAGCTTCCTGCCATCTGGACCCTCCCCGGGGGGGATATATATAGAGACCAGGGTGACCTCCTGCCCCTCCAGCTGCCCCACTGCAATGGCCAGTCTTCCCTCTGGATCTGCATAGGAGTTCACTAACCTAAAGGGAACATTTTTTGGAATCATGACTACTGCTCCCCTTCTTTTCCCTTTACGGTAGGATGAAGCTATTATTGTAGAGAAGACAAATTTGGAGAGTTTTTTATGCTCCTGTTTGTTTAGATGAGTCTCCTGTAAAAGGAGAACAGTGGGTCTTAGTTTTTTAAGGGAGGAGATCACCCTGTACCTCTTAATGGGGTTATTTAACCCGTTCACATTGAGGGAGAACACTCAGACTGTGTGGGCCTTATTCATTGAGCTGTGAGGAATTATCACCTGGGGGTAAGACTGAGCCGGCTAATGACCAGAACCTTAGGTAACCCCATTCTGCAGACAGCAAGGATCTGCATCTATTAAGTACAGTGACAGTAAGTTCCTGCAAGATAGTTCCCACAGAGCCTGATTTATCGTGAGGTAAATACCCCCACAGACATAATAGATAACATAAATACAAGTGCACTTTCAAAAGGTAAACAATATAACTAACAATAACATGTAACCTTAGGAACCTATTTACAGCGGTACTTCCAGAGCAGAAGGAGACAGACTCTCTCCCTCTATTCAGAAGGGACCCAAGCCTATAATCGGATTGGGCCTCTATGGGAGGAATTGTGACTTCCATCGGTCAGGCCTCCCAGACCCCAAGGAGAAAAACTCGGGGTCGGGTAGTAGGGACATCCCCCACTAAGGAAATATGGGCCTGTGCAAAGTGCACACCTCTTCTCACACTAAGCCCTAACAAATCACAGACAAGGCAGCTGCACAGAGATTGGGGGTAGATATAACATTCACTACCATCCACCACTGTTTACTCTGCTGAGCGCATCTTTAAGAAACATTATAGAAACATAGAAACATAGAAGTTGACGGCAGATAAGGACCGCAAGGCCCATCCAGTCTGCCCATTTCTTTTTCTACCTTATAAATGTGCCATCGGCCTTTGCTCTGACAGTGACCTATCTATTCATAGTCATTTGTATTGCTCCCTTATGCCTATCCCATGCCTGTTTGAAGCCCTGCACTGTATTCATAGCCACCACTTCTTGTGGTAAGCCATTCCATGCATCTACCACCCTTTCTGTGAAAAAGAATTTCCTCACATTCCCCTTAATCGGCCTCCCTCTAATCTCATGCTGTGTCCTCTTGTCCTGCTATTTTCTTATATTTAAACATGTTAGACTCTTTCACCTTGTTTATGCCCTTAAGGTGTTTAAATGTCTCGATCATATCACCTCTCCCTCCTTTGCTCAAGGGTATACATATTGAGCTCCGTTAATCTGTCCTCATATGTCTTGATGCAGTCCCTGCACCATTTTGGTTGCCCTTCTGGACTGCCTCAATTTGGTTAATGTCCTTGTGAAGGTGTGGCTCCAATACTGCACGCAGTACTCCAGATGGGGCCTAACTAATGTCTTGTACAGAGGGATTATTACCTCCCTCTTACGACTTGTGATACCCCTACTATACACCCTAACACCCCTAGCCTTACCTACTGCTTTAGAGGTCTGCTTGATGATTTTAGGTCATCAGTGATGATGATGCCCAAGTCTCTTTCTTCCTTTGTGACTGCTAGCAACTCCCTCCCAGCCTATAAGTGGCTTCAGGGTTTCTTTCCCTATGTGCATGATTTTGCACTTCTTGCATTAAATCCCAGTTGCCACTCTTCTGACCATTCTGCTAGTTTATCCAGATCTCTTCTCATTCTGCCCACCCCATCTGGATCATCTACTCTGTTGCAGATCTTGGTGTCATCTGCAAACAGACAAGCCTTACCCTCTAGTCCATCTCTTGAGGTCACTAATGAAGATGTTGAATAGGACTGGCCCCAGGACTGATCCCTGAGGTACCCACTTGTGACTTGCATCTCTTCTGACTGTATACCATTTACCACCACTCTCTGTTTTCTGCCAGTCAACCAGTTTGCCACCCAGTTGACCAACTTCTGACCCACCCGAGCCTACCTAGCTTATTTATCAATCTTCTATGTGGAACAGTGTCAAAAGCTTTGCTGAAGTCAAGGTATGCGCATCAACTGCTCCCCTTGGTCCACCACTCTGGTTACCCAGTCAAAGAAATCTATGAGATTAGTTTGACAGGACCTTCCTTTGTAAACCCATGCTGTCTTGGATCCTGTGCCCTATGGATTCCAGGTGTTGCACTATCCTTTCCTTAAGGAGTGCCTCCATAATCTTGCCCACTACTGAGGTAAGACTGACCGGTCTGTAGTTCCCCGCCTCCTCCCTGCTACCACTCTTGTGGAGTGGGATCACATGAGCCTTCTCCAGTCTTCTGGGACCTCTCCTGTGCTCAGAGACTCACTAAACAATTCTGCTAACGGCTCTGCTAGTTCCTCCTTTAGCTCCTTAAGTACCCTGGGATGTATGCCATCAGGTCCCATTGCCTTATCCATCCTGAGCTTAGCAAGCTCTTGTAGGACCCTTTCTTTGTGAAGGAGTAGTGCCACCTCCTCCCCTGTGTCCATGATGCTGAGCTGTGGGCCTGCCCTACCTTCTCTTCAGTAAATACTGAGCAAAGTATCTATTTAGGATAGATGCCTTTACAGGTCCTCCTCACATGCTCCCTTTTCTCCATTGCTTAGCAATACCCCCTCTGGACTTTCTCCTTTCACTAATGTATCTATAGAAAGTCTTGTCACCTCTTTACTGTTTGTGCTAGTGTTTCCTCAGTTTGGGACTTTGCCTGCCTTACTGCCTTACCTGCTTCCCTTAGACAGTTTGGTATGCCTCCCTATCTTCATCCCGCTGTGTCTCTTTATATTTTCTGAAGGCCAGCCTTTGGCTCTGACCTTTTCTGCTACTGTATTTGAGAACCAAAGTGGTTTCCTTCTTCTTTTGCACTTCCTTTTCTGTCTAACACAATGGGATGTTGCTTCAAGTATTGCATCCTTAATGCTTGCCCACTTTGCCTGTACCTCCTCACCTGTGTTTCTTTTTGCCAGGGCTAGCTTAACTCTGGCCATCTTATCAAAGTCAGCTCCTCTGAAGTCCCATATTTTTGCTTTGGAATGGGATGATTTAGATGTAGTAGCCAAATTGAACCATACCATGTGATGGTCACTGGCCCCAGGTGACCTTCTACCTGGAGATCTGTGATCCCTTCTTTGTTAGTCAGTACTAGATCTAGGATAGCCCTGTCTCTTGTGGGTTGCTGTACCAGTTGTTTGAGGCCCTGCAGGGAATCCACTATGAGTCTAGTTCTGCAGATGTTCCTGCTGGTATTGACCAATCTGTATCTGGCATGTTGAAGTCTCCCATTATCAGAACCTCCCTTTAGCTGTCATGTTTTGTATATCTTCTAACAGTAATGTGTCTATGTCCTCCCTCTGGTCTGGGGCCTGTAGACAACCCCAGTTCTTATGGCTGTCCCATTTCCTGTTTCCAGGGTGACCCACAGTTCTTCTGGCTCCTTATGTGTATTCTGAATTTCTGTAGCTTTGATTTTTCATTAACATACAGGCCACCCTCCCCCTTGCACTCTCGTCTCTTCTGAACAATACATAGCCAGGTACTGAAGTCTCCCAAGTGTGGTTACTGGTAAACCACGCTCACTAATTGCTACTATGTCCAGTTTAGCCTCTGACATTATTGCCTGCAGGTCTGGATCTTATTTCCCAGGCTGTGAGCATTTGTGTACATGATTTTCCATTGGCCAGATTTTGGTGTGTTAGTTGTTGGGTGAAGTTTGGCATTACCCTGTGCATCGTATGGGAGACAAACCTTTTTCTTACCTGGTGATGCAAATGAACGGCAAACACACTGAATTCCTGTTTGACCACTAGCTGAGGGGGAGGGTGTTCTTCCCATTGACGTATGGGGTGCTGCACCCTCTCCCATTTACAGTTTAAATATTCTGCAAAGACGCCAAACTTCTGCCCCAATGCACTGACTCCTCTTTAGTCAGATGCAGTCCATCAAATTTAAAGAACTTTCGCTCCCAGAACTGTTGCCAGTTCCTACAAATCTGTGTCCTTTTTCCTGGCACCAGTCCTTGAGCCACGTGTTTAGCCCCTATCTCCCTTCTTCTGACCTTCCGTCCATCTGCCCCTTCTCCCAGACTGGCAGGATCTCAGAGAAGGAGATGCCGACGAAATAGATGATAGTTTGTCACCCAGCCTAGTCAGGTGTTCCTTGGTCTCTCACAACTGACCGGCTGGCGAGATCATTAGTCCCTATGTGTACTAGGACATCAATGTTTTCTCCTGCTTTGTGAACAATTTTAGAATGCGGTCAGTGTCTCTCCATGCTGATGTACCTGGAGACATCTGACCATCACCCTGGTTGAGATGGGTATCAACTCCCGAATCATGGAGTCTCCTATGATCAGAAGTTTTTGGATTCCTTTGTGCTTGTTTAGTTTTGGTTCCTGATTTGGGTGAGTATTGTTGTGCTAGCTTCTGTGCTGCAGTGTCCTGCTCTGCAGTGTCTTCTGCCTCTTTATTTGATTTCAGAGATAGAGGCAGATACCTGTTTGTAGTGTTTATATGGTTTTGGAGGTAATGTGTTGGAGAGCAGAGAGTGATGGGGCACCTGATTTGCTCCTCCTAACCACCTGCCAACCTCCTGGACCAACTACCCTCTGCGGTCGAGGTTTTTCTGTTGGATGCTGGGGAAATGGTGGTTCTTATTATGTATTTCTCTTCAATATGAAATTTGAGGCGGCAATCTCTGCCCATGCTGCCTGGAGTTGAGACCTAAGATCTCCAAAGGCTCAGCATGTAGGACAGTGTCCTAAATCCTGTAAGACTGTCCTTCTGAAAATTGTTCCACAGTACCTGCAGTTAATGAAATCATTCCAAATAAGTTGCTGGGTTTGTAACCTAGTCAGAGTAATTAGAAGGAAAAAAATGCAAGTAATGGTTTAATTGTGCTTTGTTTAACTTGTTATAACAAGTTAAATTACTAGTGCCCTGTAAATAAGATCACCTTGTGGAGCCCCACTGATCCGCCCCTTCCTGCTCTGCCACAGGAAATGTCACAACTGGTACCCTATAAAGGAGTGTAGCGTGGGTGGTTGGGGATGGGGGTGGGTGGCTGGGCCTCCTGCCTAAAAGAAGAACCACGGACGAAAGAACAAGGAGGTAAGAGCAGAAACAATCAGTCAACAACAAATGCAGTAACCCTGAAAGCTTATCCTAATGTTAGATAAAACTGTAAAACCTGTAAAGCACCACCTGTAATAATTTCAGAGAAGATATACCCTGTAAGAAACACTTTGCTCCAGAGAAAAATAAAGCAGTAACAGAAGATATACCTTGCAAAAGACAATTTGAATCAGAAGATTACAGCAGTAATCTGTTAGCACACACCTGTAGGCACACCTTGTAATAATGCAGAAGAAGGTATACCAGCAACAACAATTTGAATCAGAGAAAAATAAAGCAATGAAATGTTAGAACAACAAACAGTAGCAATCCCTGTGAGTAAAAAATAAAAACACCACCACACAGTAAATCTGCTTAGCCAAACTAAGTCTTAATCCTTCTCCCTTGCTCTGGTAAGTTTCTCTACTCTGCCTTTCAAGCAGTCTTAGAAGGAAAGAGCTCAGGTGAAGCTAGGTGCCTTGGCCAGCAAACCAAGTCTTCTATGATCTCACATCAGTTCTCTAATAAATCAAATTACTGCTTTGGAGAGATAACATTACTGATATTTCCCTCTCTAGCTCAGTTAAACGTCTTAATCATCAGACAAGGGAGTAAGGTAGAGAGGGGAAAAAACGAAACTTCAGCAGTAAGTGCAGAAAAATAATAAAAGAACTGATTAACTTAAAGTCTCTCCTCGGCTTTGCCTTGTCGGAGTTTCAGACAATCTGGTAAGCACCGTATGAAAGTTCTTATACATATAATTGGATCGCTTTTAATTCAAGTGTTGGTTTCTCGTTGTCAGTCGCCGTAACAATAGGAGAATAGCGATTTTTCCCAATAAAGTCCTTCACCTCCTGAAGTGAGCGAAAACCTCCTCGGTGGCTTGTTCCTGAGCGTGAGTTCGAATTGCTTTGCCACTGCGAGCGGGGGGGACACTTTTCGTGAAGGACCGGACCTCCCGACTTGAAACTCCATCCTCTTCTTTCCAGTTCCATAATGGCTTCCTCTGGACTCGAGTATATTTAATTTCCAGAGTCCCAGCAGATCCTCAGCTTCGCCGGGTTGAGGGTATGAAATCTTATACCTTTCTCTTTTAAAGCTTTGAGAATTGGTGCATAGGCTAATCTTTTTTTCAAAATTTCCGCGGGGTAGTCGTTGTCAAGAAATAGTCTAGTTGAGTTATATGTGATATTTCCTTTTGCCCATGCTTTTTTAAGATCATTTCCTTGTCTTTAAAACTGGAAAGTTTTAAAACTATTGAGGGAGGTCTGGCAGTTTGATCAGTCAGTTTTCTTGACACGGTTCTATGAGCTCTTTCGATTTTGAACTGAAACGATGGGGGGAGGTCAAGGACACCTCTAAGGAGGTCCGTTATGAAATCCTCCATTTTACCGGTCTCAGAGTCCTCTGGCAGGCCGTATATGCGGAGCTTATCTCTCCAGGACCTCACTTCCAGGTCTATTATTTTTTCTTGACATTTGTCATGTTGGTCAATCAGGAAATCGACTGCTTGATGTAAGCGCTGGGTCTCTTCGGCTACTTCTCCCGTGGCTTCCTCTGATCGGTCGAGCCTTCCCTCCACCTCGGAGAGTCTGTTCTGAAGTGCAGTAAATTCCTTATTTTCTGCTCGGAAGCTCTGATTTCTGTGAGAAGGGTCTCATATCTGGACCGCGAGAGCCTTTCGCTTTCTCTATCTGGGTCCGGGTCGTAGTCCTCAGCAATGCTGTCTGGGGGAGAGGTGCTGCAACTGCTAGAAGGCCTTTTATAAGATCCTTTTACATCCGCCCTCTCTCGTAGTCTCTCTGAGCGCGGTTTCAACTGATTTTTGTTCCCCTTCATTCACGCTATTGAAAACGCTAATTTTTAGATTTTGTTTACCGAGTTGGGGAGAAATATTTGGTGGAATGAGTAGGAGCTTCCCCTCTATGCAGCCATTCGGGTGGGTGATGTCACCGGAAGTCCGCGTCATCCCCCATTGTAAGTAAATATCAGGGGTGTATGAGGTACCAGGGATCGCTTCAGAGCCTTGAGGGCCCTGTCTATAAATTGACCTCACCCCCCATTGTAAGTAAATGTCAGTGTTGCTTAAGGTACTGGGGCTCACTTCATAGCTTTGAGGGCTGCGTCTAGTAAATGACTAGTAAATATCAGGGTACAAGAGGAACTGGGCTCACTTCAGAGTTATGAGGGCTCTGTTTATAAATTGATCCCCCCCCCAAGTAAATGTCAGTGCTGTATGAGCTACCGCAGCTTCATACCTCACTGTGCACCATTGGAGTGCCAACATCTGGCAAGAAATGCACACCCTGTTGTGTGCTATTGCCCACAAAATATGCCTGGCCAGGTGGCATAAGCAGTGTGTTGCGCTACCATGTGGAGCACTCAGCTGTGTAGACAGACAGGAATGGTGCTCAGAGTAAACACAGTACTGAGCCACAGCATGAATTGTGACAGTTCATGAGGAAGCTTGGCTACTCCATATTACAAGCAATCTTAGATCTGAAGCACATAAACCAAACCTGCGTCGATAATCTTTGCAAAGATGTGTTTCGGATAAAGTGTATATATGCATGAAATGTCAGAGTACTGGTGACACAGGTTTGGGTGCTTGTCACTTTGATTTTGTAAGTAAAGATATCTTTGCTAAGATTATTGATGCCAAGTTAGGTTTTTGTGCTTCAAACCTATGATTGTTTGAAATACGGGTGGCCAAGCTTCTTCCATGATCATTCAACTATGTCCACATCCTGAGCTGGTGGAGACTAGAGAGCACTGCAGAGGCAGTGCATTCTGACTCTGGGAGGGAGAGGGGTTGGAGGACACCAGAAACTCACAGAACTACGCACTGCTAATATAGAATAGGTACGGCTGAAGATAGGTGACACAGAACAGCACACAGGCTAATTAAAAACCAGCAAAGACGCCAAAGTGCAAAAGGCAGACAAATTTACTGCAGAAATTCACAGATACCAACACATATAAGAGTGCTTCAAATACCCCAGCACTTTTGTGTCAGTGCAGTGATGCTTTGTCAGGGGGTGGGGTCTCAGATTTCCCAAAGCATTTTTATAAACAGATCTTTTTTTTTTGTTACCCTTTTTATTCCTTTAATGGACAGCCCCATGTGCCAGATACCTCCGCCCTGAAACCCTGACATCCACCAGGATTTATCTCACCAGCCTGTCTTCCACCCCAGGGCTTACCCCCTGCAATGAGGTCGACAGGATTCCCCAATCCCCGTCAGGAACAGGATCTGGTTTTCTGCTGGTGGGCCCAGCTGGTCAGGTGTGAGGCCTCCGTGTCTCCGGCACCATCCTGCTGCTGGTATTCTCCATTTTAACTCTCTCCCGAGAGGCGTGGTGTGCATGATGTGCATTACATGCTCCTGCTCACTGCACACTGGCATCTGTTATGCCTCACTTGCCCTTCTTGGCAGTCCTGGGTGCCTTTCAACCAGCTTCTGATAGGGGCCAGGCAATCACAGGGGTCTGTAAACCTTCCCTCTGGAGGAGGAGAGCAGTCCTTCAGATGCTCAATTCTCCTCTCCTGGCCAGCCTTGTGACTCCCCAAATTCTCTTCCGAACCCAGGTCATCAGTGCCACTAGTGGTAATGCCACCGCTGCTCTGGTGGGTCGGCCTTTATAAGCAGTTCTTAACTCATTGTTTCCTAGCAGATGCCTGCAGACGTCAGTAAAATACACTGGTGTGTCCTGATGACGTCTGCAGAAGTCGGCTACTGACTCCCAGTGTGCCCTTGCAACGTCTGGAGAAGTCACTTACATATTTTAATATATAGTGTAACAGAATATAATATATATTTGACTGCTTAGCACCATTGGAAAGGTAATTTTATGCTGAACAACTTTGTCACTGATATTTTGTGTATATCATGTATACTTTAGGAGTTATTTGCATTTGTTTATGGTATGGTGTATACGGCTTGTATTGCCTGTTTTAGTGAAAAAAAAATTTTTTTTGCTGTTTCAACTAGCATAAAAAAATTACACATTATTTGCATACCACCATTGGAAAGGTAATTGTGTGCTGAACAACTTTGCCATTGATATTTTGTGTATATCATGAATACTTTAGGAGTTATTCACATTTGTTTATGGTATGGTGTGTATGGCTTATGTTGCCTGTTTTGGTGAAAAAATATTTTTTTTTTGCTGTTTCAACTGCATAGAAAAAAAACAAAATTACATATTATTTGCATACCACCATTGGAAAGGTAATTTTGTGCTGAATAACTTTGCCACTCATACTTTATGTCTGGCACTTACGGTTCTTGAGCTATTAGGATTTGTTTGTGGCATGCTGATTACAGCTTGATTTTGCTTAGAAAGGCCCAGGATTTACTGTTAACAGTATACAGGAGACAAGTGATACAACTTCAGAGAGCTCCTGTGGAGGCAATGAGTTAAATAGGTACAGAGTTATGTAGCTGGTAAATCAAAAATATTAATGAGTACATGAAAGATGAGTAGTGAACATAATGGGAGAACCAAGGAAAGGTTGGAGGATGCCAGCTGTATCAATGTCTAATATAATGGCTGCTGGTCCTGGCGTCCAGGCATTGATGGTGTGTGGTCAGGCTCTCCGTAAAACATGATGTTCTGGCAAGCACCTCCTCATAGGGAACAACGGCTGCAATTTTGTGGAGAACATGGCAAAATGCTGGTGTGATGTGTCAAGTGTTGGCTGCCATGCCAACAGACATGATACTCCAGGTCCAACTCCAAGCTACCATCATGTGGGAAGCAGGATCCAGTGGCTAGTGTGAGAATCAGAAGAGGGTCTGGCACTTTAATATGCCTGAGGGATGAGTTGCCATGTCCCTGGGCATTCATGTTCTTCCAATGGAATAGCGATTTTTTGCTTTGTTGCACGGAAGTGTCACTACAAGAACAAAAGAGTGAATTTGAACCCTGTGCTCACATCAGAGGAATTGAAGCCCCCCCCACTCACAAATTCCAACAATAATTAAGGAACTATGGATTTTGTAAGCTCAGAATATTTGTAATGTGTTGCATGCACCATACCTGTCCTGTTATACCTTATCTGTGACTGGTTGTGCATGACGTGGTATTTTGCTCCTTGTTGCACTGGCTTTTTTGGGGGGGCATCCCTCTTGCTGTTAGCCCCTCTTCTTCCCCCAACCCCCACTGAGGTTGCATCTGGAAGTGAGACTGGACTCATCATGGCCTATGTGAAATGATCTGCTGCTGTGTTGTCAGTTTCCACTGTTCCGCACTGATTAGTTAACGCTGTGGAACAGTACTGTAGGCTAATAGCACAGTGTCATGGAAACCTATAAACAGACAGTGTTAACTCAGAAGAGGCTAGTGAAAAGTGTGTTCATTACTAGTAAATACAGAGATTAAAATGTTTTTGTGAAGGGAAATAAATCAGCCGCTGTATATCTAAAGATCAAGCATGACTGAGAGAAAGAAACGTGGGATACTTTTTAAGTGCAGATCAGTACAATTGCTTCCTTGTCAGCTTTAATGTAGTAGTTCCAAGGAGTTCCATTTCATGAAGTGGAACACTGCTATTCATGCATTGTTGCTTGTCTTGAAAGATGAAACAGTCGGGAGGTGTTCTGCCGCAGAGCTGAAAGGGGGGCAATTAAGTGAGCCTGTTCTTCCTGCAGAAAAGGGTTCGGAACTTTGTGCATGTGTGTTCCGAGGATCTGAGCATTCTTACTTTTGATGAATATGCAGCAGCACTTGAGAATCGTGTACAGCTTTCATCTAGGGCCTGAAAGCAGCCGCTGCATATCAAACAGTGTCTTTCTTCTCTGTCCCAGGCCCAGGCCTAAGAATTATACACATGTATATTAACAATCTCATTTCCCACATCCATAGTGTTATCGGCTTCTGCCTTTAATTTTTTAACATTTGTTTTAAATTCTTGTGAGTGTCCAAGCCGGTGACTGTGAAATGTATTCAGGGCAGGCCTAGTGTCAAGGTCCCATAGGCAACTGAGTTTTTGTTCAAACCCCAGTATCCTAAGCTGGATCTGACTGGGAGCCAGAAACTTCATGCATGTGAGGCCCTGCTGGGCTGTAAAGGAGAGGTGGCACACATAGACTGGCATTCACCTGTACATGCTGTTCAGTCACAGACTGGCACTGGCTATGAAGCCAGCTGGTCAGCATTGCTGCCAGATAGATGATGGGTGCAACTGAGTGACCTTCAACATTGGGGAGACGGGAAAGAAGAACCATAAGTGTGTGTGTGGGGGGGCGGGGCATGAAAAAGGGTAATAACATGAATTCTGAAGAGGTTGTGTCATATAGTGAGTAGACCCCTAAACTGTGACACAGGGGTAATGGCTTCACATCCCACCACAACCTTTGGATCACTGGATACCCTTGAAAAGTCATGAGCTCTTGCTGTACTTCAGTACCTTCAGCTGTAAAACTAAGTAGAAAGAAGATCCCCAACCCCCACTGAAAACAGACTCAGCTATGTGTTTTCACTGGCAGTTTGTTGCATTTGAAATACACATAGGAGGGACTTCCGGTGACATCATGCCTCAAGCTGCAGCATAGGCGCGTAGCTCCGTCTCCCCCGGGACAAAAAGACTGAATTCCCCAGCATTGAAAATGTAAATAACGGGCTACAATACCTCAAATAATCAGAAGATGCCTAAGAGGAAAACGGATGGCCAGGAACAATCGTCAGATCTCTTCGATCCGGACGGATTGTATTCAGACAGTGACAGCTCTCAAAGATCAGGCCGCGGGGACGCTCAGAGGCCCGAAACCTCCAGGATCAATAGGCCTGAACCTCTCAGGAATAATAACAACATAGCACGACAGATGGACATAAAGTTAAAAGAGCTAAGAGATTTTGAAAGAAACTCAAGGACATTTGCAGCACTGCGATGGATGTTAATAAAATCGAGAAAAGGCTGGAGGGCCTGGAAGAACAGACCACCACTGCAGATTTGCGAATAGACCAGGCAGAGAGGGCCATAATACAGCTGCATCAGGAGGTGAAAAAACCTAAAGAGCCAGCGAGGCCAGCGCAAAGCTTGAAGCAGGAGGAACAACCTCAGAATCAGTGGGTTCCCCGAGGAGCAGAAGGAAAGACCCTCTTCAATTTCTGCAGCAGTACTTCAAATCACAACTGGACATACCAGAAACATGTATTTTGGAGATGGATCGCGCTCATCGGTCTCTGGGACCTCAAACAGCTAACCGCCCTAGAGCAATCCTGGTGCGTTTCTTGAGATATCAGGATAAAGAAATGATACTGCACAAATCCTGGCAGAAGGGTAACTTAAAGTATCAAGATCATAGAATCTATGTGGATAACGACTACCCAGCAACGATAGCGCTAAACCGCAGAGCCTATGGTCCAATTATGAGGAAGCTGAAAGAACTTGGGATAAAATTTCGGACACCATACCCTGCAAAGCTGGTTGTACACCTCTCCAACGGCCCCAAGAGCTTTGACTCAGCAGGGGAAGCAGCAAGAGGACTGGCAAAGATGGGGATTGCCATGCCCATACTACAAAATGCTCCCAATGCTACTCTGGCAGCGAAACTGGCCCAAAAAATGTGGAACAGAAGTACATCTCGAGACCAACGACGTATTGAGGGAGAGGCAGCGTTACAGCAGATTGCAGTGAGTTTGAGAGGACAAGCGGACATCAAGGACAAGAATGTGGAAGCTGGACTGAATTCCACCTGAAGAGAACTAATATTACTGCATCCGAAACCTGAAAGGTAGGTGGGCCTAGTCCTCCCATCCCCGTCCACTAGTTGGCACCCGGCTGGTCTTACCTGCTCCGCTGCCCCCCCTTCCCCCTCTGTACGTCTCCACGAGTGGCGGCCTAACTGTATAGCCACAAGTGTGACCTCATAGGATGATTTAAATTGAGGTCATGTGGAACTGCATAAGTGGTCACTCAATGAAGCGATGGGCGGGGGAATGGGTGGGATGGGTGGAAGCGGGGCCTACGGGAGGCGGCATTGGAGGGTGGACGGGCCCACCACCTGATAACATTGAGGGTTGGACCTAAAGTAATATTCTGGTCATCTGGACACTATGTAGGATGGGGGTCTTACATAAAAGAAAAATTTTTCCTTTTTTTTTTTCCTCTGGACTACAGCCTTAAGGCAGATGCTGACTTTGAATTTCCGCCACTTTGGGGATGCATGGGTATTACGATTTGGGAATCAGGTCCTGTAGCAATAAATGGCTCCTTACCATCCTATAACCCCAACAAGATTATCTAACTGTTCATGGCATCAGATATCAGGAAGCTCATGAACATGATTTGGATTGGCTCCCCCACCCCAGACCTAAGAGGAGACTGAGCCCGGCTAGAACTATGACTTCGCAGAATCTAACTGGGGAACTCGGGCAATAACTCCAGATAGAAATATTTGGTCCCGGGGAGGACAAGGCATGACTGTCCTCTCCCCCTTTTCCCATCCCCCCCCAGATGTTTACATCTGGTCCTAAGATAAATAGGACCAAGCCAGATTCGTGGCGCAACGGGATTTCTGGGTGTGAATAACACTCAGATTCCATGGAAGTGGTTAATAGTTTGACAGGGCATGCCCAGTTGGCATGCCACTGCCTCCAGTTGTTACTTCTAGTTGTTCTGAGCAAGCAAGATTCTTGCTTGAAGTTCAGGGGCGATTTTTCCCCCATATCCCCGTTTACGCAGTCACCAACTTTAAACATAGACACAGACTACTCAGAGGTTAATGGAGTTGATAAGAAAAACCAGACACAATTCCTTAACATTGAAGAGACCTAAATGGCCAGAGCACCGCTACAGATATTGTCATTAAATGTTAATGGCCTTGGGAATCCAGTTAAAAGATCGAGAATGTTGACACTGTTTAAAAGAAGCAGAGCAGGAATTATGTACATGCAAGAGACACATATGAATGCAAATGAGCATAAAAACTGTTGGGCAGAGGGTGGCACAGGTTTTCTCTCTTCTTCGCAGGGGTAAGAGGAGAGGGTCAAGCATACTAGTCACAAGCCAAACTCCTTTTAGAGCAACAATGGAGTGGGCGGATACCGAGGGTAGACTTGTGGTTGTCCAAGGTTGGCTGCAGGACACTGAGGTCACCCTTACGAATGCCTATCTCCCTCCGGGGTCATCAACGCAGAATATTAGATATCTGCTAAGCAAGGTGTTAAAATTGACCAAAGGGACCCTGATATTAGCTGGAGACTTTAACATCATTATGAGCCCACACCTCGACTCCACTAAGGTATCCGAGGGAAAACAGCCAGCTCCACATAAGTACTTCAAGCGATTTATACAAGAAGCTGGATGGCTTGATGTATGGCGTACCCTCCACCCCAGAGAAAGGAAATATTCATACTACTCGGCAGTTCATGGTACATACACCAGATTAGACCATTGCTACACTCAGAAGGAGAGCTTAGGGCTGTTCCAAGATGTATCTATGGGGGAAATCGCTCACTCAGATCATGCACCGGTGGCTATAGTCTGGGATGGTGGCCTTGAGAGACGGAAGACCCTGTGGAGACTTAATCCAGTCCACCTCAAAATGAGGTGTTCAGGGAATTCCACATGATAAGATACAGGAGATCCTGGAAAATAACCCAGAGGGAGAGGTAACCTCGCAATCAGATGGGATACACTGAAGGCGGTACTTAGGGGTCACATCATACAATACATCACCCGCCTAGCTAAACAGCGCAAAGCCAAACAACAACACCTACAGCAGACCCTAGCCTTTCTGCAGATGGTCCATCAGCAGGGGGACTTATCAGTGACAGCACAACTGAAACAGACAAAACAGGACCTAAATGACCTGTGCCTGCAGCAAACAGAAATAGCTCTGGCTTTCTTGAGACAACGATCACGGAGAGATAGGACCTAGGGCCTCCGGCTGCTGGCATTTCGGCCGTGGCAAAAGCAGAATGCAGCGATAGCCAGCATTAGGGACCCAATGACGAATACTCAACTTATTAGGGTAAACGACATTACACAGGTCTTCTGTGAATATTATAGAAGCTTATACACCCAGACCACCCATCGGAAGATAACAATATTAGGGCTTTCTGACCACGTTAGACCTCCCTAAACTTAATAAGGATCAACAAATTGAATTGACCGGCCCAATAACCCATCTGGAACTACGAACGGCTATTGCAAGGTTGAGAACGATGAAGGCTCCTGGCCCAGATGGTTATGGCACAGAATTCTATAAAGCCATAGAACCCCACCGTAGCCCATTACTGGAGAAATTATTTGAGGAGATACTTCAGGGCCGGAGTAACCGGCCCCCAGTTGGTCTTATGCTGTAATTTCAGTCATTCCTAAGCCGGATAAGGACCCCCAGGTGTGCTCCTCTTACCACCCTATATCAGTGTTGAACGTAGATTACAAAATATATATGTCCATAATGGCTAGGAGACTCAACAAAGTCCTTCCCTTTCTAATAAAATCAGACCAGACGGGTTTTGTCAGTACTAGATCAACCACAGATAACACCAGACGGGCCTTATATTTAGTGCAGAAAATGCAATCATCTGCAGCTCCCTCAGTCCTTCTCAGCCTTGATGCTGAGAAGGCCTTTGATAGGGTCTCTTGGCCCTTCCTGTTTGCAACCATGACATCAGTGGGGTTCCCGGCTCCCTTTATCTCAATGATAGAGACACAGTACTCTTCCCCACAGGCTTGTGTCAAGGTCTCGGGCCATCACTCAGACAATTTCCCTCTGTATAGGGGCACCCGGCAGGGATGTCCACTTTCACCTGGGCTTTTTGCCATATTTATTGAACCTCTGGCCCAGGCCATCAGGCATTGCGGTAGGGAACACCGCATAGCCCTCTATGCAGACGATGTTCTGCTCTTCCTCTCGAATCCTACACATTCAATACCAGCGGTCTTTCAAATTTTAGAGATATGTGGCCAGTGCTCGGGATATAAATTGAACACCTCTAAGACGGAAGCACTACTATTCAAATACACCCCCTCCCTTCAGTTCATGCGGTCTTTCCCCTTCCGCTGGGGCCTGGAAAAGCTAAAATACCTAGGCATATATTTATCACGAAATGTAAGGAAAGTTTTCCCAAACAATTACACTCCATTTTACTCCCAGCTCCAGGCAGATTTAGCCAGGTGGAATGTCCTTCCACTTAATTTATTACAGAGAGTGGAGGTCATCCAATGGTGATCCTTCCATCATATTATATTTATTTAAAATGTTCCTATATATATTTCAAATAAGATAATAAAAATTTGGAACAAGGCAATAATGAGCTTTGTTTGGTCCGGTAGAAGGGCCAGGATTAGAGTCTCATCCCTCACTCTCCCTAGATTGATGGGAGGCCTGGCCCTCCCAAACTTTAGATTATATAACTGGGCCACTCATCTCTCATTTATACTAGAGCGTTTTAATTTTTCGAATCAGGTGGTCTGGAGAGAGATCGAAGAAGGATTGCTCCCATTTAGTGATTGGTGTAGGGTAGCCTTACACTGAACGCATAATGCTACCCCACAGTTAAATCTTAACTTCTGGATATCACACCAACTTAAAACGTGGAAGATGATATATAGACAACTGGCCTTGACACCCTACCTGCTCCATCTATGCCCTGATATATCTACTAGAGTCATTTCCCAGCACAGATGGATCATACATACAAACGTTGGGATCGGTCCCATCTCACCTATGTATCACAGCTACTAAAAGGGAATGACTTTATAACCTTTCAAGAAGCAAAGCAGAAATTTAACTTGAGAAAGGAGGATTTCTTTAGATATTTACAGTTGAGACATTTTTCTGTTCCCTCCCAGTAGAGGTGCTGGGGCAACAGATTTCCAATAATATTCATGTTAAATTTCATATTAACCCCGACACCTCACATATTATTTCCAAAACTTATAAAGCACTAAATGAATCTCTAGGAGCAAACACTCTAGAGACATTGGCAAAGTGGAATTGAGAGATAGGATTGGAGATTGCACCACAACAGTGGGAGAGGTTGTTTCCTGACCTCCAAACTCACGTTCTCATGGGATTACGGCTTTTCGCATGGCAGCTGCTGATGAGATACTTCCTCGTACGCCCATAATAAACCAGTCACTACTCAGCTTCAGGAAAATCAGAATGTTGGTGCCTATGTGGTGAACCACAGGCACATCACACCATGTTTTCTGGTCTTGCCTCTCCTTACAGCCCTTTCTACCTCCTCCAGGTGGAGCTGTCTGAATTATTTGGTAGCACAATCATATTATCACCAGAAATATTTATGCTGCACATTTTCCCCAGGACTTAAGGGCACTCATCTGCATTATCTGTTGGGAGTAACACTTTGCCGCTAAAAGGCTATAACCAGACATTGGTATACACCCCGGTACCAACAATAGATGAGTGGAGGAAATAGTAACACAAATATATAAATCAGAGAAGATCTCCTTTTCCTGAATAACTCCACAACTCAGGGTGTATTAAAATGGACTAGGTGGATAATGTATATAATGATAAAGGACCCCAGGTTTGTCCCCTAGGGACCTTGCCTCCCAACTGAGAAGTCTAGAGGCCGGTGGCCAGCGAGAACGATGGGAAACATTAATAAATGGAAGGCTTGGGAAGGGGGACGAGAAAACTCTGAAATTCTGGGTCTCTGGAGTAGACCTACTGGCCTCAGTATGTCTGGACCTGGTAGGAGAGTGGTAACAACCTGCTGGTCTTCAATTATGGATACAGATAGATCAAATCTAGCAGAACTGTGCTTTTCTTTTTTATTTTCTTTATTTAACACAGATTGTATAAGAAAGTGATCTACATTAATTGTCCAAGGCATGTATCAAAACTGTAAAGTGTGACTGCTTCCCCTTCCCCCCCTCCCATGGAATATATGAAAACAATAAAGACATATTAACAAAAAAAAAAAAAAAAAGAAATACACATAGGAGCCTGGCACTATGGTACCAGTAGTAAAGTGTTGTGCCACCATACAGGTGGCCTGTGTTAGTGACTCAAGCAGCCTGACTCTCCCACTGCGCCAGTGGTCAGGCGTGCTGTGGAGGTAGCACACTCAGACTCCTCAGGCAAAAGTTAAGAGCTCTGCTGTGTCAGAGCTTCCTACAGCAGATGACAAGACTTGCACTGTGTATGACCACAAGCCATCAGCTAGGCCCCTGCTGTAGGGCGCAGTCCTGGGGTGCACTTACAAATCGGGCGCTATTTCACGGAGAGGGTGGTGTCTGTCTGGTTGGAATGCATTGCCAGAGCAAGCAGTGGCATTGCGGACGGTAGGCAGCTTCAAGAGAGGGTGGGATTGGGCCAAAGAGAGGGTCAAAACTGTAGAGTGGGTGGGAGGAGAGAGGTCAGATGGGGGGCACTAAGTTACAAGGGGGAGCAGCTGCAGTTTAACAAAACAGCATGCTGCACACTCGAGCAGACTAGATAGACTGAATGGCCTGTATCTGCTGGCAATTTCATATGTTCCTATGTATCAGGGTGAGTGGGAGGAAACTGGAAGAAAAGGAAAAATAAGCAAGTCTGGTGCATTTTATGAATGCTGCAATTCTGCTCATCTCACGCCTATTGGCCCCTGACTCTCCATGCCCCCAGCCACCATTAAGCTGTATAGCCTGCGTTTCCCCTGGTGGCAACAGAGGGCTCACTGTGTCTTGATAAACTGAACACCTCTGATGCTTGGGTGCATGGGGATATTTGAATGAAGTTCCTGGAGGCTAGCAGGCTCAGAAGGAGTGAGGTGCTAGGGCCACAAGGGAGCTAAAAATGAATAAATCAAGCATTAATACAATTAGCACTGATATAGCTGTCAGTCAGCTGATGAATTTTTTGTATATATTCAAGATGATAACACACGGTTATGTTCTTTTAACTTACTACATAAATATAATTATGAACTGCTAGTCTAACAATTC
This sequence comes from Neoceratodus forsteri, assembly GCA_016271365.2. Lineage (NCBI taxonomy): Eukaryota > Metazoa > Chordata > Ceratodontiformes > Ceratodontidae > Neoceratodus > Neoceratodus forsteri. The sequence continues at coordinate 483,523,555 of CM028138.1, read as the reverse complement.
TTTTAACTGGAATATGCATAGATACATAAATACTATCAGCAGATAAGGGCCTATAGCCCACCCAGTCTGCCCATTTAAGCTTGTAAGATCACTTTAAGTTTTTCTAGAAGTCTGTTGCCCCTTACCCCGACCTCCAAGATTCCCTTCTGTCTATCCCATAATATGGGTTTGAGTCCCAGTAGGAGTCACACTTTTCCTTTCACTTGCACAACTGGATTACGTCTATCCCATGCATTCTTAAATCCCATGATGCTACAGCATCTGATGTAAAGCATTTTATCCTTTGGCATATGCATTCACCGCAGGATGCACCTGGAAATGACATATGCTCATAGAGATCATATATCTCAAATGTAGAGTGGTCATCACATGACCAATGATAGCCCCCATTTTTCCATGTGACGTCCCTTGTAGTTTTAATTTATAAGATCTCTATGCATGTATGCTGTCTCAGTGTGTCTATCCTAGACAAATAATAAAGTCTCCAGCCACCAGCAAGAAAAAGGAAAAAAAAATTAAACAGCCAGCATCAGCAGTACTCAGTACTGCTATGTTCAGGGCCCCTGGTGTTCTGCGGCACTTTGTCCCAATTTCTGCGGCAGGACTCCTAGACTTCTGCAGCAGCATTTTATGATTTCTGTGGCATGATTTATTCATTTCTGTGGCAGAATGCAGTCCTGCCATTTACTAAAATATGACGTGATATCATCAATGACATCACATGCTGAGCATAGAAGAGGGGCTTCAGGATAAATGAGATGTGGAAGGAAGAGGGGAATTATACAAAAACTGTTTATTTGAATGCAAATTCATCAAGAGCAATGAATTCTGTGGCACTACGTATATTGTGCGGCATGATGCAAAGACTGTGGAAAATTCTGTGGCCATGGAATTATAGAATTCCAGAGACCTTGGCTTTGTTCTAAAAAGAACCTTTGACTTTCAAGCTATTCCATTCTGTATTTACTGAGAGCTTTTTCTTTATTTTTATCCATTTTTTGTCCTTGGCTGCTCACTTTGTTTTTCTGAGGTGGGCCTTCTCTCTGTTCATAGATTGTATCTGAAGTAGTCATGGCCTCTGGCTTTTCTGGTTGCAGCACCTGTTTCTCGGAATGCACTTCTCTCTGCAGAGGACCTGCCTTGGTTGAAAATTTTTAAATTTGTTTAAAACTTCATCTTTAATTTGAACTGTGGGCCCAGTGATGCTTTTTAATATATTTTACTTTTATGCTGTATCTTATATTTTATACTGTCTTCCTTATGTTTGTAACGAGGCCAGAGTCTCAAGGATTGGGCACCTAAAAATAAAACTGCATTGACTTGCCTTGCCCTACAGTTCATCGACAACTGAGGCATATTCAGGAGCTGAAGTCCTATAATGCCCTACTTGTGACACCACAGCAACAGACTCTGATGTCACAGGCTGGGGGTTATGACTTCCACTCCAGACTCAGCTGCAAGTGAGTCGTAAGGGACAAAAATTCGGTTTCATTGTAGAAGTCCCTAATCATAATGAACCAAATGGCATGAAATTCAAACCCTTTTTTTGCAATTTTATACAACTGAGTTCTGCTGATGTAAAAAGTATTTTTTTGGCTGAGGACCAGACCCCCATTAAATGAGGGCTTGATCACAGTACAGTGACCCCAAATGTGTGACAAAGTTTATGTCCAAAGTAACATACAAACCACTACTAATTAATGGAGTTAGCTTTACACTAGGAGACATAATGTTTATCAAACCAATTCATAGTAAGAAAAAATATAGTAAATGAGTAAAGAAAAGCACCATCTCAAATAATGACACATCATGTAATTTGGCAAAAAGTAGGTTCCCTGTAAGCTCAATTCTGCTGTTGCAACACAAAACATTTTAAAGCACAAATTGTTTTGATAGGTTGCATAAAAGTTATTTGTTTTATTAACCTGCAGCTTTCATTACTCATTTGCTACACTTTTTCTGAATTTACATCAGTTTGCTTATAAACATTCTCTAGCTTAACTGCAAAGTAGTAATTAGCAGTAGTTCAGATGTTATTTTGTACAGCAAATATGTCACACTCTTGTGGTCACTATGGAAGGGGAAAGGGAAGGGGGAAATGTTTAACCAAGAGTAGCAAACTAAGCTGGGGCTTGTTTCCAGGTGTGACCTGGGAGCACAAGGAAGTTAAATGACATTCTCAGGGTCACGTAGTATGCAAGTGGGGGCTGATGGTATTCAAACCCAGGTCTCCAGCTCAATGCCCTTAACCACTATGCTATACTGCCTCCTTATACTGTGTTCAAGCCCATGAATAAATTGTAACTCTCCACACATGGCAATCAAGTAAAAAAAAAAAAAAAAAAAAAATTTACGTTTTAAAAATATATTATTTAATTTTATTACCAAAAATATACATTTGTTTAGAAAACAATTTACACAATTTTCATGATTTATGTAGGTTACTCCTCAGGATGTTTCAGCAGACTTTAAAAAGCAAAGCAAACTTTATTTCTTAAACGCTATTCCAAATAGATTGTAGCGTTGCACATACAGATAAGACAATAAAATACAGATTAATAAAAAAACATAATCCTAAAACTAATTAATAAAAGCAGCTGGAATTTTCAAGATGATGGATGGTACAGCAGTTCCAGAAAATAAGACAGTGATGTTTGTGTCTGCAACACTGAAACAGGATCAGCAGAACAGGTGATGGTGGGACATGCATTCTCGAGATCCACATGTTCTTTTCATGCTGCATAAACAGCCTTCTACCGCTTTATCTTTTGTTATGTTGCTAATTGAAACATAAGAGAACAAAAACGTTCTGAAAAGGAGACGTTACCCTAGATAAATGTGACCTTTCATAGAACTGAACCTCGAGATAAATGAGCTCAGCTGTAAATGAGTAGATGGATCTTCTACTCCACATCACATCTCTCCCCCTCAAGCCTACCTTTTCCATGAAGGAAAGTCAAGTTCCACATGTTCTTCAAAACTAGCTGTAACCATCTTTTTGGGGGGGAGGGGAGGGCATTTTTAGATATGCATACTAATCCCTTCTTTCTTATATTTATTTCACACACTCCCTACACCAAACCTATGTTTCATCACCTCTCCTCCAATCTGGTGCTCTCTCTTGCACCGGGGTATCTTATGTCTATTCAAACAGACACTATCTACCTCCCCTGGCCTTAGATTGTCTTTTGACAAAAAAAAAACAAAACAAACAAAACATATTTTAGGATTGTCACCTTCTGAAGAGCTTGCTAATGTAGCTGGGTGTTTTGTTTCTGCTTTTTCTCCCAACTAAACTTTTTCTCGCTCCCCAGCTTGCCCAGTGGCACAGATCCCAGCCATGTCACTAACCTTCACATGGACTTACTGGTTATTTGTTCTTGTTATTTATTATTTGTAGTTGTTCAGTGTCAGTGGCTCAGTAGGTAGCACACTCGCCTTTGAGACCGGGAGATCAGAGGGCTGTGGGTTCAGTTCCCACATCTGGCACTTGGGTTACTATCCCAGTACTGACACTGTAGTGCAGCATGAGAGGGGTGCTGCACTTCTGAGGTGCTGTCTTTCGGATGAGACATTAAACCAAGGTCCCATCTGCCTGGATTGGTGGTAGTTCAGGTGGATGTTAAAGATCCCATGGCACTTCTCGAAAAGAGTAGGGGAATTTCCCCAGCGTCCTGGCCAAATTTCCCTCATTCATTAAAAAATTTACCACCAACAGCTTTATCTGGTTCAAGGTCAGTTGGCATTCATCTGTATTCCCCTCCGCCGGGTCATGCCTGAAAATAGGCAGGATTTGTCTAGTGCACTTACCCGGTCAACAAAAACTAAATAAAAATAAATAAAATTTGCCACTTACCCAGGACCATGATAGTGGAGGGTGGCCTGCCAGTTGTGCCTGGGCCTGCAGGGGGTGTCAGCGCAATGGTGGCCCTGGGCTTTTTTCTCCAGCTCCTGGTTCCCCCCGCATGATAGCCAGCATGCAGTAAGATGCACACATGTGCGTGGTGGGATGCATGCATGCCAGTGTCTGCCCAATTCCTTGGTTTGGTCCTACTGAGATGTCTCTCAACACCCACCAGGTGGTAGACGAACAGCAGAATGCTGCTTTCCCCCCTCCTCCAAGAGGAGAGAGCTGTCCCTGGGACACTCAGTCCTCCTTCCCTGGCTAGCTTCCGGGCAACCTGAATCCCTTTATGAACCACAGCTGATGGCATAGCATGCGGTAACCCTATTGCTGCAGTATCAGGTTGACCCTCTGCTTCCGTTTTATTGGTAAACGTGAAAATCTACCTGCCCATCATATGAGTGTTACCACATTAAAACTTATTTACAGTCCATCAGCAACTCATGCTTTACCCTTCCTGGCACTTGGGAACACCCCCACACAGTCTAATTACTTAATATACAGGGGAGGAGGTGACTGCTGTATCATGAGTGGCTGGGCTGTGTTGAGGCATTCCTAAACGTCAGGAAGGATACGGCGAGATGGAGCCCAGTGGATTTGAAACTAAATGTTTTGATTTGATTATACAAATAGTAATTTTTTTTTTAATTTTTACTAAGAAAAAGGAAGCAGATAAGAAAACAACCAAAAAATTCCACAGAGGGCGAGCAATCACAGAATACGTTTTTTAAACTAGAAACGATGTGATGCACAAGAGACTGACAAGAGTCCTTTTTGGAGTCCCACAGATGGGCACTGCCTGGATTGCACACTGGGGTTAAAAGGAATCTGCATCTCTGATGTTTTATGTTGTTGTACCCTTTTAATAAAGAATTTAGTGTGTATCTGCTGTAACTGTCCTTCCAAGACCCCCTTGTAAAAGAGGCAACACACACAAATGAGGACACCTTAGTATGCAGATCTCTGAAATAAATATTTCCACATGTGAGTAAATATGAATGTCTTGTCCTCACTGGTGGGGAAGGGGATAAGTAAGGAATAGCACATCAAGTGTGTGTTAATTTACATATTTCCTACACTATCAGTTAATCTGTTGTTTTAACCCCCTTCCACCAAAACAGGTTTTTCAATGTATTGCTAATTTTCAAAAGCTGCTCTATGAGTGCAACGAGGTATTCAGAGGCTTGTAATTCCCTAAATCCAATGTTTACAACAACACTACTGGACTGGAAGTGTAACTCTACAGTTGTAAAGTGCAATATTTTCACTGGTACTTTAACTTAAGTAATACAAAACTTGGATGTACCAATATTTTACCAATGTTATAGCTGAATGAGCTGCTTTCACTGAGACCCTCTTGTAAATAAAGTATTCGCAGTAGAGTTTGATTGTGTTTCTGGAGGTCAGCATGGTTCAGCTGGTAGCACATCAGCCTTTGGGTCAGCTGGTCATGGGTTCTAATCCCACACTGGGACTTGTGCTTATTCCATAAATGCTGGCATGCAAGTGCGGTACTGGGAGAATGCTGTACTGTCAGAGTGTGCCAACCTCCAGGTGAGATGTTAAACCATGGTCCTTACTACCCATCTCTGATGCTGCACAGGTAGGTGTCCGGATCAAGGTAAAAGAACCCAAGCTATTTTTTACAAAACTAGGGGATTTCACCTGGTGTCCTGACCAACATGTCCCATCTCATAAAACCAGCTCAGGCAATTGTCAGTGGTTTTGCATGGGTGTTGATGTGCAAAACAGTTGCCACTACACATTTACAGTAATTTCCCTACTAGCTTGCAAAATGCTTTAGGATACAGTATGTATAAAAAGCACTATATAAATGCAAATGCTTCTTTTTTATCCCCAAAAGAACATTTTTTAATAGTTAAGTACATAAATAAACAACATGCTTGGTTTCTTTTAGAACTGATAATTATAAAATAATTAGGACAAATCCTGAAAGCTGATTGGCTGAAGCAGTGTCTGACCAATGATAATATCTCAGTATATCATCATGGGTAAAAAAATAGGTACCTAGACCAGTAGTATCCAAACATTTGTGAACCATTTTATGATTGCTGTAATACACTACAGTGTGTATGTAATATCATAACTTCATTAGTGAGTGAGGACACTTGACTTCTCCTTGTGCCTCTCAACTGACCTGACACATGACAGTATCTTATGTTATAAAATAGCATTAGAAAATCTATAGACCTGATTGGCTGAAACATTTTACATGACTGTTCATTAAAAATAGAATAAAGTATGGGGTGGTGTGTGTGTGTGGGGAAGTTTACACACCGAGGGATTAGATGCTACATGACCCGAAAGCTCAGAGGGGTTGTGCAAGCATCTAACCTTCAAGGGTGTGTGTAAACTTTGAGCTACACAACACCATATTTAATTTTATATAATTGCTGGGTCTTCCCTTTTTGGCCACAGCAATTATATAAAATAGCAGCCGTTCCCGTGGCTGTGCTCCAGTTCGGTTTTCGGCCGGTGAATCTGTTGACAGATTTTCTTTTGTCAGCTTTCATTTTGTCGAACATATATTTTTGCTAGCCCACATTTGGACAAAATATAATCTTTTTGTATTAAAAGTGACTTACCACCGTGTTTCTCTCACGGCTGGGTTATGGGCGAGAAGGAAGTGACAAACCAGGAAGGGAGCCAGTGCAGCGGGCGCATGCACAGAGCGAGGGGACCGTGCACATGTTTGTCGTTATAAACGCTCCTTTATAATGGCAAATTATGGCACAGTCTCCTTATGGTAAAAAGGGGGGACCCATTAATTTTTATGCTTATATGCACACTCATGTGTTATTGCTTACATATACGGTACCGCACTCTGACAAGTATTGTTGGATAATCATACAGAGGCTCATTTGCATGTCATAATCTGATTGACCAATCAGGATTTGAACCTTTGGTGATATCCCAGCATGAAGCCACAGCTTGGATCCTTACATTGTTTTTGCATTTTGTTCAATTATTTATTTTTTTTGGTAACAGGATGTTTGTCACCTTTTTCTTTTTTTTTTTTTTAACTGAATTCCATTTTGTAATGGCAATAAGGCACTCTGACGTGTGTGCAGTGAGGGATATCTACACATAAAATGGCTGGCCAATAAGTGCATGGAAATTTTTCCATGACCACACAGTTACAGCTAGTACCAGTAGCATGAGTCTCATCACATGACTCATATTCATACATCACTACTACCAGTAACACCAAGTGACCGAACATGGAACTGCACACTCTTAAGGAACTTTTTTAATGTAAATGTACACCTTACAGTTTGTCTTACTGGTGTACTAAAATAAAAAAAAAGGTATTTTTTTTATTTTCATTTTCACTTGGAGCCATTTTATATGTGCAATAACACAATCCAGGAAAATGCGGTCATTGGTGGAATATACACACTTCCCTGAATTTTGAAGGCACTAAACCTCACCACGTGCATAACAACACCCACAGCCTTGTGTATGTTCCCAATGACCATACACCCTGTAGTACTGCTTACCCACTGTGTGGTTTAAGGCATTCTACATTCCTCATACCTTGCCAGTCAAGGCCTGTCGATATTACACCACACACACACACACACACACTCTCATGCATTACTGCTTAAACAGTTAATGAAAGCACTGTCGTAGGCCCTCCCCCAATACACACACACACACACACACGCCTAAACTGTTTATGGGGTTAAAATGGAGCACAGTTTGAGATCACAGTCTCCCAACATAAAGTCCCGCTTCATGCTGGATCCCTTATTGATCACCTTAATTCTGACGGTCTTCATCTTCAGATCTTCCTCAGAGACCCCTTCGAAGAAGAAGTCCTCATTAAATATGGGGTTCCTGCTTTTCTTGATGATGGTGCTCCGCTGTTTCTGGAGTTTGCCTGGCTGCAAGTGGATCCCAATGCAGCAGCTAATGTTTTGGGGGTCAAAGCTCAACTGGAAAAGGTTCTCTGCATTGATGAGCCTGATCCGGGGCCGGCAATTTTCTCTGATGTATTCAGCTGAGGGCCGGAGCTTCCCCCCTTTATTCAGGGTCACTGTATTCTCTTTCGTCAGCCGCTCATGGCAGCAGATGAAGTCCAGGTGGAAAATGGGTGGAGGGGCAAGCAGCGTTCTAGACTGAGACATTAGGCTTGTCTCATTAACTCTTCTTGGCACGCTCGGGCTGTTGTCTGTTGAACTTGCCTCATCAGTGGAAAGAGAACTAGTTCTGGTGACAGCTTTGGCATGAAGCGTCCTGCAGAACAACCTCTGTTTGCTGTATGCTTGGCACACAAGAGTTCCTGCCAGAGATCGCGTTAGGAGAGGGGAGCTGAAGGGAGAAGATTCAGCTGAAGATGTTGTGTCGCTATCCATGGTACCTAAACCATGATGACCTGAAGTTGGCCATGGGGGCCTTAGGTCTGGAGAAGACACTCTCAGAGTTTGTGGTGGTTGGTTTTCAGTGGAAACAATACTCCCCAGTGACTCTTTCCTAGCCAGATCTGAAATTTGGTGTGGTGGGCATTTTTCATGAAAGAGGGACTCCCGTCTCCTTGTATGGGGGCTTTCAGGCAGAAAAGCAAATTCCCCTGGGGTGATGAGGTGTGGCATTGAATATGCACTATGCAGTCTCTGCTCACTTTCCTCCTCACTGTTGCAAGTAGAGTCTTGGTCAACATTCTCGATCTGTATGATATGGCGATTTGCAGACCTTATCAAGCTCTTGTGATTTGCAGCTCTGTGGGAGCTTTTGTCTGGCAGCAAGTGCTTTTTCAAACCAGGTCCTTTGTCTGAGATATTATCCGAGGAGGCAGAAAATTTGGGTGGGATGAAGAACTCTGGAATTCTGTCTGGAGTGAGGACGTTGGGGCACGGCAGCAACTTCTTCTGCCGAATTTTCTGGTTGTAAGTAAACATGGTGGCCTGAAAGTTACAGCCTGTTGAGATCAGAGTGCTCTTGATCAAGGACTTCCACGCTGGAGGTCAACTTCACAGAAAACAACATCCAGACACCGCTTCATCCACAATGGGGAAATGACAATTTTGAAGATTTTTGGCAACAAACATCCCCCTGAAAAACAGCAGAAATCAATAAGAAGGTTTTAGTACACATTTTGAATGCATGAATGTTTACAGTGCACAGCAATACAGCAGAGCAGGGGTGGAACAAAAAGTTGATCTTCAGTTGTACACTTGCAATGTCCTCTCACTAGCTAGTGTGGAGACACCTTTTGCAAACTGAATTATAGACTTGAAAGATTTAAAGCCAGTCCGTGGGCTCAATTCGTGTATCCTTGTATCCCTGGACTCAGAGGCAGTGGGAAGGATTTTCAAATGCTCGTGAATGCCACAAGCCCCGGGTGTGCCATATATACGGTGCATGGAGCTTGCGGTATTCACCCACCGGCAATCGAGATTTTCTATCCCATGCTCCAATTTCTGCAGGTCAGACCAACTTTGTGTGGTCTAGTTTGCGGCAATCCCGAGGGACTTTTTTATGGAGCTTGCATAAGATATTTGGCGTAAGCTGCCGTAAATCATGGAAACTGTCGCAACTGCACCTGAGATTGTAAAACTGGATGCAATTGTGGTGAAGGGGTTTGGCGCACCACCAGAACCTGAGTGTCATGGCGTAGGACTGGATACAAGCCCTGCACCACGATTTGAAAATCCTGTCCAGGACCTCTCACTGTTCATCTAAAGAGAAAGTCCCATTAGCCAAGGTGTCAGACTGAACTTTTGTTTAGTATGTTGCTGCTTCAGCCTGTAACTGTTACTATTAGATGGCACTCTGCATTGTTTGATTACTAATTCTGTATGCACTACACCACCAAGGTGTGTCCTGGAGGTCAGATGCTTGGCTCTTGATAGTGAGGGTGCACCCCCTGCTGGACAACCAAGGAGGAGCACTAGCACCTGCTGTGAAGGCAGATGCTTGCCCACTCTCCCATTTAGAGGAAGGGTGTAGTCATGGTTACCCAAATCTTCACGTTGCGGGATGGGGAAATAAGCCTAGCTGGGATTTCTTACATATGACCCAAGCAAAAAGAATGAGGGAAAGATAAGTACATGTGAGTGAGAGAAATGAGTGACTCCATAGCATAGGTGTTATAATTGTGTAATACAATACTATACCCAAGTAATAATGTACTTCAGCTTTGGTACTATAGTTAGGTACTATCATATGACAGTGCAAGTACTATACTCAAATATTATCATACTGCAACTTAGGAACTATAGTCATGTTCTATCATACTACACTCTGGTACTATTATACTACAAATTAGGTATTATACTCAGTTCTATCATACTACAGGTTAGGCACTATACTCTGGTACTATCATACTACAGCTTAGGTGCTATACTTGGTTCTATCATTCTACAGCTTAGTTACTATACTCTGATACCATCATACTACAGCTTAGATACTATACTTGGGTACTACTGCATGACAGTTTAGGTACTATACTCTGGTACTGTCATACTACAGCTTAGGTACTATACTTGGGTACTATTGTATGACAGTTTAGGTACTGTACTCTGGTACTATCATACTACAGCTTAGGTACTATACTTGGGTACTATTGTATGAGTTTAGGTACTATACTCTGGTGCTGTCATACTACAGCTTAGGTGCTATACTCGGTTCTGTCATTCTACAGCTTAGTTACTATACTCTGGTACTATAATACTATAGCTTAGGTACGATACTCAGGTACTACTGTATGACAGTTTAGGTACTATACTTTGATATCATCGTAATACAGCTTAGGTACTATACTCAGGTACTACTGTACTGCAATTTAGGTACTATACTCAGGTATTAATGGATGGCTTGATTTTGTCTCTGATTTTCATGTCCTAAATTTCTAGTTGAGTGCCGCCTTTATACGAACATACGAAACTGCCAGCAGATACAGGCCTTACAGTCTATCAAGTTAGCCTGCTTGAATGCACAGCTAGCACCCTTATATTGCAGCTGCCCCCTCCTCTCTCCCCCCTCACGTTTACCCCCCCTTGCACCCTGTCCCATGCCCTTTTAAAACTGCCCACTGTGCTACAGGATACCACCTCCTTGGGTAGTGTTCTATTTCTCCACCACCCTCTCTGTGAAAAAATGCCTTCTCATCTTTCTCCAATATCTTCCACCCTCCAACCTGCGACCATGCTTTCTGGTGTCCCTTCCTCTATCCAGCTTAAATATCCCTTCCATGCCCATTTTGTTAATCCCCTTCAAATATCTGAAGGTCTCAATCATGTCCCCCCGATCCCTCCTCTCCTCCAGGGTGTACGTATTCAACTCAGTCAGCCTGTTCTTATAGGTTTTGCTTTTCAGTCCCTGGATCATCTTAGTTGCTCTACGCTGCACCCCCTCCAGCAATCTGATATCCTTCTTCAGAAAGGGACGCCAGAACTCCAAGCAGTACTTCAATTGTGGCCTGACTAATGACCTGTACAGCGGCAGGATCACATCCCTATTTCTGGATGAGATTCCTCTCGCAATACACCCCAGCATCTTGTTGGCCTTAGCTGCCACCTTCCAGCACTGAGCTGAGTTGTTCATGTTACCCGTTATGATCACCCCTAGGTTCTTCTCCTCCTCTGTGACCTCTACCTGAACCCATCCCAACTGGTAGCTCCTCCCTGGGTTCCTTGCTCCAAAGTGCATAGCTTTCCACTTCTTTGCATTGAAATTCAATTGTCACTTTTCCGATCACCCCTCCAGTTTGACCAGGTCCTCCCGTAGCCCCTGCCACCCCTCTATGATGTCCACCACCCCCCCCATCTTGGTGTCATCTGGGAACAGATTGAACTTGCTCCTAACGCCATGTGAGATATTCGATATGAATAACCCAAACAACACTGGACCCAGGACTGAGCCCTGCGACACCCCACTTGTCACCGCCCTTGTGGAAGAGTGCCCCCACCACCACCACCTGTTACTGCCTCCCCTTCAGCCAGTTCACAATCCAGTTTACCATCTTTGTCCCTGCCCCTACATATTGCAACTTACCCCCAGCTTCCCATGAGGCACTGAATCAAAGGCCTTGCTGGAATCTAAATATAGCACATCCACTGCATGGCCTTTATCCAGTTCCCTCTTTACCCAGTCATAGTATTCAATTAGGTCGGTCTTGCAGGATCTTCCAGAGATGAATCCATGCTGCTGACTATCCTGGAGTCCATTTTCCTCCAAAAAGGTCACCAGCCTCTCTTTCAGGATTGCTTCCATAAGTTTTCCTACAATGGATGTGAGGCTTACAGGTCTGTAATTGCCTGGTTCATCATTTGGGCCACTGTTATGGAGGGGCACCACGTGAGCCATCCTCCAATCCTGTGGTATACAACCCATGTCAAGGAAGGTATTGAACAGTTCCACCAATACCCCTGCCAGTTCTTTCAGCACCCTGGGATGAATGCCATCTGGACCTGGTGCCTTATCCACCCTTAGTGTCTTCAGACCCTCCAGCACCCTGCCCTCTGCAATTACCCCATTTGCCACCCCTCCCCCCTTGCCCGCCTTCCCCATCCCCTGAGGTAGCTGTCCACCCTTCTTCGTGAACACAGAACAGAAGTACTCATTTAGTGTTTCTGCCTGTTCTGCCCCCTTCTCCACCCACTCCCCATCCTTCTTAATCCTCATTATCTGGTCTCTGCAGCTCTTTCTCTCCCTTATGTATCTGAAAAGAGTCTTTCTCCCCTTCCCTGATGCCCTGTGCCAGCCTCAGCTCCCTGGAAGCCTCGGTTGCTCTGACCAATCTGGTTACCTCCTTGGACTTCTTCGCATACAATTCCCTGTCCTCCCCCCTCCCGGACTTCTTGAACCTCTGAAAAGCTGCTTTTTTTGCCCTTACCCCTTCCAAAACCTCCTTGTTCTACCAGCTTGGCTTCTAAGCCCTACTCTTCTTGCTCAGCGTCTTGGTACATGACCCAGTAGCCTCAATCGGCCCAAGTTTCATAATACCCCACTTCTAATTTGCATACATATCAGGCCTAATTCCTACCAGGTGCCTTCCCAGAATTTCCCCCATCTTGCCCGCCTGAAGTCACCCACCCTGGTTCCTGTACCTACAGTCTCCCTGTTCATGCTGAGCGTGAACCACACCTATTGATGGTCACTCCCAGCTAGTGGGTCCTCCACCCTCAGATCCCTCCCAGCCTCCCCATTAGTTAGCACTAGATCCAGAGTGTTTTCCAACCGAGTTGGCCCACTGACCATCTGCACCAGGAAGCTATCCAGGAATGCATCCAGTAGCACTTGAGGTGGCTGGGGTTCCCCAATCCACTCCTGGTAGACTGAAGTCCCCCATGATCACTGTGTTCCCTTTCCTGCATACCCTTCTAATCTGCTCTGCTATCTCCTTGTCCAAGTCATCTGTCTGAGCTGGTGGTCTGTACATCACCCCCATCTGCAGTATCCTACTTTATAATCAAGATACTACATCCATAATGCCTCTGTTTTACCCTCCTCCCCCTCATCCCTTGTACACCTTATCCCTTCTCTAATGTAAATTGCCACTCCTCCCCCTCTCCCCATTCCTCTGTCTTTTCGGTATATCCTATACCCTTTATGTGCTTTCTCTGCCTGGTTTTAGGCTAGCACCCACTCATTTCCTAGAGCGTGGTTCCACCTGTGTTTTTTCATCCACCCTGGGTTTCACCGCACTCCCCATGAGAACTTTCAGTCCCTTCAAATGTGTGATGGCTAGGTGCGGTTCAGGTGTCAGTGGCAGAATCATTCTCATTTATCATCCCCTGGGAGGTGGGAGTGAGTTTCTGCAACAGTGGGTGAACTGCACTGCCAAACTGGTGTTAGACACCTCCAGACTGTTAGTTCTGGGAGATTTCACTGTCTGGATCAATGGTAAATCCTTGCAGTTTTCTCAGGAGCTCCTTCAATTGATGTCTTCAATGGGACTGACATAAGCTGTTACCTCTGAAAGTCATCAGCATGGTCACACACTGGACCTGATCTTCTCATCTCATTGGGACTTGACATTTGTGCGCACAAGGCTGATCCAGTCTCTTGGTCGGATCACCATGCAGTGTCATTCCAGTGTGCGGTCCCCCGTTTAAATACCCCCTCTATGGAGACTATCTGGTGCCATCCCAAACATAATTTGGAGCCTTGAAAGCTCCAGAAAACACTGGATGTCTCAGGTATGTTGCTGGGATGTGCATGGAGTCCAGAGATGGCCATGGAGCACTATAACATGGTGCTTAAGATCATTCTGCGCTCTTATTGCACCTTTCTGCATTTCTCCCTTGACTTCCCTTTGTAAGTCACCATGGTATTGTACTGAACTACGCTAGTTGACAACTTAGGGATGGAGTTTAGAGCATTCCTGGAGGAGGTCCAAGTCTATGGAGAACAGATTGGTGCTGAAGATTCACTATGCTGAATATCAGGGACAATTGACCGGAAAAAGGCAAAGTTCCTGTCATGGTCCATTGCCGTAGGGAAAAATCACCCCACTCAGCTTTTCCGCACTGCAGATAGAATGCTGAATCCACCCTGTCTGCAGTCTCTTAGTGAATATTCTGCAGAAAAGTGTGAGGAGTTTGCATGATTTTGTACTGACAAGGGGTCTGTCATTAGATTGAATATCTCCGGGCCAGCAGTGGTTGTGCCTGTGGTGATGTAGATCTGACTGCCTGGGATGATTTTCAACCTACTTCTGAGGCCAAGGTACTCCAGGTGGTCTCCAGATTGTGCTCTACCAACTGTATGTTGGACCTGGGACCAAAATGGCTGATTCTTGGCTGTGTTGAGTTCCTGGGCCCAGTGTTCATGGAGATCATTAATGGGTCCCTGAGGGAGGATGTCTTCCCACAGTCCCTAAAAAAGGCTGTGGTTAGACTCCTTCTGAAAAAGTCATGCTTGGACCCTGACACTCTAGTAAACTACAGGCCTGTAAGGTTATTGAGAAGGTGGTGGTGGAGCAGCTGACAGACCACTGGAGTCTTTTTTCATCTACGAACATCTCCAGTCAGCTGACAGACCGCTGGAGTCTTTTTTCATCTATGAACATCTCCAGTCAGGTTTTTGGCCCCGGCATAACACTGAGATTGCTTTTGTTAGTGTAACTCATGATCTCCTTCTTGTGAGGGATTGAGGGCACCATTCTATTCTGGTGCTCTTGGACCTGTTGCCAGCATTTGACACAGTTGGCCAATGGGTGCTTCTGGATTGCCTGAGGGACTATGTGGGCCTTACTGGTGCAGTTCTAGGTTGGTCCGAGTCCTATATAAGTGAGAGAACACAGCAAGTTGCCCTAGGGAATTTTACCTTGGAGTCTACGTGCTGTCCTGTGGAGTTCCACAAGGCTTGATCCTTGCCCCCATTCTGTTTTCTGTATACATGCTGTCACTGGGGGAGATCATTAGACAGTACAGAGCTGGGTTTCACTGCTATGTAGATGACACTCAGCTGTACCTGTGTTGTTTCCCTGATGATGATGATGTTGTGGCTTCAGTGCTGAGTCAATGTTTGGCTGAGATCAATGACTGGATGGCCTTGAACAGGTTGTGTCTCAACCCAGCTAAGACACAGGTCATGGTGATCAAGCCGGGTTGCTGGGGCATGGCTGCTGGGGATGGTATCACTCTCCCATCATTGGACGGCTGTCCTCTCATGGCAACTGATGCAGTAAAGAACCTGGGAGTCATTGTGGACCACAGATTGATGCTAGAACAGCAAGTATCATCTGTGGTCCAATCACAAAAGAAAGGGTCCTACAAGAGCTTGCTAAGCTCAGGGTGGATAAGGCAATGGGACCTGATGGCATACATCCCAGGGTACTTAAGGAGCTAAAGGAGGAACTAGCAGAGCCATTAGCAGAATTGTTTAGTGAGTCTCTGAGCACAGGAGAGGTCCCAGAAGACTGGAGAAGGGCTCATGTGATCCCGCTCCACAAGAGTGGTAGCAGGGAGGAGGCGGGGAACTACAGACCAGTCAGTCTTACCTCAGTAGTGGGCAAGATTATGGAGGCACTCCTTAAGGAAAGGATAGTGCAACACCTGGAATCCATAGGGGCACAGGATCCAAGACAGCATGGGTTTACAAAAGGAAGGTCCTGTCAAACTAATCTCATAGATTTCTTTGACTGGGTAACCAGAGTGGTGGACCAAGGGGAGAAGTTGATGTCGCCTACCTTGACTTCAGCAAAGCTTTGACACTGTTCCACATAGAAGATTGATAAATAAGCTAGGTAGGCTCGGGTGGGCAGAAGTTGGTCAACTGGGTGGCAAACTGGTTGACTGGCAGAAAACAGAGAGTGGTGGTAAATGGTATACAGTCAGAAGAGATGCAAGTCACAAGTGGGGTACCTCAGGGATCAGTCCTGGGGCCAGTCCTATTCAACATCTTCATTAGTGACCTCTAGAGATGGACTAGAGGGTAAGGCTTGTCTGTTTGCAGATGACACCAAGATCTGCAACAGAGTAGATGATCCAGATGGGGTGGGCAGAATGAGAAGAGATCTGGATAAACTAGCAAAATGGTCAGAAGAGTGGCAACTGGATTTAATGCAAGAAGTGCAAAATCACACACAGGGAAGAGAAACCCTGAAGCCACTTATAGGCTGGGAAGGAGTTGCTAGCGTCACAAAGGAAGAAAGAGACTTGGGCATCATCATCACTGATGACCTAAAATCATCCAAGCAGACCTCTAAAGCAGTAGGTAAGGCTAGGGGGTGTTAGGGTGTATTAGTAGGGGTATCACAAGTCGTAAGAGGGAGGTAATAATCCCTCTGTACAAGACATTGGTTAGGCCCATCTGGAGTACTCTGTGCAGTATTGGAGGCCACACCTTCACAAGGACATTAACCAAATTGAGGCAGTCCAGAGAAGGGCAACCAAAATGGTGCAGGGACTGCATCAGAAGACATATGAGGACAGATTAATGGAGCTCAATATGTATACCCTTGAGCAAAGGAGGGAGAGAGGTGATATGATTGAGACATTTAAACACCTTAAGGGCATAAACAAGTGGAAAGAGTCTAACATGTTTAAATATAAGAAAAATAGCAGGACAAGAGGACACAGTATGAGATTAGAGGGAGGCCGATTAAGGGGGAATGTGAGGAAATTCTTTTCACAGAAAGGGTGGTAGATGCATGGAATAGCTTACCACAAGAAGTGGTGGCTATGAATACAGTGCAGAGCTTCAAACAGGCATGGGATAGGCATAAGGGAGCAATACGAATGACTATGAATAGATAGGTCACTGACAGAGCAAAGGCCGATGGCACATTTATAAGGTAGAAAAAGAAATGGGCAGACTGGATGGGCCTTGCAGTCCTTATCTGCCGTCAACTTCTATGTTTCTATGTATCTGGCTTTTATTACCTTTGGAATATCGCCAGGATCAAGCCATTTTTTGTTTAGCATGACCTAGCGACAATCATTCATGCTTTCACCATCTCAGGGTTAGACTGCTGCAATGCTCTTTACCTAGGGTTATCTGAAGGTTTGACGTGATGCCGGCAGCTGGTCCAGAATGCTGCAGCCCAGATGATTGTGGGCTCCTCACAGAGCGAACATATCATACTGGTTCTGCGTGTACTGCACTGGTTGTCTGTGCGATGGTGCATCACCTTCAAGATGTGCTTGTTAACCTACAAGGCCCTACATGGTCTGGGTCCCCACTACTTAAAAGAGCTCCTGTTTCTCTACCACCCAATTTGCCCTTTCCACTCCACCAATGGAGGCCTGCTCATTGTCCCTCCATCCAGGTTAAAATTATCTAGGGACAGAGCTTTTGTGGTGGCCGCTCCACTGCTTTGGAATTTGCTCCCTATGTATATCCATATGGCCAGTATGGTGGAGGCCTTTAAAGCCTCTTTGAAGACTTGTCTATTTCAGTAGGCATTTACTGATTGGTGACTGCTTTTGCCTCTACTTTTTTTAAAGCGTATCATAATATCTCTGTTTTATTTTGTGTATAACCCTGTACAGCACTCAGAGCCTTTCTGGATTGGGCACTTTATCAATAAACTTTGCCTTGTCTTGCTTTGCCTTGCTATACTCAGGTACAGTCTTTGTATAGCTTATGTACTATACTCAGGTACTATACTCGGGTACAGTCTTTGGCACCTTAGGTACTATACTTAGATACATTCCTTCTATAGCTTAGATACTATACTCATGTACAGTTATTCTATAGCTTAGGTACTATACTCAGGTACAGTCTTTGGCACCTTAGGTACTATACTCAGATACATCCTTCTATAGCTTAGGTACTATACTTGGGTACGATTATTCTATAGCTTAGGTTCTATACTCAGATACAGTCTTTGGCACCTTAGGTACTATACTTAGATACATCCTTCTATATCTTAGGTACTATACTTAGGTACAGTTATTCTATAGCTTAGGTACTATACTCAAGTTCAGGCATTCTATAGCTTAGCTGCTATACTCAGGCACTATCATTCTGTAACTTAGGTACTATCCTCAGGTACCATCATTCTATAGCTTAGGCACTATCCTCAGGTACCATCATTCTATAGCGTAGGTACTATACTAAAGTGCAGGTGGTCTACAGATTAGATACTATACTCAGGCACTATCATTCTGTAGCTTAGGTACTATACTCAGGTACCATCATTCTGTAGCTTGGGTACTATACTCAGGTACAGTCTTTCTGTAGCCTAGGTACTAGTGTCAGGTACTACCACTCTATAGAGTAGGTACTATACTCAGGTACCAGTGTTCTATAGCGTAGGTACTGCACTACAGTTCACGTCAAATTCTCACACCAGTGAGTTGCTTTTGCATTTCTCAGTGGAAAATCACATTGTGTCTACAGCCTATGAATAAGCCATTTAATTTGCTTGTATCAGTTTATCTATTGCTCTTACTTTTGTTACAGTTCTAACATATAATGCTGTCTAATGCATCTGGATCACTCCTGTAAAATGAATGTCTATTTCAAGAGCTAACTTGGTAAAAAAATGATCATATCAGTTGTATAAATACTGCTGGACCCAGAACTAAGCCTTGCAATGAAACTCAGTTTTGCACTGATTGTTGCTGACCTACAGATGCACTCTAGTTGCGTTGCAAAAACATTTGATTTAAAAATGACTTTGAGCTGGTTATGTGTTGCAAAATAACACAATGTACATTGCTAATGCATTGCCAACTTTATAAAACAATGCAAAATCAACTCATTTGCATGAGAGTTTATGTGACGTGTTGTACTGTATATGTACTACAGCTAAGGTACTATATTTAAGTACTACAGATAAGGTAATATATTTAGGTACTACAGTGCTATAACTAAGGTACTATATTTAGATACTACAGTACTACAGCTAAGGTACTAAATTTAGGTATTACAGTACTATAATTAAGGTACTATATTTAGGTACTATAGTACTACAGCTAAGGTACTATATTTAGGTATTATAGTACTACAGCTAAGGTACTATATTTAGGTACTACAGTAGTACAGCTACAGTACTATATTTAGTTATTACAGTACTATAATATTAAGGTACTACAGTATTATAACTAAGGTACTATATTTAGGTACTACAGTAGTACAGCTACAGTACTATATTTAATTATTACAGTACTATAATATTAAGGTACTACAGTACTATAAGGTACTACATTTAGATACTACAGTAGTATAGCTACAGTACTATATTTAGGTATTACAGTACTATAATATTAAGGTACTACAGTACTATAACTAAGGTACTATATTTAGGTACTGTAGTACTACAACTAAGGTACTATATTTAGGTACTACAGTAGTACAGCTACAGTACTATAATATTAAGGTACTACAGTACTATAACTAAGGTACTATATTTAGGTACCTTAGGACACAGCTTGTTAGGGTTGCAGGGCAAATGTGCACATGCTATTGCATGGCCACATACTGAAGCCAGGCTGTGTCTCCCTCCTACTAGACTCTCTAGCTGCTCTGTCACCCATGGTTACCCAGGTGACATTGTAGCAGAGAGTACTTCCCTCTCCTTTTCCCAGAGGAGAGGGTCTTCTAGGATGCTCGATCTTAGACAAACACACACACACACACACACACACACACACACACACCATCACACCATCTGCCAAACATTTTAACCTACAGGAACGTGCCTTAATACAGGTGGCTAGATACTCCCATACTGAATAATAAAAAGCAGTGTTTTTTTTTTTCTGTCAACATGAGCAGCTGCTGCAAGAGTTATTAAAGTCTGTAAAACTTCTCTGGAGATACAGAACCCAAACCATTGGGCAACTTGCTCTCCCCTTTTATCCATTTGAATCCCACATCCTGCCTTTTTTCCACTGTGCCTCTGGCATGATATCTCCAAGTGTACTAAGTACCTGACAATGCTCTCCTACTGATCTGACCCCAAAACAGAACTTACAGGTACATTCAATTTTACATGAACAGACAGAACGATAATATGAAGTCACACTTTTGCATGCCACCCCCCCCAAAAAAAAATGAGACCATATTATTATATATGGATTGAATTTCACAGTGGTTTCCATTGGTTGAGACATGCAGGAA
This sequence comes from Neoceratodus forsteri, assembly GCA_016271365.2. Classification (NCBI taxonomy): domain Eukaryota; kingdom Metazoa; phylum Chordata; order Ceratodontiformes; family Ceratodontidae; genus Neoceratodus; species Neoceratodus forsteri. The sequence goes on along the minus strand of CM028138.1, from coordinate 483,503,109 downwards.
AAACAAAAGTTCATAAGAGTTTTTAAGGTATTTTCAGTCCACATCATGGTGTTCTAAAATATTTTCACTTCCATTTTGGGGACAGGCAAACCTTCTCCAATGTTAGCTAAAACCTAGAAAGAAAGGTTTTAAATGTTTCTTTTTCCAACCTCATACTGAACCTAATATTTTGCATAAATTTACATATCATTATGGACTGACCACCTGCTAATTAATCACTTGTATTTCAAGAATTTAAACTCATTTTTTTAAAACAGTTTCTTTTTGGTTCCAAATTTTAGAACTGGCCCAGTACTAGAGGTCTTTTTTTAAGATCTGTTTCTGCCCAACCCAACTTCAGTTTTTCAGTGATATTACTGCTACTTACCTCTGTAAGTCCAGCACAAGACAAATGCTGCTTAGAGAATCTGTCAGCAGTAGCGCTGCATCTGTGTGTGGATGTCTCTCTGTCACTCTCTCTCGCTAACACTCCAGGGCAGCCAGGGTTTATAAAGAGACATGAGCACTCATCTACAAACGTCACCTTGTGTGAGTCACCTCATTAATAAAAATTAGCAGAGGAAGCTACCTGCTGAACGGGCAGTATGTTCCTTTTTTAATTTACTTATTTTAAACTGTATAAACATGGCATCCTCCAACTACAGCAGAGCAACAAAATAGCCAAACTGAACTTTCCCACCAGACTGAAGCTTAAAACAAATTTTAAGTGAGTTTCCAATATGCAGGAAACCTTTTTTAAAATACACGATTCAGACACAATTCAGATTCTATTTCACTGATGTTCTGTAGTTTTCTCTCTTTTTTATCACTGAGGATATTTGCATGCAAATAGGATCTGTATGTTTCTGACAGAGTCATCCTCCTGCTTTTTCCTCTGCTAGCTACAGTCCTCCATTTGTGATGTCACAAACATTTCCGCAGCAACAGACAACCAGTGGATTCTGACTTCAGCGGAGGGACAAGCAGGAGGATGACAGGTGGCCTAGACACAAAAATCCTGCTTTCCTGCACTTGAGTAATAAAGAATGAACAGCCAAAAATGCTGAAAACTATATACCAGCTGAACTGTGTCTGAGTATTTTATTTTTTGAAAAGGGGTTTCACTATACTGGAGACCACTGCCATCCCCGTTGTTGGGCCTCCTCCTGGGTTCTTCCTCAGCCTGTGTCAGGCTCCTTCCTATTCTACATCTGCACTGCCATTATTCCTTCTGCTCCAGCCATTCTATTTACACATCAAATCCACTCATTGTTACTTTGCTTAGCTACATTTACTTTTTTATTTGCACTCGTACCACGTTAAATTGTACTGTGATTGCACTTTACTTTGTGTCGATCATTAATACTCTGTATGTTTTATTGTATTCCTGGTTCCTTTCCCATGGGTCACACCTGGAAATGTGCCTTGGCTCAATGTGCCTTTCCTGGTTACCGACTTTCAAATAAAAAAAAAAATACATAAATTCATTTCTTTAAGATTTGACCCCAAGCCCCAGTGGTGTGGCAGCAGCATGATATGTGATCAGCTAGGAGACTGGTTCATGTGCAAGTCATGGAGTGTGACAGTGGAGTTGACTGGAGTTCTGGACCATCATGGAGACATAGTACTGAGTTCCAGAGAAGGAAGGGTGCAGGACCGCCAGGCATTCAGGCAGCCCCCAGACAGGCCAATTACAGAGTGGCACTAGCATCAACTGTGAAGATAGTCACTCACTTGCTCGTCCTCCCAGTTGGAGAAAGGGTGCAGCCATGCCGAACCTTATCGAGGTGATAGACGGAAAGAAACTGGGAAATAGAATAACAAAATCAAGATTTTAAACACAAACCATGTTATATTTCCTATGTTGTCCATCCCATTGTTGCTAATTTGGGGGATATTCTTTTTTTTTTGCTCCCCCAGTCAGCCCCCATCTGCTAGCTCCCCAGCTCCATCCCCCCAGTGTCCACCAGGATTTACCAACAGCCATCTTCCTCCAGTCTTACCCCCCTGGCGGGGTCAGCGTTGTTCCTTAACCTGCACTGTTTACCATCTCCAGTTCCAGTTGGCGGGGCCTGTGGTAACTCAATGACATCCTGCTGCAGCTTCTTCCTCCCTTTACTGTCTACTGGGAGGTGTGGCATGCAGCTATGTCATGATGCATGCCACGTGCTCCTGTGCGATGTGCAATGTCATCTGCCCACCATGTGTTGGCCTGGGCTGCCTTATCCCAGCATCTACAAGGGCCACGCAAGCACCAGGCTCTGCTCAGCTTCCCTCCAGAGAAGAGCAGTCCTATGGATATTTAATCCTCCCCCCCAACTAATTATCCAACGTCCCAAGTCTGTTTCTGAATCCAGGTCATTGGCATCGCAAGTGGTAGCACTACCACTGTTCCAGTGCGCCAGCCCTAATTTTGGGGATATTCATATCTAAGCAGACACTTTGTTGCTCCACAACCCAACCACTCCTACTGCTGGTGCATGCAGTGACATCACAGCCTGCTATTGTGAAAATTAGTGTGCTGCCTGAAGCACAGGCTTGTGATGTCTCGGAGTAAGTGGCAGCAGTAGAGGAGAATGCTCTTCACTAAACAGCAGCACCTTCAGTAGTTAAAACCAAAGGAAAGGCTCATCATGCTGTTAAAATTCCCTCCTTAAATACACTTCATGTGTGGGTACAATACTCCCAGTTATCCTGTTTCCTTTTTCAGTTTTACTTTACTTTCAAAGGCCTAGCCACTGCTGACCATCAGCTACATGGGCTGGCCTCGCGACATGGCAGTGCTGCTGCCTGCAATGCTGGTGACCTGGATTCAGGAACAAGGCTGGGAGGGACACTGGAAGGCCAGTTGGGAGGGAAGGTTTAAGCCTCCCAAAGGATCTATGTTCCCTTCGAGTGAATGTTTGTTCATTTCCAACCATGTTGGTTCCATGGGGGGCCCACAGGTGGTATAGGTAATGTGGGTATGGCAGTGGGAAGAGAGACACATGGCTTTATGATGTTTACATCTACATCCATTGCATGCAAACATCATGTGTTTATGCTGACATCTCAAAGGGGGGCTTGATCTGTTAAAACAATACAATATGATTTTTTTTTTATCATATCCCTATTTTGCACCCGCTGCAGCGCCTACCGTTGGGGGCATCCAGACACTGGCCCTGCCCACGGGGAGGGCAGCAGGCTCACTAGCATGTTGAGGGAGTCCGGCACGGCTGTGGCTGACCCGCTGGAGGGCTCCCCCATCCCTGCCAGCCGGACAGCGCTGAACTCCCCCCCCCCAGCATGATTCCACGACAATCCTCCCCGGTGAGGCAGGTGCGCCATCAAGCTGCACAGTTGTGCCCGCCCTTTTTTCCCTTTTTCACCTACTGGGAGCACGGATGTGCAATGACATCCCTGCACAACTATGCGGACATCCACCATGCTCCCCCCAGACACCTGCGCATCTGCAGTACCACCAGGCATCCCCAGGGACCACCAGAACACGGTGTGGATACCACCCTTTTCCCCAGGACTAGGAGAGATGTTGTAGGATGCTCAATCCTAGTCCCTCCGCCAACCCCCGATGACCTGGGCTCATTCCCAAACCCAGGTCACCGGCATGGAGCGAGGTGTGGCGTCCAGTGCCTCAACCCTCAGCGCCACAGGGCCGGCCCTCAATTTTGATTTTTATATATGTGGGGTATTGTCTGTTATGGTGGCTGGCTATAAAATTAACTTGTACTTGTTACTTTTACTAAGTGATATCTTTACATTTGTTCAGGTCACCCCTGTAAACAGGTTTAGTTCCCAGTGGGCTTACCTAGTTCCCAAGATACATACATAGGTAATAACGGCAGATAAGGACCGCCAGGCCCATCCAGTCTGCCATTAAATGCTACCTGAGTCAGCGGCCTGCGACCCTACTTGGTCACTGGCTGAAGCTTTTTCCTTCCCATCTCTAGGATTCCCTTATTCCTGTCCCAAGAACCAAACAAATCATTTCAAATTGTCTTCTTGGAGTTTGTGTTGCTAGAAGCACTCAAGCTTCACTTCCTAGCTCTCTCACCCAAAAAAACTTCCTAGAAGACACTAATAGCAAGGGCAAGAGAAACTGTATGATACATATAGAGTAATACATGGTTGGCTGTGTGATGTGAGTGTTTTTTTTTACCCACCCTCTGTGAGTTTTGCCTTCATAAACCACTCAGGCTTTGCTCTTAAAGTTTATGTCACAAAATACATCTCGGGTGTGCACAAAAACGAGACTCACCTATAGTTTATCTTTTGTAATATCTGTTAAGCTGTGACTTCACAGTGTGAATAAGCCTATGGCAGATGCTGTCACAGCTGTTTTCAGTGGTGTGGTAGTGTAACAGCTTCCTAGGTGGGTGACTGATCAACTGTGACTTTCTCCATATGTCTTCACACCAGGCTGATACAAAGAATGCAAGGTCGGATTTCTGGTTGATACAAAGAATACAGGGTCAGATTTTTGGTTGATACAAAGAATACAGGGTCGGATTTCTGTTTGATACAAAGAACACAGGGTCGGATTTCTGGTTGATGCAAAGAATACAGGGTCAGATTTCTGGCTGATACAAAGAATACAGGGTCGGATTTCTGGCTGATGCAAAGAATACAGGATCAGAATTCTGGTTGATCCGAAAAACGCAGGGTCAGATTTCTGGCTGATACGAAGAATACAACGTCTGATTTCTGGTTGATACAAAGAATACAGAGTCAGATTTTTGGTTGATACAAAGAATACAGGGTCGGATTTCTGTTTGATACAAAGAACACAGGGTCGGATTTCCAGTTGATACAAAGAATACCGGGTCTGATTTCCAGTTAATACAAAGAATATAGGGTTGGATTTCTGGTTGATACAAAGAATACAGAGTCAGATTTCTGGTTGATACAAAGAACGCAGGGTCAGATTTCTGGTTGATACAAAGAATGCAGGGCCAGATTTGTGGTTGATGCAAAGAATACAGGATCCGAATTCTGGTTGATCCGAAAAACGCAGGGTCAGATTTCTGGCTGATATGAAGAATACAAGGTCTGATTTCTGGTTGATACAAAGAATACAGGGTCAGATTTCTGGTTGATAGAAAGAATGCATGGTCGGATTTCTGGTTGATACAAAGAACGCAGGGTCAGATTTCCGGTTGATACAAAGAATATAGGGTTGGATTTCCGACTGATACAAAGAATACAGGGTCAGATTTCTAGTAGATACAAAGAATGCAGGGTCGGATTTCCGGTTGATACAAAGAATACAGGGTCAGATTTCTGGTTGAAACAAAAAATACAGGGTTGGATTTCTGGTTGATACAAAGAATGCAGGGTCAGATTTCTGGTTGAAACAAAAAATACGGGGTCAGAGTTCTGGTTGATACAAAGAATACAGGGTCAGATTTCTGGTTGAAACAAAAAATACAGGGTCAGATTTCTGGTTGCTACAAAGAATACAGGGTCAGATTTCTCATTGATACAAAGAATGTAGGTTCGGATTTCTGGTTGATACAAAGAACGCAGGGTCAGATTTCTGGTTGATATAAAGAATGCAGGGTCAGATTTGTGGTTGATACAATGACTGCAGGGTCAGATTTGTGGTTGATACAATGACTGCAGGGTCAGATTTGTGGTTGATATCAGACCCTATCAGTTATTAGAATACAATACTGTATGTACAGTCTACAGTTCAGGAGATATGGAGGTAGAAAATGAGCAGTTTTGGTATAGCTGCCTCTTTTCTTTCTCACCCCATGAAACTGGCTTCTAGGCTCCATCTGCTGGCCATTAGCAATATATTGCACAGTAGACAAACTTTATGAAAGTTTCACAGCACAAGGACAGCAGAGGTGAGAGGCAGTATGCCATCACACAGGATGGTGCTGTAGTGAACTACAGTTCAGTTAGGCACAGTTTCACCATGCATGACATCAGAAAGTTCCAAAATGGTGGCAATGGAGTATCAATTTAGGACGGACCTAGTCACTGACATCTCTGGACTCCTGCCAGCTACAGGTAAACCCAATACCTCCTTTAAAAGAGCTTTGTGTGGGACTTCAAATGATAATGGGCATTGCTCATAAATGTTCCTCTAAGTCTCAATTTACCAGACTCCAGCTTGTCTGAAATGCCTCTGCCCACATCTTTACCCACAGTAGGAAATATTACCATACTTCTCCATGCTCTATAACCTGCAGTGCCTCCTATTCCCATTCTGGATTCAGATTAAACCAGCCATTCTGAGTTTTTTTTTGTAACTTGATCTCGTTATCATTCCCTCCCAACTCAGCTGTGCTCACCCCAGGAGCTGGGGTCCTCTGCACGGATTCCTGCCTAGAGGTTCCGGTACTCGGATGGAGCCACCTTCTGTGCCAGACACCACTGCTGTCGAAAATCAATCTGTCAGTCCTTGACTTCCACCCAGAGGTGGAATTCCAATGTACTGGGGGATGGATTGGATCACCTTGGGTCAACTGTTGGCTGGGGAGAGGGGAGAGCCATTCTCCATCCTCAGTAACCGTAGGCCATGACTGGGTCACCATGCTGCCACCAACCAGGGAGGATTTGCTCCTAGTTAGTATTCCACCCATCAGCTTTTCATTTTGCACACATGCATGCAATTCACTTGGGGGGAGATGCCCAGCAACATGTGGTCACATACGTCGCCAAGAGCACTTTATCAGGCCTCCTCCAGGTGTTGCTCCATGTTTGGTGCAGCACAGCCACTCACCCCCGGGATGACAGCATCCAGACAAACACTCTGAACCTTCCCAGCTGGCCTCCACTCCTGATGTCCTGGGCTCAATGTGAACCTGGGTCGCCAGCTTTCTACAGCAGTGCCCCACGGATGCCATGGAGCCGACTTTTTCCCATTCTGGTTTTCAAGATCCTTAGTGGGGTTGCTCTCACCTAACTCACTGGTCTGATTTCCCCATACAGCCACCTAGAACAGCTTATCCATCTCTCTTCACCTACTCACCTCACCCTTCCTCTTCAGTACATGTTAAAAATTAATAATATTTCATTGAAGAAAAAAAGTCCTAACTAAAAACTTATCTTGCCTCCCTTGTCTACAATTACTATTTTTCAATTTTTTTCACTGTATGAAGTAGCCCTAATTAAACCTACCCTTTGAGGCTATGCTGCCCTCCCCCACCCATGGCTAAGGATCAAGGAGGCCAGAATTCCACGGCACACAAATTCCATATTTAGAGACAGCCCACTAAATATCTTCTATATTTATAATACTAGATTGTATTTATTTATTATTTAGTTTTTGTTTACTGAGTAAAGTGCACTAGGCATACATTTGCCTATTTCCAGGCATGACCCAGAAGAGTACATCCAATGGGCCTTTACAATACCGACAGGGATAACACAAAGACCTTTACAATGCTGTCTGGGATAACACAAAACATTAACATAATAACCAGGAGAGTACATCTGTATGAGCAATATAGGAATTGGTGAGAGAAATTAATTGGAGAACAAATACAAATGCAATACAATTCCATACTGTTAACTGTGATCTTGGCTGAAACGATAGACTTCTCAAAGGGACTTTTAGACCAGTGTTTCTTAAATTTGGTCACCAGCACCATTCTGTGAGGCCGCAGAGGTCCTAACAGCCCCAAACTGACATATTAAAGGGGAACGGCATTCAATCTGCAAGCCCAAGGTTTTTGTATAGGCCATGTTGTAATCATTTGTTCTCTCTTTGTTATTGATTCACTGGGCATTTCTGATTGACTGGTGGTAAGGACATTTTAAAACTCTATGATGTAACTGATATCCTTCTTAACATCAGCTGTTGTGAATATGGGCGGGATTTAACAACCATTGCATCTATTACGTGCTTAGACGCCAGTGTAAGTATCCTCACAGGAGGGTACACATGTGAAGGAGAACCTTACAAACACTATGTGTGCAAACAGGGATTCTGCTGAGACCTCGGATCTGTAAGTAGAAATTACTGACAGGTGCAACTTTAGAGAAGCTGGCTTTAAACCCAAAGATTTTAAGTGCAGCAGATAATCCAGGATTAATGTAATCTCTGCATTCTCAGCTAAATGGGAATTGTTCTCATATGAGATGGAGAATCATTTTCTGTTTTGCAGCATACGTTTTCCTCATGGATGGCTTCCTAGCCACCTTGAGAATTTCCATGACCACGGCTGAAAGATTGAACTCTGAAAACTCAACTCCTTTAGGGGTGATGCCTTCAGGTGGAGTGATTCCAGGTTGGGATGAGTCATTTTACCCTGCAAGGGCAGAGTGGGGGATCCAGTCTGTGGCATGCACAGGATACATTTTGGGGGGGGGCCTCTGAGATAAAAAAAAAAAAAAAAAACTGTTTTATTACTACCTTCCCCTAGAATACATTCCCCTAATACAATTTGAAAAGTTTGCTGAAATTTGGGGAGGGGAGACCGGGGCCCCTGATGACTTCACCCTCACCCTCACCCTGCATGTGCCTAGGGATCCTGTGGACATCTGAAGTAATGCAGAGCACCATGTCTGCTTGGGCCAGTCTGGAGTTAGCATAATCATGGTTGCCTGTTCCTATTTTGCTTCTAGAAGAACTTTCTGCATTAGGGGAAAAGGTAGGAAGGTGTAAAGAAACCTATCGCCCCAGTGTGTGCTCAGTACATATTCGGGGACTTAACCAGATATGGGTCTATGCAGCAAAAACAGTGAAAGCTTTCTGAACTGCCATGAGTATATGCTGGATCTCAAATCCTTAGTGCATCCTTACACAGCTTTGAGGATCTTCCACACCCCTGCTCAATGATGTAATATGGTGTTGCAGTGGTGTTCTCCTGATCTGCAGGACTTGATCCCTGCTTGACCAACTTTGAGAAGGACTTCATGGGGAGAAACACTGCTCTGAACTCTAACAGTTTATATGCCACTGCCTGTCTCACCACACTACCTTTACTGTGTGGAGTAAAAATGAGGGTTACTCACTTGTAATCATAGTTCTAGGAGTGGTATATGGTGCACATCCACACTCTGGCAGTCTTCCTTTCTTTGTAAATCTGACGGAATGTCTTCAAGCTAAGCTCCTCCCACCCAGATGGTATACTCCTTGGTTCTGCCCCATGACATCCGATCTTGCATGCTGGAAGCAGGGATCTGTGTGCCATTTGCCAGGGGAGGTTGGGTAGGTTTTGTGGATGTGCACCATATACCATTCCTAGAACCAAAGTTACAGGTGAGTAACCCTCATTTCTAGGGGCATAGATATAGTGCACTATCCACACACAATGGCAGACTTCTAGCAGTTCTCTGGAAGGAGGGGACAAGGTGCACACCCCTGCTTGGCAAATAAAGACTACAGATCTGAGGTCTCAAAAACAGCATCCCGGCATTACGCAAGGTCGATGTGGTAGTGGGAAATGAAGGGGTGTGCGGACTTCCAGGTAGCAGCCCTGCAGATTTGCTGGATAGGGATGTCCCTGGAAGCAGCCATTGACGCAGCGGTATGGCTGCTGGAATGAGCCCTAAGCCCAATGGGAGGCTCCCTACCAGCCAACTTACAGCAGAGGTTGATGCAGGAGACAATCCACCTGGCAATCTTCCACTTTGCTGTTGGTCTGCCAGGTGTGGCTTCAGTGCACGTTAAAAATAGCTGGTAAACCTCTCCCTGAACTCCAGCCATGTGCTCCTCGTAATAGGCGAGCATTCGCCTCAGGTCCAGTGAGTGGAGCCTGTGCTTGGTCTCTGAGGTTGGATTGGTGAAGTACACTGGGAGGTTAATCACCTGATTAATGTGAAACTCCGACACAACCTTCAGGAGGAAATTCGGGTTGGGGCAGAGGACAACCTTGTCCTTGTCGAACAGCTGATATGGAAGAAGAAGAAGAAGAATCAGCATTTATATAGCGCTTTTCATACATCCAAAGTGCTTTATAAACAATGCTAGACTGGTAGTGAAGTGACTGAATGTGTGGTGGCGGCCATATCGCACATCATCACCCACACACAGCCTAGATAATTGCATGAACCGGTTTATGGGAAGGGGAATGTTGGCCAGGACACCGGGAATGTTCCCTACTCTTTGCGAAGAGTGCCCTGGGTTCTTTTACTTCCACCGGGACACCCAGCAGGACAACACCAGGATGGGCAGAAGGGACCTTGGTTTAACGTCTCATCCGAAGGACGGCACACCCCAGCAGTACAGCACCCCCCAATACTGCACTCGGATGCCAGTGATTTTAGGTGCAAGTCCAATCCCAGTGTGGGATGAGAACCCACGACCTTCTGGTCCAGAATCGGATGTGCTACCAACTGAGCCACGCTGACACCACGGAGACTCCACTGAGAGTGCCTGGAGCTCACTGATCCTTCTGGCAGAGGTGATAGCCACCAAGAAGGTGGTCTTCCATGACAGGTGTGACATCTCACAGTTGTGCATCAGTTCAAATGACTTGCCCATGAGTATTACCAGCACCAGCAACAAGTCCCAAAGTAGTGGTGGTTTACACACCAATGGGGACAGGTGATCTGGGCCTTTAAAGGAACACCCAACCTCCTTCTCCTGTGCCACCATCGGCATTCCAGCCCATGCCAGGTTTGCAGAGATGGCTGCCAGGTGCACCTTGTGGGTTGTTGACCTCAGTCTGGATTGGGAGAGTGACCACAGGTAGTCAAGAATGTTAGCCAAGGGGCAGGCCAGGGGGTCTAACACCTGCCCTAGCACCAAATGGAAAACTGCTTCCATTTGAAGGTGTGGCACTGATGGGTCAACACTTTCCAGGAAGCCCCCACAATGTGGGGAACATCTTTGGAGAGACCCAAAGCCTGGAACTATAGATACTCAGGAACCAGGATGTCAGGTGCAGGGACTGAAGGTCCGGATGCAGAACCTCCCCTTGTGACAAAACAGCAGATCCGAGCATAGGGGCAACTGCCACAGAGGTCTGCTGCTGAGGCTTAGGAGACCTGGTTACCAAAACTGGCATGGCCAGTCTGGGGTTCCCAGGATCATCCATGCCTTATCTCTCCTCCTCCTCTTGAACAACACCTTGTGGATAAGGGGAAAGGGAGGGAAGGCACAGAAGAAGCCTGGGTCCAGGGCCTCAAGAAGGCATCCTCTATCAGTGTCCCACACTGTGGAGAGTGGGCACAGAAAAACCTCAGCTTGACATTCTCCCAGGAGGCAAATAGGTTGACCAGAGGACTGTCCCACTGGGAGAGCAGGTGGTTCACCACCTCCTGATGCAGGGACCTCTCATATGACACCTCGCCCACCTGGCTGAGGGTGTCTGCTAGCTGGTTGGAGGCTCCTGCTACATGAATTGCCAGAAAATCAGTATCCACATTGCGCACAAGGGTCCAGATGCACAGAGCCTCCTGACACAGACAAAGGGAGTGCGTGCTGCCCTTCTTGTTCAGGTAGTACATGGTCGTGATATTGTCCATCTGGACCTGCATGACCAGACCCTGGACAAATGGCGCGAATTCCATCAGCGCAATGCATACTACATGGAGCTCCAGCAGGTTGATGTGATAATGGGATTCCCTGGGGTCCAGAACCTATGGGCTCTGGGGTCCTCCACATGCATTCCCCATGCATTCTTCATCCCACCAGAGATGCGTTGGTTGTCAGGCTCCCAGAATATTTGTCCTCCCTTGTTCGCATCTCCCACAGTTTTTATTCCCTTAGGAAGTGTAACATTATCCTCTTAGAGGTGCCTAGGACTCATACTTCTTTTGGTAAACATGCCATCTCTTGTGCCCTCCCCACTGCCTGGAATCAGCTTCAGTTTTATTCAAATTCTCCAGCCTAGACTCTATCACCTCCTTTAAAACCTTAGCTGCAACCAAACTGAAAGAAACATGTTGCTGCCACTAGTCTTCTTTGACCACTGTCTCACAAACAATATCCTCCTTCTCCTAGCTATGCCTCCTGCATACCCAATGATTCTTTCCCCCTCCTCATCTTCACCACACTTGCTCATTCACGCCTTGCTATCTGAGCACTGTGTTCTCCCTTTTCCTGGACCTCCATTGACAGTCTTTCTCTTCTCTCTTTCTCACACTCTTTTCTATCTCATTTCATATGTACTCATTTCCATGTCCTTGAATGTTGCTACCCCTCCTTACTACAATGCTGTCAGTATGTTCTATTATCAAGCTGTACATTTGCTACATTTTTTGTGTGCTTTTTTTATATGTATCTTATACTTTATCCTTGGAATTCGACTGGTTGTATATAATTTGCCTTGTCTGTATATTTAACTGTTACATGTCGTCAGAACCTCCTTGTGAATGAGCTTGCTCAATGGAGTTATTCCTGCAATAAACTTCAGGGCAATGGTCAGCTCTGGGTGGACAAATGGGATTCCTTCCTCCAGATGTTCCGGGAAGAGCAACCACCGGATGGCACCCCACATCGGCTGGGTCACCATGACCAGCTGGTCCAGGTGGCTAGGAGCTGAGGCCATTGACAGCCCAGCTCCCACTGCAGGTGGCACATCTATCAGCAGGCCCATCTGACCATGCTGATGCAGGATGCCATGTACCCCAGCAGCTGCAGAAAGTCCCGGGCAAGGTGCAGGCACATAACCTGAAATGATCGGGCAAAGGAAGTAAGAGCTGATGCTGGTCTGTAGGGAGTCAGGCCTTGGCCCAGAGAAAGTCTAGCTCTGCCCCGATAAAGTGGATCACCTGTGAGTGGTTGAGTTCTGACTTGGCTGGGTTGACCAGAAGGCCCAAGTCTCTGCAGGAATGGAAGGCTAGGTCCCCGGAATGCTCCAGAGCCTACTTGGACAGCCCAGCTATCAGCCAGTCATCCAGGTATGGGCAGACTCTGACTTTCCAGTGCCTCAGGAATGTGGCCACCACTGCAGTGCACTTGGTTAAAACCCTGGGGGCCGAGGAGAGGCCGAAAGGCATGGTCTGGAACTCATAGAGAATCCCCTGTGTGGGAAACCAGAGGTACCACCAGTGGGAAGGATGGATTGGAATATGGAAGAAGGCATCCTAGAGGTCCAGGAAGCATAACCACGAGCCCTGATTTAGGGATGGAATGATTTGGTTCAGACTGACCATCCTTTACTTGCACTTCCTTAAAAACTGATTTAGATCATGAAGATCCAGTATGGGATGCCAGTCCCCCCCCCCCGGTCCATTTCGGAACCATGAAGTACCTGGACATGAAACCCTGGCCTGCTGTGGAGTCTGGGACATGGGCTATGCCTCCTTTCTCTAGGAGCTGAGCAACGTCCACCCTGAGAGTGGACAACGTGTCTTGCGACACCACAGACTACCTTGGTGCATGAGGTTAGTACAGCAGGAGAACTTTGAAGTCAAGAGGCAACCCTCTGCCTACTACTTTAAGCACTCATTTGTCTGAGGCAATAACGGACCAGTTGTGCCCGAAATGGCAAAGTCAACCCCCCATTGGGAGCCAAGGCAAGGACTGGATGGGTGGGTGGAAGGTAGACATCCCCAACCCGTCACTGGGCAGCCTTGGAGGAGGCACCAGTACCAGCTGCCAGAGGGGCACCATCACCCCATCCCTGCTTTTCTTGGAGCCCTGCCAGCAAACTTGGTCTTGGATTGCCAAGCCTGAGATTGCCCCTGCAGGGGCTGCTGCTGCCTGGGCAGCTGCAACTGAAAGGGCTTCTTTTTTGGCTTCTGCCCTTTCTTGTCCTTCTGTGAGAATGTCACAGAACTGAGGGTAGCATTGGACTTCTTAGTCCTGGTGAGGTGCCCCTCCACCCCAGGGTCAAAAAGGTTGGTGCCCAAGAAGGGGACATTGCTCAGTTTGTGCTGGGTGTCCGCTGTGAAGGTGGAGATCTGCAGCCAGGCTCTGCGATGCATTGCAACAGCCACTGCCACAGAACAGGCATAAAAGTCGCCGATGTCAAAAGCCATCTGGAACTGGTGTTTAGCCAGCGCTTGACCCTGGTCTCTGCCCACCTTAACTGCCATCTGCAAATCTGTACAGAGGCAAGGGAGGACATAGCCCAGAACTCCCATCAGGGAGTAACTGAAGCTGGCTATCATCAGGGCATAGCTCGCCTGACAGAGACCCTGGGAAGACATAACATACACTTTCTTCACTACCTGGTCCAATTTTTGGACGCCTTGTCTACATCCCCAATATTGCCAGTTTTCCGGAAAATGGAGTTGGCCACAAACCCCTCGGCCGAGGGGTGTCCAAGAAACTGAATAAGGAGCAATTAGGGACCATGTACTGGCACACCATATGAGCCGAGAGTGCCGCACAGGAGGATGAATACTGCCAAAGTTCCAGAGCTCGTCCCAAGATGGCCTCGGCCACCAAGAAGGTGACCCTCCAGGGAGTCATCCTTGTCCAGTATTTCAGTGAAGGGGTATTTAGTCCACTTCTGAACTGGTTCTAGAGGGATTTTCATGGACTCAGAGATCAATCTGAGCAAAACCCTCAGAAGACACTGGCCCATGGTCGGTGGTCAGCTCTTCGTCCGTTTAAACCAGGAGTCCTCGAAGACTGCATAGAGGACCAATGGGAGTCATAAGAGGACTGCTCAAACATGGCCTTTGTCCATTTCTCACTGTGCACCACTTGGGACATGTCCGAGTGGGAAATCTCTGTGGACAACTGACCTGGCAAGCCAGTAGCTGGATGAGAGTCTTTGGCTGGGGCTCCCAGCAATGACTGCTGTAGTGGTCATTCCACCCTGCTCAGGACAGAGACGGGTGTCAGCGACACATGTCTCAGCAGGACCAAAACAGGCTGGACCCAAAGCAACCAAAGGATTGCTGGGGTTAAGGTAGGGCCCTACCCTGCCCAAACAAAGCCCATTACTGCCACATCAGTTCCTCATAGTGTCAATGGAACAGCTATAGTGCCTCTTCTCAACGGTTGATGAGGAGCACCTGTGGCGTCACCTTACAGAATACCGGGATTGAGAGTATGAAGAATCCCTCGACTGGGATTTTGACCAAGACTGGGATCTCGACCGACTGGAATGTCAACAGCAAGGAGAGGCATGCAGAAGGGTTGTGTAAATCACATGGACGGGCTCCTGCTATTGGACCCTAGAAGAAAGCAGCTCTTGAGAAGAGATAGGCAGGTCTGCCAGCTGCTCCTGACCCTCCTGAGAAAGAGTAAAAAGGAACGGAGTCTGGGCTGGCCCAATAGCATGGAGGGCTGAGGCATCACTGTCTTACCTCCTGTCACACTGGCAACTCATGTTCGTGGTGCAAGCGGGTCATCGGGGGTTGGCCAGGGAGGGAGAGGATCGAGCATCCAGAGGATAGCTCTCCTCTCCCAGGGAAGGTGGATTGGCAGTCCTGATTGACTGCCCCCAGGTGGAGGCCTGAGGGTAGGATGGGTCAGGGGATGCCACGAAGAGAGAGTGCTGTGGGTTCTGCAGCCTATATATGCCTCCACGTAAGCACACTGATGTGTCACTCTGGCAATGGAAGGAAACAGAAAATTGGTGTGCCGACTGGCGGGATGACACCAGTCCTCCACAGGCTCCACACCCCAGCTAGTTTGGCACCTCCGTGTCAAGAGATGAGCCCTTGTGGACGTCAGGGGTGATGGTGCTGGGGGAACCAGTGGATGGGGACCGGTCAACATGAGGAGAGAAGCAGAATATGAAAAAAAAAAAAAAAAAGGATCAGAGTCCTAGAGATCAAATCGTTCTCAGTCCCTTCAGGAAAAAGGTTGACTGGGTTTAGAAAAATTTCGACAGCGTCATGGCCAACAAGCCCATTGGGGTGCCATGGAGCTAGTGGCCTGACCCTTGACCAAAACAAGCCTGGCCAAAGCTGAGTGCTCGACAGCCATTGAGCAGTTGAGGGAGTCGCAGGAGTAGGAGGAATGTGCTCATTCCCAGTCTGACGACTGACAACAGGATTTCTTTGCCTTTGTTTTGCTGCTGTGGTTGGACGGGCCCTCCTGGGAGTCTGAAGGGTCTTACACATGTCCCAAAATGACCCCATGAATGACTCCTCCCAAAACTAGTGCTGGGCGGGAGCAGAGCAGGGGCCAAAGAGGCTCCCACTGCAGCTTGGGCCACTGCAGAAATCACCTTGCAGCTTCTTTAGAGTGAACCAGAGGGTCCCATTTGGCTGACTGGCTAGAAGAAGATGTGCGTTATGGTCCTGGAGGGATGACGGCAAAAGAGTTTTGCACAGGCCACAAGCAGCAATGTCATACTCTGCCCCAAGGCAGTAAATGTCCGACGTGTGTGGGTCCGTCCTCGGCATCTTCTGATTGCACTGAATGCAACACTTGAATTCTGGACCTGATTTGGCTTCCTCTCGATATATAGCAGTGTTTAGCAAGGAAGCGGAATCCACATGTTTGCCAGTGGTGCACTTAGAATAGGCCTATGCCATGCACAGAGCTGTGATGGAGGGCACCTGACTCTTCCAGCAGAAAGGAAGATCTGATGTCATGGGGCGGAGCCGGAAGAGTATACCATCCGGGTGGGTGGGAGGAGCTTAGCTTGAAGATATTCTGGCAGATTTAAAGGAAAAGGAAGACTGCCAGAGTACGGACAGTGCATCATATCCACACCCCCTAGAATATATCCTTCCCATTCAGCCAGACAATAAAAATGCATACACCAGGACCATGTTTATTTCCCCATCTGGCACAATAAATACAATTTTTGTACACCATGGTATTGGTTGTTGCCCCCGACCTGTGCATGGGTAAATACAGTTGTCATATATTGCTACCTCAGACATCCACATACCACCCCACAGCCTGTAATATTGTATAGTCCCTGGGATGCAATGACAATCTCAGTGGCTAACCCTTCTTGTTTTGACTCCCAGTAATAAAATTATAGAAAGGATCTGCTGGTCCTGTGTTAGGTTTCATGGACAAAGCCTTTCTGCTGATCCCTCTAAAATAAAACTGTACACCATGGAGTACATAAAGTATGTCTTCCTACACCCATGGACTGTGGTTAGAATTACACTGTGCATTGCCTGCAGAAAAGAACACCTTTTTGTAAGTGTTGCACCTGCTGCTACCACTGGAGGGAGCTTTAGAGCCTTTCTTGCACGGATGTCAAGGTAGTCAGAGGCTGACTGAGTTGTGACTAGTATTTCTTTTCAGATACCAGTGGATTGTCCTCATGTATTGCCTTGCCCAAGGCAAACTGAGGTTGTGGCGGACATGAGGTCTATAAATCTGAGAAACTTCTGTGCTGCCCTCTCTGCCCCTGGCTGGAAAGTAGATCCAAGTCTGAACCTTTTCCTGTGGAAGTAAGGCCCATGCTTGAACTCTGTCCAGCCCTGCTTCAACGACATGCAGGTTTTATGTGGGTTCCAGCCTGGATTTCTCTAAATTAAGAATGAACCCTTTTTTTTCCATCATGAGCACTGTTTGTCTCATTGACAGCTGGGCCTATTCCTTGGTTCTCCCAAACATGAACAAGAGAACTAAGTATGGACAGACACTGCGTCAGTTTCCTTGAAGTGCTGCTGCTCCTGCAGCCATGCTTTTTATGTTGGCTCGTGCTTGCGTGATAGCCAACATATTGCAGTAGTAGTAGATTTGGAGGTGCGGTCACTGTGGGCAAATGCAGGGCACACATCAGTAGGTGCGTCTCTCATTCCCCAATAAGGCAGCATGCAGGCATCACACCAGCAACACGTAATGTTGCAAGCACATCTAAGGAAAGGTCTGCTGCAATGAGAGCCAAGCTCATCACGCAGTGGCACCTTCCAACATGCCCTTGCTGGTGAAGCACTTCCCTAACCTAAACATGGCGGCACTGACTGCTGCAGCCACTTCATTTGCTGACAGGGGAGCCCACTCCCTGTCAGCATGATGTCCTCTCCTCCCATTCTACGTGTTTACCGAGGGGGTGCCCAATCCCCCTCGGCATCATGCGTCCCCCCTAACAGTCTTTCCTTGCTGACGGGGAGCCCAATCCCCATTGGCTTTAGTCCCCTCTGCCTAGTTTAATTTGCCGACGGGGCATAATGTCCCCAGCCCCCGATGTGTGCTGTGTGCCGAGGGGGTGCCCAATCCCCCTCGGCATCATGCATGCCCCCCCACCCTGTTTCTGTGCTGACAGGGGGCCTAATCCCCATCAGTTGCGGTCCTCCTCCCCGTTATGCAGGTGGTACACTGGAAGCCCACCCTAATGTACCAAACAAACACTTGCAAAAAAGGAAATCTGACCCTCATTGTCTTTTTTTTTTTTTAACCTGTAAAAAAAGAAAACGGTACCTCTCAGTCTCTCCTGCCCTCAACCCCAACCCGCGCCCACCATCTGCGTACCCTGCCTCCCCAACCCCCCCATACTTGCCTCCGGAGTCCGGCATGACAATCTTTAGTGGACCAGGAACACATCGCCTCTTCAAAGCCGAATCACTTAACTGAAGAAATGCCGTAAGCTGTATGATGGCATAAATAGTTTTTTCCAACTTTGGTGCATATCTTGGCAATTTTGGAAATTTTGGCACCAAATTTTCAACATGGGGTTATTGGACCCCTCCTCATGAATTCAGTCACTGTCATGGCGTTATTCGGTCCCAAAAAGGATTTTCTGCGGTCACTGCGGAATCACCTTTCAGGACAGATTAACGAAACGACAGTGCCACTGTTCATGAGGGGGGCTCTCAAAAAGCCTATGTTGCAAATTTGGTGAAAAAATCCCAAAATGGCTGTTTTACAAGTGTGCAATGCGCAGTTTCCACGCATGCTCGTAACTTCGTGAATTTGTAATATTTTCACTCCAGATTTTCAAAATTGACATTTTACCACACCTCCTTATGAACAGTACAGTTGTCATTTTACATATCCTATCCGAAATGTGGTTTTGCACTTCCAGCGCTGAATAGCGCGGTCGCTGTGCGAAATCAGTTTTCGGGGCAGTTTGAGAAAATGACGGTGACACTGTTCATGAGCAGAGGTCCTAAAATACATATGTTGAAAATTTGGTGATGAAAGTCCATAAAATGACTGTGTTGCAAGTCTGCGTTGCGCAGTTTCCACGCACCCTTGTAACTTTGCAAATTTGCAGTATTTTCATGCCAGATTTTCTACACTGCTATTTTTCCACACCTTCTTATGAAGAGTACAGCCTGTCATTTTTCACATCCTGCCCAAATGTGTTTTCGCACCTGTGTCGCACAATGACATGGTCGCTGTCGGAAATCAACTTTTGGGACAGATTAACAAAATCACAGTGCCACTGTTCATGAGGGGAGGTCCCAAAATGCATATGTTGAAAATGTGTCTCTTCAGGGTGGGGGTGAGGTTGGCGTCAGTTCAATACTTCACTGCCATTCCTACTATGCATCTCTAACTCCTGCACTACTAATGCCAATGCCAGCGAGACAACATTGACAAATGCTTGTTGTAAATACCTTTGGTGCAGAAGTCGGGACTAAAGGGTATTGCCATGTACTGGTACTGATCCATACCTACACTGAACCGTAGGTATTTGGAACTAGGCATATCCTTTAGAGTCAGTGAGCACAGCCCATCCACTTGTTATAAGGATGGTACTACTGCTTGCAAGGTGACCATTTTGAACCTTTCCTCTGTTATGTGCCTGTTCAGACACTTGAGGTCAAGAAGAATAGACTGCTACTCTGTTGATGTTTTCTTTGTGAGAGAGTACCTTGAGAAAATTATTTCCCACCACCTTCTCAACAGCATGCAGAATCTGTAAATTTGCGACTTCCAACTTTGCAGCTTTGTGACTTTGAGTCAGTAATCATTACGTTGATCACAGTCATCGTGAGCTATTTTATTTGACTTCCAATTTTAATTTTTACAGCTCTTCTCTTGAAGTTTTGAATTTCTTTTGTTTTGGACTGCTTACAAAAGGTACTGTAGGCTGAAGCCTTCTCTCACAATCTCCAGTATGTATGGATTACCTCTTTACTTTAGTAGATTTTATAAGTTACAGGTTTTTGTAAGTAGCACTTAAAAATTGATCCACAATGAAGGAGCATATACATTACAGACGGCATGCCTTATAGTAGGATGTATTACCTCTTTACTTACTTCAGAATGTAAATGAAGATTATACTTTGTGTTTACAGACTAATTACAAATGTAAATGATAGATCCACGGTGTACCACTACATATGTATCACCTCTTTACTAACTAGAGAATGTAACTGTATACTTACTCTGTGTATCTTGATGTTTATTACCTCTGCTGTCGCCAGTCCCCCTTCCCCAAATAGCAGTTGGAAACGAGCCCTCCCACACTTTGATTACCTAGTAAAATAGGCTTTAAATAAATCAGTCTCCTGCACCCATCTGCCTGTTGTGAAAGGCTGTCAGTGCTGGAAGTGGTGAGAGGAGGCGCCCTTTCTGGGAGCTGAGATGTGGCAACCTGTGTCTTGTTAAGGATTTACTTTAGCCTGTTGTGGATGGGCTGGGCAGGTGTCTGCTTCTTGGCCTTTCCACACTACTTCTGTTTGCACCTCTGGGCGTACTGTATAACTGCTGGACGTATTGTCTATTGTAGTACCTCCTTAACATACCTCCCCCGCCACAGGGTCTGTAGTACCTTCTGGACTTTTAAGTGGTTCTGTTTTTATCAACCTTATTCATATAGCTCTCTGGTCTCCAAAGAGAGAAATCTACTTTCAAAGGAGAAGTGAGCAGATTTATTTTGTAAGTGCACAGATAAACCTTTGTTTCTCAGCCATGCATATCTTCCAGTGGATACTGCATGCATCTCCCAGGACCCTGGCTGATTTGTCATTTATGTTGCAGCCATTTGCAACTGTTTTTATTTTGGCTGAGTCCAAACCGGTTTTTGTCAGGTGCAGTAATTGTGACCAGTCATCAGAGGGCTTCCTGATAGTGCGCTGTGTAGCTCAGACATGTTACTTCCATCATGATGAGGTAGCAGGCAAGTAGGATTCCTAATACTGTATCAGTTTTTCTGGACTACTTACAGTGTCAGGGGGTGCAGTGAAAGAGGTTGTCTGCCTTTTCACATGCAGCAGTCTGTATTAGGTCTTCAGGGCTAGGTTAGTGGTTAAGGTATCCAGACTCTGTCCAGTTTATTATGTATCTTTTTTCTATGTTCTGGGGCATCATTCCTCACATGGAGATGATGCATAAGTTGGATTGGCTGTTCTTAGCCATGTAGTTAGAAAAGGGCTGATGTTTGCTAAGTCTCTTAGACATAACCAAGATGGTTGGAACAGACACAGTCCCTAGCTGCCCATGTCCACTGAAAAGTGTAAAACAATTTGCCGCCAGCTCCCCTTGCCCACCTAAATCCAGGAACAAGGAGCCAACACAGCTGGCTTGAAAATGGCCTTGGTCTCAGTGTGGGCTTTGGGGCTTTGAGAATACGGCCCCCATGTACTCATGTTCTACTGTAGAAGAATGTGGCTGAAAGGGACATAACCTACATCATACTTCTCTAAAATGGTATTTATCACCAGTGTGTAAACCAAAAACACCTCCTTAGGTTACTGAAAGGCCAATAAAGGTGGAACAATAACAGAACTGGAACCAGTATTAAAAAAAAAAAAGTATCAGCCGGTCCATTGGCGTGGAGGGCTGAGACATTGCGCCTTACCACCTGCCACACTGCCAACCCATGTTTGGCAGCAAACGCAGGTTGCTGGGGGTCGCGCCAGGGAGAGAGAGAGGATCAAGTGTATGGAAGACAGCTCTCCTCTCCCAGAGAGGGTGGCTTGGTAGTCCCAATGCAGGAATGCCCCAGGTGGAGGCCTGAGGGTAGAAAGGGTCGGAGACGCCAAGGAAGGGAGAGTGCTGATGGATTCCACAGCATGCATATGCCTCCACATGCGCACGTTGATGTGTTGCACCCCAGCAATGGGGGGAAGGGAGAAAAATCAGAAGGAAATACCCTCAGCGGAAGGATGATGACCAACACCCCCCCCCCCGGCAGGTCCACACCAGTGTCCGCACACAACCACAGTCCTGTGGCAGAGGACGACAGTGGAGGTAAGTCCCAGAGAAGCCAGGTGACTGGACTGGGGGGTCGGTCAGATGGGGGCCACCAGGGAGAACTGGGGAGATAAACTGCATACAGAAAAAAAAACAGCACCTGCAAAAAAAAAAATACATACAGGTTGAACAGATAGTTTAGATACTATGCCTCCAGGCTATACTTCTCCTCCCCCAGTCCCAGAATGTCTTGTGGAATAAACAACGGCAACTGCACATTTATGTGTAATTTGGGGCTGGCCCAGAAGCATGGTGGCACCGCATCATGCTGCCAAATGGTCAGCTAGGGGTTCACTTGCAAGCCTTGGAATTTCATACTGTGGCCAGCTATGGGCATAGTGTGGCAGAGGTAAGTCTTCCGGCTCCCTATGAGGGAAGGCACAGACTACCCAGCATTCAGGCACCTACCCTGGTGGCTGATTCAAAAGTGGTACTGGCATCAAATATTAAGACATGTACTCACCCAGAGGATTGATGCAGCTATGGAAACCCTGATCACTGTGTAAGGGACCGGGTGGGAGAAAAAACAGAAACTGTTAATGGCAAGTGCATGGCACCATATGGTGGGTTTAGCGATTTGCTCAGGGTCACACAGCTAGAAAAAGGCAGTGATGGGATTTGAACTTGAGTATCCTGGTTCCCAAGCCTGTGCTCTGCTCATAAGACCATGCTGCCTCCTGCTGTTGATTGGACCAAGTGGTCAGCAGGTGATACTATTATATTTATGGGCACAGTGGAGATTTAGCAGGCTAACTCCAGGCTAAACCTTTAAGTACGCTGGTGATTGAAAATTCATTGTGAAGCTGGCCTGTGCAAGCTGGTCTGAGGCATTTCAAATTAGTTGTCACCAGCATAAGACTCATCATGCATTGTGCACAGACCTGACCCTTACCTGGACATAATGGCCAATCCAGAAATGGACTACTCCCAACTAGAAAGTCTTCTTGCCTTTTTCATGGTTTTCTCCCATTCAACCTCCTGATGAAGACAGATCCAGGTGGACAAAAACCTGGGTCAGCAGCATGCCAAGTAGCCCCAAGCAGCCTGGCACCACATAGCCAGCTGGGTGCAGAAATTAAATAAAAAAGACTTGCTGCAGTGGCGCAAGTCAAGCACATCGTGATCTCATGAGGGTGACCCGAGTTCACTACGCAACTCCGTCCCATTAAACTGGGTCAGTGGAGTCTGCAGAACAGTGTGGAGGCATCCTTTTTAGACTCTAGGGTGGCCTCCAGGGCTCAGTCCTGATGCCACAGTGACTCCTGTGGTGAATGAGAAGCAGCATTTGACACCACAGATAACCAGGAAACAGCCTCCCTTCCAAATGAAGCTGCTAGGGAGCTGCTGGCTGAGTGACTAGGAAGCGGGAGGGACTAACCACAATGGGGAACCCTGATTATCATATGATACCACTCCCAACCCCCTTCCCCCAACACAGCCCCAGCATGCCTCCCTGACTCCTCCTTCTGTCGCAGTAAACTGCAGTCAAGCCTGAAGCCCACCCCAGTTGGTCTTTCTCAAACGGTGACACGAGAGGGGGCAACCTGTGTGGAGCTAGGGGTACAGTACTGTGAATCAGGTAGGACAGGTCAGGGAGAAGTGGTCCATGAGGAAGAATGAAGGATGAGAAGGTAGTTAACAAAATCAGAATCAAAACAACAAAACCTCCCAATCTCCGCACCCGAAATCACTATGACTGAATCCAGACAATGAAAACATGATGTCTGCTTTAAAAACATTTACTTTATTGAAAGTATGTTTAAAGTATAAGTACTCTGCATTCTGCTCTCTTAAAAATTACAGCAGCAAATGTTTTTATAGGGTATATCCTAAGCAGTGAGGTTCAAATTTAAAGCAGCTGTATTTGTTAGCTGGCAAAAAATTTCATCATATAGTTTTTTAGCCAAAATGTATTTCTGACATTCTTAGATCCATCCTCAGAGTATTTTCAGTTTTCTCAGATACAGTTAAAACAACTTTTGTAGCTTATTTTGTAATTAATAACTCACGTCAATAAAGATGGCTGCCACTCACATTTTTTTTTCTGTTTCTCTTACCCTGCCCCCCCGACCAGCCACTCCTTCGGGCAATGTATTCTTTAACCCCCACATGCCTGGCCATCCCCCAATGCCATCTTCCTCATCTCCTATTGGTCCCACGTTCTGGTAGACCAGGAGTATCCCTTTTGAATGGCCCCCTCCCAGGGGGCAGAAGAGTGGGAGAGAGGGTTCTGTTGCCTTGACCAGGAACGCAGGGGGCTAAGGGTATTGAAGGGGCACTATGAGAGGCTTCAAGGCGCAGGGGAACATGGCGACTGTCATCTGGTCAGTCGGGTGGGCAATTCATCTGCTTGTCTGGGGCTCCTCCCACCTCCCACAATCATACGACTGCAGCAGCATCCAGGGGCGGGGATATCTGGCAGCATATCAAAGCTCACACTGCCTAGAACACCTTCGCTAGTCACTCCCAGGGGTTGCCTATTGAGTGATCCAGTACAGCCCCGAGGGAAACGTCCAAGAAAAACTGTAACTCCCTCCCTGCCAGTCTCCACTCCTGACATCTGGGCTCGGGGCATGAACCTGGGTGGCCAGCATGCCAGAGCAATGCCCCATCACTCGGCATCATGAAGCCGGCCCACTTGCAGTTTTAAAGAATCTCTTCCACTGAGGTCACTTGCTGAATGTACATGCTAGATTCATACTGTGGGTATATTAGGATAGTGCTGCCACATGTTTCTGATGGCAAACGGCACAGTACTATACCAAGATATTTCATTTTTATTAACTTTGCATGGGAGTAGGGACTTCTAAAAACTTCAAAATTTAATATCTTTGTTCAGGAATAAAAGAAAACAAAAGGAAAAATAGGTATCTTTATATTTTACCACAAAAACATTACTAGTGAAGAAAAAAAAAACAGCTATATACTAACTAACAAATACTGCTGCTTTTAAAGGAGAACTGCACTGGATCTATAAGTCATGTTTCCCAGTAGAAGCTGTTTTAAGTACTGGTTGAAATTATGTTATTGTTCCATCTGCACAGGCCTACCAGTAACCTCAGTGGGTGTTTCTGATTTCCACTCTGGTGTTAAGTGCCATTTTAGGACTCTGTCATGTAGTTTATGTCTCACTCAACCACATTGTTCTACAGTAGAACATGGATGCATTGTGCCAACAACACATAAACCATATCATGCAGTTCTAACATGGTTCTCAGTAGTAGAATGTAAATCAGAAACACCCACTGGATGACTAAAAAGCTTGTATAGCTAAAAAAAAAAATAACAGAATTTGAACCAGTATTTAACAAGCATTTGTCAATGCCGAATGTTTGCTTGCTGGTATTAGCACTGGAAATGCAGGCGTTAGAGAGATGCAGAACAGGAATGGCAGTAAAGTATTACATTTCACGTCAACCCCACCTCCACCCTGCAGAGACAGACATGCATTGGGGTATGCGTTTGGGTCATCGCCCATAACGTTCATGCCATTTCACTTCACCCTATCCTGCAGACACTGACACGTGTTGAGGAGTGCCTTGGGATGTTCGGCTTTACAGTCACCCCATTCCATAAGGACATACGCTGAAATGGGTGCAGTATAGGAAAATAGGGTGAACTCTGGGGCTGAAGAGTCCAAGGCACACCTCGATGCCTGTCAGTGGCTGCAGGGTGGGGGTGGGGGTGGAATGGCATGAGCATTACAGTCGGCAATCCAAAGGCACACCCCTGATGCCTGTCAGTCTGTACAGGGTGGGACGTTATAGTTAGAAACCCTAACGCCCCGGGCGTTTGTTGGTATTTGCACTAAAAATGTTCAGCATGGCCTTTTTGTGACCCCCACCTCATGAAAGCATTTGGGACCTCTTCTCATGAACAGTGTCACTATGATTTTCCTACTCTGTCCTGAACATTGATTTCCCACAGCGAACGCGCTATTCTGTGCCAGATGTGTAAATGCATATTTCGGGCAGGATATGAAAAATGACAGCTGTACTGTTCATAAGGAGGTGTGAAAAAATGGCAGTGTTGAAACTCTGCAGTGAAAATATTACAAATGCGCAAAATTATGAGGGTTCGTGGAAACTGCGCAACGTATGCTCGTAACACAGTCATTTCAGTCACTAACTTTTCAACACAGGTATTTTAGCACCTCTGCTCATGAACAGTGTCACTGTGATTTTTTTAAAATCTGTCCCAAACACTAACTTCCCACAGCGACCATGCTATTCTGCGCCAGAAGCGTGAAAACACATTTCGGCCCGGATGTGAAAATTGACAGCTGTACTGTTCATAAGGAGGTGTGGAAAAATGCCTATGTTGAAATTCGTGAAGTAATGAGTGTGCGTGGAAACTGCGCAATGCATGCTCGTAACACAGTCATTTTATGGACTTTCATCACCAAATTCTCAACATAGGCATTTTAGGACCTCTGCTCATGAACAGTGTCAATGTGATTTTCTTAATGTGTCCCGAACACTGATTTCCCACAGCGACCGTACTATTCTGTGCCGGAAGTACGAAAACTCATTTTGGTAAGGATGTGAAAAATGACAGCTGTTCTGTTCCTGAGAAGGTGTGGAAAAATGCCAATGTTGAAAATCTGGAGTGAAAATATTACAAATACGCAAAGTTACGAGCGTGCGTGGAAACAGCACAATGCATGCTCGTAAAACAGTCATTTTTGGGATTTTTTTCAGCAAATTTGCAACATAGGTTTTTTGAGAGCCCACCTCATGAACACTGGCACTGTTGTTTCATTAATCTGTCCCAAAATATGATTCCGTGCAGTGACCATGAAATCACCTTTCGGAACCAAATAACGCCATGGCAGTGGCTGAATTCACGAGGAGGGGTCCCAATAACCCCATGTTGAAAATGTGGTGCCAAAATTCCCAAAAATATCTGAGATATGCACCAAAGTTGAAAAACCTTATTTATGCCATCATACAGCTTACCAGCATTTCTTCAGTTCGCGGTTGGCTTTGAAGAGTGCAGATGTGTTCCCGGTCCACCGAAGATCATTGCACAAGGTTCTGGAGGTAAGTATGGGGTGGGGGTGGGGAGGTAGGTGCGCAGTGGGTGGGTGGAGTGCGGGTTGGGGGCGGGACGGCTACCAGCGTGGGACCGCTTCCTTTCTTTCAGGAGAAAAAACAAACAAAAAAGCGTCACGGAAAGTTTTTTTTTTCAGGCTTGCTTTCAGCCCACTGGGGTGGGCTCCCAGTGTGCCACCTCTCTTTCTTGGGGTGGGGGAACTTAAGCTGATGGGGACTGGGCCCCCCATCAGCAAAGAATGACTGTTTGGGGGGGCATGATGCCAAGGGGGATTGGGCACCCCCTCACCACACAACAAACGGAGGAGGGGGTTACATTATGCTGACAGGGAGTGGGCTCCCCCGTCGGCAAATGAACTTGGTTGGGAGCATGCCAATAGGGGGATTGGCCACCTCTGTTGGCTTTCATGGGGCTGTGAGGTGGCGGCAAGCTGCTGCTATGTTTACAAAAAAATGTTACACTAGGCAAGGTACCGCCCTGCAATGATGGGTCGAGCCCTCATTGCAGCGGAATGGCTGATGCTGCAATGACTAGGCGGCCCATCATTGCAGCGGCGAAATCATTTCAACTTGGTGGCACTTTTCGAAACCAATGTCATCAGCACAGTATGCCTGCATTGGTCCACCAGTGCCAAGCCCCCAAATGCAATGCCGCCGTTGGCTGCCACAGTGCTGCACCTCCACAACCTGCTTCTCTCCTAAGCTGCCGCATAATGTTTCTTGCTCATTTGTGCAAGCAAACATGAAAAACAGCTTCTACTGGTAAAAATTATTTATAGATTCAGTGCAGTTCTCCTTTAAGTGCAGACAACATGCCTGATGGTCAAGTTACTTACAGAATTGCTCCAAATCCAGCATCAATTGGTTCTTTACCTTCAATCTTTAAGAACAGTAGATAATTACTCTGTGCCAAGGTGTAAGTGAAAACATCATCCTCATGTCAGCTGACTAGGTGGCCACTATACCAAAACTGGCCAGTAGACCAAAATTGGCCACTAGACATTTTGGTCTACTGGCCATTAGTTCAGTTGTACACTTTGCTTCATGTATTTTTCTGTAAATAAGTATTCACTTAGTGAGTAGAGGAAAAGCAGTAGAGAAGAGCAGTAGATTAGTGCAGGTAGAGACATAGGTGCTGAATTCTCAGAGCAGGGTTTTAAAGAAGGAAGTAGCAGGATGGGGGGATTGAATAAAGGGGGGGGGGGGTTGATACAAGAAAGCATCCTGCCTGGCAGAGATTTTGGGATGAAGAGAGAAAGCACAGGGGTCGGGGGAAGCGGAGAGGAAAGGAAGAAAAAATTGCTAACCACAGTAATGTTTCTTCTCAGGGATCCATCAATGAGATTTACAATAAGCATAATCTTCCTGCCAGTGAGTGAAGCCCCAGAGACAGAACTTTACACTAATTTTAGAACTCAGAATACAAGTTCAAATTCTGCACTATGGTGAGGACGCTCCCCCTAGTGTTACAACATCAAATTTGTTTCTATAGCTAAGAGAGCTGTGACCACTAAAACTAGATAAATAGCTATCAGTCCTGGCTGGCATGGATGACTGCCGCACCCCCCCCCATCCTGCAACTTAGGCATGGCCGCTGGATCCCTGACTGGTGGGTCAAGCGCACTCCCCGCCACCCTGCTGCAGGGTGTAAGCCGCAGGAGCAAGGCCAGGCAAGTCTTGAGAAAAGCCAGGGTGACATGGCTGGGTGGGCCGGCATGATGGGAAACCATGCTAGGAAAGGAAAAAAAGTACTAATCTAAAAAAAATGTTGTTGTTAAACACCAAACATTTTTAATGCAGACAATATCACATTCTGGGAATTGCTGAGGAACTGCAATAAGGAATGCTCAAGCAACTCAAGAAAAGACCTTATCTTGTCTTAATCTATTTTCCAGTTCCGGAAGGGGAGGCTGGTTTAGGGATTGTAAATTTCACTACTGCATCCCTGAGAAGAAACAAGATTACTATGGTATTTTTTTTTCTTCAAACAGCAGGAATCCATCAGTGATGTTTTACAATAAGCAGACTGTCTAGTGATGCCTTGAGAGGATGGATCCAGAACTTTTTTAGGAAAAGGGTTCTGCAAGACAGCAGTTCCAAAACTGGCATCCTTCCTAGACTGTATGTCCAGGTAGTAGTGCTCTGTGAAGATATGCATGGTTTTCCAGGTGCCCGCTTTACGTATGCCTGGAAGGGGGATGCCCCTTTTAGCTTCCACAGAGGCAGAGGTACCCCTTGTGAAATGTGCCCTTAGGCCTCTGGGAGGTATTTTACAAGCTGTATCATAACAGAACAGTATGCATGAGGCTATCCGATGAGAGACAATTCTCCTAGCTGCTGGCATACCTTGCTCTCCTCTTCACAGGTAACAAAAAGCTGTGTACCCTAGGACCTGACATCCCTTGTCCTGTCCAAGTAGTGACCTAGTGCTCTTTATATCGAGACAATGCAGTTTTTGTTCACCTGTGCTGAAACGTTCAGGGTAGCGCACAGGAAGGGTGACTAGTTCAGGTGGAATTCCAATACCACCTTAGGTAGGAACTTCCTATTGGTCCTAAGGACTACCTTATCCCTGTGGAAGATTATGAAGTTTGGATCTGTACAGAGGGCTTACAGCTCTCTTTCTTGTCAGATGTCACGGCAATCAGAAAAATTGTTTTCCATGTGACTTATTTTAAGTCAGCAGTAGCCACAGGCTCAAAGGGAGACTCCATCAGCTGGGCAAGATAGATATTCATGTCCCACGGACAAACTGGGTCCCTTACAGGTGACTGAGGCATTTAAAGAACCTTTGAAAAACAGCTTGTGAAATCAAGGACTTGACTTTTCCTGTTGATGTGTAGGCTGACACTGCTACCAGATGTACTGTACCTTCAGGGTTGAGGGTCTCAGACCTAAGGACTGTAACCGTGCTAGGTAGTCCAGAACCACAGGCAGCCCTGCCTGCACTGGGATCATCTTCCTGGGGGAACACCAGTATGAGAATCTCTTCCACTTTAAGTATGCTTTCCTTGTTGCTGGTTTTCTGGAAACCTGCAGCACCCTCAGCAGATCCTCTGACAAGTTTCTAATTCAGAATTCCAGCTCCTCAAGAAGCATGTCCTCAGGCATACTGTTTTGAGGTCTGGGAATGTTATTTTGCCCCGAGACAGAGTTAGCAGGTTGTATCTCAGTGGCAGGCTGATAGAAGTCCTGCTGAACAGAGTCAGGATCACCGACTACCAAGCTTGTCTGGCCCAGTCCAGGACTATATCAGGCTCATTCTTGGTGACTCTCTCTCTCTCCCCTTTTTTTAAATTATAAATATATTTTTATTGAGAGATTATTCTAGCATACTGTACATCAGACTTATACAAACAAGGTGGAGAGAAAGATAATCAGAGTACATAGAAGAATTCACATTATTTACAATTCACAACAAAAAACAGCTAGGGATGGAAAAAAAAAGTGAAATTTATACTTTAGTCATATATAAAAGGTATCCTAAGATTGCAAAGAAAGTGGAAAAAGGGTAAATATACTGAGGGGTGTATAAATGTCTACTTATAGTAATTGATATGACAAAAGCATTTATTGACCGTTGATCAATCTCTTTAGTGAACAATTTCCACACTGAATCAAAACTGCGGAAGTATTTATAATTGTAAAGCGCTTCCAATAAATGTTGTCTCCATTCATATTTGGGAAAAGGGGTTGGACAAGTCTCATGTTTCCAGTTTTTTCATGTTAGTCTTTTGACCGCTATTATGTTGGCTTTAAGAATTAATCTGTCTTCCACTTTAAGCCCTCTAAAACTATACATTTCCAGAATTGTAAATTTTGAAACATTCCAGTGTAGAAGTTTGAAGCTAATTTGATTTAGAACTGCAAAGGCTGCAGACCACCAATCAGAACCTTAAGATCAATTGCAGTGTTTTTAAAATGCTTGCAACATATTTTATTTGCTCACCGTAAGAACAACCACTCCATGTATATTGCATATAATGTTCAGGAATGGTCATTTCTCATGTTCAGATGCTATTTTACTGCCTTTTTTGAAGCTTTTACAGAAAATCCCTCAGTCATTTTCAGTCCAGCTGGCGGAATTTTGTGTGAGTGCTGATTCCATTCAAGCAAGAATTACATCATTTTCCTCAAGTTCCAGGTACTGAGCTGCCAGGACCTTGATGAAAATGATGTCATTGTTGCATGAATGGAATGAGCAGTCACCCAAGGTTCCACTAGCTGGTCAAAAAAATGTCTGAGAGATTTTCTGTGAAACCATTGAATAGATCATCATTAAAATAGTATCTGAACATCACAAATGGCAATTTCTTCATTTCACATGTAATAAATAAGGCCTGGTTATCCTTATGTTAGGGAAAAGGAGTAAACTTTGTAATATGTTTATAATATAGCTGCATCTAATCTTTAATTTACATTCCCAAAAAGCATGTAAAATGTCAGCATTAGGTGTCTTACAGTCCCAGGGTTACAGGAACATACCAATTCCCCTCTTACCCTGATTCATGCAGGACTTAATGATCTTGGTAAAAGATCTATATTACAAATTCAGAGGGATTTTGAAGCAATTGGGGACTCTATAAAAGGGCAAGGGGGTAAGTTGATTATTTCAGGTCTCCTTCCAATACCTAGGGCAGGAATTGAAAAGCAAAGGGATATCTTGACCTTAAATGGCTGGTTGAAACAATGGTGTAATAGAGAAGGGTTCTGTTTTTTAGAGAACTGGACTGGCTTTTTGAATAAAAATCTTTTTGCAAGGGATGGTGTGCATTTAAACAGACAGGGCAAACGCATCTTTGCCACTAGACTACGACACCAGATTGATTTCTGTTTAAACTATTAGATGGGGGGGGATAATACTATGCAACAGGACATTAATTGTATTAGGACAATTTCTTTGACCCCTCCTGATTGGAATTGTGTAGTAATTAATGCTCGAAGCCTTGGGAATAAGTTTGATGAACTTGTCCTATTACTGGAGCATTTAAATATCCATATCTGTGCTGTCACAGAAACATGGTGGTGTGAAAATGATACATGGGACAAGCATATTCCAGGTTATTACACTGTATCATAAGGAAAGAAGTACTATTAAGGGAGGAGGGGTGGCATTGTATGTGTCAAGCCTTATAAATGTAGAGAATGTTGAACTTATACAGTGGCCAACTATTGAGGCTGTATGGGCCAAAATATTTCCCAAAATGGCAGCATGTATCAATGTGGGGGTAGTTTATAGACTTCCAGCAATTTCACAAAAGGATGATATTCAGTTACTTGATTTTGTGGAGAAGATATCATCCACTAAAAATACTCTATTGGTAGGAGACTTCAACCTCCCTGGTATTAGTTGGAAGAATTTGGTTACTTCATCTTCTGCTGAAAATAAATATTTGCAGTTATTTTTATTAGTAAACTTAGAACAAACAGTTAATACCAGTACTAGGAGAAACAATATTTTGGACTTAGTATTACACAATATGTTGAATCAAATTTCTAATTGTTCAGTCCTTCATCCCTTGGGCTCCAGTGACCATTCTATTGTACATTTTATCCTTAACGGGAATTTAGGACAGGACCAAGGCAACACTACACTTTACAATTTTAAAAAAGCTGATTTTTCAGGAATGATATCTGAAAGTGCATCTTGGGACTGGTAACACTCCTTTATAGACCATTCACTTTCTGATATGTGGCAAATGCTGATTAATAAGCTAACTTACTTGACTAATAAATATATTCTGGTTATTAATAAAAAGGACAAAATTAATTTGAAAAGACCATGGATAAACAAATCTGTCAAAAAACATATTAAACATAAAAATAGGGCCTATAAAAGAGCTAAGTCTTGTGGATCTAAGATCAGTTGGGATATTTATAAATTCCAGTTAAGGGTGGCCAGTATTAAAAAGGCAAAAAAAGAATTTGAAGAACGACTGGCCAGAAATGTGGGAGATAATCATAAATCCTTTTATAAATATAATAACAACAAAAGGGGTGGTACTCCGACTATTGGACCGTTAAAAAATATTACTGGTGACTTAGTAGTAGATAAGACATGTATGGCTATTATGTGTAACAATCAATTTTCATCAGTATTCAATCCTAAAACTGAATCTACTAGGAAACATAATGATCACATCACCAGTGGGTTTTTCACAATAGATATTAACACCGTACATAAATTACTTCAAAATTTGGACCCCTTTAAGTCTCCAGGGCTAGATGGCCTTCACCCCCGGATCCTTAAAGAATTAGCTTTTCCCTTAGCAGGACCTATAACTGCTTTATTTAATAAATCCATACAGGAAGGGCAGGTTATTGATGCCTGGAGAAAGGCAACTGTGGTTCCGATCTATAAAAAAGGTTCTAGGCAGGAGGTGTCTAATTATAGACCTGTTAGTTTGACATCCATCTTGGGAAAACTATTAGAAGGACTCATAAAAGAACATCTATATATCCTGATAGAACCAGATCCAACCCAACATGGGTTTGTTAAAGCTAGATCATGCTAGACAAACCTGTTGAATTTTTATAATGGTATGAGCATGGCATTGGATAGGGGTGAAGCAGTGGATGTTGTGTTTCTGGATTTTTCCAAGGCTTTCGATAAGGTCCCTCACGGTCATATTATTGACGATATGATAAACCTTGGTATAGGTGGGGAATTTAACAAGATGGGTGGAATCATGGTTGAAAGGACGCTCTCAGAGAGTGGGCATCAAGGGTTCCTTTTCGGACTGGGATGAAGTGACTAGTGGCGTGCCCCAGGGTTCGGTTCTGGGGCCGTGTCTGCTTAACCTATACACAGCCTCACTAAAAACTAGAACAGATATCTGAATAACAAAGTTTGCTGATGACACGCATATAGGCTACCCAATTATTAATATTGAGGATAGTAATACCCTTCAGTTGGCCCTAAATGAGTTGTATGAGTGGGCTATTTTGAAAAAATTGCCCTTCAACTTAGACAAATGTGTGGTAATGCATTTTGGAACAAAAATATACAATCTAAATATTATCTGGGCGGAATGACCCTTAAAACTGCTAGCAATGAGCGTGATTTGGGTATTAGAATTTCAAATGACCTTAGCCCCAAACTCCATTGCCAGGCTGTCATTAAAAAGGCAGCCGGAGTGCTACATTGTATTAACAAACATATTACCAGTAGGAGTTGTGATGTTGTACTTCCATTGTATTCTTCTTTGGTGAGGCCTCATTTGGAGTATTGTGCCCAGTTTTGGGCACCAGGGGATAAAGGTACCATAAAAACTATGGAAAAAATCCAACATAGAGCAACAAAAAGTATCCTTGAAGTTAGAAATCTTGATTACCATGCTAGACTAGACCAATTGGGTTTGTTTACCTTAGAATACCGCAGACTAAGGGGTGATTTGTGTCTGGTTTTCAAAGCTATGCACAATAATGACCTGTGTAAGTTATTAGGGTTGGAATTAAGGAGCAAAATATATTCAACCAGGGCACACCCATTACAACTAAGAATAGAACAGTGTAAATCAACCAAAAGAAGTAATTGGTTTACAATAAGAGTATGTAAGATCTGGAATAGTTTACCAGGGGATATAGTGTTATGTGAAAGTGTTGATACCTTCAAAAGACATTTGGACATTTATTTGAAACAAAATCATATAGTAGGGTATAATTAATTTTAGGCGAGCATTATGGACTACGGTCTTCTAGCTCTGTATGACCTATGATACCTATGACCTATGATACCTATAGTGCCAACAAAGATTATTTGCTGCTACCCTCATCCTATACAATCTATGTGGGGAGTAATAGGCCCTGTTGAGAACCCTGTATTGAATAACTCGGTCTCTTGTCAATTTACATAGAAAAACTGCTTTACAGGCCAAGCCCAATTGTTGATCTGTACAATTTTGTTTACATTCCGTATCCCAGTTTTGGAAAGTGGACTTATAAATATGCAAATATGATTTTTGTAGGTTTCCCATTAACCAAGAAAATAGCTTAATGGTTTTACTTTCAAAGATTCTCATCAGCGCCTGTTCAATCTTTCTGTTGTTTGGAGCCCGTGCCCATCTTTTATAATCTTTACTGTACAGGCTACTTAACTGGTTAAGGTAAAAATATTGATTCAAACCGAATTAATATTTTATCCTAAAATGATCCCAGGTCAAATTACTCAGTCTTTCAAAGAAATCCTTCCATCTATTAATACCATTCCCACAATCTGTTAGATAGCTTTCTGCCATTTAATTTGTGGTTGGGGTTGTTCCATATTTTATTTTCTGGAGAAAGATGTACATCCCATTTAATTTTATTTGGATACTTGACGCCACTTCAGCTATGTGCTTTACAATTAAACCTTTGGAATTTCACAATTTCCTGACTGTAAACAATATTTGAGCTATATCAATCTGTTCAGAGAAGGAGATCTTAAGTAAGTTGTTTATAAAGGATAAAGTTGTTTGGTCAGAGTCTTTATTGTATGCCCATTTTAACATCCATCTTCATTATATAAGGCAAATTACATCTTTCTAAATCTGGGCAAGCCAAATCCCCTTGGTCTAACGGATAAACAAAGTTCATCCCAGGAGATTATGGCTGGCTTTTTGTTCCAAATAAACTTCTTAATTTATTTGGTTAAACCAATAATCTGGGACGGGGGTCGCCACAGATTTTAATCTATAAGACAACAATGGTACAGCCATCATTTTTATTATTTGTATTTCCCCCAGGAGGGATAAAGGTATTTTGCCCCATAATTGGATTCTATCCTTTGATGAATCAAAAAGTTCTTTAAAATTTACCTTGTATAAATTATTTATATTATTATAAATATATGTACCCAGGTATTTCATGCTATGCTTTTTAATATTTGCATTTATAAATTGTTGTATGGTGCCTAGGTTTTGTACACGGAAAATGGTGATTTCTGTTTTATTTTCATTTATTTTGTAACCGGTAACCTCTGAAAATCTTTTTATTACTTTAACTAATTCCTGTATACTGTGTTCTGGGTCCTGCAAAGTCAATAAAACATAATTCACAAAAGCATTGAGTTTTATCTCCTCTGTGCCCATTGTGATACCTTGAATATTATTATTTGCTCTTATTTCATTAAGCAAGAGCTCTAACCCTATAACAACAAGCATTTGTCAATGCCGAATGTTTGCTTGCTGGCATTGGCAGTGGTAGTGTAGAAGTTACAGAGCTGCGTAATAGGAATGGCAATGAAGTATTGAACTGAAGCCAACCCCACCACCACCCTGCAGAGAATGACAGGCATTGGGGTGTGCCTTTGGGTCGTCAGGCATAACGGCCACGCCATTTCACCACACCCCACCCTGCAGACACTGACAAGTGTCACGGTGTGCCTTGGGGTCTTTGGCCCTTATGCGCACCCCATTCCATCAGGAAATATGGTGAGATGGGTGCAGTATAGGAGAATGGGGTGAACTTTGTGGCCAAAGAGTCCAAGGCATACCTTAATGCCTCTCACTGGCTGCAGGGTGTGGAATGGTATGAGCGTTGCAGGCAAGAATCCCAAGTCACATCCCTGACGCCTGTCATTCTCTACGGGGTTGGGCATTATGGTTGAAAACCGTAATACCTCAGGCATTCGTTGGTATTTTCACTCCAAATTTTCAACATGTTTTTTTTGTGACCCCACCTCATGAACAGTGGCAATATCAGTTTGTTAGCCGAAAGCTGCTTATGCACAGCGACTATGGCATTTAGCACCACAGCTGCAAACACATTCCGAGCAGGATGTAAAAAATGACAGCTGTACTGTTCATGGGGAGGTGTAAAAAATGGCAATGTTGCAAATCTGTAGTGAAAATGTAAAAAAACTGGTGAAGTCACGAGCGTGTATAGAAACTGTGCAACGCACACCCGTAATGTAATTAGTTTGGGGATTTTTTATGGCAGATTGTCAACAGAGGCATTTTGGGACCTCCGATCATGAACAGTGTCACTGTGATTTTCTTTATCTGTCCCGAACAATGATTTCCCACAGTGATCATGCATCTCTGCGCTGAAAGTGTGAAAACACATTTCGGCCATGTTGTGAAAAATGACAGCTGTACTGTTCATAAGGAAGTGTGGAAAAATGCCACTGGTGAAAATCTGGACTGAAAATATTACAAAGTCATGAACTTACAGGGGTGCGTGGAAACTGCGCAATGTTCACTCGTAACACAGTCATTTTAGGAATTTTTTCACCAAATTTTCAACATAGCCATTTTAAGACCTCTGCTCATGAATAGTGTCACTGTGATTTTCTTAATCTGTCCCATACATTGATTTCGCACACCGACTGCGCCATTGTGCGCTACATGGGCGGAAACATGTTTTGGGCAAGATGTGACAAATGATAGCTGTATAGCTGTATTGCTCATAGGAAGTGTAATAAAATGGCAATGTTGAAAATCTGGAGGAAAATATTGAAAAAAATTAAGAACTCATTTGCGCATGAGGAACCGCGCAACGCACGTCAGAAAACAGTCATTTTTAGGAATTTTTCACCAAATTTTCAACATAGCCATTTTAAGATGTCTGCTCATGAACAGTGTCACTGTGATTTTCTTAATGTGTCCCATACATTGATTTGCTTTACCGACTGCGCCATTGTGCGCTACATGGAAGTGGAAACACATTTTGGGCAAGATGTGAAAATGACAGCTGTACTGCTCATAAGGAGGTGTGGTAAAATGGCAATGTTGAAAATCTGGAGTGAAAATATTGAAAATTGCGAACTATGGTGATGCGTGGGAACTGGCAAGCACGCTCGTAAAACAGTCATTTTTAGGAATTTTTTCACCAAATTTTTAACATAGCCATTTTAAGACCTCTGCTCATGAACAGTGTCACTGTAATTTTCTTAATTTGTTCCGTACATTGATTTTGCGCTCCGACTGCGCCATTGTGCGCTACATGGGCAGAAACACATTTTGGGTGAGATGTGAAAAATGACAGCTGTACTACTCATAAGAAGGTGTAGTAAAATGACAATGTTGAAAATCTGAAGTGAAAATATTGAAAATTGCGAACTTACGAAGTGCATGGGAACCGCATAATGCACACTAGTAAAACAGTCATTTTAGGAATTTTTTCACCAAATTTTCAACATAGCCATTTTAAGACCTCTGCTCATGAACAGTGTCACTGTGATTTTCTTAATGTGTCCCATACATTGATTTCGCACACCGACTGCGCCATTGTGCGCTACATGGGTGGAAACACATTTTGGGCAAGATGTGAAAAATGACAGCTGTACTGCTCATAAGGAGGTGTGGTAAAATGGCAATGTTGAAAATCTGGAGTGAAAATATTGAAAATTCGCGAACTTAAGAGCGTGCGTAGAACTGCACAACGCACGCGCAGAAACAGTCATTGTTTGATTTTAACTAAAATAGGCTTCTTGAGAGCTCACCTTATGAACGCTGGCAGTGTCATTTTGTTAATCAGGCCAAAAGGTGATTTTGCACAGTGACTGCAAAATCACCCTTCAGGCCCGAATAACGCCATGACAGTGACATCATTCATGAGACGGGGTCCCAAAAACCCCATGTTGAAAATTTGGTGCAAAAATTCCAAAAAATGCCTGAGATATGCAACAATGTTGAAAAAACCCTATCTATCCCATTATGCAGCTTACCGGCATTTCCTCAGTTCGCGGTCGGCTTTGAAGAGTGCAGACATGTTCCCGGTCCGCTGAAGATCGTCGCGCCGAGGTCCGGAGGTAAGTATGGGGTGGGGGTGTGGGGAGGCAGGGTGCGCAGTGGGTGGGTGCGGGTTGTGGGAAGGGGCAGGGAGAAGCGCTGAGGGACCATTTTAATTTTTTCTAAAGTAGACAGGGGCGTTTGCCACGCTGGAGTGGGCTCCCAGCGTGCTAGAGGCTAACTGGTTGAGGCGTGGAGCCGATGGGGGATTAGGCACCCCGTCAGCTACAGCATCAGTTGCCACGCTGGGGTGGGCTCCCAGCGTGGCACCGAGGAGGACAGTGGAGCCGGCCGGAGGACTGGGCACCGTCGGCTATCGATGATTTGCCACGCTGGGGTGGGCACCCAGCATGGCATGTAAAAGCTTTGGGGCGCAGCAGCCTTGAGGATTAGAGCACCCCGGCTGTACAGTGTGTGCGTGGTGGGAGGCAGCACGCGGTATGCGTGCGTGTGTGTGTGGGGGGAAGCTGCGCATGAGCAGGCGATATCTGATCGCTGCTCACTGAAGCATAGCTCCCCCTTTCAACTGTACGCCACTGCATTTTGGAGCTGTCATAGACAGCTCCAGCATTAATTGGCGGACTGGGGCCGCGCCTGCCAACACACTGACTGAACTGGAAGAGGGGGTGACACACCTCCGAAAACTCAGATGATGGCACTATGTTTCTTGCACATGCATGCAAGCAAACATAAAAAGGGAAGGTGATAAGGGGCACCCTTGATGGACACCCCTAAGAAATCAGAAAAACTGCCATTTACTTTTATCTGAGCCAGGGTGTTTGAATAAATGGTTTTAATAATTGAGTTGAAGTCTAATGGAAATCCAGAAAATGTAAGTATACTGAATAAGTAAGGCCACTCTAGCATGTCAAAAAGCTTTGGTGGCATCCAGTGCCATCAAGGATGCAGGGATATCGGATTTTTCCAAAAATTCCACCAAAAATTGTACTCTGAATAAACCTGATTGAATAGTTTTATTAGGGATAAATCCCGTCTGGTTACTGTGCATCAATTTGTGCAGCAGGGGGAGTATTCTATTATTTGAAATCTTCACAAATATTTTATAGTCCACGTTTAAAATTACTACAGGTCTATAATTTTCAATGTTGCTACTCTGCTTCCTCTGTTTTAAGATCACTGAAATATATGCCCGAGAAAATGAGGAAGGGATTTTTTTTTAACCGTTGAATCTGGTTAAAGATTTTATGCAGAAGAGGAATAATAGTTTCTTCACAAGCTATAAAGAATTCCAGTGTAAAACCATCAACCCCTGGAGCTTTTGATTTGGCCATTTGATGTATAGTGTCTCTAATTTCTGCCTCAGATATAGGCCGAGTAAGAGCTTCTACTCCGGCCTCATTTATTTTCTCCCCTACAAAATGTTCATAGTACCTTAATTCCTCCAGAGTCAGGGAGCACTCAGAGGCATCTAAAGTAGAGTAGAATGTGGAAAATTCTGACAAAATTTCTTTCTGGTCAGTCAAAATCTGGCCCTCAGCTGTTTGCATTGAGGTTATTTCTGCCTTATCGTTCTCTAAGGCCTATAATCTTTTTGCCATAACCTTTCCTATCACTTATCACTACACTATTAGTTTTCCAGTTTCTACTGTACCGTGCCCGGTTTTTTTTTTATATCAAAATATTCTGTAGATTGTATCAACCTCCTGAGCTCTTTTAACTCATTTTCTTTTGAAATGTCTCCTCCTTTAACCACTTGTTCTAAATCCTGCAATCTGGACTCTACTTCCTTCTGTCTTCTTAATCTTTATTTTTCCAGGATGCTTCTGACATACTCAAACCCCTTACTGCTGCTGTAAAGGCATCCCAACAATCTACTATATTCTCATCTGAGACACCATTCTCTACAATAAAATAATCCATAACTTGGGCGATTTTGTCAGAAAATATTTATCATTTAATAATTATTTAATTGCCGTAAGCTTTTCTTTTTTGTTTTATGTTTGGTGTATAAGAAAAGATCCCAGCAGACTGGGCTATGATCAGAGATTAATCTAGTTTCTATATTAGCAGTAATAACCAGGGTGTCTAGTAGCAACTCTCCTTATATAAAAACACAGTCTAACCAGGAATGCGTTCCATGCATTGATAAATAATAAGTTTAATTTTTACTGTCTCCATGCAGATCCCTCCACATGTCTACTAAGTTATTTGAGTCCAGAAAATTTTGCAATCATTTAGATTTGTATTTACCCCAACTGCTGCCTACTATTTAATATACAGTTTAAATCCCCTAATATATAGTAACCTCCATTCCAGGTAAACATGAGTTTGTTTAATTCAGCCAAGAAGTTGCCATAACCTTTAAAGGGGCCATATAAAGAGCCAAATATAATAGTTCTCTGATCTAATTTAGTATTTATCAAAATAATTTTACCTTTCTTATCGGCTACAGCATCCAAAATTTCTCCTTTAAAGCCCTTATCAAATAAAATAACAACCTCAGTGCCCTTATTTGATTCCCCCAGTGAAAAGTACAGCTGGCCAGGCCATTTTTTTTTAATTACTCCATCTCTTTTTCAGTCAAAAAGTTTCCTGAAGCATAGTAACACTAGCTTTTAATTTCTTAATTCTGGCCATAATTCTGGATCTCTTAACTGGAGAATTGATGCCATTAATATTCCAAGTACCTCCTTTAACTGACCCCATCGTTATTGGCTAACTTCATTGAATCTCCTTGTTTGACCCGATGATCTCTCCACTTGTTAACTATTATTCCCATTTTTCCCCCAATTCCCCCCTTCTCCCCAATGAAGTATGCCTAAGAAATAGTTCTGGCATGCCCATCCCGGTCTTTTTGGTTGCAAGGCTAAATCCGGAGCTAGTCCCCCCAACCCCGAAAATTGCTTCATTAACCTATTGGACAGTAAATCAATTTCAGAAGCTGACCCATATACAGATGTATTTTAATAATCCATAAACATTATCCATACTCATAAATTGAAAAGATTGTAGGTAGTCTTATTTTCAAATCTAATACAGCTTCTGAAGGAGAACTGTAAAACAAAGTTTGGTTATTCAAGAAAAACTTCAACTTGGATGGAAAAACCACATAAGCCTTAACACCCTCCCTCCACAACTTTAGTTGAATCCCACCTAATTTCGTTCTCTGATCCCACAATGCTTTAGAAAAGTCATTTTTAAGATAGATGAATTGTTCTTTATATATGATATTTTTTGTGCTATAGAAAGCCTTTATAATTAAATATTTTCCCTCTGATGTTAGCAATTTAACTATTGCTGGTCTAGATCACTGAGTGTCACCTTCTTTATTCACGCTCAGCCAGTGAACTCTGTCTATAATTGGGGTTTCAGCTGCAGAGGCCAAAAGTTTTGAAAAACTGTCTTACACGATGCATTTAAGAGGCACCGCTTTCTCCCATTCAGAAAGGATTCTGATAATACGAATATTCTTCCTTCTGGCGTGATTTTCTTGGTCATCTAATTTCCACTTTAAAGTGTCCTGCTGATTTTTTAACTCTTTAACTTCTTGAAATGGGGGGACACTAAATCCTCCAGGTCGGACTTCCTTTTTTCCACCTCTGCTATACGTTTAATCCCCTGCTCCAGGTTGATGTCCAATTTTTGAATGTTGTCTGAGAGAGTTTTTATTGATTCTGGCAACTGTTGTAGTTTTTCCATTGACGTTTGTAAGGCATTAACAGTTTTTATTAATTGCAGGGCCCATTCAGGTGGCATATCTTGATGGACTTCAGATGTCATTAGGCCTAATTCGTCCTGTTTCTCATTCAAGGTGGATGGTCCTGCACTAGCAGCTTCACCTGAGGCAGAGTCTTCCACTTAGGAATGTACAATTTCTTCTGTGGAGCCTGATGGTGTTTCTATCTCCCCTATAGAGGAAGTCCCTTCTGTTTCTTGTGAAGGTTGCAGTGATTTTACAGTTGGAAAATCGTTTTCCCTTTCCTTCCTTTCTTTCTTTTCCTCATGGTCAGTTTTTGGAGCCATTTTTGTTAATTTTTGGCCAACCAGGTCACAACAATTCTTAAA
Source organism: Neoceratodus forsteri (assembly GCA_016271365.2). Classification (NCBI taxonomy): domain Eukaryota; kingdom Metazoa; phylum Chordata; order Ceratodontiformes; family Ceratodontidae; genus Neoceratodus; species Neoceratodus forsteri. Next base: position 483,460,417 of record CM028138.1, on the reverse strand, counting down.
TGGAAGCCTAAGTTGCTTTAATTTTCTACCTTTTAAGTCTGTCCCTGTTTTTAAATCAGATGTAGAATTGATAGTATCTTTCTGCATTTTAAAGTTTTTCCCAGATGCCTGAAAAATTTTAGAAAGCCTTTTTTTCTCCTAGGTCTGTATTTTGTTCGGTATCCCACATGTGTCAAACCTTCTACTACAGGTGTGATTCCAAATAGTACTCAATTAGCTAGCCTTATACGGTTCACACCCAGGGCCCCAGCTGGCAAACTGTAGGGAGAATTTGTTGTACCTTTGCATTTCAGACAGTCACCGTCCCAGTTAAACACCAAGAAATATAAATTAATTAGAAAAGGAGGGTACTAGAACAGTGTTTAGATTAATAAAGCTTACTTATCATATAGCTGTTTGCTGGTGTCCCGTCATCTTTTCTTTATTCTTTAATCCTTCTGAAGAAAAAGCCCTTCTTATAAGACTTGTGTATCTGTTGTTTTGGACTGGGTATGTTCCATAGATAGACAGTTAAATGAGGAAACAAATGCAGTTTGGTAGTGCTCTTATAATTGGATATTGTCCTTATGGACTGAATCAGGTACCTTCCAAGGTTCGGACCGCTACTGCAGCAAAAAAAGATGGACTTTTCCTGTACCTTAATGAGGACCTCCAAACTTTCCTCCGCTTTTGTTGTCCACATGAACACCTTTACGAGCTGTACAAATTAGTGTCTCATGGCCGCCAAATCTGGAAATGGTTGCATCGGAGGCCTCGTGATTGTCAAAAAAACACGCTAGTCCGTGGTTACTTGTCGCAGTCGTACAGTTCTGTTAGAAGCTCACCATACAAAGAACGGATATTTTTATCAGTAATACCGGTCGAGGAGCAATTCCTTGAATGGGACACTAATCGGAAAGGATGCCTACTTGTTGCCAGGGAGAGGACAAGAGACATAGCACCCCCGTGCTGCCTAGGCCATGGTCTGGCACATTACGTCACCACGCACCATCGTTGGTGGCTCTCTCCTGAGTTTTGTGAGCACTTTTTGTATGAGTGGGAATAGTGGGAAGCCATACAGGAACCTCCCTGTCCAGTGCAGAACTGGGACATCCTCTGGGACTGTGCCCCTTACTAGAGGCCAGCAATAGAACTGTGGGAGCTAATTGTTCTCCCAAGAAGCAAACAGATCTATTTCTGGAGTGCCCCATCTTCTGAAGACTGAGGCCAGCACCTGCTGGTTCAGGGCCCACTTGTGGTTTCCTTGGCTGATTCTGTTTAGGGCATCTGATATGACATTGTGGCCTGGCAGATGAACAGCATGAATCTTTACATTTAGAGAGTAGGCTATATCCCAGATTCTCATGGCTTCTGTGCACAGTTTTGAGGCTCCTGTTCCTACCTGCTTATTTATATAATACACTGTTGTGGTGGTGTCTGAATCTGAACAGACTGTCTTTGTAGCTGGGAGGACAAAGACTGCATTGCCAGCAATACTGCTCTGAACTCTAGGAGAATGATGTGTCCCTGAGCCCTCCGTGGGCTCCAGATGCCACTTACTGTTAGGTCCCCTAGTTGATGAGTGCCCCACCCTAGGAGTGAGGCATCTGTTGTGAGGATATTTGTTGGGGATTGCTGGAGGAAGGAAATGCCCTCTGAGGTTATTTTCCTTATTCCACCACTTTAGTGCATACACAAACATCTTTTTGACTAGCCACTATCTTGTACTGTGGGTCCCACCTCTGAGATCGGTGGTCCCTCAGGTGGTATTGAACTTCTCTCATCTGGAATCTGGCCCATGGCACCACTGCTGTGGATGATGCCATATGGCCCAGTAACTGCAGGAAATCCCTTACAGACCTTGGTTGGCCCTGTTTGAATGATTCTGCAGTAGCAATCAGTTCTGATACCCTTTCTTGCAGGAAGATCCCCTGCAGGGTATCTAGTTCTGCACCTATAAAGTCCAACACCTGAACTGGTTCTGTTTGTGGCTTTTGCAGATTTATCAGGAATCTGAGGTTTTCTAGTGTACTTTTTACCCTATGAATAGAGCTTCTTGCTCTGTTTTCCTTGAGATCATCCAGTCATCTACGAAGTCAAAAACAACCACACCTTGTCTTCTCAGGTGGTGCTGAAGTGAGGCCAAAGGGGAGGGCTATACACTAGTACTGGCAGTCCCCTAGTTTGAACCTGAGGTATTTTCTGTGGGTGGGTCTAACTGTAATGTGAAAACGGGCATCTTTCAGATCCAGTGATATCAGGCTCTCTCCTGGTTATAAGGATGGCATCATTGTGCCCAGTGTGACAATCTTGAACCTTTCCTTTTTGATCGGTTTGCTCATATATAGATTTAAAATAGGTCACCACTCCCCATTTTTCTTGTGGGTCAGGCAGTATCTTGAGAACAGGTCCTTACCCCACTGTGAGGCAGAGACCCGTTCTACTGCTTTCGCCTGCAGCAGTTTCTTTATTTCCAGTTCCAGCAGAATTCTTTCTGTTTTTATTTTATTTTATTTCATACTAGGATTACAATTGCCTTTGAGCCAAGGCTCTTTTACAAAGGTTCCACATCAGAGACATTACAATAGAAACAAGGCAGAGCAAATGAATGATCTGGAAACGTTTGTAGTTTCTGCAGTCTTGGAAACCTTTGGAACTACAAAGACAGTCCCTAAGCCACTACTTCCAGGACCCACTTATCTGTGGTAATTGTTACCCATTCCTGGAAATTGTGAGTCAGCCTTGCTTTGCCAGCATAGGTTAGGTGACCTGGGCAGAACTGCCAGGGGGTTGTTTTGACTGTGGCATTTGGGTTGGGGCTGCAGCAGCACATCTGGAGCCCCTCCTGCCTCTGTAGTAACCTCTTTGGGGCTGGTACTTATAGGGGGCACCTGTGTTCCATGCAGGGCCGTACCAAGACACGGGGTGCTCAATGACAAGCTGCAAACACTTAAAACAAAAAGTCACGGCATTCACTCTCTCACACAATAAGTTGGAATTCCACACTCCAGTCTGTAAAAATAGATTTTCCAACTTTATTCAACACAGGATAAAACAAACCAAGGGGTCTGGGAGAGCAGAAAAACCTCCAAGCTTTGACAAAGCCCGTGTTCAGGTGAAACTGTAGGTTTTTCTGCTCTTCCAGAACCCTTGGGTTGTTTTATCCTGCACTGAATAAATTTGGAAAAGCTATTTATACAGACTGGAGTGTGGAGCTCCAACTTATTGTGTTAGAGGGTGAGTGCCATGACTTTTTATACTCAAAGGGGGCATAGGGTCTGGGATAGCAGCCCCTACCCTACCTCCCCTCCCATAGGGCCTACTGGACCTGGAGGACTTTTCTTTTCAGTGTTATTTTGGTTTTTTTTTCACGTATGCCTTTGTTTGTTCACCAAATAAGGAATTTCCCTCTCAGAAGAAATCCATGGCCTTATTCTGCGTATACTGGGAAAGAATGGTAGCCCTTAGCCAGGAAAACCTCCTCAATGGCACTGCATTGACTCAGACCCATGAAGCACAGTCACTGGTGTCCACAGCCATGTGAAACTGGTATTTAGTGACATTCAGGTCTTACTTTGCTGTGGTAGCCAGGTCCTGTGCCACCTCACCATCAACTTTATCAGTCTGTGCCAGCACTGCATTCCACAGTGCTTTCTGGTACTGAGCTGTATATGCCCAGAAGCTGCCTGCCTAAGGAGCAGGGAAGCTGTTGTGTACACTTTCTTGGCCATAGTATCCAGCTTCCTAGAATCTTTCTCAGGAGGCTGTGCAGAAAAGGGCACTTTAGCCTTCTCACAGGCAGCTGCTTGGACCACTCCCTCATGATCAGGATGGACATACAGGTTTTCCAACCCTCTATCTGCCCACCTGATATTTTCAACTTTTATATCTATGCCAGCAACTGAATTAGGTGATGACATTATTGTTGAAGTACATTTTTGGAGTGATTTGTGCATGGGGACTTGCAGCCTTCCTGTAAGAGCTAGTCCCATCATATCCATAAACTCTGATTCCTCCTCTGATTCATGAGAAGGGCTGTAGAGGGTGCACACCATCTGTTTAATGAAAATGGAGTATGATGTATAATCCTCTGTAGGCCTAGAAGGAAGTCAAACTCTTGTTCTGGTGAACCATTGGTTCTGTTGGTTCACCCCTCCTTCTCCTAATACGTGTCCTCCTCTTCCACAGACAGGTGGTCTGAAGCCTGGGGAAGGGAGGCAGGCATATTAAGAAAGCTTCCAATAGTCTGGAAGGCCTGGAAAAAATTCCATGCTTTGGCCACGGTCTTTGTTGAGGGCATTCGTCTTTGGTCCGATGCTCCTTTTCCTTTGCTGGAGTGGCAAGGTCATGCTTTTCTTTTTGCTTTTTCTTGGCAGATACTGGTTCCATTATGTGATGAATAGAGCTGTTAGAGCTGAAACTGGCACTTTACCTGTCAGAACTAAAATATTAAAAAGAAATCTTTCTTATGCTGTCAAAGTAATGCATGCACCCCTTACTAGCTTACTAGCCCACTGTAAAAGAGGCATGCAAAGTAGTTTGGTAAAAAATCAAAGTTGTTGGTTTATAAAATTAAACCAAGAATTAAACAAGATGGGCTTAGCTAAGGAAATCTTGTTAAGTCCATCAACCAGCTTTGTAGTTCTCTCTAGTTTAGCAACTGAGCGTAGTATAGATATTGCAATTCAGACTGATTTGGGTAATATTAAAGATTCTGGTAGATACAAAACTTTAAAATTGACAAAACAGTTGTTTTGTAAGAAACATATATTGCATATTGTGACAATGCGAACCATAGGAAAGCAATAACTAAATTAAGATTTGACCTGCTTGGGAATATATGGAAACCAAATAATGTTGAAAGCACTTATGCTTCGTGTTTTTGTGCACCAGATGTTAGACTTTCTGCCTTGCATTTAATATGGGATTGTCCTGATTTAAGCAGAAGAAAGGAAAAAGTTTTTATATTATTTAGATGTTTCTGAAAAAAGCCATACCATCTTGGATACGAACCAAAAGAACGGTAGTCAAATATTTGCTTTGGCAAACTTTGCTTATACGATAATGTGTAAATTCCATTGATATAAACTGTAGTTACAGTTATAATTTATGGAGTTGGGTAATGGGAATTGTGCAATAGGGCAAAATGACGCTTTTTATGTAATTTGGATATGTATTTATATATAAATCTGGTATTGTTTCATTTGTATAAAATATGGATGTAACAAATGTTTTTTTTTTTTTGTATGTACTTTAACAATAAATTTGAACCTTGAACCTACTGGTTCCAGTACCTACTCTAAAGATCTTGCATTTGTGTTTTTGCCATAACTGGACTCAGGGCTCCCCTTCTGGACACCCTGGTATGTGTACCATCTTTACCATACCTGTCAGATGGCCGAGCAGCTTAATCTCTTTTTAATCTGTCCCCTTTGGCAGGGACGTTGCTGTTTATGTGGAGACAAACCCTCTGATGCATTCATTCTTGAAGTCACTCTGAAGCCGGCCATCAGCTTGGGCAGATGGACCACAGCCACACATCACTGGGCCATCCACATACATATGGATGTTCAAGGAGACATAGGCAGAAGGGAAGGTCATTTAAAAAGACAAGAAGATGGAGCCAGAACTGAAAATTGGGAGTACACCTGAACTAACTGAACGAGAGGAATATGGAGTCTATTACAAAAACACTTGGAATCTTTCACTTACAATACAAGAACTGTCACACTCAATGTCCAATAAATAACATACAAAACTTGTAAAGATAAGATGCTCAGACATTTATTATGACTGCCAACCAGCTATATCACTATGCCTCGGCACTTTGCCTCTCCCAAAGGGTTCATCATTGGGCCCCCAAGCCTTCAGACAAGGAGACGCTCTGGGGCTTAGTGGTATAGCTGGTTGGCATCACAATAAATGTCTTAGCATCTGATCTTTACCAGTCTGGTGCATTATTTATGAAAAGTTGGGTGCAGAGTTTTTGTATTCTGTTACCGTTTGGGGTTAGCTGTCCCTTCTACCTTCAGTGCCAGCCTTGCGCAAGTTTCTTTTTTGTTTCCTGATTCTTTCTGCTAAATAGAAACCAAATCACTTGACCCTGAGGTCAGAGAGTCCAGCCCCAGCAAGCTTATCTGTACACTATAGTGTCAAAAGCCTTGGAAAGGTCAACAAAGAGGAGAGATGATTAGACCTTGGTCTGTCCCCCTTAAGGACAGAGACTGCCAAACTGGAAAGGGGTAAAGAAGGAGGAGTCACGAGGGAAGGAGGAAACTGAGATGGCACCAGTTGCTTTTAACCTTTAGAAAGTTCAGGGGTAAGAAAGGTAGGGCAATAAGTTTCCAGGAGCAGAGGGATCACCATCTTCGTGTAAGGAAGGAACTGTGGATGTCACAATGATACATTATTGTGACAGTGAAAATATCAAAATATATCATCGCATTGAGTTACTGTGGCATCCTTAGGAAGAACCAAGCAGTAGGGAATTGACTGGTAAGGAACGAGATTAAGCTGGGCAAAGATGGGGAAGCTAATAAGGGTGCAGAGCAGTAAAGAAGTTTGGAGTCAAGCCCATTAGGGTTACTGCATTTTAAGGGTTTGAGAAACTGGGGAGCAGAAAGGGTGGCAGCATTCAAGATGGGAGTTAAGGCAGAGGGTTAGGGTGAGGCAGGAACAGTTGGTCAGGTAGGGGAAGGGAGCAGAAAAATAGCACTGGGGTGAAGTAGTCATTAAATGAGGTAACCTCAAGGGGGTCAGGTATAGTAGAACTGCTTAGTTTGGGATTTGGGTTAGCTGATTGGGGATAGAATAGTGAATGGCTGATCTTCCAGAGTGTAAGAGGAGTTGTTAATGTTGTTCTGGATGCTAGATGCTAAATACTATAACTCATCCAGCCTGGTAGCTTTAGTGCAAGAATTCCTAAGCTCTTTGTATGCACCCTAGTAAGTCCACAGAGGAGCCAGGACACCTATGACGACCCTAAACAGGATCATACGCTTTATAGATAGGCTGTGAGCTCGGCAGGTACCCAGGGGAGGTGGGAGCCTCAAAGAGCTGGGGATCTGTGTTGCACCTGTTATACACTTTGCTTCTTTTTTGGCAATAAAATGATGGAATTTCACTATTCTTGGAGTGTGGCCAGATTTTTGTTTTGGGGTGCTTTCCTGGTGCCTGAGCAATAGGACATATCACTTGCACATCCAGTCTTCTGTCTGGGATGGGGACTTAACCTGGGTTTTACTAAGGGGGTGCATATTTGCCTCCAGATATACATGAGCTTGGACTGGAACACATTAAGGCCACCATTGACATTGTCCAGTCAGTACAGAGACAATCAAATTACAGGCTGGACTAGTCAAGTGACCTAAAGAACCTGAGCAGGAAAACCTGGGATAGGTGGAGGGAATTTGGGGCTGACGGCTCCTCTACACACACACACCATAAACCCTCTAGTGGTCACTGAGCCCATCAGGGAGGGCACAAGCTTCAGCAATTTGATAGAGTGGGAGAAGAAATCACAGTCAATAAGGGAGTGGTTAGAAGTAAGTAAGTAATACTTTATTTCTATTTTGGCGCCCAATCCCAGAGGCTCTGGGAGCCATTACAGTCAGAGGCAAGGTTTGGGCAATACAAACAATATTATTACAATTACTAAAACCAGGTATATATAAAATCAGCTACAAGTCATCATAAAATGCTTTCTTAAAAAGATAGGTCTTCAGGCCCCCTTGAAATGCCTCCACCCTTGGGGCCTCCCTCAAAGATCTTGGCAGCAAATTCGAGAGGGCTGTGCTGGCCACCTCAAAGAAATGATCCCCCTGAGGTTTTCAGACTGGCCCTCAGAATTACCAGGAGGCCCTCAGTAGAGGAGCAGAGGGAATGTACCGGGACAGCTGGAGTTAGGAGGTCAGTAAGGTAACAAGGGCCCAGGCCATATAGGGCCTTGTAGGTGAGCAAGCCCACCTTGAAAATGATCCTCCCCCTGACAGGCAGCCAGTGCAGATCCTCCAGGAACAAGGTCACATGGCAGGACTTTGGTAGGCCCACCAACAGCCTGGCTGCTGCATTTTGCACTAGCTGCAGTCAGCGGAGGATCCCTTCATTGACACCAAAGTACTGAGTATTACAGTAGTCCAGCCTGGAGATCACAAACGCATGTACCAGTGATGGCAAGTCTTCGGGCGGAATCAGGGGTTTAATTCAGGCGATATTCCTTATGTGGTAAAACCCACTTTTGATGACAGATGACACCTGAATTTCCAGAGTCAGTTTGTCATCAAGGATAACGCCCCCATTTTTCACTCTGGGGGAGGCCATCAATGGGGTGTATCCCAGGACCAAACCAGTTACCACCCTGGAGGCCTCCCCAACACGCTGTTGACCAGGCTCAATCACTAGCACTTCTGTCTTGTCGGAGTTTAGCTTCAGCCAGTTAGAGGACATCCAATCCTGAATCTCGGCCAGGCATTTATTTAGCACTTCAACAGCATTTCCCGTTCCAGGGGCAAATGACAAATACAGCTGGGTGTCGTCTGCATAGCAGTGGACTGTACTGTCTAATGAGCTCTCCCAGGGCAGCATGTACACCGTGAACAACATCGGTGAAAGGATCAAGCCTTGAGGCACTCCACATGACAGGGGCTTCGAGGAGGAGGAGAAATTCCCAATTACCACTCTTTGCCTCCTGTCTGAGAGATAGGACTCAAACCATTTGATGACTGTTCCGGTGAGTCCACAATACACTCTAAGGTGATCCAATAGCACAATATGGTCCATGGTGTCAAATGCTGAAGAGAGATCGAGAATGAGAATTGACCATTCTCCTCTATCCCTCACCCTGAGGAGGTCATTCTGCACCCCCAAAATAATGCCATCTCAGTGCTGTGCCTAGCTCTGAAGCTGGACTGGAATGGCTCATAGATGTCAAAGACCGAGAGGTGCACCTTGAGCTGCAGAGCCACTATTTTCTTGACAACCTTCCTTAAAAATGGGAGGTTCAAGATAGGTCTATAATTCGCCAGGACGTCTGGGTCGAGCGATGGTTTCTTCAGAAAGGGTCTCACCAGGGCCTCCTTCAAGATGCAGGGGAAGTACCCCTCTGAGAGTGAACACCAGACTATAACAGCAAACACTGGACCAATGGCCTCGGCCCCTCCCACTAGGAGATGGGTCAGACCAGGGTTCAGTTCACAGTATGTGGGTTGCAGCTTCAAAATCACCTCAATGACCTCGGCCACTTCAGCTGGCCAAAATCCCCCCCAAGACAATTAGAATACCTCTGCTCAAACCAGGCCAACCACTGTGGGACAGATTTTGTCCCACTGGGAATCAATCATCTATCAATCAAGTTTTTATTTCTATAAGGCGTCCTTCCAATGCTCAGGGTGCCTTTACACATTATAACATTAAAACTTGTCACACATTATAAACATATATAAAACATATTAAAAAACATCTATATAAGTTCGAACTCAATATATTCCTGAGAAGGTCTGGTTAAATAGATATGTCTTTAGACAGTTTTTAAAACCTTCTACGGTCTGGCTATCTTGTATCTGGCGAGGTAGAGAATTCCACAGGGTAGGAGCCATGAAGGCAAAAGATCTTCCTCCCGATGTTTTAAGGGATACCCTGGGAATCTCTAGCAATCCCACACCAGAGGAACAGAGTGAGCGGGAGGGACAATTAGGATGCAAGAGCTCTTTCAGGTAGTGGGGACCCTGCTCGTGTAGGGCCTTATAGGTCAACAACACGACCCTGAAGGTAATCCACCACTGTATTAGCAACCAGTGCAGATCACGCAGCACAGGTGTAATGTGACTAGCCCTAGAAGCTCCAGTCAGCAACCTGGCCATCACGTTCTGCACTAGTTGCAAGTGGCGGATATCTACCCCCGGTAGCCCTTGGTAGAGGGTGTTGCAATAATCAAGACGATTGGTAACAAAGGTATGGACCAAGGTCAGGAAATCTTCAGGCGGGATCAGGTGCTTTACCCGGGCTATGTTCCTAAGATGGTAAGAGGAAGATTTGACTACAGCCGAAACCTGCGCCCTCAGGGTCAGGCCTTCATCAAAAACAACACCGAGGTTCCGCACCTGGCCAGAGGCAATAAGCGGGGTCCGATCAAAACTTAATCCTGACGGTTTTCCTGCCCATGTCCCTGTCATCCTATGACCAGTGTCCACAACCAATATCTTAGTTTTTTCCGAGTTCAACCGAAGCCAACTAGCACTCATCCAGCTCTGAATCTCCAGTAGGCAGTTATTAAACACCGCAATGGAATTTAATTCCTGGTCGGGTACAAAGGATATGTACAGTTGAGAATCATCAGCATAGCAATAAAAGTTCAATCTGTACCGCCTTATAATGTCCCCTAACGTAAGCAAATACACTGCGAATAACATGGAGGACAGCACCGAGCCCTGTGGGACCCCGCAGGGCAGTCCATGAGTGGCCGAAGAATTAATTCCCGATACCACTCTCTGAGACCTACCCTCGAGGAAGGACTTAAACCAATTGTGGACTGCCCCATCAGTCCACAAAAAACCCACAGGCGCTCGAGCAGCACCCCATGATCCACAGTGTCAAATGCTGCTGAGAGATCAAGGAGAACTAAGATAGAACGGACTCGCCAATCTCTCGCCGTCAGGTCATTAAATACCCTCACCAGGGTCGTTTCAGTGCTGTGCCTTTTTCTGATGCCAGACTGGAGAGGGTCATAGATATTGTGGTTGGTCAAATGGTCATTAAGCTGCAGTGCGACCACCTTCTCAATAACCTTCCCAGCAAAGGGTAAGTTCGAGATTGGTCTGTAGTTAGCTGGGCAGTCGGGGTCAAGGGAGTTTTTTTTAAAAGGGGGCAAACTACTGCCTCCTTTAAGGGATCTGGAAAGATCCCTCTCTCCAATGAAACTCCCACTATCCCAGCAAGGACCGGGCCGATGACTTCTACACACTCCACTAGTAGACGTGTAGGGCCCGGGTCCAAACTACAGTAAGTTGGCTGCAAAGTCTGAATGATCCTCACTATATCTATGACTACTGGCTGGCTAAAGGTGTACCAGGTCAACCGAGTATTAGTACCACCCAGCTGATTAATGCAAGGACCAATGGGAAGGCACTGGCTGATATCATTTCTGATGGTGGACATCTTATCAGAAAAGAACTGCCCGAATGGAGGACACCCTGTCTGAGAAGAACAGAGCAAACGCTTTGCACAATGTAATTGAAAATGCTTTTTCGTCTGTAGACAGACTGGATATAACAGTCTTGTCCACAGTCTGAAATAGCTGAACTGGTCTGTACTTCCCAGCAGCAATCTCCCTGGACAAGAATTCTGCCTTCTTATGGTTGATTGCCCCCTGGTAGTCATTATAATGATTTCTCAGGGCCAGTCTGTCCTCCATGAACTCAGTCCTCCGCCAGCAATGCTCCAACGTCCGACCCTTGGTCTTCATCTACTTGAGAGCCCCATAAAATCATGGGGTCTCAAGCGAGAAGACCTGGGTAGTATACAGACTGGTGTGATGGCATCGAGAAAAGATAGGACTGGGCCAACTTGGCACAAGTGATTAGTTGTGTGAGGTAGAGGCCTGTATATTATGTGCTAATGTTTTAGTGATGGCAGAGGACCAGTCAGAATTGAAACAGCCCAGTACTAGGAGTTTTGAATATGGCATTTTGCAACATAAGAAATTAAATCCTTTGAGAAGAAAACAAACTACGGAATAGGATATAATCAGTAACTTGTTAATGGATGTAGAGGGTGTTATTAAAGAATTAAAGAAAATAGAGGTGGGGAAAGCTATGGGGCCGGGTGAAATCCCACAATGGGTGTGGCGTGAGGGTGCTGATGTGTTGACCCCATGGGCATGCAACATTTTTTTTTTTTTTGCATAAACTTTATCTTATTAGTACAATAACAAGAACAACATTTAGCAGTCCATTAAATACATAGGTATTCTTTTCAAAAGTTTTCAAATCCTTTTCCAGTTACACTTACTATAATTCTCCATCCATTTCATATATTTCTGCTTAAAACAACTATATACATTTACACAAAAGGAGAAAAGAAAAAAAAAACCACCCCATTTAATCAAAGGTTCAGTTTATCTAATACATATATTAAGAGTTGCGTCTTTAGTATATGCTATGCACAGACATGTCTTTTAATCCTATTTTACACTTCTGTTTTAACTAGTCCCAGATTATAAGGAGTGTTCAGTAGCTTAGGCCTACCCATTCTGTCTTATAACAACCGGGGAATACAATCCCTACCTCTTTACCCCCCTAATCCTGGTATTCGGCTTATCATTTCTCTTTCTACAGGGTTCACAGTGTGCCAGAATGGCGCCCACATATTCATGAACAATTCTTCACGTCCTCTAGCTTTATAAGTTATGTTTTCAAGCTTCAGAGCTTCCCAAGCCAGGTTCCTCCATTGCCTAAGGGTAGGTCTGTCCCCAGATACCCATGTATTTAAGATACACTGTCTCGCCAGCGCCAAAAGAATTCTCATCCATCTCTCAGCAGGGAACCAATCATCTTGGTCTGTATCGTCCAGGCCGAACAGCATTAGAAGCGGCCCCACTTTTATGCAGCAACCCGTCATGGTCGTCAGCTCTTTCACCACTTCCTCCCAAAATGACTGGAGTATCGGGCATGACCAGAATGAGTGAATATATGCACCCAAGGCATTGCCACATCTTTGGCATATAGCCGAAACTGCTGTGTTATACCTATTAACTGCCACTGGTGGGCTATAAAGCCTGTGCACAAATTTATATGCTGCTGCCTTATATTTATTGCACAGCAGGAGTCCTCGGTGTACATATCTCATCAGTGCCAATTGCTCCCCTGTTAAAGCCACTCCTAAATCTCTCTCCCAAAGACACTTAGTTCTGATTGTCATGTCTGGTAACTGAGTACGCAAAAGGTGTGTAGGTTTTCTTATTACACCTTTGGGCTCTTGTTTAGCCTGCTGCAGCAATCCTTCAAGGCCCTGTATTTGAGAATTTGGTTCCCTCTGTCTCTATATCCTGAATATATTTCCTGGCTTGGAAGAACCTAAACAGATGGGTGACTGGTAAACCCAATCCTTCTCCGAGTTCGCTAAATAAATAAACCCCTTCTTTTTTTCTTAACTCATTAAGACATAGGATTCCCCCCTGCTCCCAAGTCTGAAATGAGGGTTCCCCCATGCCTGGTATAAAAAAAGGATTACCTACCAGTGGTATTATAAATGTCTCCCCCTTCTGATGTCCAATCAGTTTTTTAATTTGTTCCCAACTGTCTATTACACTACCCATTAAAATATTATAGCCTTTTTTCTCCCGGTAGACCCTTCTCCCCCCCTTCAGCCAAGTAAGAGGATAGCCGAACACACTTCCCCTTCTCCTCTAAGTCTAACCAGCTTGCCTCCCTGGGTCGATATAACCAATCTTTAATAATCCTGATTTGCGCTGCCCAAAAATAGAACTTCATGTCCAGATAATTTAACCCCCCCTCTATCTTGGTCTGCTTTCAGTTTACTTAGACTATCCCTTGCCATATAAATTTACAGCATGCTTTCTCAAATTCCTCAACATCTTTCCCTGCTAGCCCCATAGGTAACATTTGTAATGGATATAGCATTCTAGGTAACATGTTCATCTTAATTAAATTAATACGTCCTAGCCACGAGATAGGTAGGGCCCTCCATCTGTTTAACCCATCCATCACTGATCTCAATAATGGGCTGTAATTTAATTTATATAAGGATCGGAGGTCTCTCCCTATTTTAACCCCCAGATAGGTAAAACACGATCCTACCCTACGTAGGCCCCACGTACTGTTTCCACCTCCCACCTCCTGTCCTATAAACATAATCTCAGATTTCTCCAGGTTCAGTTTATATCCGGAAAATGTGGCAAATTGTGAGACAACCTCTAGTAGAGCTGGCATGGACTGGGAGAGTCTCGTAATGTATAATATCATATCATCAGCATATAGCGTAATCTTGTGCTGCCTTCCACTCTTTCCTTCCACCCCATGTATTCTTGGATCCTCCCTAACAGCTATGGCTAATGGTTCCACCGCTATTGCAAAGAGAAAGGGAGATAAAGGGCACCCCTGCTTTGTACCCCTATGTAGTGTGAATTGCTCTGACAGAGTTCCATTCACCAACACTGCAGCTTTGGGTGTTTGATAGAGTGCCCCAACCATTTTTATATAGTCTTCTCCCAGGCAGAACCGTCTCAAAATTTCAAATAAGTATGGCCATTCAATCCTATCGACGCCTCTTTTCTGCGTCCATAGACAAGACAGTCAGCATCTCCCCCAGGTCGACTGATTACACTAAGACATTAAGGACCTTTCTTATATTATGATATGAATGTCTCCCCTGTATGAAACCACTTTGAACCGGGTGAATCAATTCAGGAAGTATGCCCTCCAATCTCATGGCTAGGATTTTAGCATATATTTTGGCATCACAGTTTAAAAGGGATATGGGTCTATATGATGCACACTCCATTATGTCCTTATTTGGCTTAAGGATCACACACACCATAGCATTGCCACACGTTCCAGGTAACTCACCTCTCTCCCTCCCCTTTTTAAACATCTCCCACATAATCTCCTTTACGCCATCCTTTAATATTTTATAGTATTCTGCCGGCAGTCCGTCAGGTCCACAGGCTTTCCCAGACTTCATAGCATTGACGGCTAACATAATTTCCTCCTTGGTGATCTCCTTGCCTAGCATTTTTTGCTGGTGTATTGTTATTTGGGGCAATTGGTGCCTATTAAGGAAGTCCTGCATACATCCCTCCTTTCTTCCTCCATCTGCCTGGTACAGGGACTCATAGTATTCTTTAAATACCCCCCTTATCTGCTTCTATTTAGTGACAACTTGCCCCTTCGCATTTTTAATACCCATAATGTGCATTGGGCCTTTTCTTCCTTTAACCAAATTAACCAACAAAGGGCCTGGCTTGTTACCCCATTCATATATCTTGTGTTTCAGATAATACAACCTCATCCGGGCTTCATCTAACAATAGGGTATTTAATGCTTTCCTAGTTGTCACCAATGCCTGTCGCATCTCCTCACCCCCCCTTCCCCTCTTGCCACCCTTCCTTCTAATACCATCACCTTCTGTTGAAGGTCCTTTAGTTTTTCCAACTTGCCCTTTCTATACTTAGCCATATAGCCTATAATTGCCCCTCTCATATAAGCTTTGCCAGCATCCCATAGTGTTTGTTTGGAGGAGGCAGTCGATGCGTTGGTGTTTAGGAAAAACTTAAATTGTTCCGTTAAGTAATCCTGGAACTCCTGTGACCCTAACATGTACGTAGGGAATCTCCATGAGTGTACCTCCCCTTTTTCTTTTGGTAACCGAAAAGAGGCTGTTACCCCTGCATGATCTGAAATCTGTATAGGCCCATGTTCCACCTTCCCCAACTTTTCATACCAGTTCAGCGCAGCATATATGTGATCTATCCTCGACCATGTTTTGTGTGGATTGGAGTAAATAGTAAACTCCTTTCCTTGTGGGTGCGCCATTCTCCAAACATCCACCATATTCAGTTCTGCGATTCCCTCCCTCCACTTCCTGATGCATGGGTCTCTGCGCTCTCTACCCTCTGAATGGTCCAGGACTGCATCTGGTGTACAGTTAAAATTCCCTCCCATAATTAGGTTCTCAAATTGTTCTTTTACTAATATATCCAAGATTTTATTAGAAAACTCCGGGTCCAAATTTGTTGGTGCATAAATACTCCCAAATGTAACCCGTACACCATGGAGAGTCCCAGATACGAACACATATCTACCTTCTTTTGGGTCCGCAGTTACTTTCATGACTTGTAAAGGCAAATTTTTATGTATCAGAACTGCCACCCCATTTACGAGAATTAAAGGAAGAGGAGTAACAGGCCCCCACCCAGCCCCGTCGAAGTTTCCCATGCCCCACCGATGTCAAATGTGTTTCCTGCAATAGGGCTACTTGCACGTGCGCCCTCCATAGGGCTGTCAGAATAGCATTCCACTTAGTTGGGGAGGAGAAACCCTGCACATTCCAGGATTGTACAACTAGCTCATTGTATGCCATTATTTTTCTGTATTTTTTTCCCTTTTCCTCCATGACATCAACAAGTTATTCCCCGACATCAGTAGCAATACACTGATCAACGTGAACCTTTTATCAAAATCAACAAAAAAATTCGAAAGACATTAAGCATAAAATAAGAAAACATACATTTACCCCTTTGTGATCCCATAATACCCTTGCATCAATCCCCATCCCTCCCTCTACCTCCCCCATTCCAACATTAATCACACCCCTAAACCCTATTCTTACCAACCTATTCCAGTGCAACCCCAACCCCCCGTCCTTCTTTTGTCTTGTTTGCCACCTTCTAGAATGGCTACTTATCCCACTGTCTGCTACTTGAACAGCTATCTCCCCTCGCCCTCCCGAGACCACTCTATATTAAAAGACCCAAATCCATAGTACGGCGTTTATGAATGACTAAAGAGGAACAAAAAAATCCCTCACAAGGAACTACTTTGCTTAGGAGCTCAGCAAAACAGGCCAACTCCTCAACTCCCCCAGCTGTGGCTAACATGCAACCCGCTATCCTTCTGAGCGATCTCAGCAGTTCTGCTATTTAAATGTCCCCAGTACTGTAACTGGCCCAGTCGGAGGTCAGCAGAGCAGGCCGCACGAAGGAAATAGTACACGCGCTAGGCCCTAGCCGCCAAACACCCCTCCCGGCCTACCTTGCAGGAAGCGCTCCTCGGTTGTTTCTTCACGCTTTGTCATCGATCCTCTCCAGCGCTCATAGCAGTACAGGTGAAGCCGACTCCAAACCGCCACTCATATGAAGGATTAGGTGGACACATTATTAGCATTCCCAGGGTCAGCTTAACTTTATATTATAAAACCTCATAAACAAGGGGTATCAGCCCCAACCAGCAAACTGTAAGAGTCTCAAGTCCCATTAACACTGCCAGCTGATTCCACCTCTTATTTCAGCCTATTTTCTTCTTAAGCTTGTTGATAAAGACAGTCGCCTTATCCACCTCCCAAAAAGAGAATACAGCGCCTTCGTGTTTTATTTTAAGGATGGCTGGATAAATCATAAAGTGCTCCACACACATTTCTCTCAATTGGATCATCACAGCGCTGAACGCTCATCGCTTCTTAAGCAGCCTGGCTGAGTAGTCCTGTGTGACATGGACTTGAGCACCGTTGATTTCGACTGGCTGGTTGAGCCTAAAGGCTCTGATCACTGCTTCTCGATCTTGGAAATTGTGATACCGTATCGCAATGCTTTGGGGAGGTTGGCCCGGCCCTGGCTTTGGCATCACTGCCCGGTGCGCTCTTTCGAGCTTATGCTTTCCTCCTTTTGGCTGTAAATTCAGGATTTTTGGCAGCTTCTCTGCACAGAATCTCAATATATCTGTGCCTTCTTGACCCTCAGGGAGACCTCGTAGGCGCAAGTTTGTGCACCGATGATAATTTTCTTGATAATCGAGGGCCTCCCTGAGGTCCTTCAGCTCCCTCGCGAGCGCGGTAACTTTATCTGGCAATGGCTGCACCATATCCTCCACTCTGGACGTGCGCTCTTCCATCTCCGCCAGCCTTTCCCCATGAGCCGTTGTCCGCTCAGCAATTTCCTGTAGTTTAGCCTCAATTTTATTCTCCATCTTCTCCAAGCATGGATTCAAGGCAGCGAGGACCTGTGCCGTCACCTCACGTCCCAGTACCACCAGCTCTGCCACAGAAAAAGATATAGGGCCTGCTGTTTCGGATGAAGGCCCGGTCGGCTGCTTCTTCGGGGTTTTCCCCACATTCCTAGTGGGTTTTCCAGGCGCATTCGTGAGGTATTCGTCCATCGCTGTGTAGCTTTATCTTAGTATAATGTTATACTTGATGTTCCGGATCTAAATATCTAAAAAATAACTTATTTTGGTCCCTAGGTTGCGGAGCTCGAGGAGATCACGTCTTGGTGCTTAGCTGCTCATTAGCGCCCCCAACATTTTTTAATAAAATGGTGATTTATGGCCACATCCCATCACAGTGGAGAGAAGCTAAGGTGATACCCATTCCTAAGGTTGGTGTACCAGAAAATTTAAAGAAAGATTTTGAGCCTATCTCTCTGACGTGTGTAACTGCAAAATTATGTGAAGGTTTCATTTATAAGTGGCTTATGGTCTGTGTTCAGGCTGAAATAGACCCAAACCAATTTGGGTCTCCAGAAGGGTGCTCTGCCACTACAGAAATATTACAGTTGTTGGAGGTCTGCATGCAAGCATGGGATAGGGGAGATCACACAAGGGCTGTGCTTGTCGACTATTGAAGTCTTTGATCTACATGACCATGAAATTTTTCTAGGAAAGATGAAGCGATCTGGTATTCACTGTTGCCTGATTAGATGGATCCATGACTTTTTCGGAGTAGGTCCCTATGGGTCAAAGTAGATGGGATAAAGTCAGAGACTCAGTTATTGGGAAGGGGGGGTCCCCAAAGGTATGAAGCTGGGGCCACTCCTGTTTTTATTAATGACAAATGACTTGAGCACTGATGGACTTTTTGCCAAGTAGGTCGATGACACTACGGTAATTGATGTTTTTGACACAGAGGCCAACTGTACAATGCAGGAATATCTTCAAAGAATAGAAGACTGGTCAAATAGGAACAAAATGGAGATAAATCCTCTCAAAACTATGGAACTTCATTTTGGTAAAAGTTCCAACTCGAAGGTGCCAGCTTTGACCTTCTGTGGCCATGAGGTGACTAGTACAAAAAGTGTTAAGTTGTTAGGTTTTTATTTACAGGGAAAATTTCTCATGGTCTCAACATGTAGAAAGCACTGTAAAGAAAGCTAATACCAGATTATAGTATTTGGTTACAAGAGCAGGCTCAAATCAATCAGATTTGCTTTACTTTTTTTTCCCTGTGATCAGACCAGTACTACAATACGGAGTGGTGGTGTGGCTCGGTGGATTAACAATGGCAGAGTCTGACGATACTGAAAGATTGCAAAGGAGAGCTCTGAGGAAAATTTTTGGGTCCAAAGTAAGTTATGCTGATGCACTGAGTGGTTGCAAGGAGGAGTGATTAGATCAAAGATGAGAAGGGCTGTTTACGGAATTTTTTTCTGAAATTTGTACACCAAGTCACCGATTACTCTTAACGAAAAAAAAAAAGGTAAATCCTGAATATTCTGAGAACCCAACTAGCCTGGGAAAAACCTAAGGCTAGGACGAGAAAGTATGAAAATTCCATTTCTGTTTGCTATTTAACATGAATGGTGTTGATGTGAAATATGTTTTGCTTCAAAGGTGTGCTGCATAACTGTTAACTGCTGAAGATTTATATAACTGTAATTGTATTTTTTATAATACATGTGTGATTTTTCTTTTTGTAAAACCTGTACTTCGTGTAATGAAACACTTGCTTGTAATGTATATCAACAGGTCCTTGTGACCAGTTGTAACTGCACAATTGTAAATCAAATGAAATCTGCCGGTGCACAGGGAGGGCATCGCAACCATGTTTGATACTACCATATGGGTGACAACAGGTGGCAGTGCAGTTGGGACAGTACTCGTAAAGGGGAGGAGCAGAACAGTGAACAAGAACTGATGAATGTACAGCTGACAGTAGAAGCAGGGACCGAAATGTCACTAGAATTCCCCAATGGTGTGGTGAGAATGCTGTGTGATGTCAACAGCAGGACCCAGGGGGCTGAGAGCTGATTTGGGCTCCCAGACCCTAGACAATTGGTGGCAGACTGAACTGTGGCTGCAACTTGGGATGTCAAGGTAACACAATATGATGATACATCACAATATTTCCCACTGCTACTTTATCAATGTAAAAAGGAAAAAAAATACAATTATTGTGCAGCATGATATACCACAACATATGGTGATAAAGCATCATGAGTTTCTCATCTTCACTGCTCTGTCAGGGCCTGCATTTCTAGGTACAACCAAGATTCCCCACTTCCATTATTTAGACTTTTACATCTCTACCCCATAAATGAAATATGCTACAAATTATTGTGATATTATAATGGCAAAGATTTAAACTTACATCACAATACTCAAAACCAGATAGTGTGACATCTCTAAATACACACAGGGTCAAACTCTGTGAACAAAAACAGCATGGCGAACCATGCCTCAAGCAAAATACCATGTGCGCAAATAAGGTTGGTAAAAACACCGACTGATACAAAATGCGCTCACATCATAGGACTTAATGAAAAAAATATACAGTCTTTGTTTTTGTGGGGGCTATGCCCCCGGCGCCCCCCCAGAATTATTACGATCAACTCCGAGGGGGTGTGGACCTCGATGATAAGAAGAAACTCGGAAGGGGGGTGGGGACTTTGTTTGTGAGCTGAAAAGAAAAAAAAAACAATATCAGGAGACGGGGACCCAAATCCTGGTCCCCAGGTCTCCACTGCTCTAGGTGCTTGTACCGTAGCCACTCCACCACGGGAGCAGCTCAACCAAGCACAGCGCCTGAGGCTTCTTCAGCACTTCCTCCACTGCACAGACAGCTATTATACAAGATACATACAAATCAAGGTACAAAAAACATTTTTACTGATCAACATAGATGTCTTTACAAATTCAAAATACAATAGTTATATAACATACATAAATATTCATATTTAGACAGTTGTGAAAAAGCCACATTCATAAATCCTTAAAGGACAGCAGTCTTATAATTTCACTTTTTAAAAAAAAAGTTACCTGTTCTAACCCAGTCGCTCTAAATGGTTTTGCATTTTACATAGCGCAGTTCTTGCAGGGTTCCAGGTCACAATAGTGACTGCAAAATAACGATTGCTATTATGGTGAATGTATATCGCCGAAAAGCAAATTGGCAATATATACTTCCAGGCGATCCGACATCCGAATATTAAAAAGTGTTTTTGCTCCCCACACCCCCCTGAATTTAGATTCTCAACTCCAGGAGGGTGCATGTCGGGAAGGGGGCAAAATATGGATTTTTGCAAAAAAAAAAATGTAAGTCCCACAGCCGCAGGCAGTGGCAAAATTTACACGCTCCTGATCCCCAGCCCTGAACCCAGTACCTGCTGTGCCAGAGCTAGCCACCCACAACACATGGCTAGTTCAGCGGCAGCATGCACACCAGTCCCCTAAAACTCCTTCTCTGTCCCTCCCTTCCCCCCACTTGTTGCCCCCTTTCGGTTGCCCTTCCCCACGGTTGCTTTCCCATATGGTCGCTACCTCTGCAGGGTAACCCAGAATGATAGTGCTGAAAATGAGTCGCTATTTTTGTAGTCGCTAATTTTCGGTCACTATCATCACTGGATACCTTCTTGCAGCAGAATATTGACCTGGTACCCTCTAAATGTGCCATAGCTGGTGTTGGGGGGGGGGATGGGGAGATACTACGGACCAGCACTTAGTTTCATGTCCTGTAATACTTGATTTTATAACATATCATACAGGCCACCATAAGGTTTGATCTGGATTGGTAGGAACACACAGTCCCTTGTAATGTACAGTTACGTAAGAACTTACCGTAACAGTAGATCTTCGAGAACAGCTCTTGCAGCAGGTTACACCATTAGGACTGAAGCCGGCAGGCGCCAGGACCCCACGGAAATCTTCTAGCTAGCAGTCTTCAGTGGGGACCGCCTCTGGCATTGGTCCCACCCCTGACGTCGGGCGTAGTACATAAGGAGGCGGTCCCCCCATAATCCTCAGTTCTCCCTCCGGAGACTCCCGGCTGCTAGACGACATCAGAAGGGGAGATCGAGGATCCGCCATAAGGTGGCAAACAAGGCAATAGGAAATGTCCCATCTTATAAGATGGATGCTTGACTACGACCTACCTCCAGTGGGGATGGTGGGAGGGAAAGTACCTGCTGCAAGAGCTGATCTCGAAGATCTACTGTTACGGTAAGTTCTTATGTAACTGTACTATCTTACTTCAAGACACAGCTCTTGCAGGAGGTTACACCATTAGGACTGATTTCCAAGCAGTAATGGCAATCATGCATCATCGGGAGGAGGAAAGGTACAGACCTCGAGATATCTCAAGCCTAGGACAGAAGTCCCTGAAGGACAGCTAGACCGAGCCCTGCTCTTCGCCTTGATGCAATGCCTGATAAAGGTATGAACAGAGCTCCAAGTAGCTGCAGCGCAAATAGCTGAGGTGGAGAAGTTCTTCAACGCCGCAAAGGAAGTAGCCACCCCTCTAGTGGAATGACCATTAACCACGCCCGGTAAGGGTTTATTGCGCTTCTGGTAACAGAATGTAATGCACTGGATGAGCCACCTAGATAGCGACTGCTTAGAGACAGGAGCTCCCTTCATCCTGTGGGCAGAGGAGACGAAAAGTTGATCCGACTTTCGGTGTTGTTTGGTTCTGGTCAGGTAGTATCTGAGGCACCTATGCACATCTAAGATGTGCAGAAGGGCTTCTCCACGATTAGAGTATTTCGGAAAATACACTGGTAGATCAATGTCCTGATTAAGGGTGAGAGCTGAGACCACCTTAAGCAGAAATTTTGGGTTAGTCCTTAGGGATACCCTGTCCTGGTGGAAAACCAAATAAGGCTCTTTGCACATAAGAGCGTGCATTTCCGAAATTCTTCTGGTAGAAGTAACTGCAACTAAAAATAACGTTTTCCAAGAAAGAAAACGTAGCTCGCAATCTGCGGCTGGTTCAAAAGGTGGCAGTGTGAGCTGCTCCAGAACGAAGGGTAAGTCCCATGGAGGGATTGGATCCTTAATTGGAGGCCTAAGGTGGAGGACGCCCCTCAAAAAGGCCAGAGTCGTGTTCAGCTGGGCCACAGTGCGTTGGTCTACGGGGGCATGGTAGGCTGAAATGGCACAAAGGTGCACTTTAATCGAGGAGTAAGCCAGGCCGGAGTGGAAAAGGGAAAGCAGTTAGCCCAGTACCAGCTTTTCTGGACAGCCCAAAGGCAGAAAGCCGGACGCTTGAGCCCACAAGCAGAACCTGCGCCATTTCATTGCGTAGGTTGCGTGGGTAGCCGGTTTTCTAGTGGCAGAAAGCACATCTGCCACTTCTTGTGAGACCCCGTATCGCATCATGGCTATGTCTCTAGAAGCCAAGCGTGCAGGTTCAGGGAACGTAGGTCCGGATGGACTAAGGAACCCGCCTCCTGAGACAGTAGATGGGAGCTGATTGGCAAAGGCACTGGAGGTTCCCGGGATAGTTGATGCAAGAGAGGGAACCAGATCTGTCTGGGCCAGAAGGGTGCGATCAGGATGAGCTTCGCTTGCTCCCTGCAAAATTTTAAAAGAACACTCTCTGAATCAACGGGAAAGGAGGAAAGGCATGGAGGAATCTGCCCAGGAGAGGGACAATGCGTCTCGCCAGAAAACACTAGGCCCTGGATCTAGCGAGCAAAAATTGGGCAGTTTTGCATTGTATGGGGACACGAAGAGGTCCAACTCTGGAGTACCCCATCTGTGAAACAGATCTTCTGCCACCTCCTGGTGTAGTTCCCATTCATGGACTCTGGCCTGAGTGCGGCTCAGGCTGTCTGCGATGATGTTGTCCACTCTGGGAACATGAACTGCAATAAGGTTTGCGCCGTGTTGCAAAACCCAATCCCACACTCTCATGGCCTCCCTGCAAAGCGGGTAGGAGTGGGTGCCTCCTTGTTTGTTGAGGTAATAATACATCACCACGGAATTGTCTGTTTGTAACAGAAGTGTACCTGGTGGAATCTCCGACTGGAAGGCCTGCAGAGCGTAAAGGACTGCCCTCATTTCTAGTATGTTTATGTGGAGATGAGACTCCTGGGCTGTCCACAGGCCCTGAGACCGAACACCATCAAGCTGTGCTCCCCACCCGAGCCCTGAGGCATCTGTGAAGAGAGTCACAGTCGGGGACGGCGCTGTAAAGGGGACTCCTGCCAAGAGGTTCCCTGGATGAAGCCACCATTACCAATCTCGAATTATGGTCCTCGTGATTCGGATTGGATGCTGCAGATGGTCTTGCCGTTGGTCCCATTGTACCCGTAACATCCACTGGGTTATCCGCATGTGGAGACGGGCTAGCGGGACTGTTGCAATGGCCGCAGCCATGTGTCTGAGCAGGCAAAGGACCAGTCCGGCTGGGATGGTCTTCTTCGCCAATAACTCCCTGATGAGGGATCTGATGTGTTCCGCTCTGTCCATGGGAAGGAAAGCTTTCCCTCTGACGGTGTCCAGAACTGCTCCGATGAACTGCAGCATCTGGGACGGAACCAGGCGTGACTTCTCGTAATTGATGAGAATGCCCAGAGTCTCGAACAGAGACTGGGTGCAGTGGATGGCAGACACCAAGGCCTCCTGTGAGGGTGCCATGAGAAGCCAATCGTCCAGGTAGGGGAACACGTAGTGGCCCTGTCTCCTCAGAGACACGGCTACGACCGCCATGCACTTCGTGAATACCCAAGGTGCCGATGACAGCCTGAAGGGAAGAGCTCGGAACTGATAATGGCGGCCCTGAAACTCGAAGCGCAGGAACCTCCTGTGCGCCTGAGCGATAGGAATGTGCAGGTAGGCGTTCTGCATGTCCAGGGACGTCAGAAAAGCGCACTGCTTCAGCATGGGAATCAGGCCCGGGAGGGTCACCATGCGGAAGCGCTTATAAGCGACTGAAAGATTGAGGTCGCTGAGGTCCAGTATTGAACGGCGGTCCCCTGTTTTCTTTGGAACCAGGAAGAAGTGAGAATAGTACCCTAGTCCTCTCTGGTTCCCTGGTACGCGCTTTAAGGCTTCCTTTTCCAGAAGCGTGAGCACTTCCTGCTGTATGAGCAGGGCATGCTGACCCGAATAACGGGAAAGCAGGGGAGGTCTTGTAGGTGGGCTGCCTACAAACTCTATGTAATGGCCGTTTTTGACCAGCTGTAGAACCCACCTGTCGGTGGTGATCGATTGCCACCCTGAAAAGTGGTGTGCGATGTGACCCCCAACTTTCTTTGCCCATTGATCCTGAGGAGGGGCGGGGGCCGGGAAGGAGTCATGCTGTGGCAGCATTTGTCCCTGCGGGCTGAGCCGACTTTGAGAATCGTTGGCCTCTGCCTGGGGATGACTTGACTTGGGCCTTGCATGAGAAAGTGCCTGGCCGGAATGTTGCTGTTGTCTTTGTAGCCAGCTGCGAAAACGGCTCTGGTTCCTACGAAAGGAACTAGGCCTAGATCTGTACATAGCTTGTACAGATCAGACTGCCTTCCCTGCGTCTTGGAGTTTGGGGATAACTCTCTCAGAGGCTTCACCAAACAGCACCTCGCCATTATATGGGACGTCTAGAATGTTTTTCTGGACGTCCAGGGTAAATCCGGAGACACGGAGCCAAGAGTGTCTCCAGAGACAAACGCCTGAGGCTGCAGCTCTGGCGAAGAGTCCGCCAGAGATCATATGCGGCTCCCAGAGCACTTGGGTCACCACATCTGACCCAGTGCGGAGGAGGTTTAAGAGCTCCGCTTTCTGGTCACCATCGGGAAGCTTTTCAACCAGGTCCTGGCCCTGTTCCCACAGGGCGTTCTGGAACTGAACCATACGGGTCAGATAGTTCAGTGACCTGATGGCGCAAGTAGCAGCCGCGTACGTGCGCCTTCCCAGGGCATCCAACTGCTTGGATTCCTGGTCCGGTGGCTGAGTGCTCATATGCTGTGGTCTCTGAGACCGGTCATGTGAAGCAGTGATGACCAGGGAATCAGCCAGAGGGTGGTTCGCCAAATACTGGTCCTCCCTAGGGGCCCTGTATAGGCGGTCAGCCTTTTTCGGCACTGCGGGAGTGGAATGCGGACGCCACACAGCCTCCTAGTGACGTTCATGAAGGTATCCACCAGGATGGCACTACCACAGGCTTTGGGTCTTTTTGCCGAAGGTAGCAGGCAAGGCGTTGTCGCTCAGGGTCAAGCTCCTCAGCATCCCACCCCATGTTCTCCTGGATGTGCCTCATGATCTCAGCGAAGGAGGGATCATCCGGAGGAGACCTGGGTAGGTCGTGTGGGTCAGGAGAGGGAATGCTGAGAGGAGAAGGTGATCTGGAATACTCTGACGTATCCGAGCTGGAATCCTCCCCTGATGGAGTGTACCGGCGTCGTCTGGGTCTTTTGGGGCTGGGTGACCCTGAGGGGGATCTGAAGGAAGGCCTTCTCCTGTTGGTAGATTTATCCCTAGGAGGTGGAGTTTGCTCCTTGGGGGATGGAGGTCATCCTACTGGCCCCTTAGGTGGAGGAGGGGGCATAGGCGGTGAAAGAGTAGGAGGAGGAGTAGGAGTAGTAGGAGGAGGACGTGCGGGGACCACATCCTTCTTGATGGTGTCCCACCAGAAGGTAAATAGCTCCTTTACCTCCGCAAGGTTCATACCCGACGACGGACCTGGCGCCAGTGGCCTGTCGCCGGGGTCAGGCGTCGGGTCCCCAGGGGTCTCCCGCTCTGGGGAGGGTTCCTGTGGGAGCCTGGCGTCCTTGATGTTGCCCGCCTGGTCTTCGGGCTGTGTGGCGTCCTCCTCTGTAGAGTCTCCTTGACCGGCGTCTGCCAGCGACGGAGGTCCGGTCTTCTGCTCCGGGGTAGCTGACGTCGGTCCCCTGGCCGACGTCTTCGGACCTGGCGAACGTCTGGCCGGCGACAGGTGTCTCGGTGTCGTCGGCTCCTGTGAGCGCCGAGGGTGCTTGGCCGATGTCAGGTCCGACGTCCGTTTGAGGGACGTCAGGTCCTTAGCTTTCCGGGGTGCCGGATCTGGACCTCGGGGTGGTTGGGAGACTGACCAGGAGTCGGTATCCCGGCGACGGGAGGAAGATTTGTGGCACTCACCTGACTTCGAAGAGGCCTTGGAAGGTGTAGAAGAAGCCGAGGGCCTCGAAGTCTTCAGAGGCTGGAGCGATGAAGAACCACTGGAGGACATGACCTAGACAGAAGTAGGTTGCAACCGAACCCTGGAGGGAGAGCGGTCCGATTTAGAGCCGGAGCCTCGGGAGTCTGAGGCCCGTGTAGAGACCTGGACCTCGCCTTTTCCCAGTGCTTGTCCCGGTGTTTATGGGATTTGCTTGAAGATTCTCCCCGGGAGGAAGGTTCCTGGTCCATGATTTTCAGCTTTTCTTCTAGGAGAAATGCTTGAAGTGCCTTCTGATGGCAGATCCTGGTGCGACTGTTAAAACCCTGGCAAAAGGAGCAGGCCTTGGTGTCATGGTCCGGGCCTAGGCAGCGCATGCAGGATGAATGGGGATCCTTGAAGGGGATCTGTTTGCCGCAGGCGCACTTCGAATGGTGACCCTCTAAAGATGGAGTTGGAGAGGACATCAGTTGAGCAGAACCAAAAAAGAGATGAAATTCTTCATAGTTCTGTAGTCATCATTCACTAGAAAGGAGACCGAGAGGCCGATACTGGCGAGTCGACGGGGGGAAAAGAACTGAGGATTATGGGGGGACCGCCTCCTTATGTGTTACGCCCGACGTCTGAGGCGGTCACCGCTGAAGACTGCTAGCTAGAAAATTTCTGTGGGGTCCTGGTGCCTGCCGGCTTCAGTCCTAATGGTGTAACCTGCTGCAAGAGCTGTGTCTCGAAGTAAGATCAAGGTATACCATATTAGATTCTGTATTAAACATGAGTTAATAGTAGTACCTCTGTGCCCAACTGGAGAGGGGGCTCTTCCAACTATTCAATACTGGGAGCGCAGAGGGCCAAACAGAGATAATACAGCTTAAAGCCTTAAAACACAAGGCACACACCAGTGGCATGTGGGGCACTTTTGCACACTGGCAACCCTGGTTCACACCTACAGCTCAGGAAATAGGGAGCGGAGGCCATCAGGAAAGGTCCCAGGAAGGGTTTGTTGTAACACTGCTCTTGAGAGGCTCCTGGTGGCAGTTTGTGGAGGCGCACTTGATGTGGATGACCATGCGCCATCTGTGTCCTGACCCTAAGATGCTGTGGCTTAAACCTGCATGGGAGGTGAGAGAGAGGAAAAATCTGCTGGCCATGCATGTTGGATGACTGCCTCCTCAGGTTCCTACACACACTACCAGGTCTATCCTTGGTGGGCTCTGCTCTCCCCCGCTTTCTCTCATAACGTTGAAAAGGTGCATCTCCCAGGTGCTAATGGCCAGTTGCAGGCAGATGT
Organism: Neoceratodus forsteri; assembly: GCA_016271365.2. Classification (NCBI taxonomy): domain Eukaryota; kingdom Metazoa; phylum Chordata; order Ceratodontiformes; family Ceratodontidae; genus Neoceratodus; species Neoceratodus forsteri. The sequence goes on along the minus strand of CM028138.1, from coordinate 483,432,315 downwards.
GTCCCCAGCAGGGATAAGTTGGAAACATAAGGGGACATCAGTCCACTCCAGGGAGCCTAATGGTAGATGCTGCTGGGCCACTTTGAAAAATTGGAGGCCTGAAGGAGTGGGGTGCTAGGGTCCCATGGGAGCATTAAAAAACAGACAGACACACACGCGGTTCCATCCTGTGCATTTAAAAGAGAACTGTGCAAAACCTGTAAATTATAATTATTTTTTTTTTTATTTATAGAAGCATGTTCTGTTTCTGTGTTCAGCCTTTACTGACCTTTAAATAAACTTGGTGGGCGTTTCTGATGTATTCACTGGTTTTACATACAATTTTAGAACTGTATGATGTGGTTTACAGAAACAGAATTGTCAGCAGAAAAGGATCACTTCACTCACCCAGTCTTTCCCTGATTATTCTGTGCCAGCATGCCCTAAATGACCTCAGACGACCCCACCCTTTTTTTTTTATTTACTAGTATTCCCCTATGTCTATCCCAAGCATGCTTGACCCCTCCCCCTTCAGTTTACATACAAACATACAAAACTGCCAGTAGATACAGGCCATAAAACCCGGTTAACAAAAACTAAATAAATAAATATGGTCTATCAAGTCTGTTCAACTGTGCAGCTAGCAATTCCTTACACTGCAGCTGCCACTCCCTCCCCCTCACTTTGTCCCATCCCCTTTAAAAACTGTCCATCAACGTACAGGATGCCACCTCCTCAGGCAGCGCATTCCACACAGACACCACCCCCTCTGTGAAAAAGTGCTTCCTCATTTCCCTCCTGAATCTCCCACCCTCCAGTCTCAGACCATGCCCCCTCGTGTCCCTCCCTCCCCTCCCTCAACTTAAAAATCCCGCTGTACCAGTCCTGTTTATAGCCTTCATAATTTTAAACGTGTTAACCATATCCCTATCCTCCTCTCCTCCAAGGAGTACATGTTAAGCTCCCTCAGCCTCCCCTAGTAGAGTTTATCTCCCAATCCCAGGATCATCTTTGTAGCTCTGCACTAGACCCCCTCTAGTAACGTAACATCTTTCTTTAAAAATGGGTGCCAGTACTGCATGCAGTACTCCAGGTGCAGCTTCACCAATGACCTGTACAGAGGCAGGATCACCTCCCTCCTCCTGGAGGGGATTCCTCTAGCAATACACCCCAGCATCTTGTTGGCTTCAGCTGCTGCCTTCCTGCACTGTGCTGAGTGGTTAATTTGCCGTTATTAACACCCTCAGATCTTTCTCCTCCTCGGTAGTGGCTATCTGTACCCCTCCCAATTGATAACACCTCCTTGGGTTCCTTGCTCCCAAGTGCATGACTTTGCACTTCTTAGCACTGAACCCCAGCTGCCATGTGTCTGACCAGTATTCCAGTTTTGCCAGATCATCCTGCAGCCTTTGCCACCCAACTGTGTCATCCACCACCGCACCGATCTTAGTGTCATCCGCAAAATGACTAATCTTGATCTTAATGCCATGCGTGATGTCGGCGATGAAAACCAACACCAAACACCACTGGGCCCAGTACTGAGCCTTGCGGTACCCTGCTCGTAACAGCCCATGGAGATGAGAGTTCCCCTCCCACTATTACCCTCTGTTGTCTCCCTTGCAGCCAGTTTTTGATCCAATTCACCATCTTTGTCCCTGCACCCTGGTATCCCAACTTGCTAACCAGCCTCCCATGTGGCACTGATTTGAATGCCTTGCTGAAATCCAGATACAATACATCCACCGCATGACCTTCTCCAGTTCCCTAGTCACCCAGTCATATCAGTCAACCAGGTTGGTCTGGCAGGATCTGCCAGAGACAAACCCATGTTGCTTTCTGTCCTGGAGCCCATTATCTTCTAGAAAGGTTACCAACCTCTCCTTAAAGCAGCAGTGCAATGAAAAAAGTTATTCCAAAAAGCTAATTTTCTGCTATGGTTATGAAAAATATTGGCAGAAGTGTTGATTTCGGTTTTCTGGATTCTTCCTGTGCTATGTACTGTACATTTGCATTTTTGTCTGGATTCTTACCCTCCTCAGGTCCTCAATATTATATCTATGCAAAAATGAGGTGACCATCTTTTTTTCATGAGAAATAATTACATTAAAACTTTCATAAAATTCTTAAATGACAGTGAAAATTGAAAATGTTACCACCAAAATAAACTGAAAGACCTCTGGCATCAATTAGAAAGGAAAAAAGGTGGGGTCAAACTTTAGCCCATTTTCGTTGCACTGCTGCTTTAAGAATTGTTTCCATTAACTTTCCCACTATGGATGTTAGGCTTACTGGTCTACTGTTGCTCGGTTCATCTTTAGGTCCACATTTGTGGAGGGGCACCATGTGAGTCACCCTCCAGTCCTGGGATATGCACCCTGTTCCCAGAGAGGTACTGAACAAGTCTGCCAATGGCTCTGCCAGGACCTCCGCCAATTCCTTCAGTACCTGAGGGTGCACCCCGTCTGGTTCTGGTGCCTTATCCACCCTCAATGCCCTTAAACCCTCTATCACCTTGTCCACTGTGATTTCCCCATCCATGACCCCCTCCCCACCTGCGCCTACCCTCCCTAACCCCTGAGGCAGTGACCCATCTTTCTCCTTAGTAAATACAGAAGTATTCATTTAGCGCTTCCACCTGCTCTGCCACCCCCATCCTTCCTGATACTTACTATTTGATCTCTGCAGATCCTTCTCTCCCTTTTGTATCTGAAGACGTCCTTTTCCCCATCAGTGATGCCCTGTGCCAGCCTAAGCTCTCTGGAAACCTTGGCTGTCCTGACTGCTCTGGTCACCTCTCTTGATCTCTTCAGGTTCTCCCCTCTGTCCTCCCCCCGACTGAATCTCTTGAACCTCCTGAAAGCTGCCTTTTTATCCTTTACCTTTTCCACCTTCCCACTTAACCAACTTGGTTTCTTGGACCTAGCCTTTTTGGTTTGTGTCTTGGTAAAGAATCTAATGGCCTCTACAAGCCCCAGCTTGATAACCTCCCATTTCTGGTTAGCATCCATGTGTGGGGGAATTCTGGCTAGGTGCCTGGCCACTATTTCCCACATTCTCCCAAAGTCAGCTCACCTGAAGTCCAACACCCTGGTCCCTGTACCCCCAACCTCTTTGCCCATGCAGAGTGAGAACCACACTGTGTGGTGGTCACTCCCTGCCAGCAAATCCTCTACCCCCAGCTCCCTGACAAACTCCCCATTAGGCAGCATGCGGTCCAGAGTGTTTCCTAACCTTGTTGGTTCATTAACCATCTGTACCAAGAAGCTGTCCTGAAAAGCCTCCAGGAGTACCTGCTCCCTTGTACTCAAGGTGGCTGGGGTGCTCCAATCTACCCCTGGGAGATTGAAGACCCCCACAATCATGGTGTTAGCTTTCCCACTGACCCTCCTTATCTGCTCTGCTAGTTCTCTGTCCAAGCTCTCTGCCTGAAACAGCATCCTATACACCACCCCTGTCCTAAGTGTCCTGTTTTTCAGATCCTGAAATTGCATCCATAATGCCTCTGTTCTACCCTCCTCCCAGGCACACCTTATCCCCTCCCTCACATAAATCGCCACCCCACCCCCTTTTACCCTATTCCTGCGGCAAAGCCTGTAGCCCGGGATCACCAGGTCCCAATCTTGGTATTTGGTGGCCCATGTTTCAGTGATGGCAGCTACGTCCACTTCCCCCTCAGCCATGAGAGCCTGCAACTTGGCCGTTTTGTTCCCCAGGCTCCTTCCATTCAATGAGACCACTCTCCAATATGTGCCCTTCCCATCCTTCCCCTTTTGAACACTATTATTATTAGCACTGTATGAACATTCCCTTGTTCCACCCTTACTGGTAAGGGGTAAGCCTGTTTGGCTCCCCGATCTGGAGACCTTGTTCAATTTCCACCAACTTGCCTTCCCCCACACCTAGTTTAAATCTAACCTGGTTGCTATGTATTCCCCCAGTCTCTGTTTTAATACCCCCAAGCCCTCCTTACTCAAGTGCAACCTGTCCTGGGCATACAGGGTGCTGTTATCCCACGTCCTACCCATTCCCCCCCACCAGCCCATATCCTTTGGTCTGACACCAGACTTTCAGCCAAGTGTTAAACTCCTCTATTCTCATTTTCCTCACAGCACTTGCTCTGGGTACTGGAAGTACTTCCGAGAAAACCACCGAGCTCCTTGCTTTCTCACATGACTTCCCCAGTTCCAAGAACCTTTCCTGCACCTCCTTGACCGTGTTTCCCTCCAAATCATTTGTGCCCAAGTGCACCACGATATGAGGTTTCTCCCTTCCCCTCTTCACTTACTTCAGAATAAACTGCCCCACTGTCGTCAAAGCACAGGTCAGTAAGCATAGGGAAAACCCAGGAGCAGTTGTAAAATTCACCAAAACTTTGTTTATAGTAGCAGTAATATAAAAAAAAATAAACTTGTTCATAAGAACTGTGTACAGATGCAAAATAAAATCTTTCTTGTAATCCTCTTCTTGTTCTTCCAAAAACAAATCTCAATCTAAACTACTGCAGCTCAGCTCAGCTCTTTTATGTAAGTCTTTTCCACCCCCATCCTTAGCAAGCATCCTGTTTTTGCAAAATGTTCTGTCCTCGTAAGTATCAGGAGCTGCTACAACAGTGAGCTTCCTGAGGCCCCCATGGCCACTGCAAAAGGCTCAGACATTTGCACTCAAGTAATCTCTAGTTTTCTACAATTAATATACATTTCAACAGCAATGCTAGATATATATATATATATATATATACACATATTCTAAACGATAGGGATTCTCAATATCAGTTTCATTCCATACATTGATTTACACATATTTGTTCTATTAGCTAATATAGATATGCAAGGGAGGAAAACAGACAGCAAAAGAAAAGTGAGAGACAGTGAGAGTCAAAGAACTGCGAGACTGTTCGGGTTGATCAAGTCCGAGGTTTCACAGGAAAATTTGGTTGCTCAACCAGACAGAAAAGGAAAGATCCTTGCATTTAACCACTATCTCCATAACAAATGGGACAGGATATTTCACCCTGTCACACCCACCCTACCTGCTGTCATTCCTGGCATGCACTCCACCCATATACGACTATGCCGTTCCCCTTTACTTCCCCATCTCACCCCTTTAGTATCAAGTCCCCCAGAACTAAGACCTCACCCCCTTTTCCATGTTTTAGCTCCAGCCTCTTCCCATTTTCCTGGCCCCAGCTCTGAATCATTACCCCCATCTTGTACATCAATGACACACTCTGCCCCTTCCTCCATCTCCCCAGCTACCACCCTCCTCCTCCTGCTTCCCTCCCCACAGTGTCACTTAGCTGGCTTGACCTCTACTCCGCTTATTGCATTCCCTGCTTCAGCATTATCATTCTCCTTACTATTTAACCCTTGTTTCCCTTCCCCCTCCTTCACATTAGGCCCCCATCCACTCTCCTATCAGTTTCTCTCTTCCCATTTCTCATCATAATCCTTTCCCCACCAACTTCCATACTGCTGCCTTCTGGGTTGTCAGTATCCACCCTTCTTTCTGCCCCATCCACAAGTTCCTCTCCTTTCTTATCCTCCTCTGTAGCTAACACTGTGAGACTATTGTTTGACACCTGTACTCTTCCCTGAGCGTCCCCTGTCAAGCTGTTTCGAGACTTCCCATTGCTGCTGGTTCTTGGTCTATTTCTACCCCTATTCCCGATCCTCTTCCATTCCCCAGTTCAGCATCCCTAGGTTCCTGGGAAGGTGGCACTATTGGCCCACTACCCCTCTTCCCATTCTTTCCCCTGGGTCTGGGATGCCTGCCAACCTCTGAAGCACTCCTATGTGGCCCAGGTTCCGGATGGTCCCCCCACCCCTTTCTTCAGCTCTGTCCTTAACCAACTAATCTCGTCTCTAAGCTGCTCAAGCTGTCCACACACCAAGCGCCCACCTACTCTCCATGCCACACCTAGAAAGATAGCTGCTCCACAGCTGTTACAGCCTACAACCCTCCCCATATCTCTACCAGCCCTCCAGCTCACCCTGTACCCACAGATGAAGGCTGCCTTCCCCATCCCCTTCTTCTAGATGTATCCATATTTATGTGCATCCAACACACTCTTCCTATCTACTAATATCCTCCCTACAGTATAATTTTTTTTTATTTATTCTTTTTATTTCCTTCTCCTCTGAATCACACGGATGATTCGTACAAGTTAGTGGATGCAACTGGCTGTGTAATCTACCAGTCCCGATGCAGCACCACCACCCCGATAAGTGTGGATGGGCACGGAGTGGGGACGGATGGGGAGGGTGGGTTGGGCCTGCCCAGCTCCCGTGTGAGTCAGTCAGACCTATTCACAAGCGTGAACCTCAGCCCCTTCCCTCACCTCTACCCAGCCCATTCGTTCCCCCAATAGAGGGCAGAGCTCGGCCCAGAAAAACAATTAGCCCTTCCCAATATCATTTAAAATTATGAACCCCAGTACTTTACCCTTCAACAGTAATGCAGAAAAATAATAAACCAATTCACTTTCCTTCTCGCCGATGTGGCTCTGTTATCCCCCGGGGTGCTCCTCTCCAGCTCTTCCACGCCGTTTCAGAACATACAGTTCCGGTCACTACTCACCAATGATTTCACCCGCTGAGCCCCTTGCCCAGTACAAGTTAGTGGAAGCAACCGGCTGTGCAATCTACCAGTCCTGATGCAGCACCACCACCCCAATAAGTGTGGATGGGCACGGGGTAGGAGGGATGGGGGAGGGTGGATTGGGCCTGCCCAGCTCCTGTGTGAGTCAGTCAGACCTATTCACAAGCGTGAACCTCAGCCCCTTGCCCAGTACAGAAACACAGACAGAAGCTGGTCAACTGGGTGGCAAACAGATTGACGGGCAGAAAACAGAGAGTGGTGGTAAATGGTATACAGTCAGAAGAGATGCAAGTCACAAGTGGGGTACCTCAGGGATCAGTCCTGGGGCCAGTCCTCTTCAATATCTTCATTAGTGACATTGCAGATGGACTAGAGGGTAAGGCTTGTCTGTTTGAAGATGACACCAAGATCTGCAACACAGTAGATGATCCAGATGGGGTGGGCAGAATGAGAAGAGATCTGGATAAACTAGCAAAATGGTCAGAAGAGTGGCAACTGGGATTTAATGCAAAGAAGTGCAAGATCATGCACATAGGGAAGAGAAACTCTGAAGCCACCTATAGGCTGGGAGGGGAGTTGCTGGCAGTCACAAAGGAAGAAAGAGACGTGAGCATCAGCATCACCAATGACCTGAAATCATCCAAGCAGACCTCTAAAGCAGTAGGTAAGGCTAGGGGGATGTTAGGGTGTATTAGTAGTGGTATCACAAGTCGTAAGAGGGAGGTAATAATCCCTCTTTACAAGACACTGGTTAGGTCCCATTTGGAGTACTGCGTGTAGTACTGGAGGCCACACCTTCACAAGGACATTAACCAAATTGAGGCAGTCCAGAGAAGGGCAACCAAAATGGTGCAGGGACTGCATCAGAAGACATATGAGAACAGATTAACGGAGCTCAATATTTATACCCTTGAGCAAAGGAGGGAGAGAGGTGATATGATCGAAACAATCAAACACCTTAAGGGCATTAACAAGGTGAAAGAGTCTAACATGTTTACATATAAGAAAAATAGCAGAACAAGAGGACACAGCATGCGATTAGAGGGAGGCTGATTAAGGGGGAATGTGAGGAAATTCTTTTCACAGAAAGAGTGGTGGATGCATGGAACGGCCTATCTCAGGAAGTGGTGGCTATGACTACAGTGCAGGGCTTCAAACAGGCATGGGATAGGCATAAGGGAGCAATACAGATGAGTATGAATAGATAGGCCACTGACAGAGCAAAGGCCGATGGCACATTTATAAGGCAGAAAAAGAAATGGGCAGACTGGGTGGGCCTTGCGGTCCTTATCTGCTGTCAACCTCTATGTTTCTATGTAAATCAGACCGCTCCTCAACTGAGCAGTTGGTGAGTCCCCCATGTTCCCGCTTCCTGCGCGGCAACCAATTTTGTGGGCCTCATAGAGTTGGGTTGCTGAATTTATTACCAACAGCTCTTTGTTCAAAACTGGTGTCCCTTCTCAGCTCCCTGATTGGTCCACACAACCCAGCACCCAGCACAGAAAAGTAGCACAACACAATAACATTTGAAAATCTGAACCCCAGCACTTTGTCCTTCAATATTAATTAAAAACCCCAATAGAGGACAGCGCCCAGCCCAGAAAAACAATCAGCCCTTCTCAATATTGTTTAAAATTATGAACCCCAGTACTTTGCCCTTCAACAGTAATGCAGAGAAATAATAAGCCATATTACTTCCCTTCTCACCAATGTGACCCTGTTATCCCCCTGTGTGCTCCTCTCCAGCTCCTCCATGCCATTTCAGAATATACGGTTCCAGTCACTACTCACCAGCAATCCTCCCTCTGCGGTCACAATTTCACCCACTAAGCCCCTTGCCCAGTACAGAAACACAGATTAAATCAGCCTACTCCTCAAACGAGCTGTTGGTGAATTCGTCCCCTCCTGTACCCGCTTCCTGTGTCACAACCAATTTTGTGGTTTTGGCCCCTACTACCTCTTGTGGCAGGCTGTTCCAGGTGCCCACCACTCTTTCAGTTGTGCCCCATTCAAACAGAGTGCCACTACAGTAGAATCTGGATGACTTGTGGCAACAATGCAAGACAACAACATAAACTACATCATACAATACAACAATGGGTATTATTACCATTGTGTAAATCAGAATCTACCCCACCCCTATAGAATTCACTAAAAGCCCTACAACAGGTGGAAAAATAACAGAATAGGAACCAGTATTGGAAGCACTGCCCCTACAGAAAACATAGGCTTGAAGGTTAATGAGCAATTATCCTCGGCACCTTTTTACAGCACTTCAAGTCCTTATGCATAGGTTCTAGTGATGTCTTCCTGTAGGCTGATGCACAAAGAATTTGAAAGCTGTAATCCGACCCTGCTCCTCCTCTTGTCCTGGTGTGGTTTGCCAGTTCGTTTTGTGCATCTACTTAGGCTGGTTGCACATTTCTGGCTCTAGGCCAACTACACTTTATCTTCAGAGATTAAGTCCCTTTAAATTGCTAATATAATTACATATGGCACAGGCGGCTTAGAAGAGTTTGCCACCAAGCCAGGGGATGGTAAGGATCAGCTAAAAAGTTGGCTACCCTACCAATATTTTGCTCCAATGGTTTTTGCCCCCAACACAATGGGAGTAGAAGACAACAGTCCTTTCAAAGGAATGACAAACAAAACTTTGGTTTTGGATTCAGACAAAATTATTTCAACTAGAGAGGGAATTACAACAACCAGAGAGGTAACTCTCGTTCCAGACCCAGACAAGGGTACAAGCACAACGATGGGTTCAGAAGCAATCAGACATGAGATGAGGCAAGACAACAGGTCAGTGGAAGGCAGGTTACAGAGATTCCCCGCCACCTGGGCAACAACAATAAAAGACAAGTGGGTGCTGGAGATTACAAAAAAGGGATACATGATACAGTTTTCAAAGATTTCAACAAGGCCTTGATTCCTGCCATCAAATCTCCCCCCATCATGGACTCCTATGCCAAAGGTCTGGGCACTACTGAACTATCTCCTGGCAGAGGGAAACATAATACCAGTGCCAGAGACACCAGAGAAAAATTGGGCATTTACTCAGTATTCTTTTTAGTGCCAAAGAAGATGAGAGATCTCAGGCCAGTGCTGGACCAAACATTTTAAAATTTGTGACATACAGAAAGTTCCAGATGGAGACCTTGCGCACCACAAATGCAGCAGTACAGAAGGATGACTGTCTCACTTCAATAGATCTCAAACATGCATATTCACACAACCCAATCAGACCAGCCCATCACAAATTCCTGAGGTTCTATATCTTGGGACAACATTTCCAGTACCAATGTCTGCCACTTGGCCTCGCCTCCGCCCCAAGGGTATTCACCATGGTAATGGCCACTTTAGTGGCAAAACTATGTATGGAAGGTATACATATTATTCCCTACCTGGATGATGGGCTGACAAGGGCAAGAGGCAGAGACGGGGCGAACTTGGCAACAAAATGAATAATGACACTACTTACGCAACACACAGGTGGGTAATAAACTTGGAAAAGAGCCACCCCACCCTGGCAAACACAATAGAGCATCTGGGAGCCGTGTTCCACACCACACAGGGAACAGACAGACCCACAGAAGCACACATCCAGAGATTAAGTGCACCATGTCAATACATTCTGTCGTGACCAAAAGTAACACTGTGGGATCTGATGCAGATCCTGGGCTTTATGGCATCGTGTCTGGATCTCCACAATTGGGCCAGACGGCACATGAGGCCCATTCAGTGCCTACTCTTACACCGTTGGGATTACAACACTCAGAATTATACACACACAGTGGTCATTCCCACAAACAGTCAGAGAGGCCATACAGTGGTGGATGGACATGTGCAACCTAAACCAGGGTGCATCCACAGACAAAGATGCTACAGCCTCCATGTGCACGTCTGCAAGGGTGACAGGATGGGGTGCAATAATGGACTCAAGACACAGTGCAAAATAATGGTCACCACAAGAATCAAAGCTGCCCATCGTCAATTAACATCAATTAAGGGGGAGGATGGGGGCTGTGTGGAGGATGACAACAGTAAAGCTGACATATTGAACAGGTATTTCTGCTCAGTCTTTACTGAGGAAGAGGAGGGTAATGGGTCTGAATGGAGTACAAGGGGTGAGAATGTTGCAGAAATGGACACAAGTCCCTTTACACGAGAAAGGGTCCTGAAGGAACTGGAAGTAATAAGAGTTGATAAAGCAATGGGGCCAGATGGGGTGCACCCCAGGGTCCTTAAAGAACTAAGAGAGGTGGTGGCTGAACCTCTTGCTATCCTGTTTAGCCGATCACTAGAAACAGGGAGGTACCCAAAGACTGGAGGATAGCAGATGTAGTCCTATACAAAAGTGGGAACAAAGAGGAAGCGGGAACTACAGACCAGTCAGCCTCACCTCGGTAGTGGGAAGATCATGGAAGCCTACTGAAGGAGAGATTGGTGGAACATCTGGTTGTCAATGGACTACAGAACCCAAGGCAGCATGGTTTCACCAGGGAAGGTCATGTCAGACCAACCTCATTGAATTTTTGACTGGGTGACTAGGGAGGTGGATCAGGGAGGCAGTGGACATGGCCTATCTGGACTTCAGCAAGGCCTTTGACACTGTGCCACATAGAAGACTATTGCACAAACTGGGAATATGGGTGTGGGCAGGACAGTAGTGCAGGTGGGTAGGTAACTGGCTGGGGCAGCAGGACACAGAGGGTGGTGGTAAATGGCTGTGTACTCCACAGAGGGAAGAGTGACTAGTGAGAATTTCACGGGGATCGGTGCTGGGACGGTGCTATTCAATATCTTCATCAGTGACATTGCACAGGACCTAGAAGGCAGAATTTCACTGTTAGCTGATGACACAAAGCTCTGTAACAGAGTAGACACACCAGAGGGTGTAGACAGAATGAGAAGGGACCTGCAGAAACTTGAAGAATGGTCAGGGGTTTGGCAGTTGAAATTCAATGCAAGGAAGTGCAAGATAATGCATATGGGGCACAAAAACCCTGGCACAATATATCAGTTGGGAGTGAGGATATAGCATGCACCAAGCAGGAAAGGGATCTTGGAGTTATCATCTCTGATGACCTCAAGGCAGGGAAACAGTGTGACAAGGCAGCAGGTAAAGCAAATAGGATGCTGGGATGCATAGGCAGGGGCATCACCAGCAGGAAAAGGGAGGTCATAATTCCACTATACAAGACACTAGTGAGGCCGCACCTGGGTACACTGTGCAGTTCTGGAGACCTTACCTACGTAAGGACATAGACAGGGTAGAGAAGGTTCAGAGGAGGCAACAAAGATGGTGCATGGATTGCATCACAAGTCCTATGAGGACAGGTTGAAGGCACTGAACATGTACTCCCTGGAGGAGAGGCGGAGAGGGATATGATAGAGACATACAAGTATCTTACAGGGAGGAACAGGGTGCAGGAATGCACTATTTTTAAGTGAAAAGATGTTCCAGGACTAGAGGGCATGGGATGAAGTTGGAGGAGGAGGCGATTCAGAGGAAGCGTGAGGAAGAATTTCTTCACAGAGCGGGTGGTGGACAAGTGGAACACCCTGCCAGAGGAAGTGGTGGGGGCTGAAACAATCACGGATTTAAGAATGCATGGGATAGACATAAAGGAATTCTGGAGGTCAGGGGTAAGGGGCAACAGACTTCCTGGAAAACATAAACTGAACTTACAAACTTAAATGGGCAGACTGGATGGGCCATAGGCCCTTATCTGCCGACACTGTCTATGTATTTATCTATGTATCTATGTAACGTACTAAAAATAAGGGTAATAAAACTAGCCCTACTGCACTTCCTCCCTCTGATCTGCCATCACCACATAAAGGTCAGAACAGACAACATAACAGCAAGGGCACATGTTAAACAGGGAGGTACAAGGAGCGAGTTAATCAGAGAAGAGGCCACAATCCTACTGAATTGGTCAGAAAGGCACCTAAGCAGTATCACCACAGTACACATGGCAAGGGAACTAAACATAAGTGCAGATTGGCTAAGTCGACAAACATTGCATCCTGGAGAATGGCAGCTCCATCCATAGGTATTCTGAATGATTCAGTGACAATGGGGCCCACTTCAAATAAACTTGAGGGTGTTGGTGCACAACAAACAAATACAAACCTTCTACTCCAGGTTCAAGGAGAAGGGATCAGTGGGGGTGGATGCCCTATCAATGTGATGAAGCTTCACACGAACCTACATGTTCCCACTCCTGTCCATGACTCCAAAAGTGCTCAGGCAAATAAAGCTGACAAGGAGCACAGTGGCACTAGTGGCACCCAATTGATCCAGATGGACATGGTATGCATCTGTCATAAAAATCATGATACACTGACCAATGATGTGGCCGAACAGACCAGACCTACTCAAGCAGGGGCTACTCCTGCATCAGAACCCTCACGCACTACAGCTGACTGCCTGACTTATCAAATCAATAGTCTGCTAGCACTTGGCATATCATCAAGGGTGACAAACACAATAATGCAAGCCCGAGGACCCTCGACCAACAGAGTCTACCAAAGACACTGGGCAAAATTCAACAATTGGTGTACAGCAAAAAAAGTACAGCCACAAGACTGTTCGACTGTATGTAACAGGGTTGGGATTAGGATACACAAAACTAGGCAGACATCAAATCAGGTGCATAAAAAATGGCCAAAGGTATTTAGCATTTTATTTCAAAATCAGATAAAATAATTGTACAGAAAATAAGAAAAATTGGTTAGACAAAGTAAATCAGATGACAACTGCTTTGCACCAGCAGTGTTCAAGACTTTCTCGTCAGCCTAACAGTGTGAAAGCACACACGAACGGGAGGTCTTTCACCGTCCTGTCAGTATCGAACTGACTACCCTATCTCCACACTAGCCCTAGTGGTGTTTTTTTTTTATATATATTTTTTGGGGTGACATCACAGTCATGTGATCTAAGATGCCCACCCCTTTTTTCTAATTACTATCATATTGCACTTTATTTTTATGAAAGTGAAACAACAAATGTCCGTCATAAATATATACTGGATAAGATGTATTTCAGGGAGTGTGGAGGGGTTGTGGGATAACAGATGGACCAGACACCGAACTTCAGATTCAACACACAATCTCTGTGTGATGTTTATTCAAAATATAGGAAATAAGCTTCTGCAATGCCATATTCCTTCTTCAGTACATCAGTTTGCAGCAACATACTATGAATGTCCTTTCTCTGCACTTAGCCAGTACCTGCTGACACTGATCCTGATCTAACCACTTTTCAGTGAAAACCCTTCATCCCTATGTGGGCCCCGTTCGCTTGGGTAGCGGGGGCTCAAAAAGAAAAAAACAAAACAAGCTGAAAACAAAAAACCTCAGTGCAGAAACACTGAAACATGGGTTACCCCAAAGTGCACTGGCAACAAATCAAGTTTCAAAGAAATACATCATCATACATACTTCCATAATGCAAAGCATCTTGGGCTATATGCAAATCACCAAGACATTTCAGACTTGTTCAGTTTACAGCAATTTACATGCATTTTAAATAGCACAACTAACTTAATTTCTATAACAGTCACCTAGTACTTTTTTACCATTATCAAAAACACCTAGTGCCATGGTATTTTCAACATTTACTGGTTTCAAACCTAAGGTATATAGATCAAGGTATTTTATGACATAGTGCTATTACATACTAAATCAAACAATGATAAACACAACCTGTTTTATATATGTTTGGAAGTTACCACAAGGGTGGCCAATCTTATAGACCGGAAATTGTAAGGGACAGATTAGGTTAAGAAAACAGAAGAACTGTAGCAACAGATTTAAGGAAAGGTCAGTCCTCAAGAGTGGCAAGAGCCTCCTGTCACAGGGCACATTAAATGAAGCAATGTTGCCTTGTTTTCAGGTTTAAAACATTACATGCATACATAATGAGGCCTAATGGGGCTAAGCCCCTCCCTCTGAGCATGACACCACATTCTTGGATCACTATAAATATATTCATTTGGTGGGCTGCCAGCCCTATAGCAGGTCAATGAAACAGAATTCTTCATACAGTGACTTCCAACAGAATTTCTCCCAGGTATATTATTATCTTTACTTTAACTGGGTATTACACTTCTCTTGAGGATACATGGGGTTTGCAAAAAGAATGGGAGAATGAGGGCACGCTCCTCTTCTGCTGCCAACTCTTGTAACCTCCTATGACCATGTCCTCACCAATGTTTTTATTTCTTGCTTTTTCATTTTATTCCCAGCAGTGTCAAAACTGTCTGTTCCTCTGGACAAAACCAGGGAGTAGGCGCTTAAGAAAAGGCAGGAGCTAACTCAATTTTAAACAACAGAAGTGCACCCATCTTGTTCCCGACGGCTGACCTTTCAGCCGTCGGCAAATGTTTCATTTTGGCCTACTTTCTTCCCTTTTAAGTTTTCTCTTTAGGCCCCACAATCATATTATTTCATTTTCAGCTACTTGCTGAAACTATCGTGTTTTTTTTTTCGGAAGCAGGCAACTACGGGCAATCAAAATCAAAAATCTCTGCTGTAGTGTGTCTTTCGGCTCAATGCAAGGAGCCGCACCATGCACAAAGAGCATTTCGGGACTGAAGCGCCTTTCTTTATTTCTTTTTATTTATTCTCAGGGTAGCAGCTTATTAGTATTAGGGACGTTTCTGACCCTTTCTCCACAGGTAGGTGTTCCTTTTTTTTTTTTTGAATGATCTGACAAGTGAGGCAGCTTTCTGGCAAAAGTGAAAGTATTTGCCGCCCTGCTTTAAACTGTGCCACAGCATGAGGGAGAGTGCGAGTGAGGTGCGAGCACGCTCCTCGCTTATACAGTACTTCATCATTATTGCCCTCTCTCTCTCTCTCTCTCCTTTACTGACTATATTTCTTTTAGACCCCACACAGTCTTTTCTATAAGAAGGGGCACCAGGAAAGACAACTAGAGACATAGAGTGGCAGCAAAGAAAATGTAAAGTTTTGCCACCCCGTGTCATAATTCCAATTCTATTCAGGATGTGTCCTTTCTTGACACCGGAGCGCTTCGGGCAGAAAAATGAAAGTTTTCTGCCAGTCTCAGTTGGCTGGCATCATTCCTTTACCATATACATAAGCCAGCCAGTCGGGTAGGAGTCTATTAGTCGGCTCAGTGGCACTGAAGGCTGAGGCGCTGGACCCCTTACCTCGCTCTATGCTGGCGACCCATGTTCGGGAATGAGCATGGGCCGCCGAGGGTCAGCAGGGGAGGAGAAGGATTGTGCATCCAAGGGACTGCTCTCCTTCTCTGGGAAGGGGGCTGCCAGTGGTCGGTGTATCACTGGTCCCTAATGGAGGCTGGGGTCAGCACGACAACACTGCAGATGAGGGGGTGGTGATGGGGCAGACACCTGGAGGAGTGCGTGCAGGTGCGTGCATGCTCCCTCCACTGGCATCATTGCATGCCTCATCTCCACAGGGAGACAATGGAGGCGGAAAAAACAAGTTGTTGCGGCACATGACGGAGGGCACCTCACAGTCCCGCTCCTGACTAGTCATGGCTCTGGCCACACTGGATCCTGTCTCCGGCGGGGGTTGGGGAACCATACAGGTCCTGCTGGGGGGGGGAAAGCCCTGCCCTGGGGGTAAGGGCCAGCGCTGCTGGTGGATGCCGGGGGATGTGGCTAGGGGCTCTCTCCAGAGGTAGGGGCCGCAGCAACAAGGAGCATAAAATAGTAAAAAAAAGTAGGAGTCTATTAATTTAACTTTCACTTTTCCTAAAAGGGAAACAGAAGTCACAGCACGATGGCAAAGAAAGTCAAAGTATTGCCACGCTGTGCTGCACTTTCCTGCTCCGATCCAGGAGTGGAGCATTGTACTACAGGCGGCTTTCAGAAATGTAACCAAAAGAAAGCTGTTCTGTTCCCTTTTTTTTATCTGTTTAAGTATGACAGAATACTGCAGCACAGTGCGGTCTACTCTCTTAGTAAGCAAATAGCAAACAAAGTAATCACCATATTTAAACAATAATGAATTGTTTTTGTTTTTTACTGCAAGGCATCAGAACATTCATTTTTACACAGCCATAGTCTGTACAAATCCCTGTCATGTCTTAACAAGGTTCAGCCTTACAGTAACTACTACTTCAAGGATATGCTTCAGTACATATCTCTATTAACTCATAACCTCTTTCTCCAAAGGCTTATGATCTCTGTATGCCTGGCATACCTGGTTTCTCAGTACAGGACTAGGGAGATTAAAGTTTATGACCTCCGGGTGTATATCAGTAAGTGCTCTCTTGTATACGGGTGTCTGATATTAAATGAAAATGTCTGGGTTCTAGTATCCTGAGAGGAATAGTTATGGGGTAGATAGACATTGCAGACTGAAACTGTTTATTGAGTGCATGGATGAAAACTATGCCGATAACTATGTTAGCCTCAGGGTAATGTTCTGAATGTACTGCCATTATAGACTCATGATGTTATTGACAATACTAAAGCTGATTTAAGGGACCCTGGGGCAGAGCTTTATAGTGAGGGTGGGCGGAAGCTCCACACCCCCTTTAGAGTACTACCTAAGCACTGGACAACCGTAGGATGGTTACCCTCTTGTGCGGGGGGATGTGTGACAGGGTGACCTCTGTCTAGGTCTTCCCCTCCCCCCAATTGGAACCGAAGGCCTAGAAGTAGGGCTCCAGATAAGATTTTTTGGGATGAGTATTGTGCTCTTCATTTTGAAAGTGAGGTGAGGTGAGTAAAACCAAATTCTGATGTGTACAAATTGTCTGGACAGAGTGGAGTGAAGAGTATTTTTTTTTTTATTCTATATTTTTGGTCCTGTTCCCTACCGCTGGACTACTGGCTGCGGCTTCTCATATTAGCTGCACTCCCTGAACCCCCTGGCTTGCCCCCCAGGGCGGGGTCACAGCACCCCGGAGCCAAGGGCACCGCGAACATGGGGAAGGTGGGAGTTGGCCTGAGAACCAATTTGCAGCTGGAGCGGGCGTCATCAAGGCAGCGGGAGCAGGGTATTTTTCTTCCCCTTTTGTGTGCAGGAGGCAGGGACGTGCAATGATGTCCTGTGTCTGCCCTGTCCCCTGAATTCTTCAAGCGCTGGTAGCTGTGGTGCCCCCGGCCTCTGCTAGGGGTCTATCGAGCGTCGGGCACTATCCCCCCTCCCCTCCCCTCTGGAGAAGGAGAGCAGTCACAGGGACGCTCCATCCTTCTCCCCTGGCCGGCCCTCCAGCAACCAGAGACAAGCCCGAACCGGATCGCTGGCACCGCAAGTTGAAACTAACCATCAGCGCCCAGCAGGCTGGCACATTTAAAAACAATGTCATTTTTTTATACATAAGAATTGATCAAGTGCCATAGAAGCCATGAACACTGTCACTGTCATTTTGTTACTCGGTCCGAAAGGTGATTTCGCTTGATGGCTCGCGGCGAATCACCTTTTGAGACAGATATGAAACAATACCACTATTCGTAAATTGAAGTTAAAAAGCCCATGTTGTAAATCTGGTGAAAAATTCCAAAAATGTACAGCGTTGCACAGTTTCTACGCACACTCCTAACTTCGCCAGTTTTTCATATTTTCATTCCAGATTTTCAACATTGCCATTTTTGCACACCTCCTTATTAACAGTGCAGCTGTCATTTTTCACATTCTGTCCGAAACATGTTTTCGCACCTGCGGCACAGAATGGTGTGGTCACTCTGCAAAATCACCTTTCGGGACAAGTAAATGAAATAACAGTGGCATGCTTCAAGAGGTGGGGTCCCAAAAAGGCCATGTGGAAATTTGGCAAAGCAACTCCATAAAATGGCCTAATTACACCTGGTCGTTCAAAATTTTCTACGCACGCGTGTTATTTTAGTCATTTGGCATCTCACCACAGCCGTATCGGCTCTGGCTAGAGCTTTTTATAATAGACACCTGCTCTTTAAGGGAAGTGCTTTACATATGAACAGCTTCTGGTGATTCAGACAATGAATCAATAGCCCTGTTTACACAGCAGCAGCCCTTCACTTTTCACTCCGCTGCCTTCCCGCTGCACTGTGACTTGATCCAGCATCTTACGTTTACAGTCCTGAACCTGACGCGCTGCAGAACACGTCGAGAGGAGCGTCTGTAGACTTGTGGGCAGGGTTGTAGAAAATGACACCCTTAGCTTGGAAATAGGGGATTGCAGCGGATTGTGCGCATCGGTCATTCACACCACGGGGTAATGCATTCGATCCAGTACACATGCCCACATTTTCAGGCGATCAAAAATCGGAGCTGTGGAACACTTATGGCGATGTGTTGAGTGTCTACAAAGCCAACTTTGCAGCACATCAACCGGAGCACATGTGCTGATGCGCTGCAAAGCTGGTGGTGTAAATGGGGCTAATGAAGCAAGTGCAATGCTGATTGGTACATGACAGCTTGGAGACAACTCGAAATCAAAGCCATTATGGGATACATATTAAGAAAGGGGAAATTGTTTAACCAGGAAAGGCACACTAAGCCAGAGCTTGTCTCCATGTGCGACCTGGGAGCACAAGTAAGTTAAGTGACTTGCTCAGGATCACACAGTATGCAAGTGGGGGCTGATGGGATTCAGACCCAGGTCTCCAGATTTTCAGCTCAGTGACCTTAACCACTATGCTATAATGCCTCCTAAAGCATATCTATTTATGAAACTTTCTCTGCTGGGATTCAGAGCACCAAACATGAGACAAGATAGGAGGACGAATTCCCCTCTTGACACAACTTGGCAGAATGTAAAACAAAATAAAAACAGTGGATGTGCATCCAATGGCTACCTAAAAAGCACAACTGGTCAACAGCACAGCACTTTAAGTGAGGGTGTCTCATGTACCGTGCACCCCTTGTTTGTTTAGTTGTAAACTGGTAACCCCTGGGAGAGGCACACTGAGCCAAGGCTCATTTTCAGGTGTGACCCAGAGGAGGGGAATAGTGGACAAACAGCAGCACAATACAAAATGTAAAACAGTGGAACAACATTTGGTAAAAAAAAAAACTCATACAAAATTAGATAGCCACACTGACAGCAATTTTAGCCACCACTAATTTTGTTCTGGTAGCCATTGCTTTATCCAGCCTGACACCAATTTTTGGCACCCTGCAGCTGGGTTCAGCATACAATGGATTAGTCCTTTTCAACAATACTTCAGCAGTAATTGTAGCTCACTAACCCCTCAAATCATAGGATGGGGCACCAAGCACAATTTTGCGGTCTTTACAGTACACTGGTCATACTGATTCGGTAGATAAAGGATGATGATGAAGATAAAGAATGAAATTGTTCATCTGCTTCACGTTAGAGAATAGCTGCAGTCAACGGAGGAAAAGGCAGGAACTGGCTTGTTGTTTCATGTGGAAGTGTCCATTTCTTTCTACAGTCCAACGTTCAGTTCTGAGGTCAGCTGGATAAATAATGCTAAAAGGCACAAACAAAAGAAACAATGAACCAGTAAAGCAAACAGAAACATAGAATTTGATGGCAGTAGGAAACCAAAGGTCCATCTTGTCTGCTCTTACTATATTACTTTGCCCCACTGGCCTACTGTATTGGTGGGCTGTTACCCACCCCCCCACCATTCAAACCCATGTTGCCCTTCCCCCCAGCACAGTATGCTTCATGGTTCCACCACCCTCTCGGTGAAGCAGAACCTTCTCATTTTCCTCTTGAACGTGCCCCCCACCAACCTCCAGTCATACCCCCTAGTGACTGCATCCCTATTTCTTACAAATAGATCCTTGCTATTCACCTTGTTTATACCCTTGAGAAATATATATGTTTCAGTGATGTCCCCCCACTCCTGCCTGATCTCCACAAAGTGCATACTTAGGGCATCCAGACGATTTTTATAGGATCTGCCTTGCTGGCCACAGATCAACATGGTGACTATTCACTGTACCAGTTCTAGACTGTCACTGTCTTTCCTCAGGTGAGGACTCCAGAACTTAGCACACCAGGGATATGTAAAGTGTCAGGATCACCTCTTTTCTCCTACTGTCAAAATCCCTCCCTCCCTCTGCACCCCAGCATCCTTGATGCCTTGCCGCACATTTTATCGGATTGACTCATTTGCGTGAGGGAGTCACTGATTATGACAAACCCCCCCAATCCCTCTCTTCTGTTGAAGTGGCCAGTCTAACTCCCTTACATCCAGTATTCTGTGCATGGATTCCATCTCTCTAAGTGAATTACCTTGCACTTCTTCACACTGAATCATAACTGACAGGATGCAGACCACCTCTCTAGTTTCCCTATGGGTTGCTGGAGCACTTGCACCCCTTTCTCATGATCTACCCTGCTGAATAACTTTGTGTCATCAGTCAAGGGACACAGCTTTCCCTGGATACTTTCCCCCATGTCACTTATGAAAGTACAGTTACGTAAGAACTTACTGTAACAGTAGATCTTCAACAGAGGCTCTTGCAGTACGTAATTACATACAGGACTGACGTCGGCAGGCGGAAGGATCCCACGGAAAAATTTCTAGCTAGCAGTCCCTGGCGAAGGGACCGCACCCACGTCAGGTGACGTCGGTATAAAGGGCAGTCCCTGACGCCCGCTTCCAGTTCTTTTTCCCCGCCACAGGCCAAAAAGAGTCGGACGAGAGGAGTGGATATTTCCTCACTGAAAAGGAGCTGAAAAAGCTTATGGGGATGGAGGGCGGGAAGGTATGACAGACTGCAAGAGCCTCTCTCGAAGATCTACTGTTGCGTTAAGCTCTTACGTAACTGTACTATCTTACTTCGAGAGGGCTCTTGCAGTAGGTAATTACATATAGGACTGAATCCCAAGCAGTCTGGAACAAGGAGAAGCACTGGGAGAAGGAAAACTACTCCAAGAAGCAGTTCTAGCTGTGCAAGCTTCAAGATAAGAGGCCTTGCAGAACAGCCAACCCGAAGCCTGCTCTACGGCGAGAGGCAATATCCAAACTGTAATGTTTAGTAAAGGTATGGACGGAAGTCCAGGTGGCGGCAGCACAGATATCTGCCGCTGACACATTCTTGAAACAAGCCGCTGAGGCAGCTACTCCTCTGGTGGAGTGGCCTCTTACTTGACCCGGTAGGGTCTTGTTGTATTTGTCATAACAAAAAGTCATGTAATGAGCCAACCATTTAGATAGGCATTGCTTAGAAACAGCATTGCCTTCCCTTTCATGAGCAAAAGAGACGAACAGTTGATCAGTCTTTCTCAGATCCTTCGTCCGGTTGGTGTACTATCTCAGAATCCGGTGAACATCCATAGTATGGAGTAAATACTCCCCCTGATTAGAGTACTGCGTGAAAAAGGTGGGTAACTCTATGGACTGATTTACAGTAGACTCCGCTGCTACCTTAGGGAGAAACTTAGGGTTAGTACGCACAGCAACACGTTCCTTGTGAAAAATCAAGTATGGAACTTTACACATCAGGGCCTGAAGCTCGGAAATTCTCCGAGCGGAGGCAATGGCCACCAGGAAGAGAGTCTTCCATGAAAGGAACTTCAATTCTGCGGAAGCTGCTGGTTCAAAGGGAGGCAGAGTAAGTTTCTCGAGAACACAGTTCAAGTCCCAACTAGGAGGTCTCAGATGGAGAACCCCCCTGAGAAAGGTCTTAGAGACTTCCAGTTGAGCAAATGTCTTGTCTGCAAAGGGGACATGATAGGCCGAGATGGCCGCCATGTGGACTTTGAGAGAAGAATGACTGAGACCCAGGTCGAACAGATGGCGAAGGTACTCCAGCAGAAGCCCCGCTGAGCAGGAAAAGGGTTCCACGTCTTTGGAAGCAGCCCAGATCGTGAATCTTTTCCACTTCATGGCGTAGGTGGATCTAGTGGAGGGTTTTCTAGCCCCCACCAAAATCTCCGCCACTTGAGGAGAAACCCCAAAACGGGATTGAGCTAAGTCTGCAGGAGCCATGCATGCAGCTGAAGAGATTTGAGGCCTGGATGGACCAGGGTCCCCTGATCCTGGGTCAGTAAACCTCGTGATAGAGGAAGAGGATGATCCTCTGAGTATTGTTGTAGAAGAGAGAACCAAACTTGCCTGGGCCAGAAAACAGCAATCAGAATCATTCGTGCTCCTTCTGAAGCTAGTTTCTGCAAGACTCGTGGGATAAGTGAAACTGTTTGTTGATGTACCAAACCACACACATGTTGTCCGTCTGGACAGCTAGGTGGCTGGGAAGAATGTATGGGTGAAGGGCTTGGAAAGCGTACAACACTGCCCGAAGCTCGAGCACACTGATGTGGAGAGTCTGTTCGAGCTTGGACCAAGAGCCCTGGGTTCCTCTGGGGAGTCCGGAGGCAGTGGGAAAGGGAAGGAGACAGGTGGTGTGAGGCAGCACCGCAGCTGAAGCACCCGCTGCTTTTTTGGGCGGGGGGGCTTAGTAGCTGTGGGGGCCCGATTTTTTGTGGCCCGCCTTTCCTGGGGTTTTGCCTTGGGCCGATTCTGTCTGCGAAAGGGACGGCGCTGCAGCTGGTGGGGGCGGTACATGGAGTCAACGGACTTCAGTGCCATCCCCTTCTCCTGCAAATTGGTGATGATGTCCTCGACATCACCGCTGAAAAGCACCGACCCCCGGAAGGGCGCTTCCTGGATAGCGGATTGCACTTCCGGGACCAACCCTGACACATGGAGCCAAGCATGACGACGTAGGCCTACAGCAAAAGCTGAGCTCCATCCAGCAGTGTCCACTGCATCGTAGGTCGCACGAAGCATGTATCAACTGGCCGAACTTGCCGAACTGGCCGAACTGGCCGAACTTGCAGAACGGACAAGATCAGCCAACTCCTGCTTGACTTGGGAGTCTGGCAGGGAGTCCAGTTTGGTTTCCACCTGAGTAAGAATGGCCTTCTGGTAGTCCCCCATATGGCCGACACAGTTCAGGGCCCTAATCCCCAGCGTAGAGGAAGTGAAGATCTTCTTTCCATACTGGTCCAGTAGGCAGGATTCACTGTCAGGTGTCGACGAGCTAAGATGTTTTGGGTTAGCCGACCTGCCGTGAGCGGCACTAATCACGACCGAGTCGGCACGAGGGTGAGAATCTAAAAAATCAACACCCTCGGGAGCCTGGTATAGCCTATTCGACTTCTGCAGAAGTGGGGCTAGAGCCGACGGCTGTTTCCAGATGGTGGTGACAAGGTTGGCGTGAGGCTCTATCCAGGGTGGCACCAAAGTAGGAGCTGTCACGGGCAGATCCAGATGCTCGCCGAGTTTCAAACGCTGAGGGTCTGGTTCCAAAGAGTGCCACTGATGAACCTCCTGGATTTTCCTTAGCAACTCCGTAAAAGAAGGATCTTCCGGAGGAGACTTCACAGGAGTCCTTGGCCTGGGCTTCGATGGAGAGCATGGCTCGTCGTCCCTTCCGGAACAACCATCAGAGGAATCTGAGGAGTCCGAGGGTGAAGAGGAAAAAGACTCCCTTTCCCGACCTGGGGGAGGAACGGACCCCTTGGGAAGCACCCGAGGAAGTGTATCCTGCCCCTCTCTGGACCCAGATGGGAGAGCCCTGGAGTCCAGAGGTGGTGAGGGAGTGCGCTGCCTCGGACGTACGGGAACCTGAGACTGCACCGTCGTCGGTAGGTGGCTCTCCACCTCTTTGGTGAGCTGCACCTTGGCCTCAGCCCACCAAGAGGCCAGAGTCTCCTGCAAGTCCACTGGCGGCTGTGGGGGTGATGGAGGAGGAGGGGGGGGATAAGGATATGGGTTGAACCCATATGGAGAGTATCCAAAACCCGGCGGCAGGTACCCCGGCGTCTGGTACTGCGATGTCGGAAAGGCCGGCGTCGGGCACTGTGGTACCGGATACTGTGGTCCCGGTTACGTCAGCGTCAGATAGGACGGAGGGTACCCGGGAGCCGAAGGGGCTGCTGGAGCAGACGGCCCGGCCGGTGGCCTCACGGGTGGATCCAGATTGACGGGCCCGGCGGTCGGGCGACATCCGTAAGTGGGATGTCGGCCGGAGTCGGTAAAGCCGGCGTCGGGGGCCCCGGCGTCGGAGGTACCGGCATCGGAGCTGGTGTCTGCTGAGCCGACTTCGGATCCGGCGCACCTATAGGGGACGGTCCGATGGAGGAAGTTCCCCAGCGTCGCCCGGGACTGGAGGGGAAAAATCCCCGGGGTCGAGCTGTGGGGACTCGGGGTACCTGGATGGCGGCAAAGGCTGCGGAGAGCAGATACGACAGGCGTGGTAGGTCCGTTGTCAGTTCTTTCGCTGACGGACGTTGAGCGGACCGATGTGGTTTACAGCGAAGCCAAGGGCGCCAGAGGAGCCGGTGTCTGACTTATGGGAGCCTTTCACCGGAGGCAGACCGAGGCGGGAGGATCGCCTGGTCCGGGCGGAGAGGAGCCGTCAAGGGTCGTGGTGCCTTACCAGCTTTCTCCGCGTGGACGTCGGAGGAGCCGACGCCTGGCTGCATCGGGAGTCACCACGCCAGTAGGCCACGGCTATGGCTGAACTGGGGGTGGAGGCCTCCAATTGCCCGGAGGCGCCCCAAAGGCCTGAGCGCAAGCCAGACGGGCAGGTCGATGCCCCTTGAAACCTTTGAGGCGGCCGCTGAGGAGCGGTCCCCCGGAGGGGACGTTATCTGAGACCCGGTGACTCCCGAGGGAGATGCGGTAGAGGAGCCCTTGTCCCGGTGCCTCTCCTTGTCTTTCTTCTTCCGATGGCCTTTGGGGGACGTGGACACCTGCCTCAGTTTTTTGAGCTCCTTCTCCATCGTACTCATCTTTTTCTTCAAAATGTGGACTTCCAGGGACTGCTGCCGCCTTTTCCAGGTAGCCGCGTTGAAGCTGAGGCAGTGCTGGCACTAGACAGAACAGGCACAGAGAATGGCCGTCCTTGTGCGGGAGTTGGACGCCGCACGAGTCACACTTATTTTTGTGCTCGGAGGGTGTAGGGGACGCCATACACCGACGATGACCTGACGTTGTCAAAAAAATCTGAATAATTCGGTAAAAAACCGATGAAGGGTGGCTGACTGAAGCAACAAACTTTCAGCGGTAACTGCACGGTAACGGCGAGAAAAGAACTGGAAGCACGGGCGCCAAGGACTGCCCTCATACCGACGTCTCCTGACGCTGGTCAGGTCCCTCACCAGGGACTGCTAGCTAGAAATATTTCCATGGGGTCCTGCCGCCTGCCGATGTCAGTCCTATATGTAATTACCTACTGCAAGAGCCCTCTCGAAGTAAAATCAAATTTTATAAGACAGGACCGGTCCCAGGACAGATCCCTCTGACACTCTAGTCAAGACCTCCCTGTCCCCTTATTTAGCCCCATTCACCACTACCCTCTGTTGCCTCCCCCCACACCACACCACTTCCTATCCACCTATCTAAACCCTGCTCTACTCCCAAATCCTCCAACTTCTTCAGCCGTCTCCTGTATGGTACTGATTTGTAGACCTTACTGAAGTACAATCGAAAAACAGTATCAGGTTTGTTTGGCGTGACCTCCCCTTAAAACAAAAACATGCTGCTTGCTGTCCTGTAGTCCGCTGTCCTCAAAGCAAGCTACCAAGTTTCTTGACTATGGTCTCCATTAGCTTGCCAACAATGGAGATAGGGCTGCTTGGATCCTCCATGTGCCCTCCCCCAACCTTGTGGAGTGGTATTACACCTGCAGATCTCCAATCCGCTGGCACTACTCTGGACTTCAGTGAGTCATTAAACAGGTTAAGGGTACTGGAAATTCTGTGGCCAGTTTCTTAGTTACCCATGGGTGCAAATCATCCGGGCCTGGTGTCTTGTCTACCCTGAGAGAGAGTCTAGACCCTTTTTTACCCTGTCAAGTAATATTGGCACTCTGCCCATTTGCTGACCCCCCCCCCCAAACTACTGTGTGGCAACCTTGCTACCCCTCTCTGGCAGGGTATTGCTGTCCTCTACCATGAATACCAAACAGAAGTAATTGTTCAGTGCATTTTGCCTTCTGCAGGTCATCTTCCACTACCCCCAACTCGGCTAGCCTAACAATCCCCCTTGTTCTCCTTTTTTCCACTTATGTACCTATAACATTATTCCCCACTTTACACCCTTAACAACCACAGCTCTGTGCATGCCTTTATTTATCTTTTGTTGACCGGGGTAAGCACACTAAACAGAGAAATGCTTACTTCCAGGAACGATGCAGGAGGTTTACAAAGAACTAGACAAAGCAACAAGCAAACCTGGTACAAAATTAAACAGCAGTTACTTACCATAACAGTAGATCTTCAAGAGAGTCTCCTCCACTGAGCCACATCATGGAACTATAAGCCACAAGCATCAGGGCCACCAGGAAGCTTTTACTAGCTGGGGCCACCCATGTTGATGTGTACGATCGCCACCTACATAACGTGGCCAGCCCCAATCATGCCTCAGTTCCCCATTGGAGACAAGCTTGGAGGATCATCGGACCGGAAGGGGCCAAAGCAGCTGGAACCAAATCAGCCACATAGACGAGGATACGGAACCTGAGTATCAGGAGGAGGACCAGTGTGCAAAAGCAGTAAGGACAAGAAACCACCTGATAGATAAAGGGAAAGGTGGGAGACAGTCTTGTGGCTCAATGAAGGAGATTCTCTAGGAGGTCTACTGTTACAATAAGCAACTGCTCTATCGATCTTCTTCAGGATATCTCCTTCTATTGAGCCGCATCATGGGGATGTGACAAGTGGGGTCCCTCAGGGGTCAGTTCTTGTCCCCTGTTGTTTAACACGCTGGTGCATTCAATGCAAGTGGCAGATGGTGCCCGGATATGTAAATATGCTAACGATACAAAATTAGGGTTGGTAGTAAATGATGAGGGGTCAGCCAAGAAACTGCAGAATCAGTTACTGGCATTGGAATTATGGGCAATGAAACACAAATTACAGTTTAACGAGCTAAAATGTAGGGTGATGCACTTCGGCAGAAGAAACAGAATGCACAAATATAGTTTAAATGGTAACACTATACAAGAAACGAACAGTGAGACTTGGGAGTGCATATATCAAATACTCTCAGTTTTGACAAACACAATGTGGAGGAAGTAAATAAAAGTAACAAGGTTATATGGAACATATTAATGAATATAAAAAGCAGAAGTAAAGAAGTACTGGTACCACTGTATTCAACGCTGGTTAGACCGATACTTGAATACGGGGCACTGTTCTCAGCACTACAGAGAGCAGCTGCAACAAGCACGGTAGAGAAGGTGCAAAGGAAATTCACATAAAAGATAAGAAACATGCAACATCTTAGTTATAAAGACAGATAGGTAGGTCTCAATCTTTACTCTATGGCCTACTGTAGACTAAAGGGGGACTTGTGCTTTGCTTATAAGGCCTTTAAGGATGAAGTTACAAGGGAGACATCAGCATTAAATAAGAAAGCACAAGTTGCACACAAACCAAGATCACATATTAGCCAACTTGTGGGAGAAAGGTATAACGCCACCAGGAGAGCTAGGTGGTATAACCAGAGTCGTAAATGCATGGAATTCTTTCCCTTTTTAGGTGGTCAATGCAGGTAGTATGGACAGTTTTAAAAAATTACTGGGTGTACATATGGGCCCAAAATAATGGGATAATTGACCACTTCAGTGGCAGGTTCTAGATTCGGCTATAATAGTTATTTGAACCTGAAAAACTCATCTATGCACCTATTCCCAAGCATTACCACATCATTGTGGGACATAGGAAGGATCAGAGTTAGGAGGCCTTGCAGGACAGTAAGGCCAAATCCGGTACGTCTACCAGAGATGATGTCTAGACTGTAATGTTTAGTGAATGTGTGAACAGTACTCCAAGTGTCATCGGCAGACACACTGTGAAAACAAGCCATTGAAGTAGTCATACCATGAGTGGAGTGAGCATGGACAAGATCAGGAAACTACTTACTGCGTTTCTGGTAACAGAAATTAGTGCAGCAGCCAACAACTTGGAAGAACCCTCCTTAAATTTAGGGGAACCCACCATCCTGGGGGTGAAAGCCACTAACAGCTGAGAGGATTCCCTACAATCCTCGGTATGAGCAAGGTACCAATGCACCGTCCGATGGACGATAAGCGTGTTAAGATGATGTTCCCCATCGTCCACAGGAGTTAAGAAGTAAACCGGAAGGTCAACAGTCTGAATCGGTGTACCTTCAGAAATTACCTTCAGCAGAAAACGAGAACTGGTACACAAGGTAACCCAATCCTTGTGGGGAAAAAAAGACAAGTAGATTCCGTAACCAGAGCTTGCAATTCAGTGATGCATCTAGCAAACATCGTAACCTTGAGAAACAAGGTCTTCCGGGGAAGGAAGCACCACTCACAAGCAGCAGTAGGCTCAAAGGGAGGCACAGTAAGGGTCTCCAAACTATATTAAGGTCCCGTACTGGAACTGGATTCTAGACCAGTGATGCAGAAACACAATCACACATAAGGAATTTGCAGGAAACCTCAAGCTGGGCAACTGTTTTGCCATTAGAGAGGGCATGAAAAGCTGACACAGCAGTGAAGTGCACCTTCACAGAGGAATACTGGAGGCTTGAGTCTGTAAGAGACAGGAGGTACTCCATAACATAACTGACTGGACATGTAATGGAGTCCAGCTGACGGGCAGTGAAAAAAAATTTCCATTTTTGGTAGTAGATGTACTGAGTAGTGGCTTATGAGCCGCTAGTAGAACAGTTGCAATCCTTGGGGACACCCCAAAGCAAGAAAGTTCTATGTCCTCAGGAGCCAAGAGTGGAGGTGCAGGGATCGAAGATACAAATGCACCAGAGAGCTCTGCTCCTGTGACAGAAGTCCTGCCATAGAGAGAGAGAGAGAGAGAGAGAGAGCGGCAGCTGCTGAAGCAGAGGGAACCAAATCTGTCTGAGCCAGACTAGAGCCACCAAAATCAGGGTGTCCGGTTTTGCACTCAACTTGACAAGAATCCTGTGATGAATAAGAGGGAACGGAGGAAATGCAATCATGAACTTCCTAGCGAGCAAGCAGAAATGCAACAGTTTTGCACTGCATGGAGATACAAAGAGGTCTATGTCCAGCCAATCCCAATTTTTGCAGAGGTCACCCATGACAGAGTCCAATGGCTCATAGTTGTGTCAGAGCACCTGAGACTGGCTAAGGTGATCCACTAAGGCACTGAGGGAACTAGGGAGAAAGACGGCCTTCAGGAATATCTCCTTTTCCACAGCCCATTGCCAGACAATCAACACCGCTTTCGTGGTCAATGTAGTACATTACTGAGATGCTGTCCCTGAAGGAGGGTAGCAAATGCCTGTAGGCTATACAGAACAACCCTCATCTCAAGAGTGTTGTTGTGGATGACCGTATCTAAGGAGAGCTACTGACTCTGAATCCAGAAAGGGCCCAGATGGGCACCCCAGCTGGAACCAGAGGTGTCTGTCGTCATCACTAGAAGAGTGACGAATGAAGAAAGGGAGATCCTGTCTCCAGGTTGGAGCAGTTCAACCACCAGCGCAGGGAGAGATGAAGCGGAGGAGTCACCTGTGTGAGACACTCCGGTTCATCCTAATGCTGAGCCCACTGTGCATGGAGCAACCACTGCAGAATCCTCATACGCAGACGTGCCAGAGAGATTGTAAGTATTTCTGTAGTCATGAGGTCTATTAGCATTGTAGACATCTGACTGAGACATAGTCGCTGGAAGAAATCAGATAAGCCTGGGCAACTAATGCCATGGCACGTTCTGAAAAAATAAAACCGTGTCCAGAACCACTCCTATGTACTGGGGACGAGGGCATGGAGTAAGCAGTGACATCGGCTTGTTCACCAGAATGCCCTGAAGCGTGAAGAGCTGTCGGGTATGGAACAGTGTGTAAATTATCACCTCCCACGATGACGCCTTCAGAAGTCAATTGTCAAGGTACGGGAAAACATAAAACGCCCTCTCTGTGGAGGCCCACTGCAACCGCAGCAAATAATTTGGTAAAGACGCATAGTACAGAGGAAAAGCCAAAGGCCAGTACATGAAACAGAAAGTGACAGTCCTGGATCAGAAACCACAGGTATTATCTGTGCCATCTGAAGATACTGATATGAAGGTAAACATTCTTCATATCCAGAGCACACAGCCAATCCCCTTATAGTAGCAGCAGGGGAAGCAGGGACTTCGGAGAAACCATTCAGAACCTTTTGTTTTCCATAAGCAAGTTCAGGCCCCGAAGGTCTAGGATGGGCCTTAAATCTCATGTCCATTTCAGTACGAGGAAGTACCAGGAATAGTATCTCTGATTCAGTTCCACAATTGGGACTGGTTCTGTGGCCCTCTTGCGAAAGAGGAATTGAACCTCTTCCAATAGAAGGAAGAGAGGTCCCAAAGGATAACGGTTTGGTAAGGGAGGATGTAACGGAGGGAAAAGAACAGGTTACTCACCTGTAACAGTAGTTCTAGGAGTGGTATATGTTGTTCATCCACACTCATTGGCATGTCCCCTTCCACTTTAAATCTTACCAGAAATCTTCAAGCTGGTTCCACCCACCCACTCGGGTGGTATATACCTTGGCTCTGCACTGTGACGCCAGATCTTAGCTCGTTGAAAGCCAGGTTGTGTGCGTCCAGGTGGGTCCATGTGGATGAACAACATATACCACTCCTAGAACTACTGTTACAGGTGAGTAACCTGTTCTTCTAGAAGCGTAGACATGTTGTTCATCCACACTCATTGGCAGACACCTAGTAGTTCTCCAGGAGGAGGGAGGCAAGGCGCACACCCCCTACTCAGGGAACAGAGATTGGAGAACTGAGGCCCCAAAACCAGCATCCCGGCGTGACTCAAGGTTGATGTGGTAGTGGGTGATGAAGGTGTTTGCTGACATCCAGGTAGCAGCCCGACAGATTTCCTGGATAGGGATGTCCCTGGAAGCAGCCACTGATGCAGCAGTATGGTGGGTAGAATGATCTCTTATCCCTCTGGGAGGCTCCTTGCCCACCAACTCATAGCACAGACCAATGCATGATGTGCTCCACCTTGCAATGGTCTGTTTAGCTGCAGGTCTGCCAGAAGCGGCTTCAGCGTAGGTGACAAACAGCTGGCAAACCTCTCCCCAAATTTCCGCTGTCCTCTCCTTATAATAGGAGAGAGCACGTCTCAGGTCCAAGGTATGGAGCCTGTACTTGGCCTCCGAGGTGTAATTAGGGTAATATACCAGCAGAGTCAACACCTGGTTAAGGTAAAATTCTGACACCACCTTCGGAAGGAATGTCGGGTGAGGGGCAGGACAACTTTGTCCCTGTGGAAGACCAGATAAGGGGAGTCCATCGAAAGCACCTGGAGCTCCCCTGTCCTTCTTGCTGATGTGATAGCCACCAGGAAGGCCGTCTTCCACAAGTGTGACAACTCACACTTCTGCATGGGTTCGAATGGCTTGCCCATGAGCTTTGCCAGTACCAGCAGTAAATCCCACGGAGGTGGAGGTTCACGCACCGGAGAGGATATGTGATCCAGGCCTCTGAAAAAGCGCCCGACCATGGTCTCCTGCGCTGTCGGCTGTCTGGCCCAAGCCCGGTAAGCAGAGATGGCTACCAGGTGCACCCTAAGGGTCGATGATCGTAGACCCCCTTTGGAGAGAGACCAAAGGTAGTCGAGAATGTTAGCCACAGAACAGGACAGAAGGTTCAGGCCCTTGTCCTGACACCAAATGGAGAACCGCTTCCATTTGAAGGCATAACATTTCCTGGTCAATTCCTTTCTAGATGCCTCCACCACAGTGTAGACATCTTCGGAAAGACCCAGAGCCTGGAACTCTAGCCGCTCAGGTACCAGGTTGTGAGGTGCAGGGATTGAAGGTCTGGATGGTATACCTTCCCCTGGCTGAGTGATATCAGGTCTGGGCATGTACAAAACTGCTCCAGGGGCCTGCAGCTGAGGCTGAGGTGATCTGGGTACCAGAACTGGTGTGGCCAGTCTGGGGCAACCAGGATCACTTTCACCTTGTCCCTCCTCACCTTGAGGAGCACCTTGTGGATCAAGGGAAATGGAGGGAAGGCGTAGAGGAGGCCTGGGGTCCATGATCTCGAGAAGGCATCCCCCTGCAGCGAGCCCTGCTGAGGGGGCCGGGCATGAAACAGCTTCAGCTTGGTGTTTTCCCTGGAGGCAAACAGGTCCACCATCGGTTTGCCCCAACTGGAGAACAGGTTGTAAGCTTTCTCTGGATGAAGAGACCACTCGTGGGATGTCTGGACTAGATGTCTGAGAGCACCTGCCAGAAGGTTCGAAGCTCCTGCCACATGGATGGCTAGGAGATCTGCCTCTAATCGGCCCACGAGGGTCCAGATGCGGAGCACCTCCTTGCACAGCAGACGGGAGTGCGTGCCGCCCTGTTTGTTGAGGTAGTACATAGTCGTGGTATTGTCCGTCTGGACTTGAACCACTTGACCCCGGAGCTGATGAGCGAAAACTGACAGTGCCAGTCTGACTGCTCTGAACTCCAACAGTTGATGTGGCATCGGGGCTCCTCGGAGGTCCAGAGCCCGTGGGCAGTTTTGTCCTCCATGTGGGCTCCCCTAGCCCATGAGACAGGCATTGGTCATGAGGCGACCCTCGGCTTGGGGCGGACAAACGGGATCCCTTCCTGCAACTGGCCTGGGGCGGTCCACCATTGGAGAGCATCCCACATCTTCTGGGTTACAGAGACCAGCTGGTTGAACTGACCGTGGCGCTGAGTCCACTGGGCAGCTAGCACCCACTGAAGGGGGTGCATGTGCCACTGGGCCCAACGGACCACCGAGGTGCACGCCGCCATGTAACCCAGAAGGCGCAGAAAGTCCAGGGCAGGCGCAACTGCCCAACCAGAAATGATTGGGGAAAGAACCTCTGCCCTGTCCGCCGGGAGCTGAGCTCTGGCTTGACAAGAGTCGAGCTATGCCCCGATGAAGCCAATCACCTGAGAAGGCATGAGTTCCAACTTGGCCTCGTTGATTAGGAGGCCGAGGTGGGAGCAGGTCTGGAGGGCCAGATCCCTGGATCTCTCCACCTCCTGAAGGGAGTGACCTGCTAGAAGTCAGTCGTCAAGGTAGGGGTAAATTCTGACACCCCCCCCCCGACACCATAGATGGACTGCCACCACTGCAATGCATTTGGTGAAGACCAGTGGTTCCGATGACAGGCCGAATGGCATGGCTCAGAACTCGTACAGGGTCCCCTCGACCTTGAAGCGGAGGAACTGCTGGTGGGACAGACAGATTGGGACGTGAAAGAACACATCATGCAGATCCAGTGAATAGAACCACATGTTTCGCTCCAAGGATGGAATGACCTGGGACAGAGTGACCATCCGAAAGGTGCGAGACCTAAGATATTGATTCAGATCTAGAATGGGGTGCCAACCCCCCATCCGCTTGGGCACCAGGAAGTACCTGGAGACAAAGCCTGGGTCTGCTGGAGGATCCGCCACTGGACCTTTGGCTCCTTGAGGAGGAGGAGCTGAGCAACGTCGTCTCAAAGAGCTGACTGGGTGTGAACGGATATCCGTTCCTCCCGAGGGGCGCGGGCTCGGCTGGGAGGGTACTGCTCGAATTCTAGAGGCAGTCCCTGACTGACCACTTCGAGAACCCACCTGTCCGAAGCGACAGCGAACCAGGCGGAAAGGAAGTGGTGGAGCTGGCCCCCCACGGGAGGACCCAGAGCTGATGTGACAGGAGAAGGGATGGCAGCCCCCACCCTGTCACTGAGCAGGCGAGAAGGAGGCACCAGGACCTGAGCCTCGGCCTCCTTTTCGGGCCTGTTGGGGTCCAGGCTTGGGCCTTGGGTGCCAAGCCTGAGCCTGCTGCTCATGCTGGTGCTGCTGTCCCCCTTGGAAGGAGGACTGCTGACCCACAGGGGAAGAATGCCGAAAGGACTTCTTCTTCTGCTGGTTCTTGCCCGAAGAACCCTTGGCAGAAGTAGCATCCAATGTGGCACTGGACTGCTATACGCACTGAAGGTGGCCGGCCACTCCTGGGCCGAACAAGTTGGTCCCAAGGAAGGGCACATCAGCTAATTTGTGCGGAGTATCCACCGGGAAGGAGGACAGCCTCAGCCAAGCCCTGCGGCAAGAGGCAACTGTGACAGCCATCGAACGGGCATAAGAATCCCCAATGCCCAGGGCTGTCTGGAGCTGCTGTTTGGCAACAGCTCGGCCCTGGTCTTGGACCTGCTTGACCGTGGTCTGCATGTCTGTGGGGAGATGAGGGAGGACTTCATCTAATGACCCGAGGAGGGCATGACAGACGTGTGCCATGATGACGGCCGAACTTGCCTGACGAAGGCCCAAGGAGGAAGCTGCATAGACCTTCCTCGCTGAGTGGTCCAAGAGCTTGGACTCTTTGTCAGGAGGTCAGTCAGTGTCGGCAGAAAGTACAGTTACGTAAGAACTTACCGTAACAGTAGATCTTTGAGACAGTCTCTTGCAGTAGGTAGTTACATATAGGACTGAAGCTGGTAGGCGCCAGGACCCCACACGGAAAAATTTCTAGCTAGCAGTCTCTGGCGGGAGACCGCCCGCACGTCAGGTGACTGACGTCAAGCGACGTCAGTATAAAGGGGCGGTCCCCCATGCCTGCCTTCCAGTTCTTTCCCGCCAAAAGGTAAGATGAGAGAGAAGTGGATATTTCCCATGCTGGAAAAGGAGCTGAAAAAGCTAAGGGGGATGGAGGGTGGGAAGGTATTACCTACTGCAAGAGCCTCTCTCGAAGATCTACTGTTACGGTAAGTTCTTACGCAACTGTGCTATCTTACTTCCAGAGGGCTCTTGCAGTAGGTAATTACATATAGGACTGAGTCCCAAGCATTCTGGAACAAAGAGAAGCTCACGGGAGGAGGAAACTACTCATACACTCATGTATTTTCTGCCGTTTCATCCTCGACTGCCCACAATCCACACACCATTGCACCTTATACAGCTCCCTAACCCTGCCGTCCTCCATGATCGTAGATTAATTCACTGCACTAGGTTCGCTGCCAAATATTGGTCCATCTCTCTTCCCCTCTCCTTGGCCTCTACCCTCTCCCAACAACCTCCACCTGCTTACTCCCTCAGAAGCACTGACCCCAGGCTACTCCACGTCCCATTTAGGCGCACAACCAAAGGCCAGGCTGCTTTTAACTACCGAATTCCACAGATATGGAACGCCTTACCTGCCCCCTTAAGACACGCACCAAATCCCTACCATCGCAACCTACTACTCAGAGGCCATTTCTCCTCCAGCTGCTCCTGTTTCAACTAACAATTTTACTACCATGATGACGAAGTCTAGTCGCATATTAAATGTACTCTACCCTCCAATCTTTCCCACTGTATGTATCTACCCCTGTCTGTAACTTCCTGCCAAATGTTTGCCAGGCAGTAAGCCTTTGCATTCCATTATTGAACTGTCTATGTATTAAATTCCATGTTATGTATGGGGTCTCGGCCCCCAGGTCGCATCTGGAATCGAGCATGTTGCTCAGTATGCCTTCCTGGTAAATCTCGTAAATAAATAAATAAATACACAGATCCTCTGGCTGTGAAGTTCTTAGGAAAGAAGACCTTGCAGAACATCCAACCCGAAGCCAGCTCTGCGGCGAGAGGCAATGCCCAAACTGTAATGTTTCATAAAGGTATGGACAGAAGTCCAAGTTGCGGCTGCACAGATGTCACATTCTTGAAACAAGCAGCAGAGGCAGCGACACCCCTAGTGCAGTGATCTGTGACTTGACCTGGCAAGGTCTTGTGATATTTGTCATAACAGAAAGTGATACAATGAGCCAACCATTTTGAAAGGCATTGCTTGGAAACAGCATTGCCTTCTCTTTTACGAGCAAAAGAGACAAACAGTTGATCAGTCTTTCTGAGATCCTTTGTCCTGTTGGTGTAGTATCTCAG
The DNA here is from genome assembly GCA_016271365.2 of Neoceratodus forsteri. Classification (NCBI taxonomy): domain Eukaryota; kingdom Metazoa; phylum Chordata; order Ceratodontiformes; family Ceratodontidae; genus Neoceratodus; species Neoceratodus forsteri. The sequence continues at coordinate 483,395,943 of CM028138.1, read as the reverse complement.
AATCTGGTGAACACCCAAAGTATGTAAGAGGTACTCCCCTTGATTGGAATGTTGCCTAAAAAAATGCAGGCAGTTCCATGGATTAATTCAGCGTAGATTCCGCTACCACCTTAGGGAGAAACCTAGGGTTGTTACGCTGAACCACATGTTCCTTGTGGAAAATCAAGTACAGGATTTTGCACATTAAAGCCTGAAGCTCGGAAATTCGTCGAGCGAAAGTAACGGCCACCAGGAAGAGAGAGACTTCAAGGAAAGGAACTTTAGGTCTGCTGATGCTGCCGGCTCAAAAGGAGGCAGGGTAAGCTTCTTGAGAATGAAATTCAAGTCCCAAGGAGGGGCAGGTATGCGAATAGGGGGTCTCAAGTGAAAAACCCCTTTAAGAAAGGTCTTAGCAACTTCCAGCTGCACAAAAGACCTGTCCCCAAAAGGAACATGGTAAGCGGAAATAGCCGCCATGTGAACCTTCAAAGAGGAGTGACTGAGATCCAGGTCGAAGAGGTGAAGCATGTAATCCAGGAGCCTCCCGACAGGGCAGGAGAATAGCTCAAAAACTCTGGAAGAGGCCCAAAATGAGAACCTTTTCCATTTCATGGCATAAGTGGAACGAGTGGAAGGCTTTCTGGCCTCCACTAGAATCTCCGCCACCTGCGGCGAAACCCCGAACCAGGTTTGAACTATGTCTGCAGGAGCCGCGCATGCAGCTGAAGGGATCTGAGTCCTGGATGGACTAGGGTCCCCTGATCCTGGGTCAACAAGAGCTGCAACAGAAGAAGAGGAAGTGGAGGTTCCTATGAATAATATTGCAGAAGAAAGAACCAAACTTGCCTGGGCCAGAACAGAGCGATGAGGATCATGCGAACTCCTTCTGAACACAGTTTGTGTTAAGACCCTTGGAATCAACGGGATCGGGTTGAAGGCACAGACGAATCTGCCCTTCCAGTTTAGAGACAGAGCGACTCTCCAAAAAACTCTGCGCCCTGGAGCAAGCTGGCAGAAGACGGGATGTTTTGCGTTGAGAGGAGAGGCAAACAGGTCTACCTGAGGGGTTCCCCAGCGTAGGAAGACATCGTCTCCTGATCCAGTTCCCATTAGTGAGCTTGGGCGGACGACTGGCTGAGGTGGTCTGCCAACGTGTTCTCGACCCCCAGAACATGAACCGCCATGAGGTGAAGGTTGTGAAGTTCTGCCTAATCCCAAACCCGCATCGCTTCCCTGCAATGAGGGTAGGAACGAGTTCCTCCCCGTTTGTTGATGTACCACACTACGCACATGTTGTCGGTCTGGACAGCCAGATGACTGGGAAGCAGATATAGATGCAGAGCTTGCAAGGCATACAGCATGGCCCTTAGCTCAAGCACGTTTATGTGGAGAGTCTGGACCAAGAGCCCTGGGTCCGTTGAGATCCCAAGTGGGCTCCCCAACCCTCGCCTGAGGCGTCTGTTGTCAGAGTTTGGGAGGGGGGAGAAAGACAGAAGGGAACTCCCGGGCAAAGGTTCTCCTGAACCATCCACCACTGTAAGTCCCAAACCATCAGAGAGGAGACCAGGATCTCCTGATCTAGGTCATCCACCAATTGATCCCACTGAGACTGAAGCATCCACTGAGAGATTCTGATGTGGAGCCGAGAGCGAGGCACCGTTGGAATGGCAGCCGCCATGAGCCCAAGGAGGCAAAGGACTGACCTGGCAGTGACCCGTCTGCAGCTGGGCAACAGGCTGGCCTGAGCCTGAAGGGTGGCCACCCTGTCCAAAGGCAGGAAGACCATACTGGAGGTCATATTCAGGATTGCCCCAATAAACTGGAGTCTTTGGGATGGGATCAAATGGGACTTTGCCTGGTTGATGGTAATACCCAAGCTGGTGAAAACCTACAGGGTAAGGGAAAGGGAGCGCAGGAGGTCCTCCCTAGATGGGGCCGCCAGGAGCCAGTCATCCAGATACAGGAAAACCTGAACCCCCTGGGTACGCAGGTGGGCCGCTACCACAGAAAGGCATCTGGTAAATACTCGGGGAGCCGAGGAGAGACTAAATGGGAGTGCCCTGAACTGGTAGTGGTCCCCCTGAAAAGAAAATCGAAGGTATTTGCGGTGGGACGGGTGGATAGGGATATGCAGGTAGGCATCCTGCATGTCCAGGGCACATAGCCACTGTCCTGGCCGAAGGAGGGGCAGAAGACCCTGCAGAGAGAGCATTCTGAACCTCTTGTACTCCATGAACAAGTTCAGGGAGCTGAGATCTAGGACTGGCCTCACATCGCCTGATTTCTTCGGAACCAGGAAGAAATGAGAACAGTAACCCGTCCCCTGGAAATGGGGATGGACGGGTTCTATTGCTGCCTTCAGAAGAAGGGCGGAGATTTCTTCCCGAACCAGAAGAAGGTGTTCCAATGAGTAAGACGACCTTGGAGGGGGTTTTCTGGGAGGTTTCTGAAGAAACTCTATTGAGTATCCTTCCGCTATCAGCTGGAGCACCCAAATGTCGGAAGTGATCCTCTCCCAACCCGGCAGATGCAGGGAGAACCTCCCTACTACCGGTTCCTCTGGGAAGCCCAGAGGCTGTGGGAGAGGAAAGGAGTCTGGTGGTGAGAGGCAGCGCCGTGGCTGGAGATCCCGCTGCCCATTTTGGGGGGGGGGGGGCTTCACAGCCGGAGGGGCCCAACATTTTTTGGCCCGCTTTCCTTGGGGTTTCACCTTGGCCCGTGCACATCTGCGAAAGGAACAGCACTGAGGCTGAGGGGCTCTTGTACATGGAGTCAACTTCCTTGAGAGCAGTGCCCTTCTCCCGCAGGCCGGTGATGATGTCCTTGACATCACCACCGAACAGCACCGAACCCCTGAAGGGCGCATCCTGGATAGCAGACTGCACTTCCAGGACCAAACCTGACACTTTGAGCCAGGCATGACGCCGCAAACTTATGGCGAACGCTGAGCTCCATCCAGCAGCGTACACTGCATCGTAAGTAGCATGTGCCTACTGGCCAAACGAGCAGAATGGACCAGGTCTGCCGCTTCCTGTTTGGTCTGCAACTCAGGAAGGGAGTCCAATTTAGCTTCCACCTCGCTAAGGATGGTCTTCTGGTAATCCCCCATGTGAGCAACATAGTTCATGGCCCTAATACCCAGAGAGGAAGAAGTGAAAATCTTTTTCCCATACTGGTCCAGAAGGAAGGACTCCTTATCAGGTGGAGACAAGCTCAAATGCTCTGGGTTGGCTGTACGGCCGTGGGCGGCGCTGATCACGACTGAGTCAGCCTTGGGGTGTGAAGTAAGAAAATCAACACCCTCCGGAGCTTGGTACAGCCCGTCCGCCTTCCTCGGAAGTGGGCTATGGCCGATGGTTGTTTCCAGATGGTGGAAACAAGATCCACGTGAGGTTCGATCCAGGGTGGAACCAAGGTAGGAGTGATTTCAGGCAGATCCAGATGTGCAGCTAGCTTTTGCTGCTGTGGATCTGGCTCCAAAGAATTCCACTGATGCAACGACTGGATCTTTCGTAGCAACTCCATGAAGGAAGGATCCTCCGGAGGGGACTTCGGAGAAGTACTATGCCGGGGCTTGTCTGGAGTTCGTGGCTTGTCATCGAAGTCGGAACGTCTGTTGGAGTCGTCCGAGAAAGATGGAGGAGACTAAGACCCCTCCCCGCTCGGGGGAGGAACAGACCTCTTGGGAAGCTCCCGGGCTAACGTGCCACCCCCTGCCTTGGAACCAGAGGGACACCTCTGGTAACGGGGGGAGGGGGTCTCTGCCCTCGATGACAGGGGTCAGGAACGGGTTCCGGAGTTGGAAGATGGCTCTCTACTTCCTTGGTGAGCTGAGCCTTGGCCTCAGCCCACCAGGAAGCCAGAGTCCCTTTAAGCTTCACCGCCGGTTGGGGGGGGGCGGAGAAGGGGGTTACGGATATTGAGGATATCCGTATGGCGAGTATCCGTCCCCCGACGGCAGGAAACCAGTCGGGTACTGAGGCGCCGGATACTGCGGTGATAGGTACTGCGGCGTCGGGTACTGCGGATCTGGGTAAGACAGCGTCGGATAAGATGGCGTATACCCGGGCGCCAGGGGCTCCGATGGGGCGGAAGGCCCTGGAAATGCCCCCCGCAGGCAGGCTGGGAATAGGAGACCCGGCAGGCGTAGAGACGGCATGTTTGAGACCTCTCTCGGTCCCAAGAGCACCTTCGCTGAAATGAAGACTTGCTTGGTTCCTTCTCCCACTTACAGGATCGGGAGGAGTGCGAGCCCGCGGGCGCCTCTCCCCGGGTGGGGAGAGACTGGCACAACTCCCTGAAGAAGCCCAAGAAGGTGGAGCCTAGGTCGAGTGGAAAGAAGAAGCTTCGAGAGTCTGCAACACGAGCGGGTTCTTCCTCGAACGCCTGCACACGTTCCAATTGCTCGGCAGAACCCTCAGCTGCAGAAACCGACCACCTAGCCTCCTGGCAGGAGAATCGTCTGGAACATCTGTAAGGCATACAGAATGGCTCTCATCTCCAACACGTTTATGTGGAGATTGTGTTCCAACGAGGTCCTCGTTCCTCTTGTCTGATGGTCTCTGAAATGTGCGGCACACCTTAGTCCTGAGGCATCTGTTGTCAGGATGTGCTGAGGACAGGGGCTTTGAAAGGGAGCCCTGGATTCTAGCTGGGAAGGAGTGAGCTACCATTCCAAAGTCTGACACACAGTTTTGGAGGCCTGGACTGGCTGTTCGAGGTTGTCCAAGCGCTGGTCGCACTGAACCCTGAGGTTCCACTGGAGAACCATCATGTGCAGACAAGCTAAGGGTACTGTAACAATGGCGGCTACCATATGGCCTAGCAGCTGCAGTACCATTCTGGTTGGAATCTGATTTTTGGAGATGACCCTCCGAGCCAGCACCCTTAGTCGATCTGCCCTGTCTGAGGGAAGAAAGGCTCTCTCTTGGACAATGTCCAAGACTGCCACTATGTACTGTAACCTCTGGGTGGGCCGGGGAATGACTTGGGAAGGTTCAAGGTTAACCCCCAGACCTTGGAACAGTTGGAAGGTATCTTCCAGTGAGCAACACAGCTGTTCCCTTGTGGGAGCTGTTACTAGCCAGTCGCCGAGGTAGGGGCAGACATAATGTCCCCACCTCCTGTGAGCTGCTGCCACCACTGCCAGGCACTTGGTGAACACCCTGGGTGACGAAGAAAGGCCGAATGGCAGCGCTCTGAATTGGTAGTGCTCTCACTGGAAGGTAAAGTGGAGGTACTTTCTGTGAGATGGCAGGATTTTTATATGCATGTAGGCATCTTGCATGTCCAGGGAGCATAGCCAATCCCCCTGATGAAGCATGGGCAGCAATCCTGGCAGTGTCACTATCCTGAACCTTAAGTATTCGATGAAACTGTTCAGTTGACTGAGGTCCAGGATTGGACGATGGTCCCCTGTCTTTTTTGTGACTAGGAAGAAGTTGGAGTAATACCCCCTTCCCCTTTGACTTGGTGGCACTGCTTGGATTGCTTTCTTGCTCAAGAGGACATGGATTTCTGCCTAGATGAGGCCTGTATGGGATGGACAGTAAAGGGTGGTAAATGGTGGGTTGTCTGGTGGAATTTGGGAGAATTCCAGTGTGTAACCCCTTTCTATGATTTGGAGTACCCACTGATCTGTGGTAACACTGGACCAGCCGCTGAGGTAAAGGGAGAATCTCCCTCCTACTGCCTCCCCCTGTAACTCCACCGGGGGTCAGGAGTCATGCCGAGGTTGTTGGAGTGGGCAAGGGAGCTCTGGCGTTTTAGCGTTTTTAGGTCCCTGTGCTCCTGCAGACAGGGGGTGCCTTTCCTTTTGTAGCTCCCTCATTGCTGTTGTCACCTACCTTGCTGGCCTCGATGCCTGCTATAGAAGTGATGCCTGGATGTGGCTGGTTTGGATTTATACATTTTGTGGACTTTCAAAACAGCTTTTCCTGAGTCCTGTAAGCCAGTTATAAGCTTTTTGGCCTCCTGGCCAAAAATAACTGGCCCTTGGAAAGGGGCGTCCTGCAAGTCCTGGCGAAATCAACGAGACCCTCAGTAAGGAGTGGCACCTTAGGCATATCCCTGTGGCTGCTGCCCGGCAGTGTTGGCTGAGTCATATGAACACTTCAAGATGTGCTTGCCGATGTCAGCCCTGGATTGAAGAACAGCTAGCAACTCAGACTTGTTATCAAAGTCAGGCTGTGCCCAAGCTAGGTCCATGGCCTTGTTCCAGAGTGATTTCTGATACATCACCATGTGTGCTAGAAAGTTTAATGACTAGACCGCACAGGTGGCTGAGGAATACACCTTGCGTCACAAACTGTCAAATTTCTTGGACTCCTTATCCAGTGGCTGGGAACTCATGCTTCGGCTGTTGGGTTCTCCCATGAGCTCCCATGAGGATCTCAGAGTCCGCCTTAGGCGGCTCCTCGAAGCGCGTTCTCCCTTGGTGTCTATAATGTGCTGTCACCCTTTTAGGGACCGCTGAGTGCTGTGGAAGGATGCTTCCAGGCTACTTTTCTAATGCCCTGGAAGCGTTCCATTAACAGAGGGATGACTAATGATTCTGGGTCAGTGGCCCAAAGGAACTTTGCCAGGCGGTGTCTCTCGGGGTCTAACTCTTCTTATTCCCATTGACTGAGAAACTGGATGTGTCTTATCAGATCTAGGAAGTAGGGGTCATCCAGAGGAGACCTTGGGGAGTCTCTCTGTGTTTCTGGGGATGGGAGAGACAATTTACCCTCTGAGGAATCACAGGAGGAGGAGCCTCTGGAGGATCTATCTGAGGATGTATACTGGCGTCTCCTGGAGGAGGATCTAGATGACGGGTGGCAACTGTGCCTCCGTCATTTGGGTGATCCATGCTCACTGCCCCTGGAGTTGAACGGGCTGGCGTCGGGGGTGGCGAAGGCGAGCTCGGGGGATTCTGGTGTCTAGGTGGGGCTGGGGTCTCCACAGGGATGGGGGCCAGCTCCAGTGGCCCAAGTAAAAGTTCTCCCTTAATAGTGTTCCACCGACTATTAAAGACAGCCCCGACTTCAGCCAAAGGGATGACAGTTCCTGGCTGAGGTGCTGGCATGGAGGTAGATGCACCAGGGGGGCCTGGCTCTGGACCTTGAGGTAAGGTCCCCTCTGGCATCAGGTTCGAAGGTACTTTTTTGTCAGACGTTGGCCCTGGTGGGACGGTGTCCTCTGGCGTCGGCTGCCCTGATGCTTGGTCGTCAGGCTCCCGTGGGGGAGGAAGAGGTGGAGGGGGTGATGCCTGGTCGGCAGTATCCCCTGAGGCAAGCGTCAGGTCCGCTGACATTTGGTCTGTAGTCAGACCCTCATCCAAGCCCTGCAGAGCAGATGGTGGTTTGGAAGGCTGAGTCTGGTCCAGTTCTGTGGTGGAGTCAGAGGGCGTTGAGGCCTGACGTCGGTCCAAAGCCTCAGCCAACAACTGTCTGGAAGGCGAGCGTGGTTTCTTTTGGCACTCGAGATCCTGACATCTCTTGGTGTTGTTCGACTCCGTTGCTCTGTCTGACAACCCAGAGACTAAGGCCTTGCGGACAGCAGGCTCCGACCTGCCGCCCAGTGAGTAATGTGTTGGTCCTGCTGACTGAGACCCTAGTGCATGCTTGTGGGGCCAGGGACACAGGGGCTTGAGAAAGCCTGAGCCAGGAAGACTCCCCACCGTATGCCTGAGGAAAGGTGGACAGCTTCCTCAATGGTAACGAGCCAGGGATACCGGAGCGATTGAGTCTGACCTCGCGCCGGAGGCAGAAGATTTGGATTTCTTGTGTGGGGACCTAGGACAGGATTCTGACCTGGACCTGTCCTTGTCCCAGTGACGGTGCTTCCCGCTCGATTTCTTCTCTCTGGGGGAGTCCTTAGAGGAGGAGGAAGACGAGCTGTGCCCCGACTGGGTTTTATGCATGGTGGCTACTTGCTGTTCGAGGAGATGTGCTTTCAAGGTCTCCAGGTGGTGGATTTGGGTCCTCTTGTTGAAGCTGAGGCAGTGCGGGCACTCATCCGGCCTGTGGTTGGGGTCTAGGCAAAGCAGGCAGGCCGAATGGGCGTCTTTGGCCGGGATCTGCTTGCCACATGCACACTTCGATTTCCGCTGCTCTGATGATGAAGAAGGCTGAGTAGACATACACAATGAACTCGAATTTCGAGGTAAACAAAAAAAAAAGCAGAAAACGGTAACTGCATGAAGCGCGAAAATGGCAGTCGACTGGAAGCAGGAGGTGTCCGTGGAGCCAATGTGCACGGGACGACGGCAAGAAAAAAAACCTGGAGGTGGTTTTGGGGGACCGCCCCTTTATATCATATTACATCGTCGTGAGTGGGGCCGACGTCAGGTGGGCGGTCCCCCGCCTTAGACTGCTAGCTAGAATTTTTCCATGGGGTCCTAGTGCCTGGCAGCATAGTCCTAATGGTGTTACCTGCTGCAAGAGCTCCATCTCAAAGTAAGATCTGCACTTAATTTCTAATGAGACTCTGGTTACTCCCACCTTGTATATTCTACCAAGGGTGCACAAATCTATGATGGACTCTCTCAGAAGACCCACACTCTCTGGGATGGAGTCACTTACAGATAACCTGTGCAAATGTGCAATTTTTTTCCTTAAACCCTGTGTGGTTTCTTTATTTTCTTATATAAGGGATACCATGCATTTGGTTGAAAAACTTGATGGTATTTATTGGGAACCTGGCTACTTGCTTCTGGGTACTGATGCTGAATCATTTTATACCTCGATGGAGCACCTATCTGGGGTACAGGGATGTGAATTTTTCCTGAGGAAAAGCCCCCATAGGAAGGGTAATCCTGTGGATTTTATACTTGAGGTATTGCTTTTCGTCCTCACTCACAATTTCTTTGAATTTTTTTATTATTAGCTACAGATATGTGTATCGGCTATAGGGGCATCCATGGTGCCCTCTTTTGCTAATCTTTTTCTAGGATCCCGGGAGGCGGTGGTGCTTAACAAGATGGCAAACTCACACACAGACCACACAAAGCACTCGTTTCACTTTACTGATGCTGTGGCCTGTGTGTGGGATGGCACAAGCGAAGAGGTAGGGGAATTTATCAAGCAGCTAAATGTCAATGACTTTGATCTAAAATTCACATGCACAGTCGGTGATACCTCACTAAACTTCCTTGATGTCTTCCTGAGAATTGGTGAGCACAACAAAACAAAGACATGTGATTACAGGAAGCCTACAGCAGATAATACACTGCTGTGATCAGAAAGCAATCACCCCAAAAGTTTGAAAGCAACCATTTCATTTTAGCAAGTTCATTAGGCTCTGTAGAAATTGCTCAGATATCAGAGATTTTGAAAAAAGTCGGCAGAAATGAAAAACAGGATTCTCAACAGGGGCTGTAATAACAATCTATTGAACTCTGCTTTGGAAAAGGTGAGACAGACAGACAGACCCTGTTAGTACCGAAACTACGAATGAAGAGAAAAAAAATAGAACCATGCAGTTAGTTTTGTAATAGCAATTTTCTCCCACCACTACCAAAGGGCATGTTCAAGTGTGGAAAGTGTAAGATCCGCAATTACTGCAATCAGGCAAAGTAGTTTTGATTAAGAACATATTTCTAAAAAAGGTAAAATTAGAGGATTTTTGTCTTGTGGCTCAAAATTTACTGTGTATGCCCTGTGGTTCACTTGCCAGAAGGTATATGTGGGACGTACTGTCCATTTAGAAAGAAAGGATTAAAGAGCATGTACGGAATATAAGGAATCCCCTTTGCAGTACATCTGTCAGTATGCACTTTCAAACTGGTCATAACTGCAGTCCACAATATCTGAAGTTCATGGCCTTAGAATGTGTCTGAGTTGGTGGTGGGGTATGTGTGTGTGTGTGTGGGGTAGATTACAAAGGCTCTTACAGTGAGAAACATATTGGATTTTTGTAACTGGTTTGAATGAAAACTGGGACCTGAAACCATTTCTGTGAGTACAACATTGTTTTTGGATTTATGTTGACATTTTGACCTCCCTACTAAATTACTCACCTCTTCTACTGTATTCTTATTAGATGACTTTTCTTTGTTCTAATTTAATGGTACTTTCATTCTTTTCCTTCCTCTGGTTCCGGGATGTTTGGATAAGCAGATCCCCTTACAGTTGGTTTTGGGAGAATGCTCTGAAGGCTTTCCCACAATTAGGATCAGGAATTTTATGGAACTGGCCAAGAACCTAATTTTTCTGAATGTTCCCTTTTTTGAAACTGTTTTATTTTTTAATTTTTTCTACAAATAGTGGGCTCATGCACGCGATGCCACTGCGCCACGTAACCTGGGCGTTGGTATCGTTATGACTGAATCCTACGGACCCTGCACAGCACTCACAGAAGGGACATGCTGCTGTTATGCACCCGATCCCCTGGCCGCACAGACAGCAACGTGTCAAGGGTGGGCGGGGGCATGACTGCAGTAAGCACCATTTACAATGGTGAATGGTGCCATGCGCGGAGCGCAGGTTACGGCAGCCAGGACCCTGCCGTAACTAGGTGCGTGCCCCCATGGATGTCCCCCGCCGATCTCAGCGGGACTGGGACTCAACCCTCCAGAGCTGCCACTGCTGTAGGGGCAGGGGCAGCCATCTGGGAGTGTGCCCGGCCAACGGTGCCATAAGCGGCACATGCACTGCCCCAGGGGCGTGAGGGATCCACTCTGGGCCCAGGTCGGGCATCCCATTGGCTGTGACTCTGCCCCCGGCCATCCTGCAGAGTTCTGTGCATGGGGGGGGCAGGGCCATGGACAGGTGGTGCATACTGGCTGGTGCGCACCCGTCCGTGGGTGCTAACCTATGTGGGTGGGGTATGCGCATTTCGCACGTACCTCCACCCCATTCGTGCATAGTGGCCTATACAGTATGTCTATGTGACAACTGATATTATACATTGGGTTTATTACCTCAATTCGTGTGCTGAATAGCAACTATTTTGAGACACTAGTGTAATTTTTCTGAATTTTACAGATTTTAAATAACGAACATAAGAACATACGAAATTTGCCACCAGATAAAGGCCTAGAGGTCTATCAAGTCTGCTCGAATGTGCAGCTAGCACCCCTTATTCTGCAGCTGCCCCTCCCTTCCACCCTTCCCCTTCATTAACCTTCCCCCTTGTCCTGTCCCATCCTCGTTTGAAGCAGTACACTGTTCTACTGCATACCACTTCAGCAGGTAACGCATTCCACCCAGCCACCACCCTCTCTGTAAAAAAGTGTCTCCTCATCTCCCTCCTGAACCTTCCTCGCTCCAGTCTCATATCATGGCCCCTGGTGGCCCTCCCCTCCCTTACTTTGAACAGCCCTTCTGTACCAGTCTTGTTTATTCCTTTCATGTATTTAAAGGTTTTAATCATGTCACCCCTGTCTCTCCTCTCCTCCAGTGGTTACATGTTCAACTCCTTCAACCTCCTCTCGTATGATAAGTTCCCCAGCCCCTTGATCATCTTTGTCGCTCTGCGCTGCACCCCCTCCAGTAACTTAATGTCCCTCTTCAGATACGGATGCCAGTACTGCACGCAGTACTCCAGGTGTGGTCTAACTAATGACCTATACAATAAGGCACAATTAAGTTTATTAGTTAAATGTATTGGTGTCTGGATTAGTTTCTACCCCATATGGTAGTGGGTGTGTTAAGCTGTGAAGATGTCAGGCTATTTGCTTTATGACATCTACACCCTCGGCATTTGAATTGGGTGTTAATCTGGCTAGAAGCCTGCTCCCTGACGAAGCCTTTGTAGCAAAAGGCTGGCGCATCTAGCTGATAGTTTATGTTGATGTTGGTTGTTTAATTGGTGGATGCAATATAAGCATTAAAATCCTCATTTAGGAGCTCCTTTTGTGTGCGCTGTTTTTTTCATTTTGGTTGGACTTACCAGAGAATAGGTCTGTCTGGTGGAGGCCTTTCTGGCAGCCACCACATTAACCACTTTAGGTGATACTTAAGATCATACTCCAGATCATGCCACGGCTATGTCTTCAGGAGCCACGCATTCAGATGCAGGGACTTCAGGTCCAGATGGACCAGTGACCCTCTGTCCTGTGATAACAGGCCCCTGTACAGTGGTAGAGGTACTGGAGGTTCCACTGCCAACTGTTGTAGCAGCGGATACCAGATCTACCAAGGCCACAGACATGGAGCAATGAGGGTGATGGGTTGCCCTCCCCATCTCCAATTTGAGTAGTGCTCTCTATATTAGATGAAAGGGAGGGAAGGCATACAGAAACCTCCATTTGCAAGACAGGGACATGTCTTGCCAGAAAACTCCAGGCCCTGGAGTGAGCAAGCAAAAATGCAGCAGTCTTGCATTGTGTGGTGATGCAAAAAGGTTAAACTCTAGGTGACCCCACCTTGTGAAGAAGTTGTCCACTACTGAGGTCAGCAGCTCCCATTCGTACACTCTGGACTGTGACCTGCTTAACCTGTCTGCAAAGATGTTTTGGACACCAGGATGATTCATGGCTGATAGTTTTAGGCAGTCTTCCAAATCCCAATACCATACTCCTACTACTTCCCTGCATAGAGGATAGGAATGAGTCCCCCTTGTTTGTTGCTGTAATGCATCACACTGACATTACCCATCTGTATTAATGGAGGACCTGGAGTTAGATTCTCCAGAAATGCCTAGAGACTGTATAAGACAGCTCTCATCTCCAAAACATTTATATGCAATCTTGTCTCTACCTGGGTCCAAGTGCCTTGTGTTCGACAGGGTCCCAGGTGCGCGTCACACCCAGATCCTGAGGCATCCGAGGTGAGAATTTGTGTTGGGGTTGGAATGAGTAATGGAACACCCTTTAGTAAGTTGCTGCGGTCCATCCACCACATCAGTGCGTTTTGCAAGGGAGATATGACTAATGCCTGTTTATCTAGGTCATCGTTCAATTGGTCCCAATGGACTCTTAAGGTCCACTGTGCAAGTGGGCCAGTGGCACAGTGATAATGGCTGCTGCCATAAGTCCAAAAAGGCACAACAATGTTCTGGCTGGGACATACTGACTACTGTATGCCATCTGTGCATGAGAAGTGAGGCATTCTTCCCTGTTCAGAGGCAGGAACACACAGCCCTGAGCTGTGTCCAAGACTGCCCCTACGTACTGCAGACTTTGACAGGAGGTCAGTACTGACTTTGGCAGATTGACTGTAACCCCTGTTGTTGAAATATTTCCTGGTTTGAGCCAGGGTGTGCTGTAGTTGATCTCTGGAGTGGGCCTTAAAGAGGACAGGAAATGATGTCTAATTATTGGCAGTTGTTTATAATGTCCCCATTTACAGAAATGATATCCATAAGCCTGAATTATCCATATTTACCTCTACCTGAATAAAAAGTGATGTGAAAAATTGTATTTTGCATTGTTTTATTTTTATGGGCAGCATTCTATTAATAGTTCTCTTCATGGAACCAGTGATCTGGAGTTTTAACTATCTCATGGTTTGAGCAAAGACCTCTAAGCATGGTTCTCATTTGACAGTAGCTCATGTTTAGCATTCTGTACACAAACCGTGACATAGTAAAAACTCCAAATTACTGGTTCACTGAAGAGAACTGTAAAAGAATGTTGCCCATATAAAGCATGCACTTGAAAACACAGTTTTTCACATCAGTGTTTATTAAGATACAGTTAAATACGGCTCATTGGGAGGCCAGTCTTTCATTTCTCTTACTAGTAACATTACTAACTGCTGCCAATTAGCACAACTTTCCTGTCCCCTTTAAACAACCAATCATCTAGGTAGGGAAAAACATATAGGCCTTTCCGGTGGAGGGCTGCTGCTACCACTGTCCCACATTTGGTAAAGACCTATGGTGCAGAAAATAAACCAAAGGCAATACTCTGAACTGGTAATGCTCCCCTTCCAACATAAATCTCAGATATTTTCTGTCATGCTTCCTAATTTTGGTTTTTGTACTTTCCGTTTATTGTCATTTCGAAAAAATAACAATACAGGATACAAAAACTCATGCAGGTATGCTACAATTATCAGAGGTTACAAACCCATACAGGTTGGAGGGAGAAAATGATTAAACCAATGCCCTGCACCCCGGTACAACAGGAAATGGGGGAGTTTTATATAAATTAATATACTGTCCATATACATAATGCCCATTAATGCCAGCCGCTTCAATGGCACAGGTAGTGTCCTCTAGGGAGAAGCAAAGGAAAAAATGTAATGCACTAACCAGAGTGCTATAACCCTTTCTTAAGAAAAAGAAACAAACAGGGACAATTAGACTTCTGAGAGGTTCCCCAACTAGCACAGCAATTAACCAAATATATATAGCCCATGATGCTTTGCATTGTGGGGGCATGTGTGATTTTGTATTTCTTTGAAACTTGGCTTCCCAGCCAAATGCCTTTTGGGGTAACCACTGCTTCGGTGCTTGCACAAAGAGGTTCTTTGTCTTTTAAATTGTTTTTTGTTTTAATTGGGTTCACCACAACATAAACCAGATAGACAGTCTTAGGGTACCTGGTTCATTCCACTGGGGTGTCAAACAGACAAGGCACACTGATGAGTCCTGGTAGGATGAAACACGTGTGTAGGTCTCCTGTTGGCACCCTTTGCAAACTGTGTGAGAGGCCTTTTGGCACCATGCATTTCTGCTTAAAGTTGAACCAGCATAATATTCTGTGGTGATTTGCATATGCAGCCCATGATGTTTTGCATTGTGGGGGCATGTGTGATTTTGTATTTCTTTGAAACTTGGCTTCCTAGCCAAATGCCCTCTGGGGTAACCATTGCCTCGGTGCTTGCACAAAGAGGTTCTTTGTCTCTTTTATTTATATATATATATATATATATATATATACATATACATACACACACACACACATATACACATACATACAGTGGGCCAGATATTCAAAAGGGTTGCGCCATGCGCAATAGGGTTGCACCTGCGCAAGTCCAAACTTGCTCCATTCTGCGATATTCAGCAGGAGGCAGTTGCACCACTGAAAACAGGCTGAGCAACAGCGCAATGCAGATGAATGCATGCTGAACTGGAGGGGGAGGAACCATGCATAAACTGCACAGCCCGATATTCAGCTGGGCTGTGCAGAGTTGTGCAGGCGCAACCCAACCTGTGCCTGCACAACTTTGAGCCCCAAAAAGGCTTGATGTGGGGCCACCCACAGGTGAGCTGCTGCATTGCGAGGCGCAACACAGTAGCTGCCACCTATGGCTGGCCCCACCCCTCCCTGTGCCCCCCGCCCGATGGTGGGCAAAACAGTGTAAATCCCCCCACCCCCCACTGGCCCGATCATTGGGCATAGTTTAATTCCCCACCAGCCCGATCGCGGGCAGCAATGTAGCTCCCCTCGAGCGTATCCCTGGTGGTCAGTGGACCGTAAATCCTGATCGCGGGATGGTATTAAGTAACCCCGGGCGTATCCCTGGTGGTGCAGTGGACCGTAAATCCGATCGCGGGATGGTAGTAAATAAACACCCCGAATACATCCCTGGTGCCTAGTGTCCCCACCCACCACCCATGAAGCCCCACCACCCCGCTCCCCGGCAGCCAGCAGCATCCCACCCGCCGACTGACTGCCGGTGGGGCTTCTGCGCCCATTGGTGCAGAGCAAGAGCCAATGAGCGTGCAGCCCCATCCTAAGACAGTCCAGTCTGGACTGTCTTGAAACATGGGCTGCACGCCCATTAGCTCTTGCTCTGCAATGTCTGGTAGCTAAGGCGTGGTCGGCAAGCGGAGCGAAGGATGCTGCCGGCTGCCGAGGGGATGCGGTGGTGGGGCTTCGTGGGTGGTGGGTGTGGAGACCAGGCCCAGGGATGCTGTGGGTTACTTACTACCATCCCGCATCGAGATTTACGGTCCACTGAACACCAGGGATACTTTCGGGAGCTACACTGCTGCCTATGGTCGGGCTGGGGGAACTATGCCCAGCGATAGGGCCAGTGGGGGTGGTGGTGAGATTCTACACTGTTTGGCCCTTGATCGGGCTGCAAGGGCGTCGGTCCGCGGCTGCTGCCTGGCAGGTGCCAGGCGCAAGTCCTCAGGGATCGGCGCACCTGCATGCTAATGGCATGCAATGAAGCCATAATCAGATGCAATGGCCCCTGCACCTTGCATGAATTATGGCCCCATTTGCATGTCACCTTTTGAATATCGGGACTTTGATGGTGCAATGGTACGGCGCCACCGCAGTTGAATGCTCCACTCTGACAACTTGCGCTGGCGCAGTTCCACTGTGCCATGCACAGTGGCTGTGGCTGGGGGGTGATATTCAAAGGAGTTGCTCAAGGGCGCAACTCCTTTGAATATCACTCTGGACACACCCCTGCGCAACTATTTTGTGCAGCGCAAGGGCTTGCTCCACAAAATAGCGCAGTTTGAATATCTGGCCCCGTATATATATATATACACATACACACACATATACATATATATATTTATGTATAACAGCAAGCTAACAGATGCTGATAATATAGTTCAACCATAAACCCTTCATCTCCCATACATGACAAATGCTGGTATATATCCAGGGACAAGCAGGTATCCTATATGACTTATTTAATGTTCCAAGAGTGGATAATGCTAATGTCCCAAAGTTAAGAAGAGATCAGGAGTCCTGAGCCGTTATATAACATTGCCCCCGATATATTACTATAGCAAGTTTCCCTTTATACCCCCGCTTACATTACCAGCCAAATCTTAACACATGCCCAATGAATTAGTACAGGAGGACTCAAAAAATTAAATAAAACTTGCAATTAGGATGAAACCACTCCGCCAGCCTTCATCTTTTTCTGAGTCGGCACCCACTTGATCGGTTCTGGATTGGGCCTCAAATTCCGCTTTGGTGCATTCCATCCACCGACTCACGTCCTTGGGGTCGAAAAACTGCCATGATTTCCCTCCATAAGTGATGCGCTATCTAGCAGGTAGAAGAAAGGAGTGGACAATGCCCAAGGACCTAAGACGTTGCTGGAGTGTGTTGAACTGCCTGAACCGGGCCCTAGTTTGAAACGATATATCAAGGAAGATCTTAACATCCCGACCCTGGATTGTGAGGAGGGTAAGCCGCTCTCGCGGCTGACCGCAACAGATCCCTGATTTCCTGCCCTGATGTACGCAGGAAGACAGTCTGAGGCAAATCAGTATTGGAGGGCCGCACATGTGGAGTCACTCAGTAGGCCCTCCACAGTTGAGCCCATTCAAAGACTTCCAGGACTTCCAAGTTGGTAGCGAGCTAGTCTTTCAGAAATGTTAAGTTAGTGCCCTCTGCAACTTCCGGAATGCCAACCAGGCACAAATTACCAGCTCACAACTCGTTTTCCAAGCTTTCAAGTCTGCTCCTCATGGATGAATTTTCTTTAGTAACAGCCGCTATTGTAGCTTGGGTGGAAAGACTGCATTTGTCAGCCTCGAACACCATAGAGTGGAGCTTGGTCAGAGCAGCATCACGCATCCCTAATTTAGACAAGGTCTTTTCTGTTTTAGTGCCTATAGCCTTGATGGCCTCCAGAATAGTTTGCCATGGAGGAGTCGAGGTAGAAGCAGATTGGGAGCTTCCCACCTGGCCACTATTACCTCCATCCTGAACAGGCAGTGACGCAGTAAGCTTAGGTCGGCCAGAAAACAGTTTTTTCTGTTGTCCCATGGTGGTATTTGGTATCCTCCGGTTCCTCTAACTCTCAGGAGATAGAAGATAGCTATCAGAGAAGCGTAGCTTGATGTATAATTTATTTTATTAAAGATTTAAAAAGTTGCTGCGCAGGAGCTCTTCCAAAAGTGTCCTGTCCAGAAGCTGGCTCTCTGCCCCCCCCCCCCCCAATCCTTTCTAATTCTGATATGAAGGTAAGCATCCTTCATATCTAGGGGGCATATCCAGTCCCTTGTTTGCAGCAGGGGAAATCAGAGTTTGCAGAGAAACCATCCAAAACTTTTTTGTACTCTATGTAGAAGTTGAGGCCCCTCAGGTCTAGTACAGGCTTGAGATCCCCTGTCCACTTGGGGACTAGGACGTATCTGGAGTAGAATCCTTTGTTCTTCTGCGTGGAAGGAACAGATCTATAGCATGTTTGTGAAGTAAAGCCTGCACCTCTTTTCTCAACAGGGACATGTGTCTCGGGATAAACTGAGACAAGTAGCGGATTATCTGGATGAGGATGAGTAACTAGGGATCTGAGGTTCGAGCAGACTCGATAGACCGTAAGGCCAAATCTGCTGGCAAACAGTATGTTAATAAACAGAGCATGACCTTTTGGAATAATTTCCAGAACCCATTCATCTGTGATCTCTCTCCACTGGCTCAGATTAAGGGAGAGACAACCTCCTACACCCACCCCTGGGGCAATGGCGGTTGGGGGTGTATTGCTGTGAGTCAGGTTGAACCAGCGTGGGCAACTCCACCACCTTTAGGTGCTTTTGAATGAGCGCCTGGGTGAAGGTGGGCTGGCAAAGTCCCAGCACCCTAACTTGTTCCTTGTTGTGTGTAGGCCTGTCAGCCACCTCAGGCAATGGGCTGACAAAACTGACCTGTGTCCCTACCTGTGCTTAGTATGAGGCACAGGGATTTTACTGCCAGTGTCATCCTGGAAAACTAAAGGTCTCTTAATGCCTCTTCAACATCATATCCAAACAGTTTGCTGCTTCCAAAAGGGGCAGCACAAATTGCTTGCTGGACATCATTTCCAAAACCCGCTACTCTGAACCAAGAATAGTGCTTCATGCAAATGCAGAGGCAGCTGCCCTGGCAGATGCATCTGAAATATCATAGGTGGAGCAGATTAAATGTTTACCCACCTCAGCCCCTGCACTCAGGGTTTTAAGTAACTCAATTTTGGCTTTACCCTCAGGTAAGGTCTGTAGAAACATAGAAACGAAGAAAGACTAAAGGAGCTTAATATGTATACCCTTGAGGAAAGAAGGGAGAGAGGGGACATGATAGAAACTTTCAAGTACCTCAAGGGAATCAACAAAGTCCAAGAGGGTAGCATCTTTCAGAAAAAGAGATGTGCAAGAACAAGGGGGCACAATTTGAAGATAGAGGGGGGACGGCTCAGAGGTAATGTGAGGAAATATTTTTCACGGAGGGGTTGTGGATTCATGGAACAGCCTCCCTGAGGAGGTCGTAGAGTCAAGAACAGTGGGGGAATTCAAGAATGCATGGGACAGACATAAGGCAGTCCTAGTGGGGAGTAGGAGGAAGTAAGCTGTTGGTTAACTAGGATCTGCAGCTTATCTGTTAGGTAGGAAAATGGGCAGACTAGGTGGGCCAAGCGGTCCTTATCTGCCATCAAATTCTATGTTAAGTAACTCAGTTTTGGCATTACCCTCGGGTAAGGTCTGTGCTGCAGCTTTGGCACTTCTCCACAGGGTATTTTGGTATTTAATCATGTGGGCCTGCAAGCTAGCAATACGGAGGCCTAAGGAGGCAGAGGCATAACTGTGTCTAGGGTTGCCAACACTGAATTTCAAAAATAAGGGACAAGGCCCGACCCCCGCACCTTCCTTGCAGCACCTGGCCCAGCTACATCCTGTTTTCAGAGCCCTGTGTGCAATGCCCCAAAGATGGCTTTTTGTTACCATATGTTTTATCCCATTTATCATGCATGTTTTGATCTAGTTTTTGAGACTCAAGTGCACAGCTTTGTATTTATGCACAATTAACTACATCTTCCATTTATTTGCCCACTCTCCAAGTCGCTCCAACTCCCCCATGTACCTTAGCTTGCTGTTACTCCTCGGTGTTATCTAGGCCATTAGCTCTCACACTGTTTGACAGTTTGCCTCCCCCAAGCCATAAAAAAGATTTCGAGCCTCCCTCAAATTTGGAAAAAAATCTGGGGCCTCCCCACAGAAAAAAAAAATTCTATTTTGCACAGTACACCAGGAATAAAGTGAAACTAATAAAGTTGACTGAGTATATTATCTTTTTATTCAACTTATTGCTCTCCACCCCTGACCCGGCACCCCAGGTTTTACTTGTCACTCCTTTTTTCTGACTCTTGGGCCCTTGTTACTTAGTTTCCTCTCTATCTGGAACAACCAAACCTAGCCACTTCATCTCTCCCTCTCTTACCCTGTTGTTAGGCAACTTCCTGTTCCCTTACCTCAGGTGATACCCGAAAACGTGCGTTGGATCTCTGCTTTTCCAAGTCACTAATTTACATATAAATACCTACTACAGAAATGAGCCATGACTCAGTGTGGCTTTCCAAGTCACTAATTTGCATATAAATACCTATTGTAGAAACAAGCCCTGACTCAGCATGCCTTCCCCAGGCATTAATTTACATATAAATACACACCTATAAACAAGCTTTGGCTCAATGGAGACTTCCTGGTCACATATTTGTGCATAAGTAAAGTAATTCACCTGCAATTATCCATATTTAATTTATTTTATCCTTTCACACAAAACAGCCAAAACTTAAAATTTAAATACAATACATTCCCAGACTTGACTGAGCCTCCCCTGGAACAACTTGGGGCCTCCCTTGGGAGACTGGCCTCATCATTTGAGAACCGAACCACTGATCTAGGCTGATTTGTATCATCTGCAAGTGTAGTTATGCTGCAGACAGTCCCTTCTTCAAGATAAATTATAAACATTACAACAGTGAAACAACATAACCTAATAACAAATAACATCTCCCTTAAGGGGTGGTTGGCTCCCTCTCCCTGGTCTAAGACACAGATATGGTACAACACTGATGAGTCCAAATGAGGACGAAACACGTGTATGTGTCTGCTGTTCTTAGCCTTTGCTGATTGCACTGTGAGGCCTTCCGGCACCATGCAATTCTGCTTAAAGTTGTGCCAGTCCAAATTCTCTCATGGGGATTTGCATATGTTTCCCATGATGCTTTTCCATTATTGGGGTATATGCAATTGTGTTTTCTTTAACATAATCTAATGCCCACAGCATGAATTTGGAGCTCAGAAGACACAGGTTCATTCCCCACCAGAACCATTTGAATTCTAAGTGACCCTGAGAAAGTAATTGAATTGCTCAGTGCTTCAATCTGCACAGCTATAAATATGGTTAAAATCAGGACACCACCCCCACCCAAAAAACACAAAAAAAAACAAGATATTTAAACTCACTTGGGATAGCCTGGGTGAAAAAATGGTGAAATGAAAATCAATAAATAAATAACAATGGTCCTGGTACTGGATACCCCACTAATCACCTGCCTCCAACCCAGCAGATTTCCATTTACTATTTTTTACACTTAGTTGCAATTTACTGTCTTTTTCAGTATCATTCAGTGCTGTGATTCCTAATCTTGAGTACCATCTTTTCAAGTGGCACCATGCCCAGTACTTCAATACAATCCTGATGTATCATTTTCACTGCTTCTCTATTGCTCAGCTTCCTAGTCACTTATCTAAAAAGTCAATAAGAATGGTCTGACAAGACCTCCCAGTCCAGCTTACCTGCCCTCCCTGACCATCGCCGCCTTCGCTCCACTGTTCAGTCTCCAAGTCCTCTGGATGTGGATCAGACACCTCTTCTGACTCCATCCAAGTCCTGCTCCAGGCCAAAGTCAGCCACGAGCCATGCCCCTGCAGTGGACCCTCCCACCTCCCCATATCCTCGGATTCCAGTCCTAAATGCCCCCCCTCCCAAAAAAGGCACCTGCTGAGTCAACTCGCCCTACCACTTACTTCAGTTCTCTTCTGACAGCTGAAGCATGATCCTGTTTTTCCAGTCATTCCTTCCAAGACTGGACTACGCTCCTTCTAAAACCAGAATAGTGTCCACTCCAGTGGTGTGGTCAGGACTCCAATTTTTAGGCCAGCCAGGGCAGCTTTTTCCTCTCCACCAGTGAACAGTCAAACTGTTACAGCGCAGCCCTGCGATGCTTGTGGTGAGGACTTTCAGATGCGGTACTCGGAGTTTGACCAGGTCAGCTCTTTCTCTGTGTATGCACTGGTCAGAATCAGATTAAAACAAGTGTTATCTTTTCTCTTCTGCCAGCTGGTTTGTACTGCACAAACCATCTCCATAAATCTTGCAGTTCATTCGGTGGCAGTTCTATCCTTGTGGATGGTCGCAGCATGGCATGCTCACATCCCGGCTTCCCGCTCTCTAATGACATCCTGTCTCCCTGGCCCAAGCCGAGGCGAATCACTGACTATTCCTCGTGCATACGCACTGTGGTGCGGCAGCTCCAGTCGCTTGGAAACCTGGGACACTGAGTTTTAATAGCAGCCAACCTGAAAAATGGGATAACAGCATCCCATATGGATTTCATACGGGACAGACAATTTTAACCAAAAATACCGGTTTCTGGCCAATTTTCATAGTAAGGCTTATTAGATGGTGCACAATACATGTTATCAGCCCTTCTATGTACAGCTCTTATGCCATTTGGTCTACGGCAGGCTGCATATGTAGCATCCTCCAGAGCTGGGTATAAATGAGGAATGACAATGGATGGAGTTTCTGGCACCTCCAAAAAAATGAGGGTTACTCACCTGCAACTGTAGTTCTAGAAGTGGCCCTCCTGCTCCCCCCCCCCACACACCTAGCACCCTCTCCCTCTACCTCCAATCTAGTCACATCCCTCCGATCCCTACTACTCTACTGATATTACACTCTCCTTCTGCACATTGCACTTGGGCTCCTCCCTTTCAAGTGGTTTACTGAGTACTGAAATAAACAAACAAAAATATAGTGCGCTTCCAAAGCACAGTACCATCTCGATGGCACAACTTGAGGGAAGTTACAGAGGAAAAATATCTAGGTGTCATATTCACTAACAATCAATGCAGTGCTAGTGCCAAGACTGCATCTAAAATACTATACTGCATTAGAAGGCACATAAGAAGCGGTGACAAAAGGATTCTGATGCCCCTTTATACTTCCCTTATGAGACCCCATCTAGAGTATTGTGCCCAACTGTGGGCACCATGCATCAAAGCTGGAACGAACAGAGAGAGAGTGCAGCCATGGCGTACTGTGGCCAGGATGGTAACGGGACTCAATAACTTGGCATGTGAGGACAGATTCAAATCTTTAGGGTTATACTCCTAAAATACAGAAGGCTCAGAGGGGACCTATGCCTCCTTTTTTCAGCATTTACTAACAATGATCTGTGGGACTGTTTGGGCCAACAGCTTAAGGAACATCAGGGCCCCGATTCTACAACTCAAAGGGGAAACATGTAATACTACGAGAAGGGCACACTGGCTTAACCAAAGGGTGATACAAATCTGGAATGGTCTCCCACTGAAGGTGGTGGGTAGCAAACATATGTTTGAATTTAAAAACAGACTTGGCAATTACTTTGCTTGTTAGAAAATGGACCCTTCCCCCGATGACAAGGATGAGCATACTATAGGTCATTGACTTTTTCACTCGAAACAATCTATGAGATCTATGACAGCCACACATTAGCAGTCTTCCTTTCCCTTTAACTTCAGCCAGAAGATCTTGAAGCTAAGCTCCTCCCACCCAACCGGGTGGTATACTCCACGGCTCTGCCCTGTGACATCAGATCTTGTACGCTGGAAGCTGGGATCCGTGTGCAACTTGCCAGTGGAGGTCAGGTGGGTTGTGTGGATGTGCACTATATACCACTCCTAAAACTACAGTTACAGATGAGTAACCCTCATTTCTAGGGACATGGATATGGTACACTTATCCACACTCTAGCAGACGCCTAACGGTTCTCTGGGAGGAGGGAGCAAGGCACACATCCCTACTTTGGGAACAGGGGACAGAAAACTGAGGCCTCAAAACCAACCATCACGGTGTGACTCAAGGTCGATGTAGTAATGGGAAATGAAGGTGTGCGCTGACTTCCAGGTAGCAGCTCTGCAGAGTTCCTGGACAGGGACGTCTCTGGACACAGCCACAGAGGCAGCAATATGGCTGGTGGAATGAGTTCTAATCCCTACAGGAGACTCCCTACCAGCCAACCTATAGCAGAGGTCAATGCAGGAGACAATCCATCTGCCAACTGTCCACTTAGCTGCCGGTCTGCCAAGTGTGGCTTCAGTGTAGGTGACAAAGAGATGGCAAACCTCTCCCCAAACTCCAGCTGTGTGCTCTGTGTAATAAGCAAGTGCTCGCCACAGGCCCAATGTGTGGAGCCTGTGCTCAGCCTCCGAGACTGGATTGGTGAAGTGCACCGGGTGGTTAATCATCTAGTTAAGGTGAAACTCTGAAACAACCTTCAGAAGGAACTTCGGGTTGGGGCGGAGGACAAACTTCTCCGTGTGGAACACCAAGTAAGGAGACTCCATTGAGAGCACCTGGAGCTCACTGATCCTTCTGGCAGAGGTAATAGCCACCAAGAAGGTGATCTCCCACAAAAGGTGGATGACAGTCACACCTGTCCATTGGTTCAAATGGCTTGCTCATGAGCACTGCCAGTACCAGCAATAACTCCCAAGGTGGTGGTGGTTCACGCACCAGAGGGGACAGGTGGTCAAGGCCCTTGATGAAGCTCCCAACCACCATCTACTGCACCACTGTTAGCATACCAGCCCATGTCCGGTATGCTGAGATGGCTGCCAGGTACACCTTGTGGGTCGCTGACCTCAGGCCCAACTGACAGTGGGACCATAAGTAATCCAGGATACTAGCAACAGGGCAGGGGGTCTAGCTCCCTTCTCTGGCACCAAATGGAAAAGAGTTTCCATTTGAAGGCATACCACTGGCAAGACAGCCCATCTGCGGGCTTCCCAAGCTGCTGCTGTGGCCCCGGCACTCTCCGAGCCGACCACAACTAACAGACCGACCGACTGACCCCCGGACAGATTCACACAGCCCATCTGTGGGCTTCCCAAGCTGCTGCTGTGGCCCTGGCATTCTCTGAGCCGGCTACAGCTAACAGACCATCCGACTGACCCCCGGACAGATTCAGACACCCCATCTGCGGGCTTCCCAAACTGCAGCTGTTGCCCCAGCACTCTCCGAGCTGGCCACAGCTAACAGACTGCCCGACTGACCCCCAGACAGATTCAGACAGCCCATCTGTGGGCTTCCCAAGCTGCTGCTGTAGCCCCAGCGCTCTCCAAGCTGGCCGCAGCTAACAGACTGCCCGACTGACCCCCGGAGAGAGTCAGGTACGCACCAGACCTCCAAAACTTGTGGTTTTGAATGTCGCTGTTCTGACTGGACGCCCAGTGGAGCAGCCAGGCACTGACTGGCAGTTTCTACTCTTCGGCTCCTGGCACTTCCTGATCTCGGGGAAATCTCTTTCTGTGCTGTGTTCTGGACTGAATTTTTGTAAATGTAATTATTTATGTTATGCATCAATTGGTCTTACTTTACCTGCCAGTTTAGCTAGTCTATCACAAGCCTCTAGTCTAGCCTCTCGGTGCTACTTGCTGCTGTGAAACTAGTGCTGGACAAACTGTATTGTTTAGTAGCTATTGTTTGACTGCTTAGACCTAGCTACTGAGTAAAGATTGCTGTATTTTCCATTTCTGCCTCCACTGCCAAACCGTGTCTCCTGTCCTACACTGGTCACTCTGCTAATTATTCATTTCTCCTCCCCACTTGTAATGCTGTCTCTCTAAACAGCTTAATTTCTTCTCTGTCTTACCTACAAACTCTTACACCCCCTCCTGCTACTGCTGTTGTCCTTCTCAGACGTCCTGGCGTCAATGCACTGAACCCTCCTCTCTGTTAACTCCTTTTCTATCTCTAAATAATTGCTCTGCATTTGCCACCTCTTTACCTCGTGCTTTTGTCTTTCCTCATTGTCTGCACCCCACTGAGCTTGCTATTGTACTCTAGCTATATTTAATCCTCCATCTTTCCCTCCTTGTTCCACAGACAGCCCATCTGCGAGCTTCCCAGACTGCTGCTGTGGCTCCAGCACTCTCCAAGCTGGCCGCAGCTAACGGACTGCCAAACTGACCCTTGGACAGATTCATGTACGAACCGGGCTTCCGAAATGTGTGTTTTTTTTTTTTTTTTTACTTATTATTTTTCTGCGCCTACTTGTCCCCCAAACTCCACTCACTCAAGCCTCCAAGGAGTGACACCCTCCCGACCCTACCGACCCTCAGAGTCTGCTCCTAGAGTGCTACACTCACCATCGGGGCCCTTGATGGCCCAGATTACACCCTCAGTGGGGTGAGGAGAGATCCCCCTTACCTTCCTCTTCTTCCCCTCAGGTGAGCTGCACAGCGGGGTCTGCCCTGTTCGGTCGGCGGGTGGCGAGACTGGCTCCGAAGGACATCATCTAGGCGGCTGGAGGGATGATTCTCCTCCGAGTTGTATGGATCCCTCAACGTTGGCGTGCAATGAGGAGCAAGGCTGCCGGCGTGCGTGGAGACGTACGTCGAAGCCGGTCCTCTGCCAGCGTCTACCCTTACGTCAAGGCGTCTCTCAGCTGCACCGACCACCCTGAGTTCCCCCAACAGGTGACGGTATCGCAGCCGAGACCGCGGTCCCCCCTCTTCGGAGAAGGAGGGCAGCCGTTAGGCGCTCAATTCTTCTCCCTCCCGGCCAACCCCCATCGACCCGAGTCCGCTCCCGAACCCGGGTCGCCAGTTTGCTACAAGGTGCGGCGTCCAGCGCCTCAACCCTCAGTGCCAGAAACCTGTGGTTTTGAATGCCGCTGTTTTGACTGGATGCCCAGTGGAGGTGTCAGGCACTGACTGGCAGTTTCTGCTCCTCGGCTGATTTTCCAACTCCTGGCGCTTCCTGATTTAGGGGAAATCTCTTTCTGCGCTGTGTTCTAGACTGAATGTTTTGGCCACCCCACCCCCACCCCACTTCCTCACAGCATTAAATAGACCCTTGCTCCACCCCTTTCCTCAGCCTAGCAGCTGATTGGTCACTCCACTGCTGCACATTCTTATGGCTATTGGCCTCCCTGTCTTCAACTGACTTGACCCACTTTCTTACCGCCCCTTTTTAAAGCAATCCCACCCACAGGGTTGCACATTTGCTCTCAAGTTTTTCTCCAGCCACTCCAGTTAACTCCTCTCAATTACTGCTGTAACCTGTCCTATTGTTAGGGACCTCACCCTAATTCGACTATATACCCTTTCAATTCTTACACTTCCACTGCCTATGGTGACATACCCAGTCACAGCCAAACCATCCCAGTAGCTGGTACCTTTGCCTTAGCTGAATTTTCAACGATATCACTAAATTAGAACTGGTGTCATTGCCACCCCCACACAGTAAAGCAATATTACAGTGACTCTTTCCAGGCGTTTTACCCAAATTGCCCTGTGCTTCGTCTAATTTCACAGCTGGCACACCATTGCTGGCTCAGTTTTATCTCCAGCTACCTACTACGTAACAATGGGCACCATCGCTCTTCTACTAGGCCTGCTCACGTCTACCCTTCTGACTCAGATCACCCCCCGTCCTGTGCCCCGGCCCTCCACCCCGAGCACTTCTCCCCTCACGCCACCCCAACCAGCTTGACCCCTCCCATCTTGGACAACCCCCAACTCCTCTGCATCCACCACCTACCAACACCCCGCTCTCTCTGCCCTCCCGGGCTAATCCTGGACCCACCTCTTCCTTGCCATACCTACCCTCCATGCCTTACCAATCCCCTGCACCCCTACTATCAGGACCTCACATCGGCACCACACTAAGGGTCCTTGTCGCCATCGTCCCCTAATTAGATTAATCACTCTGCTCTAACTGCTCTCCGGGAATATACACCCAAACCCTGGACCTATGCCAACTAGCCCTCCCATACCCCACTCTGGAGCTGATCTCTGCGTTGCATCACTGAACATATGCAGCCTGCTAAAGAAATCCGCCGCACTCCTGTGCTGGGTTGTACAACACCAACCCAATATTATTGCGTTAGTAGAGACCTGGCCCTCCCAAACAACCCCTGACTCTGCTATTTCCCTCCTGGATACGCCTTGTTCAGGGAAGACCGAGTTGGTAAACGTGGCAGTGGGTGTGCAATCTACATGCAGGACACCCCTATAAGCCATGTGCTCCCTGCCCCCAAGTTTGACTACGGCACCCAAGCCCTCACTCTAAAAATTACCTCTGATCCAGCCAGGGGCCCACTCTTCCTCACAGTCTCCTACATAGCCTCGACGAACCAGAACCCAGCGGTCCAGTCTCTCATCGACTACCTCACCTCCCTACCACACAAAGCCCAGTAACTCATCCTAGGTGACCGTAACATCAGTTGGCTTGGTACCACTGCCTCCCATACCAGGGACTCCTTTGCTGCCCTGGAATTGTCCCAGTTAGTCACCCAGCCCACTAGATTCAACCGGACAAGTGGTTCCAGCACCCTCCTAGACGTAATTCTATTGAACCGCCCTCATAAAATCTGGGATATAAACGTCCTCCCCGACTCACTTAGTGATCACTCACCTGTCCTTTGTCTCTAGTTATCCTCCATACCGAAACCTATGTCTCAGGCCACCTTGCGCCGGCGCCTATGCCCCGGGGGTCTCAGAAAGCTAAAACTGCATCTAGCACAGCTGGACTGGTCCCCCATCCATCACGGCACTGATACTGACTCTGCCCTAGACCTCTTCACCAATGCCTTCAGCAAGGCCTATGACCTTTTTGCTCCTCCACACCAGAATCTGTACTAAAAAACAAAATGCCGCATGGATCTCCCCATCCCTTATCCAAAAACGTAAGCATAGGGATAATCTCTAACACATCGCTATCAACTCAGGCAAGTTGGCTGATAAACAAGCCTACAACGTGGTGTGTAATTAGTGCACCTGGGCCATTAGACGGGCCAAGGCAGAGCACTATCAGACCACCCTCGCATCCACCTTGGGTTCCACCCCGGACTTTCTGGGACAGCATGAAAGAGCTTAACGAGAAAAACCACTCCCCCCACCCCCACCGTCCCAGCTCTACATCGATGGCACCGTTACTACAGACCCAACTCGCATAGCTGATTGCCTCAATACTACCTGCTCTTACCTAAGCTCTGTCATCCCAAACAACTTTTTTGACCCAATCCCCGCCTCTATCCCCCCCTGCCTTGGATCACCCTCTTTTCTAACTGCACACTATATCCCCCCCACGTAGCCAGGCCGCACCTGCTAAAAGCCCTTGGTAGCAACAACCCCAGCTGTGACCCCCTAGACTCCAGGATCCTCCGCCTGGTCTTGGATGTCTTCCTAGTCCCCCTTACAGACCTACTAAACCGGTCTCTATGCCTCGCTCAGTTTCCCAGTGCTTGGAAATCAGCCAAAATCACCCCATACATAAGAGTGGAGATCGGTCCACACCCAACAAATACTGGCCAATCTCTATCCTCCCCCTGCTCTCTAAAGCCCTAGAAAAAATAGTGTCTATTCAACTCTCTGAGTACCTGGCCAAACATGACATAATGTGCCTAGAACAACATGGTTTCCGCCCCAGGACAAAGTACTACTACTACTCTCCTGGAGTTCTCTCAATACCTGCACTCTGCTCTTGACTCCGGCAACCTTGTCGGTGCAGTGTTCATAGACCTCTCCAAGGCTTTTGACACCGTTTGTCATCTCCTCCTGCTTGACTCCTTCTACCAACTTGGTTTTTCCGCTGGTCCCCTTGCCTGGTTCTCCAGCTACCTCTCTGCTAGATCCCAGCGTGTGAAGATAAACGGCTCCTTGTCCAATACCCAGCCCATTCGTTCCAGGGTACCCCAGGGCTTCATTCTGGGCCCTGCACTTTTCAGCCTCTACCTCAACACTCTCCCCAGCTCCTGCACAGGAAAAATGCTCCTCTATGCCGACGATGTGGTTCTCTTTGCCTCCCACCCTGATCCCTCTTCTCTCCAGGTATCCCTCCAGCACACCTACAACCAAGCTGAAAAGTGGTTCCTTGACCACCGACTTGTCATTAACCTAAAGAAGACTAAATCAATGCTCTTCTCCCATCATCAAAACAAGGCCAAGAATGCCACCCTCTTCATTCTCCCCAGCATTCTGCACCCGCTGGAGCAAGTGACCTCTTGCAAATATCTAGGCATCACTTTTGACTCGGCTCTCACCTTCCACACCCACATCAATGCCCTATCCTCTGCCATAAATTCTTGGATAGGCCTACTATACCGTCTTAGAGATTGCCTCCCCCAAGTTGTCCTCCAGCTGTCCATCACCTCTTCCGTCCTGTCGCTAGTGGACTATGGCTTGCCCATTTACGCTGCGGCAGACAATACAGCCTTGACTAAAATCCAGCTCTCAATCAATAAGGCCTGCAGGCTCCTGACCGGAGCCCCTAGCCGCACTCACACTTGCCTGCTCTACTCCACCACCAACCTGCTCACCTTTGAGGAGCGTCTGCACTACCAGACCTGCCTTCTCACCAAAAAATCTCTTCTAGGACTCTCCCCCTGGGGGGGGGCTCTGCTTCTCTCCGGTGCATGTCCTCGTCTGTTGTCACCTGTAGCTCTGTCAAGACTACCTTTCTGGTGCCCAGAACCAAGACCTTGCTAGCCCAGAGGTCCTTCCATTACCAAGCCCCTGCGTGGTTCAACTCCCTCCCACCTTGCATCACAGACATTGCCAAAATTGGTCCCTTCAAAATCGCCCTCCAGAACCATCTCTTTGACACTCGTTGCTATAGATACACCTAATTAATCCCACTGTGGGATCCTCCTGTCAGGCCTCCCTGACTTGACAATATCCTCTGAACAGTCTATCCTCTACCCCTCCCCATCCCTACCTCCACCCTCTCCAGGTATTATCTAGGTATATCCAGGGCTATACCCCCAATGTAACCCTTAGGTACCTTATATATGACTGTAAGCTATTATAAGTAACATTATTATGTAACCTATGTGTTTAATGTTCTGCACCCGTACTGTTCTCACTGTTGTAACCGCACTATGTAACTCTGTCTACCCCCCCCCGCGTCGAGGTGCCTTTGTAAATAAGTCCATGACTCAAAGGTTGTAAATCCGACTTTTCTAATAAATAAATAAAGATGACTCTTGCGAGAGGCCTCTACGACATGAAGGACCTTGTTGGAGAGACCCAAAGCCTGGACCTCTAGCTGTTTAGGAATCAGGCAGTGGTCAGGTGCAGGGATTGTAGGTCTGGGTGCAAGACCTTCCCCTGGTGGCAAGGAAGCAGGTCCGAGCGCAGAGACAAATGCCATGGAGGCCTGCTGAGGCTAAAGAGATCTGGGTACCAGAACTGCGCAGCCAGTACAGGGCTACCAGGATCATCCAAACCTTGACCAACGTCTTGTGGATCTGGGGAAAGGGAGGGAAGGCATACAGGAGGCCCGGGGTCCTGGGACTCACGAATGCATCTCACATCAGTGTTCCGCATTGTGGGGTTGGGGGGGAAGGCACAGAACAGCCTCAGCTTTGCATTTTCCCAGGAGGAGAACAGATCAACCCCACTGAGAGAAAAGGTGATCCACCACCTCCTGGTGAAGAGACCACTTCTGAGATGCATCACCCACTCGACTGAGGGCACTGCCAGCTGGTTGGAGGCTCTGGCCACATGAATCACCAGGAGATTGGCACCGAAGCAGCGCATGAGGATCCAGGTGTGGCAGGCTTCCCAACACAACCAGAGGGAATGCGTTCCACCCTGCCTGTTGAGGCA
Source organism: Neoceratodus forsteri (assembly GCA_016271365.2). Lineage (NCBI taxonomy): Eukaryota > Metazoa > Chordata > Ceratodontiformes > Ceratodontidae > Neoceratodus > Neoceratodus forsteri. The sequence goes on along the minus strand of CM028138.1, from coordinate 483,364,473 downwards.
GTACATGGTTGTGTTGTTGTCCATATGGACCTGTACAACCTGACCCTGGACAGGGGAAGCAAACACTGTCAGACCAAGATGCACCGCATAGAGCTCCAGCAGGTTGATGTGGTACTGGGACTCCTTGGGGGTCCAGAGCCCATGGGCTCTGTGGTCCCCCAAATGTGCTCCCCATCCCACCAGAGATGTGTCAGTCATTACAGTGACCATCGACTCCAGGCGGACAAACGGGACTCCTTCCTGCAGGTGTACCGGGATGAGTCACCACTGGATGGAAACCTACACTGGCTGTGTTACCATGACCAGCTGGTCCAGGTTACTTAGTCAGTGAGACCACTTGTGGGCCAGCTCCCATTGCAGGGGGCAAATGTGCCAGGGGGCCCACCAGACCATGCTGTTGCAGGATGCCATGTACCCCAGCAGCCACAGGAGGTCCTGGGCAGGGTGTGAATGCCCAACCTGAAATGATCGGGCAAAGGAAGTAGGGGTGGAGTTCCAACTTGGCCAGATTGACAAGAACAACCAAGGACAAGCAACTCTGGAAGGCCAGATCCGTGGACTGCTAAACTTCCTCCTGGTATGAACCAGCAATCAGCCAAGTGTCCAGTTAGGGGCACACCCGGACCTGTCAGCACCACAGGAATGGTGCCACCACCACTACAATACACTTAGTGAAGACCCTGGGGACCAAGAAGATTCTGAACAGCATGCCTTGAAACTTGTAGAGCACCCTGTCTGCATGAAACCAAAGGTACTGTCAGCGGGCTGGATGGACTGGGATGTGGATGAAGGTGTCCTGGAGGTCCAGAGAGCAGAACCACATGCCCTGCTCCAGGGATGGAAAGATTTGGTTCAGAGTGACCATCCGGAACACGCGCTTCCTCAGGAACTGATTGAGATTGTGAAGATCCAGTGTGTGGCGCCAGCCACCCATCTGCCTGGGGACTAGGAAGTACCTGGACACAAAGCCCTGGCCAGCCGCGACATCCAGGACATAGGCCACAGCTCTCTTTTGGAGGATGTCCTTCCTAAGGGAAGACAGCATGTACAGGGACACCATGGACTCCCTTGGGGCATGGGCTCAGTAGGGTAGGAAAGCCTCGAAGCTGAGAGGCAGACCCCAGCCCACCATGTCTAGCACCCACTTGTCCACAGTAATAATGGACCAGGCATGCCAGAAATGGTGAAACACCCTCCCACCACCAGAAACTGAGGCAAGGGCAGGACATGTGGGGTGTGAGTGCGACACCTCCTGACCCATCATTGGGCAAGCTTGACAGAGGTTCCCGTGCTGGCTACTGGAGAAGCACCGCTGCCCCAGCCACTGGGTTTCTTGGAGCTAGAGGCAGCGGGCCTGAATTTAGGCTGCCAGACCTGGGATTTCCCTGACTGGAGCTGCTGAGGCTTCAACTGCTAGAGCAGGAAAGGCCAAAACAGAAAGAGTCTCTTTTTCAGCTTCTGGGCCTTTTGAGAGGATGTAATGGAATCCAGGTAGGAACTGAACTTCTCAATCCTGGTAAGATGACCATCCACCCCTGGCCCAAACAGATCGGTACCCAAGAAGGGAACATCTGCCAGCTTCAAGTTTCAAGTCCAAGTTTATTGCAGGAAATCTCAGGGCCTTGCACATGGCACCTGAAATAAAATGAAGCACTTTATTGGAAGTTTTTGGTGAGTAGTCCTTTATTTTGTCAGCAGAGTATGGGATTTGTTTGTTTTTCAGGTCCTAAGACATGTATACAAAGAAAATTACACACATAAAATTATCGTACATAAAATACCGTATGTGGTACAGAATGTGAATACATAATGTTCAGGTAAAACATAACAAGGTAATAATTATAAGCATAACCTGGGGAAAACACTGTAAGTAGCAAAAGGACAAGCAAAAGAAGCGAGAGGATGTATATGCTGGGTATCGCCCATAAAGGTGGAATCCGCAACAAAGCCCTACGTCTCATAGCAAACACTGCAGCCACTGACTGGGCATAGGAATCACCAATGTACAAGGCCATCTGAAGCTGGTGCTTGGTAACAGAAGGTCCCTGGTCTTGGACGATCTTGACTGCTGACTATAAGTCTGCGGAGAGGTGGGGAAAGACATTGTCAAGAACCCCCATGAGGGCATGACCAAAGTTTGCCACCATGACGGCAGAGCTCGCCTGCCGGAGACCTAGGAAGGAAGCAGCAGAGACCTTTTTTAGCTGCATGGTCCAGCTTCTAGCACTTCTTGTTGGGAGGCTTGTCAACATCCCCAACGTTGCCTGTCTGGTGGAAAACAGAGTCCATACAAACAGAGGTGAGAAAGAAGCACCTTTAGCTGGGACTTGAACCCAGGCTGCCCGGAATACCCTTCCGACTGCGCTAACCAGCTGCACCACTGAGATAACTGGAACCTGGGCTGTCCCGAAGCACATTACTCTTTCTCAAATGCACAACCCAATGGCAAAACACTCTTGCGCATGATCTTTGTGCATGACTCTCCAGCGCATGCCCGGGGTTTTAGCTCGGATTTAAAATAGGAACTTTTAGTACTCGCAGTGCTCAGTTTGTCGTGGGAGATGGCAGCAGCATTTTTGTACAACATAAGGCGCCGGATTATTATTCTTTTACTGACACAATGTTATAATCTTTCAGTTCATGAACACAGTCCTATCAGACCCGCGTTCCAACTTGGATGTGCTTCCAGGACACGGGGCACTTTCGGTTGGGACGGATGAATAGAAATTAAGGCAGAAAATGAAAAACATGGTAAATATACTTTTATTTTAACCATATGGGGGATTTCTGCAGTGAGTATTTAATCTGTGTGTGCAAAGTGGTGCATTTTTTGGATCAGGCAAAAAGCGAAGGAGTAAAGCTGACAGCGTCCCTTCAACAGAGCTCCGTCTATCTTGCTACTTAACTCTCGAATAAAAAAACTTTGAAGTAGAGCCGACAGATTTGGAACATCAGCATTAGTTTAAGAGAGGTAATCCTCACATATTGGGAGTTTTTTGTCTTAATAGAGCCATGGGAAGAACAAAACATACAGCAACAGCGGAGTCCGGAGGAAAAGAATAAAGCTCAGAGGCCTGGAGATCCTGCACATGGCGTAGAAGTGGAAACTGCGGCAGGAGGAACCTTGGAACCTTCAAATAGTGTCTTATAACAAGCCATCAGAGAGCTTGACAAAAAAGTGGAAACCATGGGGACACGCTTTACAGGTACGGAAACAAGAATGGACTTGTTAGCCTCCAATGCCAAGATTGCGACCAACTCGGCAAACAAATCTGCAGCAGCAGTAGCAGGCATTGTTAACGAAAATAAACTGCTGCATCTCCGACTAGAAAATTTAGAGAACGGAGTGAGGGCGGCTAACCTTCGACTGCTGGGCGTGCCAGAGGACACAGAAGGGATTGATCTTTTGGGCTACATTGTAACATTAATCCATAAATGCTTGGATATAGACACATAGTCGACTACCCTTAAAACATACAGAATCACCCCTTGGAGAGCCCTACCAAAGGATTTTCCCAGAACAATAATGATTATTACCAGTGGCCCACATATCCGAGATCAAATCCTGGAGGTAGCTAAAATAAGGGCTCCGCTGAAGCTATCTGAGGGCACTCAGAGCCACATCTTCCCCGACCTGAGTTACTTGACCTGACAACGCAGAAAGGCCTTTGATGTGGTCCGGGCCACCCTGAAAGCACTGGGGATATCAGACGTTGCTGCAGCAACCAGCTCGATTGAGGATCTACTACAGAGGCAAGACTTTTCTCTACTCTGACCCAGTGGAAGCAGGGAAGAAACTGGATCTTATTAAAAAGGACTTCCATCGTTCCTCATCTGAGAGTCCATCTGATGAAGAGGACTAACTTTTGCCACCAAGTGCTCCTTTACCTAAAATTAAGGGCAGAGTAAAAGTTAAATTTTATTCCTGATGACTGACTGAAAAGAGCTGGAATTGCCACGACTTAACAGAATGGCCTATAAGAAAATAAAAAGGACTATCTCATTTATTTCTTGACTACTTTGGATTAAAAGCTAAATGCGACTGTGGAATGCAGATACGTCATGGCTGTAAATTTAAGATGCAGTTTATTGGTGGCACATCGTGGCATGTATCCTTAACTTTGTTCAAATCTGTCCATACTCTGGTAGTTTTTACTATTGCCAACAGTTTCAAGTACCCTGAAGTTATATAAGTTTTGCTAGTTAGTTTGATGAAAGCTAGCATATTTTTTAAAGTAGCTTTACCATACAGGGTAATTGAGTACTAAAGAAGAATAGAAGTGAAATTTCTGTATTCTGTTTTACTGGTAGGGAAATGCCCTGTAGATGGAGTTATTTTATTGATGCGTCCTACTAATTAAAGTTTAAATTACCACTTATGTAGATTTATGGGCTATAAAATGCCAGTTACTGGCATTATAGGGTGAGTTTCTTCACCTGGTAACAATTTATTTTATAATTATCATTTCAGTCCATAAGTATGCTGCAATAGCCACATGAAGGAATTATTGCTACTAAAATTGTTTAGTAATATAATTTTAAGAAATCCCCCATATGGGGTAACAACGGATGGCAAATACTGTATCCTACCATTATATGGAATTGAAAAAACATTTTCTAAATTTGTAACCAAGGAAATTACTTTTTACAATGTAATACACATTGCAAACTAATAAAAATAAAGTATAAAAAAAAAAAAGAAAAGGTATACTGTAACTACTGGTACCCACTACAGAAAATAAACTGCTAATGAAGTGGCAAGGGCCTTATAAAGTGCTTAGATATACTGGCACAGTTAACTATGAAACTGAGACCCCTGATTAGAAAAATCCTACTAAGATATATCACACTAACCTCCTGAAGAAATGAGTTGAAAAAATGCCACAGGCTGCGTTATTACTTTTACCAGAAGCTAATAAAGAAAATATTGATGTAGCTTATTACAGACTGAAACAAACAGTAACTGCTGATGCTGTAAATGTGAATGTTTCCTTAACCTCCAAACAAACCACAGAAATTCATAGCTTGCTAAAGACATTTAAGTAAGCGGCCGAGGGCGTACAACGGCCCACCCATGCATTAATACCATTAGATGCCACCTTCGGAGTGGCTTAATGCGCTTGTAACATGGGATGCACGAGTATAGAGGTCCCATAATTATATCTGAGATCGTCTGAACAACATAACACAGCCAGTCTGTATGTTTTCATTTAGTTTTTAATGCACTTCGGAAACCTGTTACACACAAGCATTTATATGGTGATGCGGTCAGAACATTATCTAGTCCTACATGTGCACAACAGTGCCTTTCACATGCTACAGCAATTTATTTTGCCTTCTACTCGGGTATTCTTTTCATACCGCTCGTAGGAGGTGCACCATTCACTGGTTTCTACGCTGCTCTCTAGACTTCCGTTACAAATTTGCATACTGTGTAGCTTACCTCTGTATACTGCTCTCAGGTACCTCCGATCTGCTGCGTCTGTCTTTAGTTATTGTTTCATTACTTGTTTCGTTTGTATATCTCGCTGCTCTTCCTCCACCTCCGAACTTCAACTCAATTCACTGCTCCACCGTAATAGTTCCTGTCAGTGAAAAAACTACACCATTTCCCTGCATCTTATTATTCTTTCCAGTATTCCTTGCTATTCCTCTAATGCTCATAGATACATAGATACATAGACAGTGTCGGCAGATAAGGGCCTATGGCCCACCCAGTCTGCCCATTTAAGTTTGTAAGTTCAGTTTATGTTTTCCAGGAAGTCTGTTGCCCCTTACCCCTGACCTCCAGAATTCCTTTATGTCTATCCCATGCATTCTTAAATCCCGTGATTGTTTCAGCCCCCACCACTTCCTCTGGCAGGGTGTTCCACTTGTCCACCACCCGTTCTGTGAAGAAATTCTTCCCTCACGTTTCCTCTGAATCATCCTCCCTCCAACTTCATCCCATGCCCTCTAGTCCTGGAACATCTTTTCGCTTAAAATAGTGCATTCCTACCCTGTTCCTCCCTGTAAGATACTTGTATGTCTCTATCATATCCCTCTCCCTCCTCTCCTCCAGGAGTACATGTTCAGTGCCTTCAACCTGTCCTCATAGGACTTGTGATGCAATCCATGCACCATCTTTGTTGCCCTCCTCTGAACCTTCTCTACCCTGTCTATGTCCTTACGTAGGTAAGGTCTCCAGAACTGCACAGTGTACTCCAGGTGTGGCCTCACTAGTGTCTTGTATAGTGGAATTATGACCTCCCTTTTCCTGCTGGTGATGCCCCTGCCTATGCATCCCAGCATCCTATTTGCTTTACCTGCTGCCTTGTCACACTGCTTCCCTGCCTTGAGGTCATCAGAGATGATAACTCCAAGATCCCTTTCCTGCTTGGTGCATGCTATATCCTCACCCCCCAACTGATATATTGTGCCAGGGTTTTTGTGCCCCATATGCATTATCTTGCACTTCCTTGCATTGAATTTCAACTGCCAAACCCCTGACCATTCTTCAAGTTTCTGCAGGTCCCTTCTCATTCTGTCTACACCCTCTGGTGTGTCTACTCTGTTACAGAGCTTTGTGTCATCAGCGAACAGTGAAATTCTGCCTTCTAGGTCCTGCAGCAATGTCACTGATGAAGATATTGAAATAGTACGGTCCCAGCACCGATCCCTGTGGTACCCCACTGGTCACTCTTCCCTCTGTGGAGTGACAGCCATTTACCACCACCCTCTGTGTCCTGCTGCCCAGCCAGTTACCTACCCACCTTTTCTGTCCTGCCCACACCCATATTCCCCAGTTTGTGCAATAGTCTTCTATGTGGCACAGTGTCAAAGGCCTTGCTGAAGTCCAGATAGGCCATGTCCACTGCCCTCCCCTGATCCACCTCCCTAGTCACCCAGTCAAAAAATGCTCGTTTGATATTTGTCTGCTTCCCCTTTCCGACATTCACCATCTTCTCGGTCCCTGCCTAGCCAAGAGCAGCGTCGCTATTACAGTTCTTTCTTACCTCTCCCCAGTGCTGCTTTTGTACCTGTCTGGATAGTTGTGGTAGTTCAGTTTGGGCACGGCATTTGTGCTGGATTAATGCCCGCTCCAAACTATACCACCTGATCCATTTCAGCCAATGACTCATCCCCATTTCCACATTCACTTCGATCCCATGTTACAACAGTACTTCTACCATAGTGCCAGGCTGAGCAAAAGGGGTCAAGCACCTAATAGTGACAGGGAATGCTCCCCCTATCAGACAAAAGATATACAGATTACCAGAGCGGTTAAGAGCAGATATGGTTAAGGAAATACAAAAAAATGAAAGAATTGGGTATCATAGAAGTGTCGAAGTGCTTGGTCATCACCAATGATGATTGTAAATAATAAAGAAAGGAGTGCAAGAATCTGCCTTGATTTTAGGAAACTTAATCAAGTATCAGAATTTGACAGTCATCCTATGCCCAGGATAGGTGATTTGGTGGACATATTAGTGTGAAGCACACATTAAGCATGAGGTTTAATGTTAAGCTGCCGCCCCTTTAAGAGCACTTAGAACTTGCATGTAACAATTTGTTGTACTGCCTGGCAGTGCCATGTATGCCTGTCAGTCACAGATTTTGTCAGTCTGGGGCTTGTCCTCATGAAGAGAACATCTGCAGCACAGAATAAACCTGCCTTATTATTATTTTATGCATCCGTCTAGTTATTCGCATGGTCCAGATGGGGTCAGCACCAGCAGCAACCGAAGGGTCTGGCAGACCACAGAGAATGTAAGGGGTCTTTTAGTGGCGGACCAAATAACTAAAACGCCACATTAGGGAATGCCAAGTATATCAGTACCCTCGATCTCACCAAGGGTTACTGGCAAATCCCCCTAGCTAAAGAATCCAGAGACAAAATTGCATTTGCCACGCCTATAGGATTCTATCAGTTCGCCACCATGCCATTTGGTTTACATGGTGCACCCGCTACATTCCAGAGGTACATGGATGTCATTTAATTCCCGCACACTGGTTATTGTGCTGCGTACCTGGATGATGTCATCATGTACAGTCCAGACTGGAAAAGCCACCTGAAACACTTACAAGCAGTTATCCAATCTATCAAAAAGGCAGATCTGACAATGAATCCTACCAAATGTGCATTGGGAATGCAGGAAACCATATATTTGGGCTATGTTTTGGGAAATGGAGAAGTCAAGTCAGAGATTTCTAAGATGGAAGCTATAGCTAACAGCTCTGTTTCTAAAACAAAGAAATATGCCAGGTCATTTTTAGGGCTGACTGGCTAATTATCAGAGATTTGTTCCCAACTCTGCCCAGTTAGCTACTCCCCTCACTGAAACTCACGAAGAAACGGAGCCCGAATAATGTGAAATTGATCCCAGTGTGATGAAGCTTTTCGGGCCATCAAGGCTGCCTTATGTTCAGCCCCTGTTTTAAGAAGCTCAGATTTTGAGAAATAATTTTTGTTACAGACAGATGCATCAGAAGTAGGTCTAGATGCAGGCTTGAATCAGCATGTAAAGGGGAAGGAACATTCCATTCTATGTATCAGTAGGAAGCTGCATGACAGAAAAAAAAGGGAAGAGTTACTCTACCACTGAAAAATTCACCTTGCAGCAAAGTGGGCCATGGAGTCCCTCAAGTTTTATTTGCTAGGAGCCGACTTTGTACTTACAAATGATCACAATCCTCTCTGTTGGCTTAACCAAATGAAGGATAAACATTCCAGAATCACACACTGGTACCTGGCACTACAGCCATTAAAATGTAAAGTGATGCACAAATCTGGGAAAGAGAATATCAATGCTGATTTTCTGTCAAGATATGGATCAGGGATTGAGAATTCCGATGGTTGACAAAAATGTGCCAATTTAAACTTCTCTGTTTGCTATACTGCATATGCACTGAAATGTACAGGTTATAAGCTAATGATAGAAAAGTAAAAAAAGTTTAGGAAACCTGTTCTTTAAAACAGGTTCCCTTTTAAAGAGGTGGGTATGTGACAGGGTTGAATAAAGCCCTGTTCCATTTGTTATGCAGAAAGAGTTAAATGCAAGGATCTGTTCTATCCTCTCCTTTTCTGCCTCTTGTCTGTCTGGTTGCACAAACAAATGTTCTCATCAGACCTAGGAACTGATCACTCTGACAGTCTCGCAATTCTCCGCCTCTTGCTATCTCTCTGCCTTGACTTGTTTTTTTATGTCTTTTCTTCCTCCTTGCATATCTGCAGTTATAAAATGGGCAAAGGATTTCAAGCAATCTGATTGGTTGTTAGCTGTGCATTAGATGTGTCTAATGCACAGCTAAAACTAGAACCCCCATTTAGAATACAAAGGCCCATTTTATAAGTGCAATAAGCCACTCCGGGTATGTGAATTAGACAGTTCTAATGTAACGGCTAGGGATTGGACGACTGCCTGTGGCCTCGTGCCTCACTATGTCCCCCTAGCCATGCATTAGAACTGTCTAATGCACACCCCATTGTGTCTTATTGCTTACTTATAAAAATATGTGTGAATGTATGTGTAAAACTGCAAGTGATACTGGGATCCCTTTATTTGAAATGATTGCAAAAAGCTATTTGGAATTTACGGGGTTAACCTGAGATGCAGTTTGAGCTCCTCTCAGGCCTGTTGTACCTGCAAAGAAACTGACAAGAACATTTTGTGAGAAACAGGATGTCTCTCTTAATGAGTTCCCAGGCAATGCTTTTGCTAGAGACAGAGAGTGAGGGACAGAGATTTGGAATTGAAAAGAAACTCTCAGATCAAGGACTTTGTTTTCCGTTTGCACTGCCTTTCTAAACAGTTATACAGAATAATTATTTTTGTTTTACTGTTATTGATAAAAAAAAAAAAGGTTTCACTACCTGCGAATTTCTACAACTGCTCCTGGTCTTCATATGCTTCCTGACCTGTGCCTCGATGACAGAGTCATCATCAGTAACTCCCTTAAACCAATGAGCCAGTGGGGCTGGTACTGATGGCAGAAGAAAAATGGTAATACTTCCCCTACACAGATCCCTGGAGAGGCCTCATCTGGAGTACTGTGTCCAGTTCTGGAGTCCTCACCTGAGAAAGGACAAGGATATGTTGGAGACAGTACAGCGGTAAGTAACAAAATCAATTCAGGGCCAACATGGAAGATCCCGTGAGAAGCGCCTCAAGGCCCTAAATATGTACTCACTGGAACCCAGAAGGGAGAGGGGAGATATGATAAAGACCTTCAAGTTCCTTAAAGAAATGAACAGAGTGAACTACGGGGAATTATTTAACCTTAATACTAGCTCGAGGTCACGAGTGGAAATTAACAGGAGTGAGGTTCAGGAGGAACATGAGAAGTACTTCTTTACGGAAAGTGTAGTACAACCTTGGAACAGTCTGTCAACTGAGTTGGTGACTGCGAATACAGTCAGGGGATTCAAGCAGGCCTGGGACAGAATGAAGGGAATAGTGGCTGCCCAGAATGACAGGACCCGGTAGGAGAATGGGGATAGGACGGGAAGGGTTAGCACCCTGGAAGAACAACAGGTTCCAGGCAAGGTTCCAGGGATTATATGGAACATGGGCAGACTGGACGGACTTCTGGTCTTTTTCTTGGGACCTCTGGTCTTTTTCTGCCGTTATGGTCTATGTTTCTGTGTTTTTATGACCATCTTGAACCTCTTATTTTGGTGTATTTGTTCAGGTATCTGAGGTCTAAAATGGGTTACCACTCACATTTTTTCTTTTGTGGGTCCGGAAGTACCTTGAAATCAGGCCCTTGCCCTAGTGAGAAGCAGGGGCCATTTCTACTGCTTTTGCTTGTAGCAATTTGTTTACCTCCAGTTCCAGCAGAATTCCTTCTGTGGTAGTGCTGGAAAACATTTGCGTTTCTGTCGCTCTGGAAACTTTTTGAATGTCAGGGACAACCTCTGGCCCGCTACTTCCAAGATCCACTTTTGTCTGTGGTAGTGGACCAGCCTTCCCCCCCACCGGCAATGCTTGGGCAACCTGGGCAAAACTGTCAAGAGGTTTTGGATGAGGCTTGGGGGTTAGTGCAGATGCAGCACGCTTGAAACCCCTCCTGCCTCTGCCCCTACAGTAGCCTCTTCGGAGTTGATACTCATAGGGCCACCAATACATGGAAAAATATTGGCTGCCCGAAACTAACTGAATCTCTAAAATCTTGGAATGGTTACAAATAATTCATTAACTACACATAACATGAGTAGCACCTTCACCCAATGTCAACGTTTCATGTCTCACTGACATTTTTGGTCACCATGCATTGGTGAGTCTCGTTTCTTTTGGCTCCGAGAGTAGATTTAAGCCACCTTCATTCCTTTTCAGCAATTTACTCATAGGGGGAGTAAAGGGCATAGGCTCTTGGGCTGTAGCCCTGCTCCTGCCTCCCCTTTCAGAAGGCATGTATGAGGTAGAAACCTTTTCTTTCTCATATTTTTTCCTGTAGAAGCCAGGAGGTTATATATATCTATATATATATATCTATATCTATATCTATATAGATATATATCTATATATATAGATATATATCTATATCAGTGTCAGTGGCTCAGTAGGTAGCACACTCATCTCTGAGGCTGGGAGATCAGAGGGCTGTGGGTTCAGTTCCCACATCTGGCACTTGGGTTAATATCCCAATACTGACACTGTAATGCAGCATGAGAGGGGTGCTGTACTTCTGAGGTGCCATCTTTCAGATGAGACGTTAAACCAAGGTCCCATCTGCTTGGACTGGTGGTAGTTCAGGTGGATGTTAAAGATCCCATGACACTTATCGAAAAAAGTAGAGGAATTTCCCCGGTGTCCTGGCCAAATTTCCCTCATTCACTAAAAATGCCACCAACAGCTTAATCTGGTTCAAGGTCAGTTGGCATTCATCTGTATCCCCCTCCACCGGGTCGTGCCTGAAAATAGGCAGGATTTGTCTAGTGTACTTACCTGGTCAACAAAAACTAAATAAATAAATATTTGTCCACTTTGCTCATGTATGCCTCTGTTTTTTTCACCAAAAAGAGAGTCTCCTTCAGAACAGAAATCCATGGCTTTTGTCTGATTGTCCTGGTAAAGGATGATTGTCCTTAGCCAGGAGAATCTTCTCAAGGAAAACTCCTAACCTAAGACCCTTGAGGCAGTATCATTCGTGTCCACAGCTATATTGAAGTGGTATTCAATGGCATCCAGGGCTGACTTTGCTGTGGCAAAAAGGACCTGTGCTGACTTGTCATTAGCTTTTTCTGCCAGTGCCAGCACAGTAGTATTCCACAGCGCCTTCTGGTACTGGGCTATATAAGCTTAGTAAGCAGATTGCCTGATAAGCAGGGAAGATGAAGTGTAAACTATTTTAGCCATGGTATCCAATTTTCTAGAATCTTTTTCTGAGGTACAGAGAAAGGTACTTTAGCCCTCCCGCATGCAGCCGCCTGGACTGCACCTTGATGATCACGAGTAGAAGTATGAGTCCATAGCTTGTGCCAAAAGAAAAAATTACTCACCTTAGTAATTATATTTCTTCTAATGGAGTCTTGCTGTATTCTGACAATTGCAGTGATTCCCAACCTTTGAACTGCCCCGGAGAACTAAGGGTTAACTTTCCATGCAGGGCATGGAACACTGAGCTCGAGCTCGGTTGAAGTCTCTGTGTGGTGTGATTTATCTGAACTCAAACCGTCAGATTCTTATGAGCCCAACTAAACTAAAGTCTATGTGGAAATTGTAAAAATTCTACTAACCAACTGGCTGAAAAGTTTTGGATTCCCAAGTCAGGAAACCCAAACACTAAAACCCAAAATAACAATAATAAATAAGCACCCAACAAAAAGAGAGGAGGGTGCCAGCAAATACACCCTTGGGGTGCAACACTGCACCTGCCCACCCACTTCCCAAAAACAGGTTCTGAGAGGGGAGGGAGGTCAGAATACAGCAAGACTCCATTAGAAGAAATATAATTACTAAGGTTAATAAGTTTTTCTTCAAACAGCATGAAGTCTTGCTGTATTCTGACAACTGCAGACTACCAAGCAGTACTTCCAAGGAGGAGGAACAGAACCTACTTTTGGAATAGGCTCTGAAGTACTGCTGTGCCAAACCGAGCATCACTCCTAGCCTGGAGATCCAGAGAGTAATGCTTGGTAAAGCTATGGACTGTTTTCCAGGTGGCTGCTTGACAAATTTCTAGGAGAGGGATATCCCTGGCCGCAGTCAGGGAAGCAGCTGTACCTCTTGTGGAATGAGCCCCCAGGCCTGAGGGTGGAGTTTTTCCCCAGTTTTTCATAGCAGAATTGTATGCAAGACACAATCCACCCGGCAATAGATCTTTTGGTGGCAGGTTTGCCCTTTTCCACTTCTCCATAAGTGAGGAACAACTGGAGGGAGTCAAACCTGTGACCCTTGGTACGCTCTATGTAGTAACTAAGGGCTCTTTTGACATCTGAACTGTGTAGCCTCCTCTCTCCTGAGGAAGAATGATCAGTGAAGAAAACAGGGAGACATACAGACTGGTTTAAATGGAAGTCTGAAACCACTTTGGGCAAGAACCTTCTATTGGTTCTAAAGACCACTTTATCCCCATGAAAGGAGATAAAATCAGGTTCCACTGACTGGGCTTGCAATTCACTGATACGCCTGGCAGAGGTAATGGCTACCAAGAACACAGTTTTCCAAGTCAAGTACTTAAGCTCTGCTGAAGACACAGGCTCAAAGAGGGGTTGCATAAGCTAAGCAATGCAAACATTCAAATCCCAGGCAGGGGCAGGGTCTCTAAGAGGGGGACTGGTGTGAAACGATCCTTTAATCAATTTACAGAACACAGGATGGGAAGATAGCGAGGAAGGCTTCCCCACAAACAAAAATGCAGAAACAGCTGCCAAGTGTACTTTAAGGGTAGCTGGTCTGAGGCCTAGGCCAGTAAGATGGACCATATAGTCCAGAACCGTAGGCAATTCAGCAGAGTCTGGAGAAATATTCTTCTTAGAACACCAAATGCTGAATCTTTTCCATTTGGCGTTGTAAGTCTTCCTGGTGGAAGGCTTTCAAGAAGCCTTAAGGATATCCAGAACCCTTGGGAAAGATGCAGATCTGCAACTCTAACTCTTCAAGAGCCATGCCTTGAGATTGAGAACTGAAGGTCGGGTACCAAATCCTCCCCTGAGAGGATGTCAACAGGTTGTAAATCCTGGGAAGAGACAGGGGAAGGTGGACTGCTAGGGACAGCAACAGGGGATACCAGGGCTGTCTGGCCCAGTCTGGAGCAATCAGAATCACTTTGCATGGTTGTGACCGTATCTTGACTAACACTTTGAACAGGAGAGGAAGGGGAAAGCATACAGAAATTTCCCTTCCCAGTGCAGAATCAGAGCATCCAGGGGGACTGAGCCCAAGACTGGGGGTCTGCAACAAAAGAGAGGAAGTTGGTGATTGTCTGGGGCTGCAAAAATATCTATCTCTGGTGTGCCCCATCTCGAGAAAATCACTTTCAAAACCAGAGGATTTGGGCCCATTCGTGATGGCCCTGGGATATTCTGCTCAGTGCATCTGCTAGGACATTGTCCTTCCCTGGGAGGTGAACTGCTATCAGAGAGGTTTGCAGGGAATAGGCCAGGGACCACAACTTCATTGTTTCTGTGCACAAGGCCATAGACAGAGTGCCTCCTTGCCTTGTTGATGTACCACATGGTGGTGGTATTGTCTGTTCTGACCTGAACCGCACTGTTCTGTACAGATTTGGAAAAAGCTTGCAGTGCCAGAAACACTGCTCTGAGTTCCAAGAGACTGATGTGAAGCAGAGATTCCTGAGGTGACCACAGTCCTTGGGTGGTAAGATCCCCCAAATGGGCTCCCCAGCCCAGCAGGGAAGCATCTGTGGTGAGTATCACTGAATGAGACTGAGTAACAAATGGAACCTCATGTCTCAAATTGTCCTGATCCTGCCACCATTGCAAGGCTTGGATTAGGGTGCGAGTCACTGGGACTAGTTTGGTAAGGGAATCCTTTCTTTGGCACCAGAAGGCTCTTAAGTGGAACTGAATGTCCCTCATCTGGAATCTTGCCCCCTTGGACCACTGCTGTGGAAGCTGCCATGTGGCCCAGTAGCTGAAGGAAATGCCTTGCTAGTCGAGACACCTGAAGGGTGAATGAAGGGGCCAGTTCCATAAGGGTCTTTGCCCTTTCAAGGGGAAGGAAGGCTCTTGCCTTTACTGTATCCAGTTCTGCAACTATGAAGGTGAGGAGCTGTACTGGTTCGAGAACTGACTTTGGAAGGTTGAGAAGGAATCCTAAGGAAGTGAGCACTTGCTGGGTCAATTGCAGATGTGACTTGACTTGGTCAGGAGATTGACCTACTATGAGCCAGTCGTCCAAGTATGGGAAGATGGAGATCTTTTTTCTCCTTAGGAAAGCAACAAGTACTGCCAGGCACTTTGTGAAAACCCTTGGGGCTGATGTTAGGCCAAAGGGCATTGCTCTGAATTGATACTGGCCTGAGGGCAACTCGAACCTGAGGTACTTTCTGTGGGAGCACCTGATGGGAATGTGAAAGTAGGCATCTCTGAGGTCCAGGGAGGCTAGCCAGTCCCCTGGCCTTAGAGAGGGAAGGATAATTCCCAGAGCTACTATTTTGAACTTTGGCCTTAAAAGGTGTTTGTTCAGATATCTTAGGTCCAGGATGGGCCGACATTCTCCTATCTTTTTGGGGGTTAGGAAGTACCTGGAGTACAAACCTTTGCTCTTGTGTAGGGTGGGAACCCTCTCTACAGCTCTGAGAGCTAGCAGAGAAGAAATCTCTGCCTCTAGGGCAAGGGTCTCTGAGAGATTTGCAGGTGGAAAGGATCTGGTTCTCATCTTGGGGAAATTTTTTGAAGCTGAGAACCAGTCCCAGGCTTACTACTTCCAGGACGCACTTGTCTGATGTAAGAGACTTCCAGTCCTGGACAAAGTAAGCCAGCCTGCCCCCTACTGGTATGGGAGAATCGGCCCAGGCAGACCCATCAGGGTGTCTGCTTGGCAGGGCTTTAGGCTGAGGGGTGGATGCAGGCCTGCTCATCCCCCGTCTGCCTCTCCCTCTAAAGAACCCCCTCTGTGAAAAAGAAGAGGAGGCCTGAGCTTGGTAAAAAGGCCTCTGGAAAGGACTGCCCCTGCCCCTGAACTGCTGCCTTTGAGGAGTTGCTTGCCTTTCTTTGGCCTGAGCACTCCTGTAAGTGGTCCTGTACTCATCCATCTTTCTCATGTAGTTCTCTGTCTGCTCCCCAAACAGAGAATTACCAATTACAGGAAAATCCATGGCCTTAGCCTGGGTATCCTGCGATAGGCTAGTACATCTGAGCCAAGCCATCCTCCGAAGAGCCACAGATGTAGCCATGACTCTTGATGAAACATCATTGGAGTCTACAGCAGCATGAAACTGTACTTTCGATGCCTTAATCCAATCTGCAGCCACCTGCTCCAGCTCCTTGAAAAGCTGGTCAGGGGCCTGTTTAGCCAGAGCCAGCACAGTGTCCCACCTGGACTTCTGGTATCTAGCTGAATAGGCCATATAGTTAGCCTGCCTGAGTCCCAAAGATGCTGCCATGTATTGTTTCTTTGCCATGGCATCAATCTTCCTGGAGTCCTTGTCTGGGGGTGTGAAGCCAAGGGAATATTTGCCTTATCACAGGCAGCAGCCTGCACTACCCCAACATGGTTGCACTGCTGGAAAAGGAACTCTGTGTCTGAGCCTGAGAGAGTGTACCTCTTGTCCATTCGTCTGTCCACAGGAGGTATAGCATTAGGAGACTTAAGAATTTTATGTGTCTTGTTTCCCAAAGGATTTGTGGAGGCGA
The DNA here is from genome assembly GCA_016271365.2 of Neoceratodus forsteri. NCBI lineage: Eukaryota > Metazoa > Chordata > Ceratodontiformes > Ceratodontidae > Neoceratodus > Neoceratodus forsteri. The sequence goes on along the minus strand of CM028138.1, from coordinate 483,347,672 downwards.
ACAGACAGTCTGCTGGACTCTGGGATGTCCATCATCTCAACATAATCAGGCTCCTCCTTATCCTCTACTGCTTCCTCCACAGGAAGCTGGAGGGTCTCAGCCACTTTTTTGTAAAACATATAATGAGAAGGGGGACTCAGAAAGCCTAAGAGGAGAAGAAAAAATTACTCACCTTAGTAATGTTGTTTCTTCTAATAGAGTCTTGCTGTATTCTGACTAATGCAGTGACTGCCAACCTTTGAACTGCCCCGGAGAACAAAGAGTTAACTTTCCATGCAGGGCATGGAACGCTGAGCTCGAGCTCGGTTGAAGCCTCTGCCTGCTGTTGTTTAAACTCCAACCGTCAGATCTTTACGAGCAATACTCACTAGAAGTTCTGTGTGGAAACTGTAAGACTCACACCAGCCAACTGGCAACTAAATTTATCAAAAAAAGGGTTTTTTTGGTTTCAAAGCAGACTCAAGTCAGGAAACCCAAAAAACAAAACACAACACACCCAAAATAAAGAAGGGTGAGAAAGGGGCACCTCTAGGGTGCCAACACTGCTCCTGCCCACCCACATCCCAAAAACCAGGTTCTGAGAGGCGGTGGGGAGGTCAGAATACAGCAAGACTCAATTAGAAGAAACAACATTACTAAGGTGAGTAGTTTTTTCTTCAAACAACATGAAGTCTTGCTGTATTCTGACATATGCTGAGACTACCAAGCAGTACCACCATGGAGGAGGGACAGAACCTACTTTGGGAATAGGCTCTGAGTACTGCTGTGTCAAACCGAAAGCATCACTCCTAGCCTGGATATCCAGAGTAATGCTTGGTGAATGTATGAACTGTTTTCCAGGTGGCTGTGACAAATTTCTAAGATAGGAATATCCTTGGCAGCAGCCAGGGAAGCAGCTGTACCTCTAGTAGAGTGAGCCCTCAGGCCTGAAGGTGGGGTTCTACCCAGTTTTTCATAGCAGAATTGTATACAAGAGACAATCCACCTGGCAATAGATCTTTTAGTGGCAGGTTTACCCTTACCGACCTCTCCATAAGTGAGGAACTGGAGGGACTCAAACCTGTGACCCTTGGTGCGCTCTATGTGGTAGCTAAGGGCCCTTTTTACATCCAGGCTGTGCAACCGCCTCTCTCCAGAGGAAGAATGGTCAGTGAAGAAAACAGGGAGAGACATAGACTGATTAAGGTGGAAATCTGAAACCACCTTAGGCAAAAACTTCCTGTTAGTCCTTAGGACCACTTTATCTCTATGGAAAAAGATGAAATCAGGCTCCACTGACAGGGCTTGCAATTCACTGATCGCCTGGCAGAGATAATGGCTACCAAAACACAGTTTTCAAGTCAAGTACTTAAGCTCTGCAGAGCACAAAGGCTCAAGGGTGGTTGCATAAGCTGAGCAATGCAAACATTAAGGTCCCAAGCAGGAGAAGGGTCCCTAAAGGGGGGATTGGTGTGCAGCAATCCCTTGAATAACTTACAAAACACAGGATGGGCTGAAAGAGGAGAGGGCTTGCCTACTGACAAGAAGGCAAAAACAGCTGCCAGATGCACTTTAAGTGTAGCTGGTCTAAGCCTCAAGCCATTAAGATGAACCATATAGTCCAGGACTGTAGGCAACCCAGCAGATTCTGGAGAAATATGCTTACTAGAGCACCAAACAGTGAACCTTTTCCATTTGGAGTTGTAAGTCTTTCCGGTGGAAGGCTTTCGAGAAGCCTTAAGGATATCCAGAACCCCTTGAGAGAGGTGCAGATCAGCAAACTCTAACTTTTCAAGAGCCAGGCCTTGAGATTGAGAGACTTGAGGTTGGGATATCAAATCCTTCCTGAGAGGATGTCAACAGGTTGTAATTCCTGGGAAGAGACAGGGAAGGTGGACTGCTAAGGACAGCAACAGAGGGTACCAGGGCTGTCTGGCCCAGTCTGGAGCAATCAGAATCACTTTGCATGGTTGAGACCTGATCTTGACTAGCACTTTGAACAAGAGAGGGAAGGGGGGGAAGCATACAGGAACTTCCCTTCCCAAATCAGAATCAGAGCATCCAGGGGGACTGATCCCAAGACTGGGGGTCTGCAGCAAAAGAGAGGAAGTTGGTGATTGTCTGGGGCTGCAAAAAGATCTGTGGGGTGCCCCATCTGGAGAAAATCACTTCAAAACTAGGGATCTAGGGTCCATTCGTGATGGCCCTGAGATATCCTACTGGGAGCATCTGCTAGGACATTGTCCTTCCTGGGAGGTGAACTGCTATCAGAGAGGTTTGCAGGAATAGGCCAAGAACCACAACTTCATTGCTTCTGTGCACAAGGCCATAGACCCGAGTGCCTCCTTGTGATTGATGTACCACATTAGGGTGGTATTGTCTGTTCTGATCTGGACCGCCTTGTTCTGTACAGATGTGGAAAAGGCTTGCAGTGCCAAACACTGCTCTGAGTTCCGAGACTGATGTGAAGCAGAGATTCTTGAGGTGACCACAGCCCTTGGGTGGTAAGATCCCCAAGTGGGCTCCCAGCCCAACAGGGAGGCATCTGTGGTAGAGTATTATGAATGAGACTAAGTGCCAAAGGAACCCCTGTCTTAAATTGTCCTGATCCGCCACCATTGCAAAGCCTGGATCAGGGTTCGAGTCACTGGGACTAGTTTGGTAAGGGAATCCTTTCTTTGGGACCAGAAGGCTCTTAAGTGGAACTGAATGTCCTCATCTGGAATCTTGCCCCTGGACCACTGCTGTAGAGGCTGCCATGGCCCAGGAGCTGCAAGAGTGCCTTGCTGGTGGAGACACCTGAAGGGTGAATGAAGAGGCCAGTTCTATAGGGTCCTTGCCTGTCCAGGGAAGGAAGGCTTTGCTCTTATTGTATCCAGCTCTGCGCCTATAAAGGTGAGGAGCTGTACTGGCTTGAGAACTAACTTTGGAAGGTTGAGGAGGAATCCTAAGGAAGTGAGCACTTGCTGAGTTATTTAAAGATGTGACTTGACTTGGTCAGGAGACTGACCCACTATGAGCCAGTCGTCCAAGTATGGAAAGATGGAGATATTTTTTTCCTTAGGAAAGCAACCACTACTGCCAGGCACTTTGTGAACACCCTCTGGGGCTGATGTTAGGCCAAAGGCATTGTTTGAATTGATAGTGGCCTGAGGCAATCTCCTTAACCTGAGTGTACTTTCTGTGGAGCACCTGATGGAATGTGAAAATAGGCATCTTGAGGTCCAGAGGCTAGCCAGTCTCTCAGGTGTTAGAGAGGGCAGAATTATTCCCAGAGTCACCATTTTGAATTTTGGTTTTAAAAGGTGCTTGTTCAGGTATCTTAGATCCAGGATGGGCCGCCATTCTCCTGTCTTTTTGGGGGTTAGGAAGTACCTGGAGTACAATCCTTTGCCCCTGTGTAGGGTAGGAACCCTTTCTATGGCTTTGAGAGCCAGAAGGGAAGAAACCTCTGCCTCTAGGGAAAGGGTCTCTGATGGATTTACAGGTGGAAAGGATCTGGTTCTCATCTTGGGAAATTTTTTGAAGCTGAGAACCAGTCCCTGGCTTACTACTTCCAGGACCCACTTGTCTGATGTTAAAGACTTCCAGTCCTGGACAAAGTAAGCCAGCCTGCCCCCTACAGGTATTGGAGAATCGGCCCGGGCAGACCCATCAGGGTGTCTGCTTGGCAGGGGCTTTAGGCTGAGGGGTGGAAGCAAGCCTGCTCATTCCCCGTCTGCCTCTCCCTCTGAATAACCCCCCCTGAGCATAAGCAGAACAGGAGGCCTGGGCTTGGTAAAAAGGCCTTTGAAAGGGCCTGCCCCTGCCCCTGGAATGCTGTCTCTGAGGAGTGGCTTGCCTTTCTTTGGCCTGAGCACTCCTATAGGTGGTCCTGTACTCGTCCATCTTCTTCATGTAGTTCTCTGTCTGCTCCCCAAACAGAGAATTACCAATGACAGGGAAATCCATGGCCTTAGCCTGGGTATCCTGTGATAGGCTAGTACATCTGAGCCAAGCCATCCTCCAAAGGGCCACAGATGTAGCCATGACTCTAGATGAAACATCATTGGAGTCCACCGCAGCATGAAATTGCACCTTGGATGCCTCAATCCCATCCGCAGCCACCTGCTCCAGCTCCTTGGCAAGCTGGTCAGGGGCCTGTTTAGCCAGAGCCAGCAGTGTCCCACCTGGACTTCTGGTATCTTGCTGTGTAGGCCATATAGTTATCCTGCCTGAGTCCCAAAGATGCTGCCATGTACTGCTTCTTTGCCATGGCATAAGTCCTCCTGGAGTCCTTATCTGGGGGGTGTGAAGCCAAGGGAATATTTGCCTTATCACAGGCAGCAAGCAGCCTGCACTACCCCAACATGGCTGCATTGCTGAGAAAGGAACTCCGTGTCTGAGCCTGAAAGGGTATACCTCTTGTCCATTCTTCTGTCCACAGGAGGTATGGAATTAGGAGTCTTTAAAATTTTAAATGTCTGTTTCCCAAAAGATTTATGGAGGGGAATAGACAATTTCCTGGACTCTGGGATGTCCATCATCTCTACAAAATCAGGCTCCTCCTGATCCTCTACTGCTTCTTCCATTGGAAGCTGGAGGGTTTCAGCCACTTTCTTGTAAAACATAAAGTGGGAAGGGAACTCAGAAAGCCTAGGAGGAGAAACACCTGAAGGTCTGTCTGGGGAGATGTCCGGGTCAATAGGCACATCCAGACTTTCATAATCACCATCATCATCATTATCCTCATACTCTCCCTCCTCCTTCTCTGGTTCATAAAATTCTTCTAAAGTATAATCCGGAACCGGGGGAACCGACCGAACCGAGCCCCTGACAGATGGTGCCGTTTGGCCGGAACCGAAGTTAGCGATTGAACTATCCTTATCGCTTTGGCTATTTCATCAGCGGTCGGAGAAAGAACTTGAGGATCCGAACCGGATGATTTTTCCCTTTTCTTTCTTTTAGCCGGAACCGACTCCTCAGAATCGGTTCTCCTTTTGCCTGAAGAAGATTCGCCCTAGTCAGAGGGCACAACTTCTGGTTCGGTCGGAACCAAACCGCGCTGGCCATCCGGGTCAGCGGACTTCTTGGTCTCCCTTTCCCTCAGTCTACCTACTCTCTTATCCAGGGTAGCTTTGGGAAAACTTTTACAAATTTGGCAGTCTGAATTGAGGTGGTCAAACCCCAGACAATAAACACAGGTGGTGTGGGGATCAGCCTTAGCAAAGGCTTCCCCACACAGACTACAGTGTTGAAACCCAGTGGACCCGTTTTTTTCCTTGGGTTTCTCAGACATGGCCAATCCTATCCACAACTTACCCTTTTTTCGGGAATCTGCCAGGCAAGACACCCCTATCGGTTCCTGACCGTGTTACAGGTCTTGGAAAAAGACGTAATTAAATCCGCTTTTTTTAGAACCGATACGGACCGGTTACCACACTCTAACAAATTCAGTCGTTTTTTAAAACCAAACCGATCGGTTCAAACCGAACCGATCCAATGTTTACAAGTTCCACACAGAAACTAAATGCAAAACCTATTTAGTACTCACAGTACCACAGACAGAGACTTAAACCGAAAGGTTCAGTAGCAGAAATTCGGTTGAAACCGAGCAAAAAAACGACACTTTAACTGACTTTTTTGAAGCGAGCAAAGGAGAAATCTCCGGAGCGACTGTTCAGTGAGGCGGAGTAAAGAATCTGACGGTTGGAGTTTAAACAACAGCAGACAGAGGCTTCAACCGAGCTCAAGCTCAGCGCTCCATGCCCTGCATGGAAAGTTAACTCTTTGTTCTCCGGGGCAGTTCAAAGGCTGGCAATCACTGCAACAGTCAGAATACAGCAAGACTTCATGTTGTTTGAAACACCTGAAGGTCTGTCTGGGGAGATGTCCGGGTCAATAGGCACATCCAGACTTTCATAATCACCATAATCATCCTCATACTCTCCCTCCTCCTCCTCCGGTTCATAAAATTCTTCTAAAGTATAATCCGGAACCGGGGGAACCAACCGAACCGAGTCCCTGCCAGATGGTGCCGGTTCGGTCGGAACCGAACTAAGCGATTGCACTATCCTTATCGCTTGGCTGTCTCATCGGTGGTCGGAGTATGAATTTCTGGGTCCGAATCAGATGATTTATCTTTTCTCTTTCTTTTCACTGGAACCGACTCCTCAGAATCGGCTCTCCTTTTGCCCGAAGAAGTATCGCCCTGGTCAGAGGGCACTCCTTCTGGTTCGGTCGGAACCGAACCGGGCTGGCCATCCGGGTCAGCGGACTTCTCGGCCTCCCTTTCCCTCAGTCTACCTAATTTCTTTTCCAGGGTAGATTTGGGAAAATTCTTGCAAATTTGTCAGTCTGAATCGAGGTGGTCAAACCCCAGGCAATAAACACAGGTGGTGTGGGGATCAGCCTTGGCAAAGACTTCCCCACACACACTGCAGTGTTGAAACTCAGTGTGCCCGGTTTTATTTCTTGGGTTTCTCAGACATGGCCAATCCTATCCAAACTTACCCTTTTTTCGGCAATCCGCCAGGCAAGACTCCACTATTGGTTCCTGACCGTGTCACGGGTCTTGGGAAAAAAAAACATAATAAAATCCATTTTTTTTAGAACCGATACGGACGGTTACCACACTCTAAATTAAGCACAAGCTTTTTATTACCTCAAACTGATCGGTTCAGCCGAACCGATCCACAATTTACAAGTTCCACACAGAAACAAAACAAAAAACCTATCTAGTACTCACGGTACCACAGACAGAGACTTGAACCGACTAAGCGGTAACAGCAATTTGGTAGAAACCAACCGAAAACCAACTTTTTGAACTGAGCAGCAGGAGAAATCTCTGGAGCGACTGTGAGGCGGAGTAAAGAATCTGATGGTTGCAGTTTAAACAGCAGCAGACAGGGGCTTCAACCGAGCTCATGGTGAACATTCCCTGCTGGCCATGGAAAGTTTAACTCTTTGTTCTCCGGGGCAGTTGAAAGGCAGGACCTAACTGCATATGTCAGAATACAGCAAGACTTCATGTTGTTTGAATCACCTTGCAAGGTTGAGACCTTATTTTGACTAAAACTTTGAACAGGAGTGAGAAGTGGGGAAAGGCATACAGAAACTTCCCTTCCCAATTCAGAATCCGGGCGTCCAGAGAGATTGAGCCCAAGACTGGAGGTCTGCAACAAAAGAGAGGGAGTTGGTGATTGTCTGGGGCTGCAAAGAGATCTATCTCTGGAGTGCCCCACATTGAAAAAATCACTTTCAACACCTGAGGGTCCAGGGACCATTCGTGATGGCCCTGAGAAATCCTGCTCAGTACATCTGCTAGCACATTGTCCTTGCCTGGAAGGTGAACTGCTACAAGAGAGGCTTGCAGGGAATAAGCCAGGGACCACAACTTCATGGCTTCTGTGCACAAGGCCGTGGGCCGAGTGCCTCCCTGCTTGCTGATGTACCACATGGTGGTAGTGTTGTCTGTTCTGACTTGAACCACCTTGTTCTGAACTGACTGTGAGAATGCTTTAGAGCTAGAAAACTGCCCTGAGTTCTAGAAGATTGATGTGGGAGAAGGGATTCTTGGGGACTACAGGCCCTGGGCAGTAAGGGACCCCAGGTGGGCTCCCCAGCCCAGAAGAGAAGCATCCGTGGTAAGGACCACTGAACAAGGCTGAGCAACAAAAGGAACACCTTGCCTTAAATTGTCCTGATCCTGCCACCACTGAAGGGCCTTGATCAAGGTTGGAGTCACTTGAATCAGTTTGGTAAGGGAGTCCTTTCTCTGAGACCAGAAAGCTTTCAGGTGGAACTGAATATCCCTTATCTGGAATCTTGCCCCTTGGACCACTGCTGTTGAAGCTGCCATGTCACCCAAGAGCTGGAGGAAATGCCTTGCTGGTCGAGATACCTGAAGGCTGAAGGAAGAAGCTAGTTCCATAGGAGTCCTTGCCCTTTCTAGAGGAAGAAAGGCTCTTGCTCTGAGTGTGTCCAGTTCTGCCCCTATAAAGGTAAGGAGCTGGACTGGTTCGAGAACTGACTTGGGAAGGCTGAGAAGAAATCCTAGGGAAGTGAGCACTTGCAGGTGAGACTTGACTTATTCTAGAGACTGACCCACTAATAGCCAATCGTCCAGATAAGGAAATATGGAAATCTTTTGCCTTCTTAGAAAGGCAACTACTACTGCCAGGCACTTTGGGAAAACCCTTGGAGCTGAGGTTAGGACAAAGGGCATTGCTCTGAACTGGTAGTGGCCTGAGGGCAACTCGAACCTGAGGTACTTTCTGTGGGAGCACCTGATGGGAATGTGAAAGTAGGCATCTTTGAGGTCCAGGGAGGCTATCCAGTCCCCTGGCCTTAGAGAGGGAAGGATTATTCCCAGAGTTACCATCTTGAACTTTGGTTTTGAAAGATATTTGTTCAGATATCTTAGGTCCAGGATGGGACATCACTCCCCTGTCTTTTTGGGGATCAGGAAGTACCTGGAGTACAGTCCTTTGCCCCAGTGTAGGGTAGGTACTCTCTCTATAGCTCGGAGAGAAGAAACCTCTGCCTCTAGGGCAAGGGTTTCCGAAAGATTTGCAGGTGGAAAAGATCTGGCTGTCATCTTTGGAAATTGTTTGAAGCTCAGAATCAGTCCCTGGCTTACTACTTCCAGGACCCACTTGTCTGATGTAATAGACATCCAGTCCTGGACAAAGTAAGCCTGTATCTTAAGTAAGTCTGGATTTAGGAAAAGGCACAGTACCAAGACAGCACTTGTTCGTGTACTAAATGACCTCCTAATAGTGAAAGATTGAAGGACCTGTTCCATCTTTGTCCTTCTTGATCTCTCTGCAGCGTTTGACACTATGGACCATGGTGTGCTATTGGAACATTTGTGATCTATCTGTGGACTGTCTGATACAGTCCTCAGGTGGTTTCGATCTTACCTCAAGGGTAGGACTCAGAGGGTGGTGTCTGGAATTTTTTCCTCGACAACAGTCTCCCTATCCTCCGGGGAACCGCAGGGTTCCACTTTGGCACCCATGTTGTTTGCAGTGTATATGCTGCCGTTAGGAGTGATTATCAGGCGGTACGGCTTGGGTTTTCATTGTTATGCAGATGATACCCAGCTGTACATGTCCTTTGTGCCCAGCCAGGATGCTGCCATTTCGGTCTTTAACAACTATCTTGCCGAAATCCAGGACTGGATGAATGTGAGTTGGCTGCGGTTGAACCCTGAAAAAACGGAGGTGTTGTTTGTAGACCAGGGTCGCTGTGAGGTGGGTTTGTTAGCTGGATCACCCTCGGGTTTATGGCTTGGGGGTGTCCAACTGACTACCTCAGACCGGGTGCGAAACCTGGGCATTGTATTTTTTTTTTTTTTTTAATTTAGTATACTTTATTATTTTCCTTCATATACAAACATGGTAACCACAGTACAGGGATACAGTAGAAAATAGTCAAACATAGTCTATCCAGTGTTTAACAGCATCCTTCATTAAATGATTCAACCTAAAACCATCCCTCTCTAACACAACCCTTCCCTCCCTTCTATACTCCCCCAAAAAACTCCTCTGCACAACTAAAGAGAACCTTCATAAAGAGAAGACCAGTCTGTAGGGAGGAAGAAGACAGGAATAAAATTTAGTGCCGCATCCCATAAAGATAAAAAATACTTGATTCCCATATTTTGCGGCCGCGTCCTGGAATAATTATAGCAAGCTATCCTAAATTCCATAGGGAAAGTAAAGTCATTAGGGGCTCCCAGATAGTCTGGTAATATTGTACTCTGTGGCAATATGCTTTTCTACTTGAATGGCAAGCAGAATTTCCCGATACCACTCTAAGACTACAGGAAGAGTATCCTCCTTCCAGTGCCTAAGCATTACTAGTTTAGCTATGGCCACAATTAGTGTGATGTGAGCCTGCCGTATCACTGGGGTTCCCGGCGGAAATATCGCTAACAAACAGGCCTCAGGAGTAAATAAAATATCTAACCCTAGTATTGGATCCAACTTTCGCTGGATAGATCTCCAGAAAATCTGTGTATTGGGGCATTCCCATAGCATATGATAGAGAGAGCCCTGTGTTCTCTTACATCTAAAACAAACAGGGGAAGCTGTAAGACCTGCCTTATACAATTTAAGTGGTGTAAGATACATATCTTGCATAATCTTAAATTGCACAAGGCACAATCTATCTTGTTTAATATATTTATAATTCGTGCACCAAATTTTTTTCCAGAACGCCACTTCAGTCGACAAGGAAAGCTCGTGCACCCAATAATAGCAAACTCCAGTAGGAAGATTATGGTCCATCACTTGAAGCTGCTTGTAAATCTTTGAGACTGCGTGGGCCATTTCTGTGCCCTGTAAAACTTGTTGCAGTCCCTCAGTCGAGTGATCAGACCAACCTTCCTTTTTGTTAAATTCTGCTAGTGCACTTTTGATTTGCAAATACTTAAAAAAGTCTTTAAACTTCGGTGAAAATGCGTCTGCAGGGTTTGGAAGGGAGCTACCCTATTATTTTGTAACAGGTTAGCCAATGTGCAGTGTTTGAGCTGTGGAAGAAAAGAAGGTGGAATGGGGCGCCTACCAACTAAAATTTGTGGATTATAAACTAAAGGTTGATGGGGAGACCCATGCCACTTTATGGAGTAATACTGGAGAATTTGATGCAATGCTTTGACAGACCACTCTATAGGAGCAGACCTGAGTGATTTATCGCTTGGAGAAGTTAACATATGGCCATATGCCAGGGAGCAGTTAACACCTCGCCGCCATCTTCAAAATTTAACCATACTGAAAATACCAGTATCAACGAGTAAGTCCATCTGACACCACAGGGCCATTTTGCTAAGGTGTTGTGCCCCATAATAAGTGAACAAAGAAGTAAGAGCTAATCCCCCCTGCAGCTTAGGAGCAGTTAGTTTATGAAACGCATGTTTGGGAGGTTTATTCTTCCAGAGAAAGTTACTAAACATTCTCTGCAAGTTCGTAAACCATTTCCTGGGAATATAAAAACCCATCATTCCTAATGGGTATAGCAGCCTCGGTAAAACATTCATTTTCAGTATATTACTGCGTCACAATAATGTCATAGGAAGCTCACTCCACCTATTCAGGTCTGCCCGCATGGTCTGTACTAGCGCAGCCAAATTGTCCTTGAACATGGAAGAGATTCCTCTGGAAATTTTTATCCCCAAATAGGTGAAGGTTCGATACTCCCAGGAAAGGCCCAATTCTAAAATACTGGTTTTAGTAACTCTACAGTTAGTCTTAGATAAGTTAAGCTTATAAGCTGAGACTTCAGCAAATCTGCTAATTTCCTCCAAAAGAGCTGGTAATGAGATTTCTGGTTCCTCCAGGTGCAGCAGTATATCATCTGCATATGCCGATAGAACAAATCTCTCCCCATATAGTTGAATTCCTTTTAAAGCTGTGTTGGACACAAGCATCCGAGTTAATGGTTCAGGTAACAATTAAACAAAAGAGGAGATAAGGGGCAACCCTGTCGGGTGCCCTTCTCCAAAGGAAAGGCCTGAGACAGGTGCCCTGCACTCATACCCTCGCTTTGGAGCCGCATATGAATTTTAACTCAGGTGAGGAAAGAGGCGGCATACCAAACTGTTTAAGGGTGGCAAACAAGAAGCGCCAGGAAACCCTATTGAACGCTTTTTCAGCGTCAAGTGAAACAAGCACTGATGAGATGCCTGATTCTTTGGCCCTCTGCATCAGGTGCATGAGTTTGCACATATGGTCTCCGGCTACACGCCCCGCCATGAACCCCACTTGTTCGTTACTAATAATACTACTTAACATAGGGGCAAGTCGATTAGAGAGGATCTTTGCCAGTATTTTAACATCCAAATTCAGCAACGAAATGGGCCTATAACTCCCAGGACACAAGGGATCCTTATTAGGTTTAGGGATAACTGTAATGATTGCCTCTAGAAAGCTAGGATCATTTATTCCTTTTTGGAACCACAGGTTACACACATCCCTCAACAACGGGGAGAGTAGTGGAAGATGGGCCTTATACAAGTTATTGGACAGGCCGTCCGGGCCGGGGGCCTTGTCTAAGGGAAGCTGAGCAATAGCAGTTTCTACTTCGGTTGATGTAATTAAAGCGCCCAGCTGCTCTACCATTGCTGGCGGCATTAGGGGGAGATGAGCTAAACGGAGATAATCCTCAATTTCACTATCGGTTACTTGCAGGGGATCATCATCTGAATAGAGATCTTTATAAAAATTCCCAAAGATAGATGCTATCTCTTGGGGATGGGTAATAATACAGCCATCTTGTGGAGATCTCAAACTCAGAATGGCTTTAGCCATTTCAGCTTGCCTTAGCCTACTTGCCAGAAGCTTCCCCGCCCATTCCCCTGACTCCAGGTATCTCAGTTTGGTATTATGAATGGCCAATTCTGCCTTCTGCGCCATCATACCATAATAGGACGCCTGGAGGCGATGTAACCTGGCCCAATCCTCTGGCAGCGATAACCTACTAATATTAAGTTCCAACTGTCGTATTCCTTCTAGTATAGAATCCAGCTTCAATTTATTTTCCCGAGCTCGGGTGGACGCTATTCATATAAAGTTACCCCTGACGGCACATTTGAGGGCAGCCCGCACTGTGTCAATCCTAGCCACCGTCCCCAGGTTCATGTCCATGAATCCCTTGATAAAAGCCTGGGTAGATGTTAGAATTTCGGGATTCTTAAGCAATTGCATATTGAGACGCCATAAGGAGGACCTCCTTGTCGTAGGCCCTAAAATAAAAGATATACCAACCGGGAATGATCAGAAAGTACCCTCGAGTAAATGGGTGCATCAATAATACTAGGCAAGAAAGAAGAGCTTACTAACCAGTAATCTATTCTGGAATAAGTACCATGTGGCGAAATGTCATTGAATTGTTTTCATCTGGATGCAGTGTTATACATCTACTATATTACCCCAGCTCCCATTAAAGACTCCCTAAAGGCACGCTGCGCTGGCGAAAACCCACATTTTCTACTATCTGAACGGTCAGTATCCGCTCTCGGGACTAGATTCCAATCCCCACCCAGAAAGGTTAGTATTGGCGGGTTGCATACCACCCTTGTCAGCAACTGGGTAAAGAAAGAGGGCGAGTCTATGTTTGGTCCATAAATTGATCCTATTAAGACTGGGACTAAGGCCAGCATGCCCTGTATAATACAATAATACAATAACGCCCTTCTGGATCAAACCACTCTTGTGATTTACTAAATGGCACGTGCTTGGCTATCAAGATAATAGTGCCTGCCCGTTTAGTGGACTTGCCCGAACCATACACTTGCCCCACCCATCTTCGCTTAAAAAAAGAAATGTTATCTCTGGGCAAGTGTGTCTCCTGAAGACAGGCAATATCCGTTCTTAAAAGGGCTGAATGATTAATAATCATACTTCTCTTCTGTTTGCTCTGCGCCCCTTTTATATTCCAACTCACTAATTTATATGGCCCCCCCATAAACTTCGATAAAACAGTAGAGAAACAGAGAAGATCCAGGATTTAGATAACTTAATAGAGAATACCCCCTACAAACCTGATGTGCAGAGTTTCCTTAATTCTCCCCCATCCCCTACCGCTTTTGCAATACAGTAATAATGAAGAGATTGCCCCGAAAAAGAGTAACAAACAAACTCCCCTCCCAATACTATACATACCATTAACTACCCCCGGTTCTAGCGAAACCGAACTCCCAATATACAGTGCGGCACGGGATTATCAATCTCACTGCCCAGCCCCAAGTAACTCCCCTCCTCCCTCCCCTGATCCACAATACAACACACATAAAGAATTCCCTTCCTGCTCTTCATGCCCTGTACAGGGAATTTAGTACATGCCATTTTTCCAACAGACACTGGGCATCGGGGCAATAAAGCAAAAGAAGCTTTTAACTTTAAGAAAAAGGCAACAACACAGCACATATTCCAGCTGTGAAGAGTAAGGTTCCCAATTTCAATGCGCTATTGACCAATCTGATTTGGCCTCGTAAGCGGTCATAACTATAAAAACGCTTAACTCTTCAGACCGCCAAACCTCTTCCCTTCCCCTATCCAGAAATTACTGTCCATCGGCTACTCTGGGGCTTCACTCTTCACAGTCACTAAATAGCAGGGTGCCACATTAGGAATCAGCTGACGTTAACTCACAGACCAGTCCTTCCATCCCTCAGGCAATTGCTCACTTAGAGATCTATAAAAAGCATGTGCAGGTCTTCCGTAGCTTGCTTAGGCGACTCACACACCACCCACTTATCTTTGGACTTGACTTGCAGGGTTGCAGGGTATTTCATCCGGAAGAGCACTCCGGCGGCAATCAAACGGGACACCGGGGGATGAAAACTCTGCCTCTTAAGCTGGACTGAGTGGGGCAGGTCCTGGGACACTCTTAGTTTACTCTCCTCCCATTGAGTCTCTTGCGCCTCCTTAACTTTATTTAAAATATGTACTTTGTCCAGGTAATTCAGAAGCTTGAAACCAACGGTCTAGGTGATGCACCTGGTAATGGGGGGGGGGTGCAGAGAGCGGTGTGCTCTTTCAACAACGTATACTCCGTTATTCAGGGAGGGACCCGCTATTTTCTCACAAAATTTTTGCACAAACAGGACAGGATTAGTACCCTCTTGCTTCTCTGGCAGCCCAAAGATAATCAAATTATTGCTCCGACTGCGCCCTTCAAGATCTTCTAACTTATCTTCCAACTTCTGCATCTTCTGCCTTAACATGGAGGAGTCCAGCTCAGACTTGTCCCTCCACTTCTCCACCAATATCAGTCGGACGTCTATATCCCCAACTTGAGTGGAAAGTGAATTTAGGTTAGCCCTGATTTGCTGCACATCATTGGAAATGGACGCTATGGATTCCTTCAGGGGCAGCATAATCTCCATAAATTTGTCTTCGGTGAGCGCTGTAGGAGCCACGGCGAGAGATGTAGCTATAGCCACCTGTGCTTTAGGCCTCTTCGCAGCCTTATCCTTCTCGGGGGACGGTGGGGGCGTGTGCCGTGGAGGAGCCTTCCGCATTTCTGAATCCATTCGTTTCCTCCTCCTATCACCTTCAGAAAGCTTCTTTTCTGCAACGCTTTCAAAATTAGAAGCTAGAATTAGCAATAGAAAGGCAATATTGCAAGTTCTGTTGGGGAGCGAGGAGGGGATCATTTTCAGCTAAGCAGCCATCACGTGACCCTGGGCGTTGTATTTGACGATTGTCTGACTTTTAAATCTCAGGGGTCAGCGGTTGTCAAAACCTCTTTTTATTACCTGAGGAACATCACCCGGGTGAAGCACCTGGTTCCTCCAGAAGATCCTCCAACTTTGGTCCATGCCTTCGTTACCTCCCGCCTGGACTACTGCAATGCCCTATACTTAGGGCTCATGGGGGCTGAACTTCGCTGCTTACAGCTAGTGCAGAATGCGGCAGCCAGGCTGTTGACTGGTTCTTCTAGGTCCAGTCACATAACGCCTATGCTCCGCGGACTGCACTGGCTGTCAGTTTGCTGGCGAATCACCTTCAAGGTCGGTTTGCTGACCTATAAGGCCCTACATGATCAGGGACCTGCTTACCTGAAAGATCTCCTTTGTCCCTACTGTCCTCCCCGCTCTCTCCGATCCACTAGCAGGGATTGCTGAGATTCCCAGGTTCGCTTAAAAACTTCAGGGGCAAGATCTTTTAGTTTTATGGCCCCGACCCTATGGAATTCTGTATCCCGTCAGGTGCGAAATTGCCAGACTGTCCAAAGCTTTAAAGGAGCCTTGAAAACCTACCTTTTTAGTAATGCTTTTAATGATTGTTGATTATTTTAATGTTGTTTTAAGTATCTATTGTTTTATGTAACCTGTACAGGCACCTTGGTTCAAGAAAGGCGCCTTATATAAATAAAGAATGAATGATTGATTGATTGAAGCCAGCCTGCCCCCTACTGGAATAGGAGAGTCGACTCGGGCAGACCCATTAGGGTGTCTGCTTGGCAGGGGCTTTAGGCTGAGGGGTGGATGCAGGCCTGCTCATCCCCCTTCTGCCTCTCCCTCTGAAGAACCCCCTCTGCGAAAAGGAAGAAGAGGTCTGTGCTTGGTAAAAAGGCCTTTGAAAAGGCCTGCCCCTGCCCCTGGACTGCTGCCGTTGAGGAGTTGCCTGCCCTTCCTTGGCCTGAGCACTCCTGTAAATGGTCCTGTACTCGTCCATTTTCTTCATGTAATTCTCAGTCTGCTCCCCAGACAGAGAATTACCCACTACAGGAAAATCCATAGCCTTAGCCTGGGTGTTGTGCGAGAGGCTAGTACATCTGAGCCAAGCCATCCTCCGAAGAGCCACAGATGTAGCCATGACTCTTGATGAGACATCATTAGAGTCCACAGCAGCATGAAACTGAACCTTAGATGCCTCAATCCCATCTGCAGCCACTGCCTCCAGCTCCCTGGCTAGCTGGGGGGAGGCCTGTTTAGCCAGTGCCAGTACAGTGTCCCACCTGGACTTCTGGTACCTGGCTGTATAGGCCATGTAATTTGCCTGCCTGAGTACCAAAGAAGATGCCATGTACTGTTTCTTTGCCATGGCATCAATCTTCCTGGAGTCCTTGTCAGGGAGGTGTGAAGCCAAGGGAATATTTGCCTTGTCACAGGCAGCAGCCTGGTCGAGTTCTATGACTGGGTAACTAGGCAACTGGACAAGGGCCATGCAGTGGATGTCCTGTATCTGGACTTCAGTAAGGCATTCGACTCAGTGCCACATGGAAGGCTGGGAAGGAAGTTAGTAGGCACAGGGGCGGGTGCAAAGCTGGTGAGATGGGTAGGAAACTGGCTGCAGGAAGGCAACAGAGGTGGTGGTGGGTGGGAGCTCTCACACCCAAGGGCAGTGACGGCGGTGCTCCACAGGGCTCGGTGTTGGGACCAGTGTTGTTTGGGATATTCATTGCAGACATATCATGGGACATCAAGAGCAAGATCAGTCTGTTTGCTGATGATACCAAGGTAGAGCGGTGGTGGATGACCTAGGGGGATGGCAGGGGTTGCAGGATGATCTGGCAAAGCTTGAAACCTGGTCAGACACCTGGCAGCTGGGCTTTAATGCCAAAAAGTGCAAGGTGCTGCATTTTGGGATGAACCCAAGGAGGAGTTACCAGCTAGGGGAGTGCAGCTAGCCCACACAGAGGAGGAGAAGGATCTGCGTTTCTCATTACAGGGTCAATGAACAACTCGGCACGATGTAGGAAGGCAGCTGCAAAGGCCAACAAAATGCTGGGTTGTATTGCAAGGGTATATCCTCGAGGAGGGAGGTGATTCTGCCACTGTATGGGTCATTAGTTAGACCACAATGGAGTAACAAGGGCAGTACTGGTGTCCGTATCTGGTTGAGGGACATTGGTTACCTGGGGGGTAGCAGAGCCGCAAAGTTGAGCAAGGGCTGGGGGACTTATCATACGAGAGGAGGTTGAAGGAGTTGAACACGTACTCACTGGAGGAGAGGAGAGACAGGGTGACATGATTGAAACCTTTAAATACATGAAAGGAATAAACAGAGCGGGTCAGAGGGCTTCATTCAAAGTAAGGCAAGGCAAAATTTATTTAAAAGACGCCCAATCCCAGAGGCTCTGGACGCCGTA
Source organism: Neoceratodus forsteri (assembly GCA_016271365.2). Classification (NCBI taxonomy): domain Eukaryota; kingdom Metazoa; phylum Chordata; order Ceratodontiformes; family Ceratodontidae; genus Neoceratodus; species Neoceratodus forsteri. Next base: position 483,330,110 of record CM028138.1, on the reverse strand, counting down.
CAAAGCATTAAAACAGGCATTTAAACATAATAAATATATAAATCTACACATAAATACAAATCATTACAAAAACTAAGCCTTAACTATAAATCTTTATCTAAGCATTAAATGCCTTAGAAAAGAGAAAGGCCTTTAGCTGGGCCTTAAAAACATCCACTGATGAAGCCTCTCTGACCATAGTTGGTAAGGAGTTCCACAGAGTAGGGGCCGCAGCACTAAATGCTCTATCACCAGCCGATTTCAGCCTAGTTCTGGGAATGGTCAGGAGGCATTCACTGGAGGAACGGAGAGGGCGCGAGGAGAAGACAGGTGACAGAAGGTCTAACAGGTAACCAGGGTCCTGCCCGTGTAGGGCCTTATAGGTAAGAAGACCCCCCTTAAAGAGGACTTCCACCTGACTGGCAGCCAGTGCAATCCACGAGAACGGTGTAATATGACAGAACTTTGCTGCCGGTCCAACAATCGGCAGCTGCGTTTTACCAGCTGCAATCTGGAGAAGATCCTCCGGCCCCCAAGATAGGCGCTTACAGTAATCAAGCTTAGATGTGACTAAGGCATGTATCAGAGTAGGGACGTCCAGAGGCGGAACGAGGGATTTAATCCTGGCAATGTTTCTGAGATGGTAAAAACAGGTACGAACCACTGAGGATATTTGAGCCTCCATGGTTAAATCTCTGTCCAGAATCACGCCAAGATTTCGCACCCAAGAGGAGGCCTTCAATGGTACAGACCCTAGGACAAGCCCAGTTTCTGTGTCAGAGGCCATCCTATCACGAACTCTGTTCGACTCCACTACTAATACCTCCGTCTTATCGGGGTTCAGCCGCAACCAGCTGGAGGCCATCCAGTCGTTAATCTTGGTCAGACAGATATTAAGCACATCCACTGCACTGGATGTTCCTGGGGGCAAAGGAAAAATATAGCTGAGTATCATCGGCATAGCAATGAAAACTCAAGCCATATTTCCTAATGATCCCACCCAGAGGCAGCATATACACTGCGAACAACATTAGAGCCAATACTGATCCCTGAGGAACTCCACAAAGCAGACTGGGTGTAGATGAGAAATTTCCCATCATAACCTGCTGCCTTCTGTTAGTAAGAAAGGACTCAAACCATTTGATGACATTACCGGTGAGTCCACATAGGTCCCCAAGGTGAGCAAGCAGCACACAATGGTCCACAGTGTCAAATGCTGATGAGAGATCGAGGAGAACAAGAATTGTCTTGTCTCCACGATCTCTAGCCCTGAGAAGGTCATTCTGCACCCCGAACAAGTGCAGTTTCGGTGCTATGTCTGGCACGAAAAGCCGACTGGAAGGGTTCATACAAATCGTGAGATATGAGGTGCTCTTCCAACTGAAGCGCTACCACTTTCTCAATAACCTTTCCTAAAAATGGAAGGTTAGAGATTGGACGGTAATTTGCCTTGATCTCCGGTCCAAAGATGGCTTTTTAAGAGGGTCTCACCAGAGCCTCCTTCAAGGCATCCGGAAAGACACCCTCGGAAAGGGAGCACCGTACAATCATGGCAAACACCAGGCCAACAGAGTCAACGCACCTCATTAAAAAACGCATTGGCACCGGGTCCAGTTCACAGAAGGTGTGCCTCACATTGGTTGCTACCTCAATAACCTCACTATCCTCCACTGGTCTAAACTCTCCCCAACCAGACGGAGTGCACTCAGAACACATCAGACGATCACTGCCAGCTGTATCATTGTTGGCTGAAGGAGCCACCCGCCGGATCACGGACACCCTATCCGAAAAGAACCAAGCGAAATCCTCACAATCAGTGTTGGAAAAAACTCTCCCAAGCCGTAGACAGACAGGATGTAAAAGTCTATCAATGGTCCGGAAGAGTGAGGCCGGTCGGTTCCTTCCGGCAGCAATCTCCCCAGACAAAAACACTGTCTTCTTACGGTTGATTGCCTCCTGGTACCCAACATAATGGGCACACAGGGCCAATCTGTCTGCATCCAGACGGGATCTCCCCCAGCAGCGCTCCAATCTCCGACCCAGTTTCTTCATCTCCCTGAGCTCACCATCAAACCATGGCGACCTCAGGTAAGAAGTCCTGGGTCGTACACGGACAGGTGCGAGGGAGTTTATGGTGACGGATAGCACCTCATTATAGGCGTCCACTCCGACCACAACACCTCTCGCGCATGCATCACCCACACTAGACAAATTTGCTGCCGCCAGAAAACCCTCAGGGGTCAAACCCCGTAAAGGGCGACAGCGAATCATCTCAACAGGGGAAGGGCTTATGGCGGGAGCCCCAAGCATGAACTGGACCGTGCAATGATCAGACCAGAGAACTGGATTGATCTTAAGATCATTAATATCAAGTCCCAGTGAGAACACCAGGTCCAACATGTGGCCATCCTGAGGAGTTGGTAAAGTAACTGCCTGCGTCAGACCCAGGGAGGACATGATCTGGAAAAGTTCATAACCATGTCCATGATTCACATCGTCGAACCAGACATTGAAATCCCCCAGAAAAACACATCTGGGGGATTCCAATGATGCAACGGCAATGAAATCTGCGACCTCCTGCAGGAACTCTCCCATCGACCCAGGAGGGCGATAAATGAGAAAGATCCTGCAGCCCGCATCAGGTCCTCCCCGGATGGCCACACATTCAAAAGAACCCGGGGCTCTCACTGGGTGCACGGTGAAGGTCAGGCTGGATCTAAAACAGATAGCTACACCGCCAACCCTGCGCTCCACTCTGGGGCAATGCACCACGGTATACCCAGGGGAGACTGCAGCCTCAAAAATTGGGCCCGCATCGTCTCCCACCCAAGTCTCCGTGATAAAAGCCAGATCGACCGACGAAATCAAGGCAGCAATAATTGCTGTCTTATTTCGATCGATCTGGCATTATACAAAGCAGTGCCATCAGGGGATTTGGGGTATGCAGCCCCTACGGTTGCTCAATATTTGATCTAATAGGCTCCCCGGGATGGACACCAAACACGACTGGCCTCTCCCATGTGCCCATCGCAACTCCAGGGCGCCCTGACCTGACAACTTCAATCCTCCCATAACCCAACTGGGGTTTCTTGATAGTGCGCGACCAACACTATCCCTACCAATCCCCATCTCCCGACAGCGTCTGATAGTAACATCAGAAACTGGAAGGGGGATGAAAGGGCGCAGGTCGCGCAGCATCAAGTTAACATAAACAATTCTAGCCCCTTTTGATCCTCCCATATAACATATATATCTCTAAGGCACAACAAGTTCAAAATATCTAAATAAGAATAATAAACTTAAGCATAAAATAGCCCACCAAGCCTAACTTCTAAAATATAACAAACCTGCTAATAGCCGTGCCCTCAAAGTGACTGATTCTTCAACTTCACATAATAAAGGCTATATAATTAAAACATTTCATTTTCAAATACACATACTAAAACATAGCCTAACTCTCCTGTATCAGCTGGACATTTCCAGTACCGAGTGGTGCTCGCGCCACTCACAACGCTTGCCAGCGGTGCAAGGTTTTATCGGGAGTTACACCTCAGGACACACAGGTCCTAGCTCCCCCCAGTTCACTTCAGGCAGAATCGCAAACACGTAACACCTGCTTGCAGTCTCTCACACTGCACAGGTATACAGTCCAGAAGCTCTCCAGGATTGCCAAAATGGACTAATTTCCCACTTTCAAGACCTCCCAGCCACCAGTATATAGTAGCACAGGTCTCTCAGTCAGCACACGCTACAAGTCGCTTGCGAGCGGTGCGAGGTTTTATCGGGAGTTACACCTCAGGACACACAGGTCCTAGCTCCCCCCAGTTCACTTCAGGCAGAATCGCAAACACGTAACACCTACTTGCAGTCTCTCACACTGCACAGGTATACAGTCCAGAAGCTCTGCAGGATCGCCAAAATGGACTAATTTCCCACTTTCAAGACCTCCGAGCCACCAGTATATAGTAGCACAGGTTTCTCAGTCAGCACACGCTACAAGCCGCTTGCGAGCGGTGCAAGGTTTTATCGGGAGTTACACCTCAGGACACACAGGTCCTAGCTCCCCCCAGTTCACTTCAGGCAGAATTGCAAACACGCAACACCTGCTTGCAGTCTCTCACACTGCACAGGTATACAGTCCAGAAGCTCTGCAGGATCGCCAAAACGGACTAATTTCCCACTTTCAAGACCTCCCAGCCACCAGTATATAGTAGCACAGGTCTCTCAGTCAGCACACGCTACAAGCCGCTTGCGAGCGGTGCGAGGTTCTATCGGGAGTTACACCTCAGGACACACAGGTCCTAGCTCCCCCCAGTTCACTTCAGGCAGAATCGCAAACACGTAACACCTACTTGCAGTCTCTCACACTGCACAGGTATACAGTCCAGAAGCTCTGCCGGATCGCCAAAATGGACTAATTTCCCACTTTCAAGACCTCCCAGCCACCAGTATATAGTAGCACAGGTCTCTCAGTCAGCACACGCTGGTGACACAGGGCCACCAGGGGCCATGATATGAGACTGGAGCGAGGAAGGTTCAGGAGAGAGATGAGGAGACACTTTTTTACAGAGAGGGTGGTGGCTGGGTGGAATGCGTTATCTGCTGAAGTGGTATGCAGTAGAACAGTGGACTGCTTCAAACGAGGATGGGACAGGACAAGGGGAGGGTTAATGAAGGGGAAGGGTGGAAGGGAGGGGCAGCTGCAGAATAAGGGGTGCTAGCTGCACATTCGAGCAGACTTGATAGACCTCTAGGCCTTTATCTGCTGGCAAATTTCGTATGTTCATATGTACCCCAACATGGCTGCATTGCTGATATAAGAACTCAGTGTCTGAGCCTGAAAGTGTATACCTCTTGTCCATTCTTCTATCCACAGGAGGTATAGTGTTAGGAGACTAAGATTTTTTGTGTCTGTTTCCCAAAAGATTTATGGAGGGGAATAGACAGTCTCCTGGACTCTGGGATATCCATCATCTCTACATGGTCAGGCTCTTCTTTATCTTCCACGGCCTCCTCCATAGGAAGTTGAAGGGTTTCAGCCACTTTTCTGTAAAACATAAAGTGGGAAGGGGACTCAGAAAGCCTAGGAAGGGAAACACCTGATGGTCTGTCTGGGGAGATGTCCGGTTCCACAGGCACATCCAGACCTTCACTTACTTCATAATCCTCAAATTCCCCTTCCTCTTCAAGCTCCGGTTCATAAAAATCTTCAAGGGTATACTCTTAAACCAGGGGAACCAACCAAACCGAACCCCTGCCAGAAGGAGCCGGATCGGTCGGAACCGGATGGGGCGATTCCATAATCTGATTCGCCCTGGCTATCTCTTCAGCGGTCGGAATATGAACCTCTGGATCCAAACCGGTCGATTTATCTTTGCACTTTCTTTTTGTCGGTACCGATCCCTCAGAATTGGCTCTCCTTTTGCCCGAAGAAGTATCACCCTGGTCAGAGGGCACTCCTTCAGGTTCGGTCGAAACTGAACCGGGCTGGCCATCCGGGTCAGCGGACTTCTCGGCCTCCTTTTCCCTCAGTCTGCCTAATCTCTTCTCAAGGGTAGATTTGGGAACATTTTTACATATTTGGCAGTCTGAATACAGCAAGACTTCATGTTGTTTGAATTAGACTCGCCATTTAAAAAATTATTCATTTATCCCCAATGTAATTATCTATTTTGAGTTTGAATGTTGTAATGGTATCACTATTTACAATATCCATAGGGAGTGTATTCCAAGTTGTTACAACTCTCTGGTTAATCCATATTTCCTTTTGAGCAGGATGAACATACAGTAATTCAACCCCGTCTGTTAACCTGATACTTCTTTTCAATCTTTTGATCTATAGCTGCAGCTGAAGTAGGTGCAGATGATTTTTTTTAAGGTGGCTTTTCATAATGATTTGTGAATGGGGACCAGCAGCCTCCTTGTAGGAGCTAGCCCCATCATGTTCATTAATGTTGGATCCTCCTCATCCTTAGTTTTCTGAGGTGGAACGTTGAGGGTAGTTACCATTCACCTAACAAAGGAAGAAAAGGATGTGTAGTCCTCTGTAGGCCTTGGAGAAACATAGAAACACTGAATTTGACAGCAGATAAGGACTGCTTAGCCCACCCAGTCTGACCATTTTTCCCTACCTACATTATCATTGCAGACCCTACCTCATCTACAGCTCTTTCTCCTTCCCCCGTGCCTTTCCATTATAATTCCCTTATGCCTATCCTATGCATTCTTGAAACCCACCACTGTTTTCTCCACCACCACCTCCGCTGAAAGGCTGCTTCAGGAATCCACCACTCTTTCTGTGAAGAAGTACTTCCTTATATCTCTCCTGAATCTATCCCCCAGTTTCCTAGCATGTCTCCTTAGCACCTTTTATCTGGAAAATACTTCCTCCTGTACCTCCTGACCTTCTTGAGGTACAGTATTTAAAAGATAAGGGGTGTAGTCATAACATTGCCAGTGACCTGAAAGGCCTGGAAAAATTGCCACATTGTTGTTATGTCCTCCGATGAGGGTATCTGTCTTTGGTCCAAAGTCTGTTCCTTTTCTTTTTCAGGAGAAGTGGTAAGAACATTATTTTTTTTATTTCTCTCTTGGAAGACACTGTTTCCAGTGCCTGCTCTGAGGCTCTCTTATTTATATTTTTGCCATCACTGGACTCATGGTTCCCCTTTTCGGACATCCTGGTATCTTTACAGTATTTACTATGCTTGAATGTTGGCTGAGCAGCTTTATCTTTTTTCTATGTCCCCTCTGACAGGGACTACTGCTGTATTTGTGAAGACAAACCCTCTAATGCATGCTTTCCACCATCATTAGTAACTCTCTCGGGACCTTTATTATTTTTTGGTGAGATGAAAGCAGTCTGAAAAGCCATAAACTCTTCTTTTTTAGCCCTTTTCTTTTGTGTTTTAGATCAAAACGTCATACACAGCTCACAATCAGTAAAATCGGGATCTGGACCCAGGCACCTTTAAAAAAGCTCATGGCAGTCCGCCTTTCCCAGGAGCTGGAAACAAATTTTACAATTTTAAAGCCTGCTCATCCTGTTCTTCTCTTCGGTCTATCAGACATGCCAGTCTGTGAAGACCCTGAAAGAAAAAACACTCAGTTCCACAAAGAATTTTAAGACAGAAAAGATTTATTATGTCAGAAAATTGAAGTTTTACGAGGAATGCTGTCCCTTTATACTGGGACCACAAGCAGCAGTCCAAAAACTGCCAAAAGCCCTTGCAAACTGACTTATAAAAATTAATTTGGTCTGATTCCCTCAAAACAGGATCCGCAACTTAAAGTCAAGAGGAAGTGCTAAAAGTAGTAGTAATTAAATAAAAAACAACTAATCTAGATGGAAACAATAGCAGTTCCCCAAAGGCAGGAATCGCGATTCTGCAGGCTTTCTCTATTTCCTGGGAATCGAAACAGGAACAGGAAAAAGCATAAAATTCAAACAACTAAACTAATGCAAACAAAACTAAATAATTATCACAAAGCTGAACTCTGAAAACAACAATACACTTTCTGGAGACCAGAAAACTGCAGCTGAACTTTGGTCGACTGCTCTCTTCAGGTGGAGAAACAAATCTGAAGCCAACCATCTAGAGGGGAACATGACACCAGGCAGACTTTGAACCTAGCTCAAACATTCTATCAATCGCATAGGCTCTATCTCTGGGGCATCTCTCTGCATAGGTATGAGATGCTTTTTTTTTTTTAACTTTTAATTTATATATTTTATCAATGTTCTGCACATTACTTATCACTGATGAAGTACATACAGATTTAAAATTATACACCACCCCTCTTAATAAACACATAGAAATCAGAATAGAAAGTCCGTACTACATCTTTAAGATACATCATCGGGGGGTACACATAATTTTACCTTACTTATTAATTGTATTTCACCCTAAGATCAGCTGTGGCAAAGAGCCCATGAGCTGCATGAATATATCTACAAAGGAATAGCTCTCTAGCCTATGGCTAGATTATTAAATAAACTCTGTTTCTTATACAAAGAAAATGAGTAATCATGCTTTATCTTATCTTGAGTACCTCAAGGCACTAAAACAAAAAAGGATTACGCTCTGTCTTTTCCAACTTAAGGCATTCTGATTAGCAAACTGTCTCCCAGACATAACATCCGCCTAACATTAACTTAGAAAGAGGTTTTCTAAGGACCAAATAGAAAAAATATAACTGTAGCCATCTGGATTTTGATTGGCAAACTGATTTGTGAGCTATAGTCCACTATCAGAAAGTTCACAGCAAGTTCTAAATCTTATGAACTAAAAGTTCGTTTGTTCGCTCAGATAATGTTCTTACTGTGAATAGGCAGTAATCAGGTTTCAGCGGTAGCTTCTTCTTCCTCCTCTGAGGAGGATCGAGACGCAGGCTCTCAAAAGCAACTGGCTGGCACATGTCTCCGGGTCCACTTCAGGGCTTCTTGAGGGTCAGTGAAGATGTAGATCTTCCCCTGGTGCGTGATTCGCAGGTGGGCCGGAAAAATCATGCTGTGCGAGATTCCTGCACCTCGCAGTATCGATCGCACCCCATCAAAATGCTTTTTCTTATGCCGGGTCGCATAACTAAGATCCGGACAAATACTGACCTTCTCCCCCTCACACAGTAAAGTCCTCTTCTGCCTGGCCAGTGAAAGAAGGAAATCTTTAGTTCCAATTCCGTCTAGGACTAGCACAATAGCCCTAGGGACTTCCAGATTTACTTGACGACCCCTTGTTGTGACCCTATAGGCCTTCTGAATGGATATCTTACGCTCTGCTAGGTGTTGCCCAAATTGTGATTCTAGCCATTCCTGCATAAATAAAGGCAGATGGTCACCCTCTGTTTGCTCAGGGATTCCGATCACTCTCAGATTCTTCGCTCTTGCCTGGTTCTCCAACATTTCTAGCCTTGCTCAAAGATGGGTGTTCTCATTCACTAGCTTTGCCGACACTCCAAGGGCTGATTCCGACCCCTTCCCAGCTTTCTCCATCTCTATTTTAATAGTCGAAACATCCGCTTCTAGTACAATTACTCTGCTGGTCAGGGAATCAAATCGGGACGCCAAACCCTCTACTGAGGAGATTAAATGGTTCATTTTTACTCCCAAACTTTGTAGAGTTTCCTCATGAGGTGTCTCAGTTTCTGAAGTAGCAGGGCCTTAAGAAGACCTCGTGGTGAGCAAGGGAGCATTTTGTTTGCTCTTTGCTCCCTCCTGGCCGGACCTGTCCTTCCTTGGATTGCCCATAGCGATGCTACCGATCTTCCGATTGTCAGTCCAGCCGTCTTCTAAACTTTAGCTGCCTTGTAAAGCATAACATTTTAACTTTTAAATCGTAAATCGCAGAGCTGCTAATCCTTGCGACCATCTTGCTCGGGCTCCACAGCGCCCCCCCCCCCCGGGGTATGAGATGCTTAAGTGTAAACTTCCAGTGAGGAATTCCTGGCATTAGAAACAGTCCTTTAGATATATAAGAGTAAAAAGAAAGACAGAAGGGGCAATTGTCAGACTAATGGCAGGGACAAAGTAACAGAGGAGGATGGGCAGAAAGCAACTGTGCTAAATGATGACTACTGCTCAGAGTTCACTAGAGAGAACAGCGGGCCCCTGCCAGAGAGCAGCATAACAGCAGTTGTTCAAGGGGTCCTGAAAATAAAACTGCAGAGATTTACTAGAAAGAGTCGAAAAGGGTCTAGCAGCCTTGAAGGTAAACAAAGCCATGGGGCCAGGTGGAATGCATCCAAGAGTGCTAAGGGGAAATGGCACTGGTGTTAGCTGAACCCCTGGCGAGGCTATTCAATAGCTCTATGCAGCAAAGGCAGCCAGGAAATAATAGACCCATCAGCCTTACCTCCATGGTAGGGAAACTAGTCAAACAAAATCTAGTGGAATACCTGGAGAACAGAAGACCACAAGCTAGTAAGCAGCATGGATCTGTGACAGGGAAGTCTTGTCAAACCAACCCAATAGTATTCTTTGACTGGGTAACCAAGGAAGTTGATAAGGGTCATACTGTAGATTTTATTCTACTTTGGTTTATATATATGACTTTGTGCCACACTGAATGCTACTGAAGAAGAAGGGGATTTGGGAACAGCTAAGGAAATAGTAAGGTGGGCACTGGCTGGAGGGGAAGCAGCAGAGAGTTGTGGCGAATGGGGTCAGATCAGAGGGAAACAGAGGTCACTAGTGAAGTACCACAGGGATCTGATCTGGGCCCAGTCTTCTTCAATATGTTCCTTAGCAACATGGAACAGGAAATCCAGGGCAGGTTATTTCTATTCGCAGATGACACTAAACTCTGTGGTAGGGCTGACAGCTTGGAAAGGATAACGGAGTTGCAGAGAGACCTGCAAAGGCTGTAAAATTTGTCCAAAGTCTTGCGGCTGAAATTCAATGCAAAAAAGTGCAAAGTTATGGTCTTAGGGAACAAAAACCCCAGAACAGAGTCTTGGATTTTTTTGGGGGAGGGTCTGAACACAGCATCAGAGGACAGGAACTTAGGAGTCATCATTAGTGACCTACCTTGAGGGACAAGGCCAACCATTTTTGCATCATATTATTTCAAGTTGAAACCCCTAATTTTATGAATGTCTACTATCTCCAAAATTCAGTAATGTTGCTAATTGTTTTGTTTGCTTCCTTTTTTAGTAAAACTGAAATGCATGCTTATGGTGTAACAACACTCAACCTTGATTTGTTTTAAATCCTTGATACACTCTAACTGCAAACTTCTTGAACATTATGAACACCCCAAACAATGCAGCCACTCCAGATGCAAGAACTTCCTCGCCTCACACTGCATCATGAGTGGTTAGACTATGCTGGGATGTTCCCAAGTCCAGGAAAGATACAGTTGGAGTTAATCAACGAATGTAAACAAACATGTTTTTGTGTGGTAACACCAGTATGTGGAGGCGCTCAGTTTTTCACTTTTAAGAAGAAAACAGGGCACAGAATCAAACCTTGCTGAAATACAAGCATCCACAGCTACTGCCTGTCCCCATCTGCTGCCCTGGTCATCCAGTCGAAGAAGCTGACCAGATTTGTCTGGTAACACTTCAAAAAGTGCATCCGTTGGGCCAGTTGAATGTATGGGGGTGGTAGATTTTTCAGAGCTTAATTTTGAGCCTTGGTACCAGCAACACAGAGAATTTACATTCAGAAGCAGAGACAGCAGAACTACATGCCAACTAAATACTGAGAGTCTAACCTAAGGCACTAAAGGCAATCCAGCGTTGTCAATATACCAATATGATATGATTGTGATGTCACAAAATAAAAGCGCTATGAGGTCGGAGAGTCCTTATTAAACATCAAGCATGGGCTTTAGTATATACTTTATAAACACAATGTTCCAGCCATTACAATTTACTGGACAGTACTTTTTCTTTTGAGTTTTCTTTCCCTGATTTAGAACACATTTTGGTAGACTATCCAAAAAATCATGTAAAAGACCAGAATCTCATTTTAGATGCACTGATGTAAATTACACTTACAGAGCAACGGGATTAACCTTCCCAGGGTTTTAAATAGCCGGTATCACATCGCATTTTGCGATGCAAACTGGATGGTCATGTGAGTCAAAACATGGAATGGATCACATAAAAATGCAATCCATTTTTTCCATGTTTTCTTGCATTTTCCATGTTGTTTCATGGATGCTTCAAGTGCAGTACTGTTTTTTTATGCAAAATGGGGGTCATTACGCCCGTTAGTTCTGTCCACCTCCAGAGTTATTGGCTGCCTGATCCCGCATGTCTGGAAAGTGGCTACACTGCGGTGGTGGAGAAACATGACTGAAGAAGCGTATGGTGCAGAAGTGAGCAGAGGTGAGGAAGAACTCCCCGAACAGAGAAAGACCCGAGAAAAATATCTACCATAGATACAAAGTGGGTATCACTCATGATCATAAAAGGCAGGAATGAGAGATTGCAATGAGGGTTAATAAGGGGGCAATTTATTCTGTTGCAGAGCGGGCGGTGGAAAACGAACTGATAGAGGCCCGGACCCGACTAATAGGGTTAGGTGAGAAACAGAAATCCCCCGCTCCATGTGGCTGAAGTTATGTAGAAGAGACTTACAGTAAGATTGTGTCTGAGGAGGCATGTAACCAGCTTAATTTCTCCTGGACCCGATTCACTGCTCTGTCCATCGACGAGTGAGGTGCGTGGAGTTCGACCCAAGATGTAGGCTAACCCCCTTCCACAGCATGGCCTCTGAACGGCAGTATGGCCCTGATCTTAGCCACACAGGTAAATGCACTGAATTGGTGGGGGGTTACATGTGAGCACAAGCACAGACGCAGTCAACTCGTGGATGGGCCTGCAGCACAGAATCCTTGTCGATAGCTACGGCAAACAAACCAAGAGTCTCAGCAATGGAACTGTTCCTTTGCTATACTCGGGTTTGTTCACCGCTGGCCGTCTAAGTCATTGTCTATGTGCTGCAGGTCCATCGATGAGTTGACCGCATCTGTCAGCTCATGATTGGGGATACCTTACGTGGATTTCAGTTGAGTGTTATGGCATGCTATACCATTACTCAGCCCCCCCCCCCCCACAATGATGGTCGGAATCATCAGCTGCAGCTGCTGTGTACACCGGATGAGGATCCCACAAACCCGGACCAGACCGGACCATCTCGATCTCCTGACAGTGCAGGCAACAATGCAGGCAAGGCCCTGAACTGGGAGGCTTGCCTTGGAGCACTGCAGCTGGGCAGAGTTGTTGGGTATGTGCCACAACTCGGGTGGGGGGGTACAATTACTGCAGTGGAGTTTTGTGTTTGGGGGGGGGTCTCTGCTGTTACATAAAACTCACTAGTTCTGTGCTGCCTGTCCTCTGCGACATGGGGCCGTTGAAGCAAGGACAGGCCAGCGGTTTTCACCCCCCGTAGATGGCACTCAAAGTCTTTTTTGGGGGGTGGGTGGGTGCAGTGTTGTTCCCTAGTAATGGCTGAGTACACTGCAGTGATTCTGGGCAAGTGGGTGAGCTGCCAGAGAGAGCACTAAGTCGCTGGCCTAATTGGGGGGGGGCTTCTTCTCACTTGTGCCAGCCTGCCCTGCAAATTAAGTATAAATACGACTGTTTCTCTCAGCTTGAGTCTGCTGGGCCAGATCGGTCCCAGAGGCACTTGAGTGTAGTAGGCTCTCTGGGGTGGGGTGCCGGGGGTGTGTGTGGGGGGGACAACTGCTCTGCACACAGCAGCTGGTGCAGTTAAGCTCTAGTCTGGGAATTTTCTTTCTTCGGGGGTAAATGGTGAAAAACTCTTGTTCTGCTGTGTGGTGCTCACTGCTACTCTGAAATTTTGCTGCCGGTGTTTGTGCTGCCTGCCCTAGTGCCTACCTGGGGGTCACTGGGTGTGGTTGGTGACTGGGCAGTGTGTCACAGTGATGACGCTATGCCCTGCTGGTGGGTGGTCATGTAAAATCAACCCCATCCAGTTCCATCAGCATTGGGGTTTGGGTCTCGTCACTTGATATTTATAAATGAGTAGGAGTTTGTTGTGTGCTACATCAGGGCCTCGGGAGTAACTGTCACTGCTCTTGCCCTGTGGAAAATGCGGTATGTTTCTGGCAGCCTAATTATTGGGGGCACTAAATGCAAGCAAGTGCAACATGTGGGCCTGACACTTCCTTGTGCGCCCTCTAGTCGCCAAGACAGTGTAAAGCCCACACTCTGCCCCCTGAGTTGGGTGTATTTTTATTCCCGGCATATATTGCAGTGAACTGTTTGCCACTTGCCAGAGTATCTCTGTGTCAGGTCATGACAAGTCACCAGGGGTTGTCGGGGTTTTGTGGTGGTGCAGAGTTCATTTTTTTATTATTTTGTGGGGAGGGTCATGGGAATGGGCATTAATGAGTGATCCAATTTAAAATTATTCTGTGTAACTTTTTTTCAGGTCGCCGGTGACCATGTGCAGAGTGAGTCCTCCTGGTGGCATGAGTGACTACGACTGCCCTGCTGGCAAGACGGTGGCCCTGCAGTAAGTTACGGTCCTCAACTCACTCTGAAATGAAGTTTTTTTTAGCAAGCGAATAGTCAGTCCTGAGTGTACTTGTCCTGTTTTGTTTTGCAGGGGGCGCTGCCGCAGTGGTTTATCACCCGGCCAGCCTGGCCGGCCAGCGTGGGTGCGTCCCAGTTCATCCAGATACGAGGTAGGGTAACTTAATTCCGGGGCAAGCTATTGTTGGGGATTCATGTCTGTTAAAACTGAAAGGAACTACATTAGGTGAGTACAAACACTGACACATTGTCATTGTGTTTGTAGGTCAGCGGAGGTCCAGAGCTACAGCTACAGCTACAGGACTAAAGCTGTGCAGCCAGACAAAAAAGGAGCCGCTGTTGAGCTGAGGAGGAGGAGGGAAGAAAAAGCTCATTGACACAGTCAGGAAGGAAAGTGCCAGGAAGCAGCTCAGAAGGAAGAAGCCAGAAAACAGGCTGGTGAAGTGGATTATTTATAAACTGTCAAACTAAAGCCAACAGTCTCCAGACATGGACAGTCATTTATTGTCATAATTATCGAACTGGATGCCATGTTGTTTGGCGAGGGCTAGCAAGGTCTGCCTGAACAAGGAAATGCATTTTTGGGGGTGGGGTGGGGCAGGTGGCATACTGATTAGTTTGTGTGTAAAAGGCTCCTGGCAGAAACTGACTGGTTAAAAATACTCACTGTTGGAACTGTGTTTTTTCTTCTGAGTCTTGCATCTGCTGGATGTGCCCTTGTGTCATTTGGCCGCAACGTTTAATAGCAGCACTGAGCTGTGACACATTAGTCTGGACCAGATTGATGACTGGTGTTAATTGTCTCTGCTTAGAATTTTGTAGTCTGACTCCACCCCTTCCCCCCAAACCCAGATCTGGTCATCAGCCCTGCTGCACAGACATACTGACCATTTAAGTTAGAGGCTCAGACCCGTACTAGTACTACTGAGTACTGATTGAGGTCCGTTTAAGTTAGAGGGCCCAATCAAGTCACCCCAACCGGATGGTCATCCGCCCTGCACAGCTCTGCAGTGTTGTGTACAGCAAATGTACTAAGTACTGGGTGGTGACCGTTTAAGTTAGAGGCTCACTCACCCATACTAGGCTTAGAGTACTCTGGGTAACCAACTGACTGTTAAGTTAGAGGCTCAGATTCTAACTAGTTGGGTAACTGCACTGACTGATCATTTAAGTTCTAGCATAGTTTCCCCTGCCGCCCCCAAAACCACAGCAACTGTTCAGCTGCCTGATGCAAGTAATTCAGTGGCATCTCTGCAGTAGTTTGGACAAATTTTACACAGGAAAAGAAGCACACACGGGGGCGTGGCCTGACCAGGCAGAAGATCGCAGCAAAGTTCAAAATCTCTGCAGAAATGGCGGCAATCTAATCTCATCCAGCCTTCACCAGACCATGCTTTGGTACCAACTCCTGTGACCATCCTGTAATCTTACTGCCTGATACAGTTTGTAAGTCATTTTGATCCATCATCTACTTATATTCAATTATTCTACACTGTACTGCAGCATACTAGGCCTCATCCTTCAGCATTATGGCAGATCTCCAAGTACAGCAAAGCTCACTTGCTAGAGTGGAAGTAATGTTTTCTAAACTGATGGCTGAGATTAATGATCTAAAAACCTCCACCCAAGAGAATGCGACCACTCTTGAAACTTTTAGCCAGAAAATTGTATTTAATGAGAAAGCAACAGCCTGTAACACCACTACTATTCATGACCTCCAGGCTACTGTCCACAATCAAGATCGAACTATTAAATCTACAAGCCAAAATTGGCGATATTGAAAATCGTAATCGTCGCAACGATTTACGATTTCTTGGCTTCCCGGAATGTGTAGAATTAGGAGACACTACTGCGCTTTTATTACATGTGCTGCCTGCAATGCTTAAACTGCCTCCTGACCTAACGTTAATCACTGAGCGGTCTCACCGCACTCTGGGTTCCAGGCCAACATCAGACCAGCGACCAAGGCCTATCATTGCTCGCTTCTTGAACTATTCTCACACAGAATACCGAAACGAGCCAGAGAAATGGGGAAACTTCAGTGGCAAGAGTTTAATATTTTCATCTACAGAGACTTTTCAAAAGATTTAACCATCAGAAGGAAGGCCTACAATCTACTTAAACAAATCCTCCAACAACGAAGCATTAAATTTGCTCTACGTTACCCCGCAACACTACACCTTTTCTCAGGCTCTTTCTTCAAGGATTTTGAAACCCCTGATGCCTTAGCCAACTATCTGGAGGTCTCTCTCTGCAATTTTACCCTGGGAGGTTCAGCAGCAATTGGCAACCCGAACACAGCTTTGGTATCTGCACGGAGGGTGGACGACGAGGTACAGGAACATGAGGAAAGTGTTGCAGAACTCGCAGCCCCAAGCAGCAAAGCCACAACTGATTTGACCCCAAGGTAATCAACATGTCTGCAAGAGAAGCTTCTGTCGGGGCATTATTCTTCAAGACTTTCATGCTGTTCTAGCAAGGTTTCACCCCAAACACCTCAAGCTTCTCACTTTCAAATCAACCCCTCTATTCCCTTGAGCAATAAGTTTGCTCTCTTGGAGGATAACATGCACTCCTCGCAGGAGGATCTTTCCCAGCAAATTTCAGACGAACATCCCTCTAATTTGGGCCCTGTGCCTCAGGGATGTATTTCTGCCGATACTTCATGGGCAGAAGTTGTTGCAAGATTCCCCTTCAAATCTAGAGCCGCCCAAAAGCGTGGGGCAAGACCAAAAGCAAGAACATTAATAGTCACAATCCTGCTAATAAATCTAAGGTGTCATGAGCTTATATGGTCAGTAATATGGTCACAGTTGCTATATCTTCATAGGTTTTGCTTCCAGGATACCTAAAGGGAGTGCCAGTACACTTTTTCTGCCTAGCCACCCGCTCTACAGTCTATGCTACCTGGTTGCTTTCGCTCCCAGCGGGTGCAGAAAGCAAAGGCTGTACATCGTGGCGAGATCAGTTTACTTTTTGTTGCAGTGTTTAAATGAGCAGCTCAAAGGTCTTCAAGGGAACTTTGGTATAACAGCAATGCTTTTCTAACCCATTATTTTAGTGTTAGATCTTATACATTACCTCACTAAACAGGCTCTCTATATCTAGCCTTTTACTCTCCAGTTTAGCAGTGCATCAGGTTTATAGTCTTTTGACTGTTCAGTTGCATATCTTCAATCGATATGCATCCTGATTATTGCCTTTTCTTTTTTCATATGTGAATTATTATATATTACAAGGCAATTTACCCCTTCCCTTTCCTGATGACAGGTTCTTAAGTATTATTGGCAACTACATTTACTCTACCTCCTTCCCTAAGCTCCATTATTCTTACTACCTCCTGTTTACAATATGGAACTATCATTAACACTCAAAGAGGTGGGCTATGTTTGGTGTACTGTTGCAAAGGATTGTCAATCTACATCTTCCTTATGCTCCTTATTTTACTCGAAGCCTACAGATATTATAGAAATCCACTACTGTGTGGTCCCTCCTGTTTTGGAGCTCACTGGGCCTAGTCTTCTAGACCTAGTCACCCCATATAACACCTATTTAGGCGATTTTTGAGTAATCGGAGCTGATCTTTACTATGACTATCTCTTCTGTCTAGAGTTATCACCGAAGCCTATACCTCTACACATAATCCCGATTTGCATTTGGCTCAGGGTGTAAGGGCTTAAATTGACTTCCCCTTTCTTCTTTCCCCCTCAATATTGTATTTATTATGTACTTACTCTGTTGCACTGCAAAGTATACTCAGAGTCACTCTAATGTGGTAATGATCTACTTTTCCTTTTATATCTATTCATTTGCATTCCACCTGGCTCCCTGAATTCCTTGCTCTATGTCTAGGCTGTACTGGCATCTCATATATGGTTCTTTAATTTACCATTATTTCGAGTTGGTATATCTTGTACTATTACTACTAATGTTTATAAATAAGTTCTGGTGTTTAGCTTTATCCTTATACCTTGTCTTGTTAGCTTAGAATTAAGCTGAGGTTATTACAGTCCCCTGCCTTTCTTGGTATTATGCCCTTTCAGTTTAGCTTATCAGGAATACTTACTTTATTATATTACTGGGATCAGACTTAGGTTTGGGCCGATACTTATAACTGGTCCTCCCTAGTCTCCTCACTACATCAATGCCCCAGAGTGTGGTGAGAGAGTCTCTTAGCCAGTTGGCTGGCTCATACCTCCTCACACCCATAAAACGTTTTCTTTGTTATTTAGCTGACTAGTATTGTTGTTGTTGTTGTTAATGACGTTTCTCCTTCCCCATCTCTATTCTAACTTTAATAAGATATCTGTGCTACTCATGTATCATACATCTCACTTTTTTTGGCTTGAATGTTCCTGCCACTCTCTGCATATACGTAAACTCTCTATATTGTATTCTAATCATCCTCTGCCTCATTTATTTGTCCCTTCACACTCCAGCGATTATTCCCTTTCTTTAACACTAACAATGTGAGTGACATATTTTTATATACATGGAATGTGAAGGGACTTAATTCTCCTTGTAAGCGGAAGCAAATTCTTTCACATCTCAAAAAACATAAAACAAATTGCTTTCCTTCAAGAAACAAAATTATTAGCAGGGGATGTTCATAGACTTAAAAAAGATTGGGTCGGCCAGATCTCCGAAGCATCCTATACCTCAAAAAAAAAAAAGAGGAATTGCTATTCTTATTCATAAGAGTCTCAAATGGTCCCTTGTAAACTCAGTTTCCGATACTGACGGCAGATGGGTGATGCTCAAACTGAATACCAACTCTGGTCCTCTTTTGCTTGTTAATGTCTATGCACCCAACTGCGATTCCCCGGAGTTTTTTCATAATTTAGCTCAACAGATTCTATCCTTTAACACTGATAATACATCAGTTATTCTTGGAAGGGATCTTAACTTAGCTTTAGAAGTCAGCATTGACAGAAGTAGCCCCACTACAGAGGCCCACCCTAGAAGTATTAAAGCCCTCTCATTACTAATGCAAGATGTTGAATTAGCTGATGTATGACGCCTGCTTCACCCCTGTGATCGAAAATTAACTTTTTACTCCTCTCTACATAAGACATACAGTAGAATTGACTACTGGTTAGCCTCTCCTGTTATAATGGAAAAAACTATTGATTCATCCATCTTTCCCATCATAACCTCGGACCATTCCCCTGTCAAACTGCAACTTTTGTGGGGCCCATTAGCACCTAAATCTTCTTACTGGCAGCTGGACCCTCTCCTTCTCAAGGCTCCCAATTTCTTTCCCATGAACAAAGCACAAATTCAGGACTTCCTCTTTCACAATACCCCAACCGAATCTTCTATGTCCTCTGTATGGGAAGCTCTTAAAGCTACGATTTGAGGGAAAATTATCAGTTATGCTGTACATAGGAAACAAGTAAGGGAACAAGAGCTGAATGACTTGGAAAAATCTTTAAGGCTAAAGAGAATTTATACTTTTCTTCTAATAAGCACCATCCTGATTCTCAACTTCATCTTGAAATTCTTCAACTTAGAGTTAAAATTAACTAATTAATTTCTCGTAAAGCCGAACTGGCCTTGTTTAAACTTAAATATAAGTTTTGGGGACACAGCAATAAAATTGGGAAACTCCTCTTTTACCAGCTCAAAGCACAACAAATGGAACGACACATCCTAAGACTAATCCTTCATCTACTTTACAAATTCAACAGTTCCTTAAATCGTTGCATCTTCCTCTTCTTTCTACTCTTGAAGCAAATTCTTTAGATGAACCCTTCTCGCTTCAGGAAATCCAGAAAGCGTTGTCTTCCTTGAAATCCGGCAAATCCTCTGGGGGTGACAGATTCCCTGTTGATTTCTATAAAATGTTTTCCGACACTTTATGTCCCTTCTTCTTGATGTTTATCAAGAAGCTCAATACTGGCAAGCTTCCCCCATCTTGCACCGAAGCAATCATAACCCTAATCCCTAAGCAAGAAAAAGACCCTACTCACCCTGCAAGTTACAGGCCCATCTCTTTATTAAACATGGATGGCAAGAGATTTGCTAAACTACTAACTTCTCGACTTGAATCCTTGATTCCCAAGCTAACTCAATGTTTGCAAGCTGGTTTTTATTAAACATAGATCTGGTTCTGATCACCTACATTCCTTATATAATTTAATTCACAAATTCAAATTTATTTATTTATTTATTTAGCTTTAGTTAACCAGGTAAGTACACTAGACAAATACATGCCTATTTTCAGGTACGACCCGGGAGAGTACAGGAAATCAAAGAACATACAGAGTACAAATTGAAGCAAGTAGGGCAGATACACTGATGTCAGGAGAAGCATAACATACATAGTAAGATATCTCAGGTTACAACAGTAAACACAGTCAATGTAATAAAGTACAGAGTCACTGACACAACGTTACCAGCAAATATACATACAGAATTTACACATTTATCACAGGGCAACACTCAGGCAGGCAGGCAGACCACAGCAGGACCTAAGCAAGATACATGGGATGATAAGCTCGAGATACTGTGCAGAGGACCAGGCTAATCAGGGAGATTTAAGACAGTCACATACTGATGAGAGCTTCAAGTGGTTCCACAGGGAGGTGCGTAAGTACTCCTGGGAAGGGGAGGTCTGGACCTGGACAGGAAAGGAGTTCCATAATCTAGGGGCACATGACGTAAAGTCCTTGTCCCCCATTTTGGTATGTGTAGCAGAAACCTTAAGGATTGTGGGGCCCAGTGACCTTAGGGGGTAGGTGGTGGA
This sequence comes from Neoceratodus forsteri, assembly GCA_016271365.2. Lineage (NCBI taxonomy): Eukaryota > Metazoa > Chordata > Ceratodontiformes > Ceratodontidae > Neoceratodus > Neoceratodus forsteri. Next base: position 483,309,376 of record CM028138.1, on the reverse strand, counting down.
GGCTGCCGGCACAAGGAGCTCCGCCAGTCTGGGGACGGGGTGCCAGTACCCAGAACCTTACCCGTGAAATTGCCCACAACAAAATTCATATAGTTGGGTGGGGAGAGCCAGTTGAGCTTACTGTACAGATCACAGTGGTGAGTGAGACACGGGACTGCAAGAGCAAAACGGCAGATGTTATTGTAGGCTACGGTCCACCTAGAGAGGTGGACCTTGGAAGTATTGGGCAAACAAAAGGAGCCCATAACAGAGAGATGGTGAAACACCTCTCTAGCCAGTGCTAGAAGCAGCAGCGGATGGGTTATTCTTTGCCTTGTAAGCCAGACCCAATTTCCAGTTAACAGCTCTGACACATTTTGGATGTGGTGACCAAGATCGAGCTGAGGGTCAAGTGTCACGCCAAGGTATTTGACGGAATCGTGGTGAGAACAGGAGTACCATCAATACCCGAGATGCACATAGGAACAGGGAAGGCCTTTAACTTGGCCAGGGAACCGAACAGCATGGCCTGGGTCTTTTTAAGATTTAGGACCAGCCTGTGGGACGATATCCAGGACTGGACACTCCTGAAACCCTCACTCAGTTGGTGGTTAATGACCCCAATATCCTTGGAATGAGTGAGAATAACTAGGTCATCAGCATACAGGATAGCCCTGCAGGAGGCAGCCGAGGCAGGAAGGTCATTGATGAATATGGAAAAGAGCAGGGGCCCAAGGACTGACCCCCTGGGGAACCCCTGACGATATGGGGTTGGCGTCCGACAGCACCTTAATATATTTGGTTAGCTGCTGCATTCCTTGAAGGTAGTTGGAGAACCAACTGAGTGCCGGAGGGGACAAGCCCAAAGACCTGAGTTGAGAGCATAGTAAGGCATGGTCAACAAGGTCAAAGGCTTTAGAGAGATCAATAAAGATGGCCCCAGAAAGTCTGCCCTGGTCCATAGCAGCGCTTATCCCAGAAGTGACAAAGACCAGGGCAGAGGTGGTGCTGTGCCCTTTTCGAAAGCCATGCTGTGAGGGAGACAGAAGCTCATGAGCCTGGATATAATCCATGAGTTGTCCCGCCACAACTTTCTCAAGAAGCTTACTGATGGCAGGCAGAATGGCAATCGGACGATAGTTGTCAAAGGATCCTGGGGTTGCCCTGTTTGAGCACAGGGACAACCCGCGCCACCTTCCACAGGTCTGGGATAACCCCAGAGGCTAAGGATAGGTTGACGATATGGGCCACAGGGGGAGGCAATGTAGGCAGCGGCAAGGCGGAGAAGCGTTGGTTCCATGCCATCAAGGCCAGCACTAGAAACGGGTGAGAGACCAGAGAGCAATCTCTGCATCTCTTTTGTTGTCACAGCCTTGAAACAGAATGGAGGACGGGGGGAAGGTGCCTTTTGAGGCAGAGGGACTTGGACAGGACTATCATGACCAGTGGAGGAGAATAGTGAGGTGAAGGCAGACAGTTCCGAGAAATGTTCGATAAATGCATTTGCGATGGTTAGCGGATTATTACAGCTAGCACCATCAATGAGCATGTCCGGGAGCCTCACAGGAGGAGGAGCCACTCACTATGTTTTTAATATTCCTCCAGACGTTCCTAGGGTCCTTAGCTGAAGTCTGCAAGGCAGCTTTACAAAAGTCACTTCTGGCAGCCCTGATAGCCTTTTTGCATTCATTCTTGAGCCTCCTGTAATGCTGGAATATGGTCTGGTCCATTGAGACCTTGAAACTGGCCCAACATTTGTCTCTAGCCCTCATGAGAGCAAGGAGGCTCCCATGCAACCATTTTGTGACAGCCCCCCTTACCCTCCATCTGACAAGAGGGGCATGCTTATCCTGTAACACCCCGAAGATACTAAGGAAGTAACAGACTGCCAAGGAAGCATTCTGGGCATCCATCACTGCAGACCAGTCAATGAACATGAGATCCTCCTGGAAAGTTCCCGGGTCAAACCTGGAGAAGTCCCTGACCTGAATGATTTTGGGAGGGATCTTTGGGGCGGAAATCTTCCATATGCTGTACACAGGGGCATGGTCAGAGATGGAGTCTGGGAGGGTACCTGAGGAGCTAATCCTCTCAGGCCTATTGGTCAGGACCCAGTCCAGGAGAGAGCTGTTACCACCTGTGGACGACCATCTGTTGGGCTCCCGAATGAGTTGGGACATTGAGAAGCCTGCTAGCAGAGTCTCATACTGCTTGACATTGCCTCCAAACCAGTTTAAGTTGAGATCCCCTAGGATTATTACCTGTCCTGGGACCAGCAGATTCAAGAAGGGAGGATAAGCCCAATACACCACCCATGGGGGATTATAGGTACATACAATGTGCAGTTTCTTTGCATTCCCAAGTAGCAGTACAGTGTGCAGCAGCTCACAGGAAGACTGCTCTGGCTGAGGGCAGGCCAGCACCGACAGGTTAAGGTGGCTCCTGTAGTAAACCAGAATACCCCCCCCCCCCTTTTTTTCCTAGATGATCCTGCCTGAGAAGGTCAAAGCTGGAAAGCGTACAAGCAGAGTCTGGGATCGAGGGTTTATGCCAAGATTCGGTTATCCCTAGGATGTCAGGCTTGCAATGGGTGACCCAGGCAAGGAGTTCAGCCAGGTTGGGCAGAAGGTTACGGACATTAAGATGCGCTATTTTCAGCCCATTCCCTGACTGCCAGCCCACAAGAGAGGAGAGGGCTTGGCATGGAGGACCTGGGTTCAACTTCATGTCCCCTGCTAGGACTAGTGTCACCAATAGAAGCCAGAGGAAATGCCTCAAAGGGGGAGTGCCAACCCTAGTGGACAGCCTGCGACTGATATGCCTGACCACTTTGACAGGATACAGGAAGCTCCGCAGGTTAAGGCAGCAGATGGGCCAGGGAGGCTGTCTGTCTCTGGCTATTAGGTTAGAGAAAGTAAAGTCCTTCTCATCAAGTAGTCCTGGTGAGAACCTGAGTTAACCCATGTGGGGAGCACAGTCCAGAATGATAACAGGGAGGAACATTACCATCAGCAGCCATATGGCGAGAGCGTTAGAGATGGGGACAGGCCGGCCCGGTGGCACTGAGGGTTGAGGCGCTGGATGCCACACCTCGGCTACGCCGGCGACCCGGGTTCGGTAACGGACCTGGGGAGCCGGGGGCTGGCGGGGGAGGGAGGGAGGATCGAAGGCCCCCACGGATGCTCTCCTCTCTCAGGGGTGGGATACCTGGACGCTGCCGTCCGCTATCTCCCTGTGAAATGATTCGTGGAAGCATCGATTCCTGAAAGGGACGGGCGACTCCAACTTAGGGGTCGGGAAGGGGGGATGTTGCACGGCGCATGAGAGGCTAGACGTGCATCAGCACGTTACCTCTCGGGACTTAGTCCCAAGCGCCGGCGTCCCCAGGGGATGGGACCAACAGACAAGGGGAAAAATCACCCTCGCGGTCCTGGATGACGGCCTCTCTGCTCAGACTGCCATACCAGACAAGACCCCACTGTGCAGGGAAGGAGAGGAGACACTCTAGGGGCAGATCCAGGGATGGCTAAGAGCATTGAGAGGCCCGAAGGAGTAGGACCAAGATGGTAGGAAAAACCAGGAGGGAGAAAAAAGAAAGTATAAAAAAATAAAAAATAAAAAAAAACAAAAGAGATGGGGACAGACTCAGCCTCCCTCCTGGAATGCTTCAGGGCCCCCATAGTACTATATGCACACCCACACCCGAATCAGACCTATATTCTACAATGGCCCAGCAGAATTGAAGGAGATAAGGCTAACCAAACCCCCCTAGGCTACCTGGAGGGCACAGAGGAGCAGGCAAGGACAATTAGACCTGCAGCTGTCACACCCACCAGGAACAGAGTACCGCAGGGTTGCCTATTTCCACAATTGTTGCCCAACACAGCAATTTTCAAGCAAGCAGCCCATAGTAAGGCTGCGAGACAAGGGCAGACAATAAAATAACACAAGTCCCCAATGGCTAGTGACTACAATTGATACAAACTTTATAGTCCATAGCTGACTGCCAAGGAAAGGCCTGCTGTAAAGATCTGTACCCCCAGAGGATTAGACCACAGAGTAGGTATGGAAGACGGAAAAAAAAAAACAGCAGCATAATATATGCAGTCACCTAGAGATATGAGGACAGAATAAATCTTCCCCCTGTTCAATCCCCTCAAGGGACAGACAGTAGGACCAGCCAATCACCCACTCTAAGTATAGGACAACACCCAGGTGGGAGTGGCTTAGGCCCATTTAAGGGGAGGAGGAAATGGGGCGGATGGGCAGGAAATTTTAAACCCCGAAGAACAAAATCCACTCCTTTCTGCCGATAGAACCGAGGCAGCTGCAGGGACCACAAATTACTTGATCATCCCTCGTTGAGCCTTTTCTTCCAAACGAATCTCCTGCTATGCAGCAGTGGTACCAGCTCTTAAGATTAAACAGCCGGCGAGAGCTTTGACGGGCAGAGGACAGCCCAACTCCACTTCGCAAGCAGCGGCAAACTGGGAGGGGGGGGCGCACCAGGCAAAGGCCGCCCTCACCACCCCACACACACACAGCAAACAAGTCCACCACTGGGCGCTCCTCTCGCCTTTTTACTGGCAGAGTGACATCACAGCAGGCAAGCACCAATAGGCACAATGGCAGTAAGTTCAAATTTGAAAACGGCGCCAAGTCAATTTCGGGTTTTTAAACCCCAAAGAACAGCATCCACTCCTTTCTGCCGACAGAACCCAGGCAGCTGCAGGGACCACAAATTACTTGAACGTCCCTCATTGAGCCTTTTCTTCCAAATGAATCTCCTGCTATGCAGCAGGGGTACCAGCTCTTAAGATTAAATAGCCAGCGAGAGCTTCGGCAGGCAGGGGAGGGCAGCTCGACTCCACTTTGTGAGCAGCGGCAAATGGGGGGGGGAGCCCCGCCAGGCAAAGGCCGCCCTCCCCACCCCCACCACACACGGAACACAAAGCAAACCCCTGAAGACACCAAATCCCTGAAGACACCAGCTGCAGCCATAGCTACTGATTTTGAGAAGGCCTTTGATTCTTTAAACCTTCGTCAAGTTTTATCTTATTTTGGTCTTTCTCATACCTTTTGGTCCTGGATCAAGCTATTATATAACTCAACAAAAGACCAAAACAGAGTGAGCATCAGGAAGTGGTGCTTCTATACTAACATAGAATTCAAAAAAACTTTAAAAAGTAGAGCACACACACCTCTGATACAAGGGCACAGGTCTATAAACAACTTTTATTCAAGTATCACAAAAAAAACCATATCACCTGGCCATTTGGATGATTCCATCCTTTCTCCAAGGTTAAACCCCTAGATGAACATTCCCTAAATACTCATACCAATTAACTAACAATGACATCACTGATTTGTCACCAAATTAGTTAAACAGTTACTGAACTATATAAATTGATTTATATAAATAGCAACTATATTATAAAAGACTCAAATGATTTAACATAAAAATCACACAAGACAAGAAAGAGAAGGGAAGAAGGACGAATTAAATTATTAATTCAGAATTATACAATACCAACATATTTGATTCCTAAAACTGTGCTCCATTCTTAGCCATTTATAATAAATTAGTATCATCAGGCACACGCAAAAGAATACATAAAGCAGTGTACCAGGCGTCACTATTATTTTCCTTTTCTTTTTACTAGCACAGAAGAAAGCCTTAATAACAATGTAAAAAGGGAAAGTAAAAACAAATACATACTTGCACTAAAAGGAAAAGCATATATATAAACAATCATAATTACTACTGTGGTTATAACATTATACATATATATCCAAATACCTTTAATCCTTCATATCACAATCAATAACAAAAACTTAAAAGCAAGTGGGTTTTCAAATCAATAATTCATGGGGAATTATTGATTTGAAAGGCTGTTACTATTGTTATAATACCTGTGCTGGAGTGATGTTTTTCAAACCCTTCCTCCTCTTGCTTTTAAGTTTTGTTATCGATTGTGATATGAAGGATTAAAGGTATTTGGATATATATGTATAATGTTATAACTATAGTAGTAATTATGATTGTTTATATATATATTTTCCTTTTTTTAGTGCAAGTATGTATTTGTTTTTTTACTTTCCCTTTTTTACATTGTTATTAAGGCTTTCTTCTGTGCTAGTAAAAGAAAAGGAAAAATAATAGTGACGTCTGGTACACTGCTTTATGTATTCTTTGCGGTGCCTGATGACACTAATTTATTATAAAATGGCTAAGAATGGAGCACAGTTTTGGAATCAAATATGTTGGCATTGTATATAATTCTGAATTAATAATTTAATTCGTCCCTTCTTCCCCTTCTCTTTCTTGTCTTGTATGATTTTTATGTTAAATATTTGAGTCTTTATAATATAGTTGCTATTTATATAAATCAATTTATATAAGTTCAGTAACTGTTTTAACAATTTGGTGATTAAATCAGTGATGTCATTGTTAGTTAATTGGTATGAGTATTTAAGGGAATGTTCACTTTAGGGGGTTTAACCTTTGAGAAAGGATGCAGTAATCATCCGAAACGCGTCAGGTGATATGGCTTTTTTGTGATACTTCTGAATAAAAGTTGTTTATAGATTGTATAACTCCCCTATTGCTAAAGTACTTACTAATTCCACCCTTTCCTCTCACTTTCATCTAGCAAGGGGAACTAGACAAGGCTGTCCCCTGTCACCTTCCCTGTATATTTTAGCCATGGAACCTCTGACTGCTTGTTTATGTCAATCTTCTGGCATTATGGGCATACCTGAGAGCAATTCAAGATATGTTTATCTCTCCTACGCGGATGACCTCTTAATCTTACTCGAAAACAGGAATGAGGCTGGGCCCCTGTTGGTTGATTTGCTTAATAATTTTACTAAAATTTCTGGCCTTGCTTTGAATTATGGCAAATCACAAACTATGCCCCTTAACGACCACTGTAAAGCCTTTATGAACATACCTCTTCGATTCCGCTGGTCACCACAGGGTATAACACATCTAGGAATCAAAATTACTAGTAACTTAGGGAAGATATGGGACATTAACTTTAACCTCTTATTTGATAACATCAAAACAATTCTGGACAGATGGAAGCTTCTTAATCTCTCTTTCATGGGGAAAATTGCAGCCATTAAGATGTCTGTTTCTCCCAAGATTCTTTACCTCTTTGCCAATATTCCTTTAGTCTTACCATCCTCCATTTTTGCTAAAATTGATAAATTAATAGGTAACTTTATCTGGGATGGGAAACCACCGAGATTTAACCGCAACAAACTTCAATCACATTGGAAAAAAGGGGGCTTCAGACTCCCCTGGTTCAAAGGCTACCTCTGGGCTTTCTGAATAGCCCAAACCATTAAATGGTTTCAGAAACCCTCCCCTCACTCACCACTACGGGTTGCAATGGAATCCTCATTGTGCCCAGGAGGAGTTCCCACTTCCTCCATTTTTATTCCCATTTCCTCTAAACTGAAATCTCACCTGACTATATCATCCTTTTTTCTTTATTGGAAACAAACCCACAAATTCCTGAAATCCAATCCAACACCCTGGTTTTATGCCCCCTTATGAGGCAATCCACTGCTCACTCTAGAAGATCACCCAATTTTCTGTTGTACATGGAGGAACAAAGGCATTTTCTTTCTCGGAGATATCTTGGACCAGAATTCACTCACTCTTAGATCATTCTCAGACTTGCAGGTCACATGGAAACTTCCTAAACAGGACTTCTGGAAGTTTTTACAAATTCAGGCAGCTTCTAACTCTCTCTCTAGTTTAGTGTATAGGTATACTCTTCTAAGCCCATGCATCTCGCACTGGACTAATTTATCAGTAAAATTAAATAGCTCCATTTACAAAGACATTATTGATAATCTACCTGATCAGTCTATACAGGCCAAAAATAACTGGAGTACTCTTCTTAACAATATTTCAGACGCACAATGGAGTAATTGTTGGTGTATTGCACATAATACCTTTAACGATGCCCGTAGCTCTTTAATACAAACTAAAATCCTACATCTTTGGTATAGGACCCCCTCTGTGCTTCAACAATTGGGCCTATTAAATAATAACTGCTGGCGCTGCAATTTGGCCAACAGGGATCTACTTCATATTTTGTGGTCTTGCGCTCCCATTAATAAGCTCTGGCATAAAGTCTGTTTACTTGCCTCCAGAGTGACTGGACAAAAACTACCTTTTGACCCCAAGCTATTCCTTCTAGGCATCCTTATCCCCAATAGCTCTCTCCTCTCACATACATTTTAGATGGCTAAACATACTTTCTCTTCTGGTCAAACATCTGATTCTTATGAAATGGAAATCAGCTCTGTTGCCTTCTCTTTCAGATGTTCTTCAAAGCCTCTCTAGATTGATTATCTCATGTTACTCATAACCGACTCACTGTACATGACAGATGTTGGCAGGATTACTTCAAGTACATGAACCCAATTCTTCTAGACCCTAATTCTTAGGGATATTTAACCCTCCTTCTTATTTTGCTCTCAGATTAGGTTTTCTCAAAACTTTTGTGCACGGATTTCTCCTCTTTTTTCACTTCTTCCCTGTTTTTTCCCTCTCTCCTTTCCTTCTTCCTTGCTTTTTCTCTCTTCCTTTCCTTGAACACTTTTTTCTTATCTTCACCTCTCCATTACTGAACATTGTTCATATTACCACATTTATCACTTTTTGCAGTTTACTGAATGCCTTGCCATAGCCTGCCCTAGCATGTATTTCGTACATGGTTGCTATTTCTGATCCTATAATACCCTATTGATTGTAACCCTTCTGCTCTCCACTTACATCCTGTCTAGGTTTGCGTTTTATTATCAATACATGTATATAAGGCTTCTCCAATATGTTTACCCTAAATACTGTGTTTTGTTAAGTGATATTTTTATACCTTACATGGAGGATAGTCTTCTATTGTATAAGAAGTGTGCTTTCTTATATACTAGAATTTCAATAAAAAGATAAAGTGAAAAAAAAGCACACACAATTTGCTGTTCAATACTTTTATTGTTACAAGAGTGTCATTTTAGTACAAAACCTACAAGACTGGAAAAGAAGTACACTGACACAAATTGTTCAAGTACTGAAAGTGTACTTCTATCTTATTGTAAAGTGTCCCACAACACAGCTAAGTGAACCCACAAGAACAGACAGCAACCATGACAACCAGCACCAAAAAGTAAGGAGGCACACATTAGAAAAATGGAAAAACATAAAATTTGATGACAGATAAGGACTGCTTGGCCCACCTAGTCTGCCCATTTCCCTACCTGATGGATAAGCTGCAGATTCCAGTTAACCAACAGTTTACTTCCTCCTAACCCTTACCAGAATTGCCTTATGTCGTCCCATTCATTCTTGAATTCTCCCACTGTTCTTGACTCCACAACCTCCTCAGGAAGGCTGTTTCATGCATCCACAACCCTCTCTGTGAAAAAATAATTTCTAACATTACCTCTGAGCCATCTCCCCTCTATCTTCAAATTGTGCCCCCTTGTCCTTGAGCATCTCTTTTTCTGAAAGATGCTATCCTTTTGGACTTTGTTAATTCCCTTGAGCTACCTGAAAGTTTCTATCATGCCCCCCCCTTTCCTCGAGGGTATACATATTAAACTGCTTTAGTCTCTCTTCGTATGGCTTCTGGTGCAGACCCTGCACCGTTCTGGTTGTCCTCCTCTGAACAGACTCTATGTCTTTGCGGAGATGGGATCTCCAGAACTGCACGCAGTACTCCAGATGGGGTCTCACCAACTGTCTGTACAGAGGGATGACAACTTCCTGTTTTCTACTGTTGATGCCTCTCCGTATGGATCCCAGTATCCCCCCCCCAAGCCCTTCTTACTGCCTTCTCACATTGCTTGCCCACCTTTAGGTCATCTGATAAAATTACTCCCAGGTCCCTTTCAATTTTTGTTGTTGTTACTATCTCACCGCCCATTGTGTACTCTTCCCCTGGGTTTTTGTTTCCCAGGTGCATTACCTTGAACTTCTTTGTGTTGAATATGAGCTGCAATACATCTGACCATTCCTCCAACCTTGCCAAGTCCTTTTCATCCTTTCCACCCCACCTTGTGTATCAACCCTGTTGCAGATCTTTGTGTCGTCTGCAAAGAGACATACTTTTCCTTCCACGTGCTCTCCAATGTCACTTATAAAGACATTAAAGAGGACCAGTCCCAGTACTGAACCCTCTGGTACCCCGTTAGTCACCCTCCTTTCTTCACCATGGACTCCGTTTACTATTACCCTTTGCATCCTGTTGTCCCGCCAATTTTTTATCCAGGCTACCACCTCGGGACCCACTCCAAGGCTGGCTAACTTGTATATTCATATTGTGTGTGGGACTGTGTCAAATGCCTTGCTAAAATCTAGGTAGGCTATATCCACAGCCCCTCCCTGGTCTACTACTTTGGTCACCCAGTCAAAGAAATCTATTAGATTCGTCTGACACGACCTTTCCACTGTGAATCCATGCTGCCTTGGGTCCTCTGCCCCACTGGCCTCTAGGTACTCAACAATTCATTCTTTCAGAAGTGATTCCATCATTCTCGGTCAAACGAACTGCTCTGTAGTTTCCTGCCTCTGCCCTGCTCCCACTTTTGTGAAGTGGAATCACATCCGCCCTCCTCCAGTTCTCAGGTACCACCCCATCCTCCTAGGATTTGTAAAAGAAAGCAGTCAGTAGTGTCACTAGTTCTACACTTAGTTCTTTTAGAATTCTGGGGTGAATCCCATCAGGCCCCATTGCTTTATCCACTCTCAGTTTCAAGAGTTCTTTCAAAACCCTTTCTTCTGTGAATGGAGTGGTATTGACCCCCCCCATCCAGAGTGTTTCTCTTGTTTGGTTTAGGTACCTTCCCCTCCTCTTCTGTTGTGAATACTGAACAGAAATATTCATTCAGTATCCCTGCTTTTTCACTGTCACTCTCTGCCCACATTCCCTCTTCTTTATTAAGCCTCAATATCCCTCCCTTGATCTTTCTTCGCTCCCTTATGTACCTATAAAAGGTTGTATCCCCCTTCATAACAGAGTTGGCTATCTTTTCCTCAGTTTGGGCCTTTGCAATTCTGACTGCCTTCCCTGCCTCCTTCTCCTTTAACTGATAAAGTTCTTTGTCCTGCTCCTTCTGTTTTTCCTTTTATTTCCTGAATGCTATCCTTTTCTCCTTAACCTTACCTGCCACCTCTTTTGAGAACCATAGTGTTTTTTTCCTTCGTTTTGTTGTGTTGATTCACTTCACACAAAGGCTTGTTGCCTCTGTGATGGCTGTCGTGATTATTTCCCATTGTTCCTCCACCCCTCCTTCTTGCACGTTTGCTAGTGCTTTTCTGAGGCACTCTCTCATTTTCCCAAAGTCAGCCCTCATAAAGTCCAATACTCTTGCTTTTGTATGACTTGACTCTATGGCTGTGTTTATTGTGAACCACACTGTTTCATGGTCACTTGTTCCCAGATGGCTACCCACTTCTAAATCCGAGATCCTTTCTCTGTCCCCGTTTGAGAGTACCAGGTCTAAGACTGCTCCCTCCCGAGTGGGTTCCAACACTAGCTGTCTGAGGCATGCCCCTTGTAGGGCATCAAGAATGACCCTGCTCTTGGATGTGCCTGCAGTAAAGGTGCTCCAGTTAACATCTAGCATATTCAGATCTACCATCAACAATATATCCCCTTTTTCTGCCATTCTAAGGATGCCTATTATTTCCTTGTCCATTCCCTTCCCCTGAGATGGGGGTCTGTACAAAACCCCCATGCGGACTGTGGTGCCATTTCCTATCTCCAAGGTGACAGTGACTCATCTACTTCCTGTTTACTCTTCAGTTCTGTTGCTTTAATCCCTTCCCTTACATAAAGAGCTACTCCTCCTCTTTTACCCTCCCTGTCCCTCCTGTAGATTCTGTATCCTGGTATGTTGACATCCCAGTCATGGGTCTCTGTGTACCATGTTTCAGTGACTGCCACAATATCCTGGCATCCCTTTTCCATCAAGGCCACTAGTTCAGGGAGCTTGTTACACAGACTACGGGCATTGGTACTCATCACTCTCCATATTTTGATGGCCTTACCCCTTTCAGCCCCATCTCTGACCTTATTGACTTTGCCTTTTTTGAATTTACCACCTATCCTGCTCCCAAATGACTTCTCTACCTTGGTGTTTACCTCGCTAATTACTGTGTTTTGCTGGGGAGACTGGGAGTTCCTGCTCTTTTCAGTGCCTCCTTGGCATAGTTTTAAATGCTTGCCATCGAAGCATTTAAACCTATCACCTAGGATCCTAGTTCCCCTCTGGACAGATGCATACCATTGCGCCAGTATAGGCCTGCATCCCTCCAGGTGACTCCCCAGTCCTCAATGAAGCCAAAATCCTGAGCTCCACACCAGTTTTTCAACCATTCATTGAATCCCTTGGTGCAGTGTACCTTAGCATCATCCTTGCCAAAGGCAGGCAGTACCTCCAAGAAGGTTACCATACGTGCTACTTGTCTAGGGCCCATCCCCAACTCTACAAACTCCTCTTGCACTGCTCTGATCCCATTCCCAGCCAGATCATTTGTCCCTAGGTGGACAATGACATCCAGCTCCCCCCCTCGTGCAGCTGCTTCCGCGATCCTAAGGATTCACTTCCTGTCCCTCCAAGGTGTGGTGCCAGGCAGGCACCTTACCTCCCTTTCCCCGTCATCCCCCACTTCTACCCCCCTAATGATCGAGTCCCCCACCAGGAGCTGTTTCCTTCCCCTGTGGGGTCTTGTGCCACCCTCCTGTGGGTCTCCTTTGTGGAGGTTCCTAGCATCCTCTTTGGTCTCCAATGCAGGGTGCCTCCATAGCGGAACCACTCTCTGCCAGAACAGCATATGAATTGTGGAGCAGTACAGCTGGAGGGATGCACCTCTGTTCCACCACCCGCTCCTTCCCTGAGCCCACTTTGGTCCAACCGCTCCTCTTTCTTGGCAACCTCTGAGGTAGCGGCGGTGGCCCTGGTGTTCCCTGGATGGGGGGGGGAGGTTTCACGAATCCTTGCCAGATCAGCCTGGAGACGGGCAACCTCCTCCCTCAGACCAGAGAGGTGCCTGCAAATAGGGCAGCATCGCAGCCTCTAGAATGTCTCCTGGAACACTGCCACCCCACAGCCATTGCACTGCACCACTCCCATCACGACTTATTTTGTGTCCCCTCTCCTGTTGGTTTGTATGCTTACTCTTGCCTCCCTCTACATATTTTTCCACCTACTTTCTTACTGCCTATGTGCTCTTATAACTCTTGCCTTTCCTGTTCTGGGACCGCTACTTCCTGTTGTCTTAAGTAGTCTCCTTTTTTCTTGCTCAGACTCAGACCTCCAGCAGCTGGGAGCTATTTTTTTTTCCTTCAAGGTTGATGGGTTGATGAAACTAATGTGTCTCAGTGATCCTTCCCTTCTGCTGTCAAGCAGGAAGTTCCTGTTCTCAGTCAAATCCAGTAGTTATAAAAGTAGAACAGGCTTAGGGAGGGAGGGCAATTAGTAAGAACATTTGTAGCTTTTTCAATCAGCTACTACATGCTCTGAAAGCAAGATTCCTTTCTGCCAGAAACTGGCAGCAGGAAGTTGTAATTGGAGACACCTGCTTTTCTACTGCTCAGGCCACACCCCAACTAACTTCTCTCCTCTAATCCTGATCTAGCAAACTAAGTTGATACAGCCCCCTTCCTCAAACAGAGAAACACACAGTGACTTTCTTCTTTTTTTTTTAGACTTAAATGAGACCCCCTGCTTCTAATAAAGTATGTGTTTGATTTATCCCAACAGGCACCGACTCCTGCTGAGTAAGAAGTGATTTATCGGTAAGAAAAGCTCTAGCTTTTTTAGTCAGCTGCTACTTGCTCTGAAAGCAAGACTCCTTTCTGCCAGAAACTGGCAGCAGGAAGTTATAAATGGAGACACCTGCTTTTCTACTGCTCAAGCCACACCCCAACTAACTTCTCTCCTCTAATCCTGATCTAGCAAACTAAGTTGATACAGCCCCCTTCCCCAAACAGAAAAACACACACTGACTTTTTTTTATATATACTTAAATGAGACCCCCTGCTTCTAATAAAGTATCTGTTTGTGAAGGGGGGAAGGATGGGAGAAAAGGCTGTCGAGGGGGGGTTCGATAAAGGAGGGACTCTGTCTCCACCCCCCTGGGGAGCTGGACGAATGTGATAAAAGGCCGACTGGTAAAGTGCAGACCAGGGGAAAATGGAATCCCCATGGGAACATGAGTAGGGGAAATGGAAGTATAGGGAAAGGGTGGAAGGTAGTCCTTCTAAATGCCAGGAGCTTAGGCAATAAAATGCCTGAGCTCCAGGCGATGCTAACTGAGGGAGCGGTGGATATGGCAGTGGTCACTTGAGACCTGGGCCACCGCAGGACATGACTAGGACCTGAACCTGAAGGGTTACGCTATGTTCAGGAAGGACATGGGGGAGGGGTAGCAATAATAGTCAAAAACTATATTGGCATAGGGGGAATAGAGTAGGGAACCATGGAGGCGATTTGGGTCACCTTGATAACAAGGGGGGGGGGCAAGGGAGTAAAAATAGGAGTGGTGTATAGACCTCCTGCGCTGGCGGAGGAGCTGGAGGAGAGTCAGGTGGCAGATGTTGGGAGACAGTGCAGATTAGGCAGGGGAAGGGTGGTTGTGTTGGGGGACTTAAACATGCCAGGAACAGACTGGGAGACTATGACATCCTCGGTAGCCAGGGAACAGAGGTTGTTGGATGTCTTTCAAGACACGTTCCTAACTCAGCAGGTGGGGGAACCGACCAGAGAGGCACGGGTACTGGATGTGGCTCTGACAGACAGTGACCAGATTGGGGGCCTGGAGGTAAGGGACCTGTTGGCAGGGAGTGACCATACCATGGTCTTTTTCTGCCAGGACCTAGGAGGGGTAGAAGGCTGCACAAAGACGAAGGTAACTGACTTCAGGGGGGCGGATTTTAAGGAAATGGGAAGGATCCTTAAGGAGCATTTAGATGTGATTGGGTCAGACATGGATGCTGACAGTAGGTGGGAAATCATCAGGAGAGGGGTGCAGGATGCTACCAGCACCTGTGCAAGAGTAAGACGAAAACGCGGTAGGGCCCGAAAACCCTGCTGGTGGACCAGGGAGGTCCAGGAGGTGGTGTGGGGAAAGAAGGCAGCCTATAGGCAATTCAAGTGCTCAAGGAGTAAAAGGGATCGAGGGGAGTACGAGCTGATGGCTAGAAGGGCCACTAGGGTGGTGAGGATGGCTAAGGCAAGGAAGGAGCAGATCCTGGACAGGGAAATTAGGAGAGGGAACAAGGGGTTCTTTAGATACACTGGGGAAAAATGAAGGGTGAAGGGGCAGATTAGCAGGATTAAAACAGGGAAGAGATGGACACAAAACCCGGGGGAGCAGGCTGAGGTACTAAATGAGTACTTCACCTCAGTTTTCATCAAGGAAAATGGGGGTGCTGCATCATACATGGGAGGAGACAGTGATACTGAGGAGAGGGGGACCCTTAACGATCGGCGGGTCTGGGTAGAGGGGAGACATCACTGGCAGGAGAGGGAAGGCTAAGCAGGGAGAAGAGGTAGTGAGGTGAAATCACAGCAGAGAGAGAGTGAGGAAGCCCTCAGGTCCCTTAAGACAGAGAAAGCACCGGGACAGATAAATTACATCCCAGAGTGCTGAAAGAATCTCATGGATGTCCCGGATGGAGCTTTTCACCATCTCTGAGGACAGGGTGGGTGCCCCAGGACTGGAAGGTGGCGCATATAGTGCCTATCCACAAGGGGGGGGATCAAGGGAGGTGGCAGGGAACTACAGGCCTGTCAGCCTGACATCGGTGGTGGGCAAAGTGATGGAGGGCATTGTCAAGGAGAGGCTGGGGGGACCTGGAAAAGTCAGGGTGCTTGGACGATAGACAGCATGGCTTCATCCTGGAGAAATCATGTCAGACAAACCTTATGGAGTTCTACGACTGGGTGACGAGTGCCTTGGACCTGGGTAGACCAGTGGACGTCCTCTTTCTAGACTTCAGCAAGGCATTTGACTCTGTTCCTCATTAGGGCCTGTTGGATAAGCTGGGAGAAATGGGGGTGGGGAACCAGATGATCAGATGGATATGTAATTGGCTCCAGGACTAGACCCAGAGGGTCGTAGTTGGCGGGATAGTCTTATCCCCAAGAAGGGTCATTAGTGGGGTCCCACAGGGATCAGTCCTTGGGCCCCTCCTGTTCAATGCCTATGTCTCTGACATTAGGACGGGTATCAGGAGTGAGATGAGTCTCTTTGCGGATGACTCAAAACTGGGGGCGGTGGTGGATGGGGAGGGTGGCCCTACAGGGGGACCTGGAGGCTCTGGAAAGATGGTCTAGAAAGTGGAAGCTGAGGTTCAATGCAGGGAAATGCGAGGTACTGCACCTGGGGGCCAGAAACCTGGGCCAAGTGTACACCCTGGGGGAGGAAATGCTACAAGTCTCGATGGCTGAGAGGGACCTGGGGTGGTGGTGGATGTCAAGATGAACAACTCGGAGACTTGTAGGAGGGCAGCAGGATGCTGGGATGCATTGCTAGGGGGATCACCTCCAGAAGGAAGGAAGGAAGTGATACTCCCTCTGTATAACTGCTTGGTGAGGCCGCACCTTGAGTACTGCGTGCAGTCTTGGAAGCCACACTTAAAGACAGACATTAAACTCCTGGAGAGGGTCCAGAGGAGGGCAACCAAAATGATTTGGGGCCTGGAGGACAGGACCTATGGGGAGAGGCTTGAAGAGCTAAATATGTACACATTGGAAGAGAGAAGGGTCTGGGGGGACATGATAGAGGTCTTCAGGTACATGAAGGGGGTTAATAGGGGAGAAGCACTCAGGGTGCTTCGAAGGAAGGAGGAGGGGGCCACTAGAAGGCATGGGTGGAAGCTGGAGGGGGGAAGATTCAGGGGAGAAAGGAGGAGGTTCTACTTCACTGAGAGGGTGGTGGAGCCATGGAATGCACTGCCCAGGGGGCTGGTGGAGGCAGAGACGGTGGAGGGGTTCAAGAGGGGGTGGGACAGGTACAGGGGAAGGATTCTGGAAGCAAAATCCAATGCAGCGAGAATATCCGGAACTGGGAAGGGAGAAGCCAGAGAAGGCGAGTGGGGCAGCAAGGTCAGCTCCCAGGGTGGGGGCTGACTAAACGAGCAGATGCGAAAGACCATTAGGCCTATTCTGCTGGCATTTTAGTACGTTAGTATGTTTGCTTAATCCCAACAGGCACGGACTCCTGCTGAAAGAGAAGTGATTTATCAGTAAGAAAAGCTATAACTTTTTTAGTCAGCTGCTACTTACTCTGAAAGCAAGATTCCTTTCTGCCAGAAACTAGCAGCCAAAAGGAGATTGATCACCGTAACAAATGGTTAGTGTATGAAACAGACAATGGTGGTGAGTTTGTAAACCGCATAAAATGTTCCCTGTGTGATAAATAGGTAGACCAGTTAAAGTACTGCTGAAATGTTAGTGAAAGCTTCACCGTTGGCATACGAGGTACAGCTTTGAACAAAAGACAATGCTGCAAAACACAGCCAATGTGATGCTCATAAACGAGCTGTTACACTCAACCCAAAACCAGAATCAATTGCCTCCATATACAAAACCACACCAATAGGACGTGCAATAAGAGGAGCAGAAGTAAAAGACAGAGCTGTACTTCACGGTCTGATTGAAATCGCTTGTCTGCTCACTAAAGAAGAACTTTTGTTTACTAAATTTAAATCATTTGTTAAACTAGAAAAAAGACACAATGTTGATTTCGGAAGTGCATAAGCAAATGTTAACGGTTGTCGTATGTTCACGTCACTTACTGGTGAATTGCTATGGGAAAATCTGCTCACGGCCCTTCAGAAAAGTCTGTATTTTGCGGTTCTTCTAGATGGGGCAACAGATGAAAGTTGTATTGAAAAAGAATGACTGTATATTATTCATTTTTTTAAATTTTTTTTTTACCCCTTACGTGCTCCACGGCAGCCACTCCTTCGGGCTTACCAAGGCTGTCCTCCGACCCATCCGTCCTCCGAGATTCCGCCTCAGATCGCAGCCGACCCCCAGGGTGACCCGGTGTAACCCTTCGCCGGATGGGTCCCTTTCCTCTGAGGGGGATGGCACCAGCCAAGGGGGGCAGACCAGCACACCATTTTAGCCCCATGGATGCTGCTGAGATGGAGAGCTCAGTAGGACCTTGATGGCCTCAGAGCACCAGGTAGCCATCATCCGGCTGCTGTGAAGTGGTATTTCTGCTTTTCTAGTTACTCACTCCTGCGTGCGTCAGCAGTGCTCATGGTCTCCACCAGAGGCCGCTGCAGCGCGATGACAACCCAATACCCACCCCCAGGAAAGGAGAGAATCTCGTGACGCCGACTTCTCCACTTTCTGCCAGCCCCCGACGTCCCGAGTCCATTCCTGAACCAGGGTCGCTGGCGTGATGAGGTAAGGCGCCAGTGCCTCAACCCTCTGCACCACTGGGCCGGCTATATTATGCATTTTAACAAAAGTTCTTGTTTAACGGAGATGACCTTTTTCAGATTAAAAGACACTCAGCATGCCACTGCAGAAGGTTTGTTACAAACACGTCATGAAGCCTTCTTAGAGTTAGGCATTTTAGACTTGAACAATTGCATGGTTGCTACGTTGTGCAAATGGTGCTGCAGTAAACCCGGGGGCTATCAGCTCTGCTAAAACTGGAAATGCCATGGTTGCTGTCTATTCATTGTCTTAACCATAGACTGGAATTGGCAATTACAAATGCACTGAAAGGAACATTTTTTGATCAAGTGAACAGTAATCTCATGACATTGTACTACCTTTATGCAGGGCTAGCCTTAGGGTATATGGACCCTAGGTGAACTTGCCAGCGGCGCCCCCACCCCATGTCCAATAGCACATGCCAACTGATGAAACAAAGTTTTAAATTAAAAGCACTGCAGTTCTGTGTGTAATACAAACACAACATCTGACAGGGTAAGGGGCTGGGTGCGATGTTCCCGAATGAGTCAAGTGACCAGAGAAGCCAGTTGCGGCACGGTGCACCCCACCTCTTTCTCCCGCCCACCCTGCCCTGGCCCCTGTGACTGAGAGGGGAGCCACCTGGCCCAGTGGCTTCCACAACAACACAGAAGCACTGACTCTGCAGCCAGGACCTTGCCCTTAAGCTGTCTCTCTCTAGCCTCACTCTTAGTCCGACTCCTGAGCAGGGCCGGCCTTAGCCATTTTGTGCCCCTGTGCAGCACCCTGCCCTATCGGGCCCCACCACTCCACTCCCAGCAGCAGAAACTTTATGGACAGGCAGATTTGGGTGGAAGGAAGGAGGACATTGCTATGAGGTCATCAAAAAAACTGAGACCACACTTGTACTAAATAAAGTTATCATTGCGTTACTGTATTTTATAATTCCCAAACAAATGTATCAGGATAATCAGAATGGCTAAAGGCAGTCAGGGAGACATACTGTCTGTATCCCTAAAAAACCACAAACAAGCTCTCAAGTTGAAGTCCCGGTCTCGAAAACTGTATGCATTCTTTTTCCGAATCATAGTAAATAAAATGTATTACATACTAAAGACTAAAGCACTGGGCTATATCAAAGATTTCTCTTCTGGTATCTACAGCATTTTACGACATCCTCACATCATACAGTAGCATTATTTGTATTTAAAAAAAATATATACATGATAAATGTTCTGTGATGTGATGTGCAATGCTGCTGCAGGCTGCAGCAGCTTGCTTAAAGTTACCGTCTGCGGGTGACCGTTGAGCCCGGCCCACAAGGTGGTGCAGCCTGCGGGGGCACGTACGGCTGGACTGGACTGGATTCTGGAGGAGCAAGAGTATGCATGGCATGGCATGTCACAGTGCTAAGGTAGGGCAGGCCGGTCCTACTTGCAGGGGGCAACAGGAAAACTGGAATCCCTCCAGGTGCATTCAGATTCAAGATTGGTTCCTGTTTTTCACAAAGTCTCCACTTCTTCCTGGTACTATTTTATTCCTTTAGATCATACTATCCATACTCTTTAGTGAAAGAACTTACAAATTTAGGAGGGACAAGTCAAGAACATTTCTGTGCAAAGGCAGGGAGGGATATTCTTGGAAACCCTCCTTATCATCTGTGAAATCAATATTCTTGAATCTGCCTAAACAAATGCCCTGGCATGCACCCTCTTAAATTTGGCAGTTTTGTAAGTCAGTAGTAAAGAAGAGAATTTATTTAAATAACCGGGTAGGCTCAGTGGAACAGGCCCCTTTCAAAGGAGCAACCTGGGGCTATAGAACAAAAATGAATAACTACAAAAGTTGGATTTAAAAGCTAAACATACTGCCATTACCAGTCTAGTTTCCCTAGTCAGTCCCAGATTCTTCCGCCCCAACATCCCACTGGCACAAGCGTTGGTACCAGAGAACTCAAAAATAAAGAGACTAGAATGGAAACAACCCTGAGTCCCTCCCTCCGTCTGTGCTGTGTAACACTGAGGGTGAGGGCGGATGGCCGCCTGGGATGCCACCGCAGCATGCATGGCACCTGGGAGGATCATGGCTGGAAGCCTCTCCTCTCTGACTGCCTGCCGGGATGAGGGATGGACCAGACCCAGAGGAGACAGTCACAGACACCATTACAGTACGGTCACAGTCAGTGCTACTGATGCTAAGAGTGAGTAAGCCAGAACCTGAGAGTCTCAGACAGACCACCAAACATTAATTTTTCAATTTACTACTAGTCTAGTCTGACTGTTTGTGACTATGACATATATCACTAGGCTAGTTGTGGCTGCCTGGCAAACAACAAGTCAAAGGTGACAGGTGAGTCTAGGTCAATTTTAAAAGGTGGAGGCCAACTGGCATGGCCAACACACATTTTAGAATTTGCAAAACAAAAAGGTAACAAATTCACTCACTCGCTCCAGTCTCCAGAGTGACAGTTCTCATCGATGGTTGTCAGTCGACCTCATGGACCTGCTGGACGGACTAGTCCTCCTCCTCCTCTCTTCGGCTTCTCCTGAGTGAGTGAGTCCTCTCCCACCAGGGTCCTGCGGCTGCCTCCCGCCCATGCCATTGATTAGACGAATCCGATGTGGTGGACCGTGGACTGGTGGTCATGGATGATTTTGAGCCCCTGTCCTGCCCCCTGAGCCTTCCCCAAAAATCCATAATCTACTCCCTTGCAGCGGCTTGCCGTGACCGTGCCCAAGTCTATCAATTTAACCCCATCCGTCCCAGTCGACGTTATTACCGGATGAGTCGGGCAACACTTCTCCTCCTTCCACATACGACGAGACGACGAACGATTGAGCCTCAAGAGGACCCCAGCCCGAGATGGTGTGCTGAGTGAGTGAGCTGGAGGAGAAGGAGGATTCAGCATCAGCGAGTGCACAAGGCAAGCACAACAGTTGGCTGGCTGGGGTTCTCGCGGGTCGTGGGTGGCATGTGAATGGCTGGTGCGCTCTAGTGGGAGGGGCACAGTGGGTGGGTCCTGAAGTTCACTGTCCTACCAGGTCCTTTCTTGGCTTCATGCTGGGCTTAGGCTTACTGCCTTGAAGCTGCTGCTGCTGCTGACTAGATTTCGCCATCGCCAGAAATAGTGGGTTATCATGCTGGCAGCTCCCAGCTCTATGTCAGTGGGGAGGAGACAAGACTGGCAAAGTGGCATACGCACCCCCCAAAAAAAAAAAAAAAAAAAAAATTCAGATTTAGTGCTTTTCAAAATCGCGGTTGTCAGTGCTCAAAAAAAAAGGGGGGGGAGAAAAAAATATTAAACTATTCTGTCACTGGTGCCCCCTGCTACATGGCACCCTAAGCGACCACCTAGTTTACCTATCTTTAAGGTCGGCCCTACCTTTACGAAAAAAGTCCAAAGAAACTTCGTGAGCTCAGAGAATTAGCTAAAATAGTGGGCGGTGAAGTCAGCAAACTAGAAAGGGCATTTAGAACAAGGTGGGTAGATCACAAACTTCATGCAGCTACACAGGTACGATTCATCATCTCGAAAATCTCACAGAAACTGCCACTACGCCACCAACGGAGAAAAGCAGAGTTCAGGGCATTTTGTCCAAATTGAAAACTGCCAAATTTGTCATGCATTTACTGTTCTATATTGATCTTCTAAAGCCACTGTCATGACTCTCCCTCAGTTTACAGGGTTCTTCTGCTGACTTGATCTTAACTTTGGCTTGTGTTGACGCAACCTTAGAGCAACTCGCAGATAATCTTATCAGAACATGCAACTCTGATCTTAAGACACTCATAGCATCATGATCATGACGTAACTGACGATGAATCTGACGATTCTGAACCTGTCGTGTTTAAAGATGTTACAATCTTAAATGTTAACAACAGCATCAGGCACCTTATAACACAGGTTCCTAATTATGTCAGTAGAGTACAACACTGCATCTCTGATAGATTTTCAGATATCACTGACTGCAACTCTCAGGACCAACACCCAATTTTTAGGACTTTAAAATTGTTAGATGTGAAACAGTGGCCTAGGAGTGCTGATGAGCTAGAAATGTTTGGAAACGTAGACTTGGACAAATTTGTTAATTACCATGGACAGATGCTTGCAAAACATAATGTTGACCTTGCTGCTTTGCCAGGAGAATGGTCTGAACTTAAAACTTTATACAATGAGTTTTTAAGTCACTTAAATAGGGTAGACTTTTGGAACTGTGTTCTGAAGTTCTACAGAGAACAGTTCTCAAACTTCTACCACGCTGTCGTTATTTGTAAGCTCATTCCAGTATCCAATGCAAAGCTGGAAAGGTCATTTTCAATAATGCAGCGTGTCAAAACTGATTGGAGAAACAGACTGAGTGAAGTAATGTTGGAACACCTGGTTAGAGTTTCAGTTGAGGGTGACGGTCCCGAAACATTTGATGCTGTTCCAGTTGTAGACAGATTCTATAGCACTCCAAGAAGAATTTGTGGGAAACCAAGGCAATCAGAAGCAAAAAGGTCAGATTCATCTCACAGCACCACAAATGTAGCTAGTTCAGAAGATGCAGCAAGTAGTAGTATTATAACGTCTTCCACTACTTCATCCGAGTCAGACAATGACGACGACATAAGATTGATCATTGATCAGTAGTAGTGAGCCCCTGTAAACTGAGGGAAGTACACTTTTGGTTTATAAATTTAAGCCGTGGCATGTAGGGAAAAATGTCAAGTCCTGTTGGTAGTTGGTGGGAAGTGGGTCTGTTGAGAATCCACGCCAATCAGCAGAGTGCCTCTCTTCATGTCTGCCAGCCCCGATCCCTATGCTTAGATGTCCAGATCTCCAAGCAGGGGGAGTGCACTGGCAATGAGGGGTGCCCTGCACTCTCCCAACCTAGCAATCTAGATCTCTGAGCACAGGGGATGGTACATTCAGGTAGATGTGGTAGTGGACACTCAGTATACCGGCTGGCCAAAGGAACTCAGCTCTTTCAGAACTCCGTCTACCAATCCGCACAGGTCAGGACTTTACTCACTTCAGCAAATGGGCCGCACCTGTCTTGAGTTCAGCAACCAGCTGTACAATGTAGGTTAAGTATGGGCACCAACCATGCCATGACATGAAATCCTGCCATCCATGTAAAAAATGTATTAAATTAATACAAGTCTTTTTATCATGTGCTAACTTCATCACAACTTTACTAATTCTACTTGGCTCTGAAGCCAGTGTGGTATGGGACATTGATCACTAGTCTCACTTATAGTTTAGTATGGGCACTGACTCACAAGTGCTAGATGTAGTGAGGTTAAGGAATTAATTTTCCATTTAGTTAAACTTTTTATAGGGCAAATAAGTCCTCAGGTTGGCTGGTAGAGGCTGCCACATGTATTTTTTTTCAGTAGCTCAAGCCACAAGTTAAAGACCACAGTTAATTGTTACATTTCTTCATGTCTGCATGGTGAGATGATTGTTTCCAGCCAGACTGTCTGCTTATAATAACTTGCATCTAAACAAATCAAAAAATCCCTACAGCTCGACTTGGGGAATGTATAAGTAGACCTCTCAGGTGAGTACACAAAAGTCATCATCTTCTTTTGTGCTCT
The DNA here is from genome assembly GCA_016271365.2 of Neoceratodus forsteri. NCBI lineage: Eukaryota > Metazoa > Chordata > Ceratodontiformes > Ceratodontidae > Neoceratodus > Neoceratodus forsteri. Next base: position 483,285,355 of record CM028138.1, on the reverse strand, counting down.
CTGGCTGGAAATTAGTCGAAAGAAAAGTTAAATGCCATGACTACTGTTTTTTTTATTGCTTAACCGGCTATTTCTGTTCTAAATTGTAAGTCTGCACTTACACGTAAAATTAGTAGGATCTGGCCGCCAGGAACCGGGTCTACAGGCCTGAGTCTCAGACTACTCAGCTACTAATTTTTAAAGTCAAGTAATGCATCCTTAAGATTGACTGTGTGTTTCCACTTGCCAACTTCCCAAAGCCACCCAACAGTCAGTGAACATCAACTAGTAATTGTATTCTGGGTACCGAGAATAAGCAGCTGTGCAGCACAGCTACACCCTAAAGTAACTAATTTATATTACAAACAATCAGAGACAGACAGACGGAAATTACGTACTTACCGTAATTCTTGATCTTCTTGGACAAACTCTTCATCACTCATTCACACTAATGGGAGTACGCTGGAGGCACTAGGACCCGCGGAGTCAAAAATCTTCATGAGGGCTAGTGCTGGGATAGGACCATGCATGTGCGGCACTGCGAGACTAGCTCGTGCCTGTATAGGCTATCTCGGCATCGACCCTCCAACCGCCTCAGTACCTTTTCGACCGAGGAGGTGCAGCGTAAACTAACGAAAGAAAACCTAACCCTAACTTCCGGGCATGTGAAGGCCCGGATGATACATATAAGAAGGGTCAATTCAACAATGTCTTCACAGCCTGAACAACAAGAAAGTGAAGACCAAACAGAATGAGTGAGATCGGGGGATGATGGGTGGGCGTATGAATAAGTGGTGGAGACTTCGTCCAAGAAGATCAAGTATTACAGTAAGTACATCATTTCCATATCTTCCTGGACTAAAAGTCTCCACCACTCATTCACACTAATGGGAAAGTACAGAGCTAAAAATCAACCTCACTCCGAGTAGGGTGGTAGGAGACAGAGCTCACAGAAGTCCATAAATACAGGTTACTCACCTGTAACATGAGTTCTAGGAGTGGAATATGTTGTTCATCCACACTGTCTGGCAGGTTCCTTGCCGCTTTCAGATGGTCCAGAAAGTCTTCAAGCTGGCTCCTCCCACCCACCTGGGTGGTAAAACCCTCAGCTCTGCCCCATGACACCAGATCTAGCCCACTGGAAGTCAGGTTGCGCGTCGAAGCCGGGAAGGTCGGGTGGGTCGTGTGGATGAACAACATATACCACTCCTAGAACTCCTGTTACAGGTGAGTAACCTGTATTTCTAGGGACGTGGATATGTTGTTCAATCCACATTGCCTGGCAGACTCCTAGCAGTTCTCCGGGAGGAGGGAGACAAAGCGCGCACCCCCGACACCTACTTGGGAAATAAGGACTGGAGTACCAAGGTCCCAAAACCAGCATCCCAGCATGACTCTAGATCAATGTGGTAATGGGAAATAAAGATGTGTGCTGACTTCCAGGTAGCAGCCCTGCAGATTTCCTGGATAGGGATGTCCCTAGAAGCAGCCACCGAAGCAGCGGTATGGCGGGTAGAATGAGCTCTTATCCTTATGGGTGGCTCCATGCCCGCCAACCTATAGCAAAGATCTATGCAGGAGGTGACTCACCTGCTTATCGTCCGCTCGGCTGCAGGTCTGCCAGGTGCAGCTTCAGCGTAGGTGAAAAACAGCTGGCGAACCTCTCCCCGAACTTCAGCCGTCCGCTCCTTATAATAAGCCAGCGCTCTTCTAGGGTCCAAAGTATGGAACCTGTATTCCGCCTCCAAGGTGTGATTGGGGTAGAACACCAGCAGAGTCAACACCTTATTCAGGTGAAACTCTGACACCAACTTCGGAAGGAATTTCAGGTGGGGGCGAAAGACAACGTTGTCCCTGTGTAAGACCAGATAAGGAGACTCAATGGAAAGCACCTGGAGCTCTCCCATCCTTCTGGCTGACGTTATAGCCACCAAGAAGGCGGTCTCCACGACAGGTGGGAGATATCGCACCTGTGCATCGGTTTGAATGGCTTGCCCATGAGCTTAGCCAATACCAGAGGTAGATCCCATGGAGGTTGAGGTTCTCGCACCCGAGGGGATATGTGATCAAGGCCTTTGAAAAAGCGCCTGACCACCTTCTCCTGCGCCACCAACTGCTTGCCGGTCCTTGCACTGTAAGCAGAGATGGATGCCAGGTGCACCTTAAGGGTCGTCGACTGAAGCCCTAGCCAAGAAAGGGACCACAGGTAGTCCAAAATGCTAGCCAATGGACAGGAAGAGGGGTCAAACCTTTGTCCTGACACCAAATAGAGAATCTCTTCCATTTAAAGACACAGCATTTTCTGGTCGACTCCTTACGGGACGACCCAACGATGTTGAGGACCTCGTCGGAAAGACCCAAGGCCTGGAACTCTAGCTGCTCAGGAACCAGCCATCAGGTGCAGGGATTGAAGGTCTGGATGGAGACCCTTCCCCTTGTTGACGGAGATCAGGTCTGGGAGGGATGGAAGCCACCGCGGGAGCCTGGAGCTAAGGCTGAGGAGATCTGTGTACCAGAACTGGCAAGGCCAATCTGGGGCTACCAGAGTCACCTGCACCTTGTCCCTCTTCACCTTGAGAAGCACCTTGTGGATCAAGGAAAATGGAGGGAAGGCGCAGAAGAAGCCCGGGGTCCACGGCCTCGAAAAGGCATCCTCCTGCAGCGAGCCCTGCTGAGGGGGGCAGGCATGAAAGCCTCAGCTTCACATTCTCCCTGAAGGCAAACGGGTCCACCTGAGGGGTGCCCCAATGGGAGAACAGGTCTCGAACTACCTCCGGCTGGAGAGACCACTCGTGAGATGCAGCGCCTATCCAGCTGAGGGCACTGGCCAGACTGTTCGAGGCTCCTGCCACATGGATGGCTAAGAGATCCACCTCCAGGCTGATCACGAGAGACCAAATGCGGAGAGCTTCCTTGCACAAAGGCAAGGAGTGCGTCCTGCCCTGCCGGTTGAGGTAGCACATGCCCATGGTGTCCGTCTGGACCTGAACCACCTGACCCCGTACAAATGGAGCGAAGGTGGTGAGGGCTAGTCAAACCACTTGAAGCTCCAGCAGGTTGATGTGGCATCGAGACTCCTGAGGGGACCAGAGGCCGTGGGCCCGGAACTCCCCCACATGGGCACCCCAACCCATCAAAGAGGTGTTAGTCGTAAGAATGACCATCGGCTTGGGCGGACAAACGGGATACCCTCCTGCAGATGAGCTGGGATGAGCCACCACTGCAGGCCATCCCACATCCTCTGGGTCACGGTTACTCACTGGTCCCAAGGACTGGAGTGCTGTGACCACTGGCGGGCCAGCCCCCTTGCAGAAGACGCATATGCCAGTGGGTCCAATGGATCACGCTGGTGCAAGCCACCATGAGACCCAGAAGGCACAGGAAGTCCCGGGCAGGGTGCAATTGCCCAACCAGAAATGATCGGGCAAAGGAGGAAAGGACCTTGGTCCTGTCCGCCGGGAGCCAGGCTCTGGCTCGAAGAGAGTCGAGCTCTGCCCCGATGAACTGAATCACCTGCAATGATACAAGTTCCGATCTGGCCTCGTTGATTAGGAGACCAATTTGAAGGCAGACCTGGAGGGCCAGATCTCTGGACCGCTCCACCTCCAACCTGGAGGGGACTACTATCACCCAGTCGTCCGGGTAAGGGTACACCCAGACCCCTCGGCGCCGCAGGAATGCTGTTACCACTGCCATGCATTTGGTGAAAACCCTGAGAGCTGGAGAAAGGCCGAAGGGCATAGCCCGGGACTCGTAAAGGGATCCCTCTGCTCTGAAGCAGAGGAATTGCCGATGTGACGGATGGATTGGAACGTAAAAGAACGCGTCCTGGAGATCCAGAGAGCAAAACCACATGCTTAGGTCTAAGGATGGTATGATCTGAGCCAGAGTGACCATCTTGAAGGTGCGTGGCCTTAGGAACTTATTCAGGTTGTGCAGATTGAGAATGGAGCGCCAGTCCCCCATCCGTTTTGGGACCAGGAAGTACCTGGACACAAACCCTGGGTTTGGAGGAGGATCTGCCACCTTACTGATCACCTCCTTTTGGAGGAGCAGAGCTATGTCGGCTCAATAAGCCAACAGAGAGGCTGTGGAACCCGTAGCCCCCGAGGGGCAACGGCTCGATAGGAAGGGGTCTGTTCGAATTCCAGAGGCAGACCCCTGCCGACCACTTCCAGTACCCAACGGTCCGTGGTGATAGCGGACCAGGTGGAAAGGAAGTGGCTAAGCCGTCCCCCCCATGGGGGGACCCAGGGGAGGAGTGACGAGGTTGGGGGCGGTACCCCTCAAGCCGTCATTGGGCAGGCTTGGAGGAAGGGCCGGCCGAGAAGCCGCCGCGACCTTTCCCTCCAGGCTTCCTGCTGGAGGAAGCAGCAGGCTTGGCCTTGGGGCACCAAGCGTGAGCCTGCTGGCCCTGTTGCTGGTGTTGCTGGGCCAGACGTGCCACAGGGGCAGAAGAGCAAAAGGGCTTACACTGTTGCTGGCAGCCTTTTTCCTTCTGGGCAGATGTGACCAAGTCCAAGGTGGCATTGGACTTCTCGATCCTCTGGAGATGGCCCTCCACCCCAAGCCCAAACAAGTCAGCGGCCAAGAAGGGGACATCTGCCAGCTTGTGCTGGGTATCCACTGTGAAGGTGGAGATCCGCAGCCAAGCTCTGCGGCGCATGGCTACTGCAGCTGCTACTGACTGGACACAAGAGTCTCCAATGTCCAAGGCAGTTTGAAGCTGTTGTTTTGCCACCGCCCTTCCCTGATCCCACACCTGCTTGACCGTCATTTAAAGGTCAGCCGGGAGATGAGGAAGCACTTCTTCCAGGGAACCCATAAGGACATGTGAAAAGTGTGCCATCAGTAAAGCCGAGCTAGCCTGTCGAAGGCCTAGGGAGAAGGCAGCGTAAACTTTGCGCCCGGAATAGTCCAGCTTTTTGGACTCCTTGTCTGGGGGCTTTTCTACGTCCCTAGCGTTTCCAGAGCGCCAGAAGACACTATCAGTTATCAGCCCTTTAGCTGAGGGGTGCTCTGAAAAACCGGAGAGGGAACCGGTTGGGACTGCGTACTTGCGGACCATCCAGGCCAAAGGTGCAGGAGAGGATGCAGGCCGCTGCCACAACTCCAGGGCCGGACCAACAATGGCCTCGGCCATTGGGAAGGCCTCCATTGGGGGAATCCCCTCGGTCCAGGATCTCTGTGAGGGGATATCTGGCACGTTTCTGCATGGGTTCGAGCTGCATCCCAGTAGACTCGGAGATGAGCCAAAGAATTCCCAGGAACGAGGATGGGCCCTCGTCCACCAACAGACCCCCGGAGGACTCCAGGTCGAGGGGCCTGGAATACAGGGAGGAGTCGTCGGATTCCGAGGAGTCCGTGAACAGCTGCCGAGCACCTCAGCCACCCTCCACTCACCGAGGCCTATCGGGGGTACGGGTGACCGACAACCTGTGAGGCAAGCCCTGATCTGACCAAGAATCCTTGGTTGGGGCCCCAGTCTTCAGTTGCGGGGGTGGTGGTTCCACCACAATGGGTGGAGCAGCCGGTTTCAGCCGAGCAATCAGTGCTGGAGTCGGCTCCTCGACTAAGGAACTGATGGCGATAGGTTGCTTCGACCATTCAGGCAACAGACACTTAATGGCCAGGGAAGGCGATGGAGTCAGCTTGTTGCCGGCTAATAAGAGCTGCTGCCACATTATGTCCTCAAAGCACCGACCCAACTTGTGCTGGAGCCCATCCTCCAAAGTGGACGAGCGGCGATGCCGCTTTCTGTGATACCAGGACCAAGACCATTGACGTCGGCGGAACCTACCTGACATGGAGGAGGACCGAGACCATCGGGATCGCCGATGGTAGGTCGAAGAGGGGATGGGGGAAACCCGCTCATCCCCCGGTTCAGGGTCCTTGATCAGGGACTTAGGCATGAGAGGCTGAGGCAAGACATCAATAAACACTGGGGGTTCCGGTGACGGAGGGTTATCGACTTCTCCAATTGACAACCCGTCCAATGGGCCGAGAAAAATCTCGACCGGATTGAAGGGTGTCTCGCCGCTGACCTGACGGGGACATCGTTAAGCCAGCGGCCTTAGCCACAACCTCGACTGAAGTCGAATGCAGATGCTCCAGGAGCGAGATCTCTCCCGCTCCCACGAACGTTGATGGTGGGACGTACCTTTCGGTTCCTTTTTCTTCGACCTACTCATGTGAGTCCCTGAGGACCCTTCTCCCTTGGTGGAGAGGGACTGACAAAGCTTCTTAAAGGAAGCAGTGTAGGAGGAGCCCAAGAAGAGCAGGATAAATGCCAACGCCGAGGAAGTAGAAGAAGCGGCCTGGGCTGCCTCCTCCTCGAGGGCAATTAACTGCTCCAGCTGCTCTACGGACCCCGCAGCCGCGGACACCGCCCAACAGGCCTCCTTCGATTTCATTGGCAAAAATCGTTTCTCAGGGCGCCCCAGTTGGAGTCGAGCAACGCAGTCTTCCAGAACTGAAGCCGTAAAAGACCTGCAGAGATCACAGGCCTGTGGATCATGGGCAAACCCCAGGCAGTAAACGCACATGGCATGCGGGTTGGTCCGAGACATCTTCTGCCCGCAAGGGCACTGATGGAAGCCGGGAGTAGATTTAGAATCCATCGCAGCCGCGAGGGAAGTAGAAGACTTAAGTCTAGTAAATTTTAAAACAATTTTGGGAAAAACCGAACGATTAGGGTCCAGGCCTAAAGATGCAAGAGCGCTAAGGAGGGAACCTGAGCTTCCAAGCGGTAAGGAACATCTGGCGTCATGGGGCAGAGCCGAGGATTTTACCTCCCGGGTGGGTGGGAGGAACCAGCTTGAAGACTTTCCGGCCCATCTTAAAGCGGTGAGAAACCTGCCAGACAGTGTGGATTGAACAAAATATCCACGTCCCTAGAAGAATTGTTCTGCCAAAGAAAGTTAGCTGTCAGGCATGGACACCCAGAACACAGTGCTTTATAAAGGTATGCACTGAGTTACAAACTGCCGCCTCTCCACAAGAAAGGCCGCAACCGCTCCGGTAGAGTGGTGAGAACCCGGCCTCCCTACTTGAGCTGTACCATGGATTAGTAGTGTCGAAGACATGCTACTAATCAAGCAGAAATACATCTCATGGTAACCGGCTGACCCAGCCAAGGCATTCGGAAAGATATAATAGTTGCTTGGATGCATATCTCCTCATTCTGTCTATGTAGAATCGCAGAACCTTCTTAACATTCAGAGGCATAAAAGGAACATTCTCCTTCATACTGGAGTTAATGAAGTAAGGAGGGAGAAGCAAAACTTCAGTAACAGTAACTAAGCCAGAGACATATTGTCTATTGGCTTAATATAGTCCGAAAATGAGGAGAGGGGAACATTATCTGCCGAGAAATACAGACCTACGTTTAACAGGTTCACGAGGCACCCCAAAATTTTACTTGAGGGCAACTAAAAGAATCCAGAAGAAACTTTGCACACCAGAAGGTGAAGTGAAACCACTTAGCTGCCCAAGTCCTCCTAGTGGATGGGCTATGAGCAGCTAAGAAAATCTCTGCGATTGTCAGGAAATCTAAAGCACATTCTCATCTCTTCAGGAGCCCAGCATGGAGATGAAGGGAGCGCAGGAAGGATGGACCAAGTCCCTGTGTCAGAGGGTTCGCTCATAGAGGGAATCACCTTGGGGGAAAGTCTGACCAACCGTTTACGCAAATTATATCTGCAGAGGCCAGTCTGGGGTGATGAGAATCATCTTGCCTCCGTTTGCCTACAACTTGAGCAGCACCCGTTGAACCAAGAGCGAATCCATCCTGACAGAAACACCAGCGTCTGGATTTCTAAAACAGGATACAGGCAGAACTGCATTCAGAGTGGATGAAGAAAGGACCAGGTCCGGACTGCCCAAATCGTCAAATAGCGACCGCACAATGACTGAACTGCCGCAACGTGCTCAAGGCGCCACTCTCACCTCTCCACGGCCTTCGTGCACAAAGGGTAGGAGAGTGCTACACCCAATTTGTTAATGAAAATATCACAACTTTGTCACCTGTCCAAAGTGGAATCACTTTGTGGCAGAGGGCCACCTACAGGACTTGGAAAGCATATAAGACAGCCCTCATCTCATTTTATGAGACAATGATGCTTCTACTCCTGGCTTCACACCTGAATGTGAAGGTCTTGACAGTGAGCTCACCAACTGATCAGGAGAGCAACCATGGAGATGATGATCTGGAATTTAGAGAGTGAGGGTAGACTGAGTAGAAGCTAGGCCAACTGCATCTACCATATAAGTAATTTTGTCTGAGGTTCTGTTATTTATGTGGATGTGTGGTCGGCGAACACCATTTGTTGCGGACAAAGGCAGAAGTCCCAGCATCCACTGTATCAAAAGGGCCCAGACAGAATCGCTTTCCCGGAAGTAACGAGACATCTGAAATGTCGTTTCTTCCATTCGCAAGAGGATCAACCCTTGCCCTGGAGGTATCCAGGAGGGCTCCTATGAAAAGGAGCTGTTGGGAAGGTGAATCTGGCACCTTCCCTGATTCAGAAAACCCCTCCTGGAAGAAAGCGAGTGAGAAGCTGTGGCAACTGCTTCCTGAGACTCTAACCTGGATTGGAGCCAAATGCCCCAGAAGTGAAGGCTTGAATACCAAGGCTGTAGTGAACTCCTCACTGAACAAGTACTTGTTTAACCTTTCAAGGTCGAGAAAAGAGAGTATGCCGACTGTTATCTTAGAAACAAGCAAAGGAAGTAAGAACCTGTGTTCTGACTTGATGAGAAACAACTTCTACTGCGTCGAGAGGCGTCCACCTCAGACAGATGAGGTGGGACTTGGGCCGGATCCAGGAGGATGGTACTGGACCCTGTGCCTTCTGCTGCCAAATTAAAAACATTTTTTATTTTGCAGATGAGGAGCTGGTTCCTGACAAGGGCTTCCAGGCCCCTACCTTGAAAGAACTGGCTGCTACAAGAGTGACGATGGTGTTGTCCCTCTGGGGGGCAGCAGGAGTCTGAGCGCCCTCCAGAGCTCAATCTGAGGGCCAAACCAATAATCACTGCCAACAGTAGCCACACTACGGGCAGTGTCATAGGGGTCTATAAAAGCTTTAGCTGATTACTGGGCTACAAGCCCCTATCAATGGAGCAGTAGAACCCAGAAGGCTCTCAACCACTGAATTTAATGTGTTCCACAGGGTGTACTTGTACTGAAGACTGAAGGAACTCCAGATGTAGAAGTCTGCTTTGGTCCACAGAAGAAGTCTGAAACGTTATGGTGGACCCCATATCCCTGAGGTAAAATGTCATCACAGGCTCTGCTGATACAGAAGGCTTGCCTTCTATCCTCTAAAATTAGTCATCCACTGCGTGCGTCTCCGACAAAGTAGGACAGGTACAGACTCATCCAGACCCACTTCTACCCCATAAAGACCTCCAAAAAGCAGGTCCAGGCCAGAATCACAAAAGACTCCACCACCCAAAACAATGTAGAGGATTTCGGCGCCATTCACGGAGCCGGCATTAGTGCTGTGCAGAATGTGGAATTCCGCTGACAGAATCAGCGTGGAATAACAATTCCGCCAGTGGAATGTCCTCTGGAATTTCACTGGTTCTTCTACGAAGCACCACTACTAAGATCCGCAGAAAAATATTCCATGACACAGCAACTTATTCTGCAGAAAACCATTCTGCAAAATTTCCGGGGAAACTGAGATCCGGGAAAAAGAAAATTCCACGAACTTTGTCTGCGGAAATTCAACACAGCACCAGTTGGCACCACTCATGGAGCTGGCACCACCCACTGTGCCGACACCACCCACAGCGCTGACACCACACGCAGCACCACACAGCATCAGGTATCCTGGCCCTAGACCTGAAGAAAGGGGAGAAGAAAAGCAGTACTCATGCCGGCCCCTGCTGAAGAAAAGGTGAGAGGGGTAGGCACGAGGGGTCAGCGTCAATGGCGCTGGCACCGGAGAAGGCACCATGCACATCCTGCCCGCCCGATTTGGCCATGGACCAGTGGCTCCAAGGCCTGAAGGCCCCCAAACCGGGTCAGCTGGTCAAATCAACTGGGCAGATGTCAAACCCACTGCACTAAAAGAGCGGTCCAGAGGTGAAACTGCTCACCAGAACCTCATCGAGGAGAGGGGCAGGGCCCAGTGTCAAAGATCGCTGCTCATAAGAACGAGGGACACAGAGGACCCTCACTGAAGTTGGGTCAGGCCTGCCACTTACACCACCGATGACCCTGTGCAGATGTACCAGAGGGCTAACCTCGAGCGGTACTGTTTCTTCTTCCACTGACAGGAGGAAGAAGAGCTCGAGGTCAAGCAGAGCTGGGAACCAGAACCGCTATTTTTGTACTTTGGGTGGACTGTCCTCCCCCCCAAGCACTAGACTGCCCATGGTTGGACCCCACCTCCGCAAAGGGCAGCGGACTGGACACAGCCCCACTGCCATCACAGCTTTCAAACAAAGTCTTCCTACCATCACCGCTACCATCTAAGGTCGACTCCATTGATGGCAGGTGAGAATTTCTTCTTCTTCATCATCTTCTTTTAAAACAAGAAAAGAACTCTAAAATGGTAAGCAAGCGAATACTGAATGGCTAAGCTTCTGTTTGTATAGGCAGTCAGACTCGGCAGGCGAGCGACGTCGCATGATGGCACCTGACAGCAGGAGAAAAGGGACTGAGGAGGGTGGAGGGTCGACACCAAGATAGTTCATACAGGCGCCAGCTAGTCTCAAGTGCCTGCACGCATGTCCTATCCCGCGCTGTCCCTCCTGAAGATTTTTGACTCCCGTGGAGTCCTAGCGTCTCTGGTGTACTCCCATTAGTGTGAATGAGTGGTGGAGACTTTTAGTCCAGGAAGATCTGACTGTTCCGAATCACCTATCCATTTAAAATTTACCGTTTAAGTTAGAGGCTCAATCCAAATGGATGAGTGGTTGGGAACAGTAGTCAGAGTTGTCTCACGTTCATAAATCAGTTTAGGGTGCTGCAGTTGCTTATTTTCAGTACCCAGCATACACAGATTGCTCAGCTGTTCACTAGCTTTGGGAAGTTTTGCAAGCAGAAACTACACAGTCTAACCTAGTGTTGCACTACTTGGTCACCACATTTACAACTTACACATCCAGGTTCCCAGCCACCCATGCAATTAAATTTCCATGTGCAGCACGAGTCACACTGCACCAGAGGCTTTAGGCTTTAAGGTCAGAAAATGTTGGTGTACTGAACTTTAAATTTTGTTCGAGACACTGAACTTGAAAAAAAATGTAACTGCTTCTGCAGTCTCTGGGTACTTACTACTGAAAATAAGCAGCTGGCTGCACAATAAGTACTAATTTTTAGAGAGACTGACAACTAACTACTATTCCCAACCACTGTTAGGGTTGCCACCTGTCAAGTTTGTTACCTGGTGATCAGGTTTTCAGAGTCTCTATCAGGTAATCCGGTTTTGCTCTGTGCTGATCAGGTTTTTGAGCCATTTTGAGTGCTTAGATACTTTTGAAACAGATTTTGTCATATCATTCATTGTTTCAGCTATATTTCCAGGTTATAGACAAGTTCTCTTGTCAATATAGCCCTCTGTGCATGAAAGCAGTCAGCCTGGGAGGTGTAAAGTACGGCCACTAACACCATTAGCACTTACTTAACCTAATCTTTTCCACTACACCTTAAAGTGGCATAGCAGCACAGCTGCCCCCACCTTCTGTAACAGTAACAGAGCCAGTTGTCTTCCAGTTTCATTTGCTGGTAAACATTTTCATCTCTAACAGAACTTAGACATTTTTAAATGTTTTAAATTATTTTTTTTTTCCTCAAGAAAATAGTATAGTCACTTCTTTGGCATTGAAATAGTACTGTGGATATGAACAGGGAAAGGAGCCAGAAAAAGATATAAAGTACACATTACAGGAAACAATTTCTTATGTATTATAGACCATGTATAATGTTATATGCTATTTACAGTATTTCCATTGTCTTCCCCCCAGATCATATCTGTAATAAATGATATATCTTCTATCTCTGTATGTTTATCTGGAAAACCAATGTCAATAAATAAATACATAAGTAAATGAATGACTAGGAAGAACCTAGGAACTTTAACAGGTACAATACAGTATCTTAACATTTTTGTTGAGCTGCTGCTTTAAGTGTCGTTTTTTATTGATATAATAAATGGCCTTCTAGGAGGAACAATGCATGATGAGTCATGAAAAGGGGGGGGGGGCCTTAAGATCTGGTTTTTGCCCCATCCAAAGGTGGCAACCCTAAACCACCCATCCATTTAAAATTGACTGTATAAGTTAGAGGCTCAGTCCAAACAGATGGGAGGCTGGGAACACTAGTCAGTTGTGTCATGTGTAAATCAGTTAGTTCAGCGTGCAGCTGCAGTAGCTTATTCTCTGTTACCCTAAGTACTCCTGTTCACTTTTGAGTCACAGTAGAAGTCAGGCTTTGGGAAGGCTGGCAAGTGGAAACTACAGTTTAACAAACAGTAATCAAATCTGAGTATTTTACTAGTGTGTTCAAGAGAGTACTGAACTTAAAAATAATTTGTAACTGCTTCTGCAGTCTGTTTCAGACACTGATCTTGAAAAAATGTAATAAAGTGATAAGTCGGTGACTGCACACTCCTGTACCCAAGCTTTTTTTCCCCCTTTTGCACAGCTCCACACATCAAAGGAAGTCAAAAACGTGTTTATCAGGTGATAAATAACACCTATTATATTGTGTCTAGTAAATATGCCAACTTTTTCATTTTGCTAATCAATTCGATCCAACTGCTACACATTAGCAACACTGAGTAGCACTTTTCCGTGCGAAAGTGCTAACCAATCGAAAATCCTTACTGAAAACCCTGCTTCCAGATAAAACTGGGTTACCCTTCCAAAGCAATCGAGCTACTCTTCCAGAGCAATCGGATTAACCTTTAAGAGCAACTAGATTAACCTTACAGAGCAACCAGGTTACCCTTTCAAAGCAATTGGGTTTCCTTCCCAGATCAACCAGGTTACCCTTCCAGAGTATCCCTTGCTTCAGTGCTTTCGTATAGAGGTTGTTTTTCTCATGTTTCTTTCCTATTTTAGCTTCACTATGTCTCAAACCATTGACATCATATGGTTGATTTCACCTCCAGCTGAGCTGAGGCTACAGTTATGGTACACTGATGAGTCCTACCAAGAATAAAATAAGTGACATTTAAAAATGTCTATGGTCTGCTGTTTTCAGCCTTAGCAGACTGACTGTGAGGCCTTTTGACACCATTCATTCCTTCCTTCTGTTCTTTTGTTCTTTTTCTATTATGTTTTTATCCAGTTTTTTTCCCCATTTTCCTCTGCCCCTTTCCCAGGCACGCTCCTGACTTGCTGCCCCCTTCCGCCTGAGCTGCCACCAGACCTCCACCCGGTGGCAGCGAAACTATGGGGAGGGGGGTGACAACCACCCTAGGAGAGGATAAATTACAGTTACGTAAGAACTTACTGTAACAGTAGATCTTTGAGAGAGGCTCTTGCAGTAGGCAATTACATATAGTACCGATGTCGGCAGGCGTCAGGACCTCACAGAAAAATTTCTAGCTAGCAGTCTCTGGAGGGGGGACCGCCCCCATGTCAGGTGACCGACGTCAAGCAATGTCAGTATAAAGGGGTGGTTCCCCACGCCCGCCTTCCAGTTCTTTCCTGCCAAAGGCCAAAAGGCGAGACGCGAGAGAAGTGGATATTTCCATCCTGGAAAAGGAGCTGAAAAAGCTTAGGGGGATGGAGGGCAGGAAGGATTACCTACTGCAAGAGCCTCTCTCGAAGATCTACTGTTACGGTAAGTTCTTATGTAACAGTACTATCTCACTTCGAGAGGGCTCTTGCAGTAGGTAATTACATATAGGACTGAGTCCCAAGCAGTCTGGAACAAGGAGAAGCAAACGGGAGGAGGAAAACTACTCAGAAGTAGACCCTCTAGCTGTGAAGGCCTTAGGAAAGGAGGCCTTGCAGAACAGTGAGCCTGAAGCCTGCTCTACGGCAAGAGGCAATGTCCAAACTGTAATGTTTCGAAAAGGTATGGACAGAAGTCCAAGTGGCGGCTGCACAAATGTCAGCCGCTGACGCATTCTTGAAACAAGCTGCAGAGGCAGCGACCCCTCTGGTGGAGTGGCCTCTGACCTGACCTGGCAGGGTCTTGTACTTGTCATAACAGTAAGTGATACAATGAGCCAACCATTTAGACAGGCATTGCTTAGAAACAACATTGCCCTCTCTTTTATGAGCAAAAGAGACAAACAGTTGATCAGTCTTTCTGAGATCCTTTGTCCTGTTGGTGTAGTATCTCAGAATCCGGTGAACATCCAGAGTATGCAGGAGGTACTCTCCATGACTGGAGTGCTGCGTAAAGAAAGCAGGTAACTCCATGGATTGATTCAGCATAGATTCCGCTACCACCTTGGGGAGAAACTTAGGGTTGGTATGCAGAGCCACACGTTCCTTGTGGAAAATTGGATACGGGATTTTACACATCAGGGCCTGGAGCTCGGAAATCCTTCGAACAGAAGTAATGACCACTAGGAAGAGAGTCTTCCAAGAAAGGAACTTCAGGTCTGCTGAGGCTGCCGGCTCGAAAGGGGGCACAGTAAGCTTCTCCAGGATAAAATTCAGATCCCAAGGAGAGGCAGGAATCCGGATAAGGGGTCGCAAGTGTAGGACTCCTCTAAGAAAGGTCTTGGAGACCTCTAGCTGAGCAAACGTCCTGTCTGCAAACGGGACATGGTGGGCCAAAATAGCTGCCATATGAACCTTTAAGGATGAATGACTGAGACCCAGATCAAAGAGGTGCCGCAGGTAATCAAGAAGCCGTCCAACAGAGCACGAGAAAGGCTCAAAATTTTTGGAGGTGGCCCATATAGTGAACCGTTTCCATTTCATGGCGTAAGTAGATCTGGTGGAGGGTTTCCTGGCCTCCACCAGAATCTCAGCTACCCTGGGGGGAAACCCCGAAGCGGGCTTGAGCTACGTCTGCAGGAGCCACGCATGCAACTGAAGGGACTTGAGGCTTGGATGGACCAGGGTCCCCTGGTCCTGGGTCAGCAAAATTTGAGACAGAGGAAGAGGAAGAGGAGGATCCTCTGAGTACTGTTGCAGAAGAGAGAACCAAACTTGCCTGGGCCAGAAAGGAGCGATCGGAATCATTCGAGCTTCTTCTGAACCAAGTTTCTGTAAGACCCTCGGAATCAATGGGATCGGGGGAAAAGTA
Organism: Neoceratodus forsteri; assembly: GCA_016271365.2. Lineage (NCBI taxonomy): Eukaryota > Metazoa > Chordata > Ceratodontiformes > Ceratodontidae > Neoceratodus > Neoceratodus forsteri. The sequence goes on along the minus strand of CM028138.1, from coordinate 483,270,147 downwards.
TAGATGAATCTGCCCTTCCAGTCTAGAGACAGAGCGTCTCTCCAAAAAATGTCGCACCCTGGAGCGAGTGAGCAGAAGTCGGGAAGTTTTGCGTTTTGAGGGGATGTGAACATTTCTACCTGTGGTGTTCCCCAATGTAGGAAGATATCGTCTGTGACCCCCTGATCCAGTTCCCACTCATGAGCTTGAGCAGACGATCGACTGAGTCTGTCTGCCAACGTGTTCTTGACCCCCGGGACGTGAATTGCTGTGAGGTGAAGGTTGTGCTGCACTGCCCAATTCCAAACTCTCATTGCCTCCCTGCAAAGAGGGTAGGAACGAGTTCCTCCCTGTTGGTTGATGTACCAGACCACACACATATTGTCCGTCTGTACAGCCAAGTGACCAGGAAGCAGATGCAGATGTAGAGCCTGAAGAGCGTACAGCACTGCCCGAAGCTCGAGCACACTGATGTGAAGGGGTTTCTCGAGCTGGGACCAGGAGCCCTGGGTCCTCTGAGGACCAAGACAGGCTCCCCAACCCTCGCCCGAGGCGTCCGTAGTCAGCGTCTGGGAGGGGGGAATAAGAGAGAAGGGAACTCCCCGGCAAAGGTTCTCCTGAACCATCCACCACTGCAAGTCCCAAGCCATTGGAGAGAAGACCAGAATGAGTCGATCCAGGTCATCCACCAGTTGATCCCACTGAGAGCGAAGCGTCCACTGAGAAATCCTCATGTGGTGCCGAGTGCGAGGGACTGTCGAAAATGCAGCCGCCATGAGCCCGAGGAGGTGAAGGACCGACCTTGCGCTGACCCGCCTGCAGCTGGACAACAGGCTGACCCGGGCCTGAAGTGTGGCCGCCCTGTCCAGTGGCAGGAAAGTCATGCCACAGGTCGTGTCCAGAATCGCCCCGATAAACTGGAGCCTCTGGGATGGGATCAAGTGGGACTTAGTGTGGTTTATGGTAGTACCCAGGCAGGCAAAGACCTGCCGGGTAAGGGAAAGGGAGCGCAGGAGGTCCTCCCTTGACGGGGCCACCAGGACTCAATCGTCCAGGTACGGGAAAACCTGCACCCCCTGGGTACGCAGGTAGGCCGCTACCACCAAAAGGCATCTGGTAAACACTCAGGGCTCTGAGGAAAGACCAAAAGGGAGGGCCTTGAACTGGCAGTGGTCCCCCTGGAACGCAAAACGCAGGTATTTGCAGTGGGACGGGCAGATAGGTATATGCAGGTAAGCATCCTGCATATCTAGAGCGCACAGCCACTGTCTCAACCGTAGAAGGGGCAGGAGACCCTGCACAGAGAGCATCCTGAACCTCTAGTACTCCACAAACAGATTCAGGGAGCTGAGGTCAAGTATCGGTCTCACGTCCCCTGACTTCTTCGGGACCAGGAAGAAATGGGAGTAGTAACCCATCCCCCGAAGATGGGATGGGACGGGCTCTATTGCCTCCTTCAGAAGAAGAGAGGATATTTCTTCCCGGACCAGAATAAGGTGCTCTGGGGAGTAAGATGACCTGGGGGTTTGAGGAGGTTTCCAAAGAAACTCTATTGATTGTCCTTCTGCAACCAGTTGGAGCACCCAGGTGTCTGAAGTTATCCTCTCCCAACCTGGAAGATGGAGGGAGAACCTCCCTCCTACCGGTTCCTCTGGAGACCCCACAGGCTGTTGGAGAGGAAATGAGTCAGGTGGTGTGAGGCAGTGTCGCAGCTGAAGCCCCCGCTGCTTTTTTGGGGCGGAGGGGGCTTGGCATTTATTGGCCCGCTTACCCTGAGGTTTCGCCTTTTGCCGATTATGCCTGCGAAAGAGACAACACTGCGGCTGAGGGGGTTTGTACACGGAGTCCACAGACTTCAGTGCAGTCCCCTTCTCCTGCAGATCGGTGATAATGTCCTTGACATCAGCACCAAACCCCAGAAAGGCGCGTCCTGGATAGCAGACTGCACTTCCGGGACTAACCCTGACATGTGGAGCCAGGCATGACGCCGTAAACCCACGGCAAAAGCCGAGCTCCGACCAGCAGCGTTCACTGCTTCATACGTGGCATGAAGAATGTGCCGACCGGCCGAACATGCAGAGCAGACAAGACCAGCCACTTCCTGTTTCACCTGAGAGTCAGGAAGGGAGTCAAACTTGGATTCCACCTCACTAAGAATCGTTTTCTGGTAATCCCCTATATGACCAACATAATTCAGGGCCCTAATACCCAGAGTGGAAGAAGCGAAGACCTTCTTGCCATACTGGTCCAGAAGATGGGATTCTTTGTCAGGTGGCGGCGAGCTCAAATGCTTACGGTTAGCTGACCGACTGTGAGCGGCACTAATCACGACCAAGTCAGCTCGAGGGTGAGAATTAAGTGAGTCAACACCCTCAGGAGCCTGATATAGCCTGTCCGACTTCCAAGGAAGAGGAGCTACAGCCAACAATTGCTTCCAAATAGTGGAAACAAGATCAGCATGAGGTTCAATCCACGGTGACACCAAGGACGGAGCAGTCTCAGGCAGATCCAGGTGCGCAGTGAGCTTTTTATGCTGTGGATCCGGCTCCAAGGAGTGCCACTGATGAACTTTCTGGATTTCTGCGCAGCAACTCCATAAAGGAAGGGTCCTCCAGAGGGGACTTCGGAGGAGTCCTTGGCCTGGGTTTATCCAGAGAGTGGGGCTCATCATCCGGGTCGGAACAGCCATCGGAGTCATCCTAGGTGTCCGAGGAGGAAGAAGAGGAAGAGGAAGACTCCCCCTTCCGGTGAGGGGGAGGAACGGACCCCTTGGGAAGCTCTTGGGGAAGCACGTCCTGCCCCACTCTGGAACCGGAGGGCTTGGCTCTGGTATCCGGAGGTGGGGAAGGAGTCCTTCGTCTCAGGCGTATGGAAACCGGGGTCGGCACTGTCACCGGCAAGAGATGACTCTCCACTTCTCTGGTGAGCTGAGCCTTGGCCTCAGCCCGCCAGGAGGCTAAAGTCTCCTTCAAATCCACCGGTGGCTGAGGGGGCAGTGGAAGAGGAGGGGGATACGGATACTGAGCGTACCCGTAAGGCACGTATCTATAACCCGACGGCAGGTAACCAGGCATTGGGTAATGAGGCACTGTGTACTGCAGCATCGGATAGGTCATTGTCGGGTACTGGGGCGTCTGATACTGCGGACCTGGGTAAGATGGTGTCTGATACCCAGGAAACAGGGGGGTCCGTCGGGGCAGATGGTCCGGCCGGAGGCCCGGCAGGCAGGCCTGGAACAGGAGGCCTGGTGGGCGGTGGACCCAGCGTGGGGCAGCATCCAGGAGAGGGATGCTGCCCTGCGTAGGCAGAACCGGCGTCAGGGCCGGCATCCATGGAGCCGACGTCAGGTCGTCCGGCCTAACGGGAGGGAGAACTGATGGTGGCGCAGCAAGATCCTCGGCATCGCCCGAGGAAGGGGGAAAATCCCAGGGGGCAGGCTGAGGAGACCCAAGGTCCCCAGAGGGCAGTGAGGGCTGCGGGGAGCCAGGAACAGTGAACAAAAGGGGGTCTGGCGTCGGCTCAGCTGCCGCACAGGTGTCGGGCAGCCCGAAGTCCGACTTATCGGCGGAGTCCGAGCAGACGTCAGAGGAGCCAACATCCGACTTAGCGGACCTGTCGCCTGAGGCAGGGTGCGAAGGAAGAGCAGCCTAGTCGGACGGAACAGGGGCCGTGCACTGCCCCGAAGGGTTGGGGAACTTAGCGGCCATCTTCGAGCAGGCATCAGAGGAGATGACATCAGGCTTACCAGAGCCACTCGGACCAGTAGGCCACACGGCGGCGGCCTTACCCGGGAGTGGGAGCCTCCAACAGCCAGAAAGGCGAAGGAGCCAAGTGCGAAGCCAGGCGGTGGGCGGGCCGCCTTGGAAGCCTCAAGGCGGCCGTCGAGGGCAGTCCCTCGGGAATTACTTGCAACACAGCCACTGCCAAAGTCGTAGGATTTAGGAGCCCCGTCCCGGTGCTTCTCCTTATCCTTCTTCTACGATGGCTCGGGAAGTGGGAGCCTGCCGGAGCTTTTTCAACTCCTTCTCCATGGAGGACATTTTCTTCTTAAGTATGTGGGCCTCCAGGGACTGCTGTCTCCATCTGCGGGTGGTGATGTTGAATTTGAGGCAGTGCTGGCACTTCTCCACCTGATGGTCCAGGCCCAGAAGAAGAGACACTGGGAATGACCGTCCTTGTGCAGGAGTTGGGCACCGCACGAGTCGCACTTATTCTTGTGCTCGGAGGGTGTAGGGAACGACATACACCACCAAAAGTGAAAGATAGATGTTGAATAAATCACAAAAAAATGACAGTAAAACTACCGACGACAGAGCTGACAAGCATTGAACTTTACCGCGAGGTGCTGACACGAGCCAACGGCGGGAAAGAACTGGAAGGCAGGCGTCAGGACCCCACGATAACATTTCTAGCTAGCTGTCTCTAGGGGGGGGACCGCCCCCACGTCAGGTGACCGACGTCAGGCGACGTCAGTATAAAGGGGCGGTCCCCCCCCCAGAGACAGCTAGCTAGAAATGCTATCGTGGGGTCCTGACGCCTGCTGGCATCAGTCCTATATGTAATTACCTACTGCAAGAGCCCTCTCGAGGTAAGATCTGCCGTTAGGCTGCTTGTTCTTGCTCCGTCCCTCCCCTCATGCTGGCACCCCGACGACCCAAAGTCATTCCTGAACCTGGGTCACCGGCATGACACAAGGTGTAGCGTCCAGCGCCTCAACCATCAGTGCCACCGGGCCAGCCATTCAGTCCTTCTTAAAGGAAACCTGACAAACAGCTCTCCCTCCCCTGCTATAGGTGCATGTGCTGGTGGCTGGGGGAGGGGAGGACCCAGAGTGATGAAGGACATGTGGATGATGGTGGTGGTGGTGGTTGGGGGGTAGCCAGTATCAAGCGATGTACCAGCAGTAGTTTCTGGTTACCTCCTCAGGGCTCTGCCCACCACCCACAGAAATCATGTAACGCTACTTTTGTGGGTGTGCTCTTGTTCGACTATAAACACTCTTAGGCAACCACCACAGGAGATCCTCAAAGAGCAAGCATCAGTCCCACCCCAGAGCTCCATGGACCTGGCACACAAGTCAGGATCCCAATGGAAACCCAGGTTCCTGTACAGTAATGCAATGAGCTACCACCACTGGGCTTCCTCCTAACTTTAAATGAAAACACTGTTTTCCTCCCTTTTCAAAACCTTTTGATATAAAGTCCATAAGTTGGTTAAAATGTATTAGAATGTCTAGTAAAGAAAAATAAGAGGGAAAAAATATTTATTGCTACTGAATTATAGTTCTTGTTGACTGAATGAGGTTTCCAAAGACAGATTCTAAAGTAGACAACCGTTGCTCTTTGAACGACTGCACATTAACCATCCACAACAAACAAAATGAAACTCTCGAGATGGTCCACACTTTCAAATACCTTGGTATTACCCTGGACACCGCCTCATCTTATTCACTTCACACTGACAGGTCAGCTGTATAGACACAGACATTGCCTTTCTGTGGATGCCCTTAAACTTGCATAACTAGCGCTGTCTTCTCGGTTATAGATTACATCCTCGTCGTTTACAGTTCGTCCAACAACTCGACCTTAAAAAGAATAGCCCTAACACTGAATAAAGCATGCAGGCTATTCCTGGTAGCTCCACGCCTTACCCACCCCTGCGACCGTTATTTCCTCACGGGCTAGCTGGACTTGGAATACCGGACTTGTTATCAGCTCTGTCTTCTTGCCAAGAAGGCTACCCTCAGCCTAACCCCTCCCGGGGTCCAAACCTTACTATGCCCAGCTGCACCAACTAGGCTGACTAGAGGGTCACATAACAACCCTTTCAAGGTTCCATTCCGCCACACTTTCCAAGGACTGCAATCCTTTGGTTACCATGTCCCAAACTGTCTCAACTCCTTCCCACGCGACCTTCTAGCCAAACCTTAATTAGGGCCATTCAAATCTAAACTCCGTGCCCTTGTCTCCAATCAAATGTCATGCTCCTGCTCCGAATAATCAAATGCAAGTGACCTGGCCTGGCATTGTTCTTTCCAGCACTTAGCTCCCCCATGATTTTTGACAGTGATCCCTTCAGCACTTAGCCCCCTGTTACCCCCTCTATATCCACTCATGTCCACCCTCTTCTTTCCATTATAAATTCATGCTACCCCTCTGCAGCCTACCCTTCTCCCCTCATTGCCTCCTCACCACCACCTCCACTCTACCTTTGTTCCCCTTTCTCTTCCTTTTCACCCTCTCCTATACTACCCTCCACCAACCTCCCCACCCTTCCCTCTTACCACCGCACTCTGCTCTACCCTGTCGGAACCCTCCTTCTTAAGTCCTCTCCCACTATATATATATATATATATATATATATATACATACACACACACACACACACACACACACACACTACTTTCAATTCCAACCCCTGCTCCCATATCCCCACCACTCCCCCTGATAAACGGAACTGGTTTTCCCTGCTTTGACTCCTCTTATCCTTCCTCCAAGGATTAGGGTTGCCACCTGTCAGGTTTTTTACCTGGTGATCATGTTTTCAGGGTCCCTATCAGGTAATCCGGTTTTGCTCTGTGCTGGTCAGGTTTTTTAGCCATTTTGAGTGCTCAGATACTTTTGAAACAGATTTTGTCATATCATTCATTGTTTCAGCTACATTTCCAGGTTATAGACAAGTTCTCTTGTCAATATAGCCCTCTGTGCATGAAAGCAGTCAGCCTGGGAGGTGTAAAGTATGGCCACTAACACCATGAGCACTTACTTAACCTAATCTTTTCCACTACACCTTAAAGTGGCATAGCAGCACAGCTGCCCCCACCTTCTGTAACAGTACCAGAGCCAGTTGTCTTCCAGTTTCAATTGCTGGTAAACATTTTCATCTCTAACAGAATTTAGACATTTTTAAATGTTTTAAATTATTTTTTTTCCTCAAGAAAATAGTATGGTCACTTCTTTGGCTTTGAAATAGTACTGTGGACATGAACAGGGAAAGGAGCCAGAAAAAGATATAAAGTACACATTACAGGAAACAATTTCTTATGTATTATAGACCATGTATAATGTTATATGCTATTTACAGTACTTCCATTGTCTCCCCCAGATCATATCTGTAATAAATGATATTTCTTTTATATCTGTATGTTTATCTGTATGTTACATTATGTAAACCAATGTCAATAAATAAATACATAAGTAAATGAATGACTAGGAAGAACCTAGGAACTTTAACAGGTGCAGTACAGTACCTTAACATTTTTGTTGAGCTGCTTCTTTAAGCGTCATCTTTTATTGATATAACAAATGCCTTCTAGGAGGAACAATGCACAAGGAGTCATGAAAAGTGGGGGGGAGGCTAGGGACGGAGCTTAGGATCTGGTTTTTGCCCCATCCAAAGGTGGCAGCCCTACAGCCAGGATGCTTGTTTTCCTCCCTTATTTGCCTCATTATGCTTGCTCTTGCCAAGTCTTTTTTTGAAATTGTGTGCACAACTGCTGCTGCAATCAAACATGTTACTCTGTATTATCTTGATTGTTACATCTTTTTATGTCTGCTCTCTGACGTGAAACCTCTGTAAATGAGCTCAAAGGTTGTAATCCGAGACTTGAATAAATAAAATAAACAAACATTTGCTCTGCCCTTACCTGTGGCATCTGTGTGAATTTTTGCTCCATCTGCACTGCGGACCTGACAGGTAAGGAAGACTTTTCTTCCCTCTATTCTCTCGGTGCTGCAGTCTAGTACAACTGTAGTGCCTAGAGGGATGGGGCTGCGGATGAAAACATGACATTTTAGAAAGAAATCTGCTGCTGCTTTGCTGAGATCAACTTGCCTGATAATAACCAAGGCTATAACATAATCATGAGCACTTGGATTTGGGGCATTTGTTTTCAAACTCTGTTTTCCTATTTCCAGGGTGGCCCCCTTACACCACCTTCAATCCACCTGAAATACTACCCAACTTTCCTCTGGTTGGAATCCCCTTTTCCAGACAGGCAGAACAAAGACTGTTAACCCTCATGCATTTAGCATGAGAAAATTGTATTCAAGGTATGGGTCATTCTTTCCTGCTGTACTGGTGAAATCTCATTTTACAGGGGGAACTGAAAAATTATGTAAACTATGCTAATTATAGACTTCTGCTAGTCATATTCCCTCCTTTCTCTCCCTGTTTCTGTATCTGGTTTGCTCTGATATTGGCACATCAAGTCTCTTTGGAGAGGGTAGATTGGACACAGCAAAAGGGGGAGATGAAAGGAAGCACTATTGGGAGCCTATGCTTGCCAGGCTCATTCAGATCTGTGAATGGACTCCAAGAAGTCTTACACTTTCAGTACTGTTAATCTTGACAGCCCTGGGAACAACTACTATGTGATGGTGGTGGAATAGATGGGGTCAAATGTCTTGGCTAGACTGAGCATACATCAACTGCTGGGTGATCTTGCCCATTTCCAAAATGTTCTCAACTCACCCCACTCCTAAACAAAAGTCCACTCACCCCCAGATCCTGCAGATGTCTGCAGGCCCTTTGAGCATCAAGCTCCATGAGGCACCAGGGACCAGTGTGGCAGCAAATGAAGGCTCCCACCCTACTCTGTATGGAGAAGAGCAGCCAGTGGGCTGCTTGCTACCCCTCACACTAGCCCGAGACAGTGCTAAAGGCTCAAGATGCGCGCTCGAATCACTGGCACAGTAAGTGGTTCCTCAAGCCACTGCACTATCAGGGCAGACTCTTTTTGTAATTATTATAATACACTATGCTGCACAGCACCAGTCAGGTCTATTGTTGCTGCTGTCTTTTTCATCCAGGAAGGTGGGTGACCAGCTGCTTTCAAAACTGAGTCTAATACAGCCAAGGCCACTCCTTCTTTGGCTGACTATATATGCAGAAATGTATGGTGGCTCAGGCTCCACATCACTGAGAGACAAGCGCACGAACATGGTGTGGGATTCTAGGGCTCGTATATAATCCTCTGCCTCAAAGGTGGGAGCTTGATTTGTTGTAGCTGTGCCATGAGGCCAGCTGACTTTGCATTTCAGTTTCAATTCAATTTGTTCTACTCCCCATTTGACTGTCCTCCTCTCGTGCTACCAACTGCCACTGACCAACCCTGCTTGCAACACAGACTCCCCATGGCTTCAGCACAGATTGCCCTGCAAACACCACCCTGTGGGAAAGCCCCATCAAGGTGGGACATGGAGTCGTGGGAAGGTCCCGGGCATACTCCACTTTGGCACTATAAAGGAGGAACATGGCACCACATATTGGAATGGTGATGTGAGGCTGAGTGGCCTCATTTGCTAATCGGGGTGCTTCCCCTGTTAGTGATCCCTTCAATCTCCCTGCCACTGTGTCAGCAGCTCCAGTGGGCAAGAATTCAGATAATTTTTAGAACTGAGAAGTATTTACTGCTTGTTTCTTGCACCTGGTAGCATTTTCATCCAGGTGGTAGTAATACCTTCCGCTGACCTGTCTTATACCCCAACTCTAAACCAAGTCTCAACTAGACTGAGCGCATGCAGCAGCTGACTTCATTTTTTGTTTACTATGACTTTGGGGGTCTTGCTATGACCTTATTTTTAGCATGTTGCAATGTTGCAACAGCCCTTCTGACAAGTGAGTAACTCCTGAAATGGTCTGCTTAACTGTACACAACCAGTTTGGATGACTTGTCCCCACCCCTGCTGATTCCACATTGTTAGTGTATGATGTCATTGGTGCTAGCATCATATGGCACTGCCAATTTTGTGCATGTGTGCAACATAAATTTTGATATACAGGGTGGGAAACAAAATCCTAAAATTACAAAATGGGAGTAAATCATGCTAAACTGGTAATAAAATACTCCTTTACTCCCCTTATCTGTTCCCTTGCCAGTGAGCAATGGCCTGGGGGAGGGGGTGGGCTGTCATGTGGTCACCTGCAATGTCCAATACCTCTCCTCATCCACCACAGGAGTTGCCCTATAGCCAACCGTCCACCCGCGGAAATGGAACGATACCTCTGGTATTACTCCCAACACAGGACTGGCCCAGCATGACAGAACTAATTTGCACAGCAAACGTGGGTTGCCCACACTTAAGCACAATGCACTCAACCTGTACCACTGGGTGGGCTTTGGCAGTTTAATGTAATCCATAAAATATACTTAGAAACTTGAAAAAAATGAAGACATGTTTCTCTTTTTTCATGGGGGAAGGGATTTAAACATGCATGGGATAGACATAAGGGAACCCTAGAGGGGGCAAGCAGAGGCAGCAGCCGGTGACCAAGAAGAGTCAGCGGCAGCTAATTAAAGGTAGTGTATACAGGCAGACTGGATGGGCCTGGCAGTCCTTATCTGCCTTCAATTTCTATGTTTCTATAGGTCTTCGGTATCATTTTGACTTCTCCCAGAATCCTCAGCATCACCACTGAAAATGTCCAGTTGAGAGGCACAACATCCCTCCTTCCAAAAGATGAACACATCAACTCAGTGATGCATCCACTGTCTGACAATTCGGGCAAAGCCCCCAGTCTGATTCTTCCACAATGCAGTAGTAGCATATAAAGGCTCTAAACTACTGCATTTTTACTTTTTTAATTTTATATTGCAATTAAACCAGGATAGCTCAACTGAGATAAAATATTTAATTTACGATGGCGTCCTGCTTTTACCTATTTTGAAGACTGAGAGGACAGAAGTACAGAAGTGACTTTTCAGGTTTGGACAGCAAGGAAGTGTTTGGGTCTCCTGTTTCCCAAGTAAGTCTTCTAACCACTGGGTCACGCTACCCCCCCTGCATTCTTACAGCTATGATTTTTTTTACTGCATTTCCATAACATTGTTCACTTTTACAATTACCAGAGCACAAGTTTCCAATCCAAAAGCAGACCGACAAACCTACAGCTCTAACTAAGAAAGAAACAGAGAAACCCATCTCACATCTTCAGTATTAAAGGTTACAGATTTTTTTTTATCTTTCTCCTAAAAAGTTTGGAAGTAATGGAGCTGGACTCTGATGGGCTCTTGGGATTATTTTTGTTTGTTTGTTTTTGCAACTTTATATAGAAATATTTCACTGGTATAAACAAGAGAAGTGAAATCCAGCCAGATAAACCACTGTGGCCCATGCAAAGGGCTACAGGGTTCATGAAGGACTTGAACACAAATTAACTAGCACAAGGACACAGCCAAGTTTGTTATGGAATTCGAACGCCTTGTTTTGATTAAATATGCCTTTCTGCCTGCATTACAGAGAGGTAGAACAAGGAACTATACTCTGCAGCTTGCTCTTCGTCTAACTCTGAACACGGACTCACTTCCGACTTGGGAGGGATGAAGAGCGAGTCAGCGCTCAGATTCAATAGACCTGCAGTGCACGTCAGAGTTTTTAAAAGCTCTAATCTTTTGAATGCTAGCCCTGCTGTCCTTCCTGGGTTGAGTACAGACAGTTGTGCTTAGCCATGGGAGAACAGTGGGATCGGCAAACAGCTTCTTTTTTTATAATATATTGTGCTCTCCCCAATCTTCTGACCGGCCAACACATTGGTCTGCCACTCTGCCCAGTCCTGGCATCTCCAGGACTTACCTTCCACTCCTTGCCCCCCAATGGATAACCCCCATGGGAAGGGCTACTGGGGCTACCGCCCCGGACAGAGTTGAAAGTTGGTATGGAAGAGAGCCCAGCAAGCAGAGCAGGCCTTGCAGCAGATGGCATTCGTGTGGTCAGGGTTTTTTTCCTGCTTTTTCTCCCTGCCCTCCAAAGCCATGGAGGTGGTACATCTGACACAGGATGCATCAGAGTGACAACATCCCCCTTCCTTACCACTGACTTCAGTCTGCACAGCTATCCACTGTCACTCAGTTAGTGGTACTGTGGCAGAGATCAGGAGCCCACCTTCCCCTAAGGAGGTAAGCATCCGCTGGAATGCTCAACCATCCTGCCAGCCCTCCAATGACCCAGGCTCGTTCCTGAACCCGGGTCACTGATGTCATGAGTGGTAGCAGTAGTGCTAATGCTGTGCTGGTGGATTGGCTAGCTGAACAGAGCTTATAAAAGCTATAACATACACTGCAGGCTATTGATTCTCCCACTGCTGCAGCCCTTCTCTGATGTCAGCTGCAGTACAGAAAATGTCAGCAGGGAAGTCAGCAAAATCAGTCTGATATATCTACTATACTGCAGTAAACAGCAAGTAAAAAAAAAAATGTTTCTGCACACAAAGTGCAAATTGGGGCCAGCCACACATTTGGGTGTGGGGCTCCTAGTTCTGCTGGTTCACCTTTAAATTGTGGGCACAAGGGACACACTCAACAAGCACATGGATGTAACATGTGGGTGGGAAATATTGGAAGAGACGAGCACCAGGACGCAGGCTTTCCAATGGCAGCCATGTCTTGGCAGCTTGGGGAGGTGGTAATGGGGGAGAAAGGAGTGCTTCCAGTGTCCGACTTCCAGCTTCTCTCCAGCAGCACTCAGGGTCTCCATCTGGCCCAACCAGATATGGCTCATGCTGCCTTCGTCTTGGGCAGTAAAAAATGTATTTGGGGCCCTTGAAGGCAGACAGTGCCCCTATGCATACATACAAACTTTCCAACAGAAGGCAGCCTTTGAATCTATCAAGTCTGCTGAATGCTTAGTCCATGCATCTCTCAATTACATGGCGCTCCACCCCACTGCCATGACACTTGTACTCCCCCTTAACTTTATCCCTGAGAAAAACAAGACAAATTTAAGACAATAATGAACTGAGGAGCATGTAAATATGAAATATAGCAAGGGTTAACTGTAAAATGGACGTAACACAATTGTTAAAACATTAAGTCAGTAGATATGTACAGAAATGGATTATGGAAATACTACTTTGTATGATGAACTGATGGTTAAAAAGGCTGAATTAAAAAAAAAGAAAACTATCTCCCCCTCTTGAATCCTCCAGCTATTTTCTCATTTACTATTTCCTCCGGTAGCCTATTCCACCCCTCTCTCCGTGAAGAGGTGCCTCCTGGCCTCCTTCCAGAACCTTCTTCCTGCTACTTTGCAACTGTGTCCCCTCATGCTCCTGTTCTTGCTGATGCTAAAAAGTTCATCAGGGTCAATGTAATTTATCTCTATGAGGTACCAGAAGGTCTCTGTCATGTCCCCATGTTTCCTTCTGTCCTTCAGTGAGTACATATTAAGGTTCTACAGCTTCTGGATGTACGAGAGCCCCTGCTGGCCCTGAATCACTTTAGTGCGTCTTCTCTGTCCCCCTTCCAGCAAGTTAACATCCTTTTCATGGTAGGGGCTCCAGTGTGCACACAACATACACTGTAGGTGCAGCCACATCATCAATCTGTACAGCGGCAGTATGACCTTTTTCCTTCTGCTGATGAACCCCCAACTTATGCAAGCCAGCATCCTATTAGAGTTTGCTGTTGTCTTGCTGCACTGCATGCAGGGTTTCAGACTGCTCGTGACTGCAGTCCCTAGGTCTTTCTCTTCCTATGACACCCTGACAGTCACGACCCCTAATCTGTACTCAGCCCTGGGGTTCTTGCTCCCTATGTGCACAACCTTGCACTTCTTTGCGTTGAACCCCAGCCTCCAGATTCAAGACCATTTTTTCCAACTTCTTAGGTCCTCTCTCAAATCACTGACCCCCTCCTCCATATCCATCCTCCCACAGAGCTTGGTGCAGTCCTCAAAAAAGGCAGAATTTTCCCTTTATACTGTTCATAATGTCATTAATGAACACCGACAGCTCCAGATCAGGTACCAATCCCTGTGGAACCCCGCTGGTGACCTCCTATAATCCTGAGTACCCTTTCCTGACCACCACCATTTGGGTTCTCCCCCTGATCTAATCATCTTGTTCCCCAACCCCAGCTCCTCAAACTTTCTGATCAATTGCTTATGGGGGACCAAGTCAAAGGCTTGCTGAAATCAAGGCACAGTACGTCCACTGCCTGACCCCTTTCCACTGCCTTTACAAACCTGTCAAAGAAATTGATCAAGTTTGTTTGGCATGACCTCCCTTATGCATAGGTATAAAGACAGAGGTGAAGTAGGAAGTTTTGCTTACTTTCTGTAATTGATGCTGAGGTTGGCAGTCATGACCATCCCTGCAACACATGTGGCACATGAACCAATAATGGTATCAATGGCTGTAGCTATAGCTCCCCCGTGTGTATGCCTAGAAAGAAAAACATTTCTTTATATAGCACCTTTTCATACTGCTCAGTGCACTGTACATTAAAACATGAAACATCAAGTATCAAACAATAAAATGCAGAAACATTATTTTAGAAATATATCCTAAAACCCACGGCAAGCCTTTAGAGTAAATGGAAGTGCCCTGCCTGAACAGCTTTTTTTTTTTCAAATTAAAAGTTTATTAGTTTTCACCTATAAACACATTAACAGAGTAACGCACTGAAGTGTCAACAGTCGAGTTCTAGGATTTCTCTCACAGATTAGCAGACTACAGGTGTAACACAACATTGTAATAAATCGTTATATAATCATTTTAGGGGTGCCATTTAAAACACAGTGAAATAACAATCAAGAATGACAGTGTAATATTAGTCAAAGCTATTACGCGAAAAATACATAAATATATATTTAGATATACACCGAACTGCTACTTGCATCTCCACTCAACTTGGAGGCCCATAATACCCAAGGTAGGAGGAGCACGTCCAGCACCACCCCAGCAGGGGGTTGTAGCCCCAGGTTTGCCACTTGGGTATATGTTGCCTTTGTGGTCAATGTTCTGTGTAATTTGAAACTGTCAGTAGATGGAGAAACGGGTAAGTTACGTTAAAAGTATTTATATCAGTTATTAAGTCACCCGCTGTTTTGGTTTACTGGGAGTCTCAAGACATCCCCCTTGCTTGGTTACCTTGTAGTAAGTAATCAGGCATATTGTGTCTTGTGGCATTCTGCAATATTTGGGTGAGATATAGGGGCCCCATATGTCCTTGTATTTCCCCATTCTATCAGTGACACTGTAATGCACTCTTTCATAAGTTACCATTTTCCCCATTTCTGTAAACCATTCTGTGATGGGAGAGCCAGAGGGGTTGTGCTAGTGACGCAGAATGACATGTTTGGTGGTTATCAATGCTCCTAGTAACCATCTACGCCCCTCTTTCAAGGGGGCCTCTTAACCTTTGTTCTCGGAGGGCAGAACCAACATTACTAGGGCATCAGTAAGCGTTATCTTACACCTGAGAATCTCTCTGAGAATTCTCTGAGCTGTTTGCCAGGAGTAGTGGAGGATCAGGCAATCCCACAGCAGGTGGGTAATGAATCCTTGGGCCTGCAAACACCTGCGACACCTGTCAGAGGTTACCAGTCCCCACCTGTGAAGTTGCTGGAGTGTCCTATGCCAGCTATGTACTACTCTGAACTGTGTAACTTTGTTCCTTGTGTCCCTTACAGCAATCCAATTGTTTCTTCACACCTTTGTCCATTCTCGGGGGGTAAGGTTTCTGTGTAGCTCCATGTTCCATTTTTGTCAGAGAGTATCTGTGGGGTCAGACTGAATGTCCAAAATCCATATTTATATTTATATATTTGTGCAACAGGCGTCAGGATAAAAACTGTAGAATAAAACCATTTATCTATGCTACTATGGTAATAAATTTATTTATCCACACAGTAACTGTGCACAAAGTCGGCAAAGTCCTATCTATTACATTCGCGCAAATTGCACTGAATCACGCAAAGTCTGAGCAAATCGCTAAAGTCTACTTAATCATGCAATGGCTAATATCTCAGTTTTCATGAAAATGGATATAAACCCTCAAAAGCCTGTTGCATAAATGGAATATGCGGGGGTTACTTGGTTTGATGGACAAAAGAAGGCCATAGCCTATCGAGATTGTCCTCCACATGTGTGGATCATTATTTATGATACTATTTTATTAACCATTTGTCAAGTTTGTTTTTGAAAGTCATAACAGTAGGTGAATCAACAATATCTTGAGGTGAAGTATTCCATAACCTAGGAGTTCTTATAGAGAAAAAGTTTTGTCTTTTATTTGTATTACATTTTTTAATATCAATTGTTTGTTATGTAACCTGGCTACAATTTTTCTGCTGGATAATGTTATACCACATTGCTCCATCAGAACGGGTGATTTCATAATCTTGAATAGTTGTAAAAGATCACTTCTAGTTCTTCTCTGTTTGAGTGAATATAAGCCTGTCTTCTGTAATCTAGAATCATAATCCAAATGAGCAAAATATGGAATAATTTTTGTAGCCCTGTGTTGAATTTGTTCAATTCTGTTTATATCCGATACTAGATAAGGACTCCAAAAAGAGGAGCCATAGTCCATGTAAGGTCTGACATGAGATCTATACAGGGTCATGATACACTGTTCAGACTTAGAGACAAATGTACTATTTATCCTGCGTAGAAGAGCATTAGCTTGACTGGTGATTTTATTATGACTGTGTGATAACTCATTTATGTGATACAGTTGCCAGTTACCTCTCATAACCATCACTCGTGGCTTCACCACTCGTGAAGTTACTTGAGGTCACTAGCAACTGTAGCAGATAAATGAGTTATCACACAGTCAAACCCCACATATCCCATATTTATATATATAGCTGCAGGTGGCGAGGAATCTTTGGGCCAAATTAGCTTGTTTATAATTTGCTTGTGCCCCATCCTATATTGTGGTCCGAGGAGGGAAAGCATGGAATATGTCAGTTGCAGGTATTGTCAGTGTGTTGAGATTTGCTTAGCCAGAAGTTGGTTTGCAGTTGCCCATAAGTTTTAAGTACCTTGAGTCAGTATCCAATATCTGATAGGGACTGTACAGGCTTCACGGCCCAGCACTGCCGGGTGGGGGGTTGTATCCAATTCTGATAAGGGTTCTGTCATAATGGGAGCAGAAGCAATTTTGCTGGGTCCCACTTGATTGTCTTGCAGTGTTTTTTCCATGCAGCTTTCATGGGTGGGATTGTGGGGTGTGGTCATCTCCTTTGGCACTTTCTGAAACATAATAGCTTCATGCTGCCCTGCACCTAGAATGTGAGAGTCACAAATGGCCCATTTTAGGATATTATTACCCTTTATAGCAGGTATCACGCTTGCCATCTGTGCTGACAGGTGTGCTTCATGCTTCAGATGAAAGTCAGGTCCCCCCCAGGAGTCTAACTAGCTTACAGTGACTGATCCACTTTGGTACCATGCCCCATATGAAGGTAACATTTGCTTGTGTAACTCACATATAGCCACCAGATTAATCCAGATGGGGAGGCTATCCCACAAGTATTGTATCTGTGGTGCCATCATTTTATATGTGTACACCTTCCCCCAGTGTCAAAGGTTCAGTCTGCTCTACCTGTCCAGATCAGTGGTCAGGTCGTTCTGGATTTGTTTGAGGTTTAGTGTACCTAGCAATGGAGTGTTCCAGGAAAATCTTACCCCTGGATATTTGAGGTATTGCTGAGGCGGTTGTAGGCCCCAGGGGAAATGTGGCAGTGTGGTGATTCTACTATGCGAGGATACGATAAGGGATTTGAACACGTTTGCTTTGTAACCTGCTAATTTGCTGTAACTGGCCACTAGGTCAAGTACTGCCGGGACTGATTGCTCTGGTTTGGACAGCACTAGCATGATCTCATCTGCATATGCTAGTGTTTTGTGGGACTCACTCATGTTGATTTGATTTTTATTTGTATATGGGTAAGCACTCTGGGACACAACCCTTTTACAGGTACGACCCATGGTCAGGAAGTATACACACAAAATACAAAAAACTGTTTTTACATTACATACAAATTCATAAATTGGAATATAAATTCCACGTTATAATAGAACAGGTTCTTAAAACCAGTCACACTTTGATAAATCTTTGAGATGCAATTTAAGTGCCTTGCAAACATGTTGTGGTTTACTATTCTTCTGATTTGTGCAGGAATATTATTCCATACTATTGGTGCAGCGAAAGCAAAAGAACGCTGACCACTTAATGTGCGCTTGAACGGGACTCTCAACAAGGTTTGGTCCCCTGTGGATCTTGCATGGAGCTCCATATCAGGTACCACAAGTTGTTTTTTTAAGTGAAGGGGTATACCAGTATGTTGCACCCTAAAAATAAATTTAGCCATAACAAGCCTATGGTGTTGATTTACTGGCAACCATCCAAGTCTTTCAATTATGTCACGGTGGTGAACAGTGTTAGGTACTAGAAGTTATTCATTGACATATTTGTGAATGACTATTACAGTATGCACTGCAAGCCCATACTGTATGCTGTCATTTGGCAGGCAGCCATGGAGGTATGCAGTGGGTATGCTGCTGCCTGCTGATGATATGATGGGGGCTGGGTGGGTCAGGGTCCTGTGTGGGTGGGGTGCCACTGGACCACCAGGAAGGCACTGTTATATTACAATCGACAACCGGAGCGACGGGAGGGGTGGAGGGGTACCACTAGACTACCAGGGAATGATATTGGATGAATAATATTTAGGTCACAATGGGCGATCAGTGTTATGGGCAGGGTGGGGGTTCCACTGCACCACCAGGGATGGGACTGAAATGGATTTGTGGCGATCAGTGTTATGGGAGGGAGGGTACCACCACTACCAGGGACATTATAAGTGCTTGTGCACAGTGTGCGGAGTGAGGCCACCCACGGCTGGCGCTGCTGTGATGCGCCTTGCATTACAGTAGCTTCGCCTGTGGGTGGCTACCATTTGAGCCTTATTTCAGGCTCAACTTTAGCATATCAGTACAGCGGCACAACTAAGAGCTGTGTAGTGGTTACGCGCCCATAATCCCGGCTGAATATCAGGATGTGCCGATATGCATGGGCACGCCCCTGAGATGCGCCAGATACATTATCTTTGCACTTAGCCCATCGGGAATTGCACTGCAACTTCTCTTTGAATATTCCCTGGTGTATTCCGGGTTGCGCTTGGTAACGCGCAACCCCTTTGAATAACTAGCCCATAGGGTACAAGCACAAACAAATACATAGTTATGCCCAGAATAAATAGATAACTATATCTAAACACATTAGTTTAGATGTAAACACATTCATCGGTTAGACTGACATTGTACATATAGAAACACAGAATTTGACAGCAGATAAGGACCGCTTGGCCCACCCAGTCTGCCCATTTCCCCTACCTGATGGATAAGCTGCAGATTCTAGTTAATCAACAGCTTACTTCCTCCTGCCCCCCACTAGAATTGCCTTATGCCTGTCCCATGCATTCTTGAATTCTCCCACTGTTCCTGACTCCACAACCTCCTCTGGAAGGCTGTTCCATGCATCCACAACTCTCTGTGAAAAAATACTTTAACATTACCTCTGAGCCGCCCCTCTATCTTCAAATTGTGCCCCTTGTTCTTGCACATCTCTTCTTCTGAAAGATACTACCTCTTGTACCTTTGTGAATTCCTTGAGATACTTGAAAGTTTCTATCATGTCCCCCTTCCTCCTTTCCTCAAGGTATAC
Organism: Neoceratodus forsteri; assembly: GCA_016271365.2. Taxonomy (NCBI): domain Eukaryota; kingdom Metazoa; phylum Chordata; order Ceratodontiformes; family Ceratodontidae; genus Neoceratodus; species Neoceratodus forsteri. The sequence goes on along the minus strand of CM028138.1, from coordinate 483,250,715 downwards.
ATATTAAGCTGCTTTAGTCTCTCCTCAGATGTCTTCTGGTGCAGACCTTGCACCATTTTGGTTGCCCTCCTCTGAACAGCCTCCACTCTGTCTATGTCTTTGCGGAGATGGGGTCTCCAGAATTGCATGCAGTACTCCAGATGGGGTCTCACTAACTGTCTGTAGAGAGGGATAACAACTTCCTGTTTCCTACTGTTGATGCCCCTCCCTATGCATCCCAGTATCCCCCCCAGCCTTCCTTACTGCCTTCTCACATTGCTTGCCCACCTTTAGGTCATCTGATATAATTACTCCTAGGTCTCTTTCAATTTTTGTTATTAACTCACCCCCCATTGTGTACTCTTCCCCCAGGTTTTTGTTTCCCAAATGCATTACGTTGCACTTCTTTGCACTGAATCTGAGCTGCCACGTATTTGACCATTCCTCCACCCTTGCCAAGTCCCTTTTCATTCTTTCCACCACATCTTGTGTATAAACCCTGTTGCAGATCTTTGTGTCATCTGCAAAGAGGCATACCTTTCCTTCCAGGTGCTCTCCAATGTCACTTATAAAGATATTAAAGAGGACCGGTCCCAATACCGAACCCTGCGGTACCCTGCTAGTTACCCTCCTTTCTTCACTGTGGACTCCGTTTACTATTATCTTTTGCGTCCTGTTGTCCAGCCAGTTTTTTTATCCAGGCTACTACCTTGGGACCCACTCCAAGGCTGGCTAACTTGTATATTAATCTTTTGTGTGAGACTGTGTTGAATGCTTTGCTAAAATCTAGGTAGGCCATATCCACAGCCCCACCTTGGTCTACTACTTTGGTCACCCAGTCAAATAAATCTATTAGGTTCGTCTGACATGACCTTCCTGCTGTGAAACCATGCTGCCTTGGGTCCTATGCCCCACTGGCCTCTAGGTACTCAACAATTCTTTCCTTCAGAAGTGATTCCATCATTTTCCCTACCACTGAAGTCAAACTAACTGGTCTGTAATTTCCTGCCTCTGCCCTGCTCCCACTTTTGTGAAGTGGAATCACATTTGCACTCCTCAGGTACCACTCCATCCTCCCATGATCGCTCCCTAATTTTAATAATTTGTGTCAGGCACATTGCTGAGGTATTCAGAGATTATCACTTTCAGAATTAAATAGCAGATCCAATATATATATATATATATATATATATATATATATATATATATATATATATATATATATTTGGCTGGGAAACTTATTCCTCCAGTTATCCTAGATATTTGTATCTTAACTGGGAGTACCATGGACAACGCAGAATGACATGTGTCAAGTCTTCATCTTCGTTTAAAGTGCAATAGTATTTAGTGCTACTTGCACTTTCTTTATTATATCTATTTTCCAGTATGTTGCTTGGGAAGACCTGAAATCTAAACCTGGTTAAAGCATATCTGAATTCTGGTAAATAAATGGGAGTTTAGATAGTATTTCAATTTATGTGCCCTTGTATTTCCTATTAACCACGACGCTACTTTAAGGTTTTTGATTCCCTCCAGATCTTTTTCCTTTGAATATTTCTGGACCAGTTTCGTGATCTTTTTGCAGTATGTTGTGCTTAGTTGTATATTTTTATCAGTCCAGTATTTTAAATGGCTTAAGTCATATGTATCTAATAATCTGTAGACAAAAGGGAGTTATCCTTTATTGTTCAAATCAAGGGACCTTTTTTTTTTCTTTAAGGCTTGGCCAATAATCGTACTTTTATTTTCTGTGGTTAGTTTAACCCAAACATTTAGAACCCTGGCGTGAACTAAATGTTCAAATTTTATCTGCCCTATTTCTGCTCTCGCTAGTGTGTTTGGGGTACCCAGCGGTCGTCTTAGAATTTGTTTATATAGGCCTCAATTTTATTTACCTTATCTGTCCCCCACGCCTCTGCTAAGTATAATGCCTGGCTGATTACTTTCCCATTTATACCCTTTATCACGGGGGTCAAGGCCAGACCCCCTAGATATTATTAAATTGTTTTAAGGTTCTGACTGCTCTATTTTCTTTTTTGACCAAGTTATATGCTTGGACCAACTACAATTATTTGTGAACAGTACTCCCAAATATGGAGATTCAGAAACAAGGTCAAGTTTTTTTATTGGCTAACAGCAAGTGCCTATGTTTTTTCTTTGTCCCGAATATCATGGTTTTGGTTGTGTTAGTACTTGGTTTGAGATTATGCTTTTTGCCTATTATATCTAATTTGTCCAGAGCATGCTGTAAACCCAACCTAGAAGTTTTTTTATTTATTTAGATTCTGGTAACCAGGTAAGTCCACTGAGACCAGAGGTCCCTTTTCAGGGGCGAGCTGGGATTAGTAACATACAGCAGAAATTACATATACTGGACGATAATACAGCAGTTACAGTTGTTACATACATTGGAGTGACAGTAGTTACAGTAGATAAAACGGTATTTACATTTGGTACATACATTGGAGTGACAGTAGTTACAGTTGACACATTCATAGGAATGGGCATAGAAGAGGGCTAGCGAATGCAGTCACAAAGGCTGAGTTCCAGAAGGTACACTTTGAGGCCCGACTTGAATCCTTGGAGAGAAGGCCTGTCAATCAGATTTGCTGGGAGTGTGTTCCATAAGTGCGGAGCAGTATATCTAAAGGATCACTTGCCTGGGTTGGTGCGTACCCATGGGATGTCAAGGGGATGGCCAGCTGAAGATCTCATGTCACGGCACTGTACTCTGGGATTGAGCAGACCATGCAGGTGAGGAGGAGGGCCAGTGGTGGTGAATTTGAAGGTCAGGCAAATAGAGGAGTATGCCAACTTTTTTTTTTTATTCATATTTTCTCCCCAGGGCTCCGGTCGGCACTGACATCCCGACCGACCCCTAGCCCTGACACCTGACATCAGGCCGTCCTCCTCATTACCCCCACAGATTACCCCCTGTGGCGTGGTGGTAAGGAGCTACCCAACTCAACCCAATGGAGCAGGATCCGGATGAGGAGGCGCCATTCGGGTCAGGCAGTGGGGGTCGGAAGCTCATGCTGCCCGACCGGAGCCCAATTTTCAATTTTCCTTCTTGCGGAGTGCTGGCGTGCAATGACGTCTAGGCACATGGCTGACATCTGCCGTACTCCACCCCCCCCTTGCTACACCACTCTAGTAGTGCCCCCAGTCGTCACCAGGGGCCACTACAGAGCGATGGGACCTTGGATCCCTCCCCGAGATAGAGAGCAGTCCTCCAGATGCTCCATCCTATCCCTCCCCTGCCGACTCCTGGCGGCCCGGGCTCGCATTCCGAACCCGGGTCGCTAGCGTGGCGCGAGGTGTGGCGTCCAGCGCCTCAACCCTCAGTGCCACCAGGCTGGCGGAGTAGGCCAACTTCTGCCGTATGGTAGGCCAGTGGAGGTCCGCAAGGGCCTGACAGTGGTGCCTCCGGGGGGGGGGGGGAGTTAGTGGCAAAACGTGCCACTCTATGGTACAGCACAGTGAGTTTTCTTAGTTCCCCTTCCCTAAGGAACTGAAACAGGGGGACCCCAAAGAGGAGGATGGGGAGTAGGGTGCAACTGGTGATGGCTCGACGAGCCTTGTCAGAAAGAGAGTTTCCCAGTCGGTAGAGGAGTCCAATCTTCTGGTGGATGGACTTCGCTAAGGAGTCAATATGAGGTTTGTAGGACAATTCCTGGTCAAGGAGGATCCCAAGGTATTTAATCCTGTCAGTGACCTCAACCCTCTTCCCCTGGGCAGTTTAGAGCTGGAGCAGGTCACACTTGTCAATGCTAAGATGTCTGGTTCCAAATAGGACAGTCTTTGTCTTCTCCTCATTCAGTACTAGGGAGTTGGAGGAGAACCAGGCTTCGAGTGCTGAGAGACTGGCTTGCAGTTTGGCAGAGATAACGCTAGGCAGCGAGTCACTGCAGTATACGACACTGTCGTCTGCATAGAGGATGAGTTTGCTCAGCCCACAAACCCTCTATAAGTCATTGACAAAGAGGGTGAAAAGCAGGCGGCCCAGGATTGAGCCCTGGAGTACCCCAGAGACCACCGGTCAGGTACTGGATTGGGTTCCTCTCCATAGAACTTTTTGGCTTTGATTGAGTAGATAGCCCTCAAACCAGGAAAGGGAAAGCCCATCCAGTCTAAAGAGGTGGAGTTTGGAGAGAAGTAGATCATGGCTGACCAAGTCAAAAGTTGATAAGATTACCAGATCATCAGCATATGCTAAAACTGGGATCCTTTTCTGCAGTATATAGGGTTATCAAATTGTTGGAGTGCCTCACACCTATATCAGTTTCAATTTTTTTGTGCGAGAGCACCAGTTTCTGTATATTTTACTTTAGTCCAGATTTTGGTATACAGTCTTTTTATTAAGACTATGAGATTGGAGTCAATACCCAACTCTTCCATTTTCTCCCAGAGCAGTTCTCTCAGTATTGTATCAAATGCTGATGTAAAGTCTGCATAGGCCACAAGGAGCCCATGTTTCTTTATTTTGCAATATTTTTGAATAACTTGGGTAAGAAGGGAGACCTGGGTCCTTGTTCCAGTTCCTTTTTTGAATGCAGTTTGAAGCTCTGATATAGTTCCATATTGACTGAGCACAGCTAGCAATCTATTTAATAATACTGTGGTGTATATTTTAGCCATAGTATCCAAGAGGCTAACTGGCCTATAATTGGCCGGATCTGTTCGGGGGCCTTTTTTATAAATAGGTATTATGAAACTACCAAGCCAGGAGTCAGGGACAAAGGCAAGCACTGCAGCCTTATTATAAAAGCTAGCAAGCATGCATGACCCCATTCTATGTTACGTTCATAAAAAATCAATGGGAATATTATCTGGTCCCGGTGCTTTCTTATTTTTAAATGATTCTGTTACCTCTTTTTCAGTAAACCATTTAAAATTCTCATTTAATTTCCCCAACTCTTCTACTGTATGTATTTTTGTATTTTGAAAAATACCTAAGAAATACTTTTCCCATGTCTCTGGTTCAATGTAGGTATTAATTGGGGTTTTATAATTACAAGTTCCTTTGGCTACCAAACTCCAAAGTTCCTGTCACCCTTTTCTTCTATAGGCTTTATCATTACGCCCCACAACTCTCTCTGATGTTGCAACCGACATGTGTTTACATACAGTATTTCCTATACTGTTTTCTTGCCAGATTCAGTTCATTAATATTATTTCTAGTGTTCATTAATATTAGTTCTAGTGGGGTATTTTTCAGTTTTCCTTACTAGTTTGGCTACTTTCCTTTTTTTCAAGTCTACAGTTTTTGTAGACGCAACCTTCATAGCTTATACTGTCTTTGTTCCTTTCCTTTATCTGCTCTTTTACACATAGCTGGTATGTCTCAATAATCCGATTATAAATATCATTCTGTTCCCAAATATTTTGAATGTTTGAATTTAAAATTTGAACTATTTGTTCTCTATTTTCCATTGCATTATTGTTCTTTTCTGGGTCCCATCTAATTCTTTCGTTCACAATTTATATGCTTTCTTCCCTCCCTAGGGCATTCCTAGTCCATTTTTTCTTACTAGGGGGAAATGATCACTCTCTGTTCTGAGCATAACCTTCATACTTTTATAACTACAGTTATAAAAATCATATATACTGTAGGTACTAAGGCATAATCTATGAATGTAGCCCCCTTTGCATTAGCACGTGTCACATTTCCAGAGCTACCTGAAGGTAACCTTCCATTAAGAATTATTAGTTGTAGTCATTTAATAAATACTCCAACTGTTTGTGTACATCAGTATTTTCCCTGTCCCTAGAAGCTCTATTTGGTATATTCATACCCCGTTTCAGTGAATGTTTTAAATGAAGGTTCTTTTTTTCCCCAAATCTAATATTCAGATCATCCATTATTAGGATTTCAGTTGGTACGTTTATTTTTATCCTTAATTTTATGTCTTGTACAATCTTGGTTGTTAATGATTTATCATACAGGGGGATCTTACCGGGGTTATAAATGTTCACTAGGATCAAATATTTACTTTCAACCATATATCTACCCATTTTCTTTTGTTTTGCAGCTGGAGAATGAATTATGCTGTATCCATCAATTGTTATATTATCTATATGTTCATCATCATGCCAGGTTTCCTGGAATAGTATTATGTCCATCCCCTCTATAAAATCCTTAAATTCAGGATCTAAAAATGAATTTTATAGCCGAGCAATGTGCCATGACAGTATTCCCAAATTTGCCTCATTTCTTTTAATAAATGAAATAGTACTAGTGTCCATACACTCAGTTTCTTGTTCCCACTCACTTTTCTGAATAGGTAAGGCCATTCCACCTGGTTCAATGCTACGTCAAGTAAGAGAAGCAACACCCTTGTCGAGAGGATGTCACCTGCCAGATAAGGTTCAACAGGCAACAAAAGGGCAACACTCAGAAAACTTGCACCATAACTTTTAAATAAACAGACTTAACACAGCAGTGATAGAAAGTAGACAGGATCCACAGCACTGACCCCAATGTTTCGAATTTTTCCATGACTCTTCTATCACTGGATGTGTTAAGTCTGTTTATTTAAAAGTTATGGTGCAAGTTTCCTGAGTGCTGCCTTTTTGTTGCCTGTTCTAAGACTAGCACCTGCTTGGTATCCGAGGCACGGTTCCACTGGCATTGTTCCAGATAAGGTTCAGTAGGCACCTGGTGTTGTCTGTGGTTTTCCTCTTTGGGGCAAAGTTGACCTGGTCTGGATCTAATAGCGTGGTTATGACCTCTTTCAGTCAGGTGGACAAGACTTTTGCATAGGCCTTACAATCCACTGTAATGAAGGATATAGGCCCGTAACTACCACAGGCTAAGGGGTCTTTACCCTCTTTTGGTATTGGGGTAATGACAACTGATCGCATGGATGGAGGTAGTCGACCTTCCCTTTTAACTTCTGTAAGGGCCTCTGTAAGAGGCTGCAGGAGAAGCTTCTGGAAGTAAAAGAGGAATTCAGCAGGTACGACATCCACCCCTGAGCTTTTACTCCCTGGCATAGTGCTGTTGGCCTGCTCTAGTTCAGCCTCCATGATGGGATCTTCCATAGAGTCTTTCATCTCTGGACTGATAAGGATAATGGCTCAAGGAACAGGGTGAGCTCTTGATAGAACTCTCTAAACTAAATGACTCCTTTAGGGTCTGTTTTAATTTGCCCTGATTCAACCTAATTCTGACAATTCTTGAATGCTCCCACCCTCTTTTTAAGCTGGTATGCCAGAAGGCGGCGATGCTTTTCCCTGGCCTCCCAGAAGTTTTGTTTTGTGCAGAAAAGGGCCAACTTTGCTTTCTGATGTAGGTACATGCTGAGTTTGTAACTGGTGCCTACTATGTCTGGCAGAAGATCCTTCTCCTTGATCAGATCAGCTCTGTATCTGCCCTCTAGGTTTTTCATAGTGGCAGTCATCTCCTCCAAGTCCTTCTGTTTGACCCGTTTTATATGGAAGGTATAACTGATGCAGCAGCTGCGAATACAGGCTTTCAGGGCATCCCATCTGACTGCTGCAGAGGTATCACCGATCCGGTTTGTATCCAGGAATAATTGTATGTCCTGGGCTAATCTTTCACTGAATAATTCATTCTTCAACATGGAGGTGTTGAAGTGCCATTGTCTCTGGGTCTGTACCTGTGTATTAAATGGGAGCCATGAGAAGGAAACCAGAGCATGGACCAAGATCAGGATAATTCCAACAGAGGTATTCGTTATGCTTTGGGCCAGCATTTTCAGGATCAGACATATGTCCAGCCTAGAGAACAAGCCATGTGGTGTCGAATGAAAGGAGTAATCTCACACATTTGGATGTGCCACACACAATATATCTATAAAACCTAGTTCAGCTATCAGCTCTGTAAGAGTCTCAGATGCAGGTGTTCTGGGGTCCAGCCAGGGCTTTGCTCCTATCTAGGAAGTCATCCATGACAGTGTTCATCTTGCCTCTGAAAATCAATAGTCCTTTTGTGTGTCACCAGTAATTGCGCCATGTCATGAAAAAAGGTAGCCTCTGTGGAGTTTGGTGCATAGACACTGCACAGCATACCTCTCAACTGTCACACATTACGAGGTACGTCACTCATTTTAACCCTCAGAAATCCTTTGTCCCACATCAAGGTAGTGATATTCCACATTTCTCACAGAGGTTTTAAAGCAGAAATTCATAATTATCTATTGTGTTCAATTATCAGCAAACATTATGAACAGTAGTGCACTGATAGCCATGGTGTTCTGAACTTGCAGTGCCGTGTTTGATGATATGCCACACATTTTGCTCATTTGTCACACATCTTGTCACACATTTTGGTGAAGAAAGGTTGAGAGGTATGCTGCACAGAGTAATCTCCTGACCCTGCAACGTGACAGTGACTATAACGTACCTACCCCCCTTTATCCGAGAAAGTCTCTTGGCCATAGAAGGGAGTTGATTTATGGATCATAATGGCTACTCCCCTGCTCCTTAAATTAAATGAGCTACCAAAGACTAGTGCGACCCAGCCTGTCTTGAGATTCTCAGTCACAGCTTCGGACAGGTAAGTCTCTTGAAGGAAGGCCATGCCTGCCCCTTCCCTTCTCAAGTGGCCCAGTATCTTCCTATGCTTGATAGGGGAATTTATGCCCTTAATATTCCCTGAGATATATTTAAATTGGTGGGCTACCATTAGGTACTGTAACTAAGAAGCAGGAAGGTAGATTTGTCACAGTGTATAGTGCCAATTCACAGGTGAAGTGTGCCCAAGCCTCCACCAGATTCTTTATATGAGGCACACAGGTGGATGTCTGCATCCTCATGAACTCTCCTTTATTATTATATCTGTCATATCTCTCAGCCAGCCCCTAATGCAGGGGGGTCTCCTTTTGTATCCATTAGCCCTTAGCACCCTTTTGTGTACTCTGTCTCTTGTGGCAAGGGTGCATTAAATGCAGAGGTTGTTTTTGTCAACATGATTCAATACTGCATCTAATGTACATATACAATGCTCTGTGATACTGAGTCAAGGAGGTCCTGTGCAATAGGCCTGTTGGCTGCTAAAGCATCATGACTCTTCTTCTCTGTATTTCAGAGCATATTCCACTTTAGAGGGTTGATGGTAAGCCCTCCCGTTCCCCTTCTAAGCCCCTATATCCCTTCTTTTTTTCTTGCCGTTTCCCTAACACCCGTAGGGATCTTCTTAGTCCCTTCCCTGCTGCCTCCCCATGCCCAGGCTTACTCTCCTGGGCGAGGCCGCAGGGTGGACACCCCCCCTTAGGTCAACAGTAGGTTACCCTGACTTACCCCCCAGGGTGGGGCCACAGGTGCAGGACCCCACCCGATGGACATGGTGGGCAGTCAGGCGTGGGTAGAGCTTCACATGTGGGGCCAGCATTTTTTTATAGGCTGTTATCAGGGGCCGGAATGTGCAATGAAGACCAGTGTCCGCCCCGTTCCCCCGATACGGTGTCAGCACTGTGGCCCCCCCAGTCTCTGCCAGGGCTCTGAAGTGTGCTGGACAAACACTCCCCACCTCCCTGAAGAAGGAGGAGAGCAGTCCCTAGGACACTCAATTATTTTCCTCCAGCCGGCCCTTCAACATCCTGAGTCCATTCCCGAACCCAGGTCATCAGTGTTGCAGCTGGACGCACTGCCGCTGTGCTGTCAGGCCAGCTCCCTATATTCCTCCTATCAGCTGTGTTAGGCTGAGAAGTAAGACAACATCTCAGGCCTTTTGTTTGCAGGCATCCTTAAATATCAGCAGTCTCTCTGTTAATTCCTTATGTGTATTCAAGGGTGTCAAAGCGGTGTATCTGTCTATAAATGACACCACTGATGTCTCATATCTACAGGTGTACACTGGTGTTCCTGTAGGTTCAAAGAGACTGCTCTGATCATCATTTACCAGTCCTATGCCTTTGCTGCTTGAAACCTTAGATATAATCACTGGATACTGCACTTGCTGCCTGCTGCAGCTGCTTACTGCCTATCTTTGCGGATGCTGACTGCTGGTGTAATGAAACTGTGGGTTAGAAGTCCAATATTTCTTTGAAGACCAGCTGCAGCATGTAGTTATGTGTGCTGTCAGTCTCTTTTGCCTAACCCAGCATGAGTGTTGTCCACAGAGATATTCAGTCCAATGAGGCAACCCCTGACAGCTGCCCAAGTCAGCCCTGTGGAGAAGTGCTGGTCTGCATCATGGGGAGATTCAACCACAGCGCTACCTTGCTATATTTCACACAGCAGCCATCCCTGGAGCAGATTATTCCATGTTCTTAAACCAATTCCAGCAACTAGCCAACTATCTGGGGTGCACCTCTTGGGACAGTGCAAGGGGTCAACCTGTCTGTGGGTCAGCAGGTAATGTGTATCTGAGAGACTTGTCAATCACTCACCTAGCAAGACCCTCCGAAAGGACCATGTGATTATTAAACAGTGTAGTTCACAATAAACACAGCCGCAGACTCAAGCAATACAAAAGTGAGGGCACTGGACTTTAGGAGGACGGACTGTCATAATGGGAAAGTGCCTCAGAAAAGCACCAGCAAACAGGCAAGAAGGAGGGTTGGAGGAACAATGGGGAAACATAAAAACTGCCACCACCGAGGTACCAAGCCTTTGTGTGAAGCAAATAAATCAAAATGAAAGAAAAAAACACAATGGTTCTCAAAAGAGGTGACAGGAAAGGTCAGGGAGAAAAATATATCATTAAGGAAGTATGAGAAAACACAGAAGGAGCAGGACAGAGAATTGTACCAGTTAAAGCAGAAGGAAGTGGGGAAGGCAATCAGAATAGCAAAGGCCCAAACTGAGGAAAAGATAGCCAACTTGGTTAAGAAGGAGGATAAAACCTTTTATAGGTATATTAGGGTGTGAAGAAAGACCAAGGGAGGGATAGTGAGGCTTAATAAAGGGGAGAGTGGGTGGCAGAGAGGAACAGTGAAAATGCAGGGATACTAAACAAATGTTTCTGCTCAGTATTCACAAAAGAGGAGGAGGGGGAGGTACCTAATTAAATCAATAGAAGGACTCTGGATAGGGGGTCGATACCAGTCCTTTCACAGAAGAAAGGGTTCTGAAAAAACTCTTAAAACTGAAGGTGGACAAAGCAATGGGGCCTAACGGGATTCACCCCAGAATTCTAAAATAAGTAAGGGGAGAACTAGTGACACCACTGACTACCCTTTTTAACAAATCATGGGAGGATGGTGTGGTACCCAAGCACTGCAGGAGGGTGGATGTGATTCTCCTTCACAAAAGTGGGAGCAAAGCAAACGCAGGAAACTACAGACCTGTTAGCTTGACCTCAATGGTAGTGAAAATGATGGAATCACTTCTGAAAGAAAGAATTGTTGAGTACCTAGAGGCCAATTGGGCACAGGACCCAAGATAGCATGAATTCACAGCAGGAAGGTCATGCCAGGTGAATCTAACAGATTTCTTTGACTGGGTGACCCAAGTAGTAGACCAGGGAAGGGCTGTGGAGATGGCCTACCTAGACTTTAGCAAGGCATTTGACACAGTCCCACACAAAAGATTAATAAACAAATTAGCCAGCCTGGGAGTGGGTCCCAGGGTGGTAGCCTGGGTAAAAAACTGGCTGAACAACAAGACACAGAGGGTAATAGTAAACGGAGTCCACTTTGAAGAAAATGGGGTTACTGGTGAGGTACCGCAGGGTTCGGTAATGGGTCTGATACTTTTTAATGTCTTTATAAGTGACATTGTGGAGGGACTGGAAGGAAAAGTATGCCTCTTTGCAGACAACATAAAGATCTGCAACAGGGTTGATACACAAAGGGGGAGTGGAAAGGATGAGAAGAGATTTGGCAAGGCTGGAGGAATGGTCAAAAGTATGGCAGCTTAGATTCAATGCAAAGAAGTACAAAGTAATGCTCCTGGGAAACAAAAACCCAGGGGAAGAGTACACAATGGGGGGGAGGTATTAACAACAAAAAAAATGGAAAGGAACCTGGGTGCAGTCATATCAGATGACCTAAAGGCAAGAAAGCAATGTGAGAAGGCAGTAAGGATGGCTGGGGGGATACTGGGATGTATAGGGAGAGGCATCACCTGTAGAAAACAGAAGTTGTTATTCCTCTGTACAGACAGTTGGTGAAACCCCATCTAGAGTACTGCACACAGTTCTGGAGACCCTGTCTCCACAAGGACATAGACAGGATGAGGGCAGTCCAGAGGAGGGCAACTAAAATGGTGCAGGGTCTGCAACAGAAGCCATACTGAAGAGAGACCAAAGGAGCTTAATATGTATACCCTTGAGGAAAGGAGGGGAGGGGTGGGGTGGGGCTACATGATAGAAACTTCAAGAAAATAACAACTAAGTCCAAGAGGGTAGCATCTTTCAGAAACAGAGATGTGCAAGAACAAGGGGACCAATTTGAAGATAGTGGGGGACAGCTCAGGGGCAATGTGAGGATGTATTTTTTCACAGAGAGGGTGGTGGATGCATGGAACGGCCTTCCTGAGGAGGTTGTGGGGTCAAAAACAGTGGGAGAATTCAAGAATGCATGGGACAGACATAAGGCAGTTCTGGAGGTGGGGGTAGGAAGAAGTAGGCTGCTGGTTAACTAGGATCTGCAGCTTATCCAATAGGTAGGGAAATGGGCAGACTAGGTGGGTCAAGCGGTCCTTATCTGCCATCAAAGTCTATGTTTGTATGTTTCTATTAAGCCATTAATCGGTCTAGAGGGGGAAGGGAGGGCACCAGTCCTCCCGTATTATGTGAGTGGTGCTTTGCCCAGCACACAGTCAGAGTACTATAAGGTCTGCCCCCCACAGTATCGCTGACACCATCTTTCTGTGGCTGTAGTTTTATATTCCATTTCTTCTTGGTTCAGGGATGGGGAAGCGGCCAATTGCCTAGGCTGCCCCCCTCCCCCCAAGGAGCAGTGCTGATTTGCATAGCCAGTTCTCAATTTAAGGCACGATCTGGTCCCCCCAACCCGCCAGGCAGTGTAAATTTCAGACCCACATCATGACATCGGTTTTATAAAACAAGTTCTTGCTCATACAGAGGTGTCAGAGCAGTCTGTCAGTAAATGACTGACATTTAGATGTGTCACTGGTTCCACCAGGCAACACTTTATTGTTTGCCCAGGTTCGCCCCATAGTGCAGTCCTGATCCACATCTCAAAAGTGCCAAACAGCATTTGAGAGGGGATGAAAGGTGAACGGTTGCTGGATCTCCACATATGAGGGAGAAGTGTACAGTCTAGATTGCAATTCACAGTGCCTGCATGATTATTAATAATGGGTTTGCTCTAAACAATACACAGTACATTACATATACAATAAAGTATGCTGTGGTGTGTGTAACGAGAAGTTTACACACACCTGAGGGGTTAGATGCTGAATAAACCCCGCAAGCGAAGCTCGAGGGGTTTGTACATGCATCTAACCGAAAGTGTTGTAAACTCCGAGTTTACACATACACCACCCCATATTTTATTTTATATAATTGCTGAGTCTCCCCTTTTTGGCCACAGCAATTATATAAAATAGCAGTTTCAGTGTGGTCGCGCTCCAGTTTGGTTTTCGTCCAGTTCTCACATTTAGATTTTCGGAGGGTTCACGTGTTTTTTTTTTTTAATAATTAAAACTTGTATCCCGTAGAAAATAACTGTTTCTTTTTAATGTGACTTACCGCCGTGCCGTGATTCTTTGGCAGCTAGGTTGTGGTCGAGCAGAGAGCGGCGAGCCAGAAAGGGAAAGACTACAGCGGACGCATGCGCAGAGGTAGGAGAACCGTGCACGTGTTTGCCTTATAAACGCTCCTTTATAGCGGCAAATTATGCCACAGTCTCCCTATGGCAAAAAGTGGAGACCCGTTAATTATAGTCCCTTCCTCCCCAGTTCGGCCTTAACAGCTTCTGCAAAGTTTTGAAGATGGCCACAAAGTACACCAAGCGGATCTCTACTGACGTTACATTACAAAGTTGGGGAGAGGGGGAGGGCAGACACAGCGAAAGAAAGGTCTCCAGTTATTCTGAAACATGACTGAGGTGTGGAGGGACAAATGCAGCATGCCTTGCTAACTCAAACACAGTACCCCATCAGCAGGGAGGTCACAGAGGTATCGTGTGCCCAGTCCAGGGCTTTTTGCAGTAAAATAAACTCACCACTTAGGCAGCCACTACAGCACACAAAGCACCAGAGTACTATGCTCTGACCTCTGAGTGCAGGTCCCAAGATGGGCTACGTGTTTCCTATGGGCTGCAGTGTTCTTTATGAGCTGCAGGCTGTGAACATGAATCACAGATATGTTCTCATAGAACACATTACTGTGGTCAAGCAACAAATGTCTGCACCAGTGTTCTCAAAATCACCCTGTTCCAGGAGGGGATGCAACCCGGCAAAGTTCTTAAGCTGCTCCGAAAATAACAACTTGGGCCTCTGGGAACAGAGTGCTCTCAAGAACAACTCCCAGGGGCTCCCTGATGGTCCAGTGGCAGTGCATTACACTGCCGTGCAGACAACTTTGGTTTGGGAATGGACCTGGGGAGTTGAACAAGGAAAGACCATGGGCTGGAGCAGCTGGTGCACAGCAGTGTGCTTCACCAGGGATGGCTGGCAGGATGGTTTCATCGCCACAGCGACACCTGTGGGAAGGTCAGAAAGCCTGCTCCCCTGCAGTGCCCTGGGAAAACATTGGTATCGAATGCCAATTTGTTCATGCCACAGGGTGAAAAATGCCACACACACACACACACCATTTTGGCTAACAGTTTCACTGGGGGAGCAGCACAAGCAAGAAAGTTGTCAGGGAAATGCTGGTTTATTTTTTTTTTTTATTTTGACATTGGAATGGTTTGTCCTGTGAGGGGATAAGGTGGTGGGGATTTGAATCAGTTACAGCTGTTATAGCGTTAATGAGTGAAATTCTGGGCTGTAATACTTAATCTTTGCTGTTTGAATTTTTGGAGCTGTTAGTGTCTGAGATTTACTCAGGTGTGAGGTCTCAGTGGGGAAAGGGTCAGGGCTGATGGACTCTCACGAGTGTTGGGGTAGGGCCCAAATCCCACCCCAGAGTACTGCACATTTATAGGGGAGGAGCTATCCTATGATTGGTGGACAGGACTGCCAGGTGCAGCCCATTTCATTCCTGGCCAGAAGTACGAAAGCCACAAGACGTGGAAACACACAGATTTTTAACAGGGTAAATCTCACCCTTGGGCCTAAACCAAAAGCTTAACATAGGCAAGAGGAGAACATTGGGGGGGGGGGCCACACTGGAGCAGGGTGAGGGCAGATTCAGAGCAGGGTCCCATGCCTCAACGGTTGGGGGCATCTCCGGGAGGGTGGTAGGGTGTACTGGTTGTGGATCAGCCATGGTACTGAATATAGCCTGGAAAATGGAGGGATGTATGGTATGTAGGCAGTCTGCACAGCTAAGGGAGGAGGTGGGGTAGCTGAGATGGGCACTAAGCTGGGAAAGGAAGAGGAGTACATGGGAGGACATGAGGGGTCCCGTCGAGGGAGCTACATAGAGGGGGGACTGGGGGGGTACAAGGCATGGTCAAAAGGGGAGCTGCAGGGGGACAAGGAACAAACTCAGTGCAGGAAGGGAAGATGGGATGGGACTGGAGGAAAGTTGGAGAGTATGAATGGGGGGTAGGTGAAAGCACCAGAGGAGTTACAGGAATCCCAGATAAGGGCAGCAATGGGCACAAGAGAATCCTGGGGGAATAGCAGGTGATACAGTATAAAGGTACAAAGCCTGCAGAGAGGACAAGGGAAGAGGGAGCAAGGGGAGGACTATCGACCAGAGGGGTACAGGAAGTGGGCTTAAAACAGAAGAATAGATTTGCCCCACTAGAGGCATTAAATGTTGGGGAAGATCAAGAAAAGGGAGCTGAAGAGCACACGGGGAAGGCACAGAGATAAGCATGAAGGAGGGTGCAGAACAATTGAAAAGGGGTAAGACCCTATCAGGTAAAGTACTGGCAACATTGGTGGAGGAGGAAAGGGGGGAAGGATCTCCAGGAGGGGGCAGGAGAGGGATAGGGAAGGGAACGCACAGGGAACATTAGTCGGTCAGAGGAGGGAGACATCGGTAAAGGGGGAAGGAGCACAGCTGGAGGGATGGTCGAAGGGACCAGGGGGGAAGGGGAAAGGAGCAATGCTGGTAGGGAGTACAGAAAGGGCAGAAGGAGGGGTCCAGGGAGGGATGAGGAGGATAGAGAAGGAACAGTGAGGAAAGGAGGCACAGGTCAGGGGTTGGGGAGCCAAGATCGTGCACCTGGTAATAGGGTGGGGGCAAGGACGAGGAATAATGAGGGGGGGGATACAAGTGCTGGGGGATTCAATACTAAATAGGGATAAGATAAGGCAGTGGGGGGAAGGCATAGTAGTATATGGGTAGAGTCCATACCTGGGTTAACGGCGGGCAGGGCGGGGCAATAATTTCTGAAGTGCGCAAAGAGGGGTAGGAGGAAAATACAGGTTACTCACCTGTAACAGGAGTTCTAGGAGTGTTATATGTTGTTCATCCACACTTACTGGCAGGTTCCTTGCCACTTTAAATCTTGCCAGAAGGTCTTCAAGCTGGCTCCTCCCACCCACCCGGGTAGTAAAACTCTCGGCTCCGCCCCATGACGCCAGATCTAGACCGCTGGAAGTCGGCTGCGACCGAAGCCGGGAGGTCGGGGTTGTGGATGAACAACACATACCACCCTAGAACTCCTGTTACAGGTGAGTAACCTGTATTTCTAGGGACATGGATATGTTGTTCAATCCACACTTACTGGCAGACTCCTAGCAGTTCTCTGGGAGAAGGGAGGCAAGGTGCGCACCCCCTACTTGGGAAATAAGGACTGGAGAACCGAAGTCCCAAAACCAGCACCCCAGTGTAACTCAAGGTCGATGTGGTAGCGGGTAATGAAGGTGTGTGCTGACTTCCAGGTAGCAGCCCTGCAGATTTCCTGGATAGGGACGTTCCTGGAAGCAGCCACCAAAGCAGTGGTATGGCAGGTAGAATGAGCTCTCATCCCTCTGGGAGGCTCCATACCCGCCAACCTATAGCAGAGATCTATGCAGGCGGTGACCCACCTGCCTATCACGCCTGCTTGGCTGCAGGTCTGCCAGGTGCGGGCTTCAGCGTAGGTGACAACAGCTGGCGAACCTCTCCCGAACTTCAGCCATCTGCTCCTTATAATAAGAGAGCACTCTTCTAGGGTCCAGAGTATGGAGCCTATATTTGGCCTCCGAGGTGTGATTGGTAGAACACAGCAGAGTCAACACCTGGTTAAGGTGAAACTCCCACCACCGGAAGGGATTTGAATTGGGGCAGAGGACAACCTTGTCCCTGTGGAAGACCAGATATAGGAGACTCGATGGAAAGCACCTGGAGCTCTCCCATCCTTCTGGCTGACGTGATAGCCACCAAGAAGGCGGTCTTCCATGACAGGTGAGAGATGTCACACCTGTGCATCGGTTCAAATGGCTTGCCTATGAGCTTAGCCAATACCAGCAGTAGATCCCACGGAGGTGGAGGTTCTCGCACCGGAAGGGATATGTGATTAAGGCCTTTGAAAAAGCACCCGACCACCTTCTTCTGCGCCACCAACTGCTTTCTGGCCTGCGCCCGATAAGCAGAGATGGCTGCCAGGTGCACCTTAAGGGTCGTCGACCGAAGCCCTAGCTGAGAAAGGGAACACAGGTAGTCCAGAATGCTAGCCAAAGAACAGGAGGAAGGGTTCAACCCCTTATCCTGACACCAAATGGAGAATCTCTTCCATTTGAAGGCATAGCATTTTCTGGTCGACTCCTTATGGGATGCCTCAACAACGTTGAGGACCTCGTCAGAAAGACCCAAGGCCTGGAACTCTAGCCGCTCAGGAACCAGGCCGTCAAGTGCAGGGACTGAAGGTCTGGGTGGAGTACCTTCCCCTTGCTGACTGAGATCAGGTCCGGGCGGGCTGGAAGCCGCCTTGGGAGCCTGGAGCTGAGGCTGAGAAGATCTGGGTACCAGAACTGGCGGGGCCAGTCTGGGGCTACCAGAATCACCTGCGCCTTGTCCCTCTTCACCTTGAATGTGGAGCAAGGAAAATGGAGGGAAGGCGAAGAAGAGGCCTGGGGTCCATGGGCTCGAGAAGGCATCCCCCTGCAGCAAGCCCTGCTGAGGGGGCAGGCATGAAACAGCCTCAGCTTCGCATTCTCCCTGGAGGCAAACAGGTCCACCTGAGGAGTGCCCCAGTGGGAGAACAGATCTCGTACTACCTCCGGCAGGAGAGACCACTCGTGAGATGCAGCACCTATCTGGCTGAGGGCATCGGCCACAGTGTTGGAGGCTCCTGTCACATGGATGGCTAGGAGATCCGCCTCCAGTCTGCTCATGAGAGACCAAGTGCGGAAAGCCTCCTTGTATAGAGGCAAGGAGTGCGCCCTGCCCTGATGGTTTAGGTAGTACATGGTCATGGTGTTGTCCGTCTGGACCTGGACCACTTGACCCCGTACAAACGGAGCAAAGGCGGTGAGGGCTAGACAAACCGCTTGAAGCTCCAGCAGGTTGATGTGGCATTGGAACTCCCGAGGGGACAAGAGGCCGTGCGCTCTGAGCTCCCCCCAGATGGGCACCCCAACCCATCAGAGAGGTGTCAGTCGTCACAGTGACCGTCGGCTCGGGCGGACAAACAGGATACCCTCCTGCAGATGAGCTGGAACGAGCCACCACTGGAGACCATTCCACATCTCCTGGGTCACTGTCACTGGCTGGTCCAGAGGACCAGAGTGCTGTGACCATTGGCGGGCCAGCCCCCATTGCAGGGGACGCATGTGCCAGGAGGCCCAACGGACCACGCTGGTGCAGGCTGCCATGAGGCCCAGGAGGCGCAGAAAGTCCCGGGCAGGGCGCAATTGCCCAACCAGAAATGACTGGGCAAAGGAGGACAGGACCTCGGCCCTGTCCACTGGGAGCCGTGCTCTGGCTCAAAGAGAGTCGAGCTCTTCCCCAATGAACTGAATCACCTGCGCTGGCACGAGTTCCGATTTGGCCTCAATGATGAGGAGGCCAATCTGAGAGCAGACCTGGAGGGCCAGATCCCTGGACCGCTCCACCTCCAACTTGGAAGGGGCTGCATCAGCCAATCTTCCAGGTAAGGGTACACCCGGACCCTTCTGTGCCGCAGGAATGCTGTCACCACTGCCATGCATTTGGTGAAGACCCTGGGAGCTGGAGAGAGGCTGAAGGGCATGGCCTGCAACTCATAAAGGGATCTCTCAGCCCTGAAGCAGAGGAATTGCTGGTGAGACGGACGGATTGGGATGTGAAAGAATGAGTCTTGGAGGTCCAGAGAACAGAACCACATGCCTCGTTCCAAGGATGGAATGATCTGAGCCAGAGTGACCATCCTGAAGGTCCGAGACCTTAGGAATTTCTTCAGGTCATGTAGGTCTAGAATGGGGTGCCAGCCCCTCATCTGTTTTGGGACCAGGAAGTGCCTGGACACAAACCCTGGGTCTGTTGGAGGATCCACCACCTCCCCTGATCACCTCCTTCTGGAGGAGCAGGGCAATGTCGGCTCGACAAGCCGACAGAGAGGCTGCGGAACCCGTAGCCCCCCGTGAGGCGACGGCTCAATAGGGTGGGGACTGCTTGAATTCCAAAGGCAGACCCTTTCCTACCACTTTCAACACCCAACGGTCTGTGGTGATGTCGGACCAGGCGTAAAGGAAGTAGCAGAGCCATCCCCCCCATGGAGGGAACCCGGGGAGGAGCGACGAGGTTGGGAGCGACACCCCCTCAACCTGTCACTGGGCAGGCTTGGAGGAAGGGCCGGCCGAGGAGCTGCCTGGACCTTTTCCTCCTGGCTTCCTGCTGGAGGAAGCAGCAGGCTTGGCTTTGGGGTGCCAAGTGCGAGCCTGCTGACCCTGATGCTGGTGTTGCTGGGCCGGATGTGCCATAAGGGCTGAAGGACGAAAGGTCTTACCTGCTGCTGGCGGCCTTTGTCCTTCTGGGCAGACATGACTGAGTCCAAGGTGGCGTTGGACTTCTCGATCTGTTGGAGATGACCCTCCACCCCGGGGCCGAACAAGTCGGTACCCAGGAAGGGAACATCTGCCAGCTTGTGCTGGGTATCCGCCGTAAAGGTGGAGATCCGCAGCCAAGCTCTGCGGCGCATGGCCACTGCGGCCGCTACTGACCGGGCACACGAGTCAGCGATGCCCAAGGAAGTTTGGAGCTGCTGTTTGGCCACCGCCCTTCCCTGATCCTGCACCTGCTTGACCGTCGTTTGAAGGTCAGTGGGGAGATGAGGAATCACCTCATCCAGGGAGCCCAAAAGGGCATGTGAAAAGTGTGCCATGGGGCGGCGAGCTGGCCTGGCCCGAGCCTAGGGAGGAAGCAGCATAGACTTTCGCCCGGAGTGGTCCAATTTCTTGGACTCCTTATCGGGTGGCTTGTCCACATCCCGAGCATTCCCGGAGCGCCGGTAACCGCTGTTGGTCACTAGCCCCTCCGCAGAAGGGTGCCCCGAGAAACCGGAGAGTGAACCAGTGAGAACAGCATACTTCCGAGCCATTCTGGCCGAAGGTGCTGGACAAGAAGCTGGCCAGCTGCCATAGCTCCATGGCCGGGCTAACAACAGCTCTCGCCACCGGAAGGCCTCCGTGAGGGAATCCCTCCGGTGCCAGTATCTCCGGAGGGATACTTGGCCCGCTTCGAAACAGGTTCGAGCTTCATCCTAGTGGACTCTGAGATGAGTCGAAGCATTCCAAGGAACGAGGATGGGCTCTCATCCACCGACTGACCCCCAGTGGACTCCAAGTCAAGCGGCCTGGAGAACAAGGAGGAGTCGTCAGACTCCGAGGATTCTGCGAACAGCTGCCGGGCGCCTGAGCCACCCTCCACCTGCCGAGGTCGATCGGGAGTGAGGGTGACCGACAACCGGTGGGGCAAGCCCCGACCCGACCGAGAATCCTTGGTCGGGGCCCCAGTTTTAGGTTGTGGTGGCGGGGTTCCACCACAATGGGTGGCGCCGCCGGTTTCCGCAGAACAACCGGTGCCGGCTTTGGCTCCTCGACTACTATGAGGGGTTGTTTCAGCCGCTCCAGTGACAGCCACTTAATGGCAGGTCAAGGCGATGGAGTTGGCTTGTCCCCAGACAATAAGAGCTACTGCCACATTAGATCTTCGTAGCGCCGACGCAATTTACGCCGGAGCCAATCCTCCGAAGAAGATGACGAGGATAAGCAGCGATGCCGCTTTCCATGGTGCTGAGACTGAGACCACCGATGTCAGCGGGACCGGCTGGACCTGGAAGAGGTCCGAGAACAAGACCTTCGGGGATTCCAAGGGTGGATCTGAGAGGAGATGGGGGAAACCCGCTCCTCCCTCGGTTCAGGGACCTTAACCGGGGACTCCGGCACAGGAGGCACAAGCAAGTCCTCGGATTCCACTGGGGGAACTGGTGAAGAAGGGTTGTCGGCTTCTCCAGTCGACAGACCGTCCAAAGGGTCGAGAAAAATCTCGACCGCATCAACTGGTTTCTTGGCCGGCTGACCTGACGGGGACACCGTGAAGCCAGCGGCCTTAGCCACAACCTCGATCAAAGTCAGGTGTCCACTATCCGGGGAAGGGGACCTCTCCCGCTCCCACGAACGTAGATGGTGGGACTTACCTTTACAGTCCTTCTTTTTGGACCGAGAGGAATGTCCCGAAGGCCCTTCTCTCTTGGTGGAGAGGGACTGGCAAAGCTCCTTGAAAGAAGCTGTGTAGGAGGAGCCCAAGGAGAGTGGGATAAATGCCGCGACTGAGGATGATGATGATGCGGCCTGGGCCGCCGTCTCCTCGAGGGTGATCATCTGTTTGAGCTGTTCAGCCAAGCCAGCAGCCGCGGACACCGCCCAATGGGCCTCCTTCGACTTGACTGGAGGATAATGTTTCTCGGGTCGCCCCAACAGCAGACGGGCAGCGCGGTTCTCCAAGACCGAAGCCGAAAAGGATTTGCACAACTCACAAGCCTGAGAGTCATGGCCAAGTCCAAGGCAATAAACGCACGTGGAGTGCACATTGGTCCGGGACATCTTCTGACCACAGGGGCACTGACGAAATCCCGGAGTCGATTTCTCCATCGCAGCCGTGAGGGAAAGAGAAGACCAAAGTCTTTTGAATTTAAGAATAAGTTTCGGATTGACCAAAGAGTGTTGATCCAGGCCTAAAACACAGAGTGCTAAGGAGGGAACCTGCGCTTCCAAGCGGTAAGGAAGATCTGACGTCATGGGGTGGAGCCGAGAGTTTTACCACCCAGGTGGGTGGGAGGAGCCAGCTTGAAGACCTTCCGGCAAGATTTAAAGCAGCAAGGAACCTACCAGTAAGTGTGGATTGAACAACATATCCACGTCCCTAGAACCGCATCTTGTGGTGCATGTGGGTACGAATGACCAGGCGGAGAAAACAATGGAAGTTGTGAGGGAGAGGTTTGAGAGCTGGAAAGGTTGTGTGAGGAGCTGGGGGAATCGGTGGCATTCTCAGAGGTGTTTCCAGTGCCCTGTGTGAGTACAGTGAGGAAAGGGAGTATTCGAGTGTTCAACACATGGCTGAGGGAATGGTGTCGATCTAAGGGGGATGGGTTAGTGGGTGGCTGGGGCAGAACCTAGGACAATAACGAGCTATACGCAGGGGACAGGCTCCACTTCAGGGAGGGAAAGGGAATATTAAAGCAGGGGATGGGGGTACAGAGCAGCAAAGGTGGATTTAAACTAGGTGGGGGGGATGGAAAGTGGACAGCTGGTGGCAGGGATCCCAGAGAGGTGAGCCAGATGAGCTTACCCCATGTTGACAGGGTAGTAGTCAGGGTGGGGGTACCGGGGAGGAGGGAAGGCCAGGGTGGGGAGGGAGGCGGGGTGGAGGGTGGTCATGCTGAGTGCAAGGAGCTTAGGTAGTGGGTCAGCTGAGTTGCAGGCTCTCCTGGCAGTGGGGAAGGTGGACACTGCGGCCATCACGGAAAAGTACAGTTATGTATGAACTTACCGTAACGGTGGATCTTCGAGAGGGGCTCTTGCAGTAGGTACTCACATATGGGACTAGGCTGCCAGGCATTAGGACCACATGGAGAAATTCCAGCTACCAGTGTCCAGCAGGGATGCCCCCCCGATGTCACATAACTGACATCAGTGTGACGTTATATAAGGAGCTGTCCCCAAGCCAACCTTCCGGTTCTCCCACTGGAGACCTAAAAAGGTGCCACAGGAGAAAAGGAGAGGGCTCCTGGAGCCAAATAAGGCCTAAATATGAAAAACCACAAAAGAAAACCGAGAGGGAGGTTGGGAGGGAGAGCAGTACGTACTGTAAGAGTCTCTCTCGAAGATCTACTATTACGGTAAGTTCTTACGTAACTATACTATCTTACTTCAAGAGGGCTCTTGCAGTAGGTACTCACATATAGGACTGAGTCCCAAGCAGTGCTCTGAGACAAGTCTGAGACATGGGAGGCAGGAATGGGTTTTCCAGCAACTCTAGGGTACTCACGGAAGGAGTCCCTGAAGGACAGCAAGGCCAAAGCCCACTCTGCGCCTAGACGCAATTTACAAACTGTAATGCTTGGCAAAGGTATGGACAGAACTCCAAGTTGCAGCCGCACAAATGTCTGCGGCTGAAACATTCCTGAAACAAGCAGAAGCAGCAGCCATGCCTCTGGCTGAATGTCCTTTAACCCGACCCGGAAGTGTTTATTGTACTTCTGGTAATAGAAGGTAATGCAGTTTGCCAACCATCTGGACATTGTTTGGAAACAGCTGCGCCTTCTCTTTGAGGCGCAAAGGAAACGAACAACTGGTCAGTCTTACGGAGAGTCTTTGTCCTGTCTGTATAGTACCTGAGAATTCTGTGTACATCCAGAGTATGCAGAATGATTCATCCCAGTTGGAGTATTCCGGATAGTACACTGGCAAGTCCAATGACTGGTTCAAGGTGGATTCCAATACCACCTTTGGTAAGAACTTAGGGTTGGTACTCAGAGCCACCCGGTCTCTGTGAAAAATCAGGTAAGGCACCTTACGCATCAGAGCCTGAAGTTCAGAAATTCTTCAAGCTGAAGTGATGGCCATGAGAAAACGCACTTTCCAGGAAAGGTAGCACATGTCCGATCTCACCACCGGCTCAAAAGGTAGCAGAGTGAGTTTTTCAAGAATGAAATTCAGGCCCCAAGGAGGAGCAGGGCTCCGTACTGTTGGTTTCAGATGGAGAATCCCTTTCAGGAAAGTTTTGAATACTTCCAACTGGACCAAAGTCTTTTGTCCTACCAGAATGTGATAGGCAGAAATGGCCAATAGGTGGACTTTTAGGGTCGCATAGCTAAGACCCAAATCATAAAGGTGCAGCATGTAATCTATGAAATTCATGAGTGAACAGGAGAAACGTTCTATCCCTTTCAAGTCTGCCCAGATGGAAAACAATTTTCATCGCATGGCATATGTGGCTCTGGTGGAGGGCTTCCTGGCCTCCACCAGAATTTGTGCTACCCTTGGGAGCACCCCGAAACTAACAGCAGCTATGTCAGTAGGAGCCATGTGTGCAGATGAAGGGACTTGAGACCTGGATGAACCAGGGTCCCCTGTTCCTGTGTCAAGAGATCCTCAGAAACCAGCAGCGAAAAGGGAGGTTCCACTGACAGTTGTTGCAGTAGAGAGAACCAAATTTGTCTGGGCCAGAAGGGAGCAATGAGGATCATTCGTGCTCCTTCTGTCTGTAACTTCATTAGTACTCTCTGAATCAATGGTAGTGGAGGGAAGGTGTACACAAACTTTCCCCTCCAGCAAAGAGACAGCACGTCTTGCCAGAAAACACCACGCCCTGGAGCGAGCGAGAAGAAGGCTGGTAGTTTTGCATTGAGTAGGGAGGCAGAGAGATCTATTTGAGGTCTGCCTCACCTTGCGAAGATGTCATTTACCACTGATTGTCTTAGCTCCCACTCGTGTGCTCTGGCTTGCGTGCGACTGAGCGCATCTGCCAGTATGTTCTTAATGCCTAGCACATGGACTGACGTCAGATGTATATTGTGATTGGCAGCCCAGTACAACACTCTCATTGCTTCCCGGCAAAGGGATTAAGAGCGGGTTCCACCCTGTTTGTTTATGTACCAGACTACACACATTGTCTGTCTGAATCATAAGATGATCCGGATGAATGAGATGTTGAAAAGCATCGAGGGCATTCAACACTGCTCTCAAGTATGTTGATCTGAAGAGACAGTTCGACGTGGGACCAAAGACCCTGTGTCCTGTGGGGTCCCAGGTGTGCTCCCCATCCCAGGCCTGAAGCATAAGTCATTAGGGATTGGGAGGGATTGTCTCATCGAAACGGAACCCCCTTGGAGAGGGTTTCCTGTTTTAGCCACCATGCAAGGTCGTGCACCATCAGATCCGAAACTAGCATCTCGTGGTCCAGAACATCTGATCTCTGGTCCCACTGCACTCCGAGGGTCCACTGAGAGACCCTCATGTGTAGTCTGGCTAAGGGGACCGAAGAGATGGCCACCGCCATGAGCCCTAGCAGCCGAAGGATCATTCTGGCTGAAATCTTCTTCTGTGAGGCCACTAGGTGTGCCTGGTGCTGCAATGATACTATCCTGTCTTGTGACAGGAAAGCCTTGCACTGGACTGTGTCCAAAACTGCCCCAATAAATTGGAGCTGTTGGGTAGGGACCAGGTGGGATTTGGCATAGTTGACCGTTATGCCCACCCACTGGAAAATATCCAGAGTAAGATGCAGAGACTTGGCTAGGGCCTCCCTTGACGGGGCTGAGATTAGCCAATCATCCAGCTATGGAAAAACTTGGAACCCCTGTCTGCGCAGAAAAGCTGCCACCACCGCTAGGCAGTTCGTGAACACCCTGAGTGCCAAAGAAAGGCCAAAGGGTAGGGCTTTGAACTGGAAATGCTCCCCCTGAAAACAAAAGCGGAGCAACTTGTGGGGTGGCGGACAGATCGGGATGTGCAAGTATGCATCCTGCATATCCAGGGCGAAGAGCCACTGACACTTCTGTAAGAGAGGAAGTAGGCTGGGAAAAGACAGCATTCTGAACCCCTTGTATTGTATGAAGAGGTTCAGAGAGCTCAGATCTAGAATTGGTCTGAGGTTGCCTGTCTTCTTGGGAACCAGGAAGAAGTGCGAGTAGTAACCTTTCCCTTGATGTTTCATGGGAACTGGTTCTATTGCTGCTTTTGCCAGTAGGGATGCGATTTCCTCTCTCACCAAGGGTATGTGGTGGGGTGGATAGAATGAGTGACCTGTAAGTTTTGTTGGAGGTCTGTCTGTGAATTCTAATGTGTGGCCTTTTGCCACCAGCTGAAGCACCCATGAGTTCGTTGTTAGTTTCTCCCATTCTGGTAGGTGACAGGAGAACCTTCTCCCTACTGGCTCCTCTGGGGGTGCAAGCCAGTGGAGGCGGGAGAGTTAAGAAGTCAGAAGGCAGAGGACACGGTAGATGCTGTGGCTCCTGAGGCTTTGTGGGACTTAGTCGGGGGGGGGGGGGCTCTAGCTGCCAAGTTTGCCTGACGTTTATTTTGACGTCAGTTCTGATTCTGTCTTTGTTGGCAATGTTGCTGTCTCCAAAATGGCTGTTTCGGTTTCTGTGGAGGGTTGGACATGAACTGTACAGAACGTAAGGCCTTGCCCTTATCTTGAAGGTCAGTAATTATGTCCTTGACGTCTCCGCCTAAAAGGACCAACCCTCTAAAGGGAGCATCCTGAATTGCCGTCTGGACCTCAGGTGGCAGGCCTGAGATCCGAAGCCATGCATGACGTCTAAGATTAATGGTTGATGCCGAGCCTCTACCTGCAGCATCCACTGCATCATAGGTGGCTCATAACATGTGTCGGCATGCAGATCTAGCTGACCGGCCTAGATATGCCATCTCCTCTTTTAAAGCGGAATCTTGAAGAGAGTCCACTTTAGACTCCAACTGACCTAAGATAGATTTCTGGTAGTCTCCCATATAGGCAACGTAGTTCAGTGCCCTGATTCCCAAAGTGGACGAAGAATAAATCTTCCCATACTGGTAAAGAATTTTTGATTATCAGGGGGGAAGCACTAAGGTGTTTCGGTTTAGCGGACTGTTCATGGGCCGCACTAATAACCACAGAATCAGCTTTGGGAGGGAGACTAAAATAGTCCTTGTCATCTGGAGATTGGTAAAGCCTGTCTGCTTTTCTGGCCACTGGGGCCAGTGAAGAAGGCTGTTTCCAGATAGTAGTAAGCAAATCCTCATGTGGCTCTATCCAGGGTGGAATGAGGTTCGGAGAAGAGACTGCCAAATCTAGGTGAGCTGCCGGTCTCTGCCTTTGCGGATACTGGGCCATGTTGCGCCAATCATAGGCTGCTTGAATCTTCCTGAGGAGTTCCAAGAAGGAAGGGTCCTCCGGAGGAATTTGGGAGACTCTTTAGATTTAGGATCCTCCAGTGTAGGGTTTCCAAATCGGAGTCAGAGTGAACCATGTCACTGTCCACATCAGAGGAATCCTGGTCACTAGGAGAGCTGATGACTGGAAGCGGAAGGTCTACTGGCCTTGAGAATTAAACTGGCCTTGAAAACTCCCAGGGCCGAGGATTAGGTAATGGTTCTGGTCGTCTGCCCTGTGTTGGGCCCTTGTGGCCGGACGCTGGGGAAGGATCCGGCGAAGGAGGCCTTGGAGTCAGTGTCGGGGCCAACGGCTGCTGATGCTTCTCCAGCTCCGACGTGAGCTGCAACTTTGCTTCTGCCCACCAGGACTTAAGGACCACTTGAGGTCGGGGTTGAGGGTTATTAAACTCATAGCTGGGGTACCCATAGTAGGGGTAGTTGAAGCCCAACGGAGGGTAGCCTGGCACTTGAAAGCCAGACAGCGGATACTGTGACGTGGGGTACCCTGGAGTTGGGTATTGAGGAGGATAGCCCAGTGTTGGCTGCCCGAAAGGGTTTCCAGGCAGTCCCGATGGAGGGGCTGAAGGGCCCAGTGTCGGCCCTGATGGAGGGATCATCAGGTCCATAGCGCATCCCATGGGGGGTGCAGAAGGCCCCGATGGAAGAGGCAGAAAAGTGGGTCCCGATGGTCCTGGTATCGGGCAGGACGGAGGGTCTTGAGGGATCAAGAAGCCTGAGGGAGTCGGAGGGACAATCATCTGGTCCGACGATGGCTCTGGCATCTGATACTCCTGTGGAGAGGGTGACGAAACCCCTGATGGTGGGCGATCTCCTGCCTCCGCATCCCCCGCTGGGGAAGCCGGAGGTACTGTCTCTGTTGGCGGTAAGGAAGCGGTCAGAGTAGTCTCCTTCGTCAACTTCGTATCAGTCAGCTGGGCAGTCACCTCTCTGTCAGGCCTGTTGTTGGGGCCTGACGGAGGATCCGGGGCTGGGCATCCATCGTAGGAGCTGGCGGACGACTTAGCAACCACAGCCGTGTGAGAACCGGCAGAGCCGGGACTCGACTTACTGGTCCCACATGTACCACTAGGCCTTGAAATCTTTAAGGCCATACAGGAGGTGGGCACCTCCTGATCCCCGGAGGCTCCCATCAGGCCCGGGCCCAGGCTGGACAGGGGAGCCAGCGGCCATCTGGTAGCCACCAAAGCGATCATCGAAGGCTGATCCCCCAGAGGGGAAGTTACCTCAAGGGCCGCGACTCAAGC
Source organism: Neoceratodus forsteri (assembly GCA_016271365.2). NCBI lineage: Eukaryota > Metazoa > Chordata > Ceratodontiformes > Ceratodontidae > Neoceratodus > Neoceratodus forsteri. The sequence continues at coordinate 483,222,153 of CM028138.1, read as the reverse complement.
AGGAGGCGGCAGATGGCTGGGATCCTTTCCAGTCCCGATGTCTCTCCTTGTTCTTCTTTTTATGGTGGCCTTCCGAACAGGATGATGATTGCCTGAGTTTCTTCAGCTCCTTCTCCATATTGGCTATTTTCTCTTTAAAAGATGCGCTTCCAGGGACTGCTGCCTGTATTTACGTGTGGCTGCGTTAAACTTCTGGAAGTGCTCGCACCCCTCAACCTTATGGCCTGAGCCCAGGCAAAAAAGGCAAAGGGAATAGCCATCCTTGTGAGGGAGCTGAGTTCCACAGGAGTCACACTTGTTCTTATGCAATTCTGAAGGCATTGGAGATGACATACACGACGATTTTTTATACAAAATACGATTTAAATGTAAACTGTTTGAAATTATACTCATTCAAAGATGGCGTCGACAGTAGCAGCGTTCTTCTGCAAGGTCCAATGTGTGCTGGTCGAAGGCGGGAAATAACTGGAAGGTGAGTGTGGGAACCATTCCTTATACAGCGTCACATGACGTTGGGGGCGGTCCCCCACCAGACACTGCTAGCTAGAATTCTTTTGTGTGGTCCTAATGCCTGGCGGCTTAGTGCTATATGTGAGTACCTATTGCAAGAGCCCTCTCGAAGTAAGATCATGGGTAACTCAGTACCAGGACTGGATATGATGATCCCAGGGTATAGAATATTCAGGAAAGATAGGACTAAGGGGTAAGGAGGGGGTGGCATTCTATGTATGAGAAGGGATAAGGTGCATAAGGGACGAAGGGGAGGAGGGCAGAACAGAGGCCCTATGGATGCAGTTTCAGGATTCAAAAGGTAGGACACTGAGGATGGGGGTAGAATACAGACCACCAAGGGGAAGACCTGGATAGAGAGCTAGCTGAGCAAATCAGAAGGGTCTGTAGGAAGGGGAACACAGTGGTCGTGGGTGACTTCAACCAACCTGGGTTGGATTAGAGCACTCCAACCACCACAAATGCAAGGGAGCAGGCCATACTAGATGCATTTCAGGACAGCTTCCTGGTGTAGTTGGTACATGAGCTGACTAGACTGGAGAGAATGCTGGACCTAGTACTTTCAAATGGAGAGGCTGTAAGAGAACTGGGGGTGGAGGACCCTCTGGCTGGGAGTGACCACCACTCGATGTGGTTCACGCTCAGTATAGGTAGGGAAAAAGGAGGTACGGGGACCAGGGTGACTGACCTTAAAGGGGCGGTTTTTAAAAGGCTGGGGGAAATTTTGAGTAGGTATCTGGCGGGAAATTTAACCAGACATGGATGCTGGTCAAAAATGGGATATTATTAAAAAGGTCTGACAGAGGCCACTGGGACTTGTACAAAGACACAGAGTAAGAAGAAACAGGCAAAGAAGCCCAGTTGGTTGACTCAAGAGGTTATGGAAGGGGTCAGACCCAAGAGGAAGGCATTTCAGAAACTTAAGACATTGGGAAGAGGGGTTGACAAGGAGGAGTATACGAAGAAGTCCAGGGAGGTTACCAGGCTAGTCAGAGCGGCCAAGGCTTCAAGAGAGCTGAGACTGGCACAGGGTATTAAGGAAGGAGAAAAGGACTTCAGATATATTAGAGAAAAAAGGAAGAACAAGGACCAGATTGTGAGGATTAGGAAGGACGGAGGGTGGGTGAAAAGGGGGGTGGATCAGGCAGAGGCATTAAATGAATACTTCTCTGTGTTCATGAAGGAGAAAGGATGGCAAATACCCCAAGGGAGAGGTGGAGTGGGTAGTGGGGGGGAGGGGTGACTGACATAGTGATTACAAAGGACAGGGTTCTGGAAGGATTAAGGGCACTGAGGGTGGACAAGTCACCGGGACCGGATGGCATTCACCCTAGGGTACTCAGGGAGCTGGTGGAGATCCAGGCAGGACCACTGGCTGACCTGTTCAATACCTCCCTGGACACAGGATGCATACCACAAGACTGGAGGATGGCCCATGTGGTGCCCATTCACAAAAGTTGCCCTAGGGATGAACCAGGCAACTACAGACCAGTGAGCCTCACATCAATTGTGGGGGAAGCACATGGAGACAATCTTAAAAGAGAGGTTAGTGACCATCTTGGAGGACAATGGTCTCCAGGACGGCTAACAACATGGGTTTGTCTCGGGCAGATCCTGACAGACAAATCTAATTGAGTATTACGACTGGATGACCAGGGAGCAGGACAGGGGCCATGCCGTGGATGTCCTGTATTTGGACTTCAGCAAGGGCTTTGATTCCGTGCCACATGGGAGGCTGGGGGGAAGCTGGAACACATAGAGGTGGGAACAAAGATGGTCAGATGGATTGTCCACTGGCTAAATGGAAGGCAGCAGAGGGTGATGGTGGGGTGGAACTCTCATCACCGAGGAAAATTACGTTAAATAGGGTACCAGAGGTCTTTGACACTATATTTGAGACATATTAGCTCTGCTGGTACAAAGTCTGCTGACAAAACATTCTTTGCAATAACTAGGATGAAATCATCCATGGGACAAAAAATGCACTTCCTGTTATTTTTATTCTATGTTAACTACCTTAGATGGTTTCAATGGATCGCTGATGATTATTAGGAAAAAACTTAAAAGATTATCTTATGCTAGAAAGTGAGCGTAAATGTTTTACCTGAAATGTCTTGTTGTAATATGTATTATTGATTATGTGTGATACTATGTATATTGTATTGTTGTACGTTTTTTATATGCACAACTGGTCGACCATGAAAACGGGTCTGTGGTCCTTGGACTTACCAGTATAAATAAATAAAACAAAACAAGTGAGCAGGGCGCCACAGTGATCGGTACTGGGACCAGTACTGTTTGGGATACACATAGCTGATCTCCCACACGAGATCTGGAGTAGGATCAGTCTGTTCGCTGACAATACGAAGATGGGAGCTGTGATAGATGACACTGAAGGGTGGAAGGGGCCGCAGGAGGACGTGACCAAACTACAGGAGTGGTCAGAAACATGGCAGCTGGGGTTCAACGCCAAGAAGTACAAGATACTAAATTTTGGAGCTAGGAACCAGGGGAGGAGCTATCAGCTGCTGGGAGGGGTGCAGCTGGAAAGCACCATGGAGAAAATGGATCTGAGAGTGCTTATAACAGGCAGCATGAACAACTCAGTTCAGTACAGGAAGGCAGCAGCAAAATCCAACAGGATGCTGGGGTGTATAGCAAGGGGAATCTTCTCCAGAAATAGGGAGGTGACCCTTCCCTTGTACAGATCTCTGGTCAGGCCGCACCTGGAGTACTGCGTGCAGTACTGGTGCCCATTCTGAAGAAGGACATCAAATTGTTGGAGGCAATGTGGGCAACCAAGGTGATCCAGGGATTGGAGGGGAAGTCCTACAAGGATAGATTGGGCGAGCTGAACATGTACTCCCAGGAGGAGAGGAGGGATGGGGGGATACAACTGAAACCTTCAAATACCTTAAGAGGATAAATAAGGCTAATACAGAAGGGATTTTACAGCTTAAAAAAGGGAGGGATATGAGAAGGCATCAGCTGAGATTGGAGGGGGGAAGATTCAAGAGGGAAATCAGGAGACATTTTTTCACTGAATCAGTGGTGGACAGATGGAATGCTCTGCCCGAGGAGGTGGTATCCTGTAGAACGGTGGGTGGCTTTAAGAGGGGTTGGGACAGGGTGGGGGGAGGCTGTGATGAAGAGGGGGTGGGGAACATGGGGCAGCTGAAAGTTGAGGGGCTAGCTGCACAATCGGGCAGACTCGATAGACTGTAAGGCCTGCTTCTGCTGGCATTTTTGTACGTTTGTATGCAGGGAAGAGCAGCTGTTGTCAGCAGGGTGGCTTCCGCTTGATACAGGGCATATCCATGAATCAAGTTACAACCCTGTAAAGCAGGTGGCTGGTCAGTTACAAAAATCTGTATTGTAAAAAGCTGCAAACAGCTTCCCTAGCCTCAAACTGTACCCCATTTAGTTTAATAACCTGTGGCAGTCATTTATCAACAAAACAAGGTGCGACTGGCCCACTAGGAGTAGCTCTGTCTTCTCAGGATATAGTTTCAGTCAGCTGATGGACATCCACATTTTGATTTCTCCCAGACATTTCTCCAGTACAGACATGGAAGATTACTGGTCTGGGCAAATGAAAAACAGCTGAGTTCATCTGCAATCAGGCCATACCTTTGGATTACCTCTCCTAGTGGAAGCACATATACTGTGATCAACAATGGGGATAACACTGACCTTAGCGACATGCCAGACCTGACTGCAGTCGGTCAGGGGAAAACATATCTGACACTGCTGTCGTCAGTTATCGATAAAGGACTGGTATCACGTTGGAACAATCGGTATCAAAAACTAATAAATAGATAAATCTCAGACAGTGCTACAAACTACCGTATGTGGTCTACCAGTTCCTGGTGGATGGTGTCAAATGCTGCCAACAAATCAAGAGGCCCACAACGGGGCTTGAAGGGTGCAGGGGCAGTGTGGCTGCTTTTGACTCTGGTAACCCAGATTTATATTCCAAGTCCACAGTTTCTGGAGGCCCAGAGGGAGGAGGGCAGAGCATCCTAGAAAATGCTTGGCCTGCACCTCTGTGATCATGGATGGAGGTGCAGCTGGGGAGTTGCAGTGTGCAAAGGGAGGACTCCAGTTGACTCTGCAGTGCCACACTGCTGCAAGTCATGCTAGGAGCCTTTTTTACCAATATTCCCAAGGTAAGAAATAAAGAAAAACACCTCACCAGGTGACAAGATGACGGTCACAGTACTCTCAGGCCCTGTGCTCCCAGACTGACCAAGCTGGATTTCTTGTCCATGTCCCTGTCACTGGCAGGGAGTAAACTGTGGGACTGCTGGCCAGTACAGGAAGAGTTGATGGAACTGGGAGGCTGTAATAGGAAGGGAATGCCCACTGGGGAATCTGGTGAAGACTGGAGCATAACGAGAATGATAAAAAAAAAAGAAACACAATATAGTTCATCCTACTCTCTAGCTAATAGGCTCCCTGACCAGATCTGTCTCTATGCCATGGTGTGGCTGAAATCTACACGCTCATTAAATACAGGTTACTCACCTGTAACAGGAGTTCTAGGAATGGTATATGTTGTTCATCCACACTTATTGGCAGGTTCCTTGCCGCTTTAATTGTTGCTGGAAGGTCTTCAAGCTGGCTCCTCCCACCCACCCAGGTGGTAAAACTCTCGACTCCGCCCCATGACGCCAGATCTAGCCCGCTGGAAGCCAGGTTGTGCGTCGAAGCTGGGTGGGTCGTGTGGATGAACAACATATACCATTCCTAGAACTCCTGTTACAGGTGAGTAACCTGTATTTCTAGGGACATGGATATGTTGTTCAAGCTACACTTATTGGCAGACTCCTAGCAGTTCTCTGGGAGGAGTGAGGCAAGGCGCACACCCCTGATACTTACTTGGGAAATAAGGACTGGAGAACCGAGGCCCCGCAACCAGCATCCCGGCGTGACTCAAGGTCGATGTGGTAGTGGGTAATAAAGGTATGTGCCGACTTCCAGGTAGCAGCCCTGCAGATATCCTGGATAGGGACATCCCTGGAAGCAGCTACCGATGCAGCGGTATGGCGGGTAGAATGAGCTCTTATCCCTCTGGGAGGCTCCATGCCCACCAACCTACAGCACAGCTCTATGCAGGAGGTGACCCACCTGCTTATCGTCCGCTTGGCTGCAGGTCTGCCAGGTGCGGCTTCAGCGTAGGTGACAAACAGCTGGCGAACCTCTCCCCGAACTTCAGCCATCCACTCCTTATAATAAGCAAGCGCTCATCTAGGGTCCAAAGTATGGAGCCTATATTCGGCCTCTGAGGTGTGATTGGGGTAGAACACCAGCAGAGTCAACACCTGGTTAAGGTGAAACTCCGACACCACCTTCGGAAGGAATTTCGGGTTGGGGCGCAGGACAACCTTGTCCCTGTGGAAGACCAAATAAGGAGACTTGATGGAAAGCGCCTGGTGCTCTCCCATCCTTCTGGCTGACGTGATAGCCACCAAGAAGGCGGTCTTCCACGACAGGTGGGAAATATCGCACCTGTGCATCGGTTCGAATGGCTTGCCCATGAGCTTGGCCAATACCAGCAGTAGATCCCACGGAGGTGGAGGTTCTCGCACCGGAGGAGAAATGTGGTCAAGACCTTTGAAAAAGCGCCCGACCACCTTCTCCTGCACCACCGACTGCTTCCCGGCCCGCGCCCGGTAAGCAGAGATGCCTGCCAGGTGCACCTTAAGGGTCGTCAACCGAAGCCCTTGCTGAGAAAGGGACCACAGATAGTCCAGAATGCTTGCCAAGGGACAGGCGGAAGGGTCCAAGCCCTTCCCCTGACACCAAATGGAGAATCTCTTCCATTTGAAGGCATAGCATTTCCTGGTTGACTCCTTAAGGGACGCCTCTACCTCGTTGAGGACCTCATCGGAAAGACCCAAGGCCTGGAACTCTAGCCGCTCAGGAACCAGGCCGTCAGGTGAAGGGATTGAAGGTCCAGATGGAATACCTTCTCCTGGCTGACTGAGTTCAGGTCCGGGGCAGGCTAGAAGCCACCTCGGGAGCCTGGAGCTGAGGCTGGGAGATCTGGATACCAGAACCGGCGGGCCAGTCTGGGGCTACCAGAATCACCTGCGCCTTGTCCCTCCTCGCCTTGAGAAGCACATTGTGGATCAAGGGAAATGGGGGAAAGGCGTAGAAGAGGCCCGGGGTCCATGGCCTCGAGAAGGCATCCCCCTGCAGCGAGCCCTGCTGAGGGGGGTAGGCATGGAACATACTCAGCTTCACATTCTCCCTGGAGGCAAACAGGTCCACCTGAGGTGTGCCCCAGTGGGAGAACAGATCTTGTACTACCTCCGGCAGGAGAGACCACTCCTGAGATGCAGCCCCTATCCGGCTTAGGGAATCAGCCAGGGTGTTGGAGGCTCCTGCCACATGAATGGCTAGGAGATCTGCCTCCAGGCTGTGCACACGAGAGACCAGATGTGGAGAGCTTCCTTGCATAACAGCATGGAGCGCGTCCCGCCCTGGCGGTTCAGATAGTACAAGGTCATGGTATTGTCCGTCTGGACCTGAACCACTTGACCCCGTAGAAACGGAGCGAAGGCGGTGAGAGCTAGGCGGACTGCTCAGAGCTCCAGCAGGTTGATATGGCATCGGGACTCCCAAGGGGACCAGAGGCCGTGCGCTCTGTGCTCCCCCAGATGGGCACCCCAACCCATCAGAGATGCATCAGTCGATAAAGAGACCGTCGGCTCGGGGTGGACAAACGGGATGCCCTCCTGCAGATGTGCCGGAACGGTCCACCACTGGAGACCGTTCCACATCTCCTGGGTCACTGTCACGGGCTGGTCCAACGGATCGCAGCGCTGTGACCACTGGCTGGCCAGTCCCCATTGAAGGGGACGCATATACCAACGGGCCCAATGGACCATGCTGGTGCAGGCCGCCATGAGGCCCAGGAGGCCCAGGAAGTCCCGGGCAGGGCGCGATTGCCCAACTAGAAATGACTGGGGAAAGGAGGAAAGAACCTCGGCCCTGTCTGCTGGGAGCCGAGCTCTGGCTCAAAGAGAGTCGAGCTCTGCCCCGATGAAGAGTATCACCTGCTTCGGCACGAGTTCTGACTTGGTCTCATTGATGAGGAGGCCAATCTGAGAGCAAATCTGGAGGACCAGATCTCTGGACCGCTCCACCTCCGCTCTGGAGAGGGCTGCAATCAGTCAGTCATCCAGGTAGGGGTACACCCAGACCCTTCGGCGCTGCAGGAATGCTGTCACCACTGCCATGCATTTGGTGAAGACCCTGGGAGCTAGGGAGAGGCCGAAGGGCATGGCCTGGAACTCGTAAAGGGATACCTCTGAAGCGGAGGAATCTCTGATGAGACGGACGGACTGGGACATGAAAGAACGCATCCTGGAGGTCCAGGGAACAGAACCACACGCCTCGTTCCGAGGATGGGATTATCTGAGCCAGAGTGACCATCCTGAAGGTCCGAGACCTTAGGAACCTGTTCAGGTCATGCAGGTCAAGAATGGGGCGCCAGCCCTCCATCCGTTTTGGGACCAGGAAATACCTGGACACAAACCTTGGGTCTGGAGGAGGTCCACCACCTTCCTGATCACCTCTTTTTTAGGAGCAGGGCAATATTGGCTCGTGGGCCGATGGCGAGGCTGCGGACCCTGTGGCCCCCGAGGGGTGACGGCTCGAAAGGGTGGAGCCTGCTCGAACTCCAGAGGCAGGCCCTTTTCTACCACCTCCAACACCCAGTGGTCCGTGGCGATAGCGGACCAGGCGGAAAGGAAGTGGCGGCGCCCCCATGGGGGAACCCAGGGGAGTGACGAGGCTGGGGGCGGCACCCCTCAACCCGTCACTGGGCAGGCTTGGAGGAGGAACCGGCCGAGGGACCACCTGGGCCTTTACCTCCTTGCTTCCTGTTGGAGGAAGCCGCCGGCTTGGGTTTGGGACGCCAAGCGCGAGCTTGCTGGCCCTGTTGCTGGTGCTGTTGGGCCGGTCGAGCTGCAGGGGCCGAAGGACGAAAGGACTTATGCTGTTGCTGATGGCGGCCTATGTCCCTCTGGACGGAGGTGACCGAGTCCAGAGTGGCATTGGACTTTTCGATCTGCTGGAGATGTTCCTCCACTCTAGGGCCGAAGAGGTCAGTCCCCAAGAAGGGAACATCTGCCAACTTGTGCTGGGTATCCGCCGTGAAGGTGGATATCCTCAGCCACGCCCTGCGGCGCATGGCCACTGCGGCCGCTACTGACCTGGCACAGGAATCATCTATATCCAGAGCAGTCTGAGGCTGCTGCTTCGCCACCGCCCTACCCTGGTCCCGCACCTGACGGACCGTGGTCTGCAGGTCGGTCGGGAGATGAGGGACAACCTCATCCAGGGAGCCCAAGAGGGCGTGGGAGAAGTGTGCCATCAGCACGGCCGAGCTGGCCTGATGGAGGCCGAGGGAGGACGCAGCGTACACCTTGCGCCCGGCAAAAGTCCAGCTTTTTGGACTCTGTCGGGGAGCTTATCCACGTCCTGAGCGTTACCGGAACACCAGAAAACGCTATCGGTGACTAATCCCTCAGCAGAGGGGTGCTCCGAGAAACCGGGCAAAGAGCCGGTAGGGACCGCATACTTTCTGATCATCCTGGCCGAGGGCGCAGGACAGGAAGCAGGCCGCTGCCAGAGCTCCAAGGCTGGGCTGACAATGGCCTCAACCACCGGAAAGGCCTCCGTGGGGGAATCCCCTCGGTCCAGAATCTCCGTCAGGGGATACTTGGCCCGTTTAGACACGGGCTCGAGCTGCATCCTGGTGGACTCCGAGATGAGTCGAAGCAGACCCAAGAAGGACGATGGGCTATCGTCCAATGACTGGCCCCTGGAGGACTCCAGGTTGACCTGCCCGGAGAACAGGGAGGAGTCGTCGTCGGATTCCGAAGACTCTGCGAAGAGCTGCCTCGGCCCTGAGCCACCCTCTACCTGCCAAGGATGGTCGGGAGTGAAGGTGACAGACAACCTGTGGGGCAGGCCGTGACCCGACCGAGAATCCTTGGTCAGTGCCCCAGACTTCGGTTGTGGAGGCGGAGGTTCCACCACAATCGGTGGAGCAGCCGGTTTTGGCTGAGCAACCAGCACTGGAATGGGCAACTCGACTGGGGCGAGCGGTTGCTTAGGTCGTTCGGGCGACAACCACTTGATGGCCGGGGTCTGAACCAGAGTTGGTTTAGACCCTGACAACAGTAACTGCTGCCACATAAACACCTCGTAGCGCCGACGTAATTTATGCCGAAGCCTCCCCTCATCCAAGGAAAAGGATGAGGAGGAACGGTGTCACCGCTTACTTCGGTACAGAGACCGCCGATGGCGGGAACGGCTAGACCGAGAAGAAGTCCGAGACCGATACCGAGACCCTCGGGGGGGGACCGAGGGCGGGTCTGGGAGGGGGCCGGGGACACCCGCTCTTCCCTCAGCTCGGGCACTTTAACCGGGGACTGCGGCCCCGAAGGCACAGGCAGATCCTCAGACTCCACCGGGGGAACCGGTGAAGGTGGGTTGTCGGCTTCACCAGTCGACAGCCCGTCCGACGGATTGAGAAACATCTCGACTGCGTCGACGGGAGTCTCGGCAGGCTGGCCTGACGGGGACACCGTGAAGCCAGCGGCCTGAGCCGCAACTTCAACTCGAAGTCGACGGTTGGCTGTCCGAGGAAGGAGACCTCTCCCGCTCCCACGAACGCCGACGGTGGGACTTACCCTTCGACTCCTTCTTCTTGGGCCGAGAAGAATGTCCCAATGACCCCTCTCCCTTCGTGGAAAGGGACTGACAAAGCTCCTTGAATGAAGCCATGTACGAGGAACTCAGAGAGAGTGGGATAAATGCCGCGGCCGAGGAGGAGGAAGAAGTGGCCTGTGCCGCCTCCTCCTTGAGGGCGATCATCTGCTCAGCCGAGCCAGCCGCCGGACACCGCCCAACGAGCCTCTTTTGATTTTACCGGCAGAAAACGCTTCTAGGGGCACCCGAGCTACAATCGGGCAGCGCGATCATCCAAGATGTTGGCCGAGAAAGAACAGCACAACTCGCAGGCCTGCGGGTCGTGATCTAGGCCTAGGCAGTAGACGCACGTGGAGTGCGGATCCGTCCTGGACATTTTCTGCCCACAAGGACACCTCCGAAAGCCGGGAATAGATTTGTCCATCGCAGCCGCGAGGGAAGATGAAGACCAAAGGTTTAGAAAACTTTAAAACCAGTTTCGGACGAACAGAGTTAGGATCCAGTCTAAAGCAGAGCTAAGGAGGAACCTGAGCTTCCAAGCGGTAAGGAAGATCTGGCGTCATGGGGCGGAGCCGAGAGTTTTACCACCCGGGTGGGTGGGAGGAGCCAGCTTGAAGACCTTCTGGCAACAATTAAAGCGGCAAGGAACCTGCCAATAAGTGTGGATTGAACAACATATCCATGTCCCTAGAATGTTATTTCCCTCCAGGTGAGCTCACAGCTGTGTTTCAAACATCTTCTCATTAATCATACCCAAGAAACATGTTAGAAACAGGTCTAAAAATGTGTTATATTAGTTGCACTCAACTGCATCCAGAGAAGTGTATTTTGGGGGGGGGGGGGAAGAGACTACAGCCACCTTCAAGGCTGCAGGTAGGTGTAACGCTCTGCCCCTGCTTCTGGTTACCTGTATGATATTTATATTATAAATAAATGGTCTGTGTACGAAATGTCAGTTATGTGAGAGATATGGCCTTTAACTTTCAAGGTCAGTAGCTGAAACCACAGGATGTCATTAAACTGACTAGAAGAACCATTTAATTGAGACATCCTTCCAGAAGGACATTTTATTACCTTTTATGACCTGCCCATGCTTTAGAAGTTGAAACTAAATGTGAGTTTTATGACGTTGCAGGAAGAAAGGTAACTGGGCTGATTCCTCTTATTTTAGCACATAGCCGGAAGTGCGTGAAGAGTCGGAAAACCCTCAGATCACACTAGCACCAGGAAATCAGCAGAGGGACTTCAAAGAGAAATGTCGGATTAAAGCCTGTCATATTTGGGAAATGGCTAGATTACAGATTTTTCAGAGTAATGACTTACATCCTCAGGGATAACTATGTCAGAAACTGATTCTAAGGGAGGAGCTAGCTGACTCACCAAAAGGGGGTGGGGAGAGGGAGCTTGAAAATGAATCCTGTATCTGGGATCTGTGACACATGATTTTTGGGCTCTGAGACAGAAGTTCTGTAACTTAAACAGCACTTACAAGGTAATACTTAGGCAGAAAAAAATTTAGTTTTTGTGGTAGGAGTGTTTTGTTCTGTAACTTACTTCTTGTTTTACATGTAAGGTGTACGATATGTTGTTCTGTGTTTAATTGTACCTGTTTTTATCATACTTTAGTAAACAACCTTTTCTTTGAAATACTGCCTGGGTGTCTTCTCAGTTTCTTTTTGCATGTGAGGTACCTGTGTTTAAGTTTGACAGTTGTTGAAAAACTTGATTGTGTTACTGAGATTGCTTAATAAGGTAAGAAATACCTAGGTCTCTTATAGAGTTAAAAAGAGTTCATTATGGATACCTGGTTAGGTGCCCTTAGGTGAAAGATATACTGCATCCCCCCGAAGAGAATATTATCTGAGCCTGTACATTTGGGTATGCTAGCATAAGATTCACAGTTTGAATCATTCCAGAACTCAAGGCTAATGGTGATTCGGACCCAAAGCAGACAGGAGGGTTACCCTGTCTGTTACCTTTTCACACTTTGAGGTTGGCACTGTGGGAGCAGAGTGCTTGACCTGCGGAGTGCGTTTGTGACAGTAGGTATCCCATGAAAGCAGGAAATTGCGATTACACCAAGGATTCTGGTGGCGCCTTGCAAAGCAAACTTAAGATGACAAACAGTGCCTGAATGTCGGTACCCACCACAGGCCTGAAGTAACAACTTCCAGCAAACTCCTTATACAATTTCCTTGTTATTAGTTCTTCGGATACCAGAAATCTTCTGCTAATAATCCGAAATGAGTGGCAGTTAAAAGTCCAACAAGGATTTTTTTAATAATACACTCGTGCCACATGAAGTAAAATCAGAACAAGGCCAAATGCTCAGCCACAGTCCCCTGCAAGCTAAATGGCTGTTTAGCTTGCTGTGGACTGTGACTGAGCATGTTTGTCTTCTTAAGGTAGGTATCCCCCCTGAGGATTAAGACACTAAACAAGTTGCCTATTGGTCAGCAGTATTTATTTATTTATTGATTGAAATTTGTTGACCGGGTGAGCCCACTGAGACAACAGGGTCCCTTTTTCAGGGGCGACCCAGAATTAATTACAGATGAACGACACATTAGCATACAAGAGGCAAAGGCAGGACAATTAATCGTTTAGATTCATACATAAGGAGCATACAGTAGACAAAAGAAAACAGGTAGCAGTGGAGGAAGCCAGATGTACAGGGTAGGTGTACAGGTGGCCTGCCACTAGTCAAAATGTAATGGCAAATAGAAACAGGACAATACAGGTCAAATCTCAGGAATGTAAGAGCACCAACATTTCAAGTGCAACAGCAATGGTTTACTACCAGTAAGTGAGATTTTAGGGCATTTTTAAATGAGTACCAAGTAGAGTAGTACCACGCAGCACTATCACACAAGCAACCAGGATTTCAGAGCAAACCCGGAAGTCTGTAAACAGGCAGCCACAGTCGGAATGCACTGCCAAGGGCCGTGCTTCTCTAACCAGGGAGGGCTTGGTTCTGTGCCTGCAGCCACAGTAGCCCCTGTGATGCACCAAGGAATCTGTTTCAATAACTGGTTAACTGCAGCCAGTGAGGCGGTATCAGCAATTGCACTGGACTAACAGGAAGTGGGAGGCCTTTAGGAAAAAGCAGGAAGAAAACTCACAATGCTGTCAAGATAATGGCCACTCACACTCTTGAACACCGAGCTACAGTGACCATGTTGGGGTAGCAAATATCATAAGTCGTGAGGTCACCAACAAACTGACCTGAAGATCAGAAGGAGAACACTGAGGAACTGGCACCAGCACCCCACCATTAGCCTTCACTGGTTGGCTGCAGCTCCAACAGCACCCGGAAGACATCCACACACACAACCAGTTTCAACTTCAACAAGATTTGTGGAGGATCTGCAAACATTGCAGCAGGTCCACTGTGCTCTAAGTGTATACCACTGTAGGAGATCCTGGTTCTGATGTCAACAGTCATGTCCTTAAAGAACCAACAAAATTCCTTGCACCTCTCAACTGGTACCGCCTTTTCATCAAGGCAGGTCAGGTAGAGGATTTTATCAACCGCCAGGTGGATGGCAGTCAGCCTGTTTCTCTCAGCTGCGATATTAGAAAGGTAGTTCCTCTTTGCCACAGCCATCACCTCCTGGTACATCTGATCTTCACTGAGGACATCTCCTCCACTGGCCCACACATTTGGGAACTCATAAGTTGTCAGCATCAGGACCTTCCAGAAACTTCTACATAGCTGGGGGCCGCCCATGATGATATAAAATGCTGGCAGCCCCCTCACTTCTTAGTTTTCTTTTGCCATCAACATGCTCATCGGACCTGAAGAGAAACACCACCATTGCTTTGTTCCATCGCTACTGTCTTTGTTTCTAACTTAAGTTTAATGTCTATCAACATTGTGCCTATATGTTGCTGTCGACAGAACCTTTGTTTATGTTACAAGTTCTACAAGGGTGACGGTCACTCTGTGTGTGTGTGTGTCCATTGCTTACGGATTTATAGGAAAGCTTTGGAGAGCACCATGATAAAGCAAGGAGATGCACGTTTTTGCCTCATGTTTGATTCATCTAATAGCTTTTATATGCATATGTGTTTTAACATTTGTATTCAGATTGATTTTTTTTTTGCTTTATTAATGGATATTGCACTATCTTAATAAACGTTGTGATCAGCTGTTAGCACATAACTTGTGAGCACGATTTCAGGTTTTATGGGGTTTCATTCTACCTCTTGATGGCTGTTTAATTAATTACCAATACTAACTGATTGGCTCAAAGTTCGGCCCTACCCTGAGGAAGACAGAGCGGGGTGATACGTAGTGTGGTTGGTCACGGTTCCTGAATATGCACAAATAAATGTATAGCCTTAAATACAGTATTTCAGTGGTATGTGCACCGTTTAATTCTTTTTTTCCTACAACGTGAGGGCCTCCAAGATCTGTCAGAGATTTAACCAGGCCACAAGGAGATACTAGAAGGTGGCCTTGGAGACTTTCACTGCCCTAAAAGCAATGGAAGCTCAGGCGAAGGCCGTGGGATCCAAGCTAGATTTTCCCCTCTCAACTGTCCATCTCAGGTAAGGAAGCACCTCGACAGTCACTGCCTGGATCACCTCTGAGGTCAGCAAAGATGATGGAGAAATCCAAAGGGAAGCATAAATCATCGTCAAGATCCTCCTCCTCCTCCAATCACCAGACGCACAAGGAGAAACATGATTCACCGGTGAGGTTGAGGTCTCCACTGAGGGAGGGTTAGTCCATGCCAGCAACCGCTCTGGCAGAACTGACTACAGTCCCCCCCACCACCACCGCTGACACCAAGGTCTGACTCTGGCACTGCCATAACTACTCCAGACAGTATGAAGCTGTCAACAGGTTCCATCCCACTGACATCTGTAGTCCCAACCCCTCAACCAGGTGTCAACAGATGAAAACAGCCAGCAGAAAAAGTCTTACAATTCATCTAGTCTGCTCAAGCCTGCAGACTCCCCCAGTATCTACTGAAAGATCTGCACCCCCCCATTCACTTCTCTCTCCCTATCGACGTCCCCCTCCCCCCACTACATGCAATTTTCCCTATTACCCTGTCCCATCCTCTTGTGAAGTTGTCTGCAGTTTTCAAGGAGACAACTTCCTCTGGCAACTCATTCCACTTCACCACCACCTTCTCGATGAACAAGCGTCTCCTCACTTACCTCTCGAAGCACCTCCCCACAAGTTTCAGCAGTGTCCCCGGTGGCCCTGTTGCCATTAAGGGTGAAGAAACTCTAAGAGTTCACGTTGTTGAAACACGGTACCAATCATGTCATCCCCTCTCTTTTATCTGCCAGGGAGTACGTGTTGAGATCTCAGAATCTCTCCTTGCAATGTCTGACCTGCTGCCCCTGATCCTCTTTGTCACCCTTCTTTGTACCATTTCCAGTAAGTTGACGTCTTTCTTTAGGTAACAGCTCCAGTACTGCACACTGTATTCCAGATGTGGCCTAACCAGTGACCTGTACAGTGGCAGGATGGCCTCCACCTCCCTTCTGGTTGCTATGCATCAAAGCATCCCATTAGCTTTGGCCACTGCTCTCTTGCAGTGTGCAGAGTACTTCAGATTCAGATCCCTTGTAATTATCTCCTCCAAGTCTTTTTCCTCCGACTTGGTGACCTGCACATCTCCTTTCCAGTATGTGATCTCTGGATTCTTTACCCCCAAGTGCATTTTCTTACACTTTTTGGCATTGAATCCCGGCTGCCAAATACCTGACCATCTCTCTAGATTAGCCAAGTCCTCCCTAATGTCCTTTCTCCCTTCTTCTTTGTTCACTCTCCCACAGAGCTTTGTGTTGTCCGCAAAGAGGCATATTTTGCCCTTTACCCCACCTGAAATGTCATTGATGAAGATACTGAATAACACTGGGCCAATCACTGAGCCCTGTGGGACTCTGCTAGCAGCTGGTCTACCATCTGAGAACCCTCTCCCCCCCCCCCCCGACTATCATGGTCTGGTTTCTATCTTGTAGCCAGTGTTTTACCCACCTAGCCAGTTTCGCCCCAACCCCTCGAGCCTCCCAGTTTACTAATCAATCTCCTGTGGGGAAACAAAGTCAACAGCCTTGCTGAAATCTAGATACAGCATGCTGACAAGTTAGCCTTTGTCTACTGTCCAAATTACCCAATCAAAGAAATCAGTTAGGTTGGTCTGGCCATCTGTCACTCCTCCCTCCTGCCCCCCCTTCCACACTACTCGTGGTGTGGCCATCTCTGTTGCCTGTTTCCAGGGTGTATCTGTTACTGACATTTAAGCCGCTATTACATGGAGCACTGTCCACATGTCCACTAAACATTACAGTCTGGACATTAATGCCCACAGACACATTGGCCTTTGTCTTGCTGTCCTGCCAGGCCTTCTGTCCTGACTGCATTTTGGACTCTGCCATCTTCCTTGGGACTCTGTATTAGAAACCGTTGCAAAAGTGTGGCCCAATTAAGAAGATGTCCTCAATGAAGACAGAGTAGTTATCTACCACTAACAGTAACTCTTCAAAAGAATCTCCTCCACTGGGTCACTGCTCACCCACCTTCCTTCCCCCTTTTTCTGAGGTACCAGCTGGCTGTCCCACTGGCTCTGCAGAAGGTATGTTATTTGTGCTATGTGTGGGCCTACTACCATCAGTCTGAGCCTCTCCTTGTATGGTCTCCTGGGTCCTCTCAGTAAGTGGCCCTCCAAGCTTATCTCTGGCGGGGAACCGAGGAGTGAGAGGGCCGCCCATGTTTTATAGGCACCATCGCTGCACGCCACAGTGGGTGGCCCCCAGCTAGGCAAAAGTTTCCAGAAAGTCCTGATGCCAACAATTTAGAGTTCCCAAAGGTGTGTCCCAATGGAGGAGATTCTCTCAAAGATCTAATGTTACTGGTAAGTACCTGCTTGATAACGGCATACAAAGACAGGGCTGTCGATTTTGCTCCTAGACCTCCTCCACCTGCACTCTAAAAACTGGATAAATTGTGTTATAGGCTAACTCTGTCACCTCCAGATTCCTGGCAGAGGTGATTATGACAACAAAAGTGTCCATTAAGAACTAGGAAAATAAAGAGCAAGCCAAGCATTGTGTGTTACTGTGAAGAGAAAGAAAACCATCAATCAACCCCCCCCCAAACCCCTTAGAACCCTGTATGAGACGTACTACGTCCTAGTGCAAACTAGAAATAGCACAGGCAGCATAAGAACATATAAAAAATGCCAGATGGAAAAAAGACCACGGCTCGACTATGTTCATCTCCTGCAATCCAGGCAGCTCCAACACCCAACATAATGAAGAACCCTCCTCACTGTGACCTTAATGTTCCTATCCCAGGTGTTTACAAAGAGGGGCTCTCGCCATTGACAGACATAAAATAAAATCAGCCCTGGCATCAGCCGAACTCGATCACACATTAAAATAAAAAAATAAATGAAATTTTAAGCCATTCCATTTCTAACACTAAGGTGTTTGTGTAAAGCTATATCGTTGTCCCTCACAGTTTACTCACATCCTAAATACATACAATACTGGTTTCTTCTTCATTTGACAGCTGATTCTTAATGTCAGGAGGTGGGAAATAGCAGTTATGTAAGAACTTATCGTAACAGTAGATCTTCGAGAGAGGTTCCTGCAGTAGGTCTTCACATATAGGACTGTGTCCCATGGTGGCAGGTCCGCATGGCAAACTTGTAGCTAGCAATCATCAGTGGGGACTACTCCCCGTCGTCAGGTGATGCGATGTCAACGTGACAACAAAAGGGGTCGTCCCATGCCCGCCCTCCAGTTCTTTTCCACCGGAGATCTATAGAAAGAGAGCAGAAAAAGAGGAGTAATAGACTCCTGTTACCCTGAGCCCTGGAAGAGTCAGAGTCCTGGGCTTGAAAAAAGGGAAAATGTCAGGAGCTGGGGGAAAAGCGGGTGGGAAGAAAAAATTACTCACCTTAGTAATTATGTTTCTTCTAGTGGAGTCTTGCTGTATTCTGACAATTGCAGTTAGGTCCAGCCTTTCAACTGCCCTGGAGAACATAGGGTTAACTTTTCTATGCATGGTATAGAATGTTCTTCTCGAGCTCGGTTGAAGCCTCTGCCTGTTGTTATTTGAACTGCAACCACCAGATCTTTACAAGCAAAAACTCACTAGGTGTTCTGTGTGGAAACTGTAAAATTTTTAACTATCCAACTGGCAGAAATATAATGTTGTTGGCCCTCAAAGGAAGACTCAAGTCAGGAAACCCAAAAACAAAAACCAATTAAATAAAACAACATTCCACCCAAGAAAGAGAGATTGTAAAAGGGGGGGGGGGGGCACCTCTAGGGTGCCAACACTGCACCTGCCCACCCACATCCCAAAAATCTAGGTTCTGAGAGGGGAGGCAGGGGGGAGGTCAGAATACAGCAAGACTCCACTAGAAGAAACATAATTACTAAGGTGAATAATTCTTTCTTCAAACAACATGAAGTCTTGCTGTATTCTGACAAGTGCAGACTACCAAGCAGTACCTCCATGGAGCAGGGGCAGAACCTACTTTGGAAATAGGCTCTGAAGTACTGCTGTGCTAAACCGAGCATCACTCCTAGCCTGGATATCCAGAGAGTAATGCTTGGTAAAAGTATGGACTGTTTTCCAGGTGGCTGCTTGACAAATTTCTAAGAGAGGGATATCCCTGGCAGCAGCCAGGGAAGCAGCTGTACCTCTTGTGGAATGAGCCCTCAGGCCTAAGGGTGGAGTTCTACCCAGTTTTTCATATCAGAATTGTATACAAGAAACAATCCACCTGGCAATAGATCTCTCGGTGGCAGGTTTGCCCTTCCCAACTTCTCCATAAGTGAGGAACAACTGGAGGGATTCAAACCTGTGACCCTTGGTACGCTCTATGTAGTAGCTATGGGCTCTTTTAATATCCAAACTGTGTAGCCTCCTCTCTCCCGAGGAAGAATGATCAGTGAAGAAAACAGGGAGAGATACAGACTGAGTGAGGTGGAAATCTGAAACCACTTTAGGCAAGAACTTTCTGTTAGTTCTAAGGACCACTTTACCTCTGTGAAAAGAGATGAAATCAGATTCCACTGACAAGGCTTGCAATTCACTGATACGTCTGGCAGAAGTAATGGCTACCAAAGACACAGTTTTCCAAGTCAGTACTTAAGCTCTGCTGAGGACAAAGGCTCAGAAGGGGGTTGCATAAGCTGAGCAATGCAAACATTAAGATCCCAAGCAGAAGCAGGATTCCTAAAGGGGGATTGGTGTGAAGCAATCCCTTGAAAAACTTACAGAATACAGGATGGGATGACAGAGAGGAAGACTTGCCTACAGACAGGAAAGCAGAAACAGCTGCCAAGTGTACCTTGAGAGTAGCTGGTCCGAGACCTAGGCCATTAAGATGGACCATATAATCCAGAACCGTAGGCAATTCAGCAGAGTCTGGAGAAATATTCTTCTTAGAACACCAAATGCTGAATCTTTTTCCATTTGGAGTTGTATGTCTTTCAGGTGGAAAGCTTTTGAGAAGCCCTAAGGATATTTCAGAACCCCTTGGGAAAGATGCAGATCTGCAAACTCTAACTCTTCAAGAGCCAAGCCTTGAGATTGAGAGACTGAAGATTGGGGTACCAAATCCTCCCCCGAGAGGATGTTAACAGGTTGTAATTCCTGGGAAGAGATAGGGGAAGATGGACTGCTAGGGACAGCAACAAGGGATACCATGGCTGCCTGGCCCAGTCTGGAACAATCAGAATCATTTTGCATCGTTGTGACCTTATCTTGACAAGTACTTTGAACAGGAGAGGGAAGGGGGGAAGCAGACAGAAATGTCCCTTCCCAGTTCAGGATGAGAGCATCCAGGGGGACTAAGCCCAAGACTGGGGGTCTGCAACAAAAAAGAGGAAGTTGGTGATTGTCTGGGGCTGCAAAAAAGATCTAGCTCTGGAGTGCCCCATCTTGAGAAAATCACTTTCAACACCAGAGGATCTAGGGCCCATTCGTGATGGCCCTGGAAAATTCTGTTCAGTGCATCTGCTAGCACATTGTCCTTCCCTGGAAGGTGAACTGCCATCAGACAGGTTTGCAGGGAATAGGCCAGGGACCACAACTTCATTGCTTCTGTGCGCAAGGCCGTAGACAGAGTGCCTCCTTGCTTGTTGATGTACCACATGGTGGTGGTGTTGTCTGTTCTGACCTGAACCACCTTGTTCTGTACAGATTTGGAAAAAGCTTGCAGTGCCAGAAACACTGCTCTGAGTTCCAAGAGACTGATGTGAAGCAGACATTCTTGAGGCGACCATAGTCCCTGGGTGGTAAGTTCCCCCAAATGGGCTCCCCAGCCCAGCAGGGAAGCATCTGTGGTGAGGACCACTGAATGAGACTGAGTGACAAATGGGACCCCTTGCCTCAAATTGTCCTGATCCTGCCACCATTGCAGGGCTTGGATCAGAGTTTGAGTCACTGGAATTAGTTTGGTAAGGGAATCCTTTCTTTGGGACCAAAAAGCTCTTAAGTGGAACTGAATGTCCCTCATTTGGAATCTTGCACCTTGGACCACTGCTGGTGAAGCTGCCATGTGGCCCAGTAGTTGAAGGAAGTGCCTTGCTGGTTGAGACACCTGAAGGCTGAATGAAGAGGCCAGTTCCATGAGGGTCCTTGCCCTTTCCAGGGAAAGGAAGGCTCTTGCTTTTATCGTATCCAGCTCTGCCCCTATGAAGGTGAGGAGCTGCACTGGTTCAAGAACTGACTTTGGTAGATTGAGAAGAAATCCTAAAGAAGTGAGCACTTGCTGGGTCACTTGCAGGTGTGACTTGACTTGGTCTGGAGACTGGCGCACTATGAGGCAGTCATCTAAGTATGGAAAAATGGAAATCTTTTGTCTTCTTAGGAAGGCAACAACTACTGCCAGGCACTTTGTGAAAACCCTTGGGGCTGATGTTAGGCCAAAGGGCATTGCTCTGCACTGATAGTGGCCTGAGGGCAACTTCAACCTGAGGTACTTTCTGTGGGAGCACCTGATGGGAATGTGAAAGTAGGCATCTTTGAGGTCCAGGGAGGCTAGCCAGCCCCCTGGCCTTAGAGAGGGGAGGATAATTCCCAGAGTTATCATCTTGAACTTTGGCTTTAAAAGATGTTTGTTCAGGTATCTTAGGTCCAGGATGGGTCGCCACTCTCCTGTCTTTTTGGAGACTAGGAAGTACCTGGAGTACAATCCTTTGCCCCAGTGTAGGGTAGGTACTCTCTCTATAGCTCTGAGAGCAAGAAGAGAAGAAACCTCTGCCTCTAGGGCAAGGGTTTCTGAGAGATTTGCAGGTGGAAAAGACCTGGCTCTCAGCTTGGGAAATTTGTTAAAGCTGAGAACCAGACCCTGGCCTACTACTTCCAGGACCCACTTGTCTGATGTAAGAGACATCCAGTCCTGGACAAAGTAAGCCAGCCTGCCCCCTACTGGAATAGGAGAATCGACCCGGGCAGACCCATCAGGGTGTCCGCTTGCAGGGGCTTTAGGCTGAGGGGTGGATGCAGGCCTGCTCATCCCCCTTCTGCCTCTTCCTCTGAAGAACCCCCTCTGTGAAAAAGAAGAGGAGGCCTGTGCTTGGTAAAAAGGCCTTTGGAAATGCCTGCCCCTGGACTGCTGCCTCTGAGGAGTTGCTTGCCTTTCTTTGGCCTGAGCACTCTTGTAAGTGGTCCTGTATTCATCCATTTTCTTCATGTAATTCTCTGTCTGCTCCCCAAACAGAGAATTACCCACTACAGGAAAATCCATGGCCTTAGCCTGGGTATCCTGAGAGAGGCTAGTACATCTGAGCCAAGCCATTCTCCGAAGAGCCACAGATGTAACCATGACTCTTGATGATACATCACTGGAGTCTACAGCAGCAGCATGAAACTGAACTTTCGATGCCTCAATCCCATCTGCAGCCACCTCCTCCAGCTCCTTGGCAAGCTGGGGGGAAGCCTATTTAGCCAGTGCCAGTACAGTGTTCCACCTGGACTTCTGGTACCTGGCTGCACAGGCCATATAATCAGCCTGCCTGAGTCCTAAGGATGATGCCATGTACTGCTTCTTTGCCATGGCATCAATCTTCCTGGAGTCCTTGTCTGGGGGGGTGTGATACCAAGGGAATGCTTGCCTTATCACAGGCAGCAGCCTGTACAACCCCAATATGGCTGCATTGCTGATAAAGGAACTCTGTATCTGAGCCTGAAAGAGTATACCTCTTGTCCATTCCTCTGTCCACAGGAGGTATGGAATTGGGAGACTTAAGAATTTTTTGTTTCGGTTTCCCAAAAGATGTTTGGAGGGGAATAGACAGTCTCCTGGACTCTGGGATGTCCATATCATCTCTATATAGTCAGGCCTCTTCCTGATCCTCCACTGCCTCCTCCACAGGAAGCTGGAGGGTATCAGCCACCTTTCTGTAAAACATGTAGTGTGAAGGGGACTCAGAAAGCCTAGGAGGAGAAACACCTGAAGGTCTGTCTGGGGAGATGTCCGGGTCAATAGACACATCCAGGCTTTCACCATCACCATAATCATCTTCCAACTCTCCTCCTTCCTCCTCAAACTCCGGTTCACAAAATTCTTCCAGGGTATAATCTGGAACCGGGGAAACCGATTGAACCGAGCCCCTGCCAAAGGTGTCGGTTAAGTCGGAACCGATCAAGCGATTCCTGTCTGAATCGCTTTGGCTATTCATCGGCGGTTGGGTATGAGATTCTGGATCCGAACGAGTCGACCTGTCTTTCTTTTCTTTTTGTGGAACTGATTCCTCGGAATCAGCTCTCCTTTTGCCCGAAGAAGTATTGCCCTGGTCAGAGGGCACTCCTCCTGGTTCGGTTGGAACCGAACCGGGCTGGCCATCTGGGTCAGTGGACTTCTTGGCCTCCCTTTCCCTCAGTCTACCTAATCTCTTTTCCAGGGTAGATTTGGGAAAATGTTTGCAAATTTGGCAGTCTGAATCAAGGTGGTCAAACCCCAGACAATAAACACAGGTGGTGTGGGGATCAGCCTTAGCAAAGACCTCCCCACACCTGCAGTGTTGAAACCCAGTGGGCCCGTTTTTTTCCCTTGGGTTTCTCAGACATGGCCAACCTAACCAAACTTACCCTTTTTTCAGCAATCCACCAGGCAAGACTCCCCTATCGGTTCCTGACCGTGTCACGTGTCTTGGAAAAAAACGTACTAAAACCCGTTTTTTTTAGAACCGATACGAACCGGTAACCACACAGTAAAGTAAAGTACAAATTTTAACTCAAAATGATCGGTTCAGCCGAACCGATCCACAGCTTTACAAGTTCCACACAGAAAAAGAACAAAACCTATCTAGTACTCACGGTACCACAGACAGAGACTTAAACCGACCATGCGGAAACAACAATTTCGGAAGAAAAACCGACCGAAAACCGACACCTCAACCGACTTTGAACTGAGCAGCAGGAGAAATCTCCGGAGCGACTGTTCAGTGAGGCACAGTAAAGAATCTGGCGGTTGCAGTTCGAATAACAACAGGCAGAGGCTTCAGACGAGCTCGAAATGAACATTCTATGCCATGCATAGAAAAGTTAACCCTATGTTCTCCGGGGCAGTTGAAAGGCTGGACCTAACTGCAATTGTCAGAATACAGCAAGACTTCATGTTGTTTGAAACTAGACCTACTGCAGGAACCTCTCTCGAAGATCTACTGTTATGGTAAGTTCTTGCGTAACTGCTATATCTTACTTCGAGAGGATTCCTGCAGTAGGTCTTCACATACAGGACTGAATACCAACCAGTCAAACATAAAGAAAGGAGTCAGAAACGAGGTTACGGGAGGAGGAAGATGTCTGCCAGCTAAGGGTCTGTTCAAGACAGGAGACCTTGCAGGACTGCAAGGCCGAAGCCAGCTCGATGCCTGGAGGCAATATCTATGCTGTAATGCTTAGTGAAGGTGTGAGCAGAAGACCAAGTGACTGCTGCACAGATGTCTGCAGTGGACACACTCCTGAAAAAGGTGGTAGAAGTGGCCACACTCCTGGTGGAGTGGCCTTTAACCGCCCCCGGAAGGGGTTTTTTATACTTCTGGTAAGTGTAATGAAAACAGTTAGCCAGCCACCTAGACAGAGTCTGTTTCGTAATTGCCTTGCCTTGACACTGTAAGGCAAAGGCAACAAAGAGCTTGTTTGACTTTCAAACCTCTCATCTTTAGTCTGAGAGGTATAGTACCTCAAAATCCTGTGCACATCAAGAGTGTGCAGGAGATGTTCCCCCCTATTGGAGTGCTCTGGGAAAAAACACCGGCAATTCAACACTCTGGTTTAGAGTAATTTCTGAAGCCACTTTCAGAAGGAACAAAGGATTAGTCCGCATGACCACCCAGTCCCTGTGAAAAATTAAATAAGGCTCTCTACAAACTAGAGCCTGAAGCTCTGAAACTCTTCGAGCTGAAGTGACAACAACTAAAAAGAGCCATTTTCCACTCTAAAAAATGCATATCACAACTTGCTGCCAGTTCAAAGGGGGGCAAGGTAAGCTTTTCCAACATAAAATTGAGATCCCAGGGAGGAACAGGGTTTCAGACTGGAGGTCGAATATGAAGGACCCCCTTCAGGAAAGTCTTGGAAACTTCTAGCTGAGCTAGGGTTTTGCCCTCCACCAGAAGGTGGCAGGCCGACACTGCAGAAAGATGGACCTTCAGTGTGGAATGACTGAGGCCCAACTCAGATAAATGCAAGAGGTACTCTAACACCTGGGAGGCCGAGCAGGAAAAGGGGTCTAGGCTTTTCACGGAGGCCCAGATAGAAAATCTCTTCCATTTCATGGCGTAGGTGGATCTAGTGGAGGGCTTCCGAGCTTCCACTAAAACCTGAGCTATCCCTGTAGAGACTCCATAGCGAGAAATCGCTACGTTCACCGGTGCCATGCATGAAGATGGAGAGACTTGAGGCTCAGATGCACCAGGGTGCCCTGCTCCTGGGACAGAGGGTTGTGAGAGAGAGGCAGAGGTACTGGGGGTTCCAGTGCAAGTTGCTGTAACAATGGGAACCATATCTGCCGCGGCTGCAGAGGCACAATGAGGATCAAGTGAGCCTCCTCTACTTGGAGCTTCAGCAGAACCTTCGGCAAGAGAGGAAAGGGAGGGAAAGCATATAGAAACCTCCCTGTCCAAGACAGAGACAGTGAGTCTCGCCAAAAAGCACCATGCCCGGGAACGAGTGAGCAAAAGCTGGGTAGTTTTGCGATGGATGGTGAGGTGAACAGATCTAGGAATGGCTGACCCCACTGAAGAAACAGGTCTTCTACGATCTGCTGTTTTAGTTGCCACTCGTGAGCCCTGGTGACTCATTGGCTGAGACTGTCCACCAGAATGTTGTGAACACCTGGCACATGAACTGCTGTAAAAGACAGGCCATGTTGAATTGTCCAGTACCACACCCGCATCACCTCCCTGCAGAGAGGGTACGATCGGGTGCCTCCCTGTTTGTTGAGATACCAGACAGAGGCCATATTGTCCATCTGGATGAGGAGAGTTCCTGGAGTTAAGAGTGACTGGAATGCCTGGAGAGCATACAGCACCGCTCACATCTCCAGAATATTGATGTGCAGGTTCTCCTCCATGGGAGACCAAGAGCCCTGGGTTCTGTGGTCTCCCAGATGCGCGCCCTACCCCAAGTGTGAGGCATCCAAAGTGAGGATCTGAGAGGGAGACAGAGGGTGAAATGTGGCTCCCACCAAAAGATTGGCAGGGTCCTTCCACCAGAGGAGATCCTTTTGAAGGCTGCTGGAGACAAGGGCCCTCTGGTCCATGTCGTCCAAACGTTGGTCCCATTAGACTCGGAGAGACCACTGGGCGACCCTCATGTGCAGCCTGGCCAAAGGGACTGTAGGTATGGCAGCTGCCATCAGACCCAAGAGTCATATGACAGACCGAGTTGTGGTCCACTGTGATGAAGCCACTAGTGTGGCTTGTGAGATTAAAGTCTCCACTTGGTCAACTGGAAAGAAGGCCTTGCTCTGGACCGTGTCCAGCACCACTGCAATGAATTAGAGGCGCTGGGAGGATACTAGCTGGGATTTGGGGAGACTGATAGAAATTCCCAGGCTGGAAAAGAGGTCCAGAGCAAAGGAAAGGGATTTCTTCAGGTTGTCTGGTGAGGGAGCTAAAAAGAGCCAGTCGTCCAAGTACGGAAACACGTAAATGCCCCTGCTGTGTAAAAAAACACCACAACCACCGCAAAGCATTGGTGAAAACCCGAGGTGCTGGAGAGAGGCCAAACGGGAGGGCTCTGAACTGGAAAGGATTCTCCAGAAAAGAGAATCTCAGAAAGCGGCAGTGGGTCGGTAGAATGGGGATATGGAGGTAGGCGTCCTGCATATCCAGGGAACACAGCCAAGTGTTTGGTAGGAGCAGGAGTAACAGTCCCTGGAGAGTCAGCATGCAAAATCTCTTGTATTCCACAAAGAGATTGAGCAGGCTGAGATCTAAGATAGGTCTTAGATCCCTCGTCTTCTTTGGAACCAGGAAAAAGTGGGAGTAGAATCCCCTTCGTCTGTTCCAGAGGAACCGGCTCTATGGCTGCCTTTTGTAGCAGAGCCTGAATTTTCTGTCTGACAAGTTGGAGTTCGCCTGATGAGTAAAAGGATCTTCCCAGAGGGTTGAGAAGAGGTCTCTCCAGAAACTCAATTGAGTGACCACTTTCTATGAGTTGGAGAACCCACACATCTGCGGTGATGGCCTTCCACCCGTCCAGGTGGAGGCCGAACCTTCCCCCTACCGGTTCCTCCAAGGGAGTGGGAGGAGGGCTAGTGAGTCAGAATGCGGAGGGGAGTGGCGCCTTTCCTCCGTGGGCAGATTTGGAGAACTTGGCCTGAGGAGTATGGGCGCTGGAGCCTGCGGCACGTTTGTATTGTCGTTTGCCTTGGTTCTGTCTGTTCCACTTCCGCTGGTGGCGAAAGGGCGGCTGCAGTTGTTTCTGACCAGAATGGTACATGGAGTGGACATCCCAGAAGGACTTGCCACTCTCTTGCAGCTCAGTTATGTCTTTGGCGTCGCCACCAAACAGAACTGGACACCTGAAAGGAGTGTCCAGAAGTGAAGATTGGACATCTTGTGCCAACCCCGCCAGACGAAGCCAGGCTAAGTGTCTGAGACAAATCCCAGTGGCCACTCCATGAGCCACAGAATCGACTGAGACGTATGTGGCATGGAGGGAATGGCGACACAATGACTTGTTCATCCTGACTTTTTCTATGAGTTTATTCCTGAGTTGTTCATTAGGAATCTCCTGAAGGTCTTTCTCCAGATTTGCTAAAGAGGACTTCTGAAAGGCCACCATGTGTGCAACATAGTTCAGGGACTTAATGGCACAGGTGGACAAGGAGTCGATTTTTCTACCGTACTGGTCCAGCTATTTGGAGTCCTTATCCGGTGGAGAGGCACTAAGGTGCTTAGGTTGGGCCGATCAGTCATGGGCAGCAGTAATGACCATAGAGTTGGCCTTGCGTTGAGCAGACAAATAGGAGACCCCTTCCGGTGGAAAGTAAGTTCAATCCACTCTATGTAACACAGCCTGGATAGAATACGGCTGTTTCCAAATAGTGGACGCTGTCACAAACGCACTCAGCAGGTAAGGCCCTCTGCTCTCACAGTGCCAACCTCCGAGCGCAGTAATGTGAACAGGTAACAGACAGGGTAACCCTCCTGTCTGCTTTTGGGTCCGAATCACCTTTAGTCTCAAGTTCTAGGGGTTTCAAACTGTGAACCTTATGCAAGCGTACCCAAATGTACAGGCTCAGATACATAGCCTCTTCAGGGATTGCGGTACAACTTTTCGCCAGGGGCACCAAGTCAGGTTTCCAAAATGAACCCTTAAAACTCTATAAAATACCTTAAGTATATTCTTACATTTTCCCAGTTTGGTAACACCATCAAGCCCCTCAGAACAGCTGTCAAACTTAACCGCATATACATCACATGCAAAAAGAACTTGGAAGACACACCCAGGCAGTCTTGAAAAAAATATTTTACTAAAAGATGATAAAAATATGAAAAATGTAAACACAAAACAATATATCAAAGAGCTCACTATCATGTAAAAGAACAAGGGAAGATTACAAAACAAAAACTCCTACCACAATACAGTTAGACTTTTTCTATCTAACTTTTTACCTCTGTATAGTGCTTAAGTTATATCAGAAAGCCCTGTCTCTCGAGTCCCAAAATGATGTCATATTCCCCAGTTACAAGGATACATTTCAACTCCATCTCCCCACCCCCTTGGTGAGTCATCTAGCTCCTCCCTTTTAGAACAGAAAAAAATACAAACATGATGTACTATCAGGAAATATACTAAATAATGTCACATTAGAAGGAAAAGCACTTCCTAAATATGACTCCTTAATTAAACATTTTCTCTTTGATCTTGTGTGGGTCCTGTTCCCAAGGCATATCAAAGGGTTTTACAACTTTTAGCACCATGGCGGTATCAATGTTCTTCCTATAGGAATCATAAAACTTTACGAGCCCAATATCCTGGTAGCTGGGTCAGTTCTAATTAAGACAAAAAAAAAACAAAACAGGAGACCTTTAAATCAGGCCTCTGGTCTTTTTAATTACCTCCTGGTTTCAGGTTAATATATCCTGTAGCTTCACTGAAACCTGGGGGGGGGGGCACCCACAAGCACAGGCTGTCCTATGTGAGACAATCGCCTACTATATTTTTATATTACAAATATCATACAACAATCATAACCAGCTGGCCAAGTGTCACAGATGCAAGGTTCTCATGTGGTCCCATTCAGGGGGGAATGGGAAGGAGATCCACACTGACCAGGCCCAGGTGCTCTGCAAGTCGCTTGCATTGGGGGTCCAGTTCCTTGGAGGCCCATCCACAAGAATTTTGGATTGTTCTAATAACTCCCCAAAGGAGGGATCCTCAGGGGGAGACTTAAGTGACTCCTTAGGTTGAGGTTCGACCGGGGAGTGAGGCTCAGATTGTCCTATAGCCGAGTCCTCATCCGACTCCAAAGACTCCGGCCTGCTGGGCAAGGAAGGTTCAAGAACCTGGTCCCAGGGTCTGAAATTCTTTGGGGGCACAGCACCCAAGTCCCTGTCAGAAACCTGGCTAGCGGGTACTGGACTAGTAGGGGGCACCCTGGCAGGAGGAGTGGCCCTGACCGTGACCTGAGGCTGACCCAGCTCTAAAAGAAGCTGAGATTTTGCATCCTTCCACCACGCAGCGATGGATTCATGATCGGTCTCTGATGGTGGAGGCAGCAGAGGTGGAGGTTGGTAACCCAGGTACCCCGTTAAAGGGGGCTAGCTGGGAGTGTGGTACCAATAAGGGTACTGGTAGAAGTTCTGGTAGCCTGGAGCAGGGCATCCTGGAGTCTGATATCCCCACGTCGGGTAGCCTGGCGATGGGTATCCCGGTGTCAGTTAGTACGGCACAGGATAAACCGGCGTTGGGTAGCCCGGCACAGGATAACCCGACGTCGGCAGGATGTAATCCAGTAACGGGTATTGGGGAACATGGGGATTCCCTGGAAAATCACCCGCAGAGCCAGAGGAAGGAGCAGAGGGGCCCGCAGGAGGAAGAGGTGCCAGAGGCCCACTGGGAAGGCAGAGGGCCCGAAGGTCCCTCGGGAGGAGGGTCCATGCCTAGCCCGTGAAGGTCAGGCAAGGGACTCACAAGCAGGAGGGGATCTAGCGATGGAATTAAGCCTGGTGATGGGGGAGGTCAGGCAAGTCCCCCAACGACAGGTCAGGTAAGGTATTTGACTGGATAGAAATATTGGGTACCGGTGGCAAATCCCTAGGGATAGGAACCCACGGGGATGAAGGTGTACCTGGAAGCACACTTGACCCGGTGTCGGGGGCCACAAGGGAGCCCGAGGGGAGAGTAAAGGTGTCAATGCGGTCAGCGGAGGAGCCATCGATTGGCTTACTGAACGCAGCTGGGCTGACCAGAGTAGAAAGACTCAGGACAGGCTGATTGGCCTCGGCCGGGCACCCGGCGGCGGAGCCAGAGGGCGACTTATTGGCGGTGCTCGGAGCACGAGACCTAACAGAAACCTCCAAAGAGGCAACCCCCGACTGCCCGCTCACCTCGGCAGGGGCAGGTGAGGGCGTCTGGTCTGCCGGAGCGGATGAAGACCCTACAGGTAGGGTACTAACAGAGGTGAAGGGCCCACCATGGTCGGCATCGGTTGTCTGGCTTGTCTTCCACTGAGAACAGCTCTGCTCCCGGCACTTCTCCTTGTCCTTTTTCCTCTTTTTCTTCTCCGGGGCCAGCAACGATGATCTTTCTCTCAGCTCCTGAAGCTCCTTTTCCATGGAAGCCAGCTTCTGAGTCACCAGATGGGCTTTGAGGGTCCTCATGCGATGGGTGCGCATGGCCTGGTTGAAGCCCTGGCAGGTGGTACACTCAGCTGAGTTGTGACTAGACCCCAGGCAGAGGAACCCCCGGGAGTGGCTGTCGCCGTGCGTGATCTGCGCGCTGCACTTGGAGCACTTCATTTTTGGGCCGACTAGACATCATACACCATTGTGATGGATAGAAAAATCCGAGAACTTTTGAAAGAAATTTCTAGATATACGCATAAAATGGCGGGCGACTGAATGCTGTTCTACCACGTTTGCCGAACGAACTGAGCGACAGCGGGAAAGAACTGGAGGGCAGGCACAAGACTGCCCCTTTTACAGTCACGCTGACGTTGCATCACCTAACGATGGGGGCGGTCCCCGTTGATGACTGCTAGCTACAAGTTTGCCGTGCGGACCTGACGCCAGGAGGCGTAGTCCTATATGTGAAGACCTACTGCAGGAACCCTCTCGAGGTGGGATTGTATCATTTTTTTCTTTGCTGTTTAGGTCTTTGATTTCCCACTTGGACTCAGAGTCCTACCCTTGCGCCATCCGCTCAACTGTTGATACATTCAGAACATCTATATGTTGCGATTTTCTGGTGTGATAGCATGTTCTTCAAGTTGAGCTATCAGAATACGCATACTCCATTTGCCAGTGAGATAACACACAACTCAAGGTCTTATGTCGGAATATGTACAAGCTGTTTGCTGCAAAGCGCACTCATTGATAACATGCATAGTAACATAGTAATTTAAGGTAGGAAGGGACTCTAGGTCCATTAAGTCCCCACCATCACCATCCTGATAAGCAGGGACCAATGAGTATGCTGTTCGATCATGTACTGTTGATAGCGTTTTCCTACCTACCCTACTACCCAAGGTACCCTGTAATTCCTTCAGCAGGCAGAAATCACATAAATCAAGCACTGCTGTCATAACATGTCTGTGTGTGTGTTGTTCATTTGTGAAATAAAACACAATTCACACTCTACTGTCCAAACGTGTACTGAAATGCAGTTTGAAACGTAGAAACAATGACACTAAGGACAGAGAAAAAGCCAAGGTCCATCACATCTGCTCTGAAACCTACTTCATTTTCCAACCACACACTCTGATTACTAATAATCTCCTTAATCTAGCTTTGAACCCAGCAATGGACTCCGCACCGACCATACTGCGGGCAGTCTATTCCATTTGTCCACACCATCCCCTACGTGCAAAAAAGGATTCCTAATGTCTTCCTGAAGGTTCCCCCTACCAGTCTGCAACTGTGTCCCCTGGTGGTTGAACTGTCATATGTTTCTCTCTGTTTCTAAATCCCCTTATCATTTGTCTTCCGTCATATCTCCTCTTTTCCTTCTGGTTTCTAGAGAATACATACTGAGATATGCCAACCTCTCTCCATAGAACCTCTCCTACTGACCCTGAATGATTTTTGTTGCCTTCCTCTGTATTGTTTTTAATGGTATGCCCATGTCGCGGCACCATAAAATACAGCGACCGTCATTAGGGCAATGGAACAATGCAGGTGGCGAAGACAGCGCCCGGCAATTGTGCCGCCCAAATATATAAACATCTCCAGCTTTGAGGTATATGGGGCAGAGGGCGTAACATCCAGATGGTTCCCTCCCTGCCCAGCGCTGCAAAATCCAGTTCGCCCAGGTGCACCACCCATATAACGGTATACCGTTTTTAACATATATGATCCTTCTTTAGACCTGAGCTCCAAAACTGCACACAGTGCTCTAACTGCAGTCTAACCAGGGATATACAGAGTGACCGGTAAGATAACACACAATTCAAGCTCTAATGTGAGAATGTGTATATATGGTTTGCTGGTATAATAAGATACAGAAACATGGAAACAAAGACAATGTCAGTAGAAAAAGATGACTGGGTCCATCCAGTCTGCCCAGTTTTACTCCGACTCTATGCCATGACCGGTTCTCTAAATGGATTTTCTCCCTCAACCTCCCACCTTACATATGAACAAACAAAGAAGCCAGCAGAAGAAGGCCATTTGATCTTCCAAGTCTGCTCGTACTGCAGGGTCCACAGCTTGAGCTAATGTCTCTGCGTCCCTCCCCACTACTCCCATCCTCCCTACCCATGATCGTTACCTTCCCCTATGCCTATCCCAGCCTCTCTTAAAGCTGCTCACTGTCTTCAACGAGATGACCTCTTCCGGCAGCGAATTCCAAGTGTCCACCACCCTCTCTGTGAAGAAGTGCTTCCTGACTTCCCTCCTAAACCTCCCACCCTCCAGCTTAAGACTGTGCCTACTCGTGTTATGGTTGCCACTCAGCTTAAAGAGATTCTCCTTATCAACCTTATTTATCCATTTCACGTACTTGAAAGTCCCAGTCATGTCCCCTGCTTACATCTACCCACTGAGTAACTATTATGCTTTTCACTTTGCCCCAGCTGTACTTAAACCAATTACAGTGGAGTCCGCTTATAAGAACACCCTATTTGCCAAAGAAAAATGTTCTTATAACTGGGCTGTTCTTATATACAGACTTAGAAACACAGAAATGTAGACTTTGATGGCAGATAAGGACTGCTTGGCCCACCCAGTCTGCCCATTTCCCCTACCTATTGCATAAGCTGCAGATCCTAGTTAACCAACAGCCTACTTCCTCCTACCCCCCCAGCAGAATTGTTTTATGTCTGTCCCATGCATTCTTGAGTTTCCCCCACTGTTTTTGACCCCACAATGTCCTCTAGAAGGCCGTTCCATGCGTCTACCACCCTCTCTGTGAAAAAATACTTCCTCATGTTGCCCCTGAGCGTGTGGTAAAATGGCAATGTTGAAAATCTGGAGTGAAAATATCGAAAATTCGCAAACTTACGAGCGTGCGTAGGAACTGCGCAACGCAGACTCATAAAACGGTCATATTTAGGAATTTTTCACCAAATTTTCAGCACAGCCATTTTAAGACCCCTGCTCATGATCAGTGTCACTGTGATTTTCTCAATGTGTCCCATACATTGAGTTCGCACACCGACTGCGCCATTGTGCGCTACATGGGCAGAAACACATTTTGGGCAGGATGTGACAAATGACAGCTGTACTGTTCATGAGGAGGTGTGGTAAAATGGCAATGTTGAAAATCTGGAGTGCAAAGATTGAAAATTCGTAAACATACGAGCGTGCGTAGGAACTGCGCAATGCACGCTCGAAAAGCAGTCATTTTTAGGAATTTTTTCACCAAATTTTCCACATAGCCATTTTGAGACCTCTGCTCATGAACAGTGTCACTGTGATTTTCTTAATGTGTTCCATACATTGATTTCGCACACCGACTGCGCCATTGTGCGCTATATGGTGGAAACACGCTTTGGGTGAGATGTGAAAAAGACAGCTATACAGCCTGTCAAGTAGGTGGATAAAATGGTAAATGTTGAAAATCTGGAGGAAAATATTGAAAATTTTAACTCATTTAGCCCAAGGTGAGGGAACCGCGCAACGACGCCAGAACAAGAGCAGATTTTACCAATTATCACGAAAGCTTAGATTTTCGATAACGATGTCACTGCCGCGGCGCTATCTGGGCCGGCGGGTGATTCACAGAAAGACCGCGCAGTGCCTGCGAAATCACCCTTCGGGCCCAATAACACCATGACAGTGACATCATTCATGAGAAGGGGTCCCAAAAACCCCATGTTGAAAATTTGGTGCAAAAATTCCAAAAAATGACTGAGATATGCAATAAAGTTGAAACCCCGCTATCCAGCCCATTATACAGCTTACCAGCATTTCTCAGTTTGCGGTTGCCTTTGAAGAGTGCAGACGTGTTCCCGGTCCACCGAAGATCATCACGCCGAGTCCGGAGGAAGTATGGGGTGAGGTGGGGTGTGAGGGAGCTGGGTGCGCGGTGGGTGGGTGCGGGTTGTGGGAAGGGGTTGGGAGAGCGCGCCACGGGACAGTTTTTGTTTTCAGTTTTTTTTAAAAAGGCGTTGTGGGACGTTGCCATGCTGGGGTGGGCTCCAGCGTGGCACAAGATAACTGGGTGGGGCCCGAGGGAGCCGGCCAGGGGTTGGGCACCCCGTCGGCAAAAATAAGGCAAACGTTTGCTGCGCTGGGAGCCCAGGATGGCTTTGGGGCGTGCGGCCGACGGGGATTGGGCACCCCGTTGGCAAAAGTCGTTTGCCACGCTGGGGTGGGCTCTCAGCATGGCACCTAAAGCTTTGGGGTGGCGTGACGGACGGAGTGCGGGTGGGAGGAAGGGTGACGCTGGGCGGCATCAGTATGACAGCGGTGTTTTTCTTTTGAAGCAGAGGAACACCGCTGTCATATTGAGTCGTTGCACCCATTGGTGCAGGGATCGCTCACGCCTGCTCAAGGAGTAGTGCATTGGGTGGGAGAGACACACCTCTAAGTGTGCTACTCTCCCAAAACGCTCCTTGCGCAAGCTAACGTAAAAAGCAAGTTGGGGCTGGCAGTATAGCCTAGAGGTTAGAGGAATGAGGTGTGAACGAGCTTGATACAGCCAGCAGATCAGATCTGAGTTTGATTCTCATAACCTCCACTTGCATACTCTGTAACTCTGAGCAACTCACTTAACAGCCCAGTGCTCCCAGGTCGCCCCCGAAAACAGGCACTTGTGCCTAGTGGGCTTTACCCGGTTACCAAAGACTAAAAAAAAAAAAAAAAAGTTCAGATAGCGAAAAAAGATTTAGAAATTATTTTCGTCAGATCAGCCAACTGCTTACTCTATTTTACTGAGGGAACACGTACTGAACTGTGAATGTAATGCAGGACTGACAGTCACAAACGGCAATTGTTTTATACAGTGACTGCCTTTCAGATCACCTGTTTTAGATTTCTGGTTCCCCTTCGCTACTCTCGCCAGCTCCCACACTACTCCTGTTCCCTTCCTCTACTCCATCCCTGGTCCTCTCTCATTCAGTGCTCAGAGAAGAGGTGTACCACAGCAGGACAGGAGCTGCAGTCGAAGTGCAGACATTCAGACTCCTGCTGACAGTCGTCATGATCTGCCTCCCCTGTTTAGCTTTCTGGATAAGAGACTCCGACACCATACCCCTGGATAGCCCATATACCTCCACCTCTGCATCTCATTTGCCATTCTCGCCAGCTTCCATGCTGCCTCCTGCCCTCCTCAAGACTGTCCCTGGTCCCCTTAGTAAGGACCTCTACAGACATTTTCTAGCTGATTTTCTAAACAGCTGTGAGCATGGTATGGTGTGTTTTCTCTGTAGCTGTGGGGTCAGGTTAAGGGTAGTAGTTTAACTAGCTGTAATTTACACCTGTAATCAACACCTAGCCAGCTACAGGATTAGGTGTTAATGACTGTGTAAATAAGACTTTGGTAGCTAGAAGCTACAAAAATATTCCTTTAACAGGGTTGATAGTTCTTACAAACAGGCTTTAAGTGCATAAAAATACACTGAAAAAAACATGGACATCAGCACAATGTTCCTATAAACTGGATGTTCTTATAAGTGGGCTCCATTGTAAATATTTTGTGTGCCCACCATCTCTGCCGGTAGGCTGTTTCATGGTTTAACCACTCTTTCCATACAGTTAAACTTTCTTATATCCCTCCTGAACTCCCCCCTCCAGCTTACATTTATGTCCCATTGTCATCAATCCTCTATTCCTGCTAAATAGTTCCTCAAAATTCACCTCGTTTATTCCTTTGAGGAGTGTTGCGTCTCCAGCAAGTACATGTTCAGTGCCCTGAGCTGGTCCTCTTAGATCTGCCCTGTTGACAACAAATCATTTTGCTTACTCTATGCTGCACCATCTTCAGTTTGTCTCTGTCTTTCCTCAGGTGAGGATTCTAGAACTGGGCATAGTATTCCAGATGTGCTCTCTCCTGTGATTTACAGAGAGGTAGTATTACCTACTCTTTCCTCCTGCTATCAAAACTCCAATACACCTCAACTTTCTGGTTGCCTTGCTGTAGGCTTTGTTACACTGGCCAGTTTGCTTTATCGAGTCACTTATGATGACCCCCCGGTCCCTTTCCTCTGAAGCAGTGGCCAGCTTATCCCCGCCCATTCTGTATTGCTTCCTGGGGTTCTTGTTCCCTATGTGCATCACCTTGCACCTTTTGACACAGAATTTCAACTGCCAGACCTTGGACCACCTCGCTAACCTCTGCAAGTCACTCTGCAACTCCACTGCTCCATCCTTGTTGTCTAGCCTGCCACAGAACTTAGCTTAGTGTCATTTCAAACAACATGAAGCCTTGCAGTATTCTGAATATATGCAGTTAGCCCCTGCACTTGAACTGCTCCGGAGAGGAAAGGGTTAACTGTATGCCAAGGCATAGAACGCTGAGCTTGAGCTTGGTTTTCAATCTTTGTCCCAGGTACTCCTCAGTGTAACCATCAGATTCTTTACTCCACCTAACTGAGAACTCGCTCCGGAGATCCTCTCCTTCACTTCAGTTTAAGTACAAATCGGTCATTTTTTCAACCGTTTACTTTTTTTTTTTCGGTATTCTGATTTCTATCCACGGTACAGTAAGTGTTTAGTATGTAGTTTAGTGTTTTGTGGTAGAAATTGTTTTTTGTTCGGTTTCTTCCCAGTTGGTCCAGTTAGGAACTGAAGATATTCTGTTTTGTTTTTTTCTGTGTCTTGTATTGTGGTTTCCGGTACCTATCGGATCCTAAAAAAAAAATTATAATTTCCTTGTTTTTTTTAACTGACCCGTGACACGGTTGGAACTGGTAGGTTTGTAGTTACCTTGCTTAAACACTGGTAGGGGTAACTTTTTTCCTTTAGGCATGTCTGAGAAACCCCAAAAGAAAACTGGTTCCACTGGGTTTCAGCACTGCACCGAGTGTGGGGAGGCCTTTGCTAAGGCTGATCCCCACCTCGTCTGTGTTTACTGTCTGGGGTTTGACCACCTCAAAGCAGACTGCCAAATCTGCAAAAACTTTCCCAAAGCCACTTTAGATAAATGTTTAAGTAGGGTAAAGGAAAGGGAGGCCGAGAAATCTGATGACCCGGATGTCCAGCCCGTTTCGGTTCCAACTGAACCTGAGGGGGTGCCCACTGACCTGGGCGATACCTCCACGGGCAACAGGAGAGCTGATTCTGCGGAATCTGTTCCGTCTAAAAGAAAGCGCAAGTCAGCCAGTTCGGATCCCGGTTCCCATGTTCTGACCGCTGATGAAATAGCTAAAGCGATTGCTATTGTACAGTTGCTTCGACCAGGTCCGACCGAACCGACACAGACTCAAAGACGATTGTTTCGGTCGGACCTTTCTGTTTCTGAATATGACCCTGAAGCTTTTTATGAGGGCGATTGGGAAGGAGATGAAGATTATGATGAAGAGGATTATGAAGGCCCAGATGAGCCAGACAGGCCATCTAATATGTATCCTCCCAGACTCTGTGAGTCCCCCTCCCATTTCTTGTTGTACAAGAAAGTGGCTAATACTCTTCAGCTTCCAGTGGAAGAGGCTGAACAGGATCAGGAAGAATCTGACTATGTTGAAATGATGGATGTCCCAGTGTCCAAAAGGGTGTCTAGCTCTCTGCATAAATCCCTGGGCAAACAGACACAGAAAATTCTTCGGTTTCCAACATCCATACCTCCTGTGGATATGGAGGTATGCCTTGTCAGGTCCTGGGACGGAATTCCTTACAAATTATTGCAGCCGTGTTGGGGTAGTGCAAGCTGCATCCTGTGACAAGGCTAACATTCCCCTGGCATCTCACATCCCAGATAAGGATTCCAAGAAAGTAGATGCCATGGCAAAGAAACAGTACTTGGCATTCTCTCTGGGGGTCAGGCAATCTAATTACATGGCATATACAGTCAGATACCAGAAATCTATGTGGGATATGGTTCTGGAGCTAGCTAAGAATGCCCCTCCACAGCTAGCCAAGGAGCTGAAGCAGGTGACTGTGGATGGTATTGAGGCATCAAAGGCCCAGTTTCATGCTGCTGTTGACTCAAACAATGTATATTTTAGGGTTATAGCTACATCTGTCTCTATAAAGAGATTTGCTTGGCTCAGGTGTACCAATTTATCACAGGATACTCAGACCAAGGCCATGGATTTTCCTGTCACTGGCAACTCTCTGTTTGGGGAGCAAACAGAGGCCTACATAAAAAAGATGGATGAATACAGGACCACCTACAGGAGTGCTGCAGCCAAAGAAAAGCAGGTCACTTCTCAGAGGCAGGCCTTTTCAGAGGTCTTTTTACCAAGCCCAGCCTCCTGTTCTTTCCAGCAGAGGGGGTTCTTTAGCGGAAGAGGCAGAAGTGGGATGACCAGGCTCTATCCTCCACTCAGTCTAAGCCCCCTGCCAAACAGACACCCTAATGTGTCAGTCAGGTTCGCCTCCCCAGTTCCAGTAGGGAGCAGGCTAGCTCACTATTTCCAGGCCTGGAAATCTATTACCTCAGACAAATGGGTCCTGGAAGTAGTGAGCCAAGGACTTGCTCTCAGCTTCAAAAGGTTCCCAAAAATGAGAGCAAAGTCCTTCAGTCCTCCCTCTCTTTTGGAGACAAAGGCCTTAGAGGCAGAAGTCTCCTCTCTACTGCTCCTGCAAGCAGTAGAGAAGGTATCTATCACAGGGGAAAAGGATTTTATTCCAGATACTTCCTTACCCCAAAAAAGACCAGAGTGGCGACCCATCCAAGATCTACGATACCTAAACAAACATATACTAAAGCCAAAGTTCAAAATGGTGACTTTGGGAATCACTCCCCTCTCTGAGACCAGGAGACTGGCTAGCCTCCCTGGATCTCAAGGATGCCTATTTTCCACATACCTATCAGACATTCCCACAGAAAGTAACCCAGGTTCGAGTTGTCCTCAGGCCACTACCAGTTCAGAGAAATGCCTTTCCACCTAGCATCTGCTCCAAGGGTGTTTACCAAGTGTTTGGCAGTAGTGGTGGCCTTTTTCAGGAGACAAGACATCTTACTGTGTTCCCTTACCTGGACGACTGGCTCATAGTGGGTCAGTTCTCAGACTAAGTCAAGTCAGCTTTAGAGGTCACTCAAAAGCTTCTGGAATCCTTAGGATTCATCCTAAATCTGGAAAAATCTGTTCTGGAACCAGCCCAGCTTCTCACATTTATAGGGGTGGAGCTGGACACTGTTCAGGCAAAGGCCTTTCTCCCTCTTTCAAGGGTTCAGTCCCTCGTCACCCTGGCTTCCTCTTTTCGTCCACTAGTGTCTCGGCCAGCCAGGCACTTCTTACAATTGCTAGACCACATGGCAGCTTGCACTGCGGTAGTGCAAGGGGCAAGGTTTCAAATGAAAGATATTCAATTCCATCTAAAATCCTTCTGGTCTCAGAAAAAAAAGACCCCCTCTCCAAGTTAGTTCCAGTGTCTCAAACTCTGGTTCAGGCTCTCCAGTGGTGGCTGGAGGAGGACAATCTGAGGCAAGGTGTCCCCTTCCTCAGTCAGGCTTCAACAGTGATTCTCACCACAGATGCTTCCCTACTGGGATGAGGAGCCCATCTGGATCAGCTTACTGCTCAGGGAACATGGTCTCATCACATAAATCTTCTTGAACGCAGGGTTGTCTTTCTAGCACTTCAGACATTCTCGAACATAATTCAGGGGAAAGTGGTGCAGATCAGGACAGACAACACCACAACCATGTGGTACATCAACAAGCGGGGGGGGGAGGTAGCACACGACCCTCAGCCTTGTGCACCAAGCCATGAAAATTTGGTCACTAGCTTATTTCCTGCAGGTTTACCTGACAGCTGTGCATCTCCCAGGGAAGGACAATGTACTGGCAGATTCTCTCAGCAGGATTTCTCAAGGTCACCACGAATGGGCCCTGAACCATTTAATTCTTCAGATCATTTTCAAAAGGTGAGGCACTCCAGAGATAGATCTCTTTGCAGCACCAGACAATCATCAGCTTCCCCTACTCTGCTGCAGACCCCCTCTTTTGGGGTCTGTTCCTCAAGATGCTCCCCTGTTGGACTGGACAAACAGGTTTCTGTATGTTTTTCCTCTGACATTCAGAGTTCTGGTCAAGGTCAGATCTCAGCCTTGCACTGTGATTCTAGTGGCTCCAAACTGGGCCAGACAGCCTTGGTACCCCCTACTACTGTCAATGTCAATGACAATTCCTCTTTGTCTTCCCAGACAGTTTAATCTTCTCACCTCCTCACAGGGGAGGATATTGTTTCCCAACCTTCAGACTCTCAGACTCAAAGCTTGGCTCTTGAGGAGCTAGAATATGCAAGCCTGCATCTGTCCCAATCAGCCTTGGATATTCTTAAGGTTAGTAGAAAATCTCACACTAGAAAAACCTACAATTTCAAATGGAAGAGATTTGGTTTCTGGTGTTCTCAGAAGCAGATTCAGCTGACATTGCCACTGCTTTGGACTATTTGGTGCATCTTAACAGTTCAGTCCTCAGGCCTACCTCTCTCAAAGTGCACTTGGCAGCCATCTCTGCCTTTCTTTCAGCTGGGAAGGGCTCTTCCTTAGCCTCCCATCCAGTTTTCAAGAGATTTTTCAAAGGTATGATTCATATCAATCCTCCCTTTAGGTACCCTACTCCTGTTTGGGATCTGAATATCTGTATTGCACAGCTTATGCAGCCCCCGAACCATTATCTTCAGCTGAGCTAAAATACCTGACTTGGAAAACTGTGTTCCTGGTAGCCAGTACCTCTGCCAGGAGAATCAGTGAGTTACAGGTTTTATCAGTGGACCCTGATTTAATTTCATTTCACAGGCATAAGGTGGTCCTTTGAACGAATAGAAAGTTCCTCCCCAAGGTGGTATCAGACTTTCATTTGAACCAATCTATGTCATTGCCTGTATTTTTCAGTGATCAGTCTTCCTCTGGGGAGAGAAGACTTCACAGGCTTGATGTAAACAGGGCCCTTAGTTATTATATAGAATTCACTAAGGCCCATAGAAATGACTGTTCACAGCTGTTTATCACTTATGGAGACGTGAGCAAAGGTAAACCTGCCACTAAGAAAACTACTGTCAGGTGGATTATCTCCTGTATCCAGTTCTGCTACTCGAAGCTGGGGAAAAGAGCCACACAGGCCTGAGGGCACATTACACCAGAAGTACAGCTGCTTCGGTCGCAGCAGCTAGAGACATACCCTTAGTGGAAATCTGTAAACAACCACCAGGAAAACAGTCCACACATTTACCAAGCATTACTCTCTAGACATCCAGTCAAGAAGTGATGCTAGGTTTAGCACAGCAGTGCTGCAGAGCTTGTTCCCAAAATAGGTTCTGTAACTCCCTCCTCCAAGGTGGTACTGCTTGATAGTCTGCATATAGTCAGAATACACCAAGACTTCATGTTGTTTGAAGAAAAAATTACTCACCATAGTAATGTTGTTTCTTCTAATGGAGTCTTGCTGTATTCTGACCTCCCTCCTGGAACCAAGTTGTTTTAGGATGTGGGTTGGCAGGCACAGTACTGCACCCCAGAGGTGTGCCTGGGTTACCTTTCCTTAGGGTGTTTTTTTTTATTGTTATTATTACGTTTTACTACCTACTTGAATTCTTTTTGGGGTTCTCGACTGGAGTCTTTCGGACCCTAAAAATCTTTTTATGGCCTTTTGGCACAAAATTTTAAAAAACAATTTCTGTTTTATGGCTAGTTAGCATAGTGCTCATAAGAATCTGACAGTTACACTGAGGAGTACCTGGGACAGAGATTTGAAAACGGAGCTCGAGCTCAATGTTCTATGCCTTGGCATACAGTTAACCCTTTCCTCTCCGGATCAGTTCAAGTGCTGGGGCTAACTGCATATAGTCAGAAAACAGTAAGGCTACATTAGAAGAAATAACATTACTATGGTGAGTAATTTTAATGTTCGCTTGCGTGCATGCACAAGGAACGTCTTGCAATAGTATGCCTTTTGCAGGCGTGTGACCCTCCTCCCCAATGCAGTGCTAAGTGTAGCAGGTGTGACCCTGGGGACTAATACATGCCGAGCTGTGTATAACAGCAGTTCGGCTGCGTTGGTCTTCACTTCTAAGAAAAGGTTCACTGCAATCAGTGGTGGTAGCATGTATGCAATTAGCATACACATCAGCTGAACTGCTGTCATCCACAGCTTGGCATCAAAGCCCTCCCGCTTCCTCCCTCTGCTAATGTCCTTCCCCTCCCTGTGTACTAAGTGGGGTGCCCAAACCACCTCGGCGCATGCGCCCCCTCAGTGCACTGTGTGGCTGATGGGGGTGCCCAAAAAAAAGACAGCTGACATGCTGGGAGCCCACCCCAGCGTGCTCATGCTCCCTCCCCCACCACACGAATACTAAGGTTGAAGGGTGCCCAGTCCCCACCGCTCCAGTCCCCCAGCAAACATGTAGGTGGCATGCTGAAGTCCACCCCAGCGTGCCAGCAGCGCCTGTTTTTCTGTCCCTCAGCCCTGCTCACCAACCCGCCCACCCTCTATGCTCCCACTTCTCCCCACACACACACCTCACCTAGGGTGGGTCGCTGGGAGCCCACTTTAGTATACCAAAAGCCTGCTTTTCTTTTATCCTTCAAAGCAAGAAAACGGTCCCTTGGTGAGTCCTGCCCCCACCCACCCCGCCAACCCGCACTCCA
Source organism: Neoceratodus forsteri (assembly GCA_016271365.2). Lineage (NCBI taxonomy): Eukaryota > Metazoa > Chordata > Ceratodontiformes > Ceratodontidae > Neoceratodus > Neoceratodus forsteri. The sequence continues at coordinate 483,179,052 of CM028138.1, read as the reverse complement.
CCCTCTGCACACCCACTTCATCCCATACTTACCTCCGGAGCCCAGCGAACGATCTTCGGTGGACCGGGAACACGTCTGCACTCTTCAAAGCCGACCACGAACTGAAGAAATGCCGGAAAGCTGTATAATGGCATAAATAGGGTTTTTTAAACTTTGGTGCATATCTCGGTCATTTTGGCACCAAATTTTCAACATGGGGTTATTGAGACCCCTTCTCATGAGTTCAGTCACTATCATGGCGTTATTCAGTCCCGAAAGGTGATTTTGCAATCACTGCATGGAATCACCTTTCGGGACCGATTAATGAAACTACAATGTTGGTGTTCAGGAGGTGGGCTCTCAAAAGCCTATATATTGCAAATCTGGTGAAAAAATTCCCCCCAAAAATCACTGTTTTTTACGAGCGTGCGTTGCACAGTTTCCATGCACACTCGTAAGTTCGCAAATTTAAAATATATTCACTCCAGATTTTCAACATAGGCATATTTCCACACCTCCTTATGAACAGTGCAGCTGTCATTTTTCACATACTGTCCAAAATGTGTTTTCGTGCTTCCGGCGCAAAATAGCGCTGTCGCTGTTGGAAATCAGTGTTCACTACAGAGTAAGACAATAACAGTGATACTGTTCATGAGCAGAGGTCCTAAAATGCCTATGTTGAAAATATGGTGCCAAAAGTCCATAAAATGGCTGTGTTTTGAGCGTACACTGCGCAGTTTCTATGCACAGTTGTAAGTTCGTGAATTTGTAATATTTCCACTCCAGACTTTCAACATTGCCATTTTCCCACATCTCCTTATGACCAGTTACAGCTGTCATTTTTCACATCCTGGCCGAAATGTGTTTTCGCACTTCCGGTGTAGAATAGCGTGGCCACTGTGGGAAATCATGTTCGGTACAGAGTAAGAAAACCACAGTGATACTGTTCGTGAGCGGACATCCTAAAATGCCTATGTTGAAAATTCAGAGCAAAACTCCAAAACATGACTGTTTTACAAGCGTGCCTTACACAGTTTCCATATGCACTCGTAACTTTGCGAATTTGTCATATTTTCACTCCAAATTTTCAACATTTGCATTTTCCCACACCTCCTTATGAACAGTACAGCTGTCATTTTGCACATCCTGGCTGAAATGTGACTTCACACTTCCAGCACAGAACAGCGCGATTGCTGTGGGAAATCAGTGTTCGGTGCACAGTAAAAAATCATAGTGACAGTGTTCATTACCAGAGATGACAAAATGCCTATGTTAAAAATTTTGTGAAATAATTCCACTGAATGACTGTGTTACAAGCACGGGTTGCGCAGTTACCACGCAGGCTCGTACCCTTGAGCACACCCAAGGTGTTAGGGTTCCTAAGACAGACACTTAAAAGGCATGAGGGTGAAATGTTGATCTAATGCAAGAGGAGTTGCAGAAAGGTACTCTATTGGGATACGAATGCTAAAGGGACATGGATATAACTGGGGGGATGCATAAATGCTAAATACCAATGCAAATACCTGAAAGTGAACGTTCAGTATTGACAAATGCTTGTTTCTTGCAGAGATACATACTTCCCTATAGTCCCTCTTCTCATGTGAAAAAGCACTGGTCCCAGGACTAACCCCGTGGCACCTCATTCATGACCTACCTTTCCCTCGATTCGATCCCGTTTCCCACCACCCTTTGCTATCTTCCCCAACCAACTTCCCACCCATCTAACTAGGTCCGTTTCTGCTCCTATTCATTATGCTGTTAATTTATTATAAACATGCATATGTTGTTTGCTAGTGACATAACACACAGTTCAATCTCTTCTGTTAGAACATGCATAGTACATGCAATTTTTGAGTGAGAACACGCCATCCAAGCTCAGCTATGGATTTCTTACCCAGGTGGGCCTTCCAGCAGATGTCCAAACTGGAAGATACCAAACACTCTCTTCTCCGGTTTGTTGTAGAATATGACATACTCAAACCCAGTTCCTTCTATATCTGTATTCCTTGTAAAAAGGCGGTTCTTGCTGTCACCCATGTCCTCATCTAAATAACAAAAAAAAGGAAAAACTCGGCACAATTCACAAGGACCACTAACAGAGAGTATGACATACATATTCTAAGATAGCTTCTGTTTAAATGATGATTTACTGACTTCACTGATATAAAGAAACAGAAATAATGAAAAAATTACCATTGCTGCTGTAAGGAATCTTATAAATGAGAGTAATAAGAGTAATTACTGTATAGGATGGACTCCTAATTTTGTGACTGTATTTTATATATCAGGAATTAAATGAGACATTGCGTTAAGTAAGAGGGTTAAAGAGTTAGCACCATAAAGTGGCTTCAGTTGGAATATGACACACAATGATATTTGCATAATGCTCAAATAAGGAGAGTCTGACTTTATATACAGTCAAGTTTTGATTTACTGCATGAATCAATACAGTGGAAATATGTACACATGCACATATGAAGAAGCCAGCAGAAGACCAAAGTCTAACTTGTCTGCTCGTATTGCAGGGTCCACAGCTTTAGCTACTGTCCCTGCTCCCACAACTCCTCCCATCCTCTCATCTCATGATCCATGCCTTCCCCATCCCTATCCCTGCCTATCTTGAAACTGCCTACTGCCTTCAACAAGACTACCTCTTCCGGCAGCGCATTCCAAGTGTCCACCACCATGTCCCTGAAGTGCTTCCTGACCTACCTTCTAACCCCCCCCCCATGTTATGGTTGCCACTCAGCTTAAAGAGACCCTCCTTATCCACCTTATTTATCCCTTTCAAGTACCTGAAGGTCGCCATCATGTCCCCTTCTCTCTCCTGTCCTTCAGGGAGTACATGTTCAGTGCTCTCAATCTCTCTTCATATGCCTTAATCTGCTGACCTGCTATCATCTTTGTAGCCTTCCTCTGGACCTTCTCCAGCAAGTTAATGTATTTTTTGAAGTGTGGGCACCAGCACTGAACTCCATACTCTAGATGTGGCCTCACTAGTGATAATATAATCTCCTCTCTTCTACCACTGATACCCCTAGCTATGCATCCCAGCATCTTGTTTGACCTTGTTACTTTCTTGAACTGCATGGAGTGTTTCAGGTCACTAGTGATCATCACCCCCAGGTCCTGCTCCTCCTTTGACACAGACACCTGGACTCCACCCACGCAGTACTCCGTCCTGGGATTCTTAGCTCTGATGTGCATAACTCTGCATTTCTTGGCTTTGAAGCCAAACTACCAGATCCTGGACCACCTCCCCAGCTTTTCCAGATCATCCTGTAAGTCCTGTATCCAATTTAGCTGTGTCCACTCCCCCGCAGAACTTGGTGTCGTCCATGAATAGGCACATTTTGCCCACAATTCGTTTGACACGATCTCCCCTCCTCTATGAACCCATGCTGCCTCACATCCTGGAGACCATACTCCTCTAGATAGTCTACCAACCTTTTCTTAAGCATGGTCTCCATGAGATTGCACACAACTGAGGTCAGATACAGAATTTAATTTGTCATTTATTGGCATTGGTGTTACCTGGTTGTGGTGTGGTTAATTCTGTAAGTAATTAATTAGTAGCCTTTATGTACAAATATATATATATATATATTTTTAGAGCCTGATGAAGTAGCGAAGACACTACAAAATGTTTTTTTTTTTTTTTTTTTTTTTATGATCTATTTTAGACCACTCCTGCTAGGGCTCAGCAATGACATACCGCCATCCAGAGCTCCTTCACCCTTGATCGGGGATAATTCAGCATGGCTGTGGGGTGGTTTTTTTCCATTTTTAGTAGCTACTTGTCCCTGTCCCCACCCCTGAGAACGCTGGCGACCAAGACAATATCCAAGTGATAAGCCGAGATGAAACACGGCTTCCGCCACTCGCCTAACGATGTCCTCCCCGCTCGACACTGTCCAGTAGTTGATGCGTTGCTCGACCCAGCCCAGGAGAGGAGAGTAGCCAATCGGCGACACAATCCAGCTCTTCCCTCCCCCCCCACAGCTGACCCCTGGCTTCCCAGGCTCATTCTCGAACCTGGGTCACCAGCACAGCGCAAGGTGTGGCATCCAGCACCACAACCCTCCACGTCACTGGGCTGGCTAACTACAAAATGTTGATCAAATTGTGGTGTTACATTTTGGGTAACTTTATCTGAAAAATAAAAAGACTTAAAAAGTATACTGGACAGTGGGCCTGTTTGTCTCCATATGTGTGCACAGTTTGAATGGGGTGTATGGAGCAAAATCCCTCCCGGTAGTTTTCTTTTTACGTTCAAGATGGGCTACACTACCTGGTGCACATGTGTGAATACAATACAAGAAGTCACCCCTCCTCCTTTTTCCCCCCACATGGTTCCTTCTGGCTTCTGTCCCCCATCACAGTAAATAACGGTCCTCTCACCTGCATCATTCCTCTGGCCAGTAAGGAAGGCAAGAGGTTACCTTCATTTGATGCTGCTGCCACTCACTGGATGGGTCTGGTAGTAAAGGCACCAAGAACCTTTTCCATCAGAACCATTCTATTTCTACACAGTTTAACATAGAAACATAGAATTTGACAGCAGATAAGGACCGCTTGGCCCACCCAGTCTGCCCATTTCCCTACCTAATGGATAAGCTGCAGATCCTAGTTAACCAGCAGCCTACTTCTTCCTACCCCCAACCCCTAGAACTGCCTTATGACTGTCCCATGCATGCTTGAATTCCACCAGTTTTTGACTCCACAACCTCCTCCGGAAGGCCGCTCCATGCATCCACAACCCTCTCTGTGAAAAAATACTTCCTTAAATTACCTCTGAGCCGCCCCCATCTTCAAATTGTGCCCTCTTGTTCTTGCACACACCTCTTTTTTGAAAGATGCTACCTTTTGGACTTTGTTGATTCCTTGAGGTGAAAGTTTCTATCATGTCCCCTCTCCCTCCTTTCCTCAAGGCTGTACATATTAAGCTCCCTAAGTCTCTCTTCATTCTTCCAGTGCAGACCCTGCACCATTTTAGTTGCCTTCCTCTGGACAGCTTCCATCCTGTCTATGTCTTTATGGAGATTGGTCTCCAGAACTGCACGCAGTACTCCAGATGGGGTCTGACCAGCTGTCTGTACAGAGGTATAATAACTTCCTGTTTTCTACTGGTGATGCCTCCCTATGCATCCCAGTATCTCCCAGCCCTGCTTGCTGCCCTCTCACATTGCTTGCCCACCTTTAGATCATCTGATATGACTACCCCCAGGTCCCTTTCCATTTTTGTTGTTGTTAGTATCTCACCCCCATTGTGTATTCTTCCCCTGGGTTTTTGTTTCCCATGTGCATTACCTTGCACTTCTTAGCACTGAATCTAATCTGCCATACATTTGACCATTCCTCTAACCTTGCCAAGTCCCTTCTCATCCTTTCTACCGCACCTTGTGCATCAACTCTGCTGCAGATCTCTGTGCCATCTGCAAAGAGTCATACTTTTCCTTCCAGTCCCTCTGCAATGTCGCTTATGAAGACATTGAAGAGGACCGGTCCTAATACTGAACTCATGGTACTCCACTAGTAGCCCCTTTCTTCAGAGTGGACTCCATTTACTATTACTCTCTGTGTCCTATTCTCCAGCCATTCTTTACCCAGGCTGTCATCTTGGGACCCACTCCCAGGCTGGCTAACTTGTATATTAATCTTTGTGTGGGACTGTGTCAAATGCCTTGCTAAAGTCTAGTTAGGCCATATCCACAGCCCCTCCCTGATCTACTACTTTGGTCACCCAGTCAAAGAAATCTATCAGATTTGTCTGGCATGACCTTCCCGCTCTGAATCCATGTTGCCTTGGGTCCTGTGCCCCTCTAACCTCTAGACACTCGACAATTCTTTCCTTCAGAAGTGATTCCATCATTTTCCCTACCACTGAGGTTAAACTAACAGGTCTGTAGTTTCCTGCTTCTGCCTTGCTCCCACTTTTGTGGAGGGGAATCACATCTGCCCTCCTCCAGTCCTCGGGTACCACCCCATCCTCCCATGATTTGTTAGAGAGGGTAGTCAGTGGTGTCACTAGTTCTACCCTTAGTTCTTTTAGAATTCTGGGATGAATCCCATCAGGCCCCATTGCTTTGTCCACCTTCAGTTTTAAGAGTTCTTTCAGAACCCTTTCTTCTGTAAATGGGCTGGTATCAACTTCTGTATCCAGAGTGTTTCTACTGTTTGTTTTAGGTACCTCCCCCTCTTCCTTTGTAAATACTGAGCAAAATATTTGTTTAGTATCTCTGCCTTTTCACAGTCACCCTCTGCCCACCCTCCCTCCCTCCTCCCTTTATTAAGTCTCACTATCCCTCCCTTGGTCTTCCTTCGCCCCTGATGTACCTAAAAAGGTTTATCCCCTTCTTAACTGAGTTGGCTATCTTTTCCTCGGTTTGGACCTTTGCTGTTCTGACTGCCTTCCCAGCTTCCTTTTGCTTTAACTGATACAGTTCTCTGTCCTGCTCCTTCTGTGATTTCTTGTACTTCCTGAATGCTTTCTTTTCTCTTGAACCTTCACTGCCACTTCCGCTGAGAACCATAGTGGTTTCTTACATCGCTTGCTTTGTTTATTTGCTTCACACAAAGGCTTGTTACCTCTGTGATGGCAGTTTTTATTATTCCCCATTGTTCTTCCACCCCCTCCTTCCTGCCCATTTGCTAGTGCATTCCTTAGGCACTCACCCATTTTGGCAAAGTCAGCCTTCCTAAAGTCCAGTACTTTTGTCTTTGTATGGCTTGACTCTATTGCTGTGTTTATTGTGAATCATACTGTTCGATGGTCTCTAGTTCCCAGATGGCTACCCACTTCTATATCTGTGATCCTCTCTTCATCTCCATTTGAGAGAACCAGGTCTAAGATTGCTCCCTCTCGAGTGGGCTCCAATACTAGTTGTCTAAGGCATGCCCCCTGTAGGGCATCTAGAATAACCCCACTCTTCGAAGTGGCTGCTGCAACTGCACTCCAGTTAACATCTGGCATATTCAGATCACCCATCAGCAATACCTCCCCTTTTTCTGCCATTCTAAGTATACTTTCTATCTTTCCTTGTCCATTTCCTCCCCTTGAGAAGGGGGCCTGTATACAACCCCTGTGCGGATTGTGGTGCCATTGCCGGTCTCTAAATTTACCCACATACATTACGCTGCTACATTATACAGTTATGCTGAAGTCCCTGCTAAGACTAGATTTGAAAACATGGAATGTTCCACTTACAGAATAAGGTGTAGGATTGTTTTGTCTTTAAAACCTTCCACCACAACAAGTCCCCAAGTAGCCTCGGTTTACCCCTCCCTGGCAAGGTATAGGGTAGAGGATGTACTCACAAGTGTGCCCAGAGCTGTGCTGTGAATAAGGCAGCGGGGATGAGCCTGGGTATACTGAGGTCCTAGGCAGCTGGCTCTGGAGCAATTCTCTGTGATCTTGGGGTGCAGCCTCCCTAGAGTCCTAGAAGATGCTGGCACACAAAGGGGACCAATGCATGCTGTGCACGCACTGCAAGCCGAGTGCAGGTCCCTGGCTGACATCTTCCCCTCTCACATGGTGCCCTCAGCTGCACTGCACTAGTGGTCACCCAGTCTGAAGTATCGCAGCAAGGACGGTGACATTCCCTCCCTAAACAACACCCTCTGGGACTCACAGTCTTCCTTCTTCTCCTGGCTGGCCCTGGATGGCCCAGGTTCATTCTCAAACCTGGCTCGCCGGCACTGTGAGCAGTGGCCCTACTGCCATGTCAATGGGCTGGCTGCAACTTTTTTAACTGAAAATACTGTGAACCAGATGAATTATGATATATTTATAGGGATGCTAAGTACCACTCATATGGTTTTACAAGTATTTCCTCTTGCATACAGCACTTAAGAACGTGTGAAGGGACACTCACAACATAATGCTCTTTGGCACTCTTATAAACACATAAGTGCAAGGTTTATGGTAACCTTATGCTGTGTTGACTGTAGTGCTTCCCCCAAGTCCACCCTGGATCCCCAGATCAACTCATTTTGATGCTTTGTCCTTGACTGCCCCTCCCCCGTCTTTCATTGCCTCTGTACTTAATTTATAATACAGTAGTCACGATCTAACAAGCCGCTATTATCCAAGTATCATTCTTTAATGAAATGGCAGCATGCCTCCCAACTACACATCGAATGTATTAAATCCAGTTATAGAAATCCTTGATTATCCGAAGTAATTTTACGTCACTAAGCAGTTCTGATAATTAAGATTATGCCGCATACTGTTCTTAACATTATGTATGCCCCTCCTTACGTACTGCAAGTTACGCTACACCATTTTATTCTGGTATATTAACATATTTTATTGCCTCTATTTACTCTGCACCTTTTAAGTATTTCTACTCTAATTATGGATCTCTCTCTCCCTCCCATCAAAACACATCTGGAAACAAGCAGATTTTGATGCTTCATATGCCTTTTCAAGTCAAATATTTTATATGAATAGATCAATAAATAAATACACAAATATATATTATATTCATTGCAAAGAAAAAACACATCATTAATGCACCAGTTAGGATTAAACCGACAAAACTAGGGAAATGTGGTGTTACAGTTTCCAAGCCTAACACCCCAACCCCACCATGTAAGTAGCAAAAGAAAAAAACATTATAGCTTTGGCTGTCCAGAGTCCTGGTAAAACAGGCCTGGGGTCCTCCTTGGTGTTATCAACCCTAATCTTATCCCCATTCCATCACCAAATATTTATTTATTAAATTTTGGTGACCGGGTAGGCCCACAGAGCCCCGAAGGTCCCTTTTTCAGGGGCGACCCGGGATAACAATACATGTTTTCATACAGAGAAAGACTTGGATTACAGAATAATTTCAAGTAGCATACAGGTTACAGTCATGGTTATCATCATAAGCTCAGATGTGCAGACTGCATGAGAACGGGGTGAGTGTTAGGGTTGATAACCCCAAGGAAGACTCCAGGCCTGATTTGTGAAGACTGAGGACAAGCAAAACCTAAACAGTTATTCCTTTTGCTGCTTGCAGGGTAGGGCTGGGGTGTTAGGGTTGGAAACCCTAACACCACATTTCCCTAGTTTTTTTAGTTACCACTAACTGGTGCCTCAATAAAGTATGTTTGCAATGAATTTCCTTACTTTTTGGGACAGCAGGATCATATAATCATTCGCGCAGATCACAACGGGTCCTGCGTGAACACATCCATGTGATTGTGGAAGTGCAGGACCGTCTGGGCCCACCGCTTCCATGCCTCCATTTATCCACGTGTATGCAGACGCGCAGGGCCCTTCCATTCCACCAGAAAAGACATTTAAGTGCTTCCATGTCAATTTTTTTTTTTGTTGGGATGGATCATTTTCAGTTCTTATATCTAAGGGGCTTAGTGTTGTAGTAGTCATTAAGACCTTTGTATTGACATATATATATTGTCTATTAACTCCAAAGACTAACACAGTTACAACCTTTTTTTTTTTTTGGAACTTACTATTTTCCCCCCTCTCTGGACTCCCAAGCACTGCATCTTCGGGAGACGCCTATGCTGTCATCCCCTGCTTCCTTCACCTACCTGGAGGCCTGTTGATCCCCCATGTAGCCGTGGATATACCCTCCAGGCAGGGATGAGGTTGGGCCCGTATACCCCGGACATTCTGTCTTTCGTCATGTCAGTTTGTGGGACAGGCAGGCAGGAGCTTTGGGGTCTGCACCAGGTGCTCCATCTACCCGGTGCCTGTGAGCTATTTTTCCCCCCCTTTTTTTTTCTTCTGGCGTGGCATGCACCCTGACGTCAAGGCATCCCTGCTGATGTCCACCATGCTTGTGCCCCAACCACATGGCTTGGACACTTGCCATACCCCGGCCTCCACTTGAGTTGGCCAGCATTGTGCTATACTCCTCCTCCTCCCCAGAGGAGGCGAGCAGTCCCTGGGATGCTCAGCCTCCTCCCCGCCAGCCCACTCAACCCTGGGCTTTGTTTCGGCCCGGTCATCAGCATTGCAAACAGTAGTGTTATTTCACCGCGCCGCAGGTCGGTTTGGTACAGCTTGTTAAAGCTGCAATGTTATCCTATGGGAATTGTCATTTTTTGTTTTTTTTATGCTTTTTTACATGGCCCTTAAATTTTGGGGGGGATGTCATATATTAGTGTTGTAGTAACCATTAAGACCTTTATTTGATTTATAGATTGTCCCTCGACTCCAAATATTGACAGAGCTATGGCTTGTTAAAGTTGAAATTATTTTTCTGTATGAAGAGATCTTTTTTGTGAAGCTGTGTCATTCATACAAAAAAAGATTGCTTGATCTGAAAAAAGAATGTGAAAAAAAGAGAAGTCCAAATTCTTTTTTTGTCTGAAAAGGGATCTTTTTTCCTGAGGTTGTGTCGTTCATACCAAAAAAAGATTCCTTCACATGAAAAAAGAATGTGAAAAAAAACTAAGCCCAAATTCTTTTTTTGTATGAAGGGATCTTTTTTCGTGAGGTTGTCGTTCATGTGCAAAAAAGGTTTCTTCCTACAAAAAAAACAATGTGGGGAAAAGAAGTCCAAATGATTTTTTCATAGGAAGGGAATCATTTTTCCTGAGGCCATAATAAAAAGAAAACTGGATCACGATAAAAGGTCTCAAAATGTGTTAAAAACACATTTCTGGGTGATTTTCCGAAACACTAACTTCTGAATCCACTTATTCAGGGCCCGATTAGCAAGATACATGTGTTGGCTTCTCTGCAGGATATCATTTTTATGGATTTTCAAGTCAATAATAAAAAAAAAAAAAAAAAAAACAAGATGGCAGCCATACGAAACAAAGATTTTTTTTCTTGCAAAAAAAAAGATTACCTCCCATACGAAACAGAATTTTTTTTGCATGGGCCAAATTCTTTTTATGTTGATTGCACGCATGTGCAAGAAACATGTTGCAGCAACTTGTTGCAGAAGCAGGTTGTGGAGATGCGGCACTGTTGTGGCCAATGCCCCCACTGCCTTTGGAGGCTTGGCCCGCTTTCCCCAATGGGGTGGCACGATGCTGCTGACACTAGTTCAGCCAGCGTGCCACCACCTTGAAACATTTTAGCCGCTACAATCAGGGGCCGCCTCGTCATTGCAGCGTCAGCCATTCCGCTGAAATGAGGGAGCGACCCATCATTGCAGGGCGGTACCTTGCATGCCCCAACCCAGTTTGGCGACGGGGAACCCAGTCCCCGTCGGCACAATGTCCCCACCCCCAAGTTTCTGCTGTATGCCGAGGGGGTGCCCAATCCCCCTTGGCATCATGCTCCCCCTTTCCTTGCCAACAGGGCACCCAATCCCCGTTGGCTTCAGTGCCCCCTTCTCCGCTGGAAGTTCCAGATGCGGAAGCCCACCCCTGTTGGCATAATGTCCCCCTGATGTTTTGCCTGCTGAGGGGTGCCCAATCCCCTTGGCTCTCCCACTCGCATCTGCCGACGGGTGCCCAATCCCCACCGGCTACAGCGCCCCCACCCAAAGCACTCAGGTGGCACAAATGTCCCAAAAAAAAAAAGTCCTGCAATGTTTTTTTTTCAACCATGTAAACAGCAGAATGGTCCCTCATTGAGTCTGTGGCCCCGCCCCCAACCCACACCCATCCTCTGCGCACCCTGCCTCCCCACACCTCCTCACCCTATACTTACCACTGGAGCCCAGCGTGACGATCTTCGGTGGACCGGGAACACATCTGCACTCTTCAAAGCCGACCGCGAACTGAAGAAATGCTGGTAAGCTGTATAATGGCATAAATAGGGTTTTTTTGAACTTTGGTGCATTTCTCCGGCATTTTTGGAAACAAATTTTCAACATGGGGTTATTGGGACCCTTCTTCATTCAGCCACTGTCATGGCGTTATTCAGTCCCAAAAGGTGATTTCGCGGTCACTGCGTGCAATCACCTTTCAGGATCGATTAACAATACGACAGTGCCAGTGCTAATGAGATGGGCTCTCAAAACACCTACGTTGCAAATTTGGTGGAAAAAATCCAAAAAAATGTTTTATGAGCGTGCGTTGCGCAGTTGCTACATCCGCTCGTAACTTCGTGAATTTGCAATATTTTCACTCCAGATTTTCAACACCGGCATTTTTTCGCACCTCCTTATGAACAGTACAGCTGTCATTTTTCACATCCTGGCCAAAATGTGTTTTCACACTTCCAGTGCACAATAGCGTGGTCACTGTGGGAAATCAGTGTCCAGGACACATTAAGAAAATCACAGTGACACTGTTCATGAGCAGAGGTCCTAAAATGCCTATGTTGAAAATTTTGTGATGAAAGTCCATAAAATGACTGTGTTATGAGCATGCGTTGCAGTTTCCACGCACCCTTGTAACTTCGCAAATTAGTAATATTGTCACGCCAGATGATTTTCAACACTGCCATTTTTTCACACCTACTTATGAACAGTACGGTTGCCATTTTACACAGCTTGGCCGAAATGTGTTTTCGCGCTTCCAGCGCAGAATAGCGCAGTTACTTTGGGATATCAGTATTTGGGACAGATTAAGATCAAGCAAGTGAGAGGGGGGAGTGACAGAGCTCAACTGAGCTCCGTCAGCACTGCTGCGGATTTCTTTGTGGGCAGAAAAAGGCATCAATGCAGGCAGGGGCCCAGTACAAAAGGGCAGCCTACAGCAGCGGGAGTAACAGGATGAGTGAGTGAGACGGGGGAGTGAGCAAGCGCAACAGAGCTCTATCAGGACTGCTGCGGATTTCTTTGTGGGCAGAAAAAAGCACCAACACAGGCAGGAGCCCAGTATAAAAGGGCAGCCTGCAGCATCGGGAGAAACAGAACGAGTGAGTGAGAGAGGGGGAGTGAACAAGCTCAACGGAGCTCTGTCGGGACTGCTACAGATTTCTTTGTGGGAAGAAAAAGGTGCCACCACAGGCAGGAGCCCAGTACAAAAGAGCAGCCTGCAGCTCTGAGAGAAACAGAACGAGCGAGTGAGAGAAGTGAATGAGCTTAACAGAGCTCTGTCAGGACTGCTGCGGATTTCTTTGTGGGTAGAAAAAGGTACCAATGCAAGCAGGAGCCCAGTACAGAATGGCAGCCTGCAGCGTCAGGAGAAATAGAATGAGCAAGTGAGAGAGGGGAAGTGACAGAGCTCAATGGAGCTCTGTCGGGACTGCTGCAGATTTCTTTGTGGCAGAAAAAGGCGTCAATGCAGGCAGAGGCCCAGTACAAAAGGGCATCCTGCAGCGGCGGGAGTAACAGGATGAGTGAGTGAGACAGAGGGAGTGAGCGAGCTCAACAGAGCTCTATCAGGACTGCTGCGGATTTCTTTGTGGGCAGAAAAAGTGCCAACGCAGGCAGGAGCCCAGCACAAAAGGGCAGCCTGCAGTGCTGGGAGAAACAGAACGAGCGAGTGAGAGAGGGGGAGTGAGCGAGCTCAGCGGAGCTCTGTCGGGACTGCTGCGGACTTCTTTGTGGGAAGAAAAAGATGCCACAGCAGGAAAGAGACCAGTATAAAAGGGCAGCCTGCAGCTCTGGGAGAAATAGAACGAGCAAATGAGAGAGGGGGAGTGAGCGAGCTTAACAGAGCTCTGTCGGGACTGCTGCGGATTTCTTTGTGGGCAGAAAAAGGCACTAACGCAAGCAGGAGCCCAGTACAAAAGGGCAGCCTGCAGTGTCGGGAGAAATAGAACGAGTGAGTGAGAGAGGGGGAGTGAGCGAGCTCAACGAAGCTCTGTCGAGACTGCTGCGGATTTCTTTGTGGGCAGAAAAAGGCGCCAACGCAAGCAGGAGCCCAGTACAAAAGGGTAGCCTGCAGCGTCGGGAGAAATAGAATGAGAAAGTGAGAGAGGGTGACTGAGCGAGCTCAATGGAGCTCTGCCAGGAATTTAGAGTTGCCCACCCTCCTGCCCAGGGTCCTCTGTGGTCCTATATTATAACAGGGTCTCTGGAGTGGAGACAAAACAATCATTGGATACTGTTAGGATTGCTGCAATAATACAGATTTAGTTGTTCTATTTATTTCTCTAACTGAGCTAAGTACTGAACTATACTGTTATGACTGCTGTAATAATACATACTTATTTGTTCTATTTATTTCTCTAGCTGAGCCAAGTAATACTTGTAGTGCAATAGGATTTCTAACTGGGCTAAGTGAAACTATATGAGAGCTGAGAACAAAAAGTATGGCAGCTAAGGGTGAAAAATGGACAAGGAGGCTTTAGGATTGCTACAGTAATACGGTATCTAATGGATGACATTTGAGACTGAATTAACCTGGCCGGCAAGGGGTCAGTAGGGGGACTAGTGTGAGGGGAACAGAAATTTGAATAAATAAGGGCCTAATAGTTGTAGTAGGGTATAGAACCTGGGAGTACGAGCCCGCAACATAAGATGGGGGCCAAAATGGGGCACGAGTCACATGTCAATAGGGCAGACATCTTTGGAAGGGTGGTGGGGTGTACAGGGTGTGGGTCCGCCACGATCCTGGACTGGGCTTGGAGGATGGGAGGGGGGTATGGTCTGCAGATGACTGGCTAGATAGAGGGAGGAACTGTGGAGGTTAGGGAGGAGTCTAAGTGGCAGGGCTGATGAGTATGGTAGGCATCCTAGAGGGAGATAGGGGATGGCAAAGGGAGACGGAGGAAGAACAACTAGGAGTGAAACCGACACCAGTATCGAGGCACTAACAGAAAAGACAGGAGAAGGGAGGGGGTGCCCGAGGCAAGGGGGGCCCTGATGGGGGAGGAAGAGACCACGAAGAGTACCAGGGGAGAGAGCAGATGGCTGTGGGTAGGGAGGGACCAGGGGTAGCACGGAGTGGAACAAGTAGGAGAGGGGAACCGATAGGGAAAGAGATGTAAGAGGGGTATCGACTAGGAATAGATTCAAACCTCTGCTGTGGGAGAGAGAGGGGAAGCAGGAACATACTGAAGGGGGGAGGACAAGCGGGGCATGAGGGGAATGGTAACAGGTAGGGGAAGAGACAGCGAGGACGAAAGGGTAGAAGGGAGCTAGTAAGGAAGGAGGGGTGGTGACTGGAGGAGAGAAGGCTATGGGAAGGGGAAGGATAGGAGGGGCATCACTAATGGGTAGAAGGGAATGGGGCTTTAAATTGACAACAGCGGGGATAGGAGAGGGGTTGTAAATCAGCGGGGGAGGAGGGGAGGTCGACATGGGAAGCCCAGTAGGAAGCAGTCAGGCTGGGAAGGGGTTCAAGGAGGATGGGAGGAATAAGGCAGAGAAAAGGGGTGAAGCGGATGTAGGGGGTACAGATACAGAAGTCATAGAGGGTGCAGCTGGCGGGGGTAAGGGGCAGGGAAGAACGAATACTGGGGTGGTGGAAGGGGCATTAGAAGGGAAAGGGGGTACGGGACGGCGGTGGGTACTCATCCTGGCGGATTCTATACTGAAATGGGTACAATGGGGCAGAAAGGGGGAGAGGCACAGATGTATTTGGGTTGAAGCTGTCCCCAGGTTGACTGCAGGAGGGGCAGAGCAGGCACTGCTCAAGCATGCAGTGAGGGGGAGGAAGAAACCTCATTTACTGTTGCATGTGGGAACAAACGATTTGACGGGGGACACTGTGGAAGTAGTGAGGGGGAGGTTCGAGTAGTTCAGTAGGCAGTGTGAGGGGGTGGGGGACTCGGTGGCATTCTTGGAGGTACTGCCGGTACCATGTGCAAGCATGGGGAGGAAGGGTAGGCTTCAGGAGTTCAAGGAGTGGCTGAGGGATTGGTGCCACACCAAACATTAGGGGTTAGTGACTAACTGGGGTAGGGTCTGGGGGGAATAGTGACTTGTACGCGTGGGACAGGGTACATTGGAGCAGGAAGGGGATGGGAGTATTAAAGGTAGCATTACTGCCAGACCACTGGCGCTGAGGGTTGAGGGGCAGGACGTCAAAACTCACGCCACCCTGGCGACCTGGGTTCGGCTGCGAGCTCGGGCTGCCAGGGGTCGGCAGGGGAGGGATAGGATTGAGCATCCGGAGGACTGCTGTCCTATCCCGGGCAGGATCTGACCCACCGCCTGTAGCAGCCCCTGGTGATGGCCGGGAGTGCTACTAGAGCGGTGTTGTAAAGGGGGCGGAGTGTGGTGGACGTCGGCATGCTGTGCCTAAATGTCATTGCACACCCGCACTCCACAAAGGGGAGAAAAGTAGAAAATGGGCTACGGTCGGGCAGCATGAGCTTCCGACTTCGCTGCCCGCCTCAATGGCGCCCTCAACCGGATCCTGCTCCGTGGGTTGATCTGGGAAGTCTCACCACCCCGCCATGGGGGTAATCCATGGAGGGAGCAGGTCAGCCTGATGTCGGGGCCAAGGCTGGGGGGGGGGTCGGTCAGGATGGCCAAGCTGACTGTAGCCTGGGGAGAAAATGTCCCCAAAAAAAAAAAAAAAAAGGCAGGATTAGAGGGGTATATTTCTACTAAGGTGGATTAAAACTAGCTGGGGGGTGACCGAAAGACTGAGGTTGGTAGAAAAGTCCAGACAGGGGAGCCTGATGAGCACACCACCCTAGATATAGGTAAAGGCGGAGGCATAGTAACCCTGGAAGGGGGTGGGTAGAGTTGTCTGAGTGTAATACAGAAGGCACCACTACCTGGTAAGAATAAGGAGGAGAGAGGGTGCGTACTACTGGGAGGAGGGACACAGGCTGAGGAGAAGAGTGAGGAGAAGAAGGGGTATGGGTGGAAGGTGGTCTGACTAAATGGATAGAGAACTGGTTACAGGAGAGGGTGCAGAGGGTGGTGGTGGTCGTGGGGTAGCTCTCGGCACCCAGAGCAGTGACAAGCGGGGTGCTGCAGGGCTCAGTGCTTGGCCCGGTGCTATTTGGGCTCTTTATCTCCGATATAGCTCACAGAGTGGGGAGCAGGGTTAGCCTGTTCGCACATTATACCAAATTATAAGCAAACAGAAACACAGAATTTGACGGCAGATAAGGACCGCTTGGCCCACCCAGTCTGCCCATTTCCCTATCTAATGAATAAGCTGCAGATCCTAGTTAACCAGCAGCCTACTTCTTTCTACCCCCAACCCCTAGAATTGCCTTATGGCTGTCCCATGCAAGCTTGAATTCAACCACTGTTTCTGACTCCACAACCTCCTCCGGAAGGCCGTTCCATGCATCCACAACCCTCTCTGTGAAAAATTACTTCCTTACATTACCTCTGAGCCGCCCCCATCTTCAAATTGTGCCCCCTTGTGCTTGCACACCTCTTTTTTTGAAAGATGCTACCCTCTTGGACTTTGTTGAGTCCCTTGAGGTACTTGAAAGTTTCTATCATGTCCCCTCTCTCCCTCCTTTCCTCGAGGCTATACATATTAAGCCCTTTAGTCTCTTCTTCATATGTCTGGTGCAAATGTTGCACCATTTTAGTTGCCTCCTCTGGACAGCTTCCATCTTGTCTAAGGCTCTGCGGAGATTGGGTCTCCAGAACTGCACACAGTACTCCAGATGGGGTCTCACCAGCTGTCTGTATAGAGGGACAACAACTTGTTTTCTACTGGTGATGCCTCCCTATGCATCCCAGTATCCCCTCAGCCTCCTTGCTGCCCTCTCACATTGCTTGCCCACCTTTAAGTCATCTGATATGACTACCCCAGGTCCCTTTCCATTTTGTTGTTGTTAGTATCTCACCCCCATTGTGTACTTCTCCCTGGGTTTTGTTTCCCAGGTGCATTGCCTTGCACTTCTTAGCATTAAATCTCAGCTGCCATACATTTGACCATTCCTCTAACCTTGCCAAGTCCCTTTCTCACCCTTTCCACCCCACTCAGCTATCAACTCTGTTGCAGATCATTGTGTCATCTGCAAAGAGACATACTTTCCTTCCAGTCCCTCTGCAATGTCGCTATAAAGACATTGAAGAGGACCGTCCCATACTGAACCCTGCGGCACCCCACCAGTAACCCCCTTCTTCAGAGTGGACCTCATTTACTATTACCCTCTGTGTCCTATTCTCCAGCCATCCTTTACCCAGGCTATCATCTTGGGACCCACCCTAGGCTGGCTGACTTGTATATTAATCTTTGTGTAGGACTGAGTCAAATGCTTTACGAAAGTCTAGGTAGACCATGTCCACAGCCCTCCCTGATCTACTACTTTGGTCACCCAGTCAAAGAAATCTTTAGATCTGCCTGGCATGACCTTCCTGCCAGGAATCCATGCTGCTTTTGGGTCCTGTCCCTCTGGCATCTAGGTACTGACAATTCTTTCCTTCAGAAGTGATTCCATCATTTTCCTATCACTGAGGTTAAATTAACAGGTCTGTAGTTTCCTGCTTCTGCCCTGCTCCCACTTTTGTGAAGGGGAATCACATCTGCCCTCCTCTAGTCCTCAGGTACCACCCCCATCCTCCCATGATTTGTTAAAGAGGATAGTCAGTGGTGTCACTAGTTCTACCCTTAGTTCTTTTAGAATTCTGGGATGAATCCCATCAGGCCCCACTGCTTTGTCTACCTTCAGTTTTAAGAGTTCTTTCAGAACCCTTTCTTCTGTAAATGGGCTGGTATCAACCTCTGTATCCAGAGTGTTTCTACTCTGTTTGTTTTAGGTACCTCCCTCTTCGTTTGTAAATACTGAGCAAAATATTTGTTTAGTATCCTGCCTTTCACAGTCACCCTCTGCCCACCCTCCCTTTATTAAGCCTCACCATCCCTCCCTTAGTCTTCCTTCGCGCCCTGATGTACCTAAAAGGTTTTATCCCCTCTTAACTGAGTTGGCTATCTTTTCTCAGTTCGGCCTTTGCTGTTCTGACTGCCTTCCAGCTTCCTTTGCTTTTAACTGATACAATTCTTTGTCCTGCTCCTTCTGTGATTCCTTGTACTTTCTGAATGCTTTCTTTTTCTCTTGAACCTTCACTGCCACCTCCTTTGAGAACCACAGTGGTTTCTTACATCATTTTGTTTTATTTGCTTTACACAAAGGCTTGTTACCTCTGTGATGGCAGTTTTTATTATTCCCCATTGTTCTTCCACCCCTCCTTCCTGCCCATTTGCTAGTGCATTCCTTACACCCATTTTGGCAAAGTCAGCCCTCCAGAAGTCCAGTACTTTTGCCTTTGTATGGCTTTACTCTATTGCTGTTTATTGTGAACCATACTGTTCGATGGTAGCTAGTTCCCAGATGGCTACCCACTTCTACATCTGTGATCCTCTCTCCATCTCCATTTGAGAGGACCAGGTCTAAGTTTGCTCCCTCTCGAGTGGGTTCCAACACTAGTTGTCTAAGGCATGCCCCCTGTAGGGCATCTAAAATAACCCCACTCTTGGAAGTGGCTGCTGCAACTGCACTCCAGTTAACATCTGACGTATTCAGATCACCCATCAGCAATATCTCCCCTTTATCTGCCATTCTAAGTATACTTTATATCATTTCCTATAAAAGGGAGGGCAAATAGTTATTGTTGCAGAGCCCCCCACCACACACACACACACTCCCAGAAAAGCTGCTTAAAAGCCTGTAATTCATTCAAATCAGTTCTATTTTCTTACTTAGTTGGGGTGCAATGTCAACAAGTGTAAAATCATGTACCTAGGGCATAGGAACCCCGATGCTGAGTATAGGATGGGGGAGGTACTGATACTCACTAGATATGAAAGGGTCCTTGAGGTTATTATATCAGAGGACCTCAAGATGGCAGTACAGTGTGACAAGGCTATGGGCAGGGCAAATTGGATTCTGGGGTGCACAAGGAGTGGCATCTCCAGTAGGAGGAGGGATGTTGTGCTGCCATTGTATCACTCCCTGGTATACCCCCAGCTGGAGTACTGTGTCCAGTTTCAGAGTCCACACTTCAGAAAGGGCATAAGATGGAGGTTTTCCAGAGGAGGGCAACCAGAATGGTTCAGAATTTTCACAGAAATCCCTACAAGGAAAGGCTAAAGAATCTCAACATGTACACTCTGGAAGAGAGGAGGGCGAGAGGTGAAATGATCAAGACCTACAAAGTACCTCATAGGGGTAAAGAGGGACAGTTGGGGAGTTTCCTTCAAATGAGGATGAGCACCCAAACCAAGGGACATACAATGAAGCTGGGGGGGCATTCAGGATAGATGTGAAGAAATATTTCTTTACTGAAAGGGTAGGATGCATTGAACAGACTGCCAGGAGAAGTGGTGGAAGCTAAAATGGTAGAGGGCATGAAGCATGCATGGGATAAACATAGGGGTATATTAGAAAAAGGGAAAGGAGGGGTCAATGGAGCTCAACAGAGCCATGGAAGTGGAGTAGATTCCAGTTCATTGCAGGAAAAATCCATTAAGCAAGCTCATTCACAAGGAGGTCCTGATGGACACAGGCAGAATAAGACATGCAGTAATGTATACAGGCAGGTAGAGAACACTTGCGCAGACTGGATGGGTTGAGCGGTCCTTTTCTGCTGACAAATTCTATGTGTCTATGGCATCATGTGTTCATTCAGGTGCAGTGTTTATTTAAAGTTGGGCCTACCATACATCCAGATGTAAGGTACAGTACATTACCGAATTAGATGCAGCCGACTTACAGTACAATAAACAGAACCCCAGTGCTTCGAGAAGCCTTTACCTTTCATAAGGCTGCTTAAAGAGCTGGGGTTCTATTTGCAGTGTCTACACCGACATGCTGATCTTAAAATCAACGCCACATCTGAATGAGTACTTGATTCTTGCTCACTCCATTTCTTCCCTACTTTGAAACCTGATTGTCCTGAGTTAGTTTTGGGCTGGCAGCGCCTCACCTGTGTTGGAAGATGACCAATAAGCGGCACTGAAAGATGTCAGACTTCACAGATTGTGAAGGCAACTGCTCATCCACCATCTTGGCAAGAAGAAGGCTGCAGGTGTGGCCACTGATGACTGTTGGGGTGTGTGGGGATTAAATAAAAGGGACAGACATAAGGAGATAAATCATACTAAAAATTGTGAGACCATCACCAGCTTTCCAAAACGCTACCAGTAAAAAAGAACACTTATAAGTTTTCAAATGGCAACACAATCTGTGAGCCTCTGTCTGCCATCTGATACAAGGCATCAACCAGCATAACATTGCTCAAAGAAGGCAGTGTGGTCATGTGTTACTGGAAATACTGAGATTATAGATGTATGAGAACAAAAGAATATCACATTGAAGCTGGTACATATGCCTACAGCAGCTGTCTCTGCTTCTCAGTACTTATATTTATACTCTTGAAGTACTTGAATGTTTTTATCCATCCTCTTTCCTCCTCTTTTCCACTGAGTACATATTGAGGTCCCTTAATTCTCCTCATAAGTTCTTGTGTTGCAAGCTCTGTACCATCTCATTCACCCTTCTCTGGACCATCTCCAGCCTGTTAATATCCTTACGAAGGTGCTGACCTCCAGAACTGCACACAGTACCATGTGAAGCCTGATCATGGTTTTATATAATGGCATCACTACCTCCTTATGCTGGTAATACCCTGCCTATGCCCCCAGCATGATGTCGCTAGCCTCCCAGCTGCCTCACCACTTTGACATTTTCAGGCCATCTGAAATAAGAACCCCAGGTCCTTTCCTTCTTTGTAACTGTCAGCAACTCCCCTCAAATCCTGTACCTTTCCTCAGGGTTTCTGTGTCCCAGGTATTACTCTTGCACTTTTTGAATTAAACTTCAGTTGCCAGTCCTCAGACCACTTCTCAAGCTTCCCCAGGTCCCTCCTCATTTTCTCCACCCCCTCTGGGGTATCCACTGTGTTACAGATCTTGGTATAATCTGCAAACAGGCAGCCCTTTCCCTTCAGCCCTTCTGCAATGTCACGAATGAAGACATTGAACAGGACTGGCCCAGGACCAATCCCTGTGGCACCCCACTGGTCACCCCCTCTCCCCAAAATGCGCCCATTTACCACCACTCTCTGCCTCCTGTCTGTTAGCCAGTTTCTAACCCACTTTACCACCCTTTCTCCCATGCTCAGCCTACTCAGCTAGTTTATTAGCCTCCTATGTGGGACGGTGTCAAAGGCTTAGCTTAAATCAAGGTAAGCACTGTCCACTGCCCCACCCTGATTTACTTCCTTTGTTATCCACTCAAAGAGATCCACCAGATTTGTCTGACATGATCTCCCCACTGTGACTCCATTGTTCACTTGGGAGCTTAAGCAACAGGTTGGTAGAAAAGAGGCCACGAGTTATATTTTGTTTTAAACTGAAATATTTGAATAGTTTGTTAGTGAAATTAGTTCTATGTGTTAAAAATTATTACCTTGAATTTGAACTGATACTTGGCTGTGATATTGTAGTTTTGGGGATAGATGTTTGGTAGGGAAAATTAGAAGGTAATTTAAATGTGTTTGCTCTGGTGTTTGGAGGAGGGACATTAGCTGCAATTAACTTGTCTTTAAACAGGAATTACTGTGCTTTCATTGTTCACTTGGGAGCTTAAGCAACAGGTTGGTAGAAAAGAGGCCAGGAGTTATATTTTGTTTTAAACTAGAAATATTTGAATAGTTTGTTAGTGAAATTAGTTCTATGTGTTAAAATTATTACACTTGAATCTTGGAACTGATACTTGGGCTGTGATATTGTAGGTTTGGGATAGATGCTTTGCAAAATTAACGGTAATTTAAATGTTGTTTGCCTGGTGTTTGGAGGAGGGACATTAGCTGCAATTAACTTGTCTTTAAACAGGAATTACTGTGGCTTATTGTTCACTTGGAGCTTAAGCAACAGGTTGGTAGAAAGAGGCCAGGAGTTATATTTTGTTTTAAACTGAAATATTTGAATAGTTTGTTAGTGAAATTAGTTTCTATGTGTTAAAAATTATTACCTTGAATTTGAACTGATACTTGGGCTGTGATATTGTAGGTTTGGGATAGATGTTTCAGGGAAAATTAGAAGGTAATTTCATCAATGTGTTTGCCTGGTGTTTGGAGGAGGGCATTAGCTGCAATTAACTTGTCTTTAAACAGGAATTACTGTGGCTTTTTATTGTTCACTTGGGAGCTTAAGCAACAGGTGATAGAAAAGAGGCCAGGAGTTATATTTTGTTTTAAACTGAAATATTTGAATAGTTTGTTAGTGAAATTAGTTCTATGTGTTAAAAATTATTACCTTGAATTTGAACTGATACTTGGCTGTGATATTGTAGGTTTGGGATAGATGTTTGGCAGGAAAATTAGAAGGTAATTTAAATGTGTTTGCCTGGTGTTTGGAGGAGGGGACATTAGCTGCAATTAACTTGTCTTTAAACAGGAATTACTGTGTTTATTGTTCATTTGGGAGCTTAAGCAACAGGTTGGTAGAAAAGAGGCCAGGAGTTATATTTTGTTTTAAACTGAAATATTTGAATAGTTTGTTAGTGAAATTAGTTCTATGTGTTAAAAATTATTACCTTGAATTTGAACTGATACTTGGGCTGTGATATTGTAGGTTTGGGATAGATGTTTGGAGGAAAAATTAGAAGGTATTTAAATGTGTTTGCCTGGTGTTTGGAGGAGGGACATTAGCTGCTATTAACTTGTCTTTAAACAGGAATTACTGTGGTTTCATTGTTCACTTGGGAGCTTAAGCAACAGGTTGGTAGAAAAAGAGGCCAGGAGTTATATTTTGTTTTAAACTGAAATATTTGAATAGTTTGTTAGTGAAATTAGTTCTATGTGTTAAAAATTATTACCTTGAATTTGAACTGATATTGGGCTGTGATATTGTAGGTTTGGGGATAGATGTTTGGCAGGGAAAATTAGAAGGTAATTTAAATGTGTTTGCCTGGTGTTTGGAGGAGGGGACATTAGCTGCAATTAACTTGTCTTTAAACAGGAATTACTGTGGCTTTCATTGTTCACTTGGGAGCTTAAGCAACAGGTTGGTAGAAAAGAGGCCAGGAGTTATATTTTGTTTTAAACTGAAATATTTGAATAGTTTGTTAGTGAAATTAGTTCTATGTGTTAAAAATTATTACCTTGAATTTGAACTGATACTTGGGCTGTGATATTGTAGGTTTGGGGATAGATGTTTTGCAGGGAAAATTAGAAGGTAATTTAAATGTGTTTGCCTGGTGTTTGGAGGAGGGGACATTAGCTGCAATTAACTTGTCTTTAAACAGGAATTACTGTGGCTTTCATTGTTCACTTGGGAGCTTAAGCAACAGGTTGGTAGAAAAGAGGCCAGAGTTATATTTTGTTTTAAACTGAAATATTTGAATAGTTTGTTAGTGAAATTAGTTCTATGTGTTAAAATTATTACCTTGAATTTGAACTGATACTTGGGCTGTGATATTGTAGGTTTGGGGATAGATGTTTGGCAGGAAAATTAGAAGGTAATTTAAATGTGTTTGCCTGGTGTTTGGAGGAGGGACATTAGCTGCAATTAACTTGTCTTTAAACAGGAATTACTGTGGCTTTCATTGTTCACTTGGGAGCTTAAGCAACAGGTTGGTAGAAAAGAGGCCAGAGTTATATTTTGTTTTAAACTGAAATATTTGAATAGTTTGTTAGTGAAATTAGTTCTATGTGTTAAAATTATTACCTTGAATTTGAACTGATACTTGGGCTGTGATATTGTAGGTTTGGGGATAGATGTTTGGCAGGAAAATTAGAAGGTAATTTAAATGTGTTTGCCTGGTGTTTGGTAAGAGGCCTCCCACCCACCCTGTTTTGTAGGCTTACTTAAATACTGAAAAGCCACTGGGGTTGGGATTGAAGGGCTGAGTATTTCTGTTTGGGACTGAAATTTTGAAGCAACAGGAGTTGGTGGGCCTGTGACATCACACGGTACCTGGAGTCTGCTTACACACACTGTTAGGACTGAACACATACTGGACTGTATGTGTTTGTGAGACTTGGGAACTTTGTTGGGGGTTGAAATTGGGTTTGTAAATAACTACAGTCAGTATAGAGAGAAACTGTACTCCAGGGAAAGGGACTGAGAAAGGGGTGTGCTATTATAAACAGAGGGGATAATCAGGGTGGCCATATTCCACCATGGCAGGCATCTTCGAAGGGTTGTAGGCTGCACAGGCTGTGGGATGGCAATAATTCTAAATTGGGCCTGGAGAGAGGGAGGCTGCCCACCTGTAGACAGCTATCTTGTATTAGGAGGAGGTATATTGGTTAGGAGTAAGCTGTGGGAGCTGGGGGGTGTCCAAGGATAAGGGGTGTGGATATGGGCGCAGAAGGGTGGGGCTGAGGGGAGGCTGGGGCAACGCCTGAAATTACAGGACATTATGCTACAGCAAGCAGAAGGGGGATATTAGGGACAGAGGACCCTTAGATAGGGAAGTTGATGCTAAGGGAAAGCGACAGGTGAAAATTTTGAATTCAAGGAGACTGGAGGGGAAAAGTCAGAGGGGCTGTTCAGCGGAAGCCTAAAACAGCAGACTGTGGGAAGGGAGCCCTAAGGTGAACAGTGCAAGAGAGGAAGAAGAGGGTCAGTTTAGAGATGCAGTCAGGGGAAACTCGGGTTACTTGATGGAGGCTGACATAGAGTGTCACAATAAATTTGAGATACTAAGCATCCTAGAGGGGGAGGAAGGGGTTGGTGGAAATGAGGAAACTTATACAGAGGCCGGGGGGAGGGAGTCAGATACCCATAGGGCATCACAGAACAGCTATGGAAAGGATAGACATAGTCCCAGAGGGAGAAGGGGAAACTTATATGTTAAGCAAATGGGGGAGATGCAACATATTCCAGACATGAGGGAGGAGAGCATGATTGGAGAGGAACTGGGAGACAAGGAGGTGGGAGAGGAGCCCCCCTTCAGCAGGAAGGTCAGTACCAAGGATGGGGCCCTAGCTAAAGGGGACCCACAGAGAGCCTCTGGAGACAGGGGTACTATTACAAGGGGGGATGAGGGTGCGGGGAAGGGAAACCATCAGGGCCAGGATAAATGGTTCAGATAAGAGAGGGTTAAAGGGGACACCTATTCAGAGGGGGTTTGAGTTAAGTGGGCAAAATAGCAAGGGAGGCAGAAAGGGGAGGGTGACAAGGGGGTCTCTAATAAGGCAGGAAGACTCCCATGAAATTGTGATCATGAATAAAGTGGGGGAGGGGGGGCTGAGAGGGCATAGTGGAGGTAACCATAAGGATGATGGCGGTGTTAAGGTTCTGTTACTGGGAGACTCGATGATTAAGGGTATCCATTGGGAGGACAGGGGATGGATGCCATAGCCAGGTGAAGGTAGTGAGTATCTCTGGGCTGACAGTGCAGAGCAAAGTTCATGGTGTATGAAATGGTTAGGGATTGTGGAGGGAAACCAGATTTCCGGTGCATTTGGGAACTAATGATCTAGAGGAAATAGCATTATGGAAATCAGCAAGGTTCCAAGAACTTGCCAGAGTCTGTCGGGATAATGGATGCAACATTTCCTTTCGGAGATATTGCTAGTACCAAAGGCCTCAGTGGAGAAAAATGAAGCACAGAGGTTAATGAATGGCTCAGGAAGTGGGGTGAAGAGAATGGGTTGGGGTGTTAGGAACTGGAATGGAGTTTGGGAGGATAAGGGACTATATGCCAAGGACAGGTTTCATCTTGCCCCATTAGGGAAGGAAGTCCTCAAACAGGGATGGCTAACTACATACAAGAAAGGTGGGTTTAAACTTGTAGGGGGGGAAGGATAAGGGAGGGGTTGACTCAGGAAGCCCTCCTCCAGATGAGGGGAGTAGCCTCAAGCCCAAGGGGAGGGGGAAACAGACTGGAGGTGGAGGTTTCAGGAGGAGTAGGGGAGGATGGAAGTATAAGGAATCTGGGTGGGTTCAAAAAGGATCAGGGATAAGGGTGGGGGTTAGTGTTAGTAAATGCCAGGAGTTTGGGAAACAAGTTGCCAGAGTTCCAGGCCATGCTGTTCGAGGGGGTGGATGTAGCAGTCAGGAAACGTAACAACAAAACCATGACTGGGACCTAAATGTACGGGGTACACTATGCTTAGGAAGGATAGAAAGGAGGGCAGAGGGGTGGAGTGGCTATGTTCATTAGAGATGACATAGAAATTGCTATGGTTGAAGAGGCAGAGGGAAACGTGGAGGCCTTATGGGTCACTCCACATCCCCAGCAGGAGATAAGGTCAAGCTTGGGTAGCATATAGGCCCCTGGGATGAGTGATGTTCTAGAGGATGGTTTGCTGGACAACATCATTGCCCAGTGTGGTCCAAAAGGGAAGGAGTGGTGTTGATGGGGACCTTACATGCCAGGTACTAACTGGGGAACCATGTCCTCTAAGGTGGCCAAGGAGCAGAGGCTGCTGATGGCTTCCAGGATGTGTTCTAACACAGCATGTGATGGAGCCCACAAGGGAGGGGCATGTCCTGGATGTGGTTCTGGCAGATGGGGATCTGGTAAGGGACATGGTTGTACAGGACCCCTGACTGGGAGTGACCACAATACTGTCTGGTTTCAAATAAGCATTGGGGGACTGGGGTGAGATCTAGGACACTGGCAGTGGACTTCAGGGGGGCAGACTTTATGGGCATGGGAAATATTCTCAAGGATCACTTGAAGGGGATTACCTCAACAACAAGTGTGGAAAGGAGATGGGAGGTCATAAACGGGACTTCATGGAGGCAGTCAGGATCTGCGCTAAGTTGAAACGTCAGGGAGCAAGGTCACATAAACCATGCTGGTGGTCCAGTGAGGTCCAGGTAGCAGTCAGAGAAAAGAAGGCGGCTTACAAAAAATATAAAACAACAAGAGGGGATAGGGATAAGGAAATGTACCAGCTTGCATCTAGAAAAGTCACCCGTATGGTGAGGGGAGCAAAGTCCAGTAAAGAGCATCGGCTGGCACAGGGGATACATGGAGGGGAAAAGGGGTTCTTCCGGTACATTGGGGAGCGGAGAAAAACTAAGGGCCATCTCAGCAGATTGAGATCAGAAGGAGGGTGGGTGGAAGAGGCGAGGGACCAGGCAGAGGTATTTAACGAAGCACTTTGCCTCTGTGTTCACTAGGGAGGGGATGGGATATCTACAAAGCAAGGCACAAAGGGATAGAAGCGGCAGGAGGGATCAGGGAGCAGCAGAAATGGAGCAAAAGGGAGGGAAAGGTACCCCAGGGGTGTCACATCTGGATAAGGATAAAAGACCAGTGGGTGGAGGGGACGGATGATGCCATCCCACCAAAAGGGTGTGGTTTGCCCTCAAGGCCCTAAAGAAAGACAAATTCCCTGGGCTGGATGGCATTCATCCGAGAGTACTATGGGAATTGGCGGACATACTGGCTGCAATTTCGGCGGAGCTTTTCAACAGGTCACTTGAGACAGGGAGGGTACCTAGGGATTGGCGAGGCACATGTGGTACCAATCCATAAAGGGGGTCAAGGAAGTACCAGGAAACTATAGACCCATCAGTTTAACCTCGTGGTGGGAAAATTAATGGAGAGTATACTAAAGGAACGATTGGGGGTTTACTTGGAGGAGGTGGGAGGTCTGGATAGTCGGCAGCATGGGTTTGTGCCAGGTAGATCATGTCAAACCAACCTTGTGGAGTTCTATGAATGGGTAACATCAGAACTGGATAGGGGTAAGCCTGTGGATGTATTATTCTTGACTTCAGCAAGGCTTTGACTCTGTCCCCACAATGGTCTGGTGGAGAAACTGATGGGGTTAGGAGTAGGCCCTTGATGGTCAGATGGATTGAAAACTGGATAGCTGGACGCACTCAGAGAGTAGTGGTCTGTGGGGAGCCTCGAACCCCACAGAGGTTGGTAGTGGGTACCACAGGGCTCGGTCCTGGTCCAATCCTGTTTAATGCATACATATCAGACATCAGGGATGGTATAGGGTGTGAAATGAGTCTCTTCGTGATGACTCCAAGATGGGAGCAGTAGTTGAGGGAGAAGAGGGGAGGTTGGCCCTGCAAGGACCTGGACACCCTGGAAAGCTGGGCTCACACATGGAAATTAATTCAATATCACCAAGTGCAAGGTGTTGCATCTTGGTCGGGAAACCCTAAACACAGGTACACCCTGGGAGGAGGTGCTGAAGCCTCAACAGGGGAAAAGACCTAGGGGTCATGGTGGATACATGTATGAATAACACTGAGCAGTGCAGGAGAGCAGCTAGCAAGGCAAACAGGATGTTGGGATGCATCGCAAGGGATCACCTCTAGGAGCAAGGAAGTGATTCTGCCACTGTACAATGGACTGGTTAGACTACACCTTGAGTACTGTGTACAGTACTGGAGACCACACTTGAAGAGGGACATACAGCTCCTGGAGAGGGTACAGAGGAGGGCAACAAAGATGATACGAGGGCTAGAGGATTTGACTTACGAGGACAGACTTGAGGAGCCTGCCTGTTTTCATTGGAGGAGAGGAGACAGGGGACATGATTGAGGTCTCAAACCCTCAAGGGAATAAATAGGGTAAACATGGAGGGATCTTTAGACTAAAGCAGGGAGGCATCACCAGAGGGCATGGTTTGAAGTTGGAAGGTGGAAGGGTGAGGGGGAAAGAGGAGGAGGTTTTTCACTGAGAGGGTGGTGGACCCTGGAATGCTCTGCCTGGTGAGCTGGTTCAGAGATCCACAGTGGAGAGCTTTAAGAGAGGGTGGGACAGACACAGAAAGTGGATGTATCAGATGATGACCTGTCCCGGGGGGGTTGGGATGGATGATAGGGGTTTCTGGAGCACAAGGGATGGGAGGGTCTCGGCACCCAACTAAGGATCTAGGTTCGAGCAGACTCGATAGACCATAAGGCCTAATCTGCTGGCAAATAGTATGTTAGTATGTTACCTACATTCCTGGCCTCCAATGGCTTCTAGATGCCCCACTATTCTTTCTTTAACCAATGTCTCCATGATCTTCCACACTACTAAGTGAGGCTGACTGGCCTATAGTTCCCCGCCTCCTCCCTACTGCTGAATATCTATAGAGGGACGACATATGCCCTCCTCCAATTCTCTGGTACCACCCCTGTCTTGAATGACTCAGTGAACATGGCTGCCAGAGGTACTGCTATCTCCCTTCACAGTTCTTTTAATATCCTTGGGTGTATGCCATCTGGTCCCATCACTTTGTCCACCTTCAATTTAGTCACCTCCTGCAGGATTCTTCTGCCTGTGAATGGACTGTTGTCCACCTCTTCATGCCTTTGTAACTGCTGTACTGCTGTGGCCCTTGCCCATTCCCTCCCCCTCTTCTGTGAATACTGAACAGAAAGACATAGTGGATGTTTTTTTTGGGGGGGAGGGGGCATGACAGTTCTTAGGCATGGTACTTTCACTTCCAAATACCTAAACAGCACATATAAGCAAGCAACATTCGGCATTGACAAATGCTTGTTTTGTATGAAACAGTTATCCAAAAGACTGTACTGAGCGTGCTCAGAACCAAAATTTCAAATCCTTATAACTCTGGAATGGATTAACATTTTTTCACCAAACCAGCAAAAGGCACCACTCTGGCCCATGCACTTTCTACCCTGAAATTTTCAAAGCAAAATTCCAAATAGTCTGGGCACTAGGCGATAACAAAGAAAAAGTATTTTTTTTTCTATCTGAATCCACACTGGAATGAAAACTGGCAAGTGAAGAGACCTTGCCCCTGAGACTAGGTATGCAAAATTTTGTGCAAATCCGTTGAATGGTGGCAAAGCTATTAAAGTGCGAAGCTAGGGGTTTAACATTAAACAGCCTGCTCAACCCTAACTTCAGTGGCGCTACCATGCCACTGTAACATAATATATATATATATATATATTTTGGTGCAGTAGTGCTTGTATACTTAGGGTTGAATAAGGCATTTAATACTAAACCCTGATTTTTTACCTTAATAACTTTGGCCATGTTTGACGAAATAGCAAAAAAGTTTATCAAGCGCGGTCTAGCTGGCAAGTTCTCAAGATGTGAAAAGTTTTGTGATGGCGCCTTGTGCAGTTTTCAAGATACGAATATCAATTTATAATGACTGGTGAGCAATTATTTCAATGGCCTCAAGCAGTTGATATTTGCCATAATAAGCAGTCGGTTATTACGGCATTCACATGCTTAGTCTGTTAAAAGTGAGCGGTCCCTCACCAGCTCCCATTTTCTGTGTGGGTGGGATAAACAAATCTTAAAACATGGTGGCTTCATGTCCTTATTAGCGAGGAGCTGCCACCACAACACTCTTACCTTTTCAAAACAATTTTTTCGCTATCTGGTTGATCCTACCATTATATATATTTTTTCATTTTCTGGTTGATCCTGCAGTTCGCCAGCTTCAGTCGATGATGACCGCAAGGCATACTGACAGTGGGAGCGGTCCATGGCTGACTCTGTATAGCAAGAGGTAAGCGAGATCCCTCACAATTGTGAATTGAACTGTAATTAAAATAAAAATGATTTATTTATAAAGTGTGACCAGGAGGCAACTGTGCTGTTGTGTGGCTGCTAAGGGACAACAGGGAGCCAGACAGGGAATGGGGGGGCGGATAGCTTTGGAATCTGGAGTGGGAGGTGGAAACTGCTACTGTATTTAGGGCTGCTGCAGTGTGCCCCCAAAACTAGTCTGAAGGTGAAATGGGTGGGTGTGGGGGATTGAAAGGAGGGAGGAAAGTGAGTGTGTGTGTGTTACAGCACTCAGCCTGGAAAAAAAATGGCTTACCAGCAAATTATAAAAAATAAAAGATGGGAGAGTGTGCATATGAGAATTTAATGAACACCCTCAGTGTGGGATGCTTTGATAAACCCCTTGGGCTTCGCCCTCTGGGTTTATGTAGCATCCCACACCTTGGGTGTGCATTAAATTCCCCCATCCTTTATTCTCTATTTAATGAACTGCTGTGTTTTTTTTCTTGTACTTAATACATGTTGTTTGTTTTTTTGCTTTCACGTACAGCCCAGATGGTACAGAATTTTTTTCCTGAAACTTTTAAGGCAGAAGTGGCCTGTGCCAAGGTAATGCCATTCGAAGGTTTCATGAAAAAATAAGTTCCAGAGTTATAAGGATTTAAAGGCATGCTCAGTATTTATTTGTTTTTTGATTATCGGCTAAGTGCACTAGACAATAATATGCCTATTTTCAGTCACGACCTGGGAGAGTACAGTTACAAGCACAATGGAGAATAAACACAGTAAAGAAATAATTACATTAGAAATATTATTGTCCTACAATACAATACCTGAGCAGTAGCTGTACTATACAGTACATGAGGTGGGAAGGAAACCCAGTACATTAAAACAAAAAACATCAGGAGCATAACTGGTGCATCAGCAGTAAAGTGCACCAGATAATTAAACAAATTCAGCAAAGACTTTTCTTAGCACAGATAATGTCAACTGCACAGAGGCCAGCAATGAATCAATTAAAAGTGGAAAGAAGGGCTGACCAAATGATAGCAGGGGTCAGGAGATAGAGTGTAGAAGATGCCAGCATAGGTATATTACTCACAGAGGCAAGAAACAGGTGCATAAAGCAGAGACCACTAGATGGTGGTACAGCTCCCATTTGAAACAGGCATGGGAGTTGGAGTGCTGGAGGGCTACAGGGAGGGAGTTCAAGTAACTGAGTGCAAAATGGGAGAAGGCATGAAACCCCATGTTGGTAGTGCACCTAGGAGCGGTTAGAAGGGACAGATCAACTGACTGAAAGGGGTAAGCCAGGTCAGGGTGCTTCAGCAAAGCAGCTAACGAGGAATGTACCCCAATCCAAACAATTCTGTCAGTAAGGGCAACACCCAGAGCAATAGAGCAACATGCCTCAGGAGTTAGCATGTTTAACCCGGAGTAGAGTTACTACCTTTTAAGAAGCCCAAAGTAGGACATTTCTTACTGAAACATGAATTTTTGCAGGACAGGACGCAACCTTGGCTAATGCAACAGACTTGTTTTCTCTAGATAATCAGAATTAAGGTTAACTATTGTAGTTTCCTAATTGCTTCTATTGTTTCTTTCCAGTTTAAAGTATTTTAGTTTTCTGCAACTTTTAGTGGAAAGTTAGAAAATATTTTTTGTACTATAAAGTCAAGACATGTTGTATTTTTCATGTTTTTTTGCAGGACATAGCTGCCCAAATCAGGACTGTCCTGCGAAAAACAGGACAGGTGATAACCCTAACCCAGAGTGGAGATGACAATGTGGGTAAGTCGGTTTAACACCAAGTCAAAGTGACGTATGCTGTTATAGGTAACATCCCATTTGTGAAGGTTAACTTTGGAGGTGTGGGAGTAGGTGACAGAGCCACAGTTAATGCTGAAAAGGACGATACCCTGAGCAATGGCAATTCAGGCAGAGGTTTGGTTCTGTAGGCCAAGCCAAACTTGATATTCACAGATTTACAGGTATTAGAAATCTAGAGAGAAGTCAAGGGTTTTATTTAGTTAAAAAACTGGTGATCAGGAGAGGCACACTGAGCCAAGGCCCGCTTCCAGGTGCAACCCGGTGGAAAGCGGAAAGGATATCTTCATTTCATTTGTTTGTTAATTGGGTAAGAGCACTGGACCAAAGGCCCTTCTTCCGGCCTGACCCGGGAGCAATAAATAAAAAAGTTACAACCAGATGAATTAAACTAAACATACAAAATAAGTCTTACAAAAAAACACTTATATAGATTTCATGAAAAACAATAACAGGCAGATTTCAACAGTAAGTGTTGCCTTAGTTTTACTCTAAAATCACATACAGACGTAGCCTGACGTATAACTAGTGGTAATGAATTCCAAAATTGGGGGCTGCTACAGAAAAAAGCTCTGGACCCTGTTTTAAGTTTAGGTAACAGTGAATCTAATAAAATACCATTTGAAGAACTCAAACTTGAGAGAATAACTCTGGATTTGATAAGATCTGACAACAGAAACCAGGATTTGAGAAAAACACATTTAAAAAATAAGACAACCACAGAAATATTCCATTTTATTTTAGGAATAGGAGCAAACCAATCCAAATTAGAATTCAAAACACAATGGTGAGTTTGCAAAGGTACCTGTAAAACAAAATGACAGATATCATAGGCAAAAGACAATGCATGCAGCTCCTTGCTTCCAAGATTCATGTAAACACTAGAGACATAATCGAAATGAGGTAACAGCGACCCTACTGCAATAGATTTCTTACTTCTTGGGAAAATAACTCTTGAATTTATACAAGCAGCCGAACTTTTGATTTATAGTGAGTACAACAGCATGAACCTGTGGGAAGAGTATCAATCCAGAGTCTGAGAGGACCCCCAGGTACTTAAAATGGTACACTTATTCAATAGTTAAACCGTTTAAGTCCTTTAAGGATAAGGTAGGACCATCTCTAAGCATGGTGGAGTTCCAAAAATCATGGATTTAGTTTTATTAGAATTTAGAACCAAAGCACTATCCATTGGCAAACTCCTTCAAAATCATGACTCAAGGCATCTGCTAACTTGGAGAGGGAACTAGATTGATAATAAAGAATCAAGTCATCAGGACATGACATCGTTTCACAGGTCCTACTAAAAGAAGGAAGTTCGTTAATAAATAAAGAAAACAGCAAGGGGTCCAAAATGAACCCCTGGGGAACATCACAACTAATCAAGGAAATATCAGATACTGCAGGGCCTATATTAACAAATTGAGCACGCTCTGATAAATAGTTCGCCAGCCAAGAAACAGCTGCCTCGCCAAACCACAAGCCCTTCAACTTTACACAAGTCAGATCTTGTTCTATAAGATCGAATGTCTTGTATATCAAGGTACTTCAAAGAGTTAACATTCTCAATCAGGGTACCATTTATACTGGAGACTGCCAAGCAGCCAGAACACTTTTTCAATCTAGGGGCAGTGCCAAATAGCATGGAATGAGACTTACTGGCAGAGTATCAACTTCTTTTGGGAGAGCCAGGGGTGAACCTCACAGGAATAAGAGTTAAGGCTGGAGTTAATGTCAGCCTAATTTTCTAAGTTTGTATAGAGCACCAGACCATCTACATAAAGCAGGGAGGAGCAGGATACGGGAGAGATCATTCACAAAGATAGTGAAGAGAAGGAAGCAAAAGATAGACCCTTGAGGAACAGCAATGTTTATAGAAGTATGGTCAGAAACAGCTGTATTGAATTTTACAAACTGGTTTCTATTCAAGAGATAGCTAGCTATTAAACCAGGAAGCCACCTCTGGGGACATGCCCAGAGACTGCAGTTCTGTCTTAATTAAAGAATGGTCAACTAAATCAAAGGCCTTAGTTAGGTCAATAAACACTGCCCATGTGAACAAACCATTATCCATGGCTACCTTGGTATCCCTTCACCATATGGGTCCCTCTCCTCCAAGGGGGAAGACACCAAGTGGGACAACCAGTGCACTCTCTATTTGGTCCCTGGGTGCTGCTGTGGTAGTTCTGGGGACCCGGGGCTTCCGTGGTGGCGGGGGCCTGCGGCCGTCATCCGGCCGGACAGGAAGCCGTTTTTCCCCATTTTCTCCCAGGGGGAGTGGTGTGCCATAGACGTCGAGGCATACGCCGATGTCCACCACACCCCCTATGTTCAGCAGGGCTTGCCGAAATGCTGTGCGCCTGGCCTCTGCCAGGAGTCGGCACACACCGAGCCGCACCCTCCCCCTCCCCCGGGAGAAGGTGTGCAGTCATTGGATGCTCGAGCCTTCTCCCCCTGGCCGGCCGCCCAGAGATCCGGGTCTGTTCCCAAACCTGGGTCGCCAGCGTTGCAAGCAGAAATCCAACCACTGCGCTGACGGGCCAGCAGTGGGCGATAACTTTTAATAGAGTTGGGGGTGACCTTTCTTGAAACAGGGACAATGTTGGCAATTTCCAGATCAAAGGGACAGACCCAAAGCACAAGGATAGATTATACATTCTAGCCAAACGAAAAGTTAAAAGGAGGCCATCCTGAGCAACCTAGGCTCAAGACCATCAGAGCTAACACTACTGCAAACAGGGATTGAGTCCAGTAGTCAATGCACCTCCAAGTCTGTGATGGCACACAGGTAAAAGCGGGGGTAGAAGGGATGGAGAGAAGAGGGATGAGGGCTAAACAGCATCCACAGTAGTGAGTGGGGTGGGAGCCAGGGGTACTGGCATGGGACAGGGGTATCTGGACAAATCTGAGGAATTATGGCTGAAGGCACTGGCAGCAGTGACAGGGTTATTACAATTAATGCCATCAAGCACAATATCATTCGTGAACTGGATGCGCCTACCCCCCATAAAGCCTTTAATGTGGCTCCAGAATTTTCAAGAGTCCCCAGCAGCAGCAAGCAACAAATCCTTGCATCGCCCGGCTTAAGCACCTTGTTCCATCTTGTGACTTTCCATCGCTGATCCATGCCTTTGTGACGTCTTGCCTCGACTATTGTAACTCCCTCTACCAAGGATTTCCGGTGTTGATATCCACTGCTTGCAGCTGGTGCAGAATGCTGCAGCCAGGCTACTGACAGGGGTTTTCCGAGCCAGTCATATCACCTCTGTGCTGCACAAACTGCACTGACTGACTGTTCAGTGGCGGATCTCCTTCAAGGTCAGTTTACTGACCTATAAGGCCTTACATGGACAGGGTCCTGGCTATCTGCAAGAGCTCCTGGTTCCTTACTGCCCCCTTTGACCACTCCGCTCAGTTGACGAGGGATTGCTAGAGGTTCCCAGGGTTAGATTGAAAACTTCTGACACTAGAGCATTTACATATGCAGCCCCGACCCTGTGGAACTCTCCACCTTGCCGGATTAGAGTGTGTCTGACCATAGAGAGCTTTAAGACGGCTTTAAAAACTCATCTGTTTTATTGTGCCTTTGGGTAGTAATTATAAGAATACTGTTGACTGCATATCATACTAATGTATTTTTACTGTATTGTATCATTTTATTTTTGCTTTTATGCTTTTACTGTACAGAGCTTTGATAAGCACTGAATTGCGCTATATAAATAAATGTTATTATTTGTTGTTATTCCTGACAAAATGTATGGCATTTTGCAGGTATTCCTCCTAGTCCTGTAAGAAACTTAGCCGAATGGGAGACTAGAGGATTTAAACTTGCCCCAGCTCTTGTCTCTATCCCTTAATAAGATAAGGAAGTCCTTTTGCAGCCACCTGGTGGGTTAGCCTCTCATCCTATGCTTTACCAAAGGGGTATGCAAGTCTCTGAGGCCACTAAGGCAGAAGATGAAATAATTTAGGGTCTCAGTAACATCACTGGTACTGTACAGTGGTAACCAGTCAATCACTGAGAGGTCAGTAAAGAAAGTGGCCGAGTCAAGCTTCCAGAAATCCTGGAGGGAGATTCTTTAGGAGGGCAGGAGGATGACTGAGCCCTCCAGATGTGATAAACAGGAGAATGGTCACTAATAACATCTGCAAGGATACCTGCCCTGTGATCCTATCCTTTCTTCTAGTCAGGATCCAGTCAATCAGTGAATGACTACCTGTAGCAAAAGGAGGGCTGGTCGGATCTAGGATGAGTTGGGTCAGGTGGCATTTTTTTGCACTAGTGACTCAAGAGATTCAGATGATTTAACACACCAGTCAAGACTGTAGTCACAGCGTAGGATAATTTCTTTATTACCAGTTGAGGAGGCAGTATGTTTATGGAGTTCAGTTAGGCCAACCACTCCACTTCTGGGACGGTTATTGGCACATATAATGGGGAGCTTCTTTGGTCTCCCCAAGAGTGGAACACAGTGCAAAGCCTCACATGGGGATAATTCAGGGAAAGGTAATGCTGAGCGATTTAGATGTTACCTATAATTGATTACTACACCACCTCTTTTAGAGAAGGAGCGATCACATCTTAATAGGCTGCAGTTTGCCAAGGAGCAAACGGAAACTGGTGTAGAAGGCTTGAGCCAGGATTCCAAAATACCATGTATATCAGGTTTGTACTGGGACACTGAAGCCTTTAACTCAGGATGATTACCTAGTAGTCGTCAGGCTTTCAGGTGTCAATTTTTAGCCCCTTAGATACAGCCCAGTGACTGCCAGAGCCAGGACCAGAGTTAAATTCAATATCACCTGATAAGTTCAAGGTAATAAATACATGATACTACATGCCACTGATGTCCGCAGTAAAAACATAGCCATGGGTACTTATTCACAAACCTCACTAACAAATACAAATATGTTGATTTCAGGTGTAGGGTCAGGTTAGGATAAGACACCCAAATTACGGTGGTGTTAGAGTAATCATAGAGCTCCAATTAGGCAGCAACCTTAGGCAGTTGGAGGCAGGGGGATACTGTCTGTCAACTGGAGCAGGGATAGCAAAACAGTGTTGCATTGGGGTGCAGTGGAGCATATGCCATTGGAGAGGTAGAATAAATTAGCTGCAGGAACGTAAACACTTAGGGACAACCAGAACGACCACAACATAGCAGTGGATAGGGTCTACAGTCATGAAGCCGAGTCAAGGAAAAGCAACCTTGATAGGACCCATCGAAGGATGCACACCCAAAGCAAGCATGCAGGTATGTTACAAACAGTACCCACAGCAGCTAGCTTGGTGGTATATTTTATCAGTACACCTCCCCAACAGCGACATCATTACAGCGAACAACGTAGATGCCGACATCGACAGTTTGCTGTAATGGTGCACCAGAGACCCGAGCACACTGTCTTCCGGTCCTGCACCCTCCCCGAATCAACTTCAACTTGGAGTTGATTATATATGTATGGTGGTGCAGGGGCAGAGCCCCTCAAGGAGTGCTCGGGCAAAGCCTCTTGATAGAAACAGGGACCGGTTCCCATACGGATTTATGTCAATGCAACTTGTGGTCGATATAAATTCCATCGCTGTGATGCCGGTCGATGAAACTGTTGTCGAATCGGCATCGTAGAGCCCAGTTTATCTATAGTACACTTTTCAGAGTTTAAAATTCCGAGCAGGCACTAAGAATAGGCAAGCTGACACTAAACAACAGTAACAAACCCCTGTGATCGCTAACAAGGTAGGATACAGTTGTATTTAGGATCAGTATGCACTCTGGGCTGAAATTAAGCAAAAGATTGGCAAACACTTTAATGAGGGTCCTTAAAATCAAACAGTTCTTCCTTACATTACTACAGCACAACTAGCTACAGGCAGGGTACATACAGGCTGCTCCTCAGGAGCAGGGAGTTTGGGCAGTCACCTGGCATCTCCCCTCTGGTAACTCCCCTTGAGGACTCCCACTCCTGCTGTGCCACTCATGCGAGGACTGCTAGACATGAGGAGCTGTTCTGCCCCCAAACCTGTGATCAAGCTATAACTGGAAGAGCAGAGATTGCAGCTCAGGCTGCTCAGCAACAGTTTCTGGTCATCTGGGAGGCCCACAGTAACCAAGGGTTTTGACACCAGGTCAAGATTGTGAGCTGGTTCACTGGCAGAGACTGGTCTCAGCAGATGAAGAACAATCAGATAGGAGAGCTACTGTGTTCAGTTTTGCAGCTGTCGTGTCCCGCCCACAAACGAGCAATCAGGCTGCCAATTTGTGGAGCAGAGACAGTAGTTCAGACTGCTCAGCAACAGTTTCTGGCCACTTGGTAAGTGAGGGGGAGACCCACGGTTGTAAGGGCAGTTGACCCCAGGTCAAGATGGTGAGCTGGTCCACTGGCAGAGACTGGTCTCGGCAAACAAAGAACAACTGGGTAGAACAGTTGCTATGTTCAGTTTTGCAGGTGTCTTGTCCCACCCCAAACGAGTGATCAGGCTCCTGATTTGTGGGGCAGAGACTGCAGCTCAGGCTGCTCAGCAACAGTTTCTGGCTACTTGCAGATCGAGAGGGAGACCAAGGGCATTCGACCCCAGTTGAAGACAGTGGACTGCTCCACTGGCAAGGCCTAGTCTCAGCAGTTGAAGAATAGAGTTTTGAGTTTACCCTCTGAAAATGTTTGGGTTGCAAGATCATTACTGCTTCGCATCACTGTCACGAGGTCATGACGGCCGCCATCTTGTTCTTTCATCTTGGTTAAAAAAGGATTATAATGAATATTTAAAATAAGTAAAAACATAAACCTTGGTAAAGGGAGGCTCCTAAGAACAATTGGGTTTGCTTTTTTTCAGAACGAACCCAAAACAAGTTTTTGGAACTTTATGGTGGCATTTTACCAAAATGGCCGATTTTCTGTTTGTCAGACATGTTTTTGGCTCACACCCAGAATTTCAGTTCACAATGGAAACTGAATTATTGGTTGCTCCAAAAATCTTGCTGTACATGGGAAACTGAATTTCAGGTAACACAGAAAATTTGGGTGTGCACAGAAAACTGAATTTTCGACTTGCACCCAAAATGTTGGTGTGTTTAGGAACTTGAATTATTGGCTCACATCAAAAAATCTCAGAATGGAGTTTTGGGGTTGGACATATCTTGAGACCCCTAAAATTATGGGAAATTTAGTTTTTGTGTTGCAATTTACAAAGCACACAAGAAATGGAGCTCTGGGAGCAAACATATCCTGAGACCCCTAAATTTTCTGAGTGCACCAGGCACACCAAAAATTGAATTTTGGGGTCAGACACATCCTGACAACCCTAGAATTTTACATGTATATGGAAACTGATTTTTCAGGTCGCAATTTCCTATGTGCATGGGAAATGGAGTTCTGGGTCAGACACATCTTGAGACCTCAAAATTTCCCATGTGCACTAGAAACTGAAATTTGGGGTTGGCCAAATCTTGTGATCCCTAAAATGTTACGAGCACACAGGAAACTGAGTTGTCAAGTTGCAATTTCCTGTGTTCACAGGAGATGAAATTCTGGGGTCGGTCAAATCCCATGACCACAACACTTTCTGTGTGCAAGGGAATGGAGTTTTGGGGTCAGACACATCCTGGTATCACCAGACCTATACTGTAACTTAACAAACCATAATGTGAAGGCAAATGTGGCTAGAATGTTACTTTATAAGTTGCAAATCATGTCAATGCACCTTTGAACTTTTTCAATGCAAAATGGTTTGCAGGTTAACATAAATTTCTGTGCATGTATGCAGAAGCAGAGACATCGTATGCCGGTGCATGTCTACATACGAACATACGAATTTGACAGCATATAAAGGCCTTATAGTCTATCGAGTCTGCTCGAGTGTGCAGCTAGCAACCCTTATACTGTAGCTGCCCCTCCCTCTCCTCACCCTCCCTCTTACCCTATCCCATCCCCTTTTTGAAGCAGTCCACTGTTCTACAGGATACCACTTCCGCAGGCAATGTATTCCACCCAGACACCACTCTCTCCGTAACAAAATGTCTTTTCATTTCCTTCCTGAACCTTCCCCCCTCCAATCTGAGATCATGGCTTCGAGTGTCCCTACCCCCCTTAACCTGAATAGTCCCTCCATGCCAGTCTTGTTTGTTCCCTTCACGTACTTGAAGGTTTCAATCATATCCCGTCTCTCCTCTCCTCCAGTGAGTACATGTTCAACTCCCTCAGCCTGCTCACGTGGGGTATGTCCCCTAGTCCCTGGATCATCTTTGTTGCCCTGCGCTGCACCCCTCTCCGATAACTTAATGTCCTTCTTCAGGTATGGGCGCCAGTACTACACACAGCACTTCAGGTGTGGCTTAACCAGTGACCTACACAACGGAAGGATCACCTCCCCTCTCCTTGAAGATATAACCCTGGCAATACAATCCAGCATTTTGTTGGCCTTTGCAGCTGCCTTCCTGCATTATGCTGAGTTGTTCATTGAGCCCATTATAATCACCCCCAGATCCTTCTCCTCCTCCTCTGTCATGGCTAGCTGACCCCCCCAACCCCACCCAAGCTGGCAGTTCCTTCTTGTTTTATTTGCCCCAAAATATAGCACCTTGCAGTTTTTGGCATTGAACCCCAACTGCTAGGTGTCTAACCAGATCTCCAATTTTGACAGATCATCCTGCAACCCATGCCACCCTCCTAGGTCATCCACTACTGCGCCCATCTTGGTGTCATCTGCAGACAAACTGATCTTGCTCTTGATGCCCATTGAGATGTCTGATATGAACAACCCAAACAACACCGGTCCCAGCACTGAGCCCTGCGGTACTCTGCTTGTCACTGCCTCGGAGACGAGCGCTCCCCTCCCACCACCACCCTCTGCTGCCTTCCCTATAACCAGTTTACTACCCATCTCACCATTTGGGCGGGTAGAATAGCCTAGAGTTTAGAGGAACGAGGTGTGAATGAGCTTGATACATCCAGCAGACCAGTCCTGAGTTTGATTCTCACAACCTCCACTTGCATACTGTGTGACTCTGAGCAAGTCAGTCAACTGCCCAGTGCTCCCAGGTCGCCCCTGAAAACAGGCACTTGTGTCTAGTGGGCCTTACCCAGTTACCAAAGACAAAAAAAAAACTATTTTCGCCCCTGCACC
Organism: Neoceratodus forsteri; assembly: GCA_016271365.2. Taxonomy (NCBI): domain Eukaryota; kingdom Metazoa; phylum Chordata; order Ceratodontiformes; family Ceratodontidae; genus Neoceratodus; species Neoceratodus forsteri. The sequence continues at coordinate 483,136,990 of CM028138.1, read as the reverse complement.
CATCAGCTCACCACCCAGCCTCCCTATGCACCGAAATGCCTTACTGACTCCAGAAACAGGACATCCACTGCATGGCCCTTGTCCAACTGTCTAGTTACCCAGTCATAGTAATCCACCAGGTTGAGCTGACAGGATCTGCCTATGACAAACCCATGCTGCCCAACGTTCTGTAGCCCACTGGTCTCCAGAAGGGACACCAGCCTCTCCTTCAGGATTGTCTCCATTAGTTTTCCCATGATGGATGTGAGGCTTACTGGCCTGTAGATTCCCATTTCGTCTTTGGGACTGCTCTTATGGAGGGGTACCACGTGAGCCATCCTCCAGTCCGGAGGTACACTTCCTAAGACCAGGGAGGCATTGAACAAGTCTGCCAAGGGCCCAGCCAGGATTTCTGCCAGCTCCATCAGCACCCTGGGGTGAATGCCATCTGGCCCTGGCACCTTGTCCACCCTCAAGGCCCTCCAGTACCCTGCCGTCTGTGAATCCTCCATCTTTCACCTCCCCCCCCTTGGTAGTGCCCCTCCTTTCTCCTTAGTGAACACCGTGCAGAAGTATTCATTAAGCGCTTCTGCCTGCTCTGCACCTGTTTCCACCAACCCCCCCTCTTAATCCTTACCATTTTGTCCCTACAACTCCTTTTCTCCCTGATGTACCTAAAGAATGCCTACTCCACCTTCTTGATGCCTTGGCTGCCCTTACTGCCTTCGCCACCTCCTTTAATTCCTTCAGGCAATCCTCACTGTCCTCCCCTCTCCCTGTTTTTTTTTTAACCTCCTAAAGGCGGATCTTTTATTTCTTACTTTCTCCATGACCTCCTTGCACAACCAGCTGGGTTTCTTGGCCCTAGCTCTCTTACTCTGGACCCGATGCAGGTTTTGGTTGCCTCCTCAATCCCCAGTTTTATGACCCCCCACCTCTGGTTAGTATCCATATTAGCTTGAATTCTGGCGAGATACCCTTTAACTACCTTCCCCATCCTCCCAAAACTGGCCCACCAGAAGTCCAACACTCTTGTACCTGTTTCTACTTCCTCCTTACCCGTTTTCAATGCAAACCACACTGAGTTGTGGTCACGCCCTGCCAATGGTTCTTCCACCCCCATCACACTCACGAACTCCCCATTTGCCAGCACGAGGTCTAGGGTGTTCCCTAACCTGGTTCACTTGCTGACCATTTACATTTGGAAGCTATCCTGGAATGCACCCAGAAGTATCTGCTCCCTTCTATTCGTAGTGGCTGAGGTACTCCAATCCACTCCCAGCAGACTAAAGTCCCCCACAACTGATCTGTCCTGCTAGTTCCCTGTCTAACTCCTCTGTCTAGGAAGGTCACCTGTACACTACTCCCATCCTGAGAGTCCTATTCTTATACAGAGTCCTTTACACGACAGTATTTTACATGTCAGTGTAAACATCTGTATTCGTGGCTGCAGAAGCGCTGGCCCAGCCACAAATACCCCTCTAATAAATATAAAATAACTTTCTCAAAAAAGGAAGGAAAGGTTGGCGCCGGTGCAGCGGTAAGATTTCCGCTCACAACGCTGGCGACCCAGGTTCCGGAATGGACCCAGGGAGTCAGAGGGCCAGCCAGGGAGAAAGATTGAGCATCCCTGGGACTGCTCTAATTCTCCGGGGAGGGAGGGGCTGAGTGCCTGGCACTTGATGGACCCCTAGTGGAGGCCGGGGGCATGGCAGCATTCAGCACCAATATGTTGGGGGGAGCGGCGGACGCTGGCCATCACTGCACATCCCTGCCCCCAAGGCAGCAAGTAAAAGGAAAAATGCCAGTCCCCCGGCATGAAGGCCCATTCCGTCCCACCGCCCACTGCCTCCGATGCCCACCAGGGGGCTCACGCTCTCATGGCCCCGACCCAGTGGAGTAAACCAGGGATTGCCCATGTTGTCCATTAGGGAGTGGGAAGCCCCTCAGCGGCCCCACCCAGGGGAGGTAAGCCTGGGCTTGGGGGCGGGAAAATGGGTCCTGATAATAGGGAAATAAGACCCAAAAAATAGATAAAAAAAGGAAGGAAATTATTTGCAAAAGAATTGCATTAATGCACCAGTTAGGGTTCAACTTAATGCCAAAAAAGTAGGGAAATGTGACTTTAAGGTTTCTATCCCTAACTCCTCACCCTCCTGAAGCAGCAAAAGGACATGATCACACAAACAACCACAAACAGCCAACATCATGTAAGGCAAACAACATACAACTATTTCAAGATGACACAACTGCACCAGCATTGATGTGCTACCTTCGTGGATTTGTATCTGTGGTACACACACCGCAAGGCATATACAGTCACTTCTGGCTACATACAGAAATCAATGTTAACAAAATTACAACACTGCTTCTATATGCAGAAGCACAGGCCCCTGCTGCCACAGATACAAATCCAAAATACCCAAATTACAAGTTATTTTGTCTGCAAAAGCGCAGGTCACTATGGGACCAGCGTTTCTGTAGCCACAGGTACTCATCCATGCTATAACTTATGCAAACATTTCTGTTTGCAGAAGCCACAAGTGTAAGACATACACACCAACCTCTGGTGCAGAAGCACAGATGCCACAAAATCCATGATACCAAAATTGCCACAGTACTTCTGTCTGCAGAAGCACAAGCCCTGCCTGTTCAGCCACAAGTGTAAGACATACACATTGACTTCTAGCTGCAGAAGGGCAAGCCCCTGTGGAGTCTGCACTTATGCAACTGCATACAGAAAACCATGCACTAAAAGATTCAGCTATGTAGTGAGATAGCACCTGCTACCCCCTTAGGCTAGCAAAAAGTAGCTTTTTTAACCTAATATGAGCTTTCAAAGGTAAAATTCTTATTTTTTCAGGGAACGTGCTACCGCTAGACAAAACTGACAACCCCTGAACATTTTTTAGATTCACTGCTGAAACCATGATACCCCCAACTGCAACAGCACTTTTTAATTTATGGGGAAATTCTTCCCTGACTGACAGCGAGGCTCAGTGGTGGCGTACCAACCATCCGCTCCATTCCCCTGTGTGGGAATCACAGGGCACAGCAGGGAGTGTGGGTTTGTCATAGTTACGCAAGTAGCTACGGGAAGCCCTAACCCCCCCCCGAGGGCGCTGACGCAAGGAACCAAGGTCCAGCTGGGAAGCCTAATAGCACCCTTCCCTCCCGACACTGTCCTCTGGTCAGATCAGTGTCCAACCCTCCCCAGAGAGACCTGCCTAATGGCAGCTCAATCCAGCTCCCCCACCCACCCTATCCACTGCCCCGTGCTCGTTCTCGAACCTGGATCACCGCTGCAGCGCAAGGTGTGGCGTCCAGCACCTCAACACTCAGCGCCACTGGGCCAGCTTTGCAACAGCACTTCTGTTTGTAGAAGTATATGCCCCCAAGGAACCTGTGCTTCTGCAGTCAAAGGTACTCGTGCGCGGTATAACACACACACACACACACACACACACACACACACACACACACAGGTGTAGCTGCATATACAACTCCACGAAGGTAGTAAATCACTGCTACTGCATTTGAGTCATCTGGAAACAGCTGACCGTTGTTTGTATTACCTGATGATGGCTGTCTGTGGTTGCTTGGAAGGTCTTGTCATTTCACTGCTTGGGGAGGAGGGGAGTTAGGACTGGAAAAGTATAGTTACGTAAGAACTTACCATAACAGTAGATCTTCGAGAGAAGCTCTTGCAGCAGGTTACACCAGTAGAACTGAAACCGGCAGGCACCAGGACCCCACGGAAAACTTCTAGCCGGCAGTAGAGAGTGGGGACCACCCCCTTGATTCAGCCCGGCCCCGAAGACACACATGCCATATAGGGGACAGTCCCCAGCGTCACCTCAGTTCTACCGTCAGAGACTCCAGCATTGTGGATAGAAGTTAGTCTGCAATAGAGAACCAAGGTCAGTTCCACATAGGGCAACAAAACTGATTGCTGAATTAAGAATGCAGAGAGAATCCTCAAGGGGGAAGGTAGGTGGAAAGCAGCACCTACTGCAAGAGCTTCTCTCAAAGATCTACTGTTATGGTAAGTTCTTATGTAACTGTACTATCTTACTTCGAGAGTCAGCTCCTGCAGCAGGTAACACCAGTAGGACTGAATCCTAAGCATTAGAAAGACCCAGAACTGATACAGGGTGGAGGAAGCAGAGGAAAAGAAAGGGAATGATACTCTCAAGACAGCAGCTCCCGCAGGACAGCAAGTTCGAAGCCCACTCAGCGGCTGGAGGCGAAGTTTAGATTGTAATGTCTAATGAACGTGTGGACCGAATTCCAGGTGGTAGCTACACATGTCTGCCATGGATATGTTCTTTAAAGTGGCGAGTTTCGCTGCTACTCCTCTTGTGGAGTGACCCTTCACCAAGCCCAGTAAAAGTCTGTTGTATTTCTGATAACAAAAGGAAATGCAATTGACCAGCCATTTGGAAAGAGTCTGTTTGGACACAGGTGCCCCACAGATTCTGGGGGCAAACGAAACAAATAGCTGGTCGAAGCACCTGAGCTCCAGTGTTCTGGAAAGTAATATTTTATTTATTTATTTGTAAATTGGTTTACAACCTTTGAGTCAGAGGCTCATTTCCAAAGGTACCTCGTCACACTGAGGACAGACAGAACAAATTTAGGTTACAGAATACAAGTCACTGACTTACAGTTACACAGAATGATTTCATACATGTACAGTTTAGTAGCAATTACAGTAATATAGCTGAGCACATGCTGGTTTTAACAGAGGTAGGATGCACAGGGGAGAAAGTGGGGGGGTGAGGGGAGTGCCGCCCAGTGGGCGTTGTCAAGTGTAGAGAGGTCGAGGCCCCATTCAGAGACAGAAGCAGCTGCGAGTGTTTAACAGTTAGCTCTGAAGGGCGGTTTTGAAGTTGGAGATTGTGGGGGCATTGGAGATGGGAGCAGGGAGAGAGTTAAACCAGGATGGGGCTCTGTAGCAGAAGGACCCCTGACCATGGGTGGTCCTGGATCTGGGGACCAGTAGAGTGGTCTTGTTGGAGGTTCAGGTTGCGATAGTGGGTGGGGTATGGTGGATGGAGGCTGTCACCCCAGGAGGGGAGAGCCCAAGTAAAGTTTTTTTTGTGATGAGGCAGGTTTGGTAGCGTAGCCGTTCATCTAGGTTAAGGAGTTTTGCCTTGTCATAGAGTTGACATGTATGTGTGAGCCTGGGGGCACCAGTAATCAGCCTGCAGGCCTTATTTAGGATGAGGCGAATTTTGTTGAGGGCAGTAGTGTCAGCAGCACCATAAACTGGCAGACTATAGTCTACAAGGGACAGTACTGGAGACATAACAGCAAGTCGGACAGCATCAGGAGGGAGGTAATTTTTATAGTGGTAGAGGATGCCAAGCCATGTGTTAGTGGCGGATGCAAGGGCATTAATGTGGGTGTGGAAGGTGAGGGCTGAATCGAAGGTAACCCAAAGGTATTTGTAGGAGCAGACTTGTTCAAGTGGTTGTTTAGTACTAGGGAGGATAGGGAGTGGGTAGTTGCAGGCTTTGTTTTGGGGGTGGGTGAAGAGCATTGTTTTTTTTTTTTTTGAGATTAATGATGAGTCTGTGCTCCTTAAACCAGGCTAGGGCATCATTGTAGGATTGTTGTAGAGAGTCCTTGAAGGAGATGGGATTGCGGTGGGTGGCAAAAATGACAGCATCGTCTGCATACATAAGAATTTTGTCTGAGCATGCACTGGGCAGGGTGTTTAGCTAGACTGAAAAGAGTAGGAGGCCCAGGATGGAGCCCTGGGGTAACCCCGAGCGGATGGGATGAGTTTCAGAGAGTGTCCCATTGATTTTGACACACTGGGAGCAAGCGGATAGATAGCTCGAGCACCATGCAAGGGGGCCAGCAGAGAAACCAGTGTGGCAGAGGGCATCCAGCAGAAGAGGGTGGGAGACAGTGTCGAAGGCCTTTGAGAGGTCAACGAACACTGCACCAGCTAGGGAGCTGACATCCAGGAGGAGTGTAGGAAATTGGAGAACTCAACTAGTGCAGTGCCGGTAGTGGGACCAGCATGGAAGCCATGCTGCTTTGGGCATAAGATGTTATGCTTAGTCAGATATTCAGAGATTTGAATGGCCACCACATTTTCTAGGGCTTTGGGGGGGGGATGGAGATTGGTCGGTAATTGCCGGCAGAGGATCTGTCGCCCCCTTTATGAATGGGTGTGACTATGGCTATTTTCCATGCAGTGGGGAATTGCCCCAGGCAGAAGGATCGGTTAAGTAGGCTGGTGAGTGGGGTAAGGGCTTCATCCAGCACCAGCCAGAGAATACTGGGGTCCAGGGAGTCACTGCCGGGACTATTACTTTTTAACGCTTTAATTAGGAGAGATCTGGCTACCAGGGCAGATACCTTGCGTAGGTGGAAGCTGGGGTGTTGGAGGACAGGGGGAGGTAGGCTGGGGGGAGGGTCAAAAAAATTACTGGGGAGGACAGAGCTAAGGTCAGTAAAGGAGGTGTTAAGGCAGTTAGCAATGCAGGCAGGGTCAGTGGAGGTAGAGCCATCAATAGTTAGCTGGGATGGGGGAAGGGAGCGTGATTTCCCATTTAGCTGTTTAATATTGTCCCAGAAAGTCCAGGCACAGCCCCAGGAGGAGGTGAGGGTGGCCTGGTAATGGTCTGCCTTGGCTTTACGGACGGCCCATAAACACCTGTTCCAAGCAGCATTGTAGGCCTATCAGCCATCCGGCCCATTTCAGTGGCAAGGGGCCAGAGGTTATCCCTATTTCTGAGCATTTGTAGTAGGGCAGGGGTAACCCAGGATGCATTATGTTTTCTGGATCGAATTCTGGTGAGGGGTGCAAAGAGGTCACAGGCCTTGTTAAAGGTTTGGGAGAAAAAGGTGAGGGCAGTGTCAATGTCGGGTGCATGATGAATGGGGGACCAGTTAATCTGGGCAAGAAACTGCTTGAGTTTTATCAGCCCACCAGGGCAGAGGCGCCTGTGGAGTGTCGTCTGGGCTATGGGTTTGGGAGTGGGGGCCGCCCAAAGGAATAGGATTGGGGAGTGGTCACTTAGGGAGTCTGGGAGGACCTGGATGTTATGGATTTTTGGGGGGCAGTTGGTGATAAGTACGTCCAGAAGGGTACTGGTTCCTCTCTTTGGGTTTACTCTAGTGGGCTGGGAAATGAGTTGTGTTAGGTCTTGGGCAGCGAAAGAATCTCGGATAGTGGAAGAGGAGGCGCTGAGCCAGTTCATGTTAAGGTCCCCCACTTGGATTTGTTCCGCCTTGTGGTGGAGGGTGGCAAGATATTCTGTTATAGATATCAGCGCTGGGTTCTGGTCCTTTGGGGGAATGTAAGCAGTAGTGAGATAGAGAGGGCCCCTGGAGGGGTCAGGAGTGAGTTTGAGGGTAAGGGCCTGGGCCCTATTCACAAAAACGGGGGCAGGGATCACTTGCCCGATGATTGTGTCCCGGGTATAGATCGCACAACCACCCCGCATTTGCCTACTCAGTCCTCCCGGTATAGGGTATAGCCTGGGAGGGAGACAAAGGAGGCAGGGGTGGATTTGGACAGCCAGGTTTCAACCAGGGCTACGATGTCTGGTTGATGTAACATGACCCAGCACTGGAGAGCATCACATTTTTTCAGTAGGCTGCATATGTTCATGAAGGCTATGCGGAGACCAGTGGACCAAGCAGGTGGGCTGGAGGGGACAGGGCCTGGGTTAGGATGTATATTTCCAGATATAAGCAGCAGGAAGACCAAGGCTCTGACCAGGGGGTGGCAGTATGTCAACTTCCGGGGGGTATGCTGGGATGGGGAGGAGGCCATAGAGAACAAGGAATGGGGCAGGTCAAGGGTCGGAAGGCGAGGACGAGTTGCAACCATGGGAAGCCAGGGTAGGCAGCGGGGGGACAGCTAGGGGGTGGGTGCCGTGGGCCAGGGTACATGGTCAGTGTAGGGTAGGATCGGACTAAGTCAGGGAGAGTTGGGGGTGCTGGTACAAGTGGGCCAGGGGAGATGTCTGGCTGATGGGATGTGGGTACTAGCATATAAATGAGGGGGAGACATTTGAGGAGGAGGTGTACAAACATGATGCCTAAGGTAGGAGCAGGGCAGAAAGGTTCAAGTATATTGGCTGCCCCTCAGAAAGCGTGGATACCACTTTGGAGTAGTGGTAGTGTCACAGGCTCTAGTGGACAGGGTACAAGGTTCGAGACCCTGGTAGGGCTGGTGAACTAGGACCTGGGTGAGAATGGGGATCCAGATTCTGGGGGATTCAGGGCAGGTTGGGTTTGTGCCAAATCCAGCGTGGAAACAGCAACTCTTAGTGGTCACTGAGGGTTAGTGGCAGGCTGGGTGAGGGTCCAGTGGTAGGGCCGGGGGTCAGTAAGTAGGCTAACAAGGAGGCTGGGAGTGAGAGTGAGGTGTGAGCAGAAGCAGGAATGAGAGTAAGGGAGAGAAGTAGTGTATGTAGATAGAGGGGTTCCAGAAAGTAGGAGGAGGAGGAGAAAATTCAGGGAGAGAAACAGAGATGAATAGTCAGAGGGTCCCTCTAGTGGCTAGCAGGTATAACCTGCAAATGGAAAAGTGGGGCCTTAAAAATACAGCAGACAGGAAGTGATGTCATAGGAAGGGGTCAATAAATCAAGGGACGACCCAGGGTGGGTGGCGGGCCAGCGGGGCAGTCAACGCACAGCGTCGATGGGCTAACACCCCTCACAAAGATACAGCTTGAGGGAGGAGGTATCCTTTACCTCTTAAGGCGCTCTCTGTGTCCTGGCTCCAGGAGGGAGCTTCCAGGTGCCCGCTTCGGCGTCTGTATCTCAGGATACAATGAAAATCTAATGTGTGAAGGAGAGCCTTGCCCCGGTTTGAGTGTTCCAGATAATAAACCGGAAGGTGTATGTCCTGGTTCAGAGTCAGTTCGGACACCACCTTTGGTAAGAACTTAGGACTGGTCCGCAAGGACACCCGGTCTATGTGTAACACTAAATAGGGCTCTTTACAAACCAAAGCCTGTAGCTCAGAGATCCTCCAAGCCGAAGTAACGGCAACCAAAAATAATACTTTCCAAGAAAGCATAGCTCACAGTCCACGGCTGGATCAAATAGGGGCAAAGTGAGATTCTCTAGCACGAACAAAAGGTCCCAAGGGGGGACAGGGTCCCTAATGTTTTTTTTTTAGGTGGAGAATGCGATGCAGGAAAAGGCGTGCCAGGTCCAGCTGTGCCATGGCTTTACCTTGAACAGGCACGTGGTAGGCAGAAACTGCAGACAAATGAACCTTGATGGACAAGTAGCTCAAACTAGAGTCTGACAGCAACACAAGGTACTTGAGGATCGAGCTCACTGGACAGGCCAAGAGGTCTAGCCCATGGGCAGTAGCCCATAAGCAAAAACGCTTCCATTTCATAGTGTAGGTGGCCCTGGTGGAAGACTTTCTAGTAGCCACCAAAACATCAGCAACTCTGTCCAAGACTCCGAAGCGTGACATAACTAGGTCTTTAGGAGCTATGCATGGAGATGCAATGACCTCAGATCTGGGTGCACCAGTGTCCCAGTTTACTTACATAGCAAGTGAGAGCTCAGTGGCAGTTCAACTGCCAGCTGTTGCAGCAGGGGAAACCAAATTGGACATGGCCACAATGGGACCACCAGAATCATTTCCACCCCCTCTGCCTGCAGTTTGAGAAGTACTCTCTGCAGGAGTGGGACAGTATAGAAGAACCTCCCTTTCCAAGAGAAAGACAATGTGCATTGCCAGAAAACACCAGGCCCGGGATCTAGCAAGTAAAAATTGGGTAGCTTTGAGTTGATAGGAGATGCAAAGAGGTCCACTTTCGATCTACCCCACCTGTCGAAGAGGTCTTCTATGACAGATTGCTGAAGGGCCCACTTGTACGCTCTGAACCGTGTCCTGCTGCATGCATTGGTCAGGGTGTTTTGTGCACCTGGGATGTGAACTGCTGAAATATCCAAATGGTGGTCTATGGCCCAGTTCCATACCCGCACTGCTTTGTGGCAGAGGGAGTACAAGTGGGTGCCACCCTGCTTGTTGAGGTAGAACACCACCGCCATGTTGTCTGTATCAGGAGGTGTCCTGGGAGAAGTGCAGTGTGCAGCGCCTGTAAAGTGTAAAGGACCGCTCTCATCTCCAGGACACTGATGAGTAAGAACCCTTCGGACTCAGATCAAGTCCCCTGGGTCCTGTGGGCACCCAGATGTGCACCCCAACCAGTGAGGCCAGATGGATTTTTTTTGCCACAGGCACACTTCGATTTGTGCCATTCATTGGAGGACGCTGGAGAAGACGACATATAGAATGGTAAGGCAGGAAAAAGTGAACTTTTTCGCTGAAAAAGAAAGAAAAAAGGAAAGACAAACTATTGATAATGTGGCAGTTGAACAAAGTAAGAGGCGTCAGCAGAGCTGATGTATGCGAGTCAACAGCAGGAAAAAAACTGAGGTGATGCCGGGGACCCCCCTCCCATGGCATGCGTGATGTCTGGGGCGGGCCGATGCCTTCCCTGCTCTGTTCTGCTGACTAGAAGTTTTCTGTGGGGTCCTGGCGCCTGCCAGCTTCAGTCCTACCAGTATTACCTGCTGCAAGAGCCGACTCCCAAAGTAAGATCCATGATGCCACATTTCCCTGCATTTGTGGCATTAAGCCGAACCCTAACTGGTGCACGAATGTAGCTTTCTGCAAAGAACATATATAACAATGCTGACACTCTCAAATAGGATTCGTTAAAGACTGTTTTTTTTAAAGTTTTATTTACACAGGACAGTTCACCTGAAATGCACTATCCTACTTTCAGAAGGGTCCTGCTTTCACACAGTTTTACAGCTCGATGGATTTAAGCACAGAAACTGTAATGATATTTTATTGTGCCTACCTGTAAACTGTTATGAAAACTGATATCGCGTATGTCATATTTTGCCTGCTTGTAACTATGTAAACAAGTATATCTATATATGACTCAGAATGCTGCTAACAGGATAGAAGATTTTGGCCAAGTATATTCCGAAAATAATATGATCTCTACATGGTGGAAATTCACTGTTTGTGACTGAGGTTGAATTAGTCCAAGTAGAGTGATGCAATGAACCTAAAATCAATAGCCTTCAGACTCGTATAGATACCAAGACAGACTCCTTCTTGAATGAAGTGAAGTTAACTAGAGTTCAGGTCTGAGAAAGGTAGGGAGTTACCTTCTTAATGAGATATGTGAACACATGCATGTCCTTTACCGCTTACAGTGAAATGAACTATTGTTTAATTGCTGAATAATTCCTGACATAGTTTGTGAAATGTACCAGACCATTCAGCTATGAAGACATCTGCAGCTGTGACCTTGACAGTTTTTTTATTAAAGTTTTCATTACGTGAAGCACTTCATACATACATATTTCATGCCACTCATTTCCTATTATAATACATCATTTACATCAAATCATATTAATTCAATACATCTAATACGGTTACATTTTTCTCTATTATATTCTTATCCATCAATATTAGGAACAAGAATATGTGATGAAACATCTTTAAATCCTACCTTCTGTTTGACTTGATGTATTTGGACTTGTTTTTATCTTATTGGATAATGTACTCCTTACTTTTCTCGGATATCTGTTTTAGGGTATCTCTATTCCCCCTCTGAGATTTTTCTTTGCATGTATCATGGGACAAAGTCTGCGTCAACTATAGCAGCACATCAACCCATCTTTGCCATTGAAGGCTGAACTGGTCAAGCCTGTCATGTATTTCTGATGTGCGTCTTTCGAAATTATATATTTCAAAAATTATATTTCTCCAGTCTGTCATGATTGGGACCACATGGGTCAGCCATCTTCTCGTTATTGCCTTTTTTTCTGCTAATAAAGAAATTAAGAGCAGAAATCTGGAGCAATCATAGTCCCCCCCCCAGTGGGGATTGAAAGCAGGGTCAATTCAGCAGTAAGCGCTACTTTTTCTCCAATTAAATCTTCCACCTCTTTCAGAACAGCCTTCCAGTATGGAGCAATGGTAGGACAAGACCACAAAATATGGACTTGGTCTGCTGGAGTGAATCTGCAACCCCTCCAGCAAATCTCATCTCCCTGTGGTATATACTTTTGGAGGACTGCTGGTGTACAAAAGAAACGTGATCTACAGTTCCAGACATACTCCCTACATTAGTTAGAGGCTTTAATTTTCATTACTGGTTTAGTGTACTTTATCCAAGAGACTCCTGTTATTAATGCATTTAAATCTTTGTTCCAGCTATCCGGTATAGAGTGGCGTTGCCTAAAGCATCCCTTAAAGGGAAACTCCTATTGAGTCCCTCAGTGCAGCAGCATCTGCAGAAATGCCCGATTAGGGCTTTTAACATTCAAGAACATTTTTTATTACCTAGCGCCATGGAATTTTAATGAAAAAGATCGCTCACTCCATAATGGCAACAGAACCCTGGACGGACATCTCGCACACCTTGGGTGACTTCCACCGTGAAGGTTATGCTAATGAGATGAGGGCTACCAACATCTGCCATTTGTTGGTAGCCCTCATTAGCATAACCTTAGCAGCGGAAGTCGCCAGAGGTGCGCAAGATGTCCCCCAGGGGCTCTGTCGGCAATTATGGAGTGGATCTTTTTCATTAAAATTCCGGGGCACCAGGTAATAAAAAAATGTTCTTTTATGTTGAAAGCCCTAATCGGGCGTCTCTGCAGACGCTGCAGCACTGAGGGCCTTGATAGGGTGTCCTATTAAATGTCTCCATAGTCAGTCCTTTTGTGCGTCCATTATTTATTTATTTTTTGTGCCGGAACCCCAATCCTCCTTCTGGAGGTTAGCCCATACCCTGTCCACGCTCCCCCATGTCCAGGCTTACCTCCCTGGGTGGGGCTGCTTCCCCTAATGGTCATTGTAAGCAATGTCCCATCTTACCCCCCAGGTCAGGGCCACGGAAGAGGAACCTCCCCGGACATCTAAAGCAGTGAGGAGCATGGCCGGGCATACGTCATGCCAGGGGCCAGCAGTTTTTTTCCATGCTGATGCCCCGGGGGTGAGGATGTGCCATGACGACCAGTGTCTGCCCCACCCAATGCTCTGGTGCCAGCTGCGCAGGACCCCCAGCCTCCGCTAGGAGCCGACAAAGCCCTGGATACACTCCCCCCTCCCACCAGAGAAGGAGAGCAGTCCAGAAGACATTCAATCCTTCTCCCCCTGGCCGGCCCTCCGACTCCCGGGTCTATTCCCGAACATGGGTCGCTGGCGTCACAAGCGGAAGTCCAACCTCTGCGCTGGCAGGCCGGCTTTTGTGTGTCCATTATATTACTGCGTAAGGGTGGTTGAGGGTCAGAGATCTTGGTGCATTTTTTTATGTAGTATGTACGTCCTGACCTTTAGATATCTATAATGTTCCTGGCCCGTAAGGCCACATTGTAGGGCTTCAAACAGAAGGACTCAATTTTTATTTAAGAACTGGTGAATATATTTCAGTTCCAGCTCACACCACTGGTTGAATCATAGGTACAACTGTGCTGGAAAAATGTCTCCATTTGCTGCCAGCAATCTATTAAAATAAAATTGCGATTCTAGTTTGGAGTGAGCCCTTACTTTCACAGAACTTTGCAGCGTATTGGCCATTAGAGTGTTAAAATGGCTCAAAGTGGGTGTTTTTCATGAGTTGCAAATAGGATGGGATCCAAATCATAGAGATCATTCAGAGAGAACTCAACAGTTTTCCTAGGGGCTGTATAACTGGTTGTGAGCCACGTTAGTATAATTTTTAAAAAGGCGGCTTTTGCATATAATTTTAGGTTCAGAAGACTGATTCCACCTTATGCAACTGAGAGTTGAAGCAGGGAGAAGCATATTAGAGGTTTTTGTCTGCCCCGTATAAAGCTAGAAATTGTTTTTTGCCAGGATACAAAGTAATGCCTGGCTGAAAATGTGGGTATAGTTTGGAAGAGGTACAGCAAGTGGGGTAATATGCTCATTCTAATATCTCAGTCCGCTGAAAGAAAAAGAATGAAATGCATCCCCATTTTCTCAAATCCTCTAGTATTTTAGTGGTCAATGATTCATAACTGAGCAGTTCTAAGTTGTTAATATCTTTCAGAATATAAACTCCTAAATACTTGATTTTAGTGCGATTCCATTTTATAGAAACTGTTTGCTTGAGTACATCCAATGGGAAACAGTTTAAAACAGAACCTCAGTTTTATGAGGGTTTAACTTAAATCCTGCTTTCGTCTCAAAGTCCCTTAGAATGACCCAGGCCACAGGGATCGATTCTTCAGGGGACAGCAGTGTTAAAAAGACATCATCCAGGTATAGCGATACCTTATGGATTGTTTGACCCATAGGGACCCCTTCAATTTGATGTGAATTCTGCAACACCATTGCCAATGGTTCCATGTATAATGCAAAAAGCAATGGGTACAGTGGGCATCCCTGCCGGGTACCTCTTTGAAGACTTATTGGGGAGACAATGCACCCTTAACACCAGGGCTCCAGATAAGATTTTTTGGGATGAGTACTTTACTCCTCATTTTGAGAGTGAGGTGTGTAACACCAAATTCAGATGCGTACAAATGTCTGGACAGAGTGGAGTGAGGAGTACATTTTTGAAACACTAGTTTTTTTCTAGATAAGAACTGATCAGGTGCCACCAATGCTCCAGATAATGTTGGCAGGTAGGAGTAATTTACACACCAGTTTTAAAATATAGTGAGTAAAACAAAATTGGGATGTATATGAGTGCTGTAACTCTGGAAAAAATGCTTCTTTTGAATCACCAGTTATGTTATGAAGCACTATTCTATGGAGTGTGCGGCACTTACAAATGTTAGCCGAGTATTGGTACTCACTGAAAAACATTTCTGGAGAGTATTTCCTAAAATGAGGTGAGTAAAACAGATTGGTACTCACCTTATCTGGAGCCCTGGTTAACACAGACATATAATTGAAATTGATTATAAATTGATTTCAACAAGGTCAAACATTTTTCTGGAAAGTTAAGGGATTCCAGGACGCCCCACAGAAAGCCCTAGGAAACCGAATCAAATGCTTTTTCAGCATCTGTGCTAATAACTGCCATCAGGATTTTCCTTTCTGCAAGCAGTAAAGTGTGTCTAATGCTATCCATTGTGTGACGCTGTTCTATAAAGCCTGTTTGATCAGCATGTATTAGGTCAGGTAGTACATTTTCAAGTCTCTTGGCCCACATGGCCATACACCGCTTACAGTCTGAAATAGGTTGATATGAGGCGGGGTCTGTTGCATCCTTACCCTGTTTGGAGAGAGTGGCAATTACTGTATATGACCATGAGGGAGGGAGCACATTACCGTCTGCTACTTCTTGGAAAGTTTGACATAGGTGGGGAAGGAACAGCTCTTGGAACTTATTGTACCATTCGAGTGCAAACCCACCTGGTCCTGGGCAATTATGAAAGTTGGCCCTTTTGATTTGGTACATAATTTCTTTAGGCCGATTAGGGGCTTCTAATATTATTTGTTATGTCACTGTTAGTCGGGGGAGCCTCAATTGCTCCAGCAAACCCTTTTACTTTTAAATCCATAATTTATTTGTAGGTCACTTTAAATCTAATTTTGTCTCTGATCACTAGTTCCCCTCTAGAATATAGTAGCTGATAGATTTGCAGATGTTGTAACAGGATTTTATGTTTATCTTCTAATTTCTTCTTTTTTTCATGGCATAGACGATAATATCTCCTTGAAGCACAGCTCTGATTGTGTCCCACATTATTGCAGTAGAAACTGGTTGGGAGACATTATCTTGAATAATCTGGGGGATATGTTCCTGCATTAGAAATAAAAAACGCTTATCTTAAACATAGAATGTGTCAGCAAAAAAGGACTGCCAAGCCCACCTAGTCTGTCCAAAATCTCTTTTAGTAAAGATGTACTTAGCCACCAAATTTTTTTTTTTTTTTAGTTTACCTAGGTTTCTTTCAGCATCAATGAACTATGGTCTGACAGTATGTGAGGACCAAAGGACATGACCCTAATCCTAGCAAAATGTTCACAGTTCACAAAAAAATAATCGATTAAGTGGCTACCATGGCATTTAGAGTAAAATAAAAGTAAGCCTGTTGTTTAGGAAATAGTTTTTTCCATACATCCACTGTTCCCAGATGTTCAAAGTTACTCCGCAGGTAATACATGGTGCTAGATAGCCTGTGTTTGGCTGGATTTGTTGTGTCTAGTTCTAAGGATAAGAACATATTTAAGTCCCCCCCCACACACACACACACAATGATCAACTGACCTTGGAGCATGTCCGTTAATTTGCTTATAAAGGAGCAAAGTACTGGGACTGATGATTAGGGGTTAATAAACATTTTTGTTAATTTTACTTCTTGTGAGTATAGGAGTCCTTGTACTATCACAAATCAGCCTTGGTCGCCAATACAGGTTTTTTTCCAACTGAGTATTAAAGGGCACTATAATGGTTGTATCTCTTTTCCTACCATTAGGGTGAGAAGATGCTATGAACTCATTACAGTTCCCCACCTCAACTTTAAATGTTCTGCCTCAGATAGATGGGTCTCTTGGATAAAGCACACATCCACAGGATTATTCCGCAAGTACTGCATAAATTGTGTACGTTTTACTGGGTTATGCAGTCCATTAATGTTTTGTGAAAATATTTTGACAGGTACAGCTGTCATCTTATCTCTTCTGAGAGTGGGCTCTGCTGCTTCTGAGGAGGAGAAAACCTCTGAAACTTCAAGAATTTCAACCATAGGAGCCAAGATATCCAGGTTGTTCCCATCCCCACCCGGCCGTCCCGTAGGATACAAGGCAGCTGGTCGAACTGGAAGAGAACCCCCCTCCTAGACATCCCTTCATCTACTTTTTTCTGTTACTGTACTGCATCTTGCAATAAAGTATACCTCTGCCGAAACTCAATTTGTGTGTGTTTCGTTTGTATTAACAAATTAGGATACTGAAAAAATCCTCTTAAGAGGAAGAACAGTAAAAAACAACAGGTTTCCTTTGTTGGGGCCCCACATTTCAACAGAGAGTGAAGAACATGAAGAATGAACTTTAACATCTTTTGCCAGGTCCAAGGGAAACCAATAACTATATACAATTCAGCTTCTGTGAAATAGGTGGGTAAAAACGTCCACCTACAGATCCCTAGAAACTGCCACCGCCTTGGCAGGCTTTTCCCAGGGTGGGGGTAATGCCTACTCCTTGGCAGAGTTGGGCCTCCCATGGGACACAGCTGTCCATGTAAAGTAAAATAAAACTACTCATAGAATCATAGAACTTGATGGCAGAAAAGGACCTCTTGGCCCATTAAGTCTGTCCCCCTCCCCCTCCCTTAATCTACCCTCCCCCCTCCTAGCACATGCCTTCTCCGCCTCCCTGTAGCCCCATGTGCCTGTCCCATGCCATCTTGAAACCTAGTACAGTCTCAGCCCTCACCACTTCCTCTGGAAGCATGTTCCAGGCCTCCATCACTCTCTCAGTGAAGAACCGATCTCTCACATTGCTCCTGTAGCTTTCTCCCTATAGTCTCAAACCACGCCCCCTTCTTATGGCACCTTCCTTCTTGTGAAATAACTGCCCTGGATCCACTTTGTTTATCCCTGTAACATATTTAAAAGTATCTATCATGTCCCCCCCTCTCCCTTCTAGTTTCCAGTGTGTAGAGTCCTAATTCCCTATATCTCTATTTGTATGGTTTGCCCTTCATTCCTTGCACCATCTTGGTCACTCTTCTCTGAACCCTGTTAATCAATTCTAGATTTTTTCGCAGATATGGCTTCCAGAATTGGACTCCTTACTCGAGGTGTGGTCTCACTATGGTTTGGTATAAGGGCATCAGGACCTCCCCCTTCTGCTAGTGATCCCCCTTCCTATACTTGCCACCATCCCATATGCCCGCCCTACTGCCCTGATACACTGCTTCCCCACCTTGAGATCACTGGACCCTACTATTCCTAGATCTCTCTCTCTCCTCCCATGACCCTGATCTCCAACCCCCAAAGTGTGTATCCTGCCTTGCTCTCCAGCCCTAGGTGCATAACTGCACACTTCCTAATACTGAATTTGAGTTGCCAGGTCTCTGCCCACCCCTCCAGTGTCTTCAGATCCTGTCTCACGTCCTCAACTACCCCTGCAGAGTCTACCCTATTGCAGATTTTCGTATCATTCGAGAAAAAGGGCCAAATGACCCTTCAGACCATCCGCTACATCACTTATGTAGATATTGAAAAGAAGTGGCCCAAGCACTGACCCCCTGGGGGACCCCGCTGGTCACCCTCCCTGTCCTGGAGTGCACCCTATTCACCATCACCACCCTCTGGCTTTTGTCTGCCAACCACTTTTCTATCCATCTAGTTATTTTGTCCCCTACCCCCAAACTTTTCAGCTTGTTGACCAGCCTTCTGTGGGGTACGGTGTCGAAGGCCTTACTGAAATCCAGATAGGCTACGTCAACTGCCGCCCGCCCCAGTTTATTACCTGCGTCACCCAGTCAAAGAATTCAATTAAGTTGGACTAGCATGACTTTCCTTTTGTGAACCCATGTTGTCTATTGTCCAACAGCCCATTTACCTCTAGATATTCCTTTGCCCTTTCCCTAATGAGCACCTCCATGACCTTCCCCACCACTGCAGTGAGGCTGACCGGGCGGTAGTTCTCCCTCAACTCCCTTCTCCATCCCCTTGTATATCGGTACTACAGTCGTCCTCCTCCAGTCCTCTGGCACCCTTACGGAATCCAGAGACAGTCTGAACCTCCTCGCCAGTGGGGCAGCCAACTCCTCTCTCAGTTCCTGGATTACTCTCAGATGCAGCCCATCCAGCCTCATGGCCTTGTCCATCTTCAGCCTGCCTAGTTCCTCCCTTAATCTCTCTCTCTCTCTGCGCTGAAGGGTCTCATGTCCACCTCTATGCTCACCTCCCTCCTCAACTTCGGTCCCCTGCCCTCCCTCCCTCTCCCTCGTAAATGCAGAGCAAAAGTATCTATTTACTTCTTCAGCTTTGTCCCAATCATCCTCTAATGGCTCCCTCCTTGCCCCCACAGCCTTGCAATCCCCTGGCCAGTCTTCCTCCTATCTCCCACATATCTAAGAAATGTCTTGTCACCTCTCTTGGCTTATTTTGCTATCCTCTTCTCCATGTTGGTCTTTGTCCTTCTAATTACCCTCCCTGCTATCTTCCTCGTTTCCCCACAAGCCTCCCTGTCTTCGTCCTTCTGTATTCACTTGTATTTCCTAAATGCCTTCCTCCTACCCACAACCACCCTCACCACCTCCCTATTGAACCAGAGTGGCGGCCTCCTTCTTGCTCCCTTCCTAACTCTCCTTATAAACTTTTGTGTGGCCTCCCTCACCTGGTCTCTTATAGCTCTCCATAACTCTTCCACATCTTCTATTTCTTCCATGCCCTCCATAACCTCCCTCACTATCCCTCTCATCTTTTCGAAGTCTGCAAGCCTGAAGTCCAGCACCGTTGTGCTGGTTCAACTTGCCACCTTCCCTGCTCTCACCTTAAACCTGATAGTCCTATGGTCGCTGTTTCCTAGTTTTTCCCCTATAGAAACATAGACTTTGACGGCAGATAAGGACCGCTTGGCCCACCTAGTCTGCCCATTTCCCCATATAGAGGATAAGCTGCAGATCCTATTTAACCAACAGCCTATTTCTTCCTACCCCCCCACAAAAACTGCCTTAAGTCTGTCCCATGCATTCTTGAATTCTCCCCCAGTTTTAGACCCCACAACCTCCTCAGGAAGGCTGTTCCATGCGTCCACCACCCTCTCTGTAAAAAAATACTTCCTCACATTGCCCCTGAGCCATCCCCCCTCTATCTTCAAATTGTGTCCCCTTGTTCTTGCACATCTCTTTTTCTGAAAGATGCTACCCTCTTGGACTTTGTTGATTCCACTGAGGTACTTAAACCTTTCTATCATGTCCCCTTCTCCCTCCTTTCCTCAAGGGTATACATATTAAGCTCCTTTAGCCTCTCCTCATATGGCTTCTCTTGCAGACCCTGCACCATTTTAGTTGCCCTTCTCTGAACTGTCTCCATCCTGTCTATGTCCTTGCAGAGACGGGGTCTCCAGAACTGGACGCAGTACTCCAGATGGGGTCTCACCAACTGTCTGTACAGGGGGATAGCAACTTCCTGTTTTCTGCTGGTGATGCCTCTCCCAATACATCCCAGTATTCCCCCCAGCCCTCCCTACCACCTTCTCACTTTGCTTGCCAACCTTAAGATCATCTGATATGATTACCCCAGGTCCCTTTCCATTTTTGCTGTTGTTCCTACCTCCCCCCATTGTGTAATCTTCCCCTGGGTTTTTGTTTCTCAGGTACATTACTTTGCACTTCTTTGCAATGAATCCAAGCTGCCACACTTCTGACCATTCCTCCAACCTTGCCAAGCCCCTTCTCATCCTTTCCATGACTCCTTGTGTATCAACCCTGTTGCAGATCTTTGTGTCATCTGCAAAGAGGCACACTTTTCATTCCAGTCCCTCTGCAATGTCACTTATAAAGACATTAAAAAAGACTGGACCCAGTACTGAACCCTACGGTACCCCACTAGTAACCCCTCTTTCTTCAGAGTGGACTCCATTTACTATTACCTTCTGTGTCCTGTTGTCCAGCCAATGTTTTACCCAGGCTACCATCCTGGGACCCACTCCAAGGATGGTTAATTTGACTACTAATCTTTTGCGTGGGACTGTGTCAAATGCCTTGCTAAAGTCTAGGTAGGCCATGTCCACAGCCCCTCCCTGGTCTACTACTTTGGTCACCCAGTCAAAGAAATCAATTAGATTCATCTGACATGACATTCTGGCCAGAACCCATGCTGCCTTGGGTCCCTGCCCCACTGGCCTCTAGGTACTCAACAATTATTTCCTTCAGAAGTGATTCCATCACTTTCCCTACCACAGAGATCAAACTAACAGGTCTGTAGTTTCCTGCTTCTGTCTTGGTCCCACTTTTGTGATGGGGAATCACATCAGCCTTCTTCCAGTCCTCAGGCAGCACACCATCCTCCCATGATTTGTTATAAAGGGTAGTCAGTGGTGTCACTAGTTCTCTGCATAATTCTTTTAGAATTCTGGGGTGAATTCCATCTGGCCCCATTGCTTTGTCCACCTTCAGTTTTAGGAGTTCTTTCAGAACCCTTTCTTCTGTGAAAGGACTGGGACCGACCCCCCTCTCCAGAGTGCTTCTGTTAATTGGATTAGGCACCTCCTCCACTTCCTCTTTTGTGAATACTGAACAGAAGTATTCATTCAGTATCCCTGCTTTTTCACTGTCACTCTCTGCCCACCCACCATCCATTCTATTCAGCCTCACTATCCCTCTCGTTGTCTTTCTATGCTCCCTGATATACCTATAAAAGGTTTTATCCCCATTCTTAACCAAGTTGGCTATCTTTTCCTCAGTTTGTGCCTCTGCTAGTCTGACTACCCTCCCTGCTTCCTTCTGCCTTAACTGGTACAGTTCTCTGTCTTGCTCCTTCTGTGTTTCTTTATACTTCCTAAATGCTATCTTTTTCTCCCTAACCTTCACCGCCACTTCTTTTGAGAACCATAGTGGCTTTTTCTTTCATTTTGATTTATTTGCTTCACACAAAGGCTTGTTGCCTCTGTGATGGCAGTTTTGATATTTCCCCATTGTTGCTTCACCCCTCTTTCTAGTCTGTTCACTAGTGCTTTTCTAAGGCACTCTCCCATCTTGCTACAGTCAGCCCTCCTGAAGTCCAGAACCCTCACTTTTGTATGGCTTGACTCTGTAGCTGAATTTATCGTGAACCACACTGTTTGGTGATCACTTGTTCCCAAATGGCTACCCACTTCTAGATCCGAGATCCTCTCACTGTCCCCATTTGAGAGTACGAGGTCTAAGATTGCTCCCTCACGAGTAGGTTCCAAAACTAGCTGTCTAAGGCATGCCAACTGCAGGGCATCAAGAATGGCCCTGCTTTTGGATGTGGCTGCAGCAAAGGTGCTCCAGTTAACATCTGGCACATTAAGGTCCCCATCAGCAGTATCTCCCCTTTCTCTGCCATCCTAAGTATGCCTTCTATCATATCCTTGTCCACTCCCTCCCCCTGACATGGGGGTCTGTATACAACCCCTGTGCGGACTGTGGTGCCATTTCCAGTCTCTAAGGTGACACACAGTGCCTCCTCTCCTCCTTGTTTACTCTTGTTCAGTTGCTTTTATCCCTTCTTTTACATAGAGAGCTACTCCCCCCCCCCCCTTCTGCCCTCCCTGTCCCTCCTGTAGGTTGTGTACCCTGGTATGTTAACATCCCAGTCATGGTTCTCTGTGTACCATGTTTCTGTGACTGCTACAATATCCAGGCATCCCTCTTCCATCAAGGCCACCAGTTCAGGGAGCTTGTTGCCCAGACTACGGGCATTGGTACTCATTACCCTCCATTTCCTGATGGCCTTACCCCTTTTTGCCCCATTCCTGTCCTTATTGAGTTTGTCACTTTCTCCATTTACCCCTGCACTTCTCCCTGTTGACACCTCTATGTTGGTGTGTACCTTACTTAGTACCCAGATTTTTTTGGGGGGGGGGGCTAGGATTTCCCTGCTCCTTTCCAGTGCCTCCCCCCTTGGCTAGTTTAAATGCTTGCCAATGAAGTATTTAAACCTATCACCTAGGATCCTGGTTCCCCTCCTGGACAGATGCAGACCATCACGCCAGTATAGGCCTGCATCCGTCCAGGTGAACCCCCAGTCCCCAATGAAGCCAAATCCCTGAGATCTGCACCAGTTTTTCAACCACTGATTGAATCCCATGGTGTGGAGCACCCTAGTCTCATCCATGCCATAGACAGGCAGCACCTCCGAGAAGATTAGCTTGTGTGCTATTTGTCTAAGGCCCCTTCCCATCTCCACAAACGCTTCTTGCACTGCTCTGATCCCTTTTTTAGCCAGGCCATTTGTCCCTAGGTGGACAATGATATCCAGCTCCCTCTCCTGTGCAGCTGCTCCTGTGATCCTGAGAATTCGCTCCCTGTCCCTCCAAGCCATGGCGCCACGCAGGCACCTTACCTCCCTCTCCGCTTCCTCCCCCAGTTCTACCTTCCTAACAATGGAGTCCCCCACCAGGAGTTGTTTCCTTCCCCGTAGGGTCCCATGCCACCATCCTGTGGGTCTCCTTTGTGGAGGTTCCCAGCATCCTCCTTGGTCTCCACTGTGGGTGCCTCCATAGAGGAACCACACTTTTCCAGAACGGCACAGAAATTGTGGAGAGGTACACCATCACCTTCTCTACATTCTTCCCATTTGTTAAGACCATGTCTAACAGGTAGTTCCCCCTGGTTGACTCTTGGACCAGCTGTGGAAGGAACACCCCTTGCAGTGCCTCCAGAATCTCCCTGCTTCTGGACAAAGCCGCATCTGCGATGGTCCAGTCGACGTCTGGTAGGTTTAGGTTCCCCACCAGAAGTGCCTTCCCTTTGAGAGCCATCCTCACAATGGCCTGTGACATCTCCCTATCCTGATCTTCCCTTGCGTGGGAGGTCTATAAACAACTCCTAGTCTTAAGGATTCCCCTGTCCTTCTGCCCAGTGTCACCCAAAGGAATTCAGCTTCCCTGACCCCCTCCTGCCCCTCCATGGCCTTTATGTATTTCCTGACATATAAGGCCACCCCACTCCCTTCTTGTCTCTCCTATCCTTCCTGAACAATCTGAAGCCCGGAATAGTTGTCTCCCATGTATGATACTCTGTCCACCAGGTTTCTGTGATTGCAATTATGTCCAATCTGTTGTGCATAATGATGGCTATCAGTTCCTCCATCTTGTTTGTCAGAAAAAATGGTAAATAGAGATCAGCATCATTAGGGTGTTCAACAACCCTTTTATTAAGCCTCTCTCCTGCTTGGGATAAGCTGGCTTCAGCTGTGCTTAAAAGCACAGCAAAGGTTACTTGTAATATTTAGCACTTAACCATACTATGGGGAGTACACTGTGTAAGGGCACCTCCCAGGTATCCACTTTATCCTTCCCCCCCTTTTTTCTTTCCTTTTTTTGTTTTTGTTTTTTGGGAGGGGTCTCTGGCTCCCCCTCTCCCCAATTTGAAAATCTGGCTACACGTATCTGGGGGTATTTTATCACAGAGCATTACTAGTCTAGTTAACCCTTTCCTCTGTCCCATCTGGTTAAGTTATTCATCTATCGGGGGGACACTAATACCTGGTACATTATGAACAAAGACACATGAGTGGATCCCCAGTTGGCGGTCCAGCACAATCGATTCATTAAGCTTGTGTTCCATACCCTTGTCAAGTGGTCAGCAGTAACTCCTTCTGGAAGTTTCATGACCCCCAGAGTGTCTCCCCCACACCAAATTTCTCTGAATGCATCAGTATAAGGGAGCCATACAAGCTATCCTCATCTTGTACTAAGGCTTCAGCCTCTGCACCTCATTTGGGGGGGGGGGGTGGAAGAAAATTACTCACTATAGAAAGCTTCTTTCTTCCAAGAGGTCCTTTAGTATCAGTAACTATATCAGTTAGTTGGCTAGGTGCAAGTGCACCAGAGATATGCCTTTAAGATAATTAGCATAATGAGCCTGGGCATAAGCCAGTCAGAAAAAACGAGGGGAGTGTGCTGAGAGGGAGCAGCCTGAAGGGCTTCAGAATTTTTTTGACAATAAGGGGCACATGCCCCCAAAAGTGAACCAACAGGATTCAAAATACATGAAAATGTCCAAAACCAGAAAACAGATATCAATAACCTGAGCCCGAAAACTCTCTAATAAAAGACCACTGTTGGTAATAAAAACAGATTCCTTCTCCTAAAAGGTGAACCGGATAGGAAGGATGGGCGCTTACTGATGCTAAAGGACCCCTTGGAAGAAAGAAGGCTACTACGGTGAGTAATTTTTTTCTTCTTACCCCAGGAGTCCTTTAGCATCAGTAACTATAGCAGACTACCGAGCACTACCAAGTGGGAGGTGGGCAGAGAACCTACTTAGGAAAGAGGTTCTGCAGAACTGCCCTGCCAAATCTGGCATCAGATCTGGACTGCACATCTAAACTACAGTGCTTAATGAAAGTGTGTACATATTTCCAGGTAGCTGCTTTGCAGACATCCAGAAGGGGTATGTCTCTTGCAGCTGCCACAGAGGCTGCAGTGCCCCTGGTGGAGTGGGCCCTGAGCCCCACAGAAGGTTGATGACCAGCTTTTTAGTAGCAGAATCTAATACAAGAGACCAACCAATGGGAAATAGTTCTCTTGGTAGCGGGTCCTCCTCTGCCTACATCCCAATAGGTGAGGAACAACTGAGTGGAAGAGCCTCTGAACTGCCTAGTATGCTCTAGATAGAAAAAGAGAGTTCTTCTTCTGACATCCAGACTGTGGAGCTTTTGCTCACCAGGAGTGGATTTCTCAGTAAAGAAGACGGGCAGAATAACGTACTGGTTAAGGTGAAACTCAGAAACCACCTTAGGCAGGAACCTCCTAGTTGTCGTGAGCTCAATTTTGTCTCTGTGAGGAATGATGTAATTAGGCTCAGTGCACAGGGCCTGTAACTCTGAAATCATCCTGGCAGAGGTAATGGCCACCAGGAAGACAGATTTCCAGGTTACAAACTTGAGATGTGCAGTGCCCATAGGCTCGAAGGGTGGTTCAATGAGCCTGGCAATGCAGAGATTCAGGCTCCAGGGAGGAATCGGCTCCCTGACTGAAGGCTGGGGGTGCAAGATGCCTTTGGAAAACTGTTTCAATACAAAGTGGGGGAAAAATGACTTTTTCTTCCCCACCGAAAGATAGGCTGAGATTGCAGTCAGGTGTAGCCTGAGAGAGGAGGGTTTCAAGCTTGACACCTGCAAATGCACCAGGTAATCCAGCAGCTGAGAGTCTGAAGCTGTAAGGGGATTGACCTTTTTGCTCTTGTATTAGAGGGAGAACCTCTTCCATTTGGCTGCATAAGTCTTCTTTGTGTTAGGTTTTTTAGCCATTCTCAGGATCTAAAGGACCAGCTCCGAATATTGACAGGATGGAAACTCTAGCTCAAGAACCAGGCTTTGAGGTGAAGAGAATGTATGTCTGGATAATGCACTTCTGTCTGGGGAAGGGTCAGCAGAGAGTGAGTTAACGGCAGTCAAATGGGCATGCTGCAGGACAGTGAGAGAAGGAGAGGGTACCAGGCTTGCCTGGGCCAATAGGGAGCCACCAGAATCCTAGATGCAGGCTGCTGTCTGAGCTTCAGTAATACCGAGCATCAGCGGAATGGGAGGGAATGCATATAGGAACCTCCCTGATCAGTCCAGAATCAAGGCATCCAGGGGAAGCATTCTTGGGACTGTAGGCCTGCAACAGTACTGCGGAAGCTGGAAGTTGAGGGGAGAGGCAAGCAGATCCACTTCTGGTGTGCCCCACCGCCTGAACACTGTGGTTAGTACTTGCTTGTTCGGAGTCCATTCACTCTGACCCTGACTGATGTGACTTAGAGCATCTGCCAGGGTATTGTGCTTGCCTGGGAGATGAATAGCTGAAAGGCTGATCCCCAAGGAGAAGGCGAGAGACCAAATTTTCAGAGCCTCCGAACAGAGTATCCCTGATCTGGTACCACCCTGCTTCTTTATGTAGAACACTGCAGTGGTGTTGTCTGATCGAATTTGTACATTCTGCCCTTTTATGACAGGAGCAAATGCTGTGAGAGCCAGAAAGATTGCTGAGCTCCAGAAGGTTTATGTGTAACTGTGACTCTTGGAGAGTCCAGGTACCACTTAGTGAGGCACTGTCCAGATGAGCTCCCTACCCCAGAAGGGAGGTGTCTGTGATGATCCCCTTTGTGGGAAGTGGAGCTTGGAAGGGGATCCCTACTGCCAGATCTGCAGGGTCCTTCCACCAAAGCAAAGCCTGAAGGAACTGTTCTGTCACAGATATCCGCTTTGAAAAATTGTTGTTTCTTTGAGATCAGTGAGCTCTGAGACAAGCCTGCAGGTTTCACATCCTACCTGACCCCTGGGACCACTGCAGTCATTGAAGCCATGTGTCTCAAGAGCCTGAAGAAATGCCTGGCTAGTCTTGGCTGTCCCTGAACGAAAGAATCTGCCACTGAAAGGAAACTTTGAATTCTCTTCTGTGAGAGAAAGGTATATCCTTTCTGGGTGTCCAGCTGAGCTCCTATGAAAGTTAGTAGCTGGGTGGGTTCCAGGTGAGACTTCTTTAGATTTACCAGGAAGCCCAGAGATTCCAGAGTGTGCTCTGTCAGGGAAAGGGACTCCCTGACCTGACAAGGAGACTTTGCCACTATGAGCCAGTCATCTAAACAGGGGTAGAGAGACCCAGCTTCCTGAGCTGTGCTGCTACCACTGCTAGGTACTTGGTAAAGACTCCTGCAGCCGAGAACAGGCCAAAGGGCATTGCAGCAAACTGATAGTGGCCTAAGGAGAGTCTGAATCTGAGAAACTTCCTGTGGGACCTCCTTATGGGTATATGGAAACATAGAAACACAGACTGTGATGGCAGATAAAGACCACTTGGCCCACCTAGTCTGCCCATTTCCCTACCTACAGAATAAGCTGCAGATCCTAGTTAACCAACAGCCTATTCCTTCCTACCCCCCACAAGAATTGCCTTATGTCTGTCCCATGCATCCTTGAATTCTCCCACAGTTTTAGACCCCACAACCTCCTCAGGAAGGCTGTTCCATGCGTCCACCACCATCTCTGTGAAAAAATACTTCCTCACATTGCCCCTGAGCCGTCCCCCCTCTATCTTCAAATTGTGTCCTCTTATTCTTGCACATCCCTTTTTCTAAAAGATGCTACCCTCTTGGACTTAGCTGATTCCACTGAAGTACCTAAAAGTTTCTATAATGTCCCTCCTCTGCCTCCTTTCCTCGACGGTATACATATTAAGCTCCTTTAGTCTATCCTCATATGGCTTCTCTTGCAGACCATGCATCATTTTAGTTGCCCTCCTCTGGACCACCTCCATCCTGTCTATGTCCTTGCAGAGATGGGGTCGCCAGAACTGGATGCAGTACTCCAGATGGCGTCTCACCAACTGTCTGTACAGAGGGATAACAACTTCCTGTTTTCTGCAGGTGATGCCTCTCCCTATACATCCCAGTATCCCCCCAGCCCTCCCTACTGCCTTCTCATATTGCTTGACAACCGTAAGTTCATCTGATATGAGTACCCCCAGGTCCCTTTTTATTGTTGTTGTTACTACCTCCCCACCCCCACTGTGTAATCTTCCCCTGGGTTTTTGTTTCCCAGGTGCATTATTTTGCACTTCTTTGCATTGAATCCAAGCTGCCACACTTCTGACCATTCCTCCAACCTTGCCAAGTCCTTTCTCATCCTTTCCACGCCTCCTTGCATATCAACCCTGTTGCAGATCTTTGTGTCATCTGCAAAGGGGCATACTTTTCCTTCCAGTCCCTCTGCGATGTCACTTACAAAGACATTAAAAAGGACTGGACCCAGTACTGAACCCTGCGGTACCCCACTAGTAACCCCCCTTTCTTCAGAGTGGACTCCATTTACAATTACCTTCTGTGTCCTGTTGCCCAGCCAATGTTCTACCCAGGCATCCTTCAGGTCCAGGGAGGCTAGCCAGTCTCCCTGTTGTAAGGACTGTATAACTAGCGGCAGAGTGACCATCTTGAATTTCTATGATGTCTATCCCATGCATTCTTAAATCCCATGATTGTTTCAGCCCCCACCACTGCCTCAGGCAGGGTGTTCCTCTTGTCCACCATCCTTTCTGTGAAGAAATTCTTCCTCACATTTTCCTCTGAATCACCTTCCCTCCAACTTCATCCTATGCCCTCTAGTCCGGGAACATCTGTTTTGCTGGAAAATATTTTTTTCTTGCACCATGTTCCTCCCCGTAAGGTACTTGTTTGTGGTTGGTCACTTGGGCTGTAGCTCTGAGCTCAACATTTTTATGTTTCCTGTGGACAAGAAACATTTTGCTTTACTTCAGAGAATGGCATTTCAGAGGGATGTCACGGACTAGCCCAATGCAGAGCAGTCTACATTGGGCTTGTCCCTGATAGACCAATGACCACGCAAGCAGAGTATGACAGTGGTTACAATTTCATATGCATAAACTTTGTGTACTTGAAAGAAATGAAATGCTCCAATAAGAAGGTGCATCATCCTTTAATTTGCATACTTTCTTCCACCAGCTATTTTATTTTACACACTGTCAGGCTCCCACTTTCTCAGAGAGCTGTTGTATCACAGGCTGCAAAGTGATGTTTTTTTTTTTTTTCCTTCACATACCTTGTTTGTCTGGCTCACCGAAGCAAAACCTGGCTACTATATTCCCGTGGGTACAGGACATTGCTGCTCTGCCATCTGGTTACCTGCCGTAACCAGTCTGACCTGCTGCTCGTGTTGGGGGTCCCAGGCGGGCCACTCTACCCCGGTCCGTGTCACAGGTCTGCTTGAATGCAGAGTTGGGGGCTTGTTTTGGTGACCCATTGTTACTCTTTTCTTCTGCTTTTTGTTGCCTGTAGTGGGGCTTAAACTCCCTTTTCAGTGATGTGATCCCGAGTAGGCCATGTTTGGCTTTCTGGCAATTTGTTTCCCGTTTTTTTCTCCTGTGACCCAGGCATGCACGCACTCCCTCTGTGACCTCACATCACCTGTTGCAGCCACGGTGCCATCCCCCCTTGCTGGAAAGGTAGCAACCCCCCCATGTTTTATTGGTAGCATTCATAGTCTTAATAATTCTGCGGTGGAGTTTGCAATTGGTGTTTTTTGCAATTGGCGCCTTTTGTAAAACATTCAGTGCGCATGCCCACAATCAGCCTAATGCGCATGTCATCTCATTCGGAGGAGCAGCAACACCAGCACCAGCAAGGACCACTGAGGAGTGGGCCAGGATGCAACGAGGAAAGAGCAAGCGGCGGTCAGAACTGGGGACAGTTAAAGAGAGCAGAGTCAAGTGAGGCGGCTTCAGGTACAGGGTGAGACAAGATAGCCAAACTGGTGTTGTCGCCTGCCCCCACAACACATAGCACAGGGTCGCCAGAGGCTGAGACTGAATCACTGCAGAGAGGCAGAAGGATGGGATGGATCCCCCAAAATGAAGAATAATGGGCCATGGTGAGTTAAGCACAGAAGACAGGGTAGGGACCGAGTCACTCACCCCAACTGGAGAGCACTACACAGCCTGTTTTTGGTGCGGACCTGCTCTGTGCCCGTTTGTTGTACCACTTTCTGTTTCTGCCATCCCCTGGCCTGGCGGTGATGACCGGGGTCAAACTGGCATGGTCTAATCTTGGTCTGTCTGCATGCCACAATCTATAAATCATAATCGCCATTATTACAATACTTTTTTTTTTTTTCGTATTTTCTATTTATGCGCCACCCCACTCGGAACTTCCTCCATCTGGCCACTCCTTAACAGTGCCTAGGTCCCTGGCACCCACTTGACCCCTGCCACCAACCGCCAGCTATCGCAGCCCCTCGGGTAGCCTGATGTATCCCTTCATTGGGTGGGTCCCTTTCTTCCGAAGGGGATGAACCTTACCAGCCAATGGCGTATCCTGGGTGCTGCGGAGTCAGTCCAGGCTGTCTCCAGGGCTCTGTGGATGGCGCAGACCAGCACTCAGCTGGGTGGGGAGCTCCTCATTCTGTTTTTTTCGACACCCACCCACAGCAGTTCTCAGCCATGCGTGAGCATGGCAACCCTGGGAGGGGATGTGCATGAAGCGTGTGGAGGTACCACGTCCCCTAAGCACGTCGCCCAATCCACTCATGGGTGCCAAGACACAACCCACCCACCCACCCACCCCCAGGAGGGAGGCATCCAATGGATGTTTGAATCCTCCCTGCCGGGTCTCCACTTCTGGTACTCTGCTCGTGCGAACCTGGGTCACCAGCGTGCCACGTGAACCCCTTCGCTCAGCACCAGGGAGCCAGCCCTATTACAATACTTTAATGAAAACTGAAGGCAATACCTATGCAGGCAGCAAGTTACCCAAGTATTCTGCAGCAAAATGTGGTTGGATGGTCACTGTGTGGGGCGGTATCATGGATTTGGGGAAGGGCAATAACTACTGCTGTACTGATGTTTCATTTTCAGGAAGGGGAGGGCAGTTGCACTGTAACATGCTATGTTAAGTTAAAGAATTAAAGAAGTTGTAGGAGGACTGTGAGCACACCAATTGTTCTGCAGACACTAGACCTGTATGATCATACTTTATTCTGTAGCTTGCTAAGAATCCTGCAAGACTCAGAATGCTCTCTTCTCCCTCTGCTTTTCATTGATATCTTTTGGGCAATCCCAGTGCTGACAGAAGAACCCAAACCAGAGTTTTGCTGTAACTAGGCAGTGTGTATTACAATTTCTGTGGAAAAAAATATCCTACAATGCTAGCAGATGTCTGTAATAGTTCACATATTTCTATGCAAGAAATTACTGCAATGCTGAGTGTAAGTGATCCCCCCCCCGCTCCAACGGCAATAGAAGAATACTGTGCTAGGACTTACGTGGTGGTCTGAGTGGATGTGGAGTGTAAGTGACAACCCCGAAGGCAACAGAATACCGTGTTGGGATTTATCTGGTGGTCTAGTGGAAGTGGCATTCCTCTGCTTTCCTGTAAAAGTGCAATAGAAGTCCTTATATAAATCCTAGCAGGGCATTTCAGTGCTGACTGACCCCATGCCTGCTCGGCAGTAGTCGGAACAGAGCATGGTTGTGATGGCTGGTGAGTGGGCGGGGGATCACTCAGCACTAAAATGCCCTGCTAGGATTTATATAAGGACTTCTATTGCACTTTCTTCAGAGAAATGGAGGGATGCCACACCCACCAGACCTCCAGGTAAATCCCAGTATTCTTCTATTGCCGTCGGAGCGGGGAGGAATCACATACACTCAGCACTGCAATGATGGACTATTACACACTTCTGCTAGCACAGCAGAATACATTTTCATCTGGAAAACATGAGCAATGCCACAGCCACTAGACTACCAGATAAATGAAAACAGTAAATGGCAACACTGCGGTTTTCTACTGCTAGTGAAGATATTCGGCTCCCTGAAAGCCTGTGAAACTTCATAAATTTGGCACCAAATAATGTGATCAAAACAACAGCTTAACATGTGT
This sequence comes from Neoceratodus forsteri, assembly GCA_016271365.2. NCBI lineage: Eukaryota > Metazoa > Chordata > Ceratodontiformes > Ceratodontidae > Neoceratodus > Neoceratodus forsteri. Next base: position 483,104,957 of record CM028138.1, on the reverse strand, counting down.
ATTGCATTTAATAATACACGTTAAATCGTGATTTTGGTCTGTTTGTTAAAAAAATATTAAATGTTATATTAATACGTGGCTATTAGCACTGACTGTAAAGCGCAGCTTAGCTCTCACTCCTTGCATGTCACAAATCACTGGTAATTAAATGAACACAATACACCCCTGCCACATACACCATGCAAGGAAACATTTGGTATTGACAAATGCTTGTTTCATATTGTTGTTTTACGTATGGGCATGAGGGAAGACGAGAAAGCCGAGGTGAGGTAGGGGACCAGCGGAGGGACAAGGCAGTATTTACAGCCCCAGGGCCCATCTGTCCGGGATCTCAGCCATTGCTTAGGGTCATCTGGGAGCTCCCAGCACAGTAATGGCAGTAAGAGAAGTGATCAGGCTCATCGCATCGGCGCCACAAGACGCACAAATAATCGAGCGCCATAACACACATGGCTGGAGCCCCGGGAGTGGAGTCACTGGGGATCAAAAAACTCTATTACCAGGATTACTGCAATGCAAGGAAAAGGCCTCCCCATGATCACCTGTCACCTAGAGATAGCCCCCAAAAAGTGCAGACCCCCCCCCAGCATAAATCTCAACACCTCCCCTCACTAACCTGCTCTGCATAAACAACTTCTACTAAATCAACCAGTATTGCATAAGCATTTGGTGATATCTGGGGATGGGAAATTTGAAAAAAAGAGGCACCACACCGTGGAGGGGAAACACAGACAGCAGGCCACAGCTACAAGCCCATGGCCTCAAGGACTTCAACAAGAGTTGGGCAAGCAGCACACACATTGCACAATGTGCCGCAGACAGTAAAAGCCCTGGCTCGCCAGGTGATTGACCTCAATAGGAAAGATGCAGACTTTCACACACAGCTGCTGGTGTTGAAACTCAGGCAACTTCAGTGGTGTCTGAAGCAAAAAAAAAGAAATAAATAAAATAAAGCATCAGGAATGGGACATCACTAAATTTTCAGACGAAAACAGCTGAACTGATGGAGAATAAGGTACTTTAGAGAAAAACAACCCACTGTATGTAAAACTATATAAAAACGGTAACATGCACCACAGGCTAGTGAATCTCCCACTGCTGCAGCACTGCTTTGGTGTCAGCTGCAGTGAATTCTGGGATTTGTAGTTACAGAAAATTCCAGCTTGGAAGTTAGCAGAATCGGTCTGATACAATCTACTATAGTGCAGTAAACAGTACGTTAAAAAAATGTTTTTGCACACTAAGTGCACATTGGGACCAATTCCACACTTGGTTGTTGGGTTCTTAGTGCCGAATGTTCCCCCTTTAAGGTGGTGAGAAATGCTATTAACAGTTTTATTTGTACTGTAATGCTGCACAGTTACTGCTCAAGTACCTATATGGTTGACAATCAACTTGGTTTGTGGTTTAAACTAGGACATTGACTGTAATGCCTTTTACTGTTTAATGGATGGGACTGTCTCTCTGGGGCTGACGCAAGGTGCAAAAGTTTCTCTTTTGCCGAATTCTGAGACTTTTCTGGACCGCATGTACCATCCACGTCGCTCGAGATACTTTCTTAGTATCTGCCTCTCCTGATATGGCCCATAGCCAAGTGGTAAACCACAGGCTAATTTAGGAGTTGTTTTCATAACGACATTCTTCAAGTGCACTGATGATGAAACAACCTGAAAAGGGATATTCACATTACATAGTGTAATGTATTTTACGCACACTATGCTTACTTATGTATTTCTGAGTTTGTATGGTCTACTGATAAAACATAAATAAATAAAAAATAAGAAAGAGGCACAGTAAGCACAGGAAAAAAATAAAAGGGTGAGAGCAGTAGAAGTGTTTTCTCGCACGGGGATAGGGAATGTTGTGCTGTAACAAGTTACAGTTGCTGACTCAATTACAGAATTCAAAAATGTACTCATCACTGAAAAATGAAGAACATTAAAGAGCTGCTGACGCCTTAAAGAAAACTTTAAAAAACATGATATCTAGGTACAATTCAGCTTGTAGTCCATACATATTGCATACATTTCTCCTCCCCATTACTCATTACTGAGAAAATCTGCATGACTACATTATCTTTATACCTTAGAGTTCATCTGCCCCTTTAGTTTACTCCCTACTTCAAACCATAAATCCTGTGTCGTGACAACACAATATCTTGCCATCGGAATAACTGTGATGTCACAAACGATGCATTATGACCTCATCTAGGGAGAAAGTAACAGGAACAGATTAACTCTTTGGAGCAAAGATCCTGTTTTCATGCAAATTACACCAGTAATAAATAACGGGGAGGAGGAATACAGAACTAATGTGAAATACAAGCCGAACTGTGTCTAAATACTATGTTTTGTTAAAGTTCTCCTGAAGGCGTCAGCTGCTCTTTAAAGGTCATGGAAGCAGTGCATCATAGTAGCGATATGCCTGGTTACTGGATGAGGGCATGTGCTACCTGCATTCACACACTGCTTGCCAGCACACTAAGGAGCAAGGCTGGGACAGCTGTGGCAACACTGATGGAAGTGGGTATAGTGGAAATGAGGGGTCTGGAAAAGATCATTAAAAAAAAAAGGGCATGGACTTCATATTTAATTCTAACATAAGCTTCTGTACCTCATTCACAAAGCCTTGTCAGTCCTCTTACCTATTACAAACTTCAGGGTTCTGTTGTAGGAGGGCAGCTTTCTCCATGTCCCATCTTTAACCATCTCCATGTACTTGTTGTAAAGGTTCACCATGTCTTTGTTCCAGCTAGAGTTTGGAAGGGCATAATCCTTTGGCGGACTGGACTGTGAGAATGTCATCTACAAGACACATAAAAAATTATTCTGTACACAGAGAACAAGAAATGGAATAAGGAAGGAGTCGAATTGTACCACAGTGACTGCATAGCTGCCTGCCATGCTGGCAGCTTAGGTTCACGCCCCCAAGCCCAAGACATCGGGAGACAACTGGCCAAGGCAGAATAGGTGCCCACTTCAAATGCTTCCTGTCTTGGGGATTTAGGGTCCCGTGTCTCCTTCCAGTGCAGAGCTGCTTCATGGTGGACTAGGGAGAAGGGAACTGAGCTGTGTGGAAAGCAATGCATAGATTAGGAGGAATGCCACACTTTGGCACCAGTTGCTCACCCCACACTGTCCATGTTTGAGCAAGGCTGGCAGGAGTGTTACAGAGAACACCACCCCCGATACTGCTCAACTGTCACACATCTGAGGCAATTTCACTCATTTTACTCTTCTGAATTCCTACATTCCTCATGGAGAGGGTGTCATACCAAACTTTACACTGACTACAAAACAGAAGTTAATACACATTTGTGGTACTCCATTTACAGAAAACCTTACAAGCATAAAAGTGCTGCCCTGCACCATTTTCAGACATTTCTTTCCATGTGATGAGATATCCCACATTTTACCTCTTTCACACTTCTTTACCCAAAGAGCTTTAATGCCTGGCCATACTAGTCAGGGATAGTCTTCTTTATTTTTTCACTGGGTAGCTACACTGCTCCCAGGAACCACTTTCAGAGACAACCCAAGCCATGAGGATGGCAACAAAATGGACCAGTAGGAATACCATACATTCAGGACAAAAGATACACACAATTAGTAACAGCCGGACGATCTCCCCAATGTCTCAAACCTTTCTCACCTCCATGGCAGGGGCTCCGAGGGAAGAGACATCCTTTCCAAATCCTCCCACTTTTTTTGTTTGTGGCCAAGGATCCAGTGTTAACTGGCACTAGGACCCAGGGCAGTCCTTGGAGCTCAGGCTATAATAGAGACAGTAATGGGCATTCCCGCCCCATTTCCCCCCGGTTCCTTGCTTGGTGTGGGCACATCCCAGGCCATCAGGTACCTTGGCTGCTCACAGCAACATCCTGCAGAGGAAGCAAGCTCCTCCAGACCACTGCAGGAGTCACAGTGGTACTGGACCTCATCATCAACCCTCCCAGAGTGCAGCGCACTTTTAAGTGGCAGATGCTGTGATCTGGCCTGCCTCCTGACGCAGCAACTCAACTCACTCCTGAACTCGAGTCACCTGCATGGCAGCAACTCACACTGCCACTGAGCAACTAAGGCAGCATTCCATTGCACATTTTAAGGAGCACAGGCACACATTTGGGTGACTAACTGTTGAAAGGTATGGTGCCCAGCCCTCTGATAATCTGCAATGATAGTTCTGCTAGATGCCCCTCACGAGCCACACCCCTAAGGGAGGGCTGATGGGGAGGAATTTGGGAAGAAAACCTGCAGGTGACCCATGGCAGATAAAGTTGCCTCATTCACAATGGCCCAACAGGATCACCACCTCCTCCATTCCCACTCCTCCCACCCCCAGCTGCATCAAAATGTAGTCCCCTGGGAGCTGGTTATTGCTGGACAATAAGCTGCAGGAATCAGATACTGCAGTCCAGGACAATGCAAATAAGACTGGATTGGATGCAGGACTCCTATGGGCAAGCTGAACAGGATAAGGCAGACAGGAGGTCCTAAAACTGGCCAGAGGGAGAAAAATGGAATTGAAAAATACAAAAAGGGTCCACCTGATAGCCCAGAGAGTAGTGTGACACCTGCCCATGCTGGCAACCTGGGTTCAGGAACAGATTAAAGAAGCTAGCGAGGGGATTGTGGAGGTGCAGTCAGGCCAGAAACCCCTGTAGTGGGCCAAGGAGCTTAATTGTGCCCCCATTTTTAGATTTAAAAGGCCATAACTCTGAAGCGAGAACTTCTGCTCCGAAACATCATGCTAACAAAAAGTTTATATGGCATTGGGAGAATATTGTGGGAAGCTGTATTACAAGAAATACTAACATAAAAGATAACATTGTTGATATGGAATACCAATTATATGAGACTTGTTTATTGTCTGGATGAATAAGGGTCATTAATAAACTGGAGTAGAGACCAATGTGGTTTATCTGATATTCCTTACATAAATAAACTAGCGCCAATGGACAAATCCAATTTTAACCATAACTCATAGATGGTCATTCTGTTAACATATTATTATGCACTACAGTATATGGTTATTTTTTGTTGTGCATGGTTCTCCATCGCAATTAAAAAGCTGCTGTACCACAGTTCAAAGGTCACAGAATGCTGTTGTACCTTTCTGTGGTACAAGTTTTTTTTTTTTTTTTTAATAAGAATGGAAACTACTGCCACCTGCCATTTTTCTTTTATCCCCCCTTCCTCTCCCCCTTACACAAACACACACAGAATACAAAACCTCCTGACACAAAATTTGCTGTTTCATCAAAAAATAGAAACCCACGCACTACTTGGATGTGTTTTCAGCAGCTGGATGAGGGACCCCCACCAAAAAACATATACATATTTTTTTTTTATCTATTTCCTGGGAAGAACAAAAGAGCAGTTAAAACAGACAGTTGCACACTCAGCATAAGTTTTTAAGAAGCCAATCAGTGTCACTCAGGGATATGTTTGCTCCATGTGCATGCATCCATCACACAAAAAGACATTTTCCTCGCAGGAATTAGAGGCAAATTTGCCCCCTGACAAAGACGTGGTCTGAGTCGAAATCCCAGGGCAGACAGGAGACTGTGGTGAGAGACAGCACAGGTTACGTGCCTTTAGCAGTAAGTTACTGAAACTCTGTAAACCAGGAATTTGCTTCTAATGCCTTCCAGGAAGATGTCTTTTTGTGTGATGGATGCACGCTATTAAAATACTAGCACAGAGCAAATGTGTCCCTGTGTGGTATAGACTGGCTTCTTTAAAACTTACCCTGAGTGCACAGCAATCTGTGTTTCAACTACCGTGTGTGTGCTGGGAGTAAGCACCTTAAATGCTGCAGCACCACTCGCTCTCTGAGTAGGGACATTAACTGGTGGTGTGATGTGGCAAGAACAAAAATGCAGCATTTTTTTTGTTTGTTTCAAACCATATACTATATAAAATGACACAAGGGCACCCATGCACAACTTGGCGTTTCCAGCTCAGGGGTCTGATGACATCAGGGACCTCTCATGTTTCACTGTTGAGGGCCATATGATGTCATCAGAACACTCAGATGGAAACATGGGTGAGCTGTGTCTGGCTGCCCATGCAATATTTTCTGTATTGTACTGTACTATAAACTGCAATTTTTGTATCCTGCTGTACAAAGAGATCCCCATGAAAACAATATGCTGTATGTCATGGAGCCATTCTACCACCTGTCTGATGCAAATTTATAATGAATAACAAAAGTGATGAAAAAAGACCACGGACATTGTGTTCCTCTCCTGCCATCCAGGCAGCTACATCATTCAATATTATTCATGGGGACCTGATCCAACTTCAGTTCTACAACGCCCCACCTCATTCAGCAGCTTGTTCCATAGGTTTAACATTACTCCCACAAACCATAGTAGCCCCCATATTGAAAGGGTCAGCATGGCACTAACTGGGTTAATGAGATGCTGTGAACAGCACCAGCCGATGGGACAGGTCGATATTCAACCCCCCCCCCCCCCGATATGCCGCACCGACCCAATAGCACTATCACCATTGCCGCCATGCAGATGAGGGATCCACCATACATACTGAGCACAGTAGTATATTCAGAGGTTTTAGAAGTGCTAAACAGCCCCATCACAGTGCTGTTTAACGCATCTGAAACAATGCCCCTATCACCATGCAACAGTGCACTCCCCTCCCCAACTCTGATATTTGTAAGCCTAGTGATCTCCACCCACCCCCAAAACAAAAATCTGACCCCCCTTCTGACATGCTCACTCATGGCCCACTTCCCTACTGCCTCCCCCGCCCCCTGGTCACTGTCTCCACCAATAAACAGCATGCGAGATGGCAATGGGAAATGCCCTCTGCTTACCACCTCAGTCAATCTCAATCTGACAGATATACTCGAACACAAATATAGTAGGCATATTCAGATGTCTATCAGATGGTGGTCGGCTGAGGTAATGAGCAGAGGCTGTGCCAGCTTACTCTCACATCATTGATGGGTGGCGAAGGTGGTAACGGGCTGCACGGGAGCTAGGGTCCTGAGCAGGCAAGTCAGAAAGGGAGGTCGGATGAACATTTTTGAGGGGGAGTGGGGACCATCAAACCACCAGGTCTACATTTAAATATCACTGGAGGAGCGCTCAGGGCAATGGGAACCACTAGACCACAGGGTTTATATACAAATATCACCAGAAGGAAGGGGGGGGGCCACTAGACAACCAGGGTTGTTATGTACTTTATACAGGCCAGGCGCTAGAGGGGCCTTGCACACATTCTAATGAACCCATAATGGGCATGAAAATGGTCCCTTAGCACCTTGCATGGTCAATGTGCCAATTGGCAAGTTAGGGCTGAAAATGGTATACAGGAGCCCTTGTGCTACCCTTTTTATGACATGCTATATCCATGGGGCACCCCTGTAGGCCACATTCAGCCGTAGGCTGTGTCAGCATAGGGCATAGTCACTATTCACTGTGCTAGCACAGCCCCATATACAGACAGAACATTCCAGTAGGTGCATGCTAATTTTCTGAATACTGCCATGGGCTGGCCCACGCACTAACTGCCACAAAGCACTTGTCTTCATGGTACAAATGCCTGGCTCTAAATATGGGTTGTATCAGCCAAAATGCCTGGCAAGGGGCTGGCAGTATAGTTTAGAGATTAAAATCATGAACTGCGGCCGGACCACCAGTGCAGTGGTTGGATTTCAGCTTGCGAAGCTGACAACCTGGGTTCAGGAATGTATCCGGGTAGTCGGAGGGCTGGCCAGGGGTAGAAGGCTTGAGCATCCGATGACTTCTTGCCTTCTCCTGGGAGGCAGGAGGGTCAGAGCCTCGGTATCTGCTGGCCCTGGTGGTGACCGGAGGCACAGCACCACATCAGGCTCCGTTGAGGTAGGGTGCGTGATAGACATTGGCTTAGGCCTTGACATCATGTGGCACGTCACGCCCTGGACAGAAAAATGGCCCTAGCCTGGTCAGATGACATCCGCTCCTCCCACCAAGCTAATCCCCGGAGCGCACCTCCACATATGTCCCTGCCCTGGGGATGATGTATCCCCGAATTCTCCTCCCTTCCCCCGCAGGAAGAAGCCCTCCCAATAGGTTTAGAGTCAGGACCCTCGGGTGCAGAACATGCGGGACTGTGACTAGTAGAAGAGAGGCAGCGGAGGTGAGATGGCGGGCATGGGGAGCTATGCGGGCCTGAAGAAGTGGCAAGGTTGGTGCCCAGGGGAGCATTAAAAAAATAAAGAGTAATGAACTGTGAATGAGCTTGGTACATCCAGCAGACCTAGGTTTGATTCCCATAACATCCACCTGCATACTGTGTCACTCTGAGCAAGCCACTGAACCTCCCCAGTACTCCCAGGCCACCCCTAAAAAACGGCATTTGCACCTAGTGGGACTTACGTGCTTACCAAATAATAATAAAAAAGACAGTTCTAGGCTAGTTAAAGGTGGCAGAAATCCTGACCTTTTACTGGCCTTCTGACTGCTTAAACTTGTCAGAAGGAGGCATCTGGTAAATGCAATTTTGTCATGCCCCGATTAGTGTGGGCACTTTTCCAGAGTTAGTGAAACATTTAGTATTTTCTTACTCACTTTGGAAACCTGGAAGAGACTGTAAGCAGCCCATCTCTGTGAAACATACTGAAGGGTTTGTGATCTACTCCGGTGAACAACATAGCCATAAAGACCTCCAGCTACCCTAACACCATTTCGTAACATGGCTACAGTGCAAAATTATATATTACAGGTATCAAAAATAAATACTCCTCTGATAGATTACTTAACAACCCTTCAGGGGTAAGGGGCAACAGACTTCCTGGAAAACATAAACTGAACTTACAAACTTAAATGGGCAGACTGGGTGGGCCATAGGCCCTTATCTGCCGACACTGTCTATGTATGTAGTACACTTGACAAATAATGAATTTGGAGGGATTTTATTTTTACAAGATGCTGCCAAATACTGTACGAGTAAATCTGTTTCCTAAAAACCTAATCTGTATCAGAGAAACATCCCAATACTAGATTCAGTTTCTCAACTGTAGGTCTGAAAATTATTATGAAGACAGGGTATCATTCGACACTATTCTATACCGATTTTTACATACAAAACTGTAAACAGCAAATCTATACTCGAGTCAGCTCACCCAATACTGATGTCCCACGTTTATATATTTTTATAACGCCTCCTGTAAGACACAAGAGGATGGCTGATTCCAACCCACCTAAAAAATCAAATATTTAATAAAAATATATTAACTAAACGAAACCAAGTCCAGCAGCCCTGCCCCGATAGTCTATCACTCTGTACCCAACCGGCCTCACAAACCATGTAAATTAAAAGCGCCCGCTAACCGGACAATCTAGGGCTATACCAGACTGTCTCTTTTACCACCCTACAACGGTTATAAAAACTGTATTTGACCACTGAGGCAGTCAGAAATAATATACAACCTCCTCAATGCCCTTGACCTTTTTTAAGCTATTTGGGCATCCCAATACTCTCAGCACTATCCTCTACCAGACTTCTAGTCAACGAATCGTACAGTTCAGGGTCGCACATCACTTCCGGGAACAGGTAGTCCGCGTGATGACGTCTATCTGTGTGTATGTCCCGGCGATGTCGTGTCACCCTGGGTGACAGAAATCGAAAGAAATATTTTTTCTGAGTTTTGTGCACGAAGTGGTGTAAGAAAGCTGGGATGAAACGGGCCACTAGTGTGAGCATTAGACAAAAGCGTAGGGGAAATAAAAGGGACTTGATTTCCCGTAACGTGGAGAGGTTCCACCTATCCTGGCTAACCTCGTCCCACGTGGGTGCTGTTTCATGGGGGCGGGATCTCCGTGGAAACCACGATAGATGTTATCCATGGTAACCAGACGCCACATGTTGTCCCTTACGGACAGTGTAGGTTCTGCGCTTTGCATTTTACTTGGGTTGACTGTTGCAGGTTTTGCTTAGGATTTTACGTGCAGGATGTATTCACTGCAGACGCGGTATGCCAAGTTTAGTCCTAAGTCATTACAAAGGGATAAAGAACTGGAAAAGGTATTACGAGTGGTTAAACTGAAAATGCGTGTGGGAGAAAGGGAAGTACCTCTCAAATGTCCATGATTTTGACTCACTATTTTAGTTTTTTTGTTGACCGGTTAAGTGCACTAGACAAATCCTGCCGATTTTCAGGCACGACCCGGAGGAGGGGGATACAGATGAATGCCAACTGACCTTGAACCAGCTTAAGCTGTTGGTGGTATTTTTCTTGAATGGAGGAAATTTGGCCATTGTACCGGGGAAATTCCTGTGCTCTTTTTCGAGAAGTGCCATCTGATCTTTAACATCCACCTGAACAGGCAGATGAGACCTCGGTTTAACGTCTCGTCCGAAAGACGGCACCTCGGGAGTGCAGCACCCCCCTCATGCTGCACTACAGTGTCAGTATTGGGATATTAACCCAGTGCCTGGTGTGGGGATAGAATCCACAGCCTACTGATCTCCCGGCCTCAGAGGAGAGGTGTGCTACCTGCTGAGCCACTGAGTTCACTCTGTTCCTCCTAAAATGTGTGTTTCTGTGACTGAATAATGGGGATTGTAAGCACAAAATAAAAGTGACAGAGGTGTTCTTCTATTAAAAATGCATTTTACATTAAGCCCCTTATTTTATCAGCTTTCTGAATGAATATCACCAATTTGGAAGGTGGGGCCCTCATGTTGGTCCTTTGTTTTATCCCTGATCTTTTTAAGCCTTGTACTGATATATTGGGGGGACTTAACACTAGGAGGGACAGACAAAAAGAGAGAGAGTAGATTTTCAGCAATAGTGAAGAACATCAGATTACAGTGGACCTGCACTATTAGCATAGCATCTTGATGTAAGTTGCGGCATGATGCCTTGATGCACAGGTCTGCCTTGCAGTAATTTTTTTCAGTTACTTTTTTTTATTTAAGTTGGGGGCTTTGCCCCTTGTATATTAAAATGACAAGAGGTGTGTGGGTGGAGCCCTAACTCAAACAGGAAAAAAATGAATAGACAGCAAACACACAACTAGTTTATTTGATTTGGAGGCTTTTGCCCCACCTCATGTTATAAAGACAGGGGTGTGGGGCAGAAACTCCTAAACAAACTGACAAACCTAAGTCAACACCAAACACACAACGAAAATAGCCTGGCACATCTACAGTACAGTGCGGCAAGCATGGAATGCTGTATTCACTACAGCTTTAAGTACACTAGTTGCGGTGATCTGATGTTCTCCATTATCGCCAGATTGTTAGGGCTTGTTCATGAAGAATGAAGGCACAGTAACTAAAGGGCACAGATAGAGACTGGTTAGGGGTAGAGTCAGGAGGGATGTGAGGAAGTTCTTCACAGAGCAGGTGGTGGATGAGCTGAATAGATTGCCCAGAGAGGTGCTTAAAGCCAAGACTGTGCCAGGGTTTAAAGTTGGGTGGAACACATATAAGAGAATAGTGGGACCCACAGCCAGAAGAGCAGAAGAGGGGAAAGGATGTCTTGGGAAGAGGTGATGACCAGCCACTAAGTCTACCAGATCTTTAAATTCAGTCCAGTGTGAGGCTAGGAGCAATGCAGGAAAATGGGCAGAATGGATGGACCTTTGGGTCATTTTCTACTGACACAAACTCAGCTTTCATCTCTAGATATTTATTTAAGAGGTGCTCTTGGTCAAAAAAACTGTTTTCAGCCACGCTTGGGGTTACAAGACCCCTGGCAGGCAGTGTGACCTAGTGAGTACTGGCTTGGGACTAGTAGCTCCATCTTGGTGGGGTTAAGTCTCAACCAGAGTTGGAGATTAATGAAGGTCATCGCATGATTTAAAGGGCATTGTTAATTAAGTGATGACCTTCATTAATCTCTAAGTGGCCATTCTTCAGTTTAAAAATGAGAGAGAAATAGTGCCCCATTAATTTCAATGGGGCGCATCCCCGTGCTCTCCCTGGCCACACGTCATTACATGCTTGAGCGCAGGGGCGTGTCAGCAGAACTGGGGCACTAGAAATCAATCGGGCTGCATATCCGAAATCTAAAGTTACAAGGGATATAATAAAGGCACGGGCTGCTATTACTAATTAAATCCTGGCTAGAATAATTGTTGCTGAGAGCAGTTACCACAATATGTGAGTGGTAGCTGCTCCCAGCTATGTCAGAAAATTGCTTTAAATATTATGTTAGCATGCAGATGAATCAATTTCATTAAGAAGTTTATATTCTTTTATATTTCTGCATGTAATGCAAAGGTTATTGCTGGTATATTCAAATACTTTTAAAGATGATTGATGAGTGGGGGAGGGGAAGAATGGTGGATAACGTTAACAGAGAACATTAAATGTGTTCTATTTTAATATATTTTAGGTATACAAACACTATTAGATAATATTTGAACTTTTAAATCCAGCAAGAATCTTGCTCTGTATTTTTATTGTTTCTTGTATTTGTATCTGTATGCGCTGTATTCCACTTTTGGAAGTGTACTCGATGTGTGTCCATTTTGCCTCAGCCCATTGTACTCTCCCCTACCCCTCACCCCCAGGATGCATCTGGAATCAAGCAGTAGCCTGCTTAGCATGCCTTCCTGGTAAAACATTTAAATAAATAAGAATTTATTTAAAGTTCTCATTGTAAAAAAATGGGATTGGGGGGAGGTCACTGGAGGGTTTCCAAGGGTGAAATGAGAAGACTGTTCTTACCCCAGGAGTCCTTTAGCATCCATAACTTTTTTGCACTTAGCTGGCTAGGTGCAACTGCCCCAAAGGTGTGCCTTTAAGAGATATTTAAATGAGTGTTGGGCGAAGCCAATCAAAAGACAGGAGGGGGTGTGAGCTGAATGAGAGCTGTTGAATGCTTCAGAATTTTTTCTCTGCCGGACTGAGCAATATTGCCTCTGAGGTGTCTTCCAACTTTCCTTGTTGACAGCCTCCTAGTGCTTATCTGGGTAAAGTTTTCCTCACAAAGTATTTCCTTTAGTGTGCTGAGTGAAAGTTTTACTTTTTCATTAGCGTTGCGCACATTTTTTATTTTTAGCAGAACGGCGCTATTTTGACTGCAACTATTTAGGTTAAAGCCTGATTTTATCACGGGTGCTTATCTTTGATGTTTTCCTTCATTTGTGAGGCAAATCCTTGTGGGAACCATCAAATTAGGGACAGTTGCCATATGTTTTACCTCAGACCTCACGGGGTTTACCACGAGGCACCTGCAGTAGATGTCAAATTTAAGTAGTGCTTGGGAGTTTTCTCTCTAAATTGGCAATTACGAGGAAACCTTTTTTGTTATGTTACTGGACACTGATATCATCTGTGTCAGAACTGTCTGTAAGGGTCCAGCAGCCACTTGTGTGCAGTTGTGTATTACTGGGTTTCTGTTAAGAGTGACACTGGTATAGATCCCAGTTTTACCACCAAAAAAAAAGCATTAGTAATAGACAGAGTTTATTAACTGGGGCAGTACTGGCCAGTGGTATTTTCACAGAAACCTGTACTCAGTTCGTAGGTCCAGAACTGGTTTGCTTTGCTTAAATTGGCAAACATAGCAGACAAACCTTTGATTATTATGGCTGAGGATAAATCAAAGGTTTCCGATAAGGGGCTGTTCAAAAGTACTAATACCAAAAGCAGAGGCGCTGAGAAACCTTCCAGATCCCAGCCAAAAAATAAAGCTTCCAAAGATGAAGTTCCTCACAAATTGAAAAATAAGAGTGACGAAAAAAGGAAGCATGATCAAGCCCCTGATGAAGTGGCTAAAAAGAAACTCTGTCAAGACAGATGTGCTCCCGTTGCTCCTGGGAAAGCCAATAGCGAAACAACAGGCAGCTTAAAGCATACAGGAAAAAAACAAAACACTTACAAACTGCGCAGATTCTTCTGTCAGTGCAAGGTATGGAAAAAGCATGACAACTGTTTCAGACCCTTCAAAAGATGGGTCCTCGATTTACTGCGGCTGGCAAGCACTCTTCCGCAGTTCTCTTCTGTAGACTGTGAGGGTGACGCAGATGATGATCAATTTTATGATGCCCCTGACATGGATTTTGAGGGCCTTGAGCCCCAGGAGTCCCCGGACCCTCATCTTGGGGATTCCCCAGGTGACCACGAGGATCCTTTTTCTATGTTTACTTTTATACAAAATATGCTGGATACCCTGGACCTCCCTAAGCAGGAACCTAACCAGGATGTCCATGAAGATGATGATTATAGGGAGATGAAGGGTCTTTCATCCTCAAAGACCCTGGTCGTCCCTATTTATAATGCATTTAGAAAAAATACCATGAAGGTGCTTCAGCACCCCACTTCAGTAACAGGGGTTGAGAAGCAGCTTGAGAGAAAATATAAATGGTCTAAAAATGGTACCGAGTTCCTGTCTGCACAGCCTAGCTACGAAAATATATTGCAGCAGGCAGATTGTGAGAAAGCTGGAGTCTCCTTGTCACTCTCTTCCCCTGATAAGGATTCCAAGAAAATTGATTTTATAGCAAAGAAAATGTATGCGACAGCTTCCCTGATTCTCAGGTGTTCTTCTTACATGGCATTCACAACCAAATATCAGAAAACCTTTTGGAAATCTGTCCAGGTAATCACCCGCAGCAGATCAGATTCTATGGTGCAGGAGCTGGTGGATACATCAGAAACTGCCCTGGAAGCTACTATGTACCAATTCCACTTGGTAGATGACAACAGTGATGCAGTCTGTAGGGCAATGGCCCATGCCATCTCTCTGAGATGCTTTGCCTGGCTTAGAACAACCAGTCAGACCACAGGCACTCAGAACAAGGCCATGGATTTTCCCTGTGATCAAAATATGTTGTTTGATTACAGAACCACTGACTACATGAAAAAAGTCAGTGAGTACAAGGCCTCCTGGCAGAGCCACTCTTCCAAGTCTAAACCCACCACCCCTCAGAGATCCTGTCCCGGGGTGGTAGGGGCAGAAGTTTTGTTCCCAGGCCTTACAATCCCTATCCCCAATCCGACTTTAGCCAGTACAGGGAGTTCTTCAGAGGCAGAAGGGGACAAAGAAGAGCCACCTCTACCCAGCCATCTGCCTCTCAGTCTAAGTCCTGATGTCAGTGTCCAGGTCGCCTCCCCATTTCCAGTTGGAGGCAGACTCTCTCACTGTCTTCAGCACTGGTCCCTCATCACGTTGGACAAATGTGTGCTGGAAATAGTGGAGAAGGGTCTGTCATTACAGTTCAAGCAGCTGCCAGACCTCAAGTGTACCCAGGTGTCAAGACCTCTGTCCCCAACACAGATACTGCTGTTGGAAATGGAAGTACAAAAGCTTCTGGCTTTACAAGCAGTGGAGAGGGTCCCCACCCATGAGAAGGGCAAGGGCCTCTACTCCAGGTATTTTCTGACACAAAAGAAAACTGGAGAGTGGCGACATATCTTAGATCTCAGATATTTAAACAAACATCTGAAAAAACCCAGATTCAAAATGGTCACTATGACACTGGTCATACAGTTCTTACAGCAGGGAGACTGGCTAGCCTCCCTAGCCTTAAAGGATGCCTACTTCCACATACCCATAAGGAGATCTCACAGGAAGTTTCTCAGGTTCAAACTTCCTTCGGGTCACTATCAGTTCACCGCAATGCCCTTCGGTCTGTCTTCGGCCCCAAGAGTCTTTACCAAGTGTCTCGCAGTGGTAGCAGCACATCACAGGAGACTGGGTGTCGCTCTCTACTGCTATCTGGACAACTGGCTCATAGTAGCAAAGTCTCCTTGCCAGGTCAAGGAATCTCTTTCCCTCACAGAATGCACTCTGGAGTCTCTGGGTTTCCTGGTAAATCTAAAGAAATCTCACCCGGAACCCGCCCAGCTGCTCACCTTCATTGGGGCCCAGCTGGACACTCAGAAGGGATATGCATTCCTCCTGCAAGAAAGAATTCAGAATTTCCTTTCAGTGGTGGATTCTTTCACCCAGGGACAGCCAAAACCAGCCAGACATTTCCTCAAACTTCCGGGACATATGGCCTCTATGACTGCAGTAGTCCCAGGGGTCGGGTACAGGGTGAGACTCCTGCAAGCCTACCTCAAAGCTCACTGGTTTCAGAGAAGCAGCACATTTTCAAAGTTGATACCTGTGCTGGAGCAGTTCCTTCAAAATCTGCTGTGGTGGAAGAACCCTGCAAATTTGCAGAGAGGGGTTCCCTTTCAAGCTCCTCTTCCCACAAAGGTGATCACCACAGATGCCTCCCTTTTGGGCTGGGGAGCTCATTTAGACAGTGCCTTAGTAAGCGGCAACTGGACTCCCGAAGAGTCACAGTTGCACATAAATCTTTTGGAACTCAGAGCAGTCTTACTAGCTCTCAAAGCTTTCGCTCCCAGCATAGAAGGGCAGGCGGTTCAAATTCGAAGTAACAACACCACTGCAGTGTTTTACATAAACAGGCAGGGTGGTACCAGATCAGGAATACTCTGTTTGGAAGCTCTGAGCTCTGGTCTCTAGCATTCTCCCAGGGCCAGCCTCTCAGCTATTCACCTCCCAGGCAAACTCAATACTCTGGCGGATGCCCAAGCCACATTAGTCAAGGTTAGGCGAATGGACATTGAACAAGCAAGTACTAGCCGCAGTGTTCCAGTGGTGGGGCACACCAGAAGTGGATCTGTTTGCCTCTCCTCTCAATTTCAGCTTCCTCAGTACTGTTGCAGGCCCCCAGTTCCGGGAACACTTCCTCTGGATGCCCTGATCCTGGATTGGTCAGGGAGGTTCCTATACGCAGTTCCTTCCTTTCCCCTGATATTCAGGGTTTTGCTGAAACTGAGACAGCAGCCTGCATTGATAATCCTAGTGGCTCCGGACTGGCCTAGGCAAGCTTGGTATCCTCTTCTTCTCTCAATGTCCTGCAACAGGCCCATTCGCCTGCCTCCAACTCGCTCCCCATTGACCCTTCCTGAGAAGGGAATGCAGTACCCAGACATGCACTCTCTTCATCTCAAGGCCTGGTTCTTGACAAGTTAGAGTTTCCATCCTCACAGTACTCTGAACAGGTCCTTAAGATACTGAGGATGGCTAAAAAAGCAAACACTAAGAAGACTTATGCAGCTTAATGGAAAAGGTTTTCCCTCTGGTGCAGGAGTGAAAAGGTCAAACCCCTATCAGCTTCAGACCCTCAGCTGCTAGACTACCTGGTACACCTACTGGTGTCAGGCTTGAAACCATCTTCACCCAAGCTACACCTGGCGGCAATTTCAGCCTATCTTTCAGTGGGAAGAAAGAAATCATTTTTTTCCCACAACATTTTTAAACAGTTTTTCAAAGGCCTCTTGCACTTCCAGCCTCCAACCAGGGAGTCTGTTCCTCCTTGGAGCCTGAACCTTTGCATAGATGGGCTTATGAATCCACCTTTCGAGCCTATGTCCACAGCCCACATCAAATTTGTAACTTGGAAGACCGACTTCCTGGTAGCCATTATGTCTGCCAGGAGGATTTCAGAGCTAAGGCCCTGTTCACTGAGCCAAATTACATCATCCCCACAACGATAAAGTTGAGCTCAGGACAAATAGGAAATTTCTGCCAAAGGTGGTTTCAGAGTTTCACTTGAACCAGTCCATTACTCTGCCTGTCTTCTTTACTGAGTCATCTACTCCTGGCGAGCAAAAGCTCCACAGCTTGGATGTCAAAAGAGCCATCTTTCACTACCTAGAGCATACTAGACAGTCCAGAGGCTCTTCCACTCAGTTGTTCCTAATCTCATGGGGATGCAGACAGGTAGACCAGCTACCGAGAGAACTATTTCATTAGTTGGTCTCTTGTATTAGATTCTGCTATGAGAAAGCTGGTCAACAACCTCCAGTGGGACTCAGGGCCCATTCCACCAGGAGCACTGCTGCCTCACTTGCAGCAGCAAGGGACATTCTCCTACTGGATGTTTGCAAAGCAGCTACCTGGAAATCTGTGCACACCTTTGTGAAACACTGCAGTTTGGATGTGCAGACCAGATCTGATGCCAAATTTGGCAGGGCAGTTCTGCAGAGCCTCTTTCCTAAGTAGGTTCTCTGCCTGCCTCCCACTTGGTACTGCTGGGTAGTCTGCAAAATGTTACTGATGCTAAAGGACTCCTGGATAAGAAGAAAAATAACTCACCGCAGTAATCTTTTTTCTTCCAAGGGGTCCTTCAGCATTAGTAAGCTCCCATCCTTCCTTCCCAAGTCACCTGTCGGAGAAGGGCTCTTATGCCACCTTTTACCAAATATGGAGTTTCTTATTGATAAGTTTTTAGCTCGTGTTGCTGTTGTTTCTTTTTCCACTTTTGTAGACATTTGCATGTTTTTTGATTCCTGTTGATTCTTTTTCGGAGCATTTGCCCTCACTTTTCCTTGAAAAAGGTCTGAAGCATTCAACAGCTCTCACTCAGCTCACACCCCTCCTGTCTTTTGATTGGCTTGTCCCTGCACTCATTTAAATGTGTCTTAAAGGCACATCTCTGGGGCAGTTGCACCTAGCCAGCTAAGTGCAAAAAGGTTACTGATGCTAAAGGACCCCTTGGAAGAAAGAAGATTACTGCGGTGAGAAATTTTTTCTTCTTTTTAATCCATATCTGTCATTAGCAATAAAAAATCACTGTAATTCAGGATTTCTTGGAAATAGGGTGCAAAGGGGAAGAAGTGGACATTTTAGCTCTGAAGTGGGGGATAAGGTTTTAGTTTCCCAGGTTCCACGGGACAATTTAAAATGCATTAGTAAAATAGTATTTGTGATGCATTTCAGTTCTTAACTAACGAGGACATGAGGGTTAGACTTCCAGATTATATTATAAAACATATCATAAACCATCTTACTATTGGCACTGTTCAGCGCAGTGCAGAAAAGCAGCACCTAAGGCTAATAAGATGCTGAGGTGTATTGCCTGAGGAATCCCATCCCGGAGAGGGGAAGTCATCCTGCCACAGCACAGATCATTGGTGAGGCCGCACCTGGAGTGCTGCATGCAGTTCTGGTGCCCCTACTTAAAGAAATATGTTAATTTGCTGGAGGGGGTCCAAGGCAAAGCAACCAGGATGATCCTCGGTATGGAGGACAAACCCTATGAGGAGAGACTGAGGGAGCTCAACATGTCCTCCCTGGAGGAACAGAGGGATAGCGGAGACATGATAGAAATCTTTAAATGTATGAAATGCATAAATAAAGATGGGACAGAGGAATGTTAAGATTAAGGAGAGGTAGGGATGCTAGGGGGACAATCTAAAGTTGGAGGGTGGTAGATTCAGAAGGAATGAGAAGGCACTATTTCATGGAGAAAGTAGTGACAGAGTGGAACACACTGCCTGAGGAGGTGGTATCCTTGAAGACGGTGGACAGTTTTAAGAGGGGGTGGGACAAAGTCAGGGGAAAGTTCGCCAGTGAGTCACGGGGAGGAGGGGTAGCGGCTAGTATGGTTATGAAACTGGATATGCAGGAAGGAGAGGGGAGAGCAGCTGCAATGTAACAGACTGCTAGCTGCACGGACAAGAAGACTAGATAGACCATCAGGCCTGTATCTGCTGGCATTCTTCGCATGTTTGTAACCACCCAGTCCACTGGGATTAGTAGAATCCCATTAGTACTAGTCTTAGGCAAGTAAGAAAAGGCAGCTGGGTGGGGAGCTCATTAGGGGCTTCCTACATAATGACATAATTGTTTACTCAGCTAGCCTGATCTTAGAGCTGAAGCACACTTATTGTGAACTGGACCCAGTCTAACACGTTTCTTAATAGGATGTGTCAAGGCTGTTGGCCCAGTGTTCACTGGAATTGCCAGGTGCTCGATGGCAGAGGGGGTATTCCCAGTAGCTTTGAAAGAAACGCTGGTGAGACCCCTCCTTAAGAAACCTTCCCTCAACCCAGACGTCCTGGCAAATTACCATCCCATCTCCAGTCTGCCCTTTCTGAGCAAGGTTTATGAGAAATTAGTGGCACAGCAGTTCGAGGATTGCCTGGTGTCCTTTGACATCTGTGAGCAATTTCAGCTGGGTTTCGGGCCAGACATAGCACAGAAACAGCTCTAGTGAGGGTGGATAATCTGCTCAGGGGCTAGAGGCGGAGACAGGTCAGTTCTTGTGCTGCTCAGTCTCTCCTCTGCTTTGACTCTGTAGACCATGTTGTGCTTCTTGATTGGCGCTGTGAGTTTTGTGGACTCGTCGGTACTGTCATCAGACGGTTTGAGTCCTGTCTCTCGGACAGGTGCAGCAGGTGATGGGAAATTTCTCCTCCCCAATGCCTCTGTGTTGTGGAGTACTACAGGGTTCAGTCTTGTCGCTGATGCTGTTCACAGTGTACATGCTGCCCCTGGGCAAGATCATTCGACAATACAGTGTGGAGTTTCACTGCTATGCAGATGAAACCCAGCTGTATTTGTCTTTTGTCCCTGGAACATCAAGAGCTGTTAACGTGTTGAATAACTGGCTAAAATCAACAACTGGATGGCTTCCAGCTGGCTGAGACTTAACACGGCCAAGATGGGGCTACTAGTGATTGAGCCTGGTCACGGGTGTGATGGGTTGCCACCCAAGGCTGACACAGGTCTTGTCCTGGCTCAGCTCCATTGGTGGCTTCCCAAGGGTGCAAAATCTGGGTGTGATCCTGGACAGCAGATTGACCTTTGAAGATCAGCTGTCATCTGTAGTCAGAAGTGGTTTTTACCACTTGTGGAACATCGCCAGCATTAAGCTCCTCATTCTGCCCGAGGATCTGCTGACGCTGGTGCATGCTTTTGTTACCTCTAGGTTTGACTACTGTAACTCTCTTTACTTCGGGGTCATGGGAGGGAACCATTGCAAACTGCAGCTGGTGCAGAACACAGTGGCCCAGTTGCTGACAGGCCTTTTGAGGTCCAGTCATGTGACCCCGGTCCTGCATGCACTGCACTGGCTGCCTGTCAGGTGGAGGGTCCTTTTAAAGGTGGATTTACTTACCTATAAAGCCCTATACAGACTAAGTCCTGGTTACCTGTTGGAGCTCCTGACATCTGTGACCTCTGCTCACTCCTTCCGCTCCTTTTCAGCCTCCTGGATATTCCCAGGGTTCAGCTCAGGGCATCGGGAGACCATGATTTTAGTGTGTCTGGGCTGACCCTGTGGGACTCCGCTTTACCTGCAGTTCGGAAGTCCACTCAATTGAGGTGTTTAAACTGAGGCTGAAGGCCCACTTCTTTGGCCTGGCCTTCACAGACTGCTGAGTTCATCTTTTACATCCAGTCCATACACTTGGCAAATCTGAAACATTTTCTTTTTAAATGCTGAGTTTTAAACTGGATTTTATTTTGTAAGGTTTTCTTTATTGCATTTTGTTTGTTCTGTTTTATTGTTGTTTTGTTAGGTGCGAAACCTCTGGGAATGGGCACTTATAAATAAAATTGCATTGCCTAGCCTGAGAGAGGGATGAGTATGTTATTTAGAACTCTTGCAGCAGCATAACCATTTTTTGAGTCAGCTGATCGGGGGAAGCATAGCATAGTCAGTTAGCCTGAGTTAGAGTGTCAGAGTGGCAGGGGGTCTGCCAGTGGGGCTCTGAAAAAGGATCCCTGGTCATTTCTCAACCTAGTTTGGTGAAATCCTCAGTTTGCCTTTGAAGTGGTGGAGACTGTTTGCCTGCAGGACTCATAGTTTCACTTCAGGGGAAGTGAGAGGGACTGCAATGTCTTGTGGATCCAAGGGGGAATCTCCTGAAGGTCCTGAAGTTTATAGCTGCCTTAAAGAAGGACAATGAGTAGAATCTGATGTACTACCAGAGAGGAAAAGGTGCCTTTCTTTTGTTCTTTCCATGACTGGAAGGAAGGCGCAACTAATCTGAGTACAGACTTTGTGACTGTTCCCTTAGGGAGTTGACTGAGGTGTGTGTGCCCTAGGTAAGGCTAGATCACACTGGTCAGGACCCCTTTCACCACAAATGTGCTGAATTTAAAGTTGAAGTTGGAAGTCCTTGGCAGTTCAGTGGGGATTGAAAACTTATTTTGGTGTAACCCTAAAGGAATAGCAGAGGTTGTCTTAGGGCAAAGGGTGGGAGGAACGCCATTTAGAGTCTCAAGCAAGGCTGACTGGTTCATGGATGGGCACCAGTGTTCCCTGGGCAAAGGCCATGCGCCAAGTTGATTTTTAAGTGTGTAGCACAGAACACAGGTATACACTTTGGAAATGGAAATATGTGGAAATGGTTAAAGTATGCAGCATAGCCCACAGAATACACTTTGGGAGCAAGGTAGAAATGTTTTTGTGGAAAACAGTACTGCCTAGCAAAGTGTTCTGCAAAAGAGATTGTGCCTGTATTGCAATGACAAACCTTTGGGGCACCACACCTTGCTTTATGTAACATCTGTGAATAAAGCCATACTGCAAAATCCCAGTTACTGCTTTGGACATTCAGCTCATTGCTTCCGTGTGATTATTGGGTTCCCTCAGCAGTTAGGTCTAGCATATGCCCAGCATCTTCTCCCCTGGACCTGGTGGTAAATACAAAGGTTCATGTTTAGTATGTACCCCCAACCCCGTCCTCTAGATAATGGGCCTGGTATACACTCTAACGCTAGGGGTGGTACTATTTGAGTAGTTCTACCAAAAGTAAATGGTATGCCATATATCGGGCACTAGTTCTTATAATGGGGAGTGCCAGTAGCCAAAGGTGGTGTGGGGGTTACACGTTCATATGTTCATAAAACATTCATGGTTTTCTTGGCTTTCCAGAGAAGCAAAGGAGCCTAACTGGCCTCCCCATCCTGCTGCTGCATGCCAGGATTAACATAATATTCCGGATGGGGATTTGGAAGCATACAGTTCCATGTGTGTTCAGTTTTTCACCTCCACAGTAAAGATAAAAATGGCTTCTGGCACCCCCACACAAACGTGTCCATATACCTTTATTTCAAAGTTCCCCACCCCCGACCTTTGGGTAGGTTGTCTAGTTCTACTGCTATGAACCAGCTGAAAAAAGTTCCCCTTATCTACGTTATTTAGTTTGTTTACATTTTTAAAAACTGAAATCATATCTCCTCAATCCAAGGAAGATATGCTGAGCCAGACTTGATATTCCTCATAGTTTAAAGGTGACAATGTGCATTTAATCTGCCAGCCTGTGTTTTCTGTAGAAGCAAGATTTCAAATACTGACTGAGATTCTGTTGTTATTCCATCTTTGCTTGACTTCTAGTACATTCAGTGGGTGTTCCAAGATTTGCACATGGGTGGCAAGGACCCTTTTAGAACTGTATGAGATATTCTATGTCTGTAGTAAGCTTTTGTTTATTATTATTATTATTATAAGTACAGGTTTTTATCCTTCTCCTGGGCAGGATGGGCACTACATCTGCCCTCTGGCCAATTCTGTCACACCCGTCTCCGCCACCTCCGAAGTCGGGGGTGGTATCCCCCGAAGGGCGCCCACCCCAGAGCAGGGCCAGGAGGGGAGGGCAGGGTTATCATCCTCCATTCCCGGAGACACATCTAGATGTGCCCCGGATGCAGAGCAGACTGGCGGCCGGATGGACAGGGCGTCTTTAGCCCATCCTCCTTGTTTTCCCTCCTGGTTTTCTTCCCAACCAGCCGTGAATGTGCAGTGAGCACGTCAGCGAGCTC
Organism: Neoceratodus forsteri; assembly: GCA_016271365.2. Classification (NCBI taxonomy): domain Eukaryota; kingdom Metazoa; phylum Chordata; order Ceratodontiformes; family Ceratodontidae; genus Neoceratodus; species Neoceratodus forsteri. The sequence continues at coordinate 483,081,419 of CM028138.1, read as the reverse complement.
CACCTCTGTGTAAATGCTCCCAATGCTCTGTATGTGGGGTCACCCATATTATATGGCCGCATGCACCTTCACCTGGATAGAGTGGTAGACCATAGATCCCCTTCCCTGAGGGAGGAGAGGGTCCTCTGGATGCTTGATCCTCCCTCCCCAGTCAACCCCTGGCAACCCATGTCTGTTCCAGAATACAGGTCCCGCGTGGTAGGTGGTAAGGTATGTGTAGAGCCTAAGCCCTCCACACCACTGAGCAAGCCTGTATTAAGCTTTTTACTGTTGTCACAATGCATCAATGTTCTGCACATCTTTGTGGTCAGGAGGGCACATGCATCATACTGTTCTAAATGGCACCTACAACCAGTGTGTAAATGGCAAACACCATCCAGTTTACTAAAAGGCCAATATAAATGGAACAGTAAAAAAACTGGAACCGGTGTTTGTAAAATGGGTCATGAGAATCATGTAATTCAATTGGTCGAAATACATTACATGGCCATTGATTATTTTCTGATAACAGCATATCTCACTTAAGCTACGTATTTTTATAAAAAGGCAGATTTTGTAAGTGGAATAACAGACTCTAGGGTGTGCAGTCATAAGAGATAATGGGAACACACAGAAAGATGTGGAGTGCGAGGAGTGGAGCCAGTACTCACCTTGATGTCCGCTTCAAATCATGTACAGCAAAACAAAAGATTGCACTCGAGAGTTGTGCAAGAAACCCACAGCAACAGGCAACTGCTCAGTGAAGAATATTTACTGTGAGCACTATGACATGGCAGGATATAAAAACACAAATGGTCTTGGTTTTTCGACCACTGGGGTCTTCGTCAGGAGGTGTGATGAAGACCATCGTGACTGAAGTGTCTCATATGCTGTCTCTTGTTTTGCTGTAAGGGGATAATACACTTCTCGGTTGGTTGCAGAACTTGGCTGTGCCTTGTACCTAACAACTACCCTAAACACTAGAGCAGTTTTCCCTGAACCTTTCCATTCCCTGAATCATTTTAATTGCTTTCTGCTGCACATTCTTGAGTGCAGCAATATCTTTTATATAGTGTATGGTGGAACGTTGTTCTCCATCGAAATCCATCACTGTCGAAATGTTCTCCTACACTAGTGATGTTCACAGTGCAGCAGAACGATTTTTTGTTCTACTGCACTGCGCACGTCACACACTGTGTCCTCGAGCAGCATTTGACAGTTAGGGCTCACTCCGTAGACAGGACACATAGCGAAAGCAGCAATGTTGGCGGCAGTGCTAATGTTTAGTGTTAAAACATTAAAAATGTAAAGTTCTTAAACAGTTAAAATGTCAAGCGTGAAAATGTTCAAAATGTAAAGTTCTTTTTTCCTTCTAGTAACCCAGTAAAAATGTTTTGAAGCAGAAACATGCTGTAGTGATTTTTTTCCCCCCAAAAAACAACGTTCCACCATATACTATAAAGAAAAGTGCATGGGGAACAGTTGACAACCGGGCTAATCTTTCACCTCGTTGGCACTATGACGGATTACCTCTCGAGCTGCGCTCTCGAGGTAATCCGCCGTCATAGTGCCAACAAGGTGAAAGAATAGCCCTGTTGTCATCTTTTTCCCCATGCACTATCCTATATATACTGCATTGACCAGAACTGCATACTGTACTTCCAGTTTCAGCCTTAGCAGAGTCATATGAAGGAGAATAATCACCCCATGGTTTAGCCACAGAGTGGGAGTGTTACCCAGCAACCCTTGGCAGAGCTCCCTCAACAGAGTATGAGGGCATTGCTTTTGTGATGTGCCACCATCTGCTGGCCCAGTGAATAGAGACCTGATATTGCCCCAGATTGTGGCCTCTCACATAGCTGTACAGTACTCTGCTGCCAAGTGACTTAGCCAACTTAGCTTCTTTATTCAGTTAGTAAAATGAATTTTGTTTTACAGCATGATTCCTACAATAATTCTTGTAACACTTTATAGACCCATGACTGGGCTGACAGTATAGCCTGGAGCTTTTTGAAAATGGGGTGGGGAGCTCAACCACTTTTTTCTCAAAAGCGTAAGTACAAATCAGCCCTCACATTTACAAGGCTGTTCTTGTTACTTTTTAGTGATATTGTCCCAATGTTTCGCCTACAAGGGCTTCTGCAGTAACAATAATCATCTCTTGGTTTTTCAGTTCTTATGAGTTCACCATCAAGTGTCTCGAATACTGTCTTAGTTAATCCTGGCTACATGCTTTTGCTACTTCTCTCCTTTTGTTTCAAGTGCTTTGCTTACAGTCTCACGCATACTTCTGGTTTATCTTTCCCTTGTAAACTGCTTTCTAATGCATGCAGCACGCAATAATTAAGTCACCTGAAGAAGCCCTTATAGGGTGAAATGTTGGGACAGTATGAGAATGTGAGAATGTCTAGGCCTGGAAAAAAGACAGTGGGTATGAGGGCAGAAGGCACAGCAAACAAGTAAAGGGTGACTACTTTGGAACTACTAAAAGAGCAGTTTGGTTTACACAATGGTCACAATTTTCAGATGTTAACGCAGGGCTTGTTTCAAGCCCTGCATCAGCTTCAATGTTCAGCACAGCTGGGTCAAACAGTTTGCCATAAACTGCACCCGACTGTAGTACATGGGAGGCAATTGCAACATTTCCTTCGACTTACAGCAGCTTGCGCCGAAGTTTTGGTGCAAGTCCCGTACAAAGGGTTCCCAAATGGTGCAAAGGTAGACCGGGGGAGCTGGTCTAACTTTGTGGCATTTGGGGCAGGGGATTGAAAATCACATTTTGCACCAATGGAATGCCACAAGCCGCCTGCGCCATATGTTTGGTGCAACAGTGACTTGCAGCATCCGCAAAGCTTTTGAAAATCGGGCCCAATGAGTGGTCACCATGTGAAATTCACTCTCAGAGGTGGTAGTATCGTGACAAACAATGGATAGCTTTAAAGTCCAACCAGATAAACATTTAAAATCAAGCAACATTCGGGGACATAGCCACTGAGAAATGATGTACAGTAAAAGACTAAAAAGTGTACTTCGCACATAAACCCTTCATATGAGTCTTATAGCAGATGTTAATGAATGGTCGGGTGATGTGGCAAAGCCAGTGAAATTGCTGGCATTCTGAAGAATTCTAGAGCCGTTTATATATAAAAAAAAAAAAAACTTCTTACAATGTTATGAAAAGTACCCTTTGAACCCTTTAAACCATACCCTTTCAGGCTTCTACCCCCGCACAATATGCTGCAGATACCCTGCTTTTCACTCCCCCCCACACACATACGCTGTCGCACGCGCGCACATGCACACACACACACACACACACACACACACACACATGCACACAGTCACTCCAACATCTGACACTCATGAGCGAGACTTACATGTTTATGTATTTCAAAACAGGGTGGACTGGTGCAGCAGAAGTCTTCTGATGTAAGGGAAATAGAAGTGTGGAACTATGACACCGGGGAACAGGATGTATGGCTAAAGAAGCAAGTGGTGAGTATAAGTTCAGAAAAGAATGAGTGATGCAAGATCTAATAAGAGGAGTAGATAACTGTGTAATACTCTGAGGGCTTATGGTCACATCATACAGCATGGAAGCCAAACTAGAGCCTTTTTTGAAAGAGGGGAGCAGAGCTGGCTTGTCAGCGCAAAAATAGGAATGCCGTTCTTGAGACCAGGGACCTGGGTTCAGGAACGAGTCTGGGCCCCTTGAAGTCTGGCCAGAGTGAAGGAGGATTGAGTGTCACAGAGGATTCTGTCCTTTGTGGAAGGAGGGTCACTACCTCTGCTGCAACAGCGCCACCTGGGTGACCACGGACAGTAGTGCAGCAGAGGTATGGCAGAATGGAGGAAGGATGCTAGCCGGACTTTGCATCGGCATGCTCTGCCTTGGAGCCTTGATCGTGCTGGTGTCCTGTGGGAATGAGGCAAAACTATGAAGTAAATTCCCAGCTCATACAGGATGAGCAGATATTTTGAATCCTTCTTTAAGTGAGGATTTTTCCCTTTCTGTCTTAAAGGGGCCATTGTGAAGCACCTCTTAAAGAAGACAAGTTTAGATCCTAATAATCTGAAAGGGTAGTGGACACCCAGAACACACTGCAAGCAGAAGTGGCTTTGGCTAGAACAGTGGAGGGCTTCAAGCATACATGGGCTGGGCATAGGGATGTATCAGATAGGAGGCAGGGAGTTGGGAGGGTCGATGGAGACCAGATAGGGTCTGTTGAGACAGAATAGGTAAGGAATGTCTGGGCAGACTAGTTGGGTCAAGCAGTCTTTTTCTGTCATCTAATGTTATGTTTCTGTGTATCTCGTAAGCTACAGGCCTACATGTAACCTACCTATTATAGGAAATATTATTGAGAAAGTTTTGACAGATCATCTGATGGAACACTTGTAAGTAGTAAGTGTCACAAATCCACTCAGCAGGTCAGCCCTCTACTCCCCAAAGTGCCAACCTCTGAGCGCAGTCTAGAACAGTTAACAGAACAAGGTAACCCTCTTGTCTGTTTTTGTGGATTTGAATCAACCTTTGGTCTCAAGTTCTGGAGGGACTCAAACTGTGAACCTCTTGTTAGCGTACCCAATGTACAGGCTCAGATAATTCTGTCTTCGGGGGGCCAGATATCTTTGCCTATGGGCACCTAACCAGCTGTACAGAAATGAACCCTTACAAACTGTAATAAAAGGCCTCAGATTTTAAACACCTACCTTTTTCCAGTTTGGTATCAGCATTCAAGCTTACGTATAGTGTCTGCTTTAACCATATATACTCTACTTGTAAAGGAAAGAAATCAAAGACAAACCAGGTAAGCTCTAAAAATGGAGTTTTACTAAAATAGATAAAAAATATGTGACACATGAAATACAGAACTATTATATCACAAGACATACAAATCTCTTAAACAAAACAGGTTTTAACAGTGCAATTCTTACTACAGTACTTAGATTTCTCTCTCTCTCTCTCTAAATACCTGCTTAAAGTGCTCACAGATGTTTCTTTGTCAGAGTCTAGATAGAAGTGTCTCTGAAGGAAAACAGAATAATGATTAAAAGCTGGTTTTCCCCACCTATTTTGCATGAGGTCACCTAGATCCTCCCTGTCAGAAAATATAAAAATTATATCTATATAAAACAGGATGTCTTTTCCAAGTATTAAATTCTGCAACCTTAGCGTAACTCATGTTCTTCAAATGATCTTTGATCTTATGATAAGCTTCCCTTCCAGGACATGAAAGCATCTTTATGACTTCGAGTAAAACATCATACCCTGCTCTTCTTCCTCTGAGCGTTGTACAAGTTTATGATCTATCTTGGCAGTAAGGTATCTTCTAGCCTGTAATTAGCTTCTTGCCTTCCATGTAACACCTTGTATCTAAAACCTGTGTGTGTGTGTGATCTCACATGCTGTTTCAGCATTTCTCAAGAGAGACAGTCCATGACCCATTTTTGTATTACAAAAAATGACACAATGATCAGAACCAGCTGTCCAAGTGTCACAATACCTCCCCACCTAGACTGAATTTGGGGACTCTATCCCCTGCATGGGATGAGCTTCCCAAATCAGTTCATTCCTCATAGATAAGGATGTAAATCCGTGACGGAGGTCACAGAAACCATGATATTCAGGTGCCTCCATGACTTTTGCCTTTTTTGCCAGTTTCCCTTTTGCGCATGCGCAGTAGCGCGCTGTCCATCCGGAATGCGCATGTACGAGTGGCATGATGCTCTAGATCCTCAGAAACAGCCCCTATGCAGGCTCACATATTGGCACCATCTTCTCTGCTCATGGCAGCAATTTTCAATGGGAGCACAACCAGGATTAGGGCTCCGTCGCCAAATCAAGTAAAACGCGATCGGACGACGTTCCGACTGCCTGCATTTGAGGGAGGATTCCTGGTGGCCTGGAGGGGGAGGTAACAGACAGTCCAGTGAAGTGTTGAATTGGGGAGGGTAAAAGAGTGAACGTGTGGGCCTGTGTGAGTCTCTGCCTAGAAAGTGAACTGTGGAGAGTTCAGTCTGAGAATGAGCCAGATAGTGAACTTGTAGAGGGAGTGACCCTGCAAAAGCTAAAGGCAGAGGGACAGAATAAAAACTATCTTCTTGTATCCCTGTATCTATATTTGAGGGAGGATTTGCTTGTGTGGATGTAAGAAAGCCACAGGCTGGGGAGAGTGAAATTGTGAGCTGTTGCTTGTGTTTTGCATTGAAACTGCTAAAGGGAGAAGGAATAAAATAAAAAGAACTTCAATTGGACAGCACTGCTCAAACAGCATGTCAAGAAAGCACGTCAGTTGAGTGGGTGGGTGCTCTGGATTAATTTCATGCTGCTAAAAGAAGCACTTTCAAACAAAGGGCAGAGAGTTTAGTCTGAGGCTTTAGAGTGCAAAATATGCAGTAGAAAATGTTTGGCTGATGAAATAGCAGGTGAAGAGCAGCAGTTCTTGAAGAGAGGTGGAGTGCAAGAATTTCCACAGAGAGCGACCCTCACCATATTTCATCCTGCCAGGGTCTGGAGAAAAAGTGAACTTTGTGCAAGCCTTAACGTGCCTTGCATTGACCTGCAGCAGAATCACAGTGCTGGAGCAACGGACTGATCCAGGAACCTGACTAGGGACAGAAGAGAAGGCCTACAGTGAAAGTAAGGTAAGGTCACTTCTTTTTATAACAAGTGTGTGTGTGTGGGGGGGGGGTAGACACTGTGCAGTTAATTGGATTTTCTAAGCAGCAACCCAAGCCACCTGACTCTCTGTGTGAGCCAGACACCCAAGAGGGGTTGGTGTGCTGCCCTGTCACTGAGATTGACAGAGAGCTAAGTGAACTCCTGCAGCAGTGTAATGTGGGCCTGGGTCACTCAGATCCATGGTGGTGTGTAGGGGAGTGTATGCTGCTGCCTAGACAGTGCAGCTTAAAAGGCAGACATCTCAGTGACAGCGAATGATCTGAGTGACCCAGGCCCACATTACACTGCTGCATTTGTCCTGCTCAGGCAGGAGTTCAGTCTGAGAAAGAGCCAGAAAACAGATAACCCTGCACTGTCACCATGTGTTGTGCCACCTGGCTCTGTGTGTGAGAAAGACACCCAAGAGGGGTTGGTGTGGTGCCCTGTCAGTGAGATTGACAGAGAACTAAGTTAACTTCTGCCTGAGCAGGACAAATGCAGCCGTGTAATCTGGGTCTGGGTCACTCAGATGCATGGTGGTGTGCTGGGGGGTGTATGCTGCTGCCTAGATAGTGCAGCTTAAAAGGGAGACATCTCAGTGACAGCGAACTGAGGTGGCATGCATGGCAGAGTGGGTTTTGTTATGCTGGGGTTTTGCATCCTAGCCCAAAAAAACCCACCCTGCCATGCATGCCACCTTAGTTCGCTGTCAGTGAAATGTTTCCCTTTTAAGCTGCACTCCACAATCTGGGCATGGGTGGCTCACTCACCGAGATGTGAAGATCTGTGCCATTCATGCTGTTGCTATTTCCATTTTGTCTTTCTCACAGATATCAGCAAAGCAAGTAATGGTCTGCTTTGCCTTTTTTCTACCTAGCAAGCCTCGTCTGGGTGAAAGCTCATAGCGTGGGACGTGATGGTTCTACCTGTTAGAGAGTGAAGAGACAGACTGCGATGGCGACGATCAAGATAACAGAGATCATCTCAGAAGATCAGCAAAAGAAGTTCGGGTGTTGGCCTGAAGTGACCGTCCATCCTCCATCCATCCATCTCACAGACTTCCTCATCCTTCAAAGAAGACACTAAATAGAAGATCAACATCGGATAAGTTTGGCAGTACACAGTCATCTGTTGTACTGTACCACCAGTTGTTGAGACAGAACTGTCATTTAAAAAAGCACTGTGACACAGAGACAGTTTTATAAACATTTATTTCATCAGACTGTGTGATCTAGACTGTCAATTTACAGAGCACCAGTTATTTGTTAGATTGTGAATCATTTCAAGACTGCAAGCATGTTGAGCATGTAGTCCTGTATATTGTCTGCAGCTGAATGTTTTGTGCATAGAAACATTTTAAAATACAGTAGTAGTAGTACTGTAATTTAATTTTCAACTTTGAAATTGAATCTCAGAGCCAGGATTAGAATCAGTGGAATCACTGAGGCAGACAGTTTTTGAAAACGGAGGTAGCTGCACAACATCTTGGGGGGGAGAAATTCTTCTTCTGACGAATATGTCAAATCTAAAATTTCAAAAATGAGTGCAAATGAACGCTGTGCTCAGTATGCTAGTAATGTTTTTCATGTGAATGATGGCAAACTCTCTTGTTCTACATGCAATGTGCCTGTGGATTTCTCAAGAAAGGCAAACTGTGGCAAACATTTGGGTAGTACAGTGCATCAGAGGAGATGCAAAAGTATAGGGCAAGCAAAGTTGCAAGGTATAAAAAAACAAAAAACTGTGACTGAACTGTTTAGAAATTCAACTGAGGAACAGTTACATAGAAGAACGGAGCTTTACAAATTATCCAAAGCTTTTACAGCAGCCAATATTCCATTGCACGTTCTTGACAATACATCTTTCAAGTCCTACTTTGAAAATGGGCTGAAATACACTGGGATAATCCCCACAGCCCATCAGCGGAGACAATCTTATTTTACCAGAAGTGTTTGAGGGTCACAAATTTGCTATAAAACAACAATTTCAGATGTGTAGTGGGGTTAGTATTGTATGTGATGAAACCACAGATGCTGAAGATAGATATGTGTTTAATGTTCTTGTTGTACCAACAGTTAAAGCTTCTGACGAGGGTGACAGTTCCGGCTCCACTACAACAAATTCAAGTGAAACAGTGCTGTCAGCTGTTTTGCGTGACTGTGTCGTACTGGAGAGAACGAACTATAAAACTGTTAGTCAGGCTGTCATAGATGTGCTTCAGAAGTATGAAGTTCCTTTTGATAAGGTTTCAGCTTTTGTGACAGATAATGCTGCATATATGTACAAAGCATGGAACAGTAGCTTGAAGAACTTATTTTTGAATGGGGTACATGTCACTTGTACAGCCCATTTGCTCAGCTTAATTGGTGACATTTGGCGGAACAATTTTAAACTGGTTAACAGTTTCATTACAGCTATCAAACGTATTTTTACTGCATGCCCAGCTCGTAAAGCGAGATTTCGTCAGTTTCTGGTGGACAGTGGTAAAAATGGCTGTATTCCACCAGCTCCAGTAATTACTCATTGGAATAGCTGGTTCAATGCTGCTCTGTATCACTCCTCACATCTTCAGGAATATGTGGATTTCTTTGGAGAAGATGCAGATGAAAGTGCTGCTATTCAGGACGTTGTTGTGTTAGCACAGTCTGATGAAGTTAAGGGTGATCAGCAGATTATGTTGCAGTATGCTCCTAGAATAATGTAGGCATTAACAAGTTATGAAGCAGCAGTTCCTGTAGCTCACAGAGTAATTGATGATTTAACAGATTTAGCCATTTGGGCACAGACTAGTTCTGAGCAGTGTGCACATAGACTAGCAAAGAAAGCTTTAGCTGAATGTGCAAATAAAATAAAGTCATACATTGCAGAAGATACTCATTCCGGGTTCTGTCAGCCAGCTGCTTCATTTTTTAGAGCTTATATGTTTGACCCTAGCAGAGCAAAATGGCTCAACATGGCTGAAGATAGCGTGTTTGATGACATACCATTATTTGAGGAGAACATTAAAGCAAAAATAGAATTTCGTGCATAGAGAGATTTTTTAAAAGAGGTTAATTGTGACAACATGATTAGTTTTTGGAAAAGTATGTCTGAACGATTCCCAGAACTGTCCCAAATTGCACTTCGTTGCCTCTCAGTACCGGTAAATAGTGTGGATGCAGAATGCTCATTTTCAGCATATAGTGATATACTGCAGGATGACCGCAGACAAATTTGTTCTTCAAACTTATCTATGTACAACATGCTGTTCCAAAATTCTGAAAACATTTGATTGTTGTTTTCTGTGTCTCTGACTACAATGCGTAAGTCAGTAACTGTTTTGTGCTCAACATAGAAGATAAGATGGGGCTAATTTTATTTGTTTTTTACAACAAAATATGCCTCACTGTTGACCGTGCCTGTCATTTCATGTTATTTTTTTGCAGTCAGGTATTCAAGTTCACTTTGATGTGCAGGTAATTCAACACACCACTGTTTGGCATGTTGTGAACTGCAGATCTTGAAAATGCGTGCGAGGGATCGGTGGCATAAAAATGTTCTCTGTCACATATATCTGGGACTGCAATGTTGTTGTCCAATGTACACGTAGGTTTGGGCAGAGCGTGTCAAGCTGTGACTTTCTCCAGGTTGCTGTTTGTTTGCACTATGAGATGGAGCAGCTGGTAGTGCTTCCACAAATGCTGGATATGCTGCTGCAACAAAGCTTAAATGACTTAATCCAGAGCACCCACCCAGTGGCATGGACTGAAGTGATGTGGGCACTGCCACGTTGGGTGCATGGAATGCCACCCCTGTGAACCTAAACTCTGTGAGAGGCACCTCAGGCTCTCAGCTGTGTTTGTCTTCTTCTTCTATAAAGCCCTGTGCTTGCTGTGCATAACAGTGACATCCCACTACACAATGCATCGGCTGCTGCAGCATGTAGTGCCACTGCCAAAGCTTTAGTAAAATAGATAAATGACTTAATCAGAGCACCCACCCAGTGGCATGGACTGAAGTGATGTGGTCACTGCCACATCAGGTGCATGGAATGTCACCCTGTGAACCTAAACTCTATGAGAGGCACCTCAGGCTCTCAGCTGTGTTCATCTTCTTCTTCTTCTATAAAGCCCTGTGCTTGCCGTGCATAACAGTGACATCCCACTACATAATGCTTTGTCTGCTGCAGCATATAGTGCCAATGTCAGATGTCTCAGAACTTTCTCTTTACCTAGATGGTCTCAGGGCTTCCGTACTAAAGTTTTTCTCCATGCAAGTCTTAAATTATTGACAGGCAGATTAGGTTGTCGTTGTCATGTTGTCAGGCATTCATTCATTTCTTGATTTCCTTAGACACAGTACTGTCTTAACAGATGCAGCTGACACTAATCTATTCTCCTCAGTGTCACAGGCCATCTCAGCATATGTTGTTTCAGGTACACTGCCATGCAAATAAAGATGCTGAGAGGGATGTCACAACATCATTCAAGAGCACAACAGTGTATGTTGTATGTTGTATGTTGTGCTACGTACATGTACCGGCATCTGGTGGGACACTACTGCTTGAGTGCTTGGGGACTGCAGGTTAGTGGGAAGTGTGTCTTTTCTGCCTGTCTGCAGCCCAAGTACCAAAACAACCTTAATTTTGTTCAGCAACTTCTTGTAGCAAAGAGAGAGCACATTTCAGTCCTTACAGACTGTTAGGTTCTGTCACTGAATTAACATATTGAGTTACAGTAAATAAGTTAAACACTGCAAACCTAACGTTAATTCAGTGACCGAACTCTGTCAGTCTGTGTTGCCTGAAACATGCTCACTCTTTGCTACAAGGTTACTGAAGCAAAATTTGGGTTGTGGCACCTGGGCTGCAGACATGCAGGAAAGACATGGCTTTGACACCCAACAATCTTTTCTTGTTCAGGCTGCAGACTAGGTTGGTCACCACCAGTTAATCGGACACCTAGCAGGTACTTGGGTGGTGGTCTTAACCTTTTTGGAGGTGGGGTCACCCTTTCCTGTCTCTGGATCTTCAGCAGCCCACCACCACATACAGTTGTGAGTTAACAAGCATACATAGATTTTGGTAAGAATTGACCTGCTGTTACCAGTAAAAAAAATAGCAGCTGGGTCAAAGTCAATCATTTGTTTTCACTCCTTTCATGTTGTACATGCTGGAATCGAATCCAACAAGTTAAGCGTTCACTTACATTTTACTGTTCCTCTCAGGAACAAATATTTGAATGTGTTACATGTGTTACGTGAAATTGGTATGCTGTGGTTGGTAAAACTGGCACTCACATTACAGTGACATTAACTCTCTGCTGTGGACCAGATCCATCCCATCTATCTCTGTTGTGTTTGATTCTGAAGGGTCCCAGACAGAGAGAAATATACTAGTATGCCCTACTAGGTCCATTTTGCATCATACAACACTGTGACTGCTGCACAGTGACATTTGAGATGTGCCCAACTGCTAGCATGTCACTTTGTTTTGATTGACCTCCCTGTGAACAGTAATTTAAGGAACAAATATATTCGTATACAAGTAATGCTGTTCCTCTTGTTATTTTGGTGCACAGCAGCCAGGTTGGGATTGGTTTGGAAGTTTGGCCACAATTTGTGGTTGGTAACATTTTGGATATTAGCACTTTTGTTCCTTACTCTACAGAACAGAAGTAATGTAATGTATGAAATGTATTAATTCTGGACTGTGAACCAGAACAACACATACATTTTATGTAACAACAAGAATATATCCTTAAAGATGTATGACCTGGGCCAAATGGCACTTAATGTGAACACTTTCCTTAAACAGTATGAAAAAACATTAAATTCAATTATTTGTTGCTAAGACATTGTTTTAAGTCTTGTTTTGTGTCTTAACTGACTTTAATAGCATTGTATGTCAGTAAAAAAGTGCCCGTGACTTTGCCATGACATTTGCACTTTTGTCCACTACCACCCCGTGAATTTTTTAAAAAGAGGCTGTGACCAAACCATGACTTTTGTCACTTTTTCCTGTGACAAACTGAAATCCCTACTCATAGACATTAGACAGTCCATCTGAGTTCTTATTTTTGGTTCCAGCCCTATGTAATATTGTTATGTCATACCCTTGCAATCTACCATTGTTCTTTCCATCTCGTCAGCCAAACCAGGGTTGTGGTCAGTCTGCACCATAAAATGCTGCCCATATAAGTATGGTTCTAATTTCTTTAAGGCCACACTATGGCAAGACACCTCTTTCCACCATGGAGTATGCTTGCTCCCTGGAAGTAACTTCCTACTCAGGTATACTACTGGGTGATCTGTTCCTTGGCTGGATGTCTACTCAGTGCTGCCCCAATACCCACGTCTGAGGCATCAGTCTGAACTATAAAGGTTTTGCTATAGTCAGGACTTGTCAAAACAGGAGCACTGCACAGTGCCTCCTTTAGTTTGGAAAAGGCTTCCTCACAGGCTGGGCCCCAGGTAATTTTCTTGGGCATCCTTTTCTTTGTCAGGTCAGATAGGGGAGCAGCCAGGGCACTGTAATTGGGTACAAATTTTCTGTAGTACCCTGCTGTTCCTAGAAAACTCCTGACCTGCTTCTGTGTTTCTGGTCTGGGCTCGCCTTGATTACCTCTATCTTTATTTGGTTAGATGGAGCTGTTTCCAGCCTACCACATGCCAGTATGCCACTTCTCCCATGGCCACCTGGCACTTCTCGGCTTTGACAGGAGCCCAGCCCTCTGTATCCCGCCCAACACTTCCATAAGGTGGGATAGGTGTCTGTCCCAGCTGGTACTAAAGATGGCAATGTCATCCAGGTACTCCTCGGACGATCTCAGCACCATTTAACACCTGGTTCACCTAACCTTGAAAGTGGGCGGTGTTCTTCATTCTGAAATGCATTACTTTAAATTCAAATAAGCCTATCGGAGTGATGAAGGCCGACCTCTCCCTAGCTCTGACTGTCAACTCTACCTGCCAGTACCCCTTTGTCAGGTCAATAGTCGTAAGGTAGGTCACCCCCCCAACTTGTCCAAGAGTTCGTCCATCCGGGGCATCAGGTGGGCGTCTGACTTCGTGGCTGCATTCAGTCCACGATAGTCCACACACTGAAACAAGTAGAGCCATCTGGCATGGGCACAAGGACTACAGGTGAGGCACAGGGGCTGTGGGATCTGTGGATTACCCATAAATCCTGCATCTTCTCCACTTCCCTCCTAATGTTCTTTTGGATAGCCTCTGACACCCGATCTGCTGTCCACCATTTGGGCGTCTGTGTCCCTGTCTCCACATCATGTGTCACTAAGGGGGTTAGTCCAGGCTTTGCACTAAACAATGGGGCAAAGTCTGCTAAAACCTCCCTTAATTTCTGGATCTGGTCCGGGGCCAGCTGGGGAGACAATTTTACTGCCTCCACAGAGGACTCCCACTTACTTTCTTCCAGCAAATCCGTCCCCTTCCCATGACTATGCACTGCAAACACCGTGTCAGCCCTATTTGCATATGGCTTCATCATGTTGACATGGTACATCCTTTCTGTCTGTCTTCTGTCAGGTAACTCCACAATATAGTTCACATCATTTACCTTCTTAACCACTTTGTATGGTCCTGCCCACTCATCTTGCAGCTTGTCTTTTTGGACTGGAATAAGGACCATGACTTCCTGACCCACCATGTACGAGCGAGCTCTGGCTCTGCGGTCATACCACACTTTTTGTTTCTGTTGGGCAGCTGCTAGGTTGCTCTGGGCTGTCCCCATAAGCTTCTACAGCCTTTCCCTAAACCTAAGGATGTAATCCACAATGGGAGTTCCCTGGATAGCGTGCTTGCCTTCCCAGTCCTCCCGGATCAAGTCTAGGGGCCCATGTACCCGGCGTCCATATAAGAGTTCAAAAAGGGAAAATCCTGTCGACTCTTGGGGCACCTCCCTGTATGCAAACAACAGGTGGGGAAGATATTTTTCCCAGTCCCTCCCATGCTGTTCAGCAAACGCCCGAAGCGTTGATGTTAGGGTACCATTGAATAGTTCCACAAGTCCATTGGCTTGTGGGTGATAGTGTCACATCTCTGCACCACCCTACTCTCTCCTAAACATTCCAACAGGTCCAATATGAAGGAACTCCTTGATCGATGATTACCTCCGGAAACCCAACACGGGAGAAATCCCAAGTAAGGCATCTGCCACTTTGTCTGTCCTCCACTGAGGATAGGGCAACTGCCTCTGGGTACCGTGCATAATACACCACAGTTAGGATGAATCTCTTCTCTGAGGAGCTGAGGTATTTAAAGGCTCCACAATATCCATTCCCACCCTCTGGAATGGCTTCTCCACTATGGGCAGTGGAATCAGGTTGGCTTTGGCCTCGCCTGACTTCCCTGTTTCTTGGCACCGTGAAAGATCTTCAATACTCCTTCACCTGCTGGGTGAAGTTAGGCCAGTAGACATTCTGGGCTAACCGCTTCATAGTGTGCACGATTCCAGATGACCAGACAAGGGAATATCATGTGCAGTTTTGAGCAACTGTCACGATACCCTTGGGAATGACAAGCTGCCTGCCCAGCATCCCTCCCTCTGCCCGCACTGCATGAGTATACATATAGTCCATTTTCCAATAAATCTTATGCCTGCTGCCACCTCCAAGTGCTCCTTCAGAGTCTGCCCAGGCCCTCAGCTTCTAAACTAGGGTCACTCTTCTGAGCAGCTGCAACCCTCACACATTCCCAAGGCATGGGACACATCCCTTTCAGTTGCTAAACTAGGGTCCCTAGTCAGCGTCAGGGCACTCAGGATCACTGTCAATCCTAACCTCTGACGATGGGTCACCCCTCCCTCTTCGAGTAACCCTCTGTAGCTGTGTGGTTACTTGCTAGAGAATTTCTACCTCTCTTCATGAATCTCCATATCAGGAGACACAGGCTGGGGACCAACCTCTCAGTGGTTTCCACAATGGCTCTCGTGAGGTTCAGGGAACCACGATTTTCCCTTGCTCTTGGCTATGGGTAACTGCACATACCATCCCTTGTTTGAGATTGTTGCCCAAGATGCATCCACTGCTAGGGTTTGGCTACAGCCACCTGTTGCACAGTTCCCCTGTTTCACCCATTCTAGGAGAACACTAGTGAGGGGCACTGTTTCGCCTCACCAGTGAATCTCCTGTACCATGTCGTGATTTATTTGGTATATAAGCAGATCAGGCTCTACCAGATCCCCCTTTACCAAGGTCAGGGATGCCTCTGTGTCCCTTAATCCCTGCATCTGTACACCATTCACCATGATTGGGTGCATGTGTTCCCTCATGTTCACTGGCATGCTTCCAGGGACACACAAACAACCCACTTCTTTTCTAGCACCACCTTGAATATTATTGTTCGCCTTTTTGAGACACTGTCTGGCAATATGCCCAATTTCTTTACACAATCAACATTCACTTCTCTTTTCAGAAAAATATTTCTCTGTTTGGCGGAGGCAGTGGAGGCTTTAGCTGCCCTGAGGGCGCTTTCGCTTTCTGTGCTGCCACTCCGCTTCATTCTATTCTCTCAGAGCAGGTCTGCTCTTGGCATAGTGGTCCGAGAGTTCAGTAGCTTCTTGCACTATTTTGGGATCTCGGTCCTTCAGCCAGGTTTTCAGCTCTGCTGGGCACACCCAGAAAAACTGTTCTAATAAAATCACGTTTTCAATATTATCAACAGAGTTTGTCTCAATTCCTTCCCACCAACGTTTTAAAAACTGATGTTGTTTCGTGGCTAGCTCCTCATAGCTCATATCAGGGCTTCTCCTGAGCTTATGGAATTTAGCTCTGTATGATTCAGCAGTTAATTCAAACTTTTTAACAGTGCAGCTTTTAGCTTGTTGTAATCATTACTGTCCTCATTGTCCATTTGACCAGTGCATCCAGGCTTTCCGTAAGTAGCAGGGATGGCTGGAAGCTCCAGGATTCTCTAGGAATTTTAGCCTGAATACAAACTTTTTCAAAAGAATTTAAAAAGGCATCCATATCCTCCCCCCTCTTTAAACTCGGCTATTAATTTGGAATTCAATTTGTAACCCAGTTCTGCAGTCCCAGTTTAACCCAAGACTCTTACCTGCTCTGGTGCCACTGATCGGAGTCGTAGCTTCTTCAGTTCATGTTACCTCTGGCGCTCCTCTCTCTTCTCCTCTGCCTCACATGGTTCTCGCTCTGCCTCATAGCTTTTTGTTTGCCTCTCAGCGTTCTCGCTCTGCCTCACTGTTCGCCTCTTGCTCCATCTTCTTCTGGAACTCCAGCTCCATCCTGCGCAACTCAGTTTGCAGCCTGAGTACTTCTGGATCCAGGATACTGGTGACGTTCCCCTGCTGCTGTGGCCCTTCACTGACAGTGGCCCTGTTGCCCTCCTCATCAGATCTGGACACTGCACTGGCCGCTAACCCTGCCACACTCGAGGTTTGGTCCTTTTCGGTCACGGTCCGTGACTCGCTGCTCTGGGTATCTGCTACCATCAAGGCATCTATGAGGTTCTGCTTGCTGGCTTTCACAGTAAACGGACTCCTCTGTCCCCGCACAACTGCTTCAAGGAGTCTACAGGTGCCTGACATAGTCGGAAGTCATCTTTCCTCACTACTACTGACTTGCACTTTAGAAAAAATAAAAATAAATGGGTAGGAACTTGATCACGCCAAGTGATATAGTTCTGTTTCCTTTTTAAAAAATAAATCACTGCCTTTTTCTTTTCTTTTAGGTGGCTTATGGTCTCAGCTGATACACTTACAATAAAAAGCTTGTGATGACCCAAATTATGCCACCACTGCTAACCAATCTGTCACAAACCCACTCAGCAGGTCAGCCCTCTACTCCCAAAGTTGCCAACTTCTGAGTGCATAGTCTTGCAGAACAGTTAACAGAACAAGGTAACCTCTTGTCTGTTTTGTGTGATTAGACTCAACTTTTTGTGTTTCGAAGTTCTGGTGGGATTCAAACTGTGAACCTCTCGTTAGCATACCCAATGTACAGGCTCAGATAATCCTGTCTTTGAGGGGCCAGATATCTTTCCTCACGCTATCTAATCAGCTGTACAGAAATGAACCTTGAAAACTGTAATAAAGACCTCAGATTTTAAACGCTTACCTTTTTCCAGTTTGGTATCAGTATACAAAGCTTTTGTGATAGTGTCTGCTTTTAACCATATATACTGACTTGTAAAGGAAAGAAATCAAAGACAGACCAAGTAAGCTCTAAAAATGGAGTTTACTTAAAATAGATAAAAATATGTAACACGTAAAATACAGAACTATCATATCACAAGACATACAAATCTCTTAAACGAACTCACCACTCATTCTGTTTCTCCCGGCACGCAGGCTGCCTTTGTACTGGGCTCTGCCTGTGTTGTGCTCCTTTTTCTGCCCACAAAGAAGTTCACAGCTGTCCTGACAGAGCTTCATTGAGGTCGCTCCCTCCCCCTCTCTCACTCGTTCGTTCTGTTTCTCCTGGCACTGCAGACTGCCCTTTAGTACTGGGGGAAAAAATGCATGTTCTTTCTGAAAAACTTAATCGGGGGCTAAGCCTTTGTGGGGGACACTGTATTTTGACTGCTTTCCATTAAAACTAAGAATCCATTATTTCTATTTCATCCCAAGCAAACTCCTCAGTCGCATTATGTGGGTGGGTAACTAGTTTGGAATTGTTTTTCATTTACCTCATATGGGATCGGAATGGGAGCCGCTGTGCCACTGTCATCATAGAGAGCACCCAGACTTCCTGAAAATGGTGTCCTACTTTTCCCTGTTTGAGGGGGGGTCCCTGCTGCCACCAGAAGGAAGCCGGATCTATTCTGCCAGAGATGCGGGGGGGGGGGCAGAGCAGGTGCGCGGTGGGTGTCGGGTGATGTGGGAGGAGACTGGAGCTCATCATCATTGTCTAGCATGTTTGAACAGGCCATTTTCCTAATCATTTGTCCCCAGCTGCCTCTCCTGTTGCACACATGCAGCAACATTCTGGGGGGTACCTGATAGATGTGGTCACCTCCATGGCCAAGGGTGCATCTAGGAGCTGTTTCATGTGTGGGGTAATTTAGCTTTCTCACTAGTGAGGAGAGCATCAGTCAGATGCTTTCAAACCCTCCCTGCCAGCTTTTGCTTCTAATGTCCCAGGCTCAGAGATCAAACCTGGGTGGCACTGAATGTCCCCAAGTAGAGTGAACATTCCATGCCAGAGACAGAGTATAACTATTTTAGAATTGTATCTACTGTCAAAATATTTTTGAGGCAGAATATTAATTTTGCTTGTTTGAAAGAAGGCTTTACCTGGTTGATCCTGGTCCCCACCCTTGCTCTGATGTTGTGTATCCAAAAACTACTCCAGTAACATCCTGGACTCCTCCTTAGCCAACAGAAATCTCTGACAGGAGACAGCTGCAGGAGAGTGACTGACAGTGAAGGTCAGAGCATTAAAAAGCTTTGTGGAAGCTCCATGAGTCTGCATGTATGGCGGATATTGGGCCGCATGTCTGGCTGGATTGGCCCAGCTGGCACTGCCTGGGGACATTGGTTTGCAAAAAGTCAAACAAATGACCCATGACTGAGCAAATTACAGCATGCCTCCATGCTCAATGAGGGTTACTTCAGAGATTCACCACTGCCACCTCATGTGAATCCTGTTCCCTGGGGAGTGAGAGTAACTGGAAAGAAAGTAATCTGGGCAGTGCACTTACATTGCACAGCGAGGGCATCTAAGTGACTTCTTCAAATAGAAAAGATTTGAGTGGCACTGAAGTAGGTCCTAGCACATCAAAAAAAGGTGTAAAACCAGAAAATTTTAAAGTAAATCCTGTAATGAGTATTAGGTGAAAGTGGAAGAGGGGCAAAAGAGACCTCACCTTGCTGCTGAACGCAGATTTGGCACATAAGTGATTTAATGCAGATTTTGAATTCTTTTGTTTGTTTTTCAGAAAGATACAGAGCTGACAAGTAAACAAGTTCAACTTAACTGGTAAGTCATTTAAGCTGCAACTTCCAAACAATTTTGTTGTGACCCCTACATTTTCTTCTTTCTCCATTATCCCTCTCTCCCAATAACTAGGCCTCTGTGTCGGCACCTTTTCTGTGTTGTTCCACGTTGTCAGTGGGCTAGTAATTTACAGCTAGGAAATACATGCTCACCTACTAGGGGCCAACACACTGCAAAACTGTGACATCATCATCAAACCCCTGGCTCCACCCCATTCTGAGTCAGTTAACATAAAATGTACAGTCAAAAGCCGTATTTACATGTCTGACTTTGTTCCTTCTGTGGAGCATTGAAGCACTACCCCGACCCAAGAAGACACTCTGCTTCTGCGTCTACACAGCCTCTCTCAGTGCCAGTGCAAGATGCGCTGGAGAGGGACTGGGAGTCAAGGGGTGGTCGGCTAATAAAAGCCAAAAGACACCCGCAGGGTTTGGCACGTGGGAGTGAGCGGTGCAGTCTGTCCACACAGCCACTTAAACCGCTCGATCTGGAATACGTTCCCAGACTTTCTGGGACTCATGGAGCGGAGGGACCGGCTTACACAATCCGGTAGACTATACGGTGTTTTTGCACCACAGCAACCCGAGTGCTCAGGTTGCTGCATGCAAATGCCACGCAAGCAGGGTTTTAGTGTGTTGGTTGAGGGACAGGCATCATAGCTACTGTATGTACTCTCTTGCAGGAAGACTTTCTTTCAAACCTTTGTTGTTTTATTCTACTATAGTAGCTCTCAGCAGAGAATCCTGTTTGTTCTTACGAACAGAATTTCTAAATATTAACTGGGCCTGTTGCTTATTTGCTTAATTGGTTCCTGTCACAGGCTGGGTGTTTTGACATTCTGTCTGAATTCTGCTAAGAATTCTTTGGAGGGTATAAGATAAGTGTTTAAGGTCTTGCTGTTGTGGTTTTCATAAAGTCTGGTGCCTAGGTAAGCATTTTTTGCATTTATTTTTTTACAGAACAACTTTTCCTCTCTCATCTGTGTCATCTGCTCAGGTTTTTTCCCCTCAGTGTAGGATTGCTTGGGTTGGGTTATTTTCCCATTCCTGAGAGCTCAGGGTGCCCCTCCAGGATCCTTTAATGTTTTTGGAATTTACATTTTTTGTGACCAATCTTCTTTTTCCGATTATTGCCACTGCAGTTTTGATGCAATTGCTGCATTTCTTACCTACTTGCATTATTTTTGCAAGAATTGACACAACTTGCACAACCATTTTGATGCAAGTGTGGACAAATTTGCCAAAAAGTATGGAGAAATTGCCAGTAAGTGCACAAGATTGATACCTGTAAGGTTTTGGAACAAATCATCCAGTTTTCAGAGTACTTATCATTCAGTTTTGCTCAGAGGTAGCCCAGTTTTTGAGTTATTTTTTGTGGTCACATACTCTTAAAGTCTGTCAGATCTTTCAATGTCATGGCCATATTGTGTAGAAACGTAGAATCTAATGGCAGCAAAAGACTGTTGGCCCATCCAGTCTGTGCATTTACCTGGGTAAAAACCAACGATCTAGTGCCAGACCAGACTCTATGAGCCAGTAGCCCTACTAATTTCTCTGCACCCCCCTTTCCCCAGACTGTCCACCTTCCTCCTTTCCTTTTTGTTTGTCTGGCTATTCTGTTGTATCTGTACCACCCAAGGGAATAGCGCAGTCTAACTGTAAGGAGGAGGGTGAGAAGATACCACTAGGACTATCAGCTAAAACATGTCCTGGTTACAAACAAGTTCTGATATCATACAGACCTTGGTAAACCAGTCAATTTGGGAGGTGTGAAGGTGGACCGAATAGGTAGTGAAGAGATACATCTGGGGGACAGGAGGCTGAAGGGGGGGTGGGGCAGCTTTCAAACTAGGAGCGCTAGCTGCGTACTTGAATAGACTACATAGATCATGAGGCCTGTTTCTGCAGCAGGTTCGTATATGTATGTATGCATGTATGTATGTATGGCTATCAAGAACATTAACAGTAGGTTGACCTAATCTTGTCCATTCTGCATTTTGTGTTTGCTCGCACACAAGCGTGAAGTGAACATATTGTCACAGTAGTGGCCTTCAGAGGGTCATCACTTTTGGATACATTGCAGCTCAGGCTGCAGAGAGCTTGACAGTGACAGGCCTATGATCAATGAGGCTGATCATGATGGTGTTCTGGTACTTGTGAGTGAAAACTCTGTGTAGTTGAAAGGAGCCAGATGCTCTTTTCACAGAGTCACAGGATTCTTTCAACATCATGCTGTACCTGTTTCTCTTCCTCCTCCACCGAACATGCAGCACTCTCTGTGTTCAAACCCAGGTTTGGTATTCCAAGCCCCGGAGCAGTTGCCTGGTTCCCTGTGAGCTACAGAGCTGGTGTCTGGGACAAAGGCACATTGGGGAAGGGATTCCAGAATCCAGCCCCTTCCATGAATAATCCAACCCCGTTTGTGAGTGGGAGCCCACAACACAAAGTCCTCCTCTCCCTTTCTGTTTTTGTCCCTACTCAAGTTTCTCCTGTCTGTCAGTGGGAAACCCGAGCAAACCCTCCACTGCCTCTCTTTCATGTAACCCTCCCTTTGTACTACGCCTCCCACCTCCCTTAAAATGTGTGGATACTGGGGTGCCCACCCCCAATGTCACCAAACATCTGTGACACAGGGGTGCACAATCCTCAGTGTCACCCTTGCTCTAAGAAAAAAAAGGTCTATCATCTGCTTTTTTCAGTTTTACCCTAAAAAGCCGAAGACAATCCATTGATGCATTTAGAAGCCGACCCTGACCTCTTATTCACCCCACCTGACTCCCCCACTCAACACCCACCACACCACACCCCTACACCCTCGATTACCTCAAAATGGCCCACCACTGCTTTGCTACAAAAAATCTGTCTTCTTCAACGCTGGCCACAAACTGAAGCAACAAGCTAAGTGCAGTCAATGTATTTTCAATGTGTTTTGAACTGTTATTCATAGCTTTGTAATTTATTAATTTTTTTTTTTTTTGCCATAAAGCTTTTTCTGTCTTGGTTGACGCAGGTCACCTCTTCAACCCTGTCCCTGCCTCCCTCACCCGGCATGTGCATCTTCCAAACTCACCTTACCTGTGAATCTCCAGGGCTTGCCCTCTGTGGCGGAAGCCAGGAAGGGGAGGGCTGTCCTCCCCCCATCCGGTGTCTCTCATTCAGAACCAGGGTCAATGGTCCAGATGGTGGTGCGTGGATGGGGGCAGGTAGGCAGAGCTTCATGAAGCCTTGTGCCAACCCTTTTCCATTTTTCTTCCGTGTTCCCCCAGCCACAGCAGCACGTAAGTATGTCCATGTGGAGGCGCACACATGCTACAAAACCATGGTCCCTCCCTGCTGCATCTCGTATTCTGCACATTCTTCTTTCTTAGCAGCTGCAGTCTCTAGGCCTGTCAACTACCTCTGTTAGTTGGTCCCACGACTACCTCTCCTGCAGATCACTGAGCATTAAAATAGGGACTGCTGTCTCTACCGCTAGAGAGGTCTCCCTGGGAGGTCCCCAAGGGTCAATACTGGGCCCGCTGCTTTTTAGTCTATTTCTTAATGCACTTCCTGATGTCTGTACTAGCAAAATCATTCTCTATGCCGATGACACGATCATTATAAATCACTACTTCCAGCTTACTCAGCTCCAACCTTTCGTGAACTTGAAGACTGGTTTCAACAACATAAGCTGCTACTCAACTACAGAAAGAAAACAATGCTCATCTCTTGCAGCCAATGCAAGGCTAGAAACCTTTCACTTACTATTACTAACAACAAGGCCATTCCCACTGGAACAAGTCAACTGCTTTAAATACCCCGGGGTCTTAATAGATGCCACCCTGTCCTTCTCAAAGCACATTGACCGGGTGGTAAAAGCAGTCAACATCAGAGTAAATGTCCTGTGTAGACACCAACAATACCTTACGCCCACAGCCCTCCACCTATCCATCTCCAGCTCCATCCTACCAATAACTGACTATGGCCTCATAGTGTACTGTGCTGCCTTGGAAACAGCTCTAAAATGGGTGGCTACAGCACTCAACAAATTGTACAGGCTAGTCCTCGGGGCAGATAAACTCATCCACACGTGCACCCTGTATGAACAAACTTGTTGGTTTAACCTGAGAGACAGGATCAAATTTCAAACTTGCCTACTAAGTAAAAAAATCCCAATTAGGCTTTACACCACCCTGCATGCAACAGATCATCCTACCTGTACACTTGCAGCATAACACAAGGGGCATGGTTAATGGTTCTTTATACATCCCCTTCATGAGGACATCTGTAGGCCAGTGCTCGTTCACTTGCAGGGCTCCTCTCTGGCTAAATGACCTCCCGGGCTGACTACAAAACTCAGTGGATCTCCCTACCTTTAAACATGACCTGAAGAAATCCCAAATCAATACAAGATCCTGTGATTGCAGTCAAGCTTAAGGCACTTACACCCCACAAAAGGCACTCTTCATCGTCCGAAGCTCTCCACTGCGTAATTCAGACTTCCATACTCCACCCGTGATGATAGTACTCCCCCCATAGACTAGCACCTATTTCTAACCTGTGTTCCCTCCTGCCACCTTTCTGCAAGCAGTTTGCCCCAAAATCCCTATTTCCACCCCAGTATCTCTTACCCTGCTCCTAATTACTCCTTTCCGTCCCTCTCCTAATTCTGTCTCACCACTCTAACCAGCCCTCACCTCCACTCTACTCCTCCTGTCACCTGCTGCACACTAAATCCCTATTTCTCCAACCCATCTTCAGCACTGAGCCTGCTGATCCCCGCTCCCACATACTCCCCCCAGTTTTGCAACTATGTTGTAGAATCAAGTACCTGAAACGAGTGACAATGCCTGGGCCCAAGGCAGCTATTTGTCATTTTTGCAACTGCTTGTAATTCAACTGTTTAGCTTTTGTCTTGACTATTAGTATTCCTGTGTTTGAACCCTGTACTTCTGTTTTTATGAATTGTAACATTGTAACTGTCTCATTATCTCTTGACATGGAACCTCTTTGTGAAAGAGCCCCTAGCTCAAAGTTTTTTTCTGATGAGTCAAATAAATAAATATTCTGACGCTACCACCCAGCTTCCATCAGGTGGCGGCCAAAGACCAAGAAGGCATGCTCTCCCACCCCAGGAGAGGAGAGTTGTCCAACAGACACTCAATTCTCTCTCCCTGGCCAACCTGAGCTCATTCTCGAACCTGGCTCGCCGGTGTGGTAGGAGATAAGGCACACAGCACCTCAGCCCTCCGCGCCACTAGGTCGGGTATTTCTTAATATTTTTTCACCAAATGTTCAATGTAGCTTTTTTAAGCCCAGAAATCCCTCACTTAGTATTTACACTTTAGCAGCATCATCTTCCTGTGTGAGAGTGATACCCTGGATATAGAACCTTATGTTAATTAGAGAACTTAGAATGAAGTTTCAAGCTGTGCACTGTGGCCATTCTCCACTCTATCCTTCAGTGGCAGATTTGTTACTCTGCCTAAAGACAGCAGTTAACCCAAAGTACAGCTCTGTTATTCTGATCGCCAAAAGCAATTTATTTCTTTAATTTTAGTGAGTATTGTTAAAGTTAATTTTCGATAACTCTGTATCAGTTTTGGGGGTTTTGTATAATTTTACTTGTTTTCAGCATCTCTTCAGTTCCTGTTTGGGTTCCCATGAACTCAAGAAGGCCTGACATAAGGGAACTGCATTCAAATTTAATATATTTTAAATAAAAGCAGAAACTGCATTTTTACTCAGTTTTCAGCGGTTTTTGTGTCTCATCAATCGTGGTTTCCTCTGTAGTGAACCTGACTATTTTTTCTCCCTTATTGCAGAAAAGAAATGCTGGTAAATCTTTTTACATTTTTAGCAGTTTTCACTACTGTTTTCAGTGGTTCCTACCAGGAGAACTGGAAAATAAATTATTATAGTGTATGGTGGAACATTGTTCTCGTTAAAAATCCCACCATACTGAAATGCTGTTCATCCACAGAGTCAAAAATGAATGGAATGCTGTACTGACTGTACGTGCAGAACAGCGTTCCATTCAGGTGGAACGAGAGACTCGATCTTGAAATGTAAGCCACACGGCACAAGGAACCGCTGGGAATCATGCATGGTTCTCATTAAAAATGCCATCATACACTATAATAAATACTGGCTTCTCAGTCTTGCTAAACCAGTGTATTTTCAGCCACCTCTAGGTGTATGATTCCATCACATGGAATCATAAACCCCTCTGTGGCTGAACACACTGGTTCAGCATGATTGCTCAGCCAGTATTCTCTATTTCTGTCAGAACCATTTTTGTTTTCACACAGGTTCTGATCATAGTGTTTCTGTGTTTTTGGAAACTGTGTAACGTGTTCACAGGTCTTCAGAAACTGGCATGTCCGATAAACCTAAGACAAAGAAAACAGGAGCCAACAGGTTTTAAAAATTGTAAAAAGCGTTTCCAGCTCCTAGCAAAGGCAGACTACCATGAGCTCTGTTTAAGGTGCCTGGGTACAGGTCATGGCTCGGATATT
Organism: Neoceratodus forsteri; assembly: GCA_016271365.2. Classification (NCBI taxonomy): domain Eukaryota; kingdom Metazoa; phylum Chordata; order Ceratodontiformes; family Ceratodontidae; genus Neoceratodus; species Neoceratodus forsteri. The sequence continues at coordinate 483,055,327 of CM028138.1, read as the reverse complement.
CAAAGGGGTTACACTGGTGCAACCCCACACTGTGCCCCGGTGGGATATTGAAAAGGCTGCCAGGTGCAGCACAAATCCTGTTGCGCCGGGGCGCAATGTAAATGTATGTATCGCAGATGCAGGGGGCGTGTGCCCATGCATATGTGGCACATCCCAGTATTCGACCCGGAATGTGCAGCGCATATGCTGGCAAAACCCTGCATTACGCCACATGGGGGACTCAAAGTTGAGCCCCTGAATTGGAGAAACAACTATTGGCCACACACATGCGGACTACTGTATTGCAGGGCGCAACACAGCAGCCGCCAGCCGTGGGTGGCCACCCCTCCACCCAGAACACTGTCCACAAGCACTCATAACTCCCTGGTAGTCTAGTGGTACCCCCCTCCCTCCTGTTTCCCCAATCATGGTAATTCACTGTAAAATACTTCCCTGGTAGTCTAGTAGTGCCCCACTCCCTTCTGTTGCCATGATTGCCATTCCATCCCATGAATAGAGTCTGGCGATCCAGTGCACTCACCCACTCACCAGGTTCCCTTGATCATTCCTCACCCCCCACATCATTCATGGTGGCGCCCAAACCCGCCCACACACCATTCGGTTGCCCATCGAACGACAGGTACGATTGGTCCACAGTGTGATCAGTGGCTTGCAGGGCATGAGTTGATTAGATAGTCCCAAATATGTGTGAGTCATTCACATATTTGAGACTGTCTAGTATAGTATGCCTTGTGCTACATTGGTTCATACTCGTGGACCAGTAGGCTTACAGCCCACACTGTACCTGTTATTCGGCGGCGGTGGCTGGGCAGTATGCGGTGGGTTGCATCCTCCTGCCTATAACGGGGGGGGAGCGGGGTGGTCAAGGGGTCCTGTGTGGGTGGGGGGTGCCACTGGATAACCAGGGCTCTTATTCATGGGACGGAATGGCAATCGCGGCAACGGGAAGGAAGGGGGGTAGTACTAGACTACCAGGGAAGTATTTTACAGCAAATTACCATGATCGGGGACACCAGAAGAAGGGGGGTACCACTAGACTACCAGGGAATAGTTTTACAGTGAATTACTGTGATTGGGGTATCAGGAGGAAGGGGGGGTACCACTAGACTACCAGGGAAGTATTTTACAGCGATTTACCATGATCTTGACTACGGGCCGGGGGATGCACCAGAACCCCCACTGTGCACACATCATTCTATGCAGGGTGCCAGGTGCACTTCACCAGGCTGCCCTGTGCAAGGCATGCAAATGGGACAATAATGGCATGCAAATGGCCCCCATGTGCACCTTGCATATATTATGGCCTCATTTGCATGCCCTCTGCTGAATATTGGGGCTGGTGCACCAAGCACAACTGCATTTGCGCTGGCTCATCCCCGTGCTCCCTATCTGTGGCTTGCGCCAGCGCAGTGCCACTACACAGTGCGCTGTCCATGCCATATTCAATGGTGCTGTGCCATGGCTCATCACCATTGAATATCACCTGGTCCTGATCCTGGCCCTGGTGCATCCCAGTTGCACTGTGCCTAGGCTTGCACCACTGCCAGGTGCAGTCTGAATATCTGTGCCCTTAATTTTAACATTTATGAGCTTTGTATAAAGTTTTGCTCTAAAACCTAAAAGAAAGGGGCACTAAAAAGTGAAGAGTTTATAGTTTCCCAGTCTGCCACTGTGTCACCAAAAAATAATATAGGTTTTGAGGGAGTTTCTGATGATGGTGGTGGAAAACATGTATCAGAGGGGTTGTCTTTGCAAAAACAGCAGCAGTCCTTGTCAAAGGGGACAGAGGAAAAAAATAAAGTTGCTCAGCTATCAGATAAGCATGGTAAAGATGATAAAGATACCAGGGTGTCAGAAAGGGGAAACCCTGAGTCTAGTAATGGCAACAATACAAATAAAAGAGCCTCGGAGCAGGCACTACAAACAGTGTCTGCAAAGAAAAAACCAAAAAGAAAAGAACATTCTTACCACTTCTCCTGAAAAAGGAAAATAGCAGATTCCTCTGGAAAAAGGAAAAGGGCAGGTTTTGGACCAAAAACAAATTGCCCTCATCGGGGACATAACAAAAATGTGACAATTTTCCCAGGCCTTTCAGGTCATGGGAAATTGTATGCTTATGTCTGCCCCCCTTCCCCAGGCTCAGGCCCCAGCTAATCTGCCTGGGGAGGAGGAGGAAATGTACTATGAAGAGGAGGAGGAAGGTGAACCTGTTGAACCAGATGGTTCACCTGAGCAGGAATTTGGCTCCCCTCCAAGGCCTACAGAGTGCAACTCATCTTGTTCCTCTTTCATTAGGCAAACGGTGAACACCCTCAACATTCCCCCTCAGGAAACAGAAGAGGATGAGGAGGAAGCAGAATTTATGGGTATCATGGGGCTGGTTCCTACAAGGAGACTGCTAGTCCCCCTACACAAATCACTACAAAAAGCCACTTCAAAAATCATGCCTTCGCCCACTTCAGCAGCAGCAGCCATAGATAAAGAATTGGAAAAAAAAAGTATCAGATGGACAAATGGGGTGTTGAATACCTGTCCCCCCAACCCCTGATCATCAAGGTGTAGTCCAAGTGGCTGCCTATGACAGGGCTAAGGTCCCCCTCTCTGCACAGTCTCCAAGAAGTACTACAGAAAATTGGATACTATGGGCGAGAAAGTTGCAGCTTACTCAGCTCACAGAGCCCAGTACCAGAAGGCACTGTAGAATACAGTACTGGCTCTGGCTGGCAAGGCTGATGGGGAACTTGCACATAACCTGACTGCCAGAGCAAAGTGAGCCCTGGATGCCACCAAATACCAGTTCCACATTGCTGAGGACACCAGTGACACTGCCTCATGAGTCCTAGCTCATGCAGTGTCATTTAGGCGATTCTCCTGGCTAAGGTCAACCATCCTTTCCTAGGACACTCAGACCAGGGCCATGGATTTCCAATTTGCAGGAGGTTCTCTCTTTGGTGACAAAACAGAGGCATTCATGGAAAAAAAGTGGACGACTACAAAACCACTTACTAAAACAGTACTGAGAAAGAAAAGGCCTCCACTTTCTACAGGTGTCTGGTACAAAAGGCAGGGACAGGGGCTACTTCCCAAGAGCATATATTCCTTATGCCCCTATGAGTACTGGCCCCAAAGAGGTTACTGCAGGGGCAGAGGCTGGTGGGGGCTCCAAGTGTGCTGCAGCAGCACCAGCATCAAAGCATCAGCCAAAACAACCCCCCCTGACAATTCTGCCCAGGTCATCCAATCATTGCCAGTGGAGGGAAGACTGGCCCACCACTTCCAGGACTGGGTAAGCATTGCCACAGACAATTGGGTCCAGGAGGTAGTGGGCTTGGGGTTGCCTCTGCAGTTCAAAAAATTTCCAAACCTGCAGAAACACAGGCATTTACCAGTACATTCTCCCACATAAAAAAATTCTGCTGGAACTGGAAGTGGCAAACTGCTACAAGCAAAAGCAGTAGAAAAGATCCCTGCCTCACAGTGGAGCAAGGGCCAGTTCTCAAGGTACTTCCTGACCCACAAAAAAAATCAAAAGTGGTGACCCATTTTAGACCTCAGATACCTGAACAAATACATCAAAAAAGAGAGGTTCAAGATGGTGAGTCAAGGAATTGACAAGGATCACTGGACCCAAAAGACACCATTCCAGTCAGACCTACCTATAGAAGATATCTCTGATTCTGGCTAGGGAACTGCCAGTAGCAGTTTGTAGCCCTTTGGCCTTACTTTTAGCACCAAGGGTCTTTACAGAGTGCATGCTGCTGTTCTTAAGTTTGGAAAATACAACTATTTTTTATTGAAACCTAGCTTACAGGTCCCTTTTCTGATCGCTTTTCTGTACTGCCCGACTGCTCATTTGTAAAATTGCTGGTCTTTACATAGTGCTTGGCCATTGTGGCAGTACACCTGAAAAGGCAAGGTGTGGTGGTCTTTACCTACATGGACAGCTGGCTAGTCTAAGGGAAAACTAGAGCAAGAGACAAGATGCTTTATCCAGAAGATAAAAAGCATCCTAGAAAACCTGGGGTTTCTGATAAAGCTGCAGAAGTCCCAGACAGAAAATGCTGAGGTACTAGAATTAATAGGCACAGACCTGGATACTCTGCAAGGGAAAGCCTTCCTTCCTCAGGAGAGAGTAGCAACTCTGACTGCCACAGCAAACTCCTTTACAGTGGGCCAGTCAAGGCCTGCAAAGGATTTTCTGCAACTAGTGGGCCACATGGCCACTTCCGTAGCTGTGGCCTCATGGGCCAGGTTTCACAAGAGTGATAATTCAGTACCACTTAAAAGACCACTAGTCACAAAGATGGGATGCCCTCTTAAAACTAGTGCCAGTAACAAAATTATTGGTCTGGGCACCAGAATGGTGGAAGGAAGAAAGCAACCTCAGAGAGGGAATGTCCTTCCTCCAGCAATTCCCAATTAGTGTCCTCACAACAGATGCTTCACTCCTGGAGTGGGGCACCCACCTTCGGACCTCACAGTAAGTGGCATCTGGCACCCAATGAAGGCCCAGGAACACATTAATCTTCTGGAACTCAGGGCAGTATTTCTAGCAATACAAGTCTTCCCCTCCTAGCTGTAAGGTCAGTCTGTACAGACCAGAACAGATAACACCATGGCAATGTATTACATAAACAAGCAGGGAGGTACAACATCCTCAAGACTGTGCACAGAGGTAATGAGGATCTGGGATCTGGTTTACTTCCCAGATGCAAATATCTGTGCAATACACTTGCCAGGCAAAGACAATGTCCTGGCAGACTCCCTACTCAGAATCAGCAAGGGAAACCATAAATGGACTCTGAACCAACAGATTCTGATCATGGTTTTCAGAAGGTGGGGCACTCCGGAAATAGACCTGTTTGCATCCTGGGAGAAGTTGGCTCCCAAAGTTTTGTTGCAAGCCACCAGCTGGGGCAAAGGCCTGAAGGACACCCTAGCCCAGAGGTGGTCTTGGAGGTGTCTGTATGCCTTCTCACCATTCCCACTCATACAGAGAGTGCTCTTGAAGCTCAGGAGAGAGCCTGCAACAATGATCCTAAAAGCCCTTGACTGGGACAGGCAGACCTGGTATTCAGTGCTCCTGACCCTGTACATCAAGAATCCAATCAGTCTGCCACTTAGTTACAACCTGCTGACCCTATCTCACTGCCAGACTCCACCAAGGAGGTAAACCTGTGACGTTGGAAGGAAGGGGGGTAAATGCCAGAGATACGAGTTGACGTGGCTGGGCCCGACCCAGGGAGATGGGTCCACACCAGAGTGAAGGAGAATAAACTATGAATTAAAAAACATAGTAATTTCTGGGTAGAAACAAAGTGCAGAGAAATGCAGAGACTCCATATGATGCTAAACGATAATTTTTAACAGCCCAAAATGTAATTGCACCTTACCAGTTAAGCTGCTCCTGCCAATTGTGAGTTCTGTATGGGTTCTTGGGGGTCTGCCTGACTGTGTTCAGCCTCTCTGAGGGACCCACACCTTCCCTTAAGTCCTACAGATTCACTGTCGGTACCAGACGGTTACCTTTTCGGTCTGCCACCAGTTTTGCTGGAAGGGAAACAACTGCTAAAACTTCCTCTCAAATGAGAGAAACAGCCATGCATTCTTGGCAGGGAGTAAGTGTCACTGGAAAAAGCAAGGCAACAGACAGCGTTAATGACTTATGTCATGGATACCGCACTAATGGCTGTATTTTGTTTGACAGGTGTTCTCTATTTCATGAGTGGTATCATATTAATGTATGATACCACTTGTGTAATACTTAAAAGTCCATGTTCCATGTATTACGAAAAAGAAATAACAGGAAAGTATCAGTAACTAGGCCTATGATTCCATCTCATTTCACACTCATGTTAATGATGTCATCAGAATCCCAGGATGGAATTACAGCCAAGTTACTTATGGCCTCCTGTCTGTTATTCTATGTATAATTCTGTCAAGGGGTTCTCGAGACATCATAAACCATGAGAGCAAAACTCAAGTGGTTTGTGCTTGTCACTAGCAGCCCAAAAAGGAACTACAGGCTTCTAATTTACAGTTGGGTTATTTTTTATTTTGTATAATATAGAACCAAACACTGTTAATAGGTTTTAAAACTATCAAATGAATTACAGCATTTCATTTTCTGGTCAGCAGAGTGTGACTCCAGCAGGCATTATTTATTGCAGAATGTTCCAGAGTACTGTGTGTGGAACACTCAGGCAGTTTGAGTGACACAGATATTCTAAAAAAAAATATTTGTAGTTCACAATTCTGACATCACATTTGTGAACTGCAACAAAAAAGTACATGGACTATCTGTGAATTACATGGACTGACCTTATATTATTACCTCGTTATACACGGTGCCCCATACATTATTCAGTGTGTTTACTTACATTAAGAGTTCGTTTTTTCCTTTGTACATTTAAGTCTCCATGTAACTATTCCAGCTGGGCTATGTTAACCTGCAAACTGCTGATATCCTCCCTGGCCTGTGACCCCTCCCAGTAGGGGTAATTTCAAATGAATAAATCCTTGTCCTTGTTTTGACAGTGAGAAGGAGCTGTGTGTTAAAGCAGACTGGTTGGAGGGTTTGACTGACAAGGACGCCTTACACTTCTACAGGAGGCAGGCAGCAGGAATGACACAGGAGGTGCAGATGGTTAACACAGCCTTTGTGAAGGTGCGTACTCTGATAATGATAAATCCCATGATTTCATTAGAAATGGTTCATGAGGTGCTCCTCAATGTATGTGCAGGCCAGTGCGTCTAAATTAATATGGCTGGAATTTAAACCTTTAAATTGAAAATTCAACCCTGACCAAACTACTCAGTCACATAATGAGGGCAGCCAAGATATATATATATATATATATATATATATATATATATACATGTAACCCCTGCAAATGGGGGTTCCCAAAAGACTTCCAGGAGCTTGCTTGAATGCTCCAAGCCTGAATGGTGTTTGGCCTTTAAGCCATTTATCAGTGAGTGTTTTTAGAACCTCTGGTACTGTCTCTTTAAGAGCTGTCTGCTTGCAGACATAATTAGTTTGTATGGGGGACTGTGTGTTTCTTTGATTGAGTACCACTCAAGCTGCTGCCAATTCACTCCATTTTTGCAGTCACTAGGAGTGCAAAGAGAACCTATCTGAAAGATGTAACTGTTTGCCAGAAACCATTTAGAGTGATAATGAAATTACAGTTTGTCTAACCTGCTTTCTTTTGCAGTCAGAACTGTGTCTGCTAGTTCCCATTCTAGTTTTGAACTGCTGAACTGGACCAATCAGTGTGGGTAAGCTAGCTCTAAAATGGTGCCTTGGACTGAATCAGAACTTGGACTCATAATCTGAGCCAGCCACAAGAGGATTGTATGGGCAGTGACTCTGGGAGATGTAGCTTAGACTTCAGCACCTTTTGACCAACAGCAGCAGTCTATTGTGAGTGACAGCCAATCCAGTCAAGAACTGGGAGGAACTCAAAGGAAGTGCCCGGTTTTGTCGGTTGGAGTTTCAGTTGAGCTTTGGCAGTGAAGAAGGAAGGAGCCCTGTGCTTTTCAGTGTGCAGTTTTAGTCAAAACGTGTAAGGCCCAGAGTTCCGGTCTGCAGCTTGTGTAACAGCTTGTTAGGACTGAATCCGTCCTGTGAAAAGAATCAAAGGATCTCTGAAGAGTAGAAACCAGGCTCACCCTGTAGAAGACTGGAGGAATTGCTGAAAATTACACTCGGTCTGTCAGGAACTGAATCTGCTGTGTGTTCTCCGGTATTGTGCAGTAATTGCGATCGGATACAGATGCAGCCTGCCTGGTATAGTGCTTTCTTTTATATGGATGTGTGAAGAGGTTTGTGTACCTCAAGTGAGCCCTGCTGACATTGAAGGACCCTATCTTATTTGGAGGTCGTGAGTACTAATTCAGGGTCGCTCCTGTTGAATTGCCACATTAAATCCAAATGGAATTACTGTACTGCTAACTGTTTAATTCTCCTTTTTCTGTGTGAAAGGGCCCTACCAGCTGCCACGGTTTGGACTAGCCACTAGGGCTTGGGTACCCAGGGACAGTAACTGATAGGGATAGGCTGTGCATGAGCCATAGGTAGATTATTAGAGTGATAGCTAATTAACCTGATTTCCCCTGTCCTTGTTATATCCCCTAAATAAATCAGAGCTGCTTGTTTCAGCAAAGTTATACTGCCTGAGGTATTTGTCTATGTTAAAGTACTGTACTGTGATTGTTGCACTGTATCTCATTTCACAGGAGGTCCCAGTCCGGAACCAGACCTGGGGGTAAGTGTATACTGTGAAGGTAATTCTGATATATTGTGTGGGCCACTAGTGGGAAGAAAGGGGGTTGCAGTGTCCCAGAGGGCTGTGACCAAGTTAGTTTAACTATTGCAAACCCTGACCTCTGGGTGGAGGCACCCGCCATTGGATCCAGGCCCCTCAACCTGTTAGTGGCAAATCAGGCAGGGGTAGTAGCCCCTGGGATAGCGCCATCTAGGGGTTACATACACACAAAATGTATGTCATCTGTTAGCACCCTTTGCAAATTGTGTGAGAGGCCTTTCGGCACCATGCAGTTCTGCTTAAAGTTGAACCAGCATAACATTCTGTGGTGATTTGCATATGCAGCCCACGATGCTTTGCATTGTGTGGGCATGTGTGATTTTGTATTTTCCTGAAACTTGGCTTCCCAGCCAAATGCTCTTTGGGTAATCCTTGCCTCAGTGTTTGTGCACAGAGGTTCTTTGCCTTTATTTATATATATATATATATATATATATATATATATATATATATATACACATATATACATACACACACACACACACACACACGTGTATATATATATATATATATATATATATATATATATATATATATATATATAGCTATATAGCAGTGCACCGTACTGGGAAAGGCAGTACCATTTTCAGGCTGTCAATGACTCATCTACTCCCATTACCACAACTGTAGGAGTGGGAGCTAGTGGTGGGCAGGGTTTTATTTAACTCTAAAAATTGATTAGCGTTTTGCTCATAAAAGTGCTAAAACATTGTAAAAATGCATAGCACTTGCCTCATTGTGTTTAACAAACACAACACTTTTAGAAAACCTATATAAATACTTCCGTACAGTTAGTATTGTCCCAGGAAAAAAAAACGCTAATCAATTATTTAAAACCCTGGTGGGCATTGACATCATAGATACTATAGTACCCAGACTTCCAAAAAATGGCATTGCCCATCCTGTATATGAAGCACTCCTGCAAGTAAACAATTTACTGTATCCCGGGCAACTTTTCAAAATAAAATATTTATGGGGGCACAGCCAACTTCTGGGGCAAGTAGATGTGATTTTTCTAGCTCCTACCACAGGAATAGACTCTTTTTAAGAAAAATACTTTTAGCTCTAATTTGCAGAAAGAGTGGAGTGAATTTAATTTTTAACTTTTGATTCTAATTTGCAGAGAGTGGTGTGAATTTTACCAGATTTGAAAGATGTGAAAGTTTAAGACTGGGACAGATTAGTCTCAGGATTTTTTCAAACAGAAATCTCCAGGCCACGATGCAGGAAAAGCAACTGGCTCTGCTGAGTGTGAAGTGAATTTGGCTACCTTACAGCAAATGATGAACAACATGAATAAGTCTGTGGGTGCTGCTAGTTGATGACTAGTCAGTGACTTCAGTCTGCAGGATGTGGATTGGAGCCTTCCAGCTGCAGCTTCAGCAAGGAGCAGGGCCATGACTCCCTACAAGGGACTTTACTCTGGCAGCTAGTCAATGAAACCACATGGGATGAGGCAGTGCTGGAGTTGGTGCTTACAAACAGGGATGGCATTACATACATCACAGTGGGCAGTCCCGTAGGTACTAGTGATCACTGAACAGTGTGGTTTAACATAAAGGTGGGAATAGAGGCAAACTGCACAAGGATGAGAGTCCTGGGGCTTGATTTTCAAAGCCCTGTGAATGCTGCAAGCCCCTGGTGTGCTAATTGTTTGGCGCACGGGGCTTGCAGCATCAACCAGTTGGCTATCAGGATTTTCAATCTCGAGAGCCAAATGCTGCAAGTTAGACCAGGTTTTTCCTGGTCTAACTTGTGCCATTTGGGGAACCCGTTTTATAGGGCTTGCACCAAGGTGCAAGCTACCCTAAATCTTGGACAGTGTTGCAACTGTGCCTGATGTGTTAAAATCGGGTGCAGTTGCATCCAAAGAGTTTGGCACAGCTGCACCAGAGGACGAGGTTGACGTAAGGCTTGACACCTGCGTCAGCCTTTGAAAATTGAGCCCCTAGACTTCAGGAAGGTGAATTTTAAAGAAACGGGAGACTGCCTGAGAAACTGCCTCATGGGGGATTGCGAGGGAGAGGTAGAGGTACAGTGGGAAAATAAAATAGGGCATAATTAAGGCAACCAGCCTCTGCATGAAGGAAGGAAGTAGGTGTTGAAGGGCTCCAAAATTGGGCACTTTAAAGCCAAACTTCGTGAACACCTATTGAAACTCAATAGCTGCGACTGCCCCACTTAGTTTTATCCCATACCCTCTCACTAATGCCTCTTCCAGCTCACTCTTCTCCCTATTACCCCCTATCAGCCTTCTTCTGTGCCTCCTCTGCCCTCAACAATTCTATCCCCCTATCTTTACTCTTACTGTTACATTCCTACCTCTTACATCATCACATCTCAGGTACACCTCTCCCTTCTCACTGTTCACCTCATGCCCCCTCCCACTCTCCTGAACACTGACCTTCACCACCCCTCCCCCCGCCTCGCACTCATCTCTGCCTTACCCTTTCTCCTCTCCCTATCTCTACACCTATTTTCCCCACTCATCTCTGCACTAATTCCACCTCGGGCTGCCTGCACCCTCTCTTTTTTGGTTTCCTCAATACTCTCTCCCTCTCTCCTTCTCTGAATCCCTTCAGTTTGTAGTTCTTGACCAGGTCCCCTATCTGTCCGCTATTGATAATTTGTGCAATTAAACTGTAACCTTGAAATCTCATGATACTTATGCTGCACTTATTATTTATCTTTTGTACTCTATGTATTCTGTTTTCTCACTCAGCCTTTGTACTAAGTTTACCATTCTGTTTGTTGCACCGTTTCTTCATTTTGAAGTGGAGTCTTTGTAAATAATCCCTGGCTCAAAGGTGTTGTAAATCCGAGACTTCATAGGTTTTACAGAGTTTTTGAAGACTGTAGTCCATATACTCGCCATTGCCTTATGTATATCCAGAAATATTATTATTGATCAAATATTGATCAATTTGCATCTTAAATGATTCCATCATTCTACTAACTATTATTTCAATTGGAAGCATATTCCAAATATTTGCCACTATCACAGTTAACCAATGCTTCCTCCTAAGCGTATTATATCTATCTGGTTTAATCTGTAGCGGATGAGCTCTAGTATTATAAGGTTGATCCCTCAATACCAGACTGAGTTGTTCCCAGAGTGTGGGATCATTCAATGCCCTATATATGAGACATAGATCACCTCGTAGTCTGCGATACTCCAAAGTATAAAGGCCTAATGTTAACAACCTCTGTTCATACTCCTGTCCCTGGACCCCAGCTATCCTCCATGTTGCTCTCCTCTGCACCCTCTCCAAAGATCTTATATCACCTCCGCCCCCAGGGGCCCAAATCTGGGTGCAGTATTCCATATGAGGACGCACTAGGGATGTGTAAAGTGGTAAATGGACTTCAAACAACATGAAGTCTTGCTGTACTCTGACTATTGCAGTTAGCCCCAGCCTTTAAACTGCCCTGGAGAACAAAGGGTTAACTTTCTATGCAGAGCATAGAATGCTGAGCTTGAGCTCGGTTGAGGTTTCTGTCTGGAGCCCTTTGAAATCCAACCGTCAGATTCTTTACTCCGCCTCACTGAACAGTCGCTCTGGAGATTTCTCCTTCAGCTCGGTTCGAAAGTCAGTTAAAGTCTTGGTTAAGTTGTCGTTTTTTACCGAATTTATTTCCTCATAGTCGGTTCAGTCTCTGTCTGTGGTACCATGAGTACTAGATAGGTTTTGTTCTGATTTTCTGTGTGGAAATTGTAAAGTGTTAGATTGGTTCGGCTGAACCGATCATTTGTATTGAATCCTTGTGTTTTACTTTAGAGTGTGGTTACCGGTCCTTATCGGTTCTAAAAAGAACGTGTTTTGAACATTTTTTTCCAACACCTGTGATGTGCAGTTAGGAACCGATAAGGAGTCTTGCCTAAGTGTTGCCATAAAAAGGAAGTTTGGTTAGGGTTGGCTATGTCTGAGAAACCTAAGAAAAACGGGCCCACTGGTTTCAATGATTGCAGTGAGTGTGGGGAGGTCTTTACTAAGGCCGACCCCCACACCACCTGTGTTTATTGTCTGGGGTTTGAACACCTTGATACAGACTGCCAAGTTTGTAAAAATTTTCCTAAATCTACCCTTGTAAAGAGATTAGGTAGACTGAGGGAAAAGGAGGCCGAGAAGTCCGCTGACCTGGATGGCCAGCCCGGTTCCGTTCCGACCGAACCAGAAGGAGTGCCCTCTGACCAGGGCGATACTTCTTCAGGCAAGAGGAGAGCCGATCCTGAGGGTTCGGTTCCTACAAAAAGGAAACGCAAAGAAAAATCGACCGGTTCAGATCCAGAAGTTCATGTTCTGACCGCCGAGGAAATAGCCAGAGTGATTCAAATTGTGGAATCGCTTCGCCCGGTTCTGACCGATCCGGCACCTTTTCGCAGGATTTCGGTTCGGTCGGTTCCCCCGGTTCAAGATTTTACCCCTGAAGATTTTTATGAACTGGAGTTTGAGGAGAAGGGGGAGTTTGAAGATGATGATGATGATGGTGAAAGTCTGGATGTGCCTGTGGAACCGGACATCTCCCCAGACAGACCTTCTGGTGTATCCCCTCCTAGGCTTTCTGAGTCCCCTTCCCATTTTCTGTTTTACAGAAAAGTGGCTGAAACCCTCCAGCTTCCTATGGAGGAGGCAATGGAGGATCAGGAGGAGCCCGATTATGTGGAAATGATGGACATCCCAGAGTCCAGGAGACTGTCTATTCCCCTTCACAAATCCTTTTGGAAACAGACACAAAAAATCCTGAAGTCTCCCAATTCTGTACCCCCCATTGACAGAAGGATGGAGAAGAGGTACACACTATCAGGCTCGGATATAGAGTTTTTATACCAGCAGTGCAGCCATGTTGGGGTAGTGCAGGCTGCTGCCAGTGACAAGGCAAACTTTCCCTTGGCTTCACTCCCCCCAGACAAAGACTCCAGGAAGATTGACGCCATGGCAAAAAAAAAAACAGTACATGGCATCTTCCTTGGGACTCAGGCAAGGAAATTATATGGCCTATACAGCCAGGTAACAGAAGTCCAGGTGGGACACTGTACTGGCACTGGCTAAACAGGCCTCCCCCAAGCTAGCCAAGGAGCTGGAGGAGGTGGCTGCAGATGGGATTGAGGCATCAAAAGTACAGTTTCATGCTGCTGTGGACTCCAGTGATGTGTCATCAAGAGTCATGGCTACATCTGTGGCTCTTCGGAGGATGGCTTGGCTCAGATGTACTAGCCTCTCACAGGACACCCAGGCTAAGGCCATGGATTTCCCTGTGGTGGGTAATTCCCTGTTAGGGGAGCAGACAGAGAAGTACATGAAGAAAATGGATAATTACAGGACCACTTATAGGAGTGCTCAGGCCAAGGAGAGGCAGGCAACTCCTCAAAGGCAGCAATCTAGGGGCAGGGGCAGACCTTTTCATAGGCCTTTCTACCAAGCACAGGCCTCTTGTCCCTTTTCACAGAGGGGGTTCTTCAGAGGGAGAGGCAGAAGGGGGATGAGCAGGACTACATCCACTCTTCAGCCTAAGGCCCCTACCAAGCAGACACCCTGATGGGTCTGCCCGGGTTGACTCTCCTATCCCTGTAGGGGGCAGGCTGGCTTACTTCGTCCAAGACTGGATGTCTGTTACTTCAGACAAGTGGGTCCTGGAAATAGTAAGCCAGGGACTGGTTCTCAGCTTCAAAAAATTTCCGAACATGAGAGCCAGATCTTTTCCACTTGCAAGTCTCTCCGAAACCCTTGCCCTAGAGGTAGAGGTTTCATCTCTTTTGGCCCTAAGAGCCATAGAGAGAGTTCCTACCCTACACAGGAGCAAAGATCTGTACTCCAGGTACTTTCTTACCCCAAAAAAGACAGGGGAGTGGCGACCTATCCTAGAGCTAAGATACTTGAACAAACGTCTTTTAAAACCAAGGTTCAAGATGGTGACTCTGGGAGTAATTCTTCCCTCTCTAAGGCCAGGGGACTGGCTAGCCTCCCTGGATCTCAAAGATGCCTACTTTTACATCCCCATTAGGTGCTCCCACAGAAAATACCTCAGGTTCAAGTTGTCCTCAGGCCATTATCAGTTCAAAGCAATGAACCTTTGGTCTAACATCAGCTCCAAGGGTTTTCAGAAAGTGCCTGGCAGTAGTGGTTACCTTTTTAAGAAGGCAGAAGATTTCCATTGTTCCATATCTGGATGACTGGCTCATAGTGGATCATTCTCCAGACCAAGTCAAGTCAGACCTGCAAGTGACCCAGCAAGTGCTCACTTCCCTGGGATTTCTTCTCAACCTCCCCAAGTCAGTTATCGAATCGGCGCAGCTTCTTACCTTTATAGGGGCAGAGCCAGACACTGTTAAAGCAAGAGCCTTTCTTCCCCTGGAAAAAGCAAGAGTTCTTATAGAACTGGCTTCTTCCTTCAACCTTCAGGTGTCCCGACCAGCAAAGCATTTCCTTCAGCTCTTGGGCCACATGGCAGCTTCTACAGCAGTGGTCCAAGGGGCAAGATTCCAGATGAGGGACATTCAGTTCCATCTGAGGGCCTTTTGGTCCCAAAGGAAGGATCCTCTTACCAAAGTAATTCCAGTGACTCAGACACTGATCCAAGCTCTTCAGTGGTGGCAGGATCAGCACAATTTAAGGCAAGGGGTCCCATTTGTTACTCAGTCTCATTCAGTGGTCCTTACCATGGATACTTCCCTTTTGGGGTGGGGAGCCCATCTGGGGGCTGTCACAGCCCAGGGACTGTGGTCCCTTCAGGAATCCCTTCTTCATATCAATCTCCTGGAACTCAGGGCAGTTTTTCTGGCCCTGTAAGCTTTCTGTCAGTCAGAGCAGAAAAAGGTGGTTCAGGTCAGAACAGACAACACCACCACCATGTGGTACATCAACAAGCAGGGAGGCACTCGGTTCACGGCCTTGTGCACGGAAGCCATGAAATTGTGGTCCCTTGCTTATTCTCTGCAGACCTCTCTGATAGCAGTCCACCTTCCAGGGAAGGACAATGTGCTAGCAGATGCACTGAACAGGATCTCCCAGGGCCATCACGAATGGTCCCTGGACCCTCTGGTGTTAAAAGTGATTTTTTCAAGGTGGGGCACTCCAGAGATAGATTTCTTTGCAGGCCCAGACAATCACCAACTTCCTCTCTTTTGTTGCAGACCTCCAGTCTTGGGCTCAGTCCCCCTGGTTGCCCTGATTCTGAATTGGGAAAGGAAGTTTCTGTATGCCTTTCCCCCCTTCCCACTCCTGTTCAAAGTTTTAGTCAAAATATTGTCTCAACCTTGCAAGGTGATTCTGATTGCTCCAGATTGGGCCAGACAGCCCTGGTACCCCCTGTTGCTGTTCCTAGCAGTCCATCTTCCCCTGTCTCTTCCTAGGAATTACAACCTGTTAACATCCACTCAGGGGAGGATTTGGTACCCCAGTCTTCAGTCTCAAGGCATGGCTCTTAAAGAGTTAGAGTTTGCAGATCTGCATCTTTCCCAAGGGGTTCTGGATATCCTCAAGGCTTCTCGAAAGTCCTCCACCAGAAAGACTTATAACTCCAAATGGAAGAGATTCAGCATTTGGTGTTCTAAGAAGCATATTTCTCCAGACACTGCTGGATTGCCTACGGTTCTAGGTTATATGGTCCATCTTAATGGCCTAGGCCTCAGACCAGCTACTCTCAAGGTACACTTGTCAGCTGTTTCTGCGTTTTTGTCTGTGGGGAAGTCTTCCACACTATCTTCTCATCCTGTGTTTTGTAAATTTTTTAAAGGATTGCTTCACACCAATCCTCCTTTTAGATACCCTGCCCCTGCCTGGGATTTGAATGTTTGCATTGCTCAACTTATGCAACCCCCTTTTGAGCCTATGTCTTCAGCAGAGCTTAAGTACTTGATTTGGAAAACTGTTTTTGGTAGCCATTACCGCTGCCAGATGTATCAGTGAATTGCAAGCCTTGTCAGTGGAACCTGATTTTATCTCCTTCCATAGAGATAAAGTGGTCCTTTGAACCTGTAGGAGGTTCTTGCTCAAAGTGGTTTCAGACTTCCATTTGAATCAGTCCATGCCTCTCCCTGTTTTCTTCACTGATCATTCTTCCTCAGGGGAGAGGAGGCTACACAGTTTAGATGTTAAAAGAACCCTTAGCTACTACATTGAGCGTACCAAGGGTCGTAGGTTTGATTCCCTCCAGTTGTTCCTCACTTATGGGAAGTGGGAAAGGGCAAACCTGCCACCAAAAGCACTATTGCCATGTGGATTGTTTCTTGTATACAATTCTGCTCCGAGAAACTAGGAAAAATTCCACCCTCAGGCCTGAGGGCTTATTCCACAAGAGGTACAGCTGCTTCCCTGGCTGCTGCCAGGGATATCCCTCTGTTAGAAATTTGTCAAGCAGCCACCTGGAAAACAGTCCATACTTTTACCAAGCATTACTCTCTAGATATCCAGGCTAGGAGTGATGCTTGGTTTGGCACAGCAGTACTTCAGAGCCTATTCCCAAAGTAGGTTCTGGCCCTCCTCCTTGGAGGTACTGCTTGGTAGTCTGCAGATTGTCAGAATACAGCAAGACTTCATGTTGTCCGAAGAAAAAATTACTCGCCTTACTAATTGTGTTTCTTCTAATAGAGTCTTGTATTCTGACCTCCCTCCCTGCCTCCCCTCTCAGAATCTGGTTTTGGGAAGTGGGTGGGCAGGTGCAGTGTTGCACCCCAGGGGTGGCTTCAGCACACCCTCCATTTTATCTGGGTGCTTTGTATTATAATCTTATTTTTGGATAGGTTTTGGTTTTGGGTTTCCTGACTTGAGTCTTCCTTTGGGAATCCAAAACTTTCTGTTGCCAGTTGGTTAGTTAAAAAAAATTTACAATTTCCACATAGTTAGTTAGTGAGTGTTTGCTCAGAAGAATCTGACAGTTGGGTTTCAAAGTGCTGCAGACAGAGACCTCAACCGAGCTCGAGCTCAACGTTCTATGCACTGCATAGAAAATTAACGCTCTACTCTCTGGGGCAGTTTAAAGTGTGGGGCTAACTGCATATTGTCAGAATACAGCAAGACTCCATTAGAAGAAACACAATTACTAAGGTGAGTAATTTTTTCTTCCTTTCCAAAAGCTAAGCACCTCAAGTCCATGCCACGCCCCCCCCCCCAAGCTGGCTGTTGTGTGGAACTCGGTTGTTTGTACATAAACTCTGTTCTTCCAGGTTGGCAAAGCAGGGACTCATCAGTATGTATGGTGTAGTTATTTCACTTCCCCAGTATAACCATTATCTTTCTGTTATCCTACAGGTGCGACGAGCTGCTCTGAAGCACTTGCTGGATTCTGAATACCAGCGGTATGAGGCTGAACTGAGCAAAGTGGGCAAAGCATTTTATTTTGAGAGGTTATAAAGGACCCAGCATCAGGTTATAAAGAACCGAGCCTCTTCTGCCCTTACTGAAGGCTATTTTTATTAACTTACCTGGTTTGAAATGCCAAATATTTTTTAATAAAATTTGGGTAGAAAATGTTAATTTAGTGTATGATGTATTATTAAACTGAGACAGTCTTTTGAATAAAAGGATCAAAATATACATTTCACACATACAGTGCATTATGGGTGCTATATGAAAATGATCACAAAGAACCATAGGCTGGCAAGGCAAGGGGATTAGGTCACAAGCAAAAAAAAAAAAATCATATTTATTCATTAACAATTTCAAGATACCAAGGGTATTTACATGAAAACAGAAATATTCCTTGCATTTCATTTACAGATGAGGCTTATTTAGGAACTGAAGGTGATCGAGGACACAGTTTAGCCTTGTGGTTATCTGCACAGAGCTGTTAACCTCAAGACCCAGCTTTGAATTGAACCCCATCCCCACATTCTCACTGTGTGATCCCCACAGTAAGCCACTTAAAAGGGAAATACATTTAATCTGCACACCTGTATTTCAGGATAAAGCTGTTATTCCATTACTGGTTCACATTCTGGTATTGTTCCATCTTTGTATGGGCCTTTTAGTAAATTCAGTGAGCTTTTCTGCTTTACACACTTGTGGTAAGGACCATTTAGAACTGTACAATGTAGTTCATGTCCTTGTTGGGTACTTACAGAGCTGTGAACCTCGAGACCCAGCAGACCCAGTTTTATTATTTTTTTAGTCATTTATAATGAGGAAAGGCACACTAAGCTGTGACAGCTTGTCTCCAGGTGTGTCCTGGAAGGTGGGTTACATGGACCTGTTTTACTGATGGGGGAATCTTGGCCATAACACTGGGGAACTCCCCTGCTATTCTTCGATAAGTGCCATGGGATCTTTAACACTTCAACCTGGACAGTAACCAGCAAGAGGAAGACGGGATCTCAATTTAACATCTGAAAGATGCCACCACAGCAGTGCAGCACCCACCTAAGTACTGCACTACAGTGTCAGTTATGGGTATTACCCCATGAACTTGGTGTGGGAATTTTAATCCACCAACCATCACTTACATATTGTGTGACCCTGAGCAAGTCCCTTAAACTTCCATGGCTTAATTCAAATAACAGGAGTTTACCAGTGATGCCATACAAGTCTATGATTTTGAAAATTGTGATCTCTGTAAAGCGTCTTGCCCTAAAACAAATAAACAAACAAAAAAAAATCTACCTCAAGGGAGTCATTTTCAGGCCCCAAGTCTGCCTCTGTGTCACTTTGGTGCTCTCCAAATAAAAGTACAGTCATGGATGGGGTTACCCCTGCAGAGCAGGGAGGGTCCCACCAAATATGGGTGTTCACCATCTTTTGAGGGGTGTTTGTGGTCCTGTGCCCAACAGATGCTGTCATCTATCTGAGCCGCTGACGGAGAGAGACCTGGTGAGGGAGTGTGAGCTGCAGACTTAGGGCCCGATTCACAACCTAAACTCTACCCATAGAGGGGTGCTGGCATAGCCATGTGCTGTGCAGAGGTCCCACTCCGCACATGCAGAGACATCTGCACATCCTTGACCAGCACTGTGTGCCCTTTCCTCACTTGATCCCCTGCTGCCAATGCTCCTATGCACACTACTGAGACAAGTGCAGTTGCTAACTTGTTTTTGCATTGTGGAGGGCTGGCAGAGGAGGCAAAGGCTACCAGCCCTAATGGCTGCATTATAGATCAAGGGAGTGCTCCCAACCAATTGGAGCACTCCTTTCCATTGTGCATGAGACACTTTTATTCAGTGAAGAGTGTCTCACATGCAGCTGCCCTGGGAACGGGAATTTTTTAAATTTCAATACATTAGTGATTGATCCTGATCAATAATATATTAATGCAGCTGCTGAGACCACTCTTACAGTTGTAAGAGTGGTCTCGCTTCCTTAAGGTGTCAGAACTGCTCACCTTCAGTTTGCAATTCACATACCCTAAAAATGACGTGAGAGCACTCTAACAGCCGTAAGAGTGGTCCTAGTGACTGTATTAGCATACAGTAGAGACCCTGCTGACAGCAAGAGAGGGTTATGGTGCCAGCCTCAGTTGAAAGTGACAGTACAGCAGCAGCTGAGTGGATTGCATGTTATGTAACTCAAGGAGGGGTTACATAAAACCAGATTCCTAATCCCTGGCTTGTGACATAACAGTCATTGCCACAGTAACAGTGACCACTCA
Source organism: Neoceratodus forsteri (assembly GCA_016271365.2). Classification (NCBI taxonomy): domain Eukaryota; kingdom Metazoa; phylum Chordata; order Ceratodontiformes; family Ceratodontidae; genus Neoceratodus; species Neoceratodus forsteri. The sequence continues at coordinate 483,035,420 of CM028138.1, read as the reverse complement.
CTGATTATGATTAGTTCAGCTCCTAAATAAGCCTCAGCTGTAAGTGAATTGTAAGGAACGTATCTTGCTTTCATGTAAATGTCCTTAACTGAGCTTGTCAGGTCCCCCAGAATCAATCTTCTCCACGGAGTCCCACTTATGGGTCTAAGTTGGAGATGATAGGACCCCGCAGGAGCAAATCTTTTGGCCAGACGGTCAGCAATAGTTTCTGCCTATGGTGTCTGTGTGACACTGCGTGTTGCTGTACACCTGTCAATAACCATTACCAGTTTAATCACCTCAGTTCTGTTCTTCCCGCTGTCTAGTGCGCACTGTGGGAGTGAATCATCACCTCAGTTTCTCATCTATTCATCACTGTTTTTCAACACTGTTCTCAGTTTCTTTCTTTCTGCAGTGCTAAAGTCAGTGAAGAAGGAAAACAAACAAGGACCCTTATTTCATCAGGTTCCATGTGGTAAGATGAATTCTGATGACCGACAGCTTGCTTGCTTCTCCTGTCTACGACTAGGTCATGACGTGGACTCCTGTGACACCTGCTTCAATATGGACACACATACCCTGAAGATCCATGCATTAAAAGAGGGATGTCAGCCCCTACCTTCGGAGGCAAAAATCAGTCAAGGAGATCCCAGGAGAGGATGTTGAGCCCTTCCTCTGGTCCCCTCACCACTTTTTGGGGTCAGTTGAGCTATGACTCCCCCATCCCATCATACTGGGGTTGTGCTGGAGACCTCATTGACAGCATCAGGTGTACCACTGGCTCCTTCTGGGCAACCAATTGAGAATCTGCCACAGTCTTCATGCTCTAAGTAACAGACATCCCTGAATTTGGGGTTGAAACCTTTGGCCTTGTCCACTCAAGTGGGCTGTTCGACACCAGATGCCAGTGTCACCCATGTTGTTATAACTGTTCACAGTGATCATGTTGTGGATGGGTCGTGGAGCAGCACCAGGTCAAGCACTGACATCATTCACGATGTTGACATGGGGCCTTGCAACAGTGTTAGTATTGACCTTAGTGCTGGCCAGCAGGCTGTTCATGACCTTGGTGTCAGCCTCAACACCGAGGATGGGGATGGCACCAAGCTTGATGCTGAGGTCGACATTTGGGCTGGTGTCGATATAGACCTCAGGGTCAACCTTGAAGAGGGATTTAGTGTTGGGGACGATGTTCACTCTGGTGCCAGTTAGTCGTATGTCGACCCCTTTGCCAAGTTCTCTCCTCAGCCTGATCTAGATGTCAACACTGACCCTAGGAAAGGTCTCCCAAAGCTGCTTGCTGCACAGTGGGAATTCCATGCTCATTCTGGGGTCTCCCCCACACCATGGTCGCCATTCTGCTACCTCCTACACTGTAGGAGTGTCGGCATTGGGAGTCTCTGCTCAGTCCTCTCCTGGTGTGAGGGTGTCGTGATCCAGTCGCCCTGCCATTGGCACTCTGTGGGGTTCCCAAAACTGACACTTGTGTTGTGCCTGCACTGCCCAGAGCCATGGAATAGCCACTGAGGGCTGTATGGAGGCATCCCATTGCCACCGCTTCCACTCCCAGGGACCTCCACATATAGTATCTTACACCCAGTGAGTTAGTAGGGGCAATACCTCACTCCACATCATGTATTCAGGTGCATCAGATCTGGAATGGGCCACAGCACACTAGACATGACTGTCCTGCCAGTCAAGACTTGGCAGGGTTTGATGCACTGGGCAGAAAGGTTTTCACCTTGGCATGTAGCATTACGTGCATGTCAGCTTATCAGGCCCACATGGCAGCCTCTGATCACCACCCGTACATACAGCTATATATCACACTAGCTGCCATGCCTGATTGTGAGATAGTCCAGCAGGTCATTGACATTTCTACCAAAGTCTTAGAGACAGTGCAGTACCTATTGATGGCAACTTAATTCACCAATGAGGTGGCCTCAGGGCTCGTTGGATTGGCAGTCTGTGTCAAATGTCATGACTCCTCCTATCCTGATGTAAGGTGCTTAACTGACACTACTGGGGGCTTATTTTTTCTCTTCAAAAGGTGAACAATGCTCCACCCCATATGTGCTAATCTTAAACATACACAGTCACTCAGTATTAAAGCCCGATGATGAGCCTTTAGCTCAAAACTGGTAGAAGGTTTTGTATGTGCATGCCGGCGTCTCTGTGAAGGGGCCAGCAGTATGTAAGTCACTTTTTTGCACTTTAATAAACCAACACTGCTGGAGTTGGTTGTGCTCTTGAATTTTTTACTGTGGATGGTATGACTTTTAGTGCGAAGTGGCTCATTTTTGTTCTCCCTTCAGGTCAGGCAGCAGTTATCAGGGACCCTCCTGCTCATGTGCCACAGGAGACACCACTTAGACATGATCAGTCACTGGTTCCTCCAAACCAGCAAGAGTCCCTGCTGTCAGGTGTTCTTCCCCATGCAGAGGACTCAGAAATTCCTGATAGCTTTAGGGTGAGTAAGCTTCTTCCTCAGTGTAGGGAAAGCTTGATACAATGGACCCGTAAGTGGGACTCCATGGAGATATTTATTCCAGCAAGATAGAAAAGTTGTATAACTATAACAACTGAAGATTTCTCAGAATATCATATCTATGGAGTACCACAACCCACCAGCTACCCCCCCATGTCAGAGTGAGGGCCATGGGGCAGCTCATCATTTCCTGGTGTACATCCTACCTGGCCAGCACAGGGGTTGCTTTCCTTTTTTGCCTTTTCTCTTCTTCCTCATCTGAGGATTATGTCTCCCTTTTCTGAAAACTTAAAAAAAAAGGTCAGTTTTCATAAAAGCACCAAAAAAAAAAAAAAGAGAAAACTAGGTGTTTTCCACAACCTGTTAAAAAAACAAACAACATTTTTTTTTTATTTATCTTCAAGCCATCTAAACTCCTCCCTTCTCTCCTGCCCATGGTACATCCCCTTAACCTTAAGTATATCCTTTTTAGTAGCTATATTGCCCATATATAATCCATGGCACTTACTGAAGAACAGCAGGGGACTTTCCTTGGTGTCATGGCCAATATATTCCCATCAGTAAAGCAGATGCATGCAACCCACCCCACAGGAAGCACCTGGAAATCAGCTATCATAGCTTATAAAATGGTAAGGGTAAATCCTACAATCTGACTGGCTGTTGCCCATACAGCAAATATGTTCCATGCATGGGCGAAAAACAGTACTGGCAATCTGAGTGAAGTAATCAGAACTGGAATCATAGAGCTATTGGAATGTTAACAATTCAAGTGGCAGCCATTGTTTTTTTTTTCCCTGCCGTGAAGTGATATCAGTTTCCAGCCATCAACGTGAGGCTAGTCTAAAATCATATTGGAGACCTTCTGCAACAGACAGGAATTGCTGGAGCATAATCCTGGGCCAAAAGGATGAAGCCAAAAATGAGGATGTGCACACCAACCGATGTAGTCCTTCATTCATCAGACAGCAGTGAGACAATGACATCTAGCTGTCATGAACCCACTCATGAGGGTCAGATCACTGAGATCACAGTGCCCACCCCTAAATGCAATCTGTGACAGGGAGGGGGAAAGCAGGGATTCCTTACTCGTGTCCTCCCAGAGTGCTCGCTGGGTTTACAACTGCACATTTGCCACCAGATCCCAGAGTATCCCTTTATACTTGGAATCAGGGCACAATACTAGTCTCGAGTCATGTGGTCAAATATGAACTTTTTTGAGGCTATTATACACAGGAGGAAGGCCCAAGTGTTACACTCTCTTTGGGGTAGCAGTGCACCACTTGATTTGGTCTTTGCCCTACAGGACATGCAACAGCCCAATTCACAATCCCAGCCAACCTATATGAGACTCTGGTACTGTACCTAATCCTCCTGGATCCCCTACTGGACGTTTTCAATTTTGTTGCAATTTGGTGACCCTTCTAAGCATAAACAGTTATCACAGATGTGTAATAAAACTTCTGCAGTCACACATACAATATAAAGAATCTCACGCAGGATGAATTCTTTAGAAAGACAAAAGTCTTTATTAAAATAAATAAATGCAGTTACAAGTAAAAGAGAACATATTCTAATTAAGGTTACAGTACGAGAAACGAATGGGAAGTATACAATAATAAACATCTTAAAACTGTTTAACTATGTATCTACCTGATATGAAGACTTTCAACAATTCAGAAAAATCATTGGTTTGTAAATGTTGCAGTCTCATGCTGGCAGCTGCAGTCTGGTAGTCAAGAGAGAGTCCCAAACAGAATGGCCCTGAGTGACTGTGCTAAGGCTTTAACTATCATTTCTGAACTGCAGTGTCAGCAATATTCCAGTCATAAGAAAACCAGTTTATTGTCCCACCAATGACCCACAATTTCCTGGCCACCTAGTGATGTCACCCAGCTTCAACATAAATTCTGCCTCCATAATTAACTAGTAACAGGACAGTCATTGTTAAAACTATTGATGTGTCAATATAGCATCCTGTAAGCTAATGCACCATGTCATGTTAGAATTTCACATAGTACTGCTAGAATGGTCCTTCCTGGTGAATATATCCTGTTCCCTCATAAAATATGATATACTTATAATAGTTCCTGAGATCACAAGCAGTCTGCTTCTGTAGTGCAAGTTTATGGCAGGTAAATGGCTTTTGGCACAACTCTGCTAAAAGAACCTGGGAATGAAAATCCCCCTTCCTGGCAAGTAGGTGGTCTTCAAGTCAAAAGGTCACCCCTTAAAAAAAATGAGTATTTCCATATGCCTTGAATTAACACTGGCATGGGCATACACAGAAATCCCATAAAACAATATATAACAGAAATATGTATTGCAAATAATGATTGGCAGTTGGCTAGCTTGCGACACTCCTCCCTCCTAGACTGAATTTGTGGGAATCCATCCCTAGCATGGTATGAGTTTCACAAATTCTGTTCATTGCTGTAACTGGCGAGATAGACCGTCTGCATTTGCATTTGCCAGTCCAGCCCTGTGGGTAATGGTCATATCATAGCCCTGTAAGACAATACTCCATCTCAAAAGATGACCATTCATCTTCCCCATCTGAGTCAGCCACACCAGGGGGTTATTATTAGTCTGTACCTCAAAATGCCTCCACTAGAGGTATGGCTCTAACTTCTTCAGGGCCCATACCAGCGCAAGGCACTTCTTCTCGACTATGGAATAAGCTTGCTCCTGAGGAAGCAACTTTTTACCAAGGTACACTATTGGGTGATCTTTCCCTTGGCAAAAGGTCTGACTAAGGACTGCTCCAATCCCCACATCTGAGACATCTGTCTGGACTACAAATGGCTTACTGTAGTCTGGACTGGCCAACACAGGAGCACCGCACAGTGCCTCCTTTAGCCGTGTAAAGGCATGTTCACAGGCTGGTTCCCATTTTACCTTTTTAGGCATTCTTTTCTATAGCAGGCCAGATAGGGGAGCTGCCAGGGTACTGTAATTTTATACAAACTTACGATAGTACCCAGAAGTCCCTAAGAAACTCCGAACCTACTTCTGGGTTTCTGGCCTGGGCCTTGCCTCATTCGCCTCAACCTTGGCTTGATTAGGGTGAAGCTGCCACGGCTCTACTACACATCCTAGGTATGTCACCTCGGCCATGGCCATCTGGCACTTTTCAGCCTTGACAATGAGCCCTGCCCTCTGTATCCTGCCCAACATTTCCTTCAGGTGGGACAGGTTTTCCTTCCAACTGGCACTGAAGATGGCAGTATCATCCAGGTATGCCACGGCGTACTCTTCAGTACCATGTAACACCTGGTTCACCAACCTTTGGAAGGTGGCAGGGGCGTTATTCATTCCAAAAGGCATTACCCTAAACTCGAATAACCCTATTGGAGCGATGAAGGCCGACCTCTCCCTAGCTCTGTCAGTTAACTCCACCTGCCAGTACCCTTTTGTCAGGTCAGTGGTGGTGAGATATGTCACCCCTCTCAACTTGTCCAGTAGTTCATCTGTCCGTGGCATTGGGTGGGCGTCAGACTTCATGACTGCATTGAGTTCACAATAGTCTACACAGAAGCGAGTAGAGCCATCCGGCTTATGAACAAGGACTATGGGTGAGGCCCAGGGACTGTGGGATTTCCTCCATCTCCCTCCTTATGTCCTTTAGGATGGCCTCAGACACCCAGTAGGCTGTCCATCGGATGGGTGCTTGCGTTCATGTGTCTACATCGTGTGTCGCTAATGGGGTACTTCTCGGCTTCACCATAAACTCACTTCCTAGGACTGTTCCAGGGTCAACTGGGGTGACAGTTTGATTGCCTCCAAAGAGGACTCCCGCTTCCTTTCCTCCAGCAAGTCCAGTAGGGAGTCTGCTTCGTCCATTCCCTCCCCAGGACTACACACTGTAAATACCAAGTCAGCTCTATTTGCATATGGCTTCATCATGTTGACATGGTACATTCTATGGGTATGTCTCCTGTCAGGCAGTTCTACAATATAGTTTACGTCATTCACTTTTCTGACTACTTTGTATGGTCCTGCCCACTCGGCTTGCAGCTTGTCCTTCCAGACTGGGATTAGGACCATGATTTCCTGACCTATACTATATGAGCGAGCTCTGGCTCTGTGGTCATACCAGACCTTTTGCTTCTGCTGGGCAGCTGAGAGGTTGCTCTGGGCTGTTCCCATAAGCTTCTTCAGCTTTTCACCTAAATTGCAGGACATATTACACTATGGGAGTTCCCTTGGGTGGCGTGCTTGCCTTCCCAATCTTCCTGAACAAAGTCTAGGGGCCCACGCACTCTACATCCATAAAGGAGTTTGAAGGGGTAAAGCCCTGTCAACTCTTGGGGCACCTCCCTGTATATGCAAACAACAGGTGGGGAAGGTAATTCTCCCAGTCCCTCCCATGCTGTTCATCAAATTCTTGGATCATTGATTTCAGGGTACCATTAAACCTTTCCACAAGCCCACTGGCTTGTGGGTGATAAGGTATTATGCGTCTCTGCACCACCCCACACTTCTCCCACAAACACTTCATCAGGTCTGACATGAAGGATCCCTCCCAATCGGTGATAACCTCTTTCGGAAACCCATCACAGGAGAAAATCCCTAGCAAGGCATCTGCCACTTTGTCTGTCCAAAGTGAGGAAACGGCAACTGCATCTGAGTAAATGGTGGCATAATCAACCACCATCAGAATAAACGTCTTCCCGGAGGAGCTGGGCATATTCAAAGGTCATATCCATTCCTACTCTCTGGAATGGCTCCTCCACAGTGGGCAAGGGAATTAGGGCGGCTTGGGTTTTACTACCTGCCTTCCCTATTTGTTGGCACTGGTGACAAGACTTGCAATATTCCTTCACCTGCCAGGTGAAGTTGGGCCAATAGAAATTCTAGGCCAATCGCTGTGTGGTGCACGCGATTCTCAGATGTCCGGACATGGGGATATCATGAGTGATCTTAAGCAACCGCTCACAGTACCCCTGGGGAACAACAAGCTGCCTGCCCATCACCCCTCCCTCTGTCCTTTCGTCCTGTGTATACAGCAGTCATTGTCCCAAAATATCCTATGTCTCCTGTCACCTCCTTCTGTCCCATCAGGTTCTGCACAGTCCCTCAGCCTCTCCAAACTAGGATCAGTCTTCTGAGCAGCTGGAAAATCCATACATTTTCCCAAGGCATGCAACATGTCCCCTTCAGTTTCTAAACTAGGGTCCATATATCTAGCATTGAGGCATTCAGGGTCACTGCTATCCCTAACCGTTTGACCACTGGTTACCCCTCTCTCCTTAGAGTAACCTTCTGTTTCGGTTTTGTGAACTGCTACGTGGGGAAGTCCTACTCCCTGTGACAAAAGCACTCCGCAGGTCAGGCCCTCTTCTCCCACAGTGCCAAACCTCTAAGTGCAATATGTGAACAGGAGATAAACAGGGTAACCTTCCTGTCTGTTTTGGGTCCGAAACACCTACCAGTCTCGAGTCCTGAGGTAAAATATGCACCGTTTTCACTAGCACGCCCAGTTAACAGGATCAAATATTACACCCTCTTTGGGGACATGCATTGCAATACTTAACCCAGTGGGCACCCACCCTGGTTCACAATCCCTCTTCTTGACTCAGTTGAGATCTAGGTACTTTTCCTTACCTGAGTGCATATGGTAACACACTATAAGCGCTTAACAGTTCTGTCAGACTTCTCAACACTGTCCCAACATTCACATTCTAAACGCGAAAAGACTTAGGCAGAATTAAGGAAACCAAAAAAGGTTTACTAAAATTAAGAATAGTAAATAAATACAAAACCCAGAACATATATACATTAATGCTTACAGTCAAAAGAAATGGAAAGTACAAAAACAAAACGCCTTGTAACTGAATTTCTAGTTCTAACTCAGTTTTCAATTTGGTATTACCTATTCTTGACAGAAGTGCCCTTAAGTCCAGAACACAAGTGTGTGTTCTCTTTCAAAGTTGGAATAAGAGTGAGCCACAGTCCCCTCAGACTGCTTGGCAATATTCAAAGTTCAAAGTCCCAACCTCCTTGTGATGTCACAGCACATGAGGTCACTGTTAGTCCTGTAATTAATTTGTAACATGACCAAGTTTACCCAAAAGGGTGCCATTTTACTGCTTGCTTGAAATCTGCTAAGATAACAATACTAAATTATAACAGTCTCTTTCCTCATCAGAGCAGTCCCCCTTTGATCTTCAGAAAAACATCCTGAAAAACATTTCTCTCAGCTGTGTGACTTTTCACAGGCATCCAACAGAACTGGCTTCCCTCCTGATGTCATAAAAATGCAGCCTTTTGTGGCTAGTTTCCTAGGTTCAAAGTAGTTGTCGTTTTACAACCTGTTACAACCTAGTGGCCTGAGGAAGCCCTTAATTAGAGTTTCCTCTGGGTCATGGAGAGTGTCATGTCCCCTTACCACACTTTTTGAAATTCCGTCCCCCACAGTGCTGTTCTGCTGGTTGCTATATTTTCCCAGTAGAAATTCAAGGAACATGCATTAATATCATAAATATAATCATAACTAGTAGAGGGTTAACATGTCAGAATCCTCCCTCCTAGACTGAACTTGAGGGAATCTATTCCTAGGCATGGGATGAGTTCCCCAAATTCAGTTCACTGCTCTATCTGATGTGATAACCCGTCTGTGTTTGCGTTTGCTGCCCCTGCCCTGTGAGTAACAGTTATGTCATACTCTTGCAAGGCAAAGCTCCATCTTAAAAGCCTATTGTTTGTTTTACCCATTTGTGCCAGCCAAACCAGGGGGTTGTGATCTGTTTGTACCATGAAGTGCCACCCATATAGGTATGGCTCTAACTTCTTTAGTACCCACACCATTGCAAGGCATTCTTTCTCCACTGTAGAATAAACCTGCTGCCTGGGAAGTAACTTCTTACTGAGGTACACTACTGGGTGATCTTTTCCTTAGACGTTTGACTAAGTACTACCCCAATACCGACATCTGAGGCATCAGTCTGGACTACAAAGGGTTTACTATAGTCTGGACGATAATACAGGAGCACTGCACAGTGCCTCCTTTAGCTGTGTAAAGGTTTGCTCACAGGCTGGTTCTCAGATAACCTTCTTAGGCATTCTTTTCTTTAACATGCCAGACAGGGAAGCGGCCAGGGCACCGTAGTTTGATACAAATTTCCTATAGTACCTTGCGGTCCCTAGAAAACTCCAAACCTGCTTCTGTGTTTCAGGTCTGTACCATGCCTCGATTGCCTCAATTTTTTCTTGATTAGGGCAGAGCTGTCCCTGGCCTACTACATGCCCAAGGTATACCACCTCAGCCATGGCCACCTGGCACTTTTCAGATTTTACAGTGAGCCCAGCCCTCCGTATCCTGCCCAGCACTTCCCTAAGGTGGGACAGGTGTTCCTCCCAGCCGGCACTGAAGATGGCAGTGTCATCCAGGTACGCCACAGCGTACTCTTTAGCACCATTTAACACCTGGTTCACCAACCTTTGGAAAGTGGCAGGGGCATTCTTCATTTTGAAAGTCATTACTTTAAACTCAAATAACCCTATTGGAGTGATGAAGACCAACCTCTCCCTAGCTCTGGCAGTTAACTCCACCTGCTAGTACCCTTTCATCAGGTCAATAGTGATAAGATATGTCACCCCTACCAACTTGTCCAGTAGTTTGTCTGTCCGTGACATTGGGCGGGCATCTGACTTTGTGACTGTGTTGAGTCCACGAGAGTCCATGCAAAAATGAGTAGAGCCATCTGGCTTGGGAACAAGTACTACGGTGAGGCCCAGGGACTGTATGATTTCTGGATTACCCCTAAATCCAGCATTTCTTCCAACTCCCTCCTAATGTCCTTTTGGATGGCCTCTGACACCTGATATGCTGTCTGCCGTATGGGCACTTGTATCCCTGTCTCTACGTCGTGCATCGCTAAGGAGGTTAGTCTAGGCTTGGCGCTAAACAATGGAGCAAAGTCTGCTAAAACCTCCCTTACTTCCTGGATCTGGTCCGGGGTCAACTAGGGTGAAATTTTAAGTGCCTCAATAGAAGACTCCCACTTACTTTCTTCCAGCAAGTCCAGAAGGGGGTTTTCCTCATCCATCCCCTCCCCAGGACTACACACTGCAAAGACCATGTCAGCCCTATTTGCATATGTCTTCATCATGTTGACATGGTACATTCTTTGGGTATGTCTCCTGTCAGGCAGTTCTATAATGTAATTTACATCATTCATCTGACCACTTTGTATGGTCCTGCCCACTCGGCCTGCAGCTTATCTTTCTGGACCGGGATTAGGACCATGACTTCCTGACCCACAGTGTAAGAGTGAGCTCTGGCTCTTTGATCGTCCCATACCTTTTGTTTTTGCTGGGCAGCTGCCAGGTTGCTCTGGGCTGTTCCCATAAACTCCTTCAGCTTATCCTTTAACTTTAAGAACATAATCCACTATTGGAGTTCCCTGGGTGGCGTGCTTGCCTTCCTAGTCCTCCCGGATCAAGTTTAGGGGCCCATGTACCCTGCGTCCATATAAGAGCTCAAAGGGGGAAAACCCTGTCAACTCTTGGGGTACCTCCCTGTATGCGAACAACAGGTCGGGAAGGTATTTCTCCCAGTCCCTCCCATGCTGTTCAGAAAATGCTTGGAGCATCATTTTTAGCGTACCACTGAATCTTTCCACAAACCCGTTGGGTTTCGGGTGATAAGTTGTCGTGCATCTCTGCACCACCCCACACTTCTCCCACAAACATTTCATCAGGTCCGACATGAAGGAACCCCTTTGATCGGTGATGACCTCCTGTGGAAACCCAACACAGGAGAAAATCCCTAGCAAGGCATCTGCCACTTTGTCTGTCACAGTGAGGATAGGGCGATGGCCTCTGGGTACCGGGTGGCATAATCCACCACTGTTAGGATAAACCTCTTTCCGGAGGAGCTGGGGGTATACAAAAGCCCCACAATATCCATTCCTACCCCCTGGAATGGCTCCTCCACTGTGGGCAAGGGAATTATGGCATCTTGGGTTTTACTACCCACCTTCCCTATATCTTGGCACTGGTGACAAGACCTGCAATACTCCTTCACCTGCTGGATGAAGTTGGGCCAATAGAAATTCTGGGCCAATCGCAGCATAGTACGCATGATTCCCAGATGGCCAGACATGGGAATATCATGAGCAATCTTGAGCAACCACTCACGGTACCCCTGGGGGAACGACAAGCTGCCTGCCCATCACCCCTCCCTCTGTCCTTATGTTCTGCTTATACAGCAGTCCATTGTCCCAGTAAAGTCTGTGTTTCCCGTCACCTCCCAGTGCTCCATCAGAGTCTGCCCAACCCATCAGCCTCTCTAAACTAGGGTAATTTTTCTGAGCAGCTCCAAATTCTTTACACATTCCCAAGGCATGGGACAGGTCCCCTCCAGTTTCTAAACTAGGGTCCCTAGCTCTAGCATCAGGGCATTCAGGGTTACTGCCATCCCTAACCCTCTGACCATTGGCTACCCCTCCTTCCTCAGAGTAATCTTCTGTAGCTGTTCTTTTAACTTCTACCTGAGGAATTTCTACCCCCCTTTCACTATTCTCCATATCAGGAGACACAGGCAGGGGAACCAGCCTGCCAGTGTTTTCCACAGGGGCTTCTATGGGGTCCAGGGAACTACAATTCACACTTGCTGCTTAACCACGGGTAACTGTACACACCATCCCTTTTTGGAGATTGTTCTCGATAATGGACTCCCTGCCTGCTCGGACGCGACTCAGACCCTCCACGGCCCCGGACAAGCCCTAGCTCTACCTACCAGATGGTCCTGCTTGCAGAAGACCGGCAGCCACCTCAAACTTTAAATATAAGGACTCCCTGCCCGCTCGGGTGCAACTTGAACCCTCCATGGCCCCCGGACAAGCCCTAGCTCTACTTACCAGGCAGTCCTGCTTGCAGGAGACCACTGGCCACCTCAAACATTAAATATATGGACTCCCCACCCGCTCAGGCATGACTCGGACCCTCCACGGCCCCTGGACAAGCCCTAGCTTTACCTACCAGGCAGTCCTGCTTGCAGGAGACCACCAGCCACCTCAAACTTTAAATATAAGGTAATTGTTAGGGAGTCTTGCCACCAGCCCAGCTGGTTGTTGCTGCTACTACTACTAAACTGAGGACATTTGAATTCTCATTTTGGTGCCTTTTCTGCCCCAACGTTGTATCACAGTTTAGCTGCTGCTGTGGACACTGCTGCAGAATCTCTCATTAATTTGCTACTAAAGCTGTTTTCAAGCTTTCGAACTGCATTCGCTTTTTACTCAAAAGTGGCACAGTTTAAAACTGCCTGGACTGTATTTCTGACCTATTGTAACAATTCAGTGCAAGCCCAAATTATTTTAAAACTAACTAGAAATATTGTGGCTGTATTTTTTTCTAATTACTGAAACAGTCTGTGCTAGCCAAATAGATTTTAAAGTTAGCCAAATTTAAAAGGAAAGGTTTGGGGGCTGAGTCAGATAAGAATGAATTTGCTTCTGGCATTTGCACTCTCTCTTGCTACTTTCAACCCTGTCTTGTAATATTATACCCTCCTCGTTTCTCTATAATTTTCTTAGCCCTGCCTACTGTTCTCTCCCTGCTTAAAACTGCTCCTTTCTCCTCTCTTCCTAGGACTCCACACCCTCTTGGGCATGACTTGGACCCTCCACACTCCCCCCCCCCAGACAAGCCCTAGCTCTACCTACCAGGTGATCCTGCTTGCAGGAGACCGCCAGCCACTTCAAACTTTAAATATAAGGTAATTGTTAGGGAGCCTTGCCACCAGGCCAGCTGGTTGTTGCTGCTACTACTAAACTGAAGCCCCGCCGTCACTTTGCGCCATCTCCCCAGCCGCCCGCCCTATCTGGGCATTTACTTATATAGGCTTATTTTGTCAGTTTCAGCTGACATCAACAGGCCACTTTGCCATTTGCTCCTTATCATTTACTGCCACCAGGGGGCATTGGATTATCTCTAGTGCTCATTCGTACTCATCCTGTTGCAAATTGTATCTGCACTAATGCTGGTTCTGACTCCTTCATGCTTATGCTACTGTGTTGTTACAGCTCATCATGATGCATGAAATTCTGACCGCTCTTGCAACAAGCCTGCTGCTTTGTTCACTTGTGAGGTTATCCCTGCTCCCATGTTCCCACAGCAGTATCTGGCAGCAAAACCAGAATGATTATTTCAATTTCTCTAACATGCTGATTAGACCTATTGACTTCCTTGATCTCATTCCTCTGCTGATCCCAAGATTCTTCAATTATCTTGTGACTGCATACTTGGAGTATAGACTCCATCCTAAAATCAATATGGTTACTCCTCTTATTCATCGCAAGCTTTGGTATCTCATGCTGCTCACGATCCTGTTGGCAGGTGATGTGGAAATGAAACCTGGTCCCTCTCACCTCAGCCATACAACAATGTCTCCTGGGCTACCACCTCAGGGCTCCGCATAGCCCATCTAAACATTAGGAGCCTTATGCATAATTTTACAGAGCTGGGCGTGGTCTCCACCTACAACCTGATATACTGTGCCTATCTTGAGAATGTGACTAAAGCTCTCTACCCCTGATTCAATCTGCTTGCTACAAAACTATAACCTTATCAGGAAAGACAGGCTATCTCCTAAGAGGGTTGGGGGAGTTGCACTATTTTACAAAGCTCATCTGAACATCCTGCACAACACTATACCTCAATCCTCCACTTGTGAATCCCTTCATGGACTTCTCCACATGGGTGCTAAAAAACTACATATAGTTGTTGCTTATAACCCGCCCAAGGGAGGACTGTCTGCCTTCACTAATTTGCTGGATGACTCGGTAAAACTAGCAGGCCAAAATGAGCTGCTTATTCTTGGGGACATGAATTTAAACTGGCTTGGGCAAACTCAAGGCTAACTTCTGTCTGTAATCCAGAACTATTACCTACACCAAGTAATAACAGAGCCCACAAGGCTCTCCCCTAAAGCAATGTCGAGTACGCTGCTGGATTGGATGTTAAGAAATAGGGTTGATGGAATTGTGGATGCAGGTACACTGCCGGATACAATATTCACTAAAAATACCACAAACAGCTTAATCTGGTTCAAGGTCAGTTGGCATTCATCTGTATCCCCCTCCCCCGGGTCATGCCTGAAAATAGGCAGGATTTGTCTAGTGCACTTACCCGGTCAACAAAAGCTAAATAAATAAATAAAATATCTGATCACTCCCCTATTTTTTGTGTGGGGCAACACTCTAGTTCCCAGTCCCTGTCCCCACGCTATATCACTTTCAGGAACTATGCTAATCTGGATCAGGGAAAGTTCCTGTATGAAGTCTTGTCTATTGACTGGTCTTGTTTTTAACAGACACTGGATGTACAAACAGCTCTTGACTACTTTCTAGACAATTTTCGTGCAGTTCAGAGTAGACATACACCCCTTGTGACTAGGTGTGTTCGTGGGACTCCCACAAAGTGATTACACAAAGATCTCCTGGCTGCAATACATGTCAGGGACAAGAGCTGGAGGCGCTTCAGAAAATCTGGGCTCATTGCTGACTACCACACCTACAGGACCCAAAGAAGTGACTGTAAAAAGTGAATCAGACTTGCAAAAAGTGCGTATTGCAAGGGGCTTCTGCTGGAAGCATCAGGTGACCCCAGGAAATTCTGGGCACACGTGAAATCAATCCTTGGTACAAAGAAAACTCACTTGGCTGAGGATATGATCATTAGTACAGCCTACTGCAACAAGCCCAGAACCATTGCAGAAGCATTTAACAAGCAATTCTCTGATCTGTCCAGCTTCACATCTGCCTTCCTCCATGGTCAGTCATTACCTCCACCCATCCCACCCACCCCAACCGTACTTCCTCCTCCTTTTTACTTTAAGGCAGTATTACAATCTGATGTCCTAGGCCTGCTGAACACCATTTCTGACAATACTAGTGTAGGCTCCGATGGTATTGAACCCAAACTTCTAAAACTGGTAGCTCCATTTATTGCCCAACCTCTGGAAGGATCTTTGCCCTCTCTCTCTGTAATGGAGTTGTCTCGGATATCTGGAAAATGGCCAACGTTACACCGGTCTTTAAGAAAGGGAATTAAACGAGATTTAACTAACTCCCGGCCGATAGCTATACTATCAGTTCTGTGCAAAATAATGGAAAAGTTAGCATCAAAACAAGTTATTGAATTTATGACTAAATTATAACCTCCTCTCGCCAATCCAGTATGGGTTTCGCAAAGGTAATAGCGCCTCCGCAGCCTTGCTCCACCTGGCAAATGATACTCTAACTGCTATGGACAATGGCCACCAAACGGGGGCTGGTTTTTATAGACCTAACAAAGTCTTTTGACCTTGTTGATCATCCTCTTCTTCTAGATAGTCTCCTAGCCCTTGGTTTCTCACACGCCTCAGTTGCCTGGTTTAATAGCTACCTATCAAATAGAACGCAGATTGTTAGATTTAACTCTGCTGTGTCCAGCCCCATGGCTATCAACCTAGGTGTTCCCCAGGGATCTATATTAGGGCCCCTTCTTTTCTCAATTGTTATTAACAGTATCTCGTCTTGTATCCCCGATTACTTGGCAATCCTCTACGCGCACGACCTGGTCTTGTACTGTGGTGATAAGAATATACACTGCATCAACCTGACTCTCGCCACTGCTTTTAAGGCTATTCAATCCTGGCTCTTCCACCATAAGCTAATCCTCAATGCTGACAAGATGCATACTATGTTGTTTGGTTCTACAGTAAAATTAAACAAAAACAGGACCTTTTTAAAGTTTCTGGTCAGGAAGGGATGGTCCTTGAACCAGTTCGCTCTTTTAAGTATCTCGGAGTACTCCTTGACAAAAATCTTAACTTTAATAAGCACATAATGGCTACCTGTAAATCAGCTAATGCTAAAATTGGTGTAGCCTACAAAACCAGCTACATCCTTACACAGTCAGTTAGATTAGCCATAGCCCGTGGCATCTTGCTCCCGTCATTATCCTATGGGGTAGTCACATATCTCAACACATCCATAACTGTCCTCAGGAAGTGGGATACGACTTATAACAGCATCTGCAGGCATGCTTCGGCCTCTCCGTGGTCAAAACACCATTGTCAGCTTTATGTTGATATAAACTGGCTACCTCCCACTGCTACTCGAACTCTTGCTCTTGCCTCCCTAACTGATAATGTTATGAGATCAGGAATTCCCGTCTCACTGGCCTCCCTTCTAACTCCGCTGCCTTCCTACCACAGCCTTCACTCGTCTGATAAATCACTGCTGCTAATACCAAGATGTAACTCTAACAAAGGAACCCTTGCTTTCTCACACTCAGTGGCCAAACTCTGGAACTCCTTGCCTCTCGATGTTCGCCAAGCCCCTAGTCATGTCCAGTTCAAAAGCAATTGTCGCTCTTCCCTCTTCAGCCAGGTCACCTGTGTTTGCATCAAACCCCTTGAACCTACATCTCAGACTCTCTCTCATTTCACCTCTGCTGCAAACTGCCCTCTGCTAAGCCCATCCAGTCATGTTATTAGGCACTTAGGTCTCATTTTTGTCTGTGCTAAAACTGCTCTAAACCTAGTTGTTTATTAGCTACATGTCAATACTAGTCACTGAATTATGTTTCTGTTTTGTATCACACTGACCTATCTTGTTACTTACTCAGGTATTTTGTGACATTACTATTGTTTCATTGTATCTAAACTATAATATGGATTTCAATTTATTTGTACTATGTGCAGTTGTACTTATTGTTTCTGTTATTGGTCTACCACTGGCACTGTAACATATGCCTATTCCTAAATGTTTTTTTCCTCCTATATTCTTCAACCACTATCACCTTATTCTGTAATTGTTGTGGTGTTTTGATGTACTGTTATGTATCCTCCTGGGTCATGCCTGAAAATAGTCATTGTTATGGCTAGTGCACCTACCCAGTAAACAAAAACTAAATAAATAAAAAATAAATATTCGCATCCAGGGCAAGATTTTCTGCCACTGCAACTTTTTACACAGTCTCTCCTGTCTCACCCCAGTCCAGGAGAACACTAGCAAGTGGCAGTATTTTCTCCTCCCTAGTGAATTCCCATACTGTAACAAACTGATTGGGTATAAGCTATTCAGGCTCAATCAAATCCCCTTTTACCAAAGTCAGGGATGCCTCTGTGTCCCTTAGCCCACGGGTCTGCACCCCATTCACAATAACTGGGTGTATGTGTTCCCTCGTGTTTACTGGCAGGCTTTCAGGGATACACAAAAAAAAACACTTCTTTCCCAGCATCACTTTGTGCACTCTCTGCCTTTTTGGGACACTGCCTGGCAAGATATCCAGATTGCTTGCAAGCCCAACATTCATTTCTTTTATCAGACAGATCTTTTCTTTGTAACCTGGGGCTACCTGGTTTCGGTGGAGACAGGGAGAGTTTTAGCTGCTCGGAAGGCACACTTTTTCCTTTCTGTGCTGCCACTCCCACCCCAATCCCTCTCAGAGCAGGTCTGCTCCTGGCATAGCAGTCTGAGAACTCTGCAACCTCCTGCACTGTTTTTTGATCTCGCTCCTCTAGCCAAGTTTTCAGCTCTGCTGGGAAAGCCCAAAAGAACTGCTCTAAAAGTACAACATTCTCAATATTCTCCACAGAGTCTGCTTGTATCCCTTCCCACCAATGTTTTAGAAACTGACGTTTGGTGGCTAGCTCCTCGTAGCTCATATCAGGGCTTCTCCTGAGCTTACGGAATTTAACTCTGTATGCTTCTGCTGTCAAATCATATTTTTTTAACAAAGCAGCTTTACGTTTGCCATAATCATTACTGTCCTGATTGTCCATTTGACACAGTGCATCATGAGCTCTCCCAGTAAGCAGCAGGGAGAGCTGGAAGCTCCAGGACTCTCTGGGAATTTTTGCCTGAATACATTCTTTTTCAAGTTAATTCAAAAATGCATCCATATTTTCTCTTTCTTTAAATTCAGCCATCAATTTAGAATTTAATTTGTAACCCAGTCCTGGGAGTTCCAGTTTCACCCATGCCACTTACCTGCTCTGGCGCTGGTCTTTGGAGTTGTAGCTTCTCCAGTTCAGATTTACTATGGCGCTCTCGCTCGGCCTCTCTGAAGCTATCGCTCTTTTTCCTCAGCCTCTCGCTGCTCTTGCTCAGACTCTCTCTGCTCTCACTTCTCCTCTCTCTCTCTCTCTCTCTCCATCTCCAGCTTCCTCTGTTCAAGCTCCCTCTGTTGCTGGGCTTTGAACCTTTTCTGCTCGAATTCCAGCTCCATTCTCCACAATTCTATCTGCAGCCTGATCTCTTCTGGCTCCAGAATGGTGGTGACCTTCACCTGTGGCGGTGGCTCTCAGATTACACTGGTCCCGCTGTCCTCCTCTCTGGGTCTGGACACTGCAATGAACCCTGACCCCTCCATGCCCTAGGTCTGGTCCTTTCCAGTCACTGACTTTGACTTGAGGTCTTGGGCATAAGCTGCCACAAGGGCCTCCATGAGGTGCTGCTTGTTTTGCCCTCGCAATGGACTCCTGTCTCCTGGCACAACTGCCTCAGGTATTCCGCAGTGTACTTGCTGTAGTTGGAAGCCATCTTCTTCCCTAATCTATGGCTACACCAGCTTACACCCAACAAAAATAAAATAGGTAGGGAACTGGACTGTAATCACAATGATATAGGTCTTTACTTTTTAAATCATTGTCTTATTTTGCGTGTGAGCTGTTACAGTTATCAATCTGACACACTGGACTGTTAATGCCCATGTTACCAAATAATTGTAAATCGCACCGCTGCCAACCAGGTCTGTCACAAACACACTCTGCAGGTGAGGCTCTCTGCTCCCACAGTGCCAAACCTTGAAGTGCAGTATGTGAGCAGGAGACAAACAGGGTAACCCTCTTGTCTGTTTTAGGTCTGAAACACCTACCAGTCTCGAGTCCTGAGGTAAAATATGAACCCTTTTCACTAGCACACCCAGTTAACAGGATCAAATATCACACCCTCTTCAGGGAAATGCAGTCCAATACTTAACCCAGAAGGCACCCAACCTGGTTCACAGTCCCTCTTCTTGACTCAATTGAGACCTAGGTACTTTTCCTTACCTAAGTGCATATGGTAACACACTATAAGCACTTAAAAGTTCTGTTAGACTTCTCAACGCTGTCCCAGCATTCACATTCTAAATGAGAAAAGACTTAGGCAGAATTAAGGAAACCAAAAAAGGTTTACTAAAATTAAGAATAGTAAATAAATACAAAATCCAGAACATATAAACATTTATGCTTACAATCAAAAGAAATGGAAAGTACAAAAACAAAACACCTTGTAATTGAATTTCTAGTTCTAACTCAGTTTTCAGTTTGGTATTACCTATTCTTGAGAGAAGTGCCCTTAAGTCCAGAACACAAGTGTGTGTTTTCTTTCAAAGTTGGAATAAGAGTGAGCCACAGTCCCCTCAGACTGCTTGGCAATATTCAAAGTTCAAAGTCCCAACCTCTTTGTGATGTCACAGCACATGAGGTCACTGTAGTCCTGTAATTCATTTGTAACATGACCAAGTATACCCCAAAGGGTGTCATTTTACTGCTTGCTTGAAATCTGCAAAGACAGCAATATTAAATTATAACAGTCTCTTTCCTCATCAGAGCATTCCCCTTTGATCTTCAGAAAGACATCCTGAAAAACATTTCTCTCAGCTGTGTGAATTTTCACAGGCATCCAACAGAACTGGCTTCCCTCCTGATGTCGTAAAAATGCAGTCTTTTACAGTATGGCTAGTTTCCTAGGTTCAAAGTAGTTGTCGTTTTACAACCTGTTACAATCTGGTGGCTGGAGGAAGTCACTAATTAGAGTTTTCACTGGGTCATGGAGAGTGTTATCTCCCTTTTCCACACTTTTTGAAATTCCATCCCCCATAGTACTGTTCTGCTGGTTGCCATATTTTCCCAGAAGAAATTCACAGAACATACATTAATATCACAAATATAATCATAACTAGTAGAGGGTGAACACGTCACATCCCCCTTTCACTATTCTCCATGTTGGGAGACACAGGCTGGGGAACTAGCCTCCCATTGTTTTCCACAGAGGCTTCTATGGGGTCCAGGGAACTACAATTTGCCTTTGCCGTTTGACTGCAGGTAACCGCACATGCCACCCCCTTATGGAGATTGTTCCCTATTATCACATCCAGGGTGAGATTGTCTGCCGTTGCCACTTTTTGCACCATTTCTCCTGTCTTACCCCAGTCCAAGAGAATGCTAACAAGTGGCAGAGTTTTCTCCTCCCCAGTGAATCCCCTTACTGTTACAAACTGATTAGGTATAAGCTGTTCAGGCTCAACCAGATCCCCTTTTACTAAAGTAAGAGACACTCCCATGCCCCTTAACCCATGGCTGTGTACCCCATTTGCAGTACCCAGGTGTATGTGCTCCCTGATATTTGTAGGCATGCTTTCAGGGATACACAATGCACCCAACTCTGTTCAAGCACCACTTTGTGCCTTTTTAGGACACTGTCTTGCAGGATGCCCTGGTTGTTTGCAGAACCAACAATCATCATTTCTTTTGTCAGAGAAATCCCCTTTTTGTAACCTGGGGCTTCCCCCTTTCTGTGAAGGCAGTGAGGGTTTTAGCTGCCCTAAAGATGTGCTTTTCCCCTTCTGCACTGCCGCACCCACCCCACTCCCTTTCAGAACAGGTCTGCTCCTAGCATTGCAGTCTGAGAGCTCAGCAGCCTGCTGCACTGTTTTCAGGTCTCAGTCCTCCAACCAGGTTTTTAGCTTTGTTGGGCAAGCCCAAAAGAATTATTCCAAAAGTACAACTTCCTCAATTTTCTTTACAGAGTTTGCTTCCACTCCCTCCCACCAACGATTCAAAAACTGACGTTGCTTTGTGGTGAGTTCCTTGTAGCTCATGTCAGGGCTTCTTTGGATCTTATGGAACTTAGCCCTGTATGCGTCAGGAGTTAAGTCATACTTTTTTAGCAATGCATTTGCAAGTTTCTCATAATCACTACTGTCCTGATTGTCCATTTGACTTAACACTTCATGACCTTTCCCAATAAGTAGCTGGAGGCACCAGGACTCCCTGGGTATTTTTGCCTGAATACAGACCTTTTCAAACTAATTCAAAAATGCATCCATATCCTCCACCTCTTTAAATTTAGCTATTCATTTTGAATATACTTATACCCCAGTCCTGAAGTTCCAGGTTCACCCCTGCCACTTACTTCCTCTGGTATTGGTTGTCAGAGTTTTAGCTTCTGCAGTTTGAATTCCCTCTGGCACTCTCTTTCCTCTCTCGGCCTCTCTCTCAAGCTGTTTTTCTCTTTTCTTGGCCTCTCGCTGTCACTGTTTTTCTTTTCAAACCCCAGGAAATCTTACTGTATTCTGACTTATGCAGTATTGTCCTTCCTTTGTACTGCCCTGGAGCCGAAATGGTTAACAGAACCTATGCTAATGATGAAACATTAGGCTCAAGCTTGGTTTTCAAACCACTGTCCATGATCAACACACTGTAACCATCAGATTCTTTACCCCACTTCGCAAAGTACAGATGCCTCGGAAAGCTCTCCTTCACCTGTCTTTTTTTTTTTAAGTTATCTATTTATACCCCTGTCGTGCTCTGGAGCTGCTATTCCTTTGGGCTGCCATGACCCACAGACATTCCTCTTACTATCTCCCCCAAGCCACCTTACCTCAGATCTGAAGCCATCCTCGGGATAGCCCAGCATAACCCTTTACCAGGTGGGTCCCTCTCCTCTGAGAGAGAAGGCACCGTCGGGAGGAGACCGGCACACTATTTTTTTTCCTTTGGTCCCGAGCACTGTTGAGGCTTTCTGTGGCTTCCTGGGAGTCTTCAGCGGTGTCCTGGTCCAGCAGCTGTTATCTGGCCGGTCCCCAGAGCACTATTTCCATTTTTCTGTGGTTTTCCTCCTTATTGCGATCCCTCTGCAGTGCTCCCAGTCTCCACTGGGGGCCGCCACAGAGCGACCATACATCCCCAACCCACCCAATGGGAGGAGAGCAGTCCTATGGAAGCTCAATCCATCCCCTTTCCCTGCTGACTCCCAGCACCCGAGTCCGTTCCCGAACTCGGGTCACCGGGTGTGGTGAGAGGTAAGGTGCCCATGCCTCAACCCTCTGCACCACTGGGCCAGACCATCTGTCTTGAAGAAGTTTATTTTGTGTGGTTTTCTATAGTAAATTTATTTTCTGTTCATTTTGAAATCACTGTCCTTGGTTTACAGGTAGATGAGTTTAGATTTAGTTTAATTTTGGTCAGTTTTCTTAGTTTCCTCACGGTTCTTTTAACCAAGTGGGAACCGGGTATTTGATTTATTTTCTTTATTGTTTAAACCCCGTTTTGGGTCCGGTTTATTAGTTTTACTCAACCAGGGTAATTCCTGTTTTTTTTCTGTGGTCGCTAAACCGACTGTTTAAAAAAAAAAGGTTTTTTAACCACGGTTGAGGTTATATAACTACCTAAAAAGAGAACCGGTTCTACGGGTTTTCAACATTGCACAGAGTGCAGGGAGCCATTTGCCAAAGTGGATCCCCATTTAATTTGTGTGCTGTGTTTGGGGTTAGACAGTCTGAAGGCTGACTGTGATATCTGCAAGAATTTTCCTCAGTTGATGCTGGATAGGCGTTTAAATTGACTGAAGGAAAAAATGTCTGAAAAAGCTGCTGACCCAGCAATAGACAAGGCCTCTACTTCTCATCAAGAGAAATCTTTTGAACCGAGTGAGCAGCCCTCTGACCACCGACGGTTCCAGCAGTTCCAACCTTTGAAGCAATTGCGAGTGCCATTAGTATACTACAGGCACTGCAAACTGGTACCACAGTATTGGTTCAGCGTCCCGGTTCACAACTATCGGTTCCAGACTCCAGTTCAATTTCGGTTCCTGATTCCTTGCAACAGTCTGGTGAGATCTTCCAGGAGGAAGATGATTTTGATGATGATGATGAGGAGGATGAATTTCAAGAGCTGGTCGAACCAGAGGTCTCTCCAGATCCTCATGGGTCGGATCCCCCAGAAAAAGTTACAGAGTATTTTTCCTCTCGCTTTGCCTTTCTAAAGTAAGTGGCTCAGACTTTGGATCTCTCCACCCAAGAGTCCACAGAGGAGGAGGAGGAGGAGCAAGATTACATGGAGATGATGGATGTTCCAACAACAAAGAGGCTTTTGTTGCTCATCCACAAATCCCTACTGATACAAGCCACAAAAATGTTAAAAACCCCTACATCCATTCCTCCTATGGATAAGAGGATGGATAGAAAATATTGGGTTGCCAAATCAGGGGCTAAATTTCTGTTTGGGCATTCCAGCCATGGGGGGGTGCAGACTGCTGCCTGTGACAAAGCAGGGACCCCCCTGTCTTCACATCCACCTGAAAAGAACTCCAGAAGGATGGACTCCATAGCTAGGAAGTCGTACCTGGGTGCTTTGCCTAGCTATTAGGCAGGCTTCTTATATGGCTTATGTTGCCAGGTACCAGAGGAGTATGTGGAACACAGTCATGGAAATAGCCAAAGCACGTCCTGCCCCATGGCATCTGACCTTTAGGCTGCTAGAAGGGGCATTGAGGCTTCCAAGTCACAATTTCACATGGCAGTTGATGCTGACGACATTGCTACCAGGCAGATGGCTACCTCAGTATCTCTGAGGAGGTTTGCATGGCTAAGGATGACAAATTTGTCCCAAAATACCCAAACTAAAGCTCTTGACTTCCCCTGTGAGCCTACCTCCCTGTTTGGGGAGCATACCGAAGCCTACATGAAAAAGATGGATAACTATAAGGTCACCTACAGGAGTGCTGCAGCTAAGGAGAAGGCACCAACCCCACAAAAGTTCCAGGGAAGAAACGGGGTAGAGCCCATTATAGGCCTTTTTTCCAGGCACAAGCTTTGCCTCCATATCATCCCCAGAAGGGGTATTTTAGAGGCAGGGGCAGAAGGGGCAGCAACAGGGATGCACCCAGTACCCAGTCTGTTGTCCAAACAAAGCAGACTCACTGAGAACCCTGTCAGGGTCACCTCCCTACTTCCAGTAGGGTGCAGGCTGGCTCACTACCACCAGGCCTGGAATGCAGTCACCACAGACAAATGGGTCCTGGAGGTAGTGAGCCAGGGCCTTGCCCTCAGCTTCAAATCTTTTTCCAAGTTGAGGGCAAGGCTCTTCAGACCTTCCAATCCATAAGAGACCTCTCTGCTGGAAGTGGAAATAGCCAGGCTCCTGCAGGAGCAGGAAGTAGAGCCTGTCCTCTTGTCCCAAAGAGGAAAGGGTCTCTACTCAAGATACATCCTCACTCAAAAGAAAACAGGGGAGTTGTGACCCATCCTGGATCTCAGACACTTAAACAAACACTTGACCTAGCCAAAGTTCAAGATGGTTACTCTGGCTGTCATTCTCCCTTCTGTAGGGAAAGGAGACTGGCTGGCATCCATAGACCTAAAGGATGCATACTTCCATATTCCTGTCATGCTGGCACATAGGGAGTACATAAGGTTCAGACTGCCATCAGGGCATTACCAGTTCAGGGCCATGCCCTTCGGCCTGTCTTCAGCACCCAGAGTGTTCACCAAGTACCTAGCAGTGGTGGTGGCACATCTGCGAAAGCAGGGGGTTACAGTCTTCCCATACCTAGATGACTGGTTGGTGGTAGGTCAGTCCCCACAGCAGGTGGAAAAGGCACTGACCATCACTCAGGACACAGTAAGCATGCTGGGTTCATGATAAACTGGAAAAAGTCAGTACTGTCCCCAGTGCAGCTCCTAAACTTTATAGGAGCAGAGTTGGACACTCTGAAAGGAAGGGCATTCCTTTCTCACGGCAGGGTGGCCAGCATAGGGCTACTAGCAAGTTCCTTTGAGCTGCATACCCCCAGGCCAGCAAGGCATTTCATTCAGTTGCTGGGACATATAGCAGCTGCCACAGCAACAGTGTCAGGGTCCAGATTTCAAATGAGAGCCATCCAGTTTCATCTCAGGTCTCACTGGTCTCAAATGTGAGACTCCCTGCCAAAAATGGTACCAGTCACAGAAACTCTCCTCCAAGCCTTGCAATGGTGGCAGGAAAAGGACAACCT
Organism: Neoceratodus forsteri; assembly: GCA_016271365.2. Classification (NCBI taxonomy): domain Eukaryota; kingdom Metazoa; phylum Chordata; order Ceratodontiformes; family Ceratodontidae; genus Neoceratodus; species Neoceratodus forsteri. The sequence goes on along the minus strand of CM028138.1, from coordinate 483,009,917 downwards.
CAGGGAAGGCGTACCCCTCCTCCAGAGGCCACCAACTGCAATTCTGACAACAGATGCTTCCCTCCTGGGATGGGGGAGCCCACCTGGCGGAGCAAACTGTCCATGGAACTTGACCCAGCAAGAATCCTTTCTTCACATAAACCTGCTGGAGCTCAGGGCAGTTTATCTTGGCATCAAGTCCTTCGCTCCCTTGCTGCAAGTCAATGCAGTTCAGGTCAGGACAGGCAATACAACAACAATGTATTACATCAGCAAGCAAGGGGAACAAGATCCTCACCCCTCTGCACAGAGGCCATGAAGATATGGACTTTGGCCTACTCCTTGGGGATATTTCTGTCAGTGGTTCACTTGCCAGGGAAAGACAATATCCTAGCAGATGTCCTCCGCAGAATCAACCAGAACCATCATGAATGGTCACTAAACAGGCAGAGTCTGCGGGTGGTATTCAAAAGATGGGGCACCCCAGAGGTGGATCTCTTTGCAGCCCCAGACAATTATCAGCTTCCTCTGTTCTGTTGCAGGTCTCCAGTAGTGGGCACAGTGCCACTGAATGCACTGCTTGTTGGACTGGACAGGGAAGTTTCTGTATGCCTTCCACCATTCCCCTTGATATCCAGAGTACTGAACAAACTCGGGGTCCAGTCAGCAACTCTGATTCTCATTGCTCCAGACTGGGCCAGACAGCATTGTTACTTGATGCTGTTGAGCTTGGCAATCTCCAAACCGTTTTCTTTACCCAGGAGACACAACCTACTGTCATCCTCCCAGGGCAGGGTCAGGTGTCCCAACTTGCAGTCCCTCAGACTCAAGGCCTGGTTCTTGAGGACCTAGAGTATGCCAACCTACATCTCTCAGAAGGGGTGTTGCAGGTTCTGAGGGTTTCAAACAAAATGAAGTCTTGCTGTATTCTGACTATTGCAGTTAGGTCCTGCCTTTCAACTGCCCCAGAGAACAAAGGGTTAACTTTTCTATGCCTTGCATAGAATGTTCATCCCGAGCTCGGTTGAATCCCCTGTCTGTTGTTGTTCAAACTGCAACCGTCAGATTCTTTACTCCATCTCACTGAACAGTTGCTCCGGAGATTTCTCCTGCTGCTCGGTTCAAAAGCCGGTTGAAGTGTCGGTTTTCGGTCAGTTTCTACCGAATTGCTGTTTCCGCATAGTCGGTTCAAGTCTCTGTCTGTGGTACCGTGAGTACTAGATAGGTTTTTGTTCTGTTTTCTGTGTGGAACTTGTAAACTGTGGATTGGTTCGGCTGAACCGATCAATTGGAGGTAAAAACTTGTGCTTTACTTTAGTGTGTGCTTACCGGTCCATATCGGTTCTAAAAAAAACAGGTTTTAAGTACTTTTTTTTCCAAGACCCGTGACACGGTCAGGAACCAATAGGGGAATCTTGCCTGGTGGATTGCAGAAAAAAGGATCAGTTTTTGGTTAGGTTGGCCATGTCTGAGAAACCCAAGAAAAAAAACGGGCCCACTGGGTTTCAACACTGCAGTGTGTGTGGGGAGGTCTTTGCTAAGGCTGATCTCCACACCACCTGTGTTTATTGTCTGGGGTTTGACCACCTCGATTCAGACTGCCCAATTTGCAAGAATTTTCCCAAATCTACCCTGGAAAAGAGATTACATAGACTGAGGGAAAGGGAGGCCGAGAAGTCCGCTGACCCGGATGGCCAGCCCGGTTTGGTTCCGACCGAACAAGAAGGAGTGCCCTCTGACCAGGGCGATACTTCTTCGGGCAAAAGGAGAGCCAATTCCAAGGAATCGGTTCCAACAAAAAGAAAAGACAAATCGACCGGTTCGGACCCAGAATCTCATACTCCGACCGCCGATGAGATAGCCAAGGCGATTAGGATTGTGCAATTGCTTAGTTCGGTTCCGACCGAACCGGCACCATCTAGCAGGGGCTCGGTCCGGTCGGTTCCTCCGGTTCCGGATTATACTTTGGAAGAATTTTATGAACCGGAGTTTGAGGAGGAGGGAGAGCATGAGGATGATTATGGTGATGGTGAAAGTCTGGATGTGCCTATTGACCGGACATCTCCCCAGACAGACCTTCAGGTGTATCTCCTCCTAGGCTTTCTGAGTCCCTTTCACACTACATGTTCTACAGAAAGGTGGCTGATACCATCCAGCTTCCAGTGGAGGAAGCAGTAGAGGATCAGGAAGAGCCTGATTATGTTGAGATGATGAACATCCCAGAGTCCAGGAGACTGTCTATTCCCCATCACAAATCTTTTGGGAAACAGACACAAAAAATTCTTAAGTCTCCTAATTCTATACCTCCTGTGGGCAGACGAATAGACAAGAGGTACGCTCTCTCAGGCTCAGACACGGAGTTCCTTTTTCAGCAATGCAGCCATGTTGGGGTTGTACAGGCTGCTGCCTGGGATAAGGCAAACATTCCCTTGGCATCACACCCCCCCAGACAAGGACTCCAGGAAGATTGATGCCATGGCAAAGAAACAATACATGGCAGCATCTTTGAGACTCAGGCAGGCTAACTATATGGCCTATACAGCCAGGTACCAGAAGTCCAGGTGGGACACTGTACTGGCACTGGCTAAACAGGCTCCCGACCAGCTTGCCAAGGATCTGGAGCAGGTGGCTGCAGATGGGATTGAGGCATCGAAAGTACAGTTTCATGCTGCTGTGGACTCCAATGATGTGTCATCAAGAGTCATGGCTACATCTGTGGCTCTTTGGTGAATGGCTTGGCTCAGGTGTACTAACCTCTCACAGAATACCCAGGCTAAGGCCATGGATTTTCCTGTAGTTGGTAATTCTCTGTTTGGGGAGCAGACAGAGAATTACATGAAGAAAATGGACGAATACAGGACCACTTACAGGAGTGCTCAGGCCAAAGAAAGGCAAGCAACTCCTCAAAGGCAGCAGTCCAGGGGCAGGGGCAGGGGCAGGCCTTTCCAAAGGCCTTTTTACCAAGCTCAGACCTCCTCTTCTTCCTTTTCGCAGAGGGGGTTCTTTAGAGGGAGAGGCAGAAGGGGGATGAGCAGGCCTGCATCCACCCCTCAGCCTAAAGCCCCTGCCAAGCAGACACCCCGATGGGTCTGCCCGGGTCGATTCTCCTATACCAGTAGGGGGCAGGCTGGCTTACTTTGTCCAGGACTAGATGTCTCTTACATCAGACAAGTGGGTCCTGGAAGTAGTAAGCCAGGGACTGGTACTCAGCTTCAAAACATTTCCCAAGATGAGAGCCAAATCTTTTCCACCTGCAAATCTCTCAGAGACCCTTGCCCTAGAGGCAGAGGTTTCTTCTCTCCTAGCTCTCAGAGCTATAGAGAGAGTTCCCACCCTACACAGGGGCAAAGGATTGTACTCCAGGTACTTCCTAACCCCCAAGAAGACAGGAGAGTGGTTACCCATCCTGGAACTAAGATATCTGAACAAACATCTGTTAAAGCCAAAATTCAAAATGGTAACTCTGGGTATTATCCTTCCCTGTCTATGGCCAGGGGACTGGCTAGCCTCCCTGGACCTCAAAGATGCATACTTTCACATTCCCATCAGGTGCTCCCACAGAAAGTACCTCAGGTTCGAGTTGCCCTCAGGCCACTATCAATTCAGAGCAATGCCCTTCGCCTAACATCAGCCCCAAGGGTCTTCACAAACTGCCTGGCAGTAGTTGTTGCCTTCCTAAGAAGACAAAAGATTTCCATTTTCCCATACTTGGATGACTGGCTCATAGTAGGTCAGTCTCCAGACCAAGTCAAGTCACATCTGCAAGTGACCCAGTAAGTGCTCACTTCTTTAGGATTCCTTCTCAACCTACCAAAGTCAGTTCTCGAACCAGTGCAGCTCCTCACTTTCATAGGTGCAGAACTGGATACGGTAAAGGCAAGAGCCTTCCTTCCCCTGGAAAGGGCAAGGACCCTTATGGAACTGGCCTCTTCATTCACCCTTCAGGTGTCTTGACCAGCAAGGCTTTTCCTTCAGCTACTGGGCCACATGGCAGCCTCCACAGCAGTGGTCCAGGGAGCAAGATTCCAAATGAGGGACATTCAGTTCCACTTAAGAGCCTTTTGGTCCCAAAGAAAGGATTCCCTTACCAAACTAATCCCAGTAACTCAAACCCTGATCCAAGCCTTGCAATGGTGGCAGGATCAGGACAATTTGAGACAAGGAGTTCCATTTGTCACTCAGTCTCATTCAGTTATACTCACCACAGATGCTTCCCTGCTGAGCTAGGGAGCCCATTTGGGGGATCTTACCACCCAGGGACTGTGGTCACCTCTGGAATCTCTGCTTCACATCAGTCTCTTGGAACTCAGAGCAGTGTTTTTGGCACTGCAAGCTTTTTCCAAATCTGTACAGAACAAGGTGGTTCATGTCAGAACAGACAACACGACCACCATGTGGTACATCAACAAGCAAGAAGGCACTCGGTCTACAGCCTTGTGCACAGAAGCAATGAAGTTGTGGTCCCTGGCCTATTCCCTGCAAACCTCTCTGATAGCATTTCACCTCCCAGGGAAGGACAATGTCCTAGCAGATGCACTGAGCAGAATATCCCAGGGCCATCACGAATGGGCCCTAGATAATCTGGTTTTTAAAGTGATTTTCTCAAGATGGGGCACTCCAGAGATAGATCTTTTTGCAGCCCCAGACAATCACCAACTTCCTCTCTTTTGTTGCAGACCCCCAGTCTTGGGCTCAGTCCCCCTGGATGCTCTGATTCTGAACTGGGAAGGGAAATTTCTGTATGCTTTCCCCCCTTCCCTCTCCTTTTCAAAGTGCTAGTCAAGATAAGGTCACAACCATGCAAAGTGATTCTGATTGCTCCAGACTGGGCCAGACAGCCATGGTATCCTTTGTTGCTGTCCCTAACAGTCCACCTTCCCCTGTCTTTTCCCAGGAATTACAACCTGTTAACATCCTCTCAGGAGGATTTGGTACCCGAATCTTCAGTCTCTCAATCTCAAGGCTTGGCTCTTGAAGAGTTAGAGTTTGCAGATCTGCATCTTTCCCAAGGGGTTCTGGATATCCTTAAGGCTTCTCAAAAGCCTTCCACCAGAAAGACTTACAACTCCAAATGGAAAAGATTCAGCATTTGGTGTTCTAAGAAGAATATTTCTCCAGACTCTGCTGAATTGCCTACGGTTCTGGATTATTTGGTCCATCTTAATAGACTGGGCCTCAGACCAGCTACCCTCAAGGTACACTTGGCAGCTGTTTCTGCTTTCCTGTCAGTAGGCAATTCTTCCTCTCTGTCATCCCATTTTGTATTCTGTAAGTTTTTCAAGGGATTGCTTCACACCAATCCCCCCTTTAGGGATCCTACTCCTGCTTGGGACCTTAATGTTTGCATTGCTCAGCTTATGCAACCCCACTTTGAGCCTTTGTCCTCAGCAGAGCTTAAGTACTTGACTTGGAAAACTGTGTTTTTGGTAGCCATTACTTCTACCAGATGCATCAGTGAATTGCAAGCCCTGTCAGTGGAATCTGATTTCATCTCTTTTCACAGAGATAAAGTGGTCCTTAGAACTAACAGAAAGTTCTTACCTAAAGTGGTTTCAGATTTCCACCTCAACCAGTCTATATCTCTCCCTGTTTTCTTCACTGACCATTCCTCCTCGGGAGAAAGGAGGCTGCACAGTTTGGATGTTAAAAGAGCCCTTAGCTACTACATAGAGCGTACCAAGGGTCACAGAATTGAATCCCTCCAGTTGTTCCTCACTTATGGAGAAGTTGGTAAAGGCAAACCTGCCACTAAGAGATCTATTGCCAGGTGGATTGTTTCTTGTATACAATTCTGCTATGGAAAACAGGGTAGAACTCCACCCTCAGGCCTGAGGGCTCATTCCACGAGAGGTACAGCTGCTTCCCTGGCTGCTGCCAGGGATGTTCCTCTCTTAGAAATTTGTCAAGCAGCCACCTGGAAAACAGTCCATACTTTCACCAAGCATTACTCTCTCCATATCCAGGCTAGGAGTGATGCTCGGTTTGGCACAGCAGTACTTCAGAGCCCATTTCCAAAGTAGGTTCTGTCCCTCCTCCATGGAGGTACTGCTTGGTAGTCTGCAATAGTCAGAATACAGCAAGACTTCATGTTGTTTGAAGAAAACATTACTCACCTTAGTAATTATGTTTCTTCTAGTGGAGTCTTGCTGTATTCTGACTTCCCCCCCACCTCCCCTCTCAGAACCTAGTTTTTGGGATGTTGGTGGGCAGAAGCAGTGTTGGCACCCTAGGGATGTCCTTTTTACACCCTCTTTTTTGTTTGGATGGAATGTTGTGTTTTGTATGTGTTTTTGTTTTTGGGTTTCCTGACTTGAATCTTCCTTTGAAACCAAAAACATTATATATTTGCCAGTTGGCTAGTAAAAATGTTGCAGTTTCCACACAGAACACCTAGTGAGTTTTTGCTTGTAAAGATCTGACGATTGCAGTTTGAACAACAACAGACAGGGGCTTCAACCGAGCTTGTGATGAACGTTCTATGCAAGGCATAGAAAAGTTAACCCTTTGTTCTCCGGGGCAGTTGAAAGGCAGGACTTAACGGCAATAGTCAGAATACAGCAAGACTCCACTAGAAGAAACATAATTACTAAGGTGAGTAATTTTTTCTTCTGAGAAACCATCCACCTGAAAAACGTACTCTTCTAAGTGGAAGAGATTTTCCATCTGATGTGGGCAGAGACACAGAGTCCCCCTGCAGGCCGATCTGCCATTAGTCCTTGAATATTTGGCACATCTTCATTCCCTAGGCCTTCGGGCTTCTACCCTGAAAGTGCACTTGGCAGCTGTTTCGGCCTACCTCTCTGCTGGAAAGGGCACATCCCTGACTGCTAACCAGGTATTCAGGAAATTCTTCAAGGGGTTATTGCATTTGCACCCCCCTCATAGGGAACCCACTCCTGTGTGGTACCTTAATATATGCAGTTGATGCAGCCACCTGTTGAACCCCTGGCATCAGCTAAGCTCAAATACATCACATGGAAAACTGTATTTCTAGTAGCTATTGTCACAAATGCACTCTGCAGGTCAAGCCCTCTGCTCCCACAGTGCCAGCCTCAGATCACAATAGTGTGAACAGGTAACAGATAAGGTAACCCTCCTGTCTGCTTTGGGTCTGAGTCACCTTTTAGCCTCAAGTTCTGAAGGGATTCAAACTGTGAACCTTATGCTAGCATACCCAATTAACAGGCTCAGATAATACTGTCTTCGGGGGATGCAATATAATCTTTTGCCCAAGAGCACCCAGCCAGGTTTCCAAAATGAACCCTTAAAACTCTATAAGAGACCTTAGGTATATTCTTACCTTCTTTCCTAAGCTCAGTAACATCATCAAGCTGTTGAACAGTTGTCAGACTTAACCACCTATATGTCACATGCAAAAAGAACTGACAGACACCGAGGCAGTCTTTCAAAGAAAGTGTTCTTTACTAAAAAATGTCAAACAAGATAAAATACAGAACAAATATCAAGGAGCATACAATCATTTAAAATAAACAGGAAGTTACAGACAAAACACTCCTACCACAAAAAGGCTTACATTTCTTTCTAAGTATTACCTTTCTAAATGCATTTTAAACTTAGAGACTTTGCCCTCTTCTTTCAGAGCCCAAGAAGATATCAGTTTATGTACAATGTTACATGTTTTTTCTCTCCATCTTCCCCCACCCCTTTTTGGATGAGGTCAGCTAGACCCTCTCTCAGAATTAATTCTACCATACTTTCTACCAGGAGGTATCTTTAATTAATGGAACATCAAAAAAAAAAAATTCCTAAATATGACATCCTTTAATTAAACATTTCACTTTGATCCTAGCAATCCATATGTAACCAGCTGTCTGTGTATTACTGTATAATCTGTATCATATTGTATAATTGTCATTTTTACTGTGTTATTTACCTTTGCCATGTAATCCTGGGTTACCCCTGAAAAAGGGACCTCCGGGCCCCAGTGGCCTTACCCGGTCACCAAAATTAAATAAATAAATAAAATAAATAATTCCCAGCATTTGTCATTTAGGTGTTAAATTTGATAGGAACAGCCAAATTACCCCTTCTTTCCTGACGTCATAAACGTTAGATCTAGTTTAATTTCAAAAGCCTAGGCAGGTCATAAAAGGTAATAAAATGCAATTTCTTTAGGAAGTCTTAAATTACAGGGACCTCCTGGTCAGTGTAATACCGCCTGTGATTTTCAGCTGCTGACCTTGTAATTTAAAGGCCAAATCTCTCACACACTGATATTTCTTACACAGACCATTTATTTATAATAATAATATTATCATAGAATAGCCAGAAGCAGGGGCAGAGCATCACACTCCTCCCCATCTAGACTGAGTTTGTGGGCTGTATCCCCTGCATGGGATAAGCTCCACAAGTCAGTTCATTCCTCATATAGATGCCACAAGCCAACTGCATTCTGATTGGTTGCTCCAGCCTTATGTAAGATCATCATGTCATACCCTTGCAAGGTAAGACTCCATCTTAATAGTCTACCATTAGTTTTTCCTATTTGTGTCAGCCAGACCGGGGATTGTGGTCAGTTTGTACCTCAAAATGCTGCCTGTATAAGTATGGCTCTTACTTCTTTAGGGCCCACACTATGGTAAGACACTCTTTTTCCACAGTAGAGTATGCTTGCTCCATGGAAAATAACTTTTTACTTAGGTACACAATGGGGTGATCCTTCCCTTGGTTGGATATCTGACTCAGCACTGCCCCAATACCCACATCTGAGGCGTCAGTCTGGACTATAAAGGGTCTGCTATAGTCAGGACTTGTCAACACAGGAGCACTGCACAGTGCCTCCTTCAGTCTGGTAAAGGCTTTTTTTACAGGCTGGTTCCCAGGTAATTTTCGTAAGCATCCTTTTCTTTACCAGGTCAGATAGGGGAGCAGCCAGGGCACTGTAATTGGGTACAAATTTCCTATAGTACCCTGCTTTCCCCAGAAAACTCTTGACCTGCTTCTGTGTTTCTGGTCTGGGCCATACCTTGATCACCTCTATTTTCATTTGGTTAGGACAGAGCTGTCCCCGGTCTACAACATGCCCGAGATATGCCACTTCAGCCATGGCCACTTGGCACTTCTCAGCTTTGACAGTGAGCTCGGCCCTCTGTATCCTGCCCAGCACTTCCCTAAGGTGGGACAGTTGTTCCTCCCAGTTGGCACTAAAGATGGTAATGTCATCCAGGTACGCCACTGCGTACTCCTCAGCACCATTTTAACACCTGGTTCACCAACCTTTGGAAAGTGGCTGGGGCATTCTTCATTCTGAAAGGCATTACTTTAAATTCAAATAACCCTATCAGAGTGATGAAGGCCAACCTCTCCCTAGGTCTGGTAGTTAACTCTACCTGTCAATACTCCTTTGTCAGGTCATTAGTTGTAAGGTAGGTCACCCCTCCCAACTTGGACAGGAGTTCATCTGTCCATGGCATTGGGTGGGCGTCTGACTTTGTAACTGCATTCAGTCCACGATAGTGCACACAAAAATGAGTAGCATCATCTGGCTTGGGCACAAGGACTATGGGTGAGGCACAGGGGCTGTGGGTTCTCTGGATTACCCCTAAATAAAGCATTTCCTCCACACTCCCTCCTAATGTCCTTTTGAACAACCTGTGACACCCGATATGCTGTCCGCCGTATGGGCATCTGTGTTCCTGTCTTCACATCGTGTGTCGCTGAGGGGGTTAGTCCAGGCTTGGTGCTAAACAAAGTGGCAGAGTCTCCTAAAACCTCTCTTACTTCCTGGATCTTGTCCAGGGCCAGCTGGGGTGATAGTTTAACTGCCTCCACAGAGGAATCCCACTTGCTTTCTTCCAGCAAGTCCAGAAGGGGGTCTCCTTTGTCCGTCCCCTCCCCAGGACTATATACTGCAAACGCCATGTCAGCCCTATTAGCATATGGCTTCATCATGTTGACATGGTACATTCTTTCTGTATGTCTTCTGTCAGGTAACTCTATAACATAGTTCATATCATTTACCTTTCTGACTACTTTGTACGTCCTGCCCGCTCAGCCTGCAGCTTGTCCTTCTGAACTGGGATAAGGACCATGACTTCCTGTCCCACTGTGTATGAGTGAGCTCTGGCTCTGTGGTTGTACCACACTTTTTGTTTTTGTTGGGCAGCTGCCAGGTTGCTCAGGGCTGTCCCCATAAGCTCCTTCAGCCTTTCCCTAAACGTAAGGACATAATCCACTAAGGGAGTTCCCTGGGTGGTGTGCTTACTTTCCCAGTCCTCTCAGATCAAGTCTAGGGCACCATGTACCTGGCGTCCATATAAGAGCTCGAAGGGGGGAAACCCTGTTGACTCCTGGGGCAGCTGCCTGTATGCAAACAACAGCTGGGGAAGGTACTTCTCCCAGTCCCTCCCATGCTGTTCAGCAAATGCTTGGAGCATTGACTTTAGGGTAGTGTTAAATCTCTCCACAAGCCCATTGGCTTGTGGATGATAAAGTATTGTGCATCTTTGCACCACCCCACACTTCTCCCATAAACATTTTGTCATGTCCAACATGAAGGAACCCCGTCGATCAGTAATAACCTCCTGCGGAGACCCAACATGGGAGAAAATCCCAAGTAAGGCATCTGCCACTTTGTCTGTCCTCAGTGAGGATAGGGCGACTGCCTCGGGGTACCGGGTGGCATAACCCACCACAATCAGGATGAACCTCTTCCTGGAGGAGCTGGGGGTATTTAAAGGCCCCACAATATCAATTCCCACCCTCTGGAATGGCTCCTCCACTATGGGCAAAGGAATTAGGGTGGCTTGGGTTTTCTTACCTGCCATCCCTATTTCTTGGCACCGGTGACATGACCTGCAATACTCCTTCACCTGCTGGGTGAAGTTGGGCCAATAGAAATTCTGGGCCAATCGCTGCATAGTGTGCGTGATTCCCAGGTGACCAGACATAATAATATCGTGTGCAGTCTTGAGCAACTGCTCACAGTACCACTGGGGAACGACAAGCTACCTGCCTATCACCCCTCCCTCTGTCTTAGCATCCTGCATGTACAGCAGTCCATTGTCCCAATAAACATTATGTTTCCCGTCACCTCAAAGATGGTGCATGGATTGCATCACAAGTCCTATGAAGACAGGTTGAAGGAACTGAACATGTACTCCCTGGAGGAGAGAAGGGAGAGAGGGGATATGATAGAGACATACAAGTATCTTACAGGGAGGAACAGGGTGCAGGAAAACACTATTTTTAAGCGAAAAAGATGTTTCAGGACTAGAGGGCATGGGATGAAGTTGGAGGGAGGATGATTCAGAGGAAACATAAGAAAGAATTTCTTCACAGAACAGGTGTTGGACAAGTGGAACACCCTGCCAGAGGAAGTGGTGGGGGCTGAAACAATCACAGGACAGGATTTAAGAATGCATGGGATAGACATAAAGGAATTCTGGAGGTCAGGGGTAAGGGGCAACAGACTTGTAGGAAAACAAACAACTTACAAGCTCAAATGGGCAGACTGGGTGGGCCATAGGCCCTTATCTGCCGACACTGTCTATGTATCTATGTATCTATGTACCTCCCAGTGCTCCATTAGAGTCTGCCCAATCCCTCAGCTTCTCTAGACTAGGGTCACTTTTCTGAGCAGCTGCAGACTCCTTACACATTCCAAAGGCATAGAACAGGTCCCCTTCAGTATCTAAACTAGGGTCCCTAGCACTAGTGTCAGGGCACTCAGGATCACTGCCATCCCTAACCCTCTGACAATGGGTCACCCCTCCTTTTTCGGAGTAACCCTCCGGAGCTGTTTGGTTAACTGCTACTGGGGAAATTTCTACCCACCTTTCATTAGTCTCCATAGCAGGAGACACAGGCTGGGTAACCAGCCTCCCAGTCGTTTCCACAGTGGCTTCTATGCGGTCCAGGGAACTACAAGTTTCCCTTGCTGCTTGGCTATGGTAACTGCACACACCATCCCCTGTTTGAGATTGTTGCCAAGGATGACGTCAACTGCTAAAGTTTTGGCTACAGCCACCTGTTGCACAGTTCCCCCTGTTTCACCAGAGTCTAGGAGAACACTAGTGAGTGGCAATGTTTTCTCCTTCCCAGTGAACCCTTGTACAGTTACAGATTTGTTGGGTATTAACTGACCAGGCTCTACCAGATCCCCTTTTACCAAGGTCAGGGATGCCCCTGTGTCTCTTAACCCTTATGTCTGTACACCATTCACAGTGAGTGGGTGCATGTGTTCCCTCATGTTTATAGGCATGCGTTCAGGGACACACAAACAACCCACTTCTTTCCTAGCACCACCTTGCGTATCGCTCGTACTTTTGGGACAGCAGTATGTCCAGTTTCTTGACAAACCCAACATTTGTTTCTTTTCTCAGGAAAATCTTTTCTTTGAAACCTGGGGCTAACTGGTTTTGGTGGAGACAGTGAGGTTTTTAGCTGCCCTGAAGGTGCGCTTTTCCCTTTCTGCGCTGCCATACCCACCCCATTCGCTCTCAGAGCAGGTCTGCTCTTGGCATAGCGGTCCAAGAGTTCAGCAGCCTCTTGCACTGTTTTGGGATCTTGGTCCTCCAGCCAGGTTTTCAGCTCTGCTGGGCATGCTCCAAAAAACTGCTTTAACAATATAGCATTTTCAATTTTATCTACATAGTTTGCTTCAATTCCTTCCCACCAACGTTTTAAAAACTGATGTTGTTTTGTGGCTAGCTCCTTGTAGCTCATGTCAGGGCTTCTCCTGAGCTTATGGAATTTAGCTCTATATGCTTCTGCAGTTAAATCATACTTTTTTAAAAGTTTTGCTTTTAAGTTTGCTGTAATCATTACTGTCCTCATTGTCCATTTGACCCAATGTATCCTGAGCTTTTCTGGTAAGTAGCGGAGCTGGCTGGAAGCTCTAGGACCCTCTAGGAACATTGGCCTTAATACAAACTTTTTCAAAGGAATTTGAAAAGGCATCCATATTCTCCCCCTCTTTAAATTCGGCTATCAATTTGGAATTTAATTTGTAATCTAGTCCTGTAGTTCCAGTTAAACCCAAATCACTTACCTGTTCTGGTGCTGGTGGTTGGAGTTGTAACTTCTCCAGTTCATGTTGCCTCTGATGCTCACACTCTTCACAGTCAGCCTATCACTGTTCTTGCTCCCTCTTCTCTTCTGTGGCTCACTGCTCTTGCCTCTCTTCTCTCTGGAACTCCAGCTCCATCCTCTACAATGCCATCTGCAGCCTGATGGCTTCTGGCTTCAGAATGCTGGTGACCTTCCCCTGCTGCTGTGGCCCTTGGCTTGCGCTGGCCCTGCTGTCCTCCTCACCAGATCTGGCCACTGCACTGGCCACTGGCCCTTCCACCCCCAAGGTTTGGTCCTTTCCAGTCACGAGCTGTAACTAAATGCTCTGGCCATCAGTGGCCGTCAGAGCATCTATGAGGGTCTGCTTGGCTTTCCCTTCATACTGGATTCCTCTGTCCTGGCACAGCTGCCTCAGGTAGTCTGCAGTGTATCCGCTGTAGTTGGAAGCCATCTTCTTCCCTAATTATGGCTACTCTAACTTGCACTTTAGAAAAAAAAAACAGGTAGGAACTTTGACTATAAGCAAAATGATATAGTTTTGTTTCTTTTTAAAAATAAATTCAATGCCTTATTTTGCATGTGAGCTGTACAGTATTAAGCTGACACACTGAACTGTTAAACTTGTGTTACCAATATTTTATCGCACAGCTGCCAACCAAATCTTTCACAAATGCACTCCACAGGTCAGGCCTTCTGCTCCCACAGTGCCAACCTCAGAGTGCAACAGTGTGAACAGTTAACAGACAGGGTAACCCTTCTGTCTGCTTTGGGTCTGAATCACCTTTTAACCTCAAGTTCTGAAGGGATTCAAACTGTGAACCTTATACTAGCATACCCAATTAACAGGTTCAGATAATACTCTCTTCGGGGGGGATGCCATATAATCTTTCGCCCAAGGGAACCCAGCCAGGTTTTTCAAAATGAACCCTTAAAACTCTTGTAAGAGACCTTCAACAGTTGTCAGACTTAACCACCTATACGTCACATGCAAAAAGATCTGACAGACACCCAGGCAGTCTTTCAAAGAAAATGTTCTTTACTAAAAAATGTAAAACAAAATTAAAATACAGAACAAATATCAAAGAGCATACAATCATTTAAAATAAACAGGAAGTTACAGACAAAACACTCCTACCACAAAAAGGCTTACATTTCTTTCTAAGTATTACCTTTCTAAGTGCGTTTTAAAGTTAGAGAGATGTTACCCTCTTCTTTCAGAGTCCAAGATGATATCACTTCATGCACAATGTTACATGTTTTTTCTCTGTCTTCCCCCACCCCCTTTTGGATGAGGTCAGCTAGACCCTCCCTCAGAATTAAGTCTAACATGCTTTCTACCAGGAGGTATCTTTAATTAATGGAACATCAGAAGAAAGAAACATTTCCTAAATATGACATCCTTTAAACATTTCACTTTGTTCTTAGCAATCCTAGCATTTGTCATTTAGGTGTTAAACTTGATAGGAACAGCCAAATTATCCTTTCTTTCCTGACGTCATAAACTTTAGATTTAGTTTCATTTCAGAAGCCTAGGCAGGTCATAAGAAGGTAATAAAATGCCATTTCTTTAAGGAAGTCTTAAATTACAGGGATCTCCTGGTCAGTGTAATACATCCTGTGATTTTCAGCTGCTGACCTTATAACTTAAAGGCCGAATCACTCACACACTGACATTTCGTACACTGACCATTTATTTATAATAATAATATCATACAGGTAACCAGAAGCAGGGACAGAGTGTCATAGCTATCATCTAAGCCAGGAGGATTAGTGAGCTACAGGCCTTGTCCACAGAGGCAGACAATATAGTAATCCACAGGGATAAGGTAGTTTTGAGGACCGACAGGAAGTTCCTTCCTAAGGTGGTATCAGACTTCCATTTAAACCAGTTTATGACCTTTCCAGTCTTCTTTACCGAGCATTCTACCTCTGGAGAGAGGAGGTTGCATAGCCTTGATGTCAAGAGAGTGATTAACTACTACTTGGACCACACTAAAGGGCACAGACAGCATCAGACACAGCTTTTCCTGACCTATGCAAAGGTGGGCAAGGGCGAGCCTACCTCAAAAAGAACTATTGCTCACTGGATTGTTGCCTGTATTCAATTCTGCTGCAGTAAGGTGGGCAAAAAACCTCCTCTAGGCCTCAGGGCCCACTCTACAAGGGGTACAGCTGCTTCTATAGCAGCTGCGAGAAATATTCCCCTGGTGGAAATCTGCAAAGTAGCTACCTGGAAGACTGTTCATACCTTCACTAAACATTACAGCCTGAATACCCAGGCCAGAATTGATGCCAGGTTTGGCACAGCAGTGCTACAGAGCTTGTTTCCTAAATAGGTTTTCTACCCTCCTCCAAGGACACTGCTTGGGTAGTCTGCATAAGTCAGAATACAGTAAGATTTCCTGGGGTTTGAAGGAAAAAATTTCTTACCACAGTAATCTTATTTCTTCCAGAGGAATCTTACTGTATTCTGAGCTCCCTCCCTCCTCCCCTGCTGGAACCTAGGGGCACTGCAGCACAACTGTCTGTTGTTCTCCCCTGGGCTTTTTCTGTTTTTGGGTATGTGACTTGAGTCTTTTGCAGCCCACTTGGTGACTTGGTTGAGTTATTATTTTTATTATCTTTATAATAACTGGTCAGCAATTTTTCTCAGTGTACTGACCAGGTTGATATTTTCCGTAACAACCGTCTGGTTGTTATGACATTCACGTGCCCTGTCAGTAAAACTGGACTGCTGTCTTATTGCCTTATGTTCCATGTGGGCAGGCAGAATGCTATTACCAACATGGCGGCTCCGTCTCTCGCTATCCAAAAAGCCGCTGAGACGGAGCCGCTACAACAAGATGCAACAATTCTTTTCTTCATTTTCATTTTTTTATCCTTTCAAAATGCCTTTCCTTCTCCCAAAGTTATATCCAGTTCATCCTGCCATTCGTGCATTTCGGGACACAGCTGCATCGATGGTCCCAGGAAGCGGGGAAAGCATGATCTCTCCCACGGCAAACTGTAAGTAAAACAAAAAAAAGAAAAGCAACAGAACAACTGGCAAAAGAAAACAAAACAACTATATAAATGAACAGAGGGAGTGGGCAGGAGAGAGAGAGAGAGTGTGTGTGTGTGTGTGTGTGTGTGTGTGAGAGATGTGACAGACAGATACAAATCAGGCTGGGAAAAAAATTGTTGCCCAATATATTATATAAAATAAAAGATGGGGAGAGTGTGCATATGAGAATTTAATGGACACCCTCATTGTGGGATGCATCCCACAACTCGGGTATGCATTAAATTCTCATAGCACACCCTTCTCCATCCTTTATTCTCTATATTATTATTGATACTATAGCTTAGTTAGCTTGTTATTAGCTTCTGCTCTGTAAGAATCTGATGGTTACAGAGTGTTGATCAGGGACAGTGGTTTGAAAACCGAGTTCGAGCATAACGTTCTATCATTAGTATAGATTCGGTTAACCATTTTGCCTCCAGGGCAGTACAAAGGAAGGACAATACTGCATAAGTCAGAATGTAGTAAGATTCCCCTGGAAGAAACAAGATTACTGTGGTAAGTAATTTTTTCTTTCAAACCCCAGGAAATCTTACTGTATTCTGACTTATGTAGTATGGTCTCACCATGGGACTGCCCCAGAGCTGAAATGGTTAATAGAACCTATGATGGAATGCTAAGCTAGAGCTCGGTTTTCAAATCACTGTGCCTGGTAAACAGTTCTAAACCATCAGATTCTTTACTCTGCTTGCCTAGGTAAGACGTCTCTGGAGAGCTCTCCTTCATCGCTTGAAGAAACTTTATTTTCTCAGTTTATTCACTAGTAAAAATTTATTTTATTGGTATTCCTTTCACTGTCCTTGGTTTTCAGGTAGTAATTGTTTAGATTTTAGTCAAGTCGCTTTCCTCCTGGTTCTTCAAATGAGGGGGAACCGACAGTCTTCCTTTTTTTATTTTACTAATTAAATTAGAGTAAATGTTCTGTTCCGACTCGGTATAGTCGGTTTTTATCACTTATCTATGTTTTAACTGGGGTAACTCCTGGTTTCATTTGTGTTTGAATTCAACCGGGGTAACTCCTGGCATTTTATTCTATTTTCATTTCGGGGTAACTCCTGGGTTTTTCTGTCGGTTCGCATAACCGGAAAAAAAAAAAAAAAGATTTTACTTTGGTGTGGTGATCTGAGTTATGTCACAGAAAACTAAAAAGAGAACAGGACCCACAGGTTTCCAGCACTGTTCCAAGTGTGGGGAACTTTTTGCAAAAGCAGATCCACACTTAATCTGTTTATTCTGTCTGGGGTCTGACCACCTACAGACAGACTGTGAGATTTGTGCTAACTTTCCGCAGTCCACCTTAGTTAGACGGTTTAAAAGACTGTAAAAAAAATGGCTGATAAGGCTGCTAACCCAGCCACAGACCAACCGGATGAACCGGGAGAGCTACCCTCTGAAAGGGACGATAGCTCTATTTCAAAAAAAGCAAACCGCAGATAAGGCTGCTGAACCGGCCATTGCAGTCAAGAGAAAGAAGAAGGAAAAGCACCAGGAACCGCAACCAAAACAAACCACAGTTCCTTCTGCTGAGGAGATCGCTAGTGCGATCAGGATTATTCGATCATTACAGCTCCCGGTTCCAGTTGACAAGCAACCGTTTCCACCAACTCCTGGTTTCAATGTTATCCCTGGTTTAATAGATCAAGGTGGGGATCCTTATGGGGACAATGACTTTGGAAATGAGCCTGAAGATGATGAGGATTTTGGGGACCCTATTGATCTGGACTTTCCCCGATCCTTACAGACCAGATTCCCCTGACAGGGGAGCAGAGGATTTTACCTCCTATTTTGCTTTTATAAAGCAAGTGGCTCAATCCCTCGACCTCCCATCCCAGGAATCTGCGGAGGATGAGGAAGAAGAGGATTATAAGGAGATGATGGATGTGCTCCCATCAAAGAGGCTACTCCTCCCTCTCCGTAAGTCTCTGAGAAAGCAGACTATGAAAGTTCTGCAAACCCCCACTTCAAACAACATGAAGTCTTGTTGTATTCTGACAATAGCAGTGAGTCCCAACCTTCGAACTGCCCCAGAGATGAAAGAGTTAACTTTCCATGCCAGGCATGGAACACTGAGCTCCAGCTCGGTTGAGACTCTGTCTGTTGCTGTTTAAACTCAAACCATCAGATTCTTTACTCCGCCTCACTGAACAGTCGCTCCAGAGATTTCTCCTTCTGCTCGGTTCAATTTGTCGGTTAAAGTACCGCTTTTCTTGGTTTTCGACCGAATTTAAACCGTAACCTGTCAGTTCAGTCTGTGGTATTTGTGAGTACTAGATAGGTTTATATTAATTTCTATTCTGTGTGGAACTTGTAAACGGTTCATTGGTTCGGTTTGAACCGATCAAACTGTTAAAAAATCTTTATTTGTACTTTTAGTGTGTGGTTACCGGTTCTTATCAGTTCTAAAAAAAATGGATTTTATTACGGTTTTTTCCACGACCTGTGACACGGTCAGGAACCGATAAGAGGGTCTTGCCTGGCGGATTGCCATTAAAAGGGTAAGTTTGGTTAGGACTGGCACTATGTCTGAGAAATCCAAAAGAAAAACCGGACCCACTGGGTTTCAACACTGTAGTGTGTGTGTGGGGAAGTCTTTGCTAAGTGACCCCACACCACCTGTGTTTTATTGTCTGGGGTTTGACCACCTCAATGCAGACTGCCAGATTTGTAAAATTTTCCTGCAGCTACCCTGGAAAAGAGAGTTGGTAGGCTCCAGGAAAGGGAGGCCAAAAGTCAGCTGAACGGATGGTCAGCCAGTTCGGTTCAAACCGAACCAGAAGGAGTGCCCTCTGACCAGGGCGAGACTTCTTTGGGCAAAAGGAGAGCTGATTCTGAGGAGTCAGTTCTGGCTAAGAGAACAAGAAAGGAAAAATCAGCTGGTGTGGATCCAAAACTTTCTTCTCCAACCGCTGAAGAAATAGCCAAAGCGATAAAAATTGTGCAGTCGCTTTCCCCGGTTCTGACCGAACAGGCACCATCAGGGAGGCACTCAGTTCGGCCGGTTCCACCAGTTCAAGATTATGATTTAGAGGAATATTATGAACCGGAGGAGGAGGAAGAGGAGTATGAGGAAAGTGAATGTGGTTTTGAAAGTCTGGATGTGCCCATTGACCCGGACATCTCCCCAGACAGACCTTCAGGAGTGTCTCCTCCTAGGGTTTCTGAGTCCCCCTCCCATTTCATGTTTTATAAAAAAGTTGCTGAAACCCTCCAGCTTCCTATGGAAGAAGCTGTGGATGACCAGGAGGAGCCTGACTATGTGGATATGATGGATATCCCAGAGTCTAGGAGGCTGTCTATTCTCTTACACAAATCTTTTGGGAAACAGACATTTAAGATTTTAAAGACTCCTAATATTATACCTCCTGTAGATAAAAGAATGGACAAGAAGTATACATTGTCAGGCTCAGATACGGAGTTCCTTACACAACAATGCAGCCATGTTGGGGTAGTGCAGGCTGCAGCCTGTGATAAGGCAAACATTCCCTTGGCTTCACACCCCCCAGACAAGGACTCCAGGAGGAATGATACCATGGCAAAGAAACAGTACATGGCAGCATCCTTGGGACTCAGACAGGCCAACTATATGGCCTGTACTGCTAGGTATCAGAAATCCAGATGGGACACTGTCATGGCTTTAGCAAAACAGGTCCCTGGCCAACTTGCCAAGGAGCTGGAGCAGGTGGCTGCTGATGATATTGAGGCATCCAAGGTGCAATTCCATGCTGCAGTGGACTCCAATGATGTGTCATCTAGAGTCATGGCTACATCTGTGGCACTTCGTAGAATGGCTTGGCTCAGATGTACTAGCCTGTCACAGGATACCCTGACTAAGGCCATGGATTTTCCTGTTGTGGGTAATTCTCTGTTTGGGGAGCAGACAGAGAATTACATGAAGAAAATGGACGAATATAGGACCACCTATAGGAGTGCACAGGCCAAAGAAAGGCAGGCAACTCCTCAGAGGCAGCACCCTAGGGGCAGGGGCAGGCCTTTTCATAGGCCTTTCTACCAAGCCCAGGCCTCCTCTTCTGCCTATGCTCAGAGGGGGTTCTTTAGAGGGAGAGGCAGAAGGGGTACAAGCAGACCTGCTTCCACCCCTCAGCCAAAACCCCCTGCCAAATAGGCACCCTGATGGATTGGCCAGGGCCGATTCTCCACTACCTGTAGGGGCAGGCTGGCTTACTTTGTCCAGGACTGGGAGTCTCTAACATCAGACAAGTGGGTCCTGGAAGTAGTAAGCCAGGGACTGGTTCTCAGCTTCAAAAAATTTCCAAAGATGAGAGCCAGATCCTTTCCACCTGCAAATCCCTCAGAGGCACTTGCCCTAGAGGCAGAGGTCTCTTCCCTCCTGGCTCTCAGAGCTGTGGAAAGGGTTCCACCCCTACACCAGGGCAAAGGATTGTACTCCAGGTACCTTCTTACCCCAAAAAAGACAGGAGAATGCCGGCCCATCCTGGATCTCAGATACTTAAACAAGCACCTTTTAAAACCAAAATTCAAAATGGTGACTCTGGGAATTATTCTACCCTCTCTAAGGCCAGGGGACTGGCTAGTGTCCCTGGACCTCAAGGATGCCTACTTCCATATTCTCATCAGAAGCTCCCATCGAAAGTACCTCAGGTTCGAGCTGCCCTCAGGCCATTACCAGTTCAGAGCAATGCCCATTCGGCCTAACCTCTGCTCCAAGGGTGTTCACAAAATGCCTGGCAGTAGTAGTTGCTTCTCTAAGAAGGCAAAGGATTTCCATCTTCCCATACCTGGATGACTGGCTCATAGTAGGCCAGTCCCCAGACCAAGTCAAGTTACACCTACAGGTAACTCAGCAACTGCTCACCTCCTTGGGTTTCCTTCTGAATCTTTCAAAGTCAGTTCTAGAGCCTGTTCAGCTCCTCACCTTCATAGGTGCAGAGTTAGATACAGAAAAGGCCAAAGCTTTCCTTCCCCTGGACAGGCCAAGGACCCTTATCTCACTGGCCTCCTCATTCACCCTGCAGGTGTCTCGACCAGCAAGGCATTTTCTACAGCTCCTGGGGCACATGGCTGCTTCCACAGCAGTGGTGCAGGGAGCAAGATTTCAGATGAGAGACATTCAATTCCATTTGAGAACCTTTTGGTCTCAAAAGAAGAACCCTCTGACCAAATTGATCCCAGTGACTCGAACCCTGATCCAGGCCTTACAGTGGTGGCAGGATCAGAACAATCTAAGGCAGGTAGTTCCCTTTGTCACTCAGTCCCACTCTTTAATCCTTACTACAGATGCCTCCCTCTTGGGGTGGGGGGCTCACTTGGGCGACCTGACTACCCAGGGGTTGTGGTCCCCTCAGGAATCTCTGCTTCACATCAATCTATTGGAACTCAGGGCAGTATTTCTAGCACTTCAAGCTTTTTCCAAATCTGTTCAGAACAAAGTTATCCAGGTCAGAACAGACAATACCACCACAATGTGGTACTTCAACAAGCAAGGAGGCACTCGGTCTACGGCCTTGTGCACAGATGCAAGTTGTGGTCTCTGGCTTATTCCCTGAACACCTCCCTCACAGCAGTACACCTCTCAGGCAAGGAAAATGTCCTGGCAGATGCTCTCAGCAGGATATCTCAGGGCCATCACGAGTGGTCACTGGATCCCCTGGTCTTGGAGGTGATATTCTCCAGATGGGGCACCACACAGATAGATCTTTTTGCAGCCCCAGACAATCTGTATGCTTTTCCTCCCTTCCCTCTCCTGTTCAAAGTGCTAGTCAAAATCAGGTCTCAACCCTGCAAGGTGATCCTGACTGCTCCAGACTGGGCCAGACGGCCCTGGTATCCACTCCTGTTGTCCTTAGCAGTCCATCTTCCCCTGTCTCTTCCCAGGAATTACAACCTATTAACCTGTGCTCAGGGGAGGGTTTGGTACCCGAATCTCAAATCCCTCAATCTCAATGCCTGGCCCTTGAAGAGTTAGGGTTTGCTGATTTACACCTCTCCCAAGGTGTAATGGATATTCTGATGGCTTCTAGGAAACCTTCCACCAGGACTACTTATAATTCCAAGTGGAAAAGATTTTCCATATGGTGCTCTGGAAGGCATATTTCCCAGAGTCTGCTGATCTGCCCACAGTCCTTGATTATATGGTCCATTTGAATAGCTTGGGCTTAGACCAGCTACACTAAAGGTGCATCTGGCAGCTGTTTCTGCTTTAATTTCAGCAGGTAAGCCCTCTTCTCTTTCAGCTCACCCTGTATTCTCCAAGTTTTTTAAGTGATTGCTTCATACCAACCCTCCATTCAGGGACCCTGCCCCTGCTTGGGACCTTAATATTTGCATTGCTCAGCTTATGCAACCCCCTTTTGAACCTTTGTCTTCAGCAGAGCTTAAGTACTTGACTTGGAAAACTGTGTTTCTGGTAGCCATCACTTCTGCCAGACGCATAAGTGAGTTACAAGCCTTGTCAGTGGAGCCTGATTTTATCTCCTTCCATAGAGATAAGGTGGTCCTCAGGACCAACAGGAAGTTTTGCCTAAGGTGGTTTCAGATTTCCACCTTAACCAATCTATGTCTCTTCCTGTACTTCACTGACCATTCCTCCTCTGGTGAGAGGAGGCTGCACAGTTTAGATGTGAAAAGAGCCTTAGCTGCTACATAGAATGTACCACGGGTCACAGGTTTGACTCCTCCAACTGTTCCTCACTTATGGTGAGGTTGGTAAAGGAAACCTGCCACTAAAGATCCATTGCCAGGTGGATTGTCTCTTGTATTCAATTTTGTTATGAAAACTGGGTAAGGTTCCACCCTCAGGCCTGAGGCTCACTCTACCAGAGGTACAGCTGCTCCCTGCTGCCAGGGATATCCTATTCTAGAGATATGTCAAGCAGCTACCTGGAAAACAGTTCACACTTTTACCAAGCATTACTCCCTGGATATCCAGGCTAGGAGTGATGCTCGGTTTTGCACAGCTGTGCTTCAGAGCCTATTTCCTAAGTAGGTTCTGTCCCTCCTCCATGGAGGTACTGCTTAGTAGTCTGCTATTGTCAGAATACAGCAAGACTTCATGTTTTGAAGAAAAAATTACTCACCTTAGTAATGTTGTTTCTTCTAATGGAGTCTTGCTGTATTCTGACCTCCGCCTTCCCCTCTCAGAACCTCTGCTTTTGGGATGTGGGTGGGCAGTGGCAGTGTTGGCACTCAGTAGGTGCCCCACCTTGTTATTTCACCCTTTTTCTTGGGTGAGTGGGTGTTGTGTTTTTCATTTTGTGGGTCTCCTGACTTGAGTCTTTGTTTTGGGACCAAAAAATCTGTTTTTATGTTTAGTAGCCAGTTGGCTAGTGTAGGTTTACAGCTTCCACACAGTACCTTAGTGAGTTTAGCTCATAAAGATCTGACGGTTTGAGTTTAAACAGCAACAGACAGAGTCTCAACCGAGCTCGAGCTCAGCGTTCCATGCCTGGCATGGAAAGTTAACTCTTTCATCTCCGGGGCAGTTCGAAGGTTGGGACTCACTGCTATTGTTAGAATACAGCAAGACTCCATTAGAAGAAACAACATTACTAAGGTGAGTAATTTTTTCTTCTACCCCACCCACAGACAGGAAGGTGGATAGGAAATACTGAGTGGCTAAGTCTGGGGCTGAGTTCCTCTTTGGGCACCTCAGCCATGAAGGTGTGGTACAGGCTGCAGCTTGTGACAAAGCTGGCATCCCTCTGGCCTCTCACCCTCCAGACAAGGATTCTAGGAAGGTAGATTCCATAGTTAAAAAAGTGTACTTGGGTTCTTCTCTGGCTGTTAGGCAGGCATCTTACATGGCCTATACAGCCAGATATCAGAAACATATGTGGACCACAGTATTGCAAATTGCTAAGGCAGCCCCCCCTCCCCATGGTTGCTGACCTGGAGTAGGCTGCAAAAAGGGGGTATTGAAGCTGCTAAGACACAGTTCAGGATGGCAATGGACTCGAATTACACTGCATCCAGGCAGATGGCATTTGCTGTGTCCCTCAGAAGGTTTGCCTGGCTTAGAACCACTAACCTGACACAAGATACCCAGACTAAGGTCATGGATTTTCCATGTGACCCTGTGTCTCTGTTTGGGGAGCAAACAGAGGCATATTTGAAAAAATGGATGACTACAAGGCTGCATACAAAAGTGCAGCAGCCAAAGAAAGAGCTGCTACTACCCAGAAGCATCATGTGAGGGGTGGCATAGGCAGGCCTACCTATAGGCCTTTCTTCCAGACGTTTTTCCCCAGTATCAGCCCAGGCGGTACTTCAGAGGCAGGGGCAGTAGGGGCAGTGGCCACACTGGCCCCAGTATTCAGCCAGCAGCTCAACTCAAACAGATGCCCTGAGGAGACTGTTCAGGTTGCCTCCCCAACTCCAGTAGGGGGCAGGCTGGCCCACCACTTCCAAAAGTGGAAAAATATTACCACAGACATTTGGGTTCTGGAAGTAGTGGACCAGGGACTTGTCCTCAGCTTCAAAGCTCTGCCAAAGCTGAGGTCAAGAGTTTTCAAACCCTCTTCCCCATCTGAAACAGCAATGCTGGAAAAGGAAGTTTAAAGCCTTCTGCTACAAAAGGCAGTGGAACCAGTCCCTTCCAACCAGAGGGGAAAGGGCCTGTATTCAAGGTACTTCCTCACAATAAAGAAAACAGGGGAGTGGCGACCCATTCTGGATCTCAGATACTTAAACAAGCATCTGTCAAAACCAAAATTCAGGATGGGTACTCTGGCTACCATACTACCCACCCTAAGACAGGGAGACTGGTTAGCATCCATGGATCTGAACAATGCCTAATTTCACATCCCAATCAGAAGGTCACACAGTAAGTACTTCAGATTCAGGTTGTCATCAGGTCAGTACCAGTTCAGGGCAATGCCTTTCAGACTGACATCTGCTCCAAGGGTGTTCACAAAATGTCTAGCTGTGGTAGTGGCACACCTCAGGTGACAGGCAGTGTCGGTGTTCCCCTACCTAGACGACTAGCTCATAGTAGGCCAGTCACACCAGCAAGTAAGGGAGGCCCTGTCAATAGCACAAGACACTCTCTACTCACTGGGGTTCTTGGTGAACCATGAAAAGTCTGTTTTGGAACCAGTTAAGCTGCTCAGATTCATAGGGGTAGAACTGAATACACAAAAAGGGATGGCTTACCTGCCTCAGGACAGGGTGGACAACCTTATCTAGGTGGCCATTTCCTTCAAGCTTCATGTCTCCAGACCAGTAAGGCACTTCCTGCAATTGCTAGGTCATATGGCAGCTTCCACAGCAACTGTGACAGGGGCCAGATTCCAGATGAGAGACATTCAATTTAATTTAAGAGATTACTGTCTCCAGAGAAGGGATTCTCTCTCAAAGCTAGTTCCAGCAACAGTCTCTTTTCTCCAAGCCCTTCAGTGGTGGCAGGAAAAGGGCAATCTCAGGCAAGGAGTACCTTTCTTGCAGTAGGTTCCCTCTCTGGTACTCACAACAGATGTCACCCTCCTAGGGTGGGGAGCACATCTGGGGGAATCACACTGCACATGGCACATGGGAAAAGCAGGAATCCCTCCTCCACATCTATCTCTTGGAGCTCAAAGCAGTTCTTCTGGCTCTTTAGTCATTTCACAATCTGATAAAAGGAAAGGTGGTCCAGGTCAGAACAGACAACACAACCACCATGTACTACATAAACAAGCAAGGGGGCACAAGGTCAACTCCCCTGTGCACAGAGGCAATGAGAATCTGGGCATCTGCTTACTCCCTGAATGTTTCCCTCTCAGCTGTCCACCTTCCAGACAATGACAATGACAATGTCTTGGCAGATACCCTCAGCAGAATAAATCAGAACCATCATGAGTGGTCACTGAACAAGCAAGTTTTGGAGACCATTTTCAGGAGGTGGGGCACCTCAGAGGTGGATCTGTTCACAGCACCAGACAACCACCAACTCCCGCAGTATTGCTGCAGGCCCCCCCATCAAGGGCACAATTCCTCTGGATGCACTTCTGCTGGACTGGACAGGGCAGTTCCTTTATGCCTTCCCTCCCTTTCCTCTCTTACTGAACGTGTTGAACAAACTCAGGCTTCAACCAGCCTCAGTGATCCTCATTGCCCCAGACTGGACTAGACAGCCTTGGTACTCCATGATCCTATCATTGTCAGTAGCCAAGCCAGTCTCCCCAGGAGGCCCCCCCAGGAGGTAAAACCTGTTGTCATCCTCACAGGGCAGGATCATGTATCGCAATCTGCTATCCCTCAGACTCAAAGCATGGCTCTTCAAGACTTAGAGTATGCGGATTTACATCTTTCAGAAGGAGTCATGGATATACTGAGAGTCTCCAGGAAGCCTTATACCAAGAAAACCTTTGCTTCCAAATGGAAGAGATTTTCGATTTGGTGTCAGGGTAAGGGGTTAGACCATACCCAAGCCAATCTCTCTATAGTTCTGGACTATATGGCCCATTTACATTCCACAGGGTTGAGTATTTCCACATTAAGAGTGCATTTGGCAGCTGTTTCAGCTTATTTATCAGCAGGTAAGGCATCTTCTTTGGCTTTGAAGCCAATATTCAAGACTTTTTTTTAAGGGATTACTGCATTTGCACCAAGCACACAGGGAGCCTGCTCCCATGTGGGATTTGAACATTTGTATTGCCCAACTAATGCAGTCTCCCTTTGAGCCCATGTCTACTGCAGACCTCAAATATGTGACTGGGAAAACAGTGTTCCTGGTAGCCATTACTTCTGCTAGAAGGATCAGTGAGCTCCAGGCACTGACCACAGAGCCTGGTTACATTGCTGTCCATAGAGACAAAATAGTTCTGAAAACTAACAGGAGATTTCTGCCTACGGTGGTATCAGAGTTCCACCTCAACCAGTCTATTACATTGCCAGTCTTCTTCACAGACCATTCCACCTCAAGTGAGCACAGGCTGCACAGCCTGGATGTGAAAAGGGCAATCAGCTACTATCTTGACCACACAAATCATCACAGACGGGATCAAACCCAGTTCTTCCTCACTTATGGAGAGGTGGGAAAAGGAAAACCTGCTACAAAATGATCCATTGCACGATGGATTGTTGCCTGTATTTAGTGTTGCTGTAGCAAGGTGGGCAAGCAACCACCTGCAGGCCTCAGGGCCCATTCAACTAGGGGTACTGCAGCTTCTCTAGCAGCTGCTAGAGATATCCCCATAGTGGACATTTGCAAGGCTGCAACTTGGAAATCAGTCCACACATTCACCAAAAATTATTGTTTGGATGTCCAGACCAGAGGTGATGCCAAGTTTGGCAGAGCAGTCCTGCAGAGCCTGTTTCCTAAATAAGTTATAGATCCACCTCCAAAGGCAGTGTTTGGTAATCTGCATAAGTCAGAATACAATAAGATTTCCTGGGGTTTGAAGAAAAAATTACTCACCATAGTAATCTTGTTTCTTCTAAGAGAATCTTACTGTATTCTGAGCATCCTTCCTTCCTCCCCTACTTGAAACCCATGGTCACTACACTGCAGCTGTGGTAGAAATGTTGCAAACTTGGGGGTGCATTATGTTCTGTTTTTGGGCATCTGTGACTTGAGTTTTTGTGATGCCACTTTAAAGTTCCTTTTTCAAAGAGGGGGTAAATCCCTTAGTCATACCCTACTGTTTGTTAAGGATGATTGTTATTATTTTTATTATTATCATTTTAGCAGTAGGAAATTGCTTAGTGCAGGCTTTGTAAGAATCTAATGGTTTAGAACTGTTTACCAGGGACAGTGATTTGAAAACTGAGCTCGAGCCTATCATTCCATCATTTGCATAGGTTCTATTAACCATTTTGTCTCTGGGGCAGTCCTATGGTGAGACCATACTGCATAAGTCAGAATACGGTAAGATTCCCTTAGAAGAAACAAGATTACTATGGTGAGTAATTTTTTCTTCCTGCAACTCCAGCTCCATCTGGAACTTTCTCTGTTCAAACTCCATCTGCTGCTGTGCTTCAAACCTCCTCTGCTCAAATTCCAGTTCTATTCACCTCAACTCTATCTGCAGCCTGATCTCTTCTGGCTCCAGCATTGTGGTGACCTTCCTCTGCTGCTGTGGCTCTGGGTTATCTCTGGTCTCTCTATCCTCCTCCCTGGGACTGGGCACTGCTATGTTCCTTGGCACCCCAATGCCCAAGGTCTGGTCCACTCCAGTCACTGGCTGTGACTCAAGGTTCTGGGCAGTCGCTAGCTCATTGTGTGTCACAACATCCTCCATGAGGTGCTTTTTGGCTGACCCCTCATACTGGATTCCTCGCTTGACACAACTGCTTTAGGTATTCTGCAGTGTATTCACTGTAGATGGAAGTCATCTTCTTCCCTAACTACTGCTACCCTAGCTTGCACCTGAGAAAAAACAAAAACAGATAGGGAACTTGATACTGTAACCAAATTATATATTTTTTTAAAATCTCTGCCTTGCTTGTGTGTGGACTTTTTTCAGTTTAACAATCTGAAACACTGGACTTGGAATCGAGCCCAACTGTTATACCTGTGGCCACCAATCTCTCAAATCACAATGCAACCAAATCTATCTATTTAAATGGGCAGACTGGGTGGGCCATAGGCCCTTATCTGCTGACACTATCTATGTATCTATCAGAGCCCAACACTGCGCACCAGGTCTATCACAAACCCACTCATGAGGTTCAGATAACTGAGCTCACAGTGCCCACCCCTAAGTGCAAACTATGACAGGGAGGGGGAAAGCAGGGATACCCTCCTTGTGTCCTTCCAGAGTGCTCACTGGTTTACAACTGAACACTCCCCACCAGGTCCCAGAGTATGCCTCTATACTTTGGATCAGGGCACAATACCAGTCTTGAGTCTTGTGGTCAAATATGAACCCTTTTCATGGCTATTACACGCAGGAGGAAAGCCCAAGTGTTACACCCTCTTCTGGATAGCAGTGCACCACTTGATTTGGTCTTCGCCCTACAAGACATGCAACAGCCCCGTTCGCAATCCCTGCAGACCCATATGAGACTGGTACACTCCCTCATCCTGCCAGATCCCCTACTGACCCTTTTCAATTTGATTGTTATCTGGTGAACCTTCTAAACATAAACAGTTGTCACAGATTTGTAATAAAACTTCTACAGTCACACATATAATATACGGAATCTCATGCAGGCAGAATTCTTTAGAAAACCAAAAGTATTTACTAAAATAATTAAATAAATGCAGTTACAAGTAGAAGAGAACATATACTAATTTTAGGTTACAGTACAAGAAACAAAGGGAAAGCATACAATATAAACATCTTAAAACTGTTTAACTGCGTCACTACCTGATATGAAGACTTTCAACAGTTCAGAAAAATCACTGGTTTGTAAATGTTGCAGTCTCGTGCAGGTAGCTGCAGTCTGGTAGTCAAGAGAGAGTCCCAAACAGAATGGCCCTAAGTGATTGTGCTGAGGCTTTAACTATCTTTTCCGAACTGCAGTGTTAGCAATATTCTAGTCATAAGGAAACCAGTTTATTATCCCACCAGTGACCCACAATTTTCTGGCCACCTGGTGATGTCACCCAGCTTCTTTTTTTATTAAAACTTTCTTTATTTGTAGTTTTAGTTCTGAAGAACAAGACAAACAATTTACATACAAACAAGTAACAAGTACAATAAATTACCAAGTTTTCATAGGCAATTCCATTAACTCAATTCCTGACCAAAATGTCTGATATATAATGTTCGATAAGTTAAAGCAATCAAATCTTTAATCTTATTGGGATTAAATTACTTTACTTTTTTTTTTTTTTGTTATGTTACTGATAGTTGTTTAGTAACTGTGTTATATGCATAAGCATTTCATTAAACTTAGAACATATCCAGGGCACATTGCTTCTACCATAGTAAGGGGAGACCAGCCTTGCCTCAAGCTGATTTCATTTGCCAACTAACTTACAGAACTAGAAATAAACTATATCTGTATATACTGGGGTCTACCATACTTCACAAGTTCCAGAGTCTTCTGTGCAGAACCTAACCTAGAGCCCTCTTTATTATGGGATAAAATCAGATTTCATCTCTGCCATATATAGGATCCAACGCCTCCACAGAATCTCAAACTGGGGTAACCTTTTGTTCAGGGAAGCTGTCAATGCCTCCATCCTATAAATATTAATCATAATCTCCTGCCACATATTTAATGTGATAGGATTTCGGGTCAGCCAATTTTTAGTTATGGCCTTCTGGGCTGCTAGGAATGATATTTTCAAAAACTTAATTGTAAGGGGATCTCTGAATTCCTTTGGAACTTCTAAGAAAAAATAACAGGAGGGAGTCAAAACCAGACCTGGGTCAATTATTGCCCTTAGGGCCTGATGTAAATCCTGAAAAAAGGTGGATAGCACAGGGCAACTCCACAACATGTGTACATATGCTGCCGAGGAGTGGCCGCAGTTTCTCCAGCAAGCTGAGAAGTTATTGCCCTGATACTTCATCAGAATTGCTGGGGTCCGGAAGTACCTGACAAAGATTTTCCAAGAAAATTCCTGCCAGCTAATTGCTGATAGGCCCCAGTGGATTTTTGTTTAGGTCTATGCCCAAATTTCCTCTGGAATCTGACTCCCCATATCAAGTTTCCACGCCTTTTTTATAGTAGTAGTAGTGTCACCTTTCCATGCTAACAAAGCTTGGTATAGATTAGAGATAATATGTGCTCTGATAGGTACACCTTCTATAGCTTTTTTGAGAATAAGTGCAATCTGGGGAGGTGTTGAAATCCCAGTACCTAATCCTGCAATGATGCTTCTGATACAATTTCTAATTTGAAAATATCTGAATCTGTCTTGCCAAGGGATTCCATGTCTGTTGACTAGTGTTTCAAAAGAAACAATCTCCCCTTCCTCCAGAAGATGCCATATTAGGTGTAGGCCCCTCGCCTCCCACCTCCTAAACCCCGTATCCCACAAGCTAGGAAAAAAGGTATCCAGGTATGGAATAGACAGTAGTAGACACCTTCAACCACTAGCCTTTCTGTCTCTCAAAATTCCAAACCATATGCACAATGTAAGAGCTGTAAATGGATTATCTTCTTGACCTGTATTTAATCTCTCCCTCTACCCAAGAAAAGAGCTGTTTAAATTTGAAAGGGCCCCTTCTCTGAGTTCCAGGTTTTTCCATTTGGACAGATAGACTTGGTCTAACCAATACATAATTATCTGTAGCTGTGCAGCCTGATAGTATAATTTAAAGTTAGGTAATGACAGACTACCTTCTTTTTTCGGAATCTGAAGAACTGAGAGCCAGACCCTAGGTTTATGTGAACCCCATAGAAAGCAAGAGACTGTCCTATTAAATGAGTTAAAGTAGGAATCTGGGACACGAATGGGGATTGTTTGGACCAGGTATAAAAACTTAGGGAGGATTACCATTTTTATCGCCTCCACCCTCTGTACCAAGGGAAGGGGGATGGGGATAGGTGCCCACTACTCTAAGTCCAGTTTGATGTTTTTTAAAATTGGACTAAAATTACAAGTAAACAACTGGTCTACCTGAAATCCCAGTTGAATTCCGAGGTATTTGATATAGGTTAGGTCCCATCTAAAGGGATACCTCTGTCTAATCTGTTCTGATGGCTCATAATGTATTTTTAAGTCCTCAGTCTTAGATGTATTCACCTTATACCCGGCCAGGAGATTAAATTCTGTGAGGCATGCCCACAAATGCTCTAATGACTGTTCTGGATCTTGAAGGTAGACTAAGAGGTCATCTGCATAAAGGGCAAGTTTGTGTGTCTCCCCCCCCAGGTCCCACCCCTGTATCGTCTCATCCTGTCTCAATGCCTGGGCTAATGGTTCAAGGTATAGGGCAAAAAGAAGGGGGGAGAGAAGGCAACCCTGCCTAGTGCCGTGTTGTAGAGAAATCGGTTGGGAGACTCTACCATTAATCTTTACATAGGCTCTCGGGTTGGTATAGATATTATTTGTGATCTTAATGAAGGATTCTGAGACTCCAAACCCACTAAGGGCTAAGTCCAAGAATTTCCGTGCCACCCGGTTGAAGGCCTTCTCAGCATCTAGGCTCAGAATCATGCAAGGTGCCCCCGACCGAGCAGCATGGAACAACACATGCAAAGATCTTTTAATATTGTCTTGAGTTTGTCTACCCAAGATAAAGCATGTTTGGTCATAGTTAATTAGCCTAGGCAGAATCCCCTCCAGTCGTTTTGCCAGAATCGAGGCATATAGTTTATAGTCAATGTTCAAGATGGATATAGGGCAGTAGGAACTACATTGTGTAGTATCTTTCCCTGGTTTGGGGATACTCGAAATAACTGCATAATTCCAAGTGTCGAGAAAAGCTTCCCCTAGTTGTGCCACCCTACAGGCCCTCAACAGAGGGTTATTTATCTCCTTTACAAGGAATTTAAAGAATTCTGGGGTATACCCATCCGGGCCGGGTGATTTTTTTGTTTTCAGTCTCTTAACCGTGGCTGCCAATTCTATAGAGGTTATAGGGGTATCTAGGAATTCTCTAATTTCCTGAGTCAATTTCGGTAGCTTTAGCTTAGCTAAATACGTTTCTATTTGTTCTCTGTCTGGTGAGTGTTCTGACTTATATAAATTTGTATAGAATTCCCTAAAACCGGATAGAATTTTTTCTGGGGATTTTAATAAATGTCCCGTTCTGGGATTTCTGATCTGCGTAACCGTGTTTTCCGTGGTCTGTCGTCTGAGTCGGTGTTCTAAGAGGCGAGAAGCCTGAGGTCCGGACTCGTAGTACCCATGTCGCAAGCGCTGTAATGCCTGCTCCGTCTTTATATCAATTAATCTCTGGATCTGTTGTTTGACTTTTTGAATATCCACCTGTACCGAGTTAATCCGCTTTGCGTGTTGGTCCTGTAAGACCTGCAAGATGTTCCAGTTGTTGATTTTGTTGTTGTTTGAAATGAGCAGCAAATTTGATACAGTCTCCCCTGAATACTGTCTTGATAGTATTCCATAACACAGTGTCAGATATCTCAGGGGACTCACTATCCTGTTGGATTTGAGCTAGTCTAGCAGTAGCCATGTCCGTAAATTCCTTTAAGTTCAGAAAATAATTGTTAAATTTCCAGAGGGATTGACCCTTTTTGACCTTCCAATTCAGTCTCAGTAGCAATTGAGCATGGTCAGAAAGAACAGACGGAACATGTCTACATTCCAGTACCTGATCTTGGTGTTCTCCCCAGATCAACATATAGTCAATCTTGGCGTATGAGCCATGAGGATATGAGTAGTGAGTATATTCTTTTTTATTTGTGTTCTGGCTTCTCCAGGCATCTACCCAGAAAGCCCCCTTTAAATGTTTCCTAATTAGTCTACTAGCCAGGTTCTGTCGGAAGGACTTAACTTTAGATGTATCTTTTTGATCCCATATCTGATTCAAATCCCCACCTACCAATAACAATCCCGTGTGATGTTCAGTAATCTTGTGAAGTAAGGAGCTGATGACCTCCTTTATGGAGCCCGGAGGTGCATACAAGGAGGCCAATGTGACAGGAGCACCTTCCAGGTTACCCAAAAGTATAACCAAACGGCCCTCAGGGTCCATGTAACTGGCTGTCTTTTGAAATTGGGTTCCTCTGGAGACCAGTATAGCAGAACCCCTTCTTTTCTCCTTCCCAAAAGAGGCTGCTACCACCTGGTCATAACCAAACTTCCTCAGCTTCTGGTGTTCAGATCTATTAAGATGAGTTTCTTGTAGTATAACAAATGAGGGTCTCTCTCTTTTAATAATAGACATAACTTTGTATCATTTTACCAGGTTATTTAACCCGTTAACATTATGGGAAATGATTTTAATACCATTATTATCTCCCATTTATGTAAAGAGAACTATAAATCCCTAAACATATGGGGTCAGACTCTCCAATCCCCAGTAACTTTCCTGAAATTTTCCACGATACACCCCTCCAACTTTCCCCTGTGTTATTCCATGGTCTCTCTGATAATTGTAGTGAACCTTGCCATCTCGCTTGGTATTTAAATGTAATTTGCCTATAAAGCTGTTTATCTATAACTATATCAAGTAACCAAACATCAACACAAACACAACTTGTAACCTTACAAAACCTATGAGAAGCTGCTAACTGGCAGCCCTTACCCAATAGTAACATTTATTTACAGCGTGACTCCCAAGGTAGGGGAACAGAATCTTCTGTTCCTTGGAAGTTCGAGTAATCAATACTCGAGTGGGAGGAGAAGGAGTCATAGCAAGATGTCACCCAGCTTCAACATAAATTCTGCCTCCATAATTAACTAGTAACAGGAAAGTCACTGTTAAAACTTTGCTGTATCTATATAGCATCCTGTAAGCTAATTCACAGTGTCGTGTTAGAATTTCACATAGTACTGCTAGACTGGTCTTTCCTGGCAAATATATCTTGTTCCCTCACAAAATGTGATGTAATAGTTCCTGAGATCACAAGCAATCTGCCTCTGTAGTGCATGTTTATGACAAATGGCTTTTGGCGCAACTCTGCTAAAAGAAACTGGGAATGAAAATCTCCCTTCCTAGCAACTAGGTGGCCTTCGAGTCAAAAGGTCACCCCTCAAAAAAATCTAGTCTTTCCCTATGCCATGAATTAACACTGGCATGGGCATACACAGAAATCCCATAAAACAATATATAACAGAAACATATATTGCAAATATAGATTGGCAATTGGCTAGATTGCGACACTAGCAACTTTCAAATGGCAGCACAGCAGAGTCAATTCATTTTCAATGCTCCGATGACTCTCCATGGAGCAGTTAACTTCTACAGCAAGCAAGTACATTTTTTGTTTTTACAATAACCATCTCTCAGTGCAACACCTATTTTGCTGTGTTTTCTTTATTTTACCTCCATACACTGTTTTTTTTTTTATTTTCCTCCCCCTCTCAATTTCTGAAGGAACTCTTTTTTTCTGCAAATGAATATTTCATAAAATTATTTGTATGCATTTTAATGTTTCTGTGCATTTTTTACATAGAATAACCATAAGAACATTTTGTAAGTGCAATAAGACACTCTGGGGTGTACATGGAACAGATTTTATCACACGTCAAGGGGGATAAAGGCACTCAGCCTGCAGCCGCATGCCTCATTATGCCCCAGGGACTAAAGGAGCTTAATATGTATACCCTTGAGGAAAGGAGGGAGGGGGGAACATGATATAAACTTTCAAGTACCTCAGGGGACTCAACAAAGAGATGTGCAAGAACAAGGGGATGCAATTTGAAGATAGTGGGGGAATGGCTCAGGGGCAATATGAGGAAGTATTTTTTCACAGAGAGAATGGTGGACATCTGGAACGGCCTTTCTGAGGAGGTCATGGGTCAAAAACAGTGGGGGAATTCAAGAATGCATGGAACAGACATAAGGCAATTCTGGTGGGGGGTAGGAAACAGTAGGCTGTTGGTTAACTAGGATCTGCAGCTTATCCAATAGGTAGGAAAATATGCAGACTAGGTGAGCCAAGCGGTCCTTATCTGCTGTCAAAGTCTTATGATTCTATGTCTATGTTCTGGGCGTGTGGTAAAATCTGATCTTACTTCAAGAGCGGTTCCTGCAGTAGGTCTTCACATATAGAACTGCACCCCCCGGCATCATGACCGCACGGCAAACTTCAAGCTAGTAATCATTAGCGGGGGACCGCCCCTGGTGTCACCTGACTAGACATCAGTGTGACAGTATAGAGGTTGCTCTCCATTTCTTTTCTGCCATCAGCCTGAACTTGTCAGACCTCGTGGTGAACTAGCTCAGTCATTCACCATTTCTTTTTGTAAAAGTGCGATCTTTTTGGCCCCTTTTCTTTTAGATCGTAGTTATAGTGTATGTCTTCCTGCAAATCAAAGAAAAAGTGCTTGCAATGCGGTGCTCAGATCCCATACGGGGACAACCACTCCTGCTGCGTTCTCTGCCTGGGCCCCAAACTTTTGTGTGGCAGATTCTGAGATCTGCCAGTCTTTTAACCAGGCCACGTGCACCCGTCACCAGAAGGCCCTCAACGCTCACCTTTTTAAAGCGTTGCCTTGCATCTATGGAAAAAGAGCTCCAGAAGCTGAAGGGAAATGTGCTTCTTCACCGACTCCCGAGAAAAAGTGAAAGAAGAAGGAGAAGCACCAGGGGCAGAATCATTCTCCATCTCATCATCGTCAGACAGCCAACGCCACTGCAGGTGAGGCCTCCACTTCAATGAGTACTCCACCTCTAGGGTCTCCATCCATTCTGGCAGATTGCATGCCTTTCCCCCTCCTGCTTTGGTCATTGGGTAGTCAGGGGGTTCCTCTCTAGAGACACTTCGGGTCCTGTCAAAGGCTCGGCCACTATGTCTCCCTCCAGTCCCACTGTTGGGAGCTCGGCCTTTGTTGCTCCACCTGACTCCAGCCTCCCAGCTGTTGTAGACCCTGACCACCTCCTGTAAGTCAGACATCGGCCCTCCAATGCCTGCCAGGACACAGATGATAAGTCAGTCACCGGTTTGCCCAACGTCTGCCCGGCAGGTGCCCTCCCATCGGACACCCTTGTGGTCTCCGACGTCATGCAGGGCGAGTCTCCAGGCCCTCCTTTGTCCCACGAGAGTTTTCCTTCATGGGACTCACTGACTCTGCCTGACGCCTCATTTTCCCCAGCCAGGGAATTGAGTGTGGCTGTCCAGGAGACCTCTCCTGCATCATGCCTTCTCTCTGAGATCCCAGCTTTCGGGCTGGATCAGGCAATGGGGCTATCCATTCCTCTGCCTCCCTTGCCTCCCTCAGACCAGACATTGGGTCCTTGTTGCCTTCTGATGCCGGGCCACTCCCTGGTCCATAACCTTCCTATTTCTGACATGGACCAGGGCTTTCCTGCTGTGATGCAGGAGCTACCTTCTGGCCCGTCCAGGGTCACAACAGAGACCCCAGGCCTGCCGACGGACCTTCCCCCACCTAGTGGTCCCTCAGCACTGCCTATCCCTGGACCCTCTGCCCCTCCTCCACCGGGCCCTTCTGGTTACTATCCTGGCTATCCGCTGGCCCATTTGCCATATTACCCGATGCCAGGGGGGCCGTCGCCGGAGTACCCGCTGCAAGCTCTGACGCTGGGGTACCCGGTGCAGGGTCATTACTATCAGGTACACCAACTGTATCACTGTTGTACCAGCCTCCTGGCTACCCTCATTACTCCACTCTGTACCCAGGGTACCAGCCTCCTCCACCCCTTCCACCTTCTCTGCCACACCATCCCCACCTGGAGCCACCTGCTGCTATTCCAGCCTGGTGGCAGGATGCAAAATCCCAGCCCCTGCAAGAACTGGGACAACCCCATATGGTCACGGTTCCTACTCCGACCCATAGGATTATTACCAGGAGCCCTACCCCCTGGGTTGGGTGTCTGATAGGGGTTCGGGCAGGCACTTTTTGGAGTCCCCCTCAGGAGCAAGGGTGATGGAGGATGTCCCAGATATTACGCCTTTGCCTAGCAGACCAGAGTCCTCTGACTGTGATTTGGATTCTGAGTCTGTTGATCATTCAGAAATTCACTCCCCTATTGAGCCCCAGCCCAAGGAGTCCCCAAAATCCCCACTGGGAGGATTCAACTTTCATGGAACTCCTCAGGTCTGTTAAACAGGCCTGTGGCTGGGTGTCTCAGGAGTTGGACCCCAAGAGGAAACATCTGGCAGAGCATCTAGACCTCACTAGCACAGATCCCCTCTCTATTCCCCCATGGACGAGGCCGCATGAGGATCTCACCTTGACAATCTGGCATCAGACATCCTCCATTCCGTCTGTCTCCAAAAAAGCTGACAGGACCTGTCACCCCCCGGAAGAGGTCGGTCACCTGACCGGTCAACCAAAGGCCGACTCCATTGTTATCACAACAGCCCATGACAAATCAGCACAGCCGAAACACCTGGGTGCTTCTCCTCTGGATAAAGAATCCAAACAAATGGACCAATATGGATGCAAGGTCTACGCTTCTTTGACCTGCGCCATCCTGTCCTTGAACTATGTAGCCCATATGGTGTCCTTCTAGAAGTCGGCTTTATCCGACTTGGAGAAGGACTTGCAGGAGATTCCAGACGAGGACCTCAGGAATCGGCTCTTAGAAAAAGTAAGACTGAATACGTCTTCCTGCCGCAATTCCTTATGGGCTACTTATGATACGTTCGATTCAGCGGCCCACCGCACTACTTCTGGCATTTGCTTGAGGTGCCTGGCTTGGCTCCATCTTGTGGGACTGGCACATGACATTCAAATCACCCTACTGGACGTCCCCTTCAGGGACCCTGTCCTTTTTGTAGGAAACGCAAAGGATATCATCACGGAGCTACAGGAGAGCGGAAAGTCGCTGAAGGACATCCATTCTATGTACTGCTTAGGCCAAAAACCCAAGCAGTCCTTTCATTGCCCCCTGTAGAAGTGGAATAGACAGAACCAGGGTAGATGACAGGGTAAGCACCGTGCCACAGGTTCTTTTTTTTTGTTTGTTTATTTATTTGGCCTTACCTGCTCAGCTGGGGGGTGATCCTATGGTTCCCCTGTTCATTCCACTGGCGGCTCCCTCACCGGATGCCATGCCCGTGCTGTTACTTCCTTCCATCACCCTCTCTTAGGCTGCATTGTGGACTCCCTGTGCGTAAGGCCAAGGGATCAGGACCAGAGGGAGCTCCAGGAGCATCCGGTATAGTGCCACAGGTGGATCCTCATTCGCATCGAAGGATTCAGACATTTTTTTTTACTGTACCCTGAGTTTCTCCCACAGTGTGGACATACAGTGACACCAAGGACGCTGCAGCATGTGCACCTGCATGCCGCATGTTGGACATCTGCCTGTACCACCCCCACCAGTGCACTGTGAGTTGTGCTACCCCCTAGGCACCACCAGGAGCCATCACCCTCGTGGGAGTCCCTCCCACCCTCCCCCAGAGGAGGACAGCAGCCACAGAGATGCTCAGTCCTCCTCCCCACGGCCAACCCCAGATGACCCCAAGTCTGCTTCTGAACCCAGGTCACAGGCGTAGCATGAGGTGTGGCGTCCAGCACCTCAACCCTCAGTGCCACCGGGCTGGCCTTGCACCACAGGTTCTGGCACCCAGACCCCTTAGGCAGCAAAGCGGCACTCCCCTCAGCATCCTGATGCAAGGGGGCCCCCCTCCTCCTCACGTATCTCCCGAGGAACCAGTGGGGGGGAAGGTTCGCCCTCCATCTGGAAGGATGGAAGGCAATAACCACAGATGCTTGGGTCATTCAGCTAGTAGCAAGAAGACACTCAATCGAGTTCCTGGACAGACCACTAAACAACCCACCGGGCAGGTCCCACTACCCGTCATGCCATCTAAGCCTATCTATCAGGAGATCCAGGCTCTACTAGAGAAATCAGCCATAGAGCCAGTTCCACCAGGGCAAATAGGAAGGGGATATTACTCCCACTTCTTCCTAGTTCCCAAAAAGACGGGAGATCTGAGACCAATTCTGGACCTCAGCCTACTCAATCACTTTGTAGAATACAAGCGATTCCATGTGTTAACACTCCAGAGACTCTTACCCCTCCTCCAACAGAACCAGTGGCTATGCTCCCTGGATATGCAGGATGCTTACTTGCACATCCCTATCCTCCAGACCCACCATCGCTTCCTAAGATTATCCTTTCAGGAGAACCATTATCAGTTTGAGGCCCTCACATATGGCCTCTCTTTGGCACCGCAAGTTTTTACCAAGTGCCTAATGGTGGTGGCTGCAGCCTTGTGCCACAAGGGGATTTATGTGTTTCCTTGCCTGGATGGCTGGCTGCTGTCAGCACCATCTCAGGACAGTCTGAGGGATTCTCTTTCCTCCATCCTGGACATCTTCTCCAGACTTGACATCACTGTGAATGTTCCCAAGTCTCAACTTTCACCCTCCCAGTAGCTCCAGATTATTGGAGCAGTGCTGGACACAGTTCAGGGCAGGGTCTTTATGCATATGGACAGGGTGGAAACTCTGATGCAACAAGCAGCGTTGGTGTCCTCCTCATGGTAGACCAAGGCACGCTCCGTCCTCCGCCTGTTGGATCTCATGGTGGCTGCCATACCCACAGTCTCTTTGGCCAGACTGCATATGAGGGTAACCCAGTGATCCCTCTGGGTCCAGTGGGATCAACGTCTGGATGGCCTGGACCACATGGTCTTAGTCTCCAACAGCCTCAAGAGGGATCTCCTCTGGTGGCAGGATCTTTCCAACCTATCCTTGGGAATTTCCTTCCACCCACAGCCCCCATCCATGACTCTGATGACGGATGCCTCGGGCAAGAGATGGGGAGCACACCTGGGAGACCATCGAACTCAGGGGACATGGTCTCCATTAGAGGAACATCTACATATAAATATTCTGGAGATGAGAGCGGTGCTCTATGTTCTTCAAGCTTTCCAGTCCCTCTTGATGCTGTGAACACTATTGGCCCAGACTGACAATGTAGCTATGGTCTGATACATCAACAAGCAAGGAGGCACCCAATCATATCCCCTTTACAGGGAGGTGATGTGGGTGTGGTACTGGGCAGTCTAGCATGGCCTGTCTTTGATAGCGGTCCATGTTCCAGGGGTGAGCAACATCCTGGCAGACAGTCTCAGCTGCATCGTCATGCAGGCTCACGAGTGGGATCTAAAGCAGAAAGTGGTGGAAGACCTCTTCCTCCAATGGGGTTGACCAGAGACAGACCTCTTTACATCCCTATTCAACGCAAAACTGCCCAGCTTTTGCTCGCTTGTTCCCGGGCATGGTGTTGTCTGGCGAGACGCGCTGTCTCTATCTTGGACAGGGAGATTTCTGTACGCTTTCCCTCCCTTTCCAATTCTGCAGAAGGTTCTGCTGAAGCTACAGGCAGAGGGCTCACATGATTCTCTTAGCCCCTCTTTGGCCTCAGCAGATACGGTTCCCTCTGCTGCAACAGCTGACATTGAAACCCCCAGTACCTCTTCCTCTCTTCCATGACCTTCTGTCTCAGGAACAGGGCAGCCTGGTGCACCTGAGCCTCAAGTCTCTCCACCTGCATGCGTGGCACCTTTGGATATAGCTGTCTCTTGTTATGGCATCTCTTCTCGAGTTGCCCAGGTTCTAGTAGAGGCTAGGAAACCCTCTACCAGATCCACGTATACTATGAAGTGGAAGAAATTCTCTATCTGGGCCACGGCCAAGAGCCTGGATCCATTCTCTTGCTCGGTTCCCCAGGTCCTTACTTCTTGCACCTGTCTAATTCGGGCCTCAGTTATTCCTCTCTGAAGGTCCACCTTTCTGTGTTTTCCGCCTACCACCTTTGGGTGCGGGGCAAAACCTTTGCTCAGTTGGAGGTCTCCAGAACCTTTCTTAAGGGGATCCTCCACCTTAAGCCTCTGGTCCATAATCCAGTTCTGCCCTGGGATTTAAATTCTATTTTAGAAAAACTTACTTTGCCCCCCTTTTGAGCCAGCAGCAAGTTGCAACATACATTATTTATCCTGGGAAATGCTCTTTTTGATCACTGTAACTTCATCTCAAGGATTTCAGAGCTTCATGCCCTCGTCTGTAAGGAGCCTTACTTGATTTTCCACAGAGACCGGGTGACTCTTCGGACTAATCCTTTCTTTCTTCCAAAAGTTGTTTTGGAATTTACTTTGAACCAGAATGTTGAACTGCTGGTATATTACCCACAGTATTCCAACAGGGGAGACTACCTCTTGCACACTTTAGATGTGCACAGGATTCTGAGATATTACATCTCTAGGACTAAAGTGGTTAGGAAGTCTGACCAGTTGTTTGTGACCTTTGCACTCAAATGTCAAGGCAAGGCCATCTCCAAACAGGGTTTATTTAAATGGTTGTCTATCTGCATCTCGTACATATACCACAAGTATCAGAAGCCCCTTCCGGGGGACATGAAAGGCCATTCTACTCGGGGCATGGCTGCTTTGACGGCCTTCCTCAGAAATGTGTCCACTGTGGACATATGAACAGTGGCCACTTGGTCTTCCATCCATACATTCACCAAGCATTATAGTCTGGACATTGCCTCTAGGCGTTGAGCTGGTTTCGGCCTCACCGTTATGCAAGGCCTTCTTTCCTATGTAGGTTTCTAGTTGGCAGGCGCTACTTCCTCCAGGAACTTAGTCTCTGACTCCTTGATTCTTTTGACTGCTTGGTATTCAGTCCGGCTATATGTGAAAACCTACTGCAGGAACTCTCTCGAAGTAAGATATAACAGTTACGTAAGAACTTACCGTAACAGTAGATCTTTGAGAGAGGTTCTTGCAGTAGGTCTAGATTTCCCTCCCACCTTCCCCCAGCTCCTGTTATTTTGTCCTTTTTTCCTTTACCAAGGCTTCATTTCTGGAGCCCAGGGCCTAAGGAGTTGTTTTACTCCTTTCTCCTGTTTTCTCTTCAGAGGTCTATGGTGGGAGAACTGGAGGGCAGGCGTGGGGACTGCCCCTATATAGTGTCACGCTGACATCCGGTCAGATGACGCTGGGGGCAGTCCCCCACTAATGATTGCTAGCTAGAAGTTTGCCGTGCAGTCCTGACACCAGGGGGCGGAGTCCTATATGTGAAGACCTACTGAAGAAACCCCTCTCGAAGATCTACTTTTATGGTAAGTACTTACATGACTGTTATTTTCATGCTCACTCTGTCATGTCTTACTGCTTACATAATGTGCCTTTTCTGGTCAAAAGATACAAATAAAAATAAAATATGCAACACTGCACCCTTTGGTGCCATAACTGCAACATAATCCACTTGATAATAGCCCTATCCATGGCACCAGGGGTGTAGGCAGCAGGGGTGTTTAGGGTGTTCAAACACCCCCCCGAAATGACCTCCAAAATAAAAAAAGAATGGAATTTGACAGAGCGTGGCTCAGTGCACTGGCCCTTTAAATGCGCCCTTCTGCATTCTGAGGTGCTGTATAGAGGTGTGCCTGCTAGCCTGCTAGGCTGCTATGGGGAAGGGGGAATGTATGGGCTCACTCACTCACTCACCAGCATTGAGCGAATCCGTTGGTGTCTCTCTGCAGCACTGCCAGGCTCCATGCTCCGCTGCCATTTGCTCCTCCTCAGCTCGGTTCCTCCTCTCAACACATGACAGCAGCCAATTAAGCCACCCGACATAGAATTGGCGGCTTGGTGCATCACCGCATGCACTGCTCATTTGTGTTGTTGAAAGGATATGAGGAGGAGTGGTTGTCTGAATGCATTGGAGAGAGAAACAGGAGTCGGCGAGAGAAATTAATATTTATATCTGCAGAGCCGGTAGTAGTAGTACTGTGAGTCGCTGGCGAGTCAGAGTCAGACGCAGAAGAAGAGGAGAGAGTGTGAGAGAGAGAGAGAGAGAGAGCACAATGGAGAAGGGAGAAGGATTATACTAGCTGTCTAGCCAGTCACCTGGCCTGCTTGTCGGTCCCCCCTCATACCTCGTCGGGTAGGTCCCCCCCAGCAAGCAAGCACTATGTGAAGACCATTCTGATTAGTGTTCAGAATCTGAAGAAGGGGAAGGAATCCAGATCTCTCTTCTCAGACAGGAGCCTGGAGGTGGAGGTAAGGAATGAAATTTAATTTGACACTTGGGGGTGGCTGGGCAAACTGGGTGCCCATTGCATAATGTATTTGAAATGTGTATGCCTCCCTAAGCCTCAAGCAACCTTCTTGGAAGAGAGTACAGACCAGAAAATGTGATTCTTCTGACAAACGTGGATGTTAGCATTAGCAATCACAGCAACAACAACAAATACAATAGCATAATTACAGAATTAGAATAGAGTTTGGTTTTCTTCTTTTATACCATCACTGTATCCCAAAGTGCTTTATATTAGGACTGTGAGACTGTGAGTGAGTGAGTGAGTGAGTGAGTGAGGTACTGGGCAGTGTAGCCTTATCACCACTAAGAGTGTGACATTTGCAAACATGTATAGACATTATTCTGGAAGCACTCCTGTCACTATGACAGGATTGCTTTCCAAAATATTGTCCATATTATATGTGTTTGCAAAAGGAAAGATGTCATTTAGTCACAATTAGTATTAATAATACTAATTGTGATTAAATGACTTCTTTCCTTTTGCAAACAGAATGTTGTCCAAAGCGAATGGTATGCAGTTAGGAACATTATGTTAAATTGTGTTAAAAGAATAAATATAGAGAATACCGGCTGGGCCACCACTGTGCGCAACCAGCCTGTGCTGCCACAGTGCCACCAAGGAGTTCTGCTTTCGTTTGACCTTGAGAGCAAAGCTCGAGAGGTCTTACGGAATCAGAACCCCAAGGTGGCAGCACAGGCTGGTTGGGCACAGTAGCCCAGCCAGTATTTAAACAATAAGGCACTCCAAGGTGTGTGTTATAGTGTAATAACGTAACTCCTGGGGTGGGTTGAAGCACGAGGAGAAGCCGAGTGCTTCCACCACCCCAGGAGTGACGTTATTACACGATAACACACACCTTGGAGTGCTTTATTGCAATTATACAATGGCTCGAGGTTATACAAAACAATAAAAATGTTTTAGTAGATTTTTAGTGAGGCAACGTATCTTTGTTTCTGAAAAACAAATCCATATAATCATCCAAAAAAAATCACAGTGATGTTATTGTGTAATATCATTACTGTCTCAGGCACACACTGACCAATCAGAGTCCAGGAAATTTTCTTGCCATTGTATAATATTATATATGGTATATGGAGACACCTTGATTGCTCCCTTGATTGCTTATTTTGTTGCTCGTCAACAAATTTCAAGCACTCCTCAGCCAGCTTGGAAAAAGCCAGTGCCATCCTGTCACAGTATTGACTGTTTGAATACTGACTTGTGTGCGTGGCGGTTTTTCCATTACTGAAAGTGCTGTCTTGTGCGCTCTGAAAAACA
Source organism: Neoceratodus forsteri (assembly GCA_016271365.2). Lineage (NCBI taxonomy): Eukaryota > Metazoa > Chordata > Ceratodontiformes > Ceratodontidae > Neoceratodus > Neoceratodus forsteri. The sequence continues at coordinate 482,965,055 of CM028138.1, read as the reverse complement.
GCCAAGATGTTGTTGTACCACAGTGTTGTGTAACCGTGTTCCATGAACTTTGAACTGTGGTACAACAACATTTTGACTGCGACGGATTTCAGTGTGGAACAAGCCGGGGTCCTCCATACACTATATAGAACTGTATTCTCAAAAAGGGGCAGGCATATGAGAATAATGTCTCATGTTAATCCACAGAATACCTCGTGCTCTTGGGTGTGGTGGTTACTTACTGGAACATTTGCAAGCACCATCAGAGACAAGAGTGCACTTTCTCCTGTTAAACAAGAAAAAATGCACTCCTGTCTCTGATGGTGCCTGCAAATATGTGCTTAAAAAAGTGTAACTGGACAAAACCCAAAAATCCCAGCATGCCCCGTGTGACTGTAGGGCACTATGTATGGTGTCTGTCCTGCACCGGGGGGGGGGGGTTGCCCATTTATACACAGAAACTACTGCGAAATGAATAGGGTGTGCCCCCCTCTCTTACAAGTGGTTAGCCTCCTCTTCTACCTGCTGTGTTAGTAATGCCTAGTAACAAGGCATTGAACCACCATGTACATGGATAATGGTGGATTGTCATACCATCAGCACCAGGTCACCCTCCATAACTCACCCATGTTTTCTGTCATGGTTTTCTAGTTGTTCCCTCCCCCATGTTACTAAGCGAGCAAGTGTGTTAGGGTTGATTTTAACATTGCTTTACTAGCCCAAAACCTAGAGCAAATTGACCAGGGCTAGTGCAGCTAACTCTCTACTTGGCAGTTTTGAGTAGTGCAGTTTTTCCATTGCTGTTAATGAAGTTAAAGTCCCTGCTTTAACAGGATGTACCCCTCATGCTAATCCCTCTTAATGTTTCAGATGGACTGGTGTGAGTCTGAGATCAACAGCTCAAGAGCAACAATTATCTGGCAGTTGGAAGAGGGGCTTCACACAAAAACATTATCACTCCATTGTTAGGACATTCGGCTAGTGTCCACAATGTGATCAAGGGTAGAAGGGTAGAGTGCTGTTAAGACACCATCTGCTAGTTTTCTGAATTTGTCTCTGTCTGACAATAGGCTTGTTCACATGGCCAACTGTGAGCCATTGTCAGTGGCTTACAGCGGCCAGATCTGTGCTCCTGCTCACGTGTGAACGATACCGTTTGGGCACTTTTCCATTGCGTGGTGTTCCCTGGGTTTGCAGAGTAGTGTAGGTGGTTTCCTGTGCCATCTGAACAGCCAAACCACCTGCACCACTAAACATGCCCCAACAAACCTACAGTGACCGGAACAACAGTCAAATCGCCGAAAAGAAAAAGGGCAGCAGCACAACCTATGCAGTGTGAACACGGCTCTGGAACATTTATTAAAATTATTTTTAACGATTACAAAAAGAGCCACTGGGGCAAGGTGCAGTGTGAACGAGCCTATAATTTCCCTACATTTTGAGTGCTTGTATCTAACATTTCAGTGGCAAAATGCTAAGAGGTACAGGGTCTGCCTGCAGGTGATGGGTTTTATCCCAATTCCCAGCATCACCATAGCTGCTCCCTCTCTCTCCTCCAAACCTCTCAGCTCTGTACTTACCCTGGGCACCACTTCAGACCAAACTCTGAAATGATCATCCATAGATCCATAGCTGCCATCACTGGCAAGTGTATGGGGTCCCCAATCCTTCTAAATGGACCATGCCAGCCTACCCCATCTATATGTAATCTGAAGGGTTCTCACATTCTGTAAGGGTTGTTGGTGGTGGTGTGGTTGATCATGGCATTGTTGGTCAGTCAGTTGCCCACCACAGTCACTTGTGGCACAGCTGCATATTGTATTGCATATGGAGTGGGCGGTTGATGGCACTGTTGGACAGCCAGTTGTCCACAGCCCTTGGAGGTTTTGTAGACTGTAATGCCAGCCAGAGTCTACTCTTCCCGACCCCCACCCCGATTCCATGGGGAAACCCAATTCCCCGGAAATTAGGGGTGGGGCACAAGTAACAAAAGTGTCTTTTTTCTTCAAATAAAGCCCCAGAGCATGTAAACCCCCAGAGCTTCTGAGAGTTTAGCGGCCCTCAGACTCCAGGCCACAGCCTTTATGTAGAAATCTTTCAAAGATCACAGTACATTACAAAAACTGCATATGGGGTGGGTGGTTGATCCCACTGTTGGACAGCCAGTTGTCCACAACCATTGGAGGTTCTGCAGACTGTAATGCCAGCCAGAATCTGACTCCCACAACCCTGATTCCATGTGAAACCAAAAAAATTCCCATGAAATTAGGGGTGGGGAACATGTAACCAAAGTGTGTGTTTTCTTCAAGAAAAGCCCCAAAACTCTCCACAGAGCATGTACACCACCAGGGTTTTGTTAGTCCTATTTCAAAACTGTGATATCTAAACACTCCCAAAAAAACAATCCTGGCTACACCCCTGCATGGCACTGAGCCTACACTCAATCTGAGCTTCAACAACCAGGTCATGTCAGGTCATGGAGGGCTTCTTTTCTCTACTGGGGTACACCACCATACATCGTATTGCAGGAGAAGAGTGTCACCTTCTCAGCTAGTTCAACAAGCACTATATGCAAATGATGGCCAGTTTGACAGTGTTGTGCTACCCCTTGTCACAATTGTCTTTATTGGCTATGCTCTTTACGAGTAAGTAAGCAACACGAAGAAAGACTAGCATAAGCTACTCTTTTTCTGTTTGATTCCACGTACCCCTTTGAAGCTGCTATTGTGAGCACATCCTCTTGAGCATTTATGTCCTTCGCACATTTGTCCCCTACTAGGTCAACAATTCTGGATGCATTTCTCAAAAAAAAGAGCATGTCCTTTTTTTTGTATATTGCTTGTGAAGATGCTGCTGGCAACCTCCCCTAGGGTTATTTCTGTTCCCCAATCTACAGTTTGGGGAAGTGGTAATTACCATTGTACATACCTCAGTTCCAATGGGATCCCATTGTTGGCCTCACCACCTGACATTTCCATCCTTGGACAGAACAAAGGGCTGGCAGACCCCTGTGTCTTCTGCCTTGTTATCCCTGGTCAGCCTAAGCACTGATCAGTAAAGACTCTGTAAAGTGGATAACTAACAGTTATGTTTTTAGTGGCTCTGGCTTATTGTATCCTGACTACCACTAGCCCCAACAGGAGGCACTTGGGCATACACTTATGATATAAGTGTGCCCTTCTCTTGTCTCCTCCTTTTGGTTGGTAATTGGATTATATTTGTTTTGTTTTTTTTTCTTTTATCTTCCTATATCCTTTTTCAGTCTCTTTATCCTATGAATCCTGCTAGTATACCTTGCTTCAGACTTTGCTTTTTCTCCCAGAGAACAAAACCGAGGTAGGTGAGGTAGTATTTTTTCTTAAAACTTAAATGTTATTGATATTTTCAGAGGATCCCGCATAATATAATTAATACAGTTTCATACAATTACCAATGACATCATATAAGCCTAGGGTAATATTTTCTTATTGCTTTATCGAGAATGTGAGCGGCCTGGTACCCGTGGCCCCTACCCGGGGGGCCCACCAGGAGGGAGAAAAAATCTGTATCTTTATTTCTTGGTATCTATAATTGGCTGACTGCTTCCCCAACTCCTCAGGGAGAGGGGTGGGTGGCTACGGGGAGGAGACAGGGAAGGGCAAAAAACGCCAACAACAACATCTAAACCCCTCCCCCCTAGTCCCAGCCCCATCCACTGGGTATTCCCTCTAGGAGCATGGAATACAATGTTCAGCCCTCAACCATGTATATGGTTGTATATTCTAGGGCAATGTATCTGGGCAATGCATCACCACACTTAGAAACCATTTGGTCCGTCTGTTTTGAATCTTATCTTCTGTATTCTGTAATTTGGCTGTCATTATTTCCATCATGTAAATGTCTTGTACTAAGTCTTGCCATTGTGTTAAAGAGGGCGGTTCTGGTTTCAGCCAGTTTCTGGAGTGGCTTTTTTTGCTGCTGTCAGGAGTATTGATGCAAGATACATAGATAGATAGATAGATAGATAGATAGATAGATAGATAGATAGATAGATAGATAGATAGATAGATAGATAGATAAGTTGCTTTTGTCTAAAATGTGGGGGAAAATGTAGGAGAAGGACAGTCTCAGGAGCGAGGTTCCCCAGCTCTGGAAAAATTTCCAAGATGATTTGTATTACTCCTGTTCAGTAGTCTGCCAGTCCCTGGCAGTACCAGAAAATGTGCACTTGTGTGGCTATCTCTGCCCCACACTTCCTTCAACAAGAGGAGTCACCTGTCATTAAAAACTTGGCAGTGATTTGTGGTGTACAGAAGTATCTTGTTGTTACCTTCCAGCCAAATTCACGCCAGGTATATGAATTTGTGATGTAGTGTTGGTGACATCAGATCCATAGCCAATCTTTTGTGGTAAATTCAATCACCAGATCCACCTCCCACACGTACTGTACCATACTCCAGTTAGGGTGAGTCTGAGACATCTCTGCTTTATAAAAGCGGGAGACTAAGTGTCTCGGTTCAGGTTCACCAGGTACTTGTGTCAGGAGAATGAAGAGAGGTGGGATAGATAGATCAGTGATATTGAGATCTAGAGTGGTTTCTAGATAATGTCTAATTTGGATGTTGCCATAAAAATCTCTCTGAGATAGTGAGAACTCCTCTTGTAATTGTTGGAATGTTTTGAAGATTCCTAGATCATAAAATTGAAAGGTATGGAGCGATCCCACTCTGGCCCAGCGGTGAAATCTAGAATCTAGTTTCACGGGGGGGGGGGGGGAAGAGGGGTCCCAAGCAGGCAACCCCATCCATCTCTCCCCCTGTTGGTTTTTGGTCTGTTTCAAGAAACCTAGCCAATTTTGTAGGTACCTTTTGGTATAAAGTGAGGGTTCAGAGGCAACCAGGTTTGGGGCTGGCTGGAACAGTGTTGTAATATCTAATGGTAGCTGTGAACTCCATCTTTCTATTGTTACCCATTGTGGCTCTCTTTCCAGTGGTGCAAGCCACCCTATCAAATGAGAAAGCTGGGCCACCAGTGTGTATCCTGCCAAACTTGGCAGCACAAGTCTACCTTTCTCTTTTGGTGCCTGTAGTCTAGTAAGGGGAAATTCTAGGCCTTCCTCCTTGCCACAGGTAGTTAACGAGCAATCTGTTCCATCTTTGTTCCTCTTTCTGCTGGAGGGGAGTGGGATAGTCTGCATGAGATATAATATTTGGGGCAGAAGATACACCTGCCCTGTTTGTACTCTGTTTATTAGGGACATGGGCAAGTGGATCCAGGTTTCAAGTTCTTCGCTAATTTGTGTAAATAAAGTATTATAGTTAAGAGAATAGACCTCCCGGGGATTGGCAGGGATCTGTATTCCAAGGTATTGGATAGATGTTCATTCCCATTGATACTGGAATTAACGCTTCAGCTCCTGTGGGGGTTGCCCACCTATGCAGAGTATCTCTGTCTTAGTTGTATTTATTTTATATCCTATCAGGTCTTCGGTCTCTCTTAAACTACTTTCTAGGGTTCTTAGGGATGTCTCAGGTTCAGTTATAGATATCAAAAGATCGTCAGCATAAAATGCTACTTTGTGCCATGGTTTTGGATCTTAAAGCCCCGAATCTCTGAATTTTGCCTGAGATATTGTGCTATAGGCTCTTCGTGGAGAGCAAAAAGGTAGTGGGGCAATGGGCATCCCTGATGGGTACCTCTAGATAGGGTAAAACTAGTAGAACAGGATCTGTTAGTCTTTGACTGTTGCTGTGGGGGTAGAATAGATTCCCTTTATGTTCTTAATAAATTCATCCATAAATCCAAATTTTGTCAGGGTCTGATACAGGAATCCCCATGGTACCCTATCAAATACCTTTTGGGCATCTAAGCTAAGTATCATCAGGGGAATGTGGGAGTGATGGGCATATTCGATTAGAAATAGGATCCTTTTAATATTGTCTGAAGTTTGTCTAGTCTTTATAAATCCCACTTGGTTGGGATGTACTATATGGGACACAATATCGTCTAGCTGGTGGGCTATATGCTTGTATACAATTTGTAATCTTGATTGAGTACTCAGATGGGACGATATGAGTGACATTGGTGGGGGGGTTTATTTGATTTTAAAATGGCTGAAATGATTGCTTGTGACCACGATTTCAGGTAGTCTGCCGTAGTATGGCTTTCCTGGATGGCGTTCGTGTGAGGGTTTTTTGATGAGGTCCCAAGTTGCTTTATCGAATTCTGCCCCATACCCATCTGGGCCTAGGGACTGTCCATTTTTAAGGTTTTTAATAGCTAAATGTATTTCTTGCATGGTAATAAGCTGAGTCAGCTTAGCTTTTGAGAGTGTGACTCGATCAATTGGGGGAGGTTCAATTGTGCAAACAAGGAATCAAGGGATGTCTGTAAAGGGGGAGGATTAGCACTATATAAATTAACATATTGCCGAAATATGTCTAAAATATGAGAGGTAGATACTTGTGTTTGGCCTGTTTTCAGGTCTTTGATCTTGGATACTCATACCTTCTGGATTTGTCTTCAGAGACAATGTGCTAATATGCGGACAACCCATGCCCCCCTCAAAGTATATCTGTCTCAACCAGAGTAGGGCCTGCTCAACTTTTGCCATCAGGAGTTTTTGAATGGTGTGTTGTGTGATAGTGATTTGTTCCAGCAGAGAATTGTCTCCCTGCATGTGGGCCTCTTGTAAGAATTGCAGTTTTTCTTAGAGTTCCTTAAGCTGGGTCTCGGCTTTGCATTTTTTGTGTGCTGCATAGGCTATGATATAACCTTGGAGCACAGTCTTTAATGTGTCCCAGAGTAGCTGTGGGGAAACCTGAGGGGAGGAATTATTATTGATAATATCTGGGATCCTTTCTTTAAGCATTTCTATAAAAGCAGGGTCTTGTAGAAGAGAGTTGTTAAATCTCCAAAAATTATTTTTGTGCTCTGCCCTACATGCCAGGTCTAAAATGATAGGGGCATGGTCTGATAAATGTATATTATGAATATCTGTTTGCAGAACTTGGTCTAAGTGCTCTGCACTCAAGCACGAGTAGTCTAGTTGGGAGTAATGTTTATGTGAGTGTGAGTAAAAGATAAACTTCCTAGTTGTAGGGTGGGCATGTCTCCACGTGTCCGCTAATCCCAATTCTCGCAGTAGGCGTCTTAGGTGACGTTGACCCATTGTTAAAGGTGGGGGGGTCTAATAGCCGATGTATCTAAGGAAGTGTTAAGTAGGCAATTAAAATCACTTCCCAATATTAAAACCCATATTTTATGAGAGAGAATTGTATTGACAAGCTGTTGTATTGAAGTGGCATCTCTTCCTGGAAGGATGTATAAACTAGCCACTGTATAAGCCAAGGATTGAAAACAACCCACCACTATCACAAGTCTCCCCTTGGGATCACTATAAGATTGTGTCACCTCAAATGGTGAATCTTTGGGAATAAGGATGGCTGTCCCCATTCACCTCCATTTTTTATATGCCGAATCAATAATTTGAGACAATCCAAATTTTAGTAATTTCTGATGTTCGTTAGAAGATAGGTGGGTCTCATGTAATAATAATAGGTCTGGTTTATATTTCTTTAGCACGGTCAGTGTCCAGTAATGCTTCACTGGACCAGCCAGACCATTGACATTAAGAGAAACTAAATGAAACTGGCGGGTCATGGATTAGTAAGTGTTAGAGCAGGTATTGAGGGGAGTCCCAACCCACCAAGCCCTCCCCGTCTCCCGCCAAAGAGGCCAGCCACCATATCTCCCATAAGCAGGACACTTTATATAGGACACTTTATATAGCATTTCCCCAACAATAAACAAAGAAACAACAATTGTCTTATCTTCATCAAAGGTAATTTCTTCCTATAGAAACAGTATCTGGTCCCTCTTTGTATCCTAAAAGCTATTCAAACAACGTGAAGTCTTGCTGTATTCTGACTGTATGCAGTTAGCCCTTCCAGTTCAACTGCCCTAGAGATAAAAGAGTTAACTCTATGCCATAACATAGAACATTGAGCTCGAGCTTGGTTTTCAAACTCCTGTCCCTGGTACATTCTATGTAACCGTCAGATTCTTTATTCCGCCTGCCTGTGAAGTCGCTCCTGAGATTTCTCCTTGCTAGCTTCGGTTCAGAGTGGTGTGTTTTGTTGGTTATTTCAACCACATTTTGTTTTTGGTTCTTCAAACCTCTGTCTACGGTACAGGTTAGACTAGATTAGACTGAATTTCCATTTGGTAAGTCTCTGGTCCTTTTTCGGTCCGCGTAACTGAGAGAGGGATGATTTGATCATTTCTTTGAGGTAAATTCTTGGGCACAGATATTCAAAAGGGTTGCACCATGCGCAACAGGGTTGCGCATGCGCAAGTCCAAAAATGCGCCATTCTGTGATATTCAGCAGGAGGCAGTTACGCCACTGACAATAGGTTGCGCAAAAGAGCAATGCAAATGAATGCATGCTCAACAGGAGGGGGAGGAACCATGCATAACCTGCGCAACCCGATATTCAGTCGGGTTGTGCAGAGTTGTGCATGCGCAACCCCCAACCTGCGCCTGCACAACCTTGAGCCAAAAAAAAAAGGATCAAGTTGAGGGCTACCCACAGGTGAGCTGCTGTATTGCAGGTGCAACACAGCAGCTGCCACCCTGGCTGGCCCCCAACTCGGTCCCTAGTCCCTCACCAGCCGATCACGGGCAGAACTTAAAGCAACCCCCGCCCACACATCTCCCAAAGCCCGGTCGGCATACAGTAACATGCCCCCCGCCCACATATCTCCGAAGCCCGATCGCGGCATACAGTAGCATCCCCCACACACACATATCTCCTGAGCCTGATCGCGGGCATAAGGTGTATCAACCCCCAACATCTCGAAGCCCGATCGCGGGCATAACCTGTATCAACCCCACCAGTGCCCGATCGCGGGCAGAATGTAAAAGCCCCCCAACCTGAATATCTCCCTGGTGGTCCAGTGGACCGTAATGCCCGATCGCGGGCAGAATGTCAAGTTACAACCCCCAAACATCTCCTGGTGTCTAGTGTCCCCACCCACCCATGAAGCCCTCCACCCGCCTCCCCGGCGCCGCAGCATCCCACCCGCCTGCCGCCCGCCGCCCCCGCCGACTGACTGTCAGGTAGGGCTGCACGCCCATTGGTGCAGAGCTACAGTCAATGGGCGCAGCCCATACCGCATATGACAGTCCAGATTGGGCATGCAGCGCATCGGACAGTCAGTCGGTGGGGGGCAGGCGGGTGGGATGCTGCCGCCCACCGCCGCCGGGGAGCGGGTGGAGGGGCTTGGTGGGTGGGGGGACACTAGACACCAGGGAGATGTTTGGGGGTTGTAACTTGACATTCTGCCTGCGATCGGGCATTACGGTCCACTGGACCACCAGGAGATATTCGGGTTGGGGGTTTTATATCTCTGCCCGTGATCGGGCACTGGTGGGGTTGATACAGGTTATGCCCACGATCGGGCTTCGGGAGATGTTGGGGTTGATACACCTTATGCCCGTGATCGGGCTTCAGGAGATATGTATGTGGGGGATGTTACTGTATGCCCGCCACCGGGCTTCGGAGATATGTGGGGATAGTTACTGCTGCCCGCGATCGGGCTTCGGGAGCTGTGTGGGGAGGGTGATACACTGATGCTGCCCGCGATCGGGCTGAGGGTGCGAGGTCCTCGACGCCGCTGCCTGGCAGGGCGCCAGGCGCAAGTCCTCGATCGGCGCACCTACATGCTAATGGCATGCAAATGGGGCCATAAATAGATGCAAATGGCCCCGCCTTCGCGCCTTGCATAAATTATGGCCCCATTTGCATGTCACCTTTTGAATATCGGAATTTGCATGGCGCAATGGTACTTGCGCCACCGCGTTAATGCTCAACTCTGGCAACTGCGGTGGCGCAAGTTCCACTGCGCGTAATGGCTGGGGGCGATATTCCGAGGTTGCTCAATGGCGCAACTCCTTTGAATATAAGCCTAACCCACCCCTGCGCAACTATTTTGAGCAGCGCAGGGGCTTGCGCCTCAGAATGGCGCAGTTTGAATATCTGGGCCTTAGAGTTTAATTGTTTTTTGGGGGATCTGGCAATTTTCAAATTAAAAAAATGAGCTTTTATAATTTTTCTCCATCGACCATTGAACCAGTCGTTAACCGAAAACTCATTTCATTACTCAGGCCTGACTGCCACGCAAAGGGTAACCTCGGCTTCCATGCATTATGTCTGAGAAACCCAAGAAAAAGACTGGTCTCACTGGGTTTCAGCACTGCATAGAGTGTGGAAAGGTGTTTGCCAAGGCGGATCCCCACCTCATGTGTGTTCATTGACTGGGGTTTGATCACCTGAAAACAGGCTGCCAAATTTGTAAAAACTTTCCTAAGGCATACTGGATAAGTGTTTAGCAAGGGTGAAGGAAAGAATGGCCAAAAAATCCGCTGACCCAGATGGCCGGTCCAGTTCTGCTCCTGAGGGTGCTGGGGAGCCGGAGGAGGTGCCTTCTGACTAGGGCAAAACCTCCTCGACCAAACGGAAGGCAGATACCAGGGAAATGGTACCTGCAAAAAAGAAATGAAAATCTGCCAGTTCAGAGCCTACCTTTCTAGCTCCGAACCGTGGATGAAATAGCTTAAGTGATTAGGATTGTGCAATCATTACAGACCGAAACAGGCGAATCGAGACCGAGTATGAACACATGCTCCTCGGTTTGATAGTTTACTGGTTCACTTCCCACTAGGTCATATGAGCTGGAAACTTATTATGAACTCAAGTAGGAAGACGGGGAAGAGGAGAAAGAAGAGGAAGGCTTGGGGGAACCCACTGAACCTGATATTTCCTTGGGTAGACCATATTCTGTCTCCCCACCCAGACAGCCTGGGGAGTCCTCCCATTATTCATGCTACAAAAAGGTTGCTGAAACCTTACAGCTCCCTACTCTGGAGGTAGCTGAGGAGAAGGAGCCAGATTTCATCAAGATGATGGATGTCCCTGACTCCAAGAGACTTTCAATACCCCTTCATAAGTCCTTGAAAAGGCAAACAAACAAAATTTTGCAGATGCCTGCTTCTATTCCCCCTATTGACAAAAGGATGGATAGGAGGTATATGCTCTCAGGCAGTGGCACAGAGTTCCTCTATAATCATAGCAGCCATGTAGGAGTTGTCTAGGCTGCTGCCTGCGACAAGGCTGACATTCCTCTAGCCGCTCATCCTCCTGAGAAGAACTCTCAGAGGATTGACACCATGGCAAAAAAGCAATATTTGGCCTCTTCTCTGGGGATTAGACAAGCTTCCTATATGTCATATGTAGTCAGATACCAAAAGTCCAGATGGGAATCTATCCTGGACTTGGCTAAGATTGCTCCACCCCAAACTAGCCAAGGACCTGGAGCAGATAGTTAAGGATGGCATTGAGGCATCTAAAGTCCAGTTTCATGCCGCAATGGACTCTAATGATGTATCCTCTAGATTCATGGCTACTGCAGTTTCCTTGAGATTTTACTGGCTCAGGTGTACCAGCCTTTCTCAGGATACTCAGTCAAAGGCCATGGATTTTCCTGTCATCCAAAATTCTCTGTTTGGGGAACAAACAGAGTCATACATGAAGAAAATGGACAAGTATAGGACCACTTACAAAAGTGCAGATGTGAAGGAGAAGGCTGCAACCCCACAGAAGCAGCAACCTAAGCCAGGCAGAGGCAGGCTTTATCAAAGGCATTTCTGCCAGGTACAGGCATTCCCTGCTTACCAGCAACAGAGAGGATTTTTCAGGGGCAGAGGTAGGAGAGGTGTGAACAGAGCTGCATCACCTCCCAGCCTAAGGCTCCTGCCAAATGGACACTCTGATATGTCAGTCAGGGACGCCTTCCCTCTGCCAGTAGGGGGCAGGCTGGCTCACTACTTCCAGGCCTGGAAATACATTACCACAGACAAGTGGGTCCTGGAAGTTGTGAGCCAGGGACTTGCTCTAAATTTCAAATGGTTCCCAAGAACCAGAGCAAAGTCTTTCAAATGTGCCAGCAGTTCAGAGACAACTCTGTTGGTTACCACACTCTTAGAGCAAAAAGCAGTGGAACCTGTTCCTATCCATCACAAAAGAAAAGGGTTGTACTCAAGATACTTCCTTACCGTAAAGAAGACTGGGGAGTGGCGGCCCATTCTAGATTTGAGGCGTCTCAACAAGCACCTGACAAAACCCAAATTTAAGATGATGACTTTAACCAAAATCCTTCCCACTCTCAGACAAGGGGATTGGTTAGCTTCCTTGGATCTCAAGGATGCTTATTTCCATATACCTAGCAGACACTCCCACAGAAAATATCCATGGTTTGAGTTGTCCTCAGGCTACTATCAGTCCAAGGCAATGCCCTTTGGCCTGACCTCTGCCCCCAGAACATTCACAAAGTGTCTGGCAGTGGTTGTGGCCTACCTGAGAAGTCAGGGAGTGTCTGTGTTCCCGTGCCTGGACAACTGGCTGGTCGTGGGACAGTCCCCATAGCAGGGGAAGGAAGCCTTAGTTCTGGTGCAGGATACACTTGCGTCCTTAGGATTTCTAGTAAACCTAAGTAAATCAGTACTGGAACCTGTCCAGATCCTAGTGTTCATAGGAGAAGAGCTGGGCATGGTTCAGGCAAAGGCTCTCCTGCCAGCGGGAAGGGTGAACAACCTCATCCGTCTGGCAAGTTCTTTTCGCTTACAGGTGTCTCAGCTGGCAATACATTTTCTTCAGCTTTTGGGACACATGGCAGCCTCCACAGCAGTGATCCCAGGAGCCAGGTTTCAGATGAGGGACATCCAGTTTCACCTCAGATCCTTCTGGTCCCAGAAAAGAGATCCACTATCCAAGCTGATTCCAGTGACAACCACCTTGGTATGGGCACTGCAGTGGTGGAAGGACAAGGACAATCTCAGGGAGGGTGTTCCTTTCCTCCAACAATCTCCTACAGTAGTTCTGTCCATGGATGCTTCACTCTGTGGGGGGGGGCTCAACTAGGGGACCAAACTGCTCATGGAACATGGTGTCATCAGGAGTCTCTGCTCCATATCAACCTGTTAGAGCTCAGGGCAGTGTTCCTAGCTCTTCAGTCATTCTTAGAGATGGTACAGGGGAAGGTGGTTCAGGTAAGAACAGGCAACACCACCACCATGTACTACATCAACAAGCAGGGAGGGACAAGGTCCTCTGCCCTGTGTATGGAGGCAATGAGGATCTGGACTCTGGCATACTCTCTTCAGACCTCGCTCTCAGCTGTGCACTTGCCAGGCAAGGACAATGTACTGGCAGATGCCCTCAGCAGAATAAATCAGAGTTATCACAAGTGGTCTCTGAACAAAGGAATACTGTACACAGTGTTCAGGAGATGGGGCACACCAGAGATAGATCTGTTTGTGGCCCCAGACAATCACCAGCTGCCCCAGTTCTGTTGCAGACCTCCAGTTCTTGGTCCTGTGCCTTTGGATGTACTGATTTTGGACTGGACATGAAAATTCCTGTATGCCTTTCCCCCATGCTCTCTGATCTTCGGAGTGCTGGTCAAACTCAGGAGCCAGTCATCATCTATGATTCTGATTGCTCCGGATTGGGCCAGACAGCCCTGGTACCCCATGCTGCTGCTGTCTCTGAAAGTGGCCAGTCTGATTTGCCTTCTCCGGAGGCACAATCTCCTGACTCTCTCGGGGACGATCTTGTACCCCAGCCTTACCTCCCTTAGGCTCAAGGTTTGGCTCTTTAGGACCTAGAGTATGCAGGCCTGCATCTCTCTCAAGGGATCCTGGATATTCTGAAGGTTTCCAGAAAACCTGCCACGAGAAAAACATACCTCCAAGTAGAAGAGATTTACCTTCTGGTGTGCACAGAGGAAAATAGATCCACAAGCAGCAGGACTGGCAACTATGTTGGACTATTTGTATTTGGTTGATCTGCACTCCTTAGGTCTTTGGCCTTCTACTCTGAAGGTGCATTTGGCAGCTGTGTCCTCTTATCTCTCTGCAGGGAAGAGACCTTTCCTTTCATCCCATTCATAGAAACATAGAAACATAGAAACATAGACTTTGACGGCAGATAAGAACCGCTTGGCTCATCTAGTCTGCCCATTTCCCTACCTACAGGATAGGCTGTAGATCCTAGTTAACCAACAGCCTATTTCTTCCTACCCCCCACAAGAATTGCCTTATGTCTGTCCCATGCATTCTTGAATTCTCCCACAGTTTTAGACTCCACTTCTTCAAGAAGTTTTTTAAAGGGTTACTCCACTGACATCCCCCCTCACAGGGAGCTTACCCCATCTTGGGACCTGAATATCTGCATAGCTCAGTTAATACAGCCCCCTTTTGAACCCATGTCTTCTGCTGAGCTTAAGTATTTGACATGGAAAACTATCTTTCTAACCCCAGTAATACTCAGGTATTCCTAACTTTATGCAGTAAGCCTTCTAGGTAGAACTGCCCAGAGAGATGGAACATATGCAAATGATGGAATCTTTTCCATGAGCCATTTTTTCAAATGCTGCCTTCTACTAACTGCCTTAGTTCTAAACCCCTCAGATTTCTCTCTCCGCCTGTCAAGACTAGACGTTCAGAGATCCTCTTCTCATCATCTTGTTCTGACATGAGAAACCTTATAAAATATTATAAGTATTCTTTACATTTCATTTGCAACCTTTTACTTTTTGTAATTTTAAGTAAACTAGTAGTTTTAGTGTTTAAATCGTAAGTTTTCTTGGCTTCTCCTGGTTTGGTATAACTGGGGGTAAACCAAGGTTTATTTTATATTTATCAGAGTTTTATGACTAAAAAACTCCATTAGTTATGTTTAATTTTATTAAATTTAGCTTGTTTTAAGAACCACTAATACCGGTTCCTGAACCGATAGCCTCGGTTCGTTTTGCCTTGGTTCCGGGTCCCCGATCAGTTCTTCATCAGTTCCGGAACTGACTGTGACTGCTAAATAAACTTCAAATTAAAACATTTTTTAGCGGTTGCAACTTTTATTGTTTTTACATTGAAAATGTCAGAAAAACAAGAAAAAAACAAACTGGTGATCCCGGTTTAAAACCTTGTATTGAGTGTGGTAAAATTTTGCTAAGGCAAACATTCTTTGTTTGCCTACCTGGGCATGAACATTTAAAAGCAGAGTGAAATCTACAATACATGTCCTGAGAAAACTGTTGAAAAATGCCTGGATAAGGCTAAAGAAAAGACTATTACCACCTAAAGGTCCCAAGACTATCACCACCTAATGGTCCCTATGTGACCAGCTGATACCCTAAATTACTATGGGTGAAACCACAACAATTACTGTAATTGGTACCCTTTAGATGGGTATACAAGCAGTTCCTAAGAGGCTTGTTGAACCGACTGACTCCCCGGTTCCCTTAAATAAATCAAAGAAAACTAAGCACACAGAACCCCCCTGCTAGACTGCATTTGGGGACTTCTGCACATGCTGTAAAGCCTGCCAACTCCTTCAGAAATTGCACAGGCCTTTAAAATCATTCAGGCTTACAAAGTCTGTCTGTCTCTCAGCATCAGACCCCTGCAAAGCAGTCTGTCCCCTCTGCTCATTCTTCATATTATTTAAGAGGAAGAATATGTGATTATGATGAAATAGAAGAAAGGGAACCTGATGTGGAGTATGGAGTTGAGCATGGGCCTAAAGATTAGCTGCCACCCCTTTAACTAGGAACAGTAATGGGCAGCCAGCTATGGTCACATGTTATGCTAATTAGTGTCCAGCTGGGGGCCAGGGAAGGGCAAATTCCTTTGTTCTCTGGTCAGTCTAGAATGTTCCCTGTGCTAATGGGATGTGCCTTCCTAAGCTCCTAAATAAACCTTATCTTGTTCATTATTTTATGCATCCGACTCAGTTCGTTCAGTACCTAGTGACTCCTGCAGCAGAAGCACCAGATGGGAAAGCAGAATACCAGAACGTAAGCGGTCCTTTAGTGGCACACCAAATACCAAAATGCCACACATGGTGGAGAATGCGACCCTTCTTCTTCTGCCCAGACTCCCATCTCGCTTGTTCTGCATCGTTGGGTACCCCAGAGTCATCACCCAAGTGTGCCTGAACTGTATGCATGCTCAGAAAGAATAAACTTGGTAGCAGAGAGGAAAATTAAAACTGAACTGTTCTCTGTTAAAGTAAGCCTCCTGCATTCTGCCTCAGCATATATGTCTCCTTGAATATAAATGTGCTCCAGATTAGGACACTGTCTGTGCAACTAAGGTACATAGTTCTTTTATGACTCCACCTGCCCCATATAGCTGCATGCTACAAACCTTAGCAGGCTTCTGCAAACTCCATGTCTAGAAAGCACAGAATATACACTGCAATCCCTGCCCAACTGCCCTCTGCTGCAGGGATCAGCCACCAAATTATAAAGCCAGCAAAGCGGCAACACAATTTTAAAGTATTTTTCCTGATGCTGTCTCTGGATTGCATCTCCAACAAATGCAAATTCCTTACTAACCCTGCTAACTAGCAGCCTGCAGCCCTTCTCTAACATTGTAGGCTATGAGAGAAAAAAATGTGTGCTGCATATTACAAGCCTCCTAACTGAATGAACTGTAAATTACAATCCTGCTAGCCTGAGCACCAGGGTGCTAGGGACTGCCTGTTCATTAACTCTTAAACCAGAGACATATGGCTTTCTGTTATTTTAAGTTGAGGTGCCTTCCAATACACAGACATTTGTTTTGCCACTTCTGTCTGAAGAAAGTATTTGAGGCTTCTAAACCTTGAAAAGAGCAATAAATCTCTCAACACAAAGACTTTGGATAGCCTAGGTGGGGAGTCACTCAGCCACACCAAAGCCTGCCATTTATCTTTTGAACAGACTGCAGAGTGGCCATCTTTCATCTGCCCTGACATAAGCAACTGCCTACAACTACAACACAAGAAGCAACCCTTCCTCCCCCTGTTGGCAGCCATATTGGGAATGTCAAATTAGCCAAGAAGCCTATGTTACAGGTCCAGTGGCCATCTTTGTGAGGGGCATCAGTTTGTTCAACATGACCTCACTCCATGGAAAGTAATGGCAGCCATGGTTTTGAGGGGCACCCATTGAAATGAATGAACACCGCAACAAATTGCTGCATCTTGCAAAAGAAAAGTTTATTTCAATAACAGACAACACCAAACTAGAGTGGAAGTTGTTTATTGAGACATCCATTGATGAAAATTGCTTACATATAACTGTACTTGTCTGCAAAAAAAAAACACCCAAACAACAAAACTTTTTATTCTTTCAATGAATCATTTCTTTCAAGGTGTCTCATGCTCTCAATGTCAACCACTCCTATTCATCCCTATGACCTTTGTTCAGGGTCACGTGGACCCTCTCCAACCATGTCTTCCCAGGACACCGATGCTCTGAACACTGCCAGCTCTGGGGCTCCACCTTCACCTACCTTAAGAGCATGGGGTCTCAAGATTGAAACAATGCTGCATGACATCTGGTCATCCATTCCAGCTCAAGGGACACCCACTATACAGGCCATCCAGGATGACCTCGCCTACCTTAACGCTATTTCCACACACTCAACAGTCCACTCCAGCTTGCAGCCAGTACTATTCTCAGCACTACCTCATGAAGATGCTGTCACCTGGCTCGAGCAGTTTCAGGCTTGGATCTCCTTCAATGGTTGGATGGATCCCTTGTGAATTTCCAACACTATGTGCTTGCTCCCGAGAGGGACAGCCATATCATGGCTCAATGCCCTTCCAGACCAGATGAGAGGGAACAATGTCACCCTGTATTCCACCTTCAAGGACTATTTCTTACAAGCTCATCCACCCTGGTTGTTAGAACAGCAACTATGGGAGTGCACTATGAAACCCTCCGAATCACTGGAATCATTTATAGTGGACTTTGAATCACAGAGCAAATGTCTACAAAAATCAGAAAAAGACCAGATTACAGCATTTGTCTTGGGCCTGCCTCCACAATTTCATACCTACGTTATCCAACAAAGCCAACCACCTGGCTAGACATGATCCAAGTGGCCCGGTTAGCCCATGAGTCTATTTCCATGCTTCGGCGTACCACTGTTCAGGACCCACAGTCCTCACAGTTGGCTGCACTTGCCACTTGCATCTAACAGCAACAAAAAATGATTGACCAGCTCATTTCAACTGTCAACAGCATACATTTCCCCACTGCAGCTCCAACTGCAACTCCTGTTAATGCCCTACAGCCACCTCCACAGTGACCTGAGCCACCTCCATCTTCACGGGAGCCAGTGACCTGTCAGTGGTGTGGGTTCAGGGGTCACACTGCTGCAGTCTGCCACAAACAACAAAACTTTCATAGGACTCAAGACAGCCACAAACATCCGCCGCAACGCAATCAGCAATATGTTAACTATTCACAGGACCAGGGAAACGAGTGCTGCCCAACAAACTAGTGGCTCTTGTTGGGCAGGAAAATGAAGCAACTGACTGCCCCACTGACTCGCATAACACAAACAGCACCATCTAGTTGCTAAGTCAGACACAATCTTGCCTAAAGGAGCCAAAGTTCCTGTCATCAGATCACCCCTCCTTTCAAACTGTGTTCCCGTCACTATTGGCAATTTGTCCACGAATGCCTTGGTCGACTGTGGAGCAGAAATCTCTGTGATCCACAGCAGTATCCTAGACAATCCAGCTATTCGCCATGTACCTACTGTTGCTTCAGCTGACCTAAAATACATCATCACTGCAAGCACTGCTACCGTACCTATCACCGGCATGGTCCATCTCAAGCTCCATTTCGGCTCACAGCAAGCTACGGTTAAATTCTACTTAGTGCCTGAAGTTCAAACAGACGTGATCCTTGGCCTGGACTTTCTCAAGGCACACAAAGCCATACTGGACTTTGCCTCAAACAAACTGTCACTAGATCCCCGGAGGCAACTCGCAGCTATAGACTCAGTCACTGTACCTCCTAAGTCAGAGATGGTTTTGATTGCCAATATTTGAGGTGACTTCCTTCCCCAAGGTGTTGTTGGCAACGTCATGGGATCCCCAGCTTTGTAATCCTCAGGTCTCCTTCCAGGGAACACCCTGACTGCCGTTCATGGCGGTTCAGTATTCCAAAAGTGTTGCAACTTCACGGATGAACCAGTAGTCATCTTTAAGGGTGCCAATATTGGGAAGTTTGTTTGTCTTCAGGGAATCAGCTTCAGCTTCTACCCAAACCTCAGCCTGGTTCCATTAACAGTCTTCGTGTTAGTACCATCACAACCACCCCCGCTGCACAAGAAATGCACATGCCCTTCAGCCAGCGTCTCTCTGCCTCAAAACTCCCAGCCTGTCCCACAGAGAAACAGCAACTTCTGGAATTCCTGGAAACCTACTCAGATGTCTTTGTTGGCCCTGCTAATAAGCTTGGATGCTGCGATACCCTGCAACACACTATTGAGGTGCAGCCCAACCAAAAGCTAACTCGTCAGTGAGTCTACAAAGTTGGACACAAACAAAAGCATATCCTAGAGAACTTAATCATGGGCATGCTCGAACAGGACATTACTGAGGAATCCACCAGTCCCTGGGGTGCACCTTGCTTGTTGGTAGTCAAGAAGGACAAAGGGTATCGGTTTGTGATGGACTACAGAAAGCTCAATGCCCTTACGGTAGAGGATGCCTATCCCTTACCCACCCCAGAGGATGCCTTAGAGAGCCTGGGTGTGGCCAGCCCAGCCTACTTCACCACTCTAGATCTCCAGAGTGGATTCTACCAAGTTACTATTGACCCAGTTTCATGTCCATACACAGCCTGGTGCTGCCACTTGGGGCTTTTCCAGTTCAAACGTTTGCCTATGGGACTTCAGAACAGCCCAGCCACCTCTCAACGCGTCATGGAGGTTGTGTTGCATGGACTGTCTTGGAAATCTTGCTTAATGTATCTGAACGATGTTATTGTTTTCAGCAGAACTTTTCAAGAACACCTCCAGCATCTCAAAGAGGTGTTCAAACGTCTCAGGCAAGCCAACCTCAAACTCCGTCCAGAGAAATGTTGCCTCGCTCAGCATCAAATCCATTACCTGGGACATGTGGTCAGTTCGCATGGCATCTCGCCAGACCCAGATAAGTTTTCTGTAGTAAAAGACTATCCAGAACCCACAAACCTCAAAGACCTTAGAGCTTTCCTAGGTTTGTCTGGCTACTACAGAAAATTCATTTGCAACTATGCTAACATTGCAGATCCCTTGTATGCTCTCACGAAAAAGGGATGCGACTACATATGGACTTCTGATTGCAAAGAGGCCTTTGAAACCTTGAAAGACAAACTTACTTCTTCCCCAGTATTGGCCCATCCCTGCTTCGATCAGCCATTCAGGCTTTACACAGATGCTAGCTCCTTTGCAGTGGGCGCTGTCCAAGATGGAACAGAACGAGTTGTTTCCTATGCAGGGCACTCTCTTTCTTCAGCTGAGCAAAACTACGGCATCACAGAAAAAGAATGCCTAGCCGTGGTCTTTGCTGTAAAGAAGTTTGTCTGCTACCTTCGCTACTCCTCCTTCACAGCCATCGTGGATCACTCAGCCCTCAGATGGTTGTTTGAAATGAAGGAACCAGTAGGAAAGTTTGCCCGATGGGTTGCCATACTACAAGGCTACAATTTTGAAATCCAGTATCGACCAGGTCGAGTTCACTCCAATGCCGATGCTGTAAGCCAGAGACAGTATCCCTCCGTAGCAACCTCTACTGACGAAGAAGCCTGCCTACAAGCTCTCCCCTTCTGCTCCACAGATGAGTTCCCTGCGGACACTCCTACAGCACCTCAAGTCACTTTGCTGCTCCCAAATGCTTCTATAGAGAAAAGTACCAATCCTCAACTATTGCAAGCAGCTGAAGAGCTTCTTACAACCTCCAGCACTGATATCTCCCTGGCCACGACTAAACTTCAACAAAGAACTGATCCTCAGTTTACAGACATCATCACTTCTCTTGAGCCTGGAACTTTACCACAACAAAAGAAACACCGCCAGGATGTACAGTTCTTTGCGTCACAGTATTTTCTCAATGACGGACCGCTTTTTCACATTTGGACCAAGGAGGGCAAGGGCCATCGCACAGACAGAACTCGTGTACCGTTAGCTGTGCCAGCCTCTCTAGTCTCCGAAGTTCTTCAATCCACCAATGCCTCTCCACTTTGTGGAGGTCATATGGGTATCCACAGAACTCTCAAAAAGAGAAGGCTCCACTTCTTCTGGCCTCACATGAACAAGGGCATTGTCCATTTTGTAAAATCCTGCCAGCCCTGTTCCCAAAGAAAGCCTCCTGCCAAACCAACCAAGGCACACATCATTCCAATGCCTGTAGCCACAGAACCCTTCCAAAGAGTCAGCGCAGATATTCTTGGGCTCCTACCTACCTGCCCTGACTCTGGCAACAAGTACATTCTTGTCTTTGTGGACTACCTAACTAAATACTTGGAACTGATCACATTAAAAGACATTAAAGCTGCTACGGTGGCAAGTGTCTTCCTCAATACAATCATTTGCAATCACGGTAGCCCAGCATACCTGCATTCAGACAGAGGCACTAACTACCTCTCATCTATTGTGCGAGAAACCTGCAAACTTCTTGACATCAAAAAGACTCATACAACCAATTACCATCCACAATGCAATGGATAAAGTGAGAGAATGATGTCGACCATTCTTAACACACTATCCTAGTACCTGGATGAGACTCACGGCACTTGAGATAATTTTGTTCCCTTCATTCAGTTTGCATACAACTCCAGCCCTTGTGTCGACAGCACAGAGTACACCCCATTTTTCCTAGTCCATGGACATCACCCAAGAACACCTCTGGACAAAGGTCTCTCATTGCTAGAGGTCCCAAAGTCAGCTTCTTCCTTCATCATCCCAATGTTGGAACAGCTTGAACTTGTGAGACAGGTTACTACTGATACCCTGGGACAGAGAAAAATGGCAATGCAAAAAATGTCTGCAGCCAAGTGTCACAATCCTTCATTTTCTGTGGGGGACATCGTATATTTATGTCGACCTGCCCTTGTTCCAGGCACCACCAGAAAACTGCTTCACCCCTGGACTGGGCCATTTTACATTGTGGAAAAGCTTCCCCCAGTTCATGTTCGCTTGCGCAAAGTCAGATTGGAAGCTGGTACACAATAAAATTCACATTAACAGGTTGAAGCATGGGTACTTGTATGATTCCCCCCCGATGATCCCAGTCCCCCAAGTAATGAAGCTTTTTGAACCTGCAATCCTTTCAGAAACTGAACTTCTTGCTGACAACTTGACAACAGTTCCACCAGCACCTCATGGTACTGACACTTATCAACCAGATCCCATTCTTCCTGCACAACCAGATAAACTTTCTGGAACTTCTCAGCCTCTTGCATCTTCTCAGGACTCTCTTATACCCCAAACAGTGTATCAGATCAAGAAGATTCTGCAGAAAAAGTACATCAATGGATCTTGGTCATACCGTGTTAAATGGTGTGGGTATAACAGAGTTCACAACTCATGGGTCCCCTTTTCTGACTTGACCACATCCTGTCAATAACTAGTTCAAGCCACCCACTCAGCAATCCCAACTGACCATAAAAGCCACAGAATCCAGTGAACTTATTATTTGGACTTAGTGCAGCTATTCTGTTAATTCTTTGTCTTAACAATCTGCAAATTGCTTCTGAACTCCTGTATGATCTAACATTTTTTTCTCCCCTCTTCTAAATTTTAGCATTTTCAATCACTCAACTAATTAATCATCTTCTAGTAATGTCTCCATGATGCTCTCAAATGTTATCTTATTGTTACAAAGGTTTTGCTACTTTTTACTGTTGTTCATGCATAATGATGTCTTTACTTGTTCGAGTGGTACTCACATTTACAATACCCGGGGTGATGTGGAGTACAGAGTTGAGAATGGGGCTAAAGATTAGCTGCCGCTCCTTTAACTAGGAACAGTAATGGGCAGCCAGCTATGGTCACATGTTATGCTAATTAGTGTCTAGCTGGGGCTAGGGAAGGGCAAATTCCTTTGTCCTCTGGTCAGTCTAGGATGTTCCCTGTGCTAATGAGATGTGCCTTCCTAAGCTCCTAAATAAATCTTATCTTGTTCATTATTTTATGTGTCTGACTCAGTTCGATCAGTACCTAGTGACTCCTGCAGCAGACGCACCAGATGGGAAAGCAGAATACCAGAAGGTAAGTGGTCCTTTAGTGGCAGACCAAATACCAAAATGCCACACTACTGAATCTGAGGTTTCCCCTGAACAGGAGTTGGGCTCTCCCCATAGAGCATCCGAGGATTATTCCTCTTCACATTTGTGAGAAATGATTGGGCTGACACCCACTAAAAAGCTTCTCCTTCCTGTGAATAAATTCTTCGGGAATGATACTTTAAAGATTTTACAAACTCCAAGCTTTGTTCCCCGCTTGATAAGAGGCTGGATAAGACATATCAGCTGGACAGAGAGGTAGCTGAATCTTTATTCTCCTACCCGGTCCACCAAGGAGTGGTACAAGTGACATTCTGTGACAAGGCAAAGACACCCCTGGCATCACATCCTCCTGACAAGGATTCCAGGAAAATTGACAACATGGCAAAAAAGGGGTCTATGCTGCTCAATACCAAAAGTCACTATGGCAGTCTGCCCTTGTTATGACAGTCAATGCCCATTCTCCCCATCAGATGATCTAGCTGAAACAGCTAAATTTGATTTGGGAGCAGCCAAATACCAGTTCAAATGGCTGCTGACTCTAATGGCACTTCTGCTAGATGGATGGCAAATGCAGTGGTTCAGAGGAGGTTCACCTGGCTGTGAGTCACAAACCTCAATCAGGATACCCAAACCAAAGCTATGGATTCCCAGTCAAGGGTAATTCCCTCTTTGGATAAAGATAAAGGCTTACTTGAAAAAGGTGGATGGATACAAAACCACCTACAGTAGCGATCCTGCAAAAGAAAGCTTCCCTGTCCACTAAAACATAGGGAAGGGAAGGCAGAGGCAGACCATTTCACAGCAAGTCTTTTTATCAGGCTATGGCTGTGCCTCAGTATCAGCAGTACCCACAGCAGGGGTACTTCATGCACCACCAAGTGGTTCTGGATGTAGTTCAGGGATTGCCTCTGAGTTCAAATTCCTTCCAGCAATAAAACCAAAAGTTTTCAAACCATCTGCAGATGTAGAGAGAGAGAGAAAACTCCTGGAAAAAGAGGTTCAAAACCTGTTACTGTCAAAGACAGTGAAGCCTGTCCTAGTACAGCAAAAGGTGCCACAAAGAAAATGGGGAGTGGCAGCCTATCTTAGACTTCAGGGCGCTAAACAGGCACTTAACAAAGCCAAAGTTCAAAATGAAAGCTGTCACTGATTCTGCCAACACTTCAAAAAGGGGAAGGATTGGCATCACTGGACTTGAAGGAGGCTTATTTCCACATCCCCATAAGGGAGTCTCACAGAAAGTACCTCAGGTTCAGACTCCCATAAGGTCACTCTCCAAGAGTGTACACAAAGTATTTGGCAGTGGTTGTAGCACACCTTCGAAGACAAGGTGTGACAGTTTTCCCATACTTAGATAACTGGCTGGTTGTTGTAAAATCACCCCAGCAAGAGGGAGCATCTGCAACTCACACAGGGGCTTCTGGAGTCTCTAGGATTCCTGATAAATCTAAAGAAAGTCTGTCCTTCAGCTTGCTCGGCACTATAGTTCATAGAAGCAGATCTAAATACCCTGCAAGGCAGGGCCTACCTTCCTCTATGAGGGCAAGAAGTATCTCACTGACAGTGGGCTCATTCATCCTGAACAAACCAAAAACTGCAAGACAGTTTCTTCAGCTACTGGCTACATGGCACCTGCCACTGGCACAGTCCTGGAATTCAGGTTACAAATGAGGGACATTCAGTTTCACCTCAGGGCTCACTGGTGTCAGAGAAAGGACCCTTTCAAATCTAATTCTAGTAACAAAAGACATTGTTACATGCCCTCCAATGGTGGAAAAAGGAAACCAACCTAAGGGAAGGGGTTCCTTTTTCAGCAAGAGTCCCCCTCAGTTGTTCTGACAACAGATGTATCTCTACTAGAGTGGGGTGCCCATCTGGGGGTTCACACCACCCAAGGCACATGGTCAAGTGCAGAGTCACTCCTGCACATAAACCTGATGGAGCTAAGCGTAGTGTTACTGGCACTAAAGTCTTTCACATAACTAGTACAGGGAAGGTGGTACTGGTCAGAACAGATAATACCACCACAATGTACTACATAAACAAGCAGGGAGGGACAGGGTCAAGCCTTTCCTGCACAGGACTCATGTAACTATGGAGTCTAGCATGCTCCTTGGGCCCCTGCAGGTGATTCATCTGCCAGGCAAGGACAATACCTTGGCAGATACCCTGACTCAAATCAACCAGTCCCATCATAAATGGGCCTTGAACAGTCAGGTGGCGCAAGTGATCTTCAGGAGGTGGGGCACCCCAGAGGTAGACTGGTTCACATCCCACTAGAACCACCACTGCCAGAGTACTATGGCAGACCAACAGATCCGGGAACAGTCCCCCCTGGATGCTCTGGGTCTGAGTTGGCCAGGGAAGCACCTGCATGCTTTCTTTCTTCCTTCCTTCCTTCTGGTGTACAGAGCATTTCTCAAGCTCGGGTTCCAGTCAGCATCAATGATCTTGATAGCACCAGACTGGGCCAAGCAGCCATGGTACTCTCTACTACTCTCCATGTCTGTGACCGAACCAATACACCTTCCTCGGAGGCACAATCTGCTAACCTCCAACTGAAGGAGGCTAATGTACTCAAACCTCAAGTCTCTCAGGCTCAAGACATGGCTCTTAAGGGCCTACAGTATGCAAGCTTGCATCTTTCTGAAAGTGTCTTGGACATTTTAAAGTGGTTACAGGAAGCCTTCCACTAAGAAAATCTATGCTTCAAAATGGAAAAGATTTACTATATGGTGTTCAACCAGGAAACTGGTATCAGCACATGCTGGGGTCCCAGCTGACAGCAGCTATCTTACCTATTTACATTCATTGGACTTGCAGTCTAGTACCCTCAAGGTCCACCTAGCTGCAGCATCTGCTTGCATATCAGCGGGACAAAATGTTTTAATGGCTCCAGATCCTATCTTCAAAAGGTTCTTTAAAGGCCCGGCCCATATCAGCACAGGCTGGTATCCCAGCTGTGCTGGACTATCTTACCTATTTGTATTCACTGAGCTTGTAGTCCAGTACCTTAAAGGTCCACCTGACCATCGCATCTGCTTATGATTCAGTTGGACAGAATGTTTCTCAGGCCTCAGACCCTATCTTCAAAAGGTTCTTTAAAGGTCTGGCCCATTTGCACCTCCCCTCACAGGGAATCGGTGCCAGCATGGGACCTAAATGTGTGTATAGTTAGGTTCATGGGTCCCTCTTTTGAGCCTGTGTCTTCAGCTTATTTGAAATATGTCACATGAAAAATTGTTTTCCTTGTGGTATTGACTTCTGCCAGAAGAATCAGTGAGCTCCAGCCTCTCTGCATTGAGCAGGACTACATTTTGTTCCACAGAAACAAAGTGGTCCTGAGAAAAAACAAGAAGTTTCTTCCAAAAAATGGTTTCTGACTTCCATTTGAACCAAACCATTACCTTATCTGTATTTTTCACTGAACACTTTAGTTCTGGTGAAAGGAGTCTTCATAGTCTGGACATCAAAAGAGTTCTTAGCTACTACTTGACAGGCGCTATAGGCAGGACAGAAAGCAGCTGTTCCTGACCTATGAGAATGTGGGAAAGGGTAACCAAGCATCAAAAAGGTCCCCTTTTCACTGGATAGAACATCATATCCAGTTTTTGTTACTCTAAGGCTGGAAAGGAGCCCCCAACAGGGTTGAGGGCCCATTCCACAAGGGGCACAGCTGCTGCCATAGCAGCTGTTGGGGATATTCCCCTGGTGGACATCTGTAAAGGAGTTAGCTGGAAAACAGTACACACCTTTACAAAGCATTACAGTCTGGATATTCTGTCCAAGGGTGATGCCAGGTTTGGCACAGCAATCCTGAAAAGTCTGTTCCCAAAATAAGGTTCTGTGCCCACCTCCAAAGGTACTGATGGTAGTCTGCATAAAGTTAGGAATACCTGAGTATTACTGGGGTTAGAAGAAAAAATTATTTACCATAGTAATCTTGTTTCTTCCCAGTGATACACAGGTATTCTTAACTTTCCACCCTGTCTCCCCTTCTGGAACCTTTAGCCTCTGCACTCCTGGATACTGTGCTCTTAGGGGTATAAAGGCCACTTTGGGCATATATGTTGTGATTGTGTTCACTCTTGTTGTCCCTCTCCCCTTTTTCAGGTGATTCAGACATTCAGGGGTATTCTATCATAAGTTATGCCCTCCAGTTGGAGACCCTTTTTTGGGGCATTAAGGGAGTTCCCTCTATAATCATTATTATTATTATTATTAATATTGTTATTATTATTATTATTATTATTACACTTAATCCTCATGGGCCTGTCTTTCCAGGCTTCCAAAAAATCAGAGGGGTTTAGAACTAAGGCTGTTAGTAGAAGGTACAGTAGCATTTGAAAGGGTGGCTTATGCAAAAGATTCCATAATTTGCATACATTCCATCTCTGTAGGCATTTCTACCTAGAAGGCTTACTGCATAAAGTTATGAATACCTGAGTATCACTGGAAAGAAACAAGAGTACTATGGTAAGCAGTTTTTTCTTTTGGTAGTCATAACCTCTGCTAGGAGGATTAGCGAGCTACAGGCCTTGTCAGTGTAACCTGACTACGTAGCATTCCATAGGGATAAGGTAATCCTTAAGATGAACAGGAAATTTCTCCCAAAAGTGGTCTTTGATTTCCATTTGAACCAGTCTATGACATTACCTGTCTTCTTTCCTGAACACTCCTACTCAGGGGAATGAAGACTTTATAGCCTGGATGTAAAAAGGGCTATTAGCTACTACATAGCTCAGACAAAGGCCCATAGGAATGACTGTACCCAGTTGTTCCTCACCTATGGAGAAGTGGGTAAAGGCAAACCAGCCACCAAGAGGACCATTACTCTGTGGATCGTGTCTTGCATCCAGTTCTGTTATGGCAAACTGGGGAAAGAGCCACGCGTGGGCCCCAGGGCCCACTCTACCAGGGGAACAGCTGCCTCCATTGCAGCTGCCAGAGACATTCCCCTGCTCAAAATTTGCAAAGCAGCTACCTGGAAAACTGTTCACACATTCACTAAGCACTACTGCCTGGACACCCAGGACAGGAGTGATGCCAGGTTTGGCACAGCAGTACTGGTAGGTTCTGTGCCCACCTCCATGGGGCGCGGGCATGGGGCACTGCTTGATAGTCTTCATATAGTCAGAATACAGCAAGATTTCATGTTGTTTGAAGAAAAATTACTACCACAGTAGTCGTGTTTCTTTTAATGGAGTCTTGCTGTATTCTGACCTCCCCCCCGCCTCCCCTGACAGAACCTAAAAGGGGCAGGTCCTGCTTATCAGTGTAAATTTAAATGCTGCACCTCTGGGGTGCCATGTTTTTCTTGGGCATTTCTTGACTTGAGTCTTTTAGTTGCCCTTTGTATGGTTATTAGTCATGTGTGGGTCATTTATTAATTAATATAGAATGGCTTAATAGTAACTACTTTAGTGCTCATAAGAATCTGATGGTTACATAGATTGTACCAGGGACAGGGGTTTGAAAACTGAGCTCGAGCTCAATGTTCTATGCTATGGCATAGAGTTAACTCTTTCATCTCTGGGGCAGTTGAACTGGAAGGGCTAACTGCATATAGTCAGAATGTAGTAAGACTCCATTAGAGGAAACAAGATTACTGTAGTAAATAATTTTTTCTTCTGTGTCCGATCGGATTCCAACTGGGGAACCACCATGCTGAAAATAGTACTAACAAGTTAAGAACATTATGGCCGGGATATTCAAAGGGGTTGCACCTGGCACAACTGAGATGTGCTGGCGCAACCCCACATTGCACCCCGGCAGCATATTGAAAAGGCTGCCAGGTGCAGTGCAACTCCCGGTGTGCTGGGGCGTAATGCAGTTCTATGTGGTGCAGATGCAGGGGGCCTGCCCATGCATATACGGCGCATCCTGATATTCAGCCCAGGATGTGTGGCACATATGCCGGCACAACCCTGCATTGCGCCGCACAGAGGGGCTCAAAGTTGAGCCCCAGAAACATAGGAGCAAGTAGGAGCATTCATTCACATATCTGGCCCTGTGTAGTACAGTATGTGGACCAATAGGCATACAGAGCATACTGTACCTGTCATTCGGTGGGCAAACCGTGGTAGTATGTGGGTGGGAGGCCGCTCACCGAGGACGGGGTGTTGGGTGGCCGGGGTCTTTGGTGGAGGGCGGGAGGGGGTACCACTGGACCACCAGGTGACTTTCTGCAGCTACGACGGCCCGTGATCAGGTGGTGGGGGACCGCTAGACCACCAGGGTTTGATAGTACAATATAGAGGCCCACGATCGGGCAGCGAGGGGACAGCTAGACCACCAGGGTTTGGTCTATTACTGCGGACACCCGCAATTGGGTGGATGGGACGGGGGTGCTACACTAACCCACCAGGGAGCCACCCGTTGCCAACTGCAACATGGCAGGGCACCAGGTGCATTTCGCTGGAGTGCCCAGTGCAACGCATGTGAATGGGGTCATAATTTTTTTTATTTTTTTTTATTTTAGTCTTTGGTAACCGGGTAAGGCCCACTAGGCACAAGTGCCTGTTTTCAGGGGCGACCTGGGAGCACTGGGTGGTTAAGTGACTTGCTCAGAGTCACACAGTATGCAAGTGGAGGTTGTGAGAATCAAACTCAGGTCTGGTCTGCTGGATGAATCAAGCTTGTTCACACCTCGTTCCTCTAACCTCTAGGCTATACTGCCAGCATGACATATGACATGCAAATGGTCCCATTTGTGCCTTGCATAGATTATGGCCTCATTTGCATGCCCATGGCTGAATATCACAGGCGTTGCACCTAGCTTAACTGCACTTGTGCTGGCACATCCCCATGCTCCCTCTCTGTGGCTTGCACTGGTGCAGTGCTACTGTGCCATGCACAGTCTGTGTGCCAAACCAGCCATATTCAACGGTGCTGAGCCATGGTGCATCACTGTTGAATATCACCTGGTCCTGGCCCCGGCACAGCCCAGTTGCGCTGCGCCTTGGCTTGTACCACTGCCCAGCGCAGTCTGAATATCCAGCCCTATAACTATAACTATATACATAGTTGACTTCCATGTTATAGGTGGCTACAATTTGCCAACCTAAAGGTGGTGTCTGAAGGGGACACCTAGCGGGGTTAGTGCCTCTATGCACCTGCAACGCTCCCTTAGGGTTCCAGTAACCCTTAACGTGGGAAGGAGGGGTGGAGTTATGCATAGGGGATGAGAACATTAGGGATAGGTAACATAGGGAAGAAGGGGATAAAACTTTAAAAGAAGGTGCGTCATAGTGTATGTCTGCATGTTCTCAATCCCTGCCCCAATCAAAAATATATTGACTCAGTATTTTAGGAAACACACATTAAATTGGTATGATTCTTGGTATATGGTCCTTCGACAAGTGAATGGAAAACTGGTATTAGGTCCCATCCTATTGGATAAAGTCCATAAATCTCTGTTAAAATGAAAGTCATTAAAAAGAGAACCTAGAAACAGGGCTCCCCCCTGAATAACACCCCCATCGTTTATTAAACCAAACACAGAGACCAAATTCCTTCTAAACAAAATGATCATTCAAGCTCTCTTAACCTCAGACAGCTTGGGAAAAGGAAAAAATATGGGGGGAAAAGAAAGTAAAAATAATAATTATTGTCCTTAGAAACATAGAAACATAGAAGTTCAAGGCAGATAAGGACCGCAAGGCCCATCTAGTCTGCCCATTTTTTCTTCCTTATGATTGTGCCATAGGCCTTTATTCTGCCAATGGCCTATTTATTCATACGCATCTGTATTGCTCCCTTATGCCTATCCCATGCCTGTTTGAAGCCCTGCACTGTATTCCTATCCACCACTTCCTGAGGTAGGCCATTCTATGCATCCAATTCAGCACAAAAAAACACGGCTCAGGAGAAATGTGCTGGAGCCACAGTCCAAGCGGAAGATCTAGCAATAAACAACAAGTGGGCTGTATAGCTCAGGAAGGCTCCAAAAAGTGTTTCACACTGTAAATCCAATAACACACAATATTTTATTATATCGGAGCAAAATAAAGCACATATAAAAACAAGCACCCCCCCAGTGCAAGAGCGTCAACGTTTCAGACCACCCTGGCGCTTTTTCAAGACGTCAGCAGCGTGTGATGTCGTACTTATTTATAGTGTCACACCCATAACACATTTAAAGACATATGCATATTAAAAAACTTATTTCACAGCATAAATATGTCAATCATTTTAGAAACATATCTAGCATGGCGCTCTTACCTAAACAGTGTAATATATAAAATATCTCAAAACAAACAATTGCATTTGTATATACAGACCTCAATAAATATTAATTACAAAATTATTCACCATCCATTAATTGGTGACACCCTGATTTCATTATTTGTACCAAAAATCAACTACTTTTATATACTAACTGCTATCTAAAGTGCTATACAATATGGTACCATCACAAACTAAACTACCATTAACTATTCTTGTACCTGTTTATCAATAACTATTATTGCATAAGTATATCCTACACATAATATTGCACACTATTATGTACTATCCAAAAATTAATATTCAACATAAAGACATTATGTACTCTTTTTCAAAAAACAGCTGAAGGACATTATATTCATTCTGGGAATAGCCCAGCAGTTAATATTAAACCTAAAGAACATTCATCTATGTTTTTCCAAAAAGGGAGACAACTGAAAAACATCCTTTAATCCTGGATATGACCCGACTCGCAGTTTAAACTGCCAATATGTTTCTTTGCACTGCAGCTTATTAATAAAATCACCACCTCTAGGGCCCAATCTTACTGCTTCCGGTCCTCTAAATTTAAAGGCATGTCCATGTCCTGCCTTCTTTATGTGGCACGCCAAAGCATTTTCATTTCTTTTTAATCTAATATAGGATAAATGTTCCAAACTCCGACCTTTAAACCTTCTTCCTGTCATGCCTACATAAAAACAATTGCAAGTGCAACTTGCCAGACATACAATTCCTTCTGTTGTACAAGAAATAAAATCTCTCATTTTGTATGTCCCATTTTTATTTGGCAACTGAAAAAAGATCCCACCTGCACAGTTACATGCCACACAGTTACCACACCTATGGTTACCAGCAGGAAGTTTCGGTCTGTCACCCACTTGTGTAATCTTATTCTTTGTACCATGCACCAGAAGATCGGATAAATTACTATTTCTCCCGTACACAAACTTCGGTCCTTGCTCCACCACATTCTTAAGTTTTGTTTCAGCATATAAAATGTGCCAATTCTTTTTCAAAATTTCCTCCTCTTCATGAGTCTGGGCACTGTAGCTCGAAACACATACAGGATTTTCATTAAATGATGTATTTTCTCTCTTTCTACCATCTTTTTCTCTCAGCAAGTCCACTCTATTATCTACTCTACTGATATCTTGTTGTCAAATATCAGCACTATAACCCCTCTGTCCAAATCTGGGTGTCATTTCCTTCTTCCCTTGAGAATTAAAAGAATTGTAAAACAGAAATAGAATATGAAGGTTTTATCTTCAGTTTTAATATCTGTGAGTTCTGTTAATATTTTATCAAGTTTAGCATCCATAGCTTGGTCTTGTGGAGCTGTCAATTGTCATGCCTTATTTTTAGTCCTGGACTTGTGTTTGGTAGCTTTCTGGGCAGTTGTATTAGAGCAGTGCGACTGCTTGGAGTCTCGCGAGTCGGAGCCGTCTCCTCTATCATCTGCATCCTGGTGAAGAACAGCAAAATGATTAGCTTTCTCCTTTTCTTGTGCAATGGCCACACCTCAGCTATGATTATTTTAGAAGAAATAGCCCCGATGAAGGTGAACTGGTGAGGTTAGGCTGTATTGGGGAGAGGAGCTGTGGAGCTAGGCAGCCACACCCATAATGACATCACTGGAAGTCAGGTGAGGTAGTATTAATATATGATTGATCAAGGTCTGTCAATGAAGCATTAAAAATTTGAGACATCTCCCCCAAAAGAGACTGCTTCCAGGGCATCTGTGCATGAGACAGAGTGTCTCATGCACAGACAGAATAAGAGGCGGCCCATCAGTGCAGTGGTAGTGCTACCCCTTCATGATGCTGGTGAACCGGGTTTGGAAGCAAGTCCAGGTCATGAGGGGGGCTGGGGAGGAGGACTGAGCATCCCAGAGGATGCTCTTTTCCTCTGGGGAGGGAGGACTGCTAGATCCACGATGACACTGACACCTGGGTCACCCCAGGTGCCAGTGCAGCGGAACTGCGATGGCTAGGCAGGCGTTTCCTGGCCAGGATGTCTGCAGTTGCATGCAGGTGTCCACTTGGCCCTAGCCCACTGAGTGCTCAGAGGAGGGTACTTAAAAAGAAGAAAACAGCTTCACACCTGAAGCAGCATGATTCCACTTCTCCTTTGCAGGCCCCGCACCTCTCGTTGGGTTCTCAACCACAGTCCAGCTCTAACACCTCCTGGGCTTGAGGGACATGTGAGGCTCCACCAAAGGGGACAATCTGTGGGGCACTTAGTGGTTGGAAAGTAAATTCCAGGAACAGCAGGTGATGGGGCTGGGAGGGGAGGATGGCTGACGTTAGCCAGGCAGGATGGCAAAAGGTGCAATAAAAAAAAAAAAGAAGAGTTTTTCTAGCACAGGAAAAGAACACTCTGGTTATTTAGAAATGCCCCTTTTTTCCATGTTACTTTGTTCCCTGGTGGTTCGAGTAGAGCTGCTGTGTTCCATCCTGCCCCACCCTCGACCAGCTACCACCTCCTTGGGTACTCACCAAGATCCAGTGACCCCAAAGCTTTCTCCACCCCTGCTGGGGCCAGGAAGGGGAGGGCTGGCCTCCCCCCCTCAGAGATTCTTCATCTAGTATGGATGGGTGATCTGGGTGGTGGCCCAGGTTGGGGTGGGTGGGCGGAGTGTCATGAAGCCTGAGTCCACCTCCTTTTCAGTGTTTTCTTCCCAAGTCCCCTGTCATGGTGGCACATGAGTATGCATGCATGGAGGCACACGCACACCTTGGAACCACAGCCCATCCTTTCTTGACACTCGGACACTGGCTCTGCCTCCCAAGCCTCCACATGGGGGCAGCCAAGAGTCGAGATGGCAGTCTTTTCCACCCCGGTAGAGGAGAGCAGTCCTCCACCTGTTCAATCTTCTCCACCCAGGCTGACCCACAGCAACCCAAGTTTATTCCTGATCTCGGGTTGCCAACATGGCAGGAGGTAAGGCACGCAGCACATCAGTCCTCCACACCACCGGGCCAGCCACAGAAATGGTCCTTTGATCTATATTATGTTAAAGTGCATTCTCAAGTACCTTGGGTGAGAGAACTGTGAAAAGTAGAGAATCTCCGTATATATTTGAACTTTGCCCAATGAACGTAGAATTTAAAAATTTTGGAACTGTTGGCATGAGAACCCCCTTGTGATTTTAAAGGTGACAGGAAGTAATTTGATACTGTGAAATGCCCACTTGTTTTCCTTTCCATATCACCAATGTGTAACCCTACTGGTACCACAGTCTGCCTTGTTGCTGACAACCCCCCCCCTCCCCGCCGCTAGGTATTGCTATCTGCATTGGCTCTTGAGGGAGAATTGTACAAAACTTTTCTATTTAATCTGGGAACTTGGATGGGCCATGTCACTGGAAACTGTACAGTCATGATGCGGCACCAGTAAAACACAGTAAGCACAAAGGAATGTCTTCTCCTTTACTTAGGGTCAAGTAGTAGGTTTTATTTTGTCACAAGATGGAACACAAACGTTTTGAACCACTGGGGGCTGCAAATACAAAAGATGCTAAGAGTACAAAGTCCATCATATTGTACACAAAGTCCAAATGGGTCCCTGAATTAGGGATCAAGCAAAAGTCACTTTGTCCAGCCCTCTTCTGGGACTGGATCCAGGACAGAGCATATCCTCACAGGATTTGAACACTTTGGATTCACAAAGCATATTTTCCCTCACAGGCAGAAAAGTCTTAGAGACAGCTGGTGTCCTTTACTGAAACACGCCTTACTTTTCTCCTCAGAAACAGAAAACCCTTTGAGGACAGCTGGTGTCCTTACTTGCAAACACACATTACTTTCTGGTTGGAAGCTGCATACTTTAGGGACAGATTATGTCTTTTACTTGAAAACACATTCTGTGATATGTACAAACCTTTGTAGTACGTGAGCCAGTCCCCATATTCTGGTTAGAGAGGTAGTGTCCCATTTTCCAGTGAGGGTGATCCACTGCATCCCCTACAGAGACTGTGCCAGGGAGATACGACTCTGACTGTTATCTTTCAAACATCCAACTGGAATTTAGTCCCTTCAAACCCTCACAGGCATTCTCACTGGGGTCATCCTGGAGGAGACGGCTCTGGGCAGCATCACAATGAAAAGTCTTTCACAGTTCAGGTAAGTTTCCCACATTTTACTTCTGGTTCCCATGAACAGGTGTCTTAACAGTCCTTCACCCCACACTGGGGTACGCAAAAAGAGAAGGCCACTGCCACAGCTCAATGCTCAGCTACTCTAGGCCCAAACTAAGGACTGAAACAGAACAAGAGAGAGATAGTACCTCTCTTGAGTCTCTCCTTCACTCAGATTGACTCAGAGCTATCAGTGAGCAACTGACACCCACTGCAACATTCCATTGTGGCTCATGATGCTGCATGGCCCCTCCCACAAGGAACCTCTGTCCAGATGACTGACAGGGGTTTCAGAGAGACCTGAAAGTTAACCATTTGTTGCCCAGAGTGACTAACTACAAAACCCATTACACTACATGGGATTCTAGTACACTTCTGTTCTAAACACTTTCCAAACACTTCTAGTAACTCTCTAGTAAACACTCTAGTAACCCAGGGAGGGGGAGGGGCACTGGGGTTATGCATTGTCAGGAGGTCTAAACCTCACTCTCAGATTCTTGGCAATAAGGGATTTGTAAGGAATCACAGCCATGTTGCATAAGAGTAATAAAACTTATTTATTACTACCAAAAGGAAAATCACAGTTGCCCTAAGCAGTTCTTAGCAAAAGGAACTGGGAGCCAATGCTAAGCATTCCCTATACTTCGAGGAATCTCCATGTCTCCTGGAGTCTCCAAGGTAGAAGATGTAATGTCTTACATTATATACCTAAGATAATTACCATGGTTACTGTAAGATAGAAACATTTCTAGTTACAGAGATGATCCCTATTGGCTAAATTAGAGGTGGTTCCACAGTCCAAGAAAACATCATACAATTTTGTTATAGTCATCACTTTGTGGAAACAAAGAGGTACAGTTTGTACATAGCCGTGTAGTAATACAAATCATCAGAAGATGGCAATGCCGACTCTTATATCATAATCATTACAAGGACACAGATGTCCTAACATCTTGTAAGCAAGAAATACATGTATATATTGGAAAGTAAAGTGTATAGCAATAATGTGCATACATATCCTGACATCTACTCTTGTGCGGTAGATTCCCTTAGCCTTATATGTTAGTATAACATATACCTAAATGTTAGCTGTCTGCGGTGTACCTGTGGGGGTACCAATTAGGGTACAGGGACCTCATGTAACATTCCCCCCTGTTGCCTCTCAAGGGCAACACAAACAAGAGTAAGAAAGTGGATAGGGAGCAGGGGTCATTTACAGGCCCAAAGCGCAAGCCTTGTAAAGGAACTCCAGCTGCTCATGGTGTTGGCGTAATGTGCTCAATAGGCAGCAAAGCATAATAATAAGAAAAAATATCAAAATGCTTGTATAATAACAAAACCTATAAAGGTAATTTCTAATCAAGTGTTAGTAAGTGCACTATTCAAATCACCATCATTAATGAGTCAAGTACGGCCTCATCTGCTTTGGAGATATTATTGCTGATGTGGATGAAATGGGTGTCTTTTCTATCTAAAAGTGATTTTAATGTCAAAGTTAAATGATCAATGTGTACATTGAAGTAAGGTAACTACTCTGTGAAAGTAAGCAGATAATCAGGGTTATCATCAATGATATCGGGGTCCATCATGGGAACAGGGGTAATAACTGTGTACCCTATAACAGTTGTCTGATGGGGGACAAAACAAAAATTGGGAGCATCAATAGAACAGGTTTTCTCACCATATTTGAAAGTCTTGTAATTAGTTACTACACAATATTCACCATCCGAATTATATTGCATTTTTACAGTAGGCAGTCTCCATTTTTGTAATTGAACTGGGCAAGTATAAATCTGTTTGGAAATCTGTGTTGACAGGTGGTGAACCTCCTTCTGATAAGACTGGCACAACTTGGAATCATCTGGAGTAGATGTTGAGTCCCGGTATTCTGTGCCAGTACTGGTGATGTCATCGTCCATGGACAAGGACCAATCGATACTGTCTGGGGAATGGCCACGTACAGGTTTAATAACATCAAATATGTCACATTGACACAAATAAATATATCCTTTCTCCACACAACAATCCATGTGCGGCGAGACCCACGCATCCAGAAGAGGATGGAGAACCAGTAGAGGAGGCAAGTCAAGACGTTCTCTGTAGATGTCATCATCAAGATGCCCAATGGAGTGAACGGATGCTAGTTTATCAAATATAGCTGTAGTAGGATCAAATCATTGTAAAAAAACAGTAAAAGACACAAACATAGTATCCTTAATAGAACACTTCTTAGAAGTAAAACAAGGACCAGTATTGGGTGCTTGGTCACAAAACCCAAATTCCTAGCAGTAGAAATAGGAATAGTTAAATCCTGTAACATAAACATGGCAACACAGGGGATTTGCAATAAGGACAATACCATTTAGAAACACTTCTTTCATGTATGATATCAGGGATTCTTCCAGACTCTAGATCACGGAACAGATCGTTGATGGTAGTGATAATGTATGAGCCATAGGCTGAAAATAAGATTTCATGGGCAATGTATTGCTTATCTGCTTCTTTATTGTTTTGTGCAACTAGGGCATTAATCTTGTCTTTAGAGTCAGAAAATGTCTTAGCAATGTCGTGCATATTGTGTACAGTGTATCTTTCTTCCTGACTAAGGCCATCCACACCATGCAATAATGGGGGTATGATATTCACCAGACTAGTTTGAAACTTCTGTGAATGTGATTTGATAGCAGCAATGTTGGCTTTATTCCAGATAGACATTGCTGTACCAAAAACATCAGTGACGGTGCCTGTGGCACCAGTGACATCAGATGTGTCATGGGTATTTCTTTTATGACTTTGATCATCTGTGTTAGGTTTTCTCCTAAAATTGCCTCTATGCTCAGTGGTGAGCACCCCAGCAATAGAGTCTTGGTTATGAATCTGAAAAGCTGCTAAACTATCAAGTAACAAAGCACTATAAAACAATGATGTGTTAATAGTATGACACATACCAAATGCTTTCATATTCCAGTAAGTCAAGTTAAACAAAAAAAAGGCATATACATAAATTGTAAGTTGTTAATAAGTGAGCCAGGTAAACAGTGGCTATGAGAACACTACGATGACTAGGGGTTTGTTTTGGACATTCCAAAAGCTGTTTCTCAGTAGTGTGTAACACAGACAGATACATGGCAGATGAGGCCATGTTGTGTACAAAATTTCCTGGCAGAATCTTTAGACAATGAATCATAATATGAGGGGTCAATTAAGGCAGTGATATTGTATAAACCGGAATGTCTAAGAGAGGTTTGGAACAAGGACAAAGTACCATTTGGGGATAATTTTGCATTGAGCCATCCATGGAAAGTTCCCTTGGAGAGTTTGGACATGGGAAGTATTTGTCCTTGAGACTTGGTTTGCCACTCAATTTATAGGGTACATTTATCAGGAGCAACAACTGAGGCAGTGAGGTAGGCATCTGAACCTTCCTGGACAGTAATCAGATTGGGGGGAATATTGATGGAGACTCCCTCTGGGGCAGATGCTGGAGGATCAAGATGAGGAAGGATGTGCTTTACCATGCCTTGGATGCAGGGGATTACTCCTGAGATGAGGAAAAAATGGAACAAGATAGCCATCTTGCCAGTGTATCTGAAAAGGAAAATCAAACATTAGCAAATTAGTACTATTCTGCCCAATGGGGTGAGGAAAAGTAATTATACTCCTTTATACAGTTTCAGCTGGTGTGCATGTAACCATTTGTCAGTCAGTTTGTTGTTGTGCATGAGTCTAACTTGATGGACTGCTGGACTGAGCTTGTTGACAATGGGGTAGGGTCCTTCTCACTTATTAGAGAAGGAATGTGTGGGATGTGCAAATCTGAGAACCATTACCTGATACCAACTTGCCAATCCATTTCTTGTGTGCGCTTGTCAAACTGAATTTTTGGACTGTTGCTGGGCCTTGCCCATGCAGTTAGCAGCATACAAATGAGTGTGTATGAGATCTCGTCTGAGTTTTTCCACATATTGACCCACTGATGCATGGTCTGCAGTGGGAGTGTGCAGGTCAAAAACAGGTGTTCAGGTAATCTCATGTTTCTACCAGTCATCACCTCAAAGGGTGTCAACTGGGTGGTGGCTGAGGGTGTACCCCTAATTGCCATAAGGAGTAACGGCTGTAGGGAATCCCAGTCCTTGGGATTGTCCTCAATGAATTTGGAAAGCATTTGCTTAATCCATCTGTTGGCTCTCTCTACTTGACCTGAGGATTGTGGATGGTAAGGTATGTGGAACTTCTGATGAACTCCAAGGAGTTCAAGGGCTTCTTTCATCAAATCACCTGTAAAACTGGATCTTACTTTGAGAGGGCTCTTGCAGTAGGTAATTACATATAGGACTGACACCGGCAGGTGGCAGGACCCCACAGAAAAATTTCTAGCTAGCAGTCCCTGGCGAGGGACCGCCCCCACGTCAGGTGATTGGCGTCAGGAGACGTCGGTATAAAGGGGTGGTCCCGGACACTCGCCTTCCAGTTCTTTCCTGCTGTTAGCTCATGCAGTGCCTCACAGAAAAGTTCGTGCTTCGTCAGCCCTACCTTTGTCGTTTTTTTACCGAAAAACTCTTTATTTTTCGACTAACGTCAGTACTAGCGTCAGTGTATGTCGTCCTCTACGCCCCAGTTACAAGAATAAGTGTGATCTGTGTGTCGCCCAACTACCACACAAGGACGGCCAATCCCTGTGCCTGTTCTGCCTAGGCCCCGATCACCCAGTTGAGAAGTACCAGCACTGCCTCAGTTTTAATGCGGCTACCCGGAAAAGGTAGCAGAAATCCCTGGAAGCCCATATTCTAAAGAAGAAAATGAGTTTTATGGAGAAGGAGCTCAAAAAACTGAGGCAGGCATCCACTTCCCCCAAAGGACATTGGAAGAAGAAGGAGAAGGAGAGGCACTGGGACAAGGGCTCCTCCACCGCATCTCCCTCGAGAGTCGCTGGGACGTAGGTAACATCCCCTCCAGAGGATCACTCCTCGAAGGCCACCTCGGAGGTTTCTGAGGGGGCATCATCCCGCCCATCTGGCTCGCGCTTGGGCCTT
Source organism: Neoceratodus forsteri (assembly GCA_016271365.2). Lineage (NCBI taxonomy): Eukaryota > Metazoa > Chordata > Ceratodontiformes > Ceratodontidae > Neoceratodus > Neoceratodus forsteri. The sequence goes on along the minus strand of CM028138.1, from coordinate 482,924,531 downwards.
GCGGGTGCCTCCAGGCAGTTGGAAGCCTCCGCCTCTGGTTTGGCCGCAGGCTCACGGCCTACCACTATGGGTGACTCCGGTAAGCCGGGGGTCGGCTCCTCTGACATCTGCCCAGAGAGGGCCAGTAAGACATCCAACTCTCTGGGGCGACGCGCGGCCTCCTCTCCACCGGACCAGGCTGATCACTCTCCTCGGCCTGCCTCCGGTGACGGCTCTCATAAGTCGGACATCGGCTCCTTTGGCGCCTGCCAAGAGCTTGCCACTAAGCCTCACATTGGCTCATCCGATGTCCGGCTGGCGAAGGAACCAACGATGGACCTCCCAATGTCCATCGTTCCCGGTTCCCTGCAGCCTTCACTGGCATCTGGGGAACCAGAGTCTCCTCAACCTGATCCTGGGGACTTTTCCTCTCCGTCCCCAGGTGAAGCTTGGGATCTTTTGCCTCTATCAGTCCTTCCTACACCTGGAGCGCCGGACCTGACGTCGGCTCCCCGGACGCCGGCTCTGATGCTGGCCCCTCCGACATCAGTACCTCTGGCACCAGGGCCTCCGCCGTCGGCCCTGATGTTGGCCTTACCGACTTCAGGAGATATTCTGCTCCCATCGGGCCCTCCACCTTCCAGGCTGTCCACTATGGACCCGCCCATGAGGCCTCTGGCCGGGCTGTCTGCTCTGGCAGTTCCCCCCCGGCTCCCGGGTATCCTCCATCTTATTCGACACCGGTGTACCCGGGAATGCAGTATCCGGCACCACAGTACCTGACACCGGGCTTCCCGATGCCGCAGTACCTGATGCCACAATACCCGATGCCGGGCTACCCGCAGCTGGTTTTTGGATACACTCCATACGGTTATAATCTGTATCCTTATCTTCCACCTCCTCCTCCACCACCCTGGCAGCCGCCGGTGGACTTGCAGGAGACTCTGGCCTCCTGGTGGGCTGAGGCCAAGGCTCAGCTTACCAAAGAGGTTGAGAGCCACCTTCCAGCGATGGTGCCGTCCCAGGTTCCCGTACGTCCGAGGTGGCACACTCCCTCACCACCTCCGGACTCCAGGGTTCTTCCATCTGGGTCCAGAGGAGGGCAGGACACGCTTCCCCAGGGGCTTCCCAAGGAGCACGTTCCTCCTCTGCATTGGTAAAGGGAGTCTTTCTCTTCTTCATCCGCCTCTTCACCCTTGGACTCCTCGGACTCTTCCGACGGTTGCTCCAAGAGAGCCTCACTCTCCATCGAAATCCAGGCCTAGGACTCCTCCGAAGTCTCCTCTGGAGGATCCTTCTTTTACAGAGTTGCTTAGAAAAATCCAGGAGGTTCATCAGTGGCACTCCCTGGAACCAGATCCTCAGTGTCTGAAACTCGCTGAACATCTGGATCTGCCCATGACAGCTCCTACCTTGGTGCCACCCTGGATAGAGCCTCATGCCGACCTTGTTACCACTATATGGAAACAGCCGTCGGCCTTAACCCCACTTCCTAGGAAGTCGAACAGGTTATATCAGGCTCCAGAGGGTGCTGATTTCCTGGATTCTCACCCTCATGCTGACTTGGTCGTGATTAGCGCCACTCGTGGCCGGTCGGCGAACCCTAAACATCTTAGCTCATCACCTCCTGATAAGGAATCATGCCTTCTGGACCAGTATGGCAGAAAGATTTAAGCTTCCTCTACACTGGGGATCAGTGCCCTGAACTATGTCGGCCATATGGGGGACTACCAGAAGGCTATCCTGACTCAAGTGGAAGCCAAACTGGACTCCTTGCCTGACTCCCAAGTCAAGCAGGAGTTGGCTGATCTTGTCTGCTCTGCTTGTTCGGCCAGTCGACACATGCTACATGTGACATATGATGCAGTGGACACTGCTGGGCAGAGCTCAGCTTTCGCTGTAGGCCTACGGCATCATGCTTGGCTCCGTGTGTCAGGTTTGGTCCCGGAGGTGCAATCTGCTATCCAGGAAGCACCCTTCCAGGGGTTGGTGCTTTTCGGGGGTGATGTCAAGGACATCATCACCGATTTGCAAGAGAAGGGGATGGCTCTGAAGTCAGTTGATTCCATGTAACATCCCCATCAGCAGCAGCTCCATCCCTTTCATAGACGGAATCGGCCAAAGGCAAAACCCCAGGGAAGGCGGGCCACAAAACGCCAGGCTCCCGCAGCTGCCAATCCCCCCCACCTAAAAAAGCAGTGGGTGCTTCAGCTGCGGTGCTGCCCCACACCACCTGACTCCTTTCCTCTCCCACTGCCTCCGGAATCCCTGGAGGAACCGGTAGGAGGGAGGTTTTCCCTCCACCTTCCAGGATGGGAGAGGATAACCACAGATTCTTGGGTGCTTCAGCTCATAGCAGAGGGACACTCCATAGAGTTTCTTCAGAAACTACCCCGCCACCCCCCTCTGAAGTTGTTGTATTCACAGGAACATCTTTTCTTGGTCCAGGAGGAAATCTCGGCTCTTCCGCTAAAGCAACTGATAGAGCGTGTTCCCCTTCATCTACGAGGGACGGGTTGCTATTCCCATTTCTTCCTGGTCCCAAAGAAGACAGGAAATCTCAGACCAATTTTGGATCTCAGTTCCCTGAATCTTTACGTAGCATACTAAAGGTTCAGGATGCTCTCTTTTCAGAGCCTCCTGCCCCTCCTCCGGCCGGGTCAATGGCTTTGTGCTCTGGATATGAAGGATGCTTATCTGCACATTCCCATTCACCCATCTCATTGCAAATGCCTTCATTTTGCATTCCAGGGGGACCACTACCAGTTCAAGGTGCTCCCGTTTGGTCTATCCTCGGCCCCCCCCCCGAGTATTTACCAAATGCCTGGCAGTGGTGGCAGCCCACCTGCATTCCAAGGGAGTGCAGGTTTTCCCTTAGCTGGATGACTGGCTCCTGGCAGCCTCAACCAGGGAGGAACTCCTGCATTTCCTCTCCCTTACCCAGCAGGTTTTTGCCTGCCTGGGCATTACCATCAACCATTCCAAGTCTCATCTGGACCCATCCCAGAGGCTACAGTTTATTGGGGCAATCCTTGATACAACCATGGGCAAGGCCTTCCTGCTTCCGGACAGGGCGTCCACCCTTCAGACCCAAAAAAGTCTGTTGTCCGACCGCAGGATTGTCTCTGCGAGGTCGGTCCTTTGCCTTCTCGGGCTCATGGTGGCTGCTATCCTGATGGTACCTTGTGCTCAACTCCACATGAGGATCTCTCGGTGGACTCTATGCTCTCAGTGGGATCAGCTACTGGACGACCTAGATCACTCAGTTCTGATCTTCTCGCCGATGATGCGAGACTTGCAATGGTGGATGGTTCGAGAGAACCTTTTTCAGGGAGTTCCTTTCTTTCATCCTCCCCCCTCCCAGACTCTAACCACAGATGCCTCAGGTGAAGGTTGGGGAGACCATCTAGGCCCTCATTGGACCCAGGGCTTCTGGTCCAAGCTAAAACAAGCTCTCCACATCAATGTGCTCGAGCTTCGGGCAGTGTTGTACGTTCTCCAAGCCCTTCACCAATACATCCTTCCTGGCCACCTAGCCATCCAGATGGACAACATGTGCATGGTGTGGTATATCAACAAGCAGGGAGGGACTCGGTCCTACCCCCTATGCAGGGAGGCAGTGAGGGTTTGGGATTGGGCAACACAACACCACCTTCACCTCACGGCGATTCACGTTCCGGGAGTCGACAACACCCTGGCAGACAAGCTAAGTCACTCTTCTGTTCTGACTCATGAGTGGGAACTGGACCAAGGGGTTCTAGACAACATCTTCTAGCTTTGGGGAACACCACAGGTTGACCTGTTTGCATCCCCCCTAAATGCAAAACTTCCCATCTTCTGCTCACTCGTTCCAGAATGAGGTGCTTTTTGGAGCGATGCTCTGTCTCTAGACTGGAAGGACAGATTCGTCTATGCCTTCCCCCAATTCCACTTATCCCATGAGTCTTGCAGAAACTAGCTTCAGAAGGAGTGAGAATGATTCTGATTGCTCCTTTCTGGCCCAGGCAAATCTGATTCTCTCTTCTACAGCAATATTCAGAGGATCTTCCTCTTCCTCTTCCTCTATCTTGAGGTTTGTTGACCCAGGATCAGGGGACCCTGGTCCATCCAGGCCTCAGATCCCTTCAACTGCATGCATGGCTCCTGCATACCTAGCCCAATCCTGTTTTGGAGTGTCTCCCAAAGTGGCAGAGATTTTAGTGGAGGCCAGAAAACCCTCCACCAGATCCACTTATGCCATGAAGTGGAAAAGATTCACTATTTGGGCTGCTTCCAAGAACATGGAACCTTCCTGCTGTTCAGCGGGGCTTCTGCTGGAGTATCTATGTCATCTGTTTGACCTGGGTCTCAGCCATTCCTCTCTGAAGGCACACAAGGTGGCCATTTTGGCCTATCATGTTCCCTTCGCAGACAAGGCTTTTGCTCAACTGGAGGTCTCCAAGACCTTTCTCAGAGGGGTCCTCCATCTGAGGTCTCCAATCCGTACTCCTGCTCCCCCTTGGGACTTGAACTTTGTTCTCAAGAAACTTACTCTTCCTCCCTTCGAACCTGCAGCTTCTGTGGATTTGAAGTTCCTTTCAATGAAGACGCTCTTTCTGGTAGCCATTACTTCAGCTCAAAGAATCTCTGAGCTCCAGGCCCTGATGTGTAAAATCCCCTACTTGATTTTTCACAGGAAGCGAGTTGCTCTTCGCAGGAATCCTAAGTTTATACCTAAAGTAGTAGCAGAGTCTACCTTAAATCAGTCAGTAGAGTTACCTGCCTTTTTTATGCAGTACTCTAATCAAGGGGAGTATTTACTCCATACTATGGATGTTCACTGGATTCTGAGATACTACACCAACAGGACGAAGGATCTCAGAAAGACTGATCAGTTGTTCGTCTCTTTTGTTCACAAAAGGGAAGGCAATGCTGTTTCCAAGCAATGCCTGTCTAAGTGGTTGGCTCATTGCATCACTTTCTGTTATGACAAATACAGCAAGACCCTCCAAGGTCAAGTCAGAGGCCACTCCACAAGAGTAGTAGCTGCCTCTGCGGCTTGTTTCAAGAATGTGTCTGCAGCAGACATCTGCGCTGCCACCACCTGGACTTCCATCCATACCTTCACGAAACACTACAGTTTGGATGTTGCCTCTCGCCGTACAGCAGGCTTCGGGCTGGCTGTTTTCTAAGGCCTCCTATCTTGAGACTTGCACAACCAGAACTACCTTTTGGAGTAGTTTCCTCCTCTCGGTGCCTCTCTTTGTTCCAGACTGCTTGGGATTCAGTCCTATATGTAATTACCTACTGCAAGAGCCCTCTCGAAGTAAGATAGTACAGTTATGTAAGAACTTACTGTAATAGTAGATCTTCGAGAGAGGCTCTTGCAGTAGGTAATACCTTCCTGCCCTCCATCCCCCTAGGCTTTTTCAGTTCCTTTTCCATTGAGGGAAATATCCGCTTCTCTCTTGTCTGGCCTCTTTTGGCCTGTGGCGGGAAAGAACAGCAAGGCGGGTGTCAGGGTCCGCCCCTTTATACCGACGTCTCCTGACGCCGGTCATCTGATGTGGGGGTGGTCCCTTGCCAGGCACTGCTAGCTAGAAATGTTTCTGTGGGGTCCTGCTGCCTGCCGGCATCAGTCCTATATGTAATTACCTACTGCAAGAGCCTCTCTTGAAGATCTACTGTTACGGTAAGTTCTTATGTAACTGTACTTTCCTTTGTCAGAGTCTGCCTTAAGAGGTAGGCCCCACCTGGAGAAAATCTGTTCCACCAGGATTTTGGCAGTGGTTTTAGCAGTGCATGTCTTAGTGGGGAAAGCTTCAACCCACTTAGAGAAAAGATCAGTTACCACAAGGGCATATTTGTTGTTCCTGCTGGTATTGGTCAGGGGACCAATGAAATCGATCCGTATGGCATGCCAAGGGCCAGAATGCCTCTGTGGTAGCAGCTTGGCATTATATTTGGTAGGGATGGGATTGTTTTGCACACAAACTAGACCGTTATCTACGTAGTATTTAACATCCTTGGTGACACCAGACAGTGGCCTTGAGCCTTTGGAGTGTGGGTTTTGACTCCCTGGTGTCCTCCAGTGGGGGTGTCATGCACTTGGTGCAGAAATTCAGACCAAAGATGATGAGGGACCACCCACAGTTTGGTGGGGGTGTCATCTGGTTAGTACCAGATGAGCTTGTCATCAGGAGACAGGTGTAACTTACCTTCATGCCTTCGGTAGGGGTTGTGGGTAAGTAGATTCTTCTCAGTACATTTTCCAGGAATCTGAATACATCTTTGAGTTCAGAGTCAGCATGCTGGGCTTGTGACAAATCCAAGGTGGAAACAGGTTCAAGTTTCTTCCTGACTGCTGCAAAGTGTACGTCCGCTCTGGCCTTTGGATGGTACACCACCCAGGTGTCCCCCCTCAGGCCCCTTCCTTTGCAAGGGTGTCAGCAGTGTCATTGAAGGCATGATAGGGGTCATGTATGAAGGGGGCCTTAACTTTGTGCACATAGAGTTTGTGTGCAAATTTCTGTGCCAGTGAATGAATGTATATTACCAGTTCCTTGTGTTTCACCAGCATGCCATCAGAAGAGGTAAAGGAGTTCTTCTGCCAGAAAGGAAGAAATTCTGTAAAGGAACAACAAACCCAGTTAGAGTCTGTGAAAATAATGGTGTACTCAGTGCTGGATGAACTCGAGGGTGCAAGCCACTGCTGCCATCTCCACATACTGTGATGATGCCACACTGCAACGCTTAGAAGTCTTAACAGTGTTACTAAAAGGGTAAATTACTAATATGCCCGTTCCTGCTATCTGTTCTTCCTGGTAATAGGAAGCTGAGCTGTCTGTAAAAACATGACACAATGAGGTGTTCTCAAGTAATTGTGGTGTAGCAGGAAGGAAAGGACCTGGATCTGGTAGATCAGGTGGCTGCAGTGTACAGTCATGGGTTCTCCTTGGAAAAGGAGACCATGCACCAGCACGAATGGCATTTTGGTTGGGTGGACCTTGATGTCTCTGTCCTGGAGAAGGAGGAACCAGTGTGTCAGCCTGGTGTTGGAGACTGACCCATCCTTTACTTTGTCTGATAGCAAAAAGGTTGATGGGGTGTGGTTTGTATTAATGATCAGTGGGGGTACCCAATGATATACAGAAAGTGCTTGACAGCCCAGTAGGTGGCCACAAAGGTTCCTTTCACAAAGGCTGTACTTCTGTTCCATTGAGGTCAAGAGCTGTGATGCATATGCAATGGGTCTCAGGGTGCCATGGACCTTCTGGATCAGAACTGCAGACATAGCAATGTCAGAGGTGGCACATTCCAGATGGAATGTCATGGGCTGGGTTGGGGTTAACCAAAGCTGGAGCTGAGGCCAAGGCCTGTTTCAGTGACATCACAGCTTGAATGTGAATGGGGCCCCATGTCTAGGGGACATCCTTTTTCAGTAGTTTATACAGAGGGGGTGGCCTTCTGAGCAAAATCACAAATAAAATCTCTAGAATAGTTCACCATACCTAAAAACCTCGTGAGGGTGGCCACGCTGGTAGGCAGTGGCAGATCTTGCAATCCTTGTATCTTCTTCCAGGTAGGGCTTTGGCCTTGGTCTGTTATCCTCAGGCCCAGAAACAGTACCTCTTTCTGACATAGTTGTGCTTTTGCAGGGTTACATTTGAGGCCTGCCCTCTGGATGAGGGTCAGTAGTTCATCTAAGAGATCCTGATGTTGTCCCTTTATGGCTGTGGCCAACAAAAGGTCATCCACATACTGCAAGAGTCACTGGGGTGTAGAAAAACCCTCAAGGGTGTCCATCATGTGTAAATGGAACAGGGAGCGGCTGTTGTGGAACCCCTGTGGTAAGCAGGTCTACATGTACTGCCTGCCCTCAAAGGTGAAGGCGAACTTACATTAACTTTTCGGGGCCAATGGCAATGACCAGAAGCCATTGGTGATGTCCAGGGTACTAAACCATTGCTGGTCAGGGTCAGTAGGTGTAGCACATCTGGTGCTGATGCCACAGTTGGGGCACAACTGGGGGTGACCTGGTTTAGTCTCCTGTAGTCAGTAGTAAGTCTTCAGGCACCTGAGTGTTTTTTCACAGGAAACTGGGGAATTTGCAGTGGAAAGACATGTCCTGATTATGCCTGGCTTAAGGAGTGATTTGATTGTTTACCTAAGAGAAGGCAAGGACTCAGGTGGAAAGGGGTATTGCCATTGCCTCTCATGTGCTGGGCCTGTCACTTCAATGACAGTATGCATCCTGCCACAGTCATGCTTGCTGGTGGCAAATTCCTCCAGCTATCTTTGTAGAATGAGAAGGAACTTTGGGAGAAGCTCATAGTTCTTAAACAAATCTATGATGTCATACTCTTTGTTGTTCGCAGAGATTGTTGCAACCATATGTGAGTAAGGGATAATAATGGTGTGATGTTGTCCCTGAATTTGTATCAGTAACATGTTGGCTAGGTCTACCACACAGCTGTGTGGAGCCAAAACGTCAATTCCGATTATACTAGGGTGATCATGCAGTACCATCAGCTGAAAGGTGTGATATGCCTTCAGGTGCCCCAGTGTCACAGGTAGTGGCGGGAAAGCTGACGGTATGCAGGTAGCCTAGTTCTGTCTACCGAACATGTTGGTCCTCCATCCGGTAGACCAAGGTGATGTGTCTGGGTTGTCATCCTGTAATACAGACACAGCCGCACCTGTATCCAGCAGTACTGTTAGTAGGCGGCCCCTGACCTTGGCCTCTGTGCAGGGCCTTCCATCTGTATCCAAGACCAGCTTGTTTACAATCCAGACTGTTGCCTGTAATTATCAATCTGTACCAGTGGACGCATGGGGTAGCTCCTGAAAGAGGACCTGGGCCTGGTTCCTCTGAACCATCTCCCCATGCTGTACTGATGCTATATAGGGAGCTGCTTCTGGGTTCAGGCCTGTAAGAGCCTGACAGCTTGGACTTCCTGTGTCCCCACGGCCTGTGGAGGCCTGCTCTCCTGGCTGTATTGCAGCAGGGTCCTGTACCAGAAGAGCATCCGCTACAGATTGCACTATCCCAAGGAGGTCTCAGAGACTCCAATTCTCATTGGCTATTTCCCTATATGAAGGGCCTAGTCTTTGTTGTTCACCCTTATTGTTCTTATGGTTTTTCTTATTTTTATGGTAGTTTCAGTTCCCACTCTAGGATTGTTGTTGCTGTTGGGCCTGCTGGGGGTGTTGGTTGTCTGTGGGGAAGGGCTGTTTCTCTTGGGCCTGCCCCTCCACCATGTAGTGAGTCATGGCCTCTGGAATGGCTTCCATGGCAGCTACTTTCTTGGAACCAGAGCCTGAATCATGGATGTAGAGTTGATAAATTATCTCGGTTTCCCAAAGAATATCGGCAAATCTCTCTGTGTTAGGATAGGTGGTTGGCTCTACCTTTTCTCTTACTGCAGGGATCATGTTCCTAAGGAACAAGGTCTTATACTCAATGAGGTCCACATCTACGGCTTCTCCTGCAAGGTGATTCACTGCTCGGTAGGCCATCCAGAGCCTCTGGTGGAAAGTCACTGGACTTTCTTTCGCATTCTGTTTCACAGGGTATGCGAGCATCACTCCTACCACACCTGGGTTGTGTGCAGAAATGAGCTCAGATGCTACTTCCTTGAAGGTGACGTGGCCGTCCTGGTGGACAACATCAGGGAGTTTCACCCACAGGCCATGATCGATGGTCTGGCATAGGATCTGGACCTGGTAGTCAGATGGGCTAATCTGACCAGTACTGTCAGCTATTTGCTGAACAGAGTAGGCCATCTGTAGGGGATTATTGGGATGATCAAGCGGAGGTAGATTATCTCGGGCACCCTCCAGGGCTGCCTGAGCCATGGCTTCAGCCACAGAATGGATCCTGCCCTCCTGGGTACTAGCCTTGTGTAGAAGCTGCCTAATCTGGGTCTTGAGAACCCGTTTGTTTTTCTCAGAGATGGGTATGGTGCCTAAGGCACTCTCAGTCATTTTCTCTATCTCCTGCCTGTCTTCCACATTAATAACGGCTATTGGTGGTGCCATTGGGACTAGGCCTAGGCCTGCTCCCCCCCGTCATGGGGGTCACTATGTTGGCATCGCCCATGATGTGCGTCATGCCGTTGATGATGTAGGGATGTGGTGTCATGTGACAAGGGTCCGCCATGTTGTGGATGGCGGGGAGGGGTGTCTGGGCCATAGTAGGAGTGTGACTGGGCGTTGTACTGAGAGAGGTCATCATCTGATTCCTCCCTTTCAGATGACGTTGACAAGGCAGGGGCTACTCCTCCCATTGCCTTGATGTGTCCAGACAGCACCTCTTGCTGATGGTGCAGTTCTGACATTTTAGATTCACATTCCTCATGACTGTTTTGCAACATTCTGAGCCACATCATCTTGCACCTGCTTATGTAACACTCTATATGCAGCGCTCAATTCACGATTGTCCTTAGTAACTACCCCTAAGTTACCTGGTTGTTCTCGTCCTGTAACTCTCCCAACTCCTCACACATCTGATCATTTGTGCTACTTAACAAGTCATTCTCTTGCAAAGCTTGACCCTTATCCTGTCTCAAACTTTCACACTCCAGCTTCAACATGCAAAGTTCCTGCTCGCCTGCCTGAGCAGAATGTTGCAAAAGGGAATCCTTTTCATTTTGCAGAGTTTGGAGCTCAGACTCCAAATCCTGCTCTCTCCTCACACATTCAGTTTCCTGTAATCCCATCTCCTGCTTAAGGGATGAGATTTGCAGTTCAAGGGATAGAAACCTCATTTCGGAGACTTCCAGAGCAGCATAGAGAGCAGTGGCCAACAGCCCTTTAGCTTCTCACTTTCTGGCTGTTTGTCTCATCTCTGTGTACTGGGTTGAAATCCCCAGTATAGGGTTGTCAGATTGACTTGCGTTCCGCGCAAAGCCAGCCCATCCTCCATGGGAGGCAAGGAAGTTTGAGACATTGAGTCTCAGTTCTGTGCAGATATTTAATATGGTGGCCATTGTGTGGGAGGGAACGAAAAATTAAACTGTGAAAAGGCGCTGTGCTGTGTATCGATCCACAACAAGAGCACTTGTTCACAGTCGGGTTACTGTGCAGTTGTAAGCTTGCAATTCAAAACTGCTGTGGGGTGGATTGAGTCGACATCGACCACACCCAGATAGCAGACAGACTTTACAAGTGATTACAAAGTGGGTGAAAACCGGGAGAGGTGGTGCGGGAAATGCACACCTGCTGTCCCCGTTGGGAAGGGGAAAGTTGTTGCAACAAGTGAGACTTTGCAAACACCAAATATTGCCTGCACTCGGTCACTATTTTGTTAGGAGGTCTAAACCTCACTCTTAGGTTTCTGGCAATAATGGGCATGCAAGGAATCACAGACACATTGCAAAACAGTAATAAAACTTGTCCATTACTACCAAAAGGAAAATAACAGTTGCCCTAAGCAGTTCTTACCAAAAGGAACTGGGAGCCAATGCTAAGCATTCCCTATACCTCAGGGAATCTCCATGTCTCCTGGGGTCTCCAAGGTAGAAGACGTAATGTCCTACATTATATACCTAAGATAATTACCATGGTTATTGTAAGGTAGAAACATTTCTAGTTACAGAGATGATCCCTATTGGCTAAATTAGAGGTGGTTCCATAGTCCAAGATAACATCATACAATTTTGTTATAATCATCACCTTGTAGAAACAAAGAGGTACAGTTTGTACATAGCCATGTAGTAATACAAATCATCAGAAGATGACAATGCCGACTCATATATCATAATCATTACAAGGACACAGATTTCCTAATGTCTTGTAAGCAAGAAATACATGTGTATACTGGAAAGTAAAGTGTATAGCAATAATGTGCATACATATCCTGACAGCTACTCTTGTGCGGTAGATGCCCTTAGCCCTATATGTTGTTAGTATAACATATACCTATACCTAAATGTTAGCTGTCTGCAGTGTACCTGTGGGGGAACCAATTAGGGTGCAGGGACCTCGTGTAACATGTATTTTGATATATTTTGATAAGTTAATGACCTAGCTTTGTAGTTTCCTCTCATTTCCATTGGGTTCCCCCTTCCCCCTCCTCAGCTGCTACTGCTCTTTCTTTTCATGTTTCCAAGACATTCCATGACATCAGTTACATCATTCCGTGCTAGTCATCTGACTGGTCCACATTGGTGCAACAGAATATTCAGGCAATATGAAAAGAGAAATCAGTTAGCTACTGAGGAGAAGGGGATTTAAAGTAAGTACAAAGGCTGCAAAAAAAAAACTTGCTGAAGGAGTAATAAATGGCAAAACTTTATATAAGCACATAAGGGGAAAACAGCAGATAAAGGGTAGAAGAGAAAGAATAAAGAAAGTTGACCCAAGTGTAGAGAAGAATGAAAAAAGGAACGCATATTATATGTGTACCTCAGTTCCATGTTCACAATATATAGGACTGGGCCTTTTTCTGACAGCAAACATAGATTCCAGGGTAGTGACAGTCATAGGGTGGAGATAGGGTATGTAACTAGGGAGAGTTCTGAAAGGCCTACAAGACCACCTTTATTTATTTATTTACTTATTAACGTTTAATATTTTTTGCTTAATGCGACGAAGTTCCCAGGACCAGACAGGTTACACCCAAGGGTACTGAATGATGTGAGTTAATCACTAGGAACTCCTTTCTAGACATACTTAATGAATCACTGACTACAGGGGAGGGGTCTGAGGACTGAAGGGTGGCAAATGTAGCCTCCCCCTGCACAAGAGTAAGGCTAAGGAAGGCCAAGGTAATTACAGACTGGTGAGCAGTTGACAGCTGACATTGGGGCTGGCAGTATAGCCTAGAGGTTAGAGTAACAAGCTGTGAATGAGACTGGTACAACAGCAGACCTGGGTTTGATTCCCACAATCTCCACTTGTGTACTGTGTGACTCTGAGCAAGTCACTTAACCCCCCCAGTGCTCCCAGGTCGCCCCTGAAAACAGACACTTGTGCCTAGCGGGCCTTACCCGGTTACCAAGGACTTAAATAAATAAAGGAACACATAGTAGATTTCTTGGAAGAAAATAGTCTTACGGACAAAAATCAGCAACGTTTCATGAGGGGAAGGTTATATCAAACAAACCCGTCTTCTTCACCTCTATAACACAGATGGTGGATAGGGCCCAGGCTTTAACATTCTGTGCCTGGACCACAGTAAGGCCTTTGATTTGATGCCACACAGGAGGTTTATTCAGAAGATGGGGGAAATAAGACTAAGCAAAGTACTATGTAGATTGGCAACTGGTTGTCAGACAGACCCCAGAGAGTGGCCTCGAATGGTAAGTTCTCTGATGTAAGGAAGGTCACAAGTGTCCCACTGGTCAGCCCTTGAACCGGTACTGTTTGATATGTATTATCAGTAGCATTAGGGTGGAGAAACGGGACAAAGCACATTTGTTCTTTGCGCATCTCTCCAAACCATGTGTATACTTTCAAGCCTCATTCTCGGGGCAAAGCCTCATGGGTATGCAAATCCTTGAAGTCAGACTGACTAGGCTTGAGCAGGACAGACACAACCTTTTAAACAGGCTTGCACGTCTGATCCAGTACAGGCTGAGAATGAGAAACTGACTGTAGAGTCAGATGTACAAGCCTGATTAACTCTGGAATGTTTAGAAACAATCTTGATTGGCTCAGAATGATATCATGATTTATACTGTAGGTAATAAATATCAGTGGGATTTCCCTAAGGGTTGAAATAAAAGCTGAACTGAATGTGGAAAACAGGTTTTCATTCTGGAGATGAGATGCATCTGCATTACCCACCGCCACCACCACCACCACCACCACAACGCTGCAGCACCTTTATATCCAGTATATAAAGGAAGATAGAAATGAATCTTCTAATAACAATCGTATTTTTTTGTTGAATGAAATTTTATTTTATACAGCATCTTTCATATGATGTATAAAAAAATGCTCTACAAAGGGCAGTGTAAGATCAAGAACAAAAAATATACAGTATTAAGTAATCATATGGATCATATGGAATGCATAACAGTTATAATTTACAGTTCAGAAGGTAACTGAGGATGTACACAAGAATGATACATTACATATGTCAATAGTTATAAGCCATGGAGTAAAGGTAGGTTTTTAGTATGGGCTGAGGGCCCGATCCACATACGTGGTCAGGATATACCTGAACTGAGTGTACCCTGGATGCAGCTGTGTTCCCCCTGAAGCTGGTCAGTACCAGATGGCATCCACAGTCCCCACCCACTGCACTCTACTGGGATGGAGTCACACTTTGGGGCAGGGAGGCAGCAGGGGTAGGCAGAGCTGCTTCAGACCACAGGGATTCAATGGGATGCCCATGCCAGTCTGAAAGTGAATCCCTGCCTGTACAGGGTGCAGAGAATGCTGGGACATGTCAGTCCTCCAAAGCTGCCATAGCTCTACCAGAATCAGTGTAACATTTGAAAATACACCAGCTAGTGCCAATAATTGCCCCCAGCCCTCTGTGGATGTTTCTAGGGCTAGAAGTTGGAGAAGGGTGATCCAGTCAAGCCTGGATATATGAGATGTGGCCATGAGGAGAGGGCTGCCTAGCAGTTAATGGTGCCCTCAAGAATACTTAGCAGCCGTCCCTTTGCTGGCTGTCTGTACTGTGGCTTTAAAATGCAATGCATGTCTGTGCTCACCTTTTGGCCTGCCCAGTCCTGTCACACATGCAGCTTGGAATTGGGTGTGGAGGCAAGCAGCTGCCAGGGCTGTGGATGTGTGGAGGTCCCTGCAAGTGCAGAGGGAGACCTCTGCACACAACAAGCCCTAACATGCCCCCCTTCCAGATTTGGAAGGGGGTGCCAGGTTCTTGAGGATCGGGTCTTTAAAATGTGAAAGAAAGTCAGCTGATTTTTTTCATCTTAACCACATTCCTAAATTCTGTGTTCAAATGTATATCTTGAAGCATGGTCCTGCATGAATGTAGGGGTAGATAGGGGAACATTGGAGGCAGATATGTGAAAAACTGTGTTTCCTGGCTATATGCCTACTAGGGCTATATCACACAGTACTTCTCATAAACCCATTGACAGGCTTCAAGACAGGATTTTTTTTTTTGAAACTCATAAGTTTAAGATACAAAAAGCAAAATACAGTTTGCATCAGGTCAGATGCAATAGAATACAAGGAATTTATATTTTTTCTCTTGTCTGGTTCCCCGTCACCGCTACTTCAGGTTTATAACATGAATCTAAAAATTATTGAGTAAAACCAGTCATGTGGCCATGCATTATTACAGCATAATGCATGGACATCCTGGTCCCAAACCTGACCAAATTTGTTAGTAGTCACATCACACTATGAACAAATCAATCCCCCTGAAATCCAGCACTGATCTTCTATCACAAACATGGCTGTCACTTTTACTCACTAAAAACCTTCAACTACACCCTAAAATAAAAAAACAAAACAAATTAATCCAGTGTTGTTTCCCTGATTATCACACTCTCCTTAAACATAAAAACAAATTAGAAAAATGAAGTACTGTTTATAGTTTTCACTACTAGTATTCCTTTGCTGACAGTGGAAACATCCTCCTCCTATATTTAACTGCTTACCAGGTAAATCTCTGCTGCTTACCTGCTACAGGTAAAATTGAAGCACTGGCTCTATTTAAGGCCTTTGTTTTGTTGTGTGTGTTTGTATGTGTGTGTGTGTGTGTGTGTGTGTGTGTGTGTGTGTGTGTGTAGTATGTTGAGAGAGGAATATTCTATCAGAGGAATTGTTCAGAATTTTGAATCCCTGTATTTCATAGTAAACATTCTAAATGTTGAATGTGGGGAAGGACAGAGAGAATGGAAAGGGTGTGAGGAAAGTAAGCAATAACACATGACAAGGTGTGCTTTATGCTCTGATAAACGCATAACTAGGGGAGTAGTGAAGTATGAGGCCACAGGCTGAGTGCCTGTAGAAGTAACATTACAATGCACAAAGTTAGTAAAACAGAAAGCAAGAAAAAGCCACTCTGGTTCACAAAGAAGATAGTGTCAAAAATCAAAGACAAAAAAAAAGGCATTTCAGAAATGTAAGGAAACAAAAAAGGATGTTGATAAGGAAGACTATAGCATCAAACTCAGAGAAGCAGGAAAAGAAATCAGAAGAGTAAAGGCCCAAGCTGAAGAGAGAATTGCACAGGGGTTAAAAAAAAAGGAGATAAAACATTTTACAGATATATCAGAGAATGGAGAAAAACCAAGCGGGGGACGTCCGTCTGACTACCAAGGAAGGACTACACTGAGAGAGTGACAAGGAAAAAGCTGTAATCCTAAATAACTTCTGCTCAGTCTTCACAAGGGAGGATCACGGAAGTGGATCAACACTAATCAAGACAGACAGACCCAAAACAGGGACAGACCCAAGTCCATTTACTGCAGAAAGAGCCCTGAAGAAGCTGAAAATGGATAAAGCAATGGGTCTAGACTGGATACACCCAAGGATACTTAAAGAGTTTGGGGAGGAGCTTTCGGCACCAATGGCAGCACTGTTCAATGACTCCCTAAGGAGTGGCAATGTAACACACGACTGGAAAGAGGCCATAGTGGTTCCCCTTCACAAACGTGGGAGCAAGGAGGAGGCAGAGAATTACCACCCGGTCAGTCTAACCTCAGTGGTGGGAAAACTGATGGAAGCACTTCTTAAAGAACAAATAGTGACATACCTAAAGATCAGCAAGCAGTTGGACCCCAAACAGCATGGATTCATGCCAGGATGGTCATGCCAGACCAATAAGATTGATTTCTTAGACTGAGTGACCAGAAGAGTGGACCAAGGTGGGGCTGCAGATATCATATATTTAGATTTTAGTAAGGCCTTTGACTCCGTCCCTCACAGAAGGTTGGTACACAAACTAGAGTACACAGGTGTAAGTCCTAGAATTGTCAGCTGGGTAAAAAAATTGGCCGGATAAGACACAAAGAGTTCTGGTCAACAGGACACTCTCTAAAGAAGGCAAGGTGATCAGTGGGGTGCCACAAGAATCGGTCTTGGGGCCGATTCTCTTCAACATATTTATCAGTGACATCACTGTAGGGATGGAGGGGAATGTATGCCTGTTTACAGATGATACAAAGATCTGCAACAGGGTGGACACACAGGAGGGCACCATGGAAATGGTGTCTGACCTCAAAAAATTGGAAGAATAGTCCAGGAACTGGCAGTTGAAATTCAACACCAAAAAATGTAAAGTAATGCAACTCAGAAAACATAACCCAAAAGAGGCATACGCCCTTGGTGGGGAACAGATTACAGTGACCAAGATGGAACAAGACCTCGGGGTTATAATATCAGACAACTTAAAAGTAGGACGACAGTGTGAAAAAACCAGCTCATAAAGCCAGCAGCATCCTCAGATGTATAGGCAGGGGCATTACAAATAGAAAACACAAAGTAATAATCCCACTATACAGGTCCCTGGTGAGGGCACATCTGGAGTACTGTGTACAGCTTTGGAGACCTCACTTAAAAGAGGACATAAACAGCCTACAAATGGTACAAAGGAGGGCTACAAAGATGATGCAGGATCTACATCATGAGACGTACAACAACAGACTAAAATAACTGCAGTTATTCTCACTGGAGAAAAGGAGGAACAGAGGAGATATGATAGAAACCTTTAAATACATAAAGGGAATAAACTCAGTGCAGAAGGAAGACCTCTTCCACATAAACACTACTGCATGCACCAGAGGGCAAGAGGGCACTGCATGCGGCTTAAGGGAGGTAGGTTCAAAAGCAACACAAGGAAATTCTTCACAGAATGGGTGGTGGATCCCTGAAATAGTCTGCCGCGAAAAGTAGTGGAGTCTAAGATAGTCAGGGAGTTCAAGTTAACATGGGATAGGTGCTGTGGAAACCTGGCAAGAAACAATTAGCGGGGGAGGGTAGCAAGTTAAAGGGCAGACTAGATGGATCAAAAGGTCCCCTTCTGCTGTCACTTTTCTTATGTTCTTATGTGCTTACCAGAGCATGAAGCACACCTTGTCATGTGTTATTGCACCTGTAAAACAGGTATACAGTATGTTGAAAAACTGTCATTTTTTTTTATTTAGTAAAATAAAATTAAAAAAATGGTTTCATGTGAAATAGTCCCTCTGCTTTTCATAAGTTACTAGTGATGCTGCACGCTGTTAAATTATTGCTGTCACTAGGGCTGCTGTAGAGAGATGCCAAGTGAATACATCAGGCCAATGGCAAGACCACAATTTTATTTTGTTCTTGCTTTCAGCACCCTACCATCTGCGGTAGCAACTTTCATGAATGTCCCACTGGTCTCACTCTGCTTGCAGCTTAGGAGGACGTTTGGAGAGTCCATGATACATGTGACTTAGGAGGGGAAGGGAGTGGCTCAGGAGGGACAGCAAGAGGATTTCAGCAGTAGAAACACTTTTTAAGCAATGTGTTTTAATTTTGTGGCTTCCGATTTTGCTCACTAAACAGAAAAATGGTGGTGAAATAGCTTATACTGTCATCAGATTTTGTTTTTCTCTACTGTGGGTGGCACAAGGTCATAATGTCATGGACATCACCGTGCACACCACAATAGCACAGCAGCAAACAGCATGGAAACATGCTTGACCATTTTCTGTTTGTTTTGTGGGAGGCTTTGCCCCCTGCACTCACCACATCCCCGGACTTATTATAATCAACTCCGAGGGGATGTGGACTTATGGGCCAAAATAATAAAAAAAGGAAAAGATTGCTAAGCCAGGAATGAATCCCCGTTCCCCAACCCCATTCACTGCAGAGTCGGGTGCTCTAGCCACTCCACCATGGGAGCAGCTCAACCGAGCACCCGACTGGCAGTGTTCATAACCACTTCCTTCTTTGTGGTGAGTGTCAGGGGGTAGTGATACTTTTATATCGCTGTAAATCCCCTGATGCTCGAAAGGCATACGCGCTACTCACAGCGTAGTCGTGCTGTGCATGTTTTTCTCCACGCCGATATCACCCAGTACCACTGTGGGCACAGGTGCTGGCACTTGTTTTCCATCCTATATGCTAAAAAAAAGACAGATAGCAAGGGGTGTCAGCCAATGAGATTCAAGAACTGTCTATCCATTTTACAAAGAGGCAATAATATAAACAGAGAGAGGAGGGAGTGGAGACATACATAGGCAGAGACAGATCCAAATTGCTTAAATAAATTCTAAAGTTCATAAAAGCTTGTACATCTGAATCATATATAGGCATTTTCAGGATAAATCTACCCCACCCCACCCCCAAAAAAATGGCAGATTCAGCAGTTATGAACACATTTTCATTAAAATACCTACACTAGTTTAAAATGCAAAAGGGTAACTTTTTTTTAAAAGAAATGTGTGCCACACATGGTTTCCATTGTCTTTCACTGTTTTCAGGCCCCCCATCCCGGTACCAGAATATGGACTGTTTTTGCTTTTAAGGTTAATCAGGAAATGTATTTAAATGAAATGTCCTTTTTACGTTCGCTTGCGCGCATGTGCAAGGAACATCTTGGGAGAATGGGACACTGTGGAGGTGTGCCCCTCTCCTGCAATGCCCTGCTCCATACAGCAGGCGTGGCAGTCCTGTGCCAATCCGGACGTGGTGCTGTGTATGACAGCGGTGGTCTTCTCTTCAAAGAAAACCACGCTGTCACACACAGCACCGCTGCCACGCCGCCCTGGCCACGCCACTCCCCCAATCTTTGCTGCCATGCTGGGAGCCACCCCAGTGTGGCCAACGCCCCGCGCCATTCGCTGACGGGTGTACCAATCTCCCGCCGGCTCCAGGCCCCCCAGCCATCCTCTTCTGCCACGCTGAGGCGCCCACCCCAGCGTGGCAAACGTCCCAGTCCTGCCCCAGGCCGCGGGTGCCTCAACCCTCGCTGGCTCTACTGCCCCGTGTCTCTTGTGCCACGCTGGGAGCCCACCCCAGCATGGCAAACGCCCCATGTCGCCGCTTTTTTAAACCTGTAAATCGAAACGGTCCCAAGGCACTTCTCCCAGGCCCCTCCCACAACCCGCACCCACCCACTGCGCACCCCACCTCCCCCACACCCCCTCACCCCATACTTACCTCCGGAGCTCGGCGCGACGATCTTCGGTGGACCTGGAACACGTCTGCACTCTTCAAAGCCGACCGCGAACTGAGGAAATGCCGGTAAGCTGTATAATGGGCTAGATAGGGGTTTTCAACTTTATTGCATATCTCAGGCATTTTTTGGAATTTTTGCACCAAATTTTCAACATGGGGTTTTTGGGACCCCTTCTCATGAATGATGTCACTGTCATGGCGTTATTCTGGCCCAAAGGGTGATTTCGCAGTCACTGTGCAGTCACTGCGTGAACTCACCCTTTGGGCCCGAATAATGCCATGACAGTGACATTATTCATGAGAGGAGGTCCCAAAAATCCCATTTTGAAAATTTCGCGCAAAGATTCCAAAAAATGACTGTTTTACGAGTGTGTGTTGCGCAGTTCCTACACAGGTTCGTAAGTTCGTGAATTTTCAATATTTTCACTCCAGATTTTCAACATTGCCATTTTACCACACCTCCTTATGAGCAGTATAGCTGTCATTTTTCACATCCTGCCCAAAATGTGTTTTCACCCTTGTAGCGCACTATGGCGCAGTCGGTGCGCGAAATCAATGTATGGGACACATTAAGAAAATCACTGTAACACTGCTCATTAGCAGAGGTCTTAAATGGCTATGTTGAAAATTTGGTGAAAAATTCCAAAATTGACTGTTTTACTAAGCGCAGATATGCAGTTCCCACGATGCTCGTATGTTTGCGATTTTCAATATTTTCACTCCAGATTTTCAACATTGCCATTTTACCATACCTCCTTATGAGCAGTACAGCTGTCATTTTTCACATCCTGCTCAAAACATGTTTCCGCTTCATGAAGCATAATGGCGCAGAAGTCGGTGTGCGAAATCAATGTATGGGACACATTAAGAAAATCACAGTGACACTGTTCATGAGCAGAGCTCTTAAAATTGCTATGTTGAAAATTTGAGGTGAAAAAATTCCTAAAAATGACTGTTTTACAAGCGTGCGTTGCGCAGTTCCTGCGCACGCTCGTAAGTTCGCGAATTTTCAATATTTGCACTCCAATGACTTCCAAATACCTAAACAGCACATAGAAGCAAGCAACACTCAGCATTGACAAATGCTTGTACTTCTTTTGTCACTGATTCTTTTAAGCCAAGTCCAAATGCCAAATACCACTGCAAATACCTGCAAGCGAACGTTCGGCATTGACAAATGCTTGTCTTAGCTTGTTTACCTTTATAAAATATTTTTTATTGTAACA
This sequence comes from Neoceratodus forsteri, assembly GCA_016271365.2. Lineage (NCBI taxonomy): Eukaryota > Metazoa > Chordata > Ceratodontiformes > Ceratodontidae > Neoceratodus > Neoceratodus forsteri. The sequence goes on along the minus strand of CM028138.1, from coordinate 482,903,265 downwards.
CATTTTATGTCAACTATTTCAATGCAGTTTTCTAACCCCAGAAATCCCTCATTGAGTATTTACACTGTACGTGTCTCATCCCAGAATAGAGAGATGCCCCAGAGATAGATCATTTAGAGCTAGGGTTCAAACTCTGCACTGGTGTCATGCTCCACTCTAACCAGTAACGTTAGATTTGTTTCTCTGCCTGAGGACAGCAGTTGCCCCGAACTTTAGGTCTGGTATTCTGCTCTTTTGAAAGCATTTTATTACTTTGAATTAGTGTGTTAATTCATAACTTATTTAGTTTTCAATAATTCTGCATTAGTTTAGGGTTATAGGAAGTATATTCATATTTTTACATTTCTCTGATTCTTGTATTGGTTCACAGGAATCAGAGAAAGCCTGCCATAGCGCAGTTCCTATCTTTTGGGAACTGCTGTTTTTCTTTTTAATTTTCTGCCAATTATTTTTTTTCTTTCAGAATTTCTCTTTTTAGGAACTGATGCATTTTTCTCACACAGGGTCTTCAGTATCTGGTCTGACAGACACAAGAAAAGGACAAGACTAATACGTTTTACAAGTTGTAAAAGTTGCTTTCAGCTCCTGGCAAAGGCAGACTGCCATGAGCTTTATTTAAGGTGCCTGGGTACAGATCAGAATTTTACTGTGAGCTCTGTACAATGTTTTGCCCTAAAACTGCTAAAAAACAGAAGAGTTTATGGCCTGTCAGTCTGCCTGCATGTCACAAAAAAATAATAAAGGCTCTGAGGGAGTTCCTAATGGTAATTCTGAGATTCTAATAAATTAACAAATAAATATTGGAAAGCGTTGGAGGGTTTGTCTGCTCAAATACAGCTCCAGTCCCTGTCAAAGGGGCCAGAGGGAAAAGATGAAAGCTGCTCAGATATCAGATAAGCATGATAAAGATACCAGGCTGCCTGAAAGGGGAAACCCTGAGTCCAAGGATAACAAAAATATAAATAAGAGAACTTCAGAGTATGCATCAGAAAATGCATCTGCCCCCCCCCAAATTTAAAAGCAAAGAATGTCTTTACCACTCCTCCTGAAAACGGAAAGGAGCAGTCTTTGGATCAAAGTCAGATGCCCTCATCAGAGGACAGACTAAAAATGTGGCAATTTTTCTAGGCATACCAGGTCAAGAAATTTTTTGAATATATCTAGCCCCCTTCCCAGGCTCAGGTTCCAGCTGACCTGCCTACAGAGGAAGAGGAGGAAGAACTGGACCATGAAGAGGAGGAAGAAGGTGAACCTGTTGAACCAGATGGTTCACCTGAGTGAGAATTTGGCTCTCCTCTGAGGCCTACAGAGGATTACTCATCATTTTCCTCTTTTGTCAGGAAAATGGTGAACACACTCAACATTCCCTCTCAGGAAGAAGAAGAGGAGGAGGAGGAGGCAGAATGTATGGATATGGTGGTGTTAGCTTCTACAAGGAGGTTCCTGGTCCCCATGCACAAATCATTGCAAAAAGCCACGTCAAAAAACATGTGTGTACCTACTTCAGCTGCAGCCAGAGATAAAAAGATTGACATAGTATCAGATGAACAAACTGGGGGTAGAATATCTATATGCCCATCCTGTTCATCAAGGTGTAGTCCAAGTGACTGCCTATGAGAGGGCTGTGCTCTCTGCATAACCCCTGAGAAGCACTCGATAAAATTGGATACTATAGGCAAAAAAATGTATACATCAGCTTCCTTGCTCATTAGGCAGACAGCTTACTCTGCTTACATAATTCAGTATCAGAAGGCACTGTGGAATACAATGCTGGCACTAGCTTATAAGAAAGATGGTGAACTGGCACAGGACCTGACATCCACAGTAAACTCAGCCTTTGTTGCCACCAAATATCACTTCCACACTGCAGTGGACACCAGTGACACTGCCTCAAGCGTCCTGGCTCATGCAGTGTCATTGAGGTGATTCTTCTGACTAAGGTCAACCATCCTTTCTGGGCCATGGCTTTCTAATTTGAAGGTGTTCCCTTTTTGGTGACAAAACAGAGGCATACATGAAGAAAGTGGATGAATACAAAACCACTTACAAAAACAACGCTGAAAAAGAAAAGTCCTCCACTTGCAATGGGCCTTATGGTAGGGGAGGCAGGGGCTACTCCCGAAGAGCCTATGCTTCCTACCTCCATAAGTATCAACCCGAAGAGGTTACTACAGAGGCACAGGCGGAAGGGGTTCCAAGCATACTGCAGCAGCGCCAGCTCCAAAGCATCAGTCAAAGCAAAACCCATGACAATTCTTCCCAGGTTGCCCAACCATTGCCAGTGGTGTGAAGACTGGCCCACTACTTCCAGGAATGGGTAAACATTACCACAGACAAGTGGGTTCTGGAGTTAGTGGGACAAGGGTTGTCCCTGTGGTTCAAAAGAAATTCCCAAACTGCAGAAAACACAAAAGTTTCCAAGCTTACTCTCCCATAGAAAGAATTCTGCTGGAACTGAAAGTAAACTGCTACAAGCAAAAGCAGTGGAAGAGGTTTTCACCTCACGGTGGGGTAAGGGTCTGTTTTCAAGGTACTGCCTGACCCACAAGAAAAATGGGGAGTGGTGACCCATTCTAGTCCTCAAACACCTGAACAAACACATAAAACAGAGGTTCAAGATGGGTACACTGGGCACAGTGATCCCATCCTTACAGTCAGGCATTGGCTAAGGTCACTGGATCTGAAAGATGCCTACTTTCACATTTCAGTCTGACCCACCCCTCAGAAAATACCTTAGGTTCAGACATGGAAACTGCCAGCACCAGTTTGTAGCCCCTTCCCTTCGGCCTCACTTCAGCACCAAGGGTCTGCACAAAGTAATTGGACATGGTGGCAGCACACCTGAGAAGGCAAGGTGTGGTGGTTTTTCTCTGCCTGGATGACTAGCTGGTCTTGGGAAAATAGAACAAGAGACAAGGTACTTTATCCAGAAGGTACAAAGCACCCTAGAAAAACTGGGGTTCCTGATAAATCTGCAGAAGTCCCAAAAAGAACCTGTTACGGTGCTGGACTTTGTAGGCACAGAACTACATACCCTGCAGGGGCAAGCCTTCCCTTAGAGGAGGGTAGCAACTGTGATCGCCACATCAAAATCCTTCACAGTGGGTCAGTCAAAGCCTGCAAGGGATTTTCTGTAACTACTGGACAACATGGTTGCTTCTGCAGCTGTGGTCCCATGGGCTACATTTCAAATGAGGGACATTCAGTACCACATAGAAGACTACTGGTCTCAAAGATGGGACTCCGTCTCAAAACTAGTGCTAGTAACAAAAACATTGGTCAGGGCACTAGAGTAGTTGAAGGAAAAAAGCAACCTCAAAGTGGTTATTCCCTTCCTTCCACAATCCCCAACAAGTGTCTTTACAACAGATGCTTCACTCCTAGGATGGGGCACCGACCTGGAGGACCTCACAGTAAGTGACATCTGGAGCCCACAGGAGACATGGGAACACATCAGTCTCCTGGAACTCAGGGCAATATTTTTAGCAAAACAAGCTCCTCCTAGCTGCAAGGCCAATCTTTCCAGATCAGAAAATACAACACCACAACAATGTATTACATAAACAAGCAGAGAGGCACAATATTCTCAAGCCTGTGCATAGAGGCAATGAGGATCTGGGACCTGACATTGCTTAGTTACAAAGATCTCTGTAATACACTTGCCAGTCAGATCTACTAAGTAGAATCAGCCTGGGAAACAATGAATGGACCCTAAACCAGCAGCTTCTGGCCACGGTTTTCATGAGATGGGGCCATCTGGAAATATACCTGTTTTCATCCTGGGAGAACAATCAGCTCCCATAGTTTTGCTGCAGACCACCAGTTAGGGGTACAGTCCCAGAGGACGCCCCCCCCCCGGCCTTAACTTGAACAGGGAGGTTTCTGTATGCCCTCCCACCTTTCCCACTCATACAGAGAGTGCTCCTGAAGCTCAGGAGAGAGCCTGCAACAGTGATTCTAATAGCCCCAGACTGGGCCAGACAGGCCTGGCACTCAGTGTTCCTGGCACTGTCCATCAGTGCACCAGTCAACCTGCAGCTGAGTTACAACCTGCTAACATTGTCTCGGGGCAGGATAACATTCCCAGACCTCAGGACTCTACACCTGAGGGCATGGATCTTGAAGAGCTAGAGTATTCTGGATTGAACCTATCAGAGGAAGTCATGAGGGTGTTTAAAGTTTCCAGGAAACCAGCAACCAGTAAAGCATACTCCTTTAATCTGAAGAGTGTCTCACTCTGGTAAACTCTTAGGAAGATAATCCCAGTGCAGGCAGGGTTGCCGCAGTTCTGGACTACCTAGTGCACTTGCAATCCCTCGGTCTGAGGCCATCATAAAGTTGCATCTAGCAACAGTGTTGGCCTACACATCAGCAGGTAAGGACAAGTCGCTGGCCTCTCAACCTATTTTGAAAAGTTTTTTTAAAGGTCTCAGCCATCTATACCCACCTGTGAGGGGCCTAATTCTCCATAGGATCTGAACATCTGCCTTGGCCTGCGGATGGAGGCCCCCTTTGAGCCTATGGCTACTGCTGACCTAAAACATGCCGCAAGGAAAACCATTTTCCTGATTGCCATGACATCTGTTAGGAGAGTAAGTGAGCTGCAAGCCCTCTGCATAGAATCAAACTATGTAATCTTCCACAAGCTAGTCCTTAGAACCAACAGGAAGTTCCAACCAAAGGTGGTATCAAAATTCCACCTGCACCAGTCAGCAACCGTTCCTGTACTCTATCCTGATTTCTTCAGCCCAGATGAGCTGAAATTGCACAACCTGAATCTTATCAAGTACTGGGCATCTAACTGGACCGAACAAGAGATGTCAATTCTCAGCTCACGCAGCTTTTTTTTGTACATATGAGGAGGTAGGAAAAGGTAAACCAGTAACCAAAAGGACTATCGCTCACTGGATAGTCTATTGGATACAGTTTTTTTTATGAAAAAAATGGGAAAATACCTCCCAGAGGCCTGAGGGCACATTCCATAAAGGGTACGTCTGTCTCTGTGGTATCCACAAGGGGCATCCCACTAGTGCCATTTGCAAAGTGGCTACCTAGAAAACAGTGCAAAACTTCACAAAGCACTATTGTGTGGACATACAGTCCAGAAGGAATGCCAGCTTTGGAATTGCTGTCTTGCAGGATCTTTTTCCTAAGTACTTTCTAGACCCAGCCTCACAAAGTACTGCTGTAGAGTCAATTTACAGTGTAAACATTAAGTGAGGGATTCCTGGGGTTAGAAGAAAAAATTGCTCATCACAGTAATGTTGTTTCTTAAAAGGTATCCTTTACTGTGTTTACGCTCCCCAACACTGCCTCCCCTTCAGAACTTGAAAATAAGTTCACATAAAAATCAGTTCTTTTGCTGAACCAGTGACTTAGTGGTAGTGTCATTGCTTACCACGCCAGTGATCTAGGCTCAGGAGCAGTCTCGGATTGCTGAAGGCTGGCTGGGGGGGGCTGAGGGTAGAGCATCTGACGGACGTCTCTCCTGGGGAGAAGAGGGGAGGCTGCCAGCTCCGCCGCATGACTGCCACTAGATGCCACCAGTATAGTGCAGTGGTTTAAGGTTCTGAGGTGCAAACCTGGAGACCTGGGTTTGAATCCCACAGCCCCCACTTGCATACTGTGTGACCCTGAGCAAGTCACTTAACCTCTTTGTGCTCCCAGGTCGCACCCATAAACAAGCTTCAGCTTAGTTTGTCTCGCCTGGTTTTAAAAAAAAAATAGCAGTCTAGTGGTAGGACAGTTAGGAAGTAGTAAAAATGGGAAGGAGCTGTGGGACTTCTGCCACACATGCATGCCTCTACATGCACACATCAATGTGTGCACTCCAGCAGTGGCAAGGGAAGAAAAATCAGGAGGAAAATCTAGGGGACTGGTCTTTATGAAGCCCAGCCTGTGCCTCAGCGGTCCACCTGTGACATGGTTGGGTAAGATCTTGTCCTATTTGTTATGCAGAACGAGTTAGAAGCAAGGATCTATTTTGTCCTGTCCTATTCTGCCATTTGTCTCTCGCTTGTCTGTCAGATTGCACAATTAAATTTTTCTTGGGGCACCCAGGAATGGGCCACCCCAATGGTCCCACAATTTCCCCCTGTTAACTCCTTTCCTTCACTTGCTGTTTCTATTCTTTCTTTCTTCCATTGCTTCTCTGTGGTTACAAAAAAATGTGAATCTTTATATGAAACTGGGATTCCTTGGTTTGCAAATATGTATCATTACAGTGCTCCCTCGCTATAATGTCCCTCATTATTGCGAATCCTGGTTATAGCGAACAGCTGTGATGGCTCCTATTGTTTTCAGCTTAATCCATTATGTAGGCATTAATGTGTGAGTGATGAAAACAATGGGTTCCATCACAGCTGTCGCCTACTGCCACTCTTTACCTACCACAGTCACTTATTGTCTTTTAACCCTTGTTAGCCTGTGGTGTATAGAATCTGCCTGTTTTAAAAAATGAAGTTACCCACATCATGCTTTTTTTCCCTTACTGCCATACAATGCTAGCTACTGGGGAGCAAACATCACCAATTTTCTGAAATAAAACTTCAGCAAACCACCAGACGGAGAACAAAGATAAGACTGTAGGAAAGGAGGAAGAATGAATTGGGTATAAGAATAAACATGAGTAAAGGGCACAAATAGTAAGTTTTTGTCAGCAAACCAAGTCGGAGCAGTTCTACTTCTGTGTTCCTCCACTCTGCTACAGAGATTATGAAAAAAACAAACCTTCCCTCTGTACAGTTTTCCTGCTGTCTTTGTTCTTTGGGGAGGGGGTTCTTATCTCAGCACTATGCAAGGCAGCCTAAAAAGCTGAATCATTCATTTATTCATCAAACAAACTGTGTGTGGAGTGGATTTACTTTTCTGTTCTTCCACTCTGCTCTGCTAAAGAGATTTATAAAAGAGCCTCTAGTGTTGTGGTAGAAACTTTGAAAAATACTTTTTTTTTAATTTATAGATTTCAATTTATATTCCAGACATTGCACTCCACTATGTCCTCACTGCTACAGTTCACTGGCTCTGTCATGATGGGTATGGATCAGGGGCTGCTAACCTCTGCCATCTTTTTCATTTTTTATTCTCTGTATAGTTGTTTGGCCTCAAGCTGCCACCCTCTCCACCCATTCAGGTCCCTACCAGACACATTTTTGTGCTGCAACACTTACAGGGTGCTTCAGTGGAAAAACAGTGTTGCCAGGTAACAGGCTGAATACATGTAGACAGGAAAGAAAACTGGTGCACTAATATATCCATGTTACTGCAAAAATAAATGTATTTTAAACAGTTAAACCATGTTGCAAATAGAAGTGTGCAAATGCCAGATCCCTGGCACTTCGAGGCCCTCAGCATCTTCGTCAGGGGATCGTGGCTACTAGACATGCTCAGCCCCAACAACTGTATCCCCCACCAACAAAGCCGATGAGGTGCTACATGGGATGGGGTCCAAGGGAGCAGTAAACTGTCATTTAGACATCTCGAGGCACAGTATTTAGGGCTTTTTCCCTCAAAGTTTCTCCCAACTCCCCTGATACTGAGCCATGCCTGTAGCAGCCTTGGACATCACCTACATTGCTGGATCTCCTGCTACCAGTCCCAAAGCTTACTTCCTCTGGCAGGGCCCCTATGGGATGGGAATCACCCAGGGAGAGCATGCGCCCACTGGCGTGAGAGGAGAGGTGCATGGCGGCGAGACATGAGTGCAGCACAGTGCCAGCCAGCCATCGTGTGTGGCAAGGTTGGGGATTTACCCTGTAATCTTAACTCCACTCCTCCTCCTAGTGCCATCTGGCACTTACTCACACCACCAGTGTGTGTGTGTGTGGGGGCTGACATCACGTGGTAAACCATGAAGCAAAAGCTCCAGATGATCCACAGGAGGTGCTGCAGAGAGAATGACCCTAGCCCTCCCCTCCTGAGGTCTGTGCATGCTATCTGAACAGCATGCCCAGAGCCCCACTATCACAGAGCAAGGGAATCAGAATCAAGATTCGATCCCGGGTCTCTCCACGTGACAGTGCAGTGCAATGCACTAGCAGCCAGAACCACCAGGCCGGCATTGTCCACCACTTTTGTAACCCAGTCAAAAAAGTTGATCTGTTTACTTTGGCAAATCTGCATTCTACTAGGTGCTGCTTTTTGATGGTCTTCCATACACAACCCAACAGTACAGTGGTAGTGCTACTGCTTGCAACACTGGGGACCAGGGATCGGGAACCAACCTGGATTGTTAGAGAGCGGTAGGGGGAGGAGGTTTTCATGTCCCACAGGACGTTCACCTACTAGGAGTGAAGGGTTGCCTATCTCTTGCTGCTGTAGCACATCCTGGGGAGCTCAGGCAGCAATAGCATGCAGAGTGTCAATTTAAAGTGGGGAGATGTCCTGGCCATAGCTGCATGCATGCCTGTAGCACGCATATGCATCAAGTTGATGATGATGTCTTGGGGGTGGGAGAACGTAGGAAACAGCTAGCCTGGCAAGATGACGAGTCCCCTTCTGTGATCCATCCACCATGAAGACTAGTGATTCAGACACTGGAGGGGGTGGCTTCCCCTGAAGGCCCTTGCCATGAAGGTTTATTAATGGGGGTAGAAAGGTAAGCTGGTGTATGGGGTTTTGGGAGACTGAAAGGACTGAACGGCGGCCGAGGGAGAGGGCACAGATGGGGGTCAAGTCTGAAAAGTAAGTAAAAACAATAATTCATTTAAAAAAATAATAGCCTCCAGCAGTTTCCCTATAATAGAGGTCAAACTGATTGGCCTGTAGTTGCCCAGGATCATCTCATTGTCCACTTTCCTGAAGTGTGTCTGAATTAGCCACCCTCCAACCCACTGGCACTTACTTTGTTGCTAAGAAGCAATTAAATAGATCATCAAGTGATGTCACAAGAGTTTGACTCATCTCCTTCAGCATCCTAGGATGCATGTCTTCAGGGGCCAGCAATTTATTCACTGTCAGACCCTTGAGCACCCTCCTCTCTGATACCAAGCCCTGCCTCTGACTTTCGCTCCTAAGGCCTGAACTACACACTCTGGGAGTGGCCCACCTTCATCTACTGCAAAGATTAAACAAAAATATTTGTTCAGAATATCTGCAAGATGATTCTCTCCATATTTGGCTGAGGAGCTGGCAGGGCCACTAGCAGACCTATTTAATAGTTCACTAGAGTCAGGCGTGGTACCACAGGACTGGAGAACAGCATATGTAGTGCCCCTTCACAAAAGTGGTCCCAAGGATGATCCAGGGAATTACAGACCAGTCAGTCTGACCTCCATTGTGGGAAAGCTCATGGAGACTATACTAAAGGAAAGGTTGGTGGCATATCTAGAGGAGCATGGTCTCCAGGATGAGAGGCAGCATGGGTTCATAGGTGGGAGATCATGTCAAACAAATCTGATTGACTTCTTTGACTGTGTCACTAAGACAGTAGATGGGCCAAGCAGTAGACATCCTCTATTTTGATTTCAGTAAGGCCTTTGACTCTGTGCCCCACAAAAGGTTGACCAGGAAGTTGGTGGATCTTGGAGTTGGGGAGAAGATGGCCAGATGGATGGAAAAGTTGCTGAGGGATAGAACCCAGAGGGTGGTGGTGGGAGGAGAGTTATCTGGCACCAGAGATGTAACCAGTGGGGTCCCACAGGGCTCCATGCTGGGGCCAGTGTTGTTCAATGTCTTCATCAATGACATTGGGGATGGCATTAAAGGCAAAATGTGCCTATTCGCTGGTGACACCAAGCTCTGTGGGAGAGTGGACACAGCTGAAGGGATACAGGACCTACAGGAAGATCTGGAAAAGCTGGGGAGGTGGTTCAGGATCTGTCAACTTGGCTTTAATGCCAAGAAATGCAAAGTTATACATATTGGAGCCAAGAATCCCAGGACTGAGTATTACCTGGGTGGAGTCCGAGTAGCTGCATCAGAGGAGGAGAAGGACCTGGGAGTGATGATCACTAGTGACCTGAAGCACTCCATGCAGTGCAAAAAATAAGCAGCAAAGGCAAACAAGATGCTGGGATGCATAGCTAGGGGGATCAATAGTAGGAGAGAGGAGGTTATACTGCCCTTGTACAGGTCACTGGTAAAGCCGCATCTAGAGTATGGAGTTCAGTACTGGTGCCCACACCTCAAAAAGGACATTAACCTGCTGGAGAAGGTACAGAGGAGGACTACAAAGATGATAGCTGGTCAGCAGGGCAAGGCATACGAGGAGAGGTTGAGGGCACTGAACATGTATTCCCTGGAAGACAGGAGAGAGAGAGAGAGAGAGAGAGCGGACATGATTGGGACATTCAAGTACTTGAAAGGGATAAATAATGTTAATAAGGAAAGTCTCTTTAAGCTGAGTGGCAACCATATCACGAGGGGACACAGTCTTAAGCTGGAGGGTGGGAGGTTTAGGAGGGATGTCAGGAAGCACTTCTTCACAGAAAGGGTGTTGGACACTTGGAATGTGCTGCCAGAAGAGGTCATCTCGTTAAAGACAGTGAGCAACTTTAAGAGAGGCTGGGATAAGCATAGGAGGAAGATAAGAATCATGGGTAGGGAGGATGGGAGGAGTGGGGAGGGAGGGCAGGGACATTAGCTCAAACTGTGGACCCTGCAATACGAGCAGACTTGATAGACCAAATGGCCTTCTTCTGTTGGCTTGTTCGTATGTTGGTATATTTTAATGATGACATAGTGTATATACAGTGATGCCCCTGAAACTACCCTTGTCAGACTGGTCCCCTCACTGTTCCATCTGTTCAGACCTCTCCTTTCTATCCTTTTTTTTAATACCTTTTCTCCTCACTTCTCAAGCCAAGGCCCCTTCCCCCCATCCCCAGTCCCTGTCACCTGTCTTTTCTCTGAGTTACTGTGGTCCTCCAGTAGCCCCATGGTGGGACCATTGGGTGTGGCGGTGAACCTCCTCAGGAGACCAGATCCAGCATGAACAGACCAGGAGTCCAGTCAATAGTGCAGGGCCTGCAAGAAGAGGGTGTCATCCTGCCATGGACTGCATTTTCTTCTCTTGCTGTCTCCCTCCCAGAGGTGGTAGTGTGAATTTGTATCCATGTGCATGCAATGCACGTGCACCGTGCTGAGCCAGCCTGACTCTCCCTCCCACTGCCATCCCGCATTGCTGCTCAACCTATGGGCCCCCAGATGTCGATAGCATAGCAGGACTAGAAGAAAATAAAAACACCATGGGAAGGTGAGCACCCATGAGGATGACCAAGTCTCTCCCCTGACTGCCTCAAGTGCTCCGGGCTACTTTCTGAATCCAGGTCACTGTCATGAGTGGCAGCGCTACAGTAGCGCCGAAGGGTTGGCCCCTTGCACTTCCTTTCTCTCCAACACTGCTTCATCCATTTCCCCTGCTACCTCTCCTCCCTCCTTTCCCCTTACTACCTCTGCTTTCCTAATACTCACTCCCTTGCATTCCCCAGTTCCAAAACTCTGTTGGGAAAGCAGCCTTCTCTTCTCATCTCCCCTACCTCTAGAATATCCTTCTGCCTGCTCAACTTTCTCCTCCCTGTCTTCAAATATCTTTACCATGAGCTATTTTCACACACCTGTTCCTGTAACTAGCCACCTCTCCTTTTCTAACCCCAAATTACTTCTCCCTGTTCCTACTCCCTTTTTATACTCTGTCATCCCTCTTCTTCTCACCATCTGATTAACAGTATATAATTTTGACTATTGCACATACAGTACTTGCTATTTGATTTCACATTTTTTGCATTGTTTTATATTTGTATTTATTTATAGACAACCATGCTTCCCCTTGGTTTTTGTTGTTTGACTGCATGTTTTACTGCACCTCCCCCCCAGGGTTGCACCTGGTGGAAATGATCCTCAGTTAAGTGTGCCCTTCCCGACAAATATTCTTTTTTTTTATTCTGAATTTCCAATTTACAGCCCCTTCTTTCTCTGACCCCACTCACTCTGGAGCCCCAAGGCACACTTCCTGACTCTTCTGCATCTTAACGATGTCTCTCACCCCCACAATGGAGCAATAATACCCCCCCCCCAAGTAGGGTCCGGGGGATTTACCCATGAATTTCCATTGTTTCGTCAGGTGGCAAAACAGTGCACGCACAGGACCCAGATGTACTGGATCCTTTACCTCAGGGGCCTGGGCCAATTTTTCATTTTTCTTCCCATGGCCACTGGTGTATTATAGGTGCAAGGCAGGGGTGCACACAGAAGTGTACCATCCGTGTTGCAAGCCAATGGCTACACCAACAGCCTGCCTATTTTGCTACTACCTGAGGTCAGTCAAAAGTCAGCACTGCAGCAGAGGCAACAGCCATCTCTCTCTGGAGGGGAGCATCCTCTGGGGCCCTCAGTCTTACTTTCCCTGGTCGGCCCCTGATGACCACGGTTCATTCCCAAGCCCTGGCCCCTGGCATCATGAGCAGTACCCTACCACTGCACCAGCGGACTGGCCAGGAAAAACATTCTAATTAAATTACAGGTAATTGTATGTCAGATATTTTTGGTATATAGTATTCTGTTTTTACTATAACTATTCAATTAACATGAAAACATGATGACTGTCCCCTAAAATTCCCCTGCTCAGTGTGCTTGTCTACATCTGACCAACAGCACACGCCTAAGTGGCTGCATCTTTTATAAAAACAAATACTACACCACCCATCAGGGTAGCTGTAGAGCTACCACTTGCTGCCCTGGCAATCTGGGTTTGGGAACAAGCCAGGGTAGTCAGGGGCTGACCAAGAAAAGGAGGTCAAAACACTTTCCTCCTGGGAGAGAAGGCTGCCGCCTCCACTGCAATACTGCCACCCGGGTGACCATGGGTGGTAGTGCAGTGGAGGTACTGCAGGGGAGGCAGGATGCCAGTCAGGTTCCGCACAGGCACACAGTAGCCCACACACGCTTGAAGCCCTGCATGTGCCAGGCATCCTGTAGGCAGAAAAACTGAAAAACAGGTTACTCACCTGTACCCAAAGTTCTAGGACTGGTATATGGTTCACATCCACATGTTGGCAGTCTCTTTTTAAGGGCTGACTTGCCGGACTGTCTTTAAGAGATGCTGCTCCCACTACCCAGGCGGTATATCTCTCTGCTCCACCCTGTAACATCAGATATTGCATGCCAGAAGCAGAGATCAGTGTGTCAGTTTCTGGAGGGGAGATGGGGGGGGTTGTGTTAATGTAAACCATATACCACTCCTGGAACCACGACTACAGATGAGTAACCTATTTTTCTAGGGACCTGGATATAGTTCACTTATTCACATGTTGGCAGACTCCCAGCAGTTCTCTGGGAAGAGGGGGAAAAGGTGTGCATCCCTATTTCGTAAACAGAGACAGGAGAACCATGGTCCCAAAAGCAGCATCATGGCATGACTCAAGGTCAATGCTATAATGGGAGAAGAAGGTGTGTGCTGACTTCTAGGTAGCCATCCTACAGATCTCTTGTATGGGGACATCCTTGAAAGCAGCCACTGAAGCAGTGGTATGTCTAGTGGAATGTGTCCTAAGCCATATGGGAGGCTCCCTACCAGCCAGTTTATAACAGAGATCGATGCAGGAGACAATCCACCTGCCAATTGTCCTCTTAGGTGCCAGTCTTCCAGGTGTGGTTTCACCATGTATGACAAAGAGATGGTGAGTCTCACCCCAAACTCTAGCCATGTGCTCTCTGTAATAAGAGAACACCTGCTGCAGGTCCAAGGGATGGAGTTTGCGGTCGGACCTCCGATGATGGGTTGGTAAAGTATAGCAGAAAGTTGATCACCTGATTTAAGTGAAACTCTGATACCACCTTTGGGAGGAACTTCGGGTGGCGATGAAGGACGACCTTGTCCTTGTGGAAGACAAGGTACAGAGACTTCACTGAGAGTGCCTGGGGCTCACTGATCCTTCTGGCAGAGGAGTGTGACATCTCACACCTGTGCAAAGGCTCGAAAGGCCATGAGCATTGTCAGACCCAGCAACAGATCCCAAGGTGGTGGTGGTTCATGCACTGGTGGGTTCAAGTGATCAGGGCCCTTGAAAAAGCACCCAACCACCTTCTCCTGCACCACTGTCAGCATACCAGCCCACGCAAGGTATGCAGAGATGGCTGCCAGGTGCATCTTCAGGGTTGTGTATCTCAGCCCCAACTTGGAGAGGGACCACAGATAGACAAAAATGCTAGCCAAAGGGCAGACAAAGGGATCAAGCTCCATGCCCTGGCACCAAATGGAAATCTTTTCCATTTAAAGGCATAGCACTGATGAGTCAAGTCCTTTCAGGATGTCTCCACAGCGTGGCGCACATTGTCCAACAGTCCCAGAGCCTGGATCTCTAGCCACTCAGGAACCAGGTCGTGAGGTGCAGAGATTGAAGATCTGGGTACAGAATCTTCCCCCAATGACAGGACATCAGATCAAGGTGCAGGGGCATCCTCAATGGAGGTCTGCTGCTGAGACTGAGGAGAGCCAGGTACCAGAACTGGCGGGGTCAGTCCTGGGTTATCAGGATCATCTGCACCTTGTCCCTCTGCACCTTGACCTCCATCTTGTGGATCAATGGAAAGGAAGGGATGGCATACAGGAGGCCTACGACCTAGGACTTTGCAGAGGCATCCCCCAGCAGTGTTCCAGACTGAGTGGGTGGCTGGGCACAAAATAGCCTCAGTTTTGCATTCCCCCGGAAGCAAAAAGAGGAGTGGCCCAAAGGGGAAACTGGTGGTTCACCACCTTGTGATGCAGAGACGAATCATGCAACATCTCATCCACCAGGCTGAGGGTGTCTGCCAGCTGGTTGTTGTCTCCCGTGACATGAATCAGCAGGCGATCTGCACCCATGCTGCACATGATGTTCCAGGTGTGGAAGGTCTTCCGACACAAGGGGAGGGAGTGCGTGCTGCCCTGCTTGTTCAGGTAGAACATGGTCATTGTGTTGTCCATCTGGACTTGTACAACCTGACTCCAGACAAAAGGAACTAATTCTCTCAGAGTTAGGCACACTGCACGGAACTCCAGAAGGTTGTTGTGGTGACGGGAACCCCTGGGGGTCTAGAGCCCCTGGGCTCTCTGTTCCCCCAGGTGGTCTCACTACCCCACCAGAGATGCATCTGAAGTCAGAATGACTGTCGCTTGTGGGCAGACAAATGGGACTCCTTCCTCTAGATGTTCTGGGACAGACCACCACTGGATGGCGTCCCACATTGGCTGGATCACTGTAACTGGCTGGTGCAAGTGACACAACTGCTGGGACCATTGATGGCCCAGCTTTCACTGAAGGTGGTGCAATCACTAGTGGGCCCACCAGACTAAGCTGGTGCAGGATGCCATGTACCCCAGCAGCTACAGGAAGTCCTGGATATGGCGCGAGTGCCCAACCTGAAATGATTGGGCAAATGAGATAAGATTCAGTGCCCGATGCACAAGGAGTTGGGCTTGACCTGAAGGGAGTCTAACTCTGCTCCGATCAAGTGACTTGCCTGCAAGGGGTTCAGTTTGGAGTTGACTGGATAGACTAGAAGGCCCAAGTCTCTGCAGGTCTGGAGGGCCTCCTTGGATGGCCCGGATATCAGCCAGTCATCCAAGTAAAGGTATATCCTGACCCCCTGGTGCTGCAGGAAGGCTTCTACCACTGTCATGCACTTGCTGAAGACCCTGGGTGCCAAGAAGAGGCTGGATGGAATGACCTGGAGCTGGTAGAGAACCCCTTCTGCATGGAACCGAAGGTACTGCCAGTGGAACAGAGGGACAGGAAGGTGGAAGAACACTTCTTGGAGGTCCAGGGAGCAGAACCATATGCCCTGCTCCAGACATGGTATTATCTAGTTCAGTGTGACCATCCTGAACTTGCGCTTCTGGTGATACTGATTCAGATCATGGAAATCCAGTATGGGGCATCAACCACCTGTCCATTTTGGGACCATGAAGTACCTGGACACAAAGTCCTGACCTGCCATGGACTCTGGGGCACAGGCTATAGCCCCTTTTTCCAGGAGTTGTGCAATGTCCTCCCTGAGTGTGGACAGCATGTCCTGACACCACAAACTCCCTTGCCACGTGAGGTTGGTAAAGAGGTAGAGCCTCAAAACAGAGAGGCAATCCTTTGCCCATCACCTCTAGGACCCACTTTTCCAAGGTAATTATGGGCCCAGCATGTTAGAAGTGGCACAGCTGACCCCCATGAGGAGCTTGACCAGGGATTGGATGGGTGTGAGGTAGACACCCCCAACCCATCAGTGGGCAGCTTTGGAGGGTGCACCAACACCTGCTGCCAGAGGGACACCAGTATCCCTACCCCCACCTTTTTTGGGGCCCTGACTTAGGAACTTGTTCTTGGGGTGCCAAGCCCGTGAAGGCCCTTGCTGGGACTGCTGCTGCCTAGGCTGCTGTGATGGAAAGGGATGAAAAGGCTTTTCTTTGGCTTCTGCCTGTTCAAATCCTTCTATGAGGAGGTCACAGAATCCAAGGGGGCATTGGACATCTCAGTTCTGGTGAGGTGGCCGTCCTCCCCAGGGCCAAAGAGGTTGGTGCCCAGGAAGGGGACATTGGCCAACTTTTATGGTGGAAATCCACAGCCAGGCCCTGTGTGCATTGTGATAGCCACTGCAGTTGCACAGGAGCAAGAATTACCCACATCCAAGGCCGTCTGAAACTGGTGTTTAGTCAGGGCTTGACCTTGGTGTCGAACTTCATTTACCACCAACTGTTTTTGGCAGGGAGGTATGGGAGGGCAAGATTGAGGACTCCCTCAGGGAGTGATCAAAGTAAGCCATCATCAGAACATAGCTTACCTGATGGAGATGAAGGGAGGACACAGCATAGATGTTCATTGTTGCATGGTCAAGCTTTTTGGACTCATTAACAGGGTGCTTGTCTGCATCCCCAGTATTTCTGGATTCATGGAAGACAGAGTTGGTGAACAGACCCTCGGCCAAGGGGTGGTTCAAAAATCTTGACAAGGTGCCAGTAGGGACAGCATACTTGCAGACCATAGGGGCAGAGGGTGCCAAGCAAGAAACTGGGTGCTGCCAAAGATCCAGTGCTGATCCCAAGATGGTCTCAGTCATTGGGAAGGCAACCCCAGGAGATCTGTCCTTAGCTAGTATCTCAGTAAAGGGGTATTTGGCCGTCTTCTGGACTGGCTCCTAGGGAACCTGCATGGACTCAGACACGAGCCCAAGAAGAGCCCCAAAGGACACTGGCCCATGATGAGTAGCCAATTCTTCAACTGAATCACGGTCGAAAGCATAAGTCCTCAAAGATTGTCCTCAGCTATTTGCCACCATGCACCACTTGAGACTTATCTGAGTGCATGATCTCCATCGACAACCAGCCTGGCAAGCCAGTATCCAGATGGGAGTCCTTAGATGGGGCTTCCTGCATGGGCTGTCATGGAGGCACCTCCACCTGGATTGGTGGCGAGACTCATGTCAGAGACATGACCACAGGGGTAGATGGTATAAAACCCTACCCTGCCTATCCAAGGCCCACAGCTGCCAAAGGATCTCCTCATAGCACTGCTGCATACAGTGAAGGAGCCTCTCATTGTCCAGGGAGAAAGAGGAAGAGGAAGAAGAGCACCTACAGCAGCACCTCCCAGTCGAGCAAGACTGAAAGCATGAGGAAACCCTCAACCTCAATCTAAACCTTGAACTTCAACATGGTCGATGGCCAGCCCCATGGTGCCAGGTGATAGGGGATTGTCTGGCACACTGGCGACCCGGGTTCACGTCTGAGCTCAGTGTGACAAGAGTGGAGGCCGGCAAAGAGGGTACAAGAGTGTCTCATGGGGGGGGCATGGCCAGCAGCCGAGCTATCAACAGCTTCGTGGAAGAGTTCCACATCTAACAATCAATATCTACGGATTTCCTACTGATAAACTATCTAAATAAGAAACACTAACTTCAACAATTGATAGAGCTTCTCGTCCTGATCACTCCAATACCTTTTTCCTGAATTTCTTATCAATCGTTCTGAAGCTATGGGGTGCACAAATAAAGCGGTACCCGGTGGAGATGTTACCCGTCCAAAAGATCCTAAACCTGGGCCAAGTAAAGACTCTGCAGTGGTTCAGGAGTTTGATCAACCAACCAACGCAGCTTTGCTTAAAGCCATACAAAAGATAGATGGCAGAATGGAGGAATTTATAGCCCAATTTAACACAATAGACACTAAAATTGAAAAACTGGCAGAGGAAACTAAAACAGCTACTAAATCCACTACAACAGCTACAGTATGACCACATCTGCGAGCCTGGTGAAAGAAAACAGGGTTCTGAGAAGGCGTCTAGAAAATTTGGAAAATATTGCTAGAGCTACAAATGTACGTATTTTGGGCAGACCAGAACAGGCTGAGGGTGAAGATTTGCTTGGTTTTGTTAAGTCCCTCTTCCAGAAGTTGTTCCAGGCATCATGCGAATATCTCGTGGCCAAGGCCTACAGGATCATGCCACGAGGCGCGAGGCAGCGCATGGCGATGAGACAGTTAACTCCTCGGACCCTTTTGGTTGAGCTTAGGTTGCCAACTGAGAAGGACTATATAATTGCACAAGCAAAAAGTGGAGCGATGGACTGGGAGGGGAGTAAATTACACATCTTTCCGGACTTAAGTTATGCGACAAGGCAACGGAGGAAGGCCTTTGATTCTGCAAGATCCCGACTGCGACAGTTTGGCATCCAACATGTCCTAATTATGCCTGCCAGCTTGTGTATCTTCTACAGAGGAAAAACATATCAATTTTCAGACCCGGGAGAAGCCGACAAATACCTCAACCATGTGTGTGGAAAGGGAATTTCAGGCAAAGGAGAAGGAGATTGACAGTGACACTGGGGACAGTGATTGAGAGACTTATCTGATAAGTACTGTTGAAGTTCTGCTGTTTTTGAAGCTCAGAGCGCAGTCATGCAAATAGTTATAGAATTCTAAAGGAGAGATCTGTTAAATGATTTAGATGTATCTTCACTTATCACTCGGAAGATACGATCTAGGAAGCGCCTAAAGGGGACATTTGTTAGGGTTTTTTTCAAACTGCAAATATATGTAACATAATTCCTAGAGCCTAACGATGCGTCCTACCCTTAGATTTCAGTTAAGCACTTACTCCTTGTTATTCTTTAGTTCTCTTTCAGTAGCTTGGTGAGACAGATGGTGGGTTACTGTTGTGGGTTTCACATAGAAGCTTGTAAACTATTGTTGTTCCTAAAGATGTAGTTGGGGAGAGTTAGCTATCATTATGATAGGGATAAGCATGTATTATTTTAACTAATGATGATTACGCCCTGCTCATGGCAGCAAAAAGCCAATGTTGAACACTGATGATGATATAAAACTGAATATTATCTTGCTAACCCCTCGAAATGTACCAAGATACAGGGGTCAAGTAAATGTGGTTCTGTAAAAATGATGTTCTGTACCTAGGTACAGTATTTACTATTCATGTGCACCTGCCTATATGAGAAATGTACTGTGCGTCTATGCAGTAAAATCTAATAAACATGAAGTTACAAAAAAGAGTGTCTCATGGACGTTCTCCTCCCAGGTGGGAGGGCCAAGAGCTCTTCGCCCTTTGGTGACTCCTAGTGGCTGGTTTTGGCATTGCACATTATGGTGTGGGTGACCGCACGTCGCATGTGCGAACACCAGGACACCGCAGCGTGTGCTCCAGTGAGGCGGGACACCAGAAACAAAGGAAAATGGCCACCCAAGCTGCTGGATGACGGTGGCTCACCCTCCATCACCTTGAAGCCAGGAAGCCCCCAAGCTGCACCCATGCTGCCTGACAACCATTGAAGGTGTGCCTATGTGCACATGACAGTCTCACCCTCCTGGTCCCTGCCACGGGTGGGAGACCTCCCAATGAAGGAATACATCAGGTTGGTCAGGGACAGCAACTGAGGAAGCAGCAGACGATGAACAGATTTAGTGGTTAGGTGAGGCTTGGCCACCTGAAGGAGCAGGCGGCTGGGCTTGTAAGTGGGGAGGTTCATGCATAAATAGATAATACAAAAAAAAAAAAACAGGGTCGATGATGCTGAGGAGATATGGCCAGAGGGACAGTACAGACTATCCACACAGGGTTGGACCCTGGTGTGAGGCAGTTCCTGAGAGGAGATGGCTGGGTTCACCGACTGCTCCAGGCCCTCTTGATTGAGGCAGGCAGGACTGGGGTCCTGGAGATCAGATCATCATCAATACCATCCAACAATGGGTTGACATGGTTGAGAAAAATCTCGACCACCTGCTCAACCTGTGTCGGGACCGACAAGCTTGATGGGGACACTGTGGAGCTAGCAGGCTGGCCCTCGACCAAGGTAGGTTCAGCTGAAGCTGAATGCTCAATAGCTGTCGAGTGGTTGGGGGAGTTGAAGGAGTGGGAAGTGGGAAGAGTGTTTCCTGTTCCCATGACTGACAGTGGGACTTCTTCGATTTCTTGACCTTACCATGGTGGGCAGGGCTTTCCATGAAGGGCAGGAGGATGCCACACATCTCGTGGAAATTACCCATAAAAACCAGGCCAATGCTGGCCCTTAATGGGAATAGCATGGAGACTGTCAAGGTGCCTGCTGCAGCCGTGGCTGCCGCCTCTTCCATGGCTGTAAGCTGGGTTGTGGACCCTGCAGCCAGGGATACCATACCTTATGAGCTTGCTTTGATTTCACCAGAGGGTCCCATTTGGCTGGCCAACTGAGGAAAAGACTGGTGTAGTGGTCTTGTAGTGAAGAAGGGAGCATAGCCTGGCACAGGCTGCAAGCAATGATGCTGTGCTGTTCACTGAGGCAGTATATGCAAGACACATCCAGATCCATCCATGACATTTTCTGGTTGCACTGGACGCAGCACTTGAAACAGGGAGCCAGTTCAGAATCCCTGCAATCCATTTAGTAGATGTCAGAGATGGAGCTGGAACAAAGGATATACTTGAAAAAGCAGTTTGACTGTTTCTGAAGAAATGTTAGCCAAATGGTGCTCAACTAAAGTTTAGGCCTAAACTGCATGAAGATCTGTGAAGGACGAGACTTGACTCTTCCAGCAGAAATGATGATCTGACATCACAGGTGGACCCGAGTGAGATACCTACCACCCAGGTGGTGTAAGGAGCTTCTCTTAAAGACAGTTTGGTAAATTAGTTCTTAAAGGGAGACTGCCAGCATGTGCATAAGTGAACCATATCCACGTCACTAGAAAAGGAAAATACCCTCGCACATGCAGGATGACTCACATCAGGCTCAGGCCTCATTTCACACCACCAGCCCCTCTTGCACTGTGGGCTTTGCCTGCCCCCATAGAACCCAGGATTAGCAGGGGGGGAGCACCATTAATCCCCACCTTGGGGGGGTAAGCAGGGGGACACAAAGGAGATAAGTGCTGGAGACATGGGAGGATGGGACTGGCCCCCACCTGTAGAAATGGGATTGCACCAGTGACAGGGCATAAATCATGCATTTTTAAAGCAAAGTAAATACTGTGAAGCATGAGAGTAGTCTCACATGAAACAAGCATTTGTCAATGCTGAATGTTGGCTTGTTGGCATTGCTATTTTTAGTGCAGGAGTTAGAGAGTTGCATGATAGGAATAGCAGTGAAGTATTGAACTAGCGCCAACACCCACCCCCACCCTGCAGAGACTGACAAGCATTGGGGGTGTGTCTTTGTGTCATCAGCCATAACGCTCAAGTTGTTCCACCTCACTCCACCCTGCAGACACCGACTGGTGTCGCGATGTGCCTTGGGGTCTTCAGCCCTTATACTCACCCCATTCCATAAGGAAATAAGCTGAGATGAGTGCAGTATAGAACGGGGTGAACGTTAGGGCCGAAGACCCCAAGATACACCTTGGTGCCTGTCACTGGCTGCAGGGTGGGGGTGGAAAGGTGTGAGCATTACAGCTGATGACCCCAAGTCAACCCCCCCATGTCTGTCAGTCTCTACTGGGTGAGGCGTTATGGTTGGAAACCTAACGCCTGGGCGTTCATTGTATTTTCACTCCAGATTTCAACATGGGCTTTTGGGACCCGCCTCATGAACAGCGGCACTATCATTTCATTACTCAATCCCAAAAGGTGATTTCGCAAAGCGACTAAGCCATTCTGCGCCACAGGTGGGAAAACACATTTCAGGCTGGATGTGAAAAATGACAGCTGTACTCTTCATGAGGAGATGTGAAAAAATAGCAATGTTGAAAATCTGGAGTGAAAATATGAAAAGGGGGAAGTTACAAGTGTGCGTATAAACTGCGCAATGCATACCCATAACACAATAATTTTTTGGAATATTTTCACCAAATTTTCAACATGGACATTTTGGGACCTCCCCTCATGAACAGTGGCATTGTGATTTTGTTAATCTGTCCTAAAAGTAAATTTCCCACAGTGCCTGCGCCATAGGTGTGGCAACACATTTTTATCAGGATGTGAAAAATGACAGCTGTACTATTCATAAGGGGTGTGTGAAAAAATGACAATGTTAAAAAATCTGGGTGAAAATATAAAAATTAGCGAAGTTACGGCGTGCATGAAAAATGCTGTCTGCTGACTCAATACACTTGATCATTTCTTGGAATTTCTTCACAAATTTGCAACATAGGTTTTGGGACCCTGCCTCATGAACAGTGGCACTGTTGTTTCCTTAATTGGTCCCAAAAGTTGATTCCATGCAGTGATCGCAAAATCACCTTTTGGCACCGAGTAACTAAATGACAGTGACATGCTCACGAGGTGCGGTCCCAAATTCCCCATGTTGAAAATTTGGGGCCACAATTCTTAAAAACGGCTGAGATATCAACCTAAGTTGAAACCCTCCCTTTGACTCCCATTATACAGCACTTACCCAATTCCTTAGTTCGCAGTTCGGCTTTGAAGAGTGCAGACGTGTCCCGGTCCAGAGAAGATTGCTGCTCCTGACCTCCAGAGGGTCAGTATAGGCGAGGGGGGGTGTGGGGAGATGGGTGCTCAGTGGGAGGAGGGAGGGGGATGGGGGACTGGGGAAACAACAGTGGACCATATTTTTTTTTTACAGGTTAAAAAAAAAGACACCAGGGGCATGGTTTTCTTTCTTTTACAGGTTTAAAAAAACATTTCGGCATACTGGGGTGGGCTTCCAGTGTGCCACAATAGTGGTGGTGGTGGGGCATGCCAACATGGGGATTGGGCACCCCAATGTCGGCAGATTATAGATGGGTTTTGGGGGGGTGCATCTGACACCGGGAGTGGGCATCCCGGTGTCGGAATCATTTTGGCACACTGGGGTGGGCTCCCAGTGTGCCACATTAATGGAGGGAGGGGGATACATGCCGACACGGGGATTGGGCACCCTGATGTCGGCTTTCCTTGGGAGTGTGTGGCAGACAGCAGGAGCTGTGGCTCATTACTTGTTTCACCAGGAAAGGCACACGACACAAATAAGTTGCTGGTGCAGCAAGGGCCAGGGACAGAGTGCTGCGTGGCAGGAGCCGACAAAGTTGTGGGGGGGGGGGTGCCACTGCAGTGACGAAACTGTTCGTGAGTACAGCAGCAGATTTGTTTCAACTCCTTGGCTCTGTTTGAAGCTGATGTCATCAGCAGCTTCCCCCTTGATTGGTGGCTGAGGGATGCGCCCCGTAAAGTGTCCACTGCATTGGACACAACACTGACACACCTCTGAAATGTGGTACTGTTGCAAGATGTTTCTTGAGCATGCGCTATGCGCATTGCACGTAAGCAAACATAATAAGCAGTGTGCTTCCCACGCAGATAAGCAAGATAAAAATTAAAACATCAGAGTACTATAGGAACCCAACCAGGAGGTTCACTTTACTCTTGGTGATTAGGCTTTAAAAACATTTCAGCTGAAATTTGATACCAAGAAACTGATGCACTATTTGAAAATAACTATGTTCAAACCACAGGAATCTCCCACTTATGCTTAACAACTGCAATCACTCTTCTGTAATGAGCCACCCCGGAACTTTACAATTTTATGCTATTTAGACTGAAATTCAAACCCTGCTGTGCTGTCATGCTCACACCTGCATTCTAACATCAGATTTATTTCTCTGCTTGAAGAAAGCAGTCACCCCAAAGTCTTCTCTTCACTTCTGATCCAATCACAGTTATTATTTTATTATTTCATAGAGTTTAAGTTGTTTAGTTACTTTATCAATAACTCTGCGTCAGTTAAGGTGTACTTTGTGTTTTTTTGTGAATTTCTCTGGTTCCGTTTTGGGTCTCAGGAACTGGAAACGGCTGTTTAGTGGCATGGTTCCCACCACTGAAAACCACTCCAAATTACTTTTTTAAAGCCTTATTCTGCGGTATAAATCGTACTGCTTTGTTATATTTTCACTATTTATTCTCAGTTCCTTTTTTGGGGAACCAAGATGATAACTGGCATCTAAATTCAAGTCTGACACCATTTAGTGTTCTTTTTCTGTTGCGGTTCCATTTATAGTGGACCTGGATCGCATTTTGGTATTCTAACCTACACACACACACACACACACACACACACACACACACACA
Source organism: Neoceratodus forsteri (assembly GCA_016271365.2). Classification (NCBI taxonomy): domain Eukaryota; kingdom Metazoa; phylum Chordata; order Ceratodontiformes; family Ceratodontidae; genus Neoceratodus; species Neoceratodus forsteri. The sequence goes on along the minus strand of CM028138.1, from coordinate 482,878,813 downwards.
CACACACATATATATATATATAGCGTTGTTTTTGGGAACTGGAACATTTTCCCAGGTTGACAATGTTTGGCATGACTGATAAGGCCCAAGAAGAAGATGGACCTCACAGGCTTTACAAATTACACAAATTGTTTTCAATTCTTGGCTAAGGCAGACTGCCATGAGTTGTGTTTGAGATGCTTTGGTCCAGATCATGATTTTGTCACTTGTGAACTTTGTAACAAGTTTTGCCCTAAAACACAAAAGGAAAGGGCTAAAAAATAAGCAGACATTATGGCTTCTCAGTCTGCCTCCACGTCACCTAAAGGCTTGGATGAGGGTCTAACCCCTCAAAATAAATAGCAGTCCCTATCAAAGGGGATAGATAAGAAAGAAAAGCCTGCAAAAGATTTATTTTATTTTATTCGATGAGATAAGATGTTTCAGTAATCAGGGTTTCTTAGCAGGGGAACCGTAAATCCAGCAAAAATAAAAGAGTCTTAGCGCAGATACCAGAGATGGTGCCTGCCAAGAGAAAACAAAAAGAAAAACATTTTGCTGTTCCTCCTCCTGAAGAAAGGATGGAGTCACCAGAGGACACAAAGTGCCACTGAAAGAAGACGTGACTAAGGCACAGCAATTCCTCCAAGCATTCCAGGCTAAGAGGAAGTTCATAAATATATCTGCCCCCCCCCCCCAGCTCTGGTTCCTTTCCCAACGCCTGTGGAGGAGGAGAAGACTGAAGTGTACTAGGAGGAGGAGAAAGAAGAACCCAGAGAGCCTACTGGCTCTCCTGAACAAGAATTTGGCTCCTCTTCTCAACCCTCAGATGACTCTCTCACTATAATTTTGTAAGACGTATGGTTAATATCCTCTGCATCACCTCATAAGAGAGTAAGGAGGATGAAGATGAGATGGAATTCCTGGATATGATGGGTCTGACTCCAGCAAAGAGGTTACTACTGCCCATTCACAAATTCCTCAAGAAGGCCACCTATAAAATCATGTTAGCACCTATCTCAGCTCCTGGCATAAATAGGAACATTGAGAAAAGGTATCAGGTGGACAAACAGGATACTGAATGCCTCTGTTCCCACCCTGATCATGAGGGGGGTGATCCAGACTGCTGCTTGTAACAAGGTCAAGGTGCCCCTTTCCTCACAGCCTCCTGAGAAAGATTCCAGGAAACTGGACAGTATGGGCAAAAAAGACAGACAGCATACTTGACCTACACAGCTCAGTACCAGACAGCTCTTTGAAATTCCATTTTGGCAATGAGTGAAAAAGCTGCTGCTGCCTTGGTACAGGACCTGGCTGACACAGCAAAAATAGCCCCAGATGCCACAAAATACCAATTCCACATGGCACTGGACACTAATGACACTGCATCCAGGGTCATGGCACACGCAGTATCCTTAAGACAGTTTGGCTAGCTTAGAACTACCAATCTATCCCAGGACACACAAACCAAGGCAATGGATTTTTCTTGTGAGGAAAATTCACTGTTTAGGGACCATTAATGACTGAGGCTTATATGAAATGAATACAAGACCACCTATAAGAGCAATACTGAGAAGGAAAAGGTCCCCACTTCCAATAGGCCTTATTGGAAGGGGAGGTAGAAGTAGAGGTAGGGGATACATTCCCTGTGCTTACATGTCCTATGACTACGACCCTCAGTGGGGTAACTTTAGTGGTAGGGGTAGAATGGGCATGCAGCTGCTCAACCAGCCCCCAAAGCTCAAGTTAAGCAGAACCCCTGACAAGTCTACAAAGGTTGTCCATCCATTGCCAGTGGGAGGAAGGCAGACTCACTATTTTCAGGAATTAACAAGACTAACCAGAGACAAGTGGATCCTGGAAATAGTAAGTCAGGGTTTGTCCCTGCAGTTCAGAAAATTCCCAATACTGCAAAACCACAAAGGGTCCCATCCTCCCACACCAACAGATGAATTCTATTGGAACTGGAGAAGTACCTCCCTCAGAATAGGAAAAGGGACTTTACTCAAGATGCAATACTTCCTGACCCACAAGGAAGATAGGGAGTAGCAACTCATTTTAGATCAGAGATATCTGAATAAATGCATAAAGAAAGAAAAATTCATCATGGTATCATTGTGTTCAGTGATTCCATCTCTGCAGGATGGAGATTGCTGGGGCCACTGGATGTGAAAGATGCCTACTTTTGCATTCCAGTAAGGCCCAGCCACTGAAAATACCTCAGGTTCAGGATAGGAATTGTCACTACCAGTTCAGAGCACTTCCCTTTGGCCTATCCTCAGCACCGGGAAAAGCGACTGGACAATTTGGATCGCTTTGGCTATCTCTGCAACGGTTGGAGAAGGAAATTTTGGCTCCACACCTGCTGATTTTCTAGTCCTCTTTGCTGGAACTGGCTCCTCCGAGTCAGCTGTTCGTTTGCCTTAGGAAGTATCGCCCTGGTCAGAGGGCACTCCCTCCGGTTCGGTTGGCACCGAACCGGGCTGGCCATCCGGGTCAGCGGACTTTTTGGCCTCTTGTTCCCTGAGCCTACCAACTCTCTTATCCAGGGTAGCTGCAGGGAAATTCTTGCAAATCTGGCAGTCTGCATTGAGGTGGTCAAACCCCAAACAATAAACACATGTGGTGTGTGGGTCAGCCTTGGCAAAGGCTTCCCCCACAGACACTACAGTGCTGAAACCCAGTGGGCCCGGTTTTTCTTTTGGGTTTCTCAGACACAGCCCAACCAAAAACTTGCCCTTTTCCGGCAAATCGCCAAGCAAGACACCCTTATCGGTTCCCAACCGTGTCACGGGTCATGGAAAAAACCGTAATGAAATCTGTTTTTTTTAGAACCGATAAGAACCGGGAACCGCACTCTAAATGTAATTTAATACGTTTTAACAACAACCTGATCGGTTCAAACCGAACCGATAACAACGTTTGCAAGTTCCACACAGAGAAATGTAAAACCTATCTATTACTTACGATACCACAGACAGAGCTTGAACCGACCGGTTGCGGTTAAAATATACAAATGCGATTTAAAAAAACCGAGAAATAACACTTTTTAACCGACAAAATGAACCAAGCAGTAGGAGGAATCTCCGGAGCGACTGTTCAGTGAGGCGGAGTAAAGAATCTGACAGTTTCAGTTTGAAGAACAACAGACAGAGTTTTTTCAACCGAGCTCACGCTCAAGATTCCATGCCTGGCATGGAAGTTAACTCTTTCACCTCCGGAGCAGTTCTAAGGCTGGGACAAACTGCATATGTCATAATATAGCAAGACTTCATGTTGTTTGAAATGCCAGGAACAAGTTTGTAGTAACTGACATCCTTTGCAGTTCCAAACCTAAAGAATATGAGGTTGTTTCACTAAAGCTTCGCCTTCCCTCCACGGAATGCATCACTGTCATAGGTGGCTATAGGGCCCCGTCTGGTGGCTCCGAAATCATCGACATTATAAAATCCCTAACCTTAGCCGCCAACTCAGAAACAATTATCCTGGGGGATTTCAACATGGATTGGCTCACTACAAAATCTCACTGCCTTAAAACCCTCTGTGATGAGCTTGGTCTTATACAGCTAGTTTCCGAACCCACGAGGAACAATACCTCAAACTTGGCTAAAAGCTCCATCTTAGATGTTATTCTAACCACCCACTCCCATAAAATCTCCCATTCAGCTGTATTCCATAATGATATGAATGACCACTGCATGGTGGTTTGCACAAGATCACAAACTAAAACGTACCAACAGTCCAAATTTAGAACTAAGAGGTCCTTTCGCAAATTTAATGTGTCAAACTTTCTGTATGACCTGAGCAGGATCAGATGGCAAGATTTATATCTTGCAAAAACTGCAGACGAAGCTGTCTCCATCCTTAGTGACAATCTTACTGCCCTGGCAAACAAGCATGCACCCATTATCAAAGTCAGGGTGCGCAACGTGTCCCACCCTTGGTTCACCCCAGAACTAAAGGCTGCGCTTGCCAACAGAGGCAAACTCTGGGCTAAGGCTAGGTACACTAAGAGCCTGGCAGACTGGCAGGCCTTCAGAACTGCTAGGAATGCTTGTGTCAAAAGCATTCGTGCTACAAAAGCTAACTTCTATATCACCACCCTGGAACAAGCCAAAGGGAACCCCAAAAAAATCTGGAGAACAATTAAATCTATGGAAGGCCATCCTTCAGCTACGTCCATCCAAACTAAGATATTTACCAATGGCAGGTTGGTGGAAAACAGCACCCAAATCCTTGAAGAACTCAATTCACATTTTATTACCTCTGGACTTGCTTTTGACTCCTCACCCTATGCTTACCAAGTGAATACTAGTGAATGCTCTACCTCCTCTACCTGCAGGCCATCCCACCCTCTCCAGATCCGCACTATTACATACAAAGAAGTTGAAGAGTCTCTCCTTAATCTAGATCTCCGTAAGAGTGCTGGGGATGATGGACTTGAACCATTTTTCATGAGAATAAGCTATGCCTATCTCACTGCACCTATCCTACATATCTTCAACCTATCTACAACCTCTGCAACAGTTCCATCTAGCTGGAAGTCTGCCCATATCCTTCCTCTTTTCAAATCAGGAGACCCTTGCGATTAAAACAATTACAGGCCCATCTCCATTTTACCTGTTCTCTCTAAAGTCCTTGAAAAGCTGATATATAGCCAGTTGAAACAACACATTGAATCCTACTTTGTCCTTAACCCTGCACAATCTGGTTTCCGGTCCAAACACAGCACAGTCACTGCTTTGGCTAAGGTCACTAATGATTGGATTTCCACCGTGGACTCCAAGAAGGTCACCGGCGCAGTCTTCCTGGACCTTAGTAAAGCCTTTGATACTGTTGACCACACCCTCCTAATCAACTGCCTTTCTAACCTAGGTGCCACTCCTCCTACTGCACAGTGGTTCACCAGTTATCTCTCTGGTAGGATGCAGAAAGTCAAAGCAGATGGCTGTCTCTCTGCCCCCCCTTCCGATTGCCAGGGGAGTCCCCCAAGGCTCCATATTAGGCCCAATCCTATTCTCCCTATACATCAATGATCTTGACTCCCACATAACGAATTCCAGTATTCACTTTTTTGCAGACGACACTGTATTATACACCTCTGGCACAACTCTAACGGAAGTCAGGGACATCTTGCAAGCTGACATTGCTCAGCTCGAAAGTAACCTGATTAAAGCAAAGCTCCTTCTGAACGCTAAAAAAACTAAGGCAATGTTCATCTCACGTAATCCCACCTTTGGATCCCCCCTTTGCTGCCAATGAACCTTATCATCACTTCACTGGGTGAAACCCTGGAAGTCGTTCCTAAATTTAAATACCTTGGTTTCTGGATAGACAACAAGCTCACCTTCCTTGACCACACTGAGGACCTATCCAAGAGGCTCAAAGCATGGCTAGGCTTCTTCTTTCGAAACAGGTCTCTCTTCCCTTTTGCGACCCGAACTAAGCTTGTATTGGCCACATTTCTTCCACTACTTGACTATGAAGATTTCATCTATGCCACCTCTGCAATCTCAGGCCTAAGTAAACTGGACATTCTCTACCACCATGCTATATGGTTCATCACCAGTGCCCCCCACAGAAACCATCACTGCGACCTGTACACAGCTGTTGGTTGGACCTCACTTGCCACCAGATGCCTGCTCCATGCTGGGATATGGACCCTAAAGATACTCCTTCACAAACTTCCAAGCTACATAACATCCCTCATCTGTATCTCCTGCAGTGCTTACTCACTTAGGAAATCAAACTACATCCTGCTCGACGTCCCAAGAACTCGTACTGCCTTTGGACAACATGCCATTTTCAGTCGCACTTCCTACATTCTGGAACCAACTCCAATCCATACTAAAACTAACCAGCACTGTCCCAATAAATCTTTACAAAGCCTTATCCTCATCTAAAATAAAAGATACCAGTCACTGCCACTAAACCCCCCCATACCACCCTTATGTTAGTTACTCACATTCCGACTGCCACTGCTAGGATCATAACAGGTCTGTAATTGCACAGGAAGTAGTAGGCTAAATATAACAGCTATAGATTTGATCCCCATGACCTGCTTTCAATGCCTTTCACCTCTAGATCTCCTTTATCTCACTTTTTTCCACTCTACTCTGCTAGTCCCTAGCCTCATCTTTTACCTTCTTTCCCTACCATTCCTTCTTAAACTCCCCCTGTTGTCTCAGAATATTTTTTGCCTATAATGCACTTATCTCTTCTGTATGCAACTCTACCCAAACATCTGCTGATACAGCATCAGACTTTTTTTTTTTTTGCTTTATTTCTTTATTCTCCTTCCCGTCCCCGGTGTCCCCCTCCTTCCGACTGCACATATCCCCGTAGCCCCCCTTTCAGGATCTGCCCCTAGAGTGCCATTACCTCTCCTTCTCCTGCACAGCGGGGTCTGTCCTGGGTGGACTCTCTGGATGGGGCAGTCTTCATCTAGGGACACCGAGGACTACCATTTTCCACTTTTCTCCCCACTTCCCCATCCCCTGGGATGCCGTACACAAGGACGTACGTCCTAGAGGGGCGACGTGCTGATGCACGCCTCCCTCAAGCGCCTAATGACGTTCCCCCTCCCCGAACTCTGGTAACGGAGTCTCAACTCCCCTGAGCGCCGGTGCTCCCACCGCATACTCAGGGTTGAGAATCTCTCTGAGGGAGGAGAGCATCCATTGGGATGCTCAATCCTCCTTCCCCCTGGCCAACCCCCGATGACCCGAGTCCGTTCCTGAACCCGGGTCGCTGGCGTGGAGCATCAGACTTTACTGCCAGAACCCTGCCTTACCTGGCTGTATCACATCAAGAATTGTCATTTATGAACTTTGTATGTGGTGTTTGCTTGATTGACAATGATACCTTGTATGCTATGTCCATATGTCTCAATTGACAATGTTACCTTGTATGTTATGTCCAAAAATCTATGTAAATGACCCAGGATCTCCTTGTGAATGAGCTTGCTCAATGGCGTTTTTCCTGCAATAAACTTGAACTTGAACATGCCACTATCCAGCGAGCAATTGTGCGTTTTGTGGCAGGTCTACCCTTACCTACTTTTCCATAGGTAAGAAAGAGCTGTGTCTGACCTGATTTGTAAGATTTAGTTTTGTCAATATAGTGGCTAAGTGCTCTTTTGACATCAAGGGAGTGAAGCCTCCTTTCTGGAGAACTGGAGTTCTCTGTAAAAGACAGGTAAAGTGATGGAATGATTTAAATGGAAATCAGACACCACTTTAGGAAGGAATTTTCTATTGTTCCTTAGGACCACTTTATCCCTGTGGAATGAGATGTAGTCTACATCCATGCACAGGGCCTGTAACTCACTGATTCTTCTGGCTGAAGTAATAACAACCAGAAACACAGTTTTCCAAGTGATATACTTCAAATCTACTGTTGCCGTCGGTTCAAATGGGGCATCCATGAGCTTGGCAATGCAGACATTCAAATTCCAGGCAGAACTGGCTCCCTCAAAACAGGGTACAAGAGGTTAAGGCCTTTAAAATACTTCCTGAAGACTGGATGAGAGGCCATAGATCTCACTTTACCAGCTGACAAATAAGCTGAAACTGAAGCCAAATGGACCTTTAGTGTTGAAGGCTTCAGACCTAAAGAATGCAAATGTGTTAGGTAATCCAGGAGAATAGCTAGGTCAGCCATGGATTGGTTAACACCCTTACCTGTACACCATATGGAAAACCTCTTCCACTTAGCAGAGTATGTCTTTTTAGTGGCAGGTTTCCTGGAACACCTAAGTACTGTCAACACCTGTTCTGACAGTTTAAGATTAACATACTCTAAGTCCTCAACAGCCAGGCCTTAAGCCTTAGTGATCTGAGGTTGGGGTACTGTATCCTGTCCTGAGAGGATGTCAACAGGTTGTGCCTCCTGGGCAGATGAATTGGAGGTACTACTGACAGAGCCAACAGAAGTGAATACCGGTGTTGCCTCACCTAATCTGATGCCACCAGTATCATTTTCGCCGATTGGCACCTCAATTTCAGCAGGGTCCTGAATATCAGTGGAAAAGGAGGGAAGGCATACAGAAACTTCCCCATCCAATTCAGTGACAATGCATCCAGGGGTAGTGTGCCCCCTGAGAGGAGGTCTGCAACAGTATACTGGTAACTGGTGATTTTCTACAAAGGCGAAGAGATCTGTCTCTGGAGTGCCCCATCGTCTGAAAATCGAACAGAGTATTTGAGTATTCAGGCGCCACTCATGGTGGTCCTGACGTATCCTGCTGAGGGAGTCTGCCAGCACATTGTCCTTTCCTGGAAGATGTATGGCTGATAGGGATACCTTCATGGAGTAAGCCGGGGACCACAGCCTCATTGCTTCTGTGCACAGTGGGGCTGACCTGGTTCCTCCCTGTTTGTTGATGTAATACATAGTAGTGGTGTTGTCTGTTCTGACCTGCACCACTTTGCTTTGAAGATGTGGAGCAAATGCCTGCACAGCTAGGTACACTGCTCTGAGCTCCAGCAGATTTATGTGCAACAGGGATTCTTGAGGAGACCATGTGTCACTTGCTGTATAAGTATAATCCAACATGTGAGCTCCCCAACCTAGAAGGGATGCATCTGTTGTAAGAACTAAGGAAGGTTGTTCCTTTTTGTGAAAGGAATACCTACCCGAAGTTTGTGCTCATCCAGCCACCACCGCAGTGCATGTAGCAGGCTGTGGGTGACTGAGACAAGTTTCGACAGAGGATCTGTCCTCTGCAACCAATATTGTCTCAGGTGGAACTGGATGTCTGTCATTTGGAATCTGGAACCTAGTACCACTGTGGTGGCAGCTGCCATGTGGCCCAGGAGCCTGAGGAACTCTCTGGATGGTTTGGGTTTTCCTGGCACATATGTGCTTGTAACCTGAAGAATGCTGTTTACCCTGTCCTGTGGCAGAACAGCTCTGCCCAGACTGGTGTTTAGTTCTGCACCAATGAATTTGAGTACCTGAACTGGTGTTTGCTGAGACTTCTGCTCGTTTATGAGGAAACCCAGGGGTTCCAGAGTAGACTTTGTTAGTGCTAAGGCCTGCTCTGCAAGTTGTAGAGATGGGCCCACTACTAACCAGTCGTCCAGGTAGGGGAAAGACTGACACTCCTTGTTTTCTCAGAAACTCCACTACCACGGCCAAACACTTTGTGAAAGCCCTTGAGGCACAAGTCAAACCAAAAGGAAGGGCTGCAAACTAGTAATGGCCTGAGGGCAATCTGAATCTCAGGTACTTTCTGTGAGAAGGTCTGATGGGGATGTGAAAATAAGCATACTTTAAATCTAGGGAAGCTAGCCAGTCTCCCTTTTGCAAAGTGGGAATGATTAGTGCCAGAGTGACCATTTTGAATTTTGGTTTCAGAATGTTGTCTGTTTAGAAGTCTTAAAATTCAGGAAAGGTCACCAATCCCCATTTTTCTTTCTTGTAAGGAAGTATCTGGAGTAGAAGCCTTTGCCCCTCTGGCTTAGGGGGAATCAGCTCCACTGGCTTGATTGCTAGCAGACATTTTACTTCTGCTTCCAGTAAGATTCTGTCTGTAGATGTGGCTGGTACAAACGTTCTTGCTCTCAGCTTGGAGAGATTTGAAGCTGAGTGCCAGACCCTGGTTCACCACCTCCAGGACCCACTTGTCTGTGGTGATGGTATACCAGTCCTGGAGGTAATGAGCCAGTTTGCCACCCACTGGTGGATTTATGACAGGGGATGCGACCTGTATGAGCCCATCAGGGATTCTGAGTGGGCTGTGCTTGAATCACAGGGGAGGGAGAAGCTCTCCTCATTGCTCTCCTGCCCCTTCCTTGAAAATATCCTCTAGGCTGTTGTTGCAGCAGAGAGGCATGAGCCTGGTGAAATGGTCTGGGATAGGATCTCCTACCCCTGCCTCCCCTAGTTTGGGCCCTATAGGATGTGGAAGTCTTATCCTTAGAATTACTTCTATAGGTGGTCTTGTATTCTTCTACCTTCTTCATATAGGCCTCTGTTTTGTCACCAAACAGCAAATTTTTCTCAAATGGAAAATCCATAGCCTTGGCCTGGGTGTCCAAGTTCAGGTTTGTGGCCCTGAGCCAGGCAAATCTCCTAAGGGAGACAGATAGTGCTATCAACCTGGCTGCAGAATCATAAGTGTCCACAGCCATGTGGAACTGATATTTTGTGGCATCTAAAGCAGCTCTTGCTGTATCCTGTAGGTCCACTGCCACCTCACCTGGCACTCTGTCAGCCAGGGTAAACACTGCATTCCAGAGTGCCTTCTGGTATTGCATTGCATAAGCCATATAATTGGCCTAAGTATGAGCGAGGCAGCCACATACCCTTTTTTCCCCATTGCATCCATCTTCCGAGAATCCTTGTCTGGAGGATGAGTAGCCAAGGGAATTCTGGCTTTGTCGCAGGCAGCAACCTGCACAACTCCTTCAGGGTCAGAGTGGCTGAATAGAAAATCAGCTGTTGTCCTATCAAGCTGATATTTCTTATCAACTTTTTTGTCAACTCCTGGGATAGAATTAGGAGTTTGGAATATTTGTAATGCTGCCTTTTTCAAGGACTTATGCATAGGTAGTAGTAAGTGTTTTGTCGGGGTTAGCCTCATCATATCCAAAAATTCTGCTTCCTCTACATCCTTCTCTGTCTTCTGCAGAGGGAGGTTGAGTATTTCCACCATGCTTTTAACAAAAGCATAATGTGAGGTATAATCCTCAGGACCATTGGGGGGGGGGAGGACCAAACTCCTGTTCTGGAGAAACCTCTGGATCTATCGGTTCCTCCTCAAAATCATCATCATCCTCCTCAGGAAAGGATGTCTGTGGTTCCTGAGAAGGTGGAACTGGCACAGGAACTGGGGCAGTCAGTATCGGAACCGGTACTGCAGCTTGCAGTGCTTGCAAGACCTGTAAGGCCTTGGCAATGTCTTCAGCCGAGGGCATACCAGTTTTGTCAGCTGGGAGCTCCTTAGCCTTCTCAGCTGGAGGCACAGCGACATGCTTTTCCTTAAATTTTTTCTTAAGTGGGACAGGTTCAGTTCCTGAGTCCACTGTCCTTTTTGACTTACCCTGCTCAACTTTATCTGATCCTTTATCAGGATCCTTAGCTTTACCTCCATCCTGTCTTGTGCCAGAGGTTGTGGAGCCACTTTCACCAGTATTAGTAGAAGCAGAGGCCATTTCTTCCAAAATGTTGGACATTTTCTTGAGAGTTTTAGGACAAAATGTTTTACAAATATCACAATATGCAAAAATATGGCTAGTGCCCAGACAAAAAACACACAATGAATGTCTGTTTGCTTTAGCTATGATCTGACCACAAGACTCACACAATTTGAAACCAGTGGGTCCTGTGCATTTTTTAGGCTTAACAACAGGAGCCTCTGACACTGAGCAGGAATCGCTAAAGAAAATATTTATAATTATCGGTTCCTTAGAACTGAATATTTCAAAATATAAATAAACACCAACGGTTCCGGGAATTGGGCGTTAGTCGTTAGTCGGTTCCTGACAAAAAAGGGAACCGAGAAACCAACAAATTTAAATAAAATTTAAACAAGTATATGCGGTTAAGGAATCAACCGAAAGAACTAACAAATATAGCAAAATTGAGGTAAAAACCTCACTAGAAATAGTGGAACCCTTGGTTCCAAGAAACCATGAAGGAAACGCTAGTCACACAAAATATTCAAACAAACTACAAAATAAACTAAAAACTAAGGCAGCAATCTGAAATATATACTAAAAACCACTACTTATCGACCAGATAGATAGATTTTGAAGAGGTTGAAGGAGAACTCTCCGGGATGTCTTCACTAGGCAGGTGGAGTAAAGAATCTGAAGCACTCAGAGTGCAGCAGTTGCTAGGGCAGCAGTCTGAAATTGGCATGAGCCAATTGAGAGTTCCATCATTTGCATATAATTCCATCTCTCCGGGCAGTCCAACACAGGAGGCTGACTGCATCAGTTTAATCATAACGAGTAATTCCTGGGGTTAGAACCTAGTATACTTCCTGGGGGTTCAACTTTCAGCAGTCCACCTGCCAGGGAAAGACAATGAGCTGGTAGAGTCCCTGAGCAGAATCAGTCAGGGAGATCACAAATTTGCCCAGAACCAGCAGGTGCTGGTGACAGTGATCAGAAAGTGGGGTACCCCAGAAATAGACCTGTTTGCATCTTGGGACAACAACCAGCTCCCATTGTTTTGCTGTAGGCCTCCATTAGTGGGCACAGTCCCACAGAGGACCCTAGCCCTCAGCTGGTCAGGGAACTTTCTATACGCTTTCCCACTTGTAGTGAGAGTGCTACTAAAACTGAGATGGGAGTCAGCAACAATGATTCTCATAGCTCCAGATTGGGTCAGACAGATTTGGTACTCCCTGCTACTGTCCCTCTCCAACAGATTATCAACCTGCCCTTGAGATACAATCTGCTGACATTGTCCCAGGGCAGGATAACATTCCCAGATCTGAGAACTTTGCATCTCAGAGCATGAATCTTGAAGACCTAGAGTTCTCTGGACTAAATCTCTCAGGGTTATGTAAGTGCTGAAGGTTTCCAGGAAACCAGCAAAATGGAAAATGTATGCCTCTGAGTAGAAAAGATTTTCCTTTTGGTGTTCCCCTAGACAACTCTACCAATTGAGAGTAAGTCTGGGTACAGTCCTGGACTACCTAGTCCACCTTCAGTCTTTGGGCCTCAGGTCCTTAGCTCTGAAGGTTCATTTGGCAGCAGTGTCAGCTTTCGCCTCAGCTAGCAGGACAGGTCAGTGGCATCACAGCCCATTTTCAAAAAGGTTCTTGAAAGGCCTAATCACATGTACTCCCCAGTAAAGGATCCCGCTCCCCCTTGGGATCTGAATCTGTGCATTGCCCAGCTGAGGGAGGCTCCTTTTGATCCTATGGCAAATGCTGCATTGAAGTATGTCACCTGAAAAGCAATTATCCTGGTGGCACTCACATCTTCCAGAAGGTCAAGCAAGCTGCAAGCCCTCAACACGGATCCTAGTTACATCATTCTTCCACAGGGACAAGGTAGTCCTAAGAACTGTCAGAAAATTCCTCCCCAAAGTGGTGTCTGAATTTCATCTGAATCAATCACAATTCTAGTTTTCTTTCAGTGAGATGCAGCTCAAGAGAACAAAAGCTCCACAGTCTGGATGTTAAGAGAGTTCTGAGCTACTACTTGGATCACACAAAGGTTGTAAGGTCCACTAATTCTCAATTATTTGTAACCCATGGAGAAGTGGGGAAAGGTAAACCCATATTTAAGAGAACAAACATTGGATAGTCTCCTGCATACAGTTATGTTACAACAAAGTGGAAAAGCTGCTGCTTGAAGGCATTTGGGCTTACTCCACAAAGCACAGCTGTGCCTCTGTGGCAGCATCAAGACTATTTGCCTGCAGGAAATCTGTAAAGCAGCTACCTGGAAAACAGAACATACTTTCACAGAGCACTAATACCTGGAATTACAGTCCAGGAGGGATGTTTAGCATTGCTGTCTTGCACAGTCTTTTCCATAAATAGGTTCTGTACCCAGCCTCCCAAGGTACCGCTATGGAGTCTGCAGTTGTTAAGCATAAGTAAGGGATTATTGGAATTTGAAGAAGAAATTACTTGCCATTGTTATGTTTCTTCCTAGGGGATCCCTCTCTGTGCTTAACAATCCCTAATCCCTACCTCCCTTTCCAGAACCAGGGAAAAGGTTCACACAAGAATCATTTTTTTTCTGCTTGCTTCAGCATTACTTGTTACAGTGCCTTTACAACTGATACTCAGTGATCTCAGTTTGTTTAATAGTTCATAGCCTTCTGTAATTGTTCTGCCATGTAAAACAGTTTGACAAACATTTTACAATTTCTTTTTCGGTATATTTTTGGTAGCCATTTAGCTAGTTTTAGAGGTCACTGCTCACCCGAGCTTTAGAAATTAAAGCTGACATTAGAATGCAGGTGTGAGCATGACCACACAGCAGGGTTTGAATGTCATTTTAAATTCTCTAATTAGCATAAAATTCTAAAGCTCTAGGGTGGCTCATTCCAGGGGAATGATTGCAGTTATTAAGCACAGTGAGGAATCTCTTTGGAAGAAATAACATTACTATGGTGGGTAGGTTTTTTTTCCCTTATTTTTTTTTTTATAACAAGCAATAAAAAAATCATGGAGTAAAGAAAAAGTGAGTAAGTGAAAAAAAACATGAAATGACTGCAGGCTCTGTTAAGCAGCTATTTGGTGGCACTAGATTCTGTTGAGTTGCTTTGTCTACACCTGGTAGCATAATTATAGGTGTAACCCCTAGATGGCGCTATCCCAGGGGCTACTACCCCTGCCTGATTTGCCACTAACAGGTTGAGGGGCCTGGATCCAATGGCGGGTGCCTCCACCCAGAGGTCAGGGTTTGCAATAGTTAAACTAACTTGGTCACAGCCCTCTGGGACACTGCAACCCCCTTTCTTCCACTAGTGGCCCACACAATATATCAAATTACCTTCACAGTATACACTTACCCCAGGTCTGGTTCCGCACTGGGACCTCCTGTGAAATGAGATACAGTGCAACAATCACAGTACAGTACTTTAACATAGACAAATACCTCAGGCAGTATAACTTTGCTGAAACAAGCAGCTCTGATTTATTTAGGGGATATAACAAGGACGGGAAATCAGGTTAATTAGCTTATCACTCTAATAATCTACCTATGGCTCTGTGCACAGGCCTATCCCTATCAGTTACTGTCCCTAGGTACCCAAGCCCTAGTGGCTAGTCCAAACCATGGCAGCTGGTAGTGGGGCCCTTTCACACAGAGAAAAGGAGAATTAAACAGTCAGCAGTACAGTAATTCCATTTGGATTTAATGTAGCAATTCAACAGGAGCGACCCTGAATTAGTACTCACGACTCCAAATAAGATAGGGTCCTTCAATGTCAGCAGGGCTCACTTGAGGTACACAAACCTCTTCACACATCCATATAAAAGAAAGCACTATACCAGGCAGGCTGCATCTGTATCCCGATCGCAATTACTGCACAATACCCGGAGAACACACAGCAGATTCAGTTCCTGACAGACCGAGTGCAATTTTCAGCAATTCCTCCAGTCTTCTACAGGGTGAGCCTGGTTTCTACTCTTCAGAGATCCTTTGATTCTTTTCACAGGACGGATTCAGTCCTAAAAGCTGTTACACAAGCTGCAGACCGGAACTCTGGGCCTTACACATTTTTTTGACTAAAACTGCACACTGAAAAGCACAGGGCTCCTTCCTTCTTCACTGCCAAAGCTCAACTGAAACTCCAACCGACAAAACGGCACTTTGAGTTCCTCCCAGTTCTTGACTGGATTGGCTGTCACTCACAATAGACTGCTGCTGTTGGTCCAAAAGGCACTGAAGTCTAAACTACATCTCCCAGAGTCACTGCCCATACAATCCTCTTGTGGCTGGCTCAGATTATGAGTCCAAGTTCTGATTCGTCAAGGCACCATTTTAGAGCTAGCTTACCCCACACTGATTGGTCCAGTTCAGCAGTTCAAAACTAGAATGGGAACTAGCAGACACAGTTCTGACTGCAAAGAAAGCAGGTTAGACAAACTGTAATTTCATTATTACTCTAAATAATTTCTGGCAGTTACATCTTTCAGATAGGTTCCTTTGCATTCCTAGTGACTGCAAAATGAAGTGAATTGGCAGCAGCTCGAGTGGTACTCAGAGAAGCACACAGTCCCCCCATACAAACTAATTATGTCTGCAAGCAGACAGCTCTTAAAGAGACAGTACCAAAGGTTCTAAAAACACTCACTGATAAATGGCTTAAATGCCAAACACCATTCAGGCTTGGAGCATTCAAGCAAGCTCCTGGAAGTCTTTTGGGAACCCCCATTTGCAGGGGGGTTACATAGGCATAGCCAAAGCGACTCTTGAGTACCCAGAAACCCCCTCCCATCTTGCTTTCATTATGTATTCATAAAAAATATTCTATACGTCTTGACTAAATAATGGGATTTCTTTAGTGGACCCCTTCCCCTTCTTCCCAAATCTTGGCTATGCCCCTGATAATTCTGTCTTTGTGACATCACTTTCATTGTCACAGCAGCGGTTTATGATGTCACAAGCAAAGGGTTATAATTTCAGCTGTAGACAAGCTGCCAGAGCAGATAACGTCTAAAGGCCACTGTCGTAAGGCTTATAGACAAAATTATTTGGTAAAAGAGGATACTACAGAGGTGCCAGCCAGGATGCAACACAGTAATGCTGCTGTATATCGTAAAATGCTATAGTATGCCGCAGAGAACAGTGTTAGTCAGGGGCAAGTAAGCCTTTTTTACTGCAGAATTTTGTGACGTCATCTACTGCAAGTTACTGTATTGCACTGTGGCAGGCTCTGCTTATAGGAAATATGTGAAATATAAACTGAAACGTGTCTAAATATGATGGATTTTTTTCTATGCATCCCTTAAAATGTCAGGGGCTCTTTAAAGGTTCAAAAACAGAAAACAAAGCCCACACTCGACCAGGAATAGCAGTCAACATGAGTCCAGTTAAGCTACACTATAAAATGGCATTGAAAAATAAATAATGCCAATTAGTTGAGAACGATCGCATGATTGCAAACCAGTTTCACATTGATGAACAGTCACTTTTCAGATATCCACACAGTCACATTATGGATCTCCTTTTCATTGTCAAAAAGCCTTTTTACTGAAAAACATTTAGATCTTACTTCGAGTGGGAGCTCTTGCAGCAGGCTATAACAATTAGGATTATACTGCAGGCACTAGGACCCTCCGGAAACCTTTTCAGCTAGCAGTATACAGCAGGGACCGCCCCCGACATCGGCCCGGCCCCGACATCAGCACTGGTAGAAAAGGGGGCAGACCCAGCTCCACCTCAGTTCTTTTCCTGCCACGTCCCGGACGTAAGAAGAAGGACTTCAGTTCCAGCTTGCCAGGAACAGCAAAATTCTACTGTCATCAACCCGTTTTTTTCCCAGTGTTGTGCAGTAATGCTAAATCGATACACTTCTCAAAGATGTAAAGACCCTCGGTGTAAAACCTTGTGCTTCATCATCCCTAAGGACTACACTGATTTAGCATTATAGCATGCCCTGATATGGGTCATGGGATGGCTTTCCTAGCTGACGAAAGGTATCACCCTCAACATATTTGTTATTATACCCATATAACCCTGCTTTAACCATTCAGAAAGCAGGAGTTTCACACCTATTTTATAAATGCATTTATATGACTCCAATGGAAATATAAATGCCAAGATACAAAGTGATATCTTACATAAAACTCACAAGATATGATATCTATTGAGCTGCGTATATCACAGTTGATATCATGCACTGTTGAGTACATCACAATGGAGTACTGAACCAGTCAGAAAGCAGCTTTCACTATGCCGATGACATCACAATAGCCATGTGTAGCACTGAAGCCAGCAATGGAAATTAAAGAGTAACAGTGAAATCTTTATACAAACTGCAGATTAAAAACGATACACCAAGTAATCAGATGTTGTATACATTGAGATTGTAACTGTCTGACTAAAAATATGCTGTTTATCATCACCTACGATGGGGAAGAACTTTCCTAACACTTGTGACTCTGCCACTTATGAATTCTGATACTGCCCTATTCACACTTGAAGATGCACTACATATCCAAGTCAGTCTATTGCATATCCTCTCTATATATGATATCATAAGGCAACTGGTGTGATAAACCTATTTGTTTGATAAAACAGAGATGTTACTGAAGTGCTCCCAGGTGTATTGAAGTGCTTCCAGGTGTACACATAGTTGGCCTTCAGAAAGGAATGCAGCAGAGAGACAGGATGGCTCTACAGACTGGCAACACATTACAGAGCCTTTCACATCTAGGTCACAGGTTCAAACCCAGCCCAGGTCAGCTACATGTGAAAGCCATTATTATCTGATAGCCATTTGGTGGCCTATTTGCAATGAGTTATGGTGCTTCTAAGCCCACTTTCCAGCAGCAGAGAGGTGTTGGGATCACAAAACTACCATCACAATTGTCACTGATCAAGCACCATTGTCAGCAGTCTTGCATAAGAAGCCAAGGAGTATCAGCTACCCTTATCACCCACTAGATAGTTCCTCAATGACAAAGCTGAGGAACGCTGTTCAAAGGAGTGTCCAGAGAAGCTTGTGATGTGGCCACCTGTGCAGCATGCCAGGAGTGTAGCAAGATTTCAGTTTAGTATACACTCTCCTACTGCTAACCCACTGACCCAGAACTTCTACAAAACAAAATAAAAAATCAAATGGCTACCACTCACTATGTCTCATTTTATCTCTGAGCAGGTTGTACGCTTATATCTACATTATGTCCTATGTAACAGATGTTTAAGCAGACACAGTGGCCTACAGTAAATCAAATACTACAGATTAGTACTTAAATAAAGCATATGGTTTTGGATGGTTTCATAAAAAACTGCACACAAATGCTTACAGTGAGTATGCCTGCCTACACCCTGCACAAAATAAAAAATCAGATGGCTACCACTCACTATGTCTCATTTTATCTCTGAGCAGGTTGTACGCTTATATCTACATTATGTCCTATGTAACAGATGTTTAAGCAGACACAGTGGCCTACAGTAAGTCAAATACTACAGATTAGTACTTAAATAAAGCATATGGTTTTGGATGGTTTCATAAAAAACTGCACACAAATGCTTACAGTGAGTATGTCTGCCTACACCCTGCACCAGTTATGTGCAGAGTCTTCTATCTCCAGTGCTATCAGTCTGGCCCATCTCATAAACGCTAACACATACTACAGCAACTTGGAAATGGAAGAAAACCCCGCAGAGAAGTATACACTGGAAAAGGGCAGAGGCACTCCTTGTAAGAAACAGAGGTTCTTATTTGTGAAATGATTGGTATGTAGATTATTATGTATACCCATGTTGTTCTTCTTCTCATCCTCTGCCATGACATTGGGGGATGTTGTGAGGGTCTTCAGCCAATATGCTTCTTCTCATGCTACTCAGTCTACTCATTAGTAGTTACTCAGGGGTAGTAACACGACAGGGAGCAATGGGGTAGACAGTGTAGAAAAAACACCCATATTGACAAAAAGTCTCAGGGTACGATGGGATTTTATGGGCAGACTGGAAGGACCATTGGTCTTTTCCTGCTGTTATTGTCATTGCCTACGTTTATACACTCCAATGTGATGTTGGGGCATACTGTAGGGGTCTTCAGCAAATATCATTCTTCTCATAATCTGCCATGACGTCGGGGGATGTTGTGGATGGTCTTCAGTCAATATTCTTCTTTTCATATTCTGCTGTGACTTTGGGAGATATTGTGTGTGTGTGTGTGTGGGGTTTGGGGGTCTTTAGCTAATGTCCAGAAGTCAGGGGGGTACTTCCTTGTTCTCACATGGTGGGGTGTTTTATGTTTCCTATCTTTATACCTAAATGTTGGGAGAGAAAAAAAACAAGTTACAGAAATTGTTAATATTGCCTTCAGGTTTTAAATGTAGCCCATTTCTTTTGTTCAATTCTTTATTTAACAATTAAGGAGAGAAACCATTGGCAACAAGATATATGTTAATACCACTGCTGAGATCATTCTTACGATTGTAAGAGTGGTCTCACACACACACTTAGGGTATGAGAACAGAGAACCGAAGGTAAGCAGTTCTGATACCTTATGTATCTAAGTGGGACCACTCTTACGAGTGGTTTCAGCAGTGGTAAGAGTGGTTTCAGTTATGGTATTCATATATTTTTTTTTTATATACATTTTTTGCCCCTGTTCACCCCAGCACATTCCTTTCCATCCAGTCCCCCCAGTCCCATCACTCTGCTTCTCCGGGACTTACCTTCCCACAGACGTCCTGGCTTCTGAATTGTGGCGAGGTGCCCAGTCACCAGTGCAGGGCCTGTTGGTGACTGGACATCATCCTGCAGCCAAGTGTGTTTTTCCCACCTTGGTTTTGTAGATTTTCCCTAGGGCACAGACTGTGCAATGTGTGCAGCATGTGAGCGTCACTTCCATGGAGACATCCTAACACGTCTAGCTGTGGCCCTACCTCCTGACGTGCCCAGACCTACACCAACACCTGGACATCTCCAGATAGCAGTGTTGCAGCCGGTCGCAGCAACTCCCCCCCAGGGAAGAGAGCTGTCCTTAGGATGTTCAATCCTCCCCCCGTCTAGCCCCCCAGCGACCCACATCCATTACCGAACCTGGGTATGGCAGGAGAAAAGGCACTATAGCCCTAGTCCTCTACACCACTGGGCCCGCTGCATTCATATATATTTAATCAAGACTGACCTGTAATATATTACAGTTTTAAAAACCTTTCCCTGAACCTACGTCCAGGGCAGCTACAGATGTGAGACACTGTTCACCAAATAAGAGTCTCTCATGTGCAGAGGAAAGGAGCTCTTAGATTGGTTGGGAGCACTTCCTCATTCTATTTTCTCATTTACAATGGTAATGTGGTCTTGAGGTTCACGAAGCTGCAGTTGGAGGATTAAAATATACTGTAGGTACCAGAAACAAAATGTTTAAAGACTAAAAAGAGGACCATTTAAAGTAGGTATCTCTCTTTTGAAAAAAACAAAAAACATAATTTTTAGACACAGATCAGTTTTTATTGTATATATTGTCTGCATTTCTCTTCATTTTGTTCTTTTTTTATTAACTTTCTGTTTTTCCTCCTTTCACCTGGTCTGCCCACTTCAGCCATGTCACTGCTTTTCACCCCGTTACCCATTTCTTGTAGACGTACCCCACCTCCTGTTCCTCTCTGGCTTACGCCCCCCCCCCAGGCAGGGCCATGGGGTAAGCAGGATCCTCTGCCTGACATCATGCTCAGTGCAGAGGTGGGCATCTTGGTCAGCAGTGCAGGCCCTGTAGAGTTGGACTGGGTTCATACTGTCATGCTCAGGGTTTTCCACTTTTCTCCTCTTCCTACAGGATGCCAGCATTGTTGGCTTACTGAACATGCATGCAAGCACACATGCAGGTCCATGACAGTGCACATCAGGACTCTGTCAGTGTCCTCCCTCCCTGCATTTCAGCTCAGCTTGCACCACCACCACCACCACTACGTCTATGGTTGCCCAGGTGCTGATGTTGCAGTGAAGTCTGTGGACCCTCAGTCCTCGAGTAAGTGTCCCTCCGAGATGCTCAATCCTCTTCCCCCTCAGGAGAGCCCCCCCCAATCAATTTGTCTCGTTTCTGAACCTGAATTGTACTTTGAAATGGCCACAGTTCTGTATGCAACAAATTTATTATACTTCTCAAAAACTGGCCTGTTGTTTCCCCCTCTCCCCTTGGATAATAGCTATCCACATTGTAAGGGCCCCCAATGCCAATATGTTTTATATGTTCTGGCCTTGCCCAGAATTAGATAAGTATTGGTCCACCCTGGGAATAGAAATAGCAGGTGTTGTTCGGGTCTAACTCAAACTATCTGCCAATATGGTCTTGTTGGGAGAGTTGACGTCCTTGGAAGATGCTTTTGAGGGTAGTTAAAAATTAATTTATTTGGCCACTGTCCTAGCTAAACAAGTTACACTCTTCCCATTGAAAAGATGTCTCCTCTCCTTATTACAAAGATGGACCACATAGGCTTTCTGCTGCCATGGCCATGGAGAGGCTGGTAAACTCCTCCAGACATGGAATGGGATCATATAAGGCTATATGGCTGCTGTTTGAATAGTATCTCTCTCTCTCCATCTGGGTAAAGTAGCTGAAAGCTGTCAGACAAAGATGTTACTCAATATTAAAGCTCTCTGTTGAGACTGGGGCTCATACCATCAGGACGTGAGTTGATTGTTCCTGCTGTGGTTTACTCCACTGCCTTCTGCCTTTTAGTGCTAAATATGTTTCATATATTCCACAGCTGTTCCATTGCATGATCATGCACCTGCCTATCTACCTCTGTGTATATCATTTATTCTGTACTTTGTGTATATACTTTATAAAACCAAATAAAAACTTGTTTAAAAAAATCAGTTTATTTGAATCCAGAAATTATGTTTTTCAAAGTTTTCTCCAAAGTGAGAAACTCATTTTAAGTTGTACAGTATTTAAAAGTTATGGAACACACCAGCCCGGTGTCACTGAGGGTTGAAACGCTGGACGCCACACCTCGCGCCACGCTGGTGACCTGGGTTCGGGAATGAGCCTGAGCCATCGGGGGTTGGCAGGGGAGGGAGAGGATTGAGCATCCAGAGGACAGCTCTCCTCTCTCGGGGTACAGTCTTGGTGCTTGGCTGACCTCTGGCGGAGGCCGGAGGTACAGCAAGTGTGCGGAGCTAAAACAGAGAGGGTTGGGAATGGTGGACGTCAGTGGGAACGCCTTGAAGTCAGACACACACCACTCCCCAGAAAAGCAGAAAAACACCCACAGCAATGCCTGGAGATGGGCCCCGGCATCACGAGACCAGGACCAGAGATGGGTAGCATGAGTCTGGCCACACTTGGATGATGGCTGGGGGGCTTTGGGGTAGGTCTCCCACCCCACTCGGGGGGGGGGGTAATCCGAAGGCGATGACAAGACGGATTCGTGAGAGCTCATATATTCCTGGAGATCTAGCAGACACGATGCCTTGGGAGTCCTTGAGGGAAGGTAGGCGCTGTGGTGAAGGGGGGGGGGAGATAAAACAGAAAGTTAAAAAAATAAATAAATAAAAGTTATGGAACACGCCGGACTGGTGGTGCTGAGGATTGAAGCACCGGATGCCACGCCTTGCACCACGCCAGCAATCCGGGGTTGGGAGTGATCTTGGGTGCTGGAGGGTCAGCTTGGGGGGAGGAGGATCAAGCATCTCAGGGACTACTCTCCTCCTCCTCCTCTGGGTTGGGTGGGAAGGGACTACCGCGGACATGCTGGCTCCTGGAGATGGCTGGGGGCCAGTGCATGCCGAGGTTAGCTGTGGGGCCAGTGTGGGCACAGCAGCGTCCTTGGCATCACTGTACACCTGTGTCTTGGGGGGGCACATACAGAAAAAGCCTGCATGTGCACAGTGAAGGCAGATCCATCGTTGCGTCAGACGCAGCCAAGTCAGCTCCCCTGGTGTCCACTACCTGACCTTCCACGGTGTACGGGGTAAGTACCCGCCATAATGTGGCTGGGTAGGGGCGGACATAGGGTTTAGAGAGCTGTGGCTGCAGCTGTGGCTGAGAAGACAGCTGGATGGGGGGAACCATAGGTACAATCCCCCCAGCTGAGGAGAATAAACAAATAAAGTAATAAAAATGATGGAACACACACACATCTATATATATACATATATTTATAAAATAGGGAGAAAAATAAGTAAAAATGCTGTATCCTGATTGGATGAATCACATCACATTACTGTCCATTATCCCACAATGACTGCACACCTGCAACTCTTTCTATTTTTCACCGTCAAAACTATTTCATTTTATAAAACAGATAATCCATTACAGGGTGTGCAGTCATGCTCTGATATACACATGCCTTGGTGGCTGTACACACTTGGCCCTACAGTCTCGTGCCTTGCAATGCACACAAAGTCATGCATATATCAGAGCACGACTGCACACCCTGTAGTGGATTATATGTACCTCTATATCCCTGTTATAAATGATCTGTGGTGATCCCATAGTGGATTATCTGCTACATGCATATACCATTTATAAATGATCTGTGGTGATCCTGTAGTGGATTATCTGTTACATGCATATCCCATTTATAAATGACCTGTGGTGATCCTGTAGTGGATTATTTGCTACATGCATATCCCATTTATAAATTATCTGTGGTGATCCTGTAGTGGATCATCTGTTACATTCATATCCCATTTATAAATGATCTGTGGTGAGCCTGTAGTGGATTATCTGTTACATGCATATCCCATTTATAAATGATCTGTGATGAGCCTGTAGTGGACTATCTGTTACATGCATATCCCGTTTATAAATGACCTGTGGTGATCCTGTAGTGGATTATCTGTTACATGCACATCCCGTTTATAAATGACCTGTGGTGCTCCTGTAGTGGATTATCTGTTACATGCACATCCCGTTTATAAATGACCTGTGGTGATCCTGTAGTGGATTATCTGCTACATGCATATCCTGTTTATAAATGATCTGTGGTGATCCTGTAGTGGATTATCTGCTACATGCATATACCATTTATAAATGACCTGTGGTGATCTGTGGTGATCCTGTAGTGGATTATCTGCTACATGCATATCCCATTTATACATGATCTGTGGTGATCCTGTAGTGAATTATCTGCTACATGCATATCCCATTTATAAATGACCTGTGGTGATCTGTGGTGATCCAGTAGTGGATTATCTGTTACAAGCATATCCCATTTATAAATGATCTGTGGTGATCCTGTAGTGGATTATCTGCTACATGCATATCCCGTTTATAAATGACCTGTGATGATCCTGCAGTGGATTATCTGCTACATGCATATCCCATTTATAAATGATCTGTGGTGATCCTGTAGTGGATTATCTGTTACATGCATGTCCCATTTATAAATGACCTGTGGTGATCTGTGGTGATCCTGTAGTGGATTATCTGCTACATGCATATCCTGTTTATAAATGATCTGTGGTGAGCCTGTAGTGGATTATCTGCTACATGCATATCCCATTTATAAATGATCTGTGGTGATACAACAAATCATTGTTGATATTTACTTTCATGTGATGACCACTTGAAACCACAAGAGGTCCTTATGTTCAAGGCCTGAAAAAGTGGACTGTTTCAGCTTTTTCCAGTGTTTCACTATTTTTTTATTATCATTTATTTGAAAGTTGTATTATTTTATTATACAATGGCAAGAAAGAATCTTGGACTGTGATTGGTCAGTTTGGAGCTGGACCCATGGCATTATCCCAGCACAACACCACAGGTCTAGTCTCAGCCTCACTGTGACCCCATGTAGATGAGCATTTGATTGATTGTTTGATTGAGCTTTTGATTGATTGTTTGATTGAGCTTCTGATTGATTGTTTGATTGAGCTTTTGATTGCCTGTTTCATCTTCTCTGAAAAACAAAAAATATTTTTGCACACAAAAACATCTTTAAAATTATTTTTTTTATTCTGTATAACAACGAGCCATTGTATAATAGGAATAATGCACTCCAGGGTGTGTGTTATTTGGGATATCGGCCTCGTGTCCAACTCCCCCAGGCGTGGCGTTATCCCAGTACGACACACACCCTGTCGTGCATTATTCCTTTATTTAAATTTTTTTTTAACTGTTTTGACATTTATGGTTTTCAATGTATTCTTTATAGTCCTCCTGCCTTGCTTACCTTCTTTTAAATCATCATTAGTCAGGCAACAACTTACTTGTAGGTCTCTCAGCAGTCCCCAAGTTATGCACAGACTACCAGTAGCAGGAGACACCTCGCAAGGATATCTCCCTGCAGCAGACACCAAAGAGAGGCTATGGTTCTCTCCAGGCTTGCAGGTTTGTCTCTGGTTAGTCTGGTGGAGCTGGGGACATGACTGGGGCAGGTGATGTGGAGCCAGAACACTAATGTCATTCTTGTACAGCAGAGGTTTTAGCCCTTAGCTGAAGCCCACTCACCAACCACATCTCTATGAGTGTAAGTTGAAGTGCTAACCTGGGTATGGTGTTACATCATGTGGTCACACACAACTTTCACTGCCCCCCAAACCCACAACAGAGATGCAGAATTAGAAAGAGCACCACACCCTTCCCCAGGAGTCTGAGAGAGCATTGCCTCTGCAGCTCTCCCAAGAGTCGACTGGCCAAGAGTGGGGTGTCAGATCCATGGTGTAAACTTGGGTCACCCACACAGGAACACAATGCACTCTACTGGCACCACTGCACCACACTTTTGTTTAACATTTATTGATAAACAAATTAGATGATTTTATAAAATATGTAGATAGATGCAGAGGCATCCCCACCATCTTCAAGAGGTTATCTCGAGGGCCACGCCACTGGCCCATCAGCAGCACGTGGTGCTGCCATGCAGGCAACCTGGGTTTGGGACTGAGCATGGGTCACCATGTCGGAAGGCAGGTCAGGCCAGGGCAGCTGCCACACTGCAGAGTGTCTTATACAGGAAGGGTCAGCAACAAGCTCCAGTGCCACATTGTCCCTTAAGGCTAGGTCAGGTAGCAGGTTTCTGCAGCAGCGTCTGCTGTGCACATGCAAGGCCAATTGGACGACTGCGCTGACCTTGGGAGAAGTGGGAGGGACCAAACAGGGGCAGAAAAACCTGCATCTGTCTAAATGACAACCTGGGCTTCTGGAACTTCCCTGGATCCTAGTGACTACCGGCATTGGATCCTAGTCCACATAGTGGATGGCCTGGGGGGGGGGGCGGCCCACTATGGAGGGAAAGCTGTGGGGGTAACCAATGGGCTACTGAGGTCTAGGGGTCGAAGGACACAGGTCAGAACAGAATACATCTCTGGGATGGCGTGAGTAGCTGGAGAGATAAACCTATATAAAAAAATGTCACCTTTTGCATAATTTGGGTGCTATAACTGGTCACCTTTAATTTGCAGCAGTCTCACAAAAGAAGAAGCACGGTCTGACACTCATAAAGCACACGGAAGTGCCTTAGCATCCATATTGCCTGCTGCCTTGCCACCTTGGAGTCTACTCCCACCAGATTCTTGAAGCCAAGCAGTGTTGGAACTGGTTTGTAGTAAGATAGGAAACCTCCAATGAACACCAGGTGCTGCAGGAAGTGGTGTTGGTGGCTTGCCATGTGAACATTCAGTCTTTGACTACACGGATATGGTATACAGCACTGCCCCTTCCACTTCCCTTGCCAGACTGGATACCCTTTGCAATGCCATCTGTCACTCTGCTACAAACTTACCTCTTCACACTCATCTCTGTACCCCTCTATCCTTCCCTCTCTATCCTCCCACTACCCTCACATCGCCAGTACCATTGTGCTTCCTTCATTGCTAAATACTGGTTTGGTTCCTTTCCTTCTTATCTCTCCTCACTCCCCTCTCCTATCCCATCATCTTCCTACTCACTACACTCCAGGGACTCCTGCACTTTCTTCATTCCCCACCCTCACTACTCTGCTGGGCAAGCTGCCTTCTGTTACCGCCCACCCCTTTCCACCTCTCCCCTTCACTCCCAGCCTTTAATTATATCTAAGGCACCTATTTGTTCTCCCCCACTTCAACCCCCTTAACTTTTCTTGCCATCTCTCTCCACACCCCTCACCTGGCTTGGACCCACCTATATTTTTTCATAAGCCATTTATGTCAATTCCTGCACCCTATTTTGCATTGCAAACCTCCCCAGCTCAGGCACCTGTATACACTGAGGTCTCCTTGTATGCTTGCCACATATCAATTGCTTAGAACCATACTGATGTTTACCTACCTAGCCACTACATGATTACTGCACCTGCTACAATTGTCCAATTAACCACGCACTGTTACTTTGTGAATTTTGCTTTCTTTGTACCCCCTTTCTCCTCTCCCCTAGGTCACACTTGAAAATGAGCCTTGACTCAGTGTGCCTGTCCTGGTGAACAACGTTTAAATAAATAAACAACTAAATAAACAAACACATAAATATCACCACGCCATAGCCCGCTGCAGTGGTGGTCACAAGGTTTGCTCGCCACTTTTGCTTATCCAACTTACCTGCTGCTGCTTCTCGAAATCCTGCGGGCAAGCTTCAGTTAGTCTGGACACTTGCATCCCCTAAGCCACACAGTTTTCTGTAAATACAAGAAGGGGAAAAAAGAGGATGAAATAAAGACTGACATGTGGAAAACTGCAGAGGTTTCCTTCCAAGTGAAAACTGTTTCTTTTTTTTTTTTTTTTATCGCATCCCTCTTTTTTGCGCCCGCTGCGGCGCCTACTACAAGGGGTATCCACCCACCAGCCCTGCCTGCAGGGAGAGCAACAGGCTCATTTGCATGATGAGGGGGTCTGGCATGACTGTGGCCGATCCACTAGAGGGCTTCCCTGTCCCTGTCAGCCGGACTGGTACCGAACCCCTCCCCCAGCGTGATTCCATGACAGTCCTTCCCGCATGGCAGTGGCCAGCCATCAAGCTGCACGGTCGCGCCCAGCCCTTTTTCCTTGTTCTGCCCAATGGGAGCACAGGCATGCAATGACGTCCATGCACAAACGTGCAGACGTCCGCCATGCTCCCTTCTCCCCCTAGACACCCATGCATCTGCAGTACCACCGGGCGTCCCTAGGGACCACCAGAGTGGTGTATGGTTCCCACCCTTGTCCCCAGGACTAGGACAGCTGTCATAGGACTCTCGATCCTAGTCCTCCCCTGCCGACCCCCGATGACATGGGCTCGTTCTCGAACCCGGGTCGCCGGCGTGGAGCGAGGTGTGGTGTCTCAACCCTCAGCATCACCGGGCCGCCCAAGTGAAAACTGTTTCAACTTTTGTGGTATGTAGATTAAAGCACATGTATGTTCTACTCTTTCAACATTTTTTATATCTTGTTTTTGACCCTGTTTTTTTCTCACAACAGCGACCGCACCTTTCCTGCGAGTGGGAGGCTGGGTGAACAGCTGCCTTCACGGCTGGCACCAATGCCACTATATGTTCAGTCAGTAATGGATGCATGAATACTGGGCAGACTGCACACTCATTCCCCGGGAACGAAGTCCCTCACCTCACCTCCATAATGCATCATACGCCAGCCTAGTATGAGGCTCCAGGGCTTGCATGCAACCCCAGTCTCCTGTGTAGCAGAGTGCCACACTGAGCCTCTGGTCCTGCCCTAATTTTCTTTTTTTTGTTAACAATTTTCTTAGGACTGTCTAACTGAGATACAGTATCTCATTTACAGTGGGGTCCTGCTTCCATGCCAGCTTTCCAGCAGAGAGAGGTTGAAGGAGGTCACTTGCTTCCAGTTCCTCAGTGAGGCTGGGGTGGGGAAGGGGGGAGGTCTACTGTTTGACAGTTCACTGCTGCAACCACTAGGTGGCACTGCCTTCTTTTTTGGCAGCTTCATAGACACTGTCCATTTCTGCTGGATGTGTTTGAAGGTTTGAAATTAATCTCTTTGTATTAGTAGCGGCACTCATTATGCTACAGTGT
Source organism: Neoceratodus forsteri (assembly GCA_016271365.2). Classification (NCBI taxonomy): domain Eukaryota; kingdom Metazoa; phylum Chordata; order Ceratodontiformes; family Ceratodontidae; genus Neoceratodus; species Neoceratodus forsteri. The sequence continues at coordinate 482,849,784 of CM028138.1, read as the reverse complement.
GTAATGCTATGTATCGCCGAGGGTGTACATGTGTTTCTCATTGTAGTGCTTCTCCAAGTTGCCCCTGTAAACAAGCTTGGTTCCCAGTGGGCTTACCTGGTCACCAAAAGTAAATAACTAAAATGAATAATTTCTACTGTTGGCCATCAACATTATAAGTATAATAACAAGCATTTGTCAATGCCAAATGTTCACTATTTGCATTGCTATTACACTGGGTCTGGCTTGTACACATTTTTACTATATATTTACTCAGGATAGACCAGATGACATGCAGTATCTCATTTTCAGTGGTTTCCTGCTTTTACACACTCTCAGATTGTATTTACCCAGGACAGGCCATCTGAGAGGCAATATCTAATTTTCAGTAGGCTCCAGAATATATAACCATTATAGTAAAGGTAACCAAACTAAGTGCAGGGGTCAGAAAGTGTCACAGAAACTTGAAGAACCTTTAAAAATAGAGTCTGGCTTACAGGTGAACAGTGCGATAAATGCATAACATCATTTATATCTCAGAATACAAACTAAGCTATTACATCTAACATCTCAGCTGCTGTAGTGCTCGAGTAAAAAACTCCCCACCAGACTCGTAACCCTCCCAACCAATTATCAGTATTTCGCAAACATAAAAGAGCCAATCACTTCAACTTATATAGAACTCACAGCAGTCCTTCAGAGTGCATATGGAAACAGTTAACTAACCCTTTGCTGAAGAAGCAGAGTCTGGACCTGCAGGAACAACATACACTTTGGATGCTGGTTTTCTCTTCTATTTATTCCCCACTCCTCCTTATGTTTAGGGCCCTGAAGGTTCAGCAGGTAGCTAATGCCTCATTTATTGAAGTTGTATAACTAGTGTACTCAGCTACTATAAATCACTAGAATATGTTTTTACTTTTCAACCACAGGCGATATGCTGGGGGTCGGAGATTGAAGACCCTTCCCCCCGGGCAAGATATATTGAGTCCCACTTGGCCAGAGTTTTTTTTTGTTAGCTAAAACCCGAAACTTACAGGAAAACTACAGCCTCATATCTTCTAAATGTTATTTGTTTCCATGTTAATAGACAACTGTTTTCATGTAGCTGTTAAGGATGTATGCAAAGGCTTTAGTCTGTTTTCACAGTTCATACTACATCCTGTTACTATTCAGGGAGGCTCCTTTTTGTGGTTGTTGAAATCTCATTGTCCCGGAGAGTTGTATTAGCATATGAGAACATGATGCTGTTAAGGATGTATGCAAAGGTTTTAGTCTGTTTTCACAGTTCATACTAGGTCCTGTTACTATTCTGGGAGGCTCCATTTCATGGCTGTTGAAATCTCATTGTCCCTGAGAGCTGCATTAGCACATGAGAACATGATGCGTAAATCCCCAGCATGCCTGTCTGCTTAATTAGTCTTAAAAGAAACAAGCTGCAAAAGGGTGTGAAATACCACATTTACCTTCAGTGAGCTTTGCAAACTATCTGAGTTATAATGTAGTTTTTTTCCCTTTAAATTTCATTCAGTTTATGAGTTTACAGAGAGTTTTTGCAGGGTATTTGTTCTTTCAGCATACAGATATGGCAAAAATGGGTGATCTGACATTATGTTCTCATATGCTAATGTAGTTCTCATGGACAATGAGATTTTAACAACCATGAAATGGAGACCCCCAGGGCAGTTACAGGGGGCTACCATGAGCAGTGAAAACAAACTAAACCTAACACATATAGCCCTAACAGCTACAGGAAAGGAATTCACTGTGGTTCAGAGCTCAGTGCTTATGTTACATACAGTAGTTGGATGCTGTAGGTTGTGCTTGGATATAGAGGCCAGACCAGTGAGTAGGACAATGTTTGCAAGGTACTAGTAGTTTGAAATGATTCGTGCTTACGTACTTCGGCATAGACATGACCAAGTCGGTGATTATAGTACATATGAACTGGATAGTATATGCAAGGTGCTCAGATGCTTGAACCGACGAGTCACTTGTTATGATTTGATAGTCTTTTGGCCTTTCTCTGTATCCCACCGTAGGAAGGCTGCTTAGTGCAGTAGTATGAGACCCCGGCAAAATAATGATATCAACGATTGTTCTGTATCCAACTGTTGAAGGAGTCAAGGAAGATACCCCTAAGAAAATGAGTAGCAGTATGATCACCTCCTCCAACTCCAGAGAGTGTGACCAGTAGCACACAGGAGAGGAAAACCCTCTTTGGGGGAACCTCTGAGGCCCCATGGCTACTGACCTACCCGTCCTTCTGGGTATACTAAAGGAGAGAAAGCCTAAATAAAATTTAATGTAATTGGCTAATCCAAACCCCAAAGTTGTAGAACCTGATCCAGAGAAACGAAGAACTGAAAAGGTATGGAATTGTGACATGTCAGGTGAACAGAGCAAGCATCCTTGTAGTACTCCAATTTCGAGAATCCGTGTGCAGGCCAGAATGAGAGTAGAGTGGAATCCAAGGTCGATATGAATTTGAAGCAACGAGTTGCAATGGTAGAGAACTCCAGCAGGTGAGGATGATGTCTCAGAGGAGAACCAGGAATCGAAGGCTCAGCATCCATGTCTAGAAGGAGGACTATTGGGTAATGTTCTGCTTGGCAAGCTTTGCAAATGAAGGCCGTGGTGATGAAGCACAAGAACTGATGTATACTGCCTGACCAGGAGGATGAAGCAGTAGGAATACCCAATCCAGAGAGGGGATGCAAGTACGTGAAGCAGGTAGAGAGCATAGTGCGAATAGGTAGACATAAGTATGTCCAGCTCACGAAGAGCGAAGTAGGTTGTAAAATCGGTGAGTTAGTCATGATGACCCCTAGGCCATATAAGGGTGAAGCAGGCAGTATAAGCAAGTAATGTAAATAAGTGGACCTGTACATAGGTCAGTTGTAGTAGTAAGTAAAGCTGCATGATGTAGGCATAGTAGCAGGGAGGTAGTATTGCATAGTTTATGCACAGTTTACAGTGATGAGTATGAAGAATGGTAATAGCACAGCAATTGAAGAGCTTCGTTTGGATCCAAATGGTTGAGTAACAATGCTGATATCCACGTTTCAAAGCCAGAACGGCACATTACCTAGAATTCACTTAGTAAGAATATTCTGACAGGTCCTGAATAGTCGAGCTTATGAGTCATAGATGGTGATAACTGAACAGCTGAGTCAAATGAAGAAGTGTTGTCACAGGTACCAAGAAGCCTTATAGCATAAATTGGGAGATTGACGGTCTTCTGGATAAGCTCAACTAAGTGTCCTGGTAAGAGTGTAGTGGTAGTAATGTCATATGACTGAAGCGGCAGAACAGAAGCATCGAAAGAATAGATGACAAATGGCTAAACAGTCTAGATGTGAGTCCATAGGAAAAGAGCTCCTAGGGCTGGCTGACATGGTGGCTGGTAGGCTATAGTAGAGCAAGCTGGGTGAGGCAGGTGTAGAGTAGAAGTAGTTAAACCCCCCGGCCCGATGGGCGAAAGCAGGTCATAGAAGTAGGTGCTTATGGTGCAGTAATATAGGAGCAAAGGACCTCTGTGCCCATAGGGGCACAGGTCTAGCAATGCAATGGTGAACCTCTGGCCCCGGGGTGAGGCAGGTTGCAGAACAGTGGTAGATAACATAATGGAAATGTCGAAACTATATGCAATGCAGAAATAGCAGCGAAGTAGTGAGGAATAAATTGTAAATGTATTACAATGGCAGCAAATCCTGAGCCAGTTTAGTGCGGAGTAGAACTGTAGTTTTTGACTGATTTATGAGCAGAATGGTGCTGTAGACCGTCGTATCCTGAAGATCGAGGATGGTAAGGATTGCAGTGAAGAGACCTTGGCAGAAGTGTTGGACAAGAGGTAATAAGCATCCTGAGCTGTAGTAAATCAGTGTCTTAGGCATCAGTTCAACTAAGGAAGACAGTATGGAATAAAAGTCAGCAGGAAGTCCTGGTAGAGAACGGTAGTAGTAATTCTGGGGAAGTTGAAGTAACATGGCGAGGAGCATCCAAGAGAACTGAAGCAAATATCCTGATGTACTCCAGAAATAATCCCATATAAGGTGGAAGCTTTAGGGAGCATATCTGGAAAGGTAGGTCTGAATGAAGCAGCTCTGTAGAAAGCATCTATGAGAACGAAGGGGAGCTAGTCCAATGAGATAAGGAAGTGCAGCTAGACCACGTGTAGGTCAGCCGATGACCGTAGATGGTACGATTGAATGAGTATGACAGCCGGTGAGTAAATAGAATTAGTAGCTAAAGTCAAGAAGGCTAGCATGCAGCTAGACCATGCGAGGTCAATTGGTAAGGTAAGTAAGATTGGCTGCTAGCCCCACGTAAGCTAGCATGTGCAGCTGGTCCACATGTAGGTCAGCTGGTAAGGTGAGTAAATAGCGGCAGCTAAGCCCCATAAAGGATAGCCAGTACGGCTGGACCACATGTAGGTCAGTTGATAAGTGAGTAGTATCGAAGTAAAATGAAGAGCAGCAACATGGTAAGCATCCAGGGACATGAAGAAAATCCTGAGATGTAACGTAAAAGTAAGTCAACAGTGGAGCACAAATGGATATCCTAGACAAACGGAGATGGAAGCAAGATGAGGGCCGCAGGATCCGGAACTTGATTAGCATGGCTGAAAGCGAGGCAACCTGGAATGTATCCAAATTAGACAGAGAGCTCAGGTGATGGCCTGCGGGAAGGAATCCGATCAGGGCGCTGAAGGCAATGATAGAGCGGGTGGCTGAGAAACATGACAGGAATCTAGGGGCTGAAGACAAGGCAGCAGCTAGGCCCATAGTGGGGTGGGATGAGTGGCCGGACCACACGTAGGTCAGCTGAAGGAGCAAGGGCGGCAGCTAGGCCCCACAAAGGCAAGCAAACCTCAAACCCACACGTAGGTCAGAAAAGGGGGGGGGGGTGAAAAGCCAGACCTCTATATGTTCCACGGGAGAAGAGGTGCCAGGCAAGGCAATGGTATAATAGTGCAAACATAGTGTGACTAAATAAGCTGAGAACAATTGTAAAGGTGCCAGCAGGCATTTGCAGTAGGGGAAAAGCTGGAGGATTATATCGAATTAATGGACCTGGGAAGAGGATACTGGCATATAGTCATGTAGAACAAACTTGCAAGCCACAGGGTGCCCGGAGTCTGAATAGTACTTTATGTAAGGGCTGGCCACTACATACTGTGTGCTCTGCGATGGTCCAGGAGAGCCGTAACAAGGTGTCTGCCATTAAAATGTGAAAGGTAACAGTACCAAATGGAATGAGACATGCAGCCCAGAAGAGGCATCCAAACATAAGATAACAACAAATCCCCCAGCAGGTGACGCTTAATGAATACTAAGATTAAGTCTGCAATTCATACTCGCTCTCCATCCCTCCACATGGTGCCTTCCAGCGGTTGTACAGCTCCACTTACATGTTTATTGGCAGATCCATTCATCCATCTGGTAAGGTTGAGGTATTGTGAAAGTGTTAAACAGGAAGGAATGGCAGTTCAATGTGAAAACTTGCCACAAGGTGAGAGGCAGTACAGTGCTGTAAACACTCACGGCTAACCATGGAGTAGAGAAGGGAGCTTTAAATAGTTCGTTCCTTAATGGACTCCCAGCACACAGGCAAGTCTATGGCACACCAGGAGAGCTCAGCAGCCCAACAAAATGTTAGGGTAGTAAGGAAGAATCGAGGTAGATTAGGGAAGGAAAAAACAATAAAGGAAGTTGCTCAGTTGCACCTTTGGGAGCGAAGCAGGGCAGGATTAACAAACAGGAGCAGCAGGCGGCAGCAACCGCAGGCAGGAGAGCACCTACGAGGGGGAGCCAGGGCTGCTGAAACAAGGTAGTGATGTAGAGTAGAGCGGCGGCAAGTAGCCGCAAGCTGAAGTGCTATGGTGAGAAGCAGCAGCCGGCCAAACGAACTGAGTGATGCTGCGGCATGGGGCTTGAAGAACCTTCCCCCCAAAAAGAGAAGACACATGAGGAAGGAAGGGGCAACGGGGGAGCAGGTAGGAATGAGGAAACAAGGGGATGGGAAAACAGGCGGCAGACCATCTGGGAGGCACAAGGAACAAAAGGATGGGAGGAGGAACCCAGCCCCAGCACGCGATGGAGCGAGCACAGCGAGTGCGACTCGCTCTAAGCAGAGCGGATGTAGCCTTTTCCTTTAAATAGGAAGTGGATGAGGAGCTCTTCCCCCACCTAACTACAGGCATGGCCCTACATTTGTCTGCTGACATGGAAACAAATAAAATTTAAATGATAAGAGGATTTAGATTTCCTTTAAGTGAGGCTGGGGACAGTTACAGGGACGGACTGGAACGTTGGCGCAAGCTCACTGTGCACACTGGCATGATGTACTAGGGCTTTGTTGCTGCCACTGTGTAGATTGCGTGCTGTGGAGCAGTGACAAATCAAAGAACAGCAAACTAGGCGGGGGCACAGGAGGGAACTGCAAGTTTCACATTAGCACCCAGCCAAGCAGGACACGACTAGTACAGGGTAAAAAAAAAAACAACAAAAAAAAAAACAGACTTACAAGTTATTTTTGTTTGTTTGTTTTTACCAGGAGAGACACACTAAGCTGAAAGCTTGTTTACAGGTGCGACCTGGGAGCACAAGGAAGTTAAATGACTTGCTCAGGATCACACAGTATGCAAGTGGGGTCTGTGGGATTCAAACTCAGGCCTCCAGGTTTGTAGCTCAGAGCCTTACACCACTGTGCTATACTGCTGCCTCCAAGTTCATGCATGACTGAGTAAAGAAATCACTTAACAATCTGTGTCAAGTCTAGAACAATGGAACACTGGCTTTTATCCCAGGTACTTTCTAGTCCCCAAGTGGACAAGTGGACCTGTGCCCGATACTAGCTCTCAAGGGTCTCAACTGCTTCATAGAGTACAAAAAGATCAGGATGATCACCCTCCAGGGGCTTCTTCCACTGCTGCAGCAAGGAGACTGACTTTGTCCCCTGTATATGAAGGATGCCTACCTCCACATCAAAATTAGGAAATCTCACTGAAAGTATCTATGATTCTTCCTTTAAGGGAACCATTATCAATTCAGGGTATTGTATTTTGGCTTATCCTCAATGCTACGTGTTTGTACCAAATACTTTACCGTAATGGCAGTGGCTCTTTTGAGGGAAGGCCTGTATATGCATCCCCTACCTGGATGATTGGCTCCGATCAGCTCTTATATACTCTGGGTTGAACCCAGCAAATGTTAAACACCCTGGGTATTATAGTCACTGTACCAAAATCGGTACTGACACTGTGTCCATGTCTCCAATACAATGGGTCAGTCTTAGACACCGCTTTCAGAATTGCCTTTCTACCAAAGGATCAGGCCAACCACCCCATTGCTCAGGCCTGCTCAATTTACACCAGTCATTTTGTCACCACCAGGTAATTCCTATGCCTTCCAGGTCACATGGTGGCATCCACTGTCACAGCCCCATTAGCCAGAATGCACATGCAAGTTCCCCAATGGACCCTCCTGGTTCAATAACAATTGACAGATGATTTGGACCAAAGGTCCTAGATCACACTACCTCTATGCAAAACATTGTTATAGTAGATTGATTGTGGCAACCTTCTCAAAGGCATGCCGTTTCTCACTCCTCCCCCTCTGCATATCCTAACCAGAGATGCTTCAGACATGGACTGGGGTGCACACCCTGGTCTCAAACATAGGGCACCTGGACCCTGCTGGAATGCATGCACCTTGTACATCAGTGCTGGAACTCCATGCTGTCCTGAATGCCCTTCATGCATTCCTCCCATATCTGCTTCTAGGTGCTCTAATACAGATGGACAACACCACTGTGATGTATTGTATCAGCAAACAATGGGGAACTCATTCCTACCTGCTGTGCACAGAGGTCATGAGACTGTGGTACTAGGCCATGGCACATGGCTTCTCACTCGCTGCCGTTCATGTTCCAGGAATCCAAAACATCTTAGCAGACAAGCTCAGCAGATCCTAGTCAATGATGCATGAGTGGGAACTCCTGACCTCTGTGGTAGAAAATCTTTTCACAAAGTGGGGCAGACCAGACCTGGACCTCTTTGCGTCTCCGCATAACACAAAACTGCCCAGCTTTTGCTTGTTCGAGCCAGGGCCTGGAGTTTTCTGGTAAGACCCATTTTCCCTCTGCTGGACAGGGAGATTCTTTTTATGCTTTCTCTCCCTTTTCTCTCATTCAGAAAGTGCTCCTCAAACTGAAACAGGAGGGCACAACACTAATACTCATTGCCCCCTTTTGCCCTCGGCAGATTTGGTTCTCACTCCTACAACAACTAGCAGTGGAGCTCCAATACCACTTCCACTCCAACACAATTTTCTGACCTAGAACCTGACACACCCTGATCTGAAGTCCCTTCACTTTCATGCCTGGCTCTTGAAAACATAGCCATGCCCAAGGCCCCTAGAATTCTGCGGCCGCAGAATTTTGCGCAGAACTTCCAATCTACCGCAGAACTTCTGTGGTGCCGCAGAATTCACTCTTCTTGTTGATTTTTTATTAATATTTCTGTTTTTCCATAGAATCTGGTTCCCTTCCCCTCTTTTTATATCCTAAACCCCCCTATATGTTCAGAATGTGATGTTATCATTGCTATAACATCATAAATTAGCTAATGAAATGGCTGCATTCTGCAACAGAAATGAACAGTCACTTATCTACCACAGCTCCCACTGCCAGAGACGGTGGCACTGTACATCAGGCATGGTGATATTTGCTCAACCTGCACTACAGCCTAATACAATTTTCAGTCTTACATTATTGCACTAGGGCCAACTTAAACAAAACCGTGTCAATAGCACAGACCTGTTAAGTCTATACCTCACTTTGTACAAACCTATTTGTGCCTTTAAGGTATAGAGATGCCATCTGAAATGAATAACTGGTAAAATGAATTTAACTGTAATTTTTAAGAAAAATAAAGTAATTATACCCAGAAAAGTGGAATATAATAATGTGTAGACCTATTGAAAGAATAGACCTGTGAAATAAATAATTGCACTGTACACATTTTTGCCAGGGTTATAGATTACATATTGTCATTGGTTGACAGAATCACCTAAAAGTTATGGAGAAATGTTGTGTGCAGGGACAGCTGTTGGGCCAGAGGGTAGCATGCTGTGTTTCCGTGCCAGCAACTCAGGTTCAGAGATTAGCTCTGGGAGCTGGCTGGGCAGCACAAGGATTGGTGGAACACATCATTGCTCAGAGCCTGGGAAGGTATGGTGCAGTGTTCTGTCACATGGTGGACACATTGTGCTGGTCTGGAGAGCTCTATCTCACAATCGGTTCACATGCATGTCATGGCCTGATGGTGTTATGCAGTGTGTCAGGGAAAGCAGGTTGACATCATAAATGAGTTTTGCAATAACTCTTCTATTCCATTTCTAATGGGACCTGTATGAATGAGGATGCAAGTTCAAGGAAATTAAAAAAAAAAAAAAATTATATATATGTATGTGTATACACACACACACACACACACACACACACACACACACACACATTATCTCTGTCTCTCACCACACACACACACTGGTATGTATGTTACAGATTGCATATAAATATATAAGTGATACACAGTAGGAACCTCATGAGTGGTGTAGAAAGCACATACAAATATATAAGTGATAGACAGTGGAAACCTCATTAGTGGGATAGATAGCATGCATATAGAAATACCTTATTTATCAGATAAGATCCCCTCTGCATATGTCATTTATGCAACAGGCTAGGACCTTAAGGGAGAGACATATGTTTTGTCTTTTTAGGCATAACATTATTTTAATAAATCTGTTATTTTTTGAACTAGTGTTACTGTGCTTTCCACTATCCTGATTGCTATAACCACTGTCATGAAAGTGAAGTCAGGATGGCAAGCTGTCACTGTGATGTGGTAGTTTGTTAGTGCTGCAGAACTTCTGCAGAAATTACAAACCACAGCCGCAGAAGTTCTGCGGCAAATGGTAGTCTTGCCGCAGAACTTGGTGCCACTGTGCTGCAGAAAAGTAGGGGCCCTGGCCATGGCTCACTTGGGAGTCTACCCAAAAGTGGCAGATATTCTGGTGGCTGCTTGGAAACCCTCCACCAGATGCACCTATGCCCTCAAATGGAAACGGTTTACTATATAGCCACTTCTTGCCATATGGACCCTTTTACATGCCCAGTAAATCAGATTTTAGAATACCTGCTCACCCTATTGGATGCAGGACTTCAATACTCTAACCTTAAGGTACATCTCTTGGCTATAGCAAGCTTTCATACACCTGTTGATGGATGTCCAGTGGCTCAAATGGAGGTGGCATCGATGTTCCTCAGGGGCATTCTACATCTAAAGCCCTCTATACAAAATCTGGTGCCCCCATGGGACCTTAATTTTGTGTTGAAAAGCTTACATTGGCTCCTTTTTAGCATGCTACGAGCTGCGACCTATGCTTTCTCTTTTAGAAAGCATTATTTTTAGTTGTTATTACTTCTGCTCAAAGAATTTCAGAGCTGCAGGATCTCATGTGTGAGCCTCCTTATCTGATTTTTCACAAAGGCAGGGTGTCTTTGCGCACTAATCCTAAGTTTCTTTCTAGGGTGTTGTCTGAGTTTACTTTGAATCAAGCAGATCTTCAAAAGAATCTCTTTCATCAGGCCAAGCCATCCCGCCCTCCTTCCCCTTTCTTCGCACTGTTTCAAAGCTTCCCGTTGCTGCTGCTTTCCCACCCTCTGCCTCACCTGCTTCGCAGAGGGCTCCATTCTCTCCTGGCTCCCTCAAAGCCTGTCCTCTGAGTAAGATCACTGGCTATTGTTGCTCTCCAACTTCCTCCGAACACTAAAACATAGACAATGATGGCAGAAAAGAAAAGATCAATGGCCCATCCAATATACCCATAGTTCCCTATCAAATCCCCACAGTATCAGGTGGGGGAGGGAGAGAAACAGTCAGGTCGGGTGTAGTGGTCAGCGGGATCAGGCAGAGGAATGAGAGAAACATTCAGGTGGGGGAATGAGAGAGAGACATTCAGGTGGAACGGCCAGCGAGATTGGGTGGGGCAGGTAGAGAAACAGTCAAGGGCCAGTGGGATCAAGCTGCGGAGATACAGAAACAGTGGATGGAAGGAACCATTCATATAGCCAGGAAGCGGGGGGGGGGAGCTCCTACTGATCAAACCCCAGCAGGATCAGGTGAAGGAGGGAGGGAGAGAAACAGTTGGGTGCACAAAAGCACAACTAGTCAGACACGCAGTTGGGATGCAGAACCAGCTGGTCACTGACCGTCAACGTAATTGGGACCACCACACTATTGTTGGACAGCAGAACTGACCACGAAATAATAGGAGCTGGGCAGGTTTATGCAAATGAAAGGAGCCAGCCGCTCTGTGAATGGAGCAGTTGACTCCTTTTAAATATGCGAAGTTTACACCCCGCAAAAAAAAAAAAAAAAACGCGGCGTCATGATCAGCCTCGCTGATCATTGGACTTTCATGGTTGAGCCCCTTGCAGGCTGCCCTTCACTGGACTGACAGTGACACACCTCTCAAAATCCATTATCATATCAATACATTTACCCTTGCGCAAGCACAAGGGCAAACATAAAAAATGAGATTTATGTAGCACTTTACAGAATTTCAAAGTGTTATACAATCAGGACCAGATCTAGACATTATTTTTGCCACATAATGGCACGTTCTCAGACAAAATGCAAACTGCTGATTTATAAAGCTCAGATTAGGCTAAAACAGCTGATGTTTACTGACCTAAGGGGTAGCAGGTACTACTTCACTACAAAGCTGAATCTGCTAGTGTGTACAATACAGAATGCAGGACATTAGTTTAGACAGGATTTTAAAGACATTAAAGTATCACATTTATTTGGAAATACTTTATTAAAAAAGGGGACTGCACTGCTGTCCATGCTCTGTACTGTTGTTCAGAAGTCGAAGCTCTGTTACAATTCCTAGGGACTATGCACTCAAATCTTTATAGATAGGTCCTGTGAAAGAAGTTGAAAAAGAAATAAATAAAAGTACCAGAAATAAACAAATGTATTGCGTTTGGACCAGGAAGTTTGCTTGAGCAAAAAAAAAACAAAAAAAAAACTCTACATTATACAGCTTGGCAAAATGCCTAGGAGTTTATTTTTACTCCAGCAGAAGTCCTGGTCCTTAGGGGAAAAATGTGTTAATTTCAAGCATTTCTAGTTCCTTTATAGGACTTACCTAAAGGTTTCAGTGTGCTGTTCCTGGTATCTTACTTTGAGATATAGCTGTACATAGCTGGTGTGAAGTAGGGAATAAGGATAATAAGTAGGCAATATAGTGCAGTGGTCTAATTCTCTGAGCTGCAAATCTGGTGACATCCAACAGACCAGACCTGGGTCTGAATCCCACAGCTTCCACTTGCATACTGTGTGACCCAGAGCAAGTCACTTAACCTCCTTGTGCTCCCAGGTTGCTCCTGTAAAAAAGCTTTCAGCTTAGTGTGCTATACCTGGTTAAACAACTAAAAAAAAAAGTCACAACAGAGTGTTGTGCACCCTTCAGCTGCAGGGAGGATGGGGGAGTGTTTGTCATAGCGTGCATAACCCACAAACTTTGTCATGTCTTAATCCACTTATAAAGTGGTTTTAGTTTTTTTCTGAAAAGAAATTAGACTTCATAGGTGTTTCACAAGGATATACTATCCCACCTGTATCTGTGACCATGTGTGGCCAATCAGGAAGCGGGACTGTGTCTTTCACACTCACTTTGTATCCATGGTAAGCAGTCTCTCCTGCCTGTTAGAAAAATCGTACTCTACCATTGGCACAAACACATCACATGACTGAGTATTATTCTTCGATGACCGCATGCCTGTACCTTCTTTGTGTGTTTTTTTTCCCCATACAATAATTTTGTGCCTATTTCATAAGTGTAGTAATACAATTCAGGGCATGCTTTCAAATTCTGAGATACACACTTCTCATGGGTTGCTGAAGGCCCTCAGTTTTGTCTCATGCCTTTCAATGCACCCGAGGCCTGCATATATCAAAGCATGACCTGACACCCTGTCATGTGTGAGCATTGCTTACTTTTCCGACACTGTTGTGTGTTATTCTTACTTGTATAACTCTTGATAAGATAAATATAGCAAAGTATCATTGTTTATCTTGTGTTGAGTTGAGACGTCAAGGTTCTGTTATGCAATTCTCATTGTTTTAATGGTATCAGTGGTCAGTGTCAGTGGCTCAGTAGGTAGCACTGAGGCTGGGAGATCAGAGGGCTGTGGGTTCAATTCCCACACCTGGCAGATGGGTGTCAGAGGGCTGTGGGTTCAATTCCCACTCCTAGCACTTGGGTTAATATCCCAATACTGACACTGTAGTGCAGTGTGTGTGTGGGGGGGGGGAGATGCTGCACTTCTGAGGTGCCATCTTTTGGATGAGACGTTAAACCGAGGTCCCATCTGTCTGTACTGGTGGTTGTTCAGGTGGATTTTAAAGATCCCATGGCACGTATCGAAAAGAGTAGTGGTGTTTGTATTGCAAAATATATAAACATACAATTCAAAATAAACAATCATGATACAAATAAGTCATTCATTTCTCATATATCTATACCATGTTTTCAATAATGCCAACTGTATGTCCTCTAAAACCATACTTCCCCCATATTTTATATTGTTTTGCAATTTCCTACAACTTATGAAGCCATAAGCTTTCTATATTATTTTTGTTCAAATATACTGTCATACTGACCTCCTTCATCTGAAGGTGGTCATACAGTATCTAAAAAACTCCACAATTTTCCTTTGGCATAGTCTTTTATACATTACTGCCTCTTTATACAATATATGTTATCTTGTATTACGTGTATCATTTGTACTGGAAACCATTCTATTTGTTGTAAGGTGAGTTTGCACCGTGGTTGCCATATCCAGTATCTGAAACAAGTAGTTAGAATCCTGAGTGTACCCAGATCATATCGTAGGCCTGTATTTGGGAAGATCCCAAAGGATAATGCTTTAGGTGTTGCTGTCTCATTGTTTTAATGGCATCAATGGTTAGTGTCAGTGGCTCAGTAGGTTGCACTGAGGCTGGGAGATCAGAGGGCTGTGGGTTCAATTCCCAAGAGGCAGTATAGCGCAGTGGTCTAAGGCTCTGAGCTGTCACTCTGATGACATCCAACAGCTTCCACTTGCATACTGTGTGACCCTGAGCAAGTCACTTAACTTCCTTGTGCTCCCTGGTCGCACCTGGAAACAAGCTCCAGCTTAGTGTGCCTTTCCTGGTTAAACAATTTCCCTTTTCCCTGTCCAACTAGGTAGCCATGCCCATGTCTGAAAGGCTAATGCCCAGAACTGGAGAATGAATGGACACTCAAAGAAGAGGTGGTCCATAGTCTCCAGCCGTGCTATACACATCTGTCTGGGGCAGATATGTTCAGCTTTTTCTTTGTGTTTTAAGTTATCTTTCACAGGAATGTTCCCATGTACACTCAGCCAAGTGTTGTCCCACATCTGGGGAGGTATCCTTTTTTCTGTCAATAATGCAGCTATGCATGTAATATCTTTTTGGGATCTAGACATGAAAGCAGGCTGTTGTAGGAAAAATGTGTTCTGAATATGGCTATAAAACGGTTTCCTTTCTTGAGTTATAATTGTTTCTCGTGTGACTTTCCAAATTTTGAGTTTACTAATACTGTCTCTTAAATAAGATGGGTACTGGGTGATTTTACACTGTTTTGGGATCACTCCATTTTGAGCCCATGTCTGTAATATTGTTGCTAGCCGGTCTGCCACCCAAGGGCACCACACCTGTAGCTTCCCCAATAGCATGGGTCTAAAATTTGCGTACAAGAATATGCTACGATAAAATGAGATGGGGGTTTATGAGTTTTAATCCTCCTTCTGGTATGTCTAGGTATAATATCCCTCTCTTGGTGAGGTTCAAGCCACTGTCCCATATATCTTGGAAAAAACAACTGAATAACCTGGTCTCCATATCTTTTGAGGGAGGATATATATAACTGACATATAGGAATAATGGCAGCAAGTAGGTGTGCAACATATATACTCTTTTTGTTTTTGCTCATTTGCCATTGGTTCCATTTAGCCACTATGTCTAAGGCTATGTTTAATAAATATTCCCAATTATACTGGGCACTATCAGGATATCCAAAAAAGACCCTTAGTATCTTGGCTCCAGTAGTAGTGATGGGCACGAGTATATGAGTTACATGTGTTCTTTCTGGGCCTATAGAGATGCAAGTGCTCTTCTGTAGGTTGATCTTTCACCCTGATTTGTTTGTGAAATCCGTTAAACTCTGTGCTACAGGTGTGGCTGAAGCATGATCTGCCAGTATTATGCACAAATCATCCGCATATCCTAAGGACTTGATTTTGCAGTCTTGGCTAGATACTGATAACCCTCTTATTTCTGGGTGTATGTTGTTACTTTTGATAAAGGGGTCCAGGGATAGAATATATAAAATGGAGCTGAGAGGGCATCCCTGTCGTACCCCTTTCTTGAAGTTACAAGCTTTCCCTATATGTCCATTGACATATGGGGAAATGTTAGCATGTTCATAACACATCTGTATCCACTAGAGATATTGCTGGGGGAGGCCATATTGTTCTAAACATAGCCAAGGGTATTGGTGTGAGACCCTATCAAAGGACCTAGATTGGTTTATGTTTAACAGAAAACCTGTTACTTCTTCACTGTCCCCTCTTTCTAATAATTCTCTAATGAGAATCAGTATATCAGAGACTTTTTGTCTGGGGAGAGAACATGCCTGTGTGTAATGGATTAAAAGTGCTATAGTGGAAGTCAACCTATTGCTCAATATTTTTGTAAGAATTTTAAAATCTGAGTTTAGTAAGGATATTGGTCCCCAGTTATCCAAAGTTTCTTTGTCCCCTTTTTTATGTATTAATAACACTAGACCATTATACATTTCTTTAGGGAGTTCCATATGCTGTAGAATAAAATTGTAAACCGTGGTAATTTCTGGTAACATATATTTGATTAGCTCTTTATAAAATGTAGGGGGTATGCCATCAGGTCCCTGGGCAGTCCCTGTCTTTAATTGTCCTACCACCGCTGCTAATTCCTTCTCTGTAACTGGGTTTACCAGTATCTCTCTATCTTGTTCAGATAGTTGTGGTAAGTTACAATTTTGGAGCCATTTAGTGGTGCCTTCTGGGATCATGTTCTGAACCATACAATTCAGCCAAGTACTGCTCTGTCTTGTTCATAATGTGTACGTTCCCTGTAATAGTCGCCTCTCCTTTCTTTACTGCTGATAGTATTTTCTGATTAGCTTGTGTCATGCAAGTTTCATAAGAGTTGACCTGTACTTGTGTCCCTTTAGTCAAGTACCTTTGTTCAAATTCTAAAGACTTGCTTCTGTCATATTGACATGCTGCCATATCTTGTTTAACATTCTTAATTTGTTCAGTGTAGTCCTGCCCCGTCTCAATTGGCAAGAAAATTAATCTGTACAGTTGTTGTCTGAGTTGTTCATAATGTGTAGTTTTGTAAGTGCCAGTGAGTTGTCTTGTTATTTTAAAATATCTAATCAAATCTTTTTTGCTCTGTTCCCACCATGCGATTAGATCCTCATATAAAAATATAACAGATTTCCTAGCTGCAATCATGGATTTGAAGCCTTGTTGTATTTCTGGTATGTCCAGTAAGGTAGAATTGAAACGCCAATACTCTTTTCCCAGTGTTATGTCTGGTGAATAAGATATTCTACATTCTAGTAATGAATGATCAGATGTGGGAACCGGGAGGACTTTGGAAAATACTATAGGGAGATATGGGGAGACCAACCAATAGCCGATTCTTGTTTTTAAGGTACCTCTGAAATAAGCATATTGTGGGTAGAATGCTGTGAATAAAAGACATCCGTTAATCTTGCCTGGGTAATAATTCTGTTTAATAGTCTGGCATCACATAAAGTTTTGTCTGTCCTAAGCCCCCTATCTTATTTAAGCCTTGCACAATTGAAATCCCCCCCCACCACCACCATAACACTGCTCTCACTGTCAACAGATATGGTTGGATTAAGCTAAAAAGCTGGGTTCCGTTGGCTCTTTCCTGTGCGGCATATATATTAATTAACTGAAAGGTCTGTTTTTCTAAGGTAAAATCCATGAGCATCACTCGACCTGCATGAATATCCAGTACTCGGGTAATTTTAATTAATGGGTTACATATACAGATGCTTAAGCCACTACATGTGTCTTCCCCCACTGACCAATACGATGGTCCCCATATCCAATTAGCACTGGCTGTTTGCAGTTCTGTAGAGGTAAAAAGTCTGGCATCCTGAAACACTACCACATCATATTGGTTCTGCTGAAAATACTGAAAGGTCAATTTCCTTTTTCTTTCAGATTTTAGACTGTTGGTGTTTAAGGACGCTAAGCTCAAGTCACAATTCATGTAATTTACAGTCAGTCAGGCAAGCAGCTTCTTTTTCCTTAAACTGTATTGAGTACCCCTTCACCTTTTTTTTACCTTTGCCTCTACCTGGGGAGTATTTTCTTCTGGATCTGTAACACCCCCTTTATTAGATGAGTGATCAAACATTTCATCTGAGTCTTCCCCCATTTCTGTATTTCCCCATAGCAGGGCCTCATACTTATTTTGCAAAGGAATGTCTTCCTCATTTTGTTTTCATTCAGTATGAGTTTTTGTGGTTACTACCTGAAAAGGTGGACCTGCTTTGGGGGGGGGGGCATCTCCATTTGGGAGGTTCCTGCTTCTGGGCTCTGGGAAAGGGGAGGATTGGGGTTGGGGGTTTCTGGTTGGGACTCCATCTCTTACTGTCTGGGTGTCTCAGTAGAAGGACTTCCCTCTGGTCTAGAGAGTCCTGCTTCAGGAGGGAGGTGGGGTGGGGAATGGAGGTGTCTCTTATTCTCCTGTGGAGGAGGGGTTGTCCTGCTGCCTGTTGTTTGTCTAGTGGTTGTGTTTATATAGAAGTCTTTTCTGCAAAGTCACTGTTGGGAAGTCCAGGGGCAGGCAAATGTAGAGTGGCCAGTTTCATTGCATAAGTGGCAGACTGGGGGAGCCATGCTACCACAGCTGGTGTGCCCCATGCTGCCACAATGTAGACAACATAATATGTCAGAGTTATTACTTAGATGTCTGGCTGAACCACACTTGTAGCATTTTCGTGGCTGTCCTTGGTAGTATAAGACCCCCTTTGTCTTTCCCCAGATAAAAACAATTGGGAAGGTGTTTAATACCATTATCATTCTGTCTCAGTTTGACTTTAGTTTTCTATCCTCCCCATCCAAAAACCTTCCTCATCACTTATAGGATCAGGTGTATCTTGTACATCACATTTATTCCCTAACCAATACAAAACATCCATAATATTAACTATGTCATCACAGAACAAGATGGTTTTGTTGAAGGAATCACCTGAAAGGGGGCCCATAGTGGTGTGTTTTTGAGACCATTATACAATTGCCAAAATGTGTCTAACAATGCCCTAGATCTAAAGCTCAGGTCAAAGGTAGCTTTCCCCGGAGCATGTATAAGGGCATACACCTCTGTAGGTATAAATCCCATATCTTAACAGAGTTTTTCCTACATAAAACCTATCTGAGGGTGTTTCCAATCCTCCTACATAATGTAGTCTAACCGCATGCTGCTTTTTTGCCTGCTCTAAAGGTTTTTTAAGGAGCTGGCACACGTAACCTGAGTTTCAACAGTAGTCATATTGTCAGAAATCATTTGTACAGTATTTATGTCTTTTTCAGTGGTATTTCCATCAGTTAATGTTGGTGGCGCCACATCTGCAAGACCCTTGTAGAACACCTCTGGAGGGTTCTCTAGAGGTGAAAAGGAGATGGCAACTGCCTGTGGATTAAGTTCCTTGGGTTGCTGCTCCTTAGTGAGCTCCCCTGAGCTGTCTTTCAAAACTTTATGTGCAGCTTCTGTGGCTAAATCAACTTCATTCAGGGATTTAGTAGTCCCTTGCTGCTGTTTGTCAATTGGGTGTCCCTTTCGCCTGGATAGCTGATTGGTTCCATCAATGATGGTTTCACTTGTCTTGGCTGAAGCTGAGCTTGGTATGTTCAGTAGTACAGCAGTAGGTATACTGCTCAGCAGTAAGTGAGCTCCTTGTTTGCCTAAAGTCAAGGGGAATCCTTCTAGTAGCCTTGCCGGGTTACCAGCACCAGAGCAGCTGGCAACTGGTGGTGATCCTGCAAGGTTTGATCCCAGAAGTGGGACGTCAGGGTCCGGTATCCAGGACCCGTTTGCCTGCTACAACCAGCCGGCACCTTGTAAGGCTGTTTCTGGCATCCAGACTGCTTCCACTGTTGTGGGTGTTTGTTCAGCCACTGTGGCTGACCTGGTATGTGTAGGGGATTTAGCAGCACCAAAAACAAAGAATGTAGGAGCTGTTGAAGAAATACCTGGAGTCAGTTTGTGAGTCCTTTGTTCCTCCAGCTGTCTCTTTGTCATGAGTATTCCTTTTCCAGTTTGGCTATCTGATCTAGGAGCTCTTGCTTTTGCTGCATTGTTGAAGAATCCAACTGTTGTTCGCAATGAAAAATCTATTTGTTCCCAGTTCTCCTCTGTCTCCATAGCCGAGACTTCCTCCATAATGGTTGTAGATATTATTGTGTCCATACCTACTGAGGAATCATCCTCTGGAACGCTATGCTGGCCACCCACAGCAGCGTGCTTCCCAGCCGTCCCTTACTCCATCCGAGCTCCATCTGTCTCCTCCATACCTTGGCCAGTGGTTCCCCCTACTGGTCAGTAGAGGAATTTCCCCGGTGTCCTGGCCAAAATTCCCCCATTCACTAGAAATACCACCAACAGCTTAAAGAGGACTGGAAATCATTACGAACATATGAAATTTGCCAGCAGATAAAGGCCTAGAGGTCTATCAAATCTGCTCAAATGTGCAGCTAGCACCCCTTATTCTGCGGCTTCCCCTCCCTTCCACCCTTCCCGTTTCTAACTGGCAGCTGTTTATAAAGTTCTTATTCTCAGAAATGATATGCATTCACCGAATTATCCATATTTAACTGTACCTGAATAAAAAGTGATATAAAAAGCTGTATTTTACATTATAGTGTATGGTGGAATGCTGTTCTAACTGGAACAGTGAGGCAGTATAGCGCAGTGGTTTAAGGTTCTGAGCTGCAAATCTGGAGACCTGGGTATGAATCCCACAGCCCACACTCGCATACTGTGTGACCTTGAGCAAGTCACTTCACTTCCCTGTGCTCCCAGATCACACCTGTAAACAAGCTTTCAGCTTAGTGTGTTACTCCTGGTAAAACCAACCGAAAAAGGAAAAAAACATTCCACCATACTGACCTGCTGTTCAGCCACATGCTCAACAATGAATGGAATGCTGTACTAACCGTACGTGCAGAACAGCATTCCATTAATTCAGAATGAAAAGCTCAAGCACTGTGTGAAAGCCACCACAAAAAAAACGCTGTGCATTGACAACAGTGTAATCTACTTCAAACACTCACCCCTCAGAAACAGTTTATTCTCCATGATGAGAACCAGCATAAACAAGCATTTGTCGATGCCGAATGTTGTCGCTCTGGCATTGGCAAAGGCGGGGCTAGAGACGCATAGCGCTTTGATTTTGTTGATGTGTCACAAAAGGTGATTTTGCACAGCGAGCATGCCTTTGTGTGCCACAGCTGTGGAAACGCATTTTGGGCAGGCTGTAAAAAATGGCAGCTGGACTGTTGATAAGGAGGTGTGCACAAATACCAGTGGTGAAAATGTGGCATGAAAATATTGCAGATTGACGAAGTTACAAGGGTGCGTGGAAACTGTGCAATGCACGCTTGCTACACAGTCATTGTATGGACTTTCGGCACCAAATTTTCAACATAAGCATTTTAGGACCTCTGCTCATGAATAGTGTCACCGTCATTTCCTCAAACTGTCCTGAAAACTGATTTCACACAGTGACCATGCAATTCTGCACCGGACGTGCAAAAACATATTTCATCCGGCTGTACTGTTCATAAGGAGGCATGGAAAAATGCCAATGATGAACAGCTGGAGTGAAACTATTACAAATTCACAAAGTCACGAGCGTGCATGCAAACTGCACAACGTATGCTCATAAAACACTCATTTTATTGACTTTCGTCCCCAAACTTTCAACATAGGCATTTTAGGACATCTGCTAATGAACAATGTCACTGCCATTTTTCATAATGTGTCTAGAATACGGGCTTTCCACAGTGACCGTGCTATTCTGTGCCAGAACTGCAAAAACAGATTTTGGTTAGGATATGAAAAATTACAGCTGTATTGTTCATTAGGAGGTGCAGAACAATGGTACTGTTGACAATCTGGAGTGAAAATATTATAAGTTTGCAAACTTACGAGCGTCCATGCAAACTGCGCAACTCACACTCGTAACACAATCATTTTATGGAGTATTGTCCCCAAGTTTTCAACAAGGCATTTTAGGACCTCTGCTCATGAACAGTATCACTGTCATTTTCGCAATGTGTCCCAAACACTGATTTCGGACAGTGACCACGCTATTCTGTGCCAGAAGGGCGAAAACACATTTTGGCCAGGATGTGAAAAATGACAGCTGTACAGTTCACAAGAAGGTGTGGTAAAATGCCAATGTTGAGAATCTGGTGTGAAAATATTGTGAATTCACTAACTTATGAGCGTGCATAGCAACTGCGCAACACACGCTCGTAAAAGTCATTTTTTGTTTTCCCACCAAATTTGCAGCATAGGCTTTTTGAGAGCCCCCCCCCCCATGAACAGTCACACTGTCATTTTGTTACTCAGCCCCGAAAGGTGATTCCACACTGTGAATGTGAAATCACCTTTCGGGACCGAATAACGCCATGGCAGTGCAAGGATTCATGAGGAGGGGTCCCAAAAACCCCACGTTGAAAATTTGGGGCTAAAATTCCCAAAAATGCCTGAGATATGCAGCAAAGTTGAAAACACCCTATTTATTCCATTATACAGCTTACTGGCATTCTTCAGTTCACGGTCGGCTTTGAAGAGTGCAGACATGTTCGCAGTCCACCGAAGAGCGTCGTGCCGGACTCTGGAGGTGAGTATGGGGTGGGGGTGTGTGGGGAGGCAGGTGCGCAGAGGGTGGGTGCAGGGAGACTACAAGGGACCGTTTTGGTTTTACAGGTAAAAAAAAAATTAGACATCGTGGTACAGTTTTTTTTTTTAGGGGATTTGGCACGTTGGGGTGGGCTCCCAGCATGCTACCTAATTGTTGGGGGGGTCTGTAGCCGATGATGAATTGGGCACCCTCGTCAGCACACAACAGGGGGGTAATGCAGATGGGGACTGGGCACCCCCGTCGGCACACAAAGCAAGTGGGGGGGCCAAGCTGAGGGGGATTGGGCACCCCCTTGGCACTTAACAATGGGGGGGTTCTTTATGCTGACGGGGAGTGGGTTCCCCCATCGGCACATACAGAAAGGCAGGGGTTACCGACAGGGGGATTGGGCACCCCCGAAATCGGCAGTTTGGCGGCCATTGTGCTGCCATACTCATAATGTCAGCGAGCACATCCAGGAAAGGTTTGCTGCATCTGACGAGCTTTGCTCGGATTGCAGTGGACCTTTTCTTAGATGTGCTCGCCACATTATACATGCATGATGTGGCGCCAGCATGCAGGCTGATTGGGGAATGAGGGACACACCTACTAATGCATGCTCTGCATTTGGCCAACAGTGACCGTGCCTCAAAAGCTGCACTACCCCAAGATGTTGGCTGCACAAGCGTGCCAACATAAAAAAGAAGTTTCTGCACCCAGTTCATGGATAAACTCGCTAAGCAAGACATCTGCCCACCATGTTTTTTTTCTTTGAAAACCCACCCACACTACAGCAGTAACCAATTGGAGTATGGACTGCTAACATAGGGACGCCCAGTCCCTAGCAACCACACAACTTGGCAAGAACAAGCCATAGCTCCCGAAATATGAAATAGACTACAGTTTATTTTTCAATGAAAACTGTTAGAAAACCTAAAATAGGATACAAGGGGCACCACACACTATACACAATACAGGATGGGCAACCCAGTGCAGATCCAGTGTGTTCTGCCTCCTCGAGGTTTGATTCCTTGGACCTCTCGAGCTTCGCTCTCAAGGTCACAGGAAATCAAATCCCTCTGTGGCAAAACACACTGGTTCTGCATGGTTGCCCGTCCAGTATTCTCTATGACTTGTTTTTTTGGGAAGCATTCTGTTACAGTTCTCTTCATGGAACCAACTATTTGGAGTGTTAACTATGTCATGGTTTGTGCACAGAACTCTAAACAGAGTTCTGATAGATCAGCAGCTCATAATTAGCATTCTGTACACAAATCATGGTATAGTATAAACTCCACATAAGTGATTCCACAAAGTGAACTGTAACAGAATGTTGCTCAATGCCCATAAAAACACAACAATGCAAATTACAGTTTTACCTATCCCTTTTTATTCAGGTACAGTTAGATATGGATACTTTAGGAGAATGCATATCATTTCTGAGAATAAGAACTTTATAAACAGCTGCCAATGAGCACAAATTTCCTATCCCTTTTAATCTGGTTCAAAGTCATTTGGCACTCATCTGTGTGTGTGTGTGGGTGTGGGGGGTCAAGGGGGGGGCAGCTGCAAGTGGGGTGCTAGCTGTACACTCGAACAGACTTGATAGACCGTGTGGCCTGTTTCTGCTGGCAAGTAGTAAGTAAGTAAGTATCCATCCTCACTCATCCGAACAGTAATCTCTGGAAGAAAGAGTATCTTTCAGCCCAATCCTATGGCACCAGTACTTGCATGTTACACTACCATTTGAGAGACCCCAGTTTGTGTCCCAAGTTGGACTATCAGCCCCAGGCTGAAGAAGTGTTGGGAGTGCCACTGGGGCAGCCCAACTACCAGCTCCAGGCTGAAGGAGCATCGAGAATGCCAGTGAGGCAGCTGGCTGATGAGCGCCAGGTTGAAACAGCACTATGAATTTTGCTGAGGGAGCCAGGGTGCCAGCCCCAGGCTGAAGGAGCACAATGAGCACTGTCAGTGCCACTGAGGCAGCCTGACTACCAGTCCCAGGCTGAAGCAGCATTAGGAATGCTGGTGAGGCAGACCAGCTGCCAGTTTCAGGCTGAAACAGCGATGAGAGTGCCAATGAGACAGCCCAACTACGAGCCCCAGGCTGCAGGAGTGCTGGTGGTGCCACTGAGGCAGCCCTCTCAAACTCTTTGGGTTGGGTGGCTACTTTTGCACTGCTTCAGCGGCTCCTGTGGTGGATCAGGAGCAGCGCTGGGCCTGTCAGTGACTGAGCGGTGCTTGCTCTTGCCTCTCCCCTTAGGCTGGCATTGCACACAAGTGCTTCTGACAGCAGAAAGATGGCTGGTCACAGGTATGCATTAAAATCATGTAAAGCGCACACTTTTGGGTGGCACAAACCTTAAACATAAATTGGAACTGCCTGGGAGGGCTGGTAGCCTGACGTCTTTATTTATTTGTTTCTGTTTACCAGGTAAGCACACTAGACAGCCAAGTGCCTATTTTCAGGTGCAACCCCAGAGATTACAATGTACATTAGGGGACATCAAGCATTACAATAAACATACAAGAACATTAGGCATAACAGGGTCCATTCAAGTACACCATGTGTTAACATTACAAGCAGAAGGTAGATAACAGCATAGTACAGGCATGGGTGACGGTAATAAACAACAGTAAACAACGTAAGGGGGGGGCAGCCATACCCTAATGGGAATGGGTAAATAGGCTAAATGAGTAGAACAATTTGAGGTAGAGAGACTTAGGAAAAAACATGAAGACAGAACAGTACATGTACCCTTTTATGAACAGTAGGGCCGAAAATGTACCCAATACATATAATGTCTTATGAGAGCAGAGCCATGAACAGTGGTTTCTTGTAAGCATAGCTAGTGACTAAATGCAGTAACCATCTGTCCTGACGAAGTGGCTCTGTGCCAAGAAACACTGACAGTTTTGGTGGATGGAATTTTTTTTTGTAATTCAGATTTTTGAATTTTTGTATAGGTTCAAAACAACATGCCAACAACACAATATTCAATCAGTTCCTTACTCTAACATCATTCTCAGTTGCAGTTGCAGTTACAGAACATTTTATAAGTTCATCTTCTAACCAGTTACATTACCCTCCGTAAATAAAGTTACTCCTTGGCTATCCCACTGGTATCTTGTGTAGATAATTCCAACAAACTTATATCCTTAGTCGAAAGCTTAGAGACCTTAATAGCCTGTGGAGTGCATTTAATTTCTTGTGTGTAAGAGACGTCTTGTTCTACCCTATATAGAGTATAGTATACTTTTTTTCCAATTCCAATTGTTTAACCAGGTGAGACACACTAAGCTGAGAGCTTGTTTACAGGTGCAATCTGGGAGCACAGGGAAGTTAAGTGACTTGCTCAGGGTCACACAGTATGTAAGTGGGGGCTGTGGGATTCAAACCCAGGTCTCCAGATTTGCAGCTCAAAGCCTTAAACCACTGCGCTATACTGCCTCCCTGTATGTATACTATCTATACTTTCTCAGTTGTTGGGTTATGCTCCTAGCGTACTCCTTCTGGTTATACTTCACACATACCCATAGCTAAGGTTGGGCCACGGGAGCGCTGGAAGGTTGTATCCTTGCCAGTGTAGAGACTAAAGACTTTATTGAGAATGTCCTCCCCTTCCCCTCCCTCTGCCTGCTTTTCCATATGATTGTTGTATTTTGTCCCCCATGTTTCCAGTGAACCTGTCATGCATTTTATAGGATATGGTTAGTCTATCCTTGGTATGCTGGGGCATGCAACATGCATTATCATCTACCTATACAACTTCTGCTTAGACTGGGAAACTATCTCATGCAGTGGGATTCCTAATGATAACTGGTGGATGGTATTAATAAAAAATTGATTGTGAAGTTATGAGTTAAACCATTCAGTGGGAGGGGCTTCAAAGAGGAAAATATCACTAGCAGTTAACATGCTTCCATGTCTCAGGACCCCGACCCCCTCTAGATGAAGTGGAGTTGTTCCTGGGGTAATGACCAGTATGATAGACTGGAGGTGATGAGGGACTACAGGAGTCAAATGAGGAGAAATCGGAAAGACTGAGTGGCAGGGGGAATAAAAAGAATCAGTTGAAAAGAAAGAATTTCCCTGCAGTGTGACTTCCACTACACACCACTTGCTCACACTGAAACAGGCAGCGTGTACTCCTTTTCCTGCACTGAATAGGATAAGGATAAGGAGGAGTACATAAATAAAAGAAAGGAAGCAACAAAAGAGATTAGAGAAGCTAAAGCAGTCACAGAGGAGAATGTAGCGAAAACTGTGAAGCAAGGGGACAAGACATTTTTCAGATACGTCAGTGAAAGGAAGAAGAACAAGGCAGGACTAATGAGAATCAAAGGGGGTGTAAGTGAGGAGGAGCACTAGAAGAAGGCAGACATACTGAACAAATATTTTTGTTCAGTATTCACTGTAGAAGGGAAGGGAAGTGGTCCACAATTAAAGGAATATGGGATACTCGGTGGAGGAGGGGTTGACACAGGCCCCTTTACAGAAGAGAGTATACTCAAGAAACTGGAAATCCTTAGGGTGGACAAGGTTATGGGTCCCAATGGGGTGCACCCAAGGATACCTAAAGAACTAAAGGAGGAACTGGCTGCTCCCCTGACAGCCCTGTTCAATCAATTCTTGGAAACGGGGTATTACCACGGGACTGGAGGAGGGCAGATGTGGTACCAATCCACAAAAGTGGGAACAGTGGGGAAGCAGGAAACTGCAGGCCTGTAAGCCTGACATCGGTGGTGGGGAAGGTAATGGAAACATTAATAAAAGAAAGGATGGTGAAGTACTTGACCAGCAATAAGTTACAGGATCCAAGACAGCATGGCTTCACAGGTGGGAGATCATGCCAAACTAACCTGATTGAGTTCTTCAACTGGGTCACACGAGTAGTGGACGAGGGAGGAGCAGTGGATGTGGCCTACCTGGATTTCAGGAAGGCCTTTGACACTGTCCCACACTGGTGATTAGTTAACAAGTTGACCAGTCTAGGGGTGGGGACTAAAGTGGTAAAATGGGTGCAGAACTGACTTGGTAACAGGAGCCAGTGGGCAGTAGTGAATGGGGGGAGATCAGAGGAGGGGGAAGTGACAAGTGGGGTATCACAGGGGTCAGTCCTGGGGCAATTTCTGTGCAGTGTCTTCTTTAGGAACATTGCGGATGGACTGGAGGGTAAAGTGTGCCTTTTCACAGATGAGACAAAGATCTGCAACAGGGTCAACATCCAGGAGGGAGTGGACAGAATGAGAGGAGACGTAAAAAAACTGGAGGCATGGTCAAGGGCCTGGCAGCTGGGATTTAATGCCAAAATGTGTAAGGTCATGCATATAGAGCAGAAGAACCCAAGGGTAACCTCCAACTAGAGGGTGAGGAGGTGGCAACAACTCAGCAGGAAAGGGACCTAGGAGTCATCATAATGGATACAAACATACGAACATGCGAATTTGCCAGCAGATAAAGGCCTCATGGTCTATCTAGTCTGCTCGAATGTGCAGCTAGCAACCCTCATACTGCAGCTGCCCCTCCCTCCCATCCCCTGCCCCTCCCTCTTACCCTACCCCATCCCCTATTGAAGCAGTCCACTGTTCTACAGGATACCACTTCTGTAGGCAACGCGTTCCATCCAGACAACACTCTCTCAGTAAAAAAGTGTCTTCCCATTTCCCTCCTGAACCTTCCCCCTCCAATCTGAGATTGTGATTTCGAGTGTCCCTACACCCCCCTTAACTTAAATGGTCCCTCCGTGCCTGTCTTGTTTATTCCCTTCAGGTACTTGAAGGTTTCAATCATATCCCCCATCTCTCCTCTTCTCCAGTGAGTATGTGTTCAACTCCCTCAGCCTGCTCATGATGGGTATGTCCCCTAGTCCCTGGATCATCTTTGTTACCCTACACCACACCCCTTCCAGTAACTTAATGTCCCTCTTCAGGTATGGACACCAGTACTGCACGCAGTACTCCAGGTGTGGCCTAACCAGTGACCTATACAACGGCAGAATCACCTCCCCTCTCCTCGAAGATATACCCCTGGCAATACAACCCAGCATTTTGTTGGCCTTTGCAGCTGCTTTCCTGCATTGTGCTGAGTTGTTCATTCAGCCTGTTATAATCACTCCCAGATCCTTCTCCTCCTCTGTCATGGCTAGCTGACCCCCCACCCAAAGCTAGTAGCTTCTTCTTGGATTTTTGCCCAGAAATGTAGCACCTTGCACATTTTGGCATTGAACTCCAACTGCCAGGTGTCCAATCAGGTCTCCAATTTTGACAGATCATCCTGCAACCCATGCCACACTCCTAGGTCATCCACTACTGCTCCCATGTTGGTGTCAGCCGCAGACAAACTGATCTTGCTCTTGATGTCCATTGAGATGTCTGATATGAACAACCCAAACAACACCGGTCCCAGCACTGAGGCCTGCAGCACTCCGCTTGTCACTGCCCTCGGTGATGAGTGCTCCCCTCCTACCACCACCCTCTGCTGTCTTCCCTGTAACCAGTTTACTACCCATCCCACCATTTTTGCCCCTGCACCTGTACCTGCCAGCTTACTACCCAGCCTCCCATGCTGCACTGAGTCAAATGCCTTACTGAAGTCCAGAAACAGGACATCCACTGCATGGCCCTTGTCCAACTGTCTAGTTACCCAGTCATAGTAATCTACCAGGTTGGTCTGACAGGATCTGTCCATGACAAACCCATGCTGCCTGACATCCTGCAGCCCATTGGTTTCCAGAAGGGTTGCCAGCCTCTCCTTCAGGATTGTCTTCATCAGTTTTCCCACAATAGATGTGAGGCTTACCGACCTGTAGTTTCCCGGTTCGTCTTTGAGACTGCTCTTATATAGGGGTACCACATGAGCCATCCTCCAGTCCTGAGGTATATTTCCTGAGGTCAGGAAGGCATTGAACAGGTCTGCCAAGGGCCCTGCCAGGATTTCTGCCAGCTCTCTCAGTACCCTGGGGTGAATGCCATCCAGCCCTGGTACCTTGTACACCCTCAGTGACCTCAAAGTGGGAAGTTAGTGTGAGAAGGCAAGCTGGATGCTTTGCTGCACTGAGAGAGGAATAACAAGTAGAAAGAGGGAGGTAATCTTACCCCTCTGTAGATCACTGGTGAAGCTTCACCTCGAGTACTGTGTCTAGTTCTGGAGGCCCCATCTCAGAAACAACATCGACCAAGTGGAAGTGGTGCAGAGAAGGGCTACCAAAATGGTCCAGGGCATGCATCAGAAAAGCTATGCGGACATGCTCCAAGAGCTAAACATGTACTCACTGGAGGTAAGAAGGGAGATGGGAGACATGATAGAGACATTTAAATATGTCAAAGGGATTAATAATGGATGGGAGGGCAGCTTTCTGCAGAAAAGGAAGAGCACTAAAACGAGGGGTCATTCAATGAGGCTGGAAGGGTGGAGGCTTAGAGACATTGTGAGGAAGTAATTCTTCACAGAAAGAATCGGGTGAGCTACGGGACGGGCTGCCAGAGGAAGTGGTGGGAGCAGATACTGTGGACCATTCAAGCATGCTTAGGACAGTCACAGAGGCTAAGTGAGACTAGGACGGCGGTGAAATAAGGCCATGAGTCCTGCAGGACCTATACTAAAGAAGTAGGAGCTATTGTAACAGGGCAGACCAGATGGACCAGGAGGTCCTTTTTTGCTGACATCTAACATGAAACTATGATGCTACAGCAGCCAGCAAAAAAACAACAGTTACCAGACTGCTCTGCCCCCCCCACCCCCCAATTGAGACAGGGGCAGTTTATTGCCAGTCCATATCCTGGGCCAGTGTACAGTGAGAAAAGTGTACAACAACAGATGCTTTCCTGCACTACTGGTCAGCTGGTCCTGGGTCTAACTACCCCTAGAATAGATCAGTGGTCAAGGTAACAATCTGTCATAACACAAATCGTAACAGCTGGCAAAAGCAGAACTCAGTTCTACAATAGTACAGAACCATTTAAATTCAAGCCATTCTTTTCTACAAGCAAAATGAATGGAGAGGCTAGAACCCATGACCATCTGATCTTCCAGCCCCAGAGACAACCGTGCTACCTACTGAATCACTGATACTGCATTATGAGACTTCACCTCCATAGTAACCCTCAGTTGTAGATGAACTATAACAGAACAAGCTCCTGGTTGCAAGTAAATACCCTCAGTAATAAAACAAGCATTTGTCAATGCCAAATGTTGCTTGCTTGTATGTACTGTTTAGGTATTTGGAAGTCATTGGAATGCAAATATTGAAAATTCGCGAACTTACGAGCCTGCGTAGGAACGCGCAACGTACGCTCGTAAAACAGTCATTTTTAGGAATTTTTTCACCAAATTTTCAACATAGCCATTTTAAGATCTCTGCTCATGAACAGTGTCACTGTGATTTTCTTAATGTGTCCCATACATGGATTTCACACACCGACTGCGCCATTGTGCGCTACATGGGCGGAAACACGTTTTGGGCAAGATGTGAAAAATGACAGCTGTACTGCTCATAAGGAGGTGTGGCAAAAATGGCAATGTTGGAAATCTGGAGTGAAAATATTGAAACTTCGCAAACTTACGAGCGTGCGTAGGAACTTTGCAACGCACGCTCATAAAACAGTCATTTTTAGGAATTTTTTCACCAAATTTTCAACATAGCCATTTTAAGATCTCTGCTCATGAACAGTGTCACTATGATTTTCCTAATGTGTCCCATACATTGATTTCTCACACCGACTGCGCCATTGTGCGCTACATGGGTGGAAACACGTTTTGGGCAGGAAGTGAAAAACGACAGCTGCACTGCTTATAAGGAGGTGTGGTAAAATGGCAATGTGGAAAATCTGGAGTGAAAATATTGAAAATTTGCAAACTTACGAGCGTGCGTAGGATCTGCGTAACGCGCACTCGTAAAACAGTCATTTTTAGGAATTTTTTTACCAAATTTTCAACATAGGCTTTTTGAGAGCCCACCTTATGAACACTGGCAGTGTTGTTTCATTAATCAGTACCAAAAGTGATTTCACGCAGTGACCGCGAAATCACTCTTGAACCGATTAATGTCATGACAGTGGGGAATTCATGAGAGGGTCCAAAACCATGCTGAATTTGGGCCCAAAATTCCCAAAATGCCTGAGATATGCAACAAAGTTGAAAAAACCCTATTTATTCCATTATACAGCTTACCGGCATTTCCTCAGTTCGCGTCGGCTTTGAAGAGTGCAGATGTGTTCCCAGTCCACCGATGATCGTGCACTGCGAGCTCTGGAGGCAAGTATGGGGTGAGTGGGGTGTGGGGAGGCAGAGTGCGATGGGTGGGTGCGGTGCGGGCAGGGAGACTGTGAAGCGACCATTTTTATTTACAGGTTTGTTTGTTTTTAATGAAGACGACGCGGGACGTTTGCCATGCTGGGGTGGGCTCCCAGCATGGCAGCTGGAAAGGCTGTTGGGGGCTGGAGCTGACAGGGATTGGGCACCCCATTGGCTATAATAAGATTTGCCATGCTGGAGTGGGCTCCCCAGCATGGCACCTGAAAGCTTTGGGGCCTGCAGCCATGGAGCCAATGGGATTGGGCACCCCGCCGGCTATAACATTTTTTGCCACACTGGGGTGGGCTCCCAGTGTGGCACCTGGACAACTTTTGTGGGGGTGGGGAGGCATGGAGCCAGCGGGGATTGGGCACCCCCGTTGGCCATACAGTGAGTGGGTGGGGGGGAGGAGTGCATCAGCACACAATATGCATGCTTGCGTGTGTGTGTGTGGTGAGGGGAGAGCTCTGCTCACTGAAGCGGAGCTCTCCCTTTCAACTGTATGCCACTGCATTTTCGACTGCTGTCATAGACAGCTGCAGCAGTCATTGGAGAACTGCGGCCGTGCCTACAAACACACTGACTGAACTGGAAGACAGGGAGCCACACCTCCGAAAACTCGGATGAAGGCACTATGTTTCTTGCACATGCGTGCAAGCAACATAAAAACTCAGATGATGGCACTATGTTTCTTGCACATGCGTGCAAGCAACATAAAAATGGAATGGCTTGAGATTTAGGTTTTGGGGGAAATGTCATGCAACTGAGTTCTGCTGATAGACGGTCCCCTTCTTTGAAGTTATACCTTGAACGATAGTGTAAAAATGATGCTGTACAAACTGCATGCATAATGGCTTGCAGTGTAGCAATTAAATCTATCCCCTATCTATCTATATCTGCTGTATAAAGCCTTCATAAGGTAATTCTTGTGATTTCACAACTCTTCTGAGTGGCAGGTTTTATTCTCACTTGTGGAGAGAAATATGATACCTGTTGCTATGCATCCCTCATCTGTCACCACTAGTGATGGTAAGACATTCCTAACACACTTGTTTCTTTGTTCAGATTCTGGAAAGAAAAAAGCACGTAGACCTGGGTAATGCCGAGACTACTGCATATTGTTACATGACACACATAGTCCCTGTTTTCACAAAGGGTCCTTCCTTCTGTGCCTGCAGCAAATAAAAAAATGAGAAAACAATACAAGACCCATTACAGTTTTCTAAATATCCTCACCAGTGTAAGTGTACATTAATGATCATATCAATAACATTTCTAAGTGCGGAGCATTTATCACTGCCTTTCTCAGCCATCCCACATTATGAGGAAGGTTCCTCATTTTAGTTTTACTTGTTAGACTTGTTCCATCTTGCATCTGCCCCAAACAGAGAAGGTGCTACAAACCTAGACTATGAAGCAGAAATTCCCTGGACTCTTTTTGTCACTAACAGAAACTTTACACATGTAAATCACTATTTTCCACAGTGTTAAGGTTTGTATCTCCACGTTTATTGGTGTTTCCTTTATTATAAAGGCCAGTGGCCCACACTTTCTCCCTTTTTGAGTGCTGTGCCCTATACTGCAATGACACAGTCTGGGAGGTATGACTGTCGAATAAGGGTCCTACGCAGGACCTCAGGGACAATAACAAAAAGCATTTGATTGATTATGATCCAGTAAGTATGTGTAGAAAAAAAAAGAATATAATGCACAGCAGTGCATTTGTGCATAACAAAGATTTGGGTTTCACTTGACATCTGTAAATAATGTGTGTTAACTATGGAATATAAAGCTTTTGTTATAATGGTATAAGCCCTGCACCACTACCAAGGCACCAGGGGTTCCTATGCAAGCCCCAAAATCGCATTTTGGTGCTGGCTGCAGCCTCAGTTCACTAAGGAGCAGAAGTGCTCAGCCCTTGGGAAGGGAAGGGATGGCATGGATGGCCCAGCACTCATGCAGTTCCTACCAGCCACCAGAGTGGCATGGCTTTGGCTGTGAAGGTAGCCACTCTCCTGCCCATCTGTCTGGACAAAGGGTGCAGCCATGGTGACCCAAACATTAGGGTGAGTAACCGGGGGAACCAGAGGGGTTAAAAATGGAGACAAAAAAGTGAGACATCGATGCCATGGACAGCACTTTTTTCTTTTTAACTTTATGTTTATTTATTTTCATGGAACAGATAATTTACACCGTTGTATACAGTGACATTTGCAGCCAGGAAATTATAATTTACATTCTTGTTATCCCATTAACAATGAACATTAACAATACAGAGATGATTTCCTTGCAGAGTTCTGTGCTTCGATTGACAGCCTGAAAACTGTTCCGGCCATGGGCCTGGGATAAACTGCATCTTTGTTGTCACAGAGTAGACAAACGATAATAATAGATCCACCAACCAGTATTCAGGAATCACTTGCTTATAATGGATAGACTAATGGAGAGATCATATCCAGATCCTGGAGGTGAGGCATCAAGCTATGGTTCACTTTGTACACTATATACTAGAAAAGGGAAAGAAAATAGTGTAGGAAGAAAGCAGAAAGTCTAATAAAGAGGATAACAGTGAAAGTAGCTAAAAGACAGAAAAGAGCAGAAGGGGAAGAGAGCTTGTAGAAGGTAACAGGCATGAGTGCCCCCCATGGAATAAAATCTGGGTAGTGGTCCAGTTAGTAAAATACCCACTTCTGCCATCTGATCTCAAATTGGGGGAGTTTATCTGAATGCCTGTAGGTCATGCATTCCATATTGTAAATATCCACCATTATGGACCGCCATCCTTCCAGGGTAGGGGATTTAGGCCTGTGCCAAAGCCTTGTGATGGTCTTTTTCATTGCTATAGCAGGTACAAGAAGTAAGTGGAAAGTTGTTTGGTCAAGGCCTGACCCTGCCGGTGGGATCGCTAGCAATAGCAAAGAAGGAGTGACAATACCTAGACAATTAAAAATTGCCTCAAGTTCCTGTCTTGACCAGATGTGTGTAGCATTTGCTGATAGTTGACCACAGCGCCTCCAGCACACAGCTAGTCTCTCCCCCCTGCATATTTGGTGACTGTATCTGGTGCTGTAAAGAACCTTAAACAGCGTTTCCGGGAGAATTATCTTCAATACATTGACAACGTGAGGTGGTATATGCTAAGGGCAGATTTATTCCACTTGGCTAGAGTATGTGTCATATTTATTTCACCATTTCATTTCTGTAATATGTATAATGTGGTGTCAGTTGAGGTCTCTTGGATCGCTTTATACACTTACCCAATTAAGTGGTCTAGGGTACTGACTTGTAGATGGGTGATAAGAAGTTGAGCTAATAAGTGAGTGTGGATGGCAGGCTACGGTATGGAATAGGAAAGATCCTTACATAGGATTGTAGCTGGAGGTATCTGTAGTGACCCGATGGTCGAAGGTGAAATACGTTTGTAGGTTGCTAAAATGGGTGACTCCATGGGAGTCCAAGATTTGAAAGAAATATCTGAGGCCCATCTGAGCCCAGTTCCTTGTTGCTCTGTCTAGATGGTTTGGTCTATAAACCACATCAAAGGCAATAGACTGTAGAAAAAAAGCCTGAGATAGCAGGAGCAATTTGGAGAGCTGTATCCATTGGTTGAAGGTGGTTGCTGTGTATTGGTAGAATTTAGAGATGGGAGTGCATTGTGGGGGGGGGGTTACCCAGCAGACAGGGGTCATAGCCATGCAGGTCATTCAGGACAAACTTGATTTGCTTCTAATAGGGTTGGAGGGAGTGGGCAATCCAGGTGCATACTGTATGCAAATGTGTTGCCTAGGCATAGCTTGTAAGGTTTGGGAGGTTAACCCCTCCATGATGCCGAGGTAGTTAGAGGATTGAGAACCGAATTCTTGGGGCTTGGCCATTCCAGATGAATTGGGAAATTAGTTTATCCCAGGCCCTAAAGTATAATGAGTTCGGCATCAGGGGTAGTGTTTGTAAATAGAATAAGATGCAGAGGAGGATATTTTGACGTATGGCTTCTATTCTTTGAAAAAAGCCTAAGTAGATTTGTGACCAACGGGAAAGGTCTTCGTTGATTTGTTGCATTATGGGCTAAAAACTGAGTAATTCCAGGTGGTCTAGATTTCAGGTGATCTTGATACCCAGGTACCAGAAAGCGGTTTAAACCATTTGAATGGGAATGTTAATTTGAGTTGTGCAGATGGAGCGTAATTGTATAGAATTACCTCAGTTTTGGATGTGTTAAGTTTGTATCCCAACAAGTTTCCAAAAAGCTGAAAAATCTCCCATAGCTTGGGTATCAGATCTTCAGGGGATGTCACTGTAAGGAGTAAATCATCTGCAAATAAGGTTAATTTATATTCTCATCCTCCAAGGGATCCCTGAGATCTGGATAGTCTGGCTCATATGAATAGCTAGGGGTTCCAAATATAGGGCATAAAGAAGGTGGGATACAGGGCAGCCTTGTCTGGTTCCCCATTCCAATGGGATAGGGTCCATTAGGGAGCCATTGAGTTTTATGTAAGCCTGTGATGTGGCACATATGTTTTGGAGAATAGTGATAAATGCTTCTGGAAGACCAAGCGACGACAGGGTGGCCCATAGAAATGGCCAGGCCACCCTCTCGAAAGCCTTTTCCACGTCTAGACTTGATAATGCTAGGGGAATTTTGCAGGTTGTGGCAAAGTCCAGAAGCAAGAAAGTTCTTCTTACACTGTCATGAGCTTGACGGTTGCGGACAAATCCCACCTGGTATTGATCTATCAGGGATGGTACAAGGCCTTCTAATCTGTGGGCTAGTATGGTCATATATATTTTATAATCAAATTTTAAAAGGGAGATGGGTCTATAGGATGGGGTGTATCCGGGATCCTTGTTTGGTTTTTAGTAGAGCTGAGACAACTACTTGGTGCCATGGGGGCAGGTCCTCTTTTGGATGGCATGAAAGTCCAGTAAAAGTGGAAGTGTTAATTCTGTTCAAAATGTTTTGTAAAATTCAGTGGGGTAGCCATCCAGTCCAGAGGATTCCTGCGATTTGGTGTCTTGGATTGCTTGCTGGATTTGGTCTGTTGAGATGGATACTACCAGGCATTGTGCTCCAGCATTGCTTAATTTTGGAAGGGGGGGGGAGAGAGCGAAGATATTCTAATATTTGCTGTGGGGTCATTTCACGCTCCTTGAAATAAAGGTTTTTGTAATTTTTTGCTAGAATATTTCAAATAGCTGATGGGTGAGTAACAAAATTACTGAAATCAGTATCATGGACAGCACTTTCAGTATACCTTTTCAACACAGACAGTATAGTCCAGAAATCACAGAACTGTAAACCAGGAGGTCACAGATTTGAATCCCACCAGTCACTTACACGCTGCATGATGTGACCTTGAGCAAGTCCCTTAACTTCCCTGTGCTTCTGTACCACCCAGTTATAAAACTGTGTAGATGCAGGACCCCACTTAAAATGAAATACTGCATCTCAGTTGGGCTATCCTATGTAATCATTTAAAATATTAAACTATTTATAATCTATATGACTGTCTATCTATAAACAGTTTCCATCCATCCACCTATCCATCCATCCATCCATCTACCTATCCATCCATCCATCCACCTATCCATCCATCCATCCATCCACCTATACATCCATCCATCCTTCCATCCACCTATCCATCTATCCATCCACCTATCCATCTACCCATCGATCCATCCATCCATCCATCCATCCATCCACCTATCCATCTATCAATCCATCCATCCACCTATCCATCTACCCATCCATCCACCCACTCACCCATCCATCCATCTATCCATCCATTCACCCACCCACTCACTCACCTACCTACCTATCTAGCTGTCTATCTGTCTGTCTGTCTATCTATCCATCCATCTATCTATCCATCCATCTATCTACAGTATCTAGCTATTCATCTAACTGGAGTTGAAAGTTGAAATCCCCAGTTAAATATTAAGCTAGTTGTATGGGCACACATTTTTCATATTTCAAGCTTACTGATGAGTCATTAGTAAGCTTGAAAAATCTGGGTATTAACCTAGCTCAGGGAATTAGGAAATTGATTTCTATTAATTTACATCCCTTATTTAATTCTATTAAGATGGACCTTCAAAGCTGGAAACTTCTTATTATCATTATGGGGTAAAATATCAGTTATATGAATGATTGTCTTGCCAAGAATTCTTTATCCCCTTAGTATGTTAGGTATCCTATTACCCTTGAATTGGTTTACTCAGATTCATCGGACCATTCCTGAACTTTTTTGGAATGGTAAAAAACCATGCACTGCACTGCATACTCTACATTACCCTTATTGAAATACCATGGAAGGCTCCAACTCCTGAATTTCTATTGGTACTATCTGGCATCACAAGCTAGTAAGTTCTTAGCTTGGAACCTTCCCAATTTGGGAGATAGTATTGGCTCACCTAAAGTATCTTGGAAAGAGATTGAGGCATACTATTGTACTCATTATGGGATTGCTCTTCAAGCGCTACCTTTTATATCGTGGTCCAGGCTTCCCATGACACTTTGTAACACCCTAACTGGCTGGTTGGTGTGCATTAATATGCAGCTTTGCCACCTTTTGAAGTATGCCCCACAAAAAGATCCCCTACAGCCCATTAGGCTTAATCCTAATATAAAGACAGTTGATAAATCCATACCTCTATCCTTTATGCAGCAGGTACATTTTCATACTCTATCTGATATACTACAAGATAATAAACTAGTCACCTTTGTAGAGTTCAGTAATAAGTACTCGATTTCCCACCTTGGGACATCTGCATTTGCTTTCTTTCAGCTTAAGCACTCTGTCCAAAACTTTTTAGGCCCTCGACCTTGATCCTTTCCAGATGGCTCCAATTACCATATTTTTTTTTTTTAGTTTTTGTTGACCGGGTAAGTGTACTAGACAAATCCTGCCTATTTTCATGCACAACCCGGGGAAGGGGGATACAGATGAATGCCAATTGACCTTGAACCAGATTAAGTGGTTGGTGGTATTTTTGGTGAATGAGGGAAATATGGCCAGGACATCGGGGAAATTCCCCTACTCTTTTTCGATAAGTGCCATGGGATCTTGTAACATCCACCTGAACTACCACCAATCCTGGCAGATGGGACCTCGGTTTAACGTCTCATCCGAAAGATGGCACCTCAGAAGTGCAGCATCCCTCTCATGCTGCACTACAGTGTCAGTACTGGGATATTAACCCAAGTGCCAGATATGGGAACTGAACCCACAGCCCTCTGATCTCCCAGACTCAGAGGCGAGTGTGCTACCTACTGAGCCACTGACACTGCTAACCAAGCTAGCATCTCAACCACAAGCAGTTTCTGTTTTGTATAAAACTTTTAGGGATTTGATCAGAACTAAGA
Organism: Neoceratodus forsteri; assembly: GCA_016271365.2. Lineage (NCBI taxonomy): Eukaryota > Metazoa > Chordata > Ceratodontiformes > Ceratodontidae > Neoceratodus > Neoceratodus forsteri. The sequence goes on along the minus strand of CM028138.1, from coordinate 482,811,068 downwards.
AAAGGGTGAAGTATACTTACTGGGAAAGGGAATTCCCTGACTTTATTGACTAACAGTTTTGCAAGCCCATGGGTATATCCCTTTTATATGTTACTGCATTAATTGGCAAAATGACCATTTTTATGTTTGCTTGCACGCATGTGCAAGAAACATAGTGCCATCATCCGAGATTTCGGAGGTGTGTCATCCCCTCTTCCAATTCAGTCAGTGTGTTGGCAGACACAGCCCCTGTCCGCCAATGCATGCTGGAGCTGTCTATAACAAGCTCCAAAATGCAGTGGGAGTACAGTTGAAAGGGGGCTACACTTCAGTGAGCAGCGATGAGATATACGCCTGCTCATGCAGCTCCCCTACATGCACACACACATGCTGCTGCTTTTACTTGCGCATGCACACACTGTGTGTGGCAGTGGGGGGTGCCTAATCCCGTCAGCTGTGCTGCCCCTCCAAATAACCAGAGTTCCATATGTGCTGGTGCCCACCCCAGCATAGCTACTAAGGGTATAGCCGATGGGGTGCCCAATCCCCGTCAGCTCCACTGATTCCCCCAACCCCCAGAGTACATCCCGCGTTGTGATTTCAAAAAAAAAAAAACAACCTGCGGGCCTGCCAGAGGGCAGCAGGTGAGATGAGGAGGCGACCGGGTGCACCCGGTGAGGGGACGGCTACTGATGGGGCCACGGAGGAGGACAGTGACGACAATGAGGCTAGCAAGCTGGATGTGAGCTCAGATAAATTTAATCCTGTGGTAGCTCTCTACTTCCCCAAGACGCCTCTGCCCTACTCTAATATAAAATGCTTCAAGAATTTAGTGGAATACAAAAGTTTCCTCAGAGGAGCGAGAGGCCGAGCTGGGAGTGGAACCCCAAGGAAAAAGAAAGGAAAACGCGGGGAATGGCGGCCCTGACCTGAGAGGATTGAGAGGCTGAAGGTCTCATTTACTTGAGAAACGGGAGGAGGCGGGGGCAGAGGGGTCCACTAGGAGAGTCCCCAGGAGCCTCAAGGCTCTCAAAAATGTACTCACCCGGATGCCGCGTGAGTACATACATATACATGTTATTTTACATGTTACAATGCTACCCTTGAACTGTATTAATCTGTACTCTGTTTGCAATGTCCACATTGTTGTAATGCCTGTCTTGATGTTCCCCATAATTTGTATTTCTCTGAAGTGGAACCTTTGTAAAAGAGCCATGGCTCAAAGGGATTTGTAATCCTAGACTTGATAAATAAATAAATAATTTTAAAACTCGGTTATCTTCTGCCTGTTGCTTTACTGTATTGAGTTACGCGTCATTAAAGTAATCTACAGTATGTCCCGCCGTCCTGGTACTTAAAGATCAGTTTGTAAACTGTTACACTAACACGCTGTAAACAAGTTTGTGAATTGTAGCTAGCTCACTTCGGCCCCTGCCAGATCTATTTTATTTGAGATATCGGAATTACAAACATTTGAGTCAGAGACTTCTTTACAAAGGCTTCATGTCAAAAAACAGTGCAGGATTAACAAATGGTGCAATAGAAAAAGACAATTACATAATTATAGATAAGTTACGAACATTATGTAAAAATAGGTGGGTAAAACAGTCTTACCGAGGCACTGGCACATCCTTTTTGTTGACATAGGAATGCCACATTCCATTGTCAAGTTTTCAAAAAAACCTCAATATTTGTAAAAAACATACAAATATTGACCAGAGTTGAGGGATATAATAGCTGACTGATGTGTTTTTGGTGCATTAATTGTAGTAAGAAAGTGTGATTTAAATTGCTTAGCAGTATAGCAGTGGTCAATACTGTACCAAAAAATGTCTAATTTTCAAATGAATTATTCCTAGTTGCAGGATATGCAATATCAGAGAAAAGGAGGTGTGTCTGGGAGCCCCAGGTCCAACCATGTGAGCCCGTGCTCGGTGGTTAGAGCAGTGGGATGCTGTTTTCGAGGTGATGTCCAGTTTCCAGTTGGTCACATGATTTCTTTCTCACTACAGTTTGGGATAATAGAAAAATATTGTCCCCATGGAATCATGAACTATAATAAGTGTCAGCCTGGCTCAGTTGGTAGCACATATGCCTCTGGTCCAAAAGGTCAGGGTTTGTAGTCCCTACATCATTACTGGGATCATGTTATAAACATTCTAGCACCCAAATGCTGTGCTGTCTGGGTGTGCCGTCATTAGGATGTGATGTTCGACCAAGGTCCTGGCTGCCTTTTCAAGTGGATGTTAAAGATCCCAAGGTACTGTAGGGGAATTTTCCATGTGTCAGGCTGAATTTTTCCCCAGTCACTAAAATATCACCAGCAGCTTAATCTAGTTTGCATCTGTATCTCTCCCCACCCCCCAAAAATTGAAATAGACCTACCTTTTCCCATCAACGTAAACTAAAACAAATATTGTGTAATACTGAACACTGGGAGGCCATTTATTCTAGAGGGTTAAATCACCAATCTATGAACCTGGAGACCCAGCATACAGGGATTTGAAACCTACAAATGCCACTTGCCTGAACAATTTACTTAAGTTCCTGTTAATGCTTGGATGCAAGTGAAAATAACTTCGGCTTAGTGTGCCTTTTCTGGCCAAATATTCTTAAACTATATATATATATATATATACAGTATATATATATATAGTGACTTGCAAAAGTATTCAATCCCCTTGAAAGTTATCAGATTTGTCTGGATTATAAATGAGACTTACATATATTATTCCAGTCAGTATTTTTATTGCAAACTCATATGCTCCAACAGTATATTGTCAAAGCCAAAATTAATTATCCATCAGAAGATCTTTTAAAGAAAATTAAAAACTGGAAAATGCTGCTTGCAGAAGTATTCAACCCCTACACATTAGTATTTGGTAGAGCCACCTTTTGCTGCAATAACAGCTTTAAGTCTTTTGGGGTAAGTATCTACCAGCCTTGCACACTGTTCGGGAGTGATTCTTGCCCATTCTTCTTGGCAGATTTGTTCCAGGTTGTTCAGGTTGGTTGGGTGGCGTTTGTGGACCGCAATTTTCAAACAGTGCCACAGATTCTTGATGGGATTGAGATCTGGACTTTGACTTGACCACTGTAGGACATTCATCTTTTTGTTGTTCAACCACTCCTGTGTTGCTTTGGCCTTGTGCATGGGATTATTGTCCTGCTGAAAGGTGAAGTTCTCCCAAGCTTCAGTTTTTCAGCAGACTGAAGCAGGTTCTCTTGAAGTATCTTCCTGTATTTTGCTCCATCCATTCTTCCTTCAAGTTTAACAAGATGCCCAGTCCCTGCTGATGAAAAGCATCCCCACAGCATGATGCTGCCACCACCATACTTCACTGTAGGGATGGTGTTTCTCGAGGCATGGGCAGTGTTAGGTTTGAGCCACACATAGCACTTTGAATTTTGGCCAAAAATCTTTATCTTGGTCTCATCAGACCACAAAACCTTGTGCCACATCTTAGCTAGGTCACTCTCATGCTTTCTGGCAAACTTCAGACGTGCTTTGATATGGTTCTTTTTGAGTAATGGCTTCTTTCTAGCCACCCTCCCATACAGGCCAGTGTTATGCAGAGCTCTTGATATGGTTGACTGGTGTACCTTCACTCCATTCTCAGCCACTGAACTCTGTAGCTCCTTCAAAGTGATTGTTGGCCTCTCTGTGGCTTCCCTCACTAGTCTCCTTCTTGTTCGGACGCTGAGTTTTGAGGGACGGCCTTGTCTAGGTAGTGCCTGGGTGGTGTGATGCAGCTTCCACTTCCTCACTATTGATCCAACAGTGCACACTGGGATATCCAAACACTTGGATATTATTTTGTACCCTTTTCCTAATTTATGCATGTCTATTACTTTATCTCTAACTTCCTTAGAATGCTCTTTAGTCTTCATTTTCACACCCCTTCCTTCAGATTCACAGTCTGACTAATGGTCATTAAACTGAGGGGGGGGGGTTATCCAGAAAATGTGAGCTACTTTAATGTTTCAGAGGTGAGGCCAATTGTGTCCTTGTTAGGGCAATATTTTTCATCTGTGTAAACTTGGAGCTTCCAGAGCACAGGGGTTGAATACTTATGCAAACAACATATTTCAGTTATTTATTTTTCTTAAAAATATTTTCTAACATAAAACCAATGTCACTTTAAAATAATTATTTTGAGGATCAGTCTTTTTTAAATAAAGTATTACACAGAACAAAATCTCAATGTATCATTTGTCATTCAGACAAATCTGACAACTTTCAAGGGGGTTGAATACTTTTGCAAGTCACTTGTATATATGTATATATATATATATATATATATACACACTGGATGTCAGTAAATCATTCTGAGGAGGATGATTATTTTCCACTAAAAACATTTTGTCAACATCTGTTTTAGTAAACCATGTTTCTACTTTTCTTCATGTTTTTGAAAATTGTTTCCCCCATACACACACTGACACAGCATTACATAAAGACGCAGTATTCCTGTGATGGTCGTGTTCAGTCTAATGTCTTTTGCAAAAATGTTTCACAGAGTTCTGCTGCCCCCTTCCTAAGACAAATACCAGGTACCTGGGTTGCAGGTTTTCCTCTTTGGCCCGTGCTCCGCATGCCACCTTATAAAATGGGCAAGAAAAATCAAGTGATCTGATTGGGTAGTAGCTGTGCTAATGATCAATAACTGCACAAGTCTGGAAAGTGTCTTGTAAGTCTTGAACTACAGTGCTTTGAAGTTCTCAGTAACTGTGACAGGGGGTCCAACTAACAGTGCAAGTGACTTTTCTGTGGGACGATTTGACAGGGAAAACCTAGCTGTTTGGTGCAAGAGCTGATTTACCATTGATTATTTTTTATTTTAGCAAGTTTTCTGTTTTGCATTTTTTATTATTTTGTAATCATTTTATAAAAGCAGTATCACACTTAGGGGCTTGTGGTTATTTTGTGATTACCGCACTTTCCCCTACCCCGTGGTTGAAGGACACACTGCTACCACTTCCTGCTTCCACCCCATGGGGGGCGATAGCAATCACCCAGTAACCACATGCCCTGTTATGTTACTGCTTACGTAATGCACACCCTATCATGGCTTATTACTTGCATATGGGACGAAAGATTAAATATCTGCCTCTATGCACATAACTTGTCACAATCCCCTTCAAAGCTTTTTTTTTGGGGCGGGGGCAAAAAATTGGTAATTAGCCCTGCAATAAAAAGTAGTGCCTTGGACCTGGGTAGACCAGTGGACATCCTCTTTCTTACCTCAGGGGTCCTTTAGCATCAGTAACTTTTTGCACTTAGCTGGCTAGGTGCAATTGCCCTGGAGGTGTGCCTTTAAGACATTTTTTAAAGAGCGTTGGGCTAGCCAATCAAAAGACAGGAGGGGGAGTGAACTGAGTGAAAGCTGTTGATTGCTTCATAATTGTTTCTCTGCTGGACTGAGCATATTGCCTCTGAGGTGTCTCCCAGCTTTCCTTGCTGACAGCCTCCTAGTGCTTATCTGGGTAAAGTTTTCCTCATAAATCTTTTCCTTTAGTGTGCCGAGTGACAACTTTTACCTTTTCATTAGCACTTCACAAATTTTAAATTATTAGCGCGACGGCACTATTTAGACTTTATTTTTACCATGACTATTTACTTTAAAGCCTAATTTTATCACTGGTGTTTATTTTTGACGGTTTCCTTCATTTGTGACTAATTTCTTGTTGGAACCGTTGAATTGGGGACAGTTGCCTTGTTTTTTTACCTCGGACCTCGCGGGGTTTACCTCGAGGCACCTGCGGTAGATTTCAAATTTAAACAGTGCCTGAGGGTTTTCTCTCTAGATTGGCAATTACGAGGAACCCTTTTTTGTTATATTACTGGACCTTGGTATCATCTGTGTCCAGGGGTAGCATTAAGGATTTAGTGTGGTGTGCTCCTCTGAAACAGAGGAGCACACTTGATTCAGCTTCTGCCATGAAATACGTGCTCCTTCAGACCATGATAGTGCTCCTACCTATGTTTATATTTATGATCAATTTCCTGATAGTATATCAATTGTTAGATAGTACTACAGATTCAGTGGTATCTACTAGTAATTTACAGTCTCGCATTACATTACATAGTATAAAGCTGACATGAAACAAAACCTTTAATTATATTAATGGTTTCAGCAAAATGAACTCTGATTGTCTGTTAAACCTTGGTGGGAATAAGACCACTAGGGGACACTGCCTCATACTGGTGGTGAGGGGTTTGCTTCACGAGGGACATAAAACACTTTTTCACTGCAAGGGCAGTGGCAAAATGGAACAAACTGCTGGAGAAGTTTGTCTCCCTGAAGACTGTAGACAGCTTCAAGAGAAGCTGGGGCAGGGTAAACAGGGAAAATTGCATGGAATGGGGGGAAGGTGGGGATGAAGAGGTGGAAGAGGATCACAGAGTAGTTATTGGAGGGGTCTGCAAACTCAAGCAGACTGGATATAATGTACAGACTTTTTCTGCTGTCAATTTTGGTATGTTGTAAAGCTGGTTAAATAAATAGAATTACTTTTATTTAACTTTTTTCACCACCTGACTGAGGAGGAAGAGCCCAGGAAACCTAGAAATATGAGACCGAGTCTGTCTATTTGTCTGTTATGCTGCTTCACTGTGCTTCTGTAATTTGTGCTTTGTAATTTCTACTTCTACTTATAATTTCTACTTTGAAGCCACTACATATTTTGTTTCGTTTTTGTTGACCGGGTAAGTGCACTAGACAAATCCTGCCTATTTTCAGGCACAACCTGGGAGAAGGGGATACAGATGAATGCCAACTGACCTTGAACCAGATTAAGCTGTTGGTGGGATTTTTAGCGAATGAGGGAAATTTGGCCAGGACACCGGGGAAATTCCCCTACTCTTTTTCGATAGGTGCCATGGGATCTTGTAACATCCACCTGAACTACCACCAATCCAAGCAGATGGGACCTCGGTTTAACATTTCATCCGAAAGACAGCACCTCAGAAGTGCAGCACCCCTCTCATGCTGCACTACAGTGTCAGTACTGGGATATTAACCCAAGTGCCAGATGTGGGAACTGAACCCACAGCCCTCTGACCTCCCGGCCTCAAAGGCAAGTGTGCTACCCACTGAGCCACTGACACACATGATACCACCTACATCTGGCCAGACTTACCGTACTGCCTTTCACTATCAAAGTATGGGCAGTCTTTTCTATAGGCCCAACCGGTGCACTTACCTAAATGTTCTTTTCACCAGTACAAGTCAGGAGGCCCAGCTAAAAGAAAATATTATTGGACCAATTCAGAATCCTACAGCATGTGGCTAGTGGGCCAGTACCAATTTTGATCCTGAACCTTTGTTCACCTTGTTCAGATGGCCTAGTCTGGTCTGTCCAGTTCAGACTCAACTTCCTGTGCTCCTGCCTGAATGTCCATTCTTGAGTAACCTGAGCATACACAACACACAGAGGTCAGAGACAACTGGCCTCTTAGCCAAATGTCCCACATCAGAGAGATGGAGCATCCAATGGTTTTAGATGGAAAAAATATATATATATATAACTTTGGCTGCCCTGCACATACCAAGAAACATAAAATGTGACAGTAGATAAGGGCCGCTGGGCTCACCCAATCTGTCCATTTTTGTTAACCTTCATTTTTTGCTGTAGACCCTAACTGATCTAAAGTGTAATCCCCAACCCCCCCCCACCACACACACACACTTCCTTATCCCTATGATTCCTTTGTGCCTGTCCCAGGCATCCACTGTTTTCACCCCCACCATTTCCAGTGGAAGGCTATTCCAGGTATCCACCACCATATCTGTGAAGTACTTCCTCACATCCGTCCTGAATTTACCTCTCTCCAGCTTCTTATCATGCCCCCTTGTTCCAGAGAAACCTTTTTCTCTCAAAAAAAAAAAAAAAACCCCCTCCAGTACCTTGTTTGCCCCTGTGGAGAATTTAGACTTCTCTGTCGTGTCCCCTCTCTCCCTTCTCTCCTACAGGCAGACCATACTGTATTTGGCTTCTTCGGTCTCTCCTGACAGGGCTTTTGGTGCAAATATTGTACCATTTTGGTGGTCCTCCTCTGGACCGCCTCCACTCTGTCTGTGTCCTTCCTGAGATGTGGTCTGCAGAACAGGACACAGAACTCAAGGTGGAGTCTTAACAGTGAGATATATATAGAGGGTAGCAGCACCTCCCTCTTCCTACTAGCGATATCCCTTACTGTGCACCCCACTAGCCCTTCCGACTGCCTTGCCACACTACCTGGCCATCTTTAGGTCATCTGATACAATTATCTCTAGGTCTGTTTACTGCTTAGTCTTTGTCAGTATCACTCTGCTAATACTGTACTCGGTTCATGGGTTTTTATGTGCCAAGTGCATTATTTTGCACTTTTTTGCATTGAAGAGGACTGGTCCCAGCACTGATCCCTGAGGTACAACCACTGGTCACCCTGCTTTCCTCGGAGTGAACTCCATTTACCACTACCCTCTGTGTCCTATACGCTAACTAGTTTCTTACCCAGGTTACCACGTTATTACCCACCCCCAAGTTAACCAGCTTGCTTAACGGTGCAGTGTTATCAGGGCTGGGGAGATTTTTTTTTTTTATTACTTATTTATTTATTTTAGTTTTTGTTGACTGGGTAAGTGCACTAGGCAAATACTGGGATGCATAGGGAGAGGCATCAACAGTAGAAAACAGGAAGTTGTTATCCCTCTCTACAGACAGTTAGTGAGACCCCCATCTGGAGTACTGTGTGCAATTCTGGAGACCCCATCTCTGCAGAGACATAGACGGAGTGGGGGCTGTTCAGAGGAGGGCGACCGGGGTGGTGCAAGGTCTGCACCAGAAGACATACAAGGAAAGACTGAAGCAGCTTAATATGTATACCCTTGAGGAGGGGAGGGAGAGGGGGGACATGATGGAGATTTTCAAGTATCTCAAGGGAATTAACAAAGTACAAGAGGGTAGTATCTTTCAGAAGAAGAGATGTGCAAGAACAAGGGGGCACAATTTGAAGATAGAGGAGGGACGGCTCAGAGGCAGTGTTAGAAAGTATTTTTTCACAGAGAGAGAGTTGTGGATGCATGGAACAGCCTTCCTGAGGAGGTTGTGGAGTCAGGAAGAGTGGGAGAATTCAAGAATGCATGGGACAGGCATAAGGCAATTCTACTGGAGGGCAGGAGAAAGTAAGCTGTTGATTAACTAGAATCTTCAGCTTATGCATCAGGTAGGGAAATGGGCAGACTGGGTGGGCCAAGCGGTCCTTATCTGCCGTCAAATTCTATGTTTCTGTATTTCTATATGAAACTGAAAAATGGTCCCTCGCTGTCTCTGCCCCACCACGCCCACCCACTCGCACCCCGCCTCTCCACACATCCCCACCCCATATTTACCTCTGGACTCTGGCGTAACGATCTTCAGTGGACCGTGAACACGTCTGCACTCTTCAAAGCTGACCGCGAACTGAGGAAATGCCGGTAAGCTGTATAATGGGATAGATAGGGTTTTTTTTTCAACTTTGCTACATATCTCAGGCATTTTTTGGAATTTTTGCACCAAATTTTCAACATGGGGTTTTGGGACCCCTTCTCATGAATGCTCTCACTGTCATGGCGTTAATCGGGCCTGAAGGGTGATTTCGCAGTCACTGTGCGAAATCACCTTTCGGGACTGAGTAACAAAAGGACACTGCTACTGTTCATAAGGTGGGCTCTCAAAAAGCCTATGTTGAAAATTTGGTGGAAAAATTCTTAAAAATGACTGTTTTACAAGCGTGCGTTGCGGAGTTCCTACGCACACTTGTAAGTTTGCGAATTTTCAATATTTTCAGTACAGATTTTCAACATTGCCATTTTACTACACCTCCTTATGAGCAGTACAGCTGTCATTTTTCACATCTTGCCCAAAATGTGTTTTCGCCCATGTGGCACACAATGGCACCGTCGGTGTGTGAAATCAGTGTATGGGACACATTAAGAAAATCACAGTGATACTGTTAATGAGCAGAGATCTTAAAATGGCTATGTTGAAAATTTGGTGAAAAAATTCCTAAAAATGACTGCTTTACGAGAAAGCACCACAGTTCACGCAGACGCCGTAAGTTTGTGAATTTTCTATATTTTCACTCCAGATTTTTCCACATTGCCATTTTTATTATACTTCCTTATGAACAGTACAGCTGCAATTTTGCACGCCGCCTCCATATGTGTTTTCGACATGTAGCGCATTATTAGGTGCAGTCGGTGTAAAGAAACAATGTTTGGGATAGAGTTAAGAAAATCACAGTTACACTGTTCATGAGCAGAGGTCTTAAAATGGCTATGTTGAAAATTTGCTGACAAAAGTCCGTAAAATGACTGTGTTACGAATGAGCATTGTGCAGTTTCCACGCACCCTCGTAAGTTCATGACTTTGTAATATTTTCAGTCCAGATTTTCACCAGTGGCATTTTTCCACACTTCCCTATGAACAGTACAGCTGTCATTTTTCACAACATGGCCGAAATGTGTTTTCAGACTTTCAGCGCAGTGATGCGTGGTCGCTGTGGGAAATCATTGTTTGGGAGAGATAACGAAAATCACAGTGACACTGTTTATCATCGGAGGTCCCAAAATGCCTGTGTTGACAATCTGCTGTAAAAAATCCCCAAACTAATTACATTACGGGTGTGCGTTGCACAGTTTCTATGCACTCTCATGACTTCACCAATTTTTTTAAATATTTTTACTGCAGATTTGCGAAATTGCCATTTTTTACACCTCCCCATGAACAGTACAGCTGTCATTTTTCACATCCTGTTCAGAATGTGTTTTTGCACCTGTGGTGCTAAATGCCGTAGCCACTGTGCATAAGCAGCTTTCGGCTAACAAACTGATATTGCTACTGTTCATGAGGTGGGGTCACAAAAAAAACATGTTGAAAATTTGGAGTGAAAATACCAACGAATGCCTGAGGTGTTAGGGTTTCCAACCATAATGCCCCACCCTGTAGAGAACGACAGCCATCAAGGGTGTGACTTGGGATTCTTGCCTGTAATGCTCATACCATTCCACACCCTGCAGCCAGTGAGAGGCATCAAGGTATGCCTTGGACTCTTCGGCCCCAAAGTTCACCCCATTCTCCTATACAGCACCCATCTCACCATATTTCCTGATGGAATAGGGTGCGCATAAGAGCCAAAGACCACAAGGCACACTGTGACACTTGTCAGTGTCTGCAGGGTGGGGTGTGGTGAAATGGCATGGCTGTTATGCCTGACGACCCAAAGGCACACCCCAATGCCTGTCACTCTCTGCAGGGTGGTGATGGGGTTGGCTTCAGTTCGATACTTCACTGCCATTTCTATTATGCAGCTCTGTAACTTCTACACTACCAATGCCAATGCCAGCAAGCAAACATTCAGCATTGACAAATGCTTGTTGATATATTCGACTTATATCCTGAAAGGTGGCCAAAGTTCAAAAGAGTTTGAATAGCTTGGTAATCAGGTGGTGGGGTCAGTAAGATGGAGTAGTACAACGTCAGCATAGGTTGACAGCTTGAAAGTCTGTGAACCTATAGTGATTCCAGATGTCGAGGGATGTTTAATAATTTGTCTGGTGAGGGGCTCCAAATAAAGGTTAAACAAAAAAGGTGATGGGCATCCCTGTCTTGTACCTCTTTGGAGAACAAAGGGTTCCAAAAGGAACCCATTTCATAAAATACATGCAATAGAAGCATTATACAGTAAACAAATCCATTTAACGAATGTTTCGGGGATGCCAAAAGCAGTTAATATCTGAAATAAAAAGGGCTGTGACACTCTATCAAATGCTTTTTCAGCATCCGGAGAGACCAGCACCGCAGGGGTGTCAGACTCTCTGGAGGCCAAAAATAGGTGAAGAATCTCTCTCATATGGTCCAACACCAGACGCCCCTGCATAAATACAGTTTGTTCCCTACCAATTAATGGTTGCCAGACCTGAGTCGATTTATCCGCCAAAATATGAGACACAATTTTTGAGTCAACATTCAGCATAGAGATTGGGTGGTAATTGTCTACTTCTAGTGGGTTCTTATCTGGTTTTGGAAGTAAGGTTATAAAGGCCTCCAAAAAATCAACAGGAAATGCATTGTGACAATAACAAAAATGATAGAAATCTGTCAGGTAAGGGACCAATTTGGCTTTAAGAACTACATAAAAATTGGGGGAGAACCCATCAGGGCCTGGGGCTTTGTCCAACACAATGGAGAAGATCGCCCTGTCCACCTCTATTGTGGTAATGGGACCTGATAAAAGCGGAGCCAAATCGGGAGATATAGTAAGTGGGAGAGATTAGCTGTGACTAAGTATTCCTGTATCTGTGTTTGTAGATTCGGATCAGATACCTCAGCGCCATATAACTGAGCATAAAATTCCCTAAATTCCTTTGTGATGTTCCGAGGGGCGGTTAACATTCTATCATCAGAGACAGACCCGGAGGCAGTATAGCACAGTGGTTTAAGGCTCTGAGCTGCAAATCTAGAGACCTGGGTTTGAATCCCACAGCCCCCACTTGCATACTGTGTGACCCTGAGCAAGTCACTTAACTTCCCTGTGCTCCTAGGTTGCACCTGTAAACAAGCTTTCGGCTTAGTATGTCTCACCTGGTTAAACAATTTGAAAACAAAAAAAAAGAACAGATATTCTTAATTAACCAGGATATTTCAAGCTGTCTGAGTCTCATTGCTAGTAATTTACTACTCTTCTCCCCATACATACTGTATCATAACTAAGACGAGAATGAAATAAAGGATGTTCTGCCTGTTCCCTGTTCAGTTCTGCATAAGCAGCACGAGTTTGATTTAAACAGACCCATTCCTCCTCAGATGAGGTAGGACTAATGTGTCTCTCCACATTGCGAATAGTGTAACGTACAGTAACTCTTGGGCCTCCTTTTCCCTCTGCTTGATTCGAGTGGAAGCTAACTGAATTAACAACAGGCTCTGTTTTCACTAATAAAACAATATCATCTTGAGCAATAACATAGCCAAAAGCACATATTCCACCTCGCCAAGAGAAATACCCCATGCCAGAGACATACAGAGAAATTTAGAACAACAAATAACCATGTCTAATGTGGAAACCAATAAGCAGCAATAGTTAACAATAACAGTAACCATAGGAATTCAAAGCTAATCCCCTGTGTGCAAAATCCAAACTTAGAATAAGTGGGCAGGGGACACACCCTACAGGGGGCAGGAGATCCCCCCCGTAAAAGAACAGACCGTGGTGACTTGCAGAACCCACCAGAATCCCCAGCCCACATCCACCAGCCCCCAAGCAGTAAAGTCCATATATGATACAGCCATGCACCTGAAGAAAAGAAAAAATAAATAAAAAGGGGGGGGGGTTATGTTCACCGCCCTGCACCCATGGAAAAGGGTCACTTTCGTGGTCCCTCGACAAATGACTTCACACAACTACAAAAAGTAAAGTCTCTGCCTTCATAATGTCCATATTAAAAGCAATGTGGGAGCTAAATCAGAAGGCACTATCCTGTGCATGTTCATATAAACAGAGCTAAAATCCCACACTGCTACAAAATAAGGACTCCATCCAGAGAATGCTGCAGTGCCCGAATTAGTAATCATCCAACAAAAAGAAGTTTATATGTTCATGTAAACCCAGAACAGCAGCACCACTGAACTATGCAGCTCCTTACAATGAAATATTAGTGTGTTAATAAACATTAGTCCAAAAGAGGAAAATACCTTGGAGCCTCCCAGAACTTTCTGTGGAAATTCAGTATGTAGTACCGCATAAAAATAAATGTCTGTCATACTATCAAAAAGGTAACCTCCAGACAGCACCGAAAGAGTGAAACTGATGAAATGCAAAGAAATTACAAAATAATAGCACACCTAATTTGGGTAAAACAAAGCAGTTTGGATGAGCCAGAATGCACAATAAGCAAAACAGGGTGATTTAATGGTGGCAGAGTCAAGTGTTCAGTTTTGCAAGCGCTGTAAAGGAAAGCTGTGGGAAATGCTTCACAAGATTAACTTCAGCCTGCTCAGCTGAAGAAAATTCTATAACTTCTTCACTGGTAGTACCGAAGAGCCCGGCAGGATAACGCTTATCAAATTTGATGCCTGCCCGATAAAGCACCTGCTTAATATCTCCGTAGGCATGTTGTCTCTCGAGCACCAAGGGGGTAATATCTCCAAAGATAAATACTGACCACCAGTGCCATTGTAGTGGATGCTTAGACTGAGCCTGCCACAAAATATGCTCCTTATCCTGGAAATTAAGGCACTTTAAGACGATCACCCTCGGTCTTTCAGTTGGGGTATCTGGGGTCGCAAGTTGTGTGCCTGCTCAATAATATAATCAGATCCGATGCTGGAGGGCCAGCGATCTCTTTCAGAAGCCCCTGAATAAACTGCAGCATGTCTATCCCTTCTGATTGCTCTGGCACCCCCAGAATTACTAAGTTATTGCGGTGAGACCATGCTTCCAAATCATCAGTTTTGAGTTCTACTTTAACCAGCCTTTTGCGAAGCTTTACAGCCTCTTGTGTCTCCCTAGTTTGAACGTCCTCTAGGGAATTAATATGTGCTTCTGCATCACCAAGTCTCTGATGGAACACCTCTAAGGCTGGCTTTAGGAGCTGTAGGTCATCCACAACTTTGGAGAGTGTTAGCTTGTTGCCGGCCATTTCAGCCAAGAGCAGGTCAAACTTGTCCAGTTCCGCTCTGACGAGTCCAGGGTGGGCCACTTTCTCGGAGGTTTAGGCTGCGCTTGAGGAGATGACACAGTGTCGGGCAAGCTAATATTTTCAGCAGCTGCAGCCATTTCCATTTCAACACATGCGCTCTTTGAAGTTTCTGCCATTATCGGGCAGTAAATTATAACAAAGGTGAGCAAGTTTCGGCTGTTTGCTAGTAAAGAGATTGTTCTATTTTTAAGACCTGGAGCACAGAGCCAAGGAAAAAGCATCCGATCACTCCAAGAGCATCACGTGACCTCCATCTGATAGGTTTTTAATTTCCTAAAAATAATGGACTTTGTGAGCTTGCACCGGGAGTACACACTGGTTGTCAGTGCTGGTAGGCAAAGGCACAGGTGAGAGCAGGGCAGGCATCACTTCTACCTACAAGGGTCAGCTAAAGGCCCTGAACATATGCTTGCTGGAAACTAGAAGTGAGAGGGGCGATATGATAGAGACCATCAAGTTCCTGAAAGGAATGAAAAATTTAGATTGCAAGGAAATATTCAGCCAGATTAGTGACTCAAGAATACAAGGACATGAGTGGAAGTTGGCAGGGGAGATTCAGGAGGGGCATGAGAAAGTTTTGTTTTAGAGAGAGTTGTTGAGTCCTGGAAGAGCCTACCAGCAGAGGTGGTGGGTGCAAGAGCCATTAATGGTTTCAATCACAGTTGGGACCAATGCACTGGGGAAAGCGATAGGAAAGGGAGGGGGATGAGGGCAATAACCCTGACTAGACATTAGCTCCCAGGGCAGGACTGAGTACATCAGGAAGACAGGATGGATCAATAGTATTTTTCTGCCAACATTTTCTATTTTCCTATGTTTAAAGTGAGAGTAAGAGCACTGTTCTGGAGAGGTCTGTTGCTTACTCATGCAGCTTATATGCATTGGCCTCCTCACAGCCATTATAAAGTTCAGAAACTATAGCAGGCAGCTGCAACAAGCACACCACTCACTCATTTTGTTCCACAGGCACTGCCATCCAATCCATTTCAATGGCCCAAGCTCTAAAACATTCTTATTTTGATTATAGTGGAAACTCATCTGCTATGTACACAAGCCCTTAAAACAGCTGCTGTGCTGGGTCCTGTCAGAAAACAGCTGCTGTACTGGGTCCTGTCGGAGTCCCTGCCCAGTGAACTTTCTCCTTTGTTCTTTCTTCATCTATCCATGTTTGCGAAGAGCTGTGTGCCTAGGGGTGGACACTCTTACTAAAGGTAGAAACCTTTTGTTTATCTACTGACCAAGGGTGGAGCAGTTGGCTTCTGTCAACATTAATTTAGAAGGAACACCCTCTCTTGGAGGGGGGACAATAAAGACCTTCCTAGCTACTCTCCACTTTATTGATGACTAGAAACCAACCTTTCAGATTCTTCAATTGCCCTTACTATCTTCCTCAGCTTTTGTTTAGTGATTGCATTTTTTGAGGGAAAGCTGGCATAACTCCATAGCTGGGACTCAGTTTTAGGTGGGAAAGTGGCCAGCAGTAGCCAATCAGGGCTGTTCGGGAACAGCAGGAGGGGGATTTACATCTGAGCACTGCTGCATTTCTGGGCACTGGCACTTTCACCAGCTGCACTGCCCAGAAACACGGGTGCGAGCGGCAGGCAGGAATCTATTTAAACTGCTTTGTGTTTCTTTTTGACAGGAGCTATAACTTTGTAGTCAGGGCTCAGTTTTGAGCAGGAAGACAGGACCAAGCCCAGCAGCCAATCAGGGCTGTTCAGGAAGTCCATTCACAGCTATAAATTCTACTCTACCTAATGTGTCCCACACATGTTCGTGGTGATGTTGTCCCTGTATACAGCACTGATAAGACCACTCCTTGAGTACTGTGTCCAGTTCTGGAGACCATCTCCAGAAGGACATAGACAGAGTGGAAGCAGTCCAGAAGAGGGCAACTAAAATGGTACAGGGTCTGCATCAAAAACACTAAAAGGAGAAACTAAAGGAACTCAGTATGTTCAGCATGGAAGAGAGAAGGGAGGGAGGCGAGAATATGACAGAAACCTTTAAATACCTCACAGGGGTAAATAGGGTACAGGGGGAAAGTATTTTTCAGAAAAAAGGAACTCAGGAACAAGGGGACATGATATGAAGCTAGCGGAGGGTAGACATGCTTTCACAAAGTCCACTGGGGCTGTCTGCCTACAAACATCACCTCCCTGTACCAGCACCCTTTAAACACCAGGGCCACCAGACAGTCCTCACACATTGCCTTCCTGATCCCTCATTGCCACTTCTCCAGAGCTTAGCATTCCCTTACCTACAAAGGCCCTAAGCTCTTTAATAGCCTCCCCCTCTCACTTGGCTCTATGTTTCTCCCCCTTTTTCTTCAAAAACCATCTCAGTCAATATCTCCTAGACAGGCATGTTTGTAACTGCTCCTGACCCCCTACTGCTTAGCACTCCTCCTTTCTCTTGGCTTTTTCACTTTTCAGCTCCCTCGCTCTCCCTCTCCCATGCTTTGGGTTTCTTTCCTTTTCCCGGTAAAGGCACCTGCTGCATTTTTGTGATGTTCATTACTCTTGCCGTCTTAATTGCACCCGTTTTCATCTCACCATTTATTTCCTCATTACCATATAATATTGTTTGCATTGTACTGTATAATATTGTTTCCTCCACATCTGCAGATGTTCCCCATCCCTACTGTAATTTAACTGCACTTATCCACTACAATTATATGTATTTATGTAATTCTATGTATTGCACTGCATCATGATTACTGATGTACTAGTACTCCTGCCACTGTAATTTATCTACACCCTCATCTACCATTGTTTGTGTAGTACTAGGTTTAGTATCATATTTCTTACAGTTTGCAATTGTTGTATCACACTTGAAAAAGGGCAAGGATGCTCAACGTGCTCTCCAGGGTAAACAGAAAGAAAGAAAGGGAGGGAGAGAGAGAGAGAGAAACAGATTGATTCAGTAGAGATGTAATGAAGTACTTCTTCACCGAAAGAGTCGTGGATTCCCAGAACAGCTTTCCAGCAGAGGTAGTGGGGGCAAAGAGAGTGGCAAGGGTTCAGGAATGCATAGGATAGACATAAGGGTATCTTCTGGAAAAGAAAGGGGAGAGAAAGAGCCAGAGATCGATTAGTGTATGTGGTGATACTGTATGGAGGGAAAAATGGACAGGCTGAGTGGGTCAAACAGTCCTTACCTGCTGTCAGATTCTATGTTTCTATGAGAGGGGTACTAATGGGGTAATTTAGCCTTCATAAGAACAAAACTGAAAGATTGTTTCAAGGATGTGTTTGGTGAAGTGGAGGTATATTCTTTTATGACCGATTTATGCCTGTGTAGCACCCACCTCCACCTCCACACACATATCCAACACTTAGCTCCCAATCACAAGGCGCCCAGTTGATCAACATCTATACGATTAAGGCCATGTGCAGTTAAGTGACTTACCCCAGGTCCCCCCTCCCTCTTCCAGTAGCTTTGGCTGCAGGAGACCCAAAGCTGCTTCTGAACGTCTTCAAAGTTGCAGCGCCAGGTGCTGTGAGTAAGTCACTGAGCTGGCTGTGTTTAGGAATTTTATGATGTAGATTGTTGCTTATTAATAACTCTTTTTTAAATTTAAAGTTTAGTAAAGTTTTTGCAATAAAAGTTCTTACAAATCATACAACATGCAGGGTCATTATTACCAAACATTAAAATATGATACAAATATGGTTAAGACAGTTGAACCCAAAACGGTGCATTTTAGTAGAAAAATTACTGTTCCCCTTCACAGTTTCATAGTTGTTCACAGGTTCATAAGGCCAAGGCCCATAACAAACCCGCCACCACAGATCAGTGGTGGTAGTTGTACTTTTGTTTTTCCATATAGTGGTCCAAGTTTTTTTTTAACTGTTCCACTGTTTCACTCATCACCACCTGTTTTGTTAATACCTTCCATATAGCAGGAGCTCTTTGTGTGAAAAAGTTTTTCCTTCTAGTAGTTTTACTTACTGTAGTTTTTAACTGATAACTATGAGGCCTAGTATTATCTTGTGTTAATGGCGTCTCAAGACAAATGGTATCGAGCAATGAAGTATTTAAAAATGCTTTAAACAGATATATGAGTTCCCCTCTTAATGACCTATATTCCAAAGAATAGGAAGGGAGGAGTGGCACTGTATGTGAAAAATGACATAAGGGCCACAGAGATCCAGGAGGAACAAAATGGGGGAGAGATACTGTGGGTTAAGCTGGAAAGTAAAATGGGGCCAGACATCCGCACAGGTGTGGTTTATAGACCACCAGCCTAGGAGGAAGTAACAGATAGGGAGCTGATGTTAGCCATCCAAAGGATGGCAGACAAGGGTGAGGTAGTGCTGGTTGGAGACCTCAATATTCCAGACATGGACAGGAGCATCCAAGCAGCAGCATCAACTAGGAGCAAATTTATCCTGGACTCCCTTCAGGGTGCCTTCCTCAAGCAACTGGTCATGGAACCAACTCGGCAGAAGTCAATACTGGACCTAGTGCTCGCAAACAGAGACAGTGTGATCGTGGTAACAGTGGGGGAGCACCTGGGGAACAGTGACCACCAGTCATTGTGGTTTGAAATCACAGAAGGAGCAGAACCAAACCACACAAGAACACGTATCCTGGATTTTAGGGGAGCAGACTTTGGGAAAATGGGGAGATACTTGAAAGAGGCATTAAAAGGAATGGGGCAGGAATCAGAGGTTGAGGAACAGTGGGCAGTATTTAAAACGGGGATTACAAGAGCAACATAATTATGTATTTAGCAGGTTAGCAAGGGGAAAAGGAAGAGGAGGCCATTATGGTTTCAAGGAAGTAGTGGAGAAAGTGAAAGCCAAAAAGATTGCATTTAGGCAATACAAAAAAACACAGGCAGAAGGGGATAGGGAGAAGTACCAGGAGAAGCAAAGGGAGGCAGGGAGGTCAGTAAGGGAAACCAAAGCTCAGACAGAAAAGCACATTGCAAAATCAGTGGGTAGAGGGGACAAAACCTTTTACAGGTACATAAGTGAAAACAGAAAGGCAAAGGGAGGGATAGTGAGACTGAAGAGGGAGGATGGGGTGGCGTGGAGGATGACAACAGTAAAGCTGACATATTAAACTGGTATTTGTGCTCAGTCTTTACTGAGGAAGAGGAGGGTAATGGGTCTGAAGGGAGTACAAGGGGTGGGAATGGTGCAGAAATGGACACAAGTCTCTTTACATGAGAAACGGTCCTGAAGGAACTGGAAGTAATGAGAGTTGATAAAGCAATGGAGCCAGATGGGGTGCACCCCAGGGTCCTTAAAGAACTAAGAGAGGTGGTGGCTGAACATCTGACAATTCTGTTTAGCCAATCACTGGAAACAGGGGAGGTACCCAAAGACTGGAGGACTGCAGATGTAGTCCCCTTACACAAAAGTGGTAACAAAGAGGAAGCTCTACAGACTACAGACCATTCAGCCTCACCTCGGTAGTGGGGAAGACCATGGAAGCACTACTGAAGGAGAGATTGGTGGAACATCTGGTTGTCAATGGACTACAGGACCCAAGGCAGCATGGTTTCACCAGGGGGAGGTCATGTCAGACCAACCTCATTGAATTTTTCGACTGGGTGACTAGGGAGGTGGATCAGGGGAGGGCAGTGGACATGGCCTATCTGGACTTCAGCAAGGCCTTTGACACGGTGCCACATAGAAGACTGTTACACAAATTGGGGAATATGGGTGTAGGCAGGACAGTAGTTTGGTGGGTGGGAATTGGATGGGTGGCAGGACACAGAGGGTGGTGGTAAATGGCTGTCGCTCCACAGAGGGAAGAGTGACCAGTGGGGTACCACAAGGATCAGTGCTGGGACCGGTCCTATTCAACATCTTCATCAGTGACATTGCACAGGACCTAGAAGGCAGAATTTCCCTGTTTGCTGATGACACAAAGCTCTGTAACAGAGTAAACAAACCAGAGGGTGTAGAAAGAATGAGAAGGGACCTGAAGAAACTTGAAGAATGGTCAGGGGTTTGGCAGTTGAAATTCAATGCAAAGAAGTGCAAGATAATGCATATGGGGCACAAAAGCCCTGGCACAATATATCAGTTGGGGGGGGGTGAGGATATAGCATGCGCCAAGCAGGAAAGGGATCTTGGGGTTATCATCTCTGATGACCTCAAGGTAGGGAAACAGTGTGACAAGGCAGCAGGTAAAGCAAATAGGATGCTGGGATGCATAGGCAGGGGCATCACCAGCAGGAAAAGGGAGGTCATAATTCCACCATACAAGACACTAGTGAGGCCCCACCTGGAGTACAGTGTACAGTTCTGGAGACCTTACTTACACAAGGACATAGACAGGGTAGAGAAGGTTCAGAGGAGGGTAACAAAGATGGTACATGGATTGCATCACTAGTCCTATGAGGACAGGTTAAAGGAATTGAATATGTACTCCCTGGAGGAGAGAAGGGAGAGAAGGAATATGATAGAGACATACAAGTATCTTACAGGGAGGAACAGGGTGCAGGAATACACTATTTTTAAGCAAAAAAGATGTTCCAGGACTAGAGGGCATGGGATGAAGTTGGAGGAAGGATGATTCAGAGGAAATGTGAGGAAGAATTTCTTCACAGAACGAGTGGTGGACAAGTGGAACACCCTGCCAGAGGAAGTGGTGGGGGCTGAAACAATCATGGGATTTAAGAATGCATGGGATAGACATAAAGGAATTCTGGAGGTCAGGGTTAAGGGGCAACAGACTTCTAGGAAAACAAAGTGAATTTACAGGCTCAAATGGGCAGACTGGGTGGGCCGTAGGCCTTTATCTGCCGACACTGTCTATGTATCTATGTATCTAAGAATACAGATTCAGGGTTCTTAATCTACTGCTACTGTATAATCCATATTTTTTACACTATTTTTTCGTAACCCTCCTCTGGACTCTCTCATGCACTTTTTGGTTTCCCACAGTTGTGGGGGTACAAAAAGGAGCACAGTACTCTAGGTGAGGATGAATAAGGCTGGTGTATAATGGTAGTATGACTTCTGTTGATATACTTATATGCCTCATAATACACCCTAGGATACTGTAACATTTTTTAGTTGTTGCCCTTATATGTGTGTCAAATTTAAAGTCATCTGAAATTATGACACCTAAATCCTTTTTTTCAATTGTTGTTGATAATTGTATATCATTCATTGTATAGTGTGCTTTAACATTATTTCTTTCCTATATGCATTACTTTACACTTCTGCTCATTAAAACTAATTTTGTTATGTTTTGTCCATTTACATAATTCATTTAAAGTGTTTCGTAGGTGGTTAATAGATTCATTATTGTTTACAATGCAGCCAGTTTTGCAGTCATCTGCATATTTGCTTATCCAGACACCACTATTTGTCTGCATGCTTGAAATGAGAATGTTGAACAATAATGGGCCCAGCACCGAGCCTTGAGGCACCCCACTGGTAACTGATGCCCTCAGATTTATGCCCTCTAATAACTACTTTCTGGTATCTATTTCTCAACCAAGAATCAATCCATTTTATGATTTGAGTGTCAAGATTTATACTAACTAGTTGTTCTATAAGTACTCTATGAGACACTGTACCAAAAGCTTTAGCATAGTCAAGGAAAACTACATCCATGGGAAGTCCCTGTTCCAGAGTTTCACTAACCGGATCGAAAAAGTTTAAGTTGGTTAGACATGACCTGCCAGATGTAAATCCATGTTGGGGTATATCAACACAGCCATTGTTATGAATATGCACTAGTATTACATTTTGTATCAGTCTTTCTATGATTTTACTGATGATGGATGTGAGACTGATTAGTTTATAATTACTTGTAATTTATTTATTTCCCCCTTTGAATATTGGTGTTATATTTGCCTTCCTCCATATCTACAAAGTTTTACCTTCTGTAATAGAAATATTAAACATAACTGTTAATAGTCCCTGTAGTTCTTTGCTGACCTATTTTAGAAAGTATGGACTTATATCATCTGGCCTGGTGATGATTCATTTTTTAACTGCTCGATTGCATCTGACACCTGTTGTTCTGAAAAGATTGTAGGACCCATTGTATTCAGAGTGGACAGATCAAAACTACTGTCTACTTTAAGTAAACTACCAAAATATTCATTGAGTTCTTGTGCTTTTTCAGTCTCGTCTACTAGCAGTTCAGTATTTGAAATAAGTGGTCCAATAACATTTTGTGTCCCTTTTAATGGCCCTATATAATTATAAAAAAAGTTTTATCTCTTGTTTTGTTTATCAAGTTCAGTTCTAACTTTTGTTTTGCCAAACAAATTTGTTTTTTAAGTTTTTTTGGCTAATTCTCTAAATTTTTGGAGGTTATTATCCTTGTTGGTCTGTTTATATTTGCAATATGTTCTTTTCTTTTTATTAATTAATTTCCTAATTTTACCATTCCACCATGGTGGGACTCTATGATTATTATTATTGTATTTAGTTCTAAGCTGTACCAATGTTGTAATCCAGTAGCCAATTTCTCTTTTAATGTTCATCCATGCTTGCTCAAGACTACAGTTGTTTAAACTCTCTCACCAGTTCCAATTTTGAAGATAATTTCTGATTTTAGCATAGTCTGCTTTTACATAATTTCTAAATTTTGAAATTCATTAGCTCTATCAATGGTTTTGATTAAATTATTCTGTACCATGTTGTGATCACTGTCACTTGGTAGAGTAAGATCTGTAATGTTGAACACTGATTTTTAATATTGGTTAAAACCAAATCTAATATGTTATTATTCCTTGTTGGGAGATCAACTAGTTGTTCTAAATCACGTAGAAGGGTGATTTCCATAAATCTTTTTTCAAGTTGTCCATTGGTATTATTATTTACCCAGTTAATATTTGGGAAATTAAAATTGCCCATCAGGAAAAAATCATTTTTAATTTCCATATTCTCTAGTTCATCAAGGAACATTTGTATTTCTACTAATTCCAACTTGGGGGAACAATAAACAAGTCCAATTGTTGTGATATTATTCTTTGGTTGTATTTTTACCCATATAATTTCTTGTTGGATTGATATGGAAAAAGTTGACATCCCTTAAGATAATCTGCTACGTATAATGCAACCCCGCCACCTTTCTTATTTTTCCTATTCTTTTGAAAGGTTGTAAAACCTGGAATATCGATGTTCCATTCACTATCCATAAACCAAGTTTCCGTTACTCAACAAATATCAATTTGTTTTTCGGTAAGGGTGTATTTTAATTCATCAATTTTATTTGGGAGGCTTTTTGCATTTAGTAGTAAGATTTTTAGTTCTTTTTTATTTTGTGTTTCATTTAAGTTTTGATTATGTCTATTTTTATTTGTTCTCATATTAGTTTTACTATTAGTTGCTTGGATGCACTTAGATACTAGGTAAACTTGTTTAAAGAAGTCATGCTGGTTTAATATTTTAGATGTAGCACGTTTAGACTCCACCCCCCCATACCTAGTTTAAATGCCTCGAGATGGATTTTTCTAAACTCTCTCCTAGGAGCTGTCTTCCATGTCTACTTAAGTGAAGCCCATCTCTACTATAAAGTAAATTTTTGTCAGAGAATTCCTCCCAGTGAGTTATGCACTCATTAGATTGCTTTGTATGCCACTGTCTTAACCAATTATTTATGTATTTTATTTTATATGTCTGTTGATATGTTGCCCTTGGAATAGGTAACATTTCTGAAATAATCAGTTCACAGTCCAGGTCTATCATTTTATTGGTTAAATTAACAAATTCTTGCTTAACATCCTGGGGATTTTGGTGTATAACATTATTTGCTCTAGCATAGACTATTACTAGCTTTTTCTCAGTATTTTTGTGCAATATATGTTTTGCCATTTGTGTAATATGTGTTATTTTTGCTCCTCTGAAACATGACAAGGTTTGGTTATATTTGTCTTGGTCACAAATTACTCTATATAATCCTTTAATGATTGAGTCCCCAAGTACACAGAGTTCTTCAACCTTGCCATTTAGTTTATTGTTTTCCATGTTATGTTCTGATTTATTTCGATCTTCCCTTTTATCAGGGCTTATATCATTAAGGGGTGTACTAGTTTGTTCAAAAGAAATCAAGTTCCCATTTGTAGTGTTAGCTGGTATATTACCTATTTTATTACTTAATATCATATTTTCAGTGCCATTTTCAATGGTATGTTCTATTCCTGGGTCTACTGTAGATTCTGTAATCTGCATCTCTTCATTAACTAATGGGTCAAATCTATTCTGTATTGATATATGAAATTGATCTGCCTTTCTTCCCCTTTTTCTTTTTGAGGATTTAGAGCTTTGGACTTGTTACCATCTGTCTTCAGGGCTATCCAAAGTGTCATCCTCTCTGTCTCTTTTCTTGTGTTGGGGACTGCTAAGTGAAGGAGAGAAAAGTGACACACTACCTAGGGTCATGTTTGGTACAGAGAGGGAGGGAGGTATACTTGGAGCACAGTATTTTTATCGTAGTGCTTATGGTATTTCAGGGTAAGACTTAGCACCAGTGAGCTAGAGTTTGCAGTAAAAGTATTACCCCAGGTGTCATCTACTAGGGTGGTTGATCCACTTGTAGGATCAGAAAATCCAAGTACATCTAAATAAACCAGTCCATAAAATCTTTCAGTGTCCCACAGTGGAAACCTGAACACAGAAAGCAGCATAAATCAAAGCATAGCACCTTGTCAGTTTGTGGAATACAATCTGGATTAAATTGTATAATATACATGATGACCCATCTTTGCCATAAATCTAGAAATTGATTAGGTTGACCCCACAGGGTATATGTGAGTATTTCAGATTTACAGAATCTTGCCTCTTCCACCTGAGACCCTGTCTTCTATAGATTCCCCCTGAAAATGTGAATGTCTGATGTTTTATCCCGGTGCTAAAAGCTCCTGTAATATGTTAATGCTCATTGTTATTTGATGTTTATTGTATGGCCTGATGTTACAAGTAAGTTGCTTGACTTGGACAGCTTTGAAAAAAGGCTCTTGAGCTCAGAGTTCTTCTAAATACAACAGTAATGGAAGGAAGGGGCAGCTGCAGAATAAGGGGCGCTAGCTGCACATTCGAGAAGACTTTTAGACCTCTAGGCCTTTATCTGCTGGCAAATTTCGTATGTTTGTATAATACTAAACAAAAAGATGTTAGAAATTATGGCGTGCTTTTGTTTTATCATATGGGGGGGGGGCTGTACCTGCAGCCATAGCCAAGTTATAGCTTTCTTACACTAGCTGCTAATATTAGAACTGGTGCCAAGGTGCGGGATCCCAACCAAACCCCCTGCGGTGTGATAGCCAGTAGACCAATAGAAGGACATAGTAATTCTGGGCCTATAGAGAGAGAGAATTTCAAACTGTCAGTTTAAATCATGCCAGAAAAAAAGAAAGAACCTCACACTGCCAAAAGACATGGGCTTGATCAACACTGTCCTGCCCACCTTTTTGTCAAAAGAAGCTATAAGTGAGGCCCATATACAGTACTTGGCTAGTATCCTAGAAGTATGGAAAAAAGGAATTTGACATTTCCAAGTGATTTCACACCAAGTATCTGATGTTGGTATTTTCAAAGCAGGTAAAAAAAAGTTGTCCACATAGCATAGTTATACGTCATGGCCAACTCCTGGTTCCACCGGGTTAAAATGTATTCGGCAGTGTGCGGTCGAATAGATTGAAGACCTCTGCAGATGTGACCCATTCCTCCCTTTAGGAGACTCTTAACATTTAACATTTCTAGCAGTGGATCAAGTTGCTTTTGGGCCCTGACCTTGTTGTGTAAAAGATATATTAGAAGTTGGAGATACCTGAAGTGTTTCCATCTAGTTAGACCAAAGGCTTTCAATTCTTGTCTGGCGAAAGAAGGAGGTTATAATTCCTTATTTACCAGTCCTTGGCCAAACTTCATTTGGACTTCTGTTTTCAGTTCTCTGCCCCTCATTTAAAGGCTGAAACAAATGGCAGGGAACGGGTTCAAAGAAAATTTACGAAAGCAGTGCACCAGTTAAGGAACTTAAGTTATAAGGACAGATTAGATCACCTGGGATTACACAGTCTGGATAGAAGACGAATTAGAGGAGACTTGATAGAGTTTAACCTTTTTAAAAATAAGTATTTACTGGCAGACATGGCCTTTGACCTGGAATGAACAGGTTATGACCACGGGGTCACAATTAACAAATCAGGAGTAAACCCTATAGAACAAATAAAAGGGGAGCCTTTATTACCAAAAGAGTGGTGAAATTGTGAAATATGTTACCAGAAGAGGTGATAGATGCAAAGAACACTGACCGTTTCAAATCAATGTTAGATAGGGAAATGGACCAATGGGTGGGTGTATACGACGCCACTGAATAGCGGGGGAGTACACACATATTATCATCAGGTACAGTTCTACTCCTTTTAGCCAAGTATTCAAGTAAGATTTGAAATGGCAAAAATTGTCTAACAGTTGAAACAGAAGTGTCATTCCAACATTGAAAGGTCTGATCAAATTACAGATGCTTGTTAATAACAGCTTTTGCAGGCATGGAATTGGGATTGAAAAGAACAGAGGAAATGCTAGTCTAGACCAAGAATCAATTGTATTTCTCTCCTGCCTTCCAAACAGCTGTAGTGTTCACTATTATGAGAAATATTTTACACCTTTAGGGACAGCCTGTCCATGTACTGGTAGGGCTACTGCTCACGATGCCATCGGAGGGATGATCAAGGGATGACAGTCTAGCATTGTAGAGGTAGAGACAAAAAGGTGCTGCACTCCTGAGCGGCAAAAGAGTTGGAAGGACATGAAAGCTCCAAAATAAAGGTGGCTTTTTATTATTTTTACACACAGTAAAACAATGAAAGATACAATGCTCCAATCTCACAAATTCCAACAGTAATGGTTCTATCTACAGTCTTAAATAAAGTCCGGTACACCTTCTTCATTACCCTGATTGCTTTAACTCCCTGCTATCTTTGCACCCTATGAATTACAGGTTCTCCCTTTAAATATTTCATATAAAAATAAAGGGCTTGTGAGCATACACCAGTTTTAAATATTGCTCTCATACAATGCTCTAACTCAGGCCGGAACCACCACGTTTCGTTGACAGTAAATCTGCTGACATCCATGACAGTGATGGTACAATGCCGACACTCGGAATTGTGCAGTCAGTAACTGATGTGTTTTTTTCAGGGGGTGCACCCCCCACACTTAAATATAATCAACTCCAGGTTGGAGTTCTTTCAGGGAGGGGGCACAACACCAGAAAAAGATGCATCAGGGAACCGCAAACCAGTACAGCGACTTTTGCTGTGATGGTCTTCTTTGGGGTTTCAGGATTTTGGTGTCGCTGTACTGAGGACCACTGACTCAGGCCAGTCACCTGGGAGGTACAGCATCATAAAGGAGGTCCCTTTCTTCCAGGGAGGCTGCCAGGCCTTGCTGTTACACCACCCCTAGGTGACTACAGGGAGAGGAACAGCGAGGGCTGCGAGATGTGGGATGATTTTTTATTTTTTTTATTTACTGCTTATACGCCCCTTTCTCTCCACTCCTGCTCCCTTCCCTCAGGGACTCCCTAGGCATCTATCAAGACTGCGCTGGAGATCAGTGGGCTTTCCACTCCTTCATGCAAGGACCATGGGTGCAGTATACGTGGACCTATCAAAGGCATTTGATTTAGTAAATCATAGTATCTTATTAAAGAGTCTCAAAAAAATAGGATTGGAATTTTGGCACCAAATTTTTAACATGGGGTTTTTGGGATCCCTCTTCATGAATTCAGCCACTGTCATGGCGTTATTCGGCCCTGAAAGGTGATTTTGCGGCACTGCACGGAATCACCTTTCGGGACTGAGTAACAAAACGACAGTGCCAGTGTTCATGAGGTGGGCTCTCAAAAAGTCTATGTTGCAAATTTGGTGTAAAAAATAAAAAAATGACTGTTTTACGAGCGTGCATTGCACAGTTGCTATGCACACTCGTAACTTTGCGAATTTGCAATATTTTCATGCCAGATTTTCAACATTGGCATTTTTTCACACCTACTTATGAAGAGTACAGCTGTCATTTTTCCCATCCTGGCCAAAATGTGTTTTTGCACTTCTGGCGCAGAATAGCATGGTCGCTGTAGGAAATCAGTGTGTTTGGGACAAATTAATATCGAGTGAGTGAGAGGAGGGGAGTGACCGAGCTCAACTGAGCTCTGTCAGGACTGCTGTGGATTTCTCTGTGGGCAGAAAAAGACCCCAGTGCAGGCAGGATCCCAGTACAATAGGGCAGCCTTCAGTGTGGGGAGAAAAAGAACGAGAGAACAAGTGAGGGAGGGGGAGTGAGCGAGCTCAATGGAGCTTTGTCGCAACTCCTGCAGATTACTTTGTGGGCAGAAAAAGGCATCAATGCAGGCAGGGGCCCAGTACAAAAGGGCAGCCTGCAGCGGGGGGAGAAACAGAACGAGCGAATGAGAGAGGGGGAGTGAATGAGCTCAACGGAGCTCTATCAGGACTGCTGCAGATTTCTTTGTGGGCAGAAAAAGGTGCAAACGCAGGCAGGAGCCCAGTACAAAAGGGTAGCCTGCAGCACCAGGAGAAACAGAACGAGTGAGTGAGAGAGGGGGAGTGAGCAAGCTCAGTGGAGCTCTGCCGGGACTTTAGAGTTGCCCACCCTCCTGCCCAGAGTCCTCTGCTGTCCTATATTACAGCAAGGTCTCTGGAGTGGAGACAAAGCAATGACTGGATACTTTTAGGCCTGCTGTAATAATACAAGTTGTTCTGTTTATTTCTGTAACTGAGCTAAGTACTGAGTTACAGTGTTATGATTGCTGTAATAATACATATTTATTTGTTCTTTTTATTTCTCTAACTGAGCTGAGTAGTAAATTTGGTAGAAAAAAATCCCAAAATGACTGTTTTATGAGCGTGCGTTGCGCAGTTGCTACGCATGCTCATAACTGCGCAAATTTGCAATATTTTCACTACAGATTTTCAACACTGGCATTTTTCCACACCTCCTTATGAACAGTAGAGCTGTCATTTTTCACATCCTGACCGAAATGAGTTTTCGCACTTCAGGTGCAGAATAACGCAGTCGCTGTGGGAAATCAGTGTTCAGAACACATTAAGAAAACCACAGTGACACTGTTCATTAGCAGAGGTCCTAAAATGCCAATGGTGAAAATTTTCTGATGAAAGTCCATAAAATGATTGTGTTACGAGTGTGCGTTGTGCAGTTTCCATGCACCCTTGTAACTTGGCAAATTAGTAATATTTTCACACCAGATTTTCAGCACTGGCATTTTTTCACACCTCCTTATGAACAGTACAGCTGTCATTTTTCACATCCTGGTTGAAATGTGTTTTCGCGCTTCATGCACAGAATAACGCAGTTGCTTTGGGAAATCGGTGTTTGGGACAGATTAGGACTGAGTGAGTGAGAGAGGGGGAGTGACCGAGCTCAACTGAGCTCTGTCAGGACTGCTGCATATTTCTTTGTGGGCAGAAAAAGGCACCAAGACAGGCAGGAGCCTAGTACAAAAGGGCAGCGTGCAGTGCTAGGAGAAACAGAGCGCGTGAGGGAGGGGGAGTGAGCGAGCTTAATGGAGCTCTGTTGGAACTGCTGCAGATTTCTTTGTGGGCAGAAAAGGGCATCAGTGCAGGCAGGGGCCCAATACAAAAGGGCAGCCTGCAACGGCGGGAGAAACAGAACGAGTGAGTGAGTGAGAGAGAGGGACTGAGTGAGCTCAACGGAGCTCTATCGGAACTGCTGCAGATTTCTTTGTGGGCAGAAAAAGGTGCCACTGCAGGCAGGAGCCCAGTACAAAAAGGCAGCCTGCAGCGCCAGGAGAAACTAAACGAGTGAGTGAGAAAGGGGGCGTGAGCGAGCTCAACAAAACTCTGTCGGTACTGCTGCAGATTTCTTTGTGGGCAAAAAAAGGTGCCAATGGAGGCAGGAACCCAGTATAAAAGAGCAGCCTACAGCGCCAGGAGAAACAGAATGAGCGAGTGAGCAACGGGGAGTGAGCAACCTCAACGGAGCTCTGTCGGGACAGCTGTGAACTTCTTTGTGGGCAGAAAAAGGTACGAATGCAGGCATGAGCACAGTACAAAAGGGCAGCCTGCAGCATCAGGAGAAACAGAATGAGCGAGTGAGAGAGGGGGAGTGAGCGACCTCAACTAAGCTGTGTTGGAACTGCTGGGGATTTCTTTGTGGGCAGAAAAAGGTGCCAATGCAAGCAGGAGCCCAACATAAAAGCATGTGATGTGGAACCTTTGTAAAAGAGCCCTGGCTCAAAGGTATTAATTCCTAGACTAATAAACTAAACTAAACTAAACGGGCAGCCTTCAGCATCAGGAGAAATAAAATGAACGAGTGAGAGTGGGGGAGTGAGCGAGCTCAAAGGAGCTCTGCCAGGACTACACAGTTGCCCACCCTCCTTCCAAGTCCTCTGTGGTCCTATATTACAGCAGGGTCTCTGGAGTCAAGACAAGGCAATGATTGGATACATTAGGATTACTGTAATAATACATATTTATTTGTTCTGCTTATTTCTCTAAGTGAGCTGAGTAATACTTGGAGTACAATAGGATTTCTAACTGGGCTAAGTGAAATTATATGAGAGACGAGAACCAAAAGTATGATAGCTGAGGG
Organism: Neoceratodus forsteri; assembly: GCA_016271365.2. NCBI lineage: Eukaryota > Metazoa > Chordata > Ceratodontiformes > Ceratodontidae > Neoceratodus > Neoceratodus forsteri. Next base: position 482,779,786 of record CM028138.1, on the reverse strand, counting down.
GTGAAAAATGGACAAGGAGGCTTTAGGATGGCTACAGTAATACAGTATCTAACGGATGAGATTTGAGACTGAATTACCCTGGTCGGCAAGGGGTCAGTAGGGGGACTAGTGTGGGGGGGACAGGAATTTGACTAAATAGGGGCCTAACAGTTGCAGTAGTGTACAGAACCTGGGAGTAAGAACCTGTAACATAAGATGCATGCCAAAATGGGGCAGGTGCCACATGTCAATAGGGTGAGTATCTTTGGAAGGGTGGAAGGGTGTACAGGGTGTGGGTGTGCAATGATCCTGGTCTGGGCTTGGAGGATGGGGGGTGTATGGTCTGTAGATGACTGGCTAGTTTGAGGGAGGAACTGTGGAGGTTGGGGAGGAGTGTAAGTGGCAGGGCAGATGAATATGGTAGGCATCCTGTGGGGGGAATACGGGATGGCAAAGGGGGATGGAGGAAGAATAACTAGGGACTGAAACTGGCCCCAGTATCAGAGGCACTAGCAGAAAAGAGAGGAGAAGGGAGGGGGTGCCTGAGGTGTGGGGCCTCCTGATGGGGTAGGATGAGACACCAAGGAGTACCAGGGGAGAACCAGGGAAGAGAGCAGATGGTTGCGGGTAGGGAGGGACCAGGGGTGGCACGGAGGGGAACATGTAGGAAGGGGCAACCGATTGGGGCAAGAGATGTAAGACTGGTATAGACTACAAATAGATTCAAACCTCTGCTATGGGACAGAGAGGGGGAGCAGGAACATACTGAAGTGGGGAGGACAAGCGGGGCATGAGAGGGATGGCAACCGGTAGGGGAAGAGAGAACGAGGACAAAAGGGTAGAAGGGGGCTAGTAAGGAAGGAGGGGGTGGTGATTGAAGGAGAGAAGGCTACAAGAAGGGGGAAGGATGGGAGGGGCATCACTATCAGGGTAGAAGGGAATGTGGGCTCTAAATCGACGACAGCGGTGATAGGAGAGGGGTTGGAAATCAGCGGGGGGGGGGGAGGAGGGGAGGTCGACATGGGAAGCCCAGTGGGAAGAGTCAGGCTGGGAAGGAGTTCGAGGGGGATGGGAGGAATAAGGCAGAGAAAAGGGGTGAGGCAGAAGTAGGGGTACATGTACAGAAGTCACAGAGGGTGCAGTTGGCGGGGGTAAGGGACAGGGAAGAATGAATACTGGGGTGGTGGAAGGGGCACCAGAAGGGAAAGGGAGTAAGGAAGGGGGGTACTCATCCTGGGGGATTCTATACTGAAATGGGTGAGATGGGACGGAAAGGGGGAAAGGCACAGCCATATTTGGGTTGAAGCTGTCCCCAAGTTTACTGCAGGAGCAGCAGGGCAGGCACTGTTCAACTGTGCACAGAGGGGGAGGAAGGAAACCTCATTTACTGTTGTATATGAGTACAAACGACTTGGCAGGGGTTACTGTGGAAGTAGTGAGGGGGAGGTTTAAGTACTTGGGCAGGCAGTGTGAGGGGGTTGGGGAGGTCAGTGGCATTCTTGGAGGTACTGCTGGTACCATGTGCAAGCATGGAGAGGAAGGGTAAGCTTGAGGAGTTCGAGTGGCTGGGAGATTGGTGCCATACGAAACATTATGGGTTAGTGACTAACTGGGGTAGGGACTGGGGGGAATAGTGACTTGTACACGGGGGAGAGGGTACACTGGAGTAGGAAGAGGAGGGGCGTATTAAAGGCAGCATTACTGCCAGGCCACTGGCACTGAGGGTTGAGGTGCTGGACGCCACTCCTTGTGCCATGCTGGTGACCCCGGTTCAGACGCAAGCCTGGCCTGCCAGGGGTTGGCAAGGGGGGGATAGGATTGAGCATCCGGAGGACTGCTCTCTTATCCTGGGGCGGGATCCAGGGACCCACTGCTCTGTAGCGGCCCCTGGTGACGACAGCGGGCACTACTATAGTGGTGTAGTAAAGGGTGTCAGACTGTGGTGGACGTTGGCATGCTGTGCCTAAGCGTTATTGCATGGCCGCACTGTGCAAAAGGGTGAGAAGTGGAAAATGTGCTACGGTCAGGCAGCATGAGCTTCCGACCCCCCCCCCGCCTGCCCCGAATGGCGCCTCCTCAACCAGATCCTGCTCCGGTGGGTCGACCTGGGAAGCTCCTCACCACCCCAGCATGGGGGTAATCCGTGGAGGTGAGCAGGTCGGCATGATGTCGAGGGTAGGGCTAGGGAGGTCGGTCGGGATGACCAACCCGACCGAAGCCCAGTGAGAAAATATGTTTAAAAAAAAGGCAGGATTAGAAGAGTGTATCTCTACTAAGATGGATTTAAACAAATGGCGGGGGGGGGGCAAAAGACTGAAGCTGGAAGAAATGTCCAGACAAGGGAGCCTGATGAGCTCACCGCCCTAGATATAGGTAAAGGCAGAGGCGTAGTAACCCTGGAAGGGGGCAGGCAGAGTGGTCTGAGTGTAATATAGAAGGCACCACCACCCAGTAAGAATGAGGAGAAAGGGTGCAGACTACTGGGAGCACAGACACAGGCCTAGGAGGAGAAGAGTGAGGAGAAGGAGGGGTATGAGTGGAAGGTGGTCTGACTACATGGATAGAGAACTGGTTACAGGGGAGGGTGCAAAGGGCGGTGGTGGTGGGGTAGCTCTCGGCACTCACAGCAGTGACAAGCGGGGTGCTACAGGGCTCAATGCTTGGCCCAATGCTATCTGGGCTCTTTATCTCCGATATAGCACACGGAGTGGGGAGCAGGGTTAGTCTGTTCGCACATTATACCAAATCAAAAGCATTATATAGTTATAGTAACAGAGCCCCCCACACACACAAACACACACACATACGCATACACACATACACTCCCCAAAAAGCTGCTTAAAAGCCTGCAATTCATTCAAATCAGTTCCATTTTCTTACTTACTTGGGGTTCAATGCCAACAAGTGTAAAATCATGTACCTAGGGCATAGGAACACCGAAGCTGGGTATCGGATGGGGGGAGGTACTGATACTCACTAGAAATGAAAAGGTCCTTGAGGTTATTATATCAGAGGACCTCAAGATGGCAGTACAGTGTGACAAGGCTATGGGTAGGGCAAATTGGATTCTGGGGTGCATTAGGAGTGGCATCTCCAGTAGGAGGAGGAGGGATGTTGTGCTACCGTTGTATCACTCCCTGGTATACCCTCAGCTGGAGTACTGTGTCCAGTTTTAGAGTTCACACTTCAGAAATGATATAAGGTGGAGGTTTCCTAGAGGAGGGCAACTAAAATTGCTCAGAATTTTCACAGGAATCCCTACAAGGACAGGCTGAAGAATCTCAACATGTACACTCTGGAAGGGAGGAGGGCGAGATGTGACATCATCAAGACCTACAAAGTACCTCACAGGGGTAAAGAGGGTACAGTTGGGGAGTTTCCTTCAATGAGGATGAGCACCCAAACCAAAGGACATACAATGAAGCTGGGGGGGACTTCAGGACAGATGTGAAGAAATATTTCTTTACTGAAAAGGTGGTAGACGTCTTGAACAGACTGCCAGGAGAAGTGGTGGAAGCAAAAATGGTAGGGGGCATGAAGCATGCACGGGATAAACATAGGGGTGTATTAGAAAAAGGGAAAGGTGGGGGTCAACGGAGATCAGTAGGGCTATGGAAGTGGAGTAGGTACAAGTTCATTGCAGGAAAATCCATTAAGCAAGCTTATTCACAAGGAGGTCCTGATGGACACAGGCAGAATAAGACATGCAGTAACATATGTGACATTGCACAGGACCTAGAAGGCAGAATTTCACTGTTCGCTGATGACACAAAGCTCTGTAACAGAGTAGACACACCAGAGGGTGTAGACAGAATGAGAAGGGACCTGCAGAAACCTGAAGAATGGTCAGGGGTTTAGCAGTTGAAATTCAATGCAAAGAAGTGCAAGATAATGCATATGGGGCACAAAAACCCTGGCAGAATATGTCAGTTGGGGGGTGAGGATATAGCATGCACCAAGCAGGAAAGGGATCTTGGGGTTATCATCTCTGATGACCTCAAGGTAGGGAAACAGTGTGACAAGGCAGCAGGTAAAGCAAATAAGATGCTGGGATGCATAGGCAGGGGCATCACCAGCAGGAAAAGGGAGGTCATTATTCCACTATACAAGACACTAGTGAGGCCCCATCTGGAGTACAGTGTACAGTTCTGGAGACCTTACCTACGTAAGGACATAGACAGGGTAGAGAAGGTTCAGAGGAGGGCAACAAAGATGGTACATGGATTGCATCACAAGTCCTATGAGGACAGGTTGAAGGAACTGAATATGTACTCCCTGGAGGAGAGGAGGGAGAGAGGGGATATGATAGAGACATGCAAGTATCTTACAGGGAGGAACAGGGTGCAGGAATACACTATTTTTAAGTGAAAAAGATGTTCCAGGACTAGAGGGCATGGGATGAAGTTGGAGGGAGGACGATTCAGAGGAAACGTGAGGAAGAATTTCTTCACAGAATGGGTGGTGGACAAGTGGAACACCCTGCCAGAGGAAGTGGTGGGGGCTGAAACAATCACGGGATTTAAGAATGCATGGATAGACATATAGGAATTCTGGAGGTCAGGGGTAAGGGGCAACAGACCTCTAGGAAAACAAGCTGAACTTACGAGCTCAAATGAGCAGACTGGGTGTGCCACAGGCCCTTATCTGCCGATACTGTCTATGTATCTATATATACAGGCAGGAGTTACAAGTAGGTAGAGAACACTTGGGCAGATTGGGTGGGATGAGCGGTCCTGTTTTGCTGACAAATTCTATGTTTCCATGGCATCATGTGTTAATTCAGGTGTAGTGTTTATTCAAAGTTGGGCCTACCATACAACCAGATGTAACGTACAGTAAATTACCAGATTAGATGCAGCCCACTTACAGTACAATAAACAGAACCTCATTGCTTCGAGAAGCCTTTACTCTTCATAAGGCTGCTTAAAGAGCTGGGTTTCTATTTTCAGTGTCCACACCAGTATGCTGATCTTAAAATTGACGCCGCATCTGAATGAGTACTTGATTCTTCCTCACTCCATTTCTTCCTCACTTTGAAAACTGCTTATTCTGAGTTAGTTTTGGGCTGGCAGCACCTCACCTGTGTTGGAAGATGACCAATAAGCAACACTGAAAGACATCAGACTTCATAGACTGTGAAGGCAGCTGCTCACGGACAGACATAAGGCAATTCTACCGGGGGGGGGGGTAGGAGGAAGTAAGCTGTTGATTAACTAGAATCTGCAGCTTATCCATCAGGTAGGGACATGGGCAGACAAGGTGGGCCAAGCGATCCTTATCTGCCTTCAAATTCTATGTTTCTATGTTTCTCACCCACTATCTTGGCAAGAAGAAGTCTGCAGCTGTGGCCACTGATGACTGTTTGGGTGTGGGGATGGGGGACCAAAGGGGACAGACCTAAGAAGATCAAATCATAATAAAAATTGTGAGACCTTCACCAGCTTTCCAAAATGCTCACCAGTAAAAGAACACACTATGAAGTTTTTCAAATGGCAACACAAGCTGGTGAGCCCTCTGTCTGCCATCTGACACCAGGCATCAGTCAGCATAAAATTGCCTAAAGAAGGCAGTGTGGTCATGGGGTAACTGAAATACTGGAGATTACAGATTTATAAGAACAAAAGAATATCACACAGACGCTGGCACATATGCCTATAGCAGCTGACTCCTACTTCTCAGTACTTATATTTATACCCTTGAGGTATTTGAATGTTTCTATCATATCCCCTCTTTCCCCCCTCTGTTCCACTGAGTACATATTGAGGTCCCCTAATTTCTCCTCATAAATCTTGTGTTGCAAGCTCTGTACCATCTCATTCGACTTTCTCTGGACCATCTTCAGCCTGTTAATATCCTTACCAAGGTGTGCCCTCCAGACCTGCACACAGTACTCCATGTGAAGCTTGACCATAGTTTTATGTAATGGCATCACTACCTCCCTCCCGCCTTATGCTGGTGATACCCCTGCCTATGCACCCCAGCATATCACTGGCCCTCCCAGCTGCCTTACCACTTTGACATTTTCAGGTCATCTGAAATAAGAACCCCCAGGTCCCTTTCCTTCTTTCTGACTGTCAGCAACCCCCCCCCCCCACCACCACCACCATCCTGTACCTTTCCCCAGGGTTTCTGTGTCCTAGGTGCATAATTTTGCACTTTTTTGAATTGAACTTCAGTTGCCAGTCATCAGACCATTTCTCAACCTTCCCCAGGTCCCTCCTCATTATCTCCACCCCCTCTGGGGTATCCACTGTGTTACAGATCTTGGTGTAATCTGCAAACAGGCAGACCTTTCCCTTCAGCCCTTCTGCAATGTCAATCATGAAGACATTGAACAGAACTGGCCCCACGACCAATTCCTGCGGCACCCCATTGGTCACCCTCTCTCCCCAGACTGCGCCCCATTTACCACCATTCTCTGCCTCCTGTCTCTTACCCAGTTTCTAACCCACTTTACCACCCTTTACCCCATGCCCAGCCTACTCAGCTAGTTTATCAGCCTCCTGTGTGGGATGATGTCAAAGGCTTTGCTTACATGAAGGTAAGCATTGCCCACTGCCCCACCCTGATTTACTTCCTTTGTCACCCAGTCAAAGAGATCAACCAGGTTTGTCTGGCATGACCTCCCCACTGTGAACCTATGTTGCCTATGGTCCTGGCCTCCGATGCCTTCTAGATGCACCACTATCCTTTCTTTAACCAATGTCTCCATGATCTTCCCCACAACTGAAGTGAGGATAACCGGCCTATCATTCCCCGCCTCCTCGATACTGCTGGATTTCTATAAAGGGAGCACATGTGCCCTCCTCCAATTCTCTGGTACCACCACTGTGTTGAATGACTCACTGAACATGGCTGCCAGAGGTACTGCTATCTCCCTTCACAATTCTTTTAATATCCTTGGGTGTATGCCATCTGGTCCCTTCGTTTTGACCACCATTAATTTACTCACCTTCTGCAGGATTCTTCTGCCTGTGAATGGACTATAGTCCACCTCTTCACGCCTTTGCAACTGCTGTGGCCCTTGCCCCTCCCCCTCTTCTGTGAATACTGAACAGAAAGACATAGTGGATATCTTGGGGGAGGCACATGACAGTTCTTAGCTACGGTACTTTCACTTCCAAATACCTAAATAGCACATATAAGCAATCAACAGTCAGCACTGACAAATGCTTGTTTGGTCATGCAGAGATACTTTTCCTCTTTGGAACTATTGATAAATAATAAAAAAACATAGACAAGATTTTTTTGGCCCAGAGCGGAAAAATGAAAGTGTCCCAAAATTAACGATAAAGACCCAGGAGGGGAAAATTCTGGAGCAGACGTCAGTAGACAAATATTTAGGTATTTAAATTGACCAACACTTAACCGTTGAACAGCATACTATAGAATTAATAAGGAAAACAAACACGAAAATAGGAGCAATGAGACGTATATCAAATTGTACAACAAAAGAAATGCGTTTAAGTATAGTAAATCAGTTAGTATTACTGGTAATAGATTATGGAAGCCATATTTATAGGCACACTACTAAAAAGTAATTACAGAACTTGGATGTACTTTATAATAGATTAGCGAGATTCATATTAAGATGTGATTTTAGCCTTCATCATTGTACAATGTATACTAAACTTGGAAGGAATCCACTGAATCAGCGGGCCAAGGACTTTTGGCTAAATCAGTTACAAGGATTATTTAAAAGTAAACCTCAACATAATTTAGTAGCTAAACTTCAAAAACCAAAACGTGGATTAAACTTAAGACAATTGGGAGCTAGAGACCTGATGATTCCTAAAATAAAAAAACGATTTAGTAATATGACTTTCTAGTATAAGGCTGCTTCAAGTTGGAATGGACTTCCTCCTTTCCTCCGTGACTTAGAATTATCCACCATTGCATATAAAACAGCAGTGAAGCAGGAGTTAAGTTCTAGATGTCTATGTAATAGGTGAACTCCATGAAAGTAGAAGTATACTGCCTGTGAATTTTTTACATAAGTGTTCTGTTATGTGTATTCTAATATGTAACTTTTGTGGTTGATGTTTATGTCTTGTATGTTGCTATCATACAATTAATTAGTACAGTATACAAACAGGCATGCCTTGTAAACAGGGATTTTTGAACCCTAATGGCTGTATCACTATATGAATAAAATTTTACACACATACATGTTTAGTTTAGTTTATTGTTCTAGGAATTACTACCTTTGAGCCAGAGGCTCTTTTACAAAGGTACCATGTCAATTAGGTACAATACAAAAGGTTACAAAGATAACATAACAATTTGTGTTGTGTCAAGAGCAAGAAAACATATACAAATACATATCAAATCATTTGTGCAAAAGGACATGAGATATCAATAATCACATTATTATTACAAGAAAGAGGTCATGCCAGATTAGGAGAAACAAACAGGGAAAAAGTCCAGAACAGAGAGGGTAAGTGAAAGGTGTGGGGAGCAGACAATAGCAGGAGAAAAGGTTTCCCAAACATGTCTTTGTCAAATAACGGGACAGGGTGGGTAGTGAGAAAATAGGAGGTTTAATCAGGGCAGTCACAGGAGCTAGAGGTGGCAAGGTGAGAGAAAAGCCTTGATTTGAAAATACCTAGAGAGGTGGAGGCAGTAATATGAGTGCTGAGGGCATTTAACCAGCTGGGGGCACGATAGGCAAATGATCTTTGTCCCTGAGCAGTCCGGCATCGGGGACTTGGAGAGGCTGGTGTTCTGATCTACTGGTAAAACAGGTGCTAGTGCTTGGGCATAACAGGTCTTGGATACAGGGTGGAGTGAGGCCCAGAGTGGATTTTTAGCCATCAGGCAGGTAAGGTACTTTATCCGGTTTGAGAGTTGCAACCAACCTGAGTCAGCATAGAGTTCACATGTGTAGGTACGTCGATGTGCACCAGTGAGCAACCAATAGGCCTTATTTAGGGATGTTGTAATGCGACTAAGTGCTATAGTTGTGGCAGATCCATATATAACTAAGCCATAATCAACGACTGAGATGATAGAGGATTGGATGGCAATCCTCAGTGCAGAAATGGGTAAGAAGCTGTCGGTTCCGATACAGAATCCCAATTTGCTGATTAATAGTTTTTGCTCTACTATCAATGTGAGTTGCAAAGGTTTGGCCTTGATCAAAGTTGATTCCAAGATATTTGAAAATTGGCACTTGTTCAAGGGTATTTCCTAGGTATGTATTAATGGTGAGTGGGACTTGCCATTTCTTGTTTTGCGGGTTAGAGAAGAGCATGGATTTAGTTTTTTTGTGGTTTAGAACCAGCTTATGTTCAAGGAACCAAATCTCAACTTTGGAAAAAGCATGCTGAAGGTTGAGGCATAAGAGGTTCGGATCTTTATGAGTGGCAAGAATCACGGCATCATCGGCATAGAGGATTATTTGTTCAGGGCAGGATTTGGGGAGGGAGTTTAGGAAAAGGCTGAAAAGGAGGGGGCCCAGGATGGATCCCTGGGGAACTCCTGAGCGAACCGGTTTTGAGTCTGAGAGAACTCCAGCTACTTTTACAGATTGAGAGCGCTGAGCAAGGTAATTTTTTACCCAGTCACCAGGACCCTACGAGAGCCCTAGGGATAGTAGTTGTTTGATAAGTAGGCCATGGTGAACTGTATCAAATGCCTTGGTTAAGTCAATGTAGACTGCTCCAGTTAGGTTTCCTTTGTCAGTGGCATTGTGGATTGCTCTGAGAATTCAAGTAGGGCAGTCGATGTGCTATGCCCTTTCCTAAATCCATGCTGCTGAGTGCATAAGATGTTGTGCTTTCCAGGTAGTCTGAAAGTTGGTCCACCACCAAGCGTTCAAGGGCCTTAAAGAGAGGTGGTAGTATTGATATCGGGCGATAGTTACCAGGCAGTGACTCATCACCACTTTTGTGCACTGGAGTGACAACTGCAGCTTTCCATTTCCTAGGGAATTGGCTGTAGCCATAGCCGGTTTTAGGCACCAGCGAACCCTGCGGTTGCTGGGGGCCCCTGCTCTTGGGGGCCCCCAATCAAAGAAGTTTACCTTATTCATTTTTAAACATTTTTTACCTTAATATATTCTTAAAACATCAGTAAAGGACTGTGCATATCCTTCTGGTTATGTCATGAAATACCTCAACAAGTTATGATCCAGTCAATATGAGCTGGATAGGCAACAATGGATAGGATGGGAAGAACAGCCCCAGAACTGACACTGCTGTGTCCTCCTAAAATTTTTAAAATACTACTGGTTATACTAAAGCTATACATAGAAACAAAGAAATTTAAAATTTGCGGCAGATAACTACTGCTTGGCCACTTAGTCTGCCCATTTTCCCTGCCTATCGTATTACCACAAATAAAATCTTGCACTTATGGGCTACAGTAAAACACATGGGCTAAAGGTGGGCCAAGTAGAGGGGCCCTATGACCTCACTAATTCTGCTGGGGGCCCCCAAAACCCTAAAGCCGGCCCTGGCTGTAGCAGAGGGAGAGATTGAAAATTTTTGTGAGGGGGAGCAGTACTTCCTCCAGAGTGAGGGACAGAAGTTTAAGGTCAATAGTGTCATTGCTTGCTCGGGACTTAGAAATGGCCTTCTTTACATATTTATAGACTTCATGTGCCTTTACTAGTTTGAAATGGAAGGATGGTTTGGTTGGAGAGGCAGTAGTAGAAGTAGAAATTGGAGGGTCAGCAACAGTGAAGAAATCAGATGAGAGGACACCACTAAGGTCCGTGAAGGTATCATTTAGGGTGTTTGCAATGATCTCTGGGTCTAATGTAGTGGTTCCATCCACATTCATTATTGTAGGAGAGGATTTGGACTGCTGGCCTATGATATTCTTTATGTTGTCCCAGAAGGATTTCCCTTCACCCCAGGAGTTGGAGAGGGCATTCTTGAAGTAGGAGGTCTTCATCAAGCGGATCTGTTTAGTACAGTGGTTACGAGCCTGTTTATACTTTTGAATGTCCGACAGAGTGCCAGTAGCTCTTGCAATGGCCCAGAGGTGATCCCTACTTTTGAGTTGTGCCAATAGCTTCGCCGTGAGCCAGGGATTTGTGAGTGCTTTGATTTTGCGCTTTTTTACTGGTGCATAGGTGTCACAGGCAGTGTTGAAAGTAGAAATAAAGTAATCAAGGGCTAGGTCAACATCTTGACATGTGTCCTCCTATCTTCAACCCTCGGATTACCCACCAAGCGGGGTGAAGGGGGAGGCCCAGACCCCTCCATCCTTCGTCCAATGGTGGCAGACACACACTATGGAGCTTCTCCTCCGAAACCCAGTCACCGGTGCTGGGGCCCATCTCCAGGGAGCCAAAGCAGGGTATTTCCTGTTCTCTCTGGATGTGACGCATGCCCTGGCATCAGAGCGTATTCGCCGATGTCCATCACGTCCCCCCCCACAACGTGGCTAGGTGCTTGTTGTACCACAGGCATCCACCTGGAATCAGTCACGCACTGAGCAGCTACCCCCCTCCCTCTCTCCCAGAGAAGGCGAGCAGTCCTTGGGATGCTCAGCCCCTTCCCCCTCAGCCGGCCTCCGACTCCCTGGGTTTGTTCCCAAACCCGGGTCATTGGCATCACAAGCAGTAGTGCTACCACTGTGCTGGCAGGCCGGCCTGGAAGATGTAGGATGATGCCGCTGATGTAGAACTACATGTTTGCACAAATGTGCATGAGTGCATTCGATAATGTCCTCTGACGGTGACATATGGGGGGAAGGAAGGAAGGAAGAAAGGAAGGAAGGAAGGCAGGAAGGAGAGGGAGGGGAGGGAGAGGTGGGAAGGGAAGGGAAGGCAAGGAAGAAAGAAAAGAGCAGTAAGGGAGGGAGGGAGGGAGGAGGGAGGCAAAGAGAAGGAAAGGAAGGAAGGCAAGAGAAGAGAAGAGAAGAGAAGAGAAGAGAAGAGAAGAGAAGAGATCAGTAAAGCCCCATTCAAGTGGCATGAAGAGCACAACAAACTCCGGGCAGTGATCCCACCGGAGTTGCTAGTCCTCCTACCCACCTATCAGCTGGAGGATATAGATTCTCAGGGAGCTTTGGAAAAATCCCACTGATGCCCCCTCCTCCATGGGAAAGCAAGGGTAGACCAAGGGGAATGGACAGGTAAGCCCTGGGGGATGGCGAGGTGACAGAATTGCAGTATGGAGATCCTGAAGAGGAAGGCTGAGTGGAATATTGATCAAAAACAGAGTATGGAAAAATATTTGAAGTCTCTGAGAATCATCCCTTCCCCAATTAATTATCTGCTGTACCCAACAGTGTTATTCTCCATGAAGAACTGATCCAACCAGAGTTTAAAAGAATCAACAATCCCCATTTACACTGCTTCCTTTTGGAGCCTGTTCTACAGTTATAGCACTCTCTGGGTGAAAAGAATAATAGGAATACAGATAGGGATGGGTAGCTACTAACAGAGGGAAAATAAGAGATACCCTATCTGGGGTATTGGTGATTTAACCAGTCCAGGTAAGGAATGGCAGGGAAAGAAAGTTAAAAGGCAGAATGAGGCAGTGGGGAACTGGGAAGGGTTCAGATGACAGAAATATTGATAGAATGGAAAACAGGTAACATAGGGTAGGGTAACAAACCAAATGCAAACAGAGAAAGGAAGGGAAGGAAGGAAAAGGTTATAGGAAGGAGGCAGAAGAAGACAGGCTAAATTAAGTAGCAATAAAAGTAAAGCAGGTAAACAAAATGGGAGTGGTGCAGTGTAGCGGGTGTGCAGCTGCAGTCTTTTGGGACACATGCTGGAGATTGAGGTGCTGCCCTATTTGTACTCACCTTTCTGGGTTGAGGGTAGAGGTTGCTGGACTCCAATCTGAGCTAAGCTGGCAAGGATTCAGAGGACATTTTGCCCCACACATGGGTCACTGAGTCACTGCCACTGCCTCATAGGATGCCTAGATAGAGGTGAGGTGGCTGGACTTTGCTGGGCTCTGGGAGGGTAGGGGTTGTCTGGGTACACACTCCTCAGCCTATGCCATTACAAAACTCCTTCACCATACTGGTGGGACAGAACAGCCAGAAGGAGGCACCCAATGTGGTGGCAAGGGAAGATGTGGAAGTCTTTGGAAGAGGAGGCCCTAAGGTGGGAGGAAGAGCCCCCAGCCAAGAAGGAAACAGTTGCTTGTGGGAAACTCTATCATGAGGTGGACAGACTTGGGAACAGGAAAAGGAGGAGAGAGAAAGGTGAATTGCCTACCTGGCACTTCAGTTTGGAGGGATGGAGAGCAGACCCTGAGGATCGCTAGGGTGGCAGGTCATGGGAGAAAGCTGAATGTCACTGTCTACCTGGGGACTAATGACATGGAGAGGGAAGGAGCAGGTGTAGTGCAGGGTAAGCTCAGGGAACTGGTGAAGGGCCTTAAGCAGGTAGCACACACGGTTGTGTTTGCTGAGGTATTACCTGTGTACGACTAAAGGGAAGATAGGGCACTCTGCTCCAGGAAATTCAGCAGCTGATTGAAGGCATGCATGCAAGGAGGAGGATTTTGGCTTCAACAGGGACTCTGAGTAAACTTGGATGGTTATGGGTCTCTACAGAGGTGATGGCCTGCATCCTACTGGGAAGGGGACCATAGTCCTCAGTGGAAGGTTTAGATGTCACTTGGATGAGCATTTAAACTGGCTGAAGGGGGAGGCTGTATTACCAATTCAGGCCCGCAGGTAGAAGCAACAAAGAGGGAGGGCCCAGGGCAGAAAGTCCCCCAACAGCAGGGGTGTAGGATAAAGACAAGGGGACAACCATAGGGGTAAGAACAAAGGAGACAGAAAGAGAGGGATGGAGGAAGCAAGAAACAGAGAGAGAGTAAAGAGGTAAGAGGAAAGTCAGAGGGAGCTACGGGGAGCAGCACAGGCAGAAGGGAGGAGGAGGAAGAGGGGTTGCAAACAGGGAGAGAGAAAGGTTTGGAAAGTCTGTACACCAACTCAAGGAGTCTGGGAAATAAAATTCCAGACTGGGAGGTCATCATAGTGAAGGTGGACCTGTATCTGATGACCATAACCGAGTCTTGGTGCACTGAAAATCACAGATGGGACATGGCCATATCAGGCTACTCTCAGTTCAGAAGCGATAGGGAGGGAAGGGGGGGAGGAGGAGTTGTTCTGTATGTGATGAAGAACATCAGGTCTATGAAAGTACAAGAAAATCTGGAGGCAAAGGAAGGGCTGGAGATGCTGTGAGGCACCCTGGAGACAGGAGCTGGGATCATTGTTTGTACTGGGGTGATATACAGACCTCCAGCACAAGGGAAGGGGGCTTAGAAAAAGCACTAGGGAAAACCATCAGCAGGATGGCAAAAAAGGGGGAGATGCTGCTAGTTGAGGACCTCAGTCTGCCAGATGTGGAATGCAGTCTTCTAACTGCAGCTTCAGCAAGAAGCAGGGTGATCCTGATTCCCTGCAGGGGACATTTCTCAGGCAACTAGAGGGTGAACCCACTAAGGATAGAGCGGTACTGGGCCAGGTGCTTACAAACAGAGACAGTATTGCAGATGTCACAGTGGGCTGTGTGTGGTTCAACATTAAGGTGGGTCCAGAGGCAAACCACACAAGGATGAGGGTCCTGAACTTTGGGGGGGTGGATTTTAAAAGACAAGTAAACAGGATGTTCTGGAATTCAAAACTTATAAATGCAAAAACATAGCACTGTAGGTTAGAGTCTTACCTACAAAATGATGTGCTCTGTTTGGTTCAGAAAGTGAACTGAATAAATTTTCATCAGCTTTAAAATTTGTAAACAAACTGAGACTTCTATTCAAATGCCACGCTCTAGTCCATGCCTAAAATGGCTGTGATGTTGTTATATGATGATCATCATAGGAGTGACGGTGCTCAGGAGCGATCTTTCACTATGAATGGGGAACTTATAAATATACTTTGATAAAGACTGTGTTTCTGGCTAGCCCATTGGTGCAGCAGTAACGCTACTGTTCATGACCATGGCAACCCAATTTCAGGAACAAGATCAGGTTATTGGGGGCCAGCTGGGGGAGGATGGTCGAGTCTCTCAGGAGGTACTCTCTTCCTCTGGGTTGAGTGGGTCACCAACCTCGCTGCAATACTGGCACCTGGGTGACCACAGATGGAAGTGCAGTTGAAGGCACACTGGGAGGGAGACACACAGGCCGGCATCCAGAGTGGCAGCATGCAATTGTGTCCACACATGCTTCTTGGAATTCCATGCATGCCA
Source organism: Neoceratodus forsteri (assembly GCA_016271365.2). Classification (NCBI taxonomy): domain Eukaryota; kingdom Metazoa; phylum Chordata; order Ceratodontiformes; family Ceratodontidae; genus Neoceratodus; species Neoceratodus forsteri. Next base: position 482,764,632 of record CM028138.1, on the reverse strand, counting down.
GCAGCTCTGGGGACTGGGAGAAAACCACAGAAAAACCCCACTGTCAATGCTGATGATGGCCCCAGTGTACCAAACAGACCAACCCAGCAACCTTTAGCAACTGCCTGAAAAAGAGTTTGGGCAGGTAGAAAGTGAGCCCTTCCCCATCTTCCCCACCTCGGGCAGGTCTGAAGCCGGTGATACATGGAGGTAGGTCACTGCAGGGGACCAGGAACAGGCAGGGCCAGGAACCTTAGGGACCCTGAGGGATAGCAGAGGCAGTGGCATTGAGGGAGCATAAACAAAGAATTAATAACAACAACAAAAAGAGACTGCGTTTCTGATCCAAATCCCTAATTGTGCATGTGTGACAGGGTTGTTCCAAATGCACACCCCATTCATAGTGAATAATCACTCTGGAGTGCTGTCGCTCCAATTACATCATTGCGTGATGACATTGTGGCCATTTTAGGCATGTGCTCGAGTGTGGCATTTGAAACAAGTTTCGGTTTGTTTACAAATTTTAAAGCTGACAAAAATTTATTAAATCCACTTTCTGAGTCAAACAGAGCACATCATTCCGTAGTTGAGACTCTAACCTACTGTACTGTTTTTGTATTTATGGATTTTGAATTCTATAATTTGCCCTGTTTAGATGTCCTTGAAAGAAATGGGAGAAATCCTCAGAAACTGCCTAATAGGGGAGGATTGCAGGGGAGGGGTAGAGGAACAGTGGAGAAAATTACGGGAAGGCATAGTGAAGGCAGCCAACCTCTGCGTGAAGGAAGTGAGCAAAAGCAGGAAGAAACAAACATGTCAATGCTGAATATTTGAGTGCAGTGTAATAGAGCTTTTTTAATCTACATTTTATGCCCTGGTATTTCTGGGAGCTAGCACGTGACTGGCTCTGGCCCCTCCCTTCAGGGGCCTTGCTTCTGGCCTCAATTAGTGACCTCATCACCAGGAACACTACTGGCACCGCCATAGAGCCTGCCAGCTCCTTATTTTTCCCCTCCCCTGCTACAGTTGCTTGCGCGCATGTGGAGGCACGTGCACACTGAGATCCACAGTGCCCGCCCTATTCTTGCCACTCTCTGCCTGCACTGCCCTCAGGCCTCCACCTGGGGATAGCCATGTGGCGGGAGTGACTAAGTGCCTCCCCGGGAGAGGAGAGCTGTCTTACGGCTGCTCAATCCAGCTCCCCCCAGCCGACCCCTGATGACCCAGGCTCATTTCTGAACCCGGGTTGCCGGCGCAGCGGGAAGTGTGGTGTCCAGCACCTCAACCCTCAATGCCACAGGCCAGGTGTAATAGAGCTTTAAAGATACCCATACAGGCACTTGTACTGTATGCTCCCCTTACCATTTAATTCATTTAGGGCCCCATATGTCTACACCATATGGGCCAGAGTACAAAGTGGATGGATAGTACCACTTGTCTGTGATCAGCTCGACAGTGACATATTCTTGCTAAGCATTGGAAAAAGCCTTTCATGGGGTTACACACAACTTTTTATTTTCCATTTTGTCTTGGTAGGGTACACCACATAGGTTTTTTACCATGGATTCAATTATTGTATAATGGTGCATCGGTTATTCTCCTCATGAATGGATATATGGGAAGAACTTTTTCTATTAAGATCAGGGTGCAACAGGCAGGACCAAATTTACTGTTATATGCCAAGTATGCCTGGGCGTAGGCCCCATGCCTTCTGGGGGCCCTTTCTAAGCCATGCCAGCTGCTAAGAGCCACGGTTCCATGCAGCAGCAATTTATCAGAGATTTTTTTTTCTTTCTGCTGCCTGGCTGGAGGAGGAGGACTATGCCTCTAAAGGTGGGTGGGGGGCCTGACCATCTGATGCCCCCTGGGTTGTGACTAGCACATCGCATCCGGGCCGCAGTGCTCTGACCTCGCTGTATCTGTCCTGTGTACAGTGTCTCACATGACTGCACACATGCCATTCTGCTTTTTGCCAGCAGCAGCAAGTGAGGCTACAAAGGTCAGCAGCTACACAGAGATGAGGGCAGGCGATGGCTGTTAGAATTTGTCAGCAGTCACCCAAGGCTTAGTCGGCTGTTCCCACGTGCAGCATTTAGCTAAGCAGAGGCTGCTGTACTTGTCACATCATCCTGGACCAGGGTGCTTAGGTGCAAGTGCTTAGGTAGTGCAAGACAGTCAGAGAAGAACGAGCCTGAGTGGGGAGCGGTGAGCCTGAGGACTTCGAGGTGGGCTGCCAAAATGCCGTTCCTAGCTGAAGGTCTGCTGGTACTCCTAGTCTAAGGCTGGATGGACTTACAGTAAGGGGCTCATTTGTTAGCTGGGCAGTTGGCTGACAGCCTGTGAATTTGTTTTTAATTGTTTTTGAGCAAAGTATTCTCCCCACGCACCTTGGAATTTCCATTAAGCAACTCTAGGGGGTGAGTCCTGTGTGGGGAGGTCTGGTCAGTAATGTGTGCAAGAGGCAGAAGTCTTGAGGGGGAAGTCAGGTTAGGACTCTGTTTTTTTAAAAAAAAAAATTTTTAAACCAGGAGAGACACACTAAGCTGAAAGCTTGTTTACGGGTGTGACTTGGGATCACAAGGAAGTTAAGTGACTTGCTCAGGGTCACACGGTGCGCAAGTGGGGGGCTGTGTGATCCAGACTCAGGTCTAATTTAAGCATCACATGTGCTCCACTCATGGGTACCACCTGCACAGTTTTATTGTGTGACAGGCACACAATCAAGCCCCTTACCATACAATTTTGCATGGTGTTGTGTCGGAAGGAAGTAGTTACACTTTTTTTGCTGTACTATCCACATCATTGCCTCACCACTACCACTGATGGACTGCTTTGTAAAATACGTGAATGTACTGCTATGCCTTAATTTCAGAGAGACGTGACCAACTTTGTTTAGCTTAACATTTGCTGTGACAGAAAGTGCGGGGTGTGTGTGTGTCTATAGTCCACTAAACTGCATCCTTATTTGTATGTGTATGCTCTGTGGGCTGTGGCCAGTGGGATAGAGTATGTGAAGCAAGTAACTAAAACAAATACTGAATATGCTGGTAAACTACAATGACAGCAGAAAAAGACAACATGTCCATTCCTAGTCTGCCCGGAGTAAACATGGCTATCAAATATTTAGTATTGTGGGAGTGTGTATTATGAATTCCACGAGACTGCATGTAGAAAGTGACATTTTTTTGTAAGTATTTATCAGTTCAGCTATTAGCACTAGTACACAGTAATTACATTTCTGCCAGCGCTGCAGGCTGTCCTTTTCTTTGGGACTCCAGCCTGCATTGCCGCCTTCTTCTGCCCAAAAGAAATGTGCAGCAGTTACAATAGAGCTCCACTGAGCTCGATCACCCCCCTCTCTCACTTGCTCATTCTGGTTTTCCCACCACTGCAGGCTGCCCTTTTGTACTGGGCCCCTGCATGCATTGGCGGCTTGTTCTGGCCAGAAAAAAATTTGAAGCAGTCCCAACACAGGTCCATTGAGCTCGCTCACTCCCCCTCTCTCACTCTCTCATTCTGTTTCTCCCGGCGCTGCAGGCTGCCCTTTTGTTCTGGGCTCCTGCCTGCGTTAGTGCCTTTTTCTGCCCGCAAAGAAATCCACAGCAGTCCGACAGAGCTCAGTTGACCTCACTCACCTCCTCCTCTCTCACTGTGAACCTAATCTGTCCCAAACACTGATTTCCCGAAGCTGCTATTCTGCACTGGAAGTGCGAAAACACATTTTAGCCAGGATGTGAAAAATGATAGCTGTACTGTTCATAAGGAGGTATAAAAAATGCTAGTGTTGAAAATCTGACATGAGAATATTACAAATTTGCGAAGTTACATGAGTGCGTGGAAACCACACTTGGAACACAGTCATTTTATGGACTTTCATCACCAAATTTTCAACATAGGCATTTTAGGACTTCTGCTCATAAACAGTGTCACTGTCATTTTCTCATTCTATCCCGAAAACTGATTTATTACAGCGACCACACTATTCTGTGCTGGAAGTGTGAAAACATGTTTTGGTCAGGATGTGTAAAATGACAGCTGTACTGTTCATAAGGAGGTGTGGAAAAATGCCAATGTTGAAAATCTGGAGTGAAAATATTACAAATTTGCGAAGTTACAAGCGTGCGTGGAAACTGCGCAATGCACGCTCGTAAAACAGTCATTTTTTTAATTTTTTTCACCAAATTTGCAGCATAGGCTTTTTTGAGAGCCCACCTCATGAACAGTGGCACTGTCGTTTTGTTAATTGGCCCCAAAAGGTGATTCCGTGCAATGACCAGGAAATCGCCTTTCGGGACCGAATAATGCCATGACAGTGACTGAATTCGTGAGGAGGGGTGCCAATAACCCCATGTTGAAAACTGGTGCCAAAATTCCCCAAAATGCCCAAGATGTGCACCAAAGTTGAAAACAACCTGTTTATGCCATTATACAGCTTACCTGAATTTCTTCAGTTTGCAGTCAGCTTTGAAGAGTGCAGACGTGTTCCCGGTCCACTGAAGATCATCACACTGGGCTCCGGAGGTAAGTATAAGATGAGGAGGGTGTGGGGAGGTGGTGTGCACAGAGGGTGGGTGCAGGTTGGGGGATGGGCCACCGGACTCAACGAGGGACCGTTTTCTGTTTTGCAGGTTTAAAAAAGAAATAAAAAACATCTTAGGAAGGCGTTTTTTTTTTTTATGGGGACATTTGGCTTGCTGGAGTGGTCTCCCAGCGTGCCACCTAAGTGTTTTTTTGGGGGGGCTGTAGCAGACAGGGGATTGGGCACCCCCCTCAGCACACAACAAATTGGGGGGCGACATTATGCCAACAGGGAGTGGGCTTCCCATCGACAAATTGAACTTGGAAGGGGGGGACTGAAGCCGACAGGGATTGGGCCCCCATCGGCAAATAAGGACTGTTGGGGGGGTGCATGATACCGAGAGGATTGGGCACCCCCTCGGCACACAACAAATGGGGGGCATTATGCCGACAGGGAGTGGGCTCCCCCATCTATTGAACTGGGCATAAAAGCATACAGCCAGAAGAGCAACACTGTGCCACATCAGTCAGGGCCGCTCCGCCATCACAGCCTCAGCTTCTGTCGACAAAACTGTTCAGGCCGAAATGACAGGCTGCTGCTGCTGCTATGACGAGGTGCTCCCAGACTGGTGCAAATATTTTCTTTCAAGGGGTTGGCACGCTTTAAAACTAGTGTCACGGGCAGCGTCCTCCTTTATTGGTGCACAACACACAAGCCCCAAAATGCAGTGGTGGCACTGGCCACAACAGTGCCACACCGCCACAACCTGCTTTTGCAGCAAGCTGCCGCAACATGTTTCTTGTGCGTGTGCACTAGGAAACAAAAAATTAAAGAGTTAGAAGATCTTCATAAGAATGGGGAACCCGATAGCTTATTGGGAGATCTTAAACATTCCAGAGAGCAATTACAACAGATTATAACTACTAAAACGGAAAATTTACTTAGATTCCTTGCACAGAAATACTATGAAGGGGGTAATAGGGCTGGTCAGTTGTTAGCATATAGACTCAGGAAACAAACTGCAGACAGGTATATCTCAGTGATTAAAAACACCCAGCAACCCACCAAACTAGAAACAAAACCGAGTCTTATAGCAAATTGCTTTAGACAATCCTATATGGAGATTTATGCCTCTGAAGCACAAACTAACCAGGAGGAAAAAATAAGGAACTTCTTAGACAATCTAAGGTTACCCAAACTATCCACTGAACAAGGGATATGTTAGACCGTCCTTTCTCCCAGGGAGAGATTTCAGAAGTTATTAAAAACCTCAAACACAATAAATCTCCAGGACTGGACAGTTTCATTGCAGAGTACTATCAAAAATTCCAGACAGAGTTATCTCCCTTGTTACTACAGGTGTGTAATGTATCCCATGAGCCTTCAGAAGCCCCAGACACCTGGGCAAGAGTTTTGATATCGGTGATCCGAAACAGGGTAAATACGCCACATGGTGCAGCACTTAACGCCCCATTTCTCTCCTAAATCTTGATGTCAAGATTTTTGCTAGATTGATCGCAAATTGCCTTCAGGCAGTGATAACCCAGTTAGTCCATCCAGATCAAGCTGGGTTAATGCCCGGAAGACATCTCCGTGATAATGTTAGGAGGTTGCTGACTATCATGGCCAGCACCTGGAAAGGCCCAATGGAACCTCAGCCGTGGTAGTCACATTAGATGCCGAAAAGACATTTGACCTCCTGGAGTGGAATTACCTCGAGGCGGTCCTTAAAAAGTTCAACTTTGGTTCTAAGCTCCAAGCCTGGGTGGCTACTTTATATTCTAACCCAATGGCTCAGGTCAGACTGAATGGGGTAATATCCCAAGCATTTCCAGTCAGAAGAGGGACCAGACAGAGGTGCTCCCTTTCACCCCCCCCCCCCATTCGCCCTAAGCATGGAGCCTCTGGCTGAGGCATTTTGGTCCAGCCCTAATATCACAGGCACTAAAATAGGCTCAGTAGATAATCACATTTCACTTTATGCGGATGATACCCTCCTCTATCTTCAGAACCCTGAGACCACACTGCCCAGAACTATGGCCCTATTAACGGTATGAAGACATTTCAGGGTTTACAATTAATGAAGCAAAATCTGAAAATAAGTCCATTGGTGCAGAAGTTTCAACAACTACAAAGACACTAACTGACTTAAAATGGTCCACCACCAGTTTCAGATACCTAGGGATCCAGATTCCAACAGACTTAAGTAAACTCTACCAAGTTAACCACCCCAGACTGTTAGAAGGAATAAAAGGGGACTGCAATAGATGGAACTCTCTCTCATTGTCAGTCACAGGTCAATTGAAATCGGTGAGGATGAATGTCCTCCCAAGACTGCTCTTTCTGTTTGATTCAATACCCATGTGCCCACCAAAGAGATTCTGGATCGACATCCATAACATTTTAAAGAAATTCATATGGGCAGGGAAGAGACCAAGACTAAAATGGTCACTACTTGGATTGGACAAGAGGAGGGGAGGGTTGGGGGTCCCAGACCTGAAGAGCTATTACAGAGAAGCCCAAATACAACATCTGGCAGCTTACAGTGCCTCGGAAGAAGTGCAAAACTGGGTAACAATAGAACTCTACCTTATGAGACCTGGTACCTTAAAATCTACCCTATTCAACAAAGGAGACCCCAGACTACTGAAGACACTCTCCACCCCTTGGCTCAAAAACCTGGTGAAGACCTGTACACAGGTAATAAAAGATTTAAAACTAGAAAACATAATTCCTTTACATAGGGAAATCACAAATTGTACTGACTTCCTTCCAGGGAAGGAAAATTCAATCTTTACTTGGTGGGAAGGCAGGGGTTTGAGGCACTTCTCCCAATTATTTGCAGGAACCACTCTAAAAAGTTTTGGTCAACTACAGCAAGAATTTAATACACCACAGAAAGATTTTTATGGCTATCTACAGATTAGACATTACTTGCAGGCAGGAAACTGGCAGGGGTATGAAAACCTGCATGCGGAGCAATCATTTATATACTTTCTCCTTGACATAACAACAGGAACAGTGCAAAAAAGTTATTTAATTTCTAGAATTTATAAGGTGTGCAGGGGGAATCAAGTTAGCAACAGAATAAAAATTCAACAGTTCTGGGAAAGGGAGATTAATGAGGTGGGAAGACCCATAAAATGGGATCAGATTTGGGGATTGGCCCAGAAGACCATAGCGTCACCCTCTTGGAGGGAGTTCTGATGGCAAGTCCTGGCAAAATATTTTAGAACCCCAGTGATAACCAAACACTATGGGAAATTCCCTTCAGAGAAATGCTGGAGAAGGTTACTTTAGGGACGCATGAACACATCTTCTGGAGCTGCCCCAAGCTCAGTTGCTTCTGGGGTAAAATCATAGACCATATGAGTTCTATCTTACAGGTGCAGATCCCTGACAACTCCCGCCATTTACTGCTGGGGGAACCTCCTGCAGGATTGTGTGGATACAAAGCAAGATATTTATTCCCAATCCTGATTACAGCTGCTCAAAAGGCTATTACCAGGCAGTGGCTATCTGATAAACCCCCAGAGGAAGAGCAATGGCTGTCATGTTGTCACCAAATAAAGAACATGGAAAGGCTCACAGCTAATCTACATTTACAATCAGACCTGCACAAAGCTAGATGGTTACCCTACTTTGAATTCCTGCGTGTTAGAGAAGGAGTGCCAATCTTAGAAATACTGGTGAGAGAAGCTCTTGGCTAGTGAATAAGATTTCTCTGCTCTCTCCACTCCCTGAGTAAAGAGGACCCCCCCACCACCAAAAAAAAAAAAAAAAAAAAACATCAATGGGCAGAGATTTTTGGTTTGTACATAGCCTTTGTTGCACTCTAAATTGGGCCTGCTAATGTAGTAATGAGGCTGGGAGCAGGGCAATCCATACGACACTGGATAGTTCTCCTTCCTAATTCGAATCATCTAACTCCTAGGTTCTAGCCGCATGCCCTTTTTTCATACCTTGCTGCATGGGGGGGGGGGGCTTTATAGTTTCATAGTTTTTTTTTTTTATATATATTTTCATAGTTTTACAGTTTTGTAGCTCTTTGTTGTTACATGTAGGTACGTACATTGTATTCTTGTACAAATTCTCTTGGTTATTGGTAACTGATTAACTGAGATAGCCTGTATCGTTGTATTACACAGACCACTTGGAGGACTGTTTTATACTGTATTAAGTATGCTTTGTTTTTAACTACTGTAACGTCTGTTCAAGGAAAGTTAAAAGAAAATTGCAATTTTAAAAAAAAAAAAATTCCAGTTTGGTGTTAGGGGATTTTCCGTTCAAGCCCAGAAAATATTATAAAAGCACACTAACAGCAATCTTTGCCTGCCTGAAATATTATCTGTGGCAGGAAAGGTGCCAGTTAGTGTTGCAACAGTCCAGTATTCACATTTAGTTATTGCAAGAATGCTGGAGCTCTGTGGAATGGAGAGAAGGAAAACAGAACCTGGCTCCTTTGCAGATTTATGGAAGTCAGGCACATGGTTAACATAGCTTATTTATGCATTAGGTTTCTGATTATGGTTTGGAAGGGAATTCAGTCTTTTGACAGATTACTTTCAGTAAAGGGAGAAATACTGAGGGAAGGTTTGATTTTGCCGGATTTTAATGTATGGTGAGGGAAGAGCATGGCTGATGTAATTCTTTTGGAGAGTTTCTTTGTTTTAATTTCTTCTGTTTTTCTTTTTTGTTTCTTTTTTCCCCTTTGCAAGTATATATGGTAACTGTTTAGGAATTTTGGAAGGACTAAAATGTTAATATTATCTGTTTTAGTAATTGTAGAGGATGTTTGTTTTGAATGTTCTCTATTGGTTTATTTGTTTTGTATTTTTCTTGTAAAAAAATACCCCCATTCTTCTTCCATAAGTGGCTTGGGATCTTTAAAGTTCCACCTGGACAGTCACCAGTGATTGCCAGAAGGGACCTTTGGTTTAACGCCTCATCTAAAGGACAACCCTTCAACAGTGAAGCAACAGTGTCAGTTATAGGTATTACACCAAGTACCTGGTGTGGGGCTAGAACCTCATGACCTTCCAATCTTGTGGCCCATGACTTGAGGGGAATCGTGATGTTTATTTTTATTTATTTTAGTCTTTGGTAACCGGGTAAGGCCCCCTAAACCCAAATCACCAGGTTCACAGTTCTGTGCCCTGCCCCTAACCACGTAGCAATGCTGACTGCTGAGCTTCACAGTTCTGCAGACATATAGCACTGCTTATAAGCTCATCAAGTGACCCTAAGTCAGTTCCAGCAGTCAGTCGTCAGTGTCACAATTTATGTAGACCACAGAGAATCCCCCCCAATAAGATTGTCCAATGAGAAGCTGAGAAAGACCCCCTCCTTCCAAGGCAGACTGACAGAGACAACCCCCCAATAAGGCAGGCAGACAAGAGAAACTCCCTAATAAGACAGGCTGATAGGAGACAACCCTACAATAACACAGGCTGACAGAGACACAGATGCCCCATAATACAGGCTGACAGAGGCACCCTCCAGTAATAAGACAGGCTGACAGAGATCCCTATAAAGCAGGCTGACAGTGACATCCCCACTCCATCACAAATAAGCCAGGCTGCAAACACCTAATATCTTTCTCTCTCTCTGCTCACAAGAAGTGCTCCCTGGTGAGATCTAATAGCCCCTACAGCACCGGAGGCCTTGGCCATGCCCACATACATACTCTGCTCCCTCAGAGTACTCTTACTGCAGGTTTGCAGACCTTGCTACCCCTTCTTGCCTCCCTTCTCCTCCTCCTCCTAGATCAGGGCAGGTGGAGGGCATGCAGCAGCTCCTCCTCGGAATCTCCAACTCTGAGTCCCAGCCAGTGCTGCTGTCCTGCAAGCTCTCCTCTGAGCATATCATGATGATCTCAATCATTTTGCCCTCCATCTTGCACCGTGCAGCCACCAAATCACCATGGAGGGAGAGGGAGAGGGAGGAAGATGCCTGTGATATGTGTGTGTGGGGGGGAGGGGGGTGGCAGTGGCCTGCTTGTCTGTCTCTCCTCTCAAACAAACCAGCCATCTCACACCATGCAGCCACCAAACCGTCATGGAGGGTGAGGAAGGCACCTGTCACATTGAGGGGGTGGTACAACAGCGGACTTCCGGTCCCTAACTAGTAAACCATTGTGGATGGGGAGGGAGGCACCTGTCATGTTGGGGGAAGACAACAGCCAACTTCTGGTCCTTAACTAGTGTCTGCTTCTGCTTGTGAATGCAGAGGTTGAATGGCACTTGAAGTGCTGCCTGCCTGACCTGTTCATGCCTTGCACTGCTAAAGGGAGCAAACAATAGTTAGGGAGGAGACTGATGACCTGTGTGCCACATGATGAAATACACAGCCACTAGGGGTGTAGCCAGGAATTTTAAAGTGGTATTTGAGAGTCAATGGCACTGTTGTCTGCCCTCAACTGTTGCCCTCACACATAAACACAAGCCAAAAGATGTAGGGCCCTGGGGGACAAGATGGCCAACCCTGCAGAAGTCCGTTAAGAGCTGCTCTTTCAGCATCTTGGCAAAAAGTGGATGAAAACTTCAGTTTCAGTTCTTACCCTTAAAAAAATCTGAATATGTCAGAAAAGAAGAACAATATATCATCATCATCCTCTGAAGACTATTCCTCCCCGAAGATTCATCTGCTCAGAAAGTTCTACTGGCCAGCTACTAGCCATGGAGGGAATTTGAAATCTGGGGTTTCTCCAGGATTAGCTCCATCTATGGTGACCTCTAATCGGACGTCTCTACCAGACCAGTCCAGTGTTACACTAGCAAGCCCTTATTCTTAATGTTCTGTTTCTGTATACAAAGAAAGTAAAATTAATTCTGATATCAGCAGAAAGTTTTAAAGAGATGCAAGCAAATCTCTGAATGAGAAGGCTAAGGTTAGCAGTCACTCAGACAAAATGGCAAGTGAGACGGAGAGTGAAATGCTTACACAGCAAACACAGGAACAAATGGAAATCACCTCAGAGTAGGTTTCTGCTACATCATCAATAGATACAGCATCAAAAGTAGAGCAACAAGAAAAAACATTTATACTATGGATTATTTGGGTCATCCCACTGGCCGAATATTACTTGTACTGGAAAGGCAAGATCAAAGCTATGATGCATTAAACAAGAAAACTGATTTCATTCAAAATGAGGTTGACCAGAATAAGGAAAAGATAGCCACTGTAACCTCACAAATAAAACAAAATGTGGAAACAACACAAACCGTTTGCTAATAGAAGCAAGGTATCCATCTTTCAGATGAGACGTTAAACCAAGGTCCTGTCTGCCTGTTCTGGTGGTAGTTCAGGTGGATGCTAAAGATCCCATGGCTCTTCTCAAAAAGAGTAGGGGAATATTTTATTGAAAACATATAATAACAATTACAGATAACATAACTGGTTACATCAAATTTTCAGGAGGTACAGGGAAAGGGGAAAAACCATAAATGATACAAAAAGTAAATGTACATTAATAGAAACCATTACCCCTTTATACAATATTACCAACTCATTTCTAAGATAAACGAGAAAAGAAAGGTGAGCTTATTTATGAGTCTCAATCTCTTATTTAAATTTCATAAAAAGGAAAGCCCGTTCCACCATTTCATAACTTTGTCTAAAGGGTGGAGGTTTAAATCTTTGTTGTATACCGTATATAAGGCTTGTTCACATAAAATGGTGAAAGTTTTGTAGTGCATGATACGTTTTTGAAACACCCACTGGCATCGGGCCTGCTGTAAATGAAATGTTACACAGCATAGGAAAACTGCTAGGGTTCCTTTGTGGTATTTCTTAAATGCATTAGGAAAAATGCCTAATATTAAAAAGTCATAAGTCAGTTTAGATAACCATGGTAATCACCATTTCCATAAAGGGAGTACATAGGAACATTCAAAGAAAAAGTGGACTGACAATTCCTCTATTGCTTGACATGTGTTCAATGTTCCTTCTAATTTTTAGTCTTTGTGGGTGGGCAACTGATATGTGTGTGCGGCACTTTGTGCAAAAAAAATAGATTCATATGCGCAAATTGGGTGGCCCAAACAAGTGTTGTATTTTATTGCCAGTAAACAATAGAAAATGTAACCAAACACTCAAATAACAATGCAAAGTATAAATATACATTCTAACACAGTCCCAAGCTTGGATGCGCATTATGCGCCATAACAGTATGAACTGGAAACGTGTGTAAACTATGTACATTTTAAAGAGTCTTGCATGCATCTAAAAGGGGTGCCACTGATGATACATTGCTAAGAAATCAACATTTACTGTTTTTCTCTCCTGCCTTTCCCATTCTTCCAGTGGACTTATATTTTATTAAGATCCATTTTTCCACCAGATGTTAAAAACAATTTTGTTTGCATCAGCATATCTAAATGGCTTTCTTCCAAGCGGTTTCATTGTTTGCTCTTAATGCAGTTCATGAAGCTGAAGCCTCTTTCACGGTCAGCATTAGAAGCTTGGAATGTAGTAGTAGTAGTACAATTTATTGTTCCGCATAAAGCAGTTACAGTACACTAAAATCAGGACAAAATACATAGTAAATATAAATAGACAATAAATAAATCAACAAGGAACTTAAATATCTTTACAGTGCAATTCAATTTAACAGAGTATCTTGTCACATAAAAAACCTCCACAGAACTTCAAGTCCCCCTAATAAACTTCACAAATGAGTTGAGGTGAAGAATCTTGCAAAGATCTCTTCCATGTTTTTCATAGTAAACAATATTCCAAAAGATCCCCCGGGGGAGGCCAAGATCCCCCAGCAGTTTTTTCCTAGTTGATTCGTACCTAGGACACAAGAGTATCACATGTTTGAGATCATCTATAGTCCCCACTCCACATTTACAATATGGAAAAAGTACCCCCTCTCTTTTGTCTGAACTGAATGCATTGAGCATTATAGTTTTCAGTTCCAAATCTTGTATAGATTCTTCTTTGTTTAGGACAGGTTAAAAAAGAGAGATATGGCTCATATCCCCATGAAATCTTTACTTTTTTATAAAATCCATATAGCTTAAGCTTGGAGAGTTGAACACAGAAAGAATTTATGTCTTAAGTCAATAAGCCTCAATTTGACATCCTGCCAAATCTCCTCAAATGGTCTCGTGTAAATTTTATGCAAGAGGTGGCCCAATCCAGCCGGCATGATTGTTTCCTTAATAAGTTTAATAAAGGGATGTACATATCCCATTCTGGCCAATTTGATGGCTTCCACTGTACACATTCTGGGATATCTTTGTAGGGGCAAAAGAAAAAGTTTCAACAGAAAAATAATCTGTCGTTCACAGATGAGAGAAGTCAAGGAACGTTGTCCTACCTCCAAGGCAAGAATACAGCTTGGTGTTCCATTTAAAAATATTAAGATGTATCTATAGAGTTTATTCAGAATTATTTCTACTTCTCTAACCTTAGTATAACCCCAGATTTCATAGGCATATAACATGATCGTTCTTATTTTGGCATTAACAACTCTTAATACCCACTCACATGACTTCCCCATCTTGCTGTTAAATATTTTAGGAATTTACAGAAGATCCCATTTTAAATTGAATAGCCTCAAATGTTTGGTCCAAGACAGGTTATAGGCAAAATGGGCACCTAAATAGTCATAACACTTAACAGTGTCTATATGGTTACCGTTAGCCTAAAGCCTACCGTATTCTTGATTTGAGAGCCAAAAACTAAAATGTTGGTCTTGCCGAGATTAACTTTTAGTTTCCTTTGAGAACAGAAAGATTCAAAGTGAGCCAGTTTTCTTTTAAGACCTAGGACTGAAGTAGAGAGCAAGACTAAATCATCTGCATATGCTAAACATTCAATCCTTTGATCATTAATTTTTGCAGTATGGAAATCTGGGTTACCTAGCTGATCCAAGACTGTATTAATGTAAATGTTAAATAGAGTGGGGGCCAAAGTACACCCCTGTCTGTCCCCCACATTTGTCTCAAATCTATCAGGTAGATGACCATATTGATTATATTGGACCCTTGCTCACATATTTTCATAGAGTCTATTAATAACATCAAGAAGTGAGGCCTCCAACTTCAGATCCCTTAATGTAGCCCAAAGGATTTTTTACTAATGCTGTCAAAGTCGAGGAGAAGTCCACAAAACAGCAAAATAATCTGTTTTTTCTCACTTTAATATACTTCCAGATCAGGTGCTGAAGCACATAATAGTGTTGTACTGTAGAACAGTCCTTCCAGAAACCGTTCTGTGCCTCATTCAATACTGAGTTCTCCTTGACCCATGACAGCAATCTGCCCAAAATTATCATAGACAAAATATTCTGTGAAACATCTATCAGACTAATAGTCCTATACATCCTTGGGTCATTTGGATCCTCTTTTTTAAAAATTGGGAAGATAACACTACCTGCCCAACTGGCAGGGTAGGAGTACCCCTGAACTAGGCCATTAAACAGTAAAAGAAGAAAAGGAATCCATCAGTTGGTAAAAACCTTATAGAGATCACCTAGGACCCCATCTGGCCCTGGTGCTTTATTTGCCTTAAGGCCAATCAGTGCCATCCAGATTTCATCCTCTGTGATCAAGATAGGATTTGGAAAAAATGTCATCCTCCTGTATTTTGAAAGCATCAGGTATCTCCTGCTCTTCATGAGAATAATAGAGCTTGGAGAAATGAGATGCCCAGACTTCAGGTGCAATATAGGCTTCAGTCTTATTTGGCATATCTATTATATCCCTGGGCAACAATATTCCAAAATCTCCTTCCATCCCTTTCCAAAAAAGTCTGCCTCAGATTTCCTAAAGTCCCTGAGTATGTTTATATCTCTCCCATTCAAGAATTTTCCTATATTTTTCTCTTTCAGTCTTTAGCAATTTAAAATCTGCTGCAGACTTATTTCTTTTCTTCTTATGCTGTCTTAGTTTTCCTCCAAACTCTTTCTTTGCCTGTAGGCATACCAAATTAAACTAAGACTTTTTAAAAAAGGGACCTAGGATGGTATGTTGTTTTACATCTAGTTCCAAGTAAAGAATGAATAGTTTCCCAATTCTCCAAAATATTAAAGGCCTGACTTTTGTCCAGGACCAACTCGTGAATATTACCTAAGACTCCTGTACTAACAATTTCTTTGAAACTAGCTTGATGAATCGGCTCCCATCCAATCCTTCTCTTGTTTATGACTTCCAGACTCTCTTCCTGTTGTGACTCACTCCCTAAAGTTCCAAAAGGGCATCTGATGTTAATTACAATGACACAGTGTGCTGATTCCAATCTATCCATGACCTTTAACTTTTGGATCAGCTTTACTGCTTCCAAATTGGTCCAAACCTAATCAGGTGTTGAAGAGCCAGTAGGTCCTCTACACAGTAAGGATCTGACTAGATCGACCTGAGTTCTACCATTTAAAATACAGAAATTTCTACTGGCTAAGCCCGCTAGCAATTCCTTACCTCTGAGGTTAGATTTTAGATCCTCAGCAGTCCTAGTATATGAAATATTTGGATTAATTATAGATATTGTGTGGATCATATCTGAATATACATCCTCCAAGAAATGAGAAGGAATTCTGGCATTAAAGTCTCCCAAAATAATTATAGGTCAAGGTATACTGTTATCTGACAATTCATCAAGTGCTATCTTCAGATCCTGTATGAAAAGGTCAGCAGGATCAGTAGCTCTATTGTGAGTAGGCAAGTATGTATTGCAGAGAATGATCTTCTCTTGTCCCTTGCTACTCATTAGAACCAAAATACCATTTGACTTAGTAGAAATGCTAGTGATCTGAAAATTTAGCAAAGTTTTGATAAAAAAGGAAATACCCCCTTTAAACCTTCCAAACTTTTTATCTTTAGTTGCTGGCAGAGTAAAGACAGAATATTCAGCCAATTTGGGAGTTATATGTTCTGTACACCATATTTCTTGCAGTCCAAAAATATCAAAGTTATCCAGAAATCTCACTACTTCATGGTCCATTATTTTAAGATAGATGCCTTAATATTCCATGAAAGTATAGAAAGGGAATCCACATCTTAATTCCCAGCTCCCTTATCCAAATCCAGCTGGCATTCGGAGTTTATTTGTTTGATATTCTCTACAGGCTGCATTTGTCAGGCTTAATCAATAACTGTCAGCGGTGAGTAGGTATTAGGGTCAATTAGGTTTCCAAAATCAGTCAGGGGTTTATCTGTCTCTAAGACTGATTCTGGACTATCCTTAGTCTGTTTAAACCATGAAAAGACTTCACCCAAGTCTAACGTGTTAACTAAATGTATTTCCAAACAATCCAGCTTGCTGGCCAGAGAAAACAAGCTGCTAGCTGTATGAAGATTTTTAAATGTAATATCAATCTGAGTTGTGGGCTCAGGGTCTCCATTTAACTTTATGGACTCCACCATGTTTCTGGAGATATAAAATCCTAATGCTCTTTCCAAGAGCAGCAACAAATCTTTCCTGACTTTCCTATGAGAATCCTTGAGTGAAACCTTCCACCCAAAGTTAGCTATGGTCTTACTCAGCCATACTTCTCTCTGCTTCAGTACATTATCCTCTATCACTCCCAATATTTTTCTCTGTGCTATCGTAGCCTTCTCACTCTGCACTTTCCTATGGAGAATCTCTTCTGGGGAAGGATAAGACTGTGTAGGAACCTCTATACATGATAGCTTCATGTTTAGCTTGGAATGTAGCACATATATCAATAAGTTTAGCCACCATGCTGTACTGCACATTAGTCAAAGCAAAGTGGATCATGTCAGTGAAGCATTTTAATGATCCTCCCTTTATTTTTTCAGCAACTATAAATCTGAAGTCATTATACTGGCTAACAATTTCTGCCTGGTCCACTGATGAAAATAAATAGTCCTGATACTTGCTGTACAGTCTTTCAGTATTTGATAAGCCAAACTCAAAGCTGCAATGTGGCACTGCTGCAAAATCAAAGGCAGATCAGTCAGAAAGTTCACCTGCAGGACATCAGCTGTCCAGATGGTCACATAACAGGCCAATTAATTGCAAAATTGCTGTTGTGCTTACTTCAGCTCGCAATTAGCCAAAAGCAGTTTTACTGGTGTGCTCCAGCAGACAGTTTCATCCAGGTACTGACTTCTGAACTTTTTAAAATTTTTGCCCTAGCAGTCTGTACAGTTTCAACTTCTTAGACCACTTTCTGAAACATCTTAGACAACTCTGCCAACTCCAAAAGTACACCATTTAATACTGTTATGGCAATGTGGTATTCAGGGTTGGACAGCTTCTTAAAGCAGTACTTAGCAATGGGATCTTTGATGGATGCATGCAAAATTGTATGTGATGTAATTTACCCTAGGTATGGTTTACAATAACTATGCTGGGTATTGTCAAGATCAGTGGGGGTTTTAAAATGTATTTTTGCAATGTAGTGAGTGAGTCAGTGTGATATGAGACAGGAGATGCATTTAGAAGACTATAATTCTCTTCCATTCTGGATCCATACTAAGAGCAGTCTGAATTTATGAAATTAAATGAAAAGGACAATTGTTGCACTGCTATTTCTTGTTGTCCATTTTAGAATTACTATCCCCGTGTAGCCAACATGGGCAACCTTTTGCAAGCACTGATTCATTGAATCTCAAATGTGTGTATAATGTGAGACCCTGTTTTAAAGAGAGAACAATCATCTCTCTAAACATATGTACAGTCTTGTACCGAAAAAAAATGAACCGCTTTCAATGATGAGGCTTTAAATCCATTATAAACACATTTCATATGTGAGCGCTGTTTGGTAAGGAGGCAGATTACACTAAAGTTGTACAACCTTAAAATTGAAATAATATAATATACACCTATGTCAGAGAATCTCTCGCATTGCTTTGTTTGGGGGAATCTACCAAACAAATAAAACATGCCATTTCTGTGAACATCAGGGGAGTACTGTTCACTATCAAGTACTGTCTTACTGAAAAGAGGTGTCAAGCCAAAAACATTGCTGTAACTGCAAAGCCAATTGGTTGGAATTTTGCAGAACGGTTCCATTGTTCATTAAGTGGAACAAGAGCGAGGTGTCTGGCTTGTTAACTGCTGGCTTGTTAAAGTTAATGAGTTGTGGCCTCAGAGGTGGGCATACAATGTTTCTTTCCCATTCACTTTCATGTCCTGCTGTCTGAGTCTTAAATCTGAGTGATGACTGTAGTCACTATTTCATGAACATAAGGATCCCTGTCAACTGCTTTGTGCACTACTACTAAAGTTGTGTGCGGGTTATTTCTGACTGCTGTGCGGGCGCACATGCGCACACCTTAGGGGGAACTTAGCATGTGTTGTATGGACGATATCTATTCTGGATTGCCTTGTGTTTTAAGTTCCCTCTTAGGTTTAGCTGCTGTAAACTGAGAGCCATAAGATCTCTCACATGTGGTTAGGGATTCTCTCATTATTCAGCTGAGAAAGAATCCCTTTGTTATAGTGCAAGGGACAGTTCTTAAATTCAGGTTCTTGAGGATGGGAGACAGAAATTATCAACTTACATAGTTGGGCCCCTGAGGCTTGTAAAATGTGTTGTTTAACAATTCCCCACTTATATAGCTTTTGAGCTATAGGTTTTCAGTATTCTGGCGGGGGTTACTTTTGGGGGAGTATCAGTCCATAGCTGGAGGTACTTAGCTAGAGTTTCTTGTACCCCTATATGTGCCAGGAAGTTGGGATGTTTGCAAGACACCCTTAATATGTTAAGTAATAAATAGGGAGTGAAAAAAGGAAATAGGGTCTATCATACCTAGCCCCCCTTTATTTTGGGGGAGATACGTGTAGGCCCTCTTGATGGGAATTGAGGCAGCTGCCCCAGAGCATTTGGAAGAAAGTGCTGTAGAGTCTCATTTCGATTGTGAGGGGAGGTGGGAAAATCATTGTGATGTACAGTAGACCTGGAATTATAAATTGTTTTATGACCTGGACTCTTTTCAATCTGTAGATCCTCCAACCTTTCCACCTTGCTACTTTTGCTTCAGTTGAATTTAGGGCTGTGTCCCAATTTTGGAAAGGAATGTTTTGAGGCCCCAAAAAAGTTCCTAATATTTTTATTGGGTCTGTGGTTATCTGGATACCTGAGATTGGCACTTGGGGGCTTCTCCTAGACATAAGCCTCTGCACTTCCCCAGGTTCAACGTGGAGTTGGAGACTCTGGAGTATGCATTTAGTTCTTGGAAGAATAGGGGTAATTGAACTGGATTCTCAAAAAATAGGCAGATGTGATCTGAATAAGGCTGGGCTTTTAGAGGAGGTCTAGGGATACCATCCCATGGAGATTTGTAGATTAGTCTTCTCAAGAGGGGATCTAAAGAAAAAATATATATCAAAGGGCTTGGTGGGCACTCTTGGCGAACTCCTGTTGAAATCTGAAAGTTCTTAGTCACCTCTCCTTTTATAATGGGGGACACGGATCTAGATTAATACAGAAGTTTTATCCAGTGTATAAATAGTGGGGGGAGACCATAATATTGCAACGTGGCCAATAAAAAGGGGTGGTGAACCCTATCAAAGGCTTTGCTCTGATCTAATGTTATAATACTGCCCTTCTGTTTTTTGGAAGATAATGAGTCAATTGTATCCCTAATAATCATCAGTGAGTGCTGAATTTTCCTGTTGGGGAGCCTGCAATATTGAGAAGGGTGGCTAAGGGACTGTGCCACACTTCATAGTCTTCTATTTAATATTTGGGATAGAATTTTGAAGCCCGTGTTCAGGATTGTTATGGGACGCCCAATTATGGATTAAGGCTCTATCACCAGTCTTAAAAATAAAGACTATTAGCCCAGCTGTGAAGTAGGTGGGAATCTTTAGCTGTTTGAAAAAATAAGAAAAAACTTCACTTAAACATGCAGCTAGTTCTGTCATGAAAGTTTTGTAAAATTCATAAGGGAGGCTGTCCAGGCCTGGGGACATCCCTGTTTTTAAATGTCTAATGACATCTTCTATTTCATTTGATGAGATGGGACAGGCCAAGTTGTTGAGCCCTTGGGGGGACAGGGTTTCTCTATACCCTGTAGAAAATAGTTTTTTTCCACTTCCTGGGGGGGAGGGGAATGACTCATGTCATGGGATTTTTAAAAATCTGAAATGATTTTTGCTAGAACCGATGTGAACTCTACGAAATTACCTGCACTGTCGTATAATTTTTCTAAGTTGGTTGCCTGTTCCTAGATTTATATGCTTCATACGGGTCCCCTATGGGTGATTTTTGCATCCCATACTGAAGTACTGCTCTGACTGTCTTGGCACGATCATACTGGTATGTTTTAATATGAGTTATTAGGTGTTCTGTTTGGGCAGTATAGTCTTCTCCACAGTGTGAGGCTAAGGAAAAAACATACTGAAGTTGGTTGGGGGAGCTGGTGGTATTTAAAGAATTTGAACTTTTCCTTTCTTTTACCAAAGGACTGAAACCAGTGGGCTATGTTCTGCTTCGTGTCAGCTCACCAGGTACCAATGTCGTTATAAAGGTCACAGACCGAAGCTCTTGCCCATAGGAGATTTGAAATGCCTTTAGTGACTGAGGGGTCAGATAGGAGGAAAGTGTTCAGCTTCCACTAGTTCTGTTTCTTTTTGGGGAGGGGGTGGTCCTGAAGGGTTAATTTTAGGTGGTCCTAAAATTCTAATGGGAGGATGTCTAGATCTGGAGGGAGGGGATATTTTTAGAAATAAAAAAGTGGTCGATAGTTAAAGTGTATCTTCCTCTAGTGTAGTTAAATTTGGGCCCTGATCTTTGGAACTGAATGCAATTGGTAAGGTCTGCTGTCACTATACAGTTTTTTAAAGCGTTAGAATCACAGTAGGTCTTTTTCCACCTGTGTCAGTGTCTTTAGGGAGTTTGCAAATAAAGTCACCTCCCACAAATATATTCTGGGAGGTCATAAGGAAAGACTGGAGGGATGACAGGAGGGCAACTCTTTCAGCTTTAGATTGGGGTGCACAAATTGAGATAAATCTGCAGGAAGTGTGATGCCACATACCGTCTAAAATTAACACCCTGACGGGTATTAAGTCGACCAGTTTGGTAAGGGAAATGGAAAAGGAGTTAAAATGGATTCCCACCAGTCAGCTCTATCCATCCCAAAGGACCAATAGGACAGTCCTCAGCACCATTCAGCTTGAAAAAGGCGGGTCTGGTTGCATGAAGACATCCAGGTTTCTTGGAGTAAAGATATCTCAAAATGAGAGTCATGTAAATACTGGAAAACCATACTTCCTTTTTTATGGTTTACCAGACTGCAGATGTTTGCAGTAGCAATACAGTAGTTCCCCATGAGAGTAAAATCCTATGGATCATGGCCTTCTTTCCTCTTTTTCTTCTTTTTCCCTTTATACCCTACCATGTCATTGTCTGTGGATATGGGATCTTGGTTTTGGGAGTTTATATCGGAGTCCCCCACCTCCATTTTGGACTCGCCCCATGTGGCTAAAGCTAGAACTGAAAAGAGGTTGTCTAATTCTATCACAGGTGGTTTGAAGGGGGGCTTTTGCATTCCTTTGTAACCCTCTCCTGGGCAACGGAGCAGGTCTCTGTATTGGTAAGGTAGGAGATGTTGTGGCAGAGCGGCTAGAGGGGATATGGGCCATTTCTTCCAGAGGGGCCTGATAGCAAACTGGGAGGAGGGCAGGTGCAGGGATGTACTGCGTTCCAGTATCTGGGTCTGTTTTAGGAATGATATGGGGGCCCTTAGGAGACATGACCTGTGGAGGAGGGGTGCTGATCTCTGGAGGCGGGATGTTCTGCTGCCTCTTGGGCTTTTTGGATCAGGAGGTCTGGGCTTGGGGGGGGGGTGTTTTATTCCTAGCAGCCCATGGGCATTTGGCGAATATATGCCTGGTCTCCTCAAACAGGTCACACTTTGTGAGGTTAGCGCATTGGAGGCTGATATGGCCCACTTCCCCACAGTTGGTACAGCCAGGCTTGTCACAAATGCTGGACAGATGAGTGCAAGACCCACACTTGTAGCAAGCATGAGGCTGACCTGCATAAAAACAGACCCCCCCCCGGTCCCTACCTAGCATAAAGGAGTTTGGGATGTGCTGGATACCCTCATCTGACTGTTTTAGTTTCACCTTGAATTTCCATCTGCCTGTCCAAAACATTTCTAGGTTGAGAACAGGCTCGGTAGCATTTAACACATCGCATTTTTGATTCAGCCAGTACACAATGTCTTTGATATGGACTCCTTTGTTCCGAAACATTACAGTCACATATTTAATTAATGGTTTTGTCAATGGTATCACCAGGAAGGGGGGCCAGAGAGGTGGACATTTCACCTGGTTGTACTGTTGTCAAAACAACTCAAGTGCATTAGGACTCCTAAAACTAACATCATAATTGTCTTCACCCGCTATATTTATAAATGCAAAGAGCTCCTTGGGAGAAAAATGGAGGGAGTCCTTTAGTAAGTTTTATCCAACAAAGCATCTGTCAGGCCTTGATTCCATGCCACCCTTATACCTGACATTGAAAAGAGTAGGGGAAGTTTTATTGTAAAAAAGAAGTTCAAAACTGGAACATAAAATTCAACATTAATAATCATATAGGGCAAGTGACCATGAAAAAAAATTAACAACCAGACACATAGGAATACTCCAAAAAGTACAAAAAAAAAAAAACAAAAGGAGAAGAAATCAAACAATACAGGGAAAGAAAAAAAAGAAAACAATACACTTACATCCTGTATCCATAAATCAGAGCACGTGCAAAATATACATCTGTAAAAAAAAAAAGTGTATAGCAAAAAACGCCACCAGTGCACACCTTCCTGACCCCTCATACCATTCTAGATAATGTAACTTCCTTCCACCTGTTTTTCCACTGTTCCCATGACAATCTCTCCTTGTCAAAGAGCGCCTGGGAAACAATTTCCTGCTCCACCATACATACTAGAATGCGTGGCAAGATCACTTTCTGCTATAAAACATATTTGCAGTGAACCTGCCACATGATAAATTTGATACAGTAAAACATAAGTCTAACAGTACCTGATTCCACTGCAGTGGACAGCGGTACAGTACCAGTGATTACATTTTCATATGTGACAGCTGACCAACTCACATTCCCCCATCTGTTCTGGATTTCTTTCCACACCTCCGTCACATATGGGCAGAGGACAAAAAAATGCTCCTGTGTTTCAACCAGTTGCTGACACTGTTCCCTCGGATAAAACCTTTCCTCCAGACCTTCATGTCTTGCATTACTCTTATCCCCTATCCGACCATGGGCGCTTAGCCACTGCACATCCCACATATGTGGAGGGGTACGCTTATCTGTAAGATAAGTTCCCACCAAAGAATGGTCACTAGATCTCAGATTCACAAACTCCACAGGTATCTGATAAGACCCGGTTTGTATCACCGCATGCAGCACCTTTCTATCAACCACTGAAATCTGTGTTTTTGTCAGTTTCCACCTGCATAATTTTTCCAATTCATAAACAACAAACGTAGGCCACCTCTCCTGTTTTTGAACCACCAGCAGTCCCTGTGTCCACATCTGTAACAACGGGGTCAACCAGATAGCTTCCACCCGTTTCCATTCTGCTACACCAGGCAAGAGGAAAACAGAAACAGTGGTGAATAAGAATAGGCTATGTAAATAGCTAATGGGGTTTAACAGCTGTAGACCTCCCTCTGCGTAAGTTCTATGCAAAACCTCCCGTTTAATCGGGTTCAAATGACTCCCCTATATTAGTTGGAAGGTCTGGCTCAAAATGATGACATTCAGTGAGCTCAGGGGTGGGAAAATCACACCCACAAATGTCAAGAGGGGTAAATAAAAGGTTTTAACAATGGCCACCCTCTTTTTTTTGGACTGTTGCCAGTGTTTCCATCTCTGAACTTTGTCATTACTTCGTGCCAAAACCGCCAGCCAATTTTCCGTTTCCATGTTACCTGTCCCGAACGTGATGCCCAAGATCTTGATCGTCGTCTCAGACAAACAGATATTCTGGATATCTGTCAAGGGTTTCGTACTGGGACTTAAAACATATCCACAACACTTCTAGATATTTGAGGCTGACCCCGTTAATTTAGAAAAATGCTGAAACACATGCAAAGCGCACTCAGCCAACTCTTTATTCGCTACCAGGAGACAGACATCATCCGCATAAGCTAGCGTTTTCGTGAGATCCTGAACCCTCAGGATTTGGATACCACTAATCCCCCTATCCTGCTGTATTAAATGTAGCAAAGGATCTAGACAAAATATATATAAAAAGGGACTCATAGGGCACCCCTGTTGCACCCCCCCCCCATCAAGATGCACGGCCCGTCCCAGATGTCCATTAATTAACGGGCTAGAGGAGGCAATGGAATACAGTCTCATTATCCAGGCAACAAATTGTCTAGGTACAACATATTTTTCTCCAACACCATTCTGAGAAACAAATGAGAGACTTTGACATATGCCTGCTCTTGATCCAGGCTCAGTAAATATCCACTTAGGGCATCCCGCAGTCCCTGGAACACCACTTCCCTAATTAGCAATAGATTATCTGTAATCTTTCTTCCCTGCACCGTACTGATTTGGCTGGGGTCAATAATAAATGGTGCCACTTTCCCCAATCTAACAGCCAACATTTTCATCAAGATCTGGAGATCTGTATTCATCAGACTCAGCGGACGCTAGTTCTGCAATTGACGTCTGTCTCCTTTTTTATACACAAATATTTGAACAGAATGCCCAAATTGTGGGGCTACTTCAGGAGCATCCAGAATCGTATTAAAAAACACTCTCAAAATGTACACCAAGTCAGAAACAAAATTGTTAAAAAATTCAGAGGTCAGACCATCTGGCCCCGGGGTGGTGTTCTTATTCAAGGCACCAATCACCGTCCGGATTTCCCAGTCAGTTATCGGACTCACCAAGTCAGTATTAATAATAATAATAATAAAAATAATAATTCTTTATTTTTACCGCACCTTTCTAAAACCAAGGCACCTTAACAGCAAACTTCACATAAAAACAATAAAATAAACACAGATACAATAAATACTAAGTTCATAAAATGCAATAAAATATCAACATCAGGGATATGCCATCAGCCAAAAATGGGTCTATAGGGCCTGTTTAAATTCCTCCACGGACACGCACTCCCAAAGCAGATGGGGTACAAAATTCCAAAGGATAGGGGCCACGTACATAAAAGCACAGGCCCCCAAAGATTTTAAAGAAACCCTTGGAATCTCTAGCAACCCCTTGTTCACCGAGTGATGCGAGTGCCTAGGGCAGTAAGGTACCAGAAGCTCTTTCAAGTAGTCCAGGCCCAGTCCGTGTAGGGCTTTATAAGTCAGAAGACCAACTTTAAAGGTGATCCGCCACTGTATTGGCAGCCAGTGCAGTTCGCGCAGCACCGGAGAAATATGACAGGTACGAGGAGTACCCATCAATAACTGGGCTGCAGCATTCTGTGCAAGCTGCAAGATCAACCCCTGGTAGCCCTAGATACAGGGAGTTGCAATAATCAAGGTGCGAGGTCACAAAGGCATGGAGCAATGTAGGCAGATCACCAGACGGAACTAGGTGCTTAATCCTGGAGATGTTCCTCAGATGGTAAAAGGATGCTTTGACGACGGCCGACACCTGCGATCACAGTGTCAGCCCGTTGTCAAAGATCACCCCCAGGTTCCGCACCCATTCAGAGGTAGGGAGCTGGGAGCCACCCAGAAAAAGTCCTGAGGAAAAACCAGCTCCCATTCCCTCTATCTGGCGACCTGGGTCCACAACCATCACCTCTGTCTTCTCCTGAGTTCAACCTCAGCCAGCTCGAATTCATCCAGTTCTGGATTTCAGTGAGGCAGTTGTTAAATACCGAGAGAGCTATATCCTGGTTGGGTGAAAAAGATAGGTGGAGCTGGATATCATCAGCATAGCAGTGAAATCTCAGCCCATACCATCTTACAATGTCTCCGAGGGGCAGCATGTACACTGCAAACAACATGGGGGACAACACTGAACCCTGAGGAACCCCTCATGACAGAGAGACTGGGCCGGAGGAATTAATCCCTGACAGCACCCTCTGAGTTCTGCCCATGAGGAAAGATCTAAACCACCAGAGGACTGTACTAGACAGGCCACAGATGAACCTCAGGCATTCGAGAAGTACCCCATGGTCCACAGTGTGAAATGCTGAGGAGAGATCGAGAAGAACCAAGATGCAATGGCTCTTTCGATCTCTTGCCATCAAAAGATCATTGACCACCTGAACCAGTGCAGTAAGCAGGGTCGGAGGAAACTCCGGCACCCAGCAAGACTGTAGAAAACCAGTAATCATATCACCAGTCACATTGGAGGCAGTATACAACTGCTCCATGTGATTCTGCACTTCTCTCAGAATGTCACCATTTGTCTGCACCACGACTCCCCGTTGCATACACAAAGAGGCCATAGACCCTTGCTGAACTTGCATTTTACAACTTTCATAAATATCGCCCATAGCAGTTGTTCCTGGGGTTCCTATTCGATGTTCATACAGGAGAAAGAGGCCCTATCATACTGTAACTCCTCCATCTGTTTCTTCAGGTGGGCCAATTGTCCCATGTATTCCTTATATCCCATATTCACTAAGGATACTACTTGCATATATTGCTCTCTCAAGGTCAGATAGCATAGATATTTATCCATATGGGACCAAGAAGCCCTCCATTGTAACATACTGTGGATGTCTATTTTTGTCTGGACCCACCAGCAGCTCACATTATGATCCAGTTCCACCACTGACATCCAGGCCCTCAAAAGGTCCCGAACCCCAGCCTTGCAGAGAGCATCAGCAAGCACTGTATTATTCAATTTCCATAGCTCCATCCCCAACTTATATCTTCCCCCAGGGTGAGACAAACCTTCACCATTAAATGGTCCGAGGTCTCCATGGGAACAGTGAC
This sequence comes from Neoceratodus forsteri, assembly GCA_016271365.2. Taxonomy (NCBI): domain Eukaryota; kingdom Metazoa; phylum Chordata; order Ceratodontiformes; family Ceratodontidae; genus Neoceratodus; species Neoceratodus forsteri. The sequence continues at coordinate 482,737,271 of CM028138.1, read as the reverse complement.
AGCCTGTGCACACTGGAAAGTGGTGGCAGCAAAAATGTGATCAATTCTAGTGGCCAAATGCACCTTATAAAAGGTATATCCCCCCATGGGATGTACCTGCTGATAAGTTTCAACCAGTCCAGTTTGTTGCAGAATACCTTTTAGCGCATTTGAGTCACAATACATCTTCTGCGCCCCCGACCTCATATCTGCGTTAGACAGACAACAATTAAAATCTCCTGCCCATATAAGCAGATGTGATGTGAAAAGAAAAGGTTTCACACAGAAACTAGGTCCACCCTCTCTTTTTTGGTCTGGGGAGCATATAAGGAGATAAGTCTCCACTGTTTCTGGGCATACGTAAAATCTGAAAGTAGTGCCCTCCCTGGGCATAAATCCATTGCCTTCGTAACCAAATAATCCCATCCCTAAATAATACTCCCCACATCGCTCCAACATCAAAGAAAAAAGCCAGGCCCCAACACCACAGTTTTTGTGTATTTTCCACATCGTTCACTGTGTAAAATCAAACTTCTTGTAAGCATGCAATGTCTTATGATAGTCTTTCATCACCGAAAAGGTGACCAGTCGTCTGCGACTGTTACAGACACTATTGACATTAATAGTGGCGATGTTAAAAGTAACTGGTTGAGACATTAAAGCTTTAAGATGTTGTCAAGAACAACAAACCAGCCCCCAAAATCACACTTAGGACATCAAGTCACAGCCTGTTTACCCAGCCTCTGACTACGTCTGGGTTGAGCTCCCCTTGCTTTTGTCGTATCCTTGCCGCCTGCACTGTTGCAGTGGTCACATCATCCTCTGAAGCAGAGGAAAGCCCTTTCTGAGAGTAGATCATGGAGGAAGATTCTGAAACATCCCCATTCTCCAGTTCCCATGGTTGCAGTACATCATAAGAATTAGCCACAGGGACTGGCACCTGGACTCCCCCCATCTTCTATACCTTGGATTCAGCTTTACTGTTTTCAAGGGTCGTTTCTTCGAAGACACAACAGTTGTTTCTAGTGGCAGCATACCATGTACATCCAGCTCCTGCCCCACCCAGGAAGGATCACCTGAAGGAGGCAGGTCTTCAGTAGGAGCTACAGCAAGTTCTACTTGCATCTGATCAGCCTCTTCCATGTCCTGAACAGTGCCAGGGTCAATCTCTCCAGCCGCACTGCTCAGTGGTGGGGGGGGGGTGACCTGTACTAAGTTCTGTACCTAGTGCATCAGCAGTAGGGAGTGGGCCTTCTAGCCCCTGTTGATGTCTTACAGCTGTCCGATTCAGTTCCCATACATTTCTGTGGGTGGAGATACTGGCACTCTGTGCCTTTTCCACTATAGGCTCCTGATTTGGGTGGTCTGACTGGTTGTTCGTAGCCCACTCACAGTTGTGGAACATATGTCCAGGGATGTCACATAAATTGCACTTTAGTTCACTGATACAGTCAGTACTATTGTGCCCATAGTCCATACAAGATGTGCATTTAATCCTATCACAGGTATTGCTGAGATGAAGATGGGACCCACACCTAAAGCACATCTTCGGCTGCCCCAGGTAAAAAGTGTCCCCTCTCAGATCCATCCTGTCCAGATATGCTCTTCATCCAGGATCAGGTAAGGGTCTCCCAGCACCTCACATCTCTGTTGCAACCAATAACTCACATCATGTACCACCACCCCCTAATTCCGAAAGAGCACAGTCACTTGTTTAATGGCCGGTCTAGTAATGGGGAGGACACGAAAGGGAAACCATAAGGCCAAATGCTTTTTCTTATCATAAGTGGCCCAAAAACGATCGAGGCCAGTAGGTGTCTTAAAGCTCACATCGTACACTGTGTCACCCAATGCGTGTATCAATGCATATATTTCACTCGAGAAAAATCTCAAGGAGTCCTTTATAAGTGTTTTCCCAATATAAATATGATCGTGGGGAGTGGCAGACCTCCCATATACTGTATACAAACAGCATTTTATTGCTGTGCAGGGATGGTACTAGAAAAAACAGTCTCTCTGCTGCGAAATTGTTTCCAAAGCAGTGAAGGCTTCATCCCCTCTGCCCTTGGTAGGGGGACCAGGACATCAGGCTCTACACAGTCACCCCATGTACCTGATTCAGGTCGTGGGTCAGACTGCAGCGGCTGGGGAAGGAGCGTGTATACGGGGAAGGGGTTGTCATCCTGTACAGGAGGCCCTACAGGCAGGGATCATCTGGAATATGAACACTATCAGTCAGGGGCCTTAAACTCTGTATTGGACCTATGGCCATCACACCCGGTATGGGCCCATCCATCGGGTCCGGAATCCACCCACCAGCTTGCATCTTTGTCCATCCAGCTTTTGTCAGCGCAGTGTCCACAGTACAATCTTCTCTCTGTTCCACTTTATCAGCCACCTGCTGTTCTTGACTAAGCCAATGCCCTCCACAGCACAGTTTTCGCCAAGCAGATTGACCACCACGGTGTCAGAGGCATCAGTAATAATATCACTAGCTCCCGGAGTTGCAGCACTCCGTATTTTAGCCACAGCAATCACAGTACTCACAGTACTCACTGCGGTGGGGGCTGTATCAGAACCCCCAGACAAGTCCGATGAAATGTCAAAAACCTTCATGTTCTCCAGATCCATCATTGGATTGAGAGGCCGGGATGTTGGCCGGTCCCATATCATACATCCAGTTGGTCCTGTGTTACACTTCTCAACCTCATTCAGGAGCACATTCTGTTCAGCAGCGCCTGTCTGCTCTCCACTTGGCGACCCCATCGGAGACATATTATGATATCCACCACCGTGTCCCAGAGTCGAAAGCACCAGCAACAATCGGTGTTGCTGCTCTACACTTAAAGCTTGAACAAAATCAACCTCTTGTTGCAGGCCAGCTGCCTTCACACTAAATATAAATATTTAACAAAACAGTCCAACAATTAAGTAAAATAAACATATTAATTTCAAAAACAAACATTTGAAAAGAAATAGAACTCAAATACAGAATCATAAAGCAGTCTTGAATCATAAGAAGAATACAAAATAACAGCCCTAGTACCACGGCCATACATAATCAAAATAACATAATAAAACTATATATTCCAAACCCAATTCCTATTACCTAAATCCTTAAAGGAAATCAAAATATGCCCACCACTCCAACCATTTCCCTGTACTTTCCTTCAACAATTCGTCAGACTTCCATTTTTTAATTTCCCGGAAAATGATAAAATAGAGATCCAAGGCAGATACATCTTGTTGTTGCAACACTAGACAGCATCGACAAATCCAATATAAAAAATGGGCAAACAAGACCCTAACAGTACCTATATGAGGCTGTTTACTTCAATTAGGAGAGACGTCAAAAAAATTAATGTAGAAGCCGGAGGTATAGGCAATGTATCTTTCCACCTGTTTTTTACAATATCCCCAAACTGTACAATATATGGACAGGAATAATAAAAATGAGCCATAGTTTCTATCACTTCTGTACAACAAACTCTAGGGCAATATCTTTCTTGCAAAGTTTTATGTTTCTGATTCCCTTTGACATTTATTTTCTGATGACGCCCCAACCACACTGTATCCCACATTTGCTCAGGGATCTGAGAATCCATAATGTATTCTGATACTAAATCCTGTTGAAAACATGAAAATCTCGAAAAAGGGTGTTCCTGAAAATGAACTACCAATATCTCATTGTACAAGTACTTTCTAGAAAAGGCTTGTACCATAGTATATTCCACATCCCATTTAATAATCCAATCAAAAAAACCCTCCCACCTTTTCACTAATCGAGGACTCCTCTTATTTTTATGAAAAAATGTATCCCTTTTCCATTCTAACAAAATCCCTTTAAGTAAAAAAAAAAACAAATGCTTCACAACTGGGTAGTACCTCTTATCAAGGGCAGTAAATTCACATATAGAAATACCGTAAAAAAATAAACTAGGGTTCAGCATATTCACCCCTCCAGCCTTAACTTCTTTATATAAAATATTACATTTAACAGGATTTAATCGACTACCCCAAAAACAAGTAAAAAAATAATTGGATAATGAAACTTCCAACTTTTTAGGTACCATAAAGATGGTACTAATATACAAAAAATCGGGGTTAAAAAAAGACCTAAACAGGAACACCCTTTTCTTTTTCCAACTTTCCATCTAGTCCATCTACTAACCATTTTGTTCGCTACAGACAATAATCACATCCAATTATATTCCACCATTTCACAACCCTCAAAATAAACACCTACAATTTTACACAGGCTCATAGCCACCCTGCAATCACCAACCTCCCTAGGGGAATCCTGAAAACCCTTCAGGTCAATACATTATGTTTTTTCAATATTCAAAGTAGTCCCTGATGCTTTCCCAACTACCTGAATAAGATCCAAAGCAATTACCAAGGACTGGTGATCCTAGAGCAACAAGCACAAATCATCAGCATACACCAGTACTTTACAAGCAGAAGAATATCCCCCAGTCAATCCCAAAATTCTAGGGGATTACTGAAGAAATCTCATAGTCAGGTCAATCATAAACACATAAAGGAGGGGGCTCAAGGGACTACCTTGATGAACCCCTCTCAGCACCTGGATTGTGGGACCCATGATACCATTATCATAAGGAACTACAAATGCTAACCCATAACAAACTTCCAACCATCCCACAAATTCCTTTGGAATCCCATAAGCAAGCAAACAATTCCACAAAAAGGAGTGTGATACCCTATTGAAGGCTTTGGCCTCGTCCAAACTAACCAAAAACCCAGAATTCTTACCCAACCCATTCCCTCCATGCCCTTCTACGACCTCCCTGAGTAACAACAAAGCCTCAGTTATTTTTCTCCCTGTTATTGAACAAAATTGCATTGGATTAATCAAGTCTTCCATAACCTGGGCCAATCTATTCCCTAATAATTTAGCAAAAACATTAAAATCAATATTTAATAAAGTAATGGGTCACCAATTAATGAATTCCGTAGGATCCCCAGATTTAAATAAAAAAATCAACAGACCCCCATACATACTGTGAGGCAAATAACATTCTTCTTGAAAAAATCTATAAATAGCCAACATTTCCATTGGAATAATCTCCCATAACAATATATAAATTTCATTAGGCAAACCATCTGAACCTGGTGAAATCCCCTTACGGAGACTCTTAATTACCCTATCCATTTCTGAGATTGAAAAGGGAGCTATCAAAATATCTCAAACTTCCTCGGCAAGCTGAGATACTGCTGCTGCCTGCAATATTTGAGGAGTAAATTGAGAAAATTCCACCGGGGAACCAAAAATTTCTTCTACATATTGTGTAATTAACCCCATAACCGAAACATTGTCCATTACTAATAACCCTTGCGGTATCTTTAAACTTTTAATCAATTTCTTCTCTCTACGTTTTTGGCAATTTACAAATGGATTTATACTTTCAGTTTTCCTGAGTACCAAAAGTTTGTTCTTTCTGTAAGGAACAAAGCCGATCATACTGGTATGATCTCATATGAATTTTGACTGAAGCAATCTCATCCCTAAGATCCACCCCCTCCTCACACTGTCTTGACAACACACCCAAATCATGTCTTAGAGCGAAATATTCTTTATTTTTTGACATAGCTTGAGATCGCCTTTGAACACGAAAAGTCTACAATAAGTATTTTCAAATCTTCCTACCATAATCCTATATTTTCATATAGAAACATTATAGATACTTTATCCTGTACTAACATTTTAAAAGCAGACAATTACTGGATTCTCCAATAAGGTCACATTCAGTCTCCAAAACTCTGGCCCAGTCTCCCTTACAGGGGGGATTGCAACGTTTATCCCTTCAACAAATGGTCCGAAGTTTCTATAGGCAGAATAAAATTATCAGAAACCTCCAATTGTTTCATAAATAAAAAATCAATGTGGGAAGAAAGGGTACCCTTAAAAAATGTGGCATTGCCAGATCTTGTACCACTCCCCTCAAAATCTTTCAATCCTGCCTGAAGTAACAATTTTTGCAAAAAGGTCTTATCACAATACTGGTTCTTTAAATTACGGAGTTGAAAATTGATATTGAAATCTCCCCCTCAAAAAAATCTGTCTGCTGGTAAACAAATAGGGCTGTACTTTTGTTAACAATTCAATTCTCAAAGCTTTTGTTTGTGGACCATAAACTGTAATCAATCTACAAGAAAGAAAATGAATAACTACATCTAATAATAACGCTCTACCAGGATCAATATCGAAAAGCCACAAAACCTGAATCTTAGAAGAACGAAAGCAAAATCCCACCCCACAACAAACTTTCATTCCTGTTGACCATATGAAGAACCCGACCACCAATCTCTAGTTGCTTGCGAAATTTCAGTTAATGTATGAAGTCTAGTATCCTGCAACATGAAAACATCAAAATCCAAATTCTGCAAAATACCAAAAGTAGTTTTCCTCTTGTAATCCGATTTAATACTATTAACATTTAAACTTGCCACCCGTAAGCTAATAGCTTCAGGGAGGTTTAATTATGTTTTTTTTACTAGACCTTGTAACCCTTTTTCTCAAAACAACCACCACTGAGTTCTGTAACTCAATATCCGGGGTCGGCAGTAAGCAAGGAGATGACTGTGAACCCTCCTCCATTGGGTCTTCCCTATCCCCTGCTCCCACCAAGAAGTGAAAGCAGAAAATCTATTGGAAAGGGGTAAGGGGGACAAGGGTACCAATAATTGCACCAGCTCAGAACTATCCACCCTAGATGGACTTGAGGGGGAGACCACTGGACTCCCTTCAAGAGAACCTTCTTGTAAATCCACAACTTCATTGTGCTCCTGGGAGCTTAAAATCAGCAGAGCAGGAACATGCCATGGTGAACCTTGGGGAGTTACAAAAGGGGTTTCTACAGGAACGACCCCAGCACATGAAATATCTTTATCTAAGTTACTAATATGAGGTAAAGGGGGGACAGCTATACCCTGCCTACCCATATGCAGCCGATCCCAACCCCCTCCAAGAGAAGAGACATTTCCTCCAGCCCTTCCTCTACGCCGAGGCAGAAGAGGATGAACAACATCTAGTTCTGTACCATGTCTATAAGGCTTCCGAGCTTGGGATACAAACATCTCATGATCTGCTACCTCATCAGAATTATGGGCCACCCAGGGACATTCCTGAAACCTATGGTCCTCGTCCCCACAGAGATTACAAATTGGGGGGGGCTGTGCATTGTGCTGCTGAATGATCTAATACCCCACAGTGAAAACACTTAATGCTGTCACAGTCACTATTCAAATGAGTCAAAGCTCCACACCGATAACAGCTTTTCAGCTGGCCAGCATAAAATAATATTCCCCTGTCCCTCCCTAAAAAAAACGGGTTAGTAAATGCTGAATCCCCACATCTGTTTGTCTTAATTGAACCCGAAAGTTCCACCCTCCATTCCAAAATCCATTTTCGTCTATGATTGGCCTAGGATGTTCAAAAAATGTACATCATTTTTCTAACCAGAATACAATGTTATTTACATCTACCCCCTCTTTCCTAAATAACACTGTTAAAGTCTTAATGGTAGGTTTAGTAATAGGGATCGCTAGGAACTCTTTCCATACTTCCATGTCTTTCTGCTCATAATATAGTTTCCAGAATTTGTCCAAGAGAACCATAAAACAGAAACTAACATCATAATTTCTATCCCCAGGTGCATGTATAAAGGTGTACACATCAATTGGAGTAAATCCCATTAAATCTTTAATAAGAGTTTTCCCCACCCAAAGTCTATCGGGGGGATCGGGGCTTTCCCCACATACCGGAGACGAACTAAAAATCTCCTTTTAGCTGCTTCTTCATGCTTACGAAAAAGCCCAGCGTAAGACATAGGTCTACCCCAATCTTGCACAGAGGGCAACGCCTCTCTAGGAGAACTGATATCCCCATCCTGCATATACTTTAGTCCTGGAAATTTCACATTCTCTCCTACCTTCCCCATAGCTTTAGCAGGGAGGTCCTCTCAAACATTGTCCTGCTGAGAACGTATGTTTTGAAGATCAAGGTCTTGGAGTCCTGAAAGGGGAAGAACCACGTCTGGAGTAGCAACCAAAACTACAGCCTCACTATCAGAATGCGCAGCTTCTGTAGAAGCAAGCGGGGACTTAGGGTGCTGACCATTTACCTTCTCTACACTGTTCAGCTCAACATCCATCATAGTAGGAATACAAGAATCAGAGTTTCCCGGAGAACCCGGAATTGGTATCAGAGGGTCAGGAACCCAGTGCTGATTGCGGTAAAGCCAACCCGCTCTCTGCAAGGCATCCTCCGGGGAACAATCCTCTGAATCAACAGACTGCAAAGTATCATCAGGCTGGACATCCTGACCATTGTCCAAGTCCAAACTTTTACCCAGAGTAGAAGCAACACTTAAAGGTAATCGCTTGCTAGTACCTGATACAGGACTAGCAACTGACCTTTTCCGTTTTTTCCTTTCCGCCTCCAGTCTAGACTGACTAAGATTATATTCTTGTTCAGCAGTAGTAATCAGAGCCAATCATTGATTCTTCTTTTCCTCTAACTCCTTCTGTAGTTTGATTTCATCAGCAGTCAGGTCACCAACAGCATCAGGCATAAGGGGTGTAACAAGAAGATTCTCCACTATAACTCCTGGTAAAGGATTCATAGATACAGAAATCCTCTCCTCAGTCAGGATATGCATCACTTCTGGAGCTCCAAGAACCTGACCATCCCCATCCATGTTCTGTGACATACTGAGCTTCTCCAAACTCTCCTGCAGTGCTTCAGCACCCTCTGCAGCAAGAGTAGGGGAATTTCCCTGGTGCCCTGGCCAAATCCCCCCCCCAGTTCACTAAAAATACCACTACAGTTTAATCTGGTTCAAGGTAAGTTGGCATTCATCTGTATCCCCCCCCAGGTCTTACCTGAAAATAGGCAGAATTTGTCTAGTGCACTTACCCAGTCAACAAAAACTAAACAAAGAAAGACAGAAAGCAAACTGAGGCAACTACAGCAGCCATTGTGAAAGAAAACTACTTCTTTTTTTCCCCCAATTCTTTTTCCTTGACCTCCCAGCTGGAATTCTCTCGGGCTGCCTCTCTCGCCGTGACCGCTCTACCGACCACTGTGTTCCCACCATCTTTAAGTTTGTTATGACCCCCCCCCGGAGGCTCAGGAGGGGCTGCAACTGAGGGAGGTAGAGGGGGCAGTGGTGAGGAACCAGTGTTAGCCGTGGTGGTGGCGTTGGCATTGAAGGAGCCGTTGCCTATCCGGCGGTGGATGTTTTCTGCCCTTAGTTATGCCCCAGACATGGGACATGCAATGCTGTTCAGCCCTCGATGTGGGTGCTCCCACTCACGTCTGGAAGACAGCCACCCATGTCTTCCCCATTTTCAAAGCCCCTGTGTGTCGCAGTGCTGCCGGTCTCCACCGGGGGCCACTGCTGCGCCGGGCTACCCTTGGATCTCTCCCCACGAGAAGACAGCAGTCCTCTGGACACTCGATCCTCTCTCTCCCCCGCTGACCCCTGGTGCTCTGGGCTCATTCCTGAACCCGGGTCACCAGCATGGCGCAAGGTGTGGCGTCTAGTGCCTCAACCCACAGCGCCACCGGGCCGGCTCCTTATATAGAAAAGTAGAGAATCTAGAGAATCAAGTAAGGTACAAGAATTTAAGAATTGTGGGTATCCCTGAAACTGTAGGAGACATGATATAATAAAAGTAAGGATCAACTATGAGTTACCATCACACAACCCACCTTTCCTCACAAAAGCATTCCGTGTGCCAAAGAAGAAAATCACTAGCCTTAATTCTACTGCTATTATCAAATCGCAACCTGAGTCTGATCTGGATCAAAAAACAACTAATTTATTTTGCTTTTGATTCTGACAGAGACTTGATTGTTTGCCTCTCTCACTTAAAAGGTGTTCTAATATATAAAGGTCACAGATTTTACGTCTACCCAGACTTTGCTTTCTCAACGAAACAACATGTGTGCTAGGCAGTGTATTTGCATTATCAGATCACTGTGCTGGTAGAACACTGCCAAAGAAAGCCCCTATATAATTTGCTGACTTGTATTTTGCTCATTTTTATCTAATTGCTGCTGTGTAGCCTTGACCCAGGAAGCAGCTCCATGGAGCTGTAGTTTTCTATGCCTTCGGGAGAAACTACAGCTTTCCATGTTGTAGGGATTATCTGTGCTGTGTATTTTCTAAGGGAAGGGCACACATTTTGCAATACAGCACTGGTCTGTGGTGCTGTTTTACATGTTTTAAGGACTTTAAACAGTTATTGTATTATAGGATGAGCGTGACCGACTTCTTTTACTTCTGGGTCACAGGATATATTAGACTCGCACTTTTGCGAATGGCTTTAGTGTGCTAGGCAGTGTATTTGCGTTATCAGATTGCTGTGCTGGTAGAACACTGCCAAAGAAAGCCCCTGTATAATTTGCTGACTTGTATTTTGCTCATTTTTATCTAATTGCTGCTGTGTAGCCTTAACCCAGCAAGCAGCTCCATGGAGCTGTAGTTTTCTATGCCTTCGGGAGAAACTACAGCTTTCCACATTGTAGGGATTATCTGTGCTGTGTATTTTCTAAGGGAAGGGCACACATTTTGCAATACAGCTCTGGTCTGTGGTGTTGCTTTACACGTTTTAAAGACTTTAAAAAGTTATCCTATTATAGGACAAGGGTGACCCAAGTTCTCCTACTTACTGGTCACGGGATATATTAGACTCGCACTCTTGCGATCGGGGCTAACCTGGTCGGCCGATGCTTGGCGTGAGCAACGTGCGTGGAGACGCGTACTGAAAAACACACACGTCTTAGTGCATGTCAAGTGTGTCTGGAGTGACTGGCAGGGCAGATGGGTTCAGGAAACTTCCTTCTATGTAAGTAGGGACTTAGGGATATCTCTCTGGTTTGGGCTATTAGTGCAGGTGTTTTATGTTTTCTAGTTTGTTAACCGTTTGTTAGTAGCCACTGTGAAAACTTTGGTTCTTGTTTAGTTAGTTATTTTAGTCTAGTAGGAAGACACTCTAGACAACAACTTCAGTAATATATATATACAATGGCAGATTCAATCATGGCCTTGGAGGGGGATGTTGGTACTAAGTGTTCTACATGTACCATGTATATTATTATGTACCCTCCATTTTCAACAGTACCATTTACATCTGATAAATGTATAGAGGTGACAGAGTTAAAATCTGAAATTATGTTATTTAACTCTAGAATGTCTCAATTGGAACAAAGACAATTTGGAACATTTTTGCTTCCAAATGAAAGTAAATTTTACTCTAGCCCCCCGTCGCATTTGTCTCCCCAGTTGTTGATACATCACTACATTCATCTGACACTGTGGCTTCTGCCACACATCAAGAAACTAGCATGCTCTCTGTATTGGGTTCTCCCCTTGTTAATGGTGGTACAACAAATAAAAGAGCTAGAAGTGATTCGGAGGAAGAGGGCTCGCACAATAAATGGTACACAATGAATAATTCTAGAACCCGTAAAAAGGGTAGAAAGGCTGATGTTTTTTCATTGCCACTTAGTAATAGTTTTAAGCTTTTAGGTGACTCATTAGTTGATAATGTACAGAAATCTGGAACTATGTTAGAACCTCCCCCACACCATCCTAGCACCTCCAATGTCATTACTACAAGTGACTCTATTAATTGCTGCTCATCTAATAGCATTTCCCCAGTACATATGTCAATACCCATGGCCCACTTGATACACCCATGGGTATACCTCTGACAGAAAATGCAGATATGGATATAAATCCTCCTTTGGATAAACAACAGCTGTTTGTTTTGGGTGATTCAATGATCAAACATCTAGACAGGGCTGTGTGCAATGGGGATAAACAAAATCAAACTTGCTATTCATTTAGGGGAGCCTTAATATCTGATATTACCAAAATGGTTAGCAATATTATTCAAAATTCTGGTAAAAATACGATGGTAATTGTACATGCTGGTACAAATAATATTTTTGGTAATTCTCTTAGCTCTATTAAGGAGGACTGTGTTGCCTTAACAAATAAATTGGTCTCCCTTGGATGTGATATTTACATATCTGAAATTTTACCATGTCCTGCAGCCCCAGATTTCATAAATGATAAAATAAAGTGTTTAAATGAATGGCTTCATAAATGGTGTTTGCACCAAGACATCAGATGTATTACTTACTGAGAAGAATTCATAGGAAGGTTTGAGCTATTTTGTACTGATGGGCCGCAGTTGAGTAAAAGAAGAAACTCCCTTATGGGGAAAAAAATATCTGATATTATTGAGCAAAATTGAAACTAAGTTATGGGGGGGTCTTCAGCAGTTAAGTTTTCCACCTATAAACCTATAAAATACTATCAGTAAACTTTAACCCACTTAAACATATTGGGCCAGATATTCAAAAGGGTTGCGCCATGCGCAATAGGGTTGCGCCTGCGCAAGTCCGAACTTGCTCCATTCTGCGATATTCAGCAGGAGGCAGTTGCGCCACTGAAAACAGGCTGAGCAACAGTGCAATGCAAATGAATGCATGCTAAACTGGTGGGGGAGGAACCATGCATAAACTGCACAGCCCGATATTCAGCCGGGCTGTGCAGAGTTGTGCAGGCGCAACCCCCAACCTGCGCCTGCACAACTTTGAGCCAAAAAAAAAAAGGCTTAAGTTGATGGCCACCCACAGGTGAGCTGCTGCATTGCAGGGCACAACACAGCAGCTGCCACCTGTGGCTGGCTGGCCCCCAACCCACTCCCTGTGCCCCCCCTCATACCAATCAACTGTCCCTGATTTTCAGGGACATCCCTGATTATGCCTCAGAATTTGTCTCTGTCCCTCATAACAATTGTATTTTTGTGACAGAACACTGGGGATTGTAAGCATAAAATAATGTTAAATACTAAGTTACAGATTCCTTCCTATTCAGAAAATGCATCTTACATAAATCCCTCCTAATTCTATCAGCTTTCTGAGTGTATACTACCAAATCTTAAGATGTGTCCCTGATATGGGGTCTGTGTCCCTTATATTTTAATGTCTTGTCCCTGATTTATGAGACGAGAGGTTGAGAGGTATGCCCCCCCTGCAGCCCGATCGCGGGCATAGTTTAAACCCCCCCACCAGCCCGATCACAGGCAGCAATGTGTCTCCCCCCCCGAACACATCCCTGGTGGTCCAGTTGACCGAACTCCGGATCACGGGATGTAATTGTTAAACACCCCCCAACACATCCCTGGTGCCTAGTGTCCCCCCACCCCACCCACCATGAAGCCCTACCACCCTCGCTTCCCCAGGCAGCCGGCGGGCAGGCATCTCACTCACAGCCGCTTGCTGGCCGGCCGACCGATGAGTGCGGTAGTGCCGCCGTTGGTGCAGGTCAAGAGCCACGAGCGTAGTTTTCATAGCGGCAGATAGTCCAGTTTTGTGAATGAATATTCATTCACAAAACTGGACTATCTTAGCCGGTATGGGGCTGCACACCCATTGGCTCTTGCTCTGCACCAATGGGCGGCAGCCCCTACCATGCAGTCAGTCGGCGGGTGGCGGGTGGCAGGCGGTGATGCTGCTCACCGGCCGCCGGGGGGAGCGGGTGGTGGGGCTTCATGTGGTGGGTGGGGATACTAGCACCAGGGATGTGTTGGGGTGTTTAATAATTACATCCCATGATTGAGAGTTTCGTCCACTGGACCACCAGGGCTATGTTTGGGGAGGTTAAAGATTACATCCCGCGATCGGATCTACGTCCACTGGACCATCAGGGCTATGTTTTTGGGGAGTTTAATGATTATATCCCGCGATCAGGATCTACGGTCCACTGGACCACCAGGGATGTGTTCGGGAGGGGACACGTTGCTGCCCACGATCGGGCTGGTGGGGTTAAACTATGCCCGCGATCAGGCTGCAAGGGGGGGGTTGTTTTTAAACTAATGCAGCCTGCGGTCGGGCTGGTGGGGGGTGGTGGTGGGGATTTTCACTCTTTTGCCCGCGATCTCCTCGGGGATCGGCGCACCTGCATGCTAATGGCATGCAAATGGGGCCATAATCAGATGCAAATGGCTCCCCTGTGCCTTGCATGAATTATGGCCCCATTTGCATGTCACCTTTTGAATATCGGGATTTTGCGCATGGCGCAATGGTACTTGCGCCACCGCAAGTTGAATGCTCCATTCTGACAACTTGCAGTGGCGCAAGTTCAATCTGGCGCTTATGCACAGTGGTTGTGGTTGGGGTGATATTCAAAGGAGTTGCTCAATAGCGCAACTCCTTTGAATATCGCCTGGGCCACACCCCTGCGCAACTATTTTGCGCAGCGCAAGGGCTTGCGCCTAAGAAGAGCGCAGTTTGAATATCTGGCCCATTGAGTTTGAATGCAAGAAGTTTAAATAATAAATGAATGAACTCATAACCAGAATGACACTTGCAGATGCAAATATAGTTTCAATTACAGAAACATGGTGGGGCACAAAGACTGAATGGGACCCTGGTATTCAGAGCTTTGATGTATACTCTCTTAAACAGGATGGCAAAAAGGGAGGTGGTGTAGCTCTTTTTCTTAATAAACATCTAGATAGTTTGGATATATCTGATCAAATTAAAAAGCATGACTTCACAACTGAAACCATCTGGGTTAAATTTAAATTTGATAATTTGTCATCAATAGTACTGGGGACTTCTTATAGGCCCCCTAACTCTTCTGTAGTCTATATGGAGGCCATAGTACATGCAATAGAAACTGTATGTGAAATTGGAAACATCAATTTAATGGGTGATTTAAATTTGGCAGATATAAACTGGTACAATAATATAGCTAATACTTTAAATAGTGAACAACTTCTAGCCACATGTGCTCAACTTCATTTAAAGCAGAGTGTTTCTCATCCAACTAGAGGTAGTAACCTGTTGGATATAGTTTTGCATGAGGATAGTCTTGATGTTTCAATGGAGGCACCTCTCGGTAATAGTGACCATAATGTTATTTCCTTTAAGTTAAAATGTTCTAGGGAAATTGATTCTGAATCTGTCTCAGTCTATATGTATGCAAAAGCAAATATCCTTGGGATGGAACAAGTCTTTAGGCAGATAGACTGGGATAAAGAACATGCTAACCTTATATTACAAGAATATTGAGAGCTTCTGTGTGATACTTTAATATATGTTAAAGACGAGTTTGTACCACGTAAAACTAAATATACAAAAGGGAAATTACAGCCTAAATGGCTGACTAAATCTATAAAGAAACTTATAAAGCAAAAGAATATAAAATATGCCCGATATCTTAAAATAAATACTACTCACAACTGGACAAAATACTATGTAAAACTGTTATTAAGAGGACTAAGAAGAAATGGGACTTCGAATTGGCAAAAATGCAAAAAAATCAAATAGTAAGCAAATTTTCTCTTACATAAATTCTTTAAAAAAAAAACAAATGTAAGGTGGGTCCCGTACAAGTGGATATTCAAATAATTCAAAACTCAAAGGAAATGGCTGACATATTCAATAAGGAATTTTGTAAAAATTACAAACCTCAGATACTCCTGTGCCTTATCAAGCAGACACTAGTTTAGAACCCATAGGCTTTAAGGCTACAGACATTGAAAATAAATTAAAATTACAAAAAGGGAAACTAGTATGGGGCCTGACCATATTTCAGGACAATTACTGCTTCTGCTCTCTGCTTGTTTATTAATTCTCCTAAAACTACTTTTCGACTCATGCTTGCTTAAGGATTTTGTTCCAAAGCAATGGAAGACCACAAATGTTGTCCCCATATATAAAAAGGGTCTAAAATCGTATTGCTCAAATTATCGACCAATTAGTCTTACGTCACCTATTTGTAAGATCTTTGAAAGTTTAATAAAGGATGTATTAACTCCTATATTGAACAATTCAGATATGGAACAGCACCGTTTTAAAAAAGGTAGAGGCTGCCTGTCAAACTTGATGAGTTTTTATGAAAACATCAGTTTATTAGTTGATAACCGTATTCCACGTGATATCTTTTGGGATTTTAGTAAGACATTTGATGCTATGCCACATTGGGCTTTAGAAATAAAGTTACAAAATCTAAAAATTAATAAACATATTATTATATGAATCAAAAATTGGTTATCAAATCGTACTCAACGAGTTAGTATCAATGAATGTTTATCAGACATTGGTTATGTCACTAGTGGAGTCCCCAGGGCTCGGTGCTCAGTCCATGTTTGTTTCAGGCCTTCATATCTGATTTAACTTCAAATTGCCTTTCATCAGCTATTAAGAATGTAGATTATATAAAAATCGGTGGTCCATGTACAGGTGACAATGATCCTAATATCATTCAGCAGCATCTAAATAACATTTTTGAATGGGTAACCGTATGGGGTATGAAATTAAACAATTCCAAATGCAAGGTCATGCACCTAGGTGGAAACATAGAAACATACATAGATTTTGACGGCAGATAAGGACCGCTTGGTCCACCCAGTCTGCCCATTTCCCTACCTATTGGATAAGCTACAGATCCTAGTTAACCAGCAGCCTACTTCTTCCTACCCCCACCCCCTAGAATTGCCTTATGACTGTCCCATGCATGCTTGAATTCCACCACTGTTTTTGACTCCACAACCTCCTCCGGAAGGCCGTTCCATGCATCCACAACCCTCTCTGTGAAAAAATACTTCCTTAAATTACCTCTGAGCCGCCCCTTCTATCTTCAAATTGTGCCCCTTGTTCTTGCACACCTCTTTTTTTGAAAGATGCTACCCTCTTGGACTTTGTTGATTCCCTTGAGATACTTGAAAGTTTCTATCATGTCCCCCTTTTCTCGAGGCTATACATATTCAGCTCCTTAAGTCTCTCTTCATATGTCTTCCGGTGCAGACCCTGCACCATTTTAGTTGCCCTCCTCTGGACAGCCTCCATCCTGTCTATGTCCTTGCGGACATTGGGTCTCCAGAACCGCACACAGTACTCCAGATGGGGTCTCACCAACTGTCTGTACAGAGGGATAATAACTTCCTGTTTTCTACTGGTGATGCCTCTCCCTATGCATCCCAGTATCCCCCCAGCCCTCCTTGCTGCCCTCTCACTTTGCTTGCCCACCTTTAGGTCATCTGATATAACTACCCCAGGTCCCTTTCCATTTTTGTTGTTGTCAGTATCTCCCCCCCTGTGTACACCTCCCCTAGGTTTTTGTTTCCCTGGTGCATTACTTTGCACTCCTTTGCTTTGAATCTAAGATGCCATACATTTGACCATTCCTCCAACCTTGCAAAGTCCCTTCTCATCCTTTCCACCCCACCTTGCATATCAACCCTGTTGCAGATCTTTGTGTCATCTGCAAAGAAACATACTTTTCCTTCCAGTCCCTCTGCAATGTCATTATAAAGACATTAAAAAGGACCAGACCCAGTACTGAAACCTGTGGTACCCCACTAGTAACTCCCCTTTCTTCACTGTGGACCTGCTTACCATTATCCTCTCATGGCCCTGTTGTCCAGCCAATGTTTTACCTACATACCACCCTGGGACCCACTCCCAGGATGGCTAATTTGTTTATTAATCTTTTGTGTGGGACTGTGTCAAATGCCTTGATAAAGTCTAGGTAGGCCATGTCCACAGCCCCTTTCTGGTCTACTGCTTTGGTCACCCAGTCAAAGAAATCAATTAGATTCATCTGACATGATCTTCCCACTGTGAATCCATGCTGCCTTGGGTCCTGTGCCCCACTGGCCTCTAGGTACTCAACAATTCTTTCTTTCAGAAGTGATTCAGTCATTTTCCCTACCACTGAGGTTAAACTGACAGGTCTGTAGTTTCTTGCCTCTGTCTTGCTCCCACATTTGTGAAGGGGAATCACATCCACCCTCCTCCAGTTCTCAGGTAACACACCATCCTCCCATGATTTGTTAAAAAGGGTAGTCAATGGTGCTACTAGTTCTCCCCTTAGTTATTTTAGAATTTTGGGGTGAATCCCATCAGGCCCCATTGCTTTGCCCACCTTCAGTTTTAGGAGCTCTTTCAGAACCCTTTCTTCTGTGAAAGGACTGATCTCGACCCCCCATCCAGAGTGATCAGGTACTAGGATTAGGTACTTCCCCCTTCTCTTCGTTTGTGAATACTGAGCAGAAGTATGCATTCAGTATCCCTGCTTTTTCACTGTCCCCCTCTGCCCACCCACCCTCATCTTTATTCAGTCTCAGTATCCCTCCCTTTGTCTTTCTTTGCTTTCTAATATACCTAAAAAAGGTTTTATTCCCCTTCTTAACCGAGTTGACTATCGTTTTCTCGGTTTGGGCCTTTGCTATTCTGATTGCCTTCCTCACTTCCTTCTGCTTTAACTGGTACAGTTCTCTGTCCTGATCCTTCTGTGTTTTCTTATACTTCCTGAATGCTATCTTTTTCTCCCTAACCTTCCCCGTCACCTCTTTTGAGAATCATAGTGGTTTTTTCTTTCGTTTTGATTTATTTGCTTCACACAAAGGCTTGTTGCCTCTGTGATGGCAGTTTTGATGTTTTCCCATTGTTGCTCCACCCCTCCTTCTTGCCTGTTTGCTAGTGCTTTTATGAGGCACTCTCCCATTTTGACAAAGTCAGCCCTCCTAAAGTCCAGTACCTTCACTTTTGTATGGCTTGACTCTATAGCTGAGTTTATCATGAACCACACTGTTTGGTGGTCACTTGTTCCCAGATGGCTACCCACTTCTAGATCTGAGATCCTCTCTCAGTCCCCATTTGAGAGTATCAGTTCTAAGATTGCTCCCCCCCAAGTGGGTTTCAACACTAACTGTCTGAGGCATGCCCCCAGTAGGGCATCAAGAATGGCCCTGCTCTTGGATGTGGCTGCAGTAAAGGTGCTCCAGTTAACATCTGGCATATTCAGGTCCCCCATCAGCAATATCTCCCCTTTCTCTGCCATCCTAAGGATGCCTTCTATCATTTCCTTGTCCATTTCTTCCCCGAGACTGGTGTCTGTATGTCTGTATACAACCCCTGTGCAGATTATGGTGCCATTTCCAGTCTTCAGGGTGACCAACAGTAACACATTTCCTCCCTGTTTACCCTTCAGTTCCGTTGCTTTGATCCCTTCCCTTATATACAGAGCTACTACTCCTCCTCTTCTACCCTCCCTGTCCCTCCTGTAGATTGTGTAACCAGGTATGTTGACATCCCAGTCATGGTTCTCTGTGTACCATGTTTCTGTGACTGCCACGATATCCAGGCATCCTTCTTCCATCAAGGCCACTAGTTCAGGAAGCTTGTTACCTAGACCACGGGCATTGGTACTCATTACCCTTCATTTTTTGTGGCCTTACCCCTTTTTAACCCCATCCCTGTCCTTACTGCCTTTGCCTTTTTCTCCATTTTCCCCTGCTCTTCTCCCTACTGACTTCTCTATCTTGGTGTTTGCCTCACTAACTACCCTGATTTTTTTTGGGGGGTGTGCTAGGATTTCCCATCTCATTTTCAGTGCCCCCATGGCTAATTTAAATGCTTGCCAATGAAGCATTTAAACCTATCACCTAGGATCCTGGTTCCCCTCCTGGACAGATGCAGACCATCGTGCCAGTATAGGCCTACATCCCTCCAGGTGGACCCCCACTCCCCAATGAAGCCACAACCCTGAGCTCTGCACCAGTTTTTCAACCACTGAATCCCATGGTGTGGAGCACCCTAGCCTCACCCATACCATAGACAGGCAGCACCTCCGAGAAGGTTACCATGCATACTACTTGTCTAACGCCCCTCCCCAACTCCATAAACTCTTCCTGCACTGCTCTGAGTCCTTTTCCAGCTAGGTCATTTGGCCCTATGTGGACAATGACATCCAGCTCCCTCCCCCATGCAGCTGCACTCATGATTCTGAGCATTCACTCCCTGTCCTCCAAGCCATGGCGCCAGGCAGGCACCTTACCTCCCTCTCCCCTCCCTCTCCCAGTTCTACCCTTCTAACAATGGAGTCCCCCACCAGGAGTTGTTTCCTTCCCCTGTGGGGTCCCATGCCACCCTCCTGTTGCTCTCCTTCGTGGAAGTTCCCAGCATTCTCCTTGGTCTCCACTGTGGGTGCCTCCATAGAGGAACCACACTCTGCCAGAATGGCATATGAATTGTGGAGAGGTACAACTGGAGGGATATGCCTCTGTTCCACCACCCTCACCCTCCTGAGCCCACTGTGGTCCAACCACTCCTCTTTCTTGGCAACCTCTGAGGCAACGACAGTGGCCCTGGTGGTCCCCGGGTGGGAAAAGAGGTCCCCCGAATCTTGGTCATGGGGGGGTGGTAAGCCTGGGAGAGGCAAACCAGGGGGAGCCCAAGGGCAGAGAGGAAGCTGGGGAACAGGAGAGAGACAAATACAGGAAGGAGGGACAGCATAGACGGCACTCTATGGGCAAGAGGCTGAAAGGGGAAGAGCCAGTTGTAATAACAGGGGACTCCATCCTGAGGGGAATAAGATGGGGTCACGGGAACTCTGGCAGTGGTAACAAGAGGGTGGAATGCATGCCAGGCATGACAGCAGGGAGGGTGGGAGCAATTTTACCAAACTGTGTGGGGCAGGGGAGGTCACACATTGTAGTTCAGTTGGGCACCAATGATCTGGCAGGCAGTGAGATGAAGCTAGAGCAGGAAAGGTTCTTAGAGCTGGGTAGGATCTGTATAGGGTTGGGCAAATTAGTGACCTTC
Organism: Neoceratodus forsteri; assembly: GCA_016271365.2. Taxonomy (NCBI): domain Eukaryota; kingdom Metazoa; phylum Chordata; order Ceratodontiformes; family Ceratodontidae; genus Neoceratodus; species Neoceratodus forsteri. The sequence continues at coordinate 482,716,636 of CM028138.1, read as the reverse complement.
TCAGAAGTGTTGTCAGTCCCAAAAGCAAGCACAGTTAGAAAGGTGAGGATTGAGGAGTTCAACACGTGGCTGAGCGGGTGGTGTGAGGAAAAAGGTTTTGGCCTGGTAGGAGAGTGGGGTAGGACATGGGATAACAAAGAACTTTATGTAACAGACAGGCTGCACCTAAGCAAGGAGGGCACTAGGGTTCTGAAAGGTAAACTGGAAAGCTACTTAAGTGACAGGATACATTTAAACTGAATGGGAGGGTAGCAGGGAGCAAGGAACTCAGCACCAGGCATAGGGGGCCCAAGGGCCTGCCCCGCAAGGAAGAATGACTAAAGACAGGGGAGTACAAGGGAAAGGGTTAGTGGGGGAGGGGGGACGCACTGTATAAGCAGAGGCAAAGGGGGTTACGGAATGCACTGGAAGGCAGTGACCCTGAATGCAATGAGCCTGGGAAATAAGGTAGCAGACCTACAGGCATTATTGGCAGAAGGGAATATGCATATAGCTGCCATTACAGAAACATGGGCAACTCAGTTCCATGACTGGGACTTAGCAATCCCAGGTTATCAATTACACAGGAAGGACAGGGTTAAAGGAAGGGTGTGTGTGTGTGGCTTTGTATGTACAGGAAGGGACAGAGTGTAGCAGGGAAGAGAGGGAAGAGGGGAAGACAGAAGCCCTTTGGGCAGTACTACAGAATATCGATGGCAGAAAAATTCTTGTAGGGGTAGTGTACAGACCACCTTCACAGGGAACTGATCTAGATAGGGAGCTGGGAGGACAGATCAGAAGAGCAGGGGGCAGAGGAAACATTTTAATTCTGGGTGACTTCAATCTGCCGGGAGTAGAATGGAGCACCCCAGCTACCACTTGCAGCAGGGAACAGGTCCTCCTGGATGCTATCCAGAACTGTTTTCTGACTCAGGAAGTCAAGGAGCCGACAAAGGAGGATGCCATATTAGATCTAGTGCTGTCAAATGGGGAGCAAGTCCAGGATGTGGAGGCGAGGGAATCTCTCACAGGTAGTGACCACTGAACAGTGTGGTTTTTAATCTGCATGTGGAAGGAAGCAGCTAGGACTAAAACAAAGGTGGTGGACCTTAGGAAGATAGACTTCAAAAAGATGGGAAGCATGGTGATGGAACACGTGGCAAGGATCCAATCAGGGATGAATGTGAATCAAAAACGGCCCGCCATCAAGATGGGGTTGATTGTACAAAGGCTCGAAAAAAGAGTGCCAGAACATAAAGGCCAAGCTGGTTTAACAGCAAGGTGGTGGAAAAGGTAAGGGATAACAGGGCAGCCTTCCTGACGTACAAGTGTTCCATAAGGGAAGTAGACAGGGAGATTTACATGGAGAAATCTAGAGAGGCAGGCAGAGAGGTCCGGACAGCCAAGGCTGAGGAAGAGCTAAGATTGGCTCAGGGGTTTAATGAGGGGCAAGAAGGATATCTTCTGCTACATTAGGGAGAAAAGAAGTAGAAGGGATGGGATAGTTAGGATCAAGAGGGAGGGAGGTTGGGGGGAGAAGGGTGTAGAACAAATGGAGTCACTTAATGAGTACTTCTGCTCTGTCTTCACCTGGGAGGCTAGTGGGCCCATGCCAAAGAGGAAGATCGGGATGCCCCTTAAGAGGGGAAGGAGTATGAGGGGGAGATTGAGGTAGACAGGGTCTTGAGAGGTCTTAAGGAACTGCAGATGGACGAGGCTCCTGGTCCAGATGGGGTACACCCAAGAGTTCTGAAAGAACTGGCAGAGATATTGACAGGACCACTGATGGACCTATTTAACACCTCACTTGAGGAGGGGTGTGTTCCTCAGGACTGAAGGACAGCTAATGTGGTGCCTATCCACAAGAGTGGTCCTAGAGATGAGACAGACAACTACAGGCCAGTCAGCCTAACCTCTATAGTGGGTAAGTTAATGGAGGCCACTCTGAAAGAAAGGCTTGTGTCCTTCCTTGAAGAAAATGGTCTCCAGGATGACAGGCAGCATGGGTTTATTAGAAGGAGGTCGTGTCAAACCAACATGGTGGACTTCTTCGACTGGGTTTCAAGAACCTTGGACAAAGGGAAGGAGGTGGATGTACTGTGTCTGGACTTCAGCAAGGCATTTGAGTCAGTACCCTATGGCAGGTTGGTCAGCACACTGAGGGACCTGGGGATTGGGGACAAATCTGCTGGGGTGGATAAAGAGCTGGCTGATGGACAGGAACCAGAGATTAGTGGTAGGGGGTGAGCTGTCCGAATCTAGGCCTGTGACCAGTGGTGTCCCACAGGGCTAGGTACTGGGACCTGTGTCGTTCAATGTATTTATTGGCGACATAGCAGAGAGGGTCAAGAGTCAAGAGCAAAATCTGTCTGTTTGCAAACAATACTAAGCTCTGTGGAAGGGTGGATACAGAGGAAGGGAGACAAGATCTAAGGGAGGACCTGGCCAAGCTGGAGAAATGGTCTGGCATCTTGCAGTTGGGTTTTAATGCTACAAAATGTAAGGTGATGCACATGGGAGCCAAAAACCCAAATGCCAGTTACTGACTAGGGGAAGTTCAGATGACAGTATTGGAAGAGGAGAAGGACCTGGGGGTTATGGTAAGAGGTGTCATGAAACATTCAGCACAGTGCCGTAAGACAGCAGCTAAAGCCAACAGAATGCTGGGTTACATAGCCTGGGGGAATCACATCTAGGAGGGAGAAGGTTATTCTGCCACTGTTCAGGTCACTGGTGAGACCACACCTGCAGTATTGTGTCCAGTTTTGGTACCCCTACCTTAAAGATATCAAACTACTGGAGGCAGTACAGCAGAGAGCAATCAAATTGATTCAGGGCATGGGGAACAAAACATACAAAGAGAGACTGAGGGTGCTGAACATGTACTCTCTGGAGGACGGGGGGGGGGATAATGATTGAGACTTTCAAGTACCTAAAGGGCATAAATAAGACTAGCACAGAGGGCATCTTTAATCGAAGGAAGGAGGGTACAACAAGGGGTCATGGTCTGAAACAGGTGGGGGGCAGATTCAGGAGGGAAATGAGAAGGAACTTCTTCACAGAAAGGGTGGTGAAAGGGTGAAACCAGTTGCCAGAGGAGGTGGTGGCAGCAAGGACAGTGTCTAGTTTTAAGAGGGGTTGGGACAGGGTGAAGAAGAAAATTAGGTCAATAGGGAACATGAGGGGAATGGGGCACAGTGAGGGGGGAGAGGTGGGTGAACAACTCCAGGAGGATTAGTGGGGCAGCTATTTGGTTTAACTAGCTGCGCACTTGAGCAGACTCGATAGACCATTATGGCCTGTGTCTGCTGGCAATTTCGTGTGTTCGTATACAAGCCCTGTAAATGCAGTCTTTGAGTTCCTTGGCCAGTGGCTTACGTGGAAGCTGCCAGCACATGGCCCACACCTGCACAGTCATCATTAGCACTAGATCTTAGAACCTTGTTTTCTGATAAGTAAATTTGTGTGAACGTGTGTCAATATCACAACCGAGTCAACAGCAGACAACTTTGTTTTACTGAATAAGGAAGCCTCCCCAGATCAACCACACAGGGGTCCATTGTGTAAGGCAAGATCACAACCCAGCCAACAGTAGACAGCTTTGTTTTATTGCATAAGAAAGCCCAACAGGATCAACCACAGAGAGGTCCACAGTGCAAGGCCCAAGAGTGCTGGCACCCTTTATTTCACAGTCCACCCACCACCCTTTAGATGTTGTTACCAGCGTGTACTGTGCGTACTGTTGGACCCGAACACTTTAGGCAGCCACTGGGGAAGCAAGTTCCCTGGGCTGCAGCAGGACCACTACAGTGACTGAAGCAGCACCATCCCCTCCCCAGGCTAGTAGGGTCTACCATCGGCAATACTGTTTCATTCCCCAGCCCATGTGCCCCAGTCTGCTTCTGAAGCTGTCACCGGTACAGCAGTGTGTGGGATAACAGGCAGTCCCTTATTGTGACTTTTAACATTTTTAGAATGCCCTAGGTGAAAATGCAGTTAAGTCCTTTCTTTCAGCTGGAGATCAGGTATGGTCTCCGACAACAGTATAGTCAAGGAAAAATGGGCACACTAGGTTGGCAAAGCAGTCTTAATCTGCCGACAAATTCATTTTAATGTTTTTCTTGAGTGATCCTAATAAGATGACTGCAACTTTACTGGACCTTGCAAATTCCTATTAAATTCCTGTATCAGCGACCATAGTCTCCTGTTCTCAGTAGTCTAATGCAGCGCAGTTCATTTTACATTTCCTTCTCTGCTTACTTAATAATCAGTTGTGCACTGTTATTCCATTATTAGGAATGTAAAAAATGACCTGGTGTTGCACTGCCACCCTGACCACAGCAGCCCAAAATCCAGTTGTCACAGCAGTACATTTTATTTATTTATTTATTAAATTTTAGTGACCAGGTAGGCCCAATGAGCCCCGTAGGTCCCTTTTTCAGGGGCGACCGGGATAACAGTACAATACAGGATATATAACAGTACAACACAGTGTATAATAGAGGAGACAACATTTGATTGCATAAGTTGTGGAAGCATAAGGTAGTTACAGACAGTGGTTTACTTATCTGTATAGTGCAAAAACTACACAGGGCCAAGACAAATCAGCTTTTTTTTTCTTTTCACTATTCAGTTATCAAAAGTAAATAATTAGCTACTGAGACAGTGATCTTAGCCCCTTGTCCCCAGTAATCGAACCAAAAGTCACAATGCGACATTTCCCATCATAACCTAACTTGCTGTATTATTATTATTATTATTATTCTAATGTGTTGTTGTCAAACACTGAATCTCACTTGTACTCTCCCGGGTCGTGTCTGGAAACAGGCCAGTGTTTGTCTACTGCACCTTAGCCGGTTAACAGAAACAAAAGAAATAAAGTGAATACAATTAACTGAACAGGCCCTGCAAAAACAGTGCACTATACTGACTGATAATTTTTAATTTATTGAGTAGGAGCTTGTAACCGGGACCATCATGTTATTGTACCAATTCATTTAACAGGTTAAGTGGTGACCACTGTATGGATGTAATCAATCACACTCACTGCTCCTCTGTGTGTGTCTGCTTCTCTGTGGTGTGGCTTTTGTCTTTTGATTTAGTTAAAGGGGAACTGTCATCAATAGGGTTTCTTAAAGTCTGAAAGACCAAAAAAAGCTAATCTTAGTGAGCCATTGTGTTTATCTGTGAGTCTTTGCAGTCCTGAGTTATTCATATGTAAACCAGTCTGTAGTTAAGGGCTGGGGACAGCCATATGTTTTAGGCTTCTGACAGGAAATGATGTCACAGAGGATCTTGGCCGTCCATTGACCGTAGGTTAAATAGGAAATCTTCTGTTTTATTAAGTGTGTTTTAAGGTGTTATTACACTTCCTAAAATTATAACAATTATTTTGCATGTGCACTGAAATTGGTGAGTTATCACCTTTACATTTCAAACTGTTAGTAAAAGTAATCCATCTTCAAGATTGCTTTAACATCTAGGCTATACTGCCAGCTGATCATCAAAAATTACACATCTCAAGGCTGGCTCTGTGGTGCCAACAGGTATTGAAGCTTCATACTGTATCAGGATTTCTAAACTCTGGCTGTGTTCATGTTAGTGCAGATTTCTGGGGCTGCCACATCACTAACTCCTTTCTTATTCCGTTCCCTCTGTTACAGCCTTTTCTCTTACAATTTGGGTGTGAACTCAGGTTTACAAGATGCAAGTGTGGCTACGTACCCACTGGCCTGGCATCATGGGGCCAGCCTTGAAATGTGTCGTTTTTGATTAACAGCTGGCAGTATAGCCTAGAGGTTAAAGCAAAGAGCTATGAACAAGCTTCGTTCATCCAGAAGAATGGGTTTTGTTTCCATCATGCTCTACTTGTATATTGTATAGAGTGGCAGCAAGGAGGAGGCTAACATTATAGGCTAATAATTCTCACATCAGTGGTGCAGAACCATGGAAATCCTGTTAAAGAAAAGGCTAATGGAGTATCTTGAATCCAGTGGGTTACAAGACCAAAGGCATCATGGATTCATGGGGTGGGGGGGGGATGTCATGCCAGATGAATCTGATTGATTTCTTTGACTGGGTGACCAGGGAACTAGATCAAGGAAGGGAAGTGGAAATGGCCTATTTGGACTTCGGCAAGGCATCCAACACTGTGCCACACAGGAGGCTGATAAAAAAAAATGGTCAGTTTATGAGTGGGCTCTGAACTGGTCAACTGGGTAAGAAACTGGTTAATGGACAGGCAACAGAGGGTGGTGGTTAACGGTACTCACTCTAATGAGGAGACTGTGACCAGTGGGGTGCCGCAGGGCTCGGTACTGAGATTTGTCCCCCAGTGTTGTCATAAGTGACACTGCAGAAGAACAGGAAGGGATGCAATTTTGCAGACAGCACCAAAATCTGTAAAAAGTGTGGCTACTCAGGAGGGGTTGGAGAGAATGGGTAGGGACCTTGGAGAACTTGAGGAGCGGTTGACAGCAGGCAACTGGGTTTCAATGCCAACAAGCATTTGTCAATGTCGAATGTTTGCTTGCTGGCATTGGCAGTGGTAGTGTAGAAGTTACAGAGCTGCGTAATAGGAATGGCAGTGAAGTACTGAACTGAAGCCAACCCCACCACCACCCTGAGAGAGTGACAGGCATTGGGGTGTGCGTTTGGGTCGTCAGGCATAACGGTCACGCCATTTCACCACACCCCACCCTGCAGACACTGACAAGTGTCACAGTGTTCCTTGGGGTCTTTGGCCCTTATGCGCACCCCATTCCATTAGGAAATACGGTGAGATGGGTGCGATATAGGAGAATGGGATGAACATTGGGGTCGAAGAGTCCAAGGCAAACCTCAATGCCTCTCACTGGCTGCAGGGTGTGGAATGGTTTGAGCATTACAGGCAAGAATCCCAAGTCACACCCTTGATGCCTGTCATTCTCTACAGGGTTGGGCGTTATGGTTGGAAACCCTAATACCTCAGGCATTCGTTGGTATTTTCACTCCAAATGTTCAACATGGTTTTTTTGTGACCCCACCTCATGAATGGGGAATATCAGTTGGTTAGCCGAAAGCTGCTTATGCACAGCGACTGCGGCATTTAGCACCACAGGTGCAAAAACATTCCGAACAGGATGTGAAAAATGACAGCTGTACTGTTCATGGGAGGTGTAAAAATGGCAATGTTGCAAATCTGCAGTAAAATATTTAAAAATGGTGAAGTCACGAAGCAGACATAGAAACTGTGCAGCGCACACCATAATATAATTAGGTTGGGGATTTTTACAGCAGATTGTCAATTCAGGCATTTTGGTGCCTCCGATCATGAACAGTGTCACTGTGGTTTTCTTTATCTGTCCCGAACAATGATTTCCCACAGTGACCACGCATCTCTGCGCTGAAAGTGTGAAAACACACTTCGGCCATGTTGTGAAAAATGACAGCTGTACTGTAAATAAGGAAGTGTGGAAAAATGCCACTGGTGAAAATCTGAACTTAAAATATTACAAAGTCATGAACTTACGAGGGTGCATGGAAACTGCGCAATGCTCACTCGTAACACAGTCATTTTATGGACTTTTGTCACCAAATTTTCAACATAGCCATTTTAAGACCTCTGCTCATGAACAGTGTAACTGTGATTTTCTTAATCTGTCCCAAACATTGCTTTCGCACACCAACAGCACCATTGTGCGCTACATGTGCGAAAACACATTTTGGGTGGCATATGAAAAATGGCAGCTGTGCTGTTCATAAGGAAGTGTAATAAAATGGCAATGTTGAAAATCTGGAGTGAAAATATTAAATTCGCAAACTTATGAGCATGCATAGGAACTGCGCAACGCACGCTCGTAAAACAGTCATTTTTAGGAATTTTTTCACCAAATTTTCAACATAGCCATTTTAAGACCTCTGCTCATGAACAGTGTCACTGTGATTTTCTTAATGTGTCCCATACATTGATTTCACACATCGACTGCGCCATTGCGTGCTACATGGGCGGAAACACATTTTGGGCAAGATGTGAAAAATGACAGCTATAGTACTCATAAGAAGGTGTGGTAAAATGTCAATGTTGAAAATCTGGAGTGAAAATATTGAAAATTTGCGAATTTACGAGCGTACGTAGGAACTGTACAACGCACGCTCATAAAATAGTCATTTTTTGGAATATTTTCACCAAATTTTCAACATAGCCATTTTAAGACCTGGGCTCATGAAAGTGTCACTGTGATTTTCTTAATTTGTCCCGTACATTGATTTCGCACACCGGCTGCGCCATTGTGCGCTACATGGGCAGAAACACATTTTGGGTGAGATGTGAAAAATGACAGCTGTACTACTCATAAGAAGGTGTGGTAAAATGGCAATGTTGAAAATCTGGAGTGAAAATATTGAAAATTGGAACTTACGAGCATGCATAGAACGGCGCAACGCACGCCAGAAACAGTCATTTTTAGAATTGTTTCACCAAATTTCAACATAGCCATTTTAAGACCTGTGCTCATGAACAGTGTCACTGTGATTTTCTTAATTTGTCCCATACATTGATTTCACACATCGAGCTGGCCATTGTATGCGCTACATGAGTGGAAACACATTTTGGGCAAGATGTGAAAAATGACAGCTGTAGTACTCATAAGAAGGTGTGGTAAAATGGCAATGTTGAAAATCTGGAGTGAAAATATTGAAAATTCGCGAACTTAAAGCGTGCGTAGGAACTGTGCAATGCACGCTCATAAAACAGTCATTTTTAGGAATTTTTTCACCAAATTTTCAACATAGCCATTTTAAGACCTCTGCTCATGAACAGTGTCACTGTGATTTTCTTAATTTGTCCCATTTGATTTACGCACAACGCCGCGCCATTTATGCGCTACATGGCAGAAACACATTTTGGGTGAGATGTGAAAATGACAGCTGTACTACTCATAAGAAGGTGTGGTAAAATGGCAATGTTGAAAATCTGGGTGAAAATATTGAAAATTGAACTTACGAGCATGCGTAGCAACTGCACAACGACGCCGTAAAACAGTCATTTTAGGAATTTTCCACCAAATTCCTGCAAGCGTGGCACAAGGACGGGGTGAAGTCGATGGGGTACTGGGCACCCCTGTCGGCCATAACATCACTTGCCACGCTGGGGTGGGCTCCAGCATGGCACCTTGTACTCGGGAGTGAAGCTCGACGGGGATTGGGCACCCCCGCCGGGCGTATAGCATGGGAGGGAGGGAGAGACAGTGAAGCCGACGGGGATTGGGCACCCCGCCGGCTATACCATCAGTTCCCACACTGGGGTGGCACCCAGTGTGGCATTTGGAAGGCTTTGGGGAGTATCAGCACAGCCGACGGGGATTGGGCATCCCGCTGGCTATAGAGTGTGTGCATGGGGGCACGCATGGCTGCATGCAAAAGCGTGTGTGTGGTGTGAGCGCGCACAGCAGGCTTATATCTTATCGCTGCTCACTGAAGCGAAGCTCCCCTTTTTCAACTGTATGCCACTGCATTTTGGAGCTTGTCATAGATGCCCAGCATGCATTGGCTAGGCCGCGCCCACCAATACACTGACTGAATTGGAAGAGGGGGTGACACACCTCCGAAATCTCGGATGATGGCACTATGTTTCTTGCACATGCATGCAAGCAAACATAAAAAGTGCAAAATCATGCACTTAGGGCATATAAACCCAGCAGCTGAGTATAAAATGGGGTTGGGGGAGGGTACTAATGGTCACTAAGCAAAAACAGACCATGGGGTTACTATATCTGATGACCTCAAAGTGGCAGAGCAGTGTGACAAGGTAGTGGGAAGAGCCCATGGGATGCTGGGATGCCTAGGGAGAGGTAACACCAGCAGAAAGAAGGAAGTGGTGTTACCACTGTATCTATTGCTGGTGAGACCTCCCCTAGAGTACTGTGTCCAGTTCCAGAGGCCACACATCAGAAGGGACATAGCAGAGTGGAGGCAGTCTTTAGGAGGGCAACTAAAAGGGTGCAAGCCAAGGTTACATCAAAAGCCCTTTGAGGAGAGACTGAGGGACTTCAGCATGTACACCTTAGAAGACAGAAGGGGGGCGGACATGATAGAGACCTACAAGTACCCCACAGGGATGAACAGGGTGCAGGAGGAAGTGCACCTGAACATAAGAGCATGCAGGGAAGGTGGAAAGTGAACCCCGATTGATGTTGGAGATGTCCTCCCCAGTCTGCAGTCCCTGCTGCACCTTCCCCTGTGGTCACATAGGGGGCACTGAGGTAGCGGGAACAGGACCCCCCCCCCCGAGGAAAGGAGCATCTGCTCAGGTGCTAGATTTCCCTACTTGAAGTGAGCCCCGAAGATCCAGGCTCACTCCTGAATCCAGGGTGCTGGCATTGCGGTAGCACTACAGCAGCACCAACGGGCCGACTTTAAATGTACTTGTAATGACAACAGTGCAGCAATTCATTTTTGACTGGCCTGTGGTAACCTAGTTATTAGAACTATACCCTGTGGCACAATATATAGTGAAACTGCTGTAGTTTATTAATTATTGACAAGGTGCCCTGTTCTCTGCGACAAACTGATGTAACTTTTGCGGCAGGGACTCTGAACTTCTTCGGCACTCTTAGGTTAAGTTCCACGGCAAGGTTTAAAGTTCTGCAGCACATTTATATATTAATAATACAGAACTAGCTTTACAGTTTTGGGGGACCCCAGCAAGGATGGCCTGTGAGGAGGATCCTTGACTTCCACCACATCAATGTAAGTTACATAATTTCCCTTAAATGTTCAGTTTTATTCTTCTGCTTTTCAGAAGCTGTTCAGGCTCTCCAAATTTATCTAAATCTTTTTAAGGCTTGGTGCTATGTCATGCAACATTAATGGTAACTGGCAGGCACTCCCTCAACATACTGGCAACAAAGCCAATAGCTTAATAGTTGTTCTGCAAGGGACAGCTTGAAGTACCCTAGCCATGGAGCACCCAAGGCTTCCTTCCTCTGTGAACACCCATCAGGGGCCCCATACACAGTTGTAGCTGGGGGTGGCAGGCTATTGGTGTATACAGAGACTCCCCATGCTGCCACCCTGAAAACTGCCATATATTAAAAATACAAAATATTAAACAGCAGTGTCAGCATGACTATGTCTATCTTTTTTTCTGTTTCACTCTTTCTTTGTTTAGTGTCACATTTTGAATTAATAATCTTTAGCTTGATTGTCAACTTTCTTACCATTGGCTTCATTTTTATGTTGTCTTGCGTGTGCGCAAGCAACGTCTTGTGGTAGTAGAAATGCAGAGGTGTGTCAATGTTGGCGAATGCAGGGCATGCTTTGGTAGTTGCGTCCCTCATTCCCCAATTAGCCAGCATGCTAGGGCTGACACAAGAATTATGTAAACTGGACACAACTTGAGAGAAATGTACCGCTGCAATCAGAGACAAGCTCGTCATGCAGCGGCATAGATGACACACCTCCCATATGTGCCTTTCCTGATGAAGCATTTCAATAAATATGACAGCTTCTGCCGTCCGCCACACAATCCCAGAAAGCCGACTTCAGGGGTGCCCAATCCCCATGTCGACATGCCCCCCCCCCAGTTCAGCTGTTTGCCGACAGGGTGCCCAATCCCCGTTGGCATAATGTATCCCCCCATGCCTAATCTGTTTGCCGAAACGGGTGCCCAATCCCCATCAGAATAATGCCCCCCAGTTTAATTTGTTTGTTGACAGGGGTGCCCAATCCCCGTCAGCATCATGCCCCTCCACACACACACTTTCTTTGACAACGCGGGTGCCCAATCCCCGTCGGCACCATGTTCCCCTCCCCACCCACACACTTTTGTTGCTGACGGGGGTGCCCTATCCCCGTCAGCTTCAGTCCCCCCAAACTCATATGGCACACTGGGAGCCCACCCCAGTGTGCCCAAATGTATTTTTTTGTAAAACCTGTAAATCAAGAAAACATTCCCCTGACGTCCTTTTTTTTTGTCCCTGTAAAAAAGAAAATGGACCCCTGTCATCGGGACGCTGTTCCTCACCAACCCATGCCCACCCTCTGCACATTCCACCTCCCCGCAACCCCCCACCCCATACTTACCTCTGAAGGTCCGGCGCTGTGATCCTCAGTGGAGCAGAACAAGTCTGAACTCTTCAAAAGTCGACCGCGAACTGAAGAAAATCACAGTAAGCTGTATAATGGCATAAATGGGGGGTTTCAACTTAGGTGGATATCTCAGCCCCTTTTTTGAATTTCGCCTCCAAATCTTCAACATGTTGTTCTTGGGACCCCACTTCATGAAAACATGCACTGTCATTTCGTTATTTCATCCTGAAAGGCGATTTCGTGGTCACTGCATTGAATCACCTTTCGGGACCAATTAATGAAATGACAGTGCCACTGTTCATGAGGTGGGGTCCCAAAAAGCCTATGTTGCAAATTTGGTGAACAAATTCCAAAAAATGACTGTGTTATGAGCATGCGTTGCGCAGTTTCCATGCACACTCGTAGCTTGGACAATTTTTAATATTTTCACTACAGATTTTCAACATTGCCATTTTTCACACCTCCTTATGAACAGTGCAGCTTTAATTTTTCACAACCTGCCCAAAATGTATTTTCACACATCTGGCACACAATGGCATGGTCGCTGTGGGAAATCAACTTTCAGGACAGATTAACAAAATTACAGTGCCACTGTTCATGAGCAGAAGTCCCCAAATGCCTATGTTGAAAATTTGGTTAAAAAATCCCCAAAATAATTGCGTTACGGGCATGTGTTGTGCAGTTTCTATGCACGCTTATGACTCCACCAATTTTTCATATTTTCACTCCAGATTTTCAACATTTCCATTTTTCACACCACCTCATGAACAGTACAGCTGTCATTTTTCACATCCTGCTCAAAATGTGTTTTCGTACCTTTGGTGCCAAATGGTGCAGTCGCTGTGCAAAATCACCTTATGGCTAACGGACTGATAGTGCCACTGTTCATGAGGTGGGGGTCACAAAAAGCCCATGTTAACAATTTGGAGTGAAAATACCAACACATGTCCTGGGGCATTAGGGTTTCCAACCATTATGCCCCACCGTGTAGACTGACAGGCATCAGAGATGTGACTTGGGATTGTCGGCTGTAATGCTCATGCCATTCCACCCCAACCCCCACCCTGCAGCCAGCGACAGGCATTGAGGTGTGCCTTGGACTTTTCGGCCCCAAAGTTCACCCCATTCTCCTATACTGCACCCATCTCAGCGTATTTCCTTATGGAATGGGGTGAGTGTAAGGCCTAAAGGCCCCAAGGCACACTGTGACACTTGTCGGTGTTTGCAGGGTAGGGTGAGGTGAAATGGCATGAGCGTTACGGCTGATGACCCAAAGGCACATCCCAATGCTTGTCAGTCTCTGCAGGGTGGAAGTGGGGTTGGTGTCAGTTCAATACTTCACTGCCATTCCTATTATGCATCTCTCTAACTCCTGCACTACCAATGCCAATGTCAGCAAGACAACATTCGGCATTGACAACTGCTTGTTTTATTTTCTTTCATGTGCACATCACTCCCCTAACCTGAATGCCCTGGCATCTGCAATGCCCTCTGACCATGGGCTGTCCTTTAGCAGGTAATCTCAGGATCGCACCTAATCATGGGTTGCCCTCATGGAACCTCGATGCACTACTACTGGCCTGGTAGGATGCCTCAGCTGGCTTTTTGTATTTTCCCTTTTTTTCCTGCCTCTGTAGTCTCATTGTCTATGCTTCCAAGTCAGGCAAAGTTCCTCTTCCCCCAGAGGAAACAAGCATTTGTCAATGCCGAATGTTTGCTTGCTGGCATTGGCAGTGGTAGTGTAGAAGTTACAGAGCTGCATAATAGGAATGGCAGTGAAGTATTGAACTGAAGCCAACCCCACCACCACCCTGCAGAGAGTGACAGGCATTGGGGTGTGCGTTTGGGTCGTCAGGCATAACGGCCACACCATTTCACCACACCCCACCCTGCAGACACTGACAAGTGTCACGGTGTTCCTTGGGGTCTTTGGCCCTTATGCGCACCCCATTTCATTAGGAAATACGGTGAGATGGGTGCGATATAGGAGAATGGGGTGAACTTTGGGGCCGAAGAGTCCAAGGCATACCTCGATGCCTCTCACTGGCTGCAGGGTGTGGAATGGTATGAGCATTACAGGCAAGAATCCCAAGTCACACCCCTGATGCCTGTCATTCTCTACAGGGTTGGGTGTTATGGTTGGAAACCCTAATACCTCAGGCATTCGTTGGTATTTTCACTCCAAATTTTCAACATGGTTTTTTTGTGACCCCACCTCATGAACAGGGGGAATATCAGTTTGTTAGCAGAAAGCTGCTTATGCACAGCGACTACCGCATTTAGCAACACAGGTGCAAAAACATTGCGAACAGGATGTAAAAAATGACAGCTGTACTGTTCATGGGGAGGTGTAAAAAATGGCAATGTTGCAAATCTGCAGTAAAAATATTTAAAAAAATGGTGAGGTCACGAGTGTACATAGAAACTGTGCAACGCACACCCGTAATATAATTAGGTTGGGGATTTTTTACAGCAGATTGTCAACTCAGGCATTGTGGTGCCTCCGATCATGAACAGTGTCACTGTGATTTTCTTTGTCTGTGCTGAACAATGATTTCCCACAGCGACTACACGATCTTCAGCGCCTGAAAGTGTGAAAACACACTTCAGCCATGTTGTGAAAAATGACAGCTGTACTGTTCATAAGGAAGTGTGGAAAATTGCCACTGGTGAAAATCTGGACTGAAAACATTACAAAGTCATGAACTTACGAGGGTGCGTGGAAACTGCGCAATGCTCACTCGTAACACAGTCATTTTATGGACTTTTGTCACCAAATGTTCAACATAGCCATTTTAAGACCTCTGCTCATGAACAGTGTAACTGTGATTTTCTTAATCTGTCCTAAACATTGCTTTCGCACACCAACAGCACCATTGTGCACTACATGTGCGAAAACACATTTTGGGTGACATATGAAAATGGCAGCTGTACTGTTCGTAAGGAGAAGTGTAATAAAATGGCAATGTTGAAAATCTGGAGTGAAAATATTAACGTAACTTACGAGCATGCATAGGAACTGCGCAATGCACGCCGTAAAACAGTCATTTTAGGATTTTTCACCAAATTTTCAATATAGCCATTTTAAGACCTCTGCTCATGAACAGTGTCACTGTGATTTTCTTAATTTGTCCCATACATTGATCTCGTTGACACCGACAGCGCCATTGTGCGCTACATGGGCGGAAACATGTTTTGGGGTGAGATGTAAAATGACAGCTATACTACTCATAAGAAGGTATGGTAAAATGGCAATGTTGAAAATCTGGAGGAAAATATTGAAAATTCGCGAACTTACGAAGGCAGGGAACTGCGAACGACGCTTGTAAAACAGTCATTTTTAGGAATCTTTTCACCAAATTTTCAACATAGCCATTTTAAGACCCCTGCTCATGAACAGTATCACTGTGATTTTCTTAATTTGTCCTGTACATTGATTTCACACACTGACTGCGCCATTGTGCGCTACATTAGCGGAAACACATCTTGGGTGAGATGTGAAAAATGACAGCTGCACTACTTATAAGAAGGTGTAGTAAAATGGCAATGTTGAAAATCTGGAGTGAAAATATTGAAAATTTGCGAACTTACGAGCCTGTGTAGGAACTGCGCAATGCACGCTTGTAAAACAGTAATTTTTTGAATTTTTGCACCAAATTTTCAACATGGGGTTTTTGGACCCCTTCTCATGAATGATGTCACTGTCATGGCGTTATTTGGGCCCGGGGCAAGTGATTCTCGCACAGTGACTGCGCAGTTACAGGCTACCACAACACACTGACTGAATTGGAAGAGGGGGTGACACACTTCCGAAATCTCGGATGATGGCACTATGTTTCTTGCACATGCGTGCAAGCAAACATAAAAATGGCAGCAGGGCTCCCACCTCTACTTCAGACCAAAAGGCTGCAATGCTCTCTGCTCTCTTCTCCCCTCTCCAAAACCTAGTGAAAGAATAGCTTTCTCCTCCCTCACCTACCACCTACCTAATGGCAGTAATGCCATCTCCTCCCCCAATCTACATAATGGCAGCAATAATCTTTCCTCTCCTCTTCCCCAGACCTAATCACAGCAATGCACTCTTTCCTCCCTCTTCCCCATAATGGTAGTAATGCTTTCTGCAACCTCCCCCCACTCTAGATGTAATAGCAGCAAAATATTTCTCCTCTTCCTAACATTTATTTACTTAGTTTTTGTTGACCGGGTAAGTGCACTAGACACATTCTACCTATTTCCAGGCACGACCCGGGGAAGGGGGATACAGATGAATGCCAACTGACCTTGAACCAGATTAAGTTGTTAGTTTTATTTTTAGTGAATGGGGGAAATTTGGCCAAGGCACCAGGAAAATTACCCAACTCTTTTCAAGAAGTGCCATGGGATCTTTAACATCTACCTGAACTACCACCAGAACAGGTAGATGGGACCTCAGTTTAACGTCTCATCCGAAAGACGGCACCTCAGGAGTGCTGCACCCCCCCCCCCATGCTACACTACAGTATCAGTATTTGGATTTGAACAACGTGCCTGGTGTGAGGATAGAACCCACAGCCTTCTGATCTCTCGGCCTCAGAGGTGAGTGTGCCACCTGCTGAGCCACTGACACTGTAACATGATCCTACCCACCCCAAAGCCTTGCCTGATCCCAGTTTTTAAAATCCAGTGTAGCCCACCTCTGCCCATCTCAGTGCCACTACCCACCCAGGAAGGAAAAGGGTGGTATTTGTAATGCTCTCCAAACAATTTTATCACAGAATGTTAACACACTGGGGTCTGGCTGTCAGACTAGGGAAGCAGAAGAGATAGGGTTGCCAGTTAAACAGAGCCAAAATTTGATTAATTCAAATTGGGGGTGGGCTACACTGGATTTATTCTTTGGTAACCTTACCTGGTTACCAAAGAACAGAAAAACAAACTGACTACTGGATTGAACGGTCAAGCTATTTATGCTTTAAAGAGCAGGTTTCGACCATTAAAAGTCCTCCCCACACACGCATAAGACTGCTTACCCTTCGGTTTAAAGTTTCATCTAAAAAGTGGAATTTGTTTTATGGTATATTTTGTAAAAAGGCACTTGTAAAGCAGCTCCGTGGAGCTAATATCCAAAATGGTAGCACTTCTCTCCCCACGCTTGCACATTTTGTGACATCGGTACCAAAGTCCTTGTTAGTTAAGCGGTGGCCTTCTTTTCTCAAATTTGACACTAAAAAGTATAAAAACAACTTTTAAAAATTTCCCCCATTGCAGTCTATGGCGCGAACCCCATGCCGTTCTGGTACTGATGTCACGAAATGTGCAAGAATGGGTTGCAGCTCCAGGGAGAGAAAAGCTACTGTTTTGGATACCAGCTCCAAGGAGCTATTATATGAGTGCTTTTTTACATAATATACCATGAAACAAATTCCACTTTTCGGATGAAACTCTAAATTGGAGAGTAAACGATCTTATATGCTGGAGGGGGGGAAACTTTTAATGATCAAAACCTACTCTTTAAAAAAAAAACGCCAGCCTGGTGGTGCTGAGGGCTGAAGCACTGGATGCCACACTTCGCGCTACACCAGTGACCGGGGTTCGGAAATGGACTCGGGTCACCAAGGGTTAGCCGGGGGAGGTAGGCTTGAGCGTCCCAGTGGATGCTCTCCTCCGGGGGGGGGCAGGTTACAAGGGCAGCGATGCCCACACACATTGTTGCCTGTGAAAACATAGGCAGTAAGGCATAATGGCTCCCTATGGGGAGCCGAGGGTGGGGAGGGCATTGTGGACACTTGACAATGGCATGTGTAAGCATGTCATCTGTCTGGACTTAAGTCCTCTGCATCGGTGCCCTCAGGGGGTAGGGACTGAGAGAAAACCCAAAGGCAAAAAATCTCCCAGTCTCACGAAGAATGACGCTGGGTCCACGCTAAATCAGGGCCCAGCCAAAAAGACCTGAGGGAAGGATCCCCTCAGTGCAGGGACCAGGAGGATGTAAAAAACAAACCCAGAAAAAAACCTTAGAAGCTGCACTGATGCTCTGAGTAAATCTTGTCCCTCAGTGGCATTTTAAATTGTGATGCAGTGTGCATGAAATCTGTCTTGCCCACCCTTGCATATTGTCCTGGAGCAACATATAAATGTTAAAAATGTTTTAAATATTCCATCTGCAATGTTATTATGACTTTCTCTATTTTCCCAATTTGTTTTTCTCTTCCCTTATTTAGTTTCCACATTTTCTTTTCTTTTTGGGGCCTGATGGCTCCGGTCCCCAACCCCACCTACTGCTCCCCCCATCTCCAGGCTTCCCCCCCCTGGATGGGACTGCCAGGTGAGTGACCCCTCCATGAGAACGTGGGTCACAAAGCCCTGGCTTGTTCTGGAGGGTGGGGTCACAGAGTGGACCCCCCAGTGGACAAACAGTCTGAGTGGGAGCAGCAGCAGACCCGGCCATCATTTGTGGCTTTGGATTTTTTCTGTAGTTTTCTCCTGCAGCTGGGACGCAATGATGCCAGCATCCACCCCACCCCTGAAACATGTGGTGCCAGCCACAAGACCCCCTAGCCTCTGCCAGGGACCCCATTGTGCCAGACACTTGTTCCCCCTTCTCCCGGGAGGGAGAACAGTCCTCAGGATGCTCAATCCCTCTCCCTTGGTAGGTAAAGATTATTTATGTAAAATTAGTTTCCACATTTTACATAAATAATCTTTTGCTTTGTCACTTTTCTTACCTTGGTTTCATCTTTTTAATTTCTTCAGTCTGTCCAGCATTCTCTTATTCTTTTCCTGCCCTAACAGTTTTTTTTTTATCTTCTACCACTTTCCTCTGCAGCAGAACAGGCCCTACGACCTCCGGCCACCACAACCGCACCCCCAGACTTGGTATGGCGCGCAACATGCATCATCGTACAGGGCTGGCCACACCTCGATGAAGGTGCCTCTCATGTCCAGTCATTAGCCACTGAGGTCGCCCCACTATTTCCTGCTTTTTCAGGCCCCTGGGAGCCAGACGTGCAATGGCATCCAAGCACATCTCTGCTGACACCCGCCGCGCTCCCCTCCTTGCTTGTATGCCACTGTAGTCCGGCTGCCTCCGTCAGTTGCCGCTGCAGCACAATGCGTCGTTCCCACCCTCCCCAGAGGAAGGAGAGCAATCGTGAGATGTGGAATCCTTCCTGTCCCCTGCCATCCCCTGGTGGCCCGGGTCTGTTCCCGAACCCGGGTCGACAGTGTGGTGCGAGGTGTGACATCCAGCGCCTCAACCCTCAGCGCTACCAGGCCAGCTAACAGTTTTTTTTTTCATTTACTTAGCTGCCCCTTTGCTTGCATTTTTTATCATTTACATTTTTCTTCCCTAGGCACCAGAGCTGACCCATCAGATTGGCAACCTCACAGCCCCATCCACAGCAACCTCTTGTATTCTAAACCCCATAAGGATAGCAAATTGCCCCCCCCACCGACAGCACTTTACCGTCTCATGGTTTGAGAACAGGTAAAACCCACCACTGCCCGTCTCAAACCCACCACTTTCCAAACAAGCCTTGAGAATGCCATTGAGTGGCCTTGTAGATGTAAATGTATGTCAAAACTATGTATTGCCCCATGTTATGTTTCAATCTGTTTTATGAAATGTACTTTTGCTGTATACAATCCCATGTAATATTCCATGTAATCCCCGGGTCGCCCCTGAAAAAGTGACCTTCGGGGCCCAGTGGGCTTACCCGGTTATCAAAATTTAATAAATAAATTATCCAGCCCAACACTATACAGTGATCCTCTGCCTCTTCCTGCCTCAAATGTACTGTACAGTCTCCTCTTAGACATTACCCTGCCCCCTCATAAAACAAGAAATACCAACCCTGCATATCTAAGTCCCAAGAGTCATTCCACCCAGAGCCTCATTGAGTCACTCTGTTTTTATGTTGGCGCATTTGCGCAGCCAACATCTTGCACTAGTAGCAGATTTGGAGGTAGGGTCACTGTTGGGCGAATGAAGGGCACGCATCAGTAGGTGCGTCCCTCATTCCCTAATCAGCCTGCATGCCGGTGCCACACCATGCATACTATAATGTGACAATCACATCAAAGGAAAGATCTGCTGCAATGCGAGCAAAGCTCATCATACGCAGCGGACCTCCAGACGTGCTTGCCCTGGTGTAAAAAGATAATAAACATGGCAGCATACTGCCTGCCATAATGCCGACTTCAGGGGTGCCCAATCCCCCTGTCGGCATGCCCTGTTACAATGTATGCACCGATGGGGAGCCCACCGCCGGCATCATGCACCCCCCATTTGTTATGAGCCGAGGTGCCCAACTCTCTCGGCTCTTGCACCTCCCGCTTTCATTGTTTGCCGACAGGGTGCCCAATCCCCCATCGGCTACAGCATCCCCCCTTCCCAAAACACTTAGGTGACATGCTGGGAGTCCACCCCAGCATACCAAATCGCTCTGAAAACCGTCTTGCAATGTTTTTTTCTTTTTAAACCCTGTGAAAGAAGAAAACGGTCCCTCGCAGGCTCCCTGCCCTCCTCCCGCAACCTGCGACCACCCTCTGCAGACCCTGCCTCCCAACCCCCCAGCCCATACTTACCTCTGGAGCTGGCGCGACGATCTTCGGTGGACCGGGAACACGTCTGCACTCTTCAAAGCCGACCGCGAACTGAGGAAATGCCGATAAGCTGTATAATGGTATAAATAGGGTACTTTCAACTTTGGTGCATATCTCGGGCATTTTTTGGAATTTTTGCACCAAATTTTCAACATGGGGTTATTGGGACCCCTCCTCATGAATTCTGTCACTGTCATGGTATTTGGTCCCAAAAGGTGATTTCGCAGTCACTGTGCAGAATCACCTTTCGGGTCCAAGTAACGAAATGACAGTGCTACTGTTCATGAGGGGGCTCTCAAAAGTGTATTTTGCAAATTTGGTGAAAAAGTCCCAAAATGGCTGTTTTACGATTGTGCATTGTGCAGTTTCCACGACCTGTAATTTCGTGAATTTGTAATATTTTCACTCCAGATTTTCAAAATTGGCATTTTTCCACACCTCCTTATGAATAGTGCAGCTGTCATTTTACATATCCTGGCCAAAATGTGTTTTCGCATGTCCGACGCAGAATAGCGCGGTTGCTGTGCGAAATCCATTTTCGGGACAGTTTGAGAAAATGACAGTGACACTGTTCATGAGCAGAGGTCCTAAAATGCCTATGTTGAAAATTTGGTGCCAAAAGTTTCCACGCACCCTTGTAACTTCACAAATTTGCAATATTTTCATGCCAGATTTTCAACACTGGCATTTTTTCACACTTCCTTATTAACAGTACAGCTGTCATTTTTCACAGCCTGCCCAAAATGTGTTTCCGCACCTGTGGCACACAATGTCGTGGTCGCTGTGGGGAATCAACCTTTGGGACAGATTTACAAAATCACAGCACCACTGTTCATGAGGGGAGGTCCCAAAATGCCTATGTTGAAAATGTGGCTAACAAACTCCCCCAAAATAATTGGGTTACGGATGTGTGCTGCGCCGTTTCTATGCATGCTCATGACTTCACCAATTTTTCATATTTGCTCTCCAGATTTTCAGCGTTGACATTTTGGTACATATCCTCATGAACAATACAGTTGTCATTTTCCACATCTTGCCAGAAATGTGTTTTCATCCCTGTGCTGCCAAATGGCATAGCCACTGTGCAAAACCACCTTTCAGCTACCACGCTCATAGTGCCGGGCTTCATGAGGTGGGCTCACAAAAAGCCCATGTTGAAAATTTGGAGTGAAAATACCAACACACGCCTACGGTGTTAGGATTCCCAACTGTAGCACCCCACCCTGTACAGACTGACAGGTGTCAGGGTTGTGACTTGGGATCATCAGCTGTAATGATCACGCCATTCCACCCCCACACCCACCCTGCAGCCAGTGACAGGCATCGTGGTGTGCCTTGCAGCGTTTGCCCACAAAGTTCACCCCATTCTCCTATACTGCACCCACCTCAGTGTATTTCCTTATGGAATGGGGTAAGTATAACACCCAAAAACCCCAAAGCACACCACAACACTTGTCAGTGTCTACAGGGTAGGGTGAGGTACAATGGCATGAGCATTATAGCTGACGACCCAAAGGCACACCCTATGCCTGTCACTCTGCAGGTGAGACGGGTTATGCCACTTCAATACTTCACTGCCATTCCTATTATGCGTCTCTAACTCCTGCACTACCAACGCCAATGCCAGTGCGACAACATTCGGCATTGACAAATGCTTGTTTATATTGGCACCCTTTTTTGGTCCAACAGTATAGGCCAATTCTCTGCCTCCTCCTATTACTGCTGGGCCCAAATGATGGATTCATGCCCCAGTATGGCTTTGTGTGGTTCCTGCAGCCTTGGACCAAAATTGGGGTGCCAATAAAAAAATAGGGTGACTCAAGGAGGCTCTCAGAGTTGGGTGGGGATGGTTTGAGGGGTTGAGAAGGTTGGGAGTGAATTATAGTTCTTATAAAGTTACAAGCAGGCAGAGGAATTGCTTGAAAGGAATGGTGTCAGTCTCTGTCTAACTTATTGGGACAATTTCTGTGCAGTTTCTGCGGCCAACCCCAAATTCTGCAACCAGACCTAAATACTGCAGCAAGTCGTAATTTCTGCGGCAATCGCTGTGTACCGCAGAAAAAGGGGGCCTTGATTATTGATAAGAAACTCATGTTAAATACTGCATCTGGAATTATCCAAAATTGCATCTTTTTCATCACCTGAATTGGCAAGATTCTATATCCAAAAATCTTTGGCCCTAAAGATCACTAACATGTTTTCTAGATCCAGAGATCCTGGGCCCAAGAACAGACATGACAAATTTCAGGTTGTTCTGTTCAAAGGTAGCCACAGTATAATATTAAGGTGAAAAAAAAAATCAAGGTTTAAAACAGAACAATATTTGTAACCTGAACTAGAAAACAAAAATGAAATTACTGTACCACCCGGCCCCTTGGTGACTCCTGATGAGGTGGAGTTCATTTATTCTCTGCTGTTTCATGCTGCCGCCCACAGAGCATACAAGTGTGTGCACAAACACACCCACATGGGTAACTTTGCACACACATCTGCTCTAAGATACATGCTGTAGATATCTCATCTGGATAAGGGTCTAGTTAATATGTGTTAAACACTCCTTTCATGTTATGCAATGCAGTAGGGACACCATCTGTGAGGTGGGAAGCTCATATTAATCAAGCAGTTCAAAAGGGCAAGGACTCAGGCTTGGAAGCAGAGTGGACTTAGGAAGGCAAAGTCTGGCCGAGGGGTCTCCCACATAGAGCAGCAAGGCAGGAACCTAGTTGAAAGCTATTAGAAACAGTACATAAATATAGAGGTTACTTACTTGCAACCATAATTGTACTACTAGTATTCAGTTCACATCCACACTTCGGGAGTCTTCCATTGAGCATGCTCAGTCACCAGAACCATCTTCAAGCTGAACTCCTCATACCACCCAACCAGGTGGTCCCCTGGCTATGGTGCATTTGCACTTAGAGCTGCATGCTTGAACAGGAATCTGAAGCAAGCCTTGCTATGGGAGAATGTGTGGGTTATGTGGATGTGAACTGAATATTTGTAGTAGAACTATGGTTACAAGTAAGCAAACTCTGTTTCTTTTTTTTTTTGGCAGTTAATCATTTTGTCTATCCCCCCGTGATGACAGCACCTTCCACCGACCCCCCTAGCCCCATCACCTGGCATCCAAGGGACTTACCTCCCATCCCAATGCTTCCCCCCATGGCAGGGGTCCATTATAGGTGTCTTTCCTGCCGATGGAAATGGATCCGGTGCCGGGAGAAGGCCCTGTAGCCAGTGTAGAGCCTGCAAGGGGTCGGTGTCACCACGCACTGCACCCGGCCATTTTCCAATACTTTTCCCCAGGAGGAATAGACATGCAATGCTGTCTGTACATGCCCATGCATGCTACTGTGCATGAGATATTGATGGCCGCCATCCCTCTACCCTAAAGTGGCGTTCCGAGCAGTCCTCTCCCAAGCCTCCACGAAAGGGCAGACAAGCATCGGTTGCATCAACCTTTCCTCCCCAGAGGAGGAGAGCAGTCCTCAGGATGCTCAGTCTTCCTCTCCCTGGCTGACCCCCCATGACCGAAGTCCATTCCTGAACCTGGGTCACCGGCATGGGAAAAGGTAAGGCACCCAAGGCACCTCAGCCCTCTTAACCACTGGGCTGACTAGAGTAACCTCTGTTTCTAACTGCTTGGATTCAGTTCACCATCCACACCTAGGCAGATTCCTAGCAGTCCTCAGGAGGAGGGACAAGTTGCATACTCCAAATTAGGTGAAGACAGACTGGAAGACAGAGGACCCAAAAGCAGCACCATAACGATTAAGCATGTCAATGCTGTGATGGGATAAAAATGTGTGCACATTCGACCAGGCAGCAGCTCTCCATATTTCAGAAATAGGAATGTACCTGGCAGCAGCTACAAAGGCAGCAGAATATCTGATGAAATGAGCCTTCATCCCCACCTGTGGCTCCTCCCTAACCAACCTATAACACAAAACAATGCAGATTATCCATTGGGCAAGTGTCTATATATGCCAGTCTGCCTAGGGGGACTTCAACGTGTTTGACAGGCAGATGATGAGCCTCACCACAACATTCCACCATATACCCCTAGCAAAAGGGCAGAGCCCTGTGAACATCTAGCATGTGGAGCCTTTGCTCGGCCTCCAAAGCATGGGCCATCAGAAAGGAAGCTGGCAGAATGAGTGCCTGACTTAAGTGAAACTAAGACTACCTTGGGCAGAAATTTTGCATGGGAGCATGGGACAACATTTCCTTGTGGAAAACCATATATGGAGACTCCATAGATAGCACCTAGTGCTTACTCACCCAAGTCAATAGGGAGAAGGGTAGGGTAAATGGAGAAAAAGGCAACAGCAGTAAGGACAGGGTGGGATGCGGCTGAAAGGGTAAGGTCATCAAAAAATGGAGGCAATGAGTACCAACGCTCATAGTCTAGATAACAAGCTCCCTGAACTGGTCTCCTTGAACTGGTGGCCTTAATGGAAGAGGGATGCCTGGATATCATGTCAGTCACAGAAACATGGTACACACAGAACCATGACTGGGTTGTCAGCATCCCAGGGTACACAATCCAGTAGGAACAGAAAGGGTAGAAGGAGGAGGAGGAGTAGTTCTCTACGTAAGGGAAGGGATCAAAGCAACAGAACTAAAGGGTAAACAAGGAGGAGAGGAGGCACTGTGGGTCACCCTGGAGACTGAAAATAGCACCACAATACGCACGGGTTGTTTACAGACCCCCATCTCAGGGGGAGGAAATGGACAAGGAAATGACAGAAGGCATCCTTAGGATGGCAGAAAAAGGGGAGATATTGTTGATGGGGGACCTGAATATGACAGATGTTAACTGGAGCACCTTTGCTGCAGCCACATCCAAGAGCAGGGTCATTCTCGTTGCCCTATGGGGGCACACTTCAGACAGCTAGTGTTGGAACCCACTCGGGAGGGAGCAATCTTAGACCTGGTACTCTCAAATGGGAACAGAGGGAGGATCTCAGAGGATCTCAGATCATGATCCCAGACCTGCAGGCACTAATGACAGAGGCTAAACTGGACACAGTAGCCATTAGCGAGACATGGTTTACTAGTAACCACACTTGGGAGACTTCAGTACCTGACTATGTACTGTTCAGAAGAGACCGAGGTGCAAAAAGGTGGGGTGGAGTGGCCCTCTATGTCAATGAAAATATCAAAGCTACAGAAATTCAAATACACATAAGGAGCCAGAAGAACTGTGGGTCACCCTGGAAACAGGAAATGGGACAGCCATAGGAACTGGGGCTGTCTACAGGCCTCCAGACCACGGAGAGGACATAGACACATTACTGTTAGAAGATATACAAAACATGACAGCTAAAGGGGAGGTTCTGATAATGGGAGACTTCAACATGCCAGATACAGATTGGTCAATACCAGCAGGAACATCTGCCAGAATTAGACACACAGTGGATTCCCTGCAAGGGGAGGGCCTCAAACAACTGGTATACCAACCCACAAGAGACAGGGCTATCCTATATCTAGTACTGACTAACAGGGAAAGGATCACAGATCTCCAGGTAGAAGGTCACCTGGGGGCCAGTGACCATCACATGGTATGGTTCAGTTTGGCCACTACAAACAAATCATCCCATTCCAAGGCAAAAATATGGGACTTCAGAGGAGCTGAATTTGATAAGGTGGCCAACAGAGTTAAGCTAGCCCTGGCAAAAAGAAATACAGGTGAAGGGGTACAGGCAAAGTGAGCAAGCATTAAGGATGCAATACTTGAAGCAACATCCCATTGTGTTAGAGAGAAAAGGAAGTGCAAAAAAAGGAAACCACTTTGGTTCTCAAAAACAGTAGCAGAAAAGGTCAGAGCCAAAAGGCTGGCCTTCAGGAAATATAAGGGAACGCAGCAGAATGAAGATAGGGAGGCATACCAAACTTCCCTATGGAAAGCAGGGAAGACAGTAAGGCAGGCAGGCAAAGGCCCAAACCGAGGAAACACTAGCACAAACAGTAAAAGAAGGTGACAAGACTTTCTATAGATAATTAGTGGAAAGAGAAAGTCCAGAGGGGGTATTGCTAAGATCAAAGGGGATAAGGGGCCGTGTGAGGAGGAGGACCATGTAAAAGCACCTATCCTAATGTAACCCCTAGGTGGTGCTATCCCAAAGGCTACTACCCCTGCCTGCTTGGCTAATAGCAGGTTAAGGGGCCTAGATTCTGTAACGGGTGCCTCCACCTGGAGGTCAGGGTTGGTAGTGGTCAAGCTAACCTGGGCACAGCCCTCCAGGACACTATAACCCCCCTCTTTCCTTACTATTGGCCAGAACAATACACAATAATCACGTTCACAATACCCCTGATACACCACACAAGTACCCACACTGTTTGCACTTACCACCAGAGCTTTCCTCTGGCTCGGCCTTGGGGACCCCCTGTAAAACAAGGTTATACACAGCAAATAACAACACTACGGTACTCTTGCACAAACTGGAACCACAGTCAGGGTAAATGCAAAAAAGAGTTAGATCTGATTTATTTACCGGACTTAAACAAATGAGGGGCGTAATCAGGTTAATTTGCTTAAAGGTTGTATCAATCAAACAGTTCTGCATGCACTTCAGGGACCATAAACAGTCACACACCCTGGGCACCCAGATGGGGAATGGTGGGATAGCCAGGAACGTTGCAGCTAGTTGCGGCCCTGTGATGGAAGAAAACAATGTGTACCACACACACTAATTGTAATCCAGAGCCGGAGGGCTCAGTCCATTAAAAGAAAACAACAAGACAATCAGATGACACACTTTTAGATAGGCAGTTGTTGCAGGGAGCTACCCTGGTGATTACTCATAATACCCAAGACTGGACATAGGCTGGATGAAAATTGAGACTGCAGGTGATTGATCTGCAGTGCCAGGAGACGCAGGGCCCACACGATTTGCCAAGGCGTCCTTTCTGTTCAAGCATGGTGCAGGGGGCTGATCCCCAGGCAGGTCTCTCGTCGATGGTTTTCTCTGTGCAGCGGGTAGTCTGGCTGGGCCAGTGTGGCAAGGTCCAGGCCAAATGGAGAAAATTCAGACACAGTTTTGGGCTGGATATAGCTTCCAGCAAGCAGAACACAGTTCACACAGTGGGGAACCAAATCACAACCCACTAACAACTCACAGCACATTTACATGTAAGGAAATTCTACTGTATCAGGCAAACCACTCTTCGGTCACAATCGCAAAGTCTCTTGACAAACCAGGGATTCAAAAGCAGCTGAAAATCCTGACAGGCCAATCACATTCAGCAAAATCTTCGGTCTTCTTCAGGTATGAGACTCGTAAAGAATCAGTGACTTACTTCGTTCTCACAAACTTGGATTTAGCCTGAAATAATTCCCTTCTCTCCCTCTCAAGGGCAGCAGGCAGACATGCAGGCCACAACTCAGGCCTTTCCACAGTTCTTCCACGCAAAATTACTCAGATGGCTGCTTGACTGTCTCAAGCTGTTGCTTCTTCAGCTCCCAACTTAGATCTGACTCAACTGCCAGCAAGCCTGAGACTTTCCCCAGAATCCAAAAGGTTTAGTTGGCTGATCTGTCTGTCAGTCACAACAAACGCTCCCCCTTCAGGTGCAAAAAGGTGCCAAAAGCCCAAAACTACAATTCCTACAGATTTTGGCTCCAGACAGCTACTGTAGTCTGGCTCCAATTTAGGTCCCACCAGTACTGATTCGTCCAATTCGCAGTCCCAGGCCAAATGGCGGGAATAAACAAAACAGTCCTTGCTGCAAAGAAGGCAGGTTAGACAAACTACATTATCATTATCACTCTAAAGGATTTTCAGCAAATGGTTACATCTTTCAACAGAGCTCGCTCTCAGATTACTTATGATTGCAATCCAGGCAGCTCTTAAAGAGACAGTGCACAGAGGCTATACAGGCACCCTCTGGCAATCACATTTAAACTGCTAAAACACAAGACACCAGCCTGGTAGTGAACATTTAGGCAAGCTCAAGGAAGACTTTTCAGGAACCCCCATTTGTGTGTGGGGGGGGTTACAGTACATAGATACTTCTGTTCAGTATTTACTAAAGAGAAGGTAGGGCAGGGCCCACAGCTCAGCACCATGGACACAGGGAGGAGGGAGGTGTGCACTAGTACCTTCACAAATTAAAGGGTCCTACAAGAGCTCGATAATCTCAGGGTGGACAAGGCAATGGGACCTGATGGCATACATCCCAGGGTACTAAAGGAGCTAAGGGTAAAACTAGCAGAGCCATTATTAGAACTATTTAGTGAGTCTCTGAGCACAGGAGAGGTCCCAGAAGACTGAAGAAAGGCTCATGTGATCCCGCTCCAGAAGAGTGGTAGCAGGGAGGAGGCAGGGAACTACAGACCAGTCAGTTTTACCTCAGTAGTGGGCAAGATTATGGAGGAACTCCTTAAGGAAAGGAGAGTGCAACACCTGGAATCCATAGGAACACAGGTTCCAAGAGATTATGGGTTTACAACATGAAGGTCCTGTCAAGCTAATCTCATAGATTTCTTTGACTGGCTAACCAGAGTGGTGGACCAAGAGGGAGCAGTTGATGTCACCTACCTTGACTTCAGCAAAGCTTTTGATACTGTTCCACATAGAAGATTGATTAATAAGCTGGGTAGGCTCAAGGTGGGTCAGACATTGGTCAACTGGGTGGCAAACTGGTTGACAGGCAGAAAACAGAGAGTGGTGGTAAACAGTATACTGTCAGAAGAGATGCAAGTCACAAGTGGGGTACCTCAGGGATCAGTCCTAGGGCCAGTCTTCTTCAATATCTTCATCAGTGACATTGCAGATGGACTGGAGGGTAAGGTTTGTCTGTTTGCAGATGACACCAAGATCTGCAACATAGTAGATGATCCAGATGAAAAAATTACTCACCTTAGTAATTATGTTTCTTCTATTGGAGTCTTGCTGTATTCTGACTAATGCAGTTAGCCCCAGCCTTTAAACTGCCCCAGAGAACAAAGGGTTAAACTTTCTATGCAGAGCATAGAACGCTGAGCTCGAGCTCGGTTCATGTCTCTGTCTGTTTCCCTTTGAAATCTAACTGTCAGATTCTTATGAGCAAAAACTCACTAGCTATCCTATGTGGAAATTGTAAAATGTTTACTAGCCAACTGGCAACAAAATGTTTTGGATTCCCAAAGGAAGACTCAAGTCAGGAAACACAAAACACAAAACCAATTCAAATAAGAATAACAACCAAATAAACACCCAAACAAAAAAGCAGAGGGTCTAAAGGAGCATCCCTGATGTGCAACACTGCACCTGCCCACCACTTCCCAAAAACCAGGTTCTGAGAGGGGAGGCTGGGGAGAGTCAGAATACAGCAAGACTCCAATAGAAGAAACATAATTACTAAGGTGAGTAATTTTTTCTTCAAACAACATGAAGTCTTGCTGTATTCTGACTAATGCAGACTACCAAGCAGTACCTCCATGGGAGGAGGGACAGAACCTACTTTGGGAATAGACTCTTAAATACTGCTGTGCAAAACCGAGCATCACTACTAGCCTGGATATCCAGAGAGTAATGCTTGGTAAAGGTATGGACTGTTTTCCAGAAGGCTGCTTGACAAATTTCTAAGAGAGGAATATCCCTGGCAGCAGCCAGGGAAGCAGCTGTACCTCTTGTAGACTGAGCCCTCAGGCCTGAGGGTGGAATCTTTCCCAGTTTCTCATAGCAGAATTGTATACAAGACACAAGCCACCTGGCAATAGTTCTCTTGATGGCAGGTTTGTCCTTTCCCACTTCTCCATAAGTGAGGAACAACGGTAGGGACTCAAACCTGTGACCCTTGGTACTCTCAATGTAGTACCTAAGAGCTCTTTTAACAATTAAACTGTGTAGCCTCCTCTCTCCTGAGAAAGAATGATCAGTGAAGAAAACAGGAAGAGACATAGACTGATTCAAGTGGAAATCTGAAACCACTTTGAGCAAGAACATTCTATTGGTTCTAAGGCCCACTTTATCCCTGTGAAAGGAGATAAAATCAGGTTCCACTGACAGGGCTTGCAATTCACTGATATGTCTGGCAGAGGTAATGGCTACCAAAAACACAGTTTTCCAAGTCAAGTACTTAAGCTCTGCTGAGGACATAGGCTCAAAAGGAGGTTGCATAAGTTGAGCAATGCAAACATTTAAATCCCAGGCAGGGACAGGGTCTCTAAAGGGAGGATTGGTATGAAGCAATCCTTTAAAAAATGTACAGAATACAGGATGAGATGATAGTGAGGAAGACTTCCCCACTGACAGAAAAGCAGAAACAGCTGACAAGTGTACTTTGAGAGTAGCTGGTCTGAGGCCTAGGCCATTAAGATGGACCATGTAATCCAGAACCGTAGGCAATTCAGCAGTATCTGGAGAAATATGCTTCTTGGAACACCAAATGGTGAATCTCTTCCATTTGGAGTTGTAAGTCTTTCTGGTGGAGGGCTTTCGAGAAGCTTTGAGAATATCCAGAACCCCCTTAGATAGATGCAAATCTGCAAACTCTAACTCTTCAAGAGTCATGCCTTGCGAATGAGAGACTGAAGATTGGGGTACCAAATCCTCCCCTGAGAGAAGGTTAACAGGTTGTAATTCCTGGGAAGAGATAGGGGAAGATGGACTGCTAGGGACAGCAACAGGGGGTACCAGGGCTGTCTGGCCCAGTCTGGAGCAATCAGAATCACTTTGCAAGGTTGTGACCTTTTCTTGACTAAAACTTTGAACAGAAGAGGGAAGGAAGGGAAGGCATACAGAAATGTCCCTTCCCAGTTCAGAGCATCCAGAGGGACTGAGCCCAAGACTGGGGGTCTGCAACAAAAGAGAGGAATTTGGTGATTGTCTGGGGCTGCAAAAAGATCTAACTCTGGAGTGCCCCATCTTGAAAAAATCACCTTCAATACCAGAGGATCCAGGGACCATTCACGATGGCCCTGTGAGATCCTGCTCAGTGCATCTGCTAGCATACTGTCCTTCCCTGGAAGGTGAACTGCAATCAGAGAGGTTTGCAGGGAATAAGCCAGGGACCACAACTTCGTGGCTTCAGTGCACAAGGCCATAGACCGAGTGCCTCCTTGCTTGTTGATGTACCACATGGTGGTGGTGTTGTCTGTTCTGACCTGAACCACCTTGTTCTGTACTGACTAAGAGAAAGCTTGCAGGGCCAGAAAAACTGCCCTGAGTTCTAGGAGACTGATATGGAGAAGGGACTCCTGAGGGGACCACAATCCCTGGGCAGTGAGGGTCCCCAGATGGGCTCCCCAGCCCAGAAGGGAAGCATCCATGATAAGGACCAGTGAATGAGACTGAGTGGCAAATGGGACCCCTTGCCTTAAATTGTCCTGATCCTGCCACCATTGAAGGGCTTGGATCAAGGTCAGAGTCACTGGGATCAGTCTGGTAAGGGAATCCTTCCTCCGAGACCAAAAAGCCCTCAGATGGAACTGAATATCCCTCATCTGGAATCTTGCCCTTTGGACCACTGCTGTTGAAGCTGCCATGTGGCCCAAGAGCTGGAGGAAATGCCTTGCTGGTCAAGATACCTGAAGGCTGAAGGAAGAGGCTAGTTCTATAAGAACCCTTGCCCTTTCCAGGGGAAGAAAGGCTCTTGCTTTGACCGTACCCATCTCTGCCCCTATAAAGGTAAGAAGTTGGACTGGCTTGAGAACTGACTTGGGAAGGTTGAGAAGAAATCCTAGAGAACTGAGCACTTGCTGGGGTACTTGCAGGTCTGACTTGACTGGGAAGGTTGAGAAGAAATCCTAGAGAACTGAGCACTTGCTGGGTCACTTGCAGGTCTGACTTGACTTGGTATGGAGACTGGCCCACTATTAGTCAGTCGTCCAGATATGGAAAAATGGAAATCTTTTGCCTCCTTAGGAAGGCAACTACTACTGTCAGGCACTTTGTGAAGACCCTTGGGGCTGAAGTTAAGCCAAAGGGCATTGCTCTGAACTGATAGTGGCCTGAGGGCAACTCGAACCTGGGGTACTTTCTGTGGGAGCACCTGATGGGAATGTGAAAAAAGGCATCTTTGAGGGCCAGGGAGGCTAGCCAGTCCCATGGCCTTAGAGAGGGAAGGATTATTCCCAGAGTTACCATCTTGGACTTTGGTTTTAAACAATGTTTGTTTAGGTATCTTAGGTCTAGGATGGGTCACCACTCCCCTGTCTTTTTTGGGGTAAGGAAGTACCTGGAGTACAGACCTTTGCCCCAGTGTAGGGGTAGGTACTCTCTCTATGGCTCTTAAAGCCAGCAGAGATGAAACCTCTGCCTCTAGGACAAGGGTTTCTGAGAGACCTGCAGGTGGAAAAGATCTGGCTCTCATCTTCGGAAATTCTTTGAAGCTGAGAACCAGTCCCTGGCTTACCTCTTCCAGGACCAACTTGACTGATGTAATAGACATCCAGTCCTGGAAGAAGTAAGTCAGCCTGCCCCACACTGGAATAGGAGAGTCGACCTGGGCAGGCCCATCAGGGTGTCTGCTTGGCAGTGGCCTTAGGCTGAGGAGTGGATGCAGCCCTGCTCTTCCCCCTTCTGTCTCTCCCTCTGAAGAACCCCCTCTGTGAAAAGGGAGAAGAGGCCTGTGCTTGGTAAAAAGGCCTATGAAAAGGCCTGCCCCTGCCCCTAGACTGCTGCCTTTGAGGAGTTGCCTGCCTCTCTTTGGCCTGAGCATTCCTGTAAGTGGTCCTGTACTCATCCATTTTCTTCATGTAATTCTCTGTCTGCTCCCCAAACAGAGAATTACCCACTACAGGAAAATCCATGGCCTTAGCCTGGGTATCCTGCGAGAGGCTAGTACATCTGAGCCAAGCCATTCTCCGAAGAACCACAGATGTAGCCATGACTCTTGATGACACATCACTGGAGCCCACAGCAGCATGAAACTGAACTTTGAATGCCTCAATCCCACCTGCAGCCACCTCCTCTAGCTCCTTGTCTAGCTGAGGGGAGGCCTGTTTAGGCAGTGCCAGTACAGTATTCCACCTGGACTTCTGGTACCTAGCTGTATAGGCCATATAATTCGCCTGTCTGAGTCCCAAGGAAGATGCAATGTACTGTTTTTTTGCCATGGTATCAATCTTCCTGGAGTCTTTGTCTGGGGGTGTAAAGCCAAGGGTATGTTTGCCTTATCACAGGCAGCAACCTGTTCGACCCCAACATGGCTGCATTGCTGATATAAAAACTCCGTATCTGAGCCTGAAAGTGTATACCTCTTGTCCACTCTTCTTTCAACAGGAGGTGTAGAATTGGGAGACTTCAGGATTTTTTGAGTCTACTTCCCAAAAGATTTGTGAAGGGGAATAGACAGTCTACAGGACTCTGGCGTGTCCATCATTTCCACAAAATCAGGCTGCTCTTGATCCTCCATTGCCTCCTCCATAGGAAGCTGGAGGGTCTCCGCCACCTTTCTGTAGAACATAAAGTGGGAAGGAGACTCAGGAAGCCTAGGAGGGGATACACCTGAAGGTCTGACGGGGGAGATGTCAAGTTCAACAGGCACATCCAGACTTTCACCATCATCATCTTCAAACTCCCCCTCCTCCTCAAACTCCGGTTCATAAAATTCTTCAGGGGTATAATCATGAACTGGGGGAACCAACCGAACTGAGCCCCTGCCAAAAGGTGCCGGATCGGTCGGAACCGGGCGAAGCGATTCCGCAATCTGAATCACTCTGGCTATTTCCTTGGCGGTTGGAACATGGATTTCTGGATCTGAACCGGACGATTTCTCTTTGCATTTTCTTTTTGTTGGAACCGAACCCTTGGGATCAGCTCTCCTTTTGCCCAAAGAAGTATTGCCCTGGTCAGGGGGCACTCCTTCTGGTTCGGTCGGAACCGAACCGGGCTGGCCATCCGGGTCCACGGAATACTCGGCCTCCTTTTCCCTCAGTCTAGCTAATCTCTTTTCAAGGGTAAATTTGGGAAAGTTTTTACAAATCTGGCAGTCTGAATTGAGGCATTCAAACCCCAGACAATAAACACAGGTGGTGTGGGGATCGGCCTTAGCAAAGACCTCCCCACACTCACTGCAGTGTTGAAACCCAGTGGACCTGTTTTTTTTTCTTGGGTTTCTCAGACATGGCCAATCTAACCAACTTACCCTTTTTTTTGGCAGCCGCAGGCAAGACTCCCTTATTGGCTCCTAACCGTGTCACGGGTCTTGGGAAAAACCGTACCAAACACATTTTTTTTAGAACCGATAAGGACCGGTAACCACACACTAAAGTAAGATACAAGAGTTCAACAAATGATCGGTTCAGCTGAACCAATCCACACTTTTACAAGTTCTACACAGAAAAACAGTACAAAACCTATGTAGTACTCACGGTACCACAGACAGAGGCTGAACTGACTATGAGGAAAATAAATTTCAGTTAAAAACCGATAGTAAACCGACACTTCACCTGGCTTTCGAACCGAGCTGCAGGAGGAATCTCTAGAGCGACTGTTCAGTGAGGCGGAGTAAAGAATCTGAGGGTTAGATTTCAAAGGAAAACAGACAGAGATATCAACCGAGCTCGAGCTCAGCATTCTATGCTCTGCGTAGAAAGTTTAACCCTTTGTTCTCCAGGGCAGTTTAAAGGCTGGGGCTAACTGCATTAGTCAGAATACAGCAAGACTTCATGTTGTTTGAAGGGGTGGGCAAAATGAGAAGAGATCTGGATAAACTGGTAAAATGGTTGGAAGAGTGGCAACTGGGGTTTAAACACAAAGAAGTGCAAGACCATGCACATAGAGAAGAGAAACCCTGAAGCCACCTATAAGCTGGGAGGGGAGTTGCCTGGCAGTCACAAGGGAAGAAAGAGACTTGGACATCATCATCACAGATGACTGAAATCATCCAAGCAGACCACTAAAGCAATAAGTAAGGCTAGGGGGATGTTGGAGTGTAGTAGTAGGGGTATCACAAGTCGTAAGAGGGAGGTAAGAATCCCTCTTTACAAGGCACTGGTTAGGCCCCATCTGGAGTACTACGTGCAGTACTGGAGGCCACACCTTACTAACATACTAAAATGCCAGCGGATAGGCCTAACGGTCTTTCGTGTCTGCTCGTTTAGTCAGCCCCTACCCTGGGAGCTGACCTTGTTGCCCCCCTCTCCCTCTCTGGCTTCTACCTTCCCAGTCCCGAATATTCTCGCTGCACTGGTTTTTGCTTCCAGAACCCTTCCTCTGTACCTGTCCCACCCACTCCTGAACCCCTCCACCGTTTCTGCCTCCACCAGCCCACTAGGCAGTGCATTCCATGGCTCCACCACACTCTCAGTGAAGTAGCACCTCCTCCTTTCTCTGCTGAATCTCTCCACCTCCAGCTTCCACCCATGCCCTCTAGTTCCCCCCCCCTTCCGTCAGAGCACCCTGACTGCTCCTTCCCTATTTATTTCCTTCATGTACCTGAAGACCTCTATCATGCCCCTCCCGGTCCCTTCTCTCTTCCAATGTGTACATATTTAGCTCTTCGAGCCTCTCCACATAGGTCCTATCCCCCAAGCCCCAAATCATTTTAGTTGCCCTCCTCTGGACCCTCTCCAGGAGTTCAATGTCCCTCTTTAAATGTGGCCTCCAAAACTGCACACAGTACTCAAGGTGTAGCCTCACCAAGCAATTATACAGAGTGAGTATCACTTCCCTCCTTCTGGAGGTGAGACCCCTAGCAATGCATCCAAGCATCCTGTTGGCCTTTGCCACTGCCCTCCTACAAGTCTCAGAGTTGTTCATCTTGACATCCACCACCACCCCCAGGTCCCTCTCTGCCATCGAGACTTGTAGCATTCCCCCCCCCAGGGTATACACTTGGCCTGGGTTTCTGGCTCCCAGGTGCAGTACCTTGCATTTCCCTGCACTGAACCTCAGCTTCTGCTTTCTAGACCACCTTTCCAGAGCCTCCAGGTCCCCCTGTAGGGACACGCTGCCCTCCTTCCCATCCACCACTGACCCCAGTTTTGAGTCATCCACAAAGAGACTCATCTCACTCCTGATACCCTTCCTTATGTCAGAGATGTAGGCATTGAACAGGAGGGGCCCAAGGACTGATCCCTGAGAGACTGCACTAATAACTCTCCTTGGGGATGAGACTATCAAGCCAAACATGACCCTCTGGGTCCGGTTCTGGAGCCAATTGCCCATCCATCTGATCATCTGGTTCCCCACGCCCATTTCTTTTAGATTATCCAACAGGCCCCCATGAGGAACAGAGTCAAATGCCTTGCTGAAGTCAAGAAAGAGGACATCCACTGGTCTACCCAGGTCCAAGGTACTCATCACCCAGTCATAGAACTCCACAAGGTTTGTCTGACAAGATTTCCCCAGGACGAATCCATGCTGTCTATCGTCCAGGCACCCCAACTTTTCCAGGTCCCCCAGTCTCTCCTTGACAATGCCCTCCATCACCTTGCCCACCACCGATGTCAGGCTGACGGGCCTGTAGTTCCCTGCCACCTCCCTTGATCCCCCCCCTTGTGGATAGGCACTATATGTGCCACCTTCCAGTCCTGGGGCACCCACCCTGTCCTCAGAGAGATGCTGAAGAGCTCCACCAGGGGTTTCGCCAGGACATCTGCCAGTTACTTCAGCACTCTGGGATGTAATTTATCCGGCCCTGGTGCCTTCTCCATCTTAAGGGACCTGAGGGCTTCCTTCGCTCTCTCTGCCATGATTTCCACCTTTGCTACCTTGTCCCCCTGCTTTGCCTTCCCCCCACCTGCCAGTGATGCCCCCTCTCCCCAGACCTGCCCACAGATTGGTAAGGGTCCCCCTCCACAATTTCACCATCTCCTCCATGTGTGATACAGTCCCCATTTTCCTTGGTGAAAACTGAGGCGAAGTACTCATTTAGTACCTCAACCTGCTCCCCCGGGTCTTGTGCCTATCCCTTCCCTGTTTTAATCCTGTTAATCTGCCCCTTCATCCTTCATTTTTCCCCAAAGCATCTATAGAACCCCTTGTTCCCTCTCCTAATTTCTCTGGTCAGGTTCTGCTCTTTCCTTGCCTTAGCCGCCCTCACCACCCTAGTGGCCCTTCTGGCCATCAGCTCATACTTCCCTTGGTCCCGTTCACTCCTTGAGCACTTGAATTGCCTATAGGCCGCCTTCTTTCCCCTCACCACCTCCTGAACCTCCCTGGTCCACCAGCAGGGTTTTCGGGCCCTACTGCATTTTCGTCTTACTTTTGTGCAGGTGATGGTAGCATCCTGCACCCCCCTCCTGATGATTTCCCACCTACTGTCAGCGTCCATGTCCGGCCCAATCCCATCCAAGTGCTCCTTAAGGATCCTTCCCATTTCCTTGAAATCCGCCCCCTTGAAGTCAGTTACCTCTGTCTTTGTGCAGCCTTCTACCCCTCCTAGGTTCAGTCAGAACCAGACCATGGCATGGTTGCTGCCCGCCAATGGGTCCCTTACCTCCAGGCCCCAATCTGGTCACTGTCTGCCAGGACCACATCCAGTATCCGCTCCTCCCTGGTCAGTTCCCCCACCTGCTGAGTTAGGAACACGTCCTGAAAGACATCCAACAACCTCTGTTCCCTGGCCACCGAAGATGTCATAGTCTCCCAGTCTGTTCCTAGCATGTTTAAGTCCCCCAACACCACCACCCTTCCCCTTCCCAATCTGCAGTGTCTCCCAACATCTACCACCAGACTCTCCTCCAGCTCCTCCGTTGGCACGGGGGGTCTATACACCACTCCTATTTTTACTCTCTTGCCCCCCCCCTTGATATCAAGGTAACCCAAATCGCCTCCACAGTTCCCTCTGCCTCCTCCACTCTTCCTATGGGAGGACACAAGGACATTAACCAAACTGAGGCAGTCCAGAGAAGGGCAACCAAAATGGTGCAGGGACTGCATCAGAAAACATATGAGGACAGATTAATGGAGCTCAATATATATACTCTAGCACAAAGGAGTGAGAGAGGTGATATGATTGAAACATTCAAACACCTTAAGGGCATTAACAAGGTGAAAGAGTCTAACATGTTTCAATATAAGAAAAATAGCACGACAAGAGGACACAGCATGAGATTAGAGGTAGGCCGATTCAGGGGTAATGTGAGGAAGTTCTTTTTCACAGAAAGGGTGGTGGATGCATAAACCGGCCTACCTCATGAAGTGGTGGATATGTATACAGTGCAGGGCTTCAAGCAGGCATGGGATAGGCATAAGGGAGCAATACAGATGAGTATGAATAGATAGGCCATTGACAGAGCAAAAGCTGATGGCACATTCATAAGGTAGAAAAAGAAATGGGCAGACTGGATGGGCCTTGCAGTCCTTATCTGCCGTCATCTTCTACGTTTCTATGAAGTGAGTATCCATCTTGGAACAAGTGACCACCAAACAGTGTGGTTCACGATAAACACAGCTGCAGAGTCCAAGCCATACAAAAGTGAAGGTGCTGGACTTCAGGAGGGCTGACTTTGTCAAAATGGGAGAGTGCCTTGGA
The DNA here is from genome assembly GCA_016271365.2 of Neoceratodus forsteri. Taxonomy (NCBI): domain Eukaryota; kingdom Metazoa; phylum Chordata; order Ceratodontiformes; family Ceratodontidae; genus Neoceratodus; species Neoceratodus forsteri. The sequence goes on along the minus strand of CM028138.1, from coordinate 482,677,591 downwards.
AAAGCACTAGCAAACAGACAAGAAGGAGGGGTGGAGGAACAATGGGGAAACATCAAAACTGCCATCACAGAGGCAATAAGCCTTTGTATGAAGCAAATAAGCAAATCAAAATGAAAGAAAAAAACACTATGGTTCTCAAAAGAGGTGGCAGGGAAGGTAAAACAGAGAAGGATAGCATTCAGGAAGTATAAGGAAACAGAAGGAACAGGACAGAGAACTCTACCAGTTAAAGCAGAAGGAAGCAGGGAAGGCAGTCAGAATAGCAAAGGCCCAAACCGAGGAAAAGATAGCCAACTCAGTTAAGAAGGAGGATAAAATATTTTATAGGTATATTAGGGAGCGAAGAAAGACCAAGGGAGGGATAGTGAGGCTTAATAAAGGGAGGGTGGGTGGGCAGAGAGGGACAGTGAAAAAGCAGGGATACTGAATGAATACTTCTGCTCAGTATTCACAAAAGAAGAGGAGGGGGAGGTACCTAATCCAATCAACAGAAGCACTCTGGATGGGGGTGGGGGGTCAATATCAGTCCTTTCACAGAAGAAAGGGTTCTGAAAGAACTCAGAAAACTGAAGGTGGACAAAGCAATGGGACCTGATGGGATTCACCCCAAAATTCTAAAAGAACAAAGGGGAGAACTAGTGACACCATTAACTACCCTTTTTAACAAATCATGGGAGGATGGTGTGGTACCTAAGGACTGGAGGAGGGCAGATGTGATTCTCTTTCACAAAAGTGGGAGCAAAGCAGAGGCAAGAAACTACAGACCTGTTAGCTTGACCTGAGTGGTAGGGAAAATGATGGAATCACTTCCCGAAAGAAAGAATTGTTGAGTACCTAGAGGCCAGCGGGGCACAGGACCCAAGGCAGCATGGATTCATAGTGGGAAGGTCATGTCAGACAAATCTAATAGATTTCTTTGAGTGGGTGACCAAAGTAGTAGACCAAGGAGGGGCTGTGGACGTGGCCTACCTAGACTTTAGCAAGACATTTGACACAGTCCCACACAAAAGATTGATAAGCCGGCCTGGTGGTGCTGATGGTTAAGGCGCTGGATGCCATACCTCACGCCATGCCGACCACCTGGGATCAGAAGTGACCTCAGGTGTCAGAGGGTTGGCCAGGAGAGGAGGACTGAGGGTTCCAGGGGCTGCTCTCCCCCTCCGGGGAGGGTACGGTGGGACAACCACAGCTGTGCTGGCTCCTGGTGGTGACTGGGAGTTGGTGCAAGTGATGGTTCAGCATGGGAATGGCACGGGCAGCATCAGATGTGCGGTGCACAGAAGCATGCTCGGCAGCGCCGTGGACACTTTGCATGCCCATGCAGGGGATGGGGAACCAATACACAGAAAAATCCTCAGGCGCGTTAGATGAAGTCTGGTACATCAGCACCATGCCACTCCGACTAGAGATGTTCCCCCAGATCCTGACCCCCCCCGGCTTCCGCGGTGGTGGAGTAAGTACCCACTGTGATGCAACTAGTGAGAGGAACGAAGGAGGGGGTCGAGCATAGGCACTGGGAGTGGTTGCAGGACCAGAGTGATGGGGGGAACCATATGTAACACCCCCCCAGCCAAGGAGGGAAAAAAAAGAACAAACAAATTAGCCAGCTTGGGAGTGGGTCCCAGGGTGGTTGCCTGGGTAAAAAATTGGCTGGACAATAGGACACAGAGAATAATAGTAAATGGAGTCCACTCCAAAGAAAAGGGGATTACTAGCGGGGGGTACCACAGGGTTCAGTACTGGGTCCAGTCCTTTTTAATGTCTTTATAAGTGACATTGCATATGAACTGGAAGGAAAAGTATGCCTCTTTGCAGACAACACAAAGATCTTAAACAAGGTTGATAAACGGGAAGGGGGGTGGAGTGGAAAGGATGAGAAGGGACTCAGCAAGGTTGGAGAAATGGTCAAAAGTATGGCAACTTAGATTCAATGCAAAGAAGAGCAAAGTAATGCACCTGGGGAAACAAAAACCCAGAGGAAGAGTACATCATGGGCTGCGGGGGGGTATTAACAACAACAAAAATGGAAAGGGACCAGGAGGTAGTCATATCAGATAATCTAAATGTAAGCAAGCAATGTGAGAAAGCAGTAAGGAGTGCTGGGGGGATACTGGGATGTATAGGGAGAGGCATCACCAGCAGAAAACGATATTATTATCCGTCTGTACAGAGGGTTGGTGAGACCCCATCTGGAGTACTGTGTGCAGTTCTGGAGACCCCATCTCCGCAAGGACATAGACAGGATGGAGGTAGTCCAGAGGAGGGCAACCAAAATGGTGCAGGGTCTGCAACAGAAGCCACACTAAGAGAGACTAAAGGAGCTTAATATGTATACCCTTGAGGAAAAGAGGGAGAGTGGGGACATGATTGAAACTTTTGAGTATCTCAAGGGAATCAACAAGTCTAAAAGGGTAGCATCTTTCAGAAAAAGAGATGTGCAAGATTAAGGGGACACAATCTGAAGAACAGCGGGGACAGCTCAAGGGCAATGTGAGGAAGTATTTTTCACAGAGAGGGTGGTGGATGCATGGAATGGCCTTCCTGCAGAGGTCGTAGGGCCAAAAACAGTGGGGGAATTCAAGAATGCATGGGACAAACACAAGGAAATTCTGGTGGGGGGTAGGAAGAAGTAGGCTGTTGGATAACTAAGATCTGCAGCTTATCCAGTAGGTAGGGAAATGGGCAGAGTAGGAGGGCCAAGCAGTCCTTATCTGCCGTCAAAGTCTATGTTTCTACATCTATCTGGCCAATGTGATGATGACCAAAAATGCAGTATTCCATGGAGAGCAGTTAAATTTGTCTTGACTTCTCTTTGGTAGCATAAGATGGTTTAAGGCAAGGGGGGGGGGGGCAAGAAGCTTTTTGACCAGCCACAAGGAAGTTACGCACATTTAGGAGGAGAGATAATGGCTGCAGAAGAACAAAAAATACATACAAACATAGCTAGTGATGGCAGAAAAAAACCATTGGTCTACCCAGTCTGCCCATAAAAACCCTATCAAACCCAGTACCTATTGTCCACACAGGGTTCTAACCCACACTATCCACCCCCGTGCTCCCCACACTACCTCTATCACCATGAGCAACCACTAAGCCCTTCACTGTGTCCCAACTGTTTGAAACCACTGATAGGTTTTGGCGCTTGCCACATCAATGGGCAGATTGTTCCACAGCTAGTACGATCCATGGATTGTACTACAACAGTGCTCCTAAGTAGGAAAGGTGCCTGGACCTCATCAAGTTCTAAAGTAGAGTGCATTATCTAAAGGCAGATGAATAACCAGGAAGTCTGACATGAGTCAGGTGCTGCAGGGATCTGTCCTGGGTCCTGTCCTCTTCAGTAAGTTCACCAGTGATACTGAAGAGGGCATCAGGGGCAAGTTGTGCCACTTCGTGGATGACATAAAGCCCAGTGATGGGGTAGATAGCAACAAAGGGATCAGGGAGAGGCAGTGGGATTTACAAAGGCTAGAAAGGTGGTCTACAGTTTGGCAGTTGAAATTCAGTGCCACAAAGTGCAAGATTATGCACCTAGGGAACAAAAACCCCCAGGACAGAGTAATGGATGGAAAGGGGGGGGGTATAACTGAGCACTACAGTAGATGTAAGGGACCAGAAAGTCATCATTAGTGACTTTCTCAAAGTATCAAGCCAGTGTAACAGAGACTATAAAGGCTAATAGGATGTTAAGGTGTACTGGAAAGGTTATTGACAGCAGGAAAAAGGAGGTGCTACTACCTCTATACAGGTCACTGGTGAGGCCACACCTGGAAGTGTCCTCAGTTCTAAGGTCCTCACCTAAGGAAGGACAGGGACAGACTACAGATGTGAAACGCAGGTTGACCAAGATGATGTAGGGCAGCTCTTATGAGGATCATCTCAAGGCACTGAACATGTACTTGCTGTAGAGCAGACCATGGGGGGGGGGGATATGATAGAGACATTCAAGTTCCTGAAGGAAATAAACAAGGTGGACTGTGGGAACTATTTAGTAGGAGTAAAGACTCCAGAATCTGAGGTAATGAAGGCAAACTGGTGGGGGAAAGGTTTAATAGGGTGAGGAAGTTCTATTTTACAGAAAGGATGGTGGACCTGTGGAACAATCTGCCAATGGAGATGCTGGACGCCAAAACCATAAATGGTTTCAAGCATGGGTGGAACAGAGTGAAGGGTTTGGTGGTTACTCAGGTTGGTAACAGTAGGGAGGGGAACAGGGACAGGGAGAGATAGAATCCTGTATGGACATAGGTCCCGGGGCTGATAGGGAACTACGGCAGATTAGATGGACCCTTGATCTTTTTCTGCCATCACTGTCTATATTTCTGACTTCCGGAAAACTATATTATGTCTAAAAACTGAGGTATTAGACAACTGCCTCCAAATAAAAATCCTGGAGGAGACAGGGAGCCACAACAGGTCCTATAAGACTGCACAGTGAATTAGGTAAAAGCCCTTAAAGAGAAAGAATGTGCCAGTGTATCCCTGGTTGGTATGTACAATTAAGCAATAATGAACGATGGGGGTTACGTTAATGTTCTAGTTAATCACCCCCTGGGGGTGTAATGTGGCACGAGGCATAGCCGAGTGCCATATTGCCCCCAGGGGGTGATTAACTTGTACATTAACCTAACCCCCATCGTTCATTATTGCTATTATTATAATTTGGTTGCAAATGGCTTTTGTTTTAAATATTATATTACTAATATATTTGCAATTTTGGAGGAATAAAATAGTCCCTACGCCATTCTAATTTTATGTATTAAATCTGCATTTGCTATTGTCAGATGTAAACTGCTTGTCAGTCTTTGCACCATGAGTTTACACTGTCTTGACAACAGCCCCCCCCCACCTTGGTCTTAGTTTGCTACTGATCACGGATATACACAGTGTTGGATGAGACAGTTCACATTTCTACTAGGCCTCTGTTACAGTATGCTGGCTTTTAAAATGTACATTTTATTACTGCAAATGTGTATTGCACTCAGATATTCTTCTTTATATCTATCCAGGTCACACCAACAATTTATTCATTGCTGATACATAATTTATTTACATATTTGGCAAAATAAAATAAAAATAAGAACCAGGCAAACCTATGCTCCTGTGATCAGGCTCTACATGTATATTAATAAGCAGGTTAATGTAAGGCTTTCAGAACGCTGACAACCAATCAGCTTTTAGCTTTATTGAGACCCTTATAATAATTGCCCATTTGTTTATTATTTTTCCTGTGGCAACATGGAACATAGCAGAAAATCCTTGAAATTGCATTCTCATCTGTTACCAGCAGAGGGCAGCTAGTGAAATCACTATCATCACAGAAGGCTAAATGCATGGTGGCTACGATGTCATATGCAGCCCACTGGTGACAAAGCACAATGCCGTTTCCTGCCATTTTTCTGAAACACAAAAAGAGACAATGATGGCAGAAAAAGATTCCAAATCCATCCAGACTGCCCAGAATGCCTGTTAACCACAACAGACTACTGATGAATATGGTCCATCTAATTAAAGGAGAGCTACTGGGAAGGGTGCTTGAGCCACTGGTGCATAGATTGTGGCTCGAGCACGCCCCCCCCGAGTTCCAATATTTATTCACTGAATAAAGTACCTGCTTACATGTAAAATTCATCTCCAGGGGCGGTGCAGCCAGCATACTGACAACGGGAGCGCTGCCCCCTAGGAGACTGCACTGGCAAAACCCGCGAGATGATGACGCAGTTTTGCCTCTACCTGTCTATTGCCCACATGGTAGGAGATATTAAAATCTCTGTATTTTGTATACCCAATGCTATTTTTACAAAAGGAGCTTATATACCATGTGGGTGCAGCACCCGCATGGCATATATGCACCTTTTGTAAAAATAGCACCTTCCTTAAATTATGTAATGCCCTCCCCCTTTGGCTTTGTCCCTTCCTCTTTCTACTCCCCCTTCTTGCTGTATAGGTTCCTGTCGCAGCTAATGTACATAGGTTTTTGTACCATATTTATTTTATTTATTAGATCATCGGTTTACAGACCTTTGAGTCATAGACTCATTTACAAAGGCACCTCGTCAAGAGAGCACTACATCACAGCAAACAAACAGTACAGTACATAACGCTTAGATTAAAAAAGCAACCAGTGTTACAGGCATTCACTCGTGGCCCATGCTTGGTAATAGGTAGATCACAGTAGTCAAAATATAGGTACACGAGTACCACGTCAGGTAGCAACCAGAGATATTTTATTACATTAGTCAGCAGATGTTGCATGAGACCCCAGGTATATACAGCAAAAGTAGACAGGGCAGACCCAGCCTAGGGGTGAGGGTAAGGGGCAGGTGGGGGACTATGTGCATAACGAGCATAATATGTACTTTCATCTAAGATACATGCACTTTCACCTTGTTTACGCTAGCATTACTGCATGATAGGAACACCAATTTGTTGTAACACTGTACAGTATATATCCCTACCCTGTACCTATCATTTATGTACTTTCTTTTTTTTTTCTTTCTTTTAATTACTATGTTGCTGGACTCCCAATTGTTGTAACATTGTATATACTGTTGCCTGTACTCATATATGTGAATGCCCAGGCTCATCTTGTAAATGAGTTCTTTTCAATGATGTTCACCTGGTTAAATAAAGATTGACTGATTGATTGATTGACTTTATTCAGTGAATTCAATTTGGAACCGGGCGGTGGGGAGACTGCAGTGCTCGAGTCACAATTTATGCACCAGAGGCTAGAGCACTCTTCCCAGTAGCTCTCCTTTAATCAACCTCTAAATTCCCCTAGCTGTCCCCATCTCCTGTTACCGCCATCATTACCTCACCTATTTGTGCCACTAAACCCCTGAATCTGTCCCACCTGGCCTTGAGCCCATTTATAGTCCCCGCGTCTGCCACCGCCATCAGTCATCTATTACACTGATTCACAACCTTCTCAGTGAAGAAAAACTTCCTAATATCCTTCTTAAGCCTCCCCCCAAATGTTCGACACCTGTGCCCTCTTGTCACCACACTTTCATCTCTAGTGAACAGGTTCTCACTGTTCAATGTGTTACTTTCCCTCAGGGATTTGAGCTTCTTAATCATTATCTCCCTACTGGTCTCCAGTGAGTACATGTTGAGGTCTGCATCCCTCTCCCTGTATATAATAACTGGTGACCACTTTATCAAATTGATTATCAAACTGTCTTACCCAGTTATTATGGCATTTGGAGCGCTCACACTTCACTTTCGTTGTTTGGAAACTTGTTTTTCTAACCCCAGGAATCCCCTAATATTATTACTTCTTGCAGTGCTCCTTTAAGCCAGCATTGTCGTGGAGCCAAATGGAATGTCATGCTAATGATGGAATCTTTAGCTCATACATTCAATTCAAAAACTGCCCAGTGTGACTGCCTACATTCTAACCTCAGATTTCTTCTCTCCACTGCAAAGTCTAGACACCCTGGAGACCTTCTCTCTATCAATAGCATTTCCTGAAGCACATTGAACAAAAAAAGTAAGTATTTTATTAACTGCCTAGTTTAATTGTTATTTTAGTTTTTCTCCTCATAGTTTAAATTTAGCATAATTTTTTCCGGTTCCTGTGAACCAAGAGGCAACTGATTCCTTTCTTTCCTAAATCAGAACCTTTTTAAGGGGTTACAATTACATTTCTGTGTTTTTCTGTATTTTTTTTTTCTTTTGAACTGATTTTTCTTGGTTCCCTGAGCTGTTCTTCGGTTCCGGATCCGATCGGAACCTATAGATTTTGTTTTTTCTCGGTTACTGAACCGACCGCAAATAGTTAACATGCATTTATTTTTGTCAGTTCCTGGTTTCTGTTTTCTTTTAAAATGTCAAATAGGCCCAAAATAGAAGACATGACCTCCTGATTTTAAAAATTGTTTAAAGTGCTCTGAAGTGTTTGCAAAGGCAGATAAACACGATATATGTTTGCTCTGCCTTGGGCAACAGTATTTTTCTGTGGCTTGTGAGATACGTAAGTCTTTCCCTGAAAAAACAGAAGAAAAATGTAAGGAAAGGCTGAAAAGAAAATAAGAAGAGGGGTCCATGGGCTCTAACCAGTCCACTCCCTCTAAATCCTTGGCTATTCCTTCCAGAGCCTCAAAAACCACACCTGAGACGGATAAGGGCTCTGACAAAAGAGGCAATGAACCGGCTGACTCTCCGGTGCCTGCCAAAAAACTCAGGAAGACAAAACACACTGAGACCGTGGCTGAAACACCTCAAGGGGCCCCTCAGGTGCCTATGCCTGCTCCAACGCCTGCTGAGCTAACCCAGGGTCTGACTTTACTTCAAGTGCTGCAGGGCTTACTACCTCCAAAGTAGCCTGTGGCTATTCTGATTGAAAAAAAAACTATTTTTGTACCTTCTTTAGCTACTGACCCAGTAGAATTTGAGGAGGATGGTCAGGCAGAGTAGGGTTGCCACCTATCCGGTTTTTGACCGGATAATCTGGTTTTTAGGGTCCTTATCCGGTCATCTGGTTTTGGTTACATGCAGTCCGGTTTTTGGGCCATTTTGAGTGCTCATATACTCTTAAAACTGATGTATCAAATCATTCACTATTTTGGCTGCATTACATGTCCAGGTTACAAAGAAGTTCTGAGGTCACAGTCATTTAGACCTGCCTTTGTTTGTAAAACCAGACTGTCTGAGAGGTGTAAAGTATGGCCATTAAGATCATTAGCAGTAAATTAACCTATTCTTTTCCATTCTGAATGTTAAGTATGGTCTTATACTGCTATGACAGGAAACAGTTTTTACACCTTTATGTGCTCTCATGTGTTTCTTTTTGTTTATTCTATATTATGGTAAATTTTAACCCCATTTTTGTTAAATTAATAATCTAACTTTTATTGCTTTTATCACTACATTTGCTCTAATTTTTTGTATTACCTGAACATTCCATGATATTAGCTACACTTTGACAGGCCATTCAGATAAACAGCATGGACTGGTGTATCTGAAATTGTGGAATGTCTTAGAAATATGACAAGAAACAGCAGTAGCTGCTGAGGTAAAGGGGAACACAGTGCAGTATTAAGGGTACCACAGCATGATAATTAAGTTATCAAAAATTGGTCAAAAGAAGCAGAATACATGGCTGACATGGAAAGGAAAATGGGAGAGTGTTTAACAGAGGGTTGAGCAATAAGCTGTGGCTGAGTTTGGCACATCCAGCAGACCTGAGTTTGATTCCTACAACCTCCACTTAAATACTGTGTGACCCTGAGCAAGTCACTTAACCTTCCTGTGCTCCTGGTTCACTCCTGTAAAATGGGCTATGTGGCCTATGGGAGGTAACCTGGTTGCCAAAGAATAAAAATAAATAACTGAATAAATAAATCAAATAAATAACAGTATAAAAATAATTTCCTATCACTAATAATGTCTATTTCAACATTACAAATGGCTTTGGAGGAGGAGTGATATACTCGCCAGTCATACAAAAGGGGTGGAGCCAGAGGCAGAGTTTGGGGTGTGGTTTCGGATCCGGTTTTTACCTCATCCAAAGGTGGTAAACCTAAGGCAGAGGAGGGTATTGAACCTGAAATCTCACCAGAACAAGACTTTGGCTCTCCTACCAGACCCACAGAGGATTTTTCCTCTCATTTTTCCTTTGTCAGGAAGATGGTGGAAACCTTGGATCTACAAACTGCAGAAGAGGTCCAGGATGAGGAAGAAGCTCAATATATGGAGCTTACGGGGCTGACACCCAATACAAGGCTCTTGTTGCCTATGTATAAGTTTTTCAAGAAAGATGTCCTTGAAATTCTTAAGACTCTAAATACAGTCACACCCACTGATAAAAAGGTGTGATAAAAATATACCAACTTGAGAGGTCAGGGGCTGAGTTTTTCTTTACTCACCCTGCCCACCAGGGGATTGTACAGCAGGCCGCCTGTGAAAAGGCAAAAACTCCCTTGTCCTCTCACCCCGCCTGAGAAGGACTCGAGAAAGATGAATAGCATGGCTAAAAAAGAGTACTTTTCAGCTTCCCTGGCAGTTCACCAAGCCAGCTACCAAGCCTACGCAGCCCTCTACCAGAAGGTTGTTTGGCAGTCCATCTCAGATAATGCAGAGGCGAACCCCTCCTTAACAATTTCGGAGTTAGTGGACACTGCAAAACTGGGCTTGGAGGCTTCCAAGTATCAGTTCCAAATGTCAGCTGATATGAATGACACAGCTGCTCGATGGATGGCAGGTACTATAGCCTTGAGAAGATTTGCCTGACTGAGAGCTACTAATCTCATCCTGGACACCCAGAGTAAGGCTATGGACTTCCCAGTCGAGGGTCACTCACTCTTTGGTGCCCAGACTGAGGCATATATGAAGAAAGCAGATAAGTATAAAGCTACTTTCCACAGTAATTCTACCAGGGAAAGAGCTTCTCCCTCCACTTCAACATATGGAAGGGGAGGCAGGGGTAGGTCCTCTTTTAGGAGGCCTTTCTTTCAGGCGTAGGCTGTGCCACAACAGCAGTACCAGTCACAGCAGGGTGGTTTTTATACAGCCAGAGGCAGAAGGGGTTCCAGGCAAGGATCCCAATCTGCACAACCCCAGCAACAAACAAAACAAATCCCCTGACTTTTCCTCCAGGCTGCCTCTCCATCTCCTGTAGGGGCAGACTGGCTCATTATTTTCAGGAATGGCTGAAAATCACCACAGACAGGTGGGTTCTGGAAATAGTGAGTCACAGCCTGTCCCTTTGTTTCAAATCCCTTCCTCCTCCAAGATCACGGCAGTTCACAGCAGTTCCTTTCACAGAAAGAAAACTGCTGGAACAGGAGGTTCAGGCCTTACTTCTAGCAAGGGCAGTAGAGCCTGTCCCCCCAGCCAAAAAGGGCAGGGATTTTATTCAAGATATTTCCTAACAACGAAAAAGAATGGGGAGTGGCAGCCTATACTAGACCTCAGACTGCTAAACAGGTACCTGGTAAAACCCAGGTTCAAGATGGTCACACTGGCCATGATTCTGCCAACTCTGCAAAAAGGAGACTGGCTAGCCTCCTTAGACCTAAAGGATGCATATTTCCATATTTCCATAAGGGAGTCACACAGAACATATCTGAGATTCAGACTTCCTTCAGGCCACTATCAGTTCTCAACATTTCCCTTTAGGCTCACCTCTGCACCAAGGGTCTTTACCAAGTGCATGGCAGTAGTGGTAGCACACCTAAGAAGACTGGGTGTTTCAGTTTTTCCCTACCTGGATGATTGGTTAATCATGGGAAAGTCTCACCAGCAGGTGACCGAGCAACTTCAGGTAACCCAGGATCTGTTGCACTCCCTGGGATTCATTCTCAACATCAAAAAGTCAGTCCTGACTCCTGTGCAGGTACTGCAGTTCATAGGTGCAGAACTTAATACCGTACTGGGAAGGGCTTTCCTCCCTCAGGTGAGGGCAGAAAGCATTTGGCTTTTGGCAAGCTCATTTGTCCTGGGCAAGCCAAAGCCAGCAAGACAGTTTCTACAACTGTTAGCCCACATGACTTCAGCAACAAGCACAGTCATGGATACCAGGTTTCAAATGAGAAATGTTCAGTTCCACCTCAGGGCAAACTGGTGCCAAAGGTGGGACTCTATCAAAACCCATACCAGTAACAAGGGTGTTACTACAGGCACTTCAATGGTGGATGGAGCCGGGAACCTTGAGAGAAGGGGTTCCCTTCTTGCAGGAGCCCCCTTCTTTGGTTCTCATGACAGATGCTTTCCTGTTAGGGTGGGGTGCTCATTTGGGGGAGCACACCATTCACAGCATTTGGGAGAGTGCAGATACTCTCCAGTATATAAATCTGCTAGAGCTGGGAGCAGTTTACCTGGCCCTTCAGGTTTTCTCATATCTAATCCAGGGAAAGGTGGTACAAGTCAGAACAGAAAATACCACAACAACGTACTATATCAACAAACAGGGAGGGACAAGGTCTACCCCACTTTGTACAGAGGCAATGAAGATATGGAGCCTTGCTTACTCTCTAAACACCTCCCTACAGTCTGTTCATCTGCCTGGCAAGGACAACACCCTGCCTGGCAAATTCCTTGAGCAGGATAAACCAGGCCCATCACAAATGGACACTGAACAATCAGGTGGTGAATGTCCTATTCAGGAGGTGGGTCATGTCAGAAATAGATCTTTTTGCATCCCACCAAAACCACCACCTGCCTCTGAATTGTTGCAGGGCCCCTGCCAAAGGAACAATTCCCCTGAATGTCCTGATCCTGGATTGGACAGGGAGGCATTTTTATGCATTCCCTCCTTTTCCCCTGATACTCAGGATGCTCATCAAGCTCAGATCACAGCCAGCTTCAATTATACTGGTAGTCCCAGACTGGGCCAGACAGCCTTGGTACTCCCTCCCGCTCTCTATGTCAGTGGCCAAACCGATTCACCTCCCACAAAGGTACAACCTACTGACCTCCTTCCAAGGGAGGGTCATGTACCCCAATCTCAGGTCTGTCAGAGTCAAGGCATGGCTCTTGAGGACTTAGAATATGCAGGCTGGCAACTCTCTGAAGGGGTCCTGGAGGTCCTCAGAGGGTATAAGAAACCTTCTACTAAGAAAACCTGTGCCTCAAAATGGAAAAGGTTCTCTATATGGTGTAGAGATAAGGGTATAGCCCTAGCTCAAGTTGGCATACCAGCCCTGCTGGACTATTTGATTCATCTGCATTCCCAGGGTCTGCAGCATTCAACCCTGAAAGTGCACCTGGCTTCGGTGTCAGCATACATTTTGGCTGGAAAGGACACCTCCTTAGCATTAAATCCTATCTTCAGGAGGTTCTTCAAGGGACTGTCTCACCTGTTTCCCCCTCACAGGGAACCAGTGCCAGCTTGGGACCTGAACATTTGCATTGCTCAGCTTATGCTTCCTCCCTTTGAGCCAATGGTCTCTGCAGAGCTCAAGTTTGTTACTTGGAAGGTAGTCTTCTTCTTGGTGGCAATCACTTCTGCGAGGAGGATAAGTGAGCTCCAGGCCCTATGTGTGGAAAAGGAATATGTTTCCTTCCACAGGGACAAGGTAATGTTGAGAACTAATAGGAAGTTCCTCCCCAAAGTGGTCTCGGACTTCCACCTGAACCAATCTATCACCTTGCCAGTTTTCTTTACTGAGCACTCTACTTAGGGGAGCATAGACTCCACAGCCTTGATGTAAAAAGGGCTTTCAGTTACTAAATGATTCATACCAAGGATCATAGGCAGGACAGACAGCAGCTTTTCCTCTCCTATGGAGAGGTAGGTAAGGGGACACCTGCCTCAAAAATAACTATCTCTCGATGGATAGTTCAGTGTATCCAGTTTTGTTACTCAAAAGCTGGTGGGTACCCCCTATTGGACTCAGGGCCCATTCTACAAGGGGCACAGCTGCCACTATTGTAGCTACCTGAGAAGTGTTATTAGTGGAAATCTGTAAAGCAGCTACCTGGAGGTCAGTCCACACCTTCACTAAGAATTACAGCCTGGACACCAAGTCCAGGAGTGATGCCAGGTTTGGTACAGCAGTCCTGCAGAGTCTTTTTCCTAAGTAGATTCTTTACCCACCTCCATAAGGTACTGCTGCATAGTCTGCAAGAAGTAATAATATTAGTGGATTCCTGGGGTTAGAAGAAAAACTACTCACCTGTAGTAATCTTGTTTCTTCCAACTGGATCCACTAATATTATTACTTCTCCCCCCTTGCCTCCCCTGACTGAATCAGTAAAGACCTCTGCAGTGCTGATTGTATAAATACTTGGAGAGGTATGCCATCTTCTAGCATGTCTTAGTAATGCTTTATAGCTTAGTAGGTATTTTTTTCCTTAGGTTAATCTGACATTTAGAAAAGGGGAACTTTTCTCTTTTTCCCTGTGATTTAATGATTACCAATTGCCCCAGTTGGGGCCTTTTTTCTATTTTCTATTCTAATTAGATGTTAGTATGGCCTCTTTGCAGGCTCCTAAGAAATCTGAAGTTAGAATGTAGGCAGTTACACTAGGCAGTTTTTGAAATGAATGCATGAGCTAAAGATTTCCATCATTAGCATGGCATTCCATTCAGCTCCGGGGCAGTGCTGGCTTAAAGGAGCACTGCAAGAAGTAATAATATTAGTGGATCCCGTTGGAAGAAACAAGACTACTACAGGTGAGTAATTTTTTCTTTGTGCTCATGTCCCTGCACCAGTTATTATAAAACATACAGATGTGTCAAGCCAGGATAAAACACAGAAATGGTGTAGAATATCACAGAATACTGCAATTTACTGCAGGGGCCATTGTAAGTCAATGGCAATTAAGCTCTTTTGTCATGCAGGATTTTGTAACATGTCATTACTGCAAGTTACTGCGCTTCATCGTGGCTGACACATCTGTAAGTGACTGTGTGCTTATGAAGTTTTTTTTTTTTTTAATACACCCTCAGTGTGTGACGACCACATAAACCTCTTGAGCTTTGCTCTCAAGGTTTATGGGGTCGTTGCACACCTTGGGTATGCAAAAAGGACATATAGTCACCTATGTATTATTGTCTATATCCTACCCTGTTGTCCCTGCATTATACTGGGGATTCTTTCTTTCTTGCACCATCTCCAGTCAGGTTTAGGGAAAAAAACTTCATAACAAACAGTCGCCAGTGCATTATTCTCTATATCCTGCACTTTTGCCCCTGCATTATATCTTGGTGATTCTTCCTTGCAGCATCTCCAGCCAGTCCCAGACCTTCTTCAGATGTGTGCTCCCGAACTAAGTACACTACTTCAGGTGGGCCCTTACCAGGGACCCATACAAGAGCAGTATCACCTCCTTCCTCCTGCAGTCGAACCCCCTCCTATACATCACAATATCATGTCTGACCTGAAGCTTTGAGACTGTAGCTGATGATGAACTGTAAATCCCTCTCTTTCTGCGCCACTGCTTACCTTACCACACTTATGCAGTACTCTGTGTGCGGGTGCCTTTTACCAATGTGCATCACCTTGTACTTTTGATGTTGAATGTTAAAGATCTAGTGTACTGCCTAAAACTAATATTAGATTTTAAAAGCAGCCAAGCATTACATTTAATATCTGAGGTACTTTTTCTTTTCAGTTTGTTTAGTTAGAAGATTGTTTATCTGATGTTAGTATGTGTAATGTGTGGAACAGCTCTTAGCCTGGCAGCTGACATATCATTGAATTAACCACAATCCTACTGTGAATGGATCTTATTGTTCTACCAATGTTGTCTTATGCATACACCCAGCAGACCAGACCTGAGTTTGATTCTCACAACCTCCACTTGCATACTGTGTGACTCTGAGCAAGTCACTTAACCGCCCAGTGCTCCCAGGTCGCCCCTGAAAACAGGCACTTGTGCCTAGTGGGCCTTACCTGGTTACCAAAGACTAAAATAAAAAAAGAAAATGCAATGTACTTAACACTCAATTGTTTCTTATGATTTCATTACACTGTCTTGATACCACCTCCATAACTCTTTATGAGCACAATTATTGTACATACCTGTTCTAAGCACTTTATTTTTAGCAGCTTGTTAACCGGCTTCTCTGTATAAAGAATACACGTGTTGTTTATGTTGTGTCCCTGGTCACCCCTGAAAAAGGCACTGTATTGTCTCAGCGGGCCCATCCAGTTACCACAATTAAATAAATAAATGATATCTAGCTGTACTGCCCCACACGACATCATCATCATTGTAGCCTCACTGACTGTGACATCACTGCTACTTAGGAACAGCAAGTGAATGACTGTCAGCTCATTCACCTGTGATATCACTGAAGTCACAATGCTGATGGTGTAGTGTGGGGAAGTATAACATAGAAACATAGAATTTGACAGCAGATAAGGACCACTTGGCCCACCCAGTCTGCCCATTTCCCTACCTAATGGATAAGCTGCAGATCCTAGTTAACCAACAGCCTACTTCCTCCTACCCCCACCCCCTAGAATTGCCTTATAACTGTCCCATGCATGCTTGAATTCCACCACTGTTTTTGACTCCACAACCTCCTCAGGAAGGCCGTTCCACGCATCCACAACCCTCTCCGTGAAAAAATACTTCCTCACATTACCTCTGAGCCGTCCCCCCTCTATCTTCAAATTGTGCCCCCTTGTTCTTGCACACCTCTTTTTCTGAAAGATGCTACCCCCTTGGACTTTGTTGATTCCCTTGAGGTACTTGAACATTTCTATCATATCACCCCCTCCCTTCTTTCCTCGAGGGTATACATATTAAACTATTATGCCCTCCCCCCTCCATATAGCTAGATATTTCAGCTGCCAGGCTAAGAGCTGTTTCACACATCCAGCAAAATATTATAATGTTGAAGACTTACTGATGAGCAAAACAAATAAGAAAAAGACTTCAAAAATAAAAAGTTACAATTGACTACTTCTTAAAATTTGTGTTATTTCCTTGTCTGCCTGTTTTGGCTCCACTAGCTCTTTAACTGACATAACCTATAACAACCCCCTCTTTCCAATAGCGAGAAGGCTGTTGTTTAGTTATGGTTGCCTGAACTTAGGTCTGAAAGTCTGGGATCAGCCTGGAGGAGTAGTTTGGGGGGGAGAAACTCGGCAGAAAATAGGAGAGTGCCCTCATGGTACCAAAGAGCTTGTGGGCATCAGAGGGCTAAAGTGGGAGTTGATGCCAGGAAGCTTAGGAGCTAGAGCAGGTGCAAGATAGAGGCTGAAGGAGTTTTTGGTCAACCTCAGGTAGTAGTGGCACTGGTGGGGTATAGATGAAAATGTGTAGTACTTGGGAATGTTCCTGGTAACTCATCCATAGAAGTGAAGTATCTAGAGGGACCAATGGGATAGTGTGGGAGCCTCATGGGTGTCTTTCCTCAAGGGAGACAATCTGAAGGTCCTCAGGCCTGGAGTGAGTTGTCCCGAAGACATAGATGGAGACCCTGGTGGTGGGTGAGGCCAGAGGAGTGCCATAGCAAACACCAAACCCCCAAAGAAACAGGTGAGGCTCCTGTAGGAAGAAGCACTACAAGAGAAGGTAAGAGATCCTTCTGCACTGTGGACAAGGTGACCCAAAGTGGTGAGCACCTTGGTAAGGCCACAGCTGTCCCACTCCACAGGGATAATGACCTACAGGGGAATGGTGGCTGACAAGGCTCGGGTGCAAGCTGACAACCAGGTGGCACCCTGCTTGCGCTAGTTCTGGGAAGTATCGGTGGGCAGCTATGCCAGCAGGCACTAAGCCCCCATCACCTGCCCTGGAGTCCTCATGTATATCTACAGTAATGTGAAAATGGGCAATAGCGGCTAGCACTGTTACAGTATCAAGCCAGTACCACATATGGAAAAATAGCAAAGTGTGGAACAAGAAGCATACACACGGTGGAACCCCCATTAGGACAGCAGGAGGTGGGAGACAAGGTGAAATAAAGCTACGCAGCACAAGATCAGAGGACAGAGACCATCATGAAAACTGTCCCAGTAACTTAAAGGGGAACTGCCATCAACAGGATTTCTTAATGACTGAAAGCCTACAAAAAACTAATCTGATTGAGCCATTGTGCTTATCTGTTAATCTTCGCAGTCCAGAGTTATTCATATGTAAATCACCCTGTAATTAAGGGCTGGTGGTAGCCATATGTTTTGGGCTCCTGACAGGAAATTATGTCACTGAGGGTCTAGGTCCTCTTTTGACTGTATTTAATCCAACACATATAATAGGAAATCGACTGTTTTATTAAGTGTGTTTTAAGGTGTTATTACATCACTTTCTACATCTATAATAATAGTTTTGTATGTGCATTGAAACTAGTGAGTTATCACCTTTACATTTCAAACCATTAGTAAAAGTAATACAGCTTCAGGATTGCTTTAACTTCTAGGCTATACTGCCAGCTGATCATCAAAAACTGCACATCTCAAGGCTAGCTCTGTGATGCCAACAGGTATTGGGGCCCCATATCAGGATTTCTAAACCCTGGCTGTATTCATGTCAATACAGATTTCTGGGACTGCCACAGCACCAACTTCTGTCTTTTTCCATTCCCTCTCTTGCAGCATTTTCTCTTACAATTTCAAGTGTGAACTCAGGTCTACAAGATGCAAATGTGGCTATGTACCTACTGGCCTGGCATCATGTGGCCAGCCTTGAAATGTGTAGCTTTTGATTATCAGCTGGCAGTGTACAGCTGTGAACAAGCTTCGTTCATCCAGCAGAATGGGTTTTTAGCATATGTTAAGATTCTGAAAATATTATACTCTTTCTATCCAGATTTGACTTGAAAAGAAACAAATAGGACACAATTACTTGTTTATTAATTGCAGAAACACATAGATGGACAACATTGTTAAAACATGCATAACCTGAAATACATTATTAAAATATCGAATAATATATGGGTGGGTGTGTGTAACCAGAATTTTACACACACCCGAGGTGTGGCATGCAACATAAACCCCTGAGGTGTTTATAAAAGCATCGCACACTGAGTGTGTGTAACCCCAACCCCCATCATTTTGCAAATGACAGGTGGTATGCTGTTTGAATCTGACAGCAGTACCAGGTGGGGACTGGGTTCAGGGAGAAATAGGTCACTCGGCACAAAAGCTAGGTTTGGCTACTCTGCACAGGGGCACCGAAGTAACTCCGAACACAGGAAGCAATAACTGTGATGTCCAATACCAGGAATGGGATTCTAATGTGTGGCTTTTATTCACATCCAAACAGAATAAACAAAGCATAGATGGACCCCCACGGGGCTACATTCCTGGTAATGCAGATTAAAAGAATCAAGAACACTTCTTCAACACTTCAGCTCTCAGTCTTTGAACCCACTGGGCACACAGCCCAGACCTGCACGCTGCTTTGGGTACACAGCCCGAACTTGTACACTGTTCTGGGTTGTCCCTGACTCGGCTCCCTTGCCGGCCACTTGGATACCTTCCATATGTCATGGAAACCTTTTCTGGTGGCTCCTTAAACCACCTAAGAGCACCTCAGCTCTATCAGAGAGTTCTCCTTTTAATCCCACATCTGGGTACTTTCCTCAGGCACTGGTCAAGAACCTGAGAGAAAGTAAAGGTGCCACAGAGCAAATCCGTAGAGGTGAATTTGGTTACTACTGATGGGGGGTCTCCCACCTCTCGCTTCCACAATTCATACCCGGCCATTTCTCTGGACAGTAAACACCTCCTACTGTATAGCTTGGCAATATAGATTAAGGCTAATGTATGTCACATTTCCTCTACTTCTCTTGCTTTCCCTTCGTGCTGGACTTGAACATACTTTTACTTGGCATAGCCCATTGCTCTAGGCCCCCACTGATTAAGCTGTCCAATCCCCACTTTACTTCACTCTTTTGTGCTGGACTTGAACCTACTTGAGTTAACCGGCAATGTCTATTACACTAGACCTCCCACAGATTAAGTAGTCCAATCCCCACGTTCCAACAGTTCAGGTGAAAAACATTGGCCCTCTGTCAGAGCGAACTCACCCTTTGGTTGCAGGTGCCCCACAGGCGATTCCTCCACAGGAATTTCTCTCTCAGAGCTTCTGGTGCCGCAGCACAACTTGAAAAAGGAAGCTTCTTCCCTTAGCCAGAACCAGGAGGGTTGCCCCTGGAAGACAGGCAAACCTTTTCCCCCCATCCCCTCAGGGAGGGGGCACTTGGACCAGTGACAGCGGTCTCCACCACTTCAGCAATAAGTTTCTGTGTCCCTCTTATGGTGGAAACACACACCTTCTTAACAGTAGCTCTAAAACAGAGCTTAAAGCTCTGAGAGCCTGCACACAGACTGCTGTGCTGCTCCTCTCACCAAGACTGCACACAGACTCTGTTCAAAATCCCCAACATTCTATCCTAACTTCCAACTGCAGCACTCCAGTGTGGCTCATGCAGCTGCGAGAGTTCTATGGTGATGTCATCCCTCAGTCTCAGCTGAGACAGAACAGAGTGAGACAGTGTGAAATCCATTTAACTGGAGTTTCACAAGCTGCCTTCCCTGCCTACCACTAGGTCTTACTGGGATTCTAGTAACCCCGGGTAACAGTGGGGTTACATGTGTGTGTGTAAAATTCTGGTTTTTACACATATATACACACACACACACATATATATTATTTAATTAATGGTGATATTGTTCCCCCTTTCAGCACAGTTCAGTTAGTGCCGCACTTCTGTAAGAGACAGACACACACACACACACACACACACATACACACACTCCCTTTTTTTTCTTCTTTTTTTTACATTACAGTGGTAACAACATTCTGGAAAGTTGCGGTCTGTCAGTATTGCTGCAGTATAAGATGCGCTCAAAAGGTATGAGCGGCAGGATGAACCAGACTGATTTTTTTCATTTTCAACACAGGATCAACTAGATAGATATTTAAATATATTTAAAATCGTACTTGTCTTAACAGTGTGTGGCAAAGCTTGAGTTCTGGTACCAGTGCTCGCTAATGAAGCCACCATGTTGGGCAAGATGCTCAACCCGCCCACAGTGAAACTATCCACCAGTTAGCTTTCTGTGGTGATGCTTGATTGACAGGTGTTGATTACGACCTCCTGGTTGTAACCACAAATATCAACCGAGAGGTTGTAACTGGAGATAAAAGTGTCTTTATCTGCATGTAAAAAATGATTACCATTAAGTAAAGAGTATTTTACTTTTTTTGATGAAGTTAAAAGTATAACAGTTTCTTACTGAAACACTTTGGATGGAATGAGATTTTCTACCATAACAATGTCAGAATTCTATTGGATTATTAGGAGGCAGTATGTCGCGGTGGATAAGGGCACTGAGCTACAAACCTGGAGACCTAGGCTGAATCCCACAGCCCCCACTTGCTTACTGTGTGACTTTGAGCAAGTCACTTAACTTCCTTGTGTTCCCAGGTCACACCTGGAAACAAGCTTCAGCTTAGTGTGCCTTTCCTGGTTAAACAATTTCCCCTTTCCTTTATTTTTACTAACAGTGTAAAGGTGGTAACTCACTAGTTTCATTGCACATACAAAACAAATATTATACATTTATAAATGTAGAAAGTGTTGTAATTACAAAATCCCATTCCATCCAAAGTATTTCAGTAAGAAACTGTTTTACTTTTAACATCATCAAAAGAAGTAAAATGCTCTTAATAATGCATTTTAGATTATGCATGCTTTAACAGTGTTGTCCATCTATAGTAATTATGTCCCATTTTTTCCTTTTCAAGTCAAACTGGATAAAAAGAGCATATTTTCAGAATCATAAAACATGATCAGATTGTTTTTATTATATTTGTTCAGGAAAGGCACATGAGCCACAGCTTATTCCCGGGTGTGTTTTGGGAGCACAGGGAGGCCATGATGCCACCCAGTTGGTATGTAGTCACATTTGCATCTTGTAGACCAGAGTTCACACACAAAATTGTAAGAGAGGGAATGGAAAAAGACAGAAGGTGGTACCGTGGCAGCCCCAGAAATCTGTACTGGCATGTTCAGCTGGCAGTACTGTATATGCTAGAGGTTAAAGCAATCCTGAAGATGGATTATTTTTATCAACAGTTTGAAATGTAAAGGTGATAACTCCGTAGTTTGAATGCACATACAAAACATATACTATAGATGTAGAACATGTTGTAATAACATGTTAAAACGCACTTAATAAAACAGTTGGTTTCCTATTTAACCTGTTAGATTAAATACAGTTAAAGGAGGACCTAGACCCTCGGTGACATAATTTCCTGTCAGGAGCCCAAAACATATGGCTGCCATCAGCCCTTAATTACAGGGTAATTTACATATGAATAACTCTGGACTGCAAAGACTAGCAGATAAGCACAATGGCTCAATCAAATTAGTTTTTTGTAGGCTTTCAGACATTAAGAAATCCTGTTGATGACAGTTCTCCTTTAAGAAAGCGCAACGCGAATTGAGGAGAAAAGGATACAAAAATACAGTGTCTGCTATGTGCAGATTTGCTAAACAGGGGATGAAATTATTCAGATTAGACATTTTATTAGCTGCACAACACATTTTGTTGTGTACATCATCTGGTGTACCTGCCCAATGGTTTACATAGGATGCACTATATGTCCTCAAAGTATGCATCCACTGACACATCAGCACAATATACATTCATAGACTGTATGGTGCACTGGTTTTGCGCTTGAATGACATACATAACGGGAACCTTAAAGGCCTTAAATTTGTTAATTGGTCACCTCCAGGCAACCGGTGTGGGGGAAGGGGGACTGTGGGACAGAGTGAGGACTCTGCTGTAGTTGACATGTAAGGAGTTAAATAAAGAACTACTTTTGTTCCTTTTTTGTAAATTTATAGCAACATATGGTGTTCTGGGAGACTAATGCAATTTCTGAATCCCTCCAGATGCTGCAAGGGGAACCTCCTGTGATTTTTGAATCAGTGACATAGAAATTTGATACGTCAATTGATTTTGATGTAGACGATTATTATCTAAGGTAGTAGGCCACTGTTTAAAATAAAAACTATTGCACATGTATTCTTATACACGGTATTAAAAAGGAGAAGTGATATGTAAAAACATTGGGTACCTAATTGGATTTCGATCATATAGTTGCTCCCAATTTCTTTAATACTCTTTACTTTTTCTCCTTGTTAGAGTCACTTATGGGGCCTGATTTTCAAAAGGGTTAGCGTCAAAAGATTTTGACGCAAGGGGAGACTTGCATCATTACTTGCAGCATTCACAATTTTCAAACACAGCTGGCATCAGTCTTGATGGCAAAGCTGTGCCGCTCTGCATCACGGCTGCGCCAAAAAATCCAGTCTGACGGAGGTCGCAAGGGGCTTGGCGCAGGGCAGGGCTGCAAAACCCCTTTTTGTATTTTGTAAGCCCGCCATGGACGCAGGCAAGGGCACCACTTAGAAAAGCCAGGAGGTGGTCTAAATGATGTGCGCCAGTGCCACACGCTGTGGTGAAAGGGGATGGGGTCTGATACTGGGCTGCCAGGGGCAGAAGGGGCACAGGAGGTGGCATAGGGGAGTTGGGGGACAGCTGGGTATTAATGGAGTGCTGTGTGTTTTCTGTTGCATGTATTTCCATATTTTGCATTAATACCTATTAGAGTACCACAACTACTGTACCTACAGTATGTATTATAGTGTATGAGGGAGGGGGCAGGGTCAGACAGTGCAGCTGCCAGGGCTGTGCCCACCTGGTGCTATGGCATGTACTGTCCCTGGAATGCTCCCCCATACAGTATCACTCATAGGTACAGTAGTTGCGTTACTCTGATAGGTATTAATATAGAAATACATACAAAAGCAAACACACTTCTACAGGTGCTACAGCACTCCCATTAATGCCTAGCTGTCCCCATGACTCCCCTATGTCACCTCCCGTGCTCCTTTTGCCCGTGGCAGCCCAGTATCAGACCCGTCCCCTCACCACAGCTGTGTGGCACTGGCGCATAGTACCCCAGCTGTCCCAACTCCCCCATGCCACCTCCTGTGCCCAACTGCCCCAGCCCCTTCCTGTCCAGCACATTCAGTACCCCCCAACTCAGCCCCTCTAGTGTTGCACAGGGTGGGGGGGGGGATCCTTGCAGCAATTACCGCAGGTGCTCCAACTGTTGGTGCAGCTGTCGGCTAATGGCAGACCTGGGGAGTTTGTCATTGGGACCTTGAGTTTTGTAAAATTGGGCACAGGGTCCCTGGTTTATCTGGAGTTTGCCACAGTTTTTGAATGACACAACTTACGTCGCTCTAACAGCTCTTCAAAAATCAGGCCCCTGGTGTCTGGTGCGTAGATCTATAAATTCCATACATACAGTACTTAGGGCCTAGCAATGGTGGAACTTTTACTGTACTTCACCACTTGGATTTCAGAATCTAAGGTAATCAGTTACATCTTCATAAATTTTAAATGCTTCCTTGGGGCACAGATGTGCTTGGGGCATAGATGTAATTTGAATATTGCAAATGTCCTCTAATAAGAGTTTTAATTATGAGTTAGACAACTGGATGCTTAGCTCCAAAGTGGTAGCTTCACATTTAAGTAGGTCTTTGCCCTGTGCCTTCAAAAATGTCCGGGGGGGGGGGTGGCCACAGCCAAAAAGAACAAACATGTTTTAGAGGAGTGCCTGAGTTGCATATAAAACAATCCTCAAAATTCTTTTCTCATCATCCTGCCTTCTTCATTTTAGCACCAGTTGGTGGGTTGAAAGAAAGTACCCCTAGAGTGAAGAAAAAACTAAAAAAAAAAAAATAACAGTTTTGGTGATGAGGAAACCAAAACATTCAGTACAACCACAGCCCACCAAGGGAACAGGCCCTGAAGCCAGCGGGTCACCTGAGCCTTCCAAGAGCAACCTGCTTCACGCTATCAGGGACCTTGACAGAAAAGTGAAAACACTGGACACAGGATTTACTACGATGGAGACTAAGATGGAAACACTGTCAACTGATAATAAAGTGTTAAACTGAGTCAACGAATAAATCATTAGCAGCAGTGGCAGGCATAATCTCCAAAACTAAACTACTTTGCCTCCATTTAGAGATCCTGGAGAATGAGACGAGAGCTAATAATGTGCACCTGCTGGGAGTGCCTGAGGAGTCGGAGGGGACCAATTTTCTAGCCTTCATCCTGAACTTATTAAGGTGACATTTGAATCTGGACCTAAAGAGCTTTATCATTAAAATGAGCAGACCTGCCCCACAATGAAAACCCATGGAGAATCAGCCACGGACTATCATGTAATCACCAGCAGACCGCATGTCCCCAACGACATTTTGCAGGTGGAGAAATCCAAGGGTCCACTCAAACAGCAGGATGGGAGTCAGTTTTACATATTTTCTTATCTGAGGTTATATGACTTGGCAGTGTCACAGAGGACTCACTGTGATTTGGGTGGGGTTGCAAGCCCTGGAGGTCACACATGCTCTTCAACTACTAGCTCAGCTTTGAAGCCATTACACAGGAAAGACCTTCATATATTCACACTTGGTCGAGGCTGGTAAGAAACTCAAGTTGATTACAAAAGATTTTGTGCGGCAAACCTGGAATCAGGATTTTGAAGAAGAGGAAGAGACATCATGCTGACTTTTTTCCTTATTTACTGACACATACTGATAGAAGGATATTAGTACCACGTGTTGGACATTATGGTACTGCCAGATTTTCTTGGAGACAGGGCACCAGTGCAGGCATATTGTTTAAAACAGTGTAAACGGATTGCATGAAAATCCAAACAGTATGTATTTACACCAATACTCCCTCGTGCGAATAAAGTGCTTTGTGCTAATTAAGGATGTATTGTGCACGTTACTGAAGTTCAAGATTAAAAAGAAATACTAGCAGTGAGTAGTAAGCAAACCCACCGCTTACCAAGAAAATGACCCCCCTGGACCTCGATTTTTCTCCCCCCACCCTACTGCTTTTCCCAGCACCCTCAACCGCCTTCAAGTTCCCTGCCCTTCCCTCTGCCTGTTCATCTAGCTCTTACCCTCCCCTGTATAGCTCCCCCCCTCCGCTCTTCCTCTATCCTGTTTCTCAGTAAGCTAAGCATCCCTGTTCTGTCTGTCTAATCCCTTCCCCCATTTCTAGTCCCCCTCCCCCTCTATCATGACTTGGCCTTGCCTGGCTGCATTGCTACTCTGTGTTCACATGAAGTTTGCACCTTATTTTGTCTTTCATGCACTGCTTCACCTTGCATGTTTGCCTTTTGCACTATACTATGTAAACTGTGGTTATTTTCCATCTGTAACTTGTGTTTATATTGCATCTGTAAATGACTATGTAAACTGTGTTTACCTCTCAGGCACTTTTCACCGCACTTGTTTGTTGTACGTACTATGTAAAGTGTGCTCGTCTCTTACTTGAGGTGGAACCTTTGTAAAAGAGCCTCTGGCTCAAAGGTAATGTAATCTGTGACATAAATAAATAAAATAAAAACTTCCATATCATATTCCAAACCAGAAATGTGCAAAGAAAAGCGAATTTCGCCTATGCATCGAGGGTAAACTGCAAGCAAATTAACCAGAACTGAGTGTTCACTACAGCTGATAATAACAAGCATTTGTCAATGCCAAATGTGTGCCTGCTGGCATTGGCATTGGTAGTGTAGGAGTTGGAGAGCTGCATAATAGGAATGGCAGTGAAGTATTGAACTGAAGCCAACCCCACCACCACCCTGCAGAGACTGACAGGCATTGGGGTGTGCCTTTGGGCTGTCAGGCATAATGGCCATGCCATTTCATCACACCCTACCCTGCAGACACCGACAAGTGTCACGGTGTGCCTTGGGGTCTTTGGGCCTTATGCTCACCCCATTCCATCAGGAAATATGGTGAGATGGGTGCAGTATAGGAGAATGGGGTGAACTTTGGGGCTGAAGAGTCCAAGACACAGCTCGATGCCTGTCACTGGTTGCAGGGTGTGGGTGGGGGTGTAATGGCATGAGCATTACAGGCGACAATCCCAAGTCACACCCCTGATGCCTGTCAGTCTCTACAGGGTGGGGTGTTATGGTCGGAAACCGTAATGCCTCAGGGATTCATTTGTATTTTCACTCCAAATTTTCAACATGGATTTTTTGTGGCCCCCCACCTCATGAACAGTGGTAATATCAGTTTGTTAGCCAAAAGCTGATGTTGCACAGTGACTATGCCATTTGGCACCACAGGTGCGAAAACACATTTTGAACAGGATGTGAAAAATGGCAGCTGTACTGTTCATGGGAGGGTGTAAAAAATGGCAATGTTGAAAATCTGGAGTGAAAATATAAAAAAATCTGGTGAAGTCATGAGTGTGCATAGAAACTGCGCAACGCACACCCATAATGTAATTAGTTTGAGAATTTTTTTCAGCAGATTGTCAACACAGGCACTTTGGGACCTCCGCTCATGAACAGTGGCACTGTGATTTTCTTAATCTGTCCTGCACACTGATTTCCCACAGCAACCACGCATTTCTGCATCGAAAGTGCGAAAACACATTTCGGCCAGGGTGTGAAAAAAGACAGCTGAACTGTTTATAAGGAGGTGTGGAAAAATGCTAGTGTTGAAAATCTGGACTGAGCCTGTCTTTCAGATGAGGCGTTAAACCGAGGTCCCATCTGCCTGGATTGGTGGTAGTTCAAGTGGATGCTAAAGATCCCATGGCACTTATCGAAAAAGAGTAGGGGAATTTCCCTGGTGTCCTAGCCAAATTTCTCCCATTCACTGAAAATACCACCAACAGCTTAATCTGGTTCAGTTTCAGTTGCTTACCATCTGTATCCTATTCCACTAAAGAACTCATATGCCACACTGGCAAACGGGGACAACCAAATAGAGGTACCCAGAGAAGTGGAAGAAACGGATGTGGAGGTTAGCCAAGGAGGTGACCTCAGCGGGGAGAGCAGTGGACCCCAGAGGAGGAGGAGGAAGCGAATCCTGGTGGGGGACTCCATCATAAGAGGGATCCAGCTAGGAACACAGAAGGGGGAGGACAGGGAGATGAGGTGCCTACCAGGTGCCACGGCATGGAGGGATGGAAGGAAGATCCTGGGGATCACTGGGAAGGCAAGAAGAAGGAGGGTGAGCTGAATGTCATTATCCACCTAGGACTAATGACCTGGCAAACGGGGAGCCAGAGGAAGTTCAGGAAGAGTTTAGGAAATTGTGGAGGGGTCTCAAGCAAGTAGCTACTTCTGTCACTTTTTCAGAAGTACTACCTGTGAGAGGCAAGGGAGAGCATAGGGGTGCATGCATCAGGAACTTTAACTCATGGTTGAAGAACTGGTGCTGTGAGGAAGGGTTTGGATTCATTGGTGACTGGGGACCCACCTGGAGGGATGGAGGTTTGTTCAAGCCTGACGGCCTGCATCCATCCTGGAGGGGAATCCAAGCACTCAATGATAAGTTTAAATGCCACATTGACAAGCATTTAAACTAGCAAAGGGGGGTGGCAGGCCAGCAAGGAGGGTACCTACTTGCTCACCCCCCACAGCTAGCAGTGGAACCAGTGAACCGGAGGAGTGGCTATCTCTACAAAGCAGTGTGCAAAAGATGGAGATTAGCACCTAGGAGATGGATAGGCAGAAACAGGGCAAAATTCAGCAGAAGGGCAGACAGCAAGGAGAACCAGGGATAAAAGACAACCAAGGAAGGGGCTGGAGTAGAACAGTGAAACAGTCTAGGGAGATCAAATCATGGAAAGCCATGTGTGCCAATGCCAGGAGCCTTAGCAACAAGATGGAAGATCTGGAGGCTGTCATGGTGCAGTCAGACCTGGACATCGTGGCCATCACTGAAACCTGGTGTAATGATAACCACGACTGGGAGATGGCCATACCTGGCTACAACATATTCAGAAGAGATAGGGCAGGCAGAAAGGGAGGAGGAGTGGCACTGTATGTGAAAAATGACATAAGGTCCACAGAGATCCAGGAGGAACAAAATGGGGGAGAGATACTGTGGGTTAAGCTGGAAAGGAAAATGGGGCCAGCCAACTGCACAGGTGTGGTCTATAGACCACCAGCCCAGGAGGAAGAAACAGATAGGGAGTTGATGCTAGCCATCCAAAGGATAGCAGACAAGGGCGAGGTAGTACTGGTTGGAGACTTCAATATTCCAGACGTGGACTGGAGCATCCCAGCAGCAGCAGCATCAACTAGGAGCAGATTTATCCTGGACTCCCTTCAGGTTGCCTTCCTCAAGCAACTGGTCATGGAACCAACTCAGCAGAAGGCAATACTGGACCTTGTGCTCACAAACAGGGACAGTGTGATGGGGGTAACAGTGGGGGAGCACCTGGGGAACAGTGACCACCAGTCATTGTGGTTTTAAATCACAGAAAGAGCAGAAACAAACCACACAAAAACACGTATCCTGGATTTTAGGGGGCATACTTTGGGAAAATGGGGAGATACTTGAAAGAGGCATTAAGGGGAATGGAGCAGTAAAGGGGTTGAGGAACAGTGGGCAGTATTTAAAATGGGGATTACAAGAACAACAGAATTATGCATTAAGCAGGTTAGCAAGAGGAAAAGGAAGAGGAGACCATTATGGTTTTCCAAAGAGGTAGCAAAGAAAGTGAAAGCCAAAAAGACTGCATTCAGGCAATATAAAAAGACACAGGCAGAAGGGGATAGGGAGAAGCAAAGGGAGGCAGGGATGTCAGTAAGGGAAGCCAAAGCTCAGACAGAAGAACACATTGCAAAATCAGTGGGTAGAGGGGTCAAAACCTTTTACAGGTACATAAGCGAAAAAAGAAAGGCAAAGGGAGGGAAAGTGAGACTGAAGAGGGAGGATGGGGGCCGCGTGGAGGATGACAACAGTAAAGCTGACATATTGAACAGATATTTCTGCTCAGTCTTTACTGAGGAAGAGGAGGGTAATGGGTATGAAGGGAGTACAAGGGATGAGAATGGTGCAGAAATGGACACAAGTTCCTTTTCGCGAGAAAGGGTTCTGAAGGAACTGGAAGTAATAAGAGTTGATAAAGCAATGGGACCAGATGGGGTGCACCCCAGGGTCCTTAAAGAACTAAGAGAGGTGATGGCTGAACCTCTGGCTATCCTGTTTAGCTGATCACTGGAAACAGGGGCGGTACCCAAAGACTGGAGGACAGCAGATGTAGTCTCCTTATACAAAAGTGGGAACAAAGAGGAAGTGGGGAACTACAGACCAGTCAGCCTCACCTCGGTAGTGGGGAAGATCATGGAAGCACTACTGAAGAAGAGACTGGTGGAACATCTGGTTGTCAATGGACTACAGCACCCAAGGCAGCATGGTTTCACCAGTGGGAGGTCATGTTAGACCAACCTCGTTGTATTTTTTGACTGGGTGACTAGGGAGGTGGATCAGGGGAGGGCAGTGGACATGGCCTATCTGGACTTAAGCAAGGCCTTTGACACTGTGCCACATAGAAGACTATTACACAAACTGGGGAATATGGGTGTGGGCAGGACAGTAGTGTGGTGGGTAGGTAACTGGCTGGGCGGCAGGACACAGAGGGTGGTGGTAAATGGCTGTCACTCCACAGAGGGAAGAGTGACCAGTGGGGTACCACAGGGATCAGTGCTGGGACCAGTTCTATTCAACATCTTCATCAGTGACATTGCGCAGGACCTAGAAGGCAGAATTTCACTGTTTGCTGATGACACAAAGCTCTGTAACAGAGTAGACACACCAGAGGGTGTAGACAGAATGAGAAGGGACCTGCAGAAACTTGAAGAATGGTCAGGGGTTTGGCAGTTGAAATTCAATGCAAAGAAGTACAAGATAATGCATATGGGGCACAAAAGCCCTGGCACAATATATCAGTTGGGGGGTGAGGATATAGCATGCACCAAGCAGGAAAGGGATCTTGGGGTTATCATCTCTGATGACCTCAAGGTAGTGAAACAGTGTGACAAGGCAGCAGGTAAAGCAAATAGGATGCTGGGATGCATAGGCAGGGGCATCACCAGCAGGAAAAGGGGAGGTCATAATTCCACTATACAAGACACTAGTGAGGCCCCACCTGGAGTACAGTGTACAGTTCTGGAGACCTTACCTACGTAAGGACATAGACAGAGCAGAGCAGAGAAGGTTCAGAGGAGGGCAACAAAGATGGTACATGGATTGCATCACAGGTCCTATAAGGACAGGTTGAAGGAACTGAATATGTACTCCCTGGAGGACAGGAGGGAGAGAGTGGACATGATAGAGGCATACTACCTTACAGGGAGGAACAGGGTGCAGGAATACACTATTTGTAAGCGAAAAAGATGTTCCAGAACTAGAGGGCATGGGATGAAGTTGAAGGGCGGACGATTCAGAGGAAACGTGAGGAAGAATTTCTTCACAGAATGGGTGGTGGACAAGTGGAACACCCTGCCAGAGGAAGTGGTGAGGGCTGAAACAATCATGGGATTTAAGAATGCATGGGATAGACATAAAGGAATTCTGGAGGTCAGGGGTAAGGGGCAACAGACTTCTAGGAAAACATAAACTGAACTTACAAGCTCAAATGGGCAGACTGGGTGGGTCATAGGTCCTTATCTGCCGACACTGTCTGTATATCTATGTATCCTTCCTCCCCCCCAGTCACCCCTGAAAAAGGGACTTCTAGGCCCAGTGGGCTTACCGGGTCAACAAAATTCAATAAATAAATAAAAGAGTACAAATTGCGGAACTTATGAGGGTGCATGGAAACTGTGCAATGCACGCCAGTAACACAGTCAGTTTATGGATTTTGTCACCAGATTTTAACATAGCCATTTTAAGACCTCTGCTCATGAACAGTGTCACTGTGATTTTCTTAATCTGTCCCATACATTGATTTTGCACACCGACTGTGCCATTGTGCGCCACATGGGCAAAAACATATTTTGGGCAAGATGTGAAAATGACAGCTGTACTGCTCATAAGGAGGTGTAGTAAAATGGCAATGTTGAAAATCTGGAGTGAAAATATTAAAAATTTGCGAAGTTACGAGCATGCATAGGAACTGCGCAATGCGCGCTCATAACAGTCATTTTTGGGAATTTTTTCACCAAATTTTCAATATAGGGTTTTGGGGGGCCTACCTCATGAACTGTGCCGCTTTTGTTTCGTTACTCGGTCCTGAAAGGTGGTTCCACGCAGTGACCGAGAAATCACCTTTCAGAACTGAATAACAAAATGACAGTGACTAAGTTCATGAGGTGGTGCTCCAAGAACCCCATGTTGAACCCCACGCCCGCCGACTGACAGCTCGGTAGGGCTGCCGCCAGTAGTTTCACAGCATGAGCCAATGGGCGTGCATCCGTACTACACATTCCAGATAAGTGAATGATTCATTCACATATCTGGAATGTGTATGTACGATATGGGCTACATGCCCATGGCTCACGTTGTGAACAATAGGCCTGCAGCCCTACCTGGTGCTGTCAGTCGCGGGCGGCAGGGCGGCAGGCGGGTGGGGTGCTGCCACCTACTGGCTAACTGGGAGGGGAGCGGGGCGGTGGGGCTCAGTGGGCAGGTGGGGAGGGGGTACCCTAGACCACCAGGGTAATAGGACGTTTTCCATTGTACTGATGCCCGCGATCGGGCAGAGTGCAGTCCACTGGACCACCAGGGATGTTGGCCGGGGGGGGATCTCTTTCTTAACACAGATGCCCGCGATTGGGCGGAAATCGGTCCACTGGACCACCAGGGATATAGGACAGGGGGTTCTCTTTCTTACCACAGATGCACGCGATCGGGCGGAAATCAGTCCACTGGACCACCAGGTATATAGGACGGGGGGGGTTCTCTTTCTTAAAACAGGTGCCCATGAGTGGGCAGAATCGTCCACTGGACCACCAGGGATATAGGACCGGGGGTCTT
Organism: Neoceratodus forsteri; assembly: GCA_016271365.2. Taxonomy (NCBI): domain Eukaryota; kingdom Metazoa; phylum Chordata; order Ceratodontiformes; family Ceratodontidae; genus Neoceratodus; species Neoceratodus forsteri. The sequence continues at coordinate 482,645,349 of CM028138.1, read as the reverse complement.
CTTCCTAATACAGATGCCCACAATTGGCAGAAATCGGTCCACTGGACCACCAGGGATATAGGACGGGGTTTTGTCTTTACGAATGCCCACAATCGGGCATGGAGGGGCGCTGCCAGGTGCAGCAGGAACTCGGGTGGCCACCCACAGGTGGCAGCTGCCATGTTGCACCCTGCAATGCGGCAGCTCACCTGTGGGTGGCCATCATTTGTTCCTTTTTTTTTTGGCTTAACTTTGTGCTGGCGCAAGTAGGGGTTGCGTATGCACGCATGGCTCTGAACATCCCGGGTTGAATATCGGGCTGTGCAGGTTATGCATGGGCACGCCCCCCCTACCTGTGCCTGCATACATTACTGATGCGCTCCAGCGCATCGGGATTTGTGCGGCGCACTTTTCCCTTTTGAATATCGCACCAGGGTGCATCAGTGGGTTGTGCACGGCGCAACACTGTTGCGCCGTGCGCAACCCTTTTGAATATCTGGGGCTCTGTATTTATCTTCACAGCTTTGTGTCTAGCCAGCTTATATATCAGTGCTTTTACACATTCATCCTGTCAAAAGCAGTTGGGGATCTATTCAGAGGATTAACGTTTTCATAGGACTACCGTCTTTTAAACAATCCCTCATACATCAATAGCACCCTCCAAGCTGTATTTATTGAAAGTGCAGACCTGCATAGTTGAAACTCGCATCTCACATAAAGCCAATTGTTTGCCACATAAAGCCAAAAAGCTTGTATGGTTCAGAAAGTTGTTTCACTTATCTAGTACATGTCCCAGTTACCCTGCCATACAAATCACTGAGTTAGCTGTAGAATGTGGCAAATGGTGTAAAACGTACCGGGTCATAATGTCACATGCTCAATAGTGTACGGCATTATGGCTAACCCGGTACAGCGCTGCACCAGTGAGCGAATGGTATACTGTTGAACACGGTATTGCACCAGTCTCACTCTCCCAGGTGAGGATAAGACCTCTGCTGGGAGTGGGTTCCGCCGACCAGCTGCTGTGGCTCAACGTACTGAGCCACAGCAGCAGGGAACCCAGGCAGTGAGCGCTCCCCCCCAGAGTTGAGAATCTATATTGGGAGGGTTCAGTGGGGTGCAGCCCCCCATAACGGGGGTGGGGGGTGGGGAGGCGGTGCTCCCCACAGAAAAAAAGAGATATGCTACATGGAAAGAATCACGCTGTATTGGCAGTGCAATTTTGCCTGCGACATTATGACCCCGTGCCAGTGTAAAACACAAACATTAAACAGACCGCAACCAAGTAGAAAACTCCATTAGAGTGCAAAGCAGAGACATCAACCACTAAACTGGCGTACGATGTTGGGTTAAGGTATTGAACAAAATGTTCTTGTTTTTAAACACAGTTGGGCAATAACTTTTTCTTAGTGTGCAGTAGGTTATGGTGGGGAGCCACGATGACTCCACATGGCCGCAATCTTGAAGCAGCTTGGAGGGAACAGTGCCACATCCATGTTTAGGATAGGCTAGCATAGCATACGGTAGGATAGGCTAGGAACTTTATATTCCAGAGCTCGAAGTGCTTTACAGTACAGGGATAAATACAAACTGCAAGTAATACATAACAGTCGGTAAATCATAATACAAGAAAAAAAATTAAGCTCATGCTTTATTGCCATCCCTAACACACAGCCTTTTCTGCAGAGTTTACCCTGCTCAGCCTTACAGACTGCTACTAACCTACCACAGAAGGTATTTTGAAAATGTCAGAGTTTGCATTAACTTTAAATGGTTGTGTTGAGTGAGAAGTTAACAGGTTGCGTATCTTATTGATATACCATCTGAAGTGGGGGTCCTTCCTTTAAAATGCTCTCCACTTATGCTTCCTCGTGTGAAACTATTACATTCTAAGCTTTTCCACCTGTTAGCTGCACTTTTTCAATGTCTGCAAAGTGTAAAATCCGTAACTTTGCTTACAGAGGTCCGAGATTGCTGACTGAATAGGTTTCTGCTCTTTCACATGTTCAGTTTTCATGTAATAGAATCACCGCACTTTAATGATTCACAGACTGTAAACTGCCTGATAAGCTGTTATTCGGTGTCTTTCACACCAGGTGAACTTTATTAACAGAATTATCTAGGTCAGTCCATGGGCATGCCGCATCAGCTATTCACCTGGACATATTTCTAAGGGCTTTTAGCTGACTTCTATCCTCGCCACAATGGATGAATGATAACATCCTACCATTGTATTTCTACATGCTATTACTATATTTGGAACAAAGAGTATTGTTCTAGTGTATTATGCACATCAAAAATAAACACAAATCTAAAACCAAAATTGTCCTATACTAGACAGGAGACTATCCACAAGTGCCACCTCCTAATGTTTTACTCCATTGCCCATGTCTCAGTTACCGTTACTAGGTCAAGGTTAGCCCCTGCCATTACCACCTGGAGCTCACCTATTTTATTGCCCAAGCTTCTACCATTCAGGCTGTCTTCAGCTTGCCCCTCTTAATCTCCCACCCTGTTCCTGAGATGTGTTGGGTACTGCTGTTATCCCATATTTTCCCCAGCCCACCCTCTCGCCTCATTTCCCTCCACTCCCTTCTGTCTTTTCCCCCATTCTCCCTTACCCTACCCTCTTACATTCCCACCGTCTAACTTGCTACCCCCTTCCCGTCGTGGTTTCTCCCTGTCCTGTCTTACCCCTACAGGTACCCTCTCAGTCTCCCTGCCTAATCTCTTCCAAGTTGATTTTCTGACCCCTGTCTAATCTACATTTTTTATATTTCTAATTTTTTATTAATAATCAAAAAGTACGTAATCAATATACTGACTGTAGAAGCAATATACAAAAGGGATTGGAGATCTACATATACAGTCAGGAAAGTCATATAAGTAGGGTGTCAGGCCTCGTCATATAATTCCTCATATCCTGCCTTATCTTATGGGCAGACTGGATGGACCAGTGGTGACTTTCTGCCATCATTGTCTCTGTTTCTCTGTTTATCTCTCATGCTTGTTGGGGTTGGGGGGTAAAATTGCCTCTCTTATCTGGGTTCGTGCCCCATCCAGTTTTTCACTAGCCTCTCCCTTCTAGTTTAAAAGTGTGTCAATGTTAATATTTCATTTTTGGCCCAGTTTTGTTACACGAAACTTAATCAAAAAATGTAATTATATAAAAGGCAGAAAACAGGATTGGAGAGGCGATAAACAGATAAATAGATAATTTTGGAATAAATACTGAAATCTAGATTTTCATTTTTTCATTGGCAGTCACCTGACTCATATGAAGTAAAAGTGTAGAAGGCATAACATGTACGTGAATGACAGTGTGGAGATAAGTAGGTATCGCCACTCCACCTACTACACAAGGACACTTGTCCTAAGTTTAAAGAGCAGCTGACAACTCTCAAGCAGGCAACTCACACCAAGGAGCTGCCTCCTGAGGAGTAAACACACCGTAATTCTGTGTTATTCGTCATTCCACTGGGTTAGTCAATACCGCTGGGAAATTATGTCCTCCAACTAGGGAGGCCAACATACAGCTCTGACATCAAAACAGAACCCTGCCTGCCTCAGCATTCTGTGACAGATTCTTCAGTTTTAGTGTGTCAAGCAAAGCAATTGCATCTAGTTTTTGGGGTTCTTCAGCCAGGACTTGCTTTGTAACATATTTTTTCTCACTTTCAGTAACTCGCAACAGTGACAGATCTGTTTGCCCACAGCAAACAGTCCTTTTCTAAATTTAAACTGTACCTGTTTTACTTTTCTACGTGGCTCTATTGCTTTCAGCCCTGATAAGGGAGTTCTGTGCATTTTGCCAGTCTGCTTGCCTAAAACATTTCAGGGTGTCAGATAAGTATTTAAAAATAAAAAAAAAAATCAGTTTCTTTCTGTGGCCTGCCATCAAGTCTGGTGTCTAAGGTACGTTTGAAGTACTTTTCTAGAAGGCTGTGGCATCACAGCCCATCTCTTATGCTCACACTGTGATTTTTTGTCACAAATGAGGGAAACAGTTTAATGCTGGCCTCTCTTTAACATAAAATGCTGGTAAGTCCTTCAGATCTCTGTTGCCTTCCATTGCCTGCTGGCAGCCTTTCAGAAGGCCCTAGCGTGATGTCATTGTGTTGTGAGCAGGATCCTGTGCATGTGCTCAGACCTGATGACCTGGGGAATTGGATTATTTCATTTTAGTGTAGGATCAACGTGCTGATGGGGATTAGCAGGAGCTTGACTGCTTCATGCTAAGTTTTACAGTACATTTATTTATTTCAGACGCTTCTCTGCTGCCTTTACCCACCACCCAGAAAACCCCAACACCGCTCTTCCTGCCAGCAAACCCATGCCCGTCATCTGATCTACCAGCAAACTCCCACACACCACACCGGGCACCAACAAATTCACACCCATGACCTGACCTGACAGCCAACTCCCACCCACCACCAACCTTGCCTGCAAACCCCAACCCACCACTTTGCCTACAAGAAAACCTACACTCGTTGTCCAGTCCATCCCACCTGCCACACAGCCCACCAGCAATCTCCCACCACCATCCAGCCCTAATACAAACCCACACCTGCCACCCGGCCTGCAAGCCAACAAGCCTGCTTCCCACCCTGCTGCTGTGCCCTGTCCTGGCTCAGAACAGTGGCACCAGCAGCTCTGTGCTGTTTCAGTTTGCATCCCCAGGCTTGGTGGCAACTTTCCCTTTTGTGGTATTGCAACTCTTCAGTAATGGCAGGGACTTAAACCTTTGTAGCATTGTCACTTTCTGGTCCCCCGGTATGGTGGGGAGTCTGGGACTTTTCCTTTTGCAGCACTGCCACTCTCCAATCCTTAGGCCTGTTGGGGACTTTCCCCTGTTACGACATGGCCAGTCCCGGCCTGGTGGAGACTTTCCCCTTTGAGGTACTGGCACTGCAGTTCCCACAGCCATTAAAAATGTTCCCTGTGTGACTGAAGTTACTAGATTGCTCCATGTTCCAGCTCTCCCAACTGTAGAAATGGGTAAAGACAAGATCCCAGTAGAAACGAGAATGTTGGATCCCAGGTGAGCTATCCTGGGGAAATAAATTGTAAACTAAAAAAATCTGGACCAGTTAGTCATCATTGCCAAGAAGGGCATGAGAGGTAGGAGGGAAAAATGTGTACATCTGCATGTGTAGTATCTGTGTGCTGCATATGTGTGTGTGTCAATATATACAGTACAAAGTGAAGCAATGTATATAGTGCAGAGTGAGTGTGTGTGTGTGTCTGTATATAGGGCTGTGTGCGCATCTGTATGTACTGCAGTATGTGTGCACCTGTGTGTATCTGTCAATGGAGCAGTGTTTGTGTGTGTCTGTATCTAGGGCTGTGTGCACATCTGTATGTCATGTAGAACGAAATGAAAGCAGACAAGATGCAAAAGGGCGAACTTCCTAAGGAGAGAAGGAACAGCCAGGGCCACCATCCGACTCCATCCACCAGTGGACCCTAACTACAGAACCTATAAAAGCACTAACCCTGACTAATATTATGACCATTGGCACAGAGGAGAGGAAAAAAAAACCTTTGAGGAGGAAACCTATGTGGTTCCAAGGCCTAGGTCACCTTTCCTCCAGGCTGAAGGACAGTTTGATTAGGATGGCTCAGCTACTGCAGTTTAAAGTTGAGATCAAGGAAGGAGGAAAAGTCCAATTTAGAAGAAGCTCTCACGCTGTCCTTCTAAATGGACAGCTGTTGAGGGATGCGAGTGATGTCTCTGCACCTAGACACTCGAAAGTGAGAGAGGATGTACAATGATGGAAAGAAGCCTTGAAGGCCTGAATGGTTCAAGGTGAGGAATGAAATGGATGATGTACGATTATGAAATGGGGTCTAGAAGGCCTGTATGGTGATGGTGAACTATGAAGAGGACGATGAATGATGATGGAGTGAAGCCATGGAAGTTGGTACAGTTAAGGTGAGGTATGAAATGAATGATGTACAATGATGGAGAGAAGCCTGCCAGCCCCGAGCAAAGGGCCAATAAACACAAAGGCATGTATCAAGTGGACAGCAGGTCGAGTTGAGGTAGCATGGACCTGAAAGGGTTATGCTCGAGAAGTCTATGTGAAAGAGTAGACCCACAAAGAGGTCGGATGAGTGAGGGATACCCCAATGCAGTCATGAGAATACTGATGGTGATAATAACTGCAGGAGTGCAACAGTTCAATGGGTAGCATAAGACCCAATAAGAGGTATGCTCAATTAGTCAATTTAAATGAGTAGATCCGGAGGTCACACTGAGCAAAAGAGAACTAGACTCAGTCACCTGGACACCAGATGGACTAGGGTTTAAGAGGAGGATACGAACAGGGAAGGTGATGGCAGGATAGGGAAAACCTCAAAAGAAAGCAAAGGTCAGAGAAGGAGTGGAAAGGAGGGTGGAGGGAACAGGATGAGGAGGGCAACACGTGAAGGCAACAGTTGTAGACACCCCTGACACAGAGGATATAGATAGAGAGAAGGACTGAGTCGATCAGCTGAGGTCGAAGAAGGAACAGGATATGCATCCACGAAGAGCCCGAACAGCAGGAGGGATGTCTATAGAATACTGTACCACCATGATGGACACCACCTCCATAGCACAGCTATCCTGAGGAAATTGAGTTAGAGATGGAAATGCCCTTGCAACAGGACAGGACATGAGCAAGGGAAGCTGCTAGCGCTGCAGCAAACAAATAGACCAAGTCAAGAAATAATGCCTCCAAACACAGGAGCCATGCACGCGAGCAGACGAGAACACAAAGGCGACAACTGCAGGTCAGGATGACAAAATGAAGCTGCACACACCAAGGATGAGGGATGAGCAAATCAGGAAGAAGAGCCAAAGGTAGAACGGACATCAGAAGAACCAAAGTGGTAAGGAGAACCACAGAAGCAGAAAGATCAGGTGGTCGGGAGTGAGGAGCTGAATGCCCAAGTGGTCTAGCCACACAGGGAGCGGTAGGATCAGAGGGTCGAGGAAGAGGAAATGGCAGAGAAAATTTTGGAATCTGAACTTGGAGCTGTAGGGGAGAGAAAAGATGTCAGAAGACACCTCAGGGGAATGAATGCGGTGGCCGCCTACAGAGCTGGAGCAGGGAAGAAGGGGTGGGGAATGAGGAGAACCATGTAGAGTTGAGATCGAGCAAGGGAGGATAGATATGATTGCTGAGGCGCTCAGCTGGCCTATGCGAGCCTACGAAACAGACATGGGGAACTAGAGGCGGTCTTGATGGAGAAATACATAGAGGGTGCCTCCGAACCTGCTTTGGCAGCTACAGGAGCCCAGATGATGAGAGCCCCACCCCTCACAACTTGAAGTCCAAAATCCAACATCTATAGATGTCGCAGAAATGAGGGACTTTGGAAGGTCCACCCGGAGTGAAGACAATCTCACTATAGGCCATGGAGGAGGATCCCTTTTCGAGCATCACACGGTCTAGATGTGGATTTCGAGGGTGCAGAGCAAGACCATCGGCAACAGGCTAACCACAAGTCATGAAGCAATGGACACAGAAAGCATGGCTCTGAGTGGAGAGCAGGTCAAAGCAAGGTAGCAGAGGACCCATATGAAGGATATACTCGAGTAGGCGATGTTAACGAATAGACCTACATAGAGGTCAGACAGAGTGAAGGAGACCATGATGAGGGTCGGGAGGAGGCTGGATGTGGTAAGTGACCATAGGAGTGCATACCAACTGGTTCCAGGGAAAAGCCAAATCAGGAGTGGGATGAACGTATGAAGGCAGGAACAAGAAGGCAGAGTGAAGCCTGCATCCAATGGGTAAGGTACGAAGTACCAGTAGTAAGGAAGAAGGAGCCACTAAATTGGAAGAGATGAGTGGAGAAGCAAGAGGAATGCGTGAGGTATACTGGCATAGACTACTTAATGGAATGAATGAAGCGAGAGGATAGATGAAGATGGCTGGTCAAAGCCTGCAGCGTACAATGAGTTGATAAATTGATACGGGATGTGAGGATGGTTGAGAACAAATAAACAAGAAATGATGGAGGACTGAAAGCCTAGAAGGCCGGAATGGTGACAGCGAGGCATGTGATGGACGATGTATGAAAAGAGAGTGAAGCTGGAAGGCAGTATGGATGAGGTAAGGTATGACATGGACGATGAATGATGCTAGAGTGAAAGCTTAGAAGTCTGGTATGGGTGAGGGAGGGTAACGTGGCAAGCAGAGTACAGGAAGGATGAGGTTCGGAGTAGGGCAAATTATGTACAGGGCAGAACGCCTGAAAAGAGCCAATCAGCAGACCAGGGACAGAAACAACAGGAGCGGGAACGAGCACCAGAAAGGCAAGTGAGATGAATGAAAGCAGAGATATCACTGAAGCCAGCAAGTGAAAGAAGGACCATGCCTGAGAGATCTGCCTGGAGAGCAACTGCCATGCAAGCAGGCGAGGCAGCTAGACTTTGGGGACCGCCTGCCCCGAGGCAGGCAGGATACTTCCAGGTTGGAAGACAGCGGCTGGTGAAATGGGACAAAGACAATGTCCTGGATGGAGTGGAGTGAGCGAGAGAGAGAGAGAGACGGAATCCAGCAGGCAGAGCCAAGCAAAATAGAGCATGAGGTGAGTAAAGATGCCGGCCGTGCTGCAGCTCAGAGGACAGCCTATGAAGCAAAGCAGGGTCAAAGGAACAGACCAATGCAAGCAAAACTGGACGAGGAGGGAGAAGAGGAGAGGGTCAAGAGAGTAGGGAAAAGGCAGCCCACAAAGAGAGGAACACCTCCACGGAGCTGTAGCAGAAGGGGAAGAGATCCAGCAAGGAAAGGAGGAGTGAAAACCAGAGCTCACTGAGCGAAGCAGTGACATGCCAGATACAGGTAAATGAAAAGGAGAAATGATGAGGACCCGAGGGGAGAACTAGCAGAGGGTCAGGGAACACAGAAAAAGGAGGGCCAGGTCAAGTGGGGTAGGGGATGCAGTGGATTTGGGCCAGAGCTAAAGACAAGCGATGGGGAGAAGGGAAGAGGGATGCAGTTGGAAGTGTGGGAAGAGCAGAGTAGGCAGCCAGGTCAGACCGGTAATAGCACGAAGTAAAAACAGGACAGATTGGCAGCGATGCGAACCGATGGATCTACTAAAGAGGTTGTCCAGTATGCTGGAGCGCCACGGAACAGGTGCAGGAAAGAAATACACACAAGAGGTATGGTTGGGGTCAGAAAGGGAGAAAAGAACTCAAAAACATGCTGGAGCTGTCCAAGGAAACACCAGAGCCAAATATGGACAGAAGACAGGGGTACAGGAGAAAGAAGGCTAACATGCAGCAAATGAGGGCAGAGGAAAATAAATTAGGCAAAGTCGAAGCAAGAGAGGCAGAAAAAGTGGTGACGGGAGCCAGGACAGAGAGACACAGCAGTGTGGCACTGTAATGGGAGCTGCCCACAGGAAGGTGAAGAGGAAAGAAAGCATAGACGGGCTGGAAATACCTCTCAAGTGGCCCTCAGTATGAGGGACAATCCTCATTCTACCCATCATAATTTCCCTGTCCCTCATTCGGCCCTCATGGAGAAAGCACAACACACACAGAGAATGTGCTGTAAACTCAGACTTTGAAGCAGAAATTAATAATATTCCAAGATGCTACAGAAAATAATCAATGTCCATATAAAAGCAAGAATTGCCACAGTGTTCTGAGATTGTAGTCCCATTATTGAGGACTTGTTCCTCAATACGAGAGTCAGTGTCCCAAATTGTCCCTCATTTAGAGTGTCTATGACCCTCAGTTCAGTGACGAAAGGTTGAGAGGTATGGGGCTGGAGGACAGTAGACAGGCACTAAGGACCAAATACAAGAATCTGAGGTAGAGGTGCCAGCTCAGGAAAGGCAAGCACTGCAGGAAAAGAGCAGAAAGTGACTCCAGAGAAGTGAGCATCAGGAGTGGACGAGGAGGGGTCGGTGTGGAGAACGATGATGGAGAGAAGAGCAGTAATGCAGGACAGGTGCTGTCTTGATGCCCTGTAAGGTAAGAGAGGAGGACACTGAGCAGGAGGACGAGGCAATGCAGAGAGGGGAAATCAGATAACCAGGAGAGGCACACTAATGCGAAGCTTGATACCAGGTGAGACCCGGGAGCACAAGGAAGTGAAAAGCTAAGGTAGAAATGCATGAGGGAGGCAGAGAACAGAGGGGGCGGTAGAGATGCGGAGCGCAGCCCGGGTGAAGAATGAAGAAAATGACGAGAGGTGAGTAGCAGGAGAAGCACGAGGAAGGGAGCACCACAGTGGGCAGCATGGTCAGAAGAGGAGCACCAAGGTGCGGAAATAGGAGGGGAGAAAAGTGGGAAGGGGGCTGCGAAGGAGGATGGAGAAGTGAGCAGGGCAGGAGACGTCACACCCAGAGTGCCTGGGTGGAGTGGCATGGAGGGAGTGGGAGAAAATGATGAGTGCAGGGCATGGGAAGTGAGTGGGTTAACCAGAGCCTAGGAGGGACTCCGGCAAGTAGGAAAGCAAAACAGGAGGGGGGGAGAAGAGAGATGCAGGGGCAATGGAAACCAGGCCCGATGCCAGGAGTTGCACAAGGGAGGTCCTAATGAGGAGAATGTGACATGGAGGAGGTTCCAAGCGGGGGCGGGGCAATCGAACCATACGAATCCCTGCTGACAACGGGCCTGGAAATGGCTGCGGAATGGTGTGGCAGAGAGGGAGCGACACAGGACGGGAAATGGAAACCTGTGGCCAGAGGCGCAGCAGAAGGAAAAAGAACAGCCCGAAGCAAGGAAGGGCAGTGCCTCCGCCTGCAATGAGAAATGAACCCTGGAACAGTCCAGGAGGAGTGGCCTTTTAAGGCCTGATGGGGAGTGATGTTGTTGCTCAGCCCATTGCACCTCAGGCTTAGAGCCTTCCCAGTGTAAGAATGTAAAAGGGAAAAGTGCACGTTTCAACTGAAATCTAAACAATATATGTGATTGTATTTGTAATGAATGTTGCACAGTAAAGAAAATATATAAAGAAAGGTCAACATACTTCCGGTGATGTCACCAGCATCATGGCAGCTTAAACAAACAGCTCCCCCCCTCATCAACAATAAAAACGTCTTCACACAGCTTAGTGCAAGTAAGTTGGGGTAAAGATGCAAAGACTGCAAAGTGGAAACTCAGCTGTGAAATGATCCCATTCAAAAAATCGGAAAGCGAAGGCTGATCAAGGAGGATTGAGCCCAGCAAGTTCGGCGAACAGCGGGAGGGAGTCGCCTTCGAGTATGGTGGAAGGAGACACTGAGACTGAACTAGATACTCTGTCCTGCTCTAGATTTGAAACCCTCCTCTCAGAAATCAAGCAGTTTCGGTCAGAAACGAAGCAAGAATTTAATAAGCTGCATTCCGACTTAAAGGGTCTGGAGACTAGGGTGACCTCCGTGGAGGAACGCATATCAACAGCAGAAGACGATTTAATCCAGATCTCTCGGGCCATGGAATACCTAGTGCATCAACAAGAATTCACCACTGCTAAATGCCTAGATTTGGAAGCATGCTCCCGTAGAGACAACTTAAGAATATATGGTTTACCTGAAGAGACGGAGGTTGGGGAGATGACTGAATTTCTGGAAGATTTGCTGCGACATGTCCTGGATCTACCGCCAGCCTTCCAGTTCAAAATTGAAAGAGCGCACCAAGCGTTGGTGCCTAAACCGACATCAGTTTCTGCCAGACCCCGGTCAATAGTAGCGAAATTTTCAAGTTTTCGGGAGAAAGAGCAAAAAATACAGACAGCGTGGAAACAAGGGCGGGTCGAATACAATGGTGCCTGACTGTCGTTTGACCAAGATTACCCCCCCGGTGATCCAGCAGCAGCGAATGGCCTACTCCCCGATACTGCAGAAACTGAAAGCCCTAAACATCAGATTTCAGACGCCTTACCCTTCCCACTTACGAGTTTTTTGGGAAACAGGTACTGAGTTATACCATTCGTATGAAGAGGCGCTTCAAGCAGTGAGGAATAAGGGGCATGAAATTGCGGAGGCCCCCCATCATAAGAAGCAGCCGACCGGCTTGCGGCGTCCCTGGCAACCGAACAGACTCCAGCACTCCACGCGTCCAGGAAAGAAAGTGGCAGCTAACACACTTCAAGATATCAGGAAAATGCTGCACAAACTCACTCACCCTCAAGCCCCTGAGGAGCCATCAATAGAAAGGATGGAGGACACATGAGAGGTGATTCCAATGCAACGAATCTGTGGCTGTGTTGGGGAGAGCTTTCTCCCTGTGTCTCTTTCCTCATGGACGTAATTGAACTTTATACCTAAATGAAAGGGACTCATGGAAATTAATATCGAGGCCTACAAGTGAGGCCTAGCTGGTAAATGATAAGGGTCATGGGGGGGGACGGGGTTCAAGGGGGTGATGAGTCGCCTTTATAAAGAAAGCTGAATATCCACTATGTTTTAAGCAGGCGACCCCATCACTCCAATAAGTCAGGTACTCTAGATGTTGAAACTATTGATGTTATGTCTTTAACCAACCGGGAGGAGGGGTGGCAGGGGTTGGGAGGTTGAAACCCGGCAACAGCACAAAGAATCGTGAGGTCCTGAGAGGATTTGGGGGGATTGGTCAGAGGGGTCCCCTCTTGAGCAGAGATGCATTAATGAGGCACGTTAGCTGGTATAGTAGTTTTTTAGAATTTCCCCCTTGTAGGGACGCAGAGGGTTTAGTGCTGGGGCTGGGTTGCTCGCTGGGTGACTCTGCTCAGGGGAGGCTGCAGAAGTTATAGTGCCACAATGCTGACTCTATTCCCAGATGGTGTAACATTGAATTAAATACAAATGAATAGGGGTTTGGTACTAGCATAGCAAGAGTGGGGGCTCATAATGAAAAGGGATGTGGCATCACCTTGTGCAGCTGCAGATTCGCCCAAATTAGTGGAAATCAAATTGGGGGCTGTGACCCTGGGGCGTTCGTATTTTGCGTTGGAGGATGTCAGCAACGGCCGTTTGACCCAGGCCTGAAATACATGCATATTTTTGGAAGTCGGGGGCAGCATTTTTCTTTTAGTCGCCTTTGGTGGCAGCCTGCTTCAGTTCAGGAAGTTGTTGGTAGAGCGCTGGATTTACGCTCCCTATTTTGTCCTGGTTATCAGTTAGGGAAACACTTGCTGGTGAATACAGGCTGCAACTGAAGGGTGACATATAATCGTAGTGGGACACCACTGTGAAATTGGGAATCTTTCATATTCCCTTCTTTACCTATATATAAGTAGCGAGTTACCATAGGCGTAGTCTCAGGAACAGAGGAAATGCGGGATCATATTACACAGCCTCGATAAAATGTGGAGAGCGGGGGCTGAACATTTCTCAGACGTAATCCCAGATTAATTATGCTGGGAAGTCTGCTGCCAGGTGTACCCTGTGTTTTTATGGGTACACTGTTGGTGACGATGTGCCAAGACATCTGGCAAGGACCTGATAAACCTAAGGTCCAGGAGGAACGAGCCATTTTAATGGCTCCTTTGCCTCCCATTCGAGTATTGCGAACTCGAACGAATAGAGAACGGTATTTACTGTTCTCCTACCTTGGTAGTAATCTTGTGAATAGTTTTTTTTCCTGGGGGAGGATCGCTCTGTTGGCGCCTGCCCATAGGAGGCTTGAGATTATATGTTGTGTCTGTGTTCATGTGGTGTTGCAAGTTACAATTTTATATGAAGGATTTCAATGGCATGATACATCTGATCAATACAGAGTAATGCAAAGACTTATTCAACTCTGGGGAGGAATTGAGGACGGGGGAGGGAGAACACCGAGAATACCTTGGGGGACGGGGAGAGAAAAGGGGGGACCCACATATCGATGGGATTATAACTTCCGGCCCATAAATGGAGGATAAATCCAGTATAAGAATTGTCTCTCACAATGTTAATGGGCTGAACAACCCGTTAAAAAGAAACAAAGTCATGTCAGCTATAAAAAGACAGAAGCCCACGTTTGTTTTACTGCAAGAAACTCATTTAAATAAATCCAAACACCAGAAATTAGGGAAGTATGGGTATGAGCAGGTGGTCGCAGCCTCATATGGGAAGAGTAAGAGAAGAGGCTCTGCAGTACTGGTCTCCAAAGGAACACAGTTTCAGAGGTTGACCAGCCCTTGCAGACCCTGAGGGCTGTCTGGTCATTATCACAGGGAACCTGGAGGGTACCCCTATCACACTGGCCTCCCTGTATGCACCCCCGGGCTCTACTAAGGAATTTTTTCGTTCCTTACTACATAAAATAACGGAGCAGCAAAGGAGACTATTAATAGTAGGGGGGGGACTTAAATCAGGTATGGGAACAAAATGACACGTCCAGAACAAAGTCATTTCGGCAGAGCCCAGCCAGTAAATTCATTAAGAACCACCTAAAGGGGCCTTTTTGGGTAGATGCTTGGAGGAGGCATAATAAGAATAAGCGAGAGTACACACACTACTCATTCCCCCACAGCTCCTTTGCCAGGATTGACTACTTGTTGATCTCTGGAGAGCATCAAGACCAAGTATTGGATTGTAAACATATCCCATCGGTACTACTGATCATTCCCAATTGTTGCTGAGGCTAAATTGGAAAGTCCCAAAAGGCCAGTCTCTTTGGAAGTTCAACAATTACTTTTTGAACTTAAAAGAGTTTACAGACATGGCCACTGCGAGGCTAACACAAATCCAACAAGATAATAAGTACCCTAAGGTACCGGGTACTACGCTATGGCATACGGTGAAAGCAGTATTTAGAGGGGACTGTATCAAGTTTGCTGCCTATTTTAAAAAACAACAAAACCAGCAGATAGAAGACCTTCAAAATCAATTACTTGCCCTACAGGGAAGACAGGTGGGGGGGGAACAGTTTGGTAATATCAGACATACAAAATATTAAACAAAGGATTCAAAAGCTAATAGATATAAAAACGGAACATGCACTGCAGTGTCTGCGACAAAGATACCATGAAAGTGGCCCTAGAGCTTCTCGTCTTCTGGCCACCGTCTGAGACAACATACCGCTAGGTCTATGATCACTCGGATCAGAGACCCCAAGACAGGTCAGATATTGAGTTCTCCAGAAAAAATCCTGAATGGCTTTCGGGATTTTTACTCTAATTTATACGCATCAGAACAAACGCTGGATAAAGAACAAATCAAATCATATTTGACTAAATTAAAGTTACCGTGTTTGACGGAAGAGACAAGGGACTCCCTTGACTCTCCCATCTCTTCTACAGAGTTGGCCTCAGCGATTAAAAATCTGAAAACTAAAAAGTCCCCGGGTCCTGATGGATACACCCCTGAATTCTTTAAGTTCTTCATACAGGAAATTAAGAGCCCTCTGTTGGAGACTTGTAGGGAAGCACAATTGGGGGAGGCGCTCCCAGACTCCTGGAACTATGCGGTTATCTCTAGTGTCCCTAAACCTGGTAAGGATGTCACACAGTGTAGTACTTTTCGCCCTATATCAGTTTTAAACATTGATTATAAGTTATATGCATCTATATTGGTGAGGCGTCTGGAAGTGGTACTGCCTGATTTGATCAATTATGATCAGACGGGCTTTATCCTTGGTAGACAGACTCAGGATAATATTAAAAGATCTCTGCAAATCCTACACCGGGCCACTCGGTCGGGGGCGCCATGCATGCTACTAAGTTTGGATGCGGAGAAAGCCTTCGACTGAGTGGCATGGAGTTTCTTGGACCTTACCATGGGCGTATTTGGATTCTCCGAATCCTTCACTAAAATTATAAATAATATATACACCAACCCCAAGGCATATATAAAGATCAATGGCAGAGTTTCCCCCCCCATAGCCCTATACCGTGGCACTAGGCAGGGTTGCTCCCTCTCCCCCCTTCTTTTTGCCCTGTACCTGGAGCCTTTGGCCCAGGCATTAAGACAGGACGAGTTGATACAGGGATGGGATCTGGGTGGGGAATTACATAAATTGGCGCTATATGCGGATGATTTATTAATTTATCTCAGAAACCCAGAGCAGTCATTGGATCCCTTGTGGGCTCGTCTGTCTGAGTTTAGCCTTTTGGCGGGTTACAAAATAAATATGGGCAAGACGGAGGTCTTAAGAACACACTATGAACCATCAGAACAGATCCAAAGGAAATTCCCATTTAGATGGAATATATCCCAGATTAAATACCTCGGGGTCCAGATGTGCTTTCAGGCAGACCGGTTGTTCTCTCTTAATTTTATCCCAGTATTAGAAAGAATTAAGCTGGAGTTGGACCAGTGGGCTCCTATCCCTATACCGTTGATACAAAAGGTGGAAGCGATAAAAATGATAATGCTCCCGAAGTTCTTATACCTGGTACAGACAATACCCATTCTAGTCCCGGATGCATACTTTCATTCTCTAAATAGAACGATTTCTCGTTTTATCTGGGGTCCACAAAAACCTAGAATCCGCCTCTCGACACTCCAGATCCCGAAGGCAGAGGGGGGCCTGGCATTACCAAATTTTAGTCTATATCACTGTGCAGCTCAGTTACGAATAGCCTTTTACTGGCTGGATCAGACCTATTCGGCTAAGTGGAAAACCCTGCAGCTATGGGAGACTACCCCACATAAAAATCTGAATGCTATGCTCCTTGGGCAAAGAGGAAGATTAAATACGGGGCAGGAAGATAATCCTTATACAGCCTCCATGCTGAGTGTTTGGCGTGGAACTTTGGGAGACAAAAGGGCTAAGAGTGGGAGGAGCTTGTTGACTTCGGTTCCATATTTAGATTCGTTTGCACCTAATTGGTGGGATGCAGGATTTAAGAGATGGGAGGAGAGGGGCCTACATCTGATTTGGCACTTCTAGAAGGAAGTGAGATTCTGCCATTTGAAACACTAGTTCATAAGTATGGAATTGTTTGGCAGGACAGATTTAAATACTTCCAAATTAGAAACTATATTAGTAATCTCTTGATTCATTGCAAGATTGAGGGCTCATCTCCTCCACAGAACGCATACATTCTTAAAAAAGCAATAGAGGGGGACCCGATCAGATCTCACATTATTTCTAAATTATACCAGGTGCTCCTGTCCTGGAAAGGAGATTCCTCCTCTTACATAAAGACAGCCTGGGAGCGAGACCTGGGAGTTTGGATCCCCGAGGAATTTTGGGCGTGGACACAAAGGAGGATTCACTGGGGTATAGCAGTAGTTAGCTGGCAGGAGTTCTCGTGGAAGATTTTTATACGCTACTTTCGAACTCCAGCAATCCTGATGAAATACCGAGACTCTTTGTCTTCGTCCTGTTGGAGAAACTGTGGACATTCCCCTGCATCATTGGCACATATATTGTGGGACTGTCCTATATTAACCCCTTTTATACAAGATCTTCAACAAACCCTACAGACAATTATAGATCCTAACTTGGAAATTTCACCCCTATGTTACTTCTTTTTGGAACTGCCAAGATAATTTCGTGATCCCCTGACGATTAAGTTCCTGAAAATTTCTTTTTTGGCGGCCCAAAAGGCAATCACAAGTAACTGGCTTTCTCCCAAGGTTATTACCCTAAGTATGTGGCAGGATCGTATGATAAATATATATAGAATGGAGGCTCTAACAGCCACTATTAATAAAAGAGTCCCTTGTTTTGAGATCTTGTGGAGGCAATGGGTTCTATACATGGCAGGGGCAAGACCTGACTTCGTGCCTTGAATCGAGGCTTGGTGAAATTGCTATATTCAGGTCCGATAGGAAGGATGCACTGCACAGCATAGAGCCCTATAATCTAAAAATAAAGTTCTTATCTTTTGCTCTGATTGGGGAGTGAATAAATAGTCTGGCTCCTCCCCTCCTCCTCCTCCTCTTCCTCTTCCCTACATTAAAGGGTTCAACTTTAAAAGGTAAATCCTGGATTTCAACTTAGTTGAATTTTATAGTTTGCAACCATTGAGGATCTTTGGATGTTATAGGCTATCCTCTGTATAAACCACTGACTGTTGGTTCTATTTTTTTTTTTTTTTTGTATCATGTCGGATGAATTGACTGTGGAAACAAAAGAGAAGGGAAATTAAGTATAATGGATATGTGAGAAAGATATGTTTGTACCTTGCATGTTCTGTTTGTATGAACAAAACATTTTAAATAAAGAAAGTTTCAAAAAAAAAAGGTCAACAACCTTTTTATCTATATCCTTCAAACACTGCTCTAAATCCTTCACAGCATGTAGGACCTCAGCAAGATTTGATCAGCCTCCCCATACACTTCTGCTCTGTCCAGTGGTTTGGCCAGCTTCCCTCTCCCAGAATGGGAGAAGTATCTTTTTCTGGGTTCCTCATCAGTAGCAACATTGATTTCAATGTCTGAGCAAAAGCAGGTAGAAAACTATTAATATTAATACTGAAAGTCACATTACAATAACTCAAAAGTGTCAAAAATAAAAATAGTGAGACTCAAGGACAGAACTCAGTAGGAATGTATCTGCTACTATCAGCTACTAGCCACAGTCCCATTTTTGTGTTCACACTTGCGCTTGTGCAAAGCAAACATGTTTGTATGATTGTGGATTCTGAGAGGTGTGTCACTGTCGGTCCAGTGCAGGGCAGTCTGCAAGGGGCTCAACAGTGTCAGACAAGTCATCATTCAGGCTGTTCATGACACTCTTCTGGGCTTGCTGGGTGGAAACTGCTTGAAGTTCAAAGAAAAGAGCCACCCAAATCATATGGCAGCTCTTTTCTTTGATCTGCATAATGCCACCCAGCCAGCAGAGCTGATCAGCATCATGATCGGCCTGCTGTGGTACTCCCAATGTGAAAACAATCTGTCCCATCCTCTGCCAAGTATCCCTCCGACCTCCCATTGCTTCCCCATTCATAACTTTCCAACACCAGGATGCCCAGTCACCAGTGCCAGCTAGTATTCCCCACCCTGCCCTTTTTACTGTGTGACACCAGAGAACCCACCCTGGCTGCCACCAAACATAACACTGACACTGGGGTGCCCAGTCCTCAGTGCCAGTACCCAAAATAAAGAAAGCCATCCCTCCTAGTCTTTTTCCTTTTTATTTCTACATTTCTGTAATCTCACCCTGTGCCAGGTATCCCTTCCACCTCCCCGCCACTTTTCATGTCTATAGAGGTTAAACTGACACTGGGGAGCCCAAGTGTTGGTACCTGTGTTGGTACCTGAAATAAGGAAAATCATCCCTCAGTCTTCTTCTGTTTTTATATACCCTGTAAAATAGAAAGTCCATGGATGTCTGTTGCCTTCACCCCCAGTGCCATTACTGTCCCCACACCAGACCCCCTCCACTCAGCACCCACCACCACCACTTACTTACCTAAAAGGGGTCCAACGTTATAATCTTCTCTGAACCGGAGACACGTCTTCACTCTTCAACACCGGACCAGGAACTGAGGAAAAAACAGGTATGCGGTTCAATGTATTTCAACAAGTTTTGAACCTGTGCTCATAACCTGGTCATTTTTAATACTTTTCCCCCAAAGTTTTCCACATGGCCTTTTTGGGACCTCACCTCCCAGGTGGTGACATCCTTCAAATCTGAGCTGAAAGTTGATTTCGCAATCAGTCTGCGAAATCACCTTTCGGGCAGGATTTGATCATTTTCATTTACTGGGTTCATGTGGTGGGGTCTTAAGAAGACTATGCTGAAAATTTTGGGTCAAAGTATTAAAAAAAAACTATAAAACAGACTTTATGGTGCCTGAACCCGCTTCTCCTGAAAGACAAACAATACCTAGAACAGACTAAACTCAGGATCCCACAATTCTTCTCAGAAAATGCATCCCCCACTCTCTCTGAGTCAATCATTTGGGACTCTCTTAAAGCAACATTAAGGGGGGAAGCGACGTATGCAACCAAAAAAAAAAAAAAGCTGCAGGAAGCCAAGCTAACAGAACTGTTAAATAATCTTCAGAACTACCAACTCTTATATAGGGATGGTGATCGGGTCTTACACAAAAAATAATGGACCTAAAAATCCAATAAGCGTTACTCTACCTAAAACATACTCATTGTGAAGGAGGTGCCCCAGGTTCTAGCCTGCTGGCCCAATGAATTAGAATGAGCAAGAAGACGGCTACCATCTTAAAAATTAAAAACCCTAAAACAGGACAAACAAGGAATCAGAAATAAGGAGAATTTTTTTTAGAATACTGCTCTTTATACAGTAGAGAGACCACAGTAGACCCCACTCCCAGGACGAATTTTCTAAACAACCTAACCCTCCCTCATCTCTTTGAAATCCAAAAACAGAAACTGCTTGTTTCTATTAAATTAGAAGAAATTCAGGAGGGCATAAAAAACTAGCAGCTGGTCACTGTCAAGGACTGGATGGCCTACCATCAGAATGGAACAAAAAAATTTCCAAGGAATTATTACCTAATCTTCCCTCAGTGTTTAATGAGATCCGGGATAGTGGCCCTCCTCCACCCTCATGGGACTACGCCATGCTGACCCTCCTACCTAGACCAAATAAAGACCCCTCCGATCCATCCATGTATTGTCCAATATCTATCCTAAACATTGATTATAAGATGTACATGGCAATTTGGGCTTCTTGATTAGAGTCGATTCTTCCCCATATTATTCACCAGGACTAGGCGGGTTTCATAAAGAACAGAAGAACCTCGGACAACACCTGTAGCACCTTCATCCTGATGGAATACATCAACAGACAAATCCCAGAAGCCCTGCTAAGTTTAGACTCCGAAAAGGCATTTGACAGGGTGTTCTTGTCCTTTTTATGGGTCACCCTTTCAAAATTTCAATTCTTGGAGCCCTTTATAATCTGGTTTAAAAAACCTTTATAAGTCCCCAAAAGCGTACATCAGGGTTAACTGAGCCATATTCCCTCCCATATCAGATACAACACGGAACTAGACAGGGTTGATGGAAGAGGGATGTCTTGATATCGTAGCAGTCACAGAACCATGGTACACAGAGAACCATGATTGGGATGTTAACATACCAGGGTACATAACCTACAGGAGAGACAGGAAGGGGAGAAGAGGGGGAGGAGTAGCTCTCTATTTTAAGGAAGGGATAAAAACAACTGAATGAAAGAGTAAACAGGGAGGCGAGGAGGCACTGTGGGTCACCTTAGAGACTGGAAATGGCACCAAAATCCGCACAGGGGTTATATACAGCCCCCATGTCAGGGGGGAGGGAATGGACAAGGATATGATAGAAGGCATTCTTAGGATGGCAGAGAAAGGGGAGATACTGTTGATGGGAGATCTGAATATGCCAGATGTTAACTGGAGCACATATGCTGCAGCCACATCCAAGAGCAGGGCCATTCTCGTTGCCCTACAGGTGGCATGCCTCAAACAGCTAGTTACGGAACCCACTTGTGAGGGAGCAATCTTAGACCTCGTACTCTCAAATGGGGACAGTGAGAGGATCTCAGATCTAGAAGTGGGTTGCCATCTGCGAACAAGTGACCATCAAACAGTATGGTTCACGATAAACTCAGCTACAGAGTCAAGCCATACAAAAGTTAGGGTACTGGACTTCAGGAGGGCTGACTTTGGTGAGATGGAAGAGTACCTTAGAAAAGCACTAGCAAACAGGCTAGAAGGAGGGGTGGAGCAACAATGAGGAAACATCAAAACTGCCATCACAGAGGCAACAAGCCTTTGTGTCAAGCAAATAAACAAATCACAACGAAAGAAAAAGCCACTATGGTTCTCAAAAGATAGCATTCAGGAAGTATAAGGAAACACAGAAGGAGCAGGACAGAGAGCTGTACCAGTTAAGGCAGAAGGAAGCAAGGATGGAAGTCAGAATAGCAAAGGCCCAAACTGAGGAAAAGATAACCAACACGGTTAAGAAGGGGGATAAAATCTTTTATAGGTACATCAGGGAGTGTAGAAAGACAAAGGGAGGGATAGTGAGGCTGAATAGAATGGACAGTGGGTGGGCAGAGAGGGACAGTGAAAAAGCAGGGATACTGAATGAATACTTCTGCTCAGTATTCATAAAAGTGGAGGAGGGGGAGGTGCCTAATCCAATTAACAGAAGCACTATTGATGGGGTTGGGGGGGTTTGATCCCAGTTCTTTCACAGAACAAAGGGTTCTGAAAGAACTCCTAAAACTGAAGGTGGACAAAGCAATGGGGCTTGACGGAATTCACCCCAGAATTCTAAAAGAACTAATGGGAGAACTAGTAAAACCACTGACTACCCTTTTTAACAAATCATGGGAGGATGGTGTGGTACCTGAGGACTGGAGGAAGGAGGATGTGATTCCCCTTCACAAAAGTGGGACCAAGACAGAGGCAGGAAACTACAGACCTGTCAGTTTGACCTCTGTGGTAGGAAAAGTGATAGAATCACTTCTGAAGGAAAGAGTTGCTGTGTACCTGGAGGCCAGTGGGGCACAGGACCCAAGGCAGCATGGGTTCACAGTGGGAAGGTCATGTCAGATTAATCTAATTGATTTCTTTGACTGGGTGATCAAAGTAGTAGACCAGAGAGGGGCTGTGGACATGGCCTACCTAGACTTTAGCAAGGCATTTGACACAGTCCCACACAAAAGATTAATAGTCAAATTAACCAGCCTGGGAGTGGGTCCCAGGGTGGTAGCCTGGGTAAAACATTGGCTGGACAACAGGACACAGAAGGTAATTGTAAATGGAGTCCGCTCTGAAGAAAAAGGGATTACTAGTGGGATACCACAGGGTTCAGTACTGGGTCCAGTCCTTTTTAATGTCTTTATAAGTGACATTGCAGAGGGACTGGAAGGAAAAGTATGCCTCTTTGCAGATGACTCAAAGATCTGCAACAGGGTTGATACACAAGGAGTCATGGAAAGGATGAGAAGGGACTTGGCAAGGTTGGAGGAATGGTCAGAAGTATGGCAGCTTGGATTCAATACAAAGAAGTGCAAAATAATGCACTTGGGAAACAAAAACCCAGGGGAAGATTACACAGTGGGGGCCGGGGGAGGTAGTAACAACAACAAAAATGGAAAGGGACCTGGGGTAATCATATCAGATGATCCTAAGGTTAGCAAGCAATGTGAGAAGGCAGTAGGGAGGGCTGGGTGTATACTGGGATGTATAGGGAGAGGCATCACCAGCAGAAAACAGGAAGCTGTTAGCCCTCTGTTCAGACAGTTGGTGGGATCCCATCTGGAGTACTGCATCCAGTTTTGGAGACCCCATCTCCGCAAGGACATAGACAGGATAGAGGCAGTCCAGAGGAGGACAACTAAAATGGTGCAGGGTCTGCAAGAGAAGCTATATGAGGACAGACTAAAGGAGCTTAATATGTATACCCTTGAGGAAAGGAGGGAGAGGGGGGACATGATAGAAACTTTTAAGTACCTCAGTGGAATCAGCAAAGTCCAAGAGGGTAGCATCTTTCAGAAAAAGAGATGTGCAAGAACAAGGGGACACAATTTAAAGATGGTGGTGGGGGGGGCAGTTCAGGGGCAATGTGAGGAAGTATTTTTTCACAGAGAGGGTGGTGGATGCATGGAACAGCCTTTCTGAGGAGGTTGTGGGGTCTAAAACTGTGGGAGAATGCAAGAATACATGGGACAGACAGAAGGGAATTATTGTGGGGGCTAAGAAGAAATAGGCTGTTGGTTAACTAGGATCTGCAGCTTATCCTGTAGGTAGGGAAATGGATAGACTAGGTGGGCCAAGTGGTCCTTATCTGCCATCAAAGTCTATGTTTCTATGTTTCTGTGGGTTGCCCTCTGTCACCTCTGTTGTTTGCCCGCTACATGGAACCACTGGCAGTGGCCTTGAGGACAGCGGTGAATATAGAGGGCATTCCAATAGGTCAAAAGGAGTACAGGTCAATTTATTTGCAGATGATATACTCCTAACATTGTTATCTCCTGAAACATCTATTCCGGCAGGTTGGGAAATTCTCAACCAATTCAAAGGAGCTGCCACTCTAAAATTGAATGTGGCAAAAACCGAAGTCCTACTGCTCAACTTTGTCCCTTCAAACCTTCTCCGAAGCAAATACCCCCTACGCTGGCATACCACCAAGATCAAATATTTGGGAATTATTCTTCCGCTTGACTTGAGAGTGTTGGAAGTTGTAAATTGTGAACCTCTTACACAGTCCATTCAAATGGACCTGACCAAATGGTCATTAATCCTTTTATCTCTCTTCTACTGGACAGAAATAATCCAGAAGAATATTCTTTCTAGACTCTTATATTTATATCAAAATATACCTTTCTTCCCCTTCACATTCTATTTAAATCCTGGGACAAAATGGTTTCTGAATTTATATGGAATGGAGAATGGCCTAGAATTTGTAAAGCTATCCTAAATCTCCCTATTATTATTATAATTTGCCCAATTTCAGACTGTATGTAAAGACGTCTTTTTTGGAAACACTACTCCAGTGGTTGTCACAGGATTATGAGACCCCTTGGCAAACACTGGAATTTCTCATTAATGACTTACATGACACAGGTAAGATCCTCTTCTCCTCTGAAAACAAAAGCCTGCCTCTTAAAGACTTCACTTTAATAACTTCTAACGCACTAAAGATATGGTACGACATTCAGAAAAGTTCCACCTACATACCAACTCATACCTATTGTAAAATCTTCTCAAGAGATGACTTATTCATCCCATTCAGACCTCGTATTTTCCCAATGGCGACACCAGGGGCTATTCCATGTGTTTCAACTTCTGGACAGCTATGAGATTCTTCCATTTGAAACTATCAGAGAAAAATTTGGCCTCCATGCAGACGATTTTTTCGATACCTTCAAATCAGGAATTACATCCTCCGGCAACGCTCCATTGAGGCAAAATTACCAGTCCCTACACCACTTGTTATAAACATTTTTATGGATTTCTTACAGGGACACACCTGGGGTCACATAATTGTGTCTATATATAGAATTATGAGAGATGTGGAGGGGAACTCCACTGAAACCATATTAACAAGATGGAACCGAGAATTAGACACCGAGCTCTCCGAGCCAGAGTGTTCGGAGTCAGCTCTTCGGACAGTTAAAATAACTTCCTCTCCCCACTTTGGAGGGAGTTTGCCTGGAAGTGCCATTCCAGATATTTTTGCTCACCCGCAGCACTAACCAAATACCTTCCGGATTCATACGGTTCATGTTGGAGAAACTGTGGGTGTGGGATGGCAGACTTGGGGCACATAATGTGGAACTGCCCTCTTTTAATGCCCTACTGGTATGTTCTACAGACCGAATTATCGACCAGCTTGGGCGAACCAATAGAGCTAACAGCTGAAATGGTGATGCTGTCGGTGTATCCAGATCGCTTCCCCTCCTGGTCCAAAACAGTGGTTCCAATCTACATGCTGGCAGCAAAAAAAAAAATGTCACCTGGTGTTGGATGTCAACTAAGACACTGACAGTTGAAGAATGGTGAAATATAGTAAAAAAAATATATCAGATGGAGAGCATTTCAGCTACAATGCAAGATAAATGGGCACAATTCCAAACTAAATGGAGAAGCTGGATCTTCTACTGTTCTCGAGTGGATCCAGAATTTATTCCCTAGGAAAAGGAGGGGAAATCTAAAATTAAAAAGAAAAAATTGTATTGCTAGCATGTTTTTATCCACAGAATTAAGGGACTGAAAATAGAATGGAAACGACTTTAGTAATATCTGTCCTTCCCTCCAACTTGTACATTATATAGAGACGAAGTTAAATACAACAAAAATATGTAATGCTGTAACTTTCATATGAGCTCTCAATGATGATGTGTGTCTGAAGATCTTTTTCTTTTCAATAAAAATATATTAAAAAAATAACCAAGTTATGAAGGCACATTGAATTTTTTTCAACTCACGCTCACAACTTTGGTAACTTTCAATATTTTGACCTCATATTTTCAACATAGCCATTTTTTCACACCACTTCATAAACATGACAGGTGTCCCTTTTTTTTTTTAAATCCTGATTGAAATGTGTTTTCACACTTGTGGTGTGAAATGTTGACACCTGTCATGTTCAGAAGGAGGGGTCAAAAAAGACTATTGAAAATTTGGGTTAGAATGTGAAAAACTAACTTATGAAGAAATGTTGAATTGTTCCAATGTTTACTCATAACTTCATTTTTGCAGATTTTGACCCCTAATGTTCAATATATCCTTTGTGTTACTCCAGATCCTGAACATGACAGATGTAATTTTTCAAATCCCCTCCGAAATATGTTTTTGCAGTCACACTGCAAAATCCGTATCGGATGCGATTTAAAAAATTCCACCTGTCTTGATCATAACGACGGGTCATAAAAAGACTATATGGGAAATTTGGGGTCAAAATGTGGGAGCCCACTCAAAATTAGATATTGCCTCTCAGCTGGCCCATCCTGGGTAAACACAATCTAAAAATTATTTCAAACACATGAGTGCGATGTGCATATTAATGAGAGACAAACCAACAGATGAGAGGAGAAAGAAGAAGGTGCCTCAGCTGGGACTTGAACCAGGTGGCCTGCATTCAAGTCTCCGCTGAGGCACTTACTTCTTTCTTTCATCTGTTGATACAATCTAAAAATGTATAAAAGCGGGACACCACTGAAAAGGAGATATTGTATCTCATCGGGTCTATCCTGGGTAAATATTTAGTAAAAATGTGTAAAAGCAAGACCCCAGTGCAGTAGGCCCCACTGACTGTAAAAGCAGAACCCCATGTGTCGGCCCAGTGGTGTGGAGGGCTGAAGTGCCTACCACCTTATCTCCTGCCACACCTCGACCCAAGTTCGGGAATGGAGTCGGGTCATTCGAGGTTGGTCGAGGGAGGGAGGATCAAGCATCCCACTTGTCAGCTCTCTTTCCTCGGGGAGGAGGGTTAGTGTGACCTGCTGCTTGCCTGCCACCTGAAGGTGTCTGGGTGGTATTGTAGTTCAGGTACACTCGGTAAGTCAAACACGGGCGTCTGAGGAAGTCTCCATGGAGGCGGAGCTCATCCGTCATGTTGTTGCATGCAGAGCAACAAAAAAAAACAAAACATAGAGGTACCCCCCCCTCCAGCTGCAGGATGATGTCTGGGGCTTTGAAGGCCCCACTCTGACAACTGGGCGTAATTCCCAGTGGGTCAGTGGTGCGATGGAACAGGTACGGACTAAAGGGGGCAGTCCGGAGGTGTAGGTGGATAAAGTACTGATGAAAAAAAAAAACAGCTAAACCACACTGAAAATGTAACTTGCCTTTCAGCCGGGCTATTCTGGGTAAAGCAGGGTCCCATCAAAATGAGATATTGCATCTTGGCTGTGCTGTCCTGGGTAAATACACAGTAAAAATTGGGAAAAGTAGGATCCCACTGAAAACAGGACAGCATCTGAGCTGCACTATCCTGGGTAAATACAGCACAAAGATGTGTTAAAGCAGGACCCCACTAAAAATGAAATACTGCATCTCAACTAGGTTATCCTGGGTGAATATATTGTAAAACTGTGTAAAAATAGGAAGATGTTGTACCTATATAATCTGTCCTGGAAAAAAACATTACAAAAGTAGGATCAAACTAAAAATTATATACTGTATTGCAACAGTTCTCAAACTTTGTCATAGTGAGCCTCCACTAAGCCATGGAAAAGATCTTGAGCCTCCCCCAAAATGCTGAAATATTTTTGGGCCTCCCCATAGAAAAACAGCATACTTTTCACAGTATATCAAGAATAAATTGAAACCTCTTTACGTAGCTGCCTCTCATGTTATTAAGCTTATTGTAACCCCCAACAGGACAACCTACTTGCTCCAATATTTTGACTCTCGAACCATTGTTACCCCTTACTGCCATACCTTCATGGGTCAGACTGCTTTTTCTGTTTCCCTCTATCTGGAATAACCTTCCTGTCAACCTCTGCCTCTCCCCCTCACTCTGCTCTTAAGCAACTTCTCAGGGATCATTTTGCTCCCTCCTGCTCTTATTCCTAGTACCTGAATGGTTAACTCTTGTATTTGGACAGTTCTGCTGCCAGTCTAATTGATCAGTTGTTCCTCGCATTGTTAGTTTATTGTTCTTAATTTGTTTGCACTTTTATTCATTTTGTATTGCTTGAGTGTTTTGCAGTTACATTTTGAATTGTATTCTCTCACTACCCTTCCCTGGGTACACCTGAAATAAGCCATGGTTCAGTGTACAGTACCTTCCCTGGTCACAGACTTGTGAATAAATACATCAATTCACCTACTATTATCTTCTTTCACTTTGCCTTATCACACAAAATCTATAAAATTGAAAACTGAAAGATGATAGTTTTTCAAGACTTGCTTGAGCCTCCCTTGGGACAGGTTGGGGCCTCCCAAGGGAGGCTGGCCTCACCATTTGAGAACCCCTGCTGTATTGCATCTCACCTCTACTACCCAAGGTAAATGCAGTGTAAAACTGTGTAACATTAGGACTCCATTGCAAATGACATATTACATCTCATCTGGTCTATCTTGGGTAAATACATAGTAAAAATGTGTACAAGCAAGATCCAGTACAACAGCAGTGCAAATGGCAAACATTCGGCATTGGCAAATGCTTGTTTCTGTAATCGTCATGCCATCTCAGTACTTCTGTAGAGTGTTCTCACAGCATCCTAAAAGAAATGAACTTCAGAATAATTTTTAGAACAATTTTGCAGTAGTCATAAACAGTGCAAACAGAAATATTCTTGCAGCTCAACTGTTGGAACTCCTTCCTTCTGGCCAGAGGGTCACAGGTCATAAAAAGACTATATGGAAAATTTGGGGTCAAAATGTGGGAGCCCACTGAAAATTAGATATTGCCTCTCAGCTGGCCCATCCTGGGTAAACACAATCTAAAAATTGTTTCAAACACATGAGAGAGAGCAATGCACATATTAATGCAATATTCTGCACCCTCTCTCTGTCTCCAGTATAAAAGTTTATGGGTCTGTTTGAAGGGCCTCTTATGGATACAAAAGTGTCCCCTCGTGTGTTCTTAGGATCAGAGAACTGCGAACCAAAGGTGAGCAGGTTTGTGGCCCTAAGAATGAAAGAGGTGGCACTCTCAAATCCATAACAGGCCTTAGGCCCTCCAAATTGACCCATAAAATTATTATAGATCGCTAACTGTATTAAATGAAAAATAGCCTTTTTTTATGTAAAATACTGATGGCAGGAGTAGTCAGCGAGAACCCCGTTACAGTGGCTCAGCACATGAGGTACTCTTAAAAATACCTCACGTGCAACTGAAGGGAGGGCTGTGATTGTTCGGGGACACTCCTGTGATCTATAATGACATTTAAATTCTGCACCTGATTGCTGAGGTCATTCCTCACAATACTGGTAACTTCTGATAGCACAAAGCTTTTATTTCTAGGGATATGGATATGGTTCATGTATCCATACACTGGCAGTTCTTCCTTAAGAGCTGTTTCACCAGAATGTCTTTAAGTAAAGCTCCTCCCACCACTCAGGTGGTATATCCCTCGGCTCCACCCTGTGGCATCAGATCTTTCTTTCTACTGGAAGAGTTCGGTCTCCTCCTTCGCAGCTCTGCACATTGTAGGGCCTATTAAGTGCGCCATTTTGCAAACTTAGTAACTTTACTCTTTCAAAACCATTTTCTGTATTCCATGGTTTCACTCTCGACCTTCAATTGTTAACATGGAACATGAGAAAGCAAAGCCCATGCCTGGTTTCAAACAGTACATCACGTGTCTTGTGCCTGTACTGCCTGGGCTCAAAACAAGATGTTGCTGGTTGTAGCATCTGCCAAATGATGCTCCCATCCCCGCTCAAAGACAGGAAGGCTTACCTTCTCCTCGGTCAGCCGACCAATCAAAACTCAGAATTACATTCCCAGAGTGGTCGCAAGGCAGCCTCCGCTGTGGCAGAATCTGCAGCACAACTAGCAAGCAATGGAAGAGGCAGCAGCAAAGACTGTGGCGGGCACCTCATCAGCCTTGGCACTGCTGCTGGCTGCATCAGCATTGGAGCATCCTTCATAGGTAAATTTCGTGACATGTCAGCTGCTCAAGATGTTTGGGGAGGGCCCTACCCACCACGGTAAGGAGCATAAGAGTAAGAAAAGTTGCTGTGGCCATGCCACCAGGAGGCAGAATGCTCCTACCACTCCCTTGACTCCCCTGGCCACTCAATGGTTGTTGAGCACTCGGCTTTGGCTGAGTCCATTTTGGCCAAGGGATGGGTTGCTAGATTCACAGTACCTCCATTAGGCTTGCTGATCTTGACACCTGTCGATCAGGTGGTTGAGATTTTTCTTGACCCTGTCGACCCATTTTTGGACTAGGTCAATGGCAAGTCAGTCTCCAAGACCTTTGTCATCCTGGTCCTCTCCCAGGAGGGTGTGGAGTGGTCAGTATCCCTGGCCATGCCTGCTCAGGATCAGCCTGCATTAGTGGTCATGCAGCCAAACCCGGTTCCCATGTATTGCACTGCACCCCTGGTTGTGTCTCCTCGACATTGGCCCCTGGGTCAAGGTCAAGGGACTCCTTGATCCCACTTGACCGGGAGGTGTCATCATCGATGCTCCTCATCGTCTTCATCTTTGGATGGGGAGCAGCTCTGCCAGTAGATATGGGGGCAGTGCAATGAGCTTCACTGGCAGCAACTGGATTTGGTGGGGCCAGGTAGGACTCTACCCCTGACCCCTATGGTTGACTGGCCAGTGCCAGTCAAACCCACACCACTCCATCCGAGACAGTTGTCCCTGACACACATCTCTCCACCTTTGTTGGTGGAACCACTTCCACAGCAGCCCACATGGGGGGCTCCTGTGAAGGACTTCTATCTGGGCATTGGCTTGCCAGGCCGGTTGTCCATGGAAATTTCCCACTGTAATGATTCCGGGGTGGTCCATGGTGGTAAACGGCTCTGGGTCATCTTTGAAGAGTCTTAAGATGACTGAGCCATCCTCCATGCAGTCTTCATGGACACATCTGTTTGACTAGGAATCGGTCGAGGATCTGACCACCAGCCACAGGCCAGTGTCCTTTGGGGATGCTTCTCATACTGATGTCAGAGTCCATGGAAATTCCTTAGGAGCCAGTTCAGAAGAGAGCTAGGTACCCCTTCACTGACATCCGGGATAAGAACAAATCCCCAGGAGTTGCCTTTCCAATGGCCGAGGCCATTTTAGGACCAGCTCTGGAGCTTTGGCAGCATCCAGCCTCCTGCATGGCACCCTCCACCCATATGGTCCACAAGTATGCGGTCCCTACCAGCTCTCTGCCCAGATTTTCTGACCACCCCTCAGTGAGGGTCTGGTCTCTGATTCTGTGTTGCAGAAGTCCAGGAATACTGGTGACGTGGACAGACTCCCCCAACAAGGAGTCAAAGAAGCCTCACCACAGAGCCAAGAAGGTCTATGCCGCATCCTCCCTTGGTCTGTCTGGAGAGCTACGTCCGGATGATGGCCTGCTTCGGTCACTCCCTGCTGGGAGTGCTCAACACCATCTTCCCTTACCTGCCTGCAGACAAGCAACTTCTGGCAAAGATCAACCGAGACCAAGGTCAAGCGCTGGCTAAGCACTAGCTCCAGATGGCCTTGGACATTGGTGACTCATGCATCCATGCCACAGTAGCAGCCATAACGGTGCATCACAGGGCCTGGCTCAGGATCTCCACCATCACAGCAGATCCACATCTGGACACTCATAAGCTGACTGGAGGCAGATCTCCTAGCCATCCATCTGGCAGGAGCCTCGAATCAACTTGGCGGATGCTCTCGGCCTCATAGACAAGACATCCCACGAGTGGTCTCTCCATCCAGAGGTAACTTACCGCCTGTTCTCCCACTGGGGAAAACCAATGGTGGACCTGTTTGCCTCCAGGGAAAACATCGCACTGAGGCTTTCATGCCCGCCTCCCCTCAGCAGAGCTCGATGCGGGGGGATGCCTTCTCGATGCCATGGACCCCAGGCCTCTTCTATGCCTTAAATCCATTTCCCTTGATCCACAGGGTGTTCCTCAAGGTGAGGAGGGACAAGGCATAGGTGATCCTGGTAGCCCCAGACTGGCCACACCAGTTCTGGTATCCAGATCTCCTCAGCCTCAGCAACAGGCCCCTGAGGCAGCTTCCAGCATGCCCAGACCTGATCTCAGTCACTCAGGAGAAGGTTCTCCATCCAGACCTTCAGTCCCTGCACCTGACAGCCTGGTATCTGAGCAGCTAGAGTTACAGGCTTTGGGTCTCTCTGAGGATGTACTCACGGTAGTGGAAGCATCCAGGAAGGTGTTGACCAGGAAATGTTATGCCTTCAAGTGGAAATATTTTCCATTTGGTGTCGAGGCAAGGGCTTGGACCCTTTGTCCTGCCCAGTGGCTAACATTCTAGACTACCTTTGGTCGCTCTCCAAAGGGGGTCTTCGGTCATCGACCCTTAGGATGCACCTGTCAGCCATCTCTGCTTACCGGGTGCGGGCCAGTCAGCAGATGTTGGCACAGGAGACAGTGGGTGGGCGCTTTTCCAAAGGCCTGGATCACATATCCCCTGTGGTGCATGAACCTCCACCTCCATGGGATCTACTGCTGGTTTTGGTACAGCTCATGGGCAAGCCATTTGAACCAATGCACAAATGTGAGTTGTCACACTTGTCATGGAAGGCGGCCTTCTTAGTGGCTATCATGTCTGCCAGATGGACAGGGGAGCTCCAGGCGCTCTAGGTGGATTCCCCTTATCTGGTCTTCCACAGGGACAAGGTTGTTCTGCACCCCCACCCGAAATTGCTTCCGAAGGTGGTGTCAGAGTTTCACCTTAACCAGGTGTTGACTCTGCTGTGTACTACCCCAATTACACTTTGGAGGCTGAGACCAAACTCTATACTTTGGACCTGAGACGAGGTCTCTCCTATTATAAGGGGAGGATGGTGGAAATTCGAGGAGAGGTTCGCCGGCTATTTGTCACCTACACTGAAGCCACTTCTGGCAGACTTGCAGCAAAGCGGACGATCACAAGATGGATTACATCTTGCATTAGTCTATGGTATGAGTTGGCGGGCAAAGAGCCTCCCAAAGGGATAAGAGCTCATTCCATCCGCCATACCACAGAGTCGGTGCCGCCTCAGGGACATCCCCATACAGGACATCTGTCGGCTGCTACCTGGAAGTCAGCAAACACCTACATAACCCATTACCACATCGACCTTGAGTCACACTGGGATGCTGGTTTTGGGGCCTCAGTTCTCCAATCTCTGTTCCCTAAGTAAGTATTTTAGAGTGGTGTGCAGCTTTCCTCCCTCCTCCTGGAGAACTGCTAGGACTCTGCCAAGAAGTGTGGATGAACAACATATCCACGTCCCTAGAAAAGCTGGTTACTCACCTGTAACAGTGGTTCTAGGAGTGATGTGTGTTGTTCATCCATACGGACCCACCCAACCTCTCCGGCTGTGGTGCACACACCTGGCTTCCAGTGGGCTAAGATCTGGCATCATGGGGCGGAGCCTAGGATAATAAAAACTGCCATCACAGGGGTAACAAGCCTTTGTGTGAAGCAAATTAACAAAACGAAACGATGTAAGAAACCACTATGGTTCTCAAAGGAAGTGGCAGTGAAGGTTCAAGAGAAAAAGAAAGCATTCAGGAAGTACAAGGAATCACAGAAGGAGCAGAACAGAGAACTGTATCAGTTAAAGCAAAAAGGAAGCTGGGAAGGCAGTCAGAACAGCAAAGGCCCAAACTGAGGAAAAGATAGCCAACTCTGTTAAGAAGGGGATAAAACCTTTTATAGGTACATCAGGAGCGAAGGAAGACCAAGGGAGGGCTAGTGAGGCTTAATAAAGAGGAGGGAGGGTGGGCAGAGGGTGACTGTGAAAAGGCAAAGATACTAAACAAATATTTTTGCTCAGTATTTACAAAGGAAGTGGGGGAGGTACCTAAAACAAACAGTAGAAACACTCTGGATACAGAAGTTGATACCAGCCCATGTACAGAAGAAAGGGTTCTGAAAGAACTCTTAAAACTGAAGGTGGACAAAGCAATGGGGCCTGATGGGATTCATCCCAGAATTCTAAAAGAACTAAGGGTAGAACTAGTGACACCACTGACTACCCTCTTTAACAAATCATGGGAGGATGGGGTGGTACCTGAGGACTGGAGAAGGGCAGATGTGATTCCCCTTCACAAAAGTGGGAGCAAAGCAGAAGCAGAAAACTACAGACCTGTTAGTTTAACCTCAGTGGTAGCGAAAATGATGGAATCACTTCTGAAGGAAAGAATTGTTGAGTGTCTAGAGGCCAGAGGGGCTCAGGACCCAAGGCAGCATGGATTCACAGTGGGAAGGTCATGCCAGACAAATCTGATAGATTTCTTTGACTGGGTGACCAAAGTAGTAGATCAGGGAGGGGCTGTGGACATGGCCTACCTAGACTTTAGCAAGGCATTTGACACAGTCCCACACAAAAGATTAATATACAAGTTAGCCAGCCTGGGAGTGGGTCCCAAGATGACAGCCTGGGTAAAGAATTGGCTGGAGAATAGGACACAGAGAGTAATAGTAAATGGAGTCCACTCTGAAAAAGGGGGTTACTAGTGGGTACCGAGGGTTCAGTATTAGGACCGTCCTCTTCGATGTCTTTATAAGTTATATTGCAGAGGACTGGAAGGAAAAGTATGTCTCTTTGCAGATGACACAAAGATCTGCAACAGAGTTGATGCACAAGGTGGGGTGGAAAGGATGAGAAGGGACTTGGCAAGGTTAGAGGAATGGTCAAATGTATGGCAGCTTAGATTCAATGCTAAGAAGTGCAGTAATGCACCTGGGAAACAAAACCCAGGGAAGAGTACACAATGGGGGTGAGATACTAACAACAACAAAAATGGAAAGGGACCTGGGGGTAGTCATATCAGATGACCTAAAGGTGGGCAAGCAATGTGAGAGGGCAGCAAGGAGGGCTGGGGGATACTGGGATGCATAGGGAGAGGCATCACCAGTAGAAAACAGGAAGTTATTATCCCTCTGTACAGACAGTTGGTGAGACCCCATCTGGAGTACTGCGTGCAGTTCTGAAGACCCAATCTCCGCAAGGACATAGACAGGATGGAGGCTGTCCAGAGGAGGGCAACTAAAATGGTGCAGGGTCTGCACCGGAAGACATATGAAGAGAGACTTAAGGAGCTGAATATGTATAGCCTCGAGGAAAGGAGAGAGAGGGGGGACATGATAGAAACTTTCAAGTATCTCAAGGGAATCAACAAAGTCCAAGAGGGTAGCATCTTTCAAAAAAAGAGGTGTGCAAGAACAAGGGGGCACAATTTGAAGATAGAAGGGGGCGGCTCAGAGGGTAATTTAAGGAAGTATTTTTTCACAGAGAGGGTTGTGGATGCATGGAACAGCCTTCCAGAGGAGGTTGTGGAGTCAAAAACAGTGGTGGAATTCAAGCATGCATGGGACAGTCATAAAGCAATTCTAGGGGTTGGGGGTAGAAGAAGTAGGCTGCTGGTTAACTAGGACCTGCAGCTTATCCAATAGGTAGGGAAATGGGCAGACTGGGTGGGCCAAGAGGTCCTTATCTGCCATCAAAATCTATGTTTCTATGTTTCTATACTCAGCACAAGTTGGCAGATGACCCTTTCTTGGGTACTGCTCTTTTGGCCCAGGGGCAGATGGACATTTCACAAGGATTAAGAAGTCCAGCTGCACCCTGGATTCTGTGGTTTTATCCCAGATGGACCAGAAAGGCCAAAAAGAAAAGAGGAAAGCCTTTCAAGTTTGGTCCTTTCAGCCACAGCAGTCTTGGCAGCAACAGCCCCAGCAGGGACAGTTCTGAGCCTGATGCCCCAAGACCAAGTTCTCTGATCAGCGGCCCAAAAAAGGTGGGGATAGGGGAAGTGATGCCCCTCTGGCTTCAGTGGCCAGTGCCCCCTCAAAAGCTGCCCAGTGATAGGTTAGGAGGTGTTCACCTCCTACCTGTCCAGTCCTTGACTAAGCTCCCGTTGGGGGTTGGCGTCACCACTTCTGGGCTTACTAGTTCGTCATTACTGTGGACAAATGAGTTTTCAAGGTGGTTGGCAGAGGGTTTTCTGTCTATTTCAAGACCCTTCCACCCTGCCGATCCCATGCTCCAAGAGAGTCTTCTGTGTTGCAAGAAACATTGTCTGCCCTCAGGGAGGACACTGCTCAGCTATTCACAAAAGGAGCAATAGCACATGTCCCAGATGCCCTGGCAAGTCAGGGATACATATCCAGCTACTTCCTAGTCCTGAAACGGACAGGGGGCTGGTGCCCCATACTGTACCTTTATGATCTGAACCAGTTTCTAAGGAAGCACAAGCTTGGGATGGTCATGCTGAACCAGATTATACCATCTCTGGAGTAGGGCATGTGGTTCTGCTCCCTGGACCTCCAGGATATGTTCTTCCACATCCCAGTCCATCCCACTGGCACCACCTCTGGTTCTGTGCAGAAGGGGTGCTCAAGCAGTACCAGCTCATGCCATTTAGTCTGTTCTTGGTGCTTAGGGTCTTCACCAAGTGCACTGCAGTGATGGCAGATTTCCTGTGGCACCAGGGTGTCAGGGTTTATCCCTACCTGCATGACTGGCTGATAGTTGGGCTATTCAAAGAGGCAGTGGAGTGGTCTAAGGACCTGACCATCCAGACCTGCAGAGACTTGGACCTCTTGGTCAACCCAACCAAATATGAACCGATCCCCTCACAGATGATTCACTTCATCGGGGCAGAGCTATACTCTCTATGGACCATGGCCAACCTCCCTGCAGCCTGGGCATTGGATCATACCTCCTATGCCCGATCATCTCATGGGAGGCTGTTGGGGTACATGGCATCTTGCACCAGCATGGTCCGGTGGGCTCACTGGTGGATGCGGCACCTCCAGTGGGAGTTGGGCCATCAGTGATCTCAACATCTAGAACACCTGGACCAGCTGGTCTCAGTGACCCAGCCAATGTGGGATTGCATCCAGTGTTGGCTGATCCCAGAACTCCTGGAGGAAGGAGTCCCATTTATCCACCCTGAAATGACCATCACCCTAACGATGAATGCATCTCTAGTGGGATGGGGAGCGCACCTGGGAGACCACAGGACCCATGGGTTATGGTCACCCAGGGAGTCCTGTCTCCACATCAGTCTGCAGGAGCTCTGTGCAGTGCAGACAGTTCTGGTGGAATTTGTTCCTCTAGGCAGGGGTCAGGTCATGCAAGTCCAGATGGACAATGCCACAACCATGTTCTACCTGAACAGGTAGGGCAGAACACATTCCCTTCCATTGTGTTGGGAAGCCCTCTGCACCTGGACTCCCAGGCACAGATAGGGTGCAGATCTCCTGGTGGTTCATGTCACAGGAGATGACAACCAGCTGGTGGCCACCCTCAGCTGGATGGATGAGACGTCACATGATTGGTCTCTGCATCAGGAAGCACTCCTCTGGTGGACCTGTTTAAGTCCTGGGAGTACACATAACTGAGGCTGTTCTGTGCCTGCCCCCCACAGTCCTGGACACTTGAGGGGGATGCCTTTGTGAGGCCCCAGACCCCAGGCCTCCTGTACACTTTTCCTCCCTTTCTCATGATCCACAAGGTGGTGGTCACGGTGCAGAGGGACAAGGCATGGATGATCCTTATAGCTCCAGACTGGCCTTGCCAATTCTGGTACCTGGATCTCCTTAGCCTCAACAGCAGGCCTCCATGGCAGTTCCGTCTTCGCCAGGATCTGCTGGCCAGACAACAAGGGAAGGTCCTGCAACTGGACCTTCAATCCCTGCACCTCACAACCTGGTTTTCAGCAGCTAGAGTTCCACACTCTGGATCTTTCAGAGAATGTTCTCCACCTTGTGGAAACTTCTTGAAAAGAGTAAACTTGCCAGTGTTATACTTTCAAATGAAAGCAGCTTTCCATTTGGTGTCAGGGCCAGCAGCTTGATCCTCTGGCCTCCCTGTGGCTAGCATCTTAGAATTCCTTTAGCACTTGCCCCAGATGGGACTGCATTCAATGACCCTTAAAGGAGAACTGTCATCTTCAGGATTTCTTTATGTCTGAACACCCATAAAAAGCTAATTTGAGTGAACCATTGTGTTTGTCTGTGAGTCTTTGCAGTTCAGAGTTATTCATATGTAAATCAATCTGTAATTAAGAGCTGGGAGCAGCCATGTGTTTTAGGCTCCTGACAAGCAATGAAGTCACTGAGGGACTCGGTCCTGCTTTGACTGTAGATAATCCAGTAGGTTAAATAGGAAAATGTCTGTTTTTATTAAGTGTGTTTTAGGGTGTTATTACAGTACAACACTTTCTACATGAATAATAACTATTTTGTATGTGCACTGAAACTAGTGAGTTATCACCTTTACATTTCAAACTGTTAGTAAAAATAATTCATCTTCAGGATTGCTTTAACCTCTAGGCTATACTGCCAGCTGATCATCAAAAACTACATATCTCAAGGCTGGCTCTGAGGTGCTAACAGGTATTTGGGCCCCATATCAGGATTTCTAAACCCTGGCTGTGTTCATGTTAGTACAGATTTCTGGGATTGCCACAGCACCAATGTCTGTATTTTTACAGTCCCTCTCTTACAGCCTTTTCTCTTACAATTTCGGGGGTGAACTCAGGTCTACAAGATGCAAATGTGGCTCCGTACCTACTGGCCTGGCATCATGGGGCCAGCCTTGAAATGTGTAGTTTTTGATGGTCAGCAGGAAGTATGAACAAGCTTCATTCATCCAGCAGAATGGGTTTTGATTCCAACATGCTCTACTTGTGTACTGTGTGACCAGAGCAAGTCACTTACCCTCCCTGAGCTCCCAAAACACACCCAGGAATAAGCTGTGGCTCAGTGTGCCTTTCCTCGACAAATACAGTAAACACAATCTGAGTACGCATTATGACTCTGCAAATATTATGTCCTTTCTATCCAGATTTGACTTCAAAAGAAAAAAAATAGGACACAATTACTTGTTTATTAATTTCAAAAACACATAGACACCATTGTTAAAACATCCATAACCTGAAATGCATTATTAAAAGAGTATTTTACTTCTTTTGATGAAGTTAAAAGTATAACAGTTTCTTACCGAAATACTTTGGATGGAATGGGATTTTTAACCGTAACAATGCTAGAATTCTATTGGATTGTTTCTACTAACAGTTTGAAATGTAAAGGTGATAATGCTCTAGTTTCAATACACATGCAAAACAATTATTATAAAGGTAGAAAGTGTTGTAATAACACCTTAAGACGCACCTAATAAAACAGATGATTTCCTATTTAACCTGTTGGATTATCTACAGCCAAAGCAGGGCTAAGTCAATCGGTGACATCATTGCCTGTCAGGAGCCTAAAACACATGGCTGCCCCCAGTACTTAATAACAGGCTGATTTACATATGAATAACTCTGGACTGCCAAGACTCACAGGTAAGCACAATGGCTCACTCAAATTAGCATTTTATGGTCTTTCAGAGACTAAAAAATCCTGAAGATGATAGGTCCCCTTTAAAGTTCACCTGGCAGCCATCTTTGCATACCAGGCATGGGCTGCTATGGCACAGGAGAAGGTGGCCATCCACTTCTTTAAGGGCCTTGACCACTTGCCCCTGCCAGTGTGTGAGCCACCACCACATCCTTGGGACTTATTGCTGGTACTAGCAATGCTCATGGGCAAGCCTTTTGAGCCTATGCACAGGTGCGAGATGTCATACCTGATGTGGAAGACTGTTCTTGGTGGCCATCACGTCAACTAGAAGGATTAGTGAGCTCCAGACGCTCTCAGTGGGGCCTCCTTATCTGATCTTCCACAGGGACAAGATAGTACTTTGCTCCCACCCAAAGTTTCTCCCAAAGGTTGTATCAGAGTTCCACCATAATGAGGTGATAAGCTTTCTGGTTTACTTTACCAACCCATCTTTGGAGATCGAACGTAAGCTCCATTCTTTGGACCTGTGGTGGGTGCTCTCCTACTATGTGAAGCACGTGGCTGCAGTCTGGGGTGATGTTCACCAGCTCTTTGTTTCTTACACCGATACTGCACCTGGCAAACTGGCAGCTAAGCGGATGACTGGCAGGTGGATTACTTCCTGCATCAACCTCTGCTACAGGTTGGCTGGTAGGGAGCCTCCCGTAGGGCTCAGGGCTCACTCCACCAGACATACGACTGCCTTGGTGGCTGCTTTCAGGGACATCCCTATTGAGAAGATCTGCAGGGCTGCCACCTGAAAGTCAGCACTCACCTTCATCTCCCGTTACAGCATCAACCTTTAATCTCAGTGGGATGCTACTTTTGGATCCTCAGTTCTCCAATCTCTATTTGCCAAGTAGGGGTGCACACCTTGCCCCCTCCTCCCAGAGAACTGCTGAAAGTCTGCCAGTGTGTGGATATGTGAATCATATCCACCATGTCCCTAGAAAAATAAGTTACTCACCTGTAACAATAGTTCTAGGAGTAGCATATGATTCACATCCCCTACACCCACCTGACCTCCCCTGGCAAGTGTCACACAGATTCCTGCATCCAGCATGCAAGATCTGACATCACAAGGCAGAGCCAGGGGATATACCACCTGGGAGGTTGGAGAAACTTTACTTAAAGATGTTCCAGTAAAATGGCTCTTAAGGAAGAACCGGCAATGTGAGTAGGTGAATCATATACCACTCCTAGAACTAAGGCTACAGATAAGAACCCTATTTTTCTATGTCCTACTCAGAATTCTTGGATAGCACAGACAATCTACCTTTTGTGTGCATCCAGCTCCTGGAGAAGGACAGTGTGGGCCACAAGACTTTTGAGCTCCTTCACTAGCTTATCACATAGTGGCACTGCTGTCAGCTGTGAAGGCAGTCACTTGCCTATCCTAGTGACTGACGAAAATTGCAGTTTGGTAACCCCATCATTTTGGGAGAAGGGGAACCAAAGGGAAAATCCAGATATAAAAATAAAAAAAGACATTGTGAGAACACGGGGACAGTCAGGTATAATAAGCAGAAAACCTTAAATGTTATTGAGCCCTGTTTACACAGTCACATTTGCACTGGAGTAACTTGTGCACCCGGGTTGCTCCAGTGCAAATGTGACTGTATGGACTCATACTCGATCAGGGTAAGCCACTTGCTAAGATGCTCCCAGATTCTCTGGCAAGTTGGGAGTGTCAAGAGGAATGAGCCGGCTTACAGCAGTTTCATGGCAGTGTGGACTGCCTGCGCCACAGCAACTCATCCATCATCCATCAGATGTCTGGCTCCCCCCGATGCATGGCCCCTCACCAGCACAGACTGCAGCAGTGTAGAGAGGGGCCATGTAGACAGACAGATGGCAGGTGGCAAATGGTTGGGACTATGCTATTGCGGTTTTATAATTGCAGCACTACTGCCATGTAAACATGGCTTTAGACTGCTCACCCCAGATGCAGCATCTCATTTTAAGAGAGAGAGAATGAGTGTGTGTTTAGGGTTCTGCTTCAATCTAGTTTTACAGCTGAGAGGTCCAGTGACTTGCTTAGGGTCATAATGTGAGCCAGCGGCTGTGGTGGGATTCAAACCCAAGGAATCTTGTTTCATGGCTCAGCACTCCAACCACTAGACTCCAGTGCCACTCCACTGTGGGTAGATGCAGCCCCCACACAAACACAAAATGCTGCATCTCACCTGAGCTATCCTAGGTAAATCTGCCTGTTCCAACTATCACTCTAACACCCCTCCATCCTGTTCAGTACTTCTAACTATATTGTAACCCCCCCCCCCATCCTGGGTTTTCAATTTGTTATCAGTATTCTTTTTCCATTTTTTTGTGCCTTGTGACATAACCTCTCATTGTATGTTCCTTCCGCCACCCTGGCCTGGCTACCCCAGGGACTTGTTGGGTGATTAAGTCGTACATTTAAAAAAAAACATAGCAGGCAGCAGTATAGGAGTTAAACATTCACCACATTCACAACAAAAGATTTATTTACCGTGCTTCCTCCAGGTTTTTATCCATCAAGTTACAAATGTTTTGCATCTCCTGCAGTCTGGTCTGTAGATTGGTGATCTGTTCTTCCTGGTCTGGCTTTGGAGCCACAGGTACGGCTGGGTTAATGAAACAATAAACAAAGAAGGGTGAACTACTCTCTCCAGCCTGAGACACATAAATCAGCAGGTGATGTCATCACCCTTGCCAGAATCCAAGGACCTAAGGATGTGTAACAACTGCTTCCCAGTGGACATCATAACTCATAAGTCCTTTAATTTTACTAAGTAACCTGCTTGTATATTCTCTTGATACTCGACTGTATATTTTATTTTGTTATCTTCTCTGTGATTTTGCTATAATCTCTGTTGTGCAACTTGTCCTCTGATGTGGAGCCTTTGTAAATGAGTTGCTGACTCAAAGGTTGTAATTCCGAAATGTTCAATAAATAAATAAATGAAAAAGCCAATAGTGAGTAATGAAATTCCTGTCCCTTCACCAGTAATAATGTAACCAATGATAACAAGTGGCATATAAGAAAAACAGACGTTGCAGGCAGATAAAGATCAAGTGTTACCCCCCCCCCACTACCACCACCACCACCCTATCTCCTCCTGCTGGAATTATCAGCCCTTTAAAGCTTTCCTAGCCATGCGTGAGTCTATTTATAGCCCCCCCACTTCTGTTGTTGATCTGTACGATGGTCACCATCCTCATGGTGAAGTAGGACTTCCTCACATCCCCCAGAAGTTTCCGCTAACTAGCCTCCATTCATGTCGTCTTGTTACTGCACTACAGTATATTTCTCTTAGGAAACTGTACGCCTCAATCATGTTAACCCTCTCCCTTCCAGCCTCCAATGAGTACATGTTCAGGGCCTCAAGCCATTCTTCTGGGATCTGGCCTGTTGACCCTGGATCATTTTGGTGACCCTACACTGCATCGACTAACTTATCCCTGTCCTTT
Source organism: Neoceratodus forsteri (assembly GCA_016271365.2). Lineage (NCBI taxonomy): Eukaryota > Metazoa > Chordata > Ceratodontiformes > Ceratodontidae > Neoceratodus > Neoceratodus forsteri. The sequence continues at coordinate 482,602,635 of CM028138.1, read as the reverse complement.
CCCAGGTACAAACTCCAGAACTGGGCACAGCACTCCTAGTGAAGCCATACCAATGACTTGTACAGGGGCAACATCATCTTTCTCCAACTGTCAAATTCCTCTCCCAATGGATCCCAGCAGCCTTGTTGCATTGTCATATGGTTTGGGCTTTATTGAACTGGCTGGATTGTTGGAGAGAGTCACTAATGATGACTCACATGTCCCTTTCTTCAGATGCTTGCCAACCTTGCCTCCTCATCCAGTACTCTGTACGTGGATCACTCTTCCCAATGTGCATCACTTTGCGTTTTTGGCACTGAATTTCAACTGTCATATTTTTAACCACCTCGCCAGTCTCTCTCTCTCTCTCTCTCCAGATCCCTCTCTGACATGACCTCACTCCTCCTCGCTATCTACACTGTCATCTGCAAGAGATACATCTCACTCTAGATGCCCTCCCCTATGGCACTGAGGCGCTCTGAAGAAGAGCCAGACAGGCTCAAAGCTATTGGAATGTAGTGGGAGTCCTACTTGTGGATTTTCTATGCGTGCAGGTTCAGATTACTTTACTTTGCGTGGCTGATAATAAATGTGGGTGATACACCCAATACTTATGTACTAAGCCAACGTCTTTTAGCTAATTTATTGTGTGCCCTCAATTTTGTTACTGTTTGATGCCATGTCTAAGCAGTTAGCTACTCCTGCGGAGGATCAACATCTTCTGTCTGAGCACATCAAACTTGTTGTTTGAAAGGTCACTGGATAAGACTGAGGGTCAGGCAAAAGGTGGCGGTTCAGGGGAAAAAAGCACTCTAGCAAAAAATTATTTAAACTAACATGAAGAGAGGGAACAGGCATCAGGACCCCTGTCAGATGACATCCTTTGATCCCTGTTGAGCAGTGACTACCCTACTGAATATTCAAACAGACAAATGCCACTTTTCTTTATCTTTATACAGCTATAACCTTGTCTGTAGCAGTCTATGAATTGTTCTCTCTCTCAGAATGTAATTCCCAACAAACACTGCCCCCTTTCACCTGCCTTTTGTGTCAGGAGACATGATACAAACAACAACATGCTTTCTTCTTCAAAATGTATTATAAAAAATAAACAATACCCCACTGATCATATAAAGGTATAAATCTATCCCAGGGTTCTGGCAACAGTTATACACCACTTGGCTTTCAACCTCATGTTTTAGAAATGTAATTGGAACTCCTCAATAGTTTAACACCCTTATTTTTTACATTCGTAGGTAATTTATTCTTATATTCCCTTATTGTTTACAGTCAGAGGTATTTTTTTCCTTATATTCCCAGAGTTGAGGATAAGACCTGTAACGTGCATGTATTGTGTACTGAAGCTGTAGCTAGAACATACAAATCAGCCTGACTTTGTCGCTATGAGTCCTTACCTTGCTTTTCTTTCTCGGTTAGCTTGGCTCGTAGCGAGTTCTGGGGAAAAAAAAAAGAGAACATAACAAGTGAAAGGATAATGGTGCCCCAAGCAATAACAACATTGTTTTAAAGCACATGGCCATCAGCTCAGAAATTGTGTCTGATGTGTATTAAGGTCTCAAGTGAGGGGTTTCTTTTCAAAATCAAGTTTCTCTTAGGTTGGATGTTAATACAAACCTTTTAGCCTTTAATAGAACAACTGATTACAGAGCATAACACATCAGGTACAGCACAAAAGTAACAGCTTATTTGTGGTTCATATATACTGACATATACTGTACAATTAAAACATTATACAGCAGAACAAGGCATATAACTACACAAAGAACAAGAACTGGCTACAGCTTGCTTTGTCAATGGTAATACAATAAAAGCAGAATAAATGGATTGTTTTAATTTATAACATAGTTCAAAAAAGGAGGACAAGTCATTGGTCAAAGAGCATCACCTGACCGTGGATTAAATCTCCTATTTAATCCACAGTTAGAGTGATTGGCCCTGAGTAGATATCCTCGCATATGACAGCACTCATTAACGCTTCAGAAACTGAAAGGCAAATGGCGGCCATTAAAGGGATTATTGAAGTGACAGAGCGCGAGCTAGGTCTGTTTAAATGTCAGCAGCATATACTATTGTTGTTCCCTAGCTCCTTCTGTGTTGGTGACTGCCAGCACGGAGCCCTGGTCAGGAGTATATAGTTTATGTGTTTCCCAGCACATTCTGTAGCCATTTGTATTAGCTCCAAAAGTGAGCCACGCACCTAGAGTGAGCGAGAGAGAAACAGCGACAGCTAGTGTGTGAGACCGGGACATGTAAATTAGAAGTCCTGCGATGTCCCGCTCTCTCTCTCTCTCTCTGTGTCTCTGTCTCCATCTCTCTCTCTCTCTGTCACTGTGATGGTCATGCCTCGAGCCCCCCACCCCCACCCCATCACAGTTTGTGTAATAGGCAGAATTACAACTTGTCAGTGTAGTACACAGAGTACAACTATCAGCAAAAGATGTGGGAAACGTGAGTGACATGATTGCATGTGACAGCTGATCAAATTGCCAGGAAACAGATCACTCATAAGCAAGAGAGACAGACAGACAGACAGGCACACGTAGAAAATGAGCAGCGTACTGCATTGCTGTGAGCCAGCAAGAGAGAGACAGAGAGACCAAGAGCTAGCCGCTGCCAGACTAGATCTTTTCGGTGACATTTCTGAGGCTGCAGTTTGCTTTAGCCATTCACAGTGTACAACAGCAGTGAAAATAAATGTTGTAGTGCAATCGGGGGAAGTTGTCATACTCTGTTGCAGTGCACAGTTACAGTGCAGAGGTATATATTTTTTGTCACAGGTCATGTCTTGCTATAATGGTAAGACAGTTAACTTGTACAGTATCTTACATGTGTACCTTTTCCTGCAGTTTGTCATCCTACCTATGACATGTTTACACACATTGCAAGTGTGAACTACTTTGTGGCTGCTAGTTATTTTAAGAGATAAAACTTGTAGATATATGCCACAAGTTTGTATTCTTGCAAGTATAATAGGAAGTAGAAGAGTGACTGTGTTAAACAGCAAAACCCAATGGAGCTTTTTTCTAATGGAGCCGTCAGCACAACACAAGTTATTTGGTATTGAGATATTGATTTCTGAACAATGTGAGTTTTTGTATTATTGCTAAAATATATAATTAGCACACATTTTAAGGTGGTTCACAATTGTTTCCTCTTTTGTAAAGTGCACAATAATGGGTGGAAATTTGGGTCTAGGTAAGTAACTATTGTTGAAGTAGTATATTACATTGTTTTTGATTTGATTTAACAGGGCACATTATAACATTATGTGGTAATAAAGTGCAATGCCACGTTATAAGAAAAAAGATCGGATCTCAACAGAGCTTGACCAGAACATTCTGGCTATCACCTATCCTGATAAACTTAAGCAGCAGACTCTGGCCTCCAAGACTTTTTTTGAGAATTTTTGCTACTCTTTGGGACTTTTAACCTATGCAAAGCTATTCCCTAATAAAAAAAAAGGGGGGGGGGGACTTTTTTAAAGAAGTTAATATTTTCTATATGTGTCCTTCTCGTAATAATCTTTTTTTATCTGTCTGATTTTGAGAGGATTTTTAATGGCCAAAAATATTACAAAAAGGATTTGGGATTAGTTTATAAATAAATTGTTATACACGTTTCTGTGGGGCAATTTGAAAGAAAATGGCAGAGAATAAGTCAGCCAAAGGTAAAACTACAAAAAAAAAAAAAAATAGAACTAGTCTGTGGTAAAGGTGTTCCTGACAAGGGAGTGGAAAAGATCATGAATCATCTTTTCTTCCCAGATAATCAGTGGGAGTTAAGACAGAATAAAACAATACTTAAAGCTAATTTCAACCCAAAGGTGACTTCCTCTCCAATTGTACAGTAGCACAATGTGACTCTATCGATCGAATGTTGCAACACATTAAAGATTTGGAGGAGCCAAAAAATAACAATGTCAAAAATAACACTCAAATGAGTCAAAGTTACAGGAGTGTTTGGATAAAACAGGTCCAATTCTAAGACGCTCTGAGCTGGCTGGCCCAGAGCACTCTCCCCATACAGATTAAATAATGCCCCAGAATGTATCCCTCCTAATAATAGTTAATTAACTTTTTGAGCAATCCCACTCTGCCACAGGTGCTTCAATGTTGGGCAATAGCAATGCGGTATACAGTGCTTGTGTAACTTCTAGTACTTGTGTGGCTTAACTCTATTCCCACCCTTGAGTAGTAAGTATGTAGGTAGTAATTTGCAGGGAATAGAAGGCCCAGGAGCAAGGGTGAGAAGAGCGCCAGAGAAGGAGGAGGAGTGGATGGTGGTGGATGAAAAACACTCCCTAAGCAAGAGAGGTGCAGTTAGCATAGGGCTTAAAAAGAGGTTGTGGGAGGAGCTATTCTCCACATTGAACCACGGGCATAGCCCTTCCATTCAATGTTTGGGGAATAGCAATGGGGTATATAGTGCTTGTGTAACTTGTAGTACTTTTGTGGCTTAACTCTATTCTCACCGTTGAGTGGTAGGTATGTAGGTAGTAATTTGTAGGTAATAGAAGGCCCAAATAGATATCTCCTCCAACTCACGCAGAGTATGACCCCCTGGCACTCAGGAGAGAAAAAAAAACAAGGTGGAGGAAACCTCTGAGAACCCATGGCCAGAGGTCTGCCCATTCTCTGGCCATACTAAATGGAGAAGGACCTAAGTTCTAGTAACCATAACTAATTTAAGGTTTGTGAGCTGCTTGGAGAGACAATGATCCATCCTTGATCCATGGATGATGCTGATTGTACGATGATCCTGAGGTTGAAGAGTAGGCCTTCTGCATGAGCAATAGAACTCGAAGTGTGAAGTCAATCCAGGTGAGGGAGGGCAAAGGAAGTCTAATTTTCCAAGGTGACAAATGATGCTTGTCCCATGGAATTGCAAAGGCGTAATGAGCAGAGGGAGCATGACTGGATCAATGAGGTACTAAATTGGGAATGGTGGAATTGCAATGGTACAAGAAGTCACTGGTGAATGATCCAACTTGTGAAAGGTATGAATATCAAAATAGTGTGTGGAGGCAGGGAATTGAGTAATGGACAAGGAGTCGCTAAGGAAACATCCATGAAGTAGAAAGAGTAGAAGACAGTTGATGAGCACCCTAGAGATGTTGATTTGTTCTCAATTCAAGGACAATACAGGCTGAATGATGATCCTGAGGATGAAGGGTACTTCTTTTCCGTAAGGATGATAGAATCCTATGTGCAGAGCAGGTCCAGTTAAAGAAGGGCTAATGTAGTCCATATTTCCAAGGTAATGAAAGATGCATGTCCAAGAGATTGTAGGGGCATAATGAGTTGGGAGAGCATAATTTGATAGCTATAAACCAGACAGTACACTGTGGCATTTGTGATGATTTATAAAGTTCTGGTGACAGCTCCAATTTGTGTAAGGTTTAATGTGCAAAGCAGTCTAGCAGTAAGGAATCAATTAGTAAGCAATAAGTCACTAAGTAAGCATCCCAGAGTGAAGTGAGTAGAGAGGAGATTGGTGGGCTGATGAGAGTAATGCCATAAGTGGTTAATAAATAAGTAGAAGAAAAGTTGTGGAGCAGTCCAGATGGTACCCTAATGTATATAAGAATTGATTGGAAATTCAGTATGAAGGATGGATGGCTTCTTTGGTCATGAGATCCATGACTTTATAAGTAAATGCTCTACTGGTACGTGCCCGAAGTAAGTGTGGTTATTTGTGTAGTGTCATCATCTAGGAGATGCACTGTGGTGGCATAGGTTAGTTAAGTGTACAGGTAATTCAGATGCTGAAGTACTGAGAGAAGCTTGGAGGCAGATGTAATAAGAGTCTATAAGTTGGACTGGCAGTGAGATCGATTAGTACAGGATACTATAGAATCGTAGTACTACTGCTGAGTAATACTGAGTGGGAGGCAAGGCTGAGTTAGTGAAATTTGTCTGGACTGTATACGAATTGCCAGTCAGAATTTAAGAAAGCCAGTTCTCAGTGGTGGTATTTTATGGCAGAAGTTAAATAAGGTAATCGAGAAGAAGAGATTGAAGGTTCTGCTGGAAGAGCTGTTAACCCAGCTTCAGATACTAGGTGAAAAGTGTGGATGAGTTAAGTGCTGAATAGCGAAGTCCAGGAGCAAAATGATGATTTGGATGGTGTGGAATTAATAATCAGCTAGGTGGTGGAGGTCCAACGTCAAATGTTCTGGAAGATATCTGTGAAATTAGAAAACAAGCAAAGTCAATTGAGAAGTAGGAGTCGAGTAACTTGGTGAACCAAATGGTGTTGGAAGACTAGGTTGAGAAGGAAAATGGATAATGTCCTTAGTTGAATGGGTTATCTTGCAATTCCCAGTATTTGTAGAACTGATGCTGGCTACTGTCAGAGCATAACACAAGGATTTAAGTTCTTTCAATGTATGAGGATAGTTAGTGAGACAAGCCAGTCTGGGAAGTCCTGGTGGTTGAATGGAAGAGATTCGGGTTGCACATCCAATGGAGATGGAGAAGATCTTCCTAATGTCCAGGCTAATGGGATTTATGGAATGATCATGAGGAGCTGATTGGGCAATGTAAAACTCTATGATAGCATAAGAGTCTATGCAGCATGTTAGCTAAGGGATGTTTTCTGACAGAAATATATCACCACAGTAATGAACGAGTGATCCAATGAGTAGTAGAAGAGTATTATTAGAATGGCCAGAGTAGGAATATGAGATGGATCACATGGAGAGCAGATAACTGGGTAGGAGTACTGGTCGGAGATAGAGCACAAGGCCCAAAAGAGACTCAGCAAACAGTACAAAGCCCTGAGCCCACAAGGCAAAGATGAAAGGCAGCCATTCCAAATGGGAAGAAAGTCCGGAGTGGATCCTGAGAGACTGACTGGATAATCTGGGGAAAACCATGGTCCAGGTGAAGCTGGATGACAGCCAGAGCAGAGAGGTACAGGACCAGACAACTCCACGGTGAACAGCAGTGAAATGCAGAAAGGCAGAAGCAAGGCATCAGATGAAGATCTACGGAAGGCCAAGGGGCCAAGCTAAGCACCATAAGAAACAGGAATCCCACAGCTGACGAAGGTTGGATACAACCGGAGAAACAGAGGGAAGGCGCTGGAGTGATGAAAGATGAAGTCCAAAATCAGCAAAAGAAAATGAGTTCATACAGCAGCCGGACAGGGTCAGCAACGGAGAAGTCCATGAGGCATTCGACCTAGAATGAGAGAGGGACTGAAGGAGCCAGTAGGATCCATGTGATGAGGGAAAGGAGGCCAAAGGGGTTAGCGAACGAAGGTCTATGGAAGAGTGGGATGGTGAGTGGAGTCATTCAAAGCAGAAGGGTCCAATGAATGAAGGGAAATGGTGAACTGGCAGGATGTAGGCAAGCAAGTCGAGGAGGTCCAGGTTACATGGTTGAAGTCATGGCAGGAGTAGGAGGTCCAGGTCCAGAAGGGTTGTGGCATCGGATAGCAGGTGGAGAAAAACACAAAACAAGCAGCGGAATGGAAGGACATGGGCCAGATGGGACTGCAGAGGCAAGAAAATCCGGGCTGGGTTCAGCTAGGGAATGAAGAATGATGAGCGAACCTGGTTGAAGAAATTCCATTCCTGAATATAAACAGTAATCCGCATCAGTGTAGATGCAAATGGTGGAGACAGTCCATACTATAGTTAGGCTCCCAGCCATGGGAGTCAGCAGATGGGACGAAGAGTCTAGGCTGCAGATGAAAGAAGATGGAGAAGTAAGTCAGGCAAAATCCTGGTCCTGAAGGGAGTGGCAACCAAGTATCAGGCTGAGAAGAAAAAATTACTCATCTTAGTAATGTTGTTTCTTCTAATGGAGTCTTGCTGTATTCTGACTATTGCAGTGATCTCCAACCTTTGAACTGCCCGGAGAGGAAAGAGTTAACTGTCCATGCAAGGCATGTAACGCTGAGCTCGAGCTCAGTTGAGCCTCTGTCTGCTGTTGTTTGAACCCCAATCGCCAGATTCTTTACTCCGCCTCACTGAACAGTCGCTCTGGAGATTTCTCCTTCACTCGGTTCAAAAAGTCGGTTAAAGTGTCGTTTTTTTCTCTCGGTTTCAACCGAATTTCTTCAATCTAACCTGTCGGTTAAGTCTCTGTCTGTGGTACTGTGAGTACTAGATAGGTTTATATATTAGTTTCTGTGTGGAACTTGTAAACAGAAAGGAAGGGGTGCAATACTCAAAGACGTGCCAGGGTCCCGCAGGTACATTACAGCGGCAACATCAAATTGGCTCTGCAATGTACTTCAGTGTCGAAATGTCACTGTTGTGTCGGCATACGGTCAAAATATTATGTTTCCAAAGTTTCCCAAAGGCATCAGCTGCTCTTTAATAGAAATTTAGAAAAAATAAAGACATTTTTTCCGGAAAGAAATAGGGAAAGGGGAAAGGGAAGGGAAAGGAAACATTATTTAACCAGGAGTAGCAGACTAAGCCAAAGTTTGTTTCCAGATGCAACCTGGAGCACAAGGAAGTTAAATGACTTGCTCAGGATCACACAGTATGCACCTAGGCGGCTGTGGGATTCAAACCCAGGTCTCCAGATCTGCAGCTCAGAGCCTTAACTCACTGTGATACACTGCCTCCCAATAGTGATTTTATTAAGGAAAATCATTGATAATAGTATACCTTTAAGACTTGTGGATGACCAGATACAAGCTAGCCAGAATAATGTAATGGTGGAAGTAAACAAGGTCCCAGATAATGAAGGGGGAGGGCATGACCGAGACTCAGTTTGCTACTATAGAAGAGACAACTAACATAAACTCTGGCCAGAGCCAAAACAGCTGCTAATACATTGATCTGACAAGGGACATAGAAGTAATGTGTGGATTGAATTGTAGTGAATAGGCACGCACACGTGCATGTGCGTGCACACACACACTCCTCGGCAATAGCCAGGCACAAAGTGCGATCCCTTACTTGCACTAACAATTTAATTATTGATCTATTTACAACATGTTTAGTAGGAAAGGCCTACTGATCTGAGAACAGCTCGGATCCAGAGGCATCCTGGGGGAAGTGTACAGGGGATAAATATCAGTACAGAGACTTAAGGCCAGATTTTAAAAAATGTGTTGAGAGGTACAAGCTCAGTTGAGATGCAACACCTGCTTTGTAGTTGTTCTTATATTTCTGTATTTTAAAGCAGCAGTACTGGATAACCAGGAAGTGATTATCAAAATTCTGCTTTTTAGCTGGAAGCATGCAGCCATAGTTCCAGTTTCCATATCTGTACATATTTTTTCTAGCAATCTTTAGTTTATTCAATATTTAAAATTTATTTCCATTGTTGTGGATCCACAGTAAATATGGCTGGTGCCTAATTTGTAGTTGAGCTCCCCCCTCACATCACATCACATCACATCTTTTGTTTACTTCCATGAAACCCTGTGTTGCGTGTTCCCACTGTCCCCGTGTAGTACTGTGACTCATGTGCATGCAAGGTTGACAGCAAAGGGTTCCAGTTCTGCATGGCAGGTGGGAAAAATGTAAACAAAAACAAACAAAAACAGAGCAAATTACGAGGTGCCAGTACAGCGAAAACACAAAACATTACCAGGTAAATGCTCAACAGAGCACAGGGAACAAACTGTTGCAAAAGATCAGATTTTTTTATCTAGTACTGCTGCTTTAAGCCAAATGTTTAATTGCCATTTTATAAATGCAAAAAGACACTCCAGGGTGTGGCAATATGTAATTTTTTTTTTTGAGATTTTGACCCCAAATGTTCAAGAATGTGTATATGTAACCCCTATGGGTGGGGCTTACCTGGTTTGCCTCCCACCATCTGGTCCTGCCAGTCCCAGTCCAGTGGTGCCCTTTATTGCTCCTGCTAGCCCCTGTGTGCCTGTTTTGCTGTGGGGGACTGGAGGAGTGTGGTGTGTAAATGTTAAAACTGCCAGCTCAGTGGTACAGCACAGTTAATGGCACAACGGGATGCTGGTTGGCTTGGCCGAGCTTCGCTTAAGCCTGCAGTCACCCTCCTTTCCTGTTTTTTTTGTTCCTCCCTCTTCCTTTTGCAGTGTGAGCGTACACATGTGGCAACACGCACACACTACATACCTGCACTCCTGTGCCTCCCTTACTCCAACACTGCCACCTGGCCTCCACCAGGGGGCAGCCATGGAGCAGGATGACAAACCCTCCCTCCTCAGAAGAGGAGAGCAATCCATTGGATTCTCGATCCTCTCCCTCCCCTGCCAACCCCCAGCAACCCGAGGTCGCTCCCAACCCCAGGTCACCAGCCATGGTGAAGGTCTGGCACCCAGCGCCTCGGCCCTCAGCACCACGGGCCGGTTACCAGCACCTTCTTTAATCACCAGTTTTGCAGGATAGCATATCTGACCAATAACCTGCTTTTCCTTAAGATGTTTGATCACATTCCGCACCTGCTTTCTCTTACGAAGTAGATATGGCAAATAATCTTGGTCCAACGTAGACCCTTTTTGTGTTAAAATGTAATTCCTTCTTAGCCCACACTTGATTCCTTAAATCTTCCTTGATGTGGAGTTTCAGAAATTTCACCACTATTGAACAGGGCGGTACATCTGGTGGCAGCCGCAGAACTACCACTCAGTGCACTCTAGTTCAATATTATAATCTGCAGGGGAAGGCAAATTCTTGTTGCAGCAAGATTAAGAATGCTTTAAGGTCTGGCTGCTCACTCTGCTCTGGGAAACAGAAGAGCCTCAGATGTTTTGTTCCGGCTCTTGCTTCTGAATATTCTGTCCTCTCAGTTAATTCCATCTCTTGCCTGCAAAGATAGAGCAGCGGACGTCTCATGATGTGGGATTCATCACAACTTTAGAAATTGCCGCCTCCACCACAGTGATCCACTGCTCCAGTTTTTATTTGTTTTTATCTTTATATATCTCTACTACATTAGCATCAATCTGCTGTAGAGTTTTTAAAATTGTGGCAGTGCTGGAGTGATCAAATGCAATCTCAGCAGTTGAAGCAACATTGCCATCTTTGGCCCCAGACCCTTGTGTGCAATCCAAAGCCATCAAGGGTGAGTTGCTCAGGCTTCTCCAATGTTGCATGCTTTTTTTCAAATTCTACGATTACAATCCAGTTTTCATCACCTGTTTCGGTTGCCCCATAGCTAAAACAGCTCTGCTTCACTATAGAGGGGTCTGATCTGTGTATTGTGCTGGCAGATGGCACCCGATCTTCCTAGGAGACCGATGGAGCTTAAAGAGGAGCTGCCATTATGTCTGAGGGCGGAACCAGAAGTCTGAGTAACTCATTTCAAAACAAGCATTTGTCAATGCCGAATGTTTGCTTGTTGGTATTAGCATCAAAAATGCAGGTGTTAGACAGATGCAGAATAGGAATGGCAGTGAAGTATTGAACTTCCCTCCAACCCCACCTCCAACCTGCAGAGACAGACAGGCATTGGGGTATGCGTTTGGGTTGTCGCCCATAACATTCATGCCATTTCACCTCACCCTATCCTGCAGACACTGACAAGTGTTGTGGTGTGCCTTGGGGTTTTTGGCTTTACAGTCACCCCACTCCATAAGGACATACACTGAAATGGGTGCAATATAGGAGAATGGGGTGAACTCTGGGGCCAAAGAGTCCAAGGCACACCTTGATGCCTGTCACTGGCTGCTGGGGGGTGGGAAGGGAACGGCATGAGCATTACAGTCGGCAATCCAAAGGCATACCCTGATGCCTGTCAGTCTGTACAGGGTGGGACGTTATGGTTAGAAACCCTAAGGCCCGGGGTGTTTGTTGGTATTTGCTCTAAAAATTTTCAACATGGCCTTTTTGTGACTCCCACCTCATGAAAGCATTTGGGACCTCTTCTCATCAACATCGGCACTGTGAGTTTGTTAATGTGTCCCAAACTTTGAGTTCTCACAGCAACCGTGCCATTGTGCGCCAGATGTCCGAAAACACAGATCCGGCAGGATGTGAAGAATGACAGCTGCACCATTCATAGGGAGGTGTGAAGAGATGGCAATGTTGAAAATAGGTAGTGAAAATATTAAAAATGCTGGAACTTCCAAGCGTAAGTGGAAACTGCAATGCACGCGTGTAACACAGTCATTTAGTGGAATTATTTCACCAAATTTTCAACACAGGTGCTGTAGAATACAAATATGTCATGTTAGTTTTATTTAGCGCTCCAATGTCTCTACACACTTTAGCGGTACTTTAAATTAGCACTGTACTAGTCACACTGCACTCATGAAATTTCTATAATACAAACCGAGTTCTCATTTAAAAGAATACGCAAAATCAAACCGAGTTGTCATTGGTAGGCAATCACCTAATTACAGTTCAGATTAGCAATCATTCACTACTTCACCCCTCACAACTCTCAAGTCGCAAAATGCCACACCTGTAGTTATCACTATTAATAACGCATTAGTAAAGCATTTCTGCAGGCATATTTGTTCAGCATTCATTTCTGGATGGTAAGTGCATTACTTTAAGGCAAGCATTAGCATTTTCAGTATTTGTTGATTTCAGGAACTGTTGATTTTCTTAGACGAGCGAGCACTGACAGTGCACTACACTGTTACAGGTGCCCTGGAGTGAACCGAGTTCAGAACATTCACCCATAGCTAAGATTAAGAGGACTGAGAGAACAGAACAGCTCTATTCCTTTACTGTACTGCTAAATAAAGAGCATGTTAAATAATGTATGCGGTTGCATTATTTTAGCGCAATCTTATTACCAGCGAATATAGCAACGTTTTTTTTAGCAGCAAATATTTTGTATTCTACAGTATTTTGTGACCTCTGCTCATGAACACTGTCAGCATGATTTTCGTAATCTGTCCTGAACATTGATTTCCCACAGCAACCACGCTATTCTGCGCCAGATGTGTAAATGCATATTTAGGCCAGGATGTAAAAAATGACAGCTGTACTGTTCATAAAGAGGCCTGAAAAAATGCCAGTGTTGGAAATCTGGAGTGAAAATACTACAGATTTGCAATGTTATGAGGGTGCATGGAAACTGCACAACGCACGCTTGTAACACAGTTATTTTATGGACGTTTGTCACCAAATTTTCAACATAGGCATTTTGGGACCTCAGCTCATGAACAGAGCCACTGTGATTTTATATGTGAACATACATACTAACATATGAATCTGCCAGCAGAACAGACCAATTGGTCTATCTCAATAGTTCTTAGACTTTGTCACAGTGAGCCTCCCCAAATCCATGGAAAAGATTTTGAGCCTCCCCTAGAAACTGAAATAATCTTGCCCTCCCCCCAAAAAATATACTGTACTTTGCATAGTACACCATGAATAAATTGAAACCCCTTTGAGTACTTGGCTCACATTCAGTTCTTTCACTCAGTTCTTTGTCATGTCATGATGTGGAACCTTTGAAAAATAGCTCTTGTGCTCAAATGTGTTATCTGAATAACAAATAAATAAAATAAACAAATAATATTATGCAGCTTATTGTAACTCCCCCACCCTCTCAACAGGCCAGCCTACTTGCTCCGCTATTTTCATTCTTGAACCATTGTTACCCCTTGTTGCAGTACCTTCATGGGTCAGACTACTTTCTCTGTTTCCTCTCTATATGAAATAACCTTCCTACATACTTTGCCTCTCCCCCTCCTTCCCTGCTCCTAAGCAACTTCTCAGGGATTACTCTGCTCCTTCCTGCTATTGCTCTGAGCACTTTTATGTTCAACCCTTGTATTTGGGCTGTTCTGCCATCAGTCTACAAATTGATCAATTACCACCATTCATTATTAGTTTATTGTTCATATTTATTTGCACTATTGCTCATTGTTTATTTCTTGATTGTTTTGCAGTTACCGTTTGAAATGCATTCACTACCTACCCTTCCTTGGGTACACCTGAAATGAGCTTTGGCTCATTCGCCTTCTCTTGTCACCTATTATTAAATAAATACATAAAATTCACCTACTATTATCCTCTTTCAATTTGCTTCATCTCTTCACACAAAAGACATAAAACTCAACATTTAAATACAGTACTTTTTCAGACTTGCTTGAGCCTCCCCTGGAACAGTTTGGGGCCTCCCAAGGGAGGCTGGCCTCACAATTTGAGAACCCCTGGTCTATCTAAATCTGCCCCATTGTGCAGCTAGCACCCTAGATTGCAGCTGCCCCAGCCTCCTCCCCCTCAGTTCCTCCCCTGCTTGTCCCAGCCCCTGCCCCGCTGATCCTTCCTCTTGTGTTATCTCAGTCCTTCTTAAAGCTATTGACTGTCCTACATGTTGCCACCACCCCTGGCAGCATATTCTAAGTAGACACCACCCTCTCCGTGAAGTAGTGCCTCCTCATTTCCCTCTTGAAATGTCCCCCTTCCAACCTTAGTCCGTGCCCCCTCGTCTCTCTTCCACTCCTCAGTTTAAACACCCCTTTGGTGCTAGGTTTATTTACCCCCCTCAGGTATTTAAACGCTTGAATCATATCCCCCATCCCTCCTCTCCTCCAATGTGTACATGTTCAGCTCGTTCAGCCTAACTTCATATTCCTTTCTTTCCATTCCCCTTTAACATTTCTGTTTCCCTCCTTTGCACCCCCTCCAGTAACTTTGTATCTTTCCTCAGGTATGGCCTCCAGTATTGCACACAGTCCTCCAAGTGCGGTCTGACTAATGATATGTAGAGAGGTAGGATCACATCCCTGTGTCTGCATGAGAACCCCCTTGCAATGTACCCCAGCATTCCGTTTGCCTTCACTGCTACTCTCCTACACTGGGCTGAGTTGTTCATGCTCCCAGTTACCAACACCTGTAGGTCCCTCTCCTTCTCTATGATTCCCAACTTCATCCCCCCAACCAATAGTCCCTCTTCTGGTTCTTAGGCCCGAAGTACATCACCTTACACTTGTTTGCCTTGAATCCTAGCTGCCACTCCACTGACCATGTCTCTAGTTTGGTTAGGTCCCCCTGCAGTTTTCCCATCCGTTCTCTTTGTCCATCACTGCCCCAATTTGCTATCATCTGCGAACAAACTAACCCTGCTCCCCACTCCATGTGCTATATCGGAGATAAAGAGCCCAAATAGCATCAGACCCAGCACTGACCCCTGTGACACCCTGCTTGTCACTGCTCTGGGTGTGAGAGCTCCCCCACCACTACCACCCCCCTCTGCACTCTCCCCTGTAACCAGCTCGCCATCCATTTAGTCAGCTGTTTTCCCGCCCCCACTGCCATCACCTTCCCCCCAGTCTCCCATAAGGCACTGTATCAAAGGCCTTACTGAAGTCCAACATGAACCGCATGGCCCCTGTCCAACTCCCTTGTCACCCAGTCATAATACTCTGTTAGGCTGGTTTGACAAGACCTCCCTAAGACAAACCCATGTTGCCGCCCATCTTGGAGGTCATTACTCTCTAGGAATGCCACCAGCCTCTGTTTCAGTATCGCCTCCATAAGCTTACCCACTATGGACGTGAGACTGGCCGTCCAGTAATTTTCTGGCTCCTCCCTAGGCCCACTCTTGTGTATGGGCACCACATGGGCCACCCTCCAATCCTGGGGCACACACCCCGTTTTCAGGGAGGTGTTGAACAGATTTGCCAGTGGCTCAGCCAACAGCTCCGTCATCTCCTTCAACACCCTGGTGTGGATGCCATCGGGACCTGGTGCCTTGTCCACCGTTACTGTCCTCAGCCCCTCTAGCACACTAGTCCCTGTGATCATGTTGTCTGTCACCTCCTCCCCTCTTTCCCCACCCCCCTCAGCCCATGCTAGTAGTGGACAATCCCTCTCCTTAGTGAAAACAGAGCAGAAGTACTCATTTAAAATTTCCACATGCTCCTCCCCCTTTTCCACCCAATCCGCTCCCTGCTTTATCCTCACAATATGTTCCTTGCACTTACTCTTTTCCCTGACATACCTTAAAAAGTCCTTTCCCCCTCCCTTTATGCCCTGTGCCAACCTTAATTCCCTGGAGGCCTTAGCATTATTTCACCCTCCTGGCCACCTCCCTTGACCAACTCCCGTAAACCTCCTTATCCTCTCCATTCCCTCTTCTCCTGTACTTCCAGTATGTAGCCTTCTACGCCCTCACCCCTTGCAGCACTTCTTTTTTCAGGCAGCATGGTTTCTTGGCTCTGCTCTTCTTACTCCTGGTCCTGGTGCAGGCTAACGTGGACTCTGTTAGCCCAGTCTTTATAACTCCCCACTTTTGTTCTGCATCCATCCCCAGCCTTATGTCCTGGAGTCTCCCTCACAGTATTGCTCCCATCCTCCCAAAGTGTACCCTACTAAAGTCCACCACCTTAGTGCCTGTGCCTCCTGTCTCCCTGCCCAGTGCGAGAACAAGCCACACTGTTTGGTGGTCGCTACCGGCTAGTGGGTCCTCCACCCTTACCTCCATCACCGCCTCCCCATTTACCAGTACTAGGTCCAGAGTGCTACCAAGCCTTGAAGGCCCACTTACCAATTGCATCAGATGACCATCCTGGAATGTATCAATGAGCACTTGTCCCCTGGTACTGCTAGTGGCTAGGGTGCTCCAGTCAACCCCTGGTAGGTTAAACCCCCCCATTATCACCACACTCCCCCTTCTACAGACCCTCCTTATCTGCTCTAACTCCCCATCTAGTTCCCTGGATTGGGCTGGTGGTCCGTACACCACTCGCAGCCTCAGCTTTCTGTCCTTGGAGTCCAGGAGTTGCACCCAAAACACCTCTGTCCTCTCCTCTTCTCCCTCGTCTATTATGCATTTGATCCCTTCCCTCACACAGAGTGCAACTCCTCCTCCTTCCAACCCCCTGGTCCCTGCTGTATATCCTGTATCCCGGGATTGCCGAATCCTAATCATGGTACTCTGTGGCCCAAGTCTCTGTCACTGCAGCAGTGTCCACCTTCCCCTCTGAAAGAAGCGCTGAAGCTCTGCAATTTTGTTCCCCAGGCTTCTTGTGTTGAGAGAGACCCCCTTCCACCGGTACCCCTCCTCCTTCTCCTCACCCTTCTCCTTGGCCTGTGTTCCTCCTCCTGGTAGTCTGCACCCTTTCTCCTTGTTATTCTTATCGGGTGGTGGTGCCTTCTGTATTACACTCAGACCACTCTGCCCGTCCCCTCCCAGGGTTACTACACCTCTGCCTTTACCTATATCTAGGGGGTGAGCTCATTAGACTCCCCTGTCTGGTCCTTTCTACCAACCTCAGTCTTTTGGCCACCCCTTCCACCTTAGTACAGATATACCCCTCTAATCCCACCTTTAATACTCTCATCCCTTCCCTGCTCAAGTGTAGCCTGCCCCCCTTGTACAAGTCACTATTCCCCCAGACCCTACCCCAGTTAGTCACCAACTCATAATTTTGGGTGTGGCACCAATCCCTCAGCCACTCGTTGAAGTCCTTGATCCTACCCTTCCTCCCCATGCTTGCACATGGTACCAGGAGCACCTCCGAGAATGCCACTGACTCCCCCACACTCTCACCCTGCCTGCCCAACTCCTAGAACCCCCCCTCACTATTTCCACAATATCCCCCACCAAGTCGTTTGTACCCACATGCAACAGTAAATGAGGTTTCTTCCTCCCCCTCGCTGCACATTTGATCAGTGCCTGCCCCTTCTGCAGTCAACCCAGAGATAGCTTCAACCCAACTACGGCTGTGCCTTTCCCCCCTACTGCCCCATCTCACCCAATTCAGTATAGAATCCCCAGGACAAGTACCCTCCATCCCTTACCACCTTTCCCTTCTAATACCCCTTCCACCACCCCAGTACCTGTTCTTCCTTGCTCCTCACCCCCACCAGCTGCACCCTCTGTGACTTCTGTATCTGCACCCCCTACTTCTGTCTCACCCCTTTTCTCTGCCTTATTCCCCCATTCCCTTGAACCCCTTCCCAGCCTGACTACTTCCTACTAGGCTTCCCATGTTGACCTCCCCTCCTCCCCTGCTAATTTCCAACCCCGCTCCTATCACCGTTGTTGTCAATTTAGAGCCCCCATTCCCTTCGACCCCAATAATGATGCCCCTCCCATCCTTCCCCTTCCAATAGCCTTCTCTCCTCCAGTCATCCCCTCCTTCCTTATTAGCCCCCTTTCTACCCTTTCATCCTCGCTATCTCTTCCCTACCTGTTGCCATCTCTCTCATACCCTGCTTGTCCTCCCCCCCCTTCAGTACCAGTATGTTCCTGCCCCCCCCCCCATAGCAGAGGCTCAAATCTATTCCTAGTCGATACTCCTACCATCTCTTCCCCTATCGGATCCCCCTTCAAACTTGTTCCCCTCCATGGCCCCTCCCGGTCCCACCCTGGTCCCTCACTATCCCAGCCATCTGCTCTCTCCTGGTACACCTTGTGGTCTCTTCCTCCCTCATCAGGAGGCCCCTCCCTCACCTTGGGCACCCCTTCCCTCCCTTCTTCTCTCTTTTCTGCTGGTGTCTCTGATACTGGGGTCAGTTTCAGTCGCTAGCTGTTCTTCCCCATCCCTTGCCATCCCTATTCCTCCCCCAGCCAGGATGCCTACCATACTCATTTGCCCTGCCACTTAGACTCCTCCCTAACCTCCACAGTTCCTCCCTCAAACTAGCCAATTGTCTACAGAGCATATCCCTCCCATCCTCCAAGCCCAGTCCAGGATCATGGCACACTCACACCCTGTACACCCCTCCACCCTTCCAAAGATACCCGCCCTATTGACATCTGGCACCTGCCACATTTTGGCCCCAATCTTATGTTACGGGCTCTTACTCCCAGTTTCTGTACCCTACTACAACTGTTAGGGCCCTATTATCTCAAATTCCTGTTTCCCCCCACACTAGTCCCCCAACTGCCCCCTTGCCAACCGGGTTAATTCAGTTTCAAATCTCATCCATTTGATATTGTATTACTATAGCAATCCTAAAGCCTCCTTGCCCATTTTTCACCCCTCAGCTACCATACTCTTTGTTCTCAGCCCTCATAGTTTCCCTTAGCCCAGTTAGAAATCGTATTGCACGCCAAGTATTACTCAACCCAGATAAAGAAATAAACAGAACAAAATAAATATGTATTATTACAGCAATCCTAACAGTATAGCTCAGTACTTAGCTCAGTTAAAGAAATAAACAGAACAACTAAATCTGTATTATTACAGCAGTCGTAAAAGTATCCAATCGTTGCTTTGTCTCCACCCCAGAGACCCTGCTGTAATATAGGATCACATAGGAACCTGAGCAGGTGGGTGGGCAACTCTAAAGTTTCAACAGAGCTCCGTTGAGCTCGCTGACACCCCTCTCTCACTCGCTCATTCTGTTTCTCCCAGCACTGCAGGCTGCCTTTTGTATTGGGCTCTTGCCTGCATTGGTGCTTTTTCTGCCCACAAAAAAATCCACAGTAGTCCCGACAGAACTCTGTTGAGCTCGCTCAGTCCCCCTTTCTCACTCACTCGTTCTGTTTCTCCCAGCGCTGCAGGCTCCCTTTTTGTATTTGGCTCCTGCCTGTGTTAGCACCTTTTTCTGCCCACAAAGAAATCCGCAGCAGTCCTGACAGAGCTCTGTTGAGCTCGCTCACTCCCCCTCTCTCACTTGCTTGTTCTGTTTCTCATGGCGCTGCAGACTGCCCTTTTGTACTGGGCTCCTGCCTGCATTGGCACCTTTTTCTGCCCACAAAGAAATCCGCAGCAGTCCCAACAGAGCTCTGTTGAGTTCGCTCACTCCCTCTCTCTCACTCGCTAGTTGTTAGTCTGTCCCACACACTGATTTCCCACTGCAGCTGCGCTATTCTGCGCCAGAAGTGGCAAAACACATTTTGGCCAGGATGTGAAAAATTACAGCTGTATTGTTCATAAGGAGGTGTGAAAAAATACCAGTGTTGAAAATTCTGGCATGATAATATTGCAAATTTGCGAAGTTACAAGGGTGCATGGAAATTGTGCAACGCATGCTTGTAACACAGTCATTTTATGGACTTTCGTCACCAGATTTTCAACAAAGGCATTTTAGGACCTCTGCTCATGGACAGTGTCACTGTCATTTTCTTAATTTATCCCTAAAACCGATTTCCCACAGCGACCATGCTATTCTGCGCTGGAAGTGCGAAAACACATTTTGGCCAGGATATATAAAATGACAGCTGTACTGTTTATAAGGAGATGTGGAGAAATGCCAATGTTGAAAATCTAGAGTGAAAATATTACAAATTCATGAAGTTACAAGCATGCCTGGAAACTGTGCAATGCATGCTCATAAAACAGCCATTTTTTTGTTTTGTTTTTTTCACCAAATTTGCAATATAGGCTTTTTGAGAGCCCACTTCATGAACAGTGGCACTGTCATTTCGTCAATCATTCCTGAAAGGAGATTCCGCACAGTGACTGCAAAATCACCTTTCAGAATGGAATAACACCATGACAGTGACTGAATTCATGAGAAGGGGTCCCAATAACCCTATATTGAAAATTTGGTGCCAAAATTCCCATACATGCCCGAGATATGCACCAAAGTTGAAAAAAACCCTATTTATGCCATTATGCAGCTTACCGACATTTCTTCGGTTCGCGGTCAGCTTTGAAGAGTGCAGATGTGTTCCTGATCTACTGAAGAGCATCACGCCAGGGTCTGGAGGTAAGTATGGGGTGAGGGGTGTGTGTGGGGAGGTAGGGTATGCAGAGGGTGGGCGCGGGCTGGAGTAGGGGGGCAGGAGAGTCCGCGAGGGACCGTTTTCTTGTTTTACAGGTTAAAAAAAAAAAGACTACACGGGTCAGTTTTCTTCTTTCACAGGTGTTGTTTGATACACTGAGGTGGGCTCCCAGTGTACCACCTGCATCTGTGGGGAAGGGGACCGAAGCTGACGGGGATTGGGCTCTCTGTCGGCACAGAAATGGTTGGGGGGCATGATGCTGAGGGGGATTGGGCACCCCCTTGGCACACATCAGAAATGGGGGAGTGGAGACATTATGCTGATGAGGAGTGTGCTCCCCCATCTGCAAATTGAACTGGGAAGGACGGACTGAAGCTGACGGGGATTGGGTGCCCATTTGGCAAATAAAGACTGTTGGGGGGCACATGATTCCAAGGGGGATTGGGCACCCCCTCAGCACACAACAGAAACTTGGGGGTGTGGACATTATGCAGATGGGGACTGGGTTCCCCGTCAGCAAATGAAAGCAGTCGGGGCATGCCGACAGGGGGATTGGGCACCCCTCATCGGCTCTGAGGTGGCCGCAGAGAGCCGCCATGTTCCTGGTACTGTTACACAAGGTGAGGTACCACCTTGCAATGACTGGTCGCTCCCTCATTGCAGTGGAATTGCTGATGCTGCAATGACAAGGCAGCCCCTAATTGCATCGGCTAAATCGTTTCAAGTTGGTGGCACTTCTGCAGAACCAGTGTTATCAGGACACTGGGCCTGCATTGGGTGCTCACCACCAAGCCCACAAATGCAGTGCTGGCATTGGCCTCCACACTGCTGCACCTCCACAACCAGCTTCTCTCCTAAGCTGCCACATAATGTTTCTTGCGCATGTGCACGAGCAAACATAAAAATGTATAGAGCTTCATAGAATGGTAGAGACTGTAATATTATCCATGAAATCAACAGATGAAATATAGAGAACAGTGCATGGGCAACCATGCGCAGCCAGCCTATTGTGCCACAGAGGGGTTCCGATTACCTCAGACCTCGAGAATGAAGCTTGAGATGTCCTAGGTAATCTGAACCCCGAGGCTGCACAATAGGCTAGTTGGGCATGTGGTTGCCCATGCACTATTTTTTATAGTGTATAATCCCCATTTCCAGTTAGGTATTTACATTTTTAAAATTTTTAAAATACAAAAAAAAAGGTTTGCTGCTCCATCGTGCTCGTCGAGTTAGGGCTGCTTGTTAGGTGTTGTGCATGGTTGCTAGGGCGCAGAGACGTCATGTTGGATGCATAGCCTTCTATTGGCTATCAATTCCGTGTGGGAGGAATGCTCAACAAAAATAAAACAGCAGCCATAGTTCTCACTAAGAGAGAGAGAGAGAGAGAGAGAGAGAGAGAGAGAGAGAGGTTTGGGAATTGCTTGGTTTCTTTTCTTTTTTTTTTTTTACTAAATCTATCTGGTTGGTCCTGCATTTTAAAAATATTTGGTTGATCCTGCATCTCGAGAGACTCCAGTACCGCTGCTTGTACTGCCACTGCCAGAGTGTGGAGCCTGCCATTTTCAGCCGAGTACAGGTAAACAGCTGAGCACGTGGAGCCTCAAGAGGTTTTCAAAATGTTGTTCTACTGCAGTAGGGTACAGTCACATTCCATGACCTTTTGAACTGCAGCAGAACAACATTTTGAGAACCTCCGGTTTCCATACACAATAAGGGTCCTCTATACACTATATAAGTAATATCTAACTTTGGGATCCCATTTCCCCTGCTTGAAGTTAGATATGCAAACCTGGTACAACATCAAAATATAGCTGCAGGCATTGATGCCCTTCTAGCGAGTCATACCATTATGATGTGGATTTTTGGTCGAAGACATTGGTCTATGTTTTCACAATAATAAATAATATAATAAAGATGCCACCATTTATGAGAATGTTAGTATGGTCTTGGATGTGAGTAGCCCAGTGGATGTAATTTTTCTGGACTTTTCCAAGGCCTTTGATAAGGTTCCACATGGTGAACTGGTGGACGTCCTGATAGAACATGGCATCCAGGGGGACGTAATATGATGGATCAGCTCTTGGTTGCAAGATAGAAGGCAGAGAGTGACAATCAGGGGTTGTAATTCTGGATGGTCGGGGGGTGATGAGGGGGGTCCCACAAGAATATGTATTGGGTCCTTGCCTCTTTAATGTATACACACATTCAGTGACTGCTGGAGGGCGTGTGTGGGAAGCTAAGTTTGCTGACGACACTCAAATAGGCTACACGGTTAATCACAACCTGGAAATTGCTAAACTACAGGAAACCCTAATTAGAATACAAGGCTGGGCATAGGACTCAAGGCTGAATTTTAATGTGGATATAGTAAGTGCAAGGTCATGCATTTTGGCAGAAATAATGCAGGGGCTACCTGCAGTCTCAATGGACATCTACTGGGGAAGTTACAGATGAAAGGGACCTGGGTATTAGGGTCTTAAATGATTTTAAATGTAGTCAGCATGGTAGCCAGGTGGTCAATAAAGCAGGCAACATATTGAGCTGTATAAACAGACACATAAAGAGTAGGAAGAAGGAGGAGGTCTTGTTGCCCTTGTACAGGTCGCTGGTGAGGCCACATATGGAGTACTGCACACAGTTTTGGTCCACAGGTTATAAAAAAGAAATTATGACACTGGAGAGGGTTCAGAGAAGAGCTTCCCAGATGACCAATGAGGTACAAGGCATGGATTACCAGGATAGGCTGACCGAACTAGGAATGTGCACACTGGAATATCGAAGACTGCGTGGAGACATGTGCATGGTATATAGGGCAATCACAGATACAAATCTAAGGGAGCTCCTGGGCTTAAGGCTACGAGATCAACTTTATCAAATCAGAGCACATCTGTTACAGTTAATAAGGGAGAAATATAAGACCACTAGGAGAAAGCACTGGTTTAGTATAAGAGTTGTGCCTATCTGGAATAGACTACCACTGGAGGTGGTAACCAGTGGAAGCACGCAGACTTTTAAAGCTAATCTGGATAGATTCCTGCTTGGAAATAATATTGTGAGTTATCACTCAGTAAGTTATTTAGTGGAGAGCTGTATGGACAATAACTAGTCTTCTCTGCTCTGTACAAACCTATGATACCTACCTGGAACTGTAGTGTAATTGTTCCCTTATTTAAAAGAGGAGCCAGAAAAGACACAAGTTGTTATAGGCCTATAATGCTTCTTCCAATAGCACAAAATATATATTCTAGAATAATTTTGTCCAGACTTGAAGAATGTGTTTATAACAATAATTTCATCTCTGGAATTCAATGTGGATTTAAAAAAATGTTATAGTTCTGAAGATCTTGAAAACTTATGTTATTACAGAAAAAGAATATCTATGCATGTTTTGCTGATAGTAAGTCAGCTTTTGACTGAATAAACAGGAGCACACCTTGGGATCAGTTGGAAAATTTACATATTGATGCAGTTAAAAATGCTGTATTCGAATACGACCGCAACAGCAAAATTTAGCAGAGATGGAACTCTCTCAGACCCAATTAGCATTAAACATGGGGTCAAGCAGGGCTATGTGTTAGCACCCTTACATTCAGTATTTGGCTAAATGCCTAACTGAAATTTATACATATCCTCCCGCATTGCTTGGAACTAATATTCAAATAACGTCATATACGAATGCTGCTATAATTTTATAACAAACCCCATGAGGGCATTATGGACCATGAGACAGCTAAAAATATAGATCTGGAATTGAATATTAATAAAACCAAAATGATCGTCTTTGGTAAAAAGAACAAGAAGAAGAAAAAGAATAACTGGGTGGTGGAAAGGCACAAGTTTGAGGAGGTAGTAGAATACAAATATTTGGAACTGATATTTGA
Organism: Neoceratodus forsteri; assembly: GCA_016271365.2. Taxonomy (NCBI): domain Eukaryota; kingdom Metazoa; phylum Chordata; order Ceratodontiformes; family Ceratodontidae; genus Neoceratodus; species Neoceratodus forsteri. The sequence continues at coordinate 482,578,220 of CM028138.1, read as the reverse complement.
TAAAAAAAACTTACATGGAAATCATATCTTGACTCTGTTAAAGTTAAAGCCCAACAGTCTTCTTTAATTATCTTTAGACTTGCAAATAAATGTGCTAATAACTCCTTTAAAGCCCTACAAACACTTGATGTGAAAGTTACATGCCAAAGAAGTTTGGGGACTGTCAGCGAAACTGTAAGCTAGAGGTTTTGCACATTTTTTTCTGAGGATCTCTTTAAGTGCACCAAGAGATACACCCACATCATTATGTTTGCTTGCATGCATGTGCAAGAAACATAGTGCCATCATCTGAGTTTTTCAGAGGTGTGTCAGCATCTTCCAGTTCAGTCAGTGTGTTTGCAGGTGTGGCCACAGTTCTCCAATCACTGCTGAAGCTGTCTATGACAGCAGTTGAAAATGCAGTGGCATACAGTTGAAAGAGGGAGCTACGCTTCAGTGCAGCTCCCCCCCCCCCACACACACACACAGATCAACTGTGTCAATTGCCTGATAGGATGGTGTAGTCTTGTCTAGCTTAGAGAGACAAGCCCCACATCATTACTTTAATAAACTGTTCCCTGCCAAAGCAGGACCACCAAAATGTGTGGGTGCCTAACAGTCCTTACACACGCCAGCTCTCCAAAGCACACCTTCATGGACTCCATGGGTTCTAATCCTCCAGAAAAAAAATACCTCAGCATTTGATGTGAAAACTCAAACTTCTTTGTATGTGTAATTCCAAGCATTTTCTCTTACTAGACTCTGTCAATGTGAACTCCTTGCTGCTAAAACCTATGCAAATGAACTTGAGCATACTGTACTACCTGCAGCTGAAGCAAAGAATAGCCAGAATGCACAAAGGAGAACATACTGCTATGCATTTCAGCAGCAGCCAGTGGGGGAGGTTTTCATGACTGAAGCACTTTAATGCGCCTTTTAGTGCTGTCATATACACACCCCTGTGTGGTAATTCACTAAACTGCACACTTAGTCTGGTAATGCAGCTTCAAAATATTTTTCTTTTCTCTGAATTGCCGTGAGCTGGCATTTAGATAGAATCACACAGCTCTTTCTCAAATCAGATGCTCAATGAAATCACATCACCTTGTGACCCTAAACATCTTAGGGCTGGACATGTGCCCTAACAAAATAGCGAAGACTAGGTATAGAAAAAGAAAACACAAATTCAACCGTAGCTCACAATCGAATCCACCCTTTTCTCCGGTGAATCTGATGCCGCCTAACAGCCCACCCCTGGGTGCTCATGCACTCCCTCCACCTGCACAACATATGGCCGACGGGGGCTGTTGCATTTTATTTCATAATTTCCTGATCCTGTTGCTGCCACCATACTGATACAGTAATACTTTTTATGGCTCGAAAACTGCTTGACATTAGCTGAATTATAAATGGCATCCCTGTTTGACGCTGTGGTGAGGAATATGGTGGTGCTCAAATTTTAAGCCAAGTATTACATGCAGATATGTTGTTATTGACTCATGTCACTTACCATTTTATACATCTATTGATTTTTTCAATTCACTTTTGCTGACAAATGTTGATAGTAGGGATTCTGGTGTAAAAATTTAGTTCAGCGACGTGTAACATCTTAGTGCAGATGCTAAGTAACTGTTTTAAAATGCTGAAAAAGTTAACACCGATGAAAGTGCATGAACTTCTTTCTTCCGTGTCTGGAGTTGTAGTGGTGTTATTGGCAAGTGCATGTCCCTTTGCTCCAGATCTATCAGTGAGATGTCTATTCTGTGCAATGGACAGTGGCTGAATGTTATCAGCTGACAGTTTTCATTTCATTATCAACAGATAAATATTCAGGGCTTTGCAAATGCAACTTTGCTGGTAGCACAGTTTCATGCCCCGAAGTGTCTCATCAGTTAGTGGTTATATCTTAACCGATGATCACAAAAAGTATGAAAAAGATTAGCCGCTGAGTAATGTAAATGCTAATCCACCTAAGCACCTTTAGGCTGCAAATAAAATTTAAACGTATAGGGATTCTGGACCGGTGTATCACTCCTTGGCACAGCAATGGTTAATAAGTTTAAGCACATTCTCAGGACATTGTTTCACTTTCCCCTCTCCCCACTATGATCCTGGTCACCTGAAATAAACCTGACATTTTAGTATCTGTTTTACATCTTGGCTCAGTTAGGCAATCAACGCTGTAAGAACATAAACAGACATATAAATGGGGACTATAAGAACATGGTCACCTGAAATAAACCTGGCATTTTAGTGTCTGTTTTACATCTTGGCTCAGTTAGGCAATCAGCGCTGTAAGAACATAAATGGACATATAAATGGGGACTATAAGAACATGCCGTGGGTGCTTCTGCCTTAGTCCAGCTGTGCAACATTAGCCTGAAGCTCAGGTAGAGCTTACTGTCTACCACTTTGTTCACCCCCCCATGTACCTGTACCATTTCACATCCTCCCTTGCCTTAGTCCAGCTGTGCTGCATCAGCCTGAAGCTCTGGTAGGGCTTACTGTCTACCACTTTGTTCACCCCCCAATGTACCTGCACCATTTCACATCCTCCCTTGATCTACAGTGAGTGGATCCCTCATTCACGTCACATATGCACGCACAAAAAAGAAAAAAACGGTCTTCAAAAATTAAGATACATTTATTATGTTTGTTATGTTTGCTGGCATGCATGTGCAAGAAACATAGTGCCATCATCCGAGATATCGGAGGTGTGTCACCCGCTCTTTCAATTCAGTCAGTGTGTTGGCAGGCGCGGCCCCTGTAAGCCAATGCATGATGGAGCTGTCTATGACAAGCACCAAAATGCAGTGGCATACAGTTCAAAGGGGGAGCTACACTTCAGTGAGCAGCGATAAGATATCGCTTGCTCATGTGCAGCTCCCCCCCACACACACACGCACACGCAGGCGTGCGCGCCCCGCGCGCCAGGCGCTTTTTACTGTATAGCCGGCGAGGTGCCCAATCCCCGTCGGCTGTGCTGTGCTCCCCGCCCCCAAAGCCTTCAAATGCCATGCTGGTGCCCACCCCAGCGTGGCAACTCATAATATAGCCGGGGTGCCCAATCCCCGTCGGCTCCACTGTCCTCACCCCAGTACTGGGTGCCAGCTGGGAGCCCACCCCAGCATGGCAATCGATGCTTTAGGCGATGGGGTGCCCAATCCCATCGGCTGAATGCCCCCAACTGTCCTTGTGCCATGCTGGGAGCCCACCCAGCGTGGCAAACGTCCTGCGTCGTCATTGGAAACAAAAAGAACACCTGTAAAGAAAAAACGGTCCCACGTAGTCTCCTTGGCCCCCATCCCAAAACCCGCACCCACCCACTGCACACCCTGCCTCCCCACACACTCCCTCACCCCATACTTACCTCTGGACCTCGGCGCGATGATCTTCGGTGGACCGGGAACACGTCTGCATTCTTCAAAGCCAACCGCGAACTGAGGAAATGCGGTAGCTGTATAATGGGCTAGATAGGGGGTTTTCAACTTTGTTGCATATCTCAGGCATTTTGGGAATTTTTGCACCAAATTTTCAACATGGGGTTTTTGGGACCCCTTCTCATGAATGATGTTACTGTCATGGCGTTATTCGGGCCCAAAGGGTGATTTTGCAGTCACTGTGTGAAATCACCTTTTGGGACCGATTAATGAAATGACACTGCCAGTGTTCATAAGGTGGGCTCTCAAAAAGCCTAGTTTGAAAATGTGGTGGAAAAATTTCAAAAAACGACTGTTTTACGAGCGTGCATTGTGCAGTTCCTATGCACGCTCGTAAGTTCGCAAATTTTCAATATTTTCACTCCAGATTTTCAACATTGACATTTTACCACACCTTCTTATAAGTAGTACAGCTGTCATTTTTCACATCTCACCCAAAATGTGCCTACGCATGTAGTGCACAATGGACGCAGTCGGTAAGCGAAATCAATGTACGGGACAATTAAGAAAATCAAGTGACACTGTTCATGAGCAGAGGTCTTAAAATGGCTATGTTGAAAATTTGGTGAAAAAATTCCAACAAATGACTGTTTTATGAGCGTGCGTTGTGCAGTTCCTGCGTACGCTCGTAAGTTCGCGAATTTTCAATATTTACACTCCAGATTTTCAACATTGCCATTTTACCACACCTCCTTATGAGCAGTACAGCTGTCATTTTTCACATCTTGCCCAAAATGTGATTCTGCCCATGTAGCACACAATGGCGCAGTCGATGTGCGAAATCAATGTATGGGACACATTAAGAAAATCACAGTGACACTGTTCATGAGCAGAGGTCTTAAAATGGCTATGTTGAAAATTTGGTGAAAACATTCCTAAAAATGACTGTTTTACGAGCGTGCGTTGCGCAGTTCCTATGCATGCTCATAAGTTTGCAAATTTAATATTTTCATTCCAGATTTTCAACATTACCATTTTATTACACTTCCTTATGAACAGTACAGCTGCCATTTTTCATATGCTGCCCAAAATGTGTTTTCGCACATGTAGCGCACAATGGTGCTGTTAGTGTGTGAAAGCAATGTTTGGGACAGATTAAGAAAATCACAGTTACACTGTTCATGAGCAGAGGTCTTAAAATGGCTATGTTGAAAATTTGGTGACAAAAGTCCATAAAATGACTGTGTTATGAATGAGCATTGCACAGTTTTCACGCACCCTCATAAGTTCATGACTTTGTAATATTTTAAGTCCAGATTTTCACCAGTGGCATTTTTCCACACTGCCTTATTTACAGTACAGCTGTCATTTTTCTCAACATGGCCGAAGTGTGTTTTCACACTTTCAGCGCAGAGATGCGTGGTTGCTGTGGGAAATTATTGTTCGGGACAGATAAAGAAAATCACAGTGACACTGTTCATGATCGGAGGCACCAAAATGTCTGAGTTGACAATCTGCTGTAAAAATCCCCAACCTAATTATATTACGGGTGCGCGTTGCACAGTTTCTATGTATGCTCATGACTTCACCATTTTTTTAAATATTTTTATTGCAGATTTACAACATTGCCATTTTTTACACCTTCCCATGAACAGTACAGCTGTCATTTTTACATCCTGTTCAGAATGTTTTGCACCTGTGGTGCTAAATGCCGTAGTCGCTGTGCATAAGCAGCTTTCGGCTAAGAAACTGATATTCCCTCTGTTCATGAGGTGTGGTCACAAAAAAAAACATGTTGAACATTTGGAGTGAAAATACCAACGAATGCCTGAGGTATTAGGGTTTCCAACCATAACGCCCAACCCTGTAGAGAATGACAGGCATCTGGTGTGACTTGGGATTCTTGCCTGTAATGCTCATACCATTCCACACCCTGCAGCCAGTGAGAAGCATTGAGGTATGCCTTGGACTCTTCAGCCCCAAAGTTCACCCCATTCTCCTATATCGCACCCATCCCACTGTATTTCCTAATGGAATGGGGTGCGCATAAGGACCAAAGACCCCAAGGAACACTGTGACACTTGCCAGTGTCTGCAGGATGGGGTGTACTGAAATAGCGTGGCCGTTATGCCTGACGACCCAAAGGCACACCCCAATGCCTGTCACTCTCTGCAGGGTGGTGGTGGGTTTGGCTTCAGTTCAATACTTCACTGCCATTACTATTACGCAGCTCTGTAACTTCTACACTACCACTGCCAATGCCAGCAAGCAAACATTTGGCATTGACAAATGCTTGTTTCTATGTTGTCTTGCACACGCACAAGCAATATTTAGTGGCAGTAGGAGATTAGTAGGTGAAATGCAGAGGTGTGTCAGTTTTGGCAAGTGCAGGGCACGCTTTAGAAGGTGCATCCCTCATTCGCCAATTAGCGAGCAAGTTAGCGGTGACACAAATGTTTTGCAGTACCACCAAGTTGAAAAGATTTCGCCACTGCAATCAGAGCCAAGCTTATCATGCAGCAGCACTGATGGCACACCCCCGCTATGTGCCTTGCCTGGTGTAACATTTCAATAAACATGGTGGCAGCTCCGCTGTCTGCCTCTTGCAATCCCTAGAAAGCCGACTTCGGGGGTGCCCAATACCCCTGTCAGCATGTGTAAACCCCAAGATTGTGTGGCACACTGGGAGCCCACCCGAGTGTGCCTTCCTGTGTTTGGAAGCTGACCGCGTCGGCATTTTCCTGCCCCCACCCACCCCCATTGTGAGTCACACTGGGAGCCCACACCAGTGTGGCAAACATCATGCCCCCAAAGTCATGGGGCACACTGGGAGCCCACCCCAGTCTCCCCAACATTGTTTCATACAGCTGTAAATGAAGAAAATGGTCTGTGCTGTTCATTTATTTTTTTTGGAACCTAAAACAAAGAAAATGATCCCTCACTGTTGGCAGTCCCCCCCTTCCCCAACCTGCACCCACCCTCAGCGCACCCCACCTCTCCACCTCTCCACACCCCCCTCACCCCATACTTACCTCTGGAGGTCCAGCACCATGATCTTCGGTGGAGTGGGAACACGTCTGCACTCTTCAAAGCAGACCACGAAGTGAAGAAATGCCGGTAAGCTGTATAATGGCATCAATGGGGGAGGTTTCAACTTAGGTGGACATATCAGCCATTTTTTTGACTTTTGACTCCAAATTTTCAACATGAGGTTCTTGGGACCCCACCTCATGAAATCAGTCACTGTCATTTAGTTATTCCTCTCAAGCAAACTGCATTTTGCAGTTTGATAAGAAGACTAAAGAGAAGCTGCCTGAAGCTCACCCTCCAAGCAAGGTACGGGTTGAAACTCTGAATTTTGGCATCTACCCCTGGAGGAAGCTCACTTGCTCCTGTTTGCCAGTGTTACTCACACTATGTGTAGCAATCTGGAAGTCTTCTAGGAACTGTTGCCAAGAAATTAATGCTAGGACTGATTTCTGCTTGAAATGCTTTTGATTTCTCACTTTAAGTAATGTTTAGACTGATGTAGATATTTCTTAGAGTTGATTTAAGTTCTGAGAGAGGTTTTAAGGTAGTGTGATGCTATCTGCCCTGAGCTCTGTGCCCCTTCTCTTGCAGCTGTAAGTCTGTGGGCTGCACCCTTGACCTCTGTGTCCCATTGAGGCTGCTGCAGCCCCCCCTCCCAAACTTGCTTTAGAACCTCCCTACCTGTTTTTTGCTGACTTTCCCATTAGCAGATTATATCTTTTAGCCACTAGAGGGCCAGTTATAAACACACTTACCCAATCTAGCCCAATACAATACAATTCCTGTCTCATTTCACTTATTGTGTGGTCAGTCTATCACTATTCATCAGTCTTTGCCCCTCCCTCTTCTACTGATTGATACTGATTGATTGGCCACACCCGGCCAAGCTCCTACCCAATAATTCTGTGCACTTCTACTTCTCCTTAGAGCTACTGATCTGCACACCAGGCTTGCTGTCTCTGTCAGGCATGACACTTCCTAATCCTGTCTTCTCCTATCCACTTAACCGACTGTGTCCATAACTGTCCTAGCCCTCGTATTTGTGGTGCCATGGCACGCTCCTTATACAAGTCTTTTCTTATTCCTAACCACCTTATGCATAGCGGCTCACCACAACAAAGAACAAGGATCAGGTCCACCTCTGGAAATTTCCAGTCCTGTAACCGGAACCTCATTCCACTGCACCTCCCCTCATTTAATATGTCCACCTCCCTTTATCCTCGGCTCATATCCTTCACCCTTACACTTTCTGCTCCCTTCATATATGTCAATCAGAGCACTCTCCTTAGCTTCCCTTCACTGCCGCCCTAGCATTACGTCACACCTATCATCACCTTGCAAAAGGTAGCAAAGGAAAAAAGCGCTCCTATCCTGCAAAAACTGGATCAAGAAACTGCTTCTCTTGCTCCTTCTCTGTTCAGGTAACGTGGAGCTAAACCCTGGACCCTCATTACCACCTGCATCTCCCGCAGAATTTGCATCTGCACCCGGACTTAAGTTAATGTTAGTCAACATATTGAGCCTCGCAAAAAAGTTTGATCAGCTCCAAGTATAGGCTGCCTATACTGAGCCGGACCTCATTATTATAACCGAATCTTTGCTCAGAAAGTCAAACAGTGATCAACAAGTCTCCCTTCCTGGCTACAATCTGCACAGGGCAGATAGGGAAGCCAGAGGGGGCGGTGTGGCTATCTACACTAAATCTAAGTTTACAGTAGGTGATATTCACTGCAATTCTAAGCTTATGGAGTACAGAATCGTATCTCTCAAATTACACCTTCCATCCACTGAATGTCTCACTATTATTGGTGGTTACTGCCCCCCATCTGGTGGCACTGACATCCTCACCATACTTAAATCCTTAATCGCCTCTGCCAACACTGAAACTTTAATACTTGGGGATTTTAATATGGACTGGCTTACCCCCAAGTCGCACAGCCTGAAATCCTTCTGTGACGAAGTCGGCTTAGCCAGTTAGTTGGTGAACCCACTAGAACCAATACATCCAATCCCGACAACAGTTCTCTCCTTGATATCATACTTTCTACACATCCCTGCAAAATTCTTCACTCTGCAGTCTTCCACAATGACATGAATGATCATAGGGTGGTTGTTTGTGCAAGATCACAAATTATAGCCCGACAGCAACCAACACTCATAACTAAGTGGTCCTTTCGCAAGTTTAATGCATCGGACTACTTATCCAACTTGAGCAAAATTAGATGGCAAGACCTCTACCTTGCCAAACCGATCGATGAGGCGATCACTGTCCTTAACGACAACCTCACTGCGCTGGCCAACAAGCATGCCCCTTTGATCAAAGTCAGGGTGCATAAAACATCCAATCCATGGTTTACAACAGATCTCAAGGCTACACTCCTACGCCGTGATAAACTCTGGGCTAAGGCTAGAAAATCCAAAAGCCCAGCTGACTGGCAAACATTCAGAGCAGCTAGAAACACCTGCATTAAACAAATCCGCACAAGCAAAGCCACCTATTATGTCTCCACCCTTGAACAGGCAAAAGGGAATTCCCCAAAAATCTGAGAAACACTCAGGTCCATCAAAGGTCGGCCTGTAGCCCCCTCCATCCCTCTGAAGATCCTCAGCAATGGTCGGGCTGTGGAAAACAGCTGCCTAATCCTCGAGGAAATCAACAATCACTTTGTAACTGCTGGCCTAGCTTTCAACTCTTCGCCTTAAGCAGCCTGTGGTAGCAACCAAGACTGTAATAACATTGACTCGCTAACTTCGACCCACCCACTCCAGTTGTGCCCGCTTAGCTATAAAGAAGTCAAAGATTCACTTCTTAACATAGACATTCGAAAAAGTGCAGGGGACGATGGTCTAGAACCTTTTTTTCTTAAACTAGGTTATCTCGACCTTTACGGCACCATACTCCACATATTCAATCTTTCCATTTCCACTGTCACTGTTCCCTCCTGCTGGAAATCTGCCCACGTCCTCCTTTTATTCAAGTCAGGGGACCCATGCGACCTAAACAAATATAGGCCCATCTCAATCTTACCTGTCCTCTCCAAAGTCCTTGAAAAGCTAGTTTACTCCCAAATGAAACTCCATATTGAATCATCTTCAATCCTCAACCCTGCACAATCTGGCTTCCGGCCCAACCATAGTACAGTCACTGCTCTAGCCAAAGTTACCAATGAATGGATCACAGCCATGAACTCCAAGAAAGTTACTGGTGCAGTATTTTTAGATCTCAGCAAAGCATTCGACACTGTCAACCACAATCTGTTAGTCTCAAGCCTAATAAAAGTAGGCGCCACCCCCTTGCTGCCCAGTGGTTTACCAGTTACCTATCTGGAAGGACATAGAAAGTAAAAGCTGGTGGCCTCTTTTCTATATCCCTCCCAGTTGTCAGGGGAGTCCCGCAAGGCTCCATATTAGGTCCCATCCTCTTCTCCCTGTACATCAATAACCTTGACGCACATATATCCCAGTCCCATCTGCATTTCTTTGCTGATGATACTGTACTCTATACATCAGGCCCTACACTGGCTGAAGTGAGGGATGTACTCCAAGCCAACGTTGCACAACTAGAAATCAACCTAGTCAATGCCAAACTACTCCTCAATGCCAAGAAAATTAAGGCCATGATCTTTGCCCCAAACACCACCTCCACTTCCCTTGCAAACACACAGAAAGAATTCATCACTACCTCTCTAAATGAACCCCTTAAAATCACCTCCAAATTCAAATATCTTGGTATGTGGCTAGACAACAAGCTTTCCTTTCATGACCACCTTGATGAACTGGCAAAGAGGCAAAAAATTAGGCTAGGTTTCTTCTTCCATAACAAGTCCCTCTTTCCATTGGATACCAGAACTAGGCTGGTCCAGGCCACTTTCTTGCCACTACTCTACTATGGAGATCTAATGTATTCCTCTGCAGCGGCCTCAGGATTCAACAAACTAGACATACTCTACCACCACGCCATATGGTTCATGACAAACCTACCTTACCGAAACCACCATTGCGATTTGTACCTAGCCACTAGCTGGACATCACTCTCAACTAAATGTACCCTTCATGCTGGTATCTGGACTCTTAAGCTACTCCTGAACAAGTTCCCGAACTATCTCACACCCTTTTCCGTATTTCCCATAGCGCCTACTCTCTTTGAAAAAATGACCTCCTCCTCCTTGATGTACCGAGAACTCGCACCTCACTTGGCAAGCGGGCCATATCGAGCGTACTCCCAACTATCTGGAACCAGCTTCAAGGCATACTGAAGCTTCCCGGTACTGTCCCTGTCAGCCTATTTAAAAGGTTGGCTGCAGCAAAAATAAAAGATACGTGCAGCTGCTTCTAAATCCTAGCTCACTGCTCTAACCCTAGCCCACTGCTTCCTCTTACATACCTAGAAATTAGCTGCCTTGATACTCTGAAACAAGCACTTTGTACCTTTTTTCTGTACTTGTATTTTTCTATGTCATAGTCATTTTTAAGTTTGTTTGCACGCATGTGCAAGAAACATAGTGCCATCATCCGAGTTTCCCAGAGGAGTGTCAGCCTCTTCCAATTCAGTCAGTGTGTTTGCAGGCACGGTCGCAGTGTGCCAATCACTGCTCCAGCTGTCTATGACAGCTGAAAATGCAGTGGCATACAGTTGAAAGGGAGAGCTCCGCTTCAGTGAGCAGAGCTCCCCTCCCTCCACACATACACGCGCGTGCACGCATGCACACTGCTTGCTCATGCGCCTTCCCCCTCCCCCAACACTGTAAGGCCGGCGAGGTGCCTAATCCCCGTCGGCTCAATGCCACAAAGCATCCAGGTGCCACGCTGGAGCCCACCCAGCGTGGCAAAAACTCAATCCATGCACACCCCAAGCATCCAGGTGCCACGCTGGGAGCCCACCCCAGCGTGGCAAAATGATGTTATGGCCAATGGGGGTGCCCAATCCCCAGTCGGCTCCTGCCCCCCACCAACGTCCTTCCAGCTGCCACGCTGGGAGCCCACCCAGCGTGGCAAACGTCCCTCGTCGTCTTAGTAAAAAAAAAACCCTATGAATACAAAAACTGTCCCTCGGGCGCTTCTCCCTGCCTCCCACAACCCGCACCCACCCACTGTGCACCCTGCCTCCCCACCCCCACCCCATACTTACCTCGAGTGCCAGGCGAATGATCTTCGCGGACTGGAACACGCTCTGCACTTTTCAAAGCCAACCGTGAACTGAGGAAATGCCGTAAGCTGTATAATGGGATAGATAGGATTTTTTCAACTTTATTTGCATATCTCAGGCATTTTGGGAATTTTTGCACCAGATTTTCAACATGGGGTTTTTGGGACCCCTTCTCATGAATGCTATCACTGTCATGGCATTACTCGGACCCGAAGGGTGATTTTGCAGCCACTGCACAAAATCACCTTTCCAGAATGATTAACGAAGCGACACTGCCAGTGTTCATAAGCTGGGCTCTCAAAAGCCTATTTTGAAAATTTGGTGGAAAATTCCTAAAAATGACTGTTTCTGACGTCGTTGCATTTTCATACGCTCATAAGTTACGAAATTTCAATATTTTTACTCCAGATTTTCAACATTGCCATTTTACCACACTTCCTTATGAGCAGTACAGCTGTCATTTTTCACATCTCACCCAGAATGTGTTTTCACCCATGTAGTGCACAATGGCGCAGTTGGTGTGTGAAATCAATGTACGGGGCACATCAAGAAAATGACAGTGACACTGTTCATGAGCAGAGGTCTTAAAATGGCTATGTTGAAAATTTGGTGAAAGAAATCCTAAAAATTACTGTTTTATAAGCGTGCGTTGCAGAGTTCCTATGCATGCTCGTAAGTTTGCTAATTTTCAAAATTTTCACTCCAGATTTTCAACATTGGCATTTTACCACACCTCCTTATGAGCAGTATGGTTGTCATTTTTCACATCTTGCCCACAACGTGTTTCTGCCCATGTAGCGCACAATGGCGCAGTCGGTGTGTGAAATCAATGTATGGGACACGTTAAGAAAATCACAATGACACTGTTCATGAGCAGAGGTGTTAAAATGGCTATGTTGAAAATTTGGTGAAAAAATTCCCAAAAATGACTGTTTTAGGAGCCATTGCACAGTTCCACGCACGCTTGGCAAGTTTCTAGAATTTGTAATATTTGCACCTGATTTTCAACAGTGCCATTTTACCGCACTTCCTTATCAGCAGTACAGCTACCATTTTTCACATCTCGCCCAAAATGTGTTTCCGCACATGTAGCGCACAATGGTACAGTTGGTGTGCGAAAACAATGTTTGGGACAGATTAAGAAAATCACAGTGACACTGGTCATGAGCAGAGGTCTTAAAATGGCTATGTTTAAAATTTGGTGTCAAAACTCCATAAAATGATTGTGTTACGACTGAGCATTGTGCAGTTTCCACACACCCTCATAAGTTCATGAATTTGTAATATTTTCAGACCAGATTTTCACCAGTGGCATTTTTCCACACCTCCTTATGAACAGTACAGCTGTCATTTTCCACAACATGGCCGAAATGTGTTTTCACACTTTCAGCACAGAAATACGTGGTCGCTACGGGAAATCATTGTTCGGGACTGATAAAGAAAATCACACTGAGACTGTTCATGATCAGAGGTCCCAAAATGCCTGTGTTAACAATCTGCTGTAAAAAATCCCAAACTAGTTACATTACTGGTGTCGTTGCACAGTTTCTCATACCTTTCGTGACTTCACAGTTTTTAGAATTTCCACAGATTTTCAACATTGCCATTTTACACCTCCCCATGAATAGTACTGCTGTCATTTTCACATTCTGTTGAATGTGTTTTTGCACCTGTGGTGCCAAATGCCATATTCGCTGTGCAATGGTTTTCCCAGTAACTCGACTGATATTGCCACTGTTCATGAGGCGGGGTCACAAAAAAACCATGTTGAAAATTTGGAGAAAATAATAATGAATGCCTGAGGCGTTAGGGTTCCTGACTCATAACGCTTCCCACCCTGTAGAGAATGACAGGCATCAGGGGTGTGACTTGGGATTCTTGCCTGTCATGCTCATACCATTCCACCCTCACCCACACCCTGCAGCCAGTGAGAGGCATCAAGGTGTGCCTCGGACTCTTCAGGCCCAAACCACCCCATTCTCCTATACCGCACCCATCTCACTGTATTTCCTGATGGAATGGGGTGCACATAAGAGCCAAAGACCCCAAGGCACACCGTGACACTTGTCAGTGTCTGCAGGGTAGGGTGTGGTGAAATGGCGTGGTCGTTATGCCTGACGACTCAAAGGCACATCCCAATGCCTGTCACTCTCTGCAGGGTGGTGGTGGGATTGGCTTCAGTTCAATACTTCGCTGCCATTCCTATTATGCAGCTCTGTAACTTCTACACTACCAATGCCAATGCCAGCAAGCAAACATTCGGCATTGACAAATGCTTGTTATGCAACATGTTAATGCTTGCCCATAATTCTGTACTTGAATTTGAACTGTTTTTTCAATTATGCAATCTGTAACTACCTGTCTGTATCAAAGGACTGCCTTGTGAATGAGCTTGCTCAACGACGTTTTCCTACAATAAACTTGAACTAGAACTATTGGGCCCTGAAAGGTGATTTCGTGGTCACTGCGCGGAATCATCTTTCGGGACTTATTAACAAAACAACAGTGCCACTGTTCATGAGGTGGTATCCCAAAAAGCCTACATTGCAAATTTAGTGAAAACAATCCAAAAATTGAATGTGTTACGAGCATGCGTTGCGCAGTTTCCACGTAGACTCGTAACGTCGAGAAATTTTAACATTTTCACTCCAGATTTTCAACATTGCCATTTTCTCACACCTTCTTATGAACAGTACCACTGTTATTTTTCACATCCTGCCCAAAATGTGTTTTCGCACATCTGTGACAGAACAGCGCGGTCACTGTAGGAAATCAATGTTCGGGACAGATTAAGAAAATTACAGTGTCACTATTCATGAGCAGAGATCCCAAAATGCCTATGTTGAAAAATTTGGTGAAAAAATTCAAAAAATTACTGTGTTACGAGGATGCATTGCACAGTTTCAATGCATGCTTGTAACTTTGAGAATTTCTAATATTTTTACTCCAGATTTTCAGCACTGCCATTTTTTCAGACCTCCTTATGAACAGTACAGCTATCATTTTTCATATGCTGCCCAAAATGTGTTTTCACACATATGGCACACAATGGCACGGTCACTGTTGGAAATCAATGTTTGGGACAGAGTAAGAAAATCACAGCTACACTGTTCATGAGTGGAGGTCTCAAAATGCCTATGTTGAAAATTTGGTGAAAAAATTCAAAATAATGGCTGTGTTACGAGCGTGCACTGTGCAGGTTCCATGCACACGCATAACTTCAAGATGTTTTAATATTTTCACTCCAGATTTGCAACAATGCAATTTCTTCACACCTCCTTATGAATGGTATAGCTGTCATTTTTCACATCCTATCTGAAATGTGTTTTCAAACATCTGGAGTAGAATGGCACGGTCGCTGTGGGAAATCAACGTTCGGGACATATTAACAAAATCACAGTGCCACTGTTCTTCAGCGGAGGTCCCAAAATGTATATGTTGAAAATTTGGTTAAAAAAATCCCCAAAATAATTGCGTTACAAGCATCTGTTGCCTACTTTCTACGCACGCTTGTGACTTCACCAATTTTCCAAACTTTCACTCGATTTTCAGCATTACCATTTCTTATACACCTCCTCATGAACAGTACAGCTGTAATTTTTCACATTCTGCCCGAAATATGTTTTTGCACCTGTGGCATCAAATGGATCAGTCGCTGTGCAAAATCACCTTTCAGCTAACAAACTGATAGTGCCACTGTTCATGAGATGGGGTCACAAAAATCCCATGTTGAAAATTTGAAGTGAAAATAATCAAACAATGCCTGGGGCATTAGGGTTTCCAACTGTAATGCCCCATCCTATAGAGACTGACAGGTGTCAGGGGTGTGACTTGGAATTTTCCACTGTAATGCTCACGCCATTCCACCCCCAGCCTTCAGCCACTGACAGGCATCGAGGTGTGCCTTGGACTCTTCTGCCCCAAAGTTCACCCCATTCGCCTATAGTGCACCCATCTCGGCGTATTTCCTTATGAAATGGGGTGAGCATAAGGCCCAAAGACCCCAAGGCACACCACGACACTTATCAATGTCTTCAGGGTAAGGTGAGGTGAAATGGCATGATCGTTATAGCTGATAACCCAAAGGCACACCCCAGTGCCTGTCAGTCTCTGCAGGGTGGGGTTGGGGTTGGTGTCAGTTCAACACTTCACTGCCATTCCTATTATGCATTTCTTAGCTTCTGCACTATCAATGCCAATGCCAGCAAGCCAACATTCGGCATTGACAAATGCACGCACGTGCAAGCAAACATATTGCAATAGTACTGCTTTTTGATGAGCGTGACACTGTTTGTCCAATGCAGAGCAGTGTTTTAGGGGCAAGTTCGTGCCACACCAATCAACAGGCAGGCCGATCATGACAAGAGTTTTGGCTTGCTAGACAGAAACGTCACGTGTATCAAAAGAAACGGATGACCCAATCATGGGTCAGCTCTTCCCTTTGTTGTATGCCACCCAGCAAGCCAAGCTGATCCAACTTAGCATGAAATGCTTGGAATGTTTGCCAGCTGTAAAAGGAAGCTGTCCATAATTGTCTTTTAGTGGCATCCCCCTGACTGTCCCATGCACCCAGCCCTCTCTCTCAACCCCCTCCATAAACGTAACACTGGGGGTGCCAATCCCCCAGTGTCACCAGCTCATAAGTGACCCCCGGTGAACTATCACACTGCTCCCAATGCATGGTCATATCTTCTTGTTTTTGTTTTTGTTTTTAAATGCATTTATTTATTTGCCCCCATGACTGTCCTCAGCAACTCCCCTCCCCAAACATAATACCAACACTAGGAGTGCCCAGTCCCCATTAGCCAGCCACCCAGTAAGTGAACCCCCATGTGGTCAAGTACCGCGCCGCTCCCAATGCTCGGTCACATCTTTTTTTTTTGTTTGTTTTTCTAATCACCCACCCGACCCTCCTCTCAGACCTCATCACCCCACAGGCCCCATAACAGTGACACTGGGGTGCCCAATCCCCCAGTGTCAAAATCTAGGAAGAAAAAAAACATCCTTTTGGCTTTTTTTTATTCTGTGAAAGAAAACTGTCCATTGATGTCTTTTGCAGCCATTACTGTCCCCCACCCTGACTCTCCCACTCAGCACCCACCCCAAGCCCTTACTTACCCACTGGGAGTCCAATGCCATCATCTTCTGTGGACTGCAGACATGTCTTCACTCTTCAAAGCTGGACCGCGAACTGAAGAAACAGGTATGTGGTTCAATGTATTTCAATGGGGTTTTGAACTTAGTGACATAACTTGGCCATTTGTGCACATTTTTGTCCAAAATTTTCAGCATGCCTTTTCTGGGACCCCACCTCATGAACAATTTCAGTGGCATTAGGCAGATCTGTCCCAAAAGGTGATTTTGGAGTCCCTGTGTAAAATCACCTTTTGAACGGGAGCTGAACATTTTCTCTGCCCTTGCTCATGAGGTGGGGTCATAAGAAGGTTATGTGGAAAATTTGGGGTAAAAATATTAAAAAACAACATTATGAGCTTACATTGAATTTTGCAAATGCAGGCTCGTAACTTTGGTAATTTTCAAGATTTTTACCACAAATTTACAGCATAGACATATCTTTACAGCACCTCATGAATGTGGCAGCCATCATTTTTCAAGTCCTGTCCAAAATCTGTTTTTACATCCCGAAAGCTGATTTCGATAAAGACGGCAATGCTGACAATTTGGGGTGAAAATATTAAAACACAACAAATTTATTAGCCTGCATTCAAATTTATAAACGAAGTCTCATAACTTTGGTAATATATAACCCACACAATGTATCACAATGCATCCAGTACCACATACCAGTAACGAACATGTGGCACTGACAAATGCTTGTTAAGACTGGAGTCAGGGGTGTAAGCTGTGGCAGCTAAAGTAATTATAGGGGCAAAACGTTTGTGGAAAAGGATATAATTGATGGATAATGATAAATTACCCAAGCAATGCTGGAATGATATGCTGTGCAATCGCACAGTTAAAGAAAATAAGCTGACAAACTGTTTTTATCACTGGAAGTATATGTAAAAAAGCTTGGACTATGTGACGGTTGGTCAGAGTATGCTTGCTCACATCCATTGACCTTTACCTGTGAAGGTATACAAAGAGTTAAAGATATTTACACTCAAAAAGATTTTGAATGTATAAAAGATAGATAAAAACAACATCTACAGTACTCTTAAAAAAATATCAGCAGGAGCTCTTGGAATACTTTGGACTCACTAGCAGAGAAGCAGGGGGACTGCGCAGGCCGCATCGGCGGGCTGCTTCTCGGGGGTCCAGAGGTCCTGGGGGATGGCGCAGACCGCATCAGCATGAAAGAGCTGTTACAGGAGTTATATCGGGAGGAAATTTGGAGCCTGGGGTGGCCACATCGGTGGCTAGGAGGAGTTCAGTGATTTGAGTCGGAGTGCCCAATAGAAAGCCAGGGTGCCATTTTCGGGACTTGCAGCTGGGCCTTTTAAGGGATGAGCCCAGCTGATCTTGGGATGCTAGTTGAGTTTGCCACCCACCCACTCTGGCCCTGACCTCTATTAAGTGCTCGGAGGAGGAGGGGCCAGGTGGAGGTAGGTCACTGATGGGTTGGGTGACTATACTGGAGTTTTCTCCAGTCGTGACTCTTACTATTCTTGGAACTGTTAGGGGATTTAACTCTGTTCATGCTCTTTTATTCTGCTTAATAGCTTGGTCCAATCATGACTGACTATTCTTGGAACTGTTGGGGGATGTAACTCTGTTCATGCTCTTTTATTCAACTTAGTAGCTTGGTCCAAGGGCTCCGTTTTTAATTTAATGGGTTACATCGCCCCGTATGGCTGGCTGTAGAGGGTTGCGGTTAGGTCTACCTGGGGATGGGGACCTGGTCAAGGGTGAACGTCCAAGAATGTTTGGAGAGGGCCTCTGGGGTGGCCCCCAGTCAGCAGGGCAGGCATCTTTGGCAGGGTTGTAGGGTGCACTGCCTGCAGGGCAGCCATGGTCCTAAATTGGGCCTGGAGGGAGGGAGGTTGCCCAGTCTGTAGGCAGTTATTGCAGATCATGGGGGAGCTTGACTGGGTATGGAGGAAACTGGAGTTGTTGGGAGGGGGATGAATGTGTCTGGGAGGGCCTGTGGGGAGCAGGAGGGCAGTGATAGAGTGCGACCTAGATCTGTTTCATCAGATATGAGTGGAGAACCTATGAGGCGTGGACTAGTAGCAAAGGGGGTAGCTACCTGGGAGGTAACCGGGAGAGGAAACAGGCTAAATCATAGGAGGTGGGGGGAACAGGTGGGTTGGGACTGACAGGGGGCCTGCTAGAGGAGTGGATAGCAGGAAATCAGGTCAAAAAACAGGAGGCTGGCTTTGCATGCTATAATAAATTTGAGCCATTTAATAAGTTGGTTGGAGAGGACAGACATGGTGGGGGGAGCAGAGGAGGAAAAGGAGGATGGAGGAGAGAGGGATATGGTGAATCGGAAGAGGGTGGGCATCAGTAATTCAAATAAGCATGCTAGCAGGGGAGGGGCAAATCAAGTATCAAAGGGGGAACCAGCAGAAGGAAGGTGTGGGCTGTGAGCCAACTCGATGAGAAAGGAGGAGAGATTGAGGCGAGGAGGGCATCCTGGGGGAGGATCATACAGAGAAGGCCCAAAGGTAGGGGGACCTGCAGGTGGGCATGGAAGGGGAAGAGGAAAGGTGAGGAGGTAGGAGGGTGATGGTGATGGGAATGCCATGTTGGGGACTGAGAGGTGGGAACTGGCAGGGGGAGGAGGTTGGAGAAAAGGCTCGACTGGGTAGGGAGTGGGGTGGAGGCTAAACTGGGGGAGCTGGGGAACTTGGTTATAAAAGGCATGACAAGAGGGGCAGGGCGGCTAGGGGTTCTCTTGTAGAGGGTCCAGAGGGAAACCAAGGGGAAGTGGTCTCGAGGAGGAGGGAGGAGACGGGCTGGCGGGGGAGTCCAAAAAGGAGGTGCACAAAAGATCAAGGGGGACACTAACGTTCTCCTGCTGGGGGACTCCATGATCAGGGGTATTTACTGGGTGGGGCAGGGTGAGGGAAAATCCAGTCCAGTTAAGGTAGTGGGTATTTCCGGTCTAACTGTGCATAGGGCAAAGTTCATGGTGTATGAGCTGGTGAGGGACTGTGGAGGATCACCAGACTTCCTGATGCATCTGGGGACAAATGATATGGAGGGGAATAGTGTGCTGGAAATTCAGGCAAGGTTCCAAGAACTGGCCAGGGTCTGTCATGCCAATGGATGCACAGTCTCCTTCTTGGAAATCCTGCCAGTGCCAAGGGCCACTGTGGAGAACAAACAGAAGATCAGGGAGATTAATGACTGGCTCGGGCAGTGGGGTGAAGCACAGGGGATTTGGGGTGTTGAGAGACTGGGAAGACAAGGGACTGTATGCCTGGGATAGGCTTCACCTAAATCCGGTAGGAAAGGAAGTTTTCAAATGGGGTATGACTGATTTCATTCAGGCTAGATGGGGTTTAAACTTGTGAAGGGGGGAGGGGGCACTGTCAGGCTGATCCAGCCATCTATACCACAGGTAGGACTGGTCTGAAACCCCATAGAGGGGGGTACAGACGGTACCCTAGGGGAAGAGTATGGACAGACATATGAAAGATCTGGGAAGGATATGGTAAAGGGGGTAGGAACAAGGGTTGGAGGGTGGTTTTAATAAATACCAGGAGCCTGGGGAATAAAATGCCAAAGTTCCAGGCCATGCTGGTTGAGGGTGGGGTAGATGTAGCAGCGGTCACTGAAACTTGGGTCACCCCTGGCCATGACCGGGACCTTAATCTGAGTGGGTACCTTGTGCTAAGGAAGGAAAGAAAGGTGGGCAGAAGGAGCTGAGTAGCAATATTCATTAGGGATAACATCGAGATTATGAGAGTGGAGGGGTGCAACGTGGAGGCCCTATGGGTCAGCTAGCGAACCCCAGTGGGAGGGAAGATCAAGTTGGAGGTGGTATATAGGCCCCCAGGACTAGCAGAGGACCTGGAGGATTGCCTGTTGGCTAACATTAAGGGGCAGTGTGGACTGGAAGGGGAAGGAGTGGTGTTGATGGGGGACCTTAACATGCCCGCTACAGATCGGGGGACTATGACATCCACTGTGACCAGGAAGCAGAAGCTGCTGGATGGTTTCCTGGAAACATTCCTCAATCAGCAGGTGATGGACCCAGCGAGGGAGGGTCATATCCTGGATGTGGTTTTAGCAGATGGGGATCTTGTACGAGATCTGATTTTGAAAGAACCCCTGGCTGGGAGTGACCACAACACAGTCTGGTTTCAGCTTAAATTGGGGGGGGGGTTCAAGGACAATGATAGTTGATTTTAGGAGGGGATTTGCGGGAGATAAAACCAGGTTTGGACGTGGAAGGTAGGTGGGAGATCATAAAGCAGGGGCTACAGGAGGCCACCAGGACCTGCGCAAGAGTGAAGCACAAGGGCGGTAGGTCTCATAAACCATGCTGGTGGACCAAGGAGTTCCAGGAGGCGGTAACAGAGAAGAAGGCTGCCTACAGTAGGTACAAAAAAATGAGAGGAGAAAGGGATAGAGAAAACTATCGCCTTGCAACCAGGAAAATCACTAGAGTGGTGAGGGGCCAAAAGCCTGGAAAGAGCAGAGGCTGGTGCAGGGGATACAAGGTGGGGAAAAGGAGTTCTTTAGGTATGTTGATGAGAGGAGGAAGGTCAAGGGCCAGCTCAGTAGGTTGAGGACAGCCGGGGGATGTGTGGAAGGGGCTGGAGAGCAGGTGGAGGTACTGAATGAGTACTTTGCCTCGGTGTTCACTAGAGAGGAGGTTGGAGAACTTCAAAAAAAGGGGTTGAAGGACACAGAAGGAGCAGCAGATCTGACTATTGGGGTACCTGCTGAAGAACAAGCCACTGGGGAGGTAGGCCAGAGGTGAGATGTCAGGCTGGTTCTGTAGAAGGGGGGGAGGGAACAGATGCTGATATTCCTATCGGTCAGGTGTGGGAAGCCCTCAAGTCCCTAAAAAAGGATAAATCTCCAGGGCCTGATGCTATTCATCCCAGAACACTGAGGGAGTTGGCAGATGTTTTGGCTACGCCATTGGCGGATCTCTTTAACTTGTCACTGCAGACGGGGAGGGTGCCAAGGGATTGGAAGTAAGCACATGTTGTGCCCATCCATAAAGGGGGATCGAGAGAAGAGCCAGGAAACTATAGACCCATCAGTTTGACGTCGGTGATGGGGAAGGTAATGGAGAGCATACTTAAGGAAAGCTGGGAGGTTTCTTGGAGGAGATGGGTTACCTGGATGACCAGCAGCATGGGTTTGTGCCAGGTAGATCGTGTCAAACAAACCTTGTAGAGTTCTATGAGTGGGTGACATCGGCACTTGACAGGGGGAGATCAGGGGATGTACTGTTCCTGGACTTCAGCAAGGCATTTGATTCGGTCCCTCACATTGGCTTAAGGGAGAAGCTGGGGGGAATGGGGGTAGGCCCACTGATGGTTAGGTGGATTGGAAATTGGCTTTCAGGTCACACTCAGCAGGTAGTGGTCGGAGGGGAGGTCTTGTCTCCTAGGGAGGTCATAAGTGGGGTCCCACAGGGATCAGTCCTGGGGCTGCTCCTGTTTAATGCCTGCATCTCCGATATCAGGGAAGGTATTGGGTGTGAAATGAGTCTCTTTGCAGACGACTCTAAGCTGGGGGCAGTGGTGGAGGGGGAGGAGGGGAGACTGGCCCTGCAAGGGGACCTGGATACTCTGGATAGGTGGTCTTGCTCCTGGAAATTTAAATTTAACTCCTCCAAGTGCAAGGTGCTACACCTAGGGCAGGAAAATCCCAACTATGTGTACACCTTGGAAGGGATGAGTTGCAGGCCATGGCAGAGGAAAGAGACCTAGGAGTCTTGATGGATGTTAACATGAATAATTCAGAGCAGTGCAGGAGGGCTGCAGTCAGGGCAAATAGGATGCTGGAATGCATCACTAGGGGGATTACCTCAAGGAACAGGGAGGTGATTTTGCCACTGTGCAACAGCCTGGTTAGACCACATCTTTGATTACTGTGTGCAGTTCTGGAGGCCGCACCTAAGGAGGGACATCCAAGTCCTGGAGAGGGTTCAGAGGAGAGCAACCAGAATGATCCAGGGCCTGGGCGATATGACATATGAGGAACGACTAAGGGAGCTCAACCTGTTCTCACTGAAGGAGAGGAGGGATCAGGGGGACATGATTGAGGACTTCAAGTACCTCAGGGGAGTAAATAAGGTAAACCGAGATAGGATCTTTCGTCGGAAGGAGGGTGGATCACCAGAGGACACAGCTGGAAGATTGAGGGTGGTAGGATTGGGGGGGAAAGGAGGAGGAGGAGGAGGTACTTCATCAAGAGAGTGGTGGAACCATGGAATGCGCTGCCGGGGGAGCTGGCACAGGCAGCTACGGTGGAGGGATTCAAGAGAGAGTGAGACAGGTAGGCAAGGGGTGATACAGAGGCTGGTTTGCCGAGGGGCGGGACTGGGGGATGGAGTAACAGTGGAAGGAGACAGATAGAGGGCTACAGTACCCAATTAGGGTGCTGAAGCATGAGCAGACTTGATAGACCCAACAGGCCTACTCTTCTGGCATCTCATATGTTAGCTGAACAGTCTTTAGTTTT
Source organism: Neoceratodus forsteri (assembly GCA_016271365.2). Classification (NCBI taxonomy): domain Eukaryota; kingdom Metazoa; phylum Chordata; order Ceratodontiformes; family Ceratodontidae; genus Neoceratodus; species Neoceratodus forsteri. Next base: position 482,555,069 of record CM028138.1, on the reverse strand, counting down.
TTTTAATGAAAATAAGACTTGTACGAGTGTATTATGTTTAGCTAGATTAGGAATTCTTTAGGGGTATTTGCCAAATATTGTGAACAATTTTACATTGAAAAATACAGTCACCAAATGTACGTGCAAAGAGGAAACATTAACTACAGTACAACATTTAATTTTGCATTGTCCAGCTTTCCAGAAACAACAAGAATCCTGTGTCTTTCTGTCATTGCACAAGAAACACTTTAAAAATAGTAATGCAAACTTTGCCCATTTGTTGTTGTTGGCTGATGAAAAGGTTATGTAAGGTAGTGCCCAAATTTTACAAAAAGTAATGTCATGCCTGCTCAACAAAAATAAGTCAAATATTATTGTAATTTATTAGTGTGTTTATATGGCGTTTTGCATGAATTTGTTTAAAATGTGACAATTCTTTATGAATTTTAAACATTTCAATAAAATTAATCTGAAACACCTGAAACTTTTGCCTACATCAGCTGCCTGTTGCTAGTTAAGCTAGTGTAGTACTACCTGATCTGATTTCATAAGCCAGGTAGGATAGAATGGTATCTTGTGAAAAGGGTGGCTCAAAATGAGTGAGCCCAATAACAGCAACGGCACTTTGGTGACTTCAAAAAACAGCGACGGTACATGTCAGCTAGTGCATTAATGGCAAAAAATACTTTCCAGCTCCTCAAGGTGCAACAACCTCAGAGTTGGTTATTTAAGTAAGGGAGGGTGCAGGGGGAAAGTCCCCCTCCCCACAGAAAAACATTTGTCACTGTTAATGTGCTCAATGACACGTACCGCTGCCGTTTTTGAAGTCGCTGAAATGCCATCACTGTTATTGGGCTTGCTTATTATGAGCCACCCTTTTCACATGGAACCAGATAGAATATTACCTGAACTACCTTACCCAGCTTAAACAAGTGGCTATCCGGCAGGTAGCCTAAGTCTAGTTAAAAGCAATTTTAAAACAGTGGTTGGAAATGGAGCATTCTGATTGGCTGACAGTATTCTAAAACCGTTACACCAATGACTGGGCCCACCCATGTACAGCAGAAAAGACAGAAAATTTTAACTATAAAAACATACATTTAAAAATCATGAAAACATATAAAATAAAGAATGGGCAACCCTACACAACAAGGCTATGTTTCCATCACGGGATGAGATGACATCAAAAGACCTCGAGAGCAAAACTCAAGATGTCTCTATGACATCCTCTCACCCTGAGATGGAAATGTTAGTCTTGTTGTGTATGGTTGCCCATACATTATTTTTTCTTCCACCTTCCTGTGGCTTCCCACATCCCCACTCCTTCAGGCTGCCATGCTGGTCCTGTTTCTCTGCCAGGTGACTGCAGCTCTGCCACATATCGCCCATCAGACCTGCTCAGGTATAACCCATCAGGCACAACCGATGTGTCTCAGTTGGTTCCCGGCAGAGGCTGATCTGGGAATGTCAGACAGGAGGCGCAGGAACGGTCTATGCTGCACAGCCTGGAACAGTGCAGGGAAGCCTACCCGAGGCAGCAGCAGTGTCCTAGGGGTTGGGGTGTTTGGCGTGTGGTCACCCACGCCAAGAACACCTCTAAAGTGCCACCACCAGAAGCCACCACCGAGCCGTCCCACCCACTCTAGGAGGGAAGCATCTAATGCATGCTCTGAACTTCCTCCCTGCCGGCATCCGCTCCTGACATCCGGGATCATTATTTTGTACAGTACAGGTTTGTTTTAATTCATTTACCTTCTTTCTGACTCTCTTGTGAACTGTGGTCAAATAAACAAAAAACAGCACTAACAAGATCAAATTAAAAATATTTAATTTGATTTATATAATAGCTTCATGTGCTAACAACATTTCTAATAGTTCACCTTTTACCAAACAGTTCATTTTGGTTGTTTTTTAGTCTTACTGGTATCTTCATTATGAGAACGATGCAGCGTAGGTAAGCAGAATAAATCTCACTAGACATGGCATTCATAGAGAATACTGGATGGGCAACTATGCACAACCAGTGTGTTCTGCCACAGAGGGGTTCTGATTCCCTCTGACCTCGAGAGCGAAGCTCAAGATATCCATGGGAATCAAAACCCTGAGGTGGCAGATCACACAGGTTGGGCATAGAGTTGTCCAGGCAGTGTTTTTATAGTTTATGTCACCCCCCCACCCCAAATCATTTAAATACAGTTTGAAGAACTTTTTATTTTTAAATACTATAAGAAATTGTTCTCCGGTGTGTCTTATTCCTGGAGTTAGGGGTGGTTGCTAGGGTGAGTTGTGTGGTTGCTAGGGACCAGATGCCCCTATGTTAGTACCACAGACTTCTAGTGGTTGTTGATCATGTGTGGTTTGGGTGAATGATTGAATGTCTAGATAGACTGCCCTGAGTTCCAACAGGTTTATGTGAACCAGAGATTCCTGCTGGAGACAGGTACAGTGGGCAGAATGCTCCCCTATGTGAGTGCCCCATCCTAGGAGGGAGTCATCTCTTGTCAAAATGTCTGCTGGTGGCAGCTGGAGGAAAGTTGCGCCCTCCCTGAGGTTGTCCTTTTCCTGCCACCATTGCAAAGCCTGAAGCAGGGTTCCTGTGACTGGTGCCATCTTTTACAGGGAATCTCTTCTCTGAGACCAGTGGGCCCTCAGGTGGAAATGAATGTCTCTCATCTGGAATTTTGATCCTGATACTGTTACTCTTGATGCAGCCATGTAACCCAACAGCTGGAGAAAAAGCCTTGCTGGTCTGGGGACATGTAGCTGGAAAGAACTTGCCAACTGTACCAGACTGTTCACCCTTCCCTGAGGGAGGAAGGCTCTGCCTCTCAGAGTATCTAGTTCCACCCCTATAAATTCTAGGAGTTGAACTGGCGTTAACAGTGACATTTTATGGTTTACCAGGAAGTCCAGTGTACCCAGGGTGTCTTAAGTGATGGCCTGTGCTTTTCTTACCTGCTGAGGGGACTGGCCTACCACCAGCCAGTTGTCCAGGTATGGAAAGACTGTGACGCCCTGCCTCCTTAGATGTGCCACCACCACTGCCTAGCATTTGGTGAACACTCTTGGAGCAGAGGTCATGCCAAAAGGCATGGTCCTGAACTGGGCTGTGGGGCTGGCACAACAACAATATCAGTGTCACTGGCTCAGTAGGTAGCACACTCGCCTCTGAAGCTAGGAGATCAGAGGGCTGTGGGTTCAGTTCCCACATCTGGCACTTGGGTTAATATCCCAGTACTGACACTGTAGTGCAGCATGAGAGGGGTGCTGTACTTCTGAGGTGCCGTCTTTTGGATGAGACGTTAAACCGAGGTCCCATCTTCCTGGATTGGTGGTAGTTCAGGTGGATGTCAAAGATCCCATGGCACTTATCGAAAAGAGATGGGGAATTTCCCGGTGCCCTGGCCAAATTTCCATCATTCACTAAAAATACCACCAACAGTTTCATCTGGTTCAAGGTCAGTTGGTATTCATCTGTATCATAATCAAGGAGAATCAGGGTAGTATCAAAGGGAAGAGGAGGGGGAACACAGGAGTAGAATCTAAGCAAACAGCAGGAGAAATATTATTATCAATATCTTGTACCAAAGGTAAGGGAATAGCAGAAGGTGAAGAGAATGAAACAGGAGGGGTACCTGGGACCATAGAGGGAACTGTATTTGAAAAGTTCATTGGAAGTTGCTCCACATCTAGGCTCCGTAAGGCAGCAGCAGCAGGTACCGGCAGCTGAACCCCTAAGAAATCCAAACCAAATGCAGAACTTGAACCCACAGTCTGAGTGGGAAACTCAGCATGCAACATCTCTCCTGATCCTTACTCTTGGCACTCACCCCAATCGGTGATTGGACTGCCAGTCATTTCCTTGGGAGATGTCTGTAAACAACAGACTGAGGTAGTTGCAGTTTCCAAGCCAAAAGGCTGCTCCTCCAAAGTCTGCAAGAACGCTGCGTCACATGCCAGCTGGCGCTGCTTGTCAGTCCGAGCTGGATGAGCCAGCGAAGAAAGAAATCCAGCCATAGAGGTCTGTTGCGGAGCAAAACCATCGTGATCCGCAAGGTCTAAAGGGAGGCATTCCAGCCACTCGACCAAAGGGTGCTGAGCAATCCCAACTGAAGAAACATCCGTTTCGGGTATAATCTCAACATTACCATTGGATACTGTAGAACTAGGTGCCAAAGCATGTTCACAAACCACGGAAGCAGACAAATTCAGACATTCAGCCTCTGAAGGAAGTGAGACAGGGAAGGAGGCCTGCTCCCCTGTCCCCAAGACGTCTGTACTCTCCTCCAGCACACACGAAGTGCCATCTTGGCTGACGGTCAGCAATTCCCCCAGAGGCAAGCAGGGGAATTTCTCCGGTGCCCTGGCCAGATTTCCCCCCATTCACTGAAAATACCACCAACAGCTTAATCTGGTTCAAGGTCAGTTGACATTCATCTGTATCCCCCTTCCCGGGTCGTGCCTGAAAATAGGCAGTATTTGTCTAGTGCACTTACCTGGTCAACAAAACTAAATAAAAAAAATGGCCTGCAAAGCAGTGGGGCGGCAAATGCACCCCCCCCCCCCCCAAATGGTGCCTCTGACACTGTAGAAAAAAAAGGATCAGGATAGATTATTTTTACTGCAAACGGGGATCAGGATGACTGGGGGCTGGAGTATGACTCTACACGGGACTGGGGGGGCAGGCCGCCTGGTGCATTCTGCCAGGTGCATTCCTGCAGATGACATGCAAATGAGGCCATAATGACATGCAAATGGACCATTTGCACCTTGCATGCCTAATGGCCTCATTTGCATTATGCTGGCTGAATAGCTGGAATTTGGGCCCAGCATATCTGCAGTTGCACTGTGCATCCCCATTCCAGGTATCCAGGGCGAAGTGATGGCGCATCGTCGGTGGACCCCATTTGTGCAACGTACACCAATTGCTATATTCAGATGGGATGTGCAATCGCGCATCTCATTTGAATATAGCACTTTATTGCACCGGACCATTTATTTGGGCAGCACATCTAGATGCACTGGAATTGCCCCTGGCTTTTGAATATGGAGGCCACAATTGCCAAATAAACTTCTGATCTAATGATTGTAATTGTTTTTGATAGTTACCCACCTGCACAGTAAATTGAGACTCCAGGGAGACTGAATCATAAAATATATTAATGAAGAAATTCATCCATTATGCTTCTATGATATATGTATCCAAATTAGATTTATAACTATTTGTTCTTTTAACAACAAGGGACCAAAAAGCTTTATTATTTCTATTATTAATGGCCTTTCACATATCAAGCCATCGGGCGTGGTAATACTGTATTTTTTTCTGTTGAAGGAAACTTTGTATTTTTTCTTTTCTTGATTTAAATTATTAAGTTTTTTCATTAGTACCTCTAGATTGCCTAATAATTGCTGTGAGGAGCATAGCTTTATATTTTACATACTCTTGTTGGTTTTTAAGTTCTGGGGATCAATAACATATTGTTTGTAAATTTTTGTTTTAATTAATTCAAAAAGATCAGTAATACGATACCATGACTGATCTGCATTTAAATACAGTATTGGGGCCAGCTCGGTGGTGCTGATGGTTGAGGTGCTGGACGCCACACCTCGCGCCACGCCAGTGACCCGGGTTCGGGAGTGAGCCTGGGTGCTGTGGTTGGCAGGGAGGGAGTTGGATTGAGTATCCAAGGAACAGCTCTCCTCTCCCTGGGAAGGATCCGGGGTATTCCCAGCACAGCGGAGACCCCTGGTGGAGACTAGGGGTACTACTGGTGCAGAAATAGGAATCGGGGACGAGCGCAGCAGGGGTCTATGGGCAGCTGCGTGCTGATGCCATTGCACACTGCACTGGGGGGCACACAAGAGAGAAAAAGCCCTTACGCCTGGATAGGCAATGGCTCTTCTCCAGGCCACCAGCACACGCCATCACCGGACCTTGCCTCCACCTCTCTCCCCTCCTCCTCCTCCCCAGCCAGCACTAGATTGAAGAAAGAGCACCAGCAGGAGTGGCAGCCCTGCCCCAGGGGGCTCAGAGCTGGGGGGTTCCTTGGTTGGAGGAGGGGTAGCATACCTAATGAGGAGGCAGGGTATCAGGCCGACAGTTGAGCGGCTGACAAGAAGAGGTAGCCCGAGAGAGTTCTGGGATGTAAGGAGATTAAACAAGCATTTGTCAATGCCGAACGTTCACTTGCAGGTATCTGCAGTGGTGTTTGGCACGTATGGTGCTTTACCCTAATGCCCTGTGTGATTGCTGGTATTTGCACAATAAATTTTCAGCATGACCTTTTTGTTACCCCCATTGTGCGCTACATAGGTGGAAACACATTTTGGGCAGGATGTGAAAAATGACAGCTGTACTGCTCATAAGGAAGTGTGGTAAAATGGCAATGTTGAAAATCTGGAGTGGAAATATTGAAAATTCGCAAACCTACGAGCATGCGTGGGAACTGTGCAACGCACGCTCGTAAAACAGTCATTGTTAGGAATTTTTTCACCAAATTTTCAACATTGGCATTTTAAAACCTCTGCTAATGAACAGTGTCACTGTGATTTTCTTACTGTGTCCCATACATTGATTTACTTTTAATCGACTGCGCCATTGTGCACTACATGGACGGAAACATGTTTTGGGCAGGATATGAAAAATGACAGCTGTACTGCTCATAAGGGTGTAGTAAAATGGCAATGTTGAAAATCTGGGTGAAAATATTGAAGATTCGCCAAACTTACGCGTGTGAATTTGCTACAACGCACGTCAAAACAGTTATTTTAGGAATTTGTTCACCAAATTTTCAACATAGCCACTTTAAGACCTCTGCTCTTGAACAGTGACACTGTGATTTTTTAATGTGTCCCATACACTGAGTTTGCACAGCGACTGTGCCATTGTGCGCTACATGGGCGGAAACACGTTTTGGGCAAGATGTGAAAAATGACAGCTGCACTGCTCATAAGGAGGTGTGGTAAAATGGCAATGTTGAAAATCTGGAGTGAAAATATTGAAAATTCGCAAACTTACGAGCGTGCATAGGAACTCAATCAATCAATCAATTTTTATTTATAAAAAGGCGCTTTTCTTCAATCCAAAGCGCCTGCACAATATCATAAAACAATAAATAGACAGAGTTTAAAACTATTATAAATCATTAAAAGCTATACTAAAAAGGTGGGTCTTCAAGGCTCCTTTAAAGCTCAGGACAGTCGGACTATTTCGCACCTGACGAGGTAGAGAATTCCACAGGGTCGGGGCCATAAAGCTAAATGACCTAGCTCCTGAAGATTTCAAACGGACCCTGGGAATCTCCAGCAATCCCTCATCAGTGGATCGAAGGGGGCGGGAGGGACAGAAGGGGCAAAGGAGCTCTTTCAGGTCAGTTGGTCCCTGGTCATGTAGAGCTTTATAGGTCAGCAAACCGACCTTGAAGGTGATTCGCCAAAATACTGGCAGCCAGTGCAGTCCGTGGAGCACAGGCATTATATGACTGGATCTAGAAGAACCAGTCAACAACCTGGCTGCTGCATTCTGCACTAGCTGAAGACAGCGAAGCTCAACCCCCGATAGCCCTAGGTACAGGGAGTTGCAATAATCAAGGCGGGAAGTAACAAAGGCGTGGATCAATGTTGGAAGATCTTCTGGAGGAACCAGGTGCTTCACCCTGGCGATATTCCTCAGATGGAGAAAGGAATTTTTGACCACCACTGACACCTGAGCTTTAAGCGTCAAGTGGTCATCAATTATTACACCAAGATTCTGCACCTGATCTGAGGTTGTCAGTGGAACGCCTGCAAGCCATAAGCCAGAGTGTGATCCAGCTGGCAGACCCGCCTCACAGCGACCTTTATCCACAACCAACACCTCAGTTTTCTCGGGGTTTAACCTCAACCAACTCCCATTCATCCAATCTTGGATTTCTATTTGGGACACCATGCAGCTCATGCTGCTCTGTGACCCAATGACCCCTGCCCATCCGGCCACTCCTATCAGCCACTATTGAAGCACATAGTAGGGCTACGTGTCATAGTCTAAGTCCAACTATTCCCATCATGTTTCATTTACACCTACCTGACTGCCTATCAGACATACTGGCAATGCAGCTCGTCCATAGGGGCACCATGCGACTCATGCCACTCCATGCCCACTAGAATTAGCCTTAATCCAGTCACTGTGACTGGCTACTCCTGGGGTGTATATGGTCGCCAATGTTACAAGTAGGATCTCTCATTTGGGGCATTTTATCTTGACAAAGTTATGCCATGTAATTACAAGGAACTTAAGCCTTAAGTATATCCAAAAAAAGAATAAAGACTTACAGAATACTTTAAAATATTAGAAAGCACCATTGGGCTGCCAGTAACAACTAGTTAAGTTAAGTTTAGCTAAGTTCAATACAATTCAATATACCCAATTAGGTCTATTGCCCAATTAGGCTTCAATGATCCAAATTCAATTAAGGCAACCAGCAAACAATTTCACAAAGTATGTGAACTAAGAATTAGTTATCTCATAATAGAAAAAATATGTTCTAGGATCTACAAACTGTAAATCAAGTATACAAAACATGTAAACTTACAAAAGCACAACATGTATAAGGCTTCTTAATAAAGTTATAATAAATATTTTATAGGCGTCAAACAATAAGAAGTCCTTCCCATCTGGTAAAATGTCCCATATGGCAAACTTTTACTTCTAAAATCAGATTTCCTTCAGTGACTGTTTTATACTAGAAGGCTTACCACACCTCCAGCCACTGGACTCAATCAAATTGCCCTTCAATAACAAGTCAGGGATATCCTACTTGTCCTTCTGGGTCCATTAATTTAGCCGGCAAAATCTTAAATATTCATGTCTACTTCTATTCCTTCATGTGCTTTAAGCTTCAGAATTCGGTATTATACCATTATACAAGTTCTTTAAAGATTTTCTGAGACATCTACCTATGTCATTCAGTGAAGTTTCAGAAATAACATCAGCATACCAAAAATTTCAGAATACACATCAGTACCTTTTGGGGCAATACTACCCCCAGTAGTCAAACTCTTTAAATTGCAGCCCCAACATCTTTTACTTCGGCTCACCAGTTCACTTTTTTTTAATTCATAGCCTAAATAGGTGAAAGGCAAACTGAGTCCTATATAGAGCATAGCAAGTATCAGCCATCATTCACTGTCGCTTAATCCAATTTCTTCACCTCATCTCATCACTGCAGGATACCTGTTGTTGGTTTAAATAAGCTTATCGGCAGAATGTGCCACCATGTCTAAAGTAAACATCCACTTTTGCTCTCCAGTCTCCTTGCAGTTCAGCGGGAAATCATCAGGACTAAATCCTGGACGCCACAGATCTCAGAACAACAAACGGACGGCACACCCACTCCTTCAGCCACAATACAGTAATGCCCAGGACAACAGTTGAAATAATTTAAGCACACAGAACAGCAGTTTAATCCTGCCATTTGCTGTAGCTAGATTGCTACACATTAAAACACAGAGCAAAAACACCGTCCATTAACACCAGACCATACTCCCTAGGCCTACATCCAGGAGTTAAAGAAAAACAACAATGGTGATAAAGCGAATTGGGATTAATTTAAAACTGACTTTCATTCACCAGTTTGCCACAGAATAAAAATCAAGATGTTAAAGAAGAACAAAAACTTCAAGCACTACAACAAACGCTACAACGAGTGGAGCAGAGCTACAGGAAGTGGGACAGCACAGCAACCATCTTGCCACCCCACCATGGCAAAGTTTACTGTCAAAAGAATTATTTATTTCCTTTGAGAACAACAGAAAAATATATTTAGTTTCTCACTGAAATACACTGTATAAGTAGCAGGTTGTTTCAGATATCACAATACCAGAATTTTATTGAATACTTTTTTACTAGCAGTGTGAAAAACAAAGGTGGAAACCTATTTGTTTCACTGCATTAATAGATATTTTACTGTAAAAGTAGAAAGTAATTACTAACATATCAAAATACATTAAATAAAATAGTCAGTTGTCTATTTATTAGACATCAACACCTGCTCTTCAATTGCACTGCGAACATTTCAGTCTCGCCCGGCCCCAGCAGTAGCAAATTTTCCTCGCTTTCACAGGCGCTGCCTGCAAAAGTGCTGGAAAATAATATATAGCATTTAATTGATCTACTAGTTTTCTGAAGAGTCAGTTCTGGAGAGACAGGACATCGTTACACAGTGTACAGATTTAAATTTGGACATCAGGTACCCCACAGGGAATGGATATCATGAGAAATAGTATCATCATGGTGTGAGTGTCATGAGGTACAAGACAAAACCAAGTGCCTTTAAGCACCAAAGAAGTGATGATATTCTATGATATACCATGCCCCTGGAGTTTATTACTCTGATTATAAAATTGTACAAAAGTGCTGGGGTATGGCTAATCTTAATAATAAGTTATGACCCATGACAACATATACTGTGATATTGTTGTAGGTCAGAGACTGCTTCGGCCAGTCAACATTCAGGAGTTTGCCAAGTCATTTTATAATTAAACAGTAATACATAACAGAGTGGGGACTATTGTGGGATATTACCATGACTCATACATGTAAGAAGAGATGATACCTTATGATACGACACATGCTGGAGTGTATTATTGCCATTATACTACAAAAAAAAGAGGACTAGAAACAGTCATCATTTTTAACTCAATAGAATTTATTTCAGAAACAATATTCTCAACTGTAACTTTTTTTAAATATACATTTTTATTTTATTTTGACATAAAACATTACATCTCTATTCAGATTCAGATATCATGCAACAAAATTGCTTTTTAGAATACATAGCACAACAGAGAAAATCAGTTAATTTGTGCAGACAAGACTGTTTAGCAGTTCTCAGAAAAAACTTCATATTTGGTTTCTTCAAACAATGGAAAATCCAGACCTGTCTCCATGATGCTATAAAACAAGATGTACAATGTTCCATATATTCCCTAACCAGGACTATCCAGATAGGCCCCTTCCTGTCTCTGGGGAGCCTCCAGAGAGCAGCCAAAATAAGCAGAAAGGACATATTCCCAATTATGAACATCTCAGAAACCAGGCGAGCTTTATTGTCCCTCATCATGGGACAAAATCCTAATAATGCCCCAACTGGTATGAAACCCATTTTCCCCATCTAGTGTTGAAGGTGTTTATCCTATTAGTCATCTTATATGAGAGACGTTCCAAATTATATACTTCATAAGTGAGGTTTCTCCAGGATGCTTTGACCGGGGCTACCTTAGTGAGCCAGAGTATGGTTATAACTTTTTTAGCTACTAGAATTAAGAGTGTGACAAGTTTATATTGGGATCAGTTGGTCTGGCTGCTCAGTGAAGGTGTCACCGTCAGGATGAACCCCGTGGTGAGTAATTCTGGCATAGTAAATATATTATTAAGTTCCATCAGAATGTCCCTCCAGTATATAAGCTCAACTGTAACTTTAAGTTATCCAGTTAATAACATAGGTTAATGCCAGACCATCTGCACAGCAGTAGAGCTACAGCTTGCAATACCAGCGACCCCAGTCCGGAAGTGAGCCTGGGTTGTTGGGGAAGGCTGGGGACGGAGGATCAAGTGTCCTCATGAGTCAGGATATTCAGGGGTATATGCTCCAATCTAAACTCTGCCTGGGGGGAGGGAAGCCCACATCTCCAGGGAGGAGGTAAGCCAGGAAGGTGAGATACGGGAAGCCAGGGTGGGCCATTGGAGTCTGGAAAGAACTGGTGCTGGAGACAAAGAGGGCATGAAAAATGCAGGTTGGAAAAAAAAACTAATTATTAAATAGTTACATTTACCTAAGAAATGTCTTTCCCACTGTGACTCTCTTCCATATAAGCTAAGCTTATATGGAGCTTGGATTTTTCTCTGTTTGATTAGCAGGATATTTTCTCTGTCAAATTGTTGTGTAGGGCATCTTGCTGACAGGAAGGCACTCATCGCAGCGGTGGGTCAGAGCTTTTAGCTGATTGTTTTGTGAGGGCACAGTTTAGGCCCAAACCCTTCCCACCGCTCACCCCTGGAAATAGTTCCTTTATACCTGGGGTTCTGACATCATTTCCTCAAGAGGGGCAAGGTGCATATCACTGTCATATCCTCTCTAGCACACTGCACTGACAATATAAGCATACACATTATATAAATACATATATTTCTATATAACAAACCAATCACACACACACACACACACACACACACACACACACACACACAAAAAAACTAAACAAGGTAGACAGTTATGTGGGGAGTAGTGCAATGTAATGGCTGTGGGGCAGCAGTCTTCAGGAGTCTTTCTGGAGGCTAAGATGCTGCCCAGTTTGCAGACAACTATCTGCCCTGAGGGAGGAAGTTGCCCGTCTTCAGGCCGCACTGGACAGTAGCAAGGGAACCTCCCCCACCCAGGGAGCACCAGAGCCACCACCACTACCTCAGAGGTTGCGAAGAAAGCACAGCAGTTGGACCACAGTGGGCTCAGGGAGGGTAAGGGTGGTGGAACAGAGGCACACCCAGTCAGTTATTCCACTCCACAATCCATACACCATTCTGGGGAGCATAGTTCCCCTATGGATGCACCCATGAAGGAGACTAAGGAGGTGCAGACAACTGTCTGAGGGAGGCCCTCAGGAAGGAGGCAGAGGGCACCACAGGAAAGGAAGCAGCTCCTGGTGGGAACTCAATTATTAGGGGATAGAACTGGGGAGCAGGAAAACTGAAGTAAGGTGCCTGCCTGGTACCATGGCTTGGAGGGACAGGAAGCGCATCCTTAGGATCATGAGAACAGTTGCACGAGAGTCTGAGCTGGACGTCATTGTCCACCTAGGGACAAATGACTTGGCTCATCATGAGATTAGAGCAGTGCAGAAAGACTTTGTAGAGTTGGGGAGGGGCTTAAGACAAGTAGCATACACAGTATCCTTCTCAGAGGTGCTGCCTGTCAGTGGCATGGGTGAGGCGAGGATACTTTGCACCATGCAGTTTAGCGAATGGTTGAAAACATGGTGTGGAGCACAGGGGTTTGGCTTCATTGGGGACTGGGGTTCCACCTGGAGGGACACCAGCCTATACTGGCAGGATGGTCTGCATCTGTCCAGGAAGGAACAAGTCTTTGGGCAATCGGTTTAAATGCTTCATTGGCAAGCTTTAAACTAGTCAAGGGGAGGCACTGATACATGGGAAAATCCCAGCCTCCCCTACAAAACAGGGTACTAAATGAGAAAAAGACCAAGGTAGAAAGGTCAGTGGGGGATGCTGCTACATAAGGTAAAGCCATCAAAAAATGGAGAGCAATGAGTACCAATGCCCGTAGTCTGGGTAACAAGCTTCCTGAATTAGTGGCCTTGATGGAGGAGGAACATCTGGATATCGTGGCAGTCACAGAAACATGGTACACACAGAACCATGACTGGGATGTAAACATACCAGGATACACTATCTACAGGAGGGACAGGGAGGGTAAAAGAGGAGGAGGTAGCTCTCTACGTGAAGAAGGAATCAAAGCAACAGAACAAAAGGGTAAACAGGGAGGAGAAGAAGCACTGTGGGTCAATTTGGAGGCAGGCAATGGCACCACAGTCCGCACAGGGGTTGTATACAGACCCCCCTCTCAGGGGGAGGAAATGGACAAGGAAATGATAGAAAGTACACTTAGAATGGCAGATAAAGGGAAGATATTGCTGATGGGTGATCGGAATATGCCAGATGTTAACTGGAGTGCAGTTGCAGCAGCCACTTCTAAGAATGTGGTTATTCTAGATGCCCTACAGGGGGCATGCCTTAGACAACTAGTATTGGAACCCACTCGAGAGGGAGCAATCTTAGACCTGGTTCTCTCAAATGGAGATGGAGAGAGGATCACAGATGTAGAAGTGGGTAGCCATCTGGGAACTAGCGACCATCAAACAGTATGGTTCACAATAAACACAGCAATAGAGTCAAGCCATACAAGGCAAAAGTACTGGACTTTAGGAGGGCTGACTTTGCTAAATGGGTGAGTGCCTAAGGAATGCACTAGCAAATGGGCAGGAAGGAGGGTGGAAGAACAATGGGGAATAATAAAAACTGCCATCACAGAGGTAACAAGCCTTTGTGTGAAGCAATTAAACAAAACAAAACGATGTAAGAAACCACTATGGTTCTCAAAGGAGGTGGCAGTGAAGGTTCAAGAGAAAAAGAAAGCATTCAGACAGTACAAGGAATCACAGAAGGAGCAGGACAGAGAATTGTATCAGTTAAAGCAAAAGGAAGCTGGGAAGGCAGTCAGAACAGCAAAGGCCCGAACTGAGGAAAGATAGCCAACTCAGTTAAGAAGGGGATACAACCTTTTAGGTACATCAGAACAAAAGGAAGACTAAGGGGGATAGTGAGGCTTAATAAAAGGGGGTGGGCAGAGGGTGACTGTGAGAAAGGCAGAGATACTAAACAAATATTTTTGCTCAGTATTTACAAACGAAGAGGGGGAGGTACCTAAAGTAAACAATAGAAACACTCTGGATAAAGAAGTTGATACCAGCCCATTTACAGAAGAAAGGGTTCTGAAAGAACTCTTAAAACTGAAGGTGGACAAAGCAATGGAGCCTGATGGGATTCATCCCAGAATTCTAAAAGAACTAAGGGTAGAACTAGTGACACCACTGACTACCCTCTTTAACAAATCATGGGAGGATGGGGTGGCATCTGAGGACTGGAGAAGGGTAGATGTGATTCCCCTTCACAAAAGTGGGAGCAGGGCAGAAGCAGGAAAATACAGACCTGTTAGTTTAACCTCAGTGATAGGGAAAATGATGGAATGACTTCTGAAGGAAAGAATTGTCGAGTACCTAGAGGCCAGAGGGCACAGGACCCAAGGCAGCATGGATTCTGGCGGAGAGGTCATGCCAGATAGAATCTAATAGATTTCTTTGACTGGGTGACCAAAGTAGTAGATCAGGGAGGGGCTGTGGACATGGCCTACCTAGACTTTAGCAAGGCATTTGACTCAGTCCCACACAAAAGATTAATACACAAGTTAGCTAGCCTGGGAGTGGGTCCCAAGATGATAGCCTGGGTAAAGAACTGGCTGGAGAATAGGATACAGAGGGTAATAGTAAATGGAGTCCATTCTGAAGAAAGGGGGGTTACTAGTGCGGTGCCGCCGGGTTCAGTATTAGGACTGGTCCTCTTCAATGTCTTTGTAAGTGACATTGCAGAGGGACTGGAAGGAAAAGTATGTCTCTTTGCAGATGACACAAAGATCTGCAACAGAGTTGATGCACAAGGTGGGGTGGAAAGGATGAGAAGGGACTTGGCAAGGTTAGAGTAATGGTCAAACGTATGGCAGTTTAGATTTAATGCTAAGAAGTGCAAGGTAATGCACCTGGGAAACAAAACCCAGGGAAGAGTACACAATGGGGGTGAGATACTAACAACAACAAAATGGAAAGGACTTGAGGGTAGTCATATCAGATGACTTAAAGGTGGGCAAGCAATGTGAGAGGGCAGTAAGGAGGGCTGGGGGATACTGGGATGCATAGGGAGAGGCATCACCAGTAGAAAACTGGAAGTTGTTATCCCTCTGTACAGACAACTGGTGAGACCCATCTGGAGTACTGTGTTCAGTTCTGGAGACCCAATCTCTACAAGGACATAGACAAGATGGAAGCTGTCCAGAGGAGGACAACTAAAATGGTGCAGGGTCTGCACCGGAAGACGTATGAAGAGAGGCTAAAGGAGCTTAATATGTATAGCCTCGAGGAAAGGAGGGAGAGGGGGGACATGATAGAAACTTTCAAGTACCTCAAGGGAACCAACAAAGTCCAAGAGGGTAGCATCCTTCAAAAAAAGAGGTGTGCAAGAACAAGGGGGCACAATTTGAAGATAGAAGGGCGGAGGCTCAGAGATAATGTAAGGAAGTATTTTTTCACAGAGAGGGTTGTGGATGCATGAAACGGCCTTGTGGAGGAGGTTGTGAAGTCAAAAACAGTGGTTGAATTCAAGCATGCATGGGACAGCCATAAGGCAATTCTAGGGGTTGGGGGTAGAAAGAAGTAGGCTGCTGGTTAACTAGGATCTGCAGCTTATCCATTAGGTAGGGAAATGGGCAGACTGGGTGGGCCAAGCGGTCCTTATCTGCTGTCAAATTCTATGTTTCTATGTAAGCTCCTCTGAAGAGAATGGCAGTGTAGGGCTTCATTGCTCAAGTTATGAGATCTGTGACTGAAACTTTTTTGTAGTTTTATTATATCTGTGGTTTGATACAGCTGTCAGCCAATCAAGTTTCTCTGTTGCTTAAGGATCTTGTTTTATTATTTATTTTATTTATTGAAATACTAGGATTACATCAACCTTTGAACTAGAGGTTCTTTTACAAAGGTTCTGTGATAAAACAAAGTACAAAACATGACACAAATTAGGTGAACAATATTGGGGTTACATGTATACGTATGGATAAAAGGACTCTGGGTTACACATGGTCTGGAGCTTGCAGGATAGGGAGACACACCAGACAAATATAGCCGTCAACAAATTGACTTAGTCAAGGGAAGTGCTACAGTAAAGAGGAGAGCAGAGAGTGTATGTGGGTTGGGGGGTGGAAGAAGGAACCAGTGGGAAAGAGGCAGTAGATCAAACTGCCTAACCACTGCCACAACTGCTCAGAGACAGGAGATGGTTACGTAGCTTGGATTTGAAGGGACCCAGCTTTGTTTGGTTGGCAATGTCCAGGAGAAGAACGTTGAGCCAGGTGGGTGCTGTATAGCTGAAAGACCTCTGGGCCTTAGAGGTCCAGCAAAAGGGGGCCAGGAATGTCAACCTGGAGGTCCAACAGGTGCTCCATGGTGTTGGTGCCATCGCAAGTAGATTTTCCGTAGCTGGGGGTGTAAGGCCTAAGCTAATCTTGTGAGCACTAAGGCAAGTCTGGTAAGTGACTCTGCCTTTGAGATGCAGCCAGTTTGTGTTCATAGAAGTTGTAGGTGTGGGTTTGTTTGTCAGCACCGGACACCAGACGGCAGCATTTATTTAATAATAATAATAACTTTTCCGTAGCTGGTGGAGTAAGGCCTAAGCTAATCTTGTGAGCAAGAAGGCAAGTCTGGTAAGTGACTCTGCCTTTGAGATGCAGCCAGTTTGTGTCTGTTTTGGGCACTGGAGAAAAAGATAGTCTTAGTTTTTTTGTAATTCACGAGGAGTTTGTGTTGAACAAACCAAGTTTCGATGGAGTTGAAATTAGACTGAACATCACTGGAAAGGGAGAGTGGGTTTGTGCCAGCTGAAAACATGACTGCGTTGTCCGCATAGAGAACCATATTGTTATTACAGGCTAGCAGGAGGTCATTAATGAAGAGACTGAATAGCAGGAGGCCCAAAATAGAACCCTGCGGGACCCCGGAATGAACAGGCAGGCTTTGGGAGAGGGTGTCATTGATTTTTCACTTGCTGAGTTCTCCCTCCAAGGTAGCTTTTGAACCAGCAAGTAACCTCATCCAAGAGAACAAGGGCGGGGGGAGAGCTTTTATTTTTTTATTTATTAAGTTCTAGGAGACACAGAGAGCTGGGAGCTCTTTACATTGGTTCCATGTCAGGAGAGAAATTTATCAAACAATAGGTTGTCAAAGGCAGTAAGAACAACACCAGAAATACAAAGGAATTATGGTTACAACAGGACAAATCACAGCAACAATTAGGAACTAGAATGAGACAGGCTAAGGTGGCATTTTACAAGGCAAACCACGTAGCTAAAATGAATATACAAAATTTGGCAGACACTCATAGACAGTGCAACTGGCTGGCATTGTACAATGTATGCCACAGAGCTAAAATGTATGTATCAGTTTGGCAGATACCCATAGACAGTACACAGAGCAATGGGGGGGAGGAGGAGAGGATCAGCCCGGGAGGCCTAGTCAAAACAGAAAAAAGGGAGGAAGAGGGTAGACGGCAGGGGGAAGAAAGGAAGGGCAAAGAAGCAGGCGAGAGGGGTTGGGGAGTAAACGGTTAGGAGAAGAAAGGGAGGGCAGGAAGGAAGTAAGAACAGAGTGGGGGATAGGTAGAAGAAGTGCATCAGGCTAGCCATCGAGGGGAGATGCTGTCACTGACAGAGTTAAGTGCTACAAGTATGCTAACTTTGACTGTTAGTGAAAACAGTCACAGTTGGCATTAGCACCAGGTTGTTGTCTAAGTGTATGCTTCAAAGAGCCCAGAGTGACTGCAGAGAGCATGTCCTGCTGAAGGGAATTAAACCAAACCAGTGCTCTGTAAGCAAAGGACCTTTGACCTTGAGAGGTGCGACAGCGAGGGGTCTTGCAAATCTGATTGTCAGAGATTCTGTTACGTCATGTGTTGATGCAGGGGAATAGGAGCTGCTGAACCCCTGGGGGCATGAGACCTTAGCTAAGTTTTTTTGCAAGCAAACATGTTTAATACATGATTCTGTCAAGACTGTACGAGCAAGTTGTGATTAATGGTGTCAAACGCCTTTGTTAGGTCTATTTATATATATATTCTATGCAAAAAACTTTGTTAATGCATCAGTTAGGGTTTTTCTACAGCGAAAGAAGCGAGGAAATTCGATTTTAGGGTTACCACCCTTGCACACCACCCCAGCCCACCCCACCAACAGGCATCAGGGTGTGCATTGGGGTCATTGGCTCTAACTCTCACCCCATCCCATGTCTAAACAAGCTGAAGTGGTGCAGTGTGGGAGAATGGGGTGAGGTTGGGGTCAATGACCCCAACACACACCCGATGCCTGTTGGTGGGGCGGTGTGTGCACAAGGTGGGAACCTAAAATCGAATTTCCTACTTTTTTCACTGTAGAAAAACCCTAACTGATGCATTAACAACATTTTTTGCATAGAATTTCCTTACTTTTTAAAAAAGAATAAAAAGTAGAAAGTTGCGCAAGTTGGTGGGCCACACTACACAGCTGATGACTAAAAAGTACAGTGACAACAGCACAACCAGACACTAAACAAATATGAATGCAGTAGAACAATAGAAAACGCTGTCTGCAAAACATTATGTGCGCCATGCAATCTCTCCACAAAAAATAAATCGTCTAAGACGTAAACACCGCAGTTCACATCTATAGGACATCCCGTCAACACTCTCCAAATTTCAAGTGAAAAGACAAAACCATCTCCGAAATATAACATGTTACAGTTTGAAATTTTCATTCATCAGACTGGCATAGTTCCACACCTGTTGACATTTAACACACACAACAAGTGGCAACTACATCCATGACACTAAGGCTAGGTATCCTATCAATTTCAAGGCACCACCACAAGCGAAACGCTGTCGCAGAACATAAACTGTGCCAAGCCATATCTCCACCAAACATATTTTTACCGACACATAATCAGTGTAATTTACATGCACAGGACATGCCATAAACATCCTCCAAATTTCAAGTAAAAGGACCAAACCATTTCCAAGATATTCAATCCAAGTTTGGTAAAATTTCCCTATCTATTCCATTATAAAAAATCTGGCCATCTTATCCTGGCCTCACGATCAAAGATGGCAATCAAAGAATCTCATGATCAAAGTATTTGCAGACTCGCGATCAAAGAATTTGCAGGCTCATGAACAAAGAATAAAAAGTTTTGTAATTTACAAAATTGAAAGAATTGCGGTAAACCATTGCCATGGTTCGACAGAATGAATCCCCCTGAGCAAAACCCACCCTCATTTGACTTCCTAGGGCACCCCTGGGCTGAGGAAATTTATTTTTTAATCCGGCCATCTCATCCTACCCTCACGATGCACGATCGCGATCAAAGAATCTCGCGATCAAAGAATTTGCAGGCTCGCTATCAAAAAATTTGCATAGTCATGACCAAAGAATAAAAACTTGTGTAGTTTACACAATTAACACAATTGCACTAAACCACCGCCATGGTTCATCAGAATGAAGCCCCCTGAGTAAAACCCACCCTCATTTGTCTTCCTAGGACACCCCTGAGTTCAGAAAATTGATTTTTTCATCTGGCCATCTTGCCCCTAGCTCCCAATGCACGATCGTGATCAAAGAATCTGGCAGTCAAAGAATTTGCAGCCTCCCAATCAAAGAAATTGCTCGCTCTCAAACAAAGAGCAAAGGACGAGATGGCCAGATTTCAAAAAAGTGTTTTGTAGGCCAGGGGTGCCCTACAAAGTTATAGAAGGGTGGGTTTTGCTCAGGGGTCTTCGTACTGCCCCATCTGAATAAAGAAACATTTGTTTTCATTATCCCTGGTAGTCTAGCGGCCCCCTCCCCATCATAATAATGTACATAACGATCCCTCTATCCCTGGTAGTCTAGTGCCCCCCCAGTGAGTGTTATATTTTATTAATATGTCTCTTTTTTATCCGTGGTAGTCTAGTGTCTCCCCCATCTGTATTTAATTATTTCATATCCCTGGTAGTCTAAGCGGACCCCCCATCATAATAAAATAAATAAGCATGTTCCATGTCCTGGTAGTCTAGTGGTCCCCTACCCATGACCACCACAGCACCTTCTCACCCTTCCCCAGCCGGCAGCTGGCGTGGCCCACCTCTCACCTCCCGGCCAGCCATGGGCTGTGTGTTCAGAGTGCTAATTCAAACAGGTGCTCAGAAATAATTTCAGAGTGTCCGCTTGAATTAGCACTCATATACACAGTCGGCAGCTGGCCATGGAGGTGAGAGGTGGGCTGTGCCGTTGCCAGCTGGGAAGGTGGGGTGCTGGTGGCTGGCATGGCTGGGGGTGGGGGGCCACTAGACTACCAGGACATGGAACATGCTTATTTATTTTATTGTGATGGGGGATCGCTAGACTACCAGGGATATAAATAATAATGAAATACAGATTGGGGGGCGCCACTAGACTACCACGGATAAAAAAGGGACATATTAATAAAATACTCATTGGGGGGCTACTAGACTACCAGAGATACAGGGATCACTATGTACATTATTATGATGGGGAGGGGGGCCGCTAGACTACCAGGGATAATGAAAACTAATGTTTTTTCATTCAGATGGGGCAGAACGAAGCCCCCTGAGCAAAACCCACTCGTATATAACTTTGTAGGGCACCCCTGGGCTACAAATATGCATTTTAAAATCTGTCAATCTTTTCCCTCGCTCGCGATGCACGATCGCGATCAAAGAATCACGCGATCAAAGAATTTGCAGGCTCGCGATCAAAGATCATTAGCGAGCCGCAAACGAAGATTTTAAAAGCTAATAACTCTATTTTTAGACCAATTTGGATGGAACCAAAGGCATGGCTCAAAAGATCAGGGCCCCCTGATTAAAACCCATCCAAGTTTTATTTCAGAAGTGACCCCTGAGCCCAGATATTTGTGTTTTTCCGATCGGAAAACTGAAAACAAGATGGTGGACCTCGCGATCAAAGAATTTGAAAAATCCTCGGGGACAAAGATTCTTGAACCGTGAGGCAGGACCAGATGGCCAGAACCCCATTCTTTACTCGCAAAACATACATATAAATTTTCCCATTGACTTATCATGGGAACTTAAAAGTGGCATAACTTTTGAATGCCTTAATATTTTTTCACCAAACGAAAAGCGGCATGTTCAGCCACCAAAGCACTTTCAAACAAGCCATCTTGCAGAGTGGCATGCTACACAACAGCCTTGCAGGACCACATCCAGAATCCCAAAAGGTGCCTCCAAAAACAAATAATTTTGCATTATTCAGCACTTTCGTACACAAAGACCGTAAGTCCAACCAAAACACAATTTGGCAGATCAAGAGATCTACCATGCCCCACCATGTGTACCAAACTGCAGGCAAATCCATTGAACAGGTCCAAAGTTATTAACATCCAAACTTTTGACTTTAGTATGTGTCTGACCACTGAACCCTAACTATAGTGGCACGACTGCACCACTATAATATATATATATATCTGTAGACCCAACCAGGTGACCGTGATCCAGTGCTTTATGAATGTAGTCTGCGTATTTAAGAATGGCGGTTGTGTACTAAGTGCTTTTCTAAACCCTTGTTATTGTGGGCAATGAATATTGTATTTGCAAAGGTGTCCTGTTAATTGGTCCAATACAATACATTCAAAAGCTTTGGAAAGGGGTGGAAGAAGAGGTATTGGATGGCAGTTATTATGAAGTGCCCTATCTCCACTCTTATGTACGAGAGTAACAGTGGCTGATTTCCATTGTTTTGGGAATCTGTCAAGCTGTCTATTAATCATGATTAATATATAGCTACAAAATGTACAATATTTAGAATTTCTACATGCTAGGTTGCAATTACAGTAGACTCAAAACACAGGCATAGTAGTCTAGAGTGGGGGGGTGCAAAGAAGAAGACAGTACAGGAAAGGGGTAGGAGAGAGGTCAGGTCAAGTGAATAGGGACAATACTACTTCTCTGCAGACCAAAAGGGGGCTGCAAATGCTGGTTGGTTTGTGCCCTCTCTCCTTCCAAGGCAGTCAGGCACCTCTCTTCTGTGATGCACTCAGCCCTGGCTGTGCCCCCCCTCGCGATGGATTCTAGGGCTCTAACACAAACCCGTCTCCCAGGTGGCAGCACGATACATTATTGCCACACCACTCAACCAGCAAACTGAACCTTCCTTGAAGGTGTTGGAAATAATTGTGAGCACCCCAAAACCCTCTTTTGCTTCTTCTTTTGACCGGTGTCCACTCCAGTGATTTATCTGGCAGATTTTTCTTATGACCCAGCATGGTTGCGCTGGGTATAGTGCACTGCGCTTCCATGGAGGAGACCCGGGTTCACATCCTGAACCTGACTCCGATGCCCTTTGCTGGAGACAACTGGGAGCACTGCAATAGAGCTTGCCCTATCTCTGGGGGGAGGGTGGTGCTTGTCCCATTGAACAAGCACCTTCTGGCCTGGACTTTGTGCCGCTGGTGAGCATGTGGTGTTGGTACTCCCTTACAGAAGTCAGGTGTTGGTTGGGATACCATGCATAAGGCAGTGGGAGGAGACATCAAGCATTTGTCAATGCCAAATGTTTGCTTGCTGGCATTGGCATTGGTAGTGTAGGAGTTAGAGAGCTGCATAATAGGAATGGCAGTAAAGTATTGAACTGAAGCCAACCCCACCACCACCCTGCAGAGACTGACAGGCATTGGGGTGTGCCTTTGGGTTGTCAGGCATAACGGCCACACCATTTAACCACACCCTAACCTACAGACACTGACAAGTGTCACAGTGTGCCTTGGAGTCTTTGGCCCTTATGCTCACCCCATTCCACAAGGAACTATGGTGAGATGGGCACAGTATAGGAGAATGGGGTGAACTTTGGGGCCGAAGAGTCCAAGGCACACCTTGATGCCTGTCAGTGGCTGCAGGGCATGGGTGGGGGTGGAATAGCATGAGCATTATAGGCGGCAATCCCAAGTCATATCCCTGATTCCTGTCAGTCTCTACAGTGTGGGGCGTTATGGTCGGAAACCATAATGCCCTAGGCGTTCGTTGGTATTTTAACTCCAAATTTTCAACATGGTTTTTTGTGACCACCACCTCATGAACAGTGGCAATATCAGTTTGTTAGCCGAAAGCTGATTTTGGACAGCGTCTACGCCATTTGGCACTACAGGTGCAAAAACACATTTCGAACAGGATGCGAAAAATGACAGCTGTACTGTTCATGGGGAGGTGTAAAAAATGGCAATGTTGAAAATCTGGAGGGAAAACAAAAAAAATGAAGTCACGAGCATACGTAGAAACTGCGCAACGCACACCAGTAATGTAATTAGTTTGGAGATTTTTTACAGCAGATTGTCAATATGGGCATTTTGGGACCTCCACTCATGAACAGTGTCACTGTGATTTTCTTAATCTGTCCCGAACACTGATGTACACAGCGACTACGCATTTCTGCGCCAGAAGTGCGAAAACACATTCCGGCCAGGGTCTGAAAAATGACAGCTGTACTGTTCATAAGGAGGTGTGGAAAAATGCCAGTGTTGAAAATCTGGACTGAAAATAGTACAAATTTGTGAACTTACGAGGGTGCGTGAAAACTGCGTAATGCACATTTGTAACAGTCATTTTATGGACTTCTGTCACCAAACTTTCAACATAGCCATTTTAAGACCTCTGCTCATGAACAGTGTCACTGTGATTTTCCTAATATGTCCCGAACATTGATTTAGCACACTGACTGCGCCACTGTGTACTACATGCACAAAAACACATTTTGGGTGAGATGTGAAAAATGACAACTGTACTGCTCATAAGGAGGTATGGCAAAATGGCAATGTTGAAAATCTGGAGTGAAAATATTACAAATTTGCAAGGTTACGAGCGTGCATAGGAGATGCGAAGCGCATGCTTATAAAACAGTCATTTTTGGGACTTTTTCACCAAATTTCCAACATAGGATTCTGGGGGGACTACCTCATGAACTGTGACACTTTTGTTTCGTTACTTGGTCCCGAAAGGTGGTTCTGTGCAGTGACTGCAAAAATCACCTTTCAGGACCAAATAACAAAATGACAGTGACTGAGTTAATGAGGTGGGGCCCCAAGAACCCCATGTTGAAAATTTGGTGAAAAAATTCCCCAAAATGGCCGAGATATGCACCAAAGTTGAAAAAAAAACATTTATGCCATTATAAAGCTTAGCGGCATTTCTTCAGTTCGTGGTTGCTTTGAAGAGTGCAGACATGTTCCCGGTTCACCGAAGATCATCACACTGGGCTCCGGAGGTAAGTATGGGTTGGGGGTGTGTGGGGAGGTGGGTGCGCAGAGGGTGGGCATGGCTTCAGGAGAGGGACAAGACAGCCAGTGAGAGACCATTTTTTTTACAGTTTTTTTTTTTATTTAGGAAGACGACGCCGGACTTTTGCCACACTGGGGTGGGCTCCCCAGCATGGCAGCTGGAACTTTGTTTGGGGGCAGTGGAGTCGATGGGGGATTGGGCACCCCCATCAGCAATACCGACTTTTGCTACACTGGGGTGGGCACCCAGCGTGGCACCTAGAAGTCTGTGGGTTTTTTGGGGGGGGGGAGGGATGTCAAGCCAAGAGGAGATTAGGCACCCCGTCGGCCATAAGGACTTTTGCCATGCTGGGGTGGGCTCCCAGCATGGCACCTAGAAGTCTGTTTGGGGGAAGTGGAGCCGACGGGGGATTGGGCATTCCTGTTGGTCATGCAACAGTGTGCGGGGTGTGGAGAGGAGCGCATGAGCATGCTGGGGTGGGCTCCCAGCATGCTAGGTAGTGTTTGGGGGGGTGAACGACAAACTGTCTATGACAGTTCGGATGCAGTGCTGACATACATGTAGGCAATTTGCATACTGCCAACGGCAATATGCAAATTGTCTACACATTACCACCGCTGATTGTGGCGGTGTTACCTTCAGAACTATACGCCACTGCATCTGAATGGCTGTCATAGACAGTGCAGACATTTATTGGCGCAGTGTAGCCACGCCTGCAAAAGGGAGCAGGGCATTGGGAGCAGGGGAGGCACACCTACAAAAACTCGTATCCACCCCATTCTGCTATGCTGCACCCATTTCAGCGTATGTCCTTATGGAATGGGGTAACTGTAAAGCCAAACACCTCAAGGCCCACCTCAACACATGTCGGTGTCTGCAGAATAGGGTGAGGTGACATAGCATGACCATCAAGGGCGATGACCCAAACTCTTACCCCAATGCCTGTCCGTCTCTATGGATGCAGGTGGGGTTGGCGTGAAGTTCAATACTTCACTGCCATTCCTATTCTGCATCTGTCTAACTCCTACATTTCCAATGCTAATACCAGCAAGCAAACATTCGGCATTGACAAATGCTTGTTTATTAAATGCAAAGATGTGTGTATTAAATACCAAGGCTGAATCTCTCTTATAAATATATATCTATTACCCCATAGAAATGGTTAGAAGTTATTTCCATGTATAACCCTTCCCTATATACACAATTGTGATAACTAACAGTAACCATCCAACAGTATTATATAAAATAAATGATGGGTAATTGTGGTATATGAGGAAATGAAGCCATTGAGGAGGCTAATCACAATGTGAAGTTACTTGCCATTCTGACTCATGGCCTTATGCTCTGGTCAGTCCCTTAGATGGGTTTATTTCCTTGTATGCCACACATACTTAACATTTTATATATTTTCTTCACACTGCCTTTTGCTTAGCCACTTCAACTTCCAAATTATAAGCCTTACAACTCACTGGTGGAGGTAATGTTAATGTATTGCAACCCAATATGTACGTACATATGTTTTTGTCTGGCTGTCCATCCATCCATCTGTCTGTCCGTCCATCCATCCATTCATCCATCCATCCATCCATCCATCTATCTATCTGTATCCTGTCAAGTTGCCGACTGACTTTCAGCACCGCATTTAGGAAGCAGCAACAATGGCTTGCAACTGAAAGGGCCAAGTGGAAGAGGGCAACCTCGGGACTCTCGTAAAGTAATGACTGAACTCTGACCAAAAAATGAACTTCTTTCCAGTGGTGCGGTGGGGGGGGGGGCTGTTGAAACACACCGGCTTCATCTCTGCAGGCATGTTTCTATCTAAAATGTGGCTCGCGAATAAATTTTAAGAGGTAGAAAGTCTGCATATATATATATATCAGTAGTAGTAGTTTTTATTTGCTCTTGGCACTGTACAAAACATGTCAAAATAGTTAAATATAGACACACACACACACACACACACACATATGCACACACAACATTCTCACATTTTTCTGGCATCATTCACTTAAGGCAGACCATATTGTGATTTAAGATTGTTAGTTCCACAGTTTGAAATATCAGACAAGCTATACAGCACAATCAATATATGCATCTGCACACAGGAAATGCTTGAAAAGTGTCAAGAAATGATCCTTCCTGTTCACACTCTCCCTTCTAGGAAAATACATAATTTTTGAAGAAAATCTGAATGAATGTTTTTGTTAGTGGCTTGCATTTTGAACAGCGTTATGGAAAACATAATATATGGAATTTCAATCACAAAAGTTGCCAGTCACCCTACAGAAGTATCAAAGCAGGGTTTTTTTATTTCTTGAACAATTTATAGGCTAAAAAGGTACTCTGAAACACTTAAATCTCTTAGCTAAGGGCATCCTGATTAGGGAAAAAAGACGCATAGGTGTTGACATAAAATAAATTCAGCTGCGTTTATTGGTGAAACAGCTTTTAAATGTTGAAATCATACAGTTTGTGATGTTTTTTCACTGTGCTCTGAAGGCTGGATATTCAGACTGCGCCAGGCTGTGGTGCAAGCCTGGGCGCAGCGCAACTTGGATGCGCAGGGGCGTGGACAGGGTGATATTCAACGGAGCTGCGGCATGGCACAGCATCGTTGAATATCCCACCTTGGCCATCTGCAGTGCGGATGGCACAGTGGCACTGCGCCAGCACAAGTGGCCAACGTGGAGCAGGGGGATGCACTAGCGCAAGTGCCATTGCGATAGGTGCAACTACCACGATATTCAAAAGTGCACATGCAAATTGGGCCATAATGTATGCAGGGTGCAAATGAGGCTGTTTGCATGTCATTATGGCCCCATTTGCATGCAGGTGCGCCGATCCCCAGCGACTTGCGCCTGGCGCTCTGCCAGGCTGCAGCCGTTGGGGACCGACGCCCCATGCACAAGCGGCAACACGCTCTGACGCCCGATCACGGGCATATGTATAACAATAATAGTCCTATATCCCTGGTGGTCCAGTGGACTGCTCACAGCCCGATCACGGGCATTTGTGATAAATAATCATCCTATATCCCTGGTGGTCCAGTGGACCGCTCGCAGCCCAATCGCAGGCATTTGTGATAAATAATCATCCTATATCCCTGGTGGTCCAATGGACCACTCGCAGCTCAATCATGGGCATCAGTAATAATTAATTACACCAAGCCAACCGTGAGTGGTCAGCGGTACCCCCTCCCCACCGCCCACTGAGCCCCACGCCTCTCCCCGGTCAGCGGCATGCGGCAGTACCTCACTGGGCTAAGTTACCTCTTTGCTGTTTCGCTAACTGATTCTATGCAGTGGGGCTGTATGCCTATTGGTTCATAGCATGAAAGCCACGCGCAGCTCGGTATTGCGTCCAGATATGTGAATGGATCCATTCACATATCTGGACTGTGTAGTATGGCACGGGCTGCACGTCCATTGGCTCATGCTGTGGACCTATGGGCGACAGCCCTACCGTGTGGAGTCAGTCAGTGGGTGGTAGGGCAGTAAGCTGGTGGTGCTGCCGCCGCAGCTGGCCCGGGGAGCGGGCGGTGGGCTCAGTGGGCGGGTGGGAGGGGGTACCACTGGATCACCAGGGTTGGCTTGGTGTGTCATTAATTATTACTGACACCAGCGATCAGGCTGTGAGCAATCCACTGGACCACCAGGGATATGGGACTATTATTATTATACATATGCCCGCGATCGGGCTGCGAGCAGTCCACTGGACCACCAGGAATATAGGACATTTATTTATGACAAATGCCCGCGATCGGGCTGCGAGTGGTCCACTGGACCACCAGGGATATAGGACTTTTATTTGTGACAAATGCTTGTGATCGGGCATGGGGAGGCACCACCACGAAGGTGCCGCCAGAGCTTGGGTGGCCACCCACAGGTGGCAGCTGCCGTGTTGCGCCCTGCACACGCAGCTCACCTGTGGGTGGCCAGCTGTTACCCTTTTTTTTTTTGGGCTCCAACTGTGTGCAAGCGCAGAGTAGGGTTGCACATGCATGGGCTCAGCATCCCGTGCTAAATATAGGATGTCGCAGACTATGCATGCGACACCTTCCTATATGCATACACTACTGATCGCTCGCACATCGGATTTGTGCTGGGCTCAATCCCCCTTTGAATATCATGCTGGGGCACAACCCTTCTGAATATCCCACCCTAAATGTGTAATGACACCCTAAACCCTATAAAAGTGCTAACTCATTACTGCAGTTACTTTTGATGGCTTAGAATGTTTTAGATATTTTCTTACGTAAATGATGTCAGGCAAGTAAGAATTTCTGATGAAAACCCCAATTTCAACCGTGATCCACATTGTATAGGTATAGGTCTACTATGTTATCTTCTATCACCGCCACCATGTGACCCCAGTATTAGGAAATCTCAATACGGCCTTTTATTAGCGATTTGTTAATATCAGCTTACTGTCCATGGCACCAATAACAAATTGCGCTCGCCTGTCGACCCCTTTTAACTGGAACAGTTACAAGTTAACAAAATGCCTATCTCCCTCTTACCAACTGGCGGAATGAGACTTGTCACCCCGCCCCCTTCTGCCTTACGTAAACGTTTAGAGATCAATTTGCAAAGGACTGGAGTGGGGACTCTGGCCTGTAGGCAGGGTGATTTGGTGGAGAGATGTCTGCTAAATATGGGGTGGGGGCTCATAACTGGAATCCCTGGTGTTAATTAAAAGCAAGAGGGAAAGGTGGGGAAGGTGGGCGCACGACTGCCTGTGCCCTCACCATGGGTGGTCTGTGCTCTGATAAAGGCAGTATGGGCCCATTTCCAGAAAGGGTCCTACAAAGTCTTTTTAAAATGATACTAAGTCCACTGTTTCAGACTTGGATTACAGATGGGTTCCACAGACTCTAGTTCACTTAAACAATTACCAAGTTAATAACGTAAAAAGAAGTGCAAGAGAGGTAGATCTATACTAAATCTGCACACTGGTATCCTATAATGAAGTAGTTATTTTAGAACTGAAATTAAAATTGTTTTAGTTTTGCAACCCAGCAAAGCTGGATTGACGTTTAGCCAACCCTATATATGGGTATACAACACGAACATGAAGCACAACAGCATACTGCAAACAAGGGAACTACAAGGAAAAATTACAGCATAGACTAAAACCCCTCCATGCAGTTATGTTCAAGGACCATCTACCGTGCATATTTGCACGGGCTCTTTTGAGAACAGGTATCAGTAGCTAATTAGTGAAGTCCTTTGATAACAGCGAATCTTTAAATGTAAAGCTGTTTCGAGTAGTAGTCTCTTTATTCATACACCATAATAAAATGATTTAAATGCAGTGATGGGGATGGGGTGGTGTCTGCATAAACTACAATAAACTCCGGGACTGAAGTTACAAGTCTGACTTTGTTCACAGCAGCAACCCTTCCCACATTTTACTCCTGGAACTATATTCCACTCAATCAATTGATGTGCACAAAAAGTGTATATAAATAAAGCATTTACTGAGGAGACATGCTCCCAGATTCCCTGTCAAAGATGCTCCAGCTTACATCACAATAAGTGGGATCACCAGTGATTTTGTTTGTTCATTTCCACCACTGCTCAAACGCTTATACAGAAGAGTTAACTGCAACTGTGCATTGCTTAATGAATGCTTTTAAGTGAATCATAATTATATCTCCAATCAATGGCTGTAAAACAGAAAACAAACAAATATTTCCACAGTTTCTGCTATGTACATCCGGACTAAGCAGATTTTTTTTTGGCCCATGTAAACGATTTTAAATCTGATAAGATCAAGTAATAAACCGCCTTGTTCCAGTTGTCCCATGCTAGGCAGCAATTATGCTGGCATGGCCACTTGAAAATCCAGTTTATGACACTGATAATCACAGGAGATGTGCTAATGCTTTATTAAACCAATATCTTTACATTTTTTTCTGACAACACAGTGTGCTACAGTTTAAAACTTTCCTGTGGCTGGCTTAACAAGCATTTGTCAATGCCGAACGTTCGCTTGCAGGTATTTGCAGTAGTGTTTGGCATGTATGGTGCTTTACCCTAATGCCCTGTGCGATTGCTGGTATTTGCACAATAAATTGTCAGCATGATCTTTTTGTTACCCCACATTATGCGCTACATAGGCGGAAACACGTTTTGGGCAGGATGTGAAAAGTGACAGCTGTACTGCTCATGAGGAGGTGTGGTAAAATGCCAATGTTGAAAATCTGGAGTGGAAATATTGAAAATTCGCAAACCTACGAGCGTGCGTGGGAACTATGCAACACACGCTTGTAAAACAGTCATTTTTAGGAATTTTTTCACCAAATTTTCAACATTGCCATTTTAAAACCTGTGCTGATGAACAGTGTCACTGTGATTTTCTTACTGTGTCCCATACATTGATTTAGCACACCGACTGCGCCATTGTGCACTACATGGGGGAAAGACATTTTGGGCAGGATGTGAAAAATGACAGCTGTACTGCTCATAAGGAGGTGTGGTAAAATGGCAATGTTGAAAATCTGGAGTGAAAATATTGAAAATTCTCAAACTTACGAGCGTGCGTAGGAACTGCGCAACGCAGACTCATAAAACTGTCATTTTTAGGAATTTTTTCACCAAACTTTCAGCACAGTCATTTTAAGACCTCTGCTCATGATCAGTGTCACTGTGATTTTCTTAATGTGTCCCATACATTGAGTTCGCACACCGACTGCGCCATTGTGCGCTACATGGGCAGAAACACATTTTGGGCAGGATGTGAAAAATGACATCTGTACTGCTCATGAGGAGGTATGGTAAAATGACAATGTTGAAAATCTGGAGTGGAAATATTGAAAATTCGCGAACTTACGAGCCTGCGTAGGAACTGCGCAACGGACGCTCGTAAAACAGTCATTTTTTTGGAATTTTTGCACCAAATTCTCAACATGGGGTTTTTGGGACCCCTTCTCATGAATGATGTCACTGTGATGGTGTTATTCGAGGCCAAAGGATGATTTCGCGCAGTGACTGCGCAGTGCCTGCGAAATCACCCTTCAGGCCCAAATAACACCATGACAGTGCAATCATTCATGAGAAGGGTTCTCAAAAACTCCATGTTGAAAATTTGGTGCACAAATTCCAAAAAGTGACTGAGATATGCAATAAAGTTGAAACCCCCCTATGTAGCCCATTATACAGCTTACCGGCATTTCCTCAGTTCGCGGTCGGCTTTGAAGAGTGCAGACGTGTTCCCGGTCCACCGAAGATCATCGCGCTGGAGTCCGGAGGTAAGTATGGGGTGGGGGGTGTGGGGAGGCTGGATGCGCAGTGGTGGGTGCGGGTTGTGGGAGGTGGGGTTGGGAGGGACGCTCCGGGACCGTTTTGTTTTACAGGAAAAAAAAAGATGACGAGGGCGTTTGTCATGCTGGGGTGGGCTCCCAGCATGGCAGAAAGATGGGGGGCCGAGGGCCGATGGGGATTAGCACCCCTCGGCAAACTACGCTGGGGCCGAGGAGCCGACGGGTGCAAACAAATGGTTTACGCAGCAGGATGGCTTGAGGGGGTAATGGAGCCAACGAGGATTAGGCACCCTCAAGCAAAACAAACAACATTTGTCATGTTGGGGTGGGCTCTAGCGTGGCAGGAAAGCTTTGTTGGGGGCGCGTGACGGGTGCGGGGAGCGCATGATGGAGGGATGGCGGTGGCGCCTCAGTATGGCAGTGGTGTTTTCCTTGAAGCAGAGAACACCGCTGTCATATTTTCGAGCTCCTGCACCCATTGGCAGGATCGCCCACGCCTGCTCAAGGAAACAGTGACGGTGAGAGGCACACCTCCAAGTGTGCTACTCTCCCAAAACGTTCCTTGCGCATGCGCGCAAGTGAAAGTAAAAAAATGACTAATGATTTAAAATACAGTGTGGACTAAAAACAAATCTGGCGAAATGCATGTTTGATCAGGCATAAATAAGTACTCCCACCCCCATAAACTCCTAGTGCAGAAACAGTCAAGTGCAGTAGTTTCAAAACAGACTACACACATGAAAGAAGGCTAGAATAAATTTTGAAAATTACATACATACCTTTATTCAATAAGGAAAGGTTGGGTTTTGATGTCAAATATTAAAAACCCACATATGACACATATTTTGTTTATTTATTTATTGTTATTTTGTTAACCAGGTAGGTACACTGAGCCAAAGGCCCCTTTTCAGGAATGACCCGTGCCACTACAAATGTACATAATAATTAAACACTTGTCAATTTTAGCATTAATAATGATGTAACATGATAAAAGAGCATTGCCATGACTACTGAATAATTATTTTCTATCAGTTCCTCAGATATGGTCACGTACAGAATATTTTAAAGTTCCGTTTACTGTCCTATCTGGTCCTAAAGTATTTCACTGCAGTTTAAAATTACGTAAATCCAAAATAAGTTCATTCAGTACCACAGTTTACATTTTATAATGTTATGTATACTAGTCGCATGGGGGGAATTTAATCACGGCATAGACCCCTTGAGTTCTTAATTAAACAAGATTTACAGTTTTGAAAGAGATATTGGCTGAATTGAACCCATACTACTTTTGTAGTAACCATTTGATATACTACCTGTCACTAAAAGGCTCTACTCCGATAATTGGCCATAATTGTCTTAAACACAGCATGGGTATTTTTTTTTTTTTTACCATACCATCTTTATCAGATGTGCTGGGGTCTTCAGTGGTTTGGATCTGAGCAGGGCAGGTGAATTAGATCAAAAGATTCATAAAATGACTCTGTCTCCCCCGCCATTGGGGGATGCCATAAGAGCCCAGGTGCATTCAAATGACCCCCACAATTTAGACACAAACAAATATTCATCCATATAGTGATGTCAAAAGGTCAAACTACAGGAAGAAAATATCAGTGGTATTTTCTTTAGGAACGTGGTGTGTCTAATTCATGAAATGCCTTTTATTATACTATGACAAGAAAAAAAATCCTGCATCCTGATGGTTCAGTGGCCACCTTCAACAGTGGTGTTATCCTCCGAGCACAACATCACAGAATGGAGGGGAAGATCAAACCAGAAAAGCTCAGTCTGGACCTCCATCGCCACTGTGGACTTATTGTGTGGATAAATGGTCCAATGCTACTATGGGATAAATGGACCTAGAGTGAGGATATAATCTATGTTCTCACTGTAGATGTGATCACCCTCAAAGTATCAACATTTATTGTCACAAGCAATATATGGGCTAGCCAGATCAAACATGTAGCTATATCTATCTCTCCATATATATATACAACATGATGAAGTAAAATAACCATATGGAGGGTACTAACCAGACCATAAAGCCATTAACCAATATTTTACATCTTATGTTCTGTACCATATATTTGGATGGTTAATGTGAGCTTTGGTTGAAATTGCCTATACAGGGAAAGGGTATATGGGGAAATAACTGCTAGCCACTTATATTGGGAAAATGTCACATCCATGTAAGAGACAGACAGATATATTTATAAACAGACAGACGGACAGACACGCTTTTCACTACTACATTCTTTGTGGGCAATAACAAAACACATATGCTGTGGAAATAATACAGCAAACACCTACTATAAGAATACTTTAAACTGGTACGCCAGTTTTCTGCAAAACAATTTCAGTTGGCATCAGCAGGATTCAACTCTCACAATAGTGCCTATTATGAATTTCAGGGGATTCCATTCTTTTTTTTCTTTTAATAAAGACATTAATAAGAATTATTCTCATTACCCATTAGACTTCAACTATCCCTGCTGCCTTTCCTGCCCTGAAATCATCCTCTGCTTATGACATCGAAATATTTTGTGGTGCCAGATTACGGTGTCTTCTGAGTTCATGGCAAGACTAAGCAATGAGAATGGATAATATTTAAGGAAACAAGATCCTGTTTTACAGTAAAGGATTTCAGTAGTAACAAATTGATGGCCCAGAAATTGATGTTTTGTGGAATTCTGTTCACCTCAGTTCTTCACATACAAACTGAGATTTTTTTCCCCGAAAAGCAGATAAATATCTTTAATATCCACTTATTTTAAGGGGACATTTTCACACACACACACACACACACACACACACACACACACACACATACACTTACTTACAACTACACTCTGTTCATCTCAACATTCTGTTCAAAATACCCCCATCTCACTTCACCAGGGATATGCTCTGAAACTAAGACTTCCTATTGTAATTTGTAAATTTTGAATCCACGAAGCTCATCTTTCCCTAAAAATGAAGCCGAAGAACATTTTACCAGAAATATCAAGCTTAATGAGAAACCAGGTACCCTGCAAGCTCTGCTTTAAAATAATGTTAACAAATGTCATTCATTACCTGTGTACTAAAGTGAAGCTTACCAGCATTTCTTCAGTCTGTGGTCAGCTTTTAAAAGTGCAGATGTGTTCCCAGTCCACCGAAGATCATCGCGCCGGACTCCGGAGGTAAGTATGGGTTGGGGGAGGAGGTGGGTGTGCAGAGGGTGTGCGAGGGTTGGGGGAGGGGGACAAGACAGTCAACGAGGAACTATTTGTTTTTTACAGGTTTTTTTTAATAAAGGAAGATGACACGGGACTTTTGCCACGTTGGGGTGGGCTCCCAGCGTGGCAGCTGAAAAGTTATTTGGGGGGCAGTGGAGTCGACAGGGGATTGGGCACCCCCGTCAGCAATACCGACTTTTGCCACGCTGGGGTGGGGCTCCCCAGGCAGCACCTAGAAGTCTGTGGGTTTTTCTTTGGAGGGGGACTGTGGAGCCAACGGGTATTAGGAGCAACTCCATCAGCCATAAGAACTTCTGCCATGCTGGGGTGGGCTCCCAGCATGGCACCCTGAAGTCTGTTTGGGGGGCAGTGGAGCCGACAGGGGATTGGGCACCCCATGGGTCATACAACAGTGTGCGAGGTGTGGAGGGGAGCGCATGAGCATGCTGGGGTGGGCTGCCAGCATTCTAGGTAGTGTTTGGCGGGGGGTGAACGACGAACTGTCTATGACAGTTTGGATGCAGTGCTGACATACGTGTGTATGCAAATTGTCTACACATTACCACCACTGATTGTGGGGTGTTTCCTTCAGAACTGTACGCCACTGCATCTGAATGACTGTCATAGACAGCTCAGACATTCATTGGCGTGGTGCAGCCTCATCTGCAAAAGGGAGCAGGGAATTGGGAGTGGGGGAGGCATATCTACGAAAACTTGTATGGTGGCACTATGTTTCTTGCACATGCGTGCAAGCAAACATAAAAATGACAGAAAAATGTACCTTTCCCTAGGGCATAAAATCACATAGATCTGCAATGTGGTGCTGGCCCTCCCCTACAGAGGCCAGAAGTTTGCAGGGACACCTTATATAAGGCAGTGGGAGGGGACAGACAGGGTAGAAAATGTACCCTTCTTCAGGGCATAAAATCACATATATCTGCAACCTTGTATGGAGACAAAAATACATTTTTATGAAACGCTGCACACACAAGCTAAAAGCAGAGGAGTACCTTCATTCCAGTGCGGGTATGGGTGAAATCCACACTGCCTGACCCAGACTGGACCAAAACAGTAAAAACTGAACCAGCTGGTCCAATGGGACTAAACCAACCAGACGAGGCACAACTTGCATGGTCCAGCTTTTCTGACTGGACCAGTCGGTCCAGTTTTTAACCTTTTTAGTCTGTCCATTCCAGCTGGTTGAGATTTCTTGTAGGTTTAGAGGTATGGGTGACATACAGACTGCTGGACTGGAACCAGGCCAAAACAGTAAAAGGTCCAGTCCAGGTCTGGAGATCTGGATTTAACCAATACCCTCACCCCAGATGAAATCTGGACCAGCCAGAATGGACAGACCAAAATGGTAAAAAACTGGAGCAACTGGTCTGGCCAGAACAGCCAGACCACACACGTTGCACCCAGTCCAGCTGGACCAGCAAATCCAGTTTTTACTGTTTGGGTCCGATCCATGTCCAGTGGTCCAGATTTTATCAAGTCCAACCGAGTGCTGGAGAAAGTGTGGTAAAGGTATTGCCACACACTCACATATCTTCTATGGGTGTAAAAGGACTGTTCCCTGTTGTGATGAGAAACATAAGGTAATCAGTGAAATCTTTACATCATCCTCTTCTATAACAATAAAACAAGTTTTTTTTATCAACTAAAGTTGATCGAAAATCATGCTACATGTAGACCCTCTCCTACAATCAGAAGCCTGGGTTACACATACTTTATTTCTTAACAAACTCACACGTGTCATTTTGTTGTCAATAAAATGACTGCTCAGCACTCGGAACAATCATTTTATTGTCAATAAAATGACAGTCATGACATCATCCTCTTTCTTTCATTCAGATTTGTCTGTACTCACAGAAGCAAAAGCATGCAGCGTAATAGTTATAATGTGTGAATAGGGTCACTATCCTCAGCCAATAATAGCGGTGTCTCATAAAGATAACACACTCAGCCTTCGAACCCATGCTTTATTCACTCAACAGTCACATTATTGCCTTGCATAGTGATGCTACTAGCATGTTATCAGTTAAGTAAAACTTAAACACACATATCATATAACTAGAAACATCATTGCAATGGCTAACATGCAGTTTATATCAAACAGTGCTTCAGTTCTAATATATGCTAATACCACAGCCAAGACCACTCTTATGGTTGGAAGAGTGTTCTCACGTGCATTCTTAGGGTATGAGAACTGTAAACTTAAGGTGAGCAGTTCTGATACTTTAAGGATGTAAGTGAGACAACTCTTACAACCATAAGGGTGGTCTCAGCAGTGGTATA
Source organism: Neoceratodus forsteri (assembly GCA_016271365.2). Taxonomy (NCBI): domain Eukaryota; kingdom Metazoa; phylum Chordata; order Ceratodontiformes; family Ceratodontidae; genus Neoceratodus; species Neoceratodus forsteri. The sequence goes on along the minus strand of CM028138.1, from coordinate 482,517,625 downwards.
TATTTACTGATCTTGATCAAGCAATAATATATTAAATAAAAAAAACATACCCTGCATGTGCCTGTTTCCATGGCATCTGCTTGTGAGACACTCTTCACTGAATAAGGGTGTCTCATGCGCAGAGGAAAGGAGCACTCCAATTGGTCGGGAGTGCTCCCTTGATCATTAATACAATAATATTATGATAAATTCACGCATATGTACCCCTAGGTGGCGCTATCCCAAGGGCTACTACCCCTGCCTGCTTGGCTAGTAGCAGGTTAAGGGGCCTGGGTCCTGAAATGGGTGCCTCCACCCAGAGGTCAGGGTTGTTAGTGGTCAAGCTAACCTGGGCACAGCCATCCGGGACACTGTAACTCCCCTCTTTCCCTTCTAGTGGCCTGAACAATATACAATAATCACTTTCACAATTACTCTTATTCACCAAGCAATTACCCACACTGTTTGCACTTACCACCAGGGCTGATTCCTCTAGCTCAGCTCTGGGGACCCCCTGTAAAACAAGGTTATGCACAGCAAATAGCAACAGTACTGGAACCACAGTCAGGTTAAATGCAAAAATAGTTAGATATGATTTATTCAGGGGACTTGAACAAGGGAGAGGTGTAATCAGGTTGATTGGCTTAAAGGTTAAATCAATCAGACAGTTATGCATGCACTTCAGAGTCCCTACACAGTCACACACTCTGGGTACACAGGCAGGAAAAAGGTGGGCTAGCCAGGACTGTTGCCCGGGGTAGGCCAGCATCGCAACTGGTTGGGGCTCTGTTATGGAAGAAAGCAACATGCACAACACACACTATTTGTAATCCGGAGCCGGAGGGCTCAGTTCGTGAAGGAAAAGACAACAAAGCAATCAGATGACGACACTTTGGACTTAGCTGTTGTTGCAGGGAGCTACCCTGATGTCTACTCATATTACCCAATACAGGAAACAGGCAGGATGAAATTGAGACTGCAGGTTGTTGAGCTGGAGTGCCAGGAGAAGCAGGGCCCACACGAATCACCGAGGCGTCATTCCTGTTCAAGGCATTGAGCAGGGGGCTAATCCCCAGGCAGGTCTCTCATCATTGGCTTCCTCTGTGTAGCAGGTAGTCTGGCTGGGCCAGTGTGGCAAGGTCCAGGCCAAATGGAGATGCAAACGGATTTAGTCTGTTGGAGCTGGATGCAGCCTCCAGCAAGCAGAACACAGTTCAGCACACAGTGGGGAACCAAATCATGACCCACTAACAGCACACAGCACATTTACATGTAAGAAATTCTACTATACCAGGCAGATTGCTATCTGGTTGCAATTACAGAGCCTCTGCAGAAACCGGGAGTTCAAAGGTGGCTGGAAATCCTGACAGGCCGATCGCATTCAGCAAATCTTCGGTCTTCTTCAGGTTAAAGCCTGGTCACAGTTCTGTGGCTTAAATTGTCCTCACAATTCCGGATTCAGTTCAAATAAACTTCAATTTCCCTCTCAGGGACAGAAGGCAGACAGGCAGGCCAAAACTCAGCCCTTTCACAGTTCTCCTGTGAATCTATGCAGGATTACTGCTCAACTGTCTCGAGCTGTTACTCCTTCACTTCCCAACTCAGATCTGAACTGAAACTGCAAGCAGCCTGGGACTTTCCCCAGGATCCAGAAGGTGATCATTTACAAAAGTTCCATGTCTGAACAAGAATAGAGACAGCACATGACAGTAATGCAGAAACATGTAAACAGCAGCTTCATTAATGGCATAGTCAGAGACTAGCAAAAGGAAGTGTTAGTTACAATAGTTAGCAATTTCAGATTCATTGACAGCAGAGGACAATACAGTGTATGCTAGGAGTTTCTAGGAGTTTGTCTTAGCTGAAGCATGAGCATTTAGAACTTGACGTTGATTTGAATGCAGAATAAAACATGTTGATATATTTAATAAATTGTTCTGGAAGAACAGAACAAGTAGGAAAGAAAACAAGGGAAAGGAAAGAGAGGGAATCATAAGAAACATTTTGGTAAAGACCACGAATAGGAGTTTATCAGAAGAATGTTGTCAGGTTAGTAAATGAAGAAATGTAATAAGAGAGTGCTTTGTATCACAAACTACATTCGAAGATAAATGAAAGAAATTATCTTGACGGCATGTGTTAGATAAGTGTTTAATTATTCCAAATGATATCGCAGGACAGGACTTAAGATATGTTTGGGGTATCTTTATGTCAGCAGCAAAGTTATAACTAAACAACCATTTGTCAATGCCGAACATTCGTTTGCAGGTATTTGCAGTGGTGTTTGGCATTTATGCAGCCCCCCCCCCTTAGTTGTATCCATGAGCTTTCAGCACCCATATCCCAACAGAGAACCTCTCTGCAACTCCTCTTGCCTCTGATTTACATTTCAGCATCATACTTCTTAACTGCCCTGTCTTAGGAACCCTAATACCCCAGACGTTCCCAATGTTAAGAGCCTGTGTGGAAACTGTGCAACGCACGCTGGTAACACAGCCATTTTGTGGAATTTTCTCACCAAATTTTCAGCATAGGCATTTTGACCCCTCCGCTCATGAACTATGTCACTGTGATTTTTTTAATCTGTCCTGAATGTTGATTTCCCACAGCGACTGCAGCATGTGCGGAAACACATTTAGGCCAGTGTGTGAAAAATGACAGCTGTACTGTTCATAAGGAGGTGTGACAAAATGCCAATGCCAAAAATCTGGAGAGAAAATATTACGAATTCTCATAGTTAGGAGTGTGCATACAAACTGTGCAATGCACACTCGTAACACTTTCATGTTTTGGAATTTTCTCACCAAATTTTCAACATAGGCATTTTGTGACCTCGGCTCATGAATAATGTCACTGTGGTTTTCATAATCTGTCCCACACATTGATTTCCCACATCGATCATGCCATTGTGCATCAGATGTGTGAAAACACATTTTGGCCAGGATGTGGAAAATAACAGCTGTACTGTTCATAAGGAGGTATGAAGAAATGTTAATGCTGAAAATCTGGAGTGAAAATATTACAAATTCGAGAAGTTACAATTGTGCATGGAAAGTGTGCTATGCACGCTCAAACACAGCCATTTTGGGGAATTGTTTTACCAAATTTGCAACATAGACTTTTTGGAACCCAACCTCATGAACAGTGACACTGTCATTTCAGTAATCAGTCCCAAAAGGTGTTTCTGTGCAGTGACAAAGAAATCACCTTCCGGGACCAAATAACGGTATGACAGTGACTGAATTCATGAGGTGGGGTCCCAAGAACCCCATGCTGAAAATGTGGTATTGAAATTCGCAAAAATGGCCGAGATATGTGCCAAAGTTGAAAAAAACATTTATGCCATTATACAGCTTACCAGCATTTCTTTAGTTCGCAGCCGGCTTTGAAGAGTGCAGATATGTTCTTGGTGCACCGAAGATCATCATGCAGGGCTCCAGAGGTAAGTATGGGATGAGGGGGGTGTGGGGAGCTGGGGTGCACAGAGGGTGGGCACAGATATGGGGAGGGGGCATGAGAGACCACAAAGGGCCATTTTCTGTTTTCACAGGGGGAAAAAAAGAAAACAGCAATGTGGGATGCCCTGGGCATGCTGGGGCAGGCTCCCAGCGTGCCGGCACACCTGGGTGTTTCTTTGGGGGGGCTGGAGCCAATGGGGATTGGGCACCCCATCGGCCATACAGCGAGCTGGGGGCATGAGCATGCTGGGATGGGCTCCCAATGTGCTATCTGGGTGTTTTTGGGGGCCGAGGCAGCAGGGATAGGGAGGCCAGTAGATGTCCTCATTCTAGACTTCAGAAGGACATTGACTTGGTGCCACATCCCGGGCTGCTAGGGAAGCTGGGGGATATGGGGGTTGGGGGGGCAGATGGTCAGGTGGATAGGAAACTGGCTAGTGGGGCATGTACAGAAGGTGAGGGTTTGGGGGGGTGTCATCCCTAGGAGAGTCATTACCGGAGTCCCACAGGGATCGGTACTGGGCCCACTCCTGTGCTATATCTCAGACATCAGAAGTGGTATCAGGAGTGGGATGAGCCTGTTTGCCAAAGACTCAAAGCTGTGAGTGGTGGTGGATGGGGAGGAGGGAAAGCTGGCTCTCCAGCTGGACCTGGAGACTTTGGGGAGGTGGTCATGTGCCTTGAAAGTAAAGTTTAATACTGGGAAATGCAGGGTTCTTCACCTGAGGGGCAAAAGCCTGGCTCATATATACACCTTGGGGGAGGCACTGCAGCATTCAAGGGGCCAAAAATGACCTCAAGGTGGTGGTGGATACCAAAATGAATAACTGGGAGCAGTGTAGAAGGGCTGCAGCTCAAGCAGATAAAATGCTGGGTTGCATAGCCAGGAAAGGGATAACTTCAAGGAGTAGAGAGGTGCACCTTCTGCTGTATAACTGCCTGGTTAGACCACACCTTGAGTATTGCATGCAGTTTCAGCGTACCTACTTAAAAAGGGATATTGGCCGGCTCTGTGGCACCAAGCGAAGGGGTTCGCTCGGCACGCTGGTGACCCAGGTTCGGCCCCAAGCCCAGGTACCAGGAGCGGAGACTGACAAGGGAGGAGTTCTATAAGCATCCATTCCCAGGGGGGTGGGATTTGCCTGGGGACCTGAGGGAGGATTGGTGACGAGCTTGGGGACGTGCTGCCTTGACATGCCCCCGGCATGCCCCCGCTCCAGGAATACCCTGCATGCTTACGCAAGACCATGAACTGCAGTAGCCAGGGCACAGAAAACGGAAACTACACTCCGTTCTGATAGGATGACAAGCGCCTTGGCCCCTGACACCCAAAGCCTGGAACCAGCCCGGATCCAGCCCCACAGCACCTGGGATGTGATGTCGGCCATAAGGCCATTCCTTCCTGGAAGAGAGGGACCCTCCTAGCACAGGGATATGCCGAATTACCCAAGGTAGGCTGCAATTGGGGGTGGGAGAAGGTGGCAGGAGGTCAGAGGGTGGCAGAAAGGTGCTGGCACTCTGAAGGAGTGGCCGGTCAGGGGGGTGTGGGAGGCACATAAAAAAAAAAAAGGCTATTGCTTTTCTGCAGAATGTCCAGAGGAGGGTGATCAGGATGATGCAAGGACTAAGGGAAAAGCTCTATGGGGAAAGAGACTGGAGGAACTCAAACTGTACTCACTGGAGGAGAGAAGGGACAGAGGGGATTTGGTCGAGGTCTTCAAATATCTCGAGGGAATGAATAGGGTAAGCCTTGAGGAGGTGCTTCAGCTGAGGGAGGTAGGGGCCACCAGGGGACACTCAATGAGGCTAGACGGGGAGAGACTAAAGGGGAAACAAGGAGACACTATTTCACCAAGAGGGTGGTGAAGCACTGGAATGGGCTGCCTGTGGAGTTGGTGGGTGCTACAGCTGTGAAGGGGGTTCAAGAAGGCCTGGGATAGGTATAGGGAAGGGTGCATCCCAGAGCCCCGCTGGGGGTTAGGGATCCTGTAGGGAGGGGAGAGGGGTTATAATGGTGCCCTGGGTAAGCACTGATCCCCGAGAAGGCTCAAAAGACATAGGGCATAATCTGCTGTTTTTTTTAGTATGTATCCCCTCCCACCACCCCGGATGCATCTGAGCTATTGCAGCACTGTATGTTCTTCATAGAGAAACTTTTGAAATAAATAAATAAATTTAAGCACAAGGAACCCTACGTGTACAAAGGGACACCCATGAAAACGAGATACTGCATGGGGCCATACTGCCAGCTGTATGATATGAATTTAAAATACTTTTGTAAAAATCAGTAGCTCTTCAAAGAAGTGAAATTACACAACCCCCACCACACTCAACGCGTTTCCTGTAAACTTAGCAGCCTCACAACAACACACTGCTCGTGAGTCAATGTCAAACCCTGCTATGCTTTAAACTGTGTTGACACAAAACAGGGAAATGTGAATCCCTTCCAATATCGGTAAGTGAGTTACTCATACATGTTCTTTTTTTTTTTTTTTAAATTTGCCTTTTACCGCCTTCCTAGCTGCCGGCCACCCGATGCTTCAGCCTGGTCACGGGCCGACGGCTTCCACCCCCCAAATCGGCCTCGGGTCCTCCGATACCCCGTGGCTTACCCCCACATGGTGGGGCTACGGGATGGAGAGGCGAGACATCCACAGAGAGACATCCAGTCGGGTCGGAGACTGGCCTGGGGCTAATCTGCCGGGCGCGGCTTCATGGAGGGCTGGCCGGCAACCGTCCCATTTCTCTCTTCCGGGAAGGCGGGTCATGCAATGATGCCTGACGTCCGCCCACCTTTCTATACTCTTGAGCGCTGCAGCGGTATTGGCCTCCGCGAGTCCCCATCGCCCTGATGCTGCCCCAGCCTCCCCGGAGAAGGAGAGCAGTCCAACGGACGCCGATCCATCTCCCCGCCAGCCCTCCGATGACTCGATCCGCTTCCCGAACCCGGGTCGCCGGCGTCGCAAGCGGAAATCCAACCGCTGCGCCGACGGGCCGGCTTACTCATACATGTTCTGTATACTCTTCACTGCGGCATTATAATTTTGGCAGTTCAGTACAGTAAATCATTGACACTCCAGGAACTATACAAAATAAATAAAAGTTTAAAAATCTGAAAGCTAAGCACATGCAACTTCTGTACTTTTAAGAATAAAAAAAAAAAAAGCGGCCTGGTGGTGCTGAGGGTTGAGGCGCTGGACGCCACAGCTCGCGCTACACCGGTGACCCGGGTTCGGGAACAAGCCTGGGCCGCTGGGGGTCAGCAGGGGAGAGGAAGGATTGAGCGTCCAGAGGACAGCTCTCCTTCCTTGGGGGGGATCCATGGACTATGCCCGGCACTGCAATGATCTCCGGTGGAGACTGGAGGTACCGCAATGCTTCAGGGCTTGTCTAGAGGGCGGAGGAGCCACGCCAAGATGTTCCCTGGCATCATTGCACATCGGGGCTCTGCTTGGGGGGGCAGGGGTGAGGGCAGAACAAGGAAAATCGGAAAAACCCTCTACCTCCTGATAGGTGTCGGAGGGTCGGGTGGGTCAGTCCACCACGCCCAGAGTCAGGCCTTCCTCTTGCCCCTGTGTGGTCTCCACTGCCTCGCTGCACCAGACTAGATTATTAGATAGCATGCCAGGAGGAGTATATCTGGTGGTTCTGCCTCAGGAGACTCAGAGCTGGGGGGCCAGGTGGTTGGAAGGGGCAAGAGGGGGCTTCAGACGGGCGGGATTAGGACTAGGACCCCATGTGACCACTCCTGAAAGAGTTCAGGAACATGGAGTGAGAAAGAAAGATAAAACAGAATAAAAAAACAATTTGCTGGAGTCCAGGATGACAGGAGCAGATGCTGCCATGGAGGGTAATGGTGTCCACAAGGATGTTGTCCTCCTGTCCTCCTGCAGGAGTCTCCTGGTGGTGGTACCCTGAGCACCGTGGGTGACCATGCATTGCTCAGCACCCCCCAGGACACCGACACAGACATGCTGCATGTTGGAGGATGGGTGAAGTGAGGGAGAACATGGCCCTGGCTGAGACACATTAGATGATGTCCCTCTGTCCTTCCAAGCCACAGTGCACACTGCCATGATGTCCCCCCCCGACCCCCAGGTCAATCAATGCTTTTCTCCTCCCCCCCCGACCTGCAAAATGGGGGACAAGATGGATCCCACCAAAGATAGGGATTCTCTGCATCATGGGAGCAAGTCATAGGACCCAAGAGATCATGGAGCCTGTGAACAGTGGTGGTAGATGAATCCAGCCGGCAGCTGGGACTTATGGGGTCCAAAGTAGTGGGGTGCCTCAAGGGTCTTGGAAGGAACAAAAACAATAATGCCATCATTAACATAGGAAAATACCCTGACACAAATGGCCAGAAAAATGTAAAATGCACAGTTTCGTTGGGGTCTTGCCTCTAACAGGAACAGACTGATGCAGGGAAAGTAAAGTGACTTGCTCAAGGTCATATATAAACCAGAGGCTGTGGTGGGATTAGAACATAAGAGCTCATGGTTTAAAAGGTCCACCCACACTGCCTTTGCTTGCATTTAGTTGACCTTAATTAAACCGATACTTATGACCCAGACCCCACATTGACACTCTTGCCCGGTACTCTTGAAACAGATTTAAGCACATCAGCATCTGCCTGGAAATCACACAGAACATTTCATACACTCAGTACATGTAACGATTTTTTTAACAGATCACTTCCTTAATGATTTCCATGAAGTAAGTTTCGTTGCCTCCGTCTCTCTCTGTCTTACCTGTTACCAGACTGCTGCTCTGTCCTCTTCTGCCCCTGCGGGTTGCAGCAGTCTCTTCAGTCCCATTGCAACTCCTCCTCTCCCTCAAGCCAGGCTTCAGCCATCAGTGGGCAAAGTGAGAGGGTCGGGGTAGCAGATCAACATGCAGCAACTGTAACCAGGGGGACTGGGGGGGGGGACTCCTGGCTCCACACAATGCAGTGCAGATCTCACAGGCAGGCCAACAGAGTGGAAATACGATTTGTTCAGATCGGCACGCAGTCCTCTGGCTGCAGCTCCAGATATCACCAGGCAGCTCTTCTTACATGCTGTCAAGACCGTGGCGTGCAGAAGGAGGTGAGAAATACGCGAATAATGGCCAGATGGAAACTCCGAGGCAGAGAAAGTGAAACTCTCAACACACAATTAAATATTCCCTTTTCAAGTTCACCACATTACAAATATTAGGGGGAAGTGAGCCGGACCGCCAGGCCAAGGGTGGGAAGAACTCAGGTATGCTGGAATTTAACGACTCTAGTGCTGCCTTCCCAACACTTTTCTAAATATTCCGGTGTCAACAGGAAATTTAATAACTGCTGGGAATTAAACAAAAGGAGGAGTTGCTGGGCTGTCGAACTTGGGAGGGAAACCTATGAAGCAGACAAGTGTATGGTTTAGTTAGCATCGAGTAGGGAGACACTACAGCATGTGAAGTTGAACTGTGGTATTGAATGAGTTCTATGGAGCTGGTGTGGTGTCCTGCACCTTTAGTAGTTTTATTCCCCAGGCTATCTGTGTCGAACCTCACCAGAAGATGAGCAAAGCGTCAGTGTGGTACAAGCTAGTGCTAGATACACCAACTAGAGATTAGTGTGGTTGAAGAAAGGTGCAAACAAAATGCCGGACAAAAGGTGACGTAAATATGCCAAATACATACACGTTACCACCACTGATTGCAGTGGGCGTTTTCTTAGATGTGAAGACCAGGGCAGCCGAACTGCTGTCATAGACAGCTCACACATCCATTGGCGCAGTACGGTCGTGCCTGCTACACAGAGTACTAGATTGCACAGGAGGGTCACACACCTCCAAAAAGTCATACTTTTACAAAACATTCCTTACGCATGTGTGCAAGTGAACGTAAAAACAAAATGGCTACACAAGAGTCCCCCCAACACACACAAGTATGGTTGAAGAATGGGAGAACAATGGATCCACGAAATGGAAAAAGAAAATACTTTTATTTAGATCTGTGATATGCAAAGTTCCACAATACTGTAGGTGGCCAAGATGGGTGGCATATATATTTCAGTGTCAGTGGCTCAGCAGGTAGCACACTCCCCTCTGAGGCCAGGAGATCAGAAGGCTGTGGGTCTTATCCCCACATCAGGCACTTGGGTTAATATCTCAATACTGACACTGTAATGCAGCATGAGAGGGGTGCTGTACTTCTGAGGTGCCATCTTTCAGATGAGACGTTAAACCGAGGTCCCATCTGCCTGTTCTGGTGGTAGTTCAGGTGGATGTTAAAGATCCCATGGCACTTCTCGAAAAGAGTAGGGGAATTTTTTATTCAGAACTTAAAAGAACTTATAAACAAAACAGTATTAACATCATTCAAAATGATAAGAAAAATCATAAATAATCAGAAAGCAGTATTACATCATACATGCAATCCTATATATAAAGAAAATCATAGTAAACAAACCCCCTCCCCACATCCTACTAACAGAGTAGGGACATTTTTTGTAATATAAACTTCAAAAATCAAAGAAAGACAAAACAGTGTTCAATCACACAAAAATAAGATACAAAGCATAAAAAAGCAAATAGGTATTACAGTCATTCAATGTCTAAATTATATTCAAAAGACATCTGTAAAACCCAAAGTATATATGAAAAAGTCCCCTGCCGTTAAGAAACACCCCTTTCCCACTCCCACAGCAAAAATAATGGACTGTATGCATGCAAAACAAGATAAACAACACTCATCCAATATCTAACCAATTGAAATGCTTCCATTTTTGTCTGGCAACCATGACGGGTAAAGAACTATAATCATGTCTACGAAGACAAAGAACTGCATCAGCTATAGTCCAAAACAACTGTTCAGTAGTAATGTACAATTGTTGCAAAGACCATCGAACTCTACTGTTCCAAATATGGAATTTAAAGCAGCCCAAAATACTCTGCATAACAGCCCTATCATATAATTTCCAGGCAGTCGGTAAAACACCCAAAAATAATACATCAGAAGACATATTACTAAGCGGAGAAGCAACCCAATAACATGCCGCTACAGACCAAAAGCTAACATACAGACAAGAAAACAACAAATGAAACATTGATTCTGAATTCAGATTCAGATTCTGATTCAGAACACAAATTACATTTAGGGCAGGAGCAATCTTCAGTATTTTTATGTTTCTGTAAACCCTCACCCCTGCCTTTTTAGCAAAACGACAAGTGGCATGCTGTTGAAGCTGACAGCAGTACCTGGTGGGGACTGGGTTCGGGGAGGATGAGTTACTCGGCACAGGGGAGCCTAGGTTTGGCTACTCTGCACAGGGGCACCCAAGTAAATCCGAACACAGGAAGCAATAACTGTAATGTCCAGAACCAGGAATGGGATTCTTCAGTGTGGCTTTTATTCACATCCAAGCTGAACAAACAAAGCATGAGACGGACCCCCATGGGGGCTACATTTCCTGGTAATGCAGATTAGAGACAACAGAACACTTTATCACTATTTCCAGCCCTCAGGCTCTAAACCCACCAGGCACACAGCCTGGACTTGCACGCAGCTTTGGGTAGACAGCCTGACTTGTACACACTTGGGTTTTCTCCCACTGGCCCGGCTCCCCCGCCGGCCACTTGATCCGCGGTCCATTGGAAGAATGAACCAATTATCCTGTTGTGGCTCCCCAAACCACACTAGAGTCTTCGACTCCAAGAGAGAATTTTCCTTACAATCCCACGTCTGGGTACTTCCCTCATCACTGGCCAAGTGCCTGAGGCAAAGTAGAAATCCACAGAAGAAATCCATAGAGGTGGACCTAGTCACTAAAGATGGGGGACCACCCACCTCCGGCTCCCACAGCCCATACCTGGCCATTTCTCTGGAAACTGAACAATTCCTTTACTGAACTTTCAAATGTAGATTCTGGGTAGACATCTGTCACATCTCCTCTACATATCATTTGCATCCCAACAAGCTCTGGACTTGAACCTACTTTTACGTTGCTTAGCCCATTACTCTAGGCTTCCCAATATTTAGTAGTTCAATCCCCACATTGTCACACAAGTCCCAGGGTGAAAAACATAGGCCCTTTTAGCAAGAGCAGACACTCACTCTCACGTTGCAGGAGCCCCACAGGCGACTCACAAATCTTCTTGTTCTCCCAAATAAACTCTGGAAACACATATGCAGCTTTTCCTTCACAAGCAGAATTAGGGGGTTGCCCCAGAAATCTGCAGGGAAACCTTTCCTGTCCCCCCCCCAGAGGGAGGGAGGGGGCACTGAGACCCATAAACAGCGGTCTCCACCACTTCAGTTATCTTTTGTGTCTCTCTTTAAGGTGGAAACACACACCCCTTCTACTTAAAAGTAGCCCTCTGTCAGGGCTGAGGCTCCTAGAGCCTTCACTGAGCTGCTTTCTCAGCAAGCTCCCAACTTCACATTCATTCACTGAAGACTGAACTGAAGACTGACTTCAAAAACTCCCAGCATTCTAACTAACTCCCTCTGCTGCAGATTCCAATGTGGCTCATGCAGCTGCGATAGTTCTATTGGTGATGTCATCCCTCAGTCTCAGCTGAGACTGAGAACAGAGTGAGACAGTGTGAAACCCATTTAACTGGAGTTTCACAAGCTGCCTTCCCTGCCTACCACTAGGTCTTACTGGGATTCTAGTAACCCCGGGTAACAAGGGGGTTACATTTCAAATTGGCTCTGACTGGTAATCTACCATGAACACACAGCCACGTCACATCCTACACAGAGGGAAGCGGAGGTGTGGGGCATAACATTTCCTGAATCAAAATGATATAATCTTTCGACCTAGTATAATAATCAGGCAAATGAAAAAAATGTCTAGCTTGAATAGCAGCATATAATTCCTTTCTAGATAAGTGACTGACCATTGATTTAGTAAGTTGCCACTGTTTGATCTTCCGAAAACAGGAAGAATAAGTAAACAATACAGTATGCACGTGCTTTTGCTTAGGTACTGCCTTGTCCCATGCCCAATCAGTAAACCAGCCTTCCAGGACATCCATAACCCAGGGAGACCAAATCTTGTACGCATTAGTAATCAAAGGTTGAACATTCACAAATGAAAAGATAGAAAAGAAAAAGACAATTGGGTTAATCATATTGAGACCACATTGAGTTTTGGGTAAATATAAAACATTTATTTTAATGGGGTTTAAACAATTACCCCAAATAGCCTGAAGAAAAACTCTAAGCAGGACACATCCCAAACTACTAGGTAATGCATACACAGCTGCCAAGTGCAAAAACATACCTAATAAGTAAGTTTTACCATATATACCCTTTTCAATTTGGCCATACGCCACTTATTCCAAGTATAAACCCTAAATTGTGCAGCCTTTAAAATAACATTCCAATTATAAATCTCTGGTTGAGCACTCCCCCCAAAAATACCTAAAATCTTAATCTCTGAACCACAGACTGAAATTCACATAATCCCTGAAAAATGGTTTACTATATACCCTAACACAACACACTTACTCTTATTAAAATTAATTCTATCTCCAGTACCCAGCATAAAGCAATGTAAAACTATTTCTGTAGCATTACCAAACGGTAGATCTGATAACAAGATACATAAATCATCAGCATAAACTATGGTAAGAAGTTCAGTCATATCACTATGCAGAGAAATACCACTAATATTAACCGCTGAATTCAGTTGCCGTAACAACGGATCTAATATAAGAATATACAACAGGGGGCTGAGAGGGCAACCTTGACGTACCCCACCACTGGCATGCCTGAGACTTACCAATCCTCCCATGCACATAAGGAGCTATAACAGCAGAGTCATAATAACCCTTTAACCAGGAAATAAAAGGAACAGGAAAACCATAATAAGCTAAACAGGACCATAAATAAACATGCGAAACCTGATCAAAAGCCTTTAATTGACCTAAACTTAACAAAACCCCAGAAATATCATGCAAAGAACCCCTGTGAAACACCTCACACAATAAAATCAAAGCATCTGAAATAGTACGACCAATAATGGAACAAAACTGGGAAGAATGAATAATCTGGGACAAAACAATTGCTAACCTGTTACTCAATAATTTAGTCAAAATCTTACAATCTGAATTAAGAAGAGTAATAGGTCTCCAATTACTTACTGTAAATTCTCCCTAGCACCAGATTTAAATAAAAAAAATAACAAGCCCCTGATTGAAATTTGAAGGATAAACACCAGTATCTAAGCAAACCTGAAATAAAGTCACCAGTTCAGAACCTAAAACAGAAAAAATTAAAGGATGAAGTTCATTCACCAAACCATCCCTACCAGGGGTTTTACCTTTAGGTAAGGAATTAATCACAGCTTCCAATTCCAACCTTGAAATAGACTGTAGTAAAACCGGAAATAAATCCTCAGGAACCATACCCTACTACCGCCAGACAACCAAGAATTACTTGTCTCCGCTATCACTGACGGATCCACATGAAAAGCATTCAATAAATAGTCCTCCAAAGCCACCAAAATATCCTCCTGAGAAGGAACTAAAGATCCTAAAGAGTTTATGACCTGTTTCATTGCATTGTGTTTCCTGTATCTATCACTCTGTTTAAATGGATTCACCTCACCCTGCGCACTGGAAACCCCAAATCTCTGGGCAGCCTCCAAAACCTGTTGTTTGTCATGTTTTAATGTATGCACAACAGACATATCTACCTGTAAACCATTCTGTAAATCACAGTATGCTTTTTCCAAATGGGATTTCACGGACTTACAAGAATCACCTTTTGCTTTCCCCAAAAGACACCCAATCTTTTTAAAATATTGCTGAAAGCCGGCCCGTCGGCGCAGCGGTTGGATTTCCGCTTGCGACGCCAGGGACCCGGGTTCAGGAATGAGCCCGGGTCACTGGAGGGCCGGCCAGAGGGAGAAGGATTGAGCATCCTAGGGACAGCTCTCCTTCGCGGGAAGAGTAGGGGACTGGTCTGGCGCCTGCTGGCTCCTAGTAGAGGCTGGGAATATCACAGGATGCACGGCCCAATACCAACTGGGGGAGGAGTGGACGTCGGCGTATGCTGTGACGTCACTACGCTGCCCCCAACAGAAAGCCAGGAAAATCACTCGCTGGCCCTCTGGATGACGGCTCTCTGTTCCTAAGGGCCTGCGCATGCTCCGGTGCCTCCTGTTCCCCAGCAGCACCCCGGGCCCTAGAAGGATGTGCAGGGCTATCCTCCCCAGTGCCTTCCCCTCAGGAGAGGGACCGCCCGTGAAGGGATACACCAGGATATCCCGGGGGTCGGCTGCAATCTGGGGACTAGAGGAGGGCCAGGCAAGGACAGAAGAGGTCAGGGGGGAACTTGTCAGAGCCTGAAGGAGTGGAGGACCAGCGAGCATGGGGGTGGAAAAATAGATAATACAAAAAAAATATATATATTATTGAAGATCAGACTTCATATCATCCCACCAATCTTGTATCACATCATATAAAAAACAAACAGATTGTCGTGCCAATAGTAAAGAGACAAAACCTTCCTTAACTTCTGGCAAATCCAACAATGATAAATTCATTTTCCAATAACCCGTAGAAATACTGTGATAGTCAGAAAAGGTAACCTGTAAAAGCACATGATCAGAGGTAGCCACAGGAAGTGCAACCCTAGAGCTAAGCTTCAAATCAGGAGACTCAAACCAATAATCTATATGAGACTTCCTAGAACCGGAAAAATAAGTGTATACTACATCTGGGGAGTCTGATTGAAAAACATCTATCAACCCTGTATGACTCAAAAGGTCATTCAAAAAATTAGAATCACAATACAATTTGGGAGATTTAGCTCCCTATCACCCACTGCCCTATTAATATTAAAGTCCCCACCAAAAAGGACATTACATGTAGTCAATAAAAATGGTTTAATATTTTCAATAAAGCAATACGGTCAGTTTTATACTGTGCAGCATACACATTTATAAGTCTGAAATCAGAATTCTGTATCGAAACATCCAGCAGAAGACATCTGCCTACCTCAATTTCAACATCAGTAACTAAAATATCAGAAGTTAAAAAACAAATCCCAATCCCAGAACATAAATCCAAACCCCTTCCCGACCAAAAACAAGGACCCTATGGCCAAGTTCGAGATGCTTCATCAAAATCAGAGCAGGTATACAGTCTCGTGTCCTGGAGAAAACCAACATCACCTTTAAACCGGGAAAAAATGTCATAAGTAGCTAAGCGTTTATACTTAGTACAAATAATGTTCATATTTAATTAGGCCACAGTCAAATCACCAACAACAGGAACTCAGAATCAAGAGAGCAACAGTTTTTTTCCTGCCACTTTTTCGTAAACCCATCCGAAGCCCACTTTTTTCTTCATTTTTTTTACCCCATCAGATTTCTCTACATCCATATCAGACACTGGGTCCCGTTGCGAGGAAGATTTGGAAGCCGCATCTGAATCCAAATCCACCAAATCATCCTCAACCTCCAGAATCCCATAAGAAATGGACAAAAGTATGTCAGGTAAAACCCCTACTGAATGAGGAGGGTCTACACTAGCAGGTGTTACCATTTTCAAGGGACATACATGGGGTGGCGGAGGAGCCATGTCTCCTTTTTCCACAGGTAAAGGGTGGACCAAGGGATCACTTACTAGAGGGTCCCTCCCCTCAGAGGTACAGGGAGGCATCCCAGGGACCAAACCAGTATCCTGTGCCATAGAAATCACTGTAGGACATTGTGTAACCACACTCCTGAGCGGTCTAGGGTGCCTAGGGTCTGGAGGTATTCTGTCTGCTCAGGCCATATTAATATAATAATCTTGAACCATAAAATCAGCCTCAGAAGTATTATGTGCAGCAAAGGAGCATTCTGTAAAAGTGTGTCCAGGCGCATCACAAAAATTACATGTAGGAGAATTATCACATTCTGTGCTAACATGCCCCATATCCCCACAACGAAAGCAATGAATCTTGTCACAGGAAGTACGAATGTGTTTCACCGAACCACATTTATTACATTTACGAGGTTGACCTGGATAAAAAAGAAGAAAACCCTTGTCCCTGCCGATGAAAAAACAATTTTGTAAATGTTGAAAATCATTCTCCACAGTAAATAATTTGACTTTTATCCATCAACCCCCATTCCAGAATCCCTCCGCATCAATAATAGGCTCAGAGGTACCCTGGACATCACATCGTTTATCTAACCAGAATAAAATATCGGAAATATTGACCCCTTCATTGCAAAATAAAACTGTAATAATACAAAATGATTGCTTGGTCAGGGGAATAACTTGAAAAGGAGTCCAAAAATGGTTGGTCTTAAGAAGAGAATATTTAGTCCAAAAACGTTCCAAAATATCCGGAGTCCGAAAATTGACATCAAATGTATGTTCCCCAGGCACATAAATAAGTGCATACACTTCAGTGGATGAAAAACCAAGGGACTGTTTCAGTAAGACCTTACCAACATAAAATCGATCAGGTATTTCAGCCATACCACCCAGATATCGGAGCCTAATAGCATTCCCCCATTTTGCCAACTCTAAAGGCTTGTGAAACAGGCCTGTGTAAGAAGGCTTCTGAGGAATAGGATCTGACAGCAGTATAGGATCCTGCTCAGGAGCTACCTTAAAAATGTCCACAGGGTCAGTAGTAACATCAGGCTGCGAATCCACCCCCCAGACTCTAAAGGAACCATCGGAGCCACACTAGTGGAAACATCTTCCTGCTCCACAGAAATCGGGGGAGAAAAGGAGGGAGAAGCTACTGGCAATAAAGGCCTCTGGCCTGCACCTGTACTCAGATCCACCTTCTGAGAACTCTGTTCTGAGGCAGACGCCAGGCCTACCCGCCTAGTACCTGCTGCAAATGTCGGGTCCATGACCCAAGTACCGTCTGATTTTTGAGCCCAGCCCGACTGTCACAAAGCTGCCTCTGCAGAACAGCCCACATCCCCTGGCAATGATAGCTCCACTGGAAATAACCCGCTATCGCCTGGGGAAAGTGGCAGCTGGTCCTGCAGAACACTCACCTGAGAGCCAACAAAAACTTTCGAAGTGGAGGGAGTTTGCGAAGGTGATACACCAGCCATCCTTCTCATTTTTTCCTCCTGTAAATTCAGAGATTCCCTCTGCAAAATGTTAGTAGCCTCACAAATAGTATCGTTAAGATCTGACTGCAAAACTGTGTTCACTACCGTAGCATGCACCCCTCAGGCCCAAACTCCGTCATACTCCACCTTCGTTGGACTCCGATATAAGTACCCGCTGGAGAATCACCGACCGATCTGCATCCCTTAACGTCCGGCTCCAGAATGAACCACGACCACACACCTACAGGACAGCGCCCCCTAACGCAGAGTAGGGGAATTTTTTATTAGGAAAAATTATAACAATACAACAATACTGGAGAAAAACCAGAAAGAAATACATAGGCAAAAAAAAAAATCCAAAACAAAAACACATATCATGTAGTAATCATGTCAAGTACTCAGTCTGAGACTCTATTCATGTCACGCCTTTAAATAAATTAGGTGGAACAGCCCTCCACCAATTAGCAAGCAGGGGAGGAGGTAAAGCTGAACGTTCCTTCAAGTAAAAAATTGTTACTTCTTTAGTAATAGTAGCAATCAGACCCTTTAAAGGTACAAAACATTAATGTAAAACTAATTTGCATCTAGTCTGCCAAATGCACCATTTAATAATTGCAAAAATAATACGCAATGTCCCTGGGTAAAACATATCCCATGCTGGCCCAAAATTGCCATAAACCAATTCTGAAAAAGAAATCGTACGAAAAGGGGTAAGTGACAGTGCCGAGCCAATTGATCCCAAAAGGAAACTATATAAGAACACCTGAAAAACAAATGCTGCATTGTTTCTATTTGCATAATGCAGGATTCCCTAATACAAAAGCGATCCTCTACTGCCTTATGAGCATTACCTTTTACATTCAATCTGCCATGTCAACACATCCATAAGGTATCCCATAGCTTCCCTGGCATCCTGGCCTCAGTAAGTTGTGCCAACAACCATTTAGACTCAATATTGGGAGGACAAAGAAAACACGGCCCAGTCAAGAATTGACTCTCCAAAACAGATCTATAAAAAGCTTTTCTAGTTGAAATTTGGCAGAGTTGAGTGGTCACCTCCCATTGTTTAAGATTTTTAAACACCTCGATTAAATAAAGAGAGGTGCCATCTAGAATTAATCGAAACAGTCCCCAACGTGGTGCCTCCCATTTGTGAAAAAAATAACGACATCTAGCTTTTAGACTTAAGGCCCAAGCCAATTGGTTCCCCTTGAGAACAGAAAGAATGTTGGAATAAACAAAGATAGAAAAAAAGAACAATACTGAATTAAACATGTTCACACCCCCTTGTTTAATGGGCCAATAAGTTATAGCCCGACGAACTGGGTTCAAATGACTCCGCCATAATAATTGAAAACAAACATTATTTAGTCTGACTTCGAATTTGTAAGGAAGTGGGGAACACAGGACTCAAAGTCAAAAATATTAGAACAATATAAGTTTTCAACATATATATATATATCCTCTTGAGCCTGGTCATAGGATAGGACTTCCATTTATTAACTTTCTTTTCAGCTAACTCCAATTTTTCCAACCAATTCCATTCTGCAGCAGCATCACCTCCAAATAAAATGCCCAAAAAGTGAAGCTCAGTATCACATATTGGTATGCCTGCTATCTCAGGGACTCGAAGTTCAGGACTAATAGCTATAGCCACACCTGTACATTTTTGCTTATTAAGTTGTGAACCTGAAAACTTAGAGATTGTAACTGTGCAATTGCATAATCTCCAGAAACATGATTATCCACCAGAAGGGAGACATCATCCTCATAAGCCATTGTGCATGGGAATGTTATACCAGCAGGACTAAGCATGTGATTAATATGGTGCTCAGTGTCTAGTAGTCTCAGTATAGGATCAATTGAAAAGACATATAACAAAGGACTCAGTGGGCACCCTTGCCGAACTCCCCGTCGAATTGGAATATGGGCACCCAGACATCCATTAACCAAAGGTGTAAAAAAGGCAGAAATATACAACCTCTGTAAACACTGCACAAAAATGTGTGGTAAACCATACATCCATAGTACTGAAAATAAATAAGAGTGAGACACTAAATCAAAAGCTTTTGTTTGATCAAGACTAAGAACATAACCACCTGTAGTAGTGCTATCAAAAACTTCTCTCATCAATCTAAGATTATCCAACATAGACTGTTGTGGAATAGCATAGGTTTGAGTAGGATGTATCAACTCACCAGCTACTCGAGATAACCTGACACAGAGCAATTTACTAAGCAATTTACAATCTGTGTTAAGTAGGCTAATGGGTCTCCAGTTAGTAATGTAATCTTTTAGTACTTTTTTTGTGCAGAAAAAACAATACACTATCCGCCAAAGTAGATGGAACAGGGTGGCAGCCCTGTAATATAGTATTATAAACAATAGTAAGTGGCCAACAGAGAAGATCCACACATTTTTTTATAAAATTCATTCGTAATGCCATCAGGGCCCATGGTAACTCCTGTGTTCAATGGCGCATTAAGAAGTGTACCTCAGAGGGAGTAATAGGCTGTGTCAAGTCTCTAGTATCTGCTGCAGATAGAGTAGGGAGAAAAAGTTTACCCAGCAAATGTGTCATATCATCTAAAACAGGAGCAGCCTGACCAAACATAGCAGAAGCATGCTGAACCACCATAGTCAAAATATCCTGAATACTATCAAAAATCACACCTGACTGATCCTTCGGGGTCGGCATATATTTAATGTCCACCTGTTGTCTACAGCAATCATAGGGGTTCACGGACTGGGCAGGGCCCTTCATGCCATACTTCCATTCCATGAACAAAGAGGCTGCCCTATCATATTGGAAAGAACACATATCTTTCTTTACTTGGGCAGTTTGAGATGTATAATCTAAGCCAAAAGAGGATTGTAAAGAAAGCAATTTCTGTAAATGCCGTCTTTTATCTAAGTATTGTACATAATTAGATTTATGTTTAAGTTTAGAACTAAGACGACAATATCGCCTAATTTCCTGCTTTGTTTCCAACCACCAAATTATAGGATCATCATAAAATTCAAACAAAGAAAGCCATGCCTGGAGGACCGAATGTAAATCCCACCAAATATGGGCATCTTCCAAAAGTTTCGTATTCATCTTCCAGTGACTATGAGAACGTGGTTTATTCTGAGGTAAACCCAAATGAATCTGTAATAAACAGTGGTCAGAGGTTTCAATAGGGAGGACCAATGTTTGATTACAGGGTATCCAATCGGAAAGAAAAAAAAAGGTCGATCTTAGAAGAGGATCGTCCCCCTATGGAAAGTGTGAGAAGGAGGCTGAGGACCATACAAAGCCCCATCCTTCAAACGAGCAGTCTCACACATGGAAATCAAGAAATTGGAATCAGTGTACAATTTCTGCGTCAATCCAGTTTTGTCAGACAAAGAAAGAATACAATTAAAAACCCCACCAAACAAAACCGATTTCGTAGTATGTAAATAGGGCTGAATGGCCTTCATAACTTCCACTCTATGCGTCTTAATTTGAGGGTTGCAAATATTAATCAGCCTCCATTCTTGGGAAAAAATAACTACATCCAATATCAAAACTCTCCCCTGAATCAGATCAATTAAATGGGTAATGACAAAGTCTAGATTATTAAACAAAATCCCCACCCCAGCACAAAGCTTTTCCCCCAAAGACCAATAGGAAAGCCCATGAGACCATTCCCTAGTAGCACTTTGGGTATCATCCAGTGAATACAATCTGGTGTCCTGTAAAAAGAGAATATGTAAATCAAAAGATTTCAAGATGGAAAAAGTGGAACACCATCTCTTAGGATTCCGAATGCTATTAATATTCAATGTCCCGCACTTCAGGTCAAAGAGCATAAGAAGAAGTAAAAGAAGGGTCAAGACTTCTTCCCTTTCCCAGGAGATCTTCTTTTACACCTCTTCCAGACCGTTTTTTTTTTTCGAATCACAGAGAACCAGCTCTGAATCAGTTAAAGGATCAGGTTGAGAGGAAGATCCCAACGGGGAAGCGTCAGAGTCATCCTCCGTCCCTGCAGATTGTTTATGTTTAGCTAAAGGGGCATACCGGTTAGTGGTTGTCACTACGTCCACCGATCTCGATGTGTCAGGTAAAGACAGGGATTCAGTAGAACCCTTAAGGGTCCAAGCTACATCATCAGGAGGAGGCATTTCAGGAGTATCCACCACAGAAGTCAAAACAGGGGAATCCACAGCACCTGAATCCAGGACAACAGCACCTGAAGGGGCCTCTTGTACTGGCTTGGAACAGGGTAGAGCAGGAGCAGAACAGTCCACCATCTCTGAATTCAAAGCTAAAACAGGAGAAACAACAGAATCGGAGCCTAGGTTAAAGGGTTCCCCATGGTCCGTGGCCCTGGGGTCTGCCCAAGATCCTGTGGACAGGCTGCAGGGGGAGGGAGCCGAGTAGCAGAAGGAGGGGATTGGGTGGCAGAGGAAGGGGGCTGGGCAGTACGAGGAGGAGGAGGTCTGGCAGCAGCATGTTGCTGAGCCTTGTACACAGCCTCATCTTGTTTATCTTGCGTGTTAGAAGGATCATTATGGAAGGCCCAGGGGCAGTTACAAAAAGTATGAGAAGTAGCTTCACAGAGGTTACAATAGATAGGGTTAGGGCATCCCAGACTAATATGACCAACACCTAAACAAAGTGAGCACTTCAGTTTGTCACAAACATTACTCAAGTGAGACTGGGCTTCACAATGAAAAATGAAAATTACGTACCTACCGTAATTCTTGATCTTCTCTTGTATCTTCACCATTCATTACTGATTGGGGTTAGGCCAGAGGCGCGCACCCGCTACAGGAGTTTTTTTTTGGAGTCGGCTTCAACGGCGCCGCCCTCGGCCCGACGTATTGCGTCATGCGCGAGGGGCGGCCGTTAGGTGCCGCAGACTCCTCCTCTATCTCAGTTCTGTTAGCCGGAGAGGCAAAAATAAAGGGTAAGAAAAAGGAAAAGCGAGGCAAGAGAGTCGAGGGATAGAAAAAGGAAAGGATATAAACTGAAAAAGGGATAAGCCGGTAGAGAATAGACAGAGGAGAGAGAATTCCTACCCTAAGGGACCGCAGGGCCTCCTTTCCGGGGCAGCTCTAAGGGAGGAACAGAGAGAAGGAAAGAGAAAGTAGAGGAAGAAGGAGAAGAAGAAAAGGGACATGTTGAGAGGGAGAACAGCGCCCATCGAGCATTGGTTGAGAGGCTTATAGGTTTGAGACTAACAAGGGAGCCAGAATCCCAGTTGTTAGGACTGAGGGGCGGTTCAACCGAACCACCTGAGCAGATCCGAATGAGGGCAGACTCTCTGGACTCTCAACATGCCCAGTCCCTTCATCCAAGTTGAGGGCTCCTAGACTGTCCGGGCAGAGCCTGTTCCGGGTAGAGCGCCCAGCCAGGAAGGGGACTAAGTCCCTTCACACCTTGTTAGGTGCTAACACAGCAGTGTATGGAAAAGACTATGCCTTCTCAAAGGCAGTTTTGTATGAAAAATAGAGTGGAACTTAATCAGACTCCCTAGGGCAAGGCAGGCAGATGCTCAGAGCTGACAAGTTCAGTCAGTAGCTAGAAGAGCTAGAAATAATACCTGCCAGGAGGATTCTTGACTTTGCCAGGGCCAGGACAGGTATGGCCACTTGGGCTGTGAAACTGCATGACCTGAAGAAGGTAAGGAATCGCACCCAAAGGGTGGTCAGAAAGAGTTCCCTCAGAAGTAGAGAAAATTATAACCGTGCTCGTTCCTCTTACCTTGAGGAAAAAGGAGATCCATTCACTAAGAATGGAAAAATAGAAAAGTTTTTTTTTGGCATAAAGGCCAAGAAAAGTAAGAGGAACGAGACGGGAAGGGGAGACACCACAGAAGGAGGCCACTGAGGGGAAGGTGAGAGGGTATCAGTAATGAATGGTGAAGATACAAGAGAAGATCAAGAATTACGGTAGGTACGTAATTTTCATATCTTCCTTGTCAATCTTCACCATTCATTCATAATGCTTGGGTGAGTACAAGCTCCTCCCCTTAAAAGGGGGTGGTGAACCTGAGGGAACAAGACCCCAGCCTCCTGTTGGTGAGAAACAGAAGGGAAGACCCTGGCTAATGCAGAGAGAAGCCTATGTGGGAGAAGAGCTAGGAGGTGCCCCGAGGACGGGAGGCGGAGGAAGCCCCTGCAGAAGTCTCTAGCTCTGGAGAAAAGAGGCGGATCCCGGAGGCGGAGTGAATCACCTCACGCCGGACCAGGGGTGACAACCTTGACTAGACAAAGCCATGCCGTCCGCCTAATGCAGATCGCTGTCCCCGCAAGCCTGGAGGCCACCTCATTAGCGTCATAAGATGCCCTTGCTTGGTGTCTTGCCAGCTCCAGGCCTATAGCGGAGAGGGCAATAGCCTGTCTGGTGTGCTCTGTATCAGGCATTGATGCTAAGAGCTGGGAGAGCATCGACTACAGATGCCGATTGTAGGCAGCGTGGTGAGCCTGATGTGATGCAATGCAGGCCACCGCACGAGAGGAAGAGAACACTCTTCGCCCCCACCGGTCGATTTGTAGGGAATCCGAATCCAGTGAACGGTCGTGCACCAGGCGGCGATGCCTGGAAGGAGTCTCTAGGTATACCAAACCCGAGGACCGGGTTGGAAAGGGTACCAGAGTTCCGAGGGGCACAATACCGCCTCGTTGACAGTCTACAGGGCTGGAGAAGGGCCTGGCGACTGCCAGAGACGGATAGAGCCCCTGGAAGGATAGGCCAGGAAGGTACCACCAGGTGCTGGGCACTGAATTCTCCAAGGAATTCACACGTCTTCAGTATTGTCTCGCCTAATGTAAGAGATTCGAAGATCCCTCACCATCCTCGAAAGGAATCGCTGATATTCAGTGAAATCAGCGTCGGAGGAAAGATGAGCAAGGGGTTCCTGTCCCTCAGAGGAGGGAGACGAGGATGATGGGGAGCTCGAATGTCCAGAAGATTCCTGCGGCGGTGGGGAGGTCAAAAGACCCGCTTCATGTATATATCTAGCATGATGAGGAAAGGCACAGAGAACCTCTGAACTGCTCCCAGGATAATCGGACCCGTAGGGACCGACATGGCCTGGAAGAGCGGGGGTGGTTGCAGAGGTACTGGAGAAGGGCACCTGCGAAGAGGGCACCGACCTCTGCTAGGGCTCTGAAATCTGGGGAACTGAGCCCGAGCTGGCGGGATCCCAGACAACAAACCAGGTCACAAAACGGAACCCTGGGGATGCGAGGCCTGGAAGAGCCCAGAAGGGGATCCTCCCCTGTGATGAACCTGGGACTGCATGGATCCAGAAGGGCAGTCTGCAGCAACGCCACCGGAGGGAGTCCCGGGGCCCAAGAGGGAAAGGCGGGGTTCGGCACTATGGCTCCTAGCCACCCCACGAGGGGTGGCCAGCCGAGACCGCGATGACCGTCCACCGCCCCTCGACCCCTCGGACTCCAAGAGAGCCCTCCTCCTCGACTCCAGCGTTCTCCCACCCCAAGAGGTGGCAACAGCACCCGGAAGGGTAGCTGTCACAGACCTCCTAGGAGGGAGAGCCCCCCCTCAGTCCCCACCACATCACCCCTCCGGGACCTGGGGCCACCCCTAGCCCAAGGGTCCTCAGGGGAGGACGGAAGCGGAGACAGCGGGAGGGGCCCGCTGTGCCACCTAGCACCATGTGTTACTGGGGACCCCGACCCTGAAGAGTCAGGGTGCCAGGAAGGGTCCACGTCTGAGTCATCGACCTCCAAAGAGAACGAGACCAGCAGAACCTCCACGCTGGCAACCCCGGGGGTCCCCGGAGGAACGGCGCCACGAACGGCGCCGGTGCTAGGGACGGCGCCAGATGACCCTAGCCCACTCGCGACTGCTAGGCCCAGTCCCAACTCCTCTGCTGTGCCAGTTAGGCCCACGGTGCCGTCCCCGGTGCCGGAACCCAACCCGGCGCAGCCAAGAGCGCAAACCGGGCCTGCGGCACCGCGATCAGCGCCAAAGGCCAGAGCGGCACCGCCTATGGTGCCGTCTCGATCACCGGCACGGATCTGAAATGGTGCCGGAGGGTGGCGACAAGGGTCCACCAGTGCCAGGCCCAGCAGGCACGGGCCTCGACACTGGAGGAGTCTGCACCTCCGAGGAGGTGACTGCCGAGGTGGTGTCCCCGTTGTGGCCCTGGGAGGGACCATGACGTTCCCCCGACACCGCGAGAGAAGCTTCCTCTTCGCAAGAGAAGAGGAGGAAGCCGCTCCTCCTTGGACCAGATAGGCCCGGAGGGACCGGGAAGGCCTAGAGACCTTACCTGGGAATCCTGTGAGCGACGCTCTCCCGAAGGTCGGGCGGGCCTTGCTGAGCTTGAACGCTGCGGACTTCGAGGACACGACGGTCCATGGAGAAACAGGCGCTCAACGGCGCCCATGTTGTGGTTGGGTCCCAGGCACGGAGACAGACATCATGCCGGTCCGAGATGGAAAAATGCCGCCACAGGAGCACCGACGCATAGGGGCGCGGCCCGCCTTCGACTTACACCTTGCTCCCGAACCTGACATGATGCGAACTAAACAAGGAAAAAAAGCAATAAAGCACTCAGCGCCGTACTATAGAAAAAAAGGAACGGTCTTACCGGTATACGGCGTCGAGAGAGTCGTCTGAGAGAAAACGAGGAGTCTTGAGGTATTAGAAACTGAGAACACTATTCGCTACCACGCAGCAGGTGCAGCCTCGACGGCGGGAGAAACAGAACTGAGATAGAGGAGGAGTCTGCGGCACCTAACGGCCGCCCCTCGCACATGACGCGGTACGTCTCGCTCGAGGGTGGCACCGTTGGAGCCAACTCAAAAAAAAAAAAAAAAAACCTCCCATAGCGGGTGCGCACCTCCGGCTTAACCCCAAGCAGTAATGAATGGTGAAGATTGACAAGGGAAGATCACAACTTAGGTTGACCAGGATAAAAAATAAAACCACGATCCCTGCCCAAGTAAAAACAGCTTGGGAGATGTTGCAGCACACCATTCAGATAGGGTAATCGCAACTGAATCTTCCAGCCCCCAGTCCAAAACTGTTCAGAGTCAATAATAGCTTCTGGAAGACCAAAAACAGTGTATTATAACTTTAACCATTGAATAATATCAGTAACAGCCACTCCTTCATTTTTAAACAACACCGTAATGGTTCTGATAGCAGGTCTTGAAAGAGGAATAGCCACAAAAGGAAACCATAGTCGGGTATACTTCACCTGTTGATACCGTGCCCAAAATTGTTCCCGGCCTGCAGCAGTCTTAAAACTAAGGTCAAAATTAGTATCTCCAGAAGTATGGATAAGAGCATATACTTCCATGGGCAAAAACTGTAAACTGTCTTTAATCAAGGTTTTCCCCACATAAATCCGATCAGTGAAAAACTTCCAAACCCCTTTATACTTGATTCTGACAGCATTTCTGTGCTTTGCCGGTTCAGGGGGAGCGTGGAAAAGTCCAGCATAAGATCTAGGGCGAGGCCCAGTATTGGTAGAGAAACCTGCACCTCTTCGTGGGGGAGAATCAGAATGCATGGAAGAAATAGTAGGTGGAGCTGTAGTAGCAGCAGGTTTTCCCATGTTTATGTCCAAAGGCTGACTGTGAGTCTCGGGTAGAGGGGTCGTACTGGTAGAAGCTACAGGGGAAGAAATCAGTGGGTTGGAAACAGGTCGTGCAGTAGAGGGAGATGCAGGCAGTCCAGGGACAAAAACAACAGGAGCAGAGGCAAAACCCAAGTTTAAGACTGGATTTTGAGTCAAATGCAGACCCAAAGGAATATCTAGGGGATCACGAACATCAGCTACTCCAGGGGGTTCCCAAGAAGAAGAAGAAGAAGAAGAAGACCAAGTAAGAGAAACCGCTGATTTTTGTCAGCCCACCCCCCGTAAAGCCTCTGCAATAGTGACCCTGGTCAGAGAAACATTGGGATCATAATCAAGGGGAATCAGAGTAGTATCAAAGGGAGGAGGGGGGGGAACACAGGAGTAGAATCTGAACAAACAGCAGGAGAATTATTATTATCAATATCTTGTACCAAACGTAAGGGAATAGCAGAAGATGAAGAGACTGAAACAGGAGGGGTACCTGGGACCATAGAGGGAATTGTATTCGAAAAGTCCATTGGAAGTTGCTCCACATCTGGGCTCCGTAAGGCAGGAGCAGCGGGTACCGGCAGCTGAACCCCTAAGAAATCAGAACCAATTGCAGAACTTGAACCCACAGTCTGAGTGGGAAACTCAGCATGCAGCATCTCTCCTGATCCTTACTCTTGGCACTCACCCCAATCAGTGATTGGACTGCCAGTCATTTCCTCAGGAGATGTCTGTAAACAACAGACTGAGGTAGTTGCAGTTTCCAAGCCTACAGGCTGCTCCTCCGAAGTCTGCAAGAACGCTGCGTCACATGCCAGCTGGCGCTGCTTGTCAGTCTGAGCTGGATGAGCCAGCGATGAAAGAAATGCAGCCATAGAGGTCTGTTGCAGAGCAAAACCATCATGATCCGCAAGGTCTAAAGGGAGGCATTCCAGCCACTCGACCGAAGGGTGCCGAGCAATCCCAACTGAAGAAACATCCATTTCGGGTATAATCTCAACATTACCATTGGATATTGTATAACTAGGTGCCAAAGCATGTTCACAAACCATGGAAGCAGACAAATTCAGACTTTCAGCCTCTGAAGGAAGCGAGACAGGGGAGGAGGCCTGCTCCCCTGTCCCCAAGACGTCTGTACTCTCCTCCAGCACACACGAAGTGCCCATCTTGGCTGACAGCCAGCAATTTCCCCAGAGGCAAATAGAGGAATTTCCCTGGTGCCCTGGTCAAATTTCCCCCCATTCACTAAAAATACCACCAACAGCTTAATCTGGTTCAAGGTCAGTTGACATTCATCTGTATCCCCCTCCCTGTGTCATGCCTGAAAATACGCAGGATTTGTCTAGTGCACTTACCCGGTCAACAAAAACGAAATAAATAAAAAAAAAAAAATCTCAGAAAAAGACTATAACGTTATTCCTCAACTTATAATATAAGAGCATTACAAAAAGAATTACTTTAACGCCCCTGATCATAACCCAACCCTTTAAAGATCATTGGAAATTTAAAATAAGTAGGCTGTTTTGTTTTAGTGGTAGCACATACTAGTAATATATACTGTGCTTAAGTAAAATAAAAAGTTCCTCAAACTTACAATAGTGACTGTGCCAATGTGCATATTTCACTACTGCTCCTTTCTCGATCTCTCAGGCCCACACTACTTTGTTGTGTCATCTAAGTCCTAAGGGCATGATCCACAGTTGGATCCAGGCCTGTCTGCATGTGCAGAGGGACAGAAAAAGCTGCAGAGTGCCCCCTAGGTGCAGGATCTGCACCATCAGGACACTCTACGGCACCCACACTGAGGGACGCTTGCCCCTCCACACCCTTTCGCTGGCTTATGCATGTAGCTACGTGGCTGAGATGGGACAAGCTAGGCAGTGCAGGTGAGTATGCACCTGATTTAGGAAGCAAACTCCGTAGTGTGGAGGCCTGCTGGAGGGGGAGGCAGCCATGTCTGCCTAGGGACAGCATTATGGCTACACACCACCCTCTGCTCAGCGACAACTAACACTAGCCAACCTGATCGGTCCTTCTACCTCCAGCCCTCAGCCATAGGAACCTTTTGTGGAGGGGGGGACATCACCTGAGTAGCTGAGAAAACCAAATCTCCAGCCTGATAACTTTCGAGGCAGCTCCCCCCCCCAAGCAAGGCACTCGGGACAATCAAGCAACTGAAGCAACAAGCAGCTCAACTGAGTAGCTGAGGAAGCCAAATCTCCAGACTGATAACTTTCGAGGCAGCTCCCCACAAGCTAGGCACTCGGGACCATCAAGCAACTGAAGCAACAAGCAGCTCACCTGAGTAGCTGAGGAAGCCAAATCTCCAGCCTGATAACTTTCGAGGCAGCTCCCCCAAGCTAGGCACTCGGGACAATCAAGCAACTGAAGCAACAAGCAGCTCACCTGAGTAGTTGAGGAAGCCAACTTCCAGCCTGATAACTTCGAGGCAGCTCCCCACCCCAAGCTAGGTACTGGGACAATCAAGCAACTGAAGCAACAAGCAGCTCACCTGAGTAGCTGAGGAAGCCAAATCTCCAGCCTGATAACTTTCGAGGCAGCTCCCCCAAGCTAGGCACTCGGGACAATCAAGCAACTGAAGCAACAAGCAGCTCACCTGAGTAGCTGAGGAAGCCAAATCTCCAGCCTGATAACTTTCGAGGCAGGCCCCCCAAGCTAGGCACTCGGGACAATCAAGCAACTGAAGCAACAAGCAGCTCACCTGAGTAGCTGAGGAAGCCAAATCTCCAGCCTGATAACTTTCGAGGTAAAGAGAGCCTCTTCTCTTCGTCTGGACGCCTGCAGAGGGGTGCTACCTGATGAACACTTATATTTTATGAACTTTGTTCCTGTTCACCACTGGGTGGGCTTGTTATTTGATTCTCTTTGAGCTACTAATGCTGAAGTGTAAAGCTACGGACTCACTGGCTTTTCTAGAGTTGCCTTGCTGATTTCATCTTAAAGCCAGATATACCAAGCAGCTAATATAGATCAGACTTGTTTAATATGGTGGTATTTGGAGCTAATTGCTGATTTCATCTTAAAGCCAGATATACCAAGCAGCTAATATAGATCAGACTTGTTTAATATGGAGGTATTGAGCTAATTGTGCTTGTTACTGAAGGCATTAGGTTAGCTGGGTCCTAGTGTGACCTCATTTTGGAATAGCCCTGTTTGCTTAGAGTGGAGCTCCTTTGTGTAAGTCACAACATATTCTCCCGCTGCATAGTAATGAGAGGCTTTGTTTTCTCCACAACATAGGCAGCCCCCAAGCTAGGCACTCGGGACAATCAAGCAACTGAAGCAACAAGCAGCTCACCTGAGTAGCTGAGGAAGAAAATCTCCAGCCTGATAACTTTCGAGGTAAAGAGAGCCTCTTCTCTTCATCTGGACGCCTGCAGAGGGGTGCTACCTGATGAACACTTATATTTTATGAACTTTGTTCCTGTTCACCACTGGGTGGGCTTGTTATTTGATTCTCTTTGTGCTACTAATGCTGAAGTGTAAAGCTAGGGACTCACTGGCTTTTCTAGAGTTGCCTTGCTCATTTCATCTTAAAGCCAGATATACCAAGCAGCTAATATAGATCAGACTTGTTTAATACGGTGGTATTTGGAGCTAATTGCTGATTTCATCTTAAAGCCAGATATACCAAGCAGCTAATATAGATCAGACTTGTTTAATATGGTGGTATTTGGAGCTAATTGCTGATTTCATCTTAAAGCCAGATATACCAAGCAGCTAATATAGATCAGACTTGTTTAATATGGTGGTATTGAGCTAATTGTGCTTGTTACTGAAGGCATTAGGTTAGCTGGGTCCTAGTGTGACCTCATTTTGGAATAGCCCTGTTTGCTTAGAGTGGAGCTCCTTTGTGTAAGTCACAACATATTCTCCCGCTGCATAGTAATGAGAGGCTTGTTTTCTCCACAACATAGGTAGCCCCCCAAGCTAGGCACTCGGGACAATCAAGCAACTGAAGCAACAAGCAGCTCACCTGAGTAGCTGAGTAAGCCAAATCTCCAGCCTGATAACTTTTGAGGTAAAGAGAGCCTCTTCTCTTCGTCTGGACACCTGCAGAGGAATTGCTAGCCACGCGGTGCCTCGCCGTCTGCCCCTCCGCCCCAACCACCCTCCCACCCAGGGGCAGCTGTCAATTTGATGATCCACCCGTGACATCACATCCGTGATATCACGTCCTGTTCAGAACCTATCTCCCACTTTCCCATTTGCAGGTTATACCTGCTGGCCACTAGAGGGACCTATGCCCTCACTACTTCCTACTCCTACCTGTACAGCACTACTTCCCTGGGATCTTGCTCACCACAATGTATTGCCCTGCCTCATGCTCTTCCTGTGCCTATCCCCACTAGCAGTGCACTTACCCACTTACCCATCTGCTAGTCCACACTGTGCCCTGGCACCCTCCCTCCCTTGCTCCTGAACCTCCTCTCCTGTCCCTTGGGACCTCTGTGTGTCCCCATCCCCCTGCCCTCCCCTAGCTTTCTCTTCACCTCAGGCACATCTGGGTGTCTTCTATTCTTGCTTTCCTCCTGTACCTCCTGCCCACCCCTGCTCCCTTAGCCTCCCCCCTCCCTCTCATGTCAATCAGGAAAACCTCTCACCTTCTCCCAGCCAGGTGTTAGTCATGCTACTACTCCTGTCAGGAACATTCATCAAACCCTGGCCCGGGTTCCCAGGAGCTCCCCAACTCGCACCACAGGCCCTATGCATGGTCTCCATGATATCTGTAGCCTCCTAAAAGTTTGACTCACTACAATGCCTGGTCACATCAATTAACCCTGATGTCATCACCCTGGTTGAGACTTGGCTGTCGAAATCTTCCCCTGACTCCTAGTCTCCCTTCCTGGTTTCACTCTTTCGGTCCGACCGTGTTGGGAGACGGGCGGCAGCTGCGTATTTATGTCAAGGAATCTCTCCCGTACTAGCCCTGCCCACTCCCATCCTTGACCCAGGGCCCAGGCGCCACGCTGAAACTAACCCCTGACCCTTTAAAGGGACCCTTTATCTGACTACTGCATCAATGCCCCCCAGGGACCAAATGCAGGCCATTGCCTCTTACAGAATACCTTACCTCTACCTCCTTCCGCTGATCAAATTCTGGTGGGTGACTTAAATGTCAACTGGCTCAGCCCCTCCTCCTCCTCTACCCGAGACTCCTTTTCTGCAATAGACCTAATGCAACTAGTTACCCACCTACCAGGACTAACCCCAAGAGAGGCTCCAGTACCCTGCTTGATGTGGTACTCACCAACCGCCTAATTGGAACCCCAATGTACAAGTCCTCCCAGACTCTCTCAGCGATCACTCCCCATTCTATTCCACTGGTCAACCTCAGTTCCCAAACCCATAGCACAGTCCACATGCCGCGCTTAATACCTGGTGGACTGATAAAACTTAAGGAACTTCTGTCCCAAATTGACTGTCTCCTATACAGGCAACCCTGACATCGACAGCCTCTCCTTCTTTACCCAAACTTTTAATAATGCCTGTGATATCTTTGCCCCAGTGTTGACCCGCGCCGTTCTAAGGAAGAATGCCCCTGGTTACCCCAGCTTTGATCCACCAGCTCAAACATAGGGACAACCTATGGCACCGATGCCATTGAGACTGGCCGCCCAATGACAGGTGGTTATATGCTGCACCAAACAAGTGCACTGGGCCATCAGAAAGGCCAAGTCTGAGCACCATCGGTCCTCACTCACTGCCTCATGGGGAATCCCAGAACCTTCTGGGATAACATTAAACAGTTAAATGGGAGTGCACACCCCCCACCCACCCAGATCAACATTAATGGTGTGATCTCCTCAGACCCAGCCCTCATAGCCAACCACCTCAACACCTCATTCACTGACCTTAGCCCTATCCTCCCTACAAATTTTTGACCTCCCCCCCAGCACCTGCCGTCGAAATCTTTCTCGCCCTTATTTTCTCCTCCTCCTGTGTTTCTGCCCAAGAACTTAGGCCGCACCTGTCACTGCCCTCAAGAGTAATAGTACAGGCAGTGACACCCTGGATCCGTGTATCCCACGGCTGGTCTTAGACACAGTCCTTACCCCATCACATGCCTCATCAACCACTCTCTTTGCCTGGGAAGGTTCCAACTGCCTGGAAAGTCGCCACTGTCACCCCTATCTTTAAAGGTGGTGATAGGACTGTGGCTGGAAACTATCGACCGATCTCCATCTCTCTGCTCTCTCAAGGCCTTGGAAAAAGTGGTGGCCTCTCAAATCTCTGACTACCTCGCCACCTACAATGTCCTTTGTCCTGAGCAGCATGGCTTCCGAGCAGGCCACAGTACCAACACAGCCCTCCTAGAGTTCTCCAACTTTCTCCTCCTCCTTAGACACTGGTTCTCTGGCTGGTGCTGTCTTCATTGACCTCTCAAAAGCTTTGACACTGTCTCCCACCTCCTTCTTGATGCCCTTAGTCTCTCTGGTTTTGCTGCTGGGCCTATCTCCTGGTGCACCAGTTATCTGTCTGACTGTCAGTAAAAAATTAATGGGACCTACTCAGACATCTGTCCCATCTTTTCTGGGTTCCCCAGGGCTCCATTCTGGGCCCTTACTATTCTCCCCTTTACCTTAACACCCTTCCACGCTCTTGCTCGGGAACATTTTATTGTACGCTGATGATGCAGTCATCTTTGCCTCAAATCAGAACCCTACTGCCCTCCAGGACCTGCTGCAGAAGTCCTTCACTGAAGCCGAGGGCTGGTTAAGGAACATAGATTGCTGATAAATCTTAAAAACAAAAACCATGTTCTTCACTCATCCCAAAACAAGTCCTGCAACTCAAACTCCTCATTCACTCTGGGTCCTCATTCCCACTGAACAAGTTTGCTCCTATAAATACCTAGGGATCCATTTTGACCCTCCTCTCCTTCCATGGACACATCACTGCCCTAGCCACTGCCACTAATATCCGATTGGGCATCTTACATCGGTATAAACACTGCCTCCCCCAGAGGCTCTTGACTACAGTCACCTCCTCTATCCTGTCCCTAGTGGACTATGGACTGCCGTGTATGGTGCTGCTGATCAGACCGTGACTCCATAAATTCGCTATCTCTGAATAAGGCCTGCAGGTTAATTACTGGAGCACCTAGGATGACACACACCTGTCTACTGTATGCTAAAGCGCTGGTACTTGATCTCGACGAGCGCCTCCAAATATCTTACCTGTACCCTTACAAAAAGACCCTCCTTGGGCTTTCCCACCAGGATTGACCACCACCATACGCGCTCTGTCCCACTAGTTCATACTCGGGACCTCTGGGAAAACTCTCTTGTTATCCCTAGAGCTAGGACCTCTCACGGCCAAAGAGCCTTCAGCTTTAGGGGCCCCTCCTGGTTCAACACACTGCCCCTCCATCTCCGAGCTCCAACTATATCGTGCTTCAAAACTTCCTTCACGTAACCACCTTATTAACACCCGATGCTATAACTGCCGCTAGTCAAAGCCGCACTCTACTTATGACAAAGCTTATTACTAAGCTGCTAAGGATGACATAACTCTGGTATTGTTTGCATCCATCCTACCTGTACCAGCTTGTTTGTATCTATGTCTTAATTTACTGTTATACTTATGTGTTGTACTGCTATACTGTGTATTTTGGTTTGTCTTACTGTGACAAAGTACCTTTGTAAATGAGCCTACGGCTCAAAGGTTTTCCAAACTGCTGTTTAAATAAAATAAAAATAAAAATCACTAGCACTGGATGGTGTGGTTTATTAAATATCAATTATTCTGTATTCTGGTGGGGATATGGCAGTCCTGCAAGACTACTGTATTGCAGCATGCACTGCTCCATGTGCAGGCAGGGATCACTATGCAGACCAGTGCATGCCCATGGTCCTGTCCTGCTCCACCCACCCAGCCGCCCATGCCCCAACACTCGGC
This sequence comes from Neoceratodus forsteri, assembly GCA_016271365.2. Lineage (NCBI taxonomy): Eukaryota > Metazoa > Chordata > Ceratodontiformes > Ceratodontidae > Neoceratodus > Neoceratodus forsteri. The sequence continues at coordinate 482,482,640 of CM028138.1, read as the reverse complement.
TCTGCATGAGCGGAGTGCAGAGCAGGGGGTTGAGAATGCTGTCCAGTGCGGATGGGCTTTAGGGGTGCAGAGTCGAAGCTGAGATACACTTAATTCTAGTGTATTCTGTTCACCTCTGTGGATTGAGCCTTCAGTCTGTAATTTTTTCTACATCCAGCCTCTAATGAAAAGATTTGCTTTTAAAGAAGGTAATAATATGTAAATGTATAAAGACAGTAGTGTTAGTATTATTGTTTTTCACAGCTAACAGGGCAACCTGGGTTTAAGGTGATACAAAAAGCATGCAACGTATGCAATATATACATATAAAAAATATAATTCAACGTGCAAACATCTAGCTGCTCCACCAGCGCAGCGGCAGCACTACCTTTCGTGGCGCCGATAACCCAGCTTCGGAAATGAGACCAGGTCATCGGAAGGCCAACCAGAAGAGGAGGACTGAGTGTTCCACAGGAGGCAATCCTCTCCTCTTCTGGGTTGTGGGGGGGGAGAGACTGTCACTATGTGACCACCACCTGGGTGACCATAGGTGATGGTGCAGGCAAAGTGCAGGCATCAGGGGCAGGAGTCACTGCTAGGTTGTACGGATACACATGCCTTGTGTGAGCACATCTGCCTCAACCAGCATCTCGAGGAGGAATAGGGCTGGGGAGGGAGAACAACTAAATAAAAATCTCAGCCATGCAGCATTCAGCCCAAGGACCTCAGTGGAGGGAATACCACAAGATTATTTACTCCAGGAGCAACGTAAGCCTTATGGGATGGTGGAGGTGATGGTGCTGGGGTAGCACAGAACTTTCAGATGGGGCTAGTGGCTGGCTGACAGCATAAAGGAAGTGTGATGATCAGAGCACCCCACAGTCCCCAGTGAGCCTCTTTCTCAAACTTTTGCCACTGAGACTGTCTGGACCAGCATCACCGCTGTCAAGGTTCCCTCTTTAGCAAGAGCTCACACCCCGGTGCCCTGATGGCCTATTTCCATCACCTTCTATCCTTTAGTCTCAATGTATTGAGGGTCTCTGCCCTGGGTAGGACACAATCTACTCTCTTTTTACTATGCACTTCTTACATGGTGGAGACCGGGTGGCAGCACAACCAAGGACACATGTAAGGGGAGGGGCTGCCACAGGGCAGTCTGGCACTTGTGCGTGCCACAGCACCGATAAGTGCTGGCACCACCACATACAGCGCACCTGAGTAGAAAATCACAGAGGAAAATAGAGGGGCTACTCCATGCTGGCTTCTCCTGCAGCTGACCGACGCAGCAGGCCACCCACCATACTGTGATCCTGGGCAAGTAGTAGATGACCAGCAAGTCTGCAAGAAGGTCAGTGTTGGGGCTAGGAGGGTGCAGCAGGGCAACCCACAGGAGCATAAAATAATTAAAAAAAATAATATAAGCACAATAGTATTAATCAAACAAAAAAAAATTCTTCTCTGTGACGGGCTGCAGATAAAGGTCCTGCACACAGCACGTCTCCTGCCTCAGTTACTACCCCAGCTCCCCTCCACAGCACACAAACAAATACTCTCAGGCAGAGAGATGGGACCTGCTGGGTGGGGGGGGGTGGCCACAAAGTGCATGGTTGTAGAGGTCTGCATTGGCAGCAGAAAATGAGAACCACTGCCCTGACAGTAACTGGTAGAGGAGATAAAAATCAAAAGTAAGAGGAAGGAGGAGATATCCTGGGGTGGGGATTAAGAGTAAACAATGATCACAAAAAAAACCAACAGATTTATTACTGTTTTATTACCACCGTGCCTGCCTTCTGTCCCCCTCCTCCCTTTTTCCAGGATATTCCAAGAGATGGGCATAAAAGTTGGAAAAATTCCAACTTTACTCTCAGGTCCTGCACTGTCACTACTGCTCCACTCACAGATGTTATAGAGTATCCAAAGACCCTGTTCCGAGGAGAAAGCCAAGTAAGCAATAAGCCACGACAGGGTGTGCGTTAGACAGTTTAACACCGCGACTAGGAGATGTAGTGAGGCACGAGGCCAATGGCCGAGTGCGTCCAGCCTCCCAGCCGTGTGTTAAACTGTCTAACGCACACCCTGGAGTGGTTTATTGTGCTCATGAAATGGTCACTAACAATTAGAGAAATTAATAAAGACAATACAACTTTTAACATTAAAGATTTAGCAGTTTATTAAAGGCAATAACATTACACCACTTAAAGTAGTCCCTTATGAATGGGTATTTGGCAACTTTTGTAACTTTATTTTTTTCTTTTAAAAAGTAAAGACTTCATTTTCTGCAACTGCAAAAAACACTCATTGTAACTTCAATAAAGCAGTATTAATTTCTACATATAACATTTATTTCTGTTGTTAACAGCGTTTCATATTTAATGTATGAAGTATGACCTTGTTTGCCAAAATAGACTGTGCCATTAAAAGTCATGTTGCAGTTTTGCATTGTTACTCCTCTAAATTGTGGACTTTGGGGCTGGTTCTGTTGTATTTCTTCAGTGCACTGCCCTGATGTCTTGCCATCAGGTGTCAGTGTGGCGCAAAGCTGCTTCAGATGTTGCATTGTGGATTGTGTCATGCCTGTTGCTTCTTTTTCCAGTGTGGTGTTTTCTTGTTTCGGTGCAAGGATAGTGCACCATTTCCTGTGGTCTTCTGGCTTGGCATGCAAGTAACTTTGGAGGCTAGCTTCGTTTTTGTGTCCCGTAATTGACATTATTTTGTGGTTTTGCAAGCCGGCATCTGACAGGAGTTGCATCGCAGTCGCTCGCAGACAGTGGTTGATATACCACTGCGAAAGACCGGCTTCTTCACTTAACTGGGACATGAAGGTGGACAAGTAGTTAACCCCCATTGGTTCCGAGGAAAACCACACCGGGAGGGAGTCCAGCTGGATTTGTGGAAGTCTGCGGGGGTGCAAATAGAAGGCCTTTGGATCTGGAGGCAGCTTACTCAGGTACAGCTTAAAACTTGCAACCAGGTAAAGGGGGTTGCCTGGTTGAGAATACATAAATCAACGGTGTCCTGATTTGCCTGTTTAGAGGGGGTTGTTATGGTTTTTTTTATGTTCTTTAAAGTTTAGGATGACAAATTCAGCATCATTTTCATCGGTTTTAATGGAGAAATTCTCAGGTTTCAATTGGTGCAGACCTTCCCGACCATGCCTGGCCATATATAGTTGGATGTCGAGCCAGACTTTTCTGACTAAGCCAGGCGCGGTTCGGGGAGAACAAGTTGGAGAATGTCTAAGCTTGTGTAGATCTGCACTTGTTAGTGCTTCATGATGAGTTGATTTCTCTTGCTGGGTTCTTCTGTATGTTTTCAGTTTAACTGTAAATACAGCATTGCTGGACCGGAATTCGGCATCTTTCATACAGTTTATTGGCCATGCGATGCCCGGTAACCCCCAGGTGGCGGTTCAGTGCAGCTCGGAGACGGCAAAAGCTTGAGATAGTGTATTCGAGTCCTGCGGTCATCCGAGCCTGGGTGTAGAATCTCCTTAGTGTGGTGTTCAGCTCTTCTTTTGAAACTGAGCGCCAGTCAATTTCTGTTTGTGTACATGTTGCCCATTCATTAAATACCCTCAATGCCCATGCAGTCGATCGCTGAGTGTTTCGCTTGTTCTTTTCTTGTTCAAGATCATCCAGCTGGTTGTCAGTGTAGCTGCAGAAATGGTTACTCACTGCGGCATTCATGTTTTTTTTCTTTTACAGCTGGGGTCGCTCGTAGAGGTGCTTGTTTCTGAGGCTCTGGGCATCTCATCTGTTGGCTCATTTTCTATTGTCATTAACTTTTCTAGATCTTCTTCAGTTATGCTAATGTTAAAGTTGGTTTCTGGTAAAAATGCCATGTTGACAAATTGAGAATGCAGTCACTTGCAGTTGGTGATAAGCAAGATGGCTGCTTTTCAATTTGCCAACATTCTAATTGGCATCTTTGCCAGGATCAATGCCCACAGGGTACTGCTGGTCCTTTTTCCTGTGCATGAGAATGAATATCACATCCCTAGCAGCCAATCACAGCTCTCATTTTGTGATACCCGTTTCATAAACGGATTTAGAGTGGTATGTGGATAATAGTGCTGCTGGGAGGTTGCCCAAGGCAGACAGGGTAGAGCTTTAGTCAAGGGGGCACAAAATAAATTTAAAAAATATTTCTGCCATTGAGTGGCCCAGTACGTGGCACTATGTGCTCCCACACTGGTGACTCGAGTTCAGAAGCGATCCCAGGAGCCAGACAAGCAGACCATGTGGGTGGGTGGGAGGGGCTGACATGCGGTAGTGCTCCCAGCCAGAAGGGATAGGACTCCATGTTCCACTTCTCCAGTGACCTATTCAGTGGTCTGAGGAACTTGCTTCTCTGTAGGGGTATGCAGACTGCATCTGAGGTATGCAGGGACATGGTCTGATGCCCAGTACAGGGGTTAGGGGGAACAGAGAGAAACAGGAAAAAATAATGTGCACTGGCCTCTATTAATGATGCACCCTTGGACCCTGCCCCATGCGGATCCCCTCTTGCTTGACAGCAGGGGGAGTGGCACTCAGGGTTGTGGAAGCTGGACAATTGCCTGAAGCAGGTGCATGGTGATGGCCAGGGGCTAAACAGCTCTATGGAAAGACAAAAAAAAAATCTCTGTGAACGTGTGTACCACTTTTGCACTCCTAGCCCTGGAAGCCAGGAGTGGAGGCTGGTGGGAAGGGTCACAGAGCATCCATGCAGACATTCTCTGTCCTGGCAGGGTGCTGCTAACCATCGCTTAGAGTGATACCTGGTGGAGAACAGAACTTTGTCTGACAATAGTGACAATGTACCAAGTGACCCTACCAAAAGGCCTTGCTGTGGTGTGCAGTGGAGAGACAGATGGAGCCCAGAAAATGGAAAATTGTGCCTGACTTGGCATGCACAATAATGGCCACCTCTCCACCTCATACCACCCGGCAGCCTACAGCACCAATGTCACCCCCAACCAGCAATCCTCATTCAACACATGGTGAATCTTTCCTTTTCCTGGCCACTGATGGGGTGGGTTGTGAACAGGACCCTCCGAGAATGCTGGGGAACCTAGGGAGTCTGAAGGCAGCAATCGGCAGCAGTGGATGACTCTGGTGGGCAACAGGGAAAGATATGTGGATTTGATGCAGTCAGATGCTGAATGGCATAGAGAAAGAGCAGAATAACAAAGAAAAAGAGAATCTCTATCATGGCAGCTCACTGTCTCCCCAACCCCCTTCCCAGCATTTGGCTGCCTAGAATGGTGGCAACCTGTGATTGCATCCCAGACCCATGACATCAGGAATAGAGGCCACCACAGAGGACCTAAAGCACCCACCAGGACACTCATGCTCTAAGGTGGGTGGTTATGGAAGTCTAGCCACTTGAGCAGCTCCTCTGATGGGCTTCCAGTGGTCTCGTTGTTGTTACAGGTGTCCCATGCAACACTAGACTCCCCCAGAGCCAGAAGCACTGCAGGTGGGACACCAATGACAAGGGAGGTGGCAGGTGTGTGTTCAAAATGGGACAAAAAGTCCTCCTTGCATGTCAGGACAATGGGGCAGCCAGCAGCCCTCACACTCATAAGGCCTACTACACATTTAACATCTCCCCCGCTCTCCTTATCCTGGATTTGTCTCTCCCCAAATTACATGAAGTTACTGGCTGGGTAAGGGGCAGTGCCATGGGGGCAGGTGAATCTATGGTGTCCCAGGACAGAGAATGGACCATGCATAGAGGATGTTCCCCATGATTAGCACCAGGTCCTCAGCAAACACAAGCGACAGTGCACTCATGGAGAAACAATCCCATGGCACACAACAAGCTGCGCCAGACTAAGGTACAAAACATTTATTGTGTGAATGTCCCATAAATCTGGAGTGGAGAATCATAACCAGGTCCCTTGACAAAGCTCACAGCAGCAAAGTAGTGGGGCATGTTGGTCTGTGCTTTCATTAAGCATGACCTAGGGCACATAGATTAATTTCTGACGTTTGAATTGATCTCACCTTTGTCATTGTTAACATTCGCAGAATACAGTTTATGTACCTGCACCTTGGTGCTTTCTGTTTTGTGCCATGGGATTGTTCTTCCACAAGTGCACTTTAATTTGTGTTTACAGCTGATTGATGGGTTGGCCGCAGATTGTAGTACACCACTTGAATGATCCCCACTCCCACCCTTGTGTGTTCCCATCCAGGTCTTACAGTGGGTGGTGTGGCCAGCAGCAATAGAAGCAACTGAAGTTAACTGCACTGGGGAAAATATAGAAATAAACTAAATTATAACATGGGTTGGGAAAAATCTCCAACCCAATTGGTGGAGTCACTCTGCATAGCCATGCACTAAATTTCTTTTTTTTTTTTTTTTTTCCCTGGCATCCATGCAGACATTCTCTCTCCTGGCAGGATGCTGCTAACCATCGCTTAGAGTGATACCTGGTGGAGAATGGAACTTTGTCTGGCAATAGTGACAATGTACCAAGTGACCCTACCAAAGGGCCTTGCTGTGGTGTGCAGTGGAGAGACAGATGGAGCTCAGAAAATGGAAAATTGTGCCTGACTTGGCATGCACAATAATGGCCACCTCTCCACCCCATGCCACCCAGCAGCCTACAGCACCAATGCCACCCCCAACCAGCAATCCTCATTCAACACATGGTGAATCTTTCCTTTTCCTGGCCACTGATAGGGTGGGTTGTGAACAGGACCCTCCGAGAATGCTGGGGAACCTAGGGAGTCTGGAGGCAGCAGTCAGCAGCAGAGGATGATTCTGGTGGGCAACAGGGAAAGATATGTGGATATGAGGCAGTCGGATGCTGAATGGCATAAAGAAAGAGCAGAATAACAAAGAAAAAGAGAATCTCTATCATGGCAGCTCACTGTCTCCCCAACCCCCTTCCCAGCATTTGGCTGCCTAGAATGGTGGCAACCTGTGATTGCATCCCAGACCCATGACATCAGGAATGGAGGCCACCACAGAGGACCTAAAGCACTCACCAGGACACTCATGCTCTAAGGTGGGTGGCTATGGAAGTCTAGCCACTTGAGCAGCTCCTGTGATGGGCTTTCAGTGGTGTCGTTGCTGTTACAGGTGTCCCATGCAACACCAGACTCCCCAGAGCCAGAAGCACTGCAGGTGGGACACCAATGACAAGGGAGGTGGCAGGTGTGTGTTCAAAATGGGACAAAAAGTCCTCCCTGCTTGTCAGGACAATGGGGCAGCCAACAGCCCTCACACTCATAAGGCCCACTACACATTTAACATCTCCCCCGCTCTCCTCGTCCTGGATTTGTCTCTCCCCAAATTACACGAAGTTGCTGGCTGGGTAAGGAGCAGTGCATGGGGGGGGGGTAGGTGAATCTATGGGTGTGCCAGGATAGAGAACAGACACATGCACAGAGGATGTTCCCCATGATTAGCACTGGGTCCTCAGCAAACACAAGTGACAGTGCACTCATGGAGAAACAATCCCATGGCACACAACAAGCTGCACCAAGCTAAGGTACAAAATGTTTATTGTGTGACTGTTCCATAAATCTGGAGTGGAGAATCATAACCAGGTCCCTTGACAAAGCTCACAGGAGCAAAGCAGTGGGGCATGTTGGTCTGTGCTTTCATTAAGCATGACCTAGGGCACACAGATTAATTTCTGACGTTTGAATTGATCGCACCTTTGTCATTGTTAACATTCGCAGAATACAGTTTATGTACCTGCACCTTGGTGCTTTCTGTTTTGTGCCATGGGATTGTTCTTCCACAAGTGCACTTTAATTTGTGTTTACTGCTGATTGATGGGTTGGCCGCAGATTGTAGTACACCACTTGAATGATCCCCACTCCCACCCTTGTGTGTTCCCATCCAGGTCTCACAGTGGGTGGTGTGGCCAGCAGCAATAGAAGCAACTGAAGTTAACTGCACCGGGGAAAATACAGAAATAAATGAAATTATAACACGGGTTGGGAAAAACCTCCAACCCAATTGGTGGAGTTGCTCTGCATAGCCATGCATTAAATTTCCTTTTTTTTTTTTCTCTGGCAGGTCCTCTGTCAGTCTCTCTGCCCTGGTCATGGCCCCCTGGCTCCCACCAACCATTGATTGCCGGCATTCTCCCAGTCACCCTGGCTTAGCCCCAGAGGGTGGGGCCTCGGCACTGGTTCCCCTAATTCCAGTGACATGGAACCAGTCATTATTTGGGAGTGCTGGCAGCAGTGCCTAATTAAAGCCCAGGGAGGGCTTCATGGAGACGGAGGACCCGCCCCTCCTTTTTCCATTTTTTCCCTTCCAGGAGGCGGGGACGTGCAGTGACGTCCGGTGTCTGCCCCGCCTCCATTACGTTCGAGTGCTGGTAGCTGCATGACTCCCGGCCTCCACCAGGGGTCCGTCTTGCACTGGGCACTACCCAACCCTCCCCCCAAAGAAGGGGAGCAGTCTGTAGGACGCTCTATCCTTCTCCTCCTGGCCGGCCCTCCAGCGACCCGAGTCCGTTCCCGAACCCGGGTCGCCAGCGTCACAAGCAGAAATCCAACTGCTGCGCCAACGGGCCTAAATTTCCTTTTTAATACATGGTAGAAAATAATCACTAATTTGTAAAAAAAAAAAAATTGACAATATCCCTTTAACAGCTGTCAGAACTTGTCAGTAATCAGTCAGTGCTAGTAAAATGTTGGGGTTAGCCTGTAAGTTATTAAAGTTACTAGCCAGAAACAGTGGGCTTTTAATCTAGCTACTTGGTTACTTTTTCTTTGTTTATTTCAGATTACTGGCTAATAATTAAAATGCACTAAACTTTGACTTTGAGCCTTTACACTTGCGAAAGCTTTCATTATCGATTTTGTAGAGATTGTTTTATTGCTATGTAAGCCGCGCAGATAAGCTTGCTGTGTATGCACTAGTGTAGGGGTGTGTGTGTGTGTGTGTGTGTGTGTCTTTCTAAGCACAAATGTGTTGATGCACTGGTGAAGGGCCCAGAAACCCCTGTAATGCACATGAAAATTCATTATAAGCTATTTGCGCACATTTCTACGTGATATGGTATAATATGGAATGGTCATGCCTGCAGCCTTAACACCTTGGAGCCTGATCTTGTCAGATCTCAGAAGCTAAGCAGGGTCGGGCATGGTCAGTTAGAGGACAGGAAACCTCCAATGAACACCAGGTGCTGCAGGAAGTGGTGTTGATAGCCCTGAAGTGGGAATGCTCCCCTTAGTTATGAGTAACTATACTGATGTCCCAGTCTGGTTTTTGAGGGAGCACTGTGATGTCATGTGATGCCACCTTTCAGATGAGACTTTAAACTAAGGTTCTGTCGACATGTTCAGAAGGTTTTTCAGGAGAATATTAAGAATGTCTATATTGTTAGATCCCTGGACTGCTCCACATCTTGCAGTGAGGTGCCAGTGATGAGCCAGTTGAAAGGTATGGAAAAACCGTGACGCTCCCTACAAGTGAAGAAGGTTGCCATGACTAGTAGGCCTATGGTGAACGCCGTGGGTGCTGAGCACAGTCTACAGGGGATCACCCTGCACTGATAGAGGGTTCTGTAACTTGGAAGTGGAGGAACTATTAATATGATGGATGGATTAGAATCTGAAAGTACTCATCCTGGAAATCTAGGAAGTAGAACCAAACTCCAGTGATGGAACAATCTGCTGCAAGGTCACCATGCAAAACTGTGAATGAACCTGTTCAGTACTCGCAGATCAAGAATGAGGCACCAGCTCACCATCCATTTCGGTACCAGAAAGTAACATGGTACAAATCCCTGCATTGCCTGCGAGTTCAGAACAGGCTCAATCACTCAAGAAGCTGAATGACTTTGCTCCACAGTACTGAGAGGATGTCTGGAGACATTACATTTTTCAATGGTGCTGTGAGCTGACAAGGGGCTAGTGCCTCAAACTTCGGAGACAGTTTTGAACTGACCACTTCTAGAACCCACTTGTCCAAAGTGACAGCAGACCACTGTGGTAGGAAATGGGCAAGTCAGCTCCTGACCAGAAGCTGCAGCAAGGTCCAGGACATTAAACGGATGGCCTGTCTATTGCCCAGGGTAGCAGCATAGGCTTTGCAGCTAAGGAGACACTGCTTCTTGGACTCCTTGGGCTGGATTTTCAAAGCGTGATGCAGGACTTGCGTCAAGTCCCATGTCAAACCCATGGTGCAGTTGTGCCAAACACCTTTGCTGCAACTGCACCTGATTTTCTATTCTCCAGCGCAGTTGTGACAGTTTCCTCACTTTTTTGGCAGCTTGCACCAAATATTTGGCACAAGCCCTGTAAAAAGTGTCCCCTTAATGCCACAAACTAGACCAGGGATAAGCTGATCTAACTTGCAGCACTTGACGCATGGAAATGAAAATTACAATTACCAGCTGGGAGAATGCTGCAAGCCATGTCCACCATATGCTCCGCACTCCAAGGGCTTGTGGCACTGTCAGGCTTTAAAATCTGGTGCCTTATCTGGTGATTTGTCCAACTTGCCCTGAAGTTTGCCCTTGCCAAAGGCTGCCTGCTGCAAGTCCCTCCAGCGGTGGGTCATCTAAAAGTCATACAGATGGCCCACAAGGGCCAAGTATTTATTTATTTATTTATTGAAGATTTCAGAGAATACCTTTGGGCACAAGTGTTCTTTCACAAAGGCTTCATGTCAATAACAAAGATTATAAAGCAACATAACAGGGGACTTCTGGTCAGAGGCATAGTGGGGAGGGGGGGCAGGTATCATTTAGTTCCCTTCTGTCAGGAACGGACTGAGGACAAATTTAAGAAAATGTTTCTTTCTTCAATCCTTTGCTGCCCCCACCCCCGACAACTTCCCCACAAGTGATTAAACTGACTCACCTCACAGACAGTCCTCACTCACTGATTGTTGTTCCCTGCGAGGATGCCCGAGCCAAAGTCTGACATTGCAGCAGACTAACCCTGTCTGTCATTCCCCCTCCTATTATGCCTTCCCTAGGTATTGGTGACTTGGGAACAAGCCGACTGCCAGTGTGTACTCCTCTGACTTTCTTTCTTTGCTTTCATGGGCTTTCCCCTTACAGCTTTCGGGAAGGGGGAAGCTTAGCAGTGTGGACCTTGCTTACATCTTGTAAGTGAATATCTGAATCAGGACCATGAGCATACAGTACATACCTGACTCACTGCCATTTTAGGTAGGAGCCGTGGCTAGTAAGGTAGTGTGGGGCGGTGTGTTTAAATGTCCCCAGTCAAACAAGGCACTGTACTCATTCTTTCAAATTTGGAGGAGCCTTTTCACCAATCTACGTCAGGAATCGGGATGGAGAACTCAAAGGAGATCACCGGGCACAGAGCAGACAGCAGTGTGAATTGAGGAGTGGCTAGTGGAAGTGGACTGACTGTGAATGGATGAGGGGAGCGAGCCTGCCAGCACCTGTGGTCAGGGGGAAGCAGCTGAGACTCGCTCGCTTTCTTTTGAGCTAATCGAGCTGTTTTTTAAGTGAGTCAGAATCTGTCTGACTGCACAGCATGCTACCGTACTTTTGTTGATGTCACCATCCTAATGGTTATTTAGCCTGTCTGCTCTGTCCAAGTCAGCCAGAATAAAACCTCCCATCCACATGAGTTAGTCTAAAATATCAACAGTAAACAGCTGGAGGCATAAAGCTCAACATGCAGAAGGAAACTTAACAGTATGCAGAGACCAAGGATGGAGGACGATGGAAAATGGATCCAATGGAGTCAGATGCCTCATTGGCCTCCAGATCCCTTGCTTCCCTAAAGCCTGAGCATCCTATCCTGACTAAGCACAACAAAAAAGGGTAGAAAATAAGCATCATATTGAGAGAAAGCTCCGTGAGTTCCCATCAACAATTACAAGAAAGCTGGATGATCGTACCTGTATCAATCTTTACCATTCATCACTGGTGGTATCAGCTGGAGGCACTAAGACCATGCAGGAAACTTTTCAGCTAAAAGCTTTCTCTCTGGAGGAGGGACCAACATCAGGAATGGTGCAGCCCTCGAGGCCAACGTATTATGTGGCACCCGCGGGTTGGCCAGTAACAGACGTCAGCCCCTCCACCACCTCAGTTCTGTATTTCCCGCCATCAAGACAGCAGCACGACTCCATGGGACTGCTACAGAATATTCCAGAAGGCCTCAGAAGACTTTGGTTCTGCTCATTCATCAGTCACTCGACATCGTTACCATCACCATTTCGGTTTTGTTTAATTTGTTTAGTTCTTTTGTTTAAAGTGCGGCATCAAATCTTTTCTGTCATTTTTATTATTTTTGTGCAGCCGGTCTTGTCGGGTTTGGTGCAAAAATGCTCTTCCAAAGCAGACACTATTTCAATGCCCCGGTGCCCCTGTGGAAGTCCCATGACTGTAACGGACCCGCATGACTGGTGTTTCGCCTGCCTAGGGCCGCAACATGATATGGATCATTGCAGTGCCTGTTTTTCCATGGATTTACGTATGTTAGTCAACTGCGTGGCGAGGTTGGGGTGGGACCCCCCAACTTTCGTTGATCAGCCTCACACAACGGCCATTAAGTTAAGGTCTCTGGGCCCTTCCTCCAGGCCCTCCCCTGCTGCTTCATTTTATATATTTTTATTTAGTTTTTGTTAACCGGGTAAGTGCACTAGCCAAAAAATGACTATTTTCAGGCACGATCCAGGAGAGTACAAAACATAATGAACATAAAAAAACATTTCACAGGCACAGAGCAACCAATTACACTTTGCAGCATAGAGAGCAGTCTACAGAAATACAACATTAGGACACAGAAAATGCAGTAATAACAAGCAAACGTAACACTTAGCATCATAGGGAGAGACAGTGATAGTAGTACAGCATTAGGAAAAAAACACAGTGATATAAAAGCTGACAGGGCAATCAGTCAACAGTGTATGTTATACTTCCAAAACCCTAGGTAATAAAACGTGATACGGTGATAAGAGATACAACTAATAAAGTTTACATTGAAGGATTTGCCTAAGAGGGGATAGCAGGAGGTTGGTAACCGAAGAAAAGTAAGTCAGCTAAGGGAAAGGAGAACTAGGTATGAAACAGCACCACCCGATATAAGCAGTGGTGGGTAAATGCAAGAGGAAAGGGGAAGATCAGGGGCAGAGGGCTAGATTAATGGTAAAAACAGAAAGATAAGGGTTTAGTAGAAAAGAGAAGCAGAACAGTCAAGAGCACCGGGGGAGAGCAGGCCTCCACTATCTCCAGTCTCACCGAGACTGGACGCCTAGGTGAGGGGTTGGGTGCAAAGTCAGTCTCTTCCGGGGGGCAGTTGAGCACCCCTTGCAGCCCAGTTCCCCTTTGGGGAACCTGGCCACCCCAGTGTTGAGGCCTTGGTTATATGTGGGGCCTACATCAGTGGTTCCCTCAGAGGTTTTGGGGGCAGTGGCCTCGGCTGCTGGCACTGACCCCAGTGCCAGTGAGTGACGCAGCACTGCTGTTGCTGCTGGGTCCCCTCCCAATGCCATCTGTAGTGCCAGGATAGGTAGAGTGTCCGGGGTTGCCTCTCTCAGGATCTATGAGGTCTCCTCCTCGGAATCAGAGGATGACTGGGATGATACAGACTGGCAACCCAGTTCTCTGGAGCTTCAGACACTCTCCAGACCTAGCAGGATGTCTTCTCCCTTGCTCTCTTCTTGGACATACACCATCCATGGTGCTGTCTCTCTCTCTCTCTCTGTCAGTGCTGCCTTCAGTGCCACAGGACCTTCAGTGCCATTTCTGGTGCCATTTCAGAGAGCGGCTCCACTTTCAGTGCTGCCTCTGGTGACGGTGATGCCTTTGGTGCTGCCTCTGAAGTTGGTGCTGTGGTCGGTGCCACCTTGGAGGTTGATGCTGCTTCTGAGGTCAGCACCTTGTCCGGCGCCACTTCTGATGTTGGTGCCACCTCTGAAGATGATGCAATGGCCAATGCCACGTCTGATGATGATGCCATGGTCAGGGCCACTTCTAGTGATGGCAACACCTCTGGTGCCATTTTTGTCATCAGTGCCACCTTTGGCACCACCTCAGCTGCCGGTACCAATGCGGAGTCTGAGGAGGAATTGGAAGCCGACCCAGGAAACGATTTCTCTCTTCCTTCTTCCCTGAGAACAGTGGCCAAGGTAGAGCCTCCCTCCATCTCTCTCTCTCTCTTGAGGGGCAGTTCCCAGTCCTCTGGCTGTGGAGGGGGGCCCCAGTCATGCCTCCTGTTCTGGTCCTGGTGGTCTCGGCCACTCAGGGCAGAGTCAGAGTGCTGATGGGGATCTCTCTCTCTCTCCTGCTATGGGCTGCGGCCCTGCTGTTGGTGGGGACAGGAGCCACCCTTCTGGTCCTGTACTGCTCCGGTCTCCTCAGCAAGGGTCTTCCCCCCTAGGAACCACTCTGTTGGCTTGGAGATAGTTGAGCAGCAGTCAGTGGCTGGGCAGCACAGTTCCCCTCCCTCAGGAGATGTCCCCTGCCTGCTTCCACAGCCCTGGCAAAAGGGTGCTGGTCTCTCAGGGTCATTCTGCTCCTCCCTCTTTCCTCTCTGCCTCCTCCTCCTCCCCTTGTCCCAGAACTCTCTGGTTCCCTGAGGTCCTTCACCTGAGAACAGTGTAGGGCAACGGCAAGTGCATTCCCCATTTACTTCAGGGCCATAGATGAGATGGTATTTCCACTTTCTTCCCTTGTACCGCCACACCCTGTACAGAGTCCATCCACATTGTTGACTTCCTCTTCTGAGGAAGAGGACTCTTCCACATACATTTATATTTATTTATGAGATTCAGAAACAACATCTCCTCTGATGCTGACTTCACCAAGTATCTGTGGTTCCTCACGATGATGTTGGAGGAACTCCATCTTCCCCCATCTCATGACTGCAGTCCTGCTTGTGTGACACAGGCCTTCCTCGGGGAGTACAGTCAAGAATTCATTGTGATCCCTCTGTGGCCTCACCTCTTTATGAAGGAGTCACACAGCTTCTGGCAGTTTCCCGCCTACTCTGTTCCAGCCCCTTGGGACTGTCAGTGCAAGTACTGTGCTCCTTCTGGGTCTCTAGGAGCTATGCCTCATCCTGTATCTGGGTTGGAGTGGCTGGATATCCCCTTGGGGCATGTTCACCCTTCAAGAGACCAACCCTCAGAAGCGGACTCCATGGAGGTTGATTGCTGAGGCAGAAGAGTTTTCTCTTCAGTGTGCCTCTTGCTTTCCATTGCTGCACATCAGGCATACCAGATAGCCTATGAAAGGCAACTGTGGGTTACACTAGGTCAGATCCTAGCAACCATGCCTGATGGCAAGGCAACCAATTGGGTCATTGCCTTGTCTACCTGCGGCCTGGAGCTGGTGAGACACGAAGCGAGAGCATCTTATGACCCCAACGCCGTAGCCTCCAGGCTAGTAGGAGTAGCAGTCTACATTCAGCAAATGGCAAGGCTCTGTTTATTCTGGTTGTCACCCATGGCCTTGCATAGGGTGATCACCTCACCCTTCCGGGGGGGCCTGTTTTTTCACCCACAGGGCCAGGTGAGAGTTGTCGGGGCACCCTCCTTCTCCTTGCATCAGGAGCCTTGACCTGACCCTGACCAGTAACAGGCCTAGCTAGGCCCATAATTGGCCCCCTCCTGTTGTCAGTTCCCCACGAGAGGCTGAGGGAAGATTCAGCCCTCAGGGAGGTACCAGCACCACAGTTGTGGTGCTTGGTACTCTCCAACTAGTGATGAATGGTGAAGATTGATACAGGAAAGTTATGAAAATTACGTACTACCATAATTCTTGATCTTCCTGTATATCTTCACCATTCATCACTGCTTCCCGCCCACCATCCCCTCTTAGACCTCAGCTTCCTGGGCAGCATCTCCTCCCTGCTTGCCTTCCCTGAGGCCAATTGCAGGTATAATCAAACTGGCACCTCTGGATTCACTGACCCTTCATTGATGCACCAGGGACACACCCCTGGGGGGGAGGGCAAACAGGGGCTCTTGCCCTCTTTGGCCAGGGACTCCTCAGGGCTCTACACAACCTGGCTGGGACACCCCTGGGATGGCATCCTTGCCAGAAAAAATTCTGTTTTTTTCTTGGGATCCCCCCCTTTTGGGATCTTCTTTGCTCTGCACTTTTGTGACCAGCTGGGATGCATCCAAGGGTATTGAGAGAACTTAGGGAAATACTGGCTGCACCTCTGACTGTTCTGTCAACCAGCTCACTGGAAATTGGAGTAGATCTGGAGGACTGGAGAAGGGCAAATGTAGTCCCACTACACAAAAGTGGTAGCAGGGAAGAGGCTGGCAATTATAGGCCAATCACCCTGACATCTGTGATGGGAAAAGTTAATGGAATCACTGCTGAAGGAAAGGATTGTGGAATATCTTGAATCCAGTGGGCTACAAGACCCAAAGCAGTATGGTTTCATAGGGGCAGGTCATGTCAAAAAAATCTGACAAATTTCTTTGACTGGGTGACAAAGGAGCTAGATTAGTGTGGAGCAGTGGATATGGCCTACCTAGATTTCAGTAAGTCATTTGAAACCATTCCACAAAGGAGACTAGTAAGAAAGCTGGGCATCTTAGGAGTGTTTCCAAAGGTGGTAAACTGGATAAGAAATTGGTTAGTGGATAGGCGAAAGAGGGTGGTGGTAAATGGAGTTCACTCTGAGGAAGGGAGAGGGACCGGGTGAGGGGGTGCCTCAGAGATTAGTGCTGGGACTGACACCAAAATCTGCAATAAGGCGGACACTCTGGGGGTGTATGTGGAAAGAACGAGCAGACACTTGAGAAAACTAGAGGAGTGGTCAAGGGTATGGCAGATGGGTTTAAATGCGAGAAAAAGTACAAAATAATGCACTTGAAGCTCAGAATCCCAGGGGCAGAGTACAAAATAGGTGGAGTGGTATTGACAATCATGAACCAGGAAAGACATCTGAAGGTAATCATATCAGATGACCAAAGGGTGACCAGGCAGTTCCATGTGAAAATGGTGAAAACATAATGGTGACCGTCAAACCGGCGAAAAATAAATGGTGACTATGGAAAAGGCGACCGCAAATTGCAGTGACTGACAAATTAGGCGACATGATTATGTATCTTCTTGACACACACAATGGCATCGTCATCATTACACTCACCGTATATGTTCTTTCAACCTTAAATACTATTCGCCCCTTTATTAGCGGTCACCATTATAGAAGTCACCATTATTTTGTCGCCCTTATTGAGTTGCCTTTATGCCTTCACCATTATCATGCGCTACTGACCAGGCAGCGTGACAAGGCAGTTGGGAGGGACAGTAGACTGCTAGGGTGCATAGGGAGGGTATCACCAGCAGAAAGAGGGAGGCAATGTTGCCTCTATAGAGATTGCTGGTAAGAACCCACCTAGAGTACTGTGTCCAGTTCTGGAGACCACATCTCCAGAAGGACAGCGGTGAGTGGTGGAGGTGGTCTAGAGGAGGGCAGCTAAAATGCTGCTGGGTCTGCATGAAAAGCCCTACAAGGAGAGATAAAAGGACCTCAAAATAAATACCCTGGAACAGATGAGGGAGAGTGGGGATATGACAGAGACCTTTAAATACCTCACAGGAGTAAATAAGGTACAGGAGGGAAGTATTTTTTCAGAAGAAAAAATGCTCAAGAACAAGGGAACATGCTATGAAGCCAGAGGGGGTAGAGTCAGGAGAGATGTGTGAAAGTACTTCTTCACAGAAAGAGTGGTGGATTCCTGGAACAGCCTTCCAGCAGAGGTGGTGAGGATGAAAACAGCAATGGAGTTCAAGAATGCATGGGATAAGCAAACACAAGACAATGATAGCTGAAAGGAAAGGGGGGGAGGGAGAAAGATCTGTAGATCAGGCACGGTCAGCAATAATAATGTAGGTAAGGAGAAATTAATAGACTGGATGGGCCACACAGTCCTTATCTGCCATCAAATTCTGTGTTTCATTCCTGCCTTCCGTGTTTTCACAGAATAAACTAGAAATTAAAAATGTATTTATTCTTAGAACAATCATTAGTATCTTCCAACCACTTCAAAAAATAATCTTTTATAATATTTTATAGTTCCTGAAATTATATTTCATGGAAACTTAAGATTTTTTTAAAAAAAAAAGCTTGGAATCCCATCAGCATGTATAGATCCTAACAATATAGCTCTGCTGTGTTGTATATGTAATATTTTGTTAAAAATGACATGACTTTAAAAACTGAGTGAACCATTTTAAGGTTTTGTTTATAGCGATATATGGTGATTGTAGTAGTAATCGGTAGCCCTAATGGTTCCAAAATTATCACATTTTAAAGGAAAGCTGTCATCATCAGAATCTCCACACACACACACACACCCCACAGCCCCCCACCCCCAGAGCCAGCATGAGGTCATAATGTCGTAAGGCATTATGCTGCATGCATATACCACACTGCCAAACAGCACAGTATATGCTGCATAAATCTTTTCTTTATGGGAATCCATCCCCGCACCTTCTGAACCCCCCAACTAATATAACTAACCTGGGGTAACACAAATATTGTACAAAGAGCAAAAAAAAAGAATATTTCATGCATTTGGGACCGGGAATCAAACCCAGTCCCAAACACATTGCTTCATTTCCTTACTGCCAGAGGCTCACTCCATCAAGCCATGGCAGCTACATGGTGGAACCCTGCCCCAGAAGAGTTCTTATCCTCCACCTGGGACAATGACAGGGTGCAGTACTGCTCACAGACCCATTTGCATTACTGCACCCTCTTGCTGTGTTATACTGCACTGTTGTAGTTTCGGGGTTTTGCCATACGCTATTAAGCCCATTTGACCCGATAGGACCAAAGCCTTACACCCCACAACCCCCCACCCCAGAGCCAGCATAGAGGTTAGTCTTTTTGCAAAGAAAAACTTTTGTAGCTCGTTAATCCTGACTATTTTACTGTTGTACAGTCCAGGATTCTGCAACATGGCGGACGCCAGTGTTTCCATCGGCGAGTGCGGCACTGTATCGCTAACTCAACACAAGTGTATTGAGGGCGAGCAGTGTGGTGCCACCTCCACTTGAAATGGAACCGCATAACACCTGCTTTGTTCGAAATCCCAGACTGTACAACAGTAAAATAAAGCAAGGTAACACAGCTACAAAAACGTTTTCCATTGTGAAAAGCCTAACCGGGGGACACGGCTTTGTGGGGTGGGGAGAGTCTGATGATGACAGCTTTCCTTTAAAGAAATTATGTTTTAAAGGTGTAACTTTGGAACTGTTGGGGTAAAAATCTTAATTTTATTTAATGAAAGCTTGGAGTCCAGCCATTAAGAATTTGCTTGGTTGATACTGTTTTTGTGTGTCGACGCTATTCTATATGTATCAATACCATTTGAATCTGTGTTTCTGTATATAATCAGTATATGTTTTTAAGTTGTCAGCCAATAAACGGCAAATACATATTGTCGATACTATATTTTGTGCAATGATAGGCTGTATCAATATGCAGTGACACAAAGAAATTACGTGACAGCTTTAAAAAAATTTAATAAAATTTTTCAAGTGTTTCTACATTTTGGTATTGCTACACATTATTTAATCAATAACTGTGTAGTTTTCAACTTAATTTTCTTTCACCCTATGACCTTAATGAGCAAATGCTTAATAAGACAAAGAACCTCTGTGCGCAAACACTGAGGCAAGGGTTACCTCAAAGGGCATTTGGCTGGGAAGCCAAGTTTCAAGAAAATACAAAATCACACATGCCCCCACAATGCAAAGCATCATGGGCTGCATATGCAAATCACCACAGAATGTTATGCTGGTCCAACTTTAAGCAGAATTGCATGGTGCCGAAAGGCCTCTCACACAGTTTGCAAAGGGTGCTAACAGAAGACATAGACACGTGTTTCGTCCTACCAGGACTCATCAGTATGCCATCAGTATCAAATGCTTAATAAGGATGTATATCTCAAAGAATGAGGGTCTGGGGCCTTTATATTCGAACATACGAAAAATGGCAGCAGAAAAAAGGCCTTAGTGGTCTGCTCGATTGTGCAGCTCAGTCTATTTTACTGGAGCTGCCCAACCCTCTAGATAGCCTTCAAGAGCGATCCTTCCCCCATCCCCCTCCTGTCTTCCGTTGCCACTTTCATTTTTACCCTGTCCCACCCCACCTTAAAACGTCTCACTGTTTCCAAAGATATCACTGCCTCAGGCAGTTCATTCCACTTTGACACCACCCTTTCCATGAAAAAGTACCTCCTTGGGCCAGCCCAGTGGCACAGAGGGCTGTGGTATCTTTGCCTTACCTTACGGCACATGGGTGAACCTGGTTCGGGAATGACCTCAGGTCAGCATGGTTGGAAGGTGGGAGCAGGATTGAGTTGCCTAGTAATGGAGCTCTTCTTCCAGGTTGGGGGATCATACTCCTGCAGTCCCGCTGTCACTGGGTGGAGGTCCGGTGGCAGCATAGGTGGGTGATGGGTGACAATTAGGGTGTTGCGTCCTGCAGTGCATGGCATTCGCATGTGTCCACACCTGCACACTCGCGCCAAGGAAGTGAGGGTGGAGGGCGAAAACAGGGAACAAAAAAAGGGATAAAAAAGATTTAAAAAAAAAAGAAAAATGTCTCCTCATTTCCTTGTTAAATTTACCCCCCACAAGTTTTAGACTCTGGCCCCTCCTGGTCCCTTCCCTTTTTAAACTGAAAATGCCCTCCACTCCAACCCTGGTTATACCCTTTAGATACTTGAAGGTTTCTATCATATCCCTCCTTTCCCTTCTGCCCTCCAAGGAATATATATTAAGTTCCTTTAACCTCTCATCACATGGTTTGTCTCGCATGACCTGGATCATCTTAATCACCCTACGCTGGACCACCTCAAGTAGCTTTATGTCCTTCTTCAAATAAGGGCACCAGAACTGCACACAATACTCCAAGTGTGGCCTAACCAATGACCTGTACAAGGGCAGAATGACATCCTCTCTCCTGGAAGTGATTCACGTGGAGATGCATCCCAACATTTTATTTTCTTTGGTTGCCACTTTACAACACTGCACAGTGTTTCATGTCACCCCTAGATCCTATTCCTCCTTTGAGCTGGACACCTGTACCCCCTCAGCCAGTAGCTGGCCCCTGGATTCCTAGCTCCCAGGTGCATGACCTTGCACTTTTTGGCATTAAATCTCAATTGCCAGATTCCAGACCATTTGTCAAATCTGGCCAGATCCTTCCTGAGGTCCTGTCTCCCCACCTCTATGTCCACCCTCCCACAGATTTTAGTATCATCTGCAAAAAGACAGACCTTAGTTTTGACCCCTACTACTATGTCACCGATAAAGATGTTGAATAATACTGGACCAAGCACTGACCCCTGCAGTACCCTGCTGGTTACAGATCTAGGCCTGGATAGTTCACACCTACCATCAAGCTCTGTTTCCTTTCCTGCAGCCAGCTCCTGATTCACTTCAGCAGTTTAACCCTGACTCCCAGGTTATTTAGTTTGCTAAGCAACCTACCATGCAGCACAGAGTCAAAGGCCTTACTAAAGTCCAGGTATATTACATCCACTGCCTGGCCTTTGTCTAATGACCTTGTGACCCAGTCAAAAAATTCTGTCATGTTTGTTTGGCAGGATCTCCACATGCCAAACCCATGCCTATCGTCCTGAAGACCATTAACCTCCAGAAAGTTTACCAACCTTTGTTTAAGAATGGTCTCCGTTAATTTACCAGTAATGGATGTTAGACCGACCAGTCTATAGTTGTCAGGCTCACCTCTGGGACCACTCTTGTGGAGTGGTACCACATGAGCCATTCTACAGTCCCAAGGCACATACTCCATCTTTGGCGAGGTGCTAAAGAGATCTGCCGGGGGGGGGGGGCTGCCAACACTGCCACCAGCTCTCTCAGGACCTTCAGGTGTATGCTATGCAGGCCAGATGCCTTGTCCAAGTGAAGGGACCTGATACCTTCCAAAAACCCTATCTATCTTGATGTTCCTATCTGTTTCATCCCCCCATTCCTACCCCATAACCCCCTGCAGCATAGGTCCATCCTTTTTCCTAGTGAATACAGAGCTGAAGTATTCATTCAGTGCTTCAGCCTGTTCTTCACTGTTTTCCACCCATCCCCCTCCTTCTTGATCCTAACAATCCCTTACTTACTACTTCTTCTCTCCCTTATATATCTGAAGAAGTCCTTTTCCACCTCCCTGATCCCCTGTGCTAGCCTTAGTTCTTCTGCAGCTTTAGTCGAGATGTCTCTGCAGCCATTCAGTTTGCTTTTATTTACTTTTTGGTTTTTTTAATTACCTTTTCATCATTATATTTGTATTTCGCCAACTGCTAGTAAAAAAGAATTCAATGGACTCCTTGTATTATGAAATCAGAAACTCTTCATTGGCAAAGCTGGCAGTGCACTTCAATGGGAAACTGCAAATCTGTTTTCAAATTTTTATGGAGAAATAACATTTTCTAGCACCAGAATATTGTATCTTTAATTCGTTCGTTTAATCATTCATTCATAGTTTATTGATCGACTCAAGGTTATTACAAATTAAAAACAGTACAAAGAAGACTTACATAAAAAAATATAAAATAGAATAACATCTTTTATATACATATGTTCTGAAGAACTATAGTAGTTCAACTCTCAAAAAAAGATACATATTTTTTACATATTCAGGGAGAAAGGTCAGTGCATGAACATTGCTGTTCCCAAGCTTTTCCAGTCTGTGTGTAGCATTTCAAATCATCCAGGTAAATATTGCACTTTAGATAAAGTAACAATCATAGTTACTGCATGCAGGACTGGGAGTACAACCACCACCTGTACGTTTTACTATTGGTCCATTAAAAAGCTACCTGAGTAGTAATTGTTAAATAGTTTGTATATGCTTGCACAGATTTCTTTTTTTCTGATCTTAGATGTAGCTATGAAATGGCTAGTCAAGCATTTAATTGTAAAATCATCCTCTACATATGGCAGTATTCTAGTCAGGGACATTTCATCAAGATTATTTGAGTCATTAATATTATGACTCCCAAAAAGTGACTGTATAAGATATCTATTATTTTTTCACACCACTTGCAGTGCCAGAGAACATGGATTAAGTTCTCTTTCTCTCCGTGATCACAATTACAGTTCTGCGTAATCTGTAGGAGTTTGTTGTATCTAGCATATAACAGACTGTTGTTTTGCTTTCAAAGAGATAAAATGTGTATCTAGTGAATGCTTTCCTAAGTACTTGCTCCAATAGAACCTCTAAATAATACTGAACTCTATATGAATTAATTGCAAAAAACTTTGTTTAATGCACCATTTGGGTTGAACAGTTAAAAGTAGGGAAATGCAAACTTAGGGTTCCCAAGCATAAGGCCCCACTCCCACTGCACATGTAGGAACAAGCATGAGGGAAATTAGGCTTCCCAACCCCAATACCCCACCCACACCCTTGGCTTTCAATCCTAAGAACTCGCCCCCACCCTGCATGCAGGAACAGGTGTGTCGGGTGTACCTTGGCATTTCAAACCCTAGTGCTCACCCCATTCTCTTATTCTGTACCAATACTACCTTACTTAGTCTTGGAATGGGGTGAGCATTAGGGTTTGAAATGTCAAGGTACACCTGTCACATCTGTTCCTGCATGCAGGGTGGGGGTGAGGTCTTAGGATTGAAAGCCGAGGGTGTGGGTGGGGTATTGGGGTTGGGAAGCCTAAGTTCCCCTCATGCTTGTTCCTGCATGTGCAGTGGAAGTGGGGCCTTATGCTTGGGAACCCTAAGTTTGCATTTCCCTACTTTTAACCGTTCGACCCAAATGGTGCATTAAACAAAGTTTTTTGCAATTAATTTCCTTATATTTTCAGATAAGCTCGGCCACTGATAGAAGTTTTTTCACCAACTTTTCAATATGGCCTTTCTGGGACCCAGCCTCATGAACACTGTCACTGTCATTTCATCCACTGGTCCCGAAAGGTGATTTCACACAGCAACCATGCCATTTTGCACCACAGATGTGAAACCACCTTTTGGGCAGGATGTGAAAAATGACAGCTGTACTATTCATGAGGTGGTGTGAAGAAATGTCAGTGTTGAAAATTTGGAATCAAAACATTGTAAATCACTAATGTTAAGCACCTGTGTAGAAACTGTACAAACCAAGCTCATAATGTAGCCATTTTGTCTGAGTTTTTTCACCAAATTTTCAACATGGACTTTTTGGGACCCCACCTCATGAACACTGGCACTGCCATTTTGTTGATCAGTCCCAAAAGGTGATTCCATGCCGAAACTGTGAAATCACCTTTTGGGTCTGAGTAATGAAATGACAGTGCCAGTGTTCATGAGGTGGGGTACCAAAAAGCCCATGTTGAAAATTTGGTGCAAAAATACCTAAAAATGGCTTAGATATCAACATGAATTCAAAATGCCATTGACTGCCATTATACGGAGCTTACCTTGATTCTTCAACTCACGGTTCAGCTTTGAAGAGAGCAGACATGGCCCAGTCCTCAGAAGATGACAGTGCTGACCTTTGGGGGGTAAGTATAGGGTGGAGTGGTGGGGTGTGGGGAAGTGGGTGCTCAGTGGGAGGGTGGGGATGGAAGAGGGAGGCTACTGGGATGATGGTGGACCATTTTTTTTTCAGGTATAAAAAAACAAAAAGACATCAGGGGACAGTTTTCTTCTTTACAGGGCATTATTAAATGAGTTTTGGGGACACTGGGAGTTGGCTTCCCAGTGTCCCTACACTGGCACTGGTGGGGGGATGCCTTTCAGTGGGGGAGACATATCGGGACACTGGAAGTGGGCTCCTCAGTGTCCCTAAAATGGCACTGGCAGAGGGGGCATGGCTTTCAGGGGGGTAGAGATTTTGGGACACTGGGGGTGGGCTCCCTAGTGTCCTTAAACTGACACTGGCGGGGAGGCATGGCTTTCAGGAGGAGACATATCAAGACACATGGAGTGGGCTCCTCAGTGTCCCTACACTGGCTAGGGGGGGGGTGCATGGTTTTCTAGTGCTGACAGGGGGATAGGGCACCCACCTGTCAGCAGATATATAAAACATATGTTTGGGGACACAGAGTGGGCTCCCCAGTGTCCCACAGGGCTTGAGGGAGCCTGAAATGCTGACATGAGATCAGGATTGGGCACCCTGAAGTTGTCAAGCACAATTAATATTAGAATGGGTAGGGGGGGCATGTGACACTGGGAGTGGGCATCCTCGTGCCGGAAACAACATTTAAAAAAGTTTATGCTTTTGGTGCATTGGGGGTGGACTCCCCAGTGTGCCACAGTAGTGGAGGATCAATAATTAGACCCCTTGTAAAAAGTATACTTCATTCATTTCTCTTGCTAAGTGGAGAAACAACATGGCTGGCAGCATATTATGCTTGACCTAGAATCCCACATCACAGCTGCTCCTGCAACATGGGATCCTTCGTTGTGCTAAACATCTATTTTGTTCCCCCACAGGAAATAATGGGAAATGCAAAATTGAATAACTTTGTAATGGATTAATATTTTCACTAAACCATCGAAGGGCACATCTGTGAAGCCAAGGCTTTCTACTCCAAAAATTTCTGCCAAGAAGCAAAAGCCATTTCTGAGATACAGGTGGACACAAAAAAACAGCAAAAACCTCAAAAACCTGTTTTTGTCAACACTGTGTATCTTGGAAACCACACAAGGGATTCAAACCAAATTTGTGAAATCAAGAGACCAGTACTCTAGGTTGATGCGTGCCAAATTTTCTGCAAATCTGTTGAAAGGTTGCAAAGTTATTAAGGTGCAAATTATGCAAAACTGGATGACAGTGTGGGAAAATCATTTTCACTTTTACTTCTATTTTTTCCCATATGAAATAATGGGAAATTCAAGATTTAATAACTTTAAAATGGATTAATATTTTTTTCCCAAACCTTTACAAGGCACACCTCTGAGGCCAAGGCTTTCTACTCTGGAAATTTCAGCCCAGAAGCTAAAGCTGTTTCTGATATACAGGTGGACAAAAAAAAGTGCCAAAACCCCCAAACCATTATTTTTAACACTCTGTATCTCAGAAACGGCTAAAGCTATTGAGACAAAGTTTATCACTTACAAACACCTACCAAGGGTAATTATGCATGCCAAATTTCATAGAAATCAATTTAACCATTATGTTATTAAGATCCAAAAATTGCTCTTTAACGTTAAACACATCAAACAGCAAAAACCTCAAAAATCTATTTTATTCAACATCATATATTTCGAAAACCACAAAAGGGATTCAACCCAAATTGGTCACAGCAAGATATCTGTGCCCTAGGTTGATGCATATCACATTTCCTGCAAATCTGTTGGACAGTTGCAAAGTTATTCAGGTGCAAAGTATGCAAAAGTGGATGACAGTGTGCAAAACATTACTTTCATATTTACATCTATTTTTCCCCATAGGAAATAATGGGAAATTCAAGATTTAATAACTTTGGAATGGATTAATATTTTTTCACCAAACCTTCAATAGCCACATCTCTGAGGCAAAGTCTTTCTACCCTGAAAATTTCAGCCCAGAAGCTAAAGCCGTTTCCAAGACACAGGTGGGCAAAAATGTGCCAAAACCTCCAAACCCTCTATATTTTTAATTAACACTCTGTATCTCAGAAATGGCTAAAGCTATTGAGACAAAATTTCCCACATAGAAACAACTGCGCAGGGTGATTAAGCATGCCAAATTTCATGGAAATAACTTTCACCATTGCAAAGTTATTAAGGTCCAAAAATTGCCATTTAACATTAAACACTCTCATCAACCCTAATATAAAGGCACTACCATGCCTGTATAGTAATTGTTATTAGCATACCATGGTGACAATTCGAAGTTGCCAATCTGCTGAAGATCAGTCTTTATCCAATAGTTTCTCACTTTTGTTTTTATATATGTTTTATAGTGTTCACTTAACTTAATATTTCTCTCTTGATAGCTTAGAAGAAATGTTAATTCATTATTCCTTAGGAGTTCTAGAATTGTAATGTACCAAGCAGATTTTTGACAATCTTCCATATTTTTTTGGGAGTCTTTCTGGATTTAATCTTGCTAACTGTAACCTATAATTTAATTCTTTTGGTATCTACACTCGCATTAATATGTGCAAGCCCAAGTTCTGCTCTAAGATAGGCAGCTGGGTATGAGTGACCAGCTGTCAGAATCTTCCTCAATAGTTTGAATATTGGTACCATCAATGTTTCTCTATTTTTTGTATGCCATATTTCAGCTCCGTAGGTCAACTGAGCTACATAGTTTGCTCAAACTGCTTTCATTAGGGGTCTGATGGTTAATCTCCTGTACAGATGATTACATTTTCCAAGAACTAAAGCTGATTTTTTAGCAGTTAGCAAGATTTTATTAATATGTTTAGTTCAGAGGCCTATGGATGAGTAAACAATGCCTAAATATGTATAAACATCCAAAACATCCAGGTGTTGACCTGTTTTCCAGGTTACTTTTGGCTTACCCTTGCCAAAAATCAATACTTGTGTTTTAGTTGCATTATTTTCAGTTTTAATTCTTTTATTTTCTGTTCTAGTAAATTTAGCTTCTTTTGCAGTCCCTTCTTAGGCGGGTGAAAAAAGTATTATGTTATCTGCATAAGCTAGGACCGCACAGTTCTGGTCAAGCACTTTAGGTGAGTCAGAATCCAAAATTGTCATATCCTTCAATTGTTCATCTATATATAAACACAATAATGTGGGTGCTAAAATGCACCCTTGTCTAACACGCCTATCAGTAGTTATTGCCTTGGATAACTGTCCATTTGTACCTGTCCATATTCTGGCCCATGTACCATCGTACAGATTGTGTATTATGGTTACTAACTGTATATCTATACTCCTGTGTACCATTAAATTCCATAATATATTTCTGGAAACTGTGTTGAAGGCTGTGCTAAAGTCTTTGGCCCAGATATTCAGAAGGGTTGCACATGGCGCAACAGTGTTGCACCATGCACAACCCACTGATGTGCCCCGGCGCGATATTCAAATGGGGATTGAGCACGGCACAAATCCAGATGTGCTGGAGCGCATCAGTAATGTATGTGGTGCAGGTGGCGGGGCGTGCCCATGCATACTCCACACATCCTGATATTCAGCCCGGGATGTGCTGAGTCCATGCATGTGCAACCCCTACTTGCGCTGTACACAGGTGAACCAAAAAAACAACAACTTGCCACCCACAGGTGAGCTGCCATTATTGAAGCGTGCACGCGCAGCTGCCACTGTGGGTGGCCACCTGCGCCCGGCTGCACCTTCATGGCGGCGCCTCTCCCACTGACAAGTGGGCATCTGTAGCAGTAAATACAGGTCCAATATCCCTGGTGGTCCAGTGGACCACTTGCAGACCAATCACGGGCATATGTGAAAACAAAAATGTCCTATATCCCTGGTGGTCCAGTGGACCGCTCACAGCCTGATCCTAGGCTTCAGTATAAAAATCATTAGTCCAATATCCCTGGTGGTCCAGCGGTACCCTCCTCCCCACCCACTCACTGAGCACCACCGCCCTGCTCCCCCCCCGGTCAGTGGCAGGTGGCAGCACCCCACCCACCTGCTGCCCCCCGCCCGCTGGCTGACACCACTCTGGTGGGGCTGTCGCCCATTGGTCCACAGTGAGCCAATGGGCATGCAGCCCGTACTGCACTACACACTCCAGATAGCAACATGGTTTCACTAAGGGAAGGTCATGTCAAATGAACTTGATAGAGTTCTTTGACTGGGTCACCAGGGTACAGGATCAGGGGTGATCTATTGACATTGGGTATCTCAACTTCAATAAGGTGTTTGATTCTGAGCCGCAAAGGAGACTACTGCACAAAATGAGATGCCTTGGGCTGGGGCCGCTAGTGGTTAGGTGGGTGCAAAACTGGCTGGAGGGCAGAAGGCAGTGGGTAATTGTTAATGGGGTAGCATCAAGGGAAGGTATGGTCACCAGAGGGGTACCTCAGGGGTCAGTACTGGGTCCACTCCTTTTCAATATATTTGTAAAGGACATAATGGAGGGGCTAGAGGAAAGAGTGTATCTGTTCGCGGACGACATGAAGGTCTGCAACAGAGCCGATATGCCTGAGGGGGTTGAGAGCATGTACAGGGATCTGGAGAAGCTGGAGGAATGGTCCAGGGAATGGCAATTTACCTTTAACCTTTAACACCAAAAAGCGCAAACTCAGGCATTTAGGCAAAAATAATCAGTGCAAGAAATACCCGACGAAATACAGTATGGGAGGGCAAGCCCCAGAGGTTACCGAGCTGGAAAGAGACCGTGGCATATACCTGAAAGTGGCGAAGCAATGCAAGAAGGCGGTGGCAAGGGCCAGTAGGATGCAGGGTTGTATCAGCAGGAGAATAAGTAGCAGGTGGAGGGAGGTCATAATGCCCTTGTACAGGCAGCTTATCAGGCCACACCTTGAGTATGGATTCCAGTTCTGGAGGCCATACCTTAGGAAGGATGTGGAGAGGGTGCAGCACATCCAGAGACGGGTGGCAAAAAATGGTAGGGGGACTCGGGCATCTGCCATATGATGAGCGGCAGAAGGACCTCAACACATACTCCCTCAAACAGAGGAGGGAAAGGGAGGACATGACTGAGAAATTCAAGTATATCAAGGGTTTCAACAAAGTACCAGCAGGGGATATCTTCCAGCTAAAGGAAAAATCAAAAACAAGGGGACACGATATTCAGATGGTGGGGGGAGATTCAGGGGGAACATCAGAAAATTCTACTTTACAGAGAGGTGGTGGACAGCTGGAACAGACTCCCAGGAGAGGTGGTGGAGGCAGGAACTGTGGGGGGTTTCAGGAGAGCATGGGACAGCCACAAGGGACTGGCAGTTCCAAGGAGGGGACTGGTGGAAGGGAAGTCCTAGTAGTTTGCTAGGCATACTGGGCAGGCCTAGTGGTCCTTTTCTGCTGACAAGTTCTATGTCTCTATGAAATGGAAAAATAAATTACTTTTATTTAGAGCTGTGCTATGCAAAGTTCCACAATACTGTAGGTGGCCAAGATGGGTAGTATATATCTCAGGAAAAGACAACAACATTATTCCTCAACTTATAATATAAGAGCATTACAAAAAGAATTACTTTAACCCTCCCCAGATCATAACCCAACCCTTTAAAGATCATTGGAAATTTAAAATAAGTAGGATGTTTTGCTTTAGTGGTAGCACATACTAGTAATAGACACTGTGCTTAAGTAAAATAAAAAGTTCCTCAGACTTAACATTAGTGACTGTCTGTGCCAATGTGCATATTTCACTGCTGCTCTTTTCCTGATCTCTCAGGCCCGCACTACTTTGATAATGTCATCTAAGTCCTAAGAACATGATCCACAGTTGGGTCCAGGCCTGTCTGCACATGCACAGGGACAGGAAAAGCTGCAGATTGCCCCCTAGGTGCAGGATTTGCACCAACAGGGCACTCTACAGCATCCACACTGAGGGATGTTTACCCCCTCCTTACCCATTTGCTGGCTCATGCATGTAGCTACACAGTTGAGATAGGGCAAGCCAGGAAATGCAGGTGAGTATGCTCCGCAGTGTGGATGCCTGCTGGAGGGGAAGGCAGCCACATCGGCCTAGGGGCAGCATTAGTGGCTACACACCACCCTCTGCCCAGTGACAACTAACACTAGCCAACCTGATTGGTCCTTCTGCCTCCAGCCCTCAGCCATAGGAGCCTTTGGAGGGAGGGACATCACTGCCACTGGATGGTGTGGTTTATTAAATATCAATTATTCTGTATTCTGGTGGGGGATATGGCAGTACTGCAAGACCACTGTATTGCAGCATGCACTGCTCCATGTGCAGGCACGGATCACTTTGCAGACTGGTGCATGCCCATGGTCCCATCCTGCTCCACCCATGCCCCAACACCAGGCTCTGCACCGGTGGAGTGCAGAGCAGGGGGTTAAGGATGCTGTCCAGTACGGATGGGTTTAAGGGGTGCAGCGTCGAAGCTGGAATACACTTAATTCTAGTGTATTCTGTTCAACTCTGTGGATTGAGCCTTCAGTCTCTAATTTTTTCTGTACCCAGCCTCTAATGAAAAGATTTGCTTTTAAAGAAGGTAACAATAATATGTAAATGTATAAAGACAGTAGTGTTAGTATTATTGTTTTTCACAGCTAACAGGGCAACCTGGGTTTAAGGTGATACAAAAAGCATGCAACGTATGCAATATATACATACAAAAAATATAATTCAATGTGCAAACATATAGCTGCTCTACCAGTGCAGCGGCAGCACTACCATTTGCGGCGCCGATAACCCAGCTTCGGGAATGAGACCAGGTCATCGGAAGGCCAACCAGAAGAGGAGGACTGAGTGTTCCACATGAGACTATCCTCCTCTGGGTTTGGGGGGGGAGACTGTCACTATGTGACCACCACCTGGGTGACCATAGGTGATGGTGCAGGTATCAGGGGCAGGAGTCACTGCTAGGTTGTACGGATACACATGCCTTGTGTGAGCACATCTGCCTCAACCAGCATCTCTAGGAGGAATAGGGCTGGGGAGGGAGAAAAACTGAATAAAAACCTCAGCCATGCAGCATCCAGCACAAGGACCTCCATCATGTGGAGGGAATACCACAATGTTAGTTACTCCAGGAGCAACGTAAGCCTTATGGGATGGTGGAGGTGATGGGGTTGGGACAGCACGGAGCTTTCAGATGGGGCCAGTAGCTGTCTGACAGCATAAAGGGTGTGTGATGGTCAGAGCATGCTGCAGTCCCCAGTGAGCCTCTTTCTCTCTCTCTCAGATTTTTGCCACTGAGACCGTGTGGAGCAGCATCACTGCTATCAAGGTTCCCTCTTTAGCAAGAGCTCAGACCCCGGTGCCCTGCTGGCCTATTTCCACCACCTTCTATCCTTTAGACTCCCTGTACTAAGGGCCTCTGCCCTGGGTAGAACACACTCTGCTTTCTTAAATGTCTTTTACTATGCACTTCTTTTACCCTTCCCCCCCCCCAAGAGATGCAATCACAAATAACCAAGCACGCTAGTCTTTAGAAAAATAACTAATTTATAAGCACTGGTTATGTAAAAACAACAGTAATACTCAGGTATAACACTGTTTACTCACAGTAAAATGAAAGTACATATACAGGGTAATAAAAAAAGCTTGCACACTTGGGCAGGTAAACACAGAAACCATCGGCAGATAAGGACCACTAGGCCCATCAAGTCTGTCCATTTTCTTTACCTGCTGAAAAAAACAACACGGACTCTACTTGATCTCCGGCTTTGTTCTCTTTCCTTTTGCTAGGGTACCCTATGCCTAACCCATGCAGTTTTGAATTCCCCTATCAAATCTGCCCCCCCACCTCTGCTAGGAGGCTGTTCCATGCATCCAGCACCCTTTCTGTGAAGAAATACTTTCTCACATTACCCCTTAGTCTATCCCCTTCCAGCCTCATATCATGACCCCTTCTTCTAGAACATCTCTTTTTCTGAAGGATGCTACCTTCCTGTACCTTATTTATGCCCTTGAGATATCCGAAGGTCTCTATCATATCCCCCCTCTTTCCTTTTCTCCGGCTATACATATTCAGGTCCTCCAGTATCTCCTTGTACGACTTTTGTTGCCGGCCCTACACCATTTTTGTTGCCCTTCTCTGAACTGCTTCTACCCTGTCTATGTCCTTATAGTGATGGGGCCTCCAGAACTGGACACAGTACTCCAGATGAGGCCTCACTACTGATCTGTATAGTGGCATCATCACTTCCTTTCTTCTACTGGTGATACCTCTCCCTATGCACCCCAGTACCCCACTGGCTCTCCCCACATCCTTGGCACATTGTTTCACCACCTTTATGTAATCTGATATGATTACCCCCAGATCACTTTCCTGTTTGGTGGCCATCAGTATGCCCCCCCCCCCCCCAAATCAAGCAAGTCTCTCCTGGGTTTCTGTGCCCCAAATGCATGATTTTGCATTTTTGCATTGAATTTTAGCTGCCACACTTGAAAATTCCTCTAGTTTACCTAGGTCCCTCCTCATTTTTTGAACCATTCCCAGAGTGTCTACCCTGTTGCAGATCTTAGTGTCATCTGCAAAGAGGCATACCTTTCCTTCCATCCCCTCCGCAATGTCACTTATGAAGACATTGAATAGGACTGGCCCCAGAACTGATCCCTGCAGCACCCCACTGGTCACCCTCCTTTCCTTTGATTGAGCTCCACTTACCACCACCCTCTGTGTTCTATCCCTCAACCAATTTCTAACCCAGTTTACCACCTTGGGACCCATTCCCAGGCTGCCTAGCATGTTTACAAGCCTCTTATGTGGAACGGTGTTGAAGGCCTTGCTGAAATCCAGGTAGGCTGCATCCACCATTCCCCATGATCCACTTCCCTGGTCACCCAGTCAAAGAAATCTGTCAGATTTGTTTGACATGACCTTCCCGCTGTGAAACCATGCTGCCTCAGATCCTGTGCTCTGCTGGATTCAAGATGTTCCACAATCCTTTCTTTTAGCAGTGATTCCATTATTTTTCCCACCACCAATGTCAGGCTGACTGGTCTATAGTTTCCAGCCTCCTCCTCCTCCTCCTCCTTGCTTCCACTTTTGCATAGAAGGACTACATCTGCTCTCCTCCAGTCCTCTGGAACCACTCCAGTTTCCATCGATTTATTGAACAGGGATGCCAGTGGTGCTGCCAGCTCCTCTCCAACCTCCTTTAATATTCTAGGATGCATTCTGTCTGGTCCCATTGCCTTGTCCACTTTCAGTTTTGAGAGTTCCTTTAGCATTCTCTCCTCCGTAAATGGACTGGTGTCCACCTCTCTCCCCTTACTGGTTCTGCCACTTAATTGTGGTCCCTCGCCTTCCCCCTCTCCTGTGAACACTGAACAAAAATATTTGTTCGGGATTGTTGCTTTTTCCAAGTCCCCTTCCACCCACTCCCCTTCTTCCCCCTTAAGCTTACAACCCCTCCCCCTTGTCTTTCTCCTTTCACTAACGTACTTATAAAAAGTCTTGTCCCCTTTCTTTACAGCCTGTGCTATTGTTTCCTCCATTTCTGCCTCAGAGATCCTGACTGCCATCTCTGCCTCCCTCTGCTTATTCAGATACTCTACCCTGTCCTCTTCCTTCTGTGTTTCCTTGTATTTCCTGAAAGCCAACATTTTCACTCTTACATTTCCAGCCACTTCCTTTGAGAACCAAAGTGGTTTTCTCTTTATCTTGCCTTTGTTTATTTGCCTAACACAAAGGTTTGTTGTCTCCACTATGGCTCCTTTTAGATGAGCCCACTGTTCCTCGGCTCTGCCCCCCCGGTCCTCCCTCTCTCCCCCTGCTAGGGCTTTCCTGAGACATACCCCCAACGTTGCAAAGTCTGCCTTCCTGAAATCAAGGAGCCTCGCTTTTGTGTGGCTTGACTTAGCCACTGTACTCATACTGAACTACACCATGTGATGATCACTGGACCACAGGTGCCCACCCACCATGACATCTGTAATTGTCCCTGTTGGTGAGTACCAGGTCCAGAATTGCACCTGGGTGGGCTCCAGCACTAGCAGCCTGAGGCACACCCCTAGCAGGGAGTCCAGTATGTCCCTACTCCTGGCTGAGGCTGCATCTGGAATGCTCCAGTCAACATTTAGTAGATTGGAGTCACCTACCAACAGTGCTTCCCCTTTAGTCACCATCTTATGGATGGATTCCACTAGAACCTTGTCCAGCTCTTCCCCTTATGCTGGAGGCTTGTAGATCATGCCCACAAATAGTGATGCCATTGCCTGTCTCTAGGGTGACCCACAGAGCCTCCAACCCTCCCTCCCTCCCCTGCAATCCCTGTACCTCAGTTGCTTGTATCATCCCTACACATTACAGAGTCTTCTTACCTCATTATCCATTAGCCTTATTACCTCAGCCTCTCTCTGCAGATACACAGTCTGGCTCCCTTCTTGGACATATAGGAACACCAGCGAAAAGAGGAAGACGCTATCTGGGTTGAAGCACGTATGCCCTCTCTCTCGCCCCCTGGTGCTGTGGTGCCATGGTCAAGCAAGGCTGGGGGCTAAATAAAAGTATAAATGCAATGGAAGGGAGGGGGGAAATGTAATATGACCAGACGGGGGGATATGTGGGCAGACTGGATGGGCCGATGGATCCTTTTCTGCCGGCAAATTTCTATGTTTCCATGTCACTTCCCTATACCCAGGTTCATCCGATTGGCTGAAATTGCTTCAGGCATGAAATTTTGGTTGATGCCTACCATGCAATGTTATGTGTCCTTGATACCTCTGGGACCCAACTTCCTTTTGCAGATTATTTTATCATGTGAATGTATGTGTTCCAGTGCCATTGAGACAGCCACTCTCCGATTCCTTTGTGTAGTAACTTATCTCTCTTCCAGGAAGCCAATACAGTGAAAGTCCACCGTACTTAAGAAACCCTTCTGGGCTATTGAGAATTTCCCAGATATGCCACTTTTCTCATTTTGAACACTGCCTCCTGGACCCACACTGCTACAGAAGGTACTGACATTTGACTAAATATTTCAGACTACCAGGAAAAGTTGGCTTATACATGAAAGTAAAAAAAAAATGCAGACATCTGAAGTCTTATAACCAGCAGATGTCAAATACATGAAATCGGGCACAAAAAGTCAGGAAATTAATAAGCCCAAAAAGCTATGATCTACATAACCAGTGATCAAGTAAATATGCTTAACACTAGGAAGAGTTCGTGGGTCAAAAAGCTGAAAGTACATGACAAATTAAAGTAAGCACAAGCATATGCCTAAAAAAAAACACGCGTTCATCTTTTAAAGGATTTCAGGATTAACTTTACGTACCAAAGTCCTCAAGGTACAATTTAGACACAACCACAGTGGAAACAGAAATTGGAGTCAGTACCTGTTTTTAGCCAAAGGAAAATTTGCTGTGACTAAACTGGCTTTGTGCTGTTTCCCACAGTCTGTGGCTCAGAAATCTCAGGGCTGAGGCAGCAGTAACAGAAACACAATTTTGGATCACCCCTTAACATTTTTTTTATATAAAAGATATTTTACATTAAATACACCTCAGTAATGAAAATAACACAAAGCACATTTTATATTCTAATTGGTCTTTAAATAAATGGACCAGAGAATTATATGACAGATCACTTTTCTGCCCATAAATACAATACTGAAATGCTGATTGTTTAATGAGTTTTACTGAAAGGGAAAGGGGAAATAGTTTAACCAGGACAGGCACAGTAAGCCGAAGCTTGTTTCCAGGTGCAACCTGGGAGCACAAGAAAGTTAAGTGACTTGTTCAGGGTCACACAGTATGCAAGTGTAACCCCTAGATGGCGCTATCCCAGGGGCTACTACCCCTGCCTGATTTGCCACTAACAGGTTGAGGGGCCTGGATCCAATGGCGGGTGCCTCCACCCAGAGGTCAGGGTTTGCAATAGTTAGACTAACTTGGTCACAGCCCTCTGGGACACTGCAACCCCCCTTTCTTCCCACTAGTGGCCCACACAATATATCAGAATTACCTTCACAGTATACACTTACCCCCAGGACTGGTTCCGGCACTGGGACCTCCTGTGAAATGAGATACAGTGCAACAATCACAGTACAGTACTTTAACATAGACAAATACCTCAGGCAGTATAACTTTGCTGAAACAAGCAGCTCTGAGTTATTTAGGGGGATATAACAAGGACAGGGGGAAATCAGGTTAATTAGCTTATCACTCTAATAATCTACCTATGGCTCTGTGCACAGGCCTATCCCTATCAGTTACTGTCCCTGGGTACCCAAGCCCTAGTGGCTAGTCCAAACCGTGGCAGCTGGTAGGGGCCCTTTCACACAGAGAAAAGGAGAATTAAACAGTCAGCAGTACAGTAATTCCATTTGGATTTAATGTGGCAATTCAACAGGGAGCGACCCTGAATTAGTACTCACGACCTCCAAATAAGATAGGGTCCTTCAATGTCCAGAGGGCTCACTTGAGGTACACAAACCTCTTCACACATTTGTATAAAAGAAAGCACTATACCAGGCAGGTTGCATCTGTATCCCGATCGCATTACTGCATAATACCCGGGAGAACACACAGCAGATTCAGTTCTTGACAGACCCGAGTGCAATTTTCAGCAATTCCTCCAGTCTTCTACAGGGTGAGCCTGGTTTCTACTCTTCAGATATCCTTTGATTCTCTTCACAGGACGGATTCAGTCCTAACAAGCTGTTACACAAGCTGCAGACCGAACTCTGGACCTTACACACGTTTTTTGACTAAACTGCACACTGAAAAGCACAGGGCTCCTTCCTTCTTCACTGCCAAAGCTCAACTGAAGCTCCAACCGACAAAACCGGGCACTTCCTTTGAGTTCCTCCCAGTTCTTGACTGGATTGGCTGTCACTCACAATAGACTGCTGCTGTTTGTCCAAAAAGGTGCTGAAGTCTAAACTACATCTCCCAGAGTCACTGTCTATACAGTCCTCTTGTGGCTGGCTCAGATTATGAGTCCAAGTTCTGATTCGGCCAAGGCACCATTTTAGAGCTAGCTTACCCCACACTGATTGGTCCAGTTCAGCAGTTCAAAACTAGAATGGGAAGTAGGCAAACACAGTTCTGACTGCAAAGAAAGCAGGTTAGACAAACTGTATTTTCATTATTACTCCAAATTATTTCTGGCAAACAGTTACATCTTTCAGATAGGTTCCTTTGTACTCTAGTGACTGCAAAAATGGGTGAATTGGCAGCAGTTCGAGTGGTACTCAAACAGAGAAACACACAGTCCCCCATATAACTAATTATGTCTGCAAGCAGACAGCTCTTAAGAGACAGTACCAGAGGCTCTAAAACACTCACTGATAAATGGCTTAAATGCCAAACACCATTCAGGCTTGGAGCATTCAAGCAAGCTCCTGGAAGTCTTTTGGGAACCCCCATTTGCAGGGGGGTTATACCCTTCCTGGCCTGGGAAAGCTTGACGTCCGCGTCAAGCAAGTACTCCCATAAGTTTCAACTGCAACCATATACATTTGCATTAGGCTCGCACATGTAATCATCAGTCAATATATCATTTTACCAAGAACACATTTCTGAAACATTGCATACGTCACTCTTTACACAGTATTACATCACATTGTACCATAACTCAAGTTATTACCTCTTGTACATGAAACCTGAAGAGGGGGGCCCTTCCTATCAGTTACCTTGGGGCTGGATGGGGCAAGGGCACCATACTACAGGGCAACACAAGTAACTTGGAGTTAACACTGATGCTCAGTTTGGGCAATGAGCTCGGGGACACATACACTCCTTTATGGACAACATTGAGAGGCAAGTCCACAGGCCTCCCAAGTGAATCATAACTGAGGTGCACCACAGGCTTTATAGCTCGACCAGTCTTTCTAGGGGGAACTGTTATAGTCTCTGCACTCTGAGCCTCAATTTCAGCATTGTCCTCACTTGTCAGGGGAGTCTCCATGGGGTAGAGAGGCTAGAACTTGGGGCACTTTCAGCTCCAGGAGTTACAGTTTCTGAGTCCACAACATTTGGCTCGCATGGAGAGCTTTGGACACTGGCAGTGGACTGTCAGGGCACTCAAAATACTCTTCTTGTTCGGTGTATCACCAGTCTGCCCCAATCTATCATTTTCCTCCCTGAAAGCTCAAACAGTTCAACCATGCACAATGATTCCATTTCATCTGATCTGATGCTTTGCACTTCACTTTCTGGGAGCATTGGCTCCAGGGATGAAGCTGGGGCTTAGACAGTCCAGAAGGCCCAGCTTCATCTCCAGTATTGACTAGGGATTGCCCCGAAACAATTGACTCAGTTCGTAAGAAGGATAGTATTCAAAGTCACTCTCACTTTCTTCCGATATGGACTGACAGTCATGCTCAACTGGGACTTGTGAGGGGAACACTTTAACTTTGCTTCTGTAGGTGCAGACTTTCTTGATCTTTTCTTAGCAGCAGCTCTAGTCACTGGTCCAGAGGGCATCTTCTAGGGCTCAGACTCAATTAAGATTTGTCCAATGGGCAGTAAATGATTTCTATGCATTGTTTTTACATCTTTTGAATTATTCTCAGGCCTTACTTTGTACACTGACAGATCATCTAGTTTGCCCACTACAATGTGAGGGAGATGGTGCCATCTGTCAGCAATCTTGTGCTTGCCATGCAGTCCCAGATTTCTTAGCAATACCCGATCTCCTCCTGGAGTTCCTGTGCTTTCACCTTTTATCATACCTTTCTTTGTTGGCCAGATTTCTTTTGGCAGCCATGGTTTGAGCCAGTTAGTACGCATGAGTTAGCTGGGCCTTTAACTTTGCACATACTGTAAATAGTTGTCAGCTTGAACCCCATCAGGAGAGACCCCAAAACACACATCTACTGGTAGTGAGCTTCTTCCAAACATCAGGCGGTGGGGAGAACCCAGTGGCATCACTTTTGGTGCAGTTATAAGCATGTACCAGGGTGCTAATTTGTTGGCTCCATCTAGGCTTGTCCTTTGGGTGCAGGGTGCCTAGCATATCTAGCAAAGTGCGGTTGAAACGTCTCAGGCTGTGGGTCCCCTGGGTGGTAAGGAGTGGTTCTGGACTTTCACACTCCCACAGAGAAAGCATCTCTTTGATCAGACGACTCTCAAAGTCTCTCCTTGATCAGAATGGATTCTTTGTGGAGCCCCATAGTGAACAAAAAGTTTTCTACAAGTACTTTGGCTACAGTGGATGCTTTCTGGTCTTTGGTGGGGAAAGCTTGGGCATATCTCGTGAAATGGTCAGTGACCACCAGCACATTACTGATATTTCTTTGATCTGACTCCAAACTTAGAAAATCAATACAGACCAGCTCCATGGGTGCACTGGTGGTTATGTTAACAAGGGCAGCCCTCTGGGGACAAGCTTTCCTCTGCTAGCAGCGACTACAAGTTGAATGTGTTGCCCCACATCAGCCTCCATCTTAGGCCAATAGAATTTGGATCTCACCAAGTCAAGTGTTCTGTCTATACCAAGGTGCCTCATGTGGTTGTGCAAGGACCTCAATACTGAGTCTCGAAGGCAGTGGGCAGCACTAGTTGTTTGTCTACTTGTCCCCTCTGTCTACTGTTTCTCTGTATAACAGTTTATTGATCAGTTTCAATTTAGGACCTTCTTTGTATAACATGCAGTTCTCAAATCAGTGGGCGTAATTTGGACACATCTTTTCCTGCATAGAGGCTTCTAAGCTGCTTTGATCATGGGATCGTGAGGATTGAGCCCGCCGAATACTGTCATTGTCCAGCTGAGGCAGTGCACCAATGTCTATTGCAGAAAAGTGGCAATAAGCGGCAGGTATGCAATTCTCAGAGGGTCCCAAGCAATCCACCATGCAGTCCACTGCGCTCCATGGACATTTGTTCCTCCCTGTCAAACTTCCGGCAGAGTGCCGAATGTCAGGTTCTGCCAATCGGACCCAATCATTCTGGGGAACAGGCCTCCTGGAGAGAGCATCAGCATCTATGTGGTTCAGACCTGTTCGGTATTCGAGAGCATAGTCAGTATGTAGATAATGCAGAAAGCCACCTATGGCCAGTGGCATCCAACTTAGCTGAGGTCTGCACATAGGTTAAAGGATTATTGTCAGTTTTACTAGTATTTTAGCCCCATACAAGTACTCATAGAATTGGTCAACAATAGCCCACTTCAAAGCTAGAAACTCTAACTTATGTACAGGATAGTTCTTTTCAGATGGGGTCAGACTTCTACTGGCAAGGCCACTGGTCTCAGGCCATTCTCGTGCTCTTGGTACAACACAGCCCCCAACCTTGCAAGCTAGCATCAGTGTGCAGGACATAAGGTTTTCTTGGATCGGCATAGGCCAGCACTGGAGCATGGGTAAGTTGATAAATGATCTCATGAAAAGCAGTCTCACAATCAGGAGTCCAGCGGACTAAATACTCACTGGTATAATACACTCTTTCAGTCTTGAGGAGGCTGACTTTTGGTATTTTTTTGTGGGTTGGGGATACCCTTGAGTAAGGTTAAGTAAAGGCGGATCACTCTTGAATAGTCCTTGATGAAACACCGATAATAACCACAGAATCCCGAGAATCTTTGCAGTTCTTTTTAGATTTTGGGCTGCGGCCAGGTGGTCAAGGCCTCAACTTTACTTGGGTCGGTCTCTATTCCTCGATTGATACTATGTGTCCCACATACTTTACTGATGTTTGAAAGATTGACACTTATCAATGGACAGTTTAGGACAAAGTCCTCCAGTCGGTCCAATACCTTAAATAATCTGCTCTCATGTTCCTCCAGTGAGCTGCCAAACACAATAACATCATCTAGGTATACCAGGCACTCTAGTAAGTTCATGTCCCCACTGCACGCTCCATCAATCGTTGAAAAGTGGCTGGGGCACTCTGAAATCCTCTGAGGCATCCTCATGAATTCATAGAAATAAGCGGACAGATAAAGGCTGTCTTTTCACGGTCCTCTGGGGCCATCGGGATCTGATAGTACCCACTGCGTAGATCCAGCACAGAGAACCACTTGCTCCGATTAGGCAGTCCAAAGCATCCTGAATGCGGGGCATTGTGTACTGATCAGGGATAGTCCGCCGGTTTAAGGTGCGATAATCCACACACATCCTTACTGTTCCATTCTTTTTCCTCACTACCACAATGGGGGAAGCATAAGGGCTTCTGGATTCTTGTATTACACCAGCAGCTAACATCTCTTGCAGATGCTGCCTCACATCATCTATGTCAGCAGGTGCCAGGCGTCGAGACCTCTCACGAAATGGTTTTTTAGTCATGCAGCGGATATTGTGCTTCAGCTCCTTGCACGCATCCCACGTCCCATTCCTTTAAAGAAAACACCTGGTCTCTCTCTGCACAGCTTCTCACTGATCCTCACTTTCCATTCAGCTGGCAGCGGGAGTCATACGAAATCAAACAAGTCGGCGCTACTCTGTCATTCTTCCTTGAACTTGTTGCTGGGTAGCACTGCAGTGTCTGCACAATGCACATTAGCCAGATGCAACCTCTATTTACTCGAATGTCTCTTTCAGACACATTATGAACTTGGACCATTACCCTTCTGGAATAAGCATGGCTCTAGCGGGCAAAATACTAGGCTTGACCAGCAGTCCCTCTGGCAATTTTCCATCGCCTGGTGCATCCAACATTAATATTTTATTCTTAACATCCTTTCTGATGCGGACCTCTCCCTGTAAGGTACACTGGGCATTTGGCGCCAGGATCAGAGACCTGGATCCTTCTTCCATACAATTCCGACCGGTTCCTCTGGTTCTATTTTTCAGCATCTCTCTGTGCCTCATAGGCCTTCTTAATTAAAGCTGGAACTCTTAAAGCTCTACTAGTCTTTGACCCCTGTTTTTCATAACACAACTGTGCCAGCCTTCCGAACATATGAGCATTTGTTCCAATCAACAAAGGACACCATCATACAGTCCAGTGGGGGACACACTAAGGCTAGGGTCTCTACTTGTTCGGCTACCCAGCCACGGAGGTGGGGAAAGACAGCCAAATTGATATACCGAATAGGGGTAGGCCTTCTCACTTAACCCCATACATGCAGTCCTTCTAATGGTTGTGAGGGTACATCTGACAAATGCTTCTGATACCAATCTTGGAACATAATTGTCACTTGGGAGCCACTGTCTAATACAGCTCTTGTAGACACTCCATTCACCTTTACAGTGGTCTCCATGGAGGGACCCACTATTCTGGACCAGTCTGGAGAGGCGATGGTGGGGCCTGGGCAACTGACCTCTGCAAAAGGACGTGAGTTAGCATTTTTGGTGCCCTCACTAGGATCATTTCTGCACCTCTTACCACTGATTTGTTCTCCAAGCTCTCCTTGTAGCCTATATGCAACTTTGTCAGTGTCTTTTGGGGACTGGCATTCCCTTTCATGTGCCCATCTTTCCCACAATTATAGCAAACATACTTTCTGGAGTTTGAGCTGGCCGTGGCGCCACACTGGGAGCCAGGGGCGGGGTATTACTAACTGGAAACCTGGTGCCATCTCTGTTCTGCGGGCGTGATAAGCATTTG
This sequence comes from Neoceratodus forsteri, assembly GCA_016271365.2. NCBI lineage: Eukaryota > Metazoa > Chordata > Ceratodontiformes > Ceratodontidae > Neoceratodus > Neoceratodus forsteri. Next base: position 482,439,714 of record CM028138.1, on the reverse strand, counting down.
GAGACATCTGTCAGTTTCTCCACTTCCATGGTCAAGGAATTGAGTTTGAGCTGTTATCAGCAGGAGATACATGGGTGGGTACCCCCACCCCACTGCTAGAATGCAGTCGGATATAGGTCAGGGGCCACGTACTTGCAGGCGTGGCCTTCATAAAGGACTGTTTTGAATTCCGGATCTCTCTCAACAGTTCGCCCCATTGTGGCATATCTTTTCCTTGTCAGAGCACTCATTGACTGCCAACCTCTGCCCTGAACTTCACTTGATGGGTCACCCTCAGTCACTCGGGTCAGTAGCCGCAGCTATTGGTGCAGGTCCCTCCCGAGGTCGCTCTTTTCAACTCCTCTAATTTCTCTCATTAACTCATCATAGGAGGGTGGGGATTCCAGTCGATCTGCCATGTAACTGAAGCAACAGCAGTTCTGAGAAGGGGCAGACTTAAGGATCCTGTCCAGCCTGGTTCGGTCCAGTTCAATCGCTGGCAAACTACCTTTCTGAGGCATTCTTGCAACAATTTTTCCAGCCGAGATACATACACAGACAACAACTCCTTGGTACTGCATCTCTTACTCTCCACCATAGGTCCTCATCAGAATCTGGGCTCCCATACATTCTCCAGGGCCTCAAGATAGGCCTGTGCAGTCACTTCAGGGTTACTGGCCCGTTTAACCGCGAATGGTAGCCAGGGCAGGACCTCGGGAGGCTCTCACTACCCTCTTTAGCTCGGGACTTCCGAGCATTGCCATTCTAGCACTTGGGCAACATAGTCTATCCAGGTCCTCCCAGTCATCCTCCCCTTGGGGGGTGGGGAGGGTGCCAGAGAAGATCCTCAACCTTCGGTAAGAGTCGTGACTAATGGCAGGTGCAGAAATTGGAGTCTGCATTGGTTCAGCCACCAGTACAGGCACTGGAGCGGGAGAAGGTGTTGGGGGAGGAACACCCCCAGGTGGCAAGAATAGTTTCTTCAAGTCCTCCACAGTTTTCCCTTCCCCCAGCAACCATTTAGCAAATTTCTCCTCAAAAGTTTCAGATAGTGGTGGGGGCTCATTCCCCCCCGGGTCTTTACTGTCCTTAGTTATCACTCCTGCCAGATGAGGGCTCCTCTGGGGTAATGGTCTGTGGCACTTTGGAGCTATCTATGGGATCCTTAAACTCTACTAGGGCCAGGAAAGTGTGGGTGAGCAGATTAGCATGCCGACCCACCACCACAGGGTTTTGTAAACCTTCCACCTTGGAAAGTACTCCTGCACAGTGTCCGTATTGATACCCAGGGGGATGTCCAGGATAAGCATAGCATTTTGGGGGTCGATCTCCTCCCCAGTACACCACTCCACCAGCCGGTGCACAGCCACTTCTGTCGGGGTACCCATTTTTTTCTTAACAGTGGTTCATAAATATGGCCACTAGAAGACACACAATCCCAGCGGTGAGCCTCCAAGATGTAACCCCTAGATGGCGCTATCCCAGGGGCTACTACCCCTGCCTGATTTGCCACTAACAGGTTGAGGGGCCTGGATCCAATGGCGGGTGCCTCCACCCAGAGGTCAGGGTTTGCAATATTTAGACTAACTTGGTCACAGCCCTCTGGGACACTGCAACCCCCCTTTCTTCCCACTAGTGGCCCACATCAATATATCAGAATTACCTTCCAGTATACACTTACCCCCAGGACTGGTTCCCGCACTGGGACCTCCTGTGAAATGAGATACAGTGCAACAATCACAGTACAGTACTTAACATAGACAAATACCTCAGGCAGTATAACTTTGCTGAAACAAGCAGCTCTGATTTATTTAGGGGATATAACAAGGACGGGAAATCAGGTTAATTAGCTTATCACTCTAATAATCTACCTATGGCTCTGTGCACAGGCCTATCCCTATCAGTTACTGTCCCTGGGTACCCAAGCCCTAGTGGCTAGTCAAACCATGGCAGCTGGTAGGGACCCCTTTCACACAGAAAAAGGAGAATTAAACAGTCAGCAGTACAGTAATTCCATTTGGATTTAATGTGGCAATTCAACAGGGAGCGACTCTGAATTAGTACTCACGACTCTCCAAATAAGATAGGGTCCTTCAATGTCAGCAGGGCTCACTTGAGGTACACAAACCTCTTCACACATTTATATAAAAGAGCACTATACCAGGCAGGCTGCATCTGTATCCCGATCGCAATTACTGCACAATACCGGGAGAACACACAGCAGATTCAGTTCCTGACAGACCGAGTGCAATTTTCAGCAATTCCTCCAGTCTTCTACAGGGTGAGCCTGGTTTCTACTCTTCAGATATCCTTTGATTCTCTTCACAGGACGGATTCAGTCCTAACAAGCTGTTACACAAGCTGCAGACCGGAACTCTGGGCCTTACACACATTTTTTGACTAAAACTGCACACTGAAAAAGCACAGGGCTCCTTCCTTCTTCACTGTCAAAGCTCAACTGAAACTCCAACCGACAAAACCGGGCACTTCCTTTGAGTTCCTCCCAGTTCTTGACTGGATTGGCTGTCACTCACAATAGACTGCTGCTGTTGGTCCAAAAGGTGCTGAAGTCTAAACTACATCTCCCAGAGTCACTGTCTATACAATCCTCTGTGGCTGGCTCAGATTATGAGTCCAAGTTCTAATTCGTCCAAGGCACCATTTTGAGCTAGCTACCCACACTGATTGGTCCAGTTCAGCAGTTCAAAACTAGAATGGGAAGTAGGCAAACACAGTTCTGACTGCAAAGAAAGCAGGTTAGACAAACTGTATTTTCATTATTACTCTAAATTATTTCTGGCAAACAGTTACATCTTTCAGATAGGTTCCTTTGTACTCCTAGTGACTGCAAAATGGAGTGAATTCAGCAGTTCGAGTGGTACTCAAACAGAGAAACACACAGTCCCCCCATATAAATTAATTATGTCTGCAAGCAGACAGCTCTTAAAGAGACAGTACCAGAGGCTCTAAAAACACTCACTGATAAATGGCTTAAATGCCAAACACCATTCAGGCTTGGAGCATTCAAGCAAGCTCCTGGAAGTCTTTTGGGAACCCCCATTTGCAGGGGGTTACACAAGTAGGGGCTGTGGGATTCAAACCCAGGTCTCCTAGTTTCCTGCTTAGTGTTCCTAAACACTATGCTATACAATATGTTTTACTGAAGATAGTAACCTGCAACAAGCAAGTTATCCAAAATCATGTATTATAAATGAAATGTAAGAGAACCATTTCAAAAGTGACAGACATGTTTACATGAAGTTTTTACCTCTTTTATGCATTTGTTTGTTTGTTTGTCTGTGGGACATATTTTACCCGGTAAGCAAAGAGAGTCCAAGATGGGCTTGTTTTTGTGATTGGGGTTGGGGGACAGAAAAGAATCAAGAAAATGCAATACAACAAATCTAGCACAAGTCAATGTATATATCGTAGGTGTTGATATGAATTTAACCTGTACTTATGAAAATGTAATACACTGTGACTGAATTCTAATAACCTAACAAAAAAGAAGAAGCTTTTTTAAAAAAAAAAAAAAAAGGAAGTCAGCTGCATGGCGTTCATTGGAACAGTTTTATTGGACATGCCAAGCAGAGCTAAAAACCTGGATAGAGGACCGAGATCCAAAAACAGTGCAAGAGGCTGCTGAACTCTTGGATCGTTATGCCAAGAGCAGACCTGCTCTCAGAGCGAATGGGGCAGGCGTGGCAGTGCAGAAAGGTAAAAGCGCGCCTTCAGGGCAGCTAAAACCCTCACTGTCTCCACCGAAACCAGTTAGCCCCAGGTTTCAATGAAAAGATTTCTCTGAAGTAAGAAATGCCTGTTCGTTGTGTAAGGAAACTGGGCATATTGCCAGACAGTGCCCCAAAAAGGCAAGCCAAAATACACAACAGGGTGCTAGAAAAGAAGTGGGTTGTTTGTGTGTTCCTGGGAGCATGCCAGTGAACATGAGGGAACACATGCACCCAGTCATGGTAAGTGGTGTACAGACGCAGGGGTTAAGGGATACAGGGGCATCCCTGACATTGGTAAAGGGGGATCTGGTACAGCCTGGTCAGTTTATACCCAATAAATATGTAACTGTACAAGGGTTTACTGGTGAAGAGAAAACACTGCCACTCGCTAGTGTTCTCCTGGACTGGGGTGAAACAGGGGGAACTGTGAAATAGGTGGCTGTAGCCAACACATTAGCAGTGGATGTGATCCTGGGTAACAATCTCCAGCAGGGGATGGTATGTGCAGTTACTCATAACCAAGCAGCAAGGGAAAATAATAGTTCCCTGAATCCCACAGAAACCAGTGTAAAAACCGCTGAGAAGCTGGTTCCCCAGCCTGTGTCTCCAGATGGGGAGACTGATAAAAAGGGGGTAGAAATTTCCCCGGTAGCAAGTAACCACACAGCTGCAGAGGGTTACTCCATAGAGGGAGGGGTGACCCCTTGTCAGAGGATTGGGATTAATGGTGATCCTGAGGGCCCTGACGCTAGTGCTAGGGACCCTAGTTTAGCGATGGAAGGGGGCCTGTCCCATGCCTTGGGACTGTGTGAGGGGTTTGCAGCTGCTCAGAGGAGTGACCCTAGTTTAGAGAAGCTGAGGGCTTGGGCAGACTCAGAGTGCACCCAGGGGAGGTGACGGCAGACATAAGGTTTATTGGGAAAATGGACTTATGTATACACAGGCAGTACAGACAGAGGGAGAGATGCTAGGCAGGCAGCTTGTCGTTCCCTAGGGATATCGTGAGCAGTTGCTCAAGGTTGCCCATGATATTCCCTTGTCTGGTCATCTGGGAACTGCGTGCACAATGCAGCGGTTGGCCCAAAATTTCTACTGGCCTAACTTCACCCAGCAGGTGAAGGGGTACTGCAGGTCGTGTCACCAGTGCCAAGAAATAGGGAAGGCGGGCAAGAAAACCCAAGCCGGCCTGATTCCCTTGCCCGTAGTGGAGGAGCCATTCCAGAGGGTGGGAATGGATATTGTGGGGCCTTTAAATACCCCCAGCTCCTCAGGGAAGAGATTTATCCTGACTGTGGTGGATTATGTCACCCGGTACCCAGAGGCAGTTGCCCTATCCTCTGTTAGGACAGACAAAGTGGCAGATGCCTTACTTGGGATTTTCTCCCATGTTGGGTTTCCGCAGGAGGTAAACGACCGAGGGGGTTCCTTCATGTCGGACCTGATGAAATGTTTATGGGAGAAGTGTGGGTTGGTGCAGAGATGCATGACACTGTATCACCCACAAGCCAATGGGCTTGTGGAATGATTCAATGGTACCCTAAAGTCAATGCTTCTGGTGTTTGCTGAACAGCATGGGAGGGACTGGGAGAAATACCTTCCCCACCTGTTGTTTGCATACAGGGAGGTGCCCCAAGAGTCGACAGGATTTTCCCCCTTCAAACTCTTATACGGACGCCAGGTATGTGGGCCCCTAGACTTGATCCAGGAGGACTGGGAAGGCAAGCACGCCACCCAGGGAACTCCCATTGTGGATTATGTCCTTAGGTTTAGGGGAAAGGCTGAAGGAGCTTATGGGGACAGCATAGAGCAACCTGGCAGCTGCCCAACAGAAACAAAAGGTATGGTATGACCGCAGAGCCAGAGCTCGCTCGTACATGGTGGGTCAGGAAGTCATGGTCTTTATTCCGGTCTGGAAAGACAAGCTACAAGCCGAGTGAGCAGGACTGTACAAAGCAGTTAGGAAGGTAAATGACGTGAACTACATTGTGGCATTACCTGACCATAGATAGACAGAAAGGATGTACCAAATCAACATGATGAAGCCATATGCAAATAGGGCTGACATGGTGTTCGCAGTGTGTAGTCATGGGGAGGGGACGGATGAAGGAGACACCCTTCTGGATTTACTGGAAGATAGTAAGCAGGAGTCCTCTGTGGAGGCAGTAAAATTGTCTCCCCAGCTGAACCCGGACCAGGTCCAGAAAGTAAGGGAGTTTTTAGCAGACTTTGCCCCCTTGTTTAGCGCCAAGCCTGGACTAACCCCCTTAGCGACACACGATGTGGAGACAGGGACACAGACGCCCATTCGGCGGACAGCATATCGGGTGTCAGAGGCTGTCCAAAAGGACATTAGTAGGGAAGTGGAGGAGATGCTGGATTTAGGGGTAATCCAAAGATCCCATAGCCTCTGGGCCTCACCCGTAGTCCTTGTACCTAAGCCAGATGGTTCAGCTCATTTCTGTGTGGACTATCGTGGACTGAATGCAGTCATGAAGTCCAACGTCCATCCGATGCCCCTGACGGACGAACTCCTGGACAAGTTGGGAGGGGCGACCTACCTTATGACTATTGACCCGACCAAGGGATATTGGCAGGTAGAATTGACAGACAGAGCTAGGGAGAGGTCAGCCTTCATCACTCTGATAGGCTTATTTGAGTTCAAAGTAATGCCTTTCGGAATGAAGAATGCCCCGGCCACTTTCCAAAGGTTGGTGAACCAGGTGTTAAATGTTGCTGAAAAGTACACCGTGGCTCACCGGGATGACATTGCCATCTTTAGTACCAGCTGGGAGGAACACCTATCCCACCTTAGGGAAGTGCTGGGCAGGATACAGAGGGCCGGGCTCACTGTCAAAGCCGAGAAGTGCCAGATGGCCATATGGGGGAAGTGGCATACCTTGGGCATAGCTCCGTCCTAATCAAATAAATATAGAAGTGATCCAGGTGTGGCCCAGACCAGAAACCCAGAAGCAAGTCAGGAGTTTTCTAGGGACAGCAGGGTACTACAGGAAATTTGTACCCAATTACACTGCCCTGGCTGCTCCCCTATCTGACCTGACAAAGAAAAAAATGGCAAAGAAAATTACCTGGGGCCCAGCCTATGAGGAAGCCTTTACCAGACTGAAGGAGACACTGTGCAGTGTTCCTGTTTTGGCAAGTCTGGACTATAGCAAAACCTTTATAGTTCAGACAGGTGCTTCAAATGTGGGTATTGGGGCAGTACTGAGCCAGACATCTAGCCAAAGGACAGATCTCCCAGTTGTGTACCTGATCAGAAAGCTGCTTCCCAGGGAGCAAGCGTACTCCACAGTGGAAAAGGAGTGTCTTGCCATAGTGTGGGCCCTAAAGAAGTTAGAGCCATACTTGTATGGGCAGCATTTTGTGGTGCAGACTGACCACAACCCCCTGGTTTGGCTGACGCAGATGGGAAAAAACAATGGGAGACTACTAAGATGGAGTCTTACTTTGCAAGGGTATGATCTGACAATCATACATAGGGCAGGCATTAAGAATCAGAACTCCGATGGGCTGTCTAGGCTGTATGAGGAGTGAACTGATTTGGGAAGCTCATCCCATGTAGGGGACAGATCCCCCAAATTCAGTCTAGGCGGGGAGGAGTGTGACGTAGACAGCCAGTTCTAAAGTGCTTTAATATATATTTTTTTATATAAAATGTATTAATGACTGTCTCTGCTGAAAAATCAAATGCTCTAGAAATGAAACTCCCCCCAGATTTCAGCTGACAAATGCAGGTCAGTAGAAATGCTGACAGCATGTATCACACACACTCAGATTTTGGAGACAGTGTGTTACATGGAAGACTTTAATCAAGGATCCTGTTTCTCTGAGTTAATTACAGAGTTGTTTATGTTAACTTTGTTAAGAGGGACATCATAAAAAAGGTTTATGACGTTGAAGAGAAAACATAGGTTATTACACAGAGGTAAGAGGTTGTAAATGCTCATATGAAGGCCTGTGTGAGGAGGATGCAGCATGAATCAAAAGAGGTGTCATTGAAATTGAGTTATGCTAAGGTTGCAGAATTAATACTTTGAAATCACATCCTGTGGTTGTATAGAAATATATATTTTTTAGATATTTTGACAGGGAGAAGCTAGATGACCTCATGCAAAAGAGGTGGGCAAAACCAGCTTTTAGAGATTATTCTGTTTCACTACAGACACACTTTTATCTGATACTGACCAAGAAAACATCTGAGCACTGAAAACAGGTATTTAGAAAGCTAGATTAATCTAAATATTGTTGTAGGAATTGCAATGTTTTAAACCTTGTTTTGTTTAAAGATATGTATGTCTTGTGATATAAGAGTTCTGTATCGTATGTTTGACATATTATTATATATTTTAGTGAAAACTCTAATTTTAGAGCATACCTGGTCTGTCTTCAAATTGCTTTCTTTTGCTAAGAAATATTTATGGTTATAGCAGACAGCAGACATAAGCTTGTATGGTGGTACCAAATTGGAAAGAGAAGCATTTTAAATCTGAAGTTTTAAGGGTTCATCTCTGAATATCTGGTTAGGTGCCCGTAGGCAAAGATATCTGGCCCCCGAACACAGAGATATCTGAGCCTGTGCATTGGGTATGCTAGCAAGAGGTTACAGTTCGAATCTCTCCAGAACTTGAGATCAAAGGTTGATCCGAACTCGTCAAAACAGACAAGAGGGTTACCTTGTCTGTTACACTGTTCACAAGACTGCGCTCAGAGGTTGGCACTTTGGGAGTAGAGGGTCTGACCTGCTGAGTGAATCTGTGACAGTCGGCAGGGAGGTTGCATGTAGTCTTCCCCCAGGAGCATCGCAAGCATGTAAACTTATGCAAAGGGAGGTCGGTGGGGCCATAAACAGGGAAAAATTCACCATTAAAGATAGAATGAATGAACAGCTTCACCCACATCCGCCGGGCGCTCCAAAAGAACAGCCCCCCTAGAGACCATGGTTCAGCAATCCTGTTCTTCACCGTGGAGTACACTGAAAGAGGGACAGGTGGAAATGGAGATCCCTCCCAGGGCGTATGCTGGTAAGTGAAACCTTGTGACTCAAGGAAGGTAACCAAAGCAACTAAGCGGAGACTTTGGATAAGAGGTGGGTCATGGCACCACCAAGAATACAAGCTCAAAGTGGCACAGCTGTAGTGCTACCACTTGCACCACCAGGAAACAACATTTGGGAACTAGTGCAGATCTTCGGTGGCCAACCGGGGAGAAAGGCTTGAGTGGCCCAAGGACTGCTCTCCTTCCTCGAAGTGGGGGTAGGTAGCAAAACTCCTGCTGCAGGACTGACATATGGTGGAGACCAGGTGGCAGTACAACCAAGGACACATGCAAGGGTAGGGGCTCTCATGGGACAGTCTAGTACATGTGCGTGCCACAGCACCCATAAGTGCTGGCACCACCACATGCATTGGACCTGGGGAGAAAATCACAGAGGAAAATGGAGGGACTACTCCACGCTGGCTCCCACTGCAGCTGGCAGATGCAGCAGGCCACCCACCATACTGTGATCCTCAGTAAGTAGTGGATAACCAGCAAGTCTGCAAGAAGGTCAGCGTTGGGGCTGGGAGGGTGTCGAAGGGCAGACCCGTAAGAGCATAAAATAGTAATTATAAAAAAGAATACAAGCACAATAGTAATAATCAAAATAACAAATTCTTCTCTGTGATGGGCTGCACATAAAGGCCCTGCACACAGCACATCTCCTGCCTCAGTTACTACCCCAACTCCCCTCCACAGCACACAAACAAACAGCCTCAGGCAGACAGATGGTACCTGCTGGGTGGGGTGGGGGGGGGGTGGCCACAAAGTGCATGGTTGTAGAGGTCTGCATTGGCAGCAGAAAATAAGAACCACTGCCCTGACAGTAACTGGTAGAGACAATAACAAGCATTTGTCAATGCCGAATGTTGCTTGCTTCTATGTGCTGTTTAGGTGTTTGGAAGTCATTGGAGTGCAAATATTGAAAATTCGCGAACTTACGATCGTGCGTAGGAACTGCGCAAAGCACGCTCGTAAAACAGTCATTTTTAGGAATTGTTTCGCCAAATTTTCAACATAGCCATTTTAAGACCTCTGCTCATGGACAGTGTCACTGCAATTTTCTTAATGTGTCCCATACATTGAGTTTTCACACCGACTGCGCCATTGTGCGCTACATGGGCGGAAACACATTTTGGGCAGGATGTGAAAAATGACAGCTGTGCTGTTCATAAGGAGGTGTGGTAAAATGGCAATGTTGAAAATCTGGAGTGAAAATATTGAAAATTAAGAATTTGCCAGCGCATGAACTGCGCAACGCACGCAGAAACAGTTTGTTTTTAGAATTTTCAAAATAGGCTTTTTGAGAGCCCACCTTATGAACACTGGTGTTGTTTCATTAATCATTCCGGAAAGGTGATTTTGCACAGTGACTGTGAAATCACCCTTCAGGCTCAAATAACGCCATGACAGTGACAGCATTCATGAGAAGGGGTCCCAAAAACCCCATGTTGAAAATTTGCTGCAAAAATTCCAAAAAATGCCTGAGATATGCAATAAAGTTGAAAAAACCCTATCTATCCCATTATACAGCTTACCGGCATTTCCTCAGTTCGCGGTTGGCTTTGAAGAGTGCAGATGTGTTCCTGGTCCACTGATGATCGTCGCGCCGAGCTCTGGAGGTAAGTATGGGGTGAGGGGAGTATGGGGAGGCAGGGTGTGCAGTGGGTGGGTGCGGGTTGTGGGTGGGGCAGGGGACTCACGAGGACCATTTTTTATTCACAGCTTTTTTTTTTTTTTTCTGAAGGCGACATGGGGCGTTTGCCATGCTGGGGTGGGCTCCCAGTGTGGCAGCAGGAAAAGCTGTTCGGGGACGTGGAGCCGACGGGAGATTGGGCACCCCTTCCGCCAAAATAAGATTTGCCACGCTTGGGGTGGGCCCCAGCGGTAGCACCTGAAAGCTTTGGGGGGCATGCAGCCTTGGAGCCAACGGGGATTGGGCACCCGTCAGCTATAACAGTTTTGCCATGCTGGGCAGCTGTTGGGGGAGCCGACGGGATTGGGCACCCTGGCCGCCATACAGTGTGCGGGTGATGCGATCAGCACGCAGTCATGCGTGCTTGCTGCGTGTGTGCATGGAGGGAGAGCTCTGCTCTACTGAAGCTGGGGCCTCCCTTGAACTGTATGCCACTGCATTTTCAGCTTGTCATAGACAGCTGCAGCAGTGATTGGGGAACTGGGGCCTCGCCTGCAAACACACTGACTGCATTGGAAGATGGGCTGAAACACCTCCGAAAACCCGGATGATGGCACTGTGTTCCTTGCACGTGCGTGCAAGCAACATAATAAAAATCAAAGGTAAGAGGAAGGAGGAGCTATCCTGGGGTGGGGATTAAGAGTAAACAGTGATCACACAAAAAAAAAAAAAAAAAAAAGAAGATTTATTACTGATTTATTACCACGGTGCCTGCCTTCTGTCCCCCTCCTCCCTTTTTACTGTTGTCCATTTCTAGGTTTCCAGGATATTCCAAGGGATGGGCATAAAACTTGGAAAAATTCCAACTTTTTTTATTCTGTTTCTGCCCGGGGGGCAGAGCATCTCTCAGGAGTGCCCTCTTGACTCCAGCCTCTATTCCCTGCCTGAAACCACCTTCTAACAGGGGAGTACAATTACTGGCCACCCTCTCCCCAAACCCAATGACCATCCAGCCCCACCAGATCACCCCTTGGGGGAGGGCATCCCTCACCTACCTGGTGGCCTTCCTACAGTAGAGGGTCTGTCCCTGGGTCGGGTCGAGGGGCCTGGGAGAGCCCAGCAGAAGGATGGTCCAGCATCAGGATGTGGGCTGCAGCCACTGGAACCTCCATCACCTCCTCATATCCTCCGGGGATTTTTCTGTGGGTTGCCCCCCAGAGCGCTGATGTGCAATGAAACCCATGCACTGGCATGTTGACATCTGCCACTGTTCCACCCCTCTTTGCAGCACTATTCTCTGACAGTACTCTCAGTTTCCATTTGGGGTCACTGGAGAGCAACGCAGTCCCACAGCCTACCCCAGGGAAGGGAGAGCAGTCCTCAGGATGCTCAATCCCCTCTCTCCCTCCCCTGCTGACCCCCGATGGCCTGAGTCTGCCCCTGAACCCAGGTCACCAATAAGGTGCGAGGTGTGGCGACCAGCACCTCAACCCTCAGTGCCACTGGGTAGGTGAAAAATTCCAACTTAAATGCAAGGGCGTAGGCAGGCATACTCACTGTACACATTTGTGTACAGTTTTGTTGAGTGCTTGTCACAAACCATATACCTTTCTGTTAACATTTTCATTCTTATCTGTAGTATTTGGGTTAGTGTAGGTCACTGAGGAGTGTTTCTGTTTAAACTTATGTTGTTTAGGAGGCAGATACATGTATAACCTCTTTAGAGAGTAGAGGAATCATTTGACAACAATCTGACTTGTTTTGAAGGGGGTACCATTTGGAGAGAATGTGTAAATTTTTTAATGGGGGGATGTAACTGCTGGAGATTGTGTACAAAAACAGAAATTTCTGACTACACCCCTGCTTAAGTGGGATGACAACTGATATTCTCAGGCCCTGCACTGTCACCATTCTTCCACTCACAGATGTTCTGGGGAGTATCCAAAGAACCTGGCCTGCAGAGGAAACCAAAGGGGATTTAGTGGGGTAGATGGATAACAGTGGTGCTGAGAGGTTGCCCAAGGCAGGTGGGGCACAGCTGGAGACAAGGGGGCATAAAATAAATTTTAAATATCTTTCAGCCACTCAATGGACCAGTAGGTGGCACTATATGCTACCATGCTGGTGACTCAAGTTCAGAAGCAAACTCGGGAGCAAGGCAAGCAGACCAGGTGGGTGGGTGGGGAGGGGCGGACATGCGGTAGTGCTGCCAGCCAGAAGGGATGGGGGCCTATGTTCCACTGCACCAGTGACCCCTTCGATGGTCCAAGGAGCTTGCTTCTCTGTAGGGGTATGCAGACTGCATCCAAGGTATGCAGGGACAAGGGCACGGCTTAGGGGGAACAGGGAGAAACAGGAAATAATAATGTGCACCGCCCTCTATTAATAATGCACCCTCGGACCCTGCCTCATGCGGATCCCCACTGGCTCGACAGCTTGGGGAGTGGCAGTCAGGGTTCTGGAAGCTGGACAAATGCCAGAAACTGGTGCATGGTGGTGGCCAGGGGCCAAACAGCTCTATAGAAAGACAAAAAAAAATCTCTGTGAACCACTTTTGCACTCCTAGCCCTGGAAGACAGGAGTGGAGGCTGGTGGGGAGGGTCAGAGAGCATCCGTGCAGACATTCTCTGCCCTGGCACGGTTCTGCTAAACATCGCTCAGACAATGGCACCTGGTGGAGAATGGAACTTTGTCTGGCAATAGTGACAATGAACCAAGTGACCCTACCAAAGGGCCTTGCCGTGGTGTGCATTGGAGAGACAGATGGAGCCCAGAAAATAGAAAACTGTGCCTGACTTGGCATACACAATGATGGCCAGCTCTCCACTCCATGCCACCCAGCAGCCTACAGCATCAATGCCACCCCCCAACCAGCAATCCTCATTCAACACATGGCAAATCTTTTCCTTACCTGGCCACTGATGGGGTGGGTTGTGAACAGGACCCTCCGAGAATGCTGGGGAACCTAGGGAGTGTGGAGGCAGCAATCGGCAGCAGAGGATGACTCTGGCAGGCAACAGGGCAAGATATGTGGGTCTGAAGCAGTCGGATGCTGAAGGGCATAGAGAAAGAGCAGAATAACAAAGAAAAAGAGAATCTCTATCATGGCAGCTCACTGTCTCTCCCACCCCCTTCCCAGCATTTGGCTGCCTAGAATGGAGGCAACCTGTGATTGCATCCCAGGCCTATGACATCAGGAATGGAGGCCACCACAGAGGACCTAAAGCACCCACCAGGAAGCACCTTCTAAGGTGGGTGGCTATGGAAGTCTAGCCACTTGAGCAGCTCCTGTGATGGGCTTTCAGTGGTATCATTGTTGTTACAGGTGTCCCATGCAACACCAGACTCCCCCAGAGCCAGAAGCACTGCAGGTGAGACACCAATGACAAGGGAGGTGGCAGGTGTGTGTTCAAAATGGGACAAAAAGTCCTCTCTGCATGTCAGGACAATGGGGCAGCCAGCAGCCCTCACACTCATAAGGCCTACTACACATTTAACATCTCCCCCGCTCTCCTTATCCTGGATTTGTCTCCCCAAATTACATGAAGTTACTGGCTGGGTAAGGGCAGTGCCATGGGGGCAGGTGAATCTATGGTGTCCCAGGACAGAGAATGGACACATGCATAGAGGATGTTCCCCATGATTAGCACCAGGTCCTCAGCAAACACAAGTGACAGTGCACTCATGGAGAAATAATCCCATGGCACAGAACAAGCTGCGCCAAGCTAAGGTACAAAACATTTATTGTGTGAATGTCCCATAAATCTGGAGTGGAGAATCATAACCAGGTCCCTTGACAAAGTTCACAGGAGCAAAGTAGTGGGGCATGTTGATCTGTGCTTTCATTAAGCATGACCTAGGGCACATAGATTAATTTCTGACATTTGAATTGATCGCACCTTTGTCATTGTTAACATTCGCACAACACAGTTTATGTACCTGCACCTTGGTGCTTTCTGTTTTATGCCATGGGATTGTTCTTCCACAAGTGCACTTAAATTTATGTTTACTGCTGACTGATGGGTTGGCCGCAGATTGTAGTACACCACTTGAATGACCCCCATCCCCACCCTTGTGTGTTCCCATCCAGGTCTCACAGTGGGTAGTGTGGCCAGCAGCAATAGAAGCAACTGAAGTTAACTGCACTGGGGGAAAATACAGAAATAAACTAAATTATAACATGGGTTGGGAAAAACGTCCAACCCAATTGGTGGAGTCACTCTGCATAAGCATGCATTACATTTTTTTTTTAATACATGGTAGAAAATAATAAATCACTAATTTGTAACAAAACAAAAATTGACATTATCTCTTAAACGGCTGTCAGAACTTGTCAGTCATCAGTCAGTGCTAGTAAAATGTTGGAGCTGGTCTGCAAGTTACAAGCCAGAAGCAGTGGGTTTTTCTGTCTAGCTATTTGGTTACTTTTTTGTGTTTGTTTCAGATTACTGGTTTATAATTAAAATGCACTAAACTTTGACTTTGAGCCCTTACACTTGGGGAAACTTTCATAATCAATTTTGTAGAGATTATTTTGTTGCCATGTAAGCCAGGCAGATTAGTTTACTGTATATGCACTAGTGTAGGGGTGTGTGTGTGTGTGTGTGTGTGTTTCTAAGGTAGCAAGTAATAAGAGTGACCCAAAATGAGTGACTAGAAATACAGCAACTCATTTTGGGTGCTTTTATGATGGGCTACTCTGCAGAATAGCGAGGGTATGCGAAAGCGACGATGAGGAAGGGCGAACAGAAGGGGAGAATAGCGAGGGGAAGGGGAGGGATAGGGAAGGGGTTTTCAGAGACTAGAGTACCTGCTGCTGCTGAAGTAGACATGATGTGGTGGTGTGGGAGGCTACCTCTGGCAGGTCAGGGACTGGGTGCGGGTTGCATTTTGTCGCAGCTGCGGAACTTTATTTTAATCTGGATTTTGCCCCCCCAACATGCACCCCCAGGAGTTGAGAATCCTAATTCGGGGGGTGCAGGGGGGCATGGGGGGCATTGCTCCCCCACAAAAACACTTTCTTTACTTGCAGAAGTTGGGTCACCATAGTGTGTATATTGCCGATTTGCTTTTCGGCGATATACACTCACTATAATAGCAATCACCGTTTTGCATTCACTATTATGACATGGAACCGTTTCTAAGCACAAATGTGTTGACACACTGGTGAAAGGCCTGGAAACCTCTGTAATGCACATGAAAATTCACTATAAGCTATTTGTGCACATGTCTACGTGGTATGGTATGGTATAATATGGAATGGTCATGCCTGCACCCATACCATCTGGGAGCCTGATCTCAGAAGCTAAGCAGGGTCAGGCCTGGTCAGTAGGAGGATGGGAGACCTCCAGTGAACACCAGGTGCTGCAGGAAGTGGTGTTGGTAGCTCTGAAGGAGGAATGCTCCCCTTAGTTAGAAGTAGCCATTTTGATGCCCCAGCCTGGTTTTTGAGGGGCACTGTGATGTCATGTGATGCCATCTTTCAGATGAGACTAAGATTTAAACTAAGGTTCTGTCTACATGTTCAGGTTTTTTTAGGAGAATATTAAGAATGTCTATATGGTCAGATTCCTGGACTGCTCCATGTCTTGCAGTGAGGTGGCAGGGACACAAGCCAGTTGTCAAGGTAAGAAAAAACCTTGACGCTTCCTACATATGAAGAAGGCTGCCATGAATAGTAGGCACTAGGTGAACGCCATGGGTGCTGAGCACAGTCTACATGGGATCATCCTGAAATGATAGAGGTTTCTGTCACTCGGAAGGGGAGGAACTATCAATATGATGGATGGATCAGGATCTGAAAGTACCCATCCCGGGAAATCCAAGAAGCAGAACCAGGCTTCAGTGATAGAATAATCTGGTGCAAAGTAACCACTCAAAACCTTTGATTGTGAATTAACCTGTTCAGTGCTCGCAGACTGAAAATGAAGCACCAGCTCACCATCCATTTCAGTACCAGGAAGTAATAGGATACAAATCCTTGCATTGCCTACGTGTCCAGAACAGGCTCAATCACTCAAGAAGCTGAATGACTTTGCTCCACGGTACTTAGAGTATGTCTGGAGACATTACATTTTTCAATGGTGCTGGGAGCTGACAAGGGGCTGGTGCCTCAAACTTCAGAGACAGTTTTGAACAGACCACTTCCAGAACCCACTTGTCCAAAGTGGCAGCAGACCACTGTGGTAGGAAATGGGCAAGTCAGCTCCTGATCAAGAGCTGCAGCAGGGTCCCGGACAGTAAACGGATGGCCTGTCTAATGCCCTGGGTAGCGGCATAGACCTTGCAGCTAAGGAGATACTGCTTCTTGGACTCCTTGGGCTGGATTTTCAAAGGGCGATGCAGGGTTTGTGTCAAGTCCCATGTCAAATCCATTGTTTGGCTCAGCTGTGCCTAACACCTTTGCTGCAACCGCACCAGATTTTCTATTCTCCGGCACACTTATGACAGTTTCTTCACTTTTTGGCAGCCTGCACCCAATATTTGGTACAAGCCCTGTGAAAAGTGTCCCCTTAATGCCTCAAACTAGACCAGGGATAAGCTGGTCTAACTTGGTGCCTGGAGTGATTATCTAGACTCCAGCTGGAGAATGCAGCAAACCCTGTGCACCATATGCTCAGCACTCCAAGGGCTTGTGGCACTCTCGGGGCTTTGAAAATCTGGCTCCTTCTCTGGTGGCTTGTCCAACTTGCCCTGCAGTTTTTGCCTTGCCAAAGGCTGCCTGCTGCATGTCCGTCCAGCAACGGGTCATCTAAAAGTCATACAGATGGCCCAAAGGGCCAAGTATTTATTTATTTATTTATTGAAGATTTCAGAGAATACCTCTGAGCACAAGTGCTCTTTTACAAATGTTCCTTGTCAATAACAGAGATTATAAAGCAATATAATGGGACTTCTGGTCAGAGGCATAGTGGGGGGGGCAGGTCGTGCAAATGCCCGAACGTGTCATTTAGTTCCGTTCTGTCGGGAACTGACTGAGGAAAAATGTAAGAAACTTTTTCCTTCTTCAGTCCTCCACTGACTGCCCTACCCCCCAACAACTTCCTGACGAGTGATTCAACTGACTCACCTCACAGACAGTCCTCACTCACTGATTGTTGTTCCTTGCGGGGTGCCGGAGCCAGGGTCTGACATTGCAGCAGACCAACACTGTCTGTCATGCACCACCTGTTACACCTTGTCACCTTCCCAGGTGTTGGTGACATGAGAACAAACCGGCTGCCAACATGTCTTCCTCCAACTTTTTCTCTTTGCTTTCACGGGTTTTCCCTTACAGCTTCTGGTGGGAGGGGGGTGAGTGAACTCAGCAGCGCGGACCTTGTTTACAACTTGTAAGTGAATATCTCAATCAGGTCCGTGGGCATACAGTACATACCTGACTGGCTGCAATTTTAGGTAGGAGGCGTGGTTAGTGAGGGGGCAGCATGTTTGAATGCCCCCAGTCCAGCAAACAAGGCACTGTACTCATTCTTTCAAATTTGGAGAAGCCTTTTCACCAATCTACGTCAGGAATCAGGATGGAGAACTTAAAGGAGATCACCGGGCAGAGAGCAGCATGAACTGAGGAGTGGCCTGAGCCTGTCCAACTGCAGGGAACACCGCCATACTTCTGGTGACGTCACCATCCTAATGGCTGCTTAGCCTGTCTGCTCTGTCTGAGCCAGCCAGAATAAAACCTCCCATCCACATTATTTAGTCTAAAATATCCACAATAAACAGCAGGAGGCATACAGCTCAACATGCAGAAGACAGAGAAACTTAAACTGTGCAGAGACAAAGGATGGAGGAAGATGGGAAATGGATCCAGCGGAGTCAGATCCCTTGTTGGCCTCCAGATCTATTGCTTACCTAAAACATGAGCATCCTACCCTAAGCACAACAAGAGAGGGAAGAAACTGGACATCATATTGACAGAGCTCTGTGAGATCCCGTCAGCAATTACAAGTAAGCTGGATGATGTTACCTGTATCCATTTTTCCATTTATCACTGGTGGGTATCAGCTGGAGGCACTAGGACCCCACAGGAGGCTTTTTAGCTAAAAGTCTTCTCTCTGAAGGAAGGGCCAGCATCAGGAATGGCGCTACCCTCGAGGTCAACGTATTACGTGGCACTCGCAAGTTGACTAGTAACGGACGCCGGCCCCTCCACCACCTCAGTTCTGTTTTTACCCGCCATCAAGACAACAGCAGGACTCCATGGGACAGCTACAGAATATTCCAGAAGGCCTCAGGAGACTTTGGTTCTGCTCATTCATCAGTCACTCGATGCCATTACCATCACCATTTTAGTTTTGTTTCATTTGTTTAGTGCTTTTGTTTAAAGTGTGGCATCGAATCTTTTCTGTCATTTTTAATATTTTTCTGTGGCCGATTATGTCGGGTTTGGTGCAAAAACGCTCTTCTAAGGCGGGGACTATCTCAATGCGTCAGTGGAAGTCTCGTGACCCTAGCGGACCTGCATAACTGGTTTCACCTGCCTAGGGCCAAGCCATGATATGGATCACCATGACACCTGTTTTTCCATGGATTTTCATACATTAGTCAACCGTGTGGTGAGGTTGGAGTGTGACCCCCAACTTTCAGTGGTAGGTGACGCATGGGGGCCGTTTAAGTAAGGTTTCTGGGCCCTTCCCCCCAGGACTCCCCCTGCTGCTATATGCACTGGGGGAGAGCAGGCCTCCACTATCTCCGGTCTCGCCGAGACTGGATGCCTGGGTGAGAGGTCGAGTGGACAGCCAGTCTCCTCCAGGTGGCCAGCTGAGTACCCCTTGCAGCCCAGTTCCCCTTTGGGGAGCCTGGCCACCCCAGTTTGGAGGCCTCGGCTATATGTGGGGCCTACATCGGCGGTTCTCTCAGAGGCTTGGGGAACAGTCTTGGCTCTTGGCACTGACCCCAGTGCCAGTTAGGCAGCACCACTGTTGCTCCTGATGCCATCTCTGGTGCCAGGAGGGGTACAGTGTCCGGGGGGTTGCCTCTATCGAGATATCCATGGTCTCCTCCTCAGAATCAGAGGACGACCAGGATGATACAGACTGGCAACCCAGTTCTCCGGAGCTTCAGATGCTCTCCAGACCTAGCAGGAAGTCTTCTCCCTTGCTCTCTTCTCAGGCCCATTGTGCACGGCACCGTCTCTCCCTCTGCCAGTGCCACCTTCAGTGCCACAGGGGCCTATGATGTCATTTCTGGTGCCATTTCAGAGTGTGGCTCCACTTTCAGTGCAGCCTCCAGTGATGCCTCTGAGGTTGGTGTTGCAGTCGGTGCCACCTTTGAGGTTGGTGCCACTTCTGAGGTCAGTACCACATCCTCTGATATTGGTGCTGCCTCTGAGAACTGTGCCATGGTCGATGAAGCATCTGATGGTGGAGCCATGGTCAGGACTGCTTCTAATGAAGGTGTCACCTCTGGTGCCATTTCTGGAATTGGAAGCTGACCTGGGCGACAGTTCCTCTCTTCCTCCTTCCTTGAGAGCAGTGGCCAAGGTAGGGCCTCTCTCGAGGGGCAGATCCCAGTCCTTTGGCTCAGGAGTGGGGCCTCAGTCATGCCTCCTGTTCTGGTCCCAGTAGTTTTGGCCACTCTGGGGCAGAGTCAGAGTGCTGCTGTGGGAACTCTCTCTCTTGCTAGGGGCCGGAGCCCTGTTGTTGGTGGGGACAGGAGCCACCCTTCTGGTGACTGGTCCTGTCTGGCTCCGTTCTCCTCACCAGGAGTCCCCCTCCCCGGGGCACCACCCTGTTGGCTTGGAGAGAGTTGAGCAGCAGTCAGTGGCTGGGCAGCACAGTCCTCTCCCTCAGGAGGTGTCCCCTGCTTGCTCCCACAGCCCTGACAGAGGAGTTTCGGTCTCTCAGGATCATTCTGCTCCCCCTCCTTCTTCTCTGCCTCCTCCTCTTCCTCCCCTTCTCCCAGAACTCTCTGGTCCCCTGAGGCCCTTCACCTGGGAACAGCACTGGGGCAATGAGTGCATTCACCATTTACTTTAAGGCCATAGATGAGATGGTATTTCCACCTCCTTCCCTTGCACCACCGCACCCTGTACAGAGTCCATCCACATTGTCGACCTTCCTCCTCTGAGGAAGAGGACTCTTCCACATACATTTCCTCTGATGCTGACTTCACTGAGTATCAGTGGTTCCTCACAACGATGTTGGAGGAACTCCATCTTCCCCCATCTCATGACCGCAATCCTGCTTGTGTGGCACTGGCCTTCCTCGGGGAGTACAGTCAAGAATCTACTGTGATCCCTCCATGGCCTCATCCCTTCATGGAGGAGTTGCACAGCTTCTGTCAGTTTCAAGCCTCCTCTGTTCTAGTCCCTTGGGACTGTCAGTGCAGGTATTGTGCTCCCTCCAGATCTCTAGTAGCTATACTTCATCCTATATCTGGACTGGAGTGGCTGGATATCCCCTCGGGACATCTTCACCCTTCAAGAGACCACCCCCTCAGATGCGGACTCTGCAGAGTTTGATCGCTGAGGCAGAAGGGTCTTCTCTTCAGTGCACTTCTTGCTTTCTATCGCTGCACACCAGGCATACCAGGTAGCCCATGGAAGGCACCTGTGGGTTACGCTAGGACAGATCCTAGCAACCATGCCTGACAGCGAGGCAACCAGATGGGCCATTGTCATGTCTACCTGTGGCTTGGAGCTGGCCAAGCACCAAGTGAGGCCATTTTATGACCCCAATGTGGTAGCCTCCAGGCTAGTAGGAACAGCAGTCCGCATTTGGCGAATGGCATGGCTCCATTTATTCTGGTTGTTACCCATGGCCCAGCATAGGACGATTTCCTCACACTTCCGGTGGGGCCCAGTTTTTCACCCGTAGGGCCAGTCAAGAGTGGTTGGGGCACCCTCCTTCTCCTGCACATCTGGAGCCTCGACCTGACCCTGACCAGTAATGGGCCTAGCCAGGCCTATAATGGGCCCCCCCTGTTGTAAGGGCGGTGCCATTGCCACAGTCATGGTGCTTGGTACTCACCCACCAATGATGAATGGTGAAGATTGATATAGGTAAGATATGAAAATTACATACTACCGTAATTCTTGATCTTCCTGTATACTTCACTATTCATCACTGCTTCCTGCCCACCATCCCCTCTTAAGCCTCAGCCTCCTGGGCAGTGCCTCCTTCCTGCTTGCCTTCCCCACAGTTGAGGCCATTTGCGGGTATAATCCCATAGGCACCTCCGGGTTCACTAACCCTTCATTGAAGCACCAGGGACCCACCCCTGGGGGGAGGGCAAGCAGAGGCTATTGTCCTCTTTGGCCAGGGACTCCTCAGGGCTCTGTACAGCCTGGCTGGGACATCCCTGGCACAGCATCCTTGACAGAAAAATTTCTGTTTTTCTTTTGGGACCCCGCTTTTTTTTCTTCTTGTTCTTCCCGTCTCTGGAGCCACACTTGACTCCTTTAAACTCTTGTGGGTGACCGGCCTGGGTTGCCCATGGGGCAGGGTCCCCTCGGATCACCTACCTCCTTGGAGAGGTAAATCCTCTACCTTCCTCCACCTGGTGGTGGACTCAGATGCAGGCATCCCTCCTCCATTTAAGCTCAAGAGGGGCTCATCTAGCCAGGTGATAGCCTTCGCTTGTGACCAAAGGGACCTTGCCCCGGGTGGAATTCTTGTTCCTCGCCCCAAGATAGCAGGCCAGAGAGGGTAGGAGGGGGAGAGAGAGAGAGAGAGAGAGAGAGGAATTGGTTGGAACCCTTTGCTCTGTGAGCTGGGAGTTTCTGCCTTCTTATCAGCAGTTTCAGGGATCTTCTCTGCTCCGCCCTTCTGTGGCCTCTTCTGACTCTGAAACCATTGACCCTGTCCAGGGTCCCTAGCCATTAAAAAAAGGGAGGATCTCCTTCCCTTACTCCTCAGGCAGCAGAGGAACTCTGTTTGGTGGTTCATCCTGTTGGGGTCCACTCTTAAAGAGCTACTGATGCCTCAAAGAAAACTTTGAAAAACATAATAATTAGGTACAATTCAGCTTGCATTCCAAATATATTCTATAGATTTCTCTCCCCATCTTTTATTACTGAGGAAATTTGCACAAATACATGATCTTTATCTGTTAGAGTTCAGCTGCCTCTATAGCTTACTCCCTACTTCAAGCCATAATCCTCTATTGTGACATCACAATCTCTCTTCTATGTTTCTACTTTTTCTGTTTTAACTTCTTTCCCCTGCATACACAGTTGCAAATAGACCTTGATAAATGGAATGTAATACTGCTTTCCTTGGAACATCGCATAGCTACTGTCAAAATGATGGTGCTCTCTAAATTTCTCTTTTTTTTCCGTCTTTGCCTACCTGTATAGATTGGGTACACTGGATGAGGTGGTGTATGATGATTAGTAGATTCTTATGGTATGGCAGACTGCCAAGAATAGCATACTCCACTCTCTGCAGACCCAAGGACCAGGGAGGACATGCTCTCCCTGATATTTCATTGTATTATGACACGGCGCAGATGCAGTCAGTCTTACATTGGCTGAGGAATACACCACAGCAGCAGGATGCTCAGTCAAAAAGAACAGCTCTACCAACTATTTCTCCAGAAATAGCAGTCCTAGACTTTAAACAGCCCACTGTGCTGACTGTTCTTCCCCGTATGTCTCCACAGCTATTAAGGTCTGGAGGGAGGGGATGGCAAAAACGGGTCTCTGAGAGCACATGCTTTGGCTACTCCTCGTACATTTTCATAAACAATTTCTTCCAGCCAGAACTGATACTGGCTATAAGATCTGGTAAAACACAGGAGCACACTATCCTTACCAGCTATTGGGCAGTCATGCTGTCAAAACATTTCAGTCTCTTTGGGAGAGTCTAGGTCTGCCCCAGACAGATATGTTTTTGTTACTTCCATGTTCGTGCCTACCTGTCTTCCTGGATTCACTGGGGCCCACTCCAGATATGGGTAACCCACTGGTTAAGTTAACCATATCATCCCTAGATGGAGAGCCCATGACACATATGGTCTCCTGTCTTTACAAGGCCCTCCTTCAGATTGAGCCCTTCCTCCCATCACAGTTTGAGATAAATGAAACAAAGTGATTACTCAACCTCTCATCCCTGAGCAATGGCAAGTTGCATTTCAGAACTCCCACAGGGTCTCTTCCTCAAAGTCCTGGAGAGAGTACAGTTGGAAGTGCCTAGTACAATATTTCCTCACCCCTATCCAACAGATACATAGGGGAACAGCACTGAGCAGTCATTGTTGGAGACGGTGTGGTGAAATGTGAGCAGAGAACCACCCTGCGTTCTGGGCCTGCCATCGACTCTCCCCGTTCCTAACCTCAAGTGAGCAAGCTCCATAGGAAATATTCTCACTGCAACTGCAACTTACTGAGCACTTATTTCTTTTTACGATATACCCTAATAACGTAAAGGATCTTGTAATAAAATATCTATGGGGGGTATTTAATTCTTATGGCTAAAAAAATGCATAGCTAAAAATTGGCTTAAAGGAGAGATCCTGGCTTTAGAAGACTGGATAGCTACAGTTAACACTATCTATGATATTGAAATGATTACATATAGAATACTTAAGCAATCAGATAGGAGAGAAACAAGTGGAGAACTGCGTTATGCATGTTCTACTAAGGACCCTGGTTTTGTCCCATAAATGACCATCCCACATCCACAACGCCTGACGGCATGCTGGGCAATGGGTGGCTTAAATCCCGCATACCCAAGCTTTGGGCCCTGCTCTCTGCTCCTTTTTCTCACATGGAAAAACTGTATTCACAGCTCTGTAATACCCTAGAGCTTTGCACAGTAAAACTGGAGATAATTGTTGGTCCTAGATTTGTCTTAATTGTTTGCCCTTGGCATTATTTTTTTGTCTGTTACATGTTACAACAAAGGTGGTTTTAAACTGGAGGGACGGGGGTTGGTAAGGGACCACTGATAGGAAAAAGATCCAGAAAGGGGAGCTTAGTGAGCTCACTCCCCTTCCCCCCAGTTATGGGTAAAGGCAGTGGGGAAGCGGCACAGGGAGGAAGAAAGGTAGGAAGATGAGGGGTAGGGAACTGGACAAAGGCCATGCAGTGGATGTCCTGTATTTGGACTTCAACAAGGCTTTTGATTCAATGCTGCATGGGAGGTTGGGGGGGGGGAATATGTAGGGGCAGGACCAAAAATGGTGATATGGATCACAAACTGGCTCAAGGGAAGGCAGCAAAGGGTGGTGGTGGGAAACATCTCGTCACCAAGAGCGATGACAAGTGGGGTACCACAAGGATCAGTACGGGGACCAGTGCTGTTTGGGATTTTTATTGCAGATATCACACACAGGATCCAGAGCAAGATCAGTCTGTTCACAGATGATACCAAGATGGGAGCTGTGGTTGATGACACGATGGGGTGAAAGGGGTTGTAGGAGGACCTGACTTAGCTGCAGGAGTGGATGGAAACATGGCATTTGGGGTTTAACGCCAAGAATGCAAGGTTCTGCACTTTGGAGCCAGGAACCAGGGAAGGGATTATCACTTGAATGGGATAAAGATGAGGAGCTCCACAGAGGAGAAGGACGTAGGAGTGATCATTATGGGGAGCATGAACAGCTCTGCTCAGTGCAACAAGGCAGCAGCAAAAGCTAACAAAATGCTGAGGTGTATTGCAAGAGGGATCTCCTCCAGAAGGAGGGAGGTAATCTTGCCCCTGTATAGGTCATTGGCCAGGTCCCATCTGGAGAACTGTGTGCAGTTCTGGTGGCCATTCCTGATGAAGGACACCAGATTGTTGGAGGGGGTGCAGCGAAGAACCACAAAGATGATCCAGGGATTGGAGAGCAAGCCCTATGAGGACAGGCTGGGAAGAGTTGAATATGTATTCACTGGAGGAGGGATGGGGGGGATATGATTGAGACCTTTAAGTATCTGAAGAGGATAAACAAGACCAACACAGCAGGGATATTTCAGATGAGAAGGAGGAGGGACACAAGAGGGCATGGACAGATTGGAGGGGGGAAGATTCAAGAGGGAGATGAGGAGACATTTTTTTCATAAAAAGAGTGGTGGACAAATGGAACACCTTACCAGATGAGATAGTGTCCTGTAAGATGGTGGGCAGTTTCAAGAGGGGGTTGGGACAGGGTAAGGGATACTGAGAAGTGGGGGCCAGAGTAGCAGCTGTGAGATGAGGGGCTAGCTGCACACTCAAGCAGACTCGACAGATCATGAGGCCTGTTTCTGCTGGCAAGTTCGTATGTGTTATTAAACCAATAAAAACTTTGAATATAAAAAAAACAACATAACAAGTACACGGAGCAAGTTCCAGTGAATGAAGTCAAACAAGTACAATGTAGTCAAACAAGTACAAATAGGCTAGGTCAGTTGCATAAAATGTTACAGTAAGGCAGGTAGACAGAATC
Organism: Neoceratodus forsteri; assembly: GCA_016271365.2. NCBI lineage: Eukaryota > Metazoa > Chordata > Ceratodontiformes > Ceratodontidae > Neoceratodus > Neoceratodus forsteri. Next base: position 482,413,965 of record CM028138.1, on the reverse strand, counting down.
AGTGTAAAACAAGCATGGTACATGGTCTCAGAGCTGGAGTCTGAAACAGTTCAAAGTGTATACCGGGACTGGCTTGGGATGGTTAGCAGTTACAGTTGCATTAAACTGTTAAAGCTGTCTGTAGTGCTCTCTTAAATTGGTCACACGTGGGCCACTGACTGGTTAAATGAGCTGTCTGATACCTTGCTTAATCTATATAACTACAAATGAATGCTTGCCCAGCTGAGTATGGCAGAAAGGCAGTTCAAAGACATTCCGAGCCATGCTCCTGGTGTTGTAGACACTGGTGACAGGATGGAAGCAATGAGTTAGGGTCAGGGGGATTAGGCCAGTAGTGTCTTCTGGACTAGCACACATCTTGAATTTAATTCTACTAGGTAGATTAACCAATTTGTTTGGGTGTAGCGGGTACAGCTGTGGGTGTGCTTGTCAGCACCAAGCACAAAGTAACAAGCTTTATTACAGATCAAATTTGTTCTCCTGAGAATTGTGTTGCAGGCAGTTGTGACATGTGGACAGGAAGGCCATAGTCAACTAGTGACAGTACCTAGCTTGCCACTATGAGGTGTCTAGCATCTGTAATGAGGTTGACCTGGTCATGGTACAAGGTTCCTAATCTTCTGTTTACCACGGACTCAAGGTGGTCAACATGGGGAGCAAAAAAAGACAAGGTATTGTTCAGGGTCACCCCGAGGTATTTAAAGGTTTCCACCTGTTCATGTCCCAGCTCATTTTGGATGACAAGGGGGGTGCCATTTTCTTTATTTCTAGGCTTGTGAAGAGCATTGTCTTAGTTGTTTGTAATTTAGAATCAGCTTGTTTTGGGAGAATCATTTTTTAAGGGCCTCAAAGTTATCCTGGAGGACAGCGGTAAAACTGCCAAGGTTAGGCTTCTTGGAATAGATAACAGCATCATCTGCACAGAGAAGCATGTTTTCAGACTGCCAAGCATCAGGCAGGTAGTATATGAATAAGCCAAATAGTAGGGGGGCACATAATGGAGCCCTGGGAACGCCAGTGGATACATTCCTAACATCTGACAAGAAGTCATCTATCAATGTGTTGAGTGTGATTAGTGAGATAACCCTGGAACCTGGTGATTGCATCTTGTGTCAGGCCTAAGCCACAGAGTTTGTGAAGAAGGAGCTTATTGCTGACCAAATCAAAAGCTTATGTCAAGTCACTATAGATGGCACCAGCCTTGTCTCTATTGTCAAAGGCCTCACAGATGAAAGTGGAATACTTAATTAGTGCTGTACTGGTGCTATGTTTTTTCTGAAGTCCATGGTGTTGAGGACACTGTATTTCATATTGTTCAAGATATGAAACAAATTGATCAGACATATTCTCTCAAGGGCTTTGGACAGGGGGAGAGTACAGAAACTGGCCTATAACTGGAAAGGTTAGAATAGTTGCTGCTTTTAAAAAGTGGCATAACCAGTGCAGATTTCCACTTTTTGGGGAACTGGGAGTAGCACAGAGAGAAGTTGGACATTTTGGAAATGGGGTAGGAGAATTCCTCAAAAACCAGGGCAGATAGCCTAATATAAATTGAGACACCACCGATTCTGGTTTTACCAAGTACCTTTTTTATATAACTGGAGGTGTCCCTTACTGAAGCAGGTCTAAAACAGAATTTAGGATATGGGTCCAGTGGATGTGTGTCAACAGGACCAGGACCTTCTCTGGAGGACAGGAATGTCTCAGTGGGGATGACAGAGCCAAAGTCAATGCAACACTGAATTTTTTAGCAATTTCAGTAAGAACAAGTATCTCATGTCCATCTACCATGAGCATTTTCTGTGAGATTTTGTCACCCTTAACAAGGAATTCTGAGACATTCTCCCAGAATCTTTTATCATTTATCCAGTTCTGTGCTTGCTGGGCCTTGCAGTAGCTGGATTTATCTAATTGAATCCTAGAGGTGTATTTTTCCTGGCTTCCTTGCATTTTTGCAGATGGACTGGGGACCCAGTCTCCCTGGCTATATATGTGTGTATATATATATATATATATATCAATATATCACACACACACACAGGAGGGCAATGAGTTCCAGGGTGATCCAACCAGTGGTTGTACCTCTTACTATATGCTTTCTGAGGGAGTGCAAATAGTTGTGAATTCCATGTCAAAGAATTCTAGGGCTGAATCAATATCACCGAAGGGATCAAGGAAGCTCCAGCCAGGTTGGACTACACAGGATTTGAATTTTGGCATGTTCATTTTGCTTACTTGTGGTCTATATGAGGCTGGCATTAAGCTCAGGGCTGCTAGACATTAAGCATGTGGCCCAAAATAGCCTGGGTAATGAAGAAAGCCATCTCAGTTGATGAATCCTGCTTGATGATATTCATCAGAGGAAACATCTACCTCTTCTTAACCTCCTCAAAGAGAGTGTCCAGAGCTGTGGTTATATGGTCTAGTAGGACCAAACAGAATGCCTGGTCCCCAGGAGTGGAATGAGTAATTAATCTGTCACTTTCCTGTCTACACAGAGTTGACACAATGGAGGATGTCTCCAAATCTGAGTTCAGATAGGACTTGACCATCAACAAGAGATTTGGTATACAGCCTTCAACGGGGGTAATGACCACTGATACAAAGTGCAGAGGTTCAGACAGAGACCACAGTTGCTTTGACAGAGCATCCTCCCTCGACTTTAGGGGTATGGGCTCCACCTGAAAAGGTCACCACAGTGCAGAATGTGTCAAGAGAAGTTATGGCCAGGATGGGTGTATCAACAACACCACAATATCAGCATATGGTCACTTGTCATCCTGAGTTACCACATTGGGGGTTGAGCAAAGATCTGAAGAAACAGCTCCTATACGTGTCCTTAATTGACACAACAAGGACAAGGTTTTAAGTCCTTAAAATATTTGAAAAGTGCAAATTATACTGTCAAGCATGTAAATACATCACCTGTGTGACAAAGACATGGTGAAAAACGATAAATTTAACAGTCAAATAATTCAAGACATATTTAGCTGAGAACACATTACTCGAATATTTGTACCTCAGAAATAATCAGAACAGATAAATATACCCAGTGCTAAACTGTATCACTCAGTACTGATATACTTATAGCTAAGGAACTCAGTGTAACAGACACATCAAAAACAGCACCCAACTGCAATAAATGTTTCTTTACCTATCACAGATGTCATGATTGGCAAAAGTCCTGATTAGAAGTTCAGGAGCCATCTTCAAGACTATACAATCTGAAGTACACATGCTGCTATCTGCTACATCTGGGAGTCAGCCATGCATGCATATAACATGCCATCTTGTTGCCATGAGACAGCAGCCATTTTGGTGCATTCTGCTCGCCTCGCACATCTTCAGCCAGGCACCACCAGGTTAATAAACTCTTTATTGATATAATTTCCAGCCTTCTCCACAGACATCAAAAAAGTTGTTCATATAGCACACAGACAACTTACAGGTTATAGGTGTCACACTTTGAAAAGTTATGTTTAGCCCTCACCCTCAGAGACATCCTCTGCTCCCTCAGAACAAAATCCTGCATAATAATATCCAGCCTCTTACCTGCCTCTGAGGGATCTTGAGTAAAGACAGATCTTGCAAGCATTGATTATGCAAAGGCGGGTGAGAAACTGGAGTGAATACATGACTCCTAGTGTCCATAAGCCAGCCTGCATAGCCTCAAAACTTTTCCTTCTCTGCCACATGGCAAAACTAAAGTCCAGGAAGAGGAAAAACGTTGGTTCATCCATCATGTGCGGCTATCCCCGCTTCTCAGCCTCCTGAAGAATATTACCTTTAATATGTGGTCCCGAGGTAACAGTACATATGGTTCATAGTTCCTCTGGGTTTGATGGTTTGTACCGTGGAGTGCTTCTATAAGTTTTTAAAATGAGTCCATTAAGATTTGTTTCCAAGGCAATTTCCAGCATATTGGTGGTAAAAGCTAGTAAGTTGGTGTCCTCGGCCCCCTCAGGTATTCCAAGGAGCCCCATGTTGCTCAGACAAGCCCTATTTTTGAGATGCTCAAGCCTGAGATACAAAAGTTTGTTCTCAGCACTAACACCTGTTCTTGCCATAGCTGATTTTGCTGCCAATTTGGTTTCTGCCTTTGCCTCATCTGAGACCACGTTCAGTTTTCCTTATATTGTTGCAAATCTGGTAGTTAGGTATTTAACCTTTTTATCCAGATCTTGTATAGCTTGCAATAAGGCAGAGTTGGAGGGTTCACCATCCCTTCCAGCCTCAGTGCTTGTTCTGCTCACCCCAGCCAGCTCAAACAGCTTCGATGTTTTGGCCCTGCCATTGTCTTGCAGGGTGGTCTGGCAAGGTCTCCTCATCTCTTTTCTTCAGACAAATTAGATCTGTCATTCCCTGATTGTAGGTTTGATCAAACAGACATAATCTGGGTACCTTTCGTCAGCTCTTGAGGTAATTTTTATTAGTTGAATGTTCAAGTAGCAAAAGCTCCTCCAAAGTGCATCTGTTTCCATCATCTGCTGGCCATGTCCCCCAAAACTAGGGATTTTACCTAGTTGGGGGAAAAAGTGAAACCCCCTACATTTGCAGTATGGCTGAGAGCCATGAAAGACAACACGGCATGGGAAAATGGATTTATAAAGCAAGGAGGAGGAGGGAAGACCTGTTTGGCCACATTTGGGCTTCTTTTATGTACTGTAGCATGTTAACTCAACTACAATGACTGGAAGAGCTCTAGAATAGAACCCAGATCAGATTAGGGCTGGCAGTATAGCCTAGAGGTTAGAGGAATGAGGTGTGAACGAGCTTGATACATCCAGCAGACCAGACCGGAGTTTGATTCTCACAACCTCCACTAGCACACTGTGTGACTCTGAGCAAGTCACTTAACTGCCCAGTGCTCCCAGGTCACCCCTGAAAACAAGCACTTGTGCCTAGTGGGCCTTACCCGGCTACCAAAAGACTGAAAAAAAAAATGTGAACACACCCTGTAGAAGACAGGCTAATCACTTCCATGAATAAGGGACAAGCACAGTTATTATTAAATGCCATGCATTAATTGAAGAGACTCAGTCTGCCTTAGTTTTTTTTTTTACTGTTTTTCATTTTATTGCAGCTTATTATTTGTTTTTAATGAGTTTTTTCTTATACCTACTGAAAACTATAACACTTTGGCAATATCGGTTATACAATAACAAATGGATATGTATTTCTTGTATTGTGCATTGAAGTCAATAGAACATATTTTGAAAAAAAAATGCTTTGTATGTTTTCAGCAGCAGGGAGACAACTTGTCCTCAAATGAGTGAAGATTAAGGCGACAATTCCTAAATCCTTTGTTCTCCCAAGTAAGCACTGTGTAGAAGGTGCACTCCTCTGCCAATAATAATTCAAGAATAATGGTATCCTCAGCAGCTGTCATTTCTTCTTCGAAAGCCAATACCTGAACTGTTGCCCTGTGGGTATGGATGACTTACTCCTTGGAGCTACCTTGCAGGAGCTGAGCCAGGCACCATTCACAATGCATATCATTTTAATAAAAATAAAAAAGACATTTCTTGAAAAAAAAAAAATATTCAGGCCTAACAAGTAGAGGTAGGCATCATGACCATTGACAATGGACATTTTCTGTCGATAAATGATACAGCATTTCAATCCTGGTTTAAGCTTCAATTTCATGTTTGGTCACCAGATCAGTAACAAAAGATCGAAGCAGCAGGAAAACTTCAGAAAAGCAGAGATATTTTGAAAACTTGTGCCTAAAAGCTTTAGAATCCTTTAATACAGTCAGGACCTGTGAAGGAGGAGACCTGCTCCTTCCAGTAGAAGAAATGGTCTGAGTGTAGATGGGGTGGAGATGGAGGACCACATGATCGGGTGGTGGGAGAAGTCAACCTTGAAGACTCTTCCAGTGACTGAGCATTAGTGGTGCTCGGATGGTATCTGGATCAATCTGGATCCACCAGATACCTGCTCTTGTGGCAGGATAGTGGATCCGGCTGGATACTACCACTATCTGCCCGTGGATCCAGCCATCGGATCCCAGGTCAGATCCTGTATTATTCAATGTTCGGATCTGGGGATCCAGGGATCTGACATTGGATAATGTGGGATCTGACCCAGGATCCAGCCTATGTATTCAGCCAGATCCTGGGCTAGATCCCACTCGAATAGGGCCGCCATACACTGAATCACTGGTGGATCCTCGGCAGCACTATCTGAGCACTACTACTGAGCATCCTCAGTGGAAGACAGCCCAAGTGTGGACAGTGAACTGAATATTGGTAGTAAGAACAAACTAAAGTGAAAGAGAGAATGGATTTAGAGTCCACCTTGTCTGCCCATCCTGCTGCATGGTAGCAACTTTACCCACTCACATCTAGCTTTACCCAATCACATCAGGCTTGGTTGTGACTCATTCACTTATTGTACGAGTGTTAACCCACTTATGTTGTGTAACCATGAATGTTATTCTCCATCAGGAATCATTCACATTCATGGACGTGAGACACTCAGCTCCTGGGGATGGTGAAAGTGGGCAGGCAACATGGCATTTGCACATGCACACCCACCGCTGAATAGCCTTGGAGTAGTCTTTGCATCAGCTGTGAAGACAGTCACCTAATGCCCCTCTACAAGAAGAAGGGTGTGTGCAGCAGTGAGGACCACAGTGTTAGGGTGGACAAATGGGGGAACCAAAGGGACAGAAACACTGAGAAAAAGAATAACGAAAAATAAGGAATATGTCAAGTCCTGCTTTGAATGCCAGAGCATTGCTAGCATCCACAATCTCACCAGAAAAACGAATCAGCATAGTAACCACCCTTTGTGTAAACAGTCTGTTATCTGCTGTCTTTTTACTACCCTGTCAGTAGCTTTTGGAACGCCTTGCTTACTGAAACATCTAAAGCTCAAGCACTTCTCTGTTGTATTACATAGATGGTTATGTTCCATAAGTGACTTTGATAGTGTGCCATAAAGGAAACTGATAACAAAACTGAGCAGCCGAGGGATGGGATCCAAAGTGATGAACTGGGTAATGAACTAGTTAATGGACAGGCAACAGAGGGTGGTGGTTAACGGCACTCACACTAATGATGGGAGAGTGACCAATGGGGATCCACAGGGCTCAATACTGGGAATGATCCTCTTCACTGTCTTCATAAGTGACGTTGCAGAAGAACTGGAAGAGAAGCTATGCCTTTTTGCTGATGACAGCAAAATCTGTAATAGGGTTGACACTCAAGAGGGGGTAGACAGAATGAATAGCGACCTTGGGAAACTTAAGAGGGGTGGTCAAGAGCATGCAGGTGGTGTTCAGTGCCAAAAATGCAAAAATTAGGCACCTAGGGCATGAGAACCCAGCAGCTGAGTACAGGATGGGGGGTGGTGGTATTGACAGTTACTAAGGGGGAAAGAAACCTTATGGCTGTCATATCTTATGACCTCAAAGTGGCAGGACAGTGTGATAAAGCATTGGGTAGGGCTAGTGGGATGCTGGGATGCACAGGGAGAGGTATATCCAGCAGGAGAAGACAGGTGGTGTTGCCACTGTATCGCTCACTTGTGAGACCCCATCTGGAGTATTGTGTCCAGTTCTGGAGGCTGCACCTCAGAAAGCACATAGGTGTGAGGCAGTCCAGAGGAGGGCAACTAAAATGCTGCAGGGGTTGCATCAAAAGCCCTACAAGGAAAAACTGAGGGATCTCAACATGTGCTCCCTGGATGAGAGTAAAGCGAGAGGGGACATGATAGAGTGCCTCACTGGGGTAAACAGGGTACGAGACGGGATTCTCTTTCATTTGAGAAAGAACACCAGGTTCAAAGGGCATGCAATGAAGTTGGAGGGGGAGAAGTTTAAGAGGGATGTGTAAGGATGTACTACTTCACTGAAAGAGTAGTAGAGGCCTGAAACAGACTGCCAGCAGAAGTGGTGGAGGCAAAAGCAGCAGGGGGCTTCAAGCATTCATGGGATAGACATAGGGAAATATTAGTAAATAGGCAGGGAAGAGGGAGGGTTGCTGGAGATTAATTAGGGTCTTTGGACACCAACTAGGTATGGGCCATCTGGGAGACTGGGTGGGACAAGCGGTCCTTTTCTGCTGACAAATTTGTCTATGTTTCTAAGTGCATGTCATTGTTTTAGCAATTAATCAACTGTTTACTTATTTTGTGCAATGCCACAGTATTGTTTTTTACTGTGTATACCATGGTCACATATGAAACCAGCAGTTTGTCCATAGGACTTAATTTACAAATAAAATGAAATGAAATGAAAATCCGTGATGTCTAACTACCGGTATCTGTTTATCTGTTTATGACATTATGCCCTGTTTATGACATTATAATTATCTCCACTGCAACAGACTGGGTTGTCATGTGAGCATTTATTTCTGAAAGAACACCTTTGATGGAGGAAACGTAAGGTCACAGTGGCAGATATCGCCTCAATATGGAACTAAGCTGGACTGTTTCATTTAGTACGAGTTCAAGGCAGCAGATTTTTCTCTTGCTAGCGAACTGGTTCACACACTAGGGAGAAATGTTACTCCTGCTGTGCTACTACCGGCGATGAAAATGCAGTCAAAAAAGCAGGTTTGTGTTGGAAGGAAGGATGCAAATACCAGTGTATCTTATGTGCCAGAACCAGAGGCGTCACTGCATTCTTGTGGGTAAGGTTTCAGGGAGAAGACAACCAGAAAAAGGCAGATCGTTGGGTGGCAGGTGATACTCACCTCCCCCCCCCCCATATCCACCTAGGGCCAGGTACCGGGTCAATCCCACACATTCAATAGAGAAGAAGAAGAAGAATCAGCATTCATATAGTGCCTTTCATACACAGTGTATCCCAAAGTGCTTTACAAGCAATACCAAACTGGTAGTAATGGGACTGAATGTGTAGTGGCAGCTATATTGCACATCAACACCCACATCAGCCTGAACAATTGCATGAACCGCTTTTTTTTTGTTTTGTTTTATGGGAAGGGGAATGTTGGCCAGGACACCAAGAATGTCCCCTACTCTTTGTGAAGAATGCCCTGGGTTCTTTTACTTCCACCCGAACACCCACCAGGACAGCACCAGGATAGGTAGAAGGGATCTCGGTTTAACGTCTCATCTAAAGGACGGCACACCCCAGCAGTACAGCACCCTCCCGCCAATGCTGCACTCGGGTTCCAGCATTTTAGGTATAAGTTCAAAACTGGTGTGGGATGAGAACCCACAACCTTCTGGTCCAGAGGCAGATATGCTACCAACTGAGCCATGCTGGCATTAATTGCACTGTGCAGACCGCACCTGGAAATACAGCAACAGGGGTAGAACAACGATAGGGAAATACCTCTACCCCTGTCACTGTACATTTTTGTTTGGAGGCACCAATTTACCATCTGCTGGGTTCCTGGTCGAGCCATTCCCATGGTGGAGTGGCTAAGGCACCAGCACACAGTAAAAGTGGGAGACCTGCGGCTGTGGTTTGATTCCCCCGGTCTCCCTGTATTACTACTTTTAGCGATGATTTTTTCTTTTAAAAAAAACACAAAGAGCCCACCTCATGAGTTTCTTATCCCCATCCCCTAAGTCCACCCCCCCCATAGTTTGTTATTTATATTACAGGAGGGGTGGGAGGCAAGGTTGCTCACGTCAGTGGTGTGTGTGGCGAAGCCCCCCCCCCTTAAAATCATAAGGATGTCCACTGTGGAGAACGGAGTGTGCTGTTTGTGTACGTTGGTGTTTTACCTGGCTTTATTTCAGCACACACCATTTTGCCAGCAGCAGCTTTTGCCACACTGTTATTGTATACGGCGTTATGACCCTGTGCCCTAGGGCCATATGTCTCCCAAGCATCCAAGACCCCCAACACCAGCAGCTGGTTCTTGACAGCTGCCTCCCTAGAAGCAGAATGGCAGCATTCATGGGGGGGGTGAATATCATGGTGATGGGCTGAGGTGCAGCATCCTGGAGTCTCTGGTACACTGGAGTACAGTGTCTCTTACTTTTATAGCTGGGAGATGCAGATGTGTGTGTGTGTGTGTGTATACCAGCATGGACACAGAAACCATGTGATCATATTTTGTATCTGGAGTTACTGAGTGTACAAATGTCCTGCTTTTTTATGAAAAAGGAGTCATTCTGAAACACGTCAAGGCATGTTTTTTTATCCTGGTACCTTAATAAAATTGGTACAGTATTTCTACACATCTGAGAGCAGTGTTTTGTTTTTTTTTCAAGAAAGTGGTGGGTGCTGGATTTTGTGTGTATGTACTAATTTATACACACAGTAGACAGTTCATCAGCCATTTATTCACACAGTCTACTCGTCAATACCCAACCACTACCAGCACTAGACCTGGAACTGCTGGAGAGATGGTCTGGGGCATAGCAGCTAAGGTTTAATGCAAAGAAGTGCAAAATTATGCATGCGGGAAGCAGGAATCCTGGGGTGAGCTTCAGTTTGGGGGGTGCTGCTGACAATAACTAAGGAGGAGAGGGACTTGGGAGTCATAATCACAGATGACCTGAAGGCCGCTAGGAAGACAGCAAGTGAACGGGAAAGGCCAGTGGGATATTGAGTTGTACTGGAAGGGGAATCACAGGTCAAAGGAGGGCGGTAATAGTTCCACTGTACAAAACCCAAGTGAGACCTCATCTTGAATACAGTGTACAGTTTTGGAGACAACAGCTTCAAAATGACATTGACAAAATAGAGATGGTGCAGAGGAGGGCAATCAAAATGGTGAAGGATTACATCACAAGCTTTACGAGGAGAGAGTGAGGGATCTCAATTTGTACATGCTGGAACAAAGGAGAGAGACAAGGGTGACAGGATAGAAACATTGAAGTACCTCAAAGGCATTAACAAGGTGGAAGGGGGCATCATATTTCAGATTAATAGTAGTGCCAGGACAAGAGGACACGACATCAGACTGAGGGGTGGCTGCATAAAGGGAAATGCCAGGAAGTCCTTTTTTACAGAAAGGGTGGTATATGCATGGAATAGCCTGCCTCAGGAGGTGGTGGCAGCCTGTACAGTGGCAGACTTCAAACATGCATGGGACAGAAACAAAGGAATAATAAAGATAGGAAGAAAAAGCTAAAGCCAAAGACCAGATAGGGTCACTGGAACGTCATTAGGCAGCTTACATAGAAACATAGTGTAATGCCCCAAAGTTGGGTCATTCCAGAAAAATAAAATAAAATAAATAAAGTGAGTCCACAGGTGCTCAGGGTCCCTGCTGCAGGTGTAGGCAGTAGGGTACTGTGTTAAGAGGCCCCTGGAAATAAAGATACACCTCCTTGTAAAAGGGGAAATACTAAATAATAGAAAAGTGCCCTGTGCACTTACAACATGATCAAAAGGCAGTATTTAAAAGCAATAGGTGTCATAATGGCCTGGATGGAATGTTGTGCTGAGTGGCTCATGCACAGCATTCCACTCCAGCCAATCTAGAACCCAGGGAGGTTCAAGTTTAAAAAATATCTGTTCTTTCAGTCAGTTGATCCTGGGCAGTGGTAGAGGAGACAGGACACAGAAGTCAAGGGACAAGTTTAGGGCTTACCGTGTTGTAGCTGTCCCTCTGGGCTTGCTGTGGTCCTGTGCTGCCTCCTCTGCCTGAAGACATCCTTCGCTGCTTCAGTGCTGCGGTCGGTGGTGCCATCGGGGAACCATGAAGAAGAAAATGCCCGTTTCCCACGCGTTTTGGGCTTAAAAGCCCTCCGTTTATTTATTTTAGCCCCCCCCCGAGCAATCTACAGTTTATTCTCGGTCCCACGTTGGCAGCTTTGCCAGCCACATTGCGCCCGAATCATTTTCGGCCATCTGAGGCCCCCTAGTCGTCCCCCAGCTGCCTGCTCAGTCTTCCCACCCTCTGCCAGCATCCCTCCCTCCTCCCTGCAGCTCAGCCAGCCCCAGAAGACCGCAGAGCGGTGAGTCGGCAGCAGCACATGCAGTGCTGACCGCCTGTTTAATAAGGGGACTGTTCTTGTGGTAAAAAGTGCAGTAGGCACTTAGAAGAGGTGGCCGAGCGCCGCAGGGGCATCGGGTCGCTAGGACCCTTCATTTATTATTCAGGAGGGGAGGCGGGGTTAGCGACGCCCTTAGGAGAGGCCGATAAGCAAGGCCTTTATCGTGGCCTATTGAATATGCATAAGGGGCAGGATTTAAGTCGGGATTTGCCGAATAAATGACAGCAGGTTCAGGGAGCCTGAGAATTTTAAAGGGGCAACACATTTAAAAGGGCAAGTCAGGCCCAGATGCAAAGTAGGGCATTAGGCCCATTATAAAGTGGGGCACCAGGCCCAAAGTTTAGTGGGGCATTAGGCCTATTATCAATTGGGGCACCAGGCCCAGTATTATGTGGGGCACCAGGCCCATTGTAAAGTGGGGCACCAGGCCCAATCTAAAGTGGGGCACCAGGCCCAAGCTAAAGTAGGGCATCAGGCCCGAGGTAAAGGTAGGGCATTAGGCCCGAGGTAAAACCTGGTACTATAGGGAAGCCCTGGCCTAGCGGATTAGGGCAAGCCAGCCTAGTGGTACTATAGGGAGGCCCCGGCCTAGCGGAATAGGGCAAGCCAGCCTAGTGGTACTATAGGGAAGCCCCGGCCTAGTGGATTAGGGCAAGCCAGCTTAGTGGTACTATAGGGAGGCCCCGGCCTAGACGTCCAGAAAGGGATCCTATTTCAGAAGACCCTACATTTAGAAACAGGGGTTCATTTAAGAGTGTTCGATTGGCCTATACTGTGAAACTACTGTAATTACTGTACTGCTTATGCTGAACTATTGTCCTAAGTACCTGAACTATTGCCCTAATTACCTGAACTATCGCCCTAAGTACCTGAACTATTGTCCTAAGTACCTGAACTATTGGTCTAAGTACCTGAACTATTGTCCTAAGTACCTGAACTATTGCTCTAAGCACCTGGACATTGGCCCTCATCAGTAATAATTACCCCTGAAGGTATAATTTGCCCTCCTCCAGCAAATTATTGTATCATTCAACAGTTCTTTGGCCATTTTTCAATTATATGTTTACTACTGTACTAAGACAGTCTCAATCTTCTACCACACTGCAGTCTCATAGTGTGGTCTGTAACACCACATACTCAGAATCAGTCTCTACTCAGAAGAAGACGTCCTCTCAGCATTCTTCACTCCTGGGAGATCATCCATCAGCTCATCACGTCCGTTTGTGTTGTCCGCCGGAGTCGAGTCCGTCGCCAGTCGTACAAGTTGTACCACTTGGTTTCTTGTTTTCACAGCTTGAAATGCGTCCATGAAATGCAGCATCGCGCACAGCCATGCAGTTTGCTCCATATGGTTCCTGTTCCAGATGTCCCGAAGTTGGTCGCCCTCTACAGAAGAGTGAGCTCATCCTGGAGAACCTAGTCTGCACCCCACCTGGTCGTTCACCGAAAGTCGAGTCCGTCGAAGCCCAGTCCAGGACGCGGACGCCGTTTCTTTGTTTTGTGTTAGTTCCTGATCCTAGGATTGCAGAGTCAACCATCATCTCTTCAGATTCTTATGGTTCCTGGTCCTGGTCCTGGTCCTGTCAGAGTTCCTTCCGAGTTCAGCTCGCCCTTGGAGTGCCGCAGCATCAGTCAGGTCGTGGTAGTCCTCCATTGGATTCATCGCCACTCAGATCTTGATCTATCTTCGTCCTTGGCAACCCCGGAAGTGGGTTTTGGCCGAGGAACCCTTTGTTTTCAGTGTGTTATTTCAGGAACCAGTTGCTCTGGTTCTACATTCTGGCAGCCTTGGAGAGAGTGGGCTTTTGCCAAAGATATATGGTCTGTTTATCAAACCTCTCACCACCCCAGTGGCCTTAACTAGGTCCTTGCTGGGAATTGAGACTAGGGTTCTACAGTTCTGTTTTACTTCCCTTGTAGCTACCAATGAAGAACGACGGTGTACACGAAGATGCCAGATCTCTGGACTCTTGTAATATCTGGACTCTTATGGAAATGTGTGATGCTAATTACCCTAATGCAGTGCTAAGTAGCTTATGTCACCTGATTCTCATTTAGAGTACTGAAGTACAGAATAGTGTCAGAATAAGAGTGGCATTAGGCCTAAAGTTTATTCTTGTGGTAATAACCTTAGTAGTGGTAGATAAAAGTATTTCCCTGTTTTATTGCCCTATTGTTCTCGAGCAACCCCTCCTCCTTCTTGTGACTGTGTCTGTCTACCCTTGGTACAAAATAAACGCCCTACGGGCAACAAAGCACTAAGTTGACTCCTGCCTCTCCTTGTCTGGATAACAGTTAAGCTATCCACATAATTCGGACCTTGGTGCCTCGCTCATCTCTTTTCACCACCTTTAGAGTAGAGCGCTCTTCAACAGAGCACTTTACATCACGAGCATCACAATAGAAACATAGAGGTTGACGATAGATAAGGACTGCAAGGCCCATCCACTCTGCCCATTTTTTCTAACTTATGAATGTGCCACACACCTTTACACTGTCAATGACCTATCTATCCATATTTGTCTGTATTGCTCCCTTATGCCTATCCCATGCCTGTTTGAAGCCCTGCACTGTATTTGTAGCCACCACTTCCCGAGGTAGGCTGTTCCATGCATCCACCACTCTTTCTGTGAAAAAGAATTTCCTCACATCCCCTTATATTTAAAGCTGTTAGACTCTTTCACATTGTTAATGCCCTTAAGGTGTTTGAATGTTTTGATCATATCACCTTTCTCCCTCCTTTGCTCAAGGGTATACATATTGAGCTCCGTTAACCTGTCCTCATATGTCTTCTGATGCAGTCCCTGCACCATTTTGGTTGTCCTTCTCTGGACTGCCTCAATTTGGTTAATGTTCTTGTGAAGGTGTGGCCTCCAGTACTGCACGCAGTACTCCAGATGGGGCCTAACCAGTGTCAAGTAAAGAGGGATTATTACCGCCCTCTTCCAACTTGTGATACCCCTACTAATACATCCTAACATCCCCCTAGCCTTACCTACTGCTTTAGAGGTCTGCTTGGATGATTTCAGGTCATCGGTGATGCTGATGCCCAAGTCTCTTTCTTCCTTTGTGACTGCCAGCAACTCCCCTCCCAGCCTATATGTGGCTTCAGGGTTTCTCTTCCCTATGTGCATGATCTTGCACTTCTTTGCATTAAATCCCAGTTGCCACTCTCCTGACCATTTTGCTAGTTTATCCAGATCTCTTCTCATTCTGCCCACCCCATCTGGATCATCTACTCTGTTGCAGATCTTGGTGTCATCTGCAAACAGACAAGCCTTACCCTCTAGTCCATCTGCAATGTCACTAATGAAGATATTGAAGAGGACTGGCCCCAGGACTGATCCATGAGGTACCCCACTTGTGACTTGCATCTCTTCTGACTGTATGCCATTTACCACCACTCTCTGTTTTCTGTCTGTCAACCAGTTTGCCACCCAGTTGACCAACTTCTGACCCACCCTGAGCCTACCCAGCTTATTTATCAAACTTCTATGTGGAACAGTGTCGAAAGCTTTGCTGAAGTCAAGGTAGAGATGGCATCAACTCTCCCCCTGGTCCACCACTCTGGTTACCCAGTCAAAGAAATCTATGAGATTAGTTTGACAGGACCTTCCTTTGTGAACCCATGCTGTCTTGGATCCTGTGCCCTATGGATTCCAGGTGTTGCACTATCCTTTCCTTAAGGAGTGCCTCCATAATCTTGCCCACTACTGAAGTAAGACTGACTGGTCTGTAGTTCCCTGCCTCCTCCCTGCTACCACTCTGGTGGAGCGGGATCACAGTAAGTGGGCGGACTGGATGGGCCTAGCAGTCCTTATCTGCCAACAGCATCTATGTATGTATCTCTTTTCCAATTCCTAGCATGTATCCAATTGCTTTCACTTCACCCCCTCACCTCACATCTGTTCTCCATCTCCCTTCTTAACTGCTTCTTCCTAATACCCCAAAGTCACCCTCCACAGCCCGGTCTCCTATGCCTGTCCCACACAGACGCCGCTGTGCAGGCACTCCAAGGAGAAAGAGTAGGTAGGAGGGATAACGGAGCATGCCTGGCACTCTGGGGGCAGATTCTGTGAGAGGGACCTGTAAGGATTGATCAGTGGTCTGAAGAAGTGGGTCGAGGGGACAGTAAGGTGGGAAAAAAAGAAAGTGTAAAAAAAAAAAAAAATCCTAACCCTCGTTTTTCTGCATTCAAATTGGCCATATAATATAGAATAAAGTATGGGTCGGTGTGTGTAACGAGAAGTTTACACACACCTGAGGGGTTTGATGCTACATAACCCCAAAGAGCGAAGCAAATGGGTCCTTCCTTCCTCCAGGAAATCTCCCCTGACAAAAATACAAGGACATCGGAAAAGGTGCATTGTGTAAAGGTTGATTTCTAGCAAAACATACGTTACTATAGTTTTTGGTTCCACATGTTCAGCTACCAATGTTGTGAAATGACTCACTGAACATCTAAGTGTAAAATATGTCATGATCTGAGTACAGTATATGCAGCATTCCTGATTACTCCTACTGTATGTTATGTTTTTTCTTTTAAATAAAACCAAATAAAAAAAAGCAAATGCCATTTCTACACATGCACAGTTACTTTTTCACTGATTTTTCACAAGGCATTTTTCATGACAATATTATTTGCCATTTTCATGTGGTGAAATCAGTTTTCATGAGATTGCACTTTCATTTTCACCTCTTCTAGCAGTCATATTTTTTTTAATTTGTAGCTTTTGCTACCTGGTCTTCCCCTAATTGTCCCCTTCTGATCAGTCCCTTCAGTGCCACCACTCGGCTTTTCTGGGGCTTACCTTCCCTCCGTCATCCTCTGCCATAGAACTGTGGGGGTGCCTGGTTGCTAGTGCAGGCCCTGTGAAGGATTATGCCTTCGCCCTGTGGTTGTATTTTTTTTTCCACCTGTTTTTCACCCTGGGCTTACCTCATGTGCAGTGGACTGATGTGCAAGCTCCATCTCCGTGGAAATGCCCCCAGTGCCCAGCATGTTGGGTCCCTCCCCTTGTGTGGTCTCACTGCATTGCCACCCCAACTTCTACAGGTGGCAGATGAGCAGTGTGACACTTTCTTTTTTGGAAGCCATGCTTTTTCTCTCCTGGCGCCGAGCAGCCCTCTGGACACCAGCCACTACAGCTCTGTCTCCCAATTTTCCACCAGATATTACAACTGCGTGAAGGCAGCATGGCCTGGGTCCTCTTCGGGTGTGGGGCCTGTGGGTGTCTGCAAGTCAGTGGCCAACCACAAGCCCATTTTCTCCCCAGTTTCCTCTCTTTTTGCCTGAAGAGACGTGGACATAGAATACCACCCAGACAACCCCATGTGCACTACCGTATGTGGGATGCTGGCAGCTGCCACTCCACCCCCTTCCTTATCCCAACAATCCCTGGCTGGCATACTTCTTGCCAACTTTAGGGCCAGGCTAACATCGGGTGCTGTCACCCTCCTTCCCTGGGAGAGGAGAGCAGTCCTTGAGACGCTCCACCCTCCCCCACCCCGGCCAACCCCCAGTGACCCGGGTCCATTCCCAAACCCAGGTCATCAGCATGGTGACAGGGAGGCACAGCGCCTCAACCTCCTACACCACTGGGTCAGCCAAGCATGACACATGTTCTAGGGATGCTCAGTCCTCCCTCTCCCATCCAGCCCCTGAACAGCCCTGATCCATTCCAAAACGAGGGACACCAGTGCAACAGGAGGTGAGGCAACCAGTGCCTTAGCCCTCCATGCCACTGGGCTGGCCTTCAATCGTTGCTGTTTGGGAGAAAACATTTTTTTTAATTTATTATTGAAATTAATTTTGTTGCAGCTGTCTCTGATGAGAGAGAAAGAGATTCAGAGGGTTCATCAGAAGCTTTGCTCCCACAGGGTGGGTGGCTGCACTCCACTTTGACAGCGGCTTATTTGTGGTGGCTGTGCAGTGGTGCTCTTGGTGGTGTGGATGACCACATGCTGCTGACCATCCCCCCACCCCCAGGATGCCGAGGCAGCATGCATGTGGGTGGTGAGCTGGGCCCCAAAAAAGGAAAAGGGTTGCACTGGGCATCTTAAGGGACAGCCTCCCTGGCAGCCCCTCCCATGCAACCAGGCCCTAAAGTAGGCTGTCCCTTCCACCTCCTTCTGTCACAGGTAGACTAACGCACTTCCTTCCTGGTGGCAGCAGGAAGGCACCCCCAACAGGGATAAGATGAACCCACCTGTCCACAGAGGAATTGGATTCCTAGGGGAAGGGCCAGCAGCACAAGGTGAGCCCAAGTGGCAGCGAGGGTGTGCCCTGTGTATAAACCTGAAAATTAGGGTACTCAGGGCAGAGATGGGGAAAAAAAAAATCCGTTGTGAGTCATGGAAACAGGACCTGTTTTAGTGACTTGAAACCTTGTTTTTGTGACTGCCAACCCCATTTTTTATGGCTGTGGCCAGAGCCCGCAGCTGTTTTGGTGTTGCTCTGAAAACAAGCGACCATGGCACACTTCCGTTAGACTTTTGGAAGTATCCTTCAACAGTCTAACAGAGTTTGAAACAGTCAACCACAGTCGCTTGCTGCAGAGCTACAGCGACACTATCTTGGCCGCTACTTCTGCATTCTGGAATAGACCTGTGCATGCATGCCACACGTGCATGAGCAGTTTCACTAGCACTGCCATCTTGGGAATGGCAGTATGCCATTCAACTCAACTACACATGCACAAGTGCCACGCATGTGCAGTTTTGTCAGTGGTGCTCGATCCTCGGAGCTTCTTCAAGCTCGCCACAGCCGTATCGGCTCTGGCTAGAACTTGTTGTAAGTTTTAGCAGTCACGAAAGTAGATAAAACAAGAGAAAACTTAGCACATTAAAAAAACAAAGCTTGGAGTAGTCCAAAACTTGTGTGGTTGACAGAATGGGATGTAAAATTAATTCTTCAAGTGTTTCTTTTTTTAAATAAATAACAGTTTTTAAATTATTAATGAAATTAGGTTGTTCAGTGTCATGAAAACAGGGCCTGTTTTTGTGACTTGAAAACCTGCTTTCGTGAATCGCAAACTTTTTTTCATGAGATTCAACTTCTACTTTTGTGACACAGTCTGAAAACCAGAAAATCTATAGGTGGCATTGCAGGGCCATGTGCAGAGCAAGCTATACTGTAGGTCTGAGGCAATGTACGTGACGATGCAGCTGCTTTGCGAGTGTTTATCATGGGGTGTAAAAAAAGTAAGGAAATTAATTTAAAAAAAACTATGTTAATATATCACTTAGTGTTAAAGAATAAAACATAAAAAATAGAGTCATGAAAGAGGGCTGAAAGCCCCTAGAACCTGGGGGGTGCTAGAGAACAACTTCCGAGCAGGATGTTTTTTGAGAAAGTTCTCACATCATGTTCTAATAAATTGCAATTTAAAACTTTAATTTGCTCTCTGAGACAAAACAGCTTGGTGGATTTGTATAGCCGGGGCAGAGTGGAGCAGTTTGATACCATTTTTGAAGCATGGGTCATCTGAAAACAACACAGAGCAGCAGCTCAAAGCAAAACCCACCAGCACAGAAACAGACCACAAAGGCTCGGGAAGCCCAGAACCAAAAAGACCTGAAGAGGCAGACAGAGAGGTGCCATGCAAGACCATGGTCAACTCCATCAAAGCCAATGATATAAAGATCGAATGGGCCCAGGAACGACTGGAGAAGCAAGATGCTCAACTTAAAACTTTACAAGAAACTGTTACAAAAGTGGATAAGCAATCTATAAGCAGATTTGCAATGGTTGCAAAACTTATGGTAGAAAATGCCCAATTTAGAGGGCACCTGGAGGCACTTGAGAACAAACTGATGTAACCCCCCACCCTGGTGGGGGCTTACCTTAATTACCACTCGTCTCTCCTTTCTCCCGACTGCCTCCCAGTGCCTCCAGTGGTCCCTGTATTGTCCCCCGGTCTTCACTGCCTGGCCCAAGTTCTTCTGTCCTCCTGGGCCCCCAGACAGCCTCAGTATTTGTTGTGCTCTCCATGGGGCTGAAGAAGCACTGCAGAGCCACTGCCCATTCTCCCAAACTCGTCCCGGTGGGTGGATGACTCACGCATGCTCTGGAAGCACCCCTTTCTTTTCTGACTGTGACTGCGGTAAAGCAAATAGCTTTTCGGTGGTCCTGGTCCCTGTTTGGCACAGATCGGAGGTTGGTGAGCTGGAGCAAGGCTAGAGAAAAGCAACCAGATTTCTTAAATGAAAAGTGCCGTGCATGCTGTGGGTCTAGGCCTGGCTCTACAAACATTAATGAGGCATGCATTAAAGAGGTCAGGAAATCATTTTTAACCAGCAGCTGTTTATAAAGTTGTTGTTCTCAGAAATTATATGCATTCCCTCAAGTTATCCATATTTAACTGTACCTAAATAAAAAGTGATATGAAAAACTATATTTTGCATTGTTTTGTTTTTATGGACAGCATTATGTTACAGTTCTTTCTATGGAACCAGTAATTTGAAGTTTTAACTATGTCACGGATTGTACACAGAACTCTAAGCACAGTTCTGATAGGCCAACAGACCATAATTAGCATTCTGTACTCAAACCATGACATAGTAAAACCCCCAAATTACTCGTTCCATGAAGAGAACTGTAACAGAATGTTGCCCATAAAAACAAAACAGTGTGAAATTTAATTTTTGTATCACTTTTTAATCACGTATAGTTAAATATAGGTAATTTAGGGGAATGCATATCATTTCTAAGAATAACAACTTCATAAAGAGCTGCCAGTTTGAAAAGATTTCCTGTCCCCTTTAATATTCATGAGCAAGCCTGTTCTGCTGGGGGCTACATGTTTCGGCAGCCGCAACAAGGAAAGGGCTGTAAATAATTGTGAACTCTTAAGAGGGCAAAAAGGGGGCTATTAAACAAAGGGGGCTCTGTAAATAAATAATACTTACAATGGCTACACCAGACTATTAAAGTGGGACCCTTATGAGCTCTCTGATGCCTAGGATTGCATATTTCGGCAGCAGGGATAGGCAAGGGACTGCAGTAAAATGTGTAAGAGTGGACATTGTATCTGCTATTGAACTGTGGGTCTA
This sequence comes from Neoceratodus forsteri, assembly GCA_016271365.2. NCBI lineage: Eukaryota > Metazoa > Chordata > Ceratodontiformes > Ceratodontidae > Neoceratodus > Neoceratodus forsteri. The sequence continues at coordinate 482,392,980 of CM028138.1, read as the reverse complement.
AGAATTAAATAAAATGTTTTACCTGGCTGCACCTGAACTTTTAAAATGGGACATTATTGGATTGCGTGGGAACTGTGTTTAGAAGCAGCCATGTTTGCAGCCAGCCAGCCAATCAGAAAGCCAGGATTTATCCTAAAGAATTTTGGGACAGTGCCAGGGACTTGTGGAACTTTGCAAAAGGCTTGTGGGGGAAAGCAGGGACCTAATTTAGGAGCCTAAACAGGGAGCCTACCAGGCATCGTGGAGGCCTAATGAATATTCATTTTCAAGACTGACAAGTAAATTCAGCCAATCAGGGGCCCCCGAGAGCTCCTCAAAACCCAGAGACTTTGCAGGTTGAGTTAAGTTCAATGTGAGCCCAGGGAGGGGAGCTCTGGCCCTCAGCTAGAGATACTGGACCTGGTGCATTCAGCAGGAGCCTCTCTGCAGGGGAGGGGGTCTCTGTCTCCTGAGAGAAAGTGGCTGCAGAGATGGGAGTCACTGGCCTAGGGGGTTGTAGTCATTGTCTCCCAGGGCTAGCATTTGCCTTTCCACATTTCTGGGAAAATGTGGCAAAAATCTAATCCATCTTCAGCTATGAGAGAGCTGCATGAACCTTCTGCCTCAGCAGTAAGAGGTGCTGGTGAGGCCTGGAACCCTCAGAAAATAAAAAGCTTTCTAAATTGTTCCAAGTGAGTAAACTTCTGCTTACAAGGTCAAGTTAGTCGGAGACCTACTTGGGGCCAAGAAGCACAGAGAGCCAAGAGGTGCTCAAGTTTTGTCTGCGCCCTGCATTTGATCAGTGCCTAGGAATAGGTGGACATCTGTGCAAGTGGTACACTGTCACTACGGTGACAACTTTACCACGACCGACACTACAGCAACAACAATGCCAGGTCACTGAAGTGTCTGTGTGGGCCCACGGCGCTGCCATCTGGGGTATTGCACCCCTTCCCTGGTGTAGTAGCAGGGGTGCAGGGGCAGAACCCCCCTGCATGGGGGTTCGGGGGCAGTGCCCCCCGAAGAAAACATAGTCTCAAGTGACTCCCTTTATGCTGACTACAAATGCGGTTGACATAAAGGAGTCGCTGTAATGTCGGTCGACAACGAAATTGTCAACTGACTGTCATAGATCCTGTGCATGTGACCAGAGAAGGGTCCAGTGTTGACTAAGTGACTATTAAAATGTGCCTAAAGGAATGGAGGGGACAGTATCCTAAGCTCGGAGCTTTACCTAGATTTGCCTGAGAGGACTTTGTAAGGAAATGTCCATTTGGGGCTGCAAATGCCAGCACAACCAATAGGGACTTTGCCAATGTGTTTCGAATTGAAAGAAGCCAGGAGAGAGCTTGAAAGAAGCTACAGTATAAGATTTGCTTACAAGTAAAATACTAAAGTGGTTGGGAGCCAGGCCTAAGCTCCATTCTATGACTTGAGAGGAAAAGAGAATTTGTCTTTGCATGGACTGTGCTAGATTTGGGTCCACCCTAGCCTTAAAAAAAGCACCCATGGTATGAGTCTGTATCCTGATTCATGAAAGGTCCATGCCCACCATGCTGGCACATGGTTGAAAGGAATGAGACTACTTAAAGGAACAAAATGTGCTAAATGTAAAAATGTGCTGAATGTGATCAAGAGACTGTGTTTTCCAGATCAGCCTGGGAATCAGCCTGGTAGTGTGCCAGCTATGCACTGCCATATGCGCTTCCGCTGACAGGCACAGCCTAGATGTGGGGGTCTGAAGCATGCCGGCCCTAGTCCCAGTCTGGTCTGTATCTGAAATTGACTGCAAGTCCAGAGAGAAGAGGCAACCATCCAAAGTTGAGAGAGCTGCAGCCTGCAAGCCGTAAGAACCCAGAGAAAAGTGGTTCAGCCAAAGCTCCTGCCTGCACCTCAGCTACAGCTTCTCTATACCAATGATGACTTCAAAACCATGAGATGGCCACCCTGTGAGAAGCTAAAAATAGTTAACTCAAGTTTCTGCTATGCACAACGTCAGGCCAGACTGTTCAAGTTTAAAGTTACTTTTCGAGCCAGCCCGTCGTCGCAGCGGTTGAATTTCCGGGTTCGGGAACGGACTCAGGTCGCCGGACAGCTGGCCGGGGAGAAGGATGGAGCATCCGGGACAGCTCTCCTTCTCCGGGGATGCGCGATCAGTGCATGCTGACTCCTGGCAGAGGCTGGGAGCACAGCAGTGATGCCTGGTGCGAAGCTCAAGGGGAGTGACAGACGTCGGGCGTATGCCTTGATGTCAGGACGTCCTCCCACAGAAAACCAGGAAAATGCTTCCTGGCTGGCTGGATGATGGTCTCTCTGTCCTCCGCTGCGCCCGATCCGATGACCGGCACACCTCAGCAGTACCCGGGCCAATGGAAAGTCGCTGGCCGCCCACCAGTGCTTCCCCCTCGGAGGAGGGGACCCGCCTATAAGGGTTACCGCTGGTTACCCGGGGACTGTCATATGAGGTGATAGCTGCATAGGGAGTCAGGGCAGGCACAGGGAGGGGCATTAGAGACCCGAAAGAGTGGGCAGCCAGGGAGAAGGGGAGGCGCAAAAAAAAAAGTTACTTTTCAAGAACAGTCAGGATTGCTGAAGTAATCAAACAAAAGAATGCTAACTTAATTTCTTCTTATGTGCCCCAACACTAGCCATCTCAGCTGCAACTGTAACAGGCCTGCATCTAAGAACTAAGTACTGGGTATCTAGGTTTAAAGTATAGAATTGCGGGGTTCTATAATCATCTGGGACTGGTACCAATGTGGGCACTGGGCATGAAATATGTGTTAGCTTTCTAATGCAGCTAGCTAGATAAGATAGAATAACATCCTGAATATATCAAAAGGTTGGTGGGTGGCCACTGGATTAATGTCCAAGTTTAAAATGCAAAACGATTATCTTGATGCCAATTTAAAATGCCAATCTGAATGCCAAACCATGTAAATATTTAACCTCTGCTCCCAATTCACCCTTCCTAGCCCTCACCCCTTGTGAATAAATTGCTGTTGGCTTATTTTTGTAAATCTTGTGTCTTGAACAAATTATTAGACTGAGCTTTTAATTCCAGAAACGTGAATTGTGGGGTTTTGGTTACTGGGTCATCTGTGGAGGTGACAATATGGTATTGTGGGTGGGTCCAGCATCCCAGGGGGTTGTACCAGGTAATTTCTAGACCCACATAAAAGTATACTCTGGGTAGAGGCACTATGCAAAAAATGTTCTCTATGGGAAAGAACTAGTTTTAAAGCAGAATGGGAACCCAAGCCCCTCAACCTTGCTTTTGGGCCCACAAGGCATGGGTAGTAACCTGTTGAGACATGGCATCTGGGTTACACTGAGTTCAATGAATTTACAGATTGTAGATCTTCCAGAAGGTGAAGAAGGAGCTGATTTACTTCACTACTTAAAAACTTGGATGTCAAATACTTTGCTAGTGCCTGAAGCTTTCAACACTACAGAACTTGAGAAAGCCTACTACGTAAACCCCAGATCAGTGTAGAATGCTTCTAACCATGCAAGAGCAGTTCCATGTAAAATGGGTAGCACAGAGAATAGAGACATTGTTAAAGCTGGCCCCCTTCCTCTAACCCCATTTCTGCTGGTGGCTTGGACATAAAGATCTTTCCCGAGCTCTCTTTTCAAATTAGATCATACTGCAAACAATTTGACTCAGTTTGGAACCGCTTGAGGATACTTGGAATGTTTCATTCCTTCTTGGTACCGGCATACCTGCAAATAATATACAGTGATGCAACTTTTCAATTTACTAAACAACAAGCTACTGGCTGCTGGACAGAAAAACCTTGAGGTGGAATTCCAGGCCAGGCCAAACTACAAGGAAGATTTGGGCAATGACAAAGACTAACTGGCAAAAGTGATAAAACGTATTGTGAATTTTCTCCTGATTTAGGTCACTCCAGTTTTGCTTCAATGCACGGCTGAATCTGGACTTACTATGTAGTCCTCCAACTGCAAGGTACTAGCTTTCTCATGCTCAGTTAATAAAATGTTTGATTTGTTTAGCTGTATAGTTAGCATGGAAGGTGCTCTCTTGAATTACAGTGGGTTGTGTAGCAGTAGCCCCTGGGTAAGTGCACACTTCCTTAGTGGCAGCACCATGAGGGCCCGACTTGGCCTCTTCTACCTCACTGGTATTGTACGATTGAGCCAGTAGTGATCAAAGCACCAGGGTTGCGGGCAGGAGATGCTGTCTTATACTGTTTGTTAAATATACTGAACATTACTTCTCCCTGGGTTCAGAATGTTGAGCATTTTGCTTAAAGTTTTACTGTTTGCATTGAATAAGTAGACTGTAAATGGTAGCAACACATACATTAATAGCATGACCTTTATGCTGACCTTATAAGAGTTCTCCCTTAATGGTACCACCAAAGCCATTCATGTTGCTGGCACAGTGGATAACTGTTAAGAAAATGTTACTCTAGGCGGGCCCAGTGGTGTGGCGGTTATGCTACTGCCCCCATGCTGGTGACTTGGGATTGGAAGTGATCTTGAATTGCTGAGAGCCAGCTGGAGCAGAGAGGACTGTGCGCCCAACAGACTACTGTCCTCTCCCAGGGAGGGAGGCTTTTCACTTTTGCTGAAGTTTAATGTTTAATGCCTCTTCTCGTCTCTGGTCCCTGACTCAATCAAGATCCCCAAGGTACTATCCTGGAGCCCTCCCTCCTCAATGGAGCACCACCTCCTCCATGCTGCCTTCAAATAACCCCCTGGGTGAAGCCGGGGTGGGGTATTTACCCCTGCACTCACTGTGCTTGTCAGGAGGTGCACAACAGACAAGTGGAGTGTAGCTCTGGATGTATCAGAGTCTTTAATCCGTGAGGCTCGGGGTCATTTTCTCTTGTTTGGTCCTTTCCTCCTGGGACTCCAATGTGCAATAACATCAAGGGATTTTCACTCATGCTGAGTGCAGTGATGCCCAATGCCTGCGGAGTCCTGCTCACCCTTGGTCCCCTAGCTGCATTGCCACCAAGTATTGTGGCAGAGGATAGGAACCCACACTGCCTGGAGAAGGACAGCATCCAGTGGGATGCTCAGTCCCTCTCCCATAGCCGGCTTCTGACAATCCGTGCTCCTCCTGATCCTTGGTTGCTGGCATTACCAGCGGCAGTACTACCAAAGAATATGTTACTCTTGAAGGTTTACCCCCACATTCTCATTTAGGAAACTAGAAAACTGTGTGTTTATGAGTATCAAATTTTCTAGGTATGTGTTTTGTGGTATGTACTTAAGCATGTACTTCTAATGTTTCCTAAGAGGAAGGCTTTATTTTGCTCTTTAATTGAAACAATGAAATGTAAGTTTAAAAAACAAAATCTCTAGAACCTTGGCAGATCTGTGGTGTGGTGTTCCAAGGGGTTTAAAGAATCATGCGATGCAGTGTTGGCAACACCCTCTGTGTCAGACAAAGTAAAATAGTGATACAGCAATGCCTGCGGAGAGGGTGCAATATTAGGGGGATGACAACACTGGGTCACATAATCATTCAAACCCAAAGAAACACTATGCCACAGATTTGTTAAGTTTTCAGGGACTTTCAGCCTTAATGTTTCATTTCCCAACATTTTATGCTTTTTGCTTCAACCATAATGGGTGCATTAACATATTTATTTGCAATTTATATTGTGTGTGTGTGTGTGTGTGTGTGTGTGTGTGTGTGTGTGTGTGTGTGTCTGAATTTACTACATTAGTACCCAAGATACTGGATTCCTACCTTCTCATCCAAGCACTTCTGTAGTGTGTCCTTGCGCTTTTCCAGGTCGGCACTGGCCAGGAGGTATTTCTCATCCAGATCACTTATGTAGTGCTGCTGGTCATTGCTCCTAACAACGAGCTCCACGTTCTTGCGCTCCAGCGTGTCCTGCCTGACCTCCGACTGCTGCAGCCTCTCCTCTAGGTCTGCAATCATCAAAGCTGCCTTCTGTGCCCTCCCCTGAGTCGAGACCAAATGCTGAAACATCACCAAAAGGGCTAGCACCAAAGCTGTGAGGATAACTCCAATTATGAAATTACAGTTTTTATTCATTTTTCTGCCTTATCTTTAAAAACCTTAAAAAAAAGACAGTATATGGCCTCTTCTCTGTGCCTGTCACCAGGGCACTATTATTCCCTTGTCAATCACTCCTTCAGGAAACTACTGAAGTCCAAATGTACAGGTTCGTTATCAGCACAGGAACCAAGTTATTCTGTAATCCCCTTGACTTTTTCACATTACTAAAGTTGGAGTATGCAAGGAGAAGGATAATACACACATTGTCATCCTGCAATCGGTAAGCTTCCGTCTGTATGAGCTGCAAGTATCACCCTGAACTTCACTAGAGGTGTACTATGACAACCTGCCTCACTAACACAGGGCTGTAGTGTATGGGCGGAGCTCCAGATTCATATCGAGCCATCATCAGAGAGGGGACTGACAGTCTCTGGCTTGTGAAAAGTCAAACTGGAAAGCAACTGAAAGCTCCAAGAAGAACATTCCTTTTCAATCGTCTATGGTTCCTCTGGGCCTTATCATAGCATATCAGCTTGGAAACCATACAAAACCTAGAGATAGGTACTCTGCTTCCTTCTAAATATGTAACTCTCAGCTGTTTAAAATGTTGTGGGTTCAGAAAGGAACTATCAACTTTCTGCTGAGCCTAATAATTTTCACCTTGTTTCTCACTGCTTTTTTTTTTTTTTGCATTCTTCCCTGTCTCCCCAACCTGTTATATAGGTTTGCCACAGAAAGGTAGGGTGACTGACTTCACAGTCAGGCTGCACACTCACCTCTAAGACTGGAAGATCAGAAGTCTGTGTGTTCCATCCCCACACCAGGAACTTGAAGTAAATCCCAATACTGACACTGTAGTGCAGCATTTTATTTATTTTTTTTGTGTGTGTACCCCTCCAGCTGTCAGTGTCCATCCTGGTAACAGACCCCCTTGCCTCCACCTCCGTCTAATGCCTGCACTCCCCAGTTACCCCTGGCTTCCCCCCAGAGGGTGGGGTCATGGCACTGTCGCCCTTCAAGTGCTGCAATACTAGTAACTGGTTGGGGAGCCAGCGGCAGAGGCTAATCGAGGCCCGGGGACAGAATTCATGAAGACGGTAGGGGACACTGTGTTTTCCCCCCTGTAGGCGGGGTGGGGACGTGCAATGATGGCCAGCATCCACCCACCCCTGATTCACGTGGGCATCAGTGCAAGTGGTGAACCCAGCCTCCGCTGGGTGTCGCTACTGCGCCGACCGCACATCCCCTCCCCCTGGAGAAGGACAGCAGTAAAGGGACGCTCAATCCTTCTTCCCCAGCTGGCCCTCCAGCAACCCGGGTCCATTCCCCAAACCTGGGTCACTGGCGTCACAAGCAGAAATCCAACCGCTGTGCTGATGGGTCGGCACTATAATGCAGCATGAGGGGGGTGCTGCACTCCTAAGTTGCCATCTTTCAGATGACATGTTAAACTGAGGTCCTGTCTGCCTGTTCTGGTGGTTGCTCAGATGGATGTTAAAGATCCCATGGGTGCTGGCCTGGTGGTGCTGAGAACTGAGGTTCTGGATGCCACACCTCGCACCATGCTGGCAACTCGGGTTCAGGAACAAGCCCAAGGTGCTGGGGTTCGACCAGGGGGAGAAGGTTGCAGTGTCCGATGACAGCTCACCTTCTCTGGGGTGAGTGGGTAGAGGACTTCGGTAACAATATTCCTCCTGGAGGTAGCTAGGGGGTATTGCACCCAGAAGCAGTGTTAGGCACAAGCAAACCAAGCGGCCACTTGGGGTGCCAGCACAGAAGGGGCACATTAAATTAAAAGGTACAAGCAGAGACCAGCTTGAAGTGCAAAAAGTGTTAATATAAAAACCAAGATTGTTGTTGCAACTTTTGTACTCATAGCATATTTACCTCTTTTTGGATATGGGGTGGGGCAAAAAGGAGAAGGGTGGTGATGGAAGCAGTGAAGGGGGCACCACAAATATTTTTGCTTGGGGTACCATAGGTCTAAAACTGGTCCTGATTGTGCCAACAGCCCTCAGCATTAGGGGGTGGTGGGGCACAGTGGACGTTGGTGTAGCATACACGGGAGCATGCACGTCCCCCTGCATGTCATTGCACGTCTGCACTTACTGTCGGGGGGATGGGGAAACCACTACACCAGAACACAGAAAAATCTTGATGACTGTACAGATGATGTCACATCACAGCACCACACCCACCATCGGATCCTGCACTCCTAGGTTCCATCTCCCTCTAATCTTCACCTTCACCTGTAGGCCATTGGATATTTCGTAAGGAAGCACCAAGGGGTAAAAGGCAGCCCCACCTCAGGGGGGGCACAAGCTGGGGTCTGCCTGCAGGTGTGTGGGCAGGTCGGAGGTCCGGGTCCCACGGTAGGGAGAGTCTCAGGCAGGGCGGGAACAGCTGGGTGTCAACTGAGGGAGGGTCCAGAGGGAAAAAGAAGTAGGAAAAAAAGAACCCATGCCACTTTTTGAAAAGAGTAGGAGAATTTTTTTATTAAGAAAATTAATGACGCAAAGCAGATAGATCAACAATACAAAAAACTCATAAACAAAAAAAAGTACAAAAGCTTAAGGCATTTCTTTATAGACAGTGATTCCATTAATGACAAAAAATAAAGTGGCCAAACCAAACTAAAATTCCCCTCATGAAAACTTCATAATACTCAGCTGCATGCTTAATTTAATCACTGGTCAACCCAAGGTATCCCCCTCCCCAAATCAGATCATATAGGGGATGGAAGGAAAGTTGCCTCTTCTTTATAAGCCGACAATATTTCTATGTCAACGTTCTCCAGCAGAAGTAGCAATGATACTACTCTTTGTTGTATTTTGCCAAATGCACCACCTAAAAGTTGCCAGCAATAGTCAGAAGGTTCCTGGTTGGAACTTTTCCCAGCCCCCCGTGTTGCTCCACATGTTAAAGTGTTACAAGACACGCTGCTAACAAAAGGGGCTAATGCTGATGAACTGCAAGCACGTGCCGTGTCTGAAATATAAGCACATTCAAAAAATAAATGCTCCATAGTCTCTAAGATTTGTTGACATCCAGTCCTTAGGTAGTACTTTTCTGCTAGAGTTTTGTGGTGGTGATTATTACGAACATTTAGTCTATTGTGGCAGCAAAGCCAGTGTTGGAATTACAATGGGGCTTGCCAGGACTCCCCCCTCCCCCAGCTCTAAAGTGAGCCCAGGTAGCTCAGGCATCATTACTGTTGACTTATAATAGGAAGAGGGGTTCAGTTTAAAGATAGGGCTCTTATGGGCCCCCTAGCCCCCACAGCTCATAAAACGTAATTCCATCACTAATCGAAGGCACAAAGTGTCCAACATTTTCTGCAGGACCCTGAAATCCATCAGCTGATCCACTAAATACTATTCTGATACACTTGTGGGGCATGACAAAATTGGGTCTGATTTAAAGAATGAATGCAAAATCAATTGACACACTTGTTTCCTGGTATCAAAAAGAACATCTGTTTCAATCAATTTCCAAAGTTTAATTTTCCTAAAATGTTCCACCAAATTTTATTTTATTTATTTATTTAGTTATTTAAAAGTCTCACCAGGAAAAGCATACTGAGCAGTAATTGCTCGTTTCCAGATGCATCCTGGAGGAAGGGGAGGAGGGATTAGAAGAATACATAGCATACATTGGTTACTGGAGTGCACACAATAGTGTGTGATCAATAGGTGGCATTTGAACATAAATTGAAAACAACCATACAGGAAGGCATGCGCAGCATGTCAAGAACAGGTCAAGAACAGCTGGGAACAATACGGCAGGTTCAGTAATCAGGGTATATGTCAGCCCGAGAGAAGGCATGAGCCAGAAGCTGCAGAACAAGTATGTGCGGTGAGGCGAGTACTTCATAAACCTGTGAAAACAAATGCAGAACACAAAGGTAGTAGAACAGGCACGGCAGCTCCAATATGTCAGTTTCAATGTATACAATCAAAACAATGACAAGTCTAGGTCAATTAACAGCAAGTATCAACCAGTTTATTAATGGTAGGACAGTTATGGGCAGTTGCAGAAAGGGGATATGAGACTGTGGAGGAGGGAAGAGAGGGACCGAGGGAAGGGGGTAGTTTTGACTGACAAGGGAAGGGTGTTCCAGATTTTAGGGAATCAGTATAGGAAGGTGGCTTTGGTAACACTTTGGTATTTTTTCTGGTAGATTACAAAAAACACATAAGCAGTAAGACATGACGGGGTGTGCATTACAGTGTGATAACCGCACTCCTAGGGGCGTAGTTAGGTATGAGGCCGAAGGCTGAGTGTCTTATTGCGCTTATAAAATGGCCCTTTATTTTTAGAAGCAGTTTTTTTTATTTTGAAATACATGTTTAAATAAGTTAAAATATAAGTGAATCTGTGCGTTTAACATAAAATAGTCCTTCTGCCTGTTGGTGCTAGATTAAAGTAATGTTACACAGTGTGTGCCTCCCTGCCCACTTAAGCTTCATATTCCCCTGCCAGCCACAACAATTCACAAATGCTGTTTTCCTCAATCGAAGAATGACACATAACCCCTTACTTTATTTCATTCTCCTCACTCTGTAGACAAAGCTAAAAGGAAGCGATAACAGAGGCTTCTCAGTTCCGCAATGCTGCAAGCATGAGCTTGGTTCAAAACTGCCACACTCACTGACAGCATCATGAACTGCTTGCTCTGTCCTAAAAGCTAAACAGCAGGGTGAGTCATTTATCACCTTTTCTGTTTGTTTATATAGTATTATTGCTTACTTTCTTCATTCTGTTTTTTTTTCTCTGTTTTTCCCCACATTCAAGAAATGGAATGTTTACCATGGAATACAGGGATTCAAAATTCTCCTCAGTTCCACTGACAGAATGTTCCTCTCCTAATATACTGTATACACTCACACACACACACACACACACACACACGCCTTTTCTAAAGCTACAGACTCAATTATCTCACTGTCCAGGAAAGCAGAAGAGATTTTCCCGATGAGCATGGTAAAGATAGAAGGGGATTTTCACTGTCAGCAAAGAAACAGTTGTAATGAAAACTATAAACAATACTTATTGTTTCTAATTTGTTTATGTGTGTAAGGAGAGTGTGATGATCAAGGAAAAAAACATTTAATTAAGGTAGTTTTATTTTTAGGGCCCAGTTGAAGGTTATTACAGTGTCAAGGTAACAGCCATTTTTGTGATGGAAAATCAGTTCTGGTTGTAGGGGGGCTGACCCGGAACATAGTTCTGGTTGTAGGAGGACTGATTTGCTTATTGTGTGATGTGGTTTAGGATCAGGATGACTGTGCTTATATAGAGATTTAATGTATGGTCAGCTGATGTCTCTTGGCCAATGAGATTTCTAGATTTTCTCATGCCATTTTATAATTTAACATTCCTTCTCCTGTTTCCTAAAAAAGTATCCACATTTCTGTATAAAAAAGGGAATCTCTGGCCGAGTTTTGTCCTGGAGCACTGAGCTCAAGTTGCTAAATAAGAAAACACTAAAAAAGATCACAGGATTTATCACTGACTGCCCTCCTTGTTTCACTGGTTTATATGTTGTATTCCTTTTCACTGGATTTAAGGTGCTGCCCCCCAAAAGTTTGAAAAATACATTATAGATTCTGGACTCTAAATTTTGTAGTAAAGGAAAAATATAACTAAGAAATGAAAAGACAGGTACAAGAAAGGTTTTTGACACATAAACTCTCTTTTTCGTAGTCATCTGCCATGCCTTCCATTTTTCTATCTTCTGTTTTACCAGTACTTATTTCTCCACCCAGCTGTGTCTTGCTGTATCCGGGATTTTTGTTTTTCTCCCCTTACCTCCCTGAGGCCCCGGCACATGGCCGTGTGAGCATGTGGAGGCACGCTTCGCACCCCGTGGTGCCAGCTCAGCCCCTTCCACCTCCTGATACTTTGCTGCCCCCTCTTCGCCTATGCTACCCACCGGACTTCCACCCGGTGGGAGCGGAACTATGAGGGGGCACCAACCTACCCTCACCACCCTCAGAAGAGGAGAGCTGCCCACTGGCATGCTCAATCCTGCTCCGCACCCCCCCCATGCCGGCACCCCAATGACCCAAGGTTGTTCCCGAACCTCGGCAGCTGGCGTAGCACAAGGTAACATGTCCAGTGCCTCAACTCTCTGTGCCACTGGGCTAGCATCGAATCATACTGTATTCTGACAAATGCAGTATGGTCTCAATAGGACTGCCCCAGAGCTGAAATGGTTAATAGAACCTATGCAAATAGTGGAATGCTAGGCTGAAGCTCGGTTTTCAAACCACTGTCCCTGGTTGTACTTCCTGCAACCATCAGATTATTGCAAAGCATGCACAAATAAATTTAACTAAACTAAACTATGTTTGTTTGTAAAAGTTTATTCCTAAAAAAAGAAAGAACTTCCAAAGGAACAGGATTGCCCAATTCAGCAAAAATGCTCATTTACAATGGGGTCCTGCATTCACATAGTGTAAAATATAGTATTAAATAATATAGATAATAAAACTAATTCCCCCCTAAAGACCTGACCCTTCTTTAAACAATAGGGGCATCACTAAGACTCAAGTCACAGATGTGCAAGAAAACAAACAATCATACCAACAGGTTTACAGTAGGGTATGGACAGCTGGAATGCAGCGCCCATTAGGTTCTAGTAGGGGAGGTAGGGTGGGAGCTCAGAATACAGTAAGATTCCTTTGGAAGAAACAAGATTACTGTGGTAAGTCATTTTTTCTTCAAGCCCAAGGAAATCTTTTTGTATTCTGACAAATGCAGACTACCCAAGCAGTACCACTTGAGGTGGGCAGAAAACCTATTTAGGAAACAAGCTCTGCAGTACTGCTGCGCTAAACCTGGTATCACTTCTGGCCTGGGTATCCAAGCAGTAATGCTTGGTAAATGTGTGGACAGTTTCCAGGTAGCTGCTTTGCAGATTTCCAACAGAGACCTGCTATGGAGGCAGCTGTTCCTCTGGTAGAGTGGGCCCTCAGACCCGCAGGGAGCTGTTTGCCCACCTTGCTGTAGCAAAACTGAATGCAAGCAACAATCCAGCATGCAATCAACCTTTTTGTAGCTGGTTTACCTTTTCCCACTTCTCCATAGGTCAGGAAAAGCTGAGTATTGTCCTGCCTGTGGCCCTTTGTGTGATCCAGGTAGTAGCTGATAGCTCTTTTAACATCCAGGCTATGCAGCCTACATTCCCCAGAAGTGTATTGGTCAGTGAAAAAGACAGGCCATGTAATGGACTGATTGAGGTGGAAGTCAGATACCATCTTGGGGAGAAACTTCCTATTAGTCCTGAGGACAACCTTGTCCCTATAGAATACAATGTAGTCAGACTCTGTGGACAGGGCCTGGAGCTCACTAATACTCCTGGCAGAGGTGACTGCCACTAAGAACACTGTTTTCCAGGTTACATACTTGAGTTCTGTTGAAGACATGGGCTCAAAAGGGGGCTGCATAAGCTGGGCAATGCATGTATTAATATCCCATACTGGTGTAAAATCTCTGTGTGAGGGATGTAGATGCAACAGCCCCTTGAAACATTTTCTGAATACCGGGTTCAAAATCAGGGATGAGACCTTGCCTGCTAATAAGTAAGCTGAGACAGCTGCCAGGTGCACCTTAAGAGTAGATGGTCTTAAGCCAAGAGAGTGAAGGTGGGTCAGATAATCCAGAATGACTGGCAAACCCTCCTGACTGTGATATATGTCTCTTCTCTGACAGCAGATGGAAAACCTTTCCTACTTGGATGTGTAGGCCTTCTTAATGGAAGGCTTTCTAGAGACCTTGAGGACCTCCAAGACTCCTTCTGAGAGATGCAAGTTTGCATACTCCAAATCCTCAAGAGCCAGGCTTTGAGCCCGAGGGACTGGAGGTTGGGGTAAAGGATCCTGTCCTGAGAGGATGACAGTAGGTTGTGCCTCCTGGGGAGGCTGATTGGTTTGGCTACTGACAGGGAGAAAATCAGGGAATACCAGGGCAGCCTGGCAGCATGGTCTTGAGCAATGAGGATTATTGTTGCTGGCTGAGATCTAAGCTTGTTCAGTACCCTTAGCAACAATGTAAAGGGAGGGAAGGCATACAGGAATTTCTCTGTCCAATCCAGCAGTGGGATTGTGCCCCTCACAGGAGGTCTGCAACAGAACTGAGGTAGCTGGTGGTTGTCTGAGGCTACGAAAAGGTCCACTTCTGGAGTGCCCCATCTCTTGAAAACAACCTGCCAGACCTGCTGGCTGAGTGACAACTCATGGTGTTTCTGATTGATTCTGCTGAGGACATCCGCCAGGACATTGTCCTTCCCTGGAAGGTTGACTGCAGAGAGAGAGAGAGAGATCTCCAGGGAGTATGCCAGACTCCAAATTGTTATGGCCTCTGTGCACAGTGGTGTTGACCTTGTGCCTCCCTGTTTATGTAGTACATGGTAGTTGTGTTGTCTGTCCTGACCTGCATCACCTGGCCCTGTAGCATCTTGGCAAAGGACTGGATGCCTAGGAGAACTGCTCTGAGTTCTAGCAGGTTTCTGTGCAACAGTTACTCCTGTTTGAGCCATGTGCTATGAGCAGTGTGCTCCCCAGGTGTGCTACCTATCCCAGGAGGGAGGCATCTGTGGTTAGTTCAGCGGTGGCCATAATTTATCCCAAATGGCCATCTAAAGTACCAAAATTTAACTTTAAATAACAGCCCCCATTCATGTCTATAGGCCGCGCCCCTGTGTTCTTCATATACTGATGTCGCAAAACATGGTAGCATGGGGCAGATCGGGGACGGAGTGCACTCTGCAGAGCTACAAGTAAGTGGAAGGGATTGGTGTCATGGGGCTACTCGGAGCAAAAATACGATCCCTTCCCTTCCTAAATTGGGACACCTAAAAAAGAAAAATTTACATGGTTTGGATTTGGGGGCAGGTAAGGGTTCTTTGTGCTTCTCTGGGGAGGGAGAATGTAAAGAGTGCAATAGTTGCTCTTTTTTTTTTTTTGCTACTCCTTTTTACCACCTTTGGCCACCTTCTGCTCCTATGTCCATCACATCCTTGTTGGGAATCCAGCCGCCGGCCACCTCTACTGGAGCTCCACGTCGGCACCCTATAACCCACTGCGGTTTACCCCCCGCAGCGGGGTGACAGGGAGCCAATTCTCCATCCAACACGGATCCAGCTTTGGGTGTCTTGCATTACCCCGGTGAACACTTACGGACCACCATCAAGCTGCATGAGAGGTGCCAATTTTTCCACTGTTCCTTGTCCCCAAGATTCTAGGGCATGCAATGATGCCAACGGAGGGGAGCACACACACGTCTGCGCATGCTCCCTCCAGGCGTCTGCCCAGACTCCTTCTCACACTGTCAATCCAGAGCTCTGTCCCCCAGCCTCCGCCAGGAGGCGACCGAGCTCTGACTGGTGAAAATTCCCTCCCCGGAGAAGGAGAGCAGTCCATTGGATGCTCAATCCCTCTCCATCCCTGCCAACCCCCAGCGGCCCATGCATGCTCCTGAACACAGGTCGCCGGCATGGCGCAAGGTGAGGTGTCCAGTGCCTCAGCCCTCAGTGCCACCAGGCTGGCTGATAGTTGCTCTTTAACATATCAGTAAAGTGTGGAAAGCTGAACCGTCCTGCCCTCCCAGGTGAGAGGACCACTAAAGACCACCCCCAGCCAGGATTAAGGTACACTGGCAGATTAGAGTAGGGATCCTCACTCTGTGTTCTAGCTATCCACCTCCCTTCCCTCTTGTGAATGCAATGATGAAAGGGGCCCACCACGTTCCCCCCCAAATAACTCTGAAGTGAGTCTCAGTAGCTTATGCAACACTGCCATTTGCTTACACTAAGATGGGGGTGCTATGGGGGCTCTGTTTAAAAATATACCCCCCAGCACTATTACAAACCCTGTAATCTGGAGGAAGCTGTCTGAAAAGGGTGGGTGGGATATCTTTCATGGGTTAACTTGAAAAGGTACGCCAGACAATGCAAGCAGAACCTGTCTTTTGTTTGTTTGTATTCTTTGGCAACCAGGTAAAGCCCACTAGACCCTACTGCCTGTTATCAGGGACAACCTGGGAACACAGAGGAGGTTAAGAGACTTGCTCAGAGTTGTTTTTTTTATTTAAAAGTTCAGGGCTACAGGATTAGTTCTATGAGTATAAAACTTGTTTACAGAACGTCCCAAGTCAAGTAGTAGTGGAATTACACAGTGTGTAAGTGGAGGTTGTGGAAATCAAACCCAGGCCTGCTGGATGTACTAAGCCCATTCACAGCTCTTCACAGCTGATCTCTCTAACCTCTAGGCTATACAGCCAGCCCCAAGTTGCCATTTTAAGGTACCTTCATTCACAATTTATTTACCCAGGACATTCCAACTGAGATGCAGCAACTCATTTTCACTGAGGTCCTGCTTCTTCCCATTTCCACAGCTGGATGGTCTGGAACACTGGGAGGTTAAGTGGCTTGCTTAAGGTCACACAGGGCGTATTTGGCTCTGTTGGGGTTTGAACCTGTGATCTCCCAGTTCCCAAGCTGGTGCTCCAGCCACTAGATCACACTGTCTCCTGGAACCATGAGTGACCAGTTCATATACACTTCCATGGGTTGTTTTAACTCACAGTAACATTCACATGTTTGCTGACAGTTTTAATGTGTGTCTGATTAGCTGCTGCACTGGTCTTAATCTTGCAATGCATTCTATTTTTATTCGAGTTTCTAAAACATTTTATTTATAGATGTTGCATTGCACAACAGAAATCATACATTTTTGTCACTCTTCACATCAGTTATGACAAAGAGGGATTACATTTTTTAAAAGCATAAGGATTAAAACACACACCATTCAGAGGCATAATTTTAGGGGGGGTACGGGCCCCCCCCAACTTTTTCCTACATCTAGTTCACATTACTATAGTCCCCCTCAACTTTAACTGCCACCTCACCCAGAACCACCCCAAGCCAGAAGAAGGTGTCTTGTATTTTACCATCTCCAAACGGATACGTCTTTTATTCCCACAGTCCCAGAACCTCGGCCAATAAACGGTGTTGCATGCATACAATGTCACTCACATGGACTGCTGGAAATGCTAGCCAATGCATTACATCACTATATTTTATCTCCCTTCGGTGACATGTTAGATAGCCAGGGGTGCCCCTTGCTGCACACACTGAGGAGGGGATCTCTAGTAATACTTCCTTTTATTGCTTTGCATTGTGAAATGAGTTGGTACACCTGGGAACAGCAAATATTGGCTGCACATGCTATAGGAACATCTTGAGTAACTTCTTTACCAATGTTATTAGAATTGCTGGAGATGTCTTCAACCCACACCAGAAGGACAAAAGAATCAAGAAAGGCCCAAGCTGTTGTCCTACAAGCCTTCACACACAGCGCTCCCAACACAGAACCCCAGCAACATTGGTCCTCCACAGCCATGAGCAAGAATGGATTTTTTTTTAATAACCCTTTTGCCCCTGAATGATGCTTTCATTCAGTCCTGGTGCTCAGCTGTTTTTCCACTACTAAGCTGTTGCCCCTTCCCTCATTATTGTGGAGCTCCCCTTTCTGCCTGGCTATGGTGTAATCAGGGTAGTTGAACTGATCACAATGGTGGGACTCAGTAACACTGGCAAATGCTCAAGCATTGTCTGCTCCATTTACTATCTGGAATATAATACAGCTATTCAAAAGTCCCCTGAGTGGTTAACACTGAATACATGGTACTGTAAGTTTTACAGAACAGATATCCAGTCTGTTTAAATTATCATTAACATCAAATAGCATACTACAGATAAAAAAAAAACTGCAGTATACTGTTAGATAGCCCCCACCACATGCTCCCTTACAAACAACAAAAGTGACATGTCCTCCCACCTCGAGATGTCTTAAAGAGCTACCCCATGGTATAGCATCCAAACACCGAGGTCTGTTTGCAGTCCTTACCATATTTGTTTTCTGCCATCTCCACCAAGAAAACTGGAATACCCTGCAGCACCTATCTCTTACATTTGTAAAAGTACCCATGCCCTTACTCATTTCTCCAGCTCCATAGCCACAGTTCAGAAGCATCCAGCAGAGGGATACCTGCCATCTCTGCCCCAAGGCTGACTACGTGCTAACTGGAGCATGGTCATGCCCCGTAACAATATGGAGTATGACTGTAATTCTGTTTTTCTTGAATCTGGGAGAAACCACTCAAATATAGTACATATATGCATAGATACATAGACAGTGTTGGCAGATAAGGGTCTACGGCCCACCCAGTCTGCCCATTTGAGCTTGTAAGTTTACTTTATATTTTTCTAGAAGTCTGTTGCCCCTTGACCCTGACCTCCAGAATTCCTTTATGTCTTTCCCATGTATTCTTAAATCCCGTGATTGTTTCAGCCCCCACCACTTCCTCTGGCAGGGTGTTCCACTTGTTCACCATCCGTTCTGTGAAGAAATTCTTCCTCACATTTCCTCTGAATCGTCCTCCCTCTAACTTCATCCCATGCCCTCTAGTCCTGGAACACCCTTTTCTCTTAAAAATAGTGTATTCCTGTACCCTGTTCCTCCCTGTAAGATACTTGTATGTCTCTATCATATCCCCTCTCTCTCCCTCCTCTCCCTCCTCTCCTTCAGGGAGTACATATTCAATTCCTTCAACCTGTCCTCATAGGACTTGTGATGCAATCCATGTACTATCTTTATTGCCATCCTCTGAACCTTCTCTACCCTGTCTATGTCCTTACGTAAGTAAGGTCTCCAGAACTGTACACTGTACTCCAGGTGGGGCCTCACTAGTGTCTTGTATAGTGGAATTATGACCTCCTTTTTCCTGCTGGTGATGCCGCTGCCTATGCATCCCAGCATCCTATTTGCTTTACCTGCTGCCTTGTCACACTGTTTCCCTACCTTGAGGTCATCAGAGATGATAACCCCAAGATCCCTTTCCTGCTTGGTGCATGTTATATCCTCACCCCTAACTGATATATTGTGCCAGGGTTTTGTGCCCCATATGCATTATATTGCACTTCTTTGCATTGAATTTCATCTGCCAAACCCTGACCATTCTTCAAGTTTCTGTCGTTCCTTCTCATTCTGTCTACACCCTCTGGTGTGTCTACTCTGTTAGAGCTTTGTGTCATCAGCTGAACAGGAAATTTTGCTTTCTAGGTCCTCGCTAATGTCACTGATGAAGATGTTGAATAGGACCGGTCCCAGCACTGATCCCTGTGGTACCCCACTGGTCACTCTTCCCTCTGTGGAGTGACAGCCATTTACCACCACCCTCTGTGTCCTGCCGCCCAGCCAGTTACCTACCCACCACACTACTGTCCTGCCCACACCCATATTGCCCAGTTTGTGTAACAGTCTTCTATGTGGCACCATGTCAAAGGCCTTGCTGAAGTCCAGATAGGCCATGTCCACTGCCCTCCCCTAATCCACCTCCCTAGTCACCCAGTCAAAAAATTCAATGAGGTTGGTCTGACATGACCTCCTCTGGTGAAACCATGCTGCCTTGGGTCCTGTAGTCCATTGATAACCAGATGTTCCACCAACTCTCCTTCAGTAGTGCTTCCATGATCTTCCCCACTACCGAGGTGAGGCTGACTGGTCTGTAGTTCCCCGCTTCCTCTTTGTTCCCACTTTTGTATAAGGGGACCACATCTGCTGTCCTCCAGTCTTTGGGTACCTCCTGTTTCCAGTGATCGGCTAAACAGGATTGCCAGAAGTTCAGCCACCACCTGTCTTAGTTCTTTTAGGACCTTGGGGTGCACCCTATCTGGCCCCATTGCTTTATCAACTCGTATTACTTCCAGTTCCTTCAGGACCCTTTCTCATGTAAAGGGACTAGTGTCCATTTCTGCACCATTCCCACCCCTTGTACTCCATCCAGACCCATTACCCTCCTCTTCCTCAGTAAAGACTGAGCAGAAATACCTGTTCAGTATGTCAGCTTTACTGTTGTCATCCTCCACATGGCCCCCATCCTCCCCCTTCAGTCTCACTATCCCTCCCTTTGCCTTTCTTTTTTCACTTATGTACCTGTAAAAGGTTTTGTCCCCTCTACTCACTGATTTTGCAATGTGCCTCTTCTGTCTGAGCTTTGGCTTCCCTTACTGACCTCCCTGCCTCCCTTTGCTTCTCCTGGTACATCTCCCTATCCCCTTATGCCTGTGTCTTTTTGTATTGCCTGAATGCAATCTTTTTGGCTATCACTTTCTCCGCTACCTCCTTGGAAAACCATAATGGCCTCCTCTTCCCTTTTCCCTTGCTAACCTGTAGTTACCTAACTAGTAAGTAGTATAATAAGTGAAACGCTCTTCCCAGGTCAGTGCCATTAAAGTTTTTACTTTGGGGAAATATTTCTAAAAATGGTAATTTGCCACACCATTACAAGGATGCTGCTGGTCCGTCGCTTTCCCTTCTTTGAATGTTAGCAGAGCTGTCTTCAGCACTAGCTTCAGCCTTCTGTGGCATTTTTTTGGCTATTCTGTTGTATTCTTTTATTTTGCATTGCTGCTACTTTGTCTATTGTCAAGTAGTTGTATGCTCACTCACGTTCAAGTTATTCTATGCTATAGCCTGCTTTCAATTCAATGTTTTCAGTGAAGGTTAACTTTCCTTTTATAATTTCTGTTTTGGCACATTTATCTAACATAAATGTCATCCTGATGGCCAGTGGTGGAGGAATATATCAAAAACTGTGTGTGTGTGTGGGGGGGGGGAGGTCAGAATTGCATTGAACACCTTAACACAGAGTGCTAGGAAAATAACTGTCTTCTTAAATGTACTTTAGTCAATCTACTTAGTTTTTTATAATCCTGAATAATCCACCCATTTTGATGAATAATCCATGATTTATTAACAGAAATGCATAGGTTATTCATGATAATCAAAACAAAACAGGGTCAGGAACTGTATCTTTTGAAGAGGTTTTAAAGAAAGGAAGCCAAAAATAATTAAACAGTGCAGCTCATGCAACAGTAAAACAAAATAGTTTTTCCAAAAATGATAATTTTGTTTTCCTGGATTTTCAAAATATGTAGAGTACCAAAACGTTTAAAAATATCCGGCTTGGGCCTGCTGTCAATGGAGAAATCCCACCAGCCTCATTTTAATGCCGCTGTACTGATTGAAATGTAGGGGGTGAAAATTCATTGTCTGACCCATCAGCTACAAAATGAGAGGTCTACTGACCCCTCTGACCCCCTGGCTCCGTCACCTATGCAATGTCAATAGAGACGGTCATGACAATGCTTTTTCAGGTGTTTGTCACGAGCTATATAACTTCAAGTAATTTACAAATAGGAAGTTAGTTATTTTGGGGGTTCCATGGTGTCTCTGGAGTTTAAACTGGACACATACTCCCAAGAGGCTGAAAAAACTGCTTAGTGGATTAAGGGTGTGGCAGAACTAAAGTGGTTTAGGGCTGGGGGATACTGGGATGCATAGGGAGAGGCATCAACAGTAGAAAACAGGAAGTTGTCATCCCTCTGTACAGACAGTTAGTGAGACCCCTTCTGGAGTACTGTGTGCAATTCTGGAGACCCCATCTCCACAAAGACATAGACAGAGTGGAGGCTGTTCAGAGGAGGGGTCTGCACCAGAACGCATACAAGGAGAGACTAAAGCAACTTAATATGTATACCCTTGTACTCCAGATGGGGTCTTACCAACTGTTTGTACAGAGGGATAACAACTTCCTGTTTTCTACTGGTGATGCCTCTTCCTATACATCCCAGTATCCCCCAGTCCTCCTTACTGCCATCTCATATTGCTTGCTTACCTTTAGGTCATCTGATATGACTACTCCCAGGTCCCTTTCCATTTTTGTTGCTGTTAATACCTCCCCCCATTGTGTACTCTTCCCTTGGGTTTTTGTTTCCCAGGTGCATTACTTTGCACTTCTTTGCACTGAATCTAATCTAGGATCCTCTTGACCATTCCTCCAACCTTGCCAATTCCCTTCTTATCCTTTCCACCCCCCTTGTGTATCAACTTTGTTGTAGATCTTTGTGTCATCTGCATCATTTTATTTTCAGTCCCTCCACAATATCACTTTTAAAGACATTAAAAAGGACCAGACCCAGTACTGAACCCTGCAGTACCCCACTAGTAACCTCCACCCCTTTCTTCGGAGTGGACTCCATTTATGGTTACCCTCTGTGTCCTGTTGTCCAGCCAATTTTTTATCCAGGCTACCATCCTGGGACCCACTCCTAGACTGGCTAATGTGTTTATTAATCTTTTGTGTGGGACTGTGTCAAATGCCTTGCTAAAGTCTAGGTAGGCCATGTCCACAGCCCCTCTCTGGTCTACTACTTTGGTCAGTCAGTCAAAGAAATCTATTAGATTCATCTGACATGATCTTCCCACTCTGAATCCATGCTGCCTTGGGTCCTGTGCCCCGCTGGTCTCTAGGTACTCAACAATTCTTTCCTTCAAAAGTGATTCCATCATTTTCCCTACCACTGAAGTCAAACTAACAGGTCTGTAGTTTCCTGCCTCTGCTTTGCTCCCACTTTTGTGAAAAGGAATCACATACACCCTCCTCTAGTCCTCAGGTACCACACCATCCTCCTATGATTTGTTAAAAAGGGTAGCCCGTGGAGTCACTAGTTCTCCCCTTAGTTCTTTTAGAATTCTGGGGTGAATCTCATCAGGGCCTTGTCCACCTTCAGTTTTAGGAGTTCTTTCAGAACCCTTTCTTCTGTGAATGGACTGGTATCGACCCCCCTATCCAGAGTTCTTCTATTGATTTGATTAGGTACCTCCCCCTCCTCTTATTTTCTGAATACTGAGCAGAAGTATTCGTTCAGTATCCCTGCTTTTTTATTGTCACCCTCTGCCCACCCACCTCCCCTTTTTTAAGCCTCGCTATCCCTCCCTTGGTCTTTCTTCACTCCCTAATGTACCTATAAAAGGTTTTATCCCTCTTCTTAACCGAGTTGGCTGTCTTTTCCTCAGTTTGGGCCTCTGCTATTCTGACTGCCTTCCCCCACTTCCTTCTGCTTTAACTGGTACAGTTCTCTGTCCTGCTCCTTCTATCTTTCGTTATACTTCTTGAATGCTATCTTTTTCTCCTTAACCTTCCCCACCACCTCTTTTGAGAACCATAGTGGTTTTTTCCTTTGTTTCAATTTATTTGCTTCACATAAAGGCGTGTTGCCTATGTGATGGCAGTTTTGATGTTTCCCCATTGTTCCTCCACCCCTCCTTCTTGCCCGTTTGCTAGTGCTTTTCTGAGATACTCTCCCATTTTGACAAAGTCAGCCCCCTTAAAGTCCAGTACCCTCACTTTTGTATGGCTTGACTCTATGGCTATGTTGATCATGAACCATACTGTTTGGTGGTCACTTGTTCCCATATGACTACCCACTTCTAAATTTGAGATCCTGTCTCTGTCCCCATTTGAGAGTACCTGGTATAAGATTGCTCCCTCCCGAGTGGGTTCCTACACTAGCTGTCTGAGGCATGCCCCTTGTAGGGAATCGAGAATGACCCTGCTCTTGGATGTTCCTGCAGCAAAGGTGCTCCAGTTAACATCAGACATATTCAGGTCCCCCATCAACAATATCTCCTCTTTTTCTGCTATCCTAAGGATGCCTTCCATCATTTCCTTGTCCATTTCCTCTGAGACGGGGGTCTGTATACAACACCCGTGTGGACTGTGGTGTCAATTCCTGTCTACGGAGTGACCCACGGTGCCTCCTCTCCTAGTTTACTCTTTAGTTCCGCTACTTTGATCCCTTTCCTTACATAGAGAGCTACTCCTCCTCCTCCTCTTCTACCCTCCCTGTCCCTGCTGTAGACTGTGTAACCTGGTATGTTGACATCCCAATCATGGTTCTCTGTGTACCATGTTTCTGTGACTGCCATGATATCCAGTTGTCCCTCTTCCATCAAGGCCACTAGTTCAGGGAGCTTGTTACCCAGACTATGGGCACTGGTACTCATTGCCCTCCATTTTTTGACAGCCTTATCCCTTTTAGCCTTATCCCTGTCCTTACTGCCTTTGCCTATTTCTCCATTTACCCCTTCTCCCTATCAACTTCTCTATCTTGATGTTTAGCTCACTAATTACCATGTATTTTTTGGGGGGGAGGCTGTGATTACCCTATTCCTTTTCAGTGCCTCCCGCCTTGGCTAGTAATGAGCGTCCACTGGACTGCTCTTCTCTCACAGTGAGGGAAGGGTTTTCCCTCATCATCAACTGTCACCAGGTAGAGGCCTGGTGGCAGCGCAGGCTGGAGGACATGAAAAGGGAGAAGCTGCTGCTTCGACACAGCACATGTATGCCTCCACATGGGATGCACCGTCTTCCATGTTGCAGCAGAGGCAAGGCCTGGGGAGAAAACTGCAAAAACTGGCCAAGCGGGCTTAAAGAATTCCTGCCTGCCAGCCCCCAACTTATGCTGCCGGATGCCAACCTATTTGGATGTGTGTCTCCAGGGAGGTGAATGGCCCTCTCCCCCTGGCCCTGCAAAGGGGGGGCAATCTGTGTGGCATTTCTTGGGTCCAGTAAGTCTGGGGGGGTTGCTGTATGGGGGAAGCAGGGACAGGGCTGACAGCTTGCCTGCTCTGGCCTGGAGGATAAAAAAACTTTTATGGAAATAAATAGGAAAGAGGCAGGAGGTGGGAGGGTCACCAGAGACCAGATAAGATCTGTGGAGACAGATTAGGCAAGGAACCCGGCAAGTGACCATAGGGCCAAAACAGCATTCATCATACAAAAAAAAAAAAGATTAGGCAAGGAACACCTGGGTGGGCCAAGTGATCCTCTTCTGCAGTATAGCCTAGAGGTTAGAGTAATGAACTGTGAATGAACTTGGTACATCCACCAGACCTGTGTTTAATTCCCCCCAACCCCCACTTGCATACTGTGTGGCTCTGATTAAGTCACTTAACCTCCCCAGTGTTCCCGGCTTGCCCCTGAAAACAGGCACTTGTACCTAGTGAAGAATAAAAAAAATTGTTCTATGTTTCTATGATGGTGCCATTTTAAACATAGAAACATAGAGGTTGACGGCAGATAAGGACCACAAGGCCCATCCAGTCTGCTCAGTTTAAAACAGTAAAAGAAGCAGTTACTAAATCACTTTTTTTTATTATTCAAATTTATTGAACAACGTGGGTACAGAACACAATACAGGGCAATATAAAGTCTTCAAGTAGTCACACATTTTGTTACGTAAGGCCTATCACTGGAACATTTCACAAATCACAAAAGAGATATTGGGTCCTCCTCGCTGTTCCCCCAGAGCTTCACAGTAAGCCATTGTTGCAGAAAGCTTTTTAAATTTGCATTCTCCACTTCCTCCCATAGCCCTGTCAGTCTGATATAAAAGTCTCCTTGGGAGGATGGCCCGGTGACGCAGAGGGTTGAGGTACTGGACTCCATACATCGCGCCACGCCAACAACCTGGGTTCGGGAACTAGCCCGGGCCGTCGGGGGTCAGCAGGGAGGGAGAGGATTGAGCATCTGGAAAACAGCTCTCCTCTCCTGGAAGGGAGGGGGTACTGGCTCGGCACTTGACTGGCCTCTGGCAGAAGCCAGAGGCACAGCAAGTGGAGAGCATACAGAGAGGGCTGGGGAGTGGTGGACGTCGGTGGAGACACCTTGACACCATGGTACATGCTATGCTCCCAGAACAGGGAACATGACGCCTGAGCGCCGAGAGGAAGGAGCACTAAGCACAGACCCTAATGACTCCAGCCTACCTGACCACCTGAGGGACCCAACGAAACTTGAATTGTCTCAGGGTGTGCAGGCCCCACCTCGTACCCACCAGGCGGGTACAGCCACGGCTCCAGGGGGTCCACCAGGGATCCAAGTAAGGCAGTGAAGTTGGTCTGGTGCATGTGCATCTCCCAACGGAGTGGGGCTCCGGCATGTGGGGGAGAATAAAAGAGTAATTAAAAAAAAAAAATGTCTCCTTGGCTGGATTCTGGGATTGCTCCAGTTGCAATTTTAACCTGCATTTTCCTTAATCAGTCCCACTGTGGATCACTGGGTCTTTTCCAACATACCGCACACCACTGCAGAAGTTTAATTTCAGTCCCCTTCATCTTCAGAAGGAACACACAATTAATTAAATGCGTCCATCTTCATATTCAAGTCTGCTATGGTCTCATGGAGCAGTTTCACATTGTGACTCATAGCTGCAAGAGTGGCCTCTGGCGATTCAACTGCACCAGCTCTTGCAGTCTCATGGTCAGTTGCACATGCATGTTGTTTCTGCTAGAAGTTCTTTCCAGCATTCTTTTCGGATGTTCAAGTTCAAGTTTATTGTTGGAAAACTCCATTGAGCAAGCTCATTCACAAGGAGGTCCTTTGACACAGACAGGTAGTTACAGATTGCATAATCAAAAAAACAGTACAAATTCAAGTACAGAATTATGGGCAAGCATTAACATGTTGCATAAAAATGACAATGACGTAGAAAAATGTTTAATTTCTGTATCATGGATCCCCTAGCACCAAAAACCTGCTAGAGAAGTGTAAACTCTGTAGTTTTCTGCCATTCAGCCTCTGTTTTTTGCGCTAAAAGGAGACAAAGCTCCTAAAAAGCACACAAAGTCTGATGCTCGGCTAGCCACGCCCCCTACTGTTATACAGTTTAATGAAAACAAAATTAAAAACTAGCTCCATAAGCAGTATTTCAATAGTGCATGAATGCTAAGACACACATTCACACACACACACACTGTCACACATCACACATACACACACACACACACACACACACACACTCTTTTTTTGTATTTTTATTATTCTAGGGTCCTCCTAAACCCCTGCCTACAAGAGGAAGACACAATAGAACCATATGGTTACAGAACCAAACTGGTGCTCTCCCAAGGGTGAAACCCAAAACTGACACAGAGCGCAGAGAGGATACGCTCAGGTTAAAAGAATGAAAGTAAAGTGCCAATTGGCATCTAGATAGAATTTATTCAACAAAAATGGCGAGCTGAGAGACACAACTGTGATATTTTGTGGCTGGGCTAAATTCACATTAAGCTCAGAAATGATCACCACGAGACTCAAATTCCTCTGGAGATAAAATAAGTAGCAAATTCAAGCAGAAAGAAAACTACAAATATTTGAAAGATTTACTGGGGGTGTCACTCAGTTCTTTGTTTCAACTGAAATGTGCCACACATCAGTAGCATGCGTAATGAGAAAAGTGATTACAATTTTGTGAATGAGCAAGGGTTGGGCTGTTCAATTGTAAAACTGGATCACGTGATTTAATAGTATCAGTGTTGCCCATTCATTATTTTAGCACAGTGGCCCACCACCCTATATTTTTGTACCACCGCTCTATATTTTTTACCACCACCCTATATTTTTATCCATTATTGTTGTTTTTTTGTTTGTTTGTTTTACAAAATCCTCCAAAATGGTCTTTTATTGACATCCTTTATTGCACTACTACCACAGTTTGATACAAGCACACTATATGTTACTTAAAATCCACTTCTGCACGAGTACAGTGCATATAGGCGGTCCAGAAAAATAATGCACCTTTTGATCCAATCACAGCTGAAACCGCCCTATATTTTCAGACAGTGGGGAACCCTGAATATATGCCAGTATCTATTTAGGGACAACACACGTCATCACTGTAGCATTTCTATTTGTCATGTTTCTGTAGCCCCCCCCCTTTCCCAAGACTTCTAGGGGCCCGATGTTCCGGGGGAAGGGGGGGCTCAGACACAGAAATCTCTACTAGCTCTTCTCTTAATGTTAAGGATAAATTCAGTTTTTCTTACTCTGAGACGTCTTCTTAAACCACCTCACCAATCCCCACAGGTGGATTCAAATAACCTCAGAGGCCATCCAGTGGAGGACATCAAATTCATCCCCAGGATTACAGCTTTTTCTCCCCCTACCGGTCCCGGGAGCAAGAGGGTGCAGGATAGAACAGAATGATTTAAAACCCCTTGAGAGAAACTCATGGAAATTTCTAAAAACTAAGGAATAGAATTTCATTAACATCCTTATTATTTAATTAATCACTGAATTCCAGTTTTCCTCCCAAAACAAATCAGATTTTATTCTCATGAGACCCTAATGATCCACAGGGCTCAGGAGTCCCAATTTCTGAAGGAAAATTAAAAAAACTGTACCACTCCATAGGGCTAAACTTTTTACACCAAATCTCTGAGAGAGACACAGTACTTTGGGGCAGTATTTAGGCAGAGACAGGGTTTTTTACTGGTACTGTACAAACCACAGCAGCAGCACTTTACTCAGGTCCAAGACCTTTCCCTGATAACCAGGAACAAGAAGCTCCAAAGATCTCACTGGCATGGGTAAGTACCTAAAACTTAAGCTTCACTTGCTAGACACAGGGCTCTGTTCAAGCTCTTTCCAAAGCACTCCTCTCATTCTCTTCTCTCAAGCACTTCCAGCAAGGAGCAATGAGCTCCACTAAGCTACCCCCAAACTAATCCTTACCAATGGGGTGCTATACCTGTAGCCTGCTATTGCCACAGCTGCCTCGCTCTATTCATGCTTCCAACTCAGCCCAAATCCTTGTGCCTGGCCCACCTGATCCCCAAGCCTCTCAGTCTCTCTGCTGGCTCAGTTTCAACATCTGATTCCCCCTTTTCTGGAGCTACTACTCCCCAAAGCAGTCACAATGGCACCATTTCTTTAATTTCTTAACTGCACTGCCCGAGCTGTGCAACCAAGTGGGAAAACAGCCTAATAGGCCTCAGCGACTGGGTCATGATACCCCATTTTGAGGACCCACCAAGGGGCCTCTCAACCCAGGCCTCAAGCCTGCCCCTCAAAGTAGGCTCACTTTAGGAAAAGGCTGCTCCCACGCCATCCTCCTAACCCCAGGCCACCTTACCACATGAGGATGGGATCAGGACTGCTGCCTCCAGTACCTGACCCCCTGCAGAGGCCCTGCCACCACCTCTGCAGCCCCAATGGCCTAGGAAATTGAACAAACACACCAGGGCCTAATCCACCCCAGGTGTCCTACTCTACCTCGCCCTCCTTAATTCCTGACTGCTCTCACTAACCAACCTCCTGGAGCCCACGACCCAAACGATCACAAACTGCCTCAGAATGACCTCCCTTGGATGCCCGCCTGGGGACCCACCGCATCACCACTGAAGCTGCCGACTCCACCTAAGGGGGGGACCCCCATACTGACTGGCCTACTGCTGTGCCCACCAGTCTCTCTCCCCCAAATCTCTCAGAACTCTCTGTGCTCCATATATATATATATATATATATATATATATACACACTATATATATATATATATATATATATAACACACACACACACACACACAATATCCCAATCTCTGCCCCCCAGTGGCTGCTAACAGAAATTACACTCCCCCAACAGAAATTATACTCCCCCAGGGCACCTACACAGAAATCTAAGCCCCAAGGGAAGGGAAGGGAGACCCTAAGGTGAGCACTAAGCCCCCTCAAAATGGGGGGGGGTTACACTTCAAAACATACAAACTGCAGTTTACACTGTAATTGCAAAGATGGCTGTATGTAGGCGTGTGAACCTACTTCCCATCTGTGGCAGAAAGGAAGTGCAGTTTGACTCAGCTTGACAGTGTTTCAGCATGTAAGTCTGCAGGTTGGTGTAGGTCCCGGAGCTGTCATCAGCCATTGTAATCATTGGCTATAATTGACATCAGTGGCAAGGAGTTGTCATTGCTCTGCATTGCCGTTGTAACTGTGTGCAGTCACATTTTTGCAACTCAGACAGCGGAGTTTAATCCCCCCTCCTCCTCCTCCCCTAAGCTGTCTCTGTACTGTGTTCCCTCCCTCCCTCCCTCTCCAACTGTGACATCATCCTCCTGCGTGGCTAACTGGTCTGCTTTGCTGCTATACCTGGTGGTTGATCCATTTGGACAGCATTGTCCCCCTCCTCCAATTAGCAGCCTGGAGGTGAGAGGAGGAGCTGCACACTTCGCACGTGCTTTGCATGCAGCAGATCAGTTAGTGGGCTAGTCTCTGAAGAAGGGTGGCTGGCATGATGGCAGCAAGCAGAAGTTCAGAATGCATGAGGCAGGCAGGGCAATCGAGGGCCTCAAGGCACATTGTGGGTTGAGCTGGTGGCCACTATGAGAAAAGGTACGGTTCACAGTGTGAAGCACAGGTGATAGCAGGGAGGGTAGGACAAAGCAGCAAGCAGTGTTGTGTGACAACAGCAGCAAACCGGCAATGTCAGTATATGTTAAACAGTCCTGCAGTAAAGTGACTAAAAACCCAGCCTCAGAATGTCGCTGTGTTGCTCACTGTCCACCAAACTCACCGTGGACAAAGTCGATGTCCATGTCAAGAGGGTCATCATGAGGTGAGCAGGGAGAGCTTTATCCTTGTACTGTCCCAGATGCACATCTTTTAGGAAGGAAGTTGACTAAAGAGTGGAGAGAGCCTTGCTGTACCCTCTAAATTCAGTAGTAGACTGAAGTGGTTCGCAAGTCTTAATAAATCCAAACAACATAACCTCCCTTATTCATTTATTAGTGGATCACAGCATAGCTCGTTACGGCTTGTATTTTACATGTAGACGATGGCGTGCTGCAGCTGACCCTAGGCTGATTTTTATCTGCAGGCTGGTAAATTACTGGAAAGTGCTACCTGGTTTTATAAACTGAATATTATTTCCTCAGGTTTGTGGATGTGGTGGAATGTAGTAGGACAGGGAGGGCTAAACGCTTGCAGTTGCATCAAGTTTCATGTTAACAACAATAGTCACGAGGCCTGCTGTGGTGCAGCTCCTTACCCTGTTAATTCATTGGGAATAAGGATTTCAGGGGTGGGGACATCATTTATTGAAAGTGCAGTATTTATGTGTGTTTTTCAGGGCTGTCATGCTGAAAGACTTGAACTCCCCCAAAAGAAATTCTCATACTGTTGTTTGGATTGAGGCCAGAAGGCTGTGTGTATTATTTCCGGTTCTCCCTAGACTGACTTTTAATTGTGTAGTCCCCCCCCCCCGAAATTTTCTTAGCATGATGTCTCTGGTTTTGTTTTTGGTTTTTTTCCATGTTACTTGGGCCTTGACACCCTGCTGTGTGAGCTATAAGTACTGCTAAGAAACACAAAGTATGTTGCATTATGGGGTATGTGTGGTTTTGTATTTCTTATTGTATTGCATAATACTTACTGTACAACACACACTGCTGAATGGAGGGGGATGTAGACTGAAACATATCTCTCTCTCTCACACAAAAAAAACAGGACTTGGCCCACAGTGTTCCATGCATGGTGTTCCAGCTTGGACCCTGTCGTGTCATGCAGTAGCAGCAAGTAAGTGCTGCCCACTTGTATTTTGCCTTGGCATCCCTGGAGTCGTATTGCCTGGAGTTTGGAGCTTGCAGTATATTGATATATGGTGGTGACTTTGTATAAATGGCACTTCAAGCTCAAACAGTCAGACCATCCATGCAAGTCTCAGCTAAGTGTGGGTGGAGTATCCTGTGTGACATGATACTGGAGTTCCCCACCTAATTCAGCTGAATAATGAGATGATGCCAGCAGCTGCTGGCACTCTGAGGTCATGAGGCTGGAGCACCCCTCCCCCCGGGACTAATAATCAGAACCAGGTAAATAAGCAGATACTCCAAGACTGTGTTTCTGGCTGTGAGTGCCCCCTTCCCCATGGGCTGTAACATCATGTAAACCCCTAGATGCCAGGGAGGGAGGGGCTTACAATGTCCATCCAAACCCCATGCTGAGGGACACATGGCAGGCACTCCTATCCTTGGGCCCCAGCCCCCTTCCCACTGCAGCGGCATGGAGGTCCATACGGTAGCACCACAACACTGGATGGTTCTTCCCAGGTTGCTCCACTTCTCTTGCTAATATGCATGCTTCTGTGGCAGTGGGCCAGGGTGGCAATCACCCCACCCCGACCCTGAAACTCGGCCCCACATCCTGACTTAGACTTCCCCGCTCCCTACCAGGGATTTATCAAATGGCACCAATACCCCTTATTTATACCCTGTAATCCCAGCCCCCGCCTGCAAGCAGGTGGTCCCAGAGAGCTACCAGAGTTAAAACTGTGGCAATACTAGTATGCTTCCATGGGGGCTTTCATATGTGACTTGTGGATAACTGTACAGACAATGTGAATGTATGTATTGCATGGGGTTCAATTCACAGCATGCACATCACCTCTGGGAAATTGCTATAGAGGTTTATGTATGAATCTTGAGTAAAACTGAGTAAATGTACCAAATGTAAAGTTGTACACAAGCATTCAAAAAGTACCTCTTGTAAGTACTTAAATACAATTTCACAGTGGCAGAAATTGAAAACAAATTGGCTGAATTTTGTTTATTCGGTTGAAATCATACATTTTAATACTGGTTGAAAAATTCAGTCAGGATGTGGTGTAAGTCAGTCATAAATGGTAATTCAACTGACTCCAGGGTCTATGTGCCCCCTTCCCCCCCAACTAGCACACATGCGCACACACACACACACACACACACATTGATTTAATTGAAAATGCTTAGCTGGAGAACTTTCACCTTTAGATTTCTAGGTGTGGAACTACTATCATCCCCAAGTGATGGAACTCTCCTATAGTATTCAGTGAGTAAAGATGTCAGAGGTACAGGAACTCTTATGCAATGTTAAGGGATGGGAACTGAATGTTTGCTCAATTGAACCTAAGCACACAGTATGCTGGTCTTCATTCACCAGCTGTTGCTGACTAGCTAATTATGGCCTGATCAGCTAACAATCTCTCTCCCACTGGCCCCAACCAAGATAATCTGGTTGATTTGCCTTTTGAAAAAGCCTTCTATTCTATGCTTTACTATAGGCATCATTTACACACACAGGCTAGTCTGTAGTTTTACAGTCCTGGTTCCTCGAAACTGTTATCATCAGTAGTGCATCTGTGCATGACCTGTACTGATTATATCCCATTTAGTGCACTGGACAGGAAAAATCTTGAAAGCTGATTGGTTGGCAGCATTCTATGCTCATACTTATATTCCTTCATAAAGGATTGGGTAAAAACTAGGGCCCTGAGCAGGGCCTGTTTACATACAGTGATATCCCTATGCCCCGTTAGAACCTTTCTCCACAGAAGCCACTCACCTTGACCCAGTACCTCTCACAAACTAAAGGCTCCAGCTGCACATCCAAACCCACAGGGGCAACCGAACCTGCAGCATTCAACATTAAAAAATGTGTTGCCCACTACCGCAACATCAGAAAATGTGCCTGATGATGTGTTTTTTGATCAGCCCACCACAAGTGATCGCGATCATCACACTCCTGACTGTCCCCCTGCAGCTACAGTTACAACCACAACCCACACTGTACCTCTGCCTGCCACCAACAAAACTGAGCCTCCAATGGAAAAATCTGGACAGGAATCACAGTTCCTGCTAAGCAACTTGACTACTGACATCGTCGGCAACTGTGACAGTGAAAACTCTGCGATTCAACTCTGGAGACCACTAATGATCGTGAAAGACTCATTCAAATGGCCCACGAACAGCCTCCATCAAAATGGTGCCATTAACCTATTAAGAGCATTTCAAGCACACCAGCACAGAAAGAAAGTGATGCCCTGCCTACAGAAAAAAGCAACCACAAACCTTTCTTCCCAGATGATGAAATCCTCTGGCATTTCTCCTCTGCACCAGTCCAAAAGGGACAAAAATGCTCCCGCTGCAATTGATGGCTGCTGCCCTGTGCTCCAGCCACTCCCCAGCTCGCAGGACTTCTGATGCCCACCCACGACCAACAAACCTGCACAAGAAGAAATTCTGGCCAAAAAAAAAAGGAATGCATTCCTGTACCATGCAAGCCCTTCCTGCTCCTCCCAGTGAGCTGCTGCAGTATCTACAAGTGGGGCCCTGCATGGTATGTTCAATTTAATATCTACCAAGCCAAACACTTTGCATTTTAAAATGACTGTAACCACTATTCACTTGCATTCAGATGCTGCATTACCAGATGGTTAGGTACCATTAACTGAGCATAAAACCCCACAGTTTATTGTATTTATTGAAAGTATCCTACATTAACTGTTTGCTCTATGTTATTTAACATTTGTTGAAAACAAGTTAAAATTTATTACAGTTAACCTGATTAATGAGGCTAACATTGGACAATTCTATGTCCTACTGTACTTCTGCAGTTTAAAAACAGTAAAAAAATATTGTTAAACTTTTGTTTTTCTGTCTGGTTGTTTAAGTTTACTGTGTGGGTCCAGTGCATAATCACAATAATATGCTCCAGTGCTTTATCATAGGATATTGGCACTTAGAGGGTGCACAAGTTGCTTAGCTTTGCCTCGTACCTCACAACACACCCAAGGTATGCCAATATCCTATGATAAAGCACACTCTGTCATATATTATTGTCTAATTATGAACTGGATAGGAGCAATCCTAGAAGCTCATTGGTTGACAGTATTCTCAACCCGCACTGATACTGAACCATAAAAGTATGGGTAGAAAAAAACTCCTGCCAACAGATTTTTTTTTTTTTTTTACTCAACTTCATACTCTCTGTCATATTTACCTTTACCAGCTCCTATAACAGCACCACGTACTGGCCCCAGCATGAAACCACATAACTTTTTTTAAGGTGTATCCCTGTACCTTAACACTATTAAATCAATCAATCAATCAATCAAATCTTTATTTATTCAGGCGATCATCATTGAGCAAGGCTCATTTACAAGATGGACCTGATAAGGTCAAGGTTCGAGTTGATGCACAGCAATTACATCACATATTTATGAGACAGTTATACATACCGAAGAAAGGAAAATGTTATTTATAACACAATAATATACAGATACAAATATTAAATGTTTTTTTTTTGTTATTTTTTGGTTTTTATTAATGCATAAATGGATACAGTTCATATTCACAATAATACACTCCAGGGCATGTTTTATCATAGGATATCATTATTTCTTCGGGTATAAGGCACTTGGCTTCACCTCGTGCCTCACAACACACCTGAGGCGTGCCGATAAGCTATGATAAAACATGCCCTGGTGTGTAGTATTGCTCAACTAACAGCCATGCTGCAATCACACAATTCAGGGAACATGAGTAATACGGTTTGTCTTTTCTTTCTTCTGCCTCCCCAAACAAAACTGCAAACTAGTCTGCGTGAGTAAATGGTGCCTGTAGTGAAGCCTAGAATATATTTTAAAAGTCTTTTTAAAAGGTAACCTGATCAGATTATTTTAGATGAGGCCAAAGGGACAGATTTTAGCTTGTCAGCAATAGCTGATGAATGAAAGTGTCAGAACAGCATACTGTGTACTTTGGTCCAGTTTGGCAGACATTTAGTTCCCACCTCTTGTAACACTGCATGAGAGTTCCTGTACCCATGTCATCTTTATTCATTGAATACCATAGGAGAGTTCTCTCACCTGGGGATGACAGTAGTTTCACACCCACAAAGCTAGAGATGAAAGTTCCCCCAACTAAGCATTTCAAACTTAACCAACTGTGTGTGTGGGGGAGGGGTTGGGGCACCCACCAGCAGCACACCAACCTGATGACTTACACACTGAAACATCATCACTGCAAGTCAAACTGCACTGCCTTTCAGCCACAGACAGGAAGTAGACTCAAAATACTACATACAGCCATCTTTGGAATTACAGTGCATAATGCAATCTGTATGTGTTGATACATGACAAACGGAAATACTACAGTGTTGATGCATACTGGGCCTAAATATATACTGGCTTATAAAATGGGTTGGAATTTTTCTGTGTCCTGATTGGCTAAGAGGGACCTGTAACTGTGTCCTTATCGGTAGGGATGTAAGTTTGTTATGGATGAGGTTTTAATGACTCATTGTTTGTTCATGAAATCATTAGTAAACAGTAGTAAATGTTGTGGCACTGTCATCATTGCTACATTCTGATGACAATAGTGAAAGTCATGGAAGTCCTGAATAAAGATCAAACGTCATGGAATCAATAATGTGTATGACTGCCATGACAAACTTACACCCCTACTTATCGGGAC
Source organism: Neoceratodus forsteri (assembly GCA_016271365.2). Lineage (NCBI taxonomy): Eukaryota > Metazoa > Chordata > Ceratodontiformes > Ceratodontidae > Neoceratodus > Neoceratodus forsteri. The sequence continues at coordinate 482,357,020 of CM028138.1, read as the reverse complement.
ATATTGTGCCAACCAGCACCTCTTCAGCCAGTCAGGACTAAAGGCACGAGGTGCTTCATTACACACCTGGGGCATGTTCTTATCAGGCCATAAACCACACCTCATCATGTCTTATTCCTTACATATACCACTAAATTGCTTAATCCCATTTTTTGTTTCATGATCCCTTTAATGCTTAGTAGGTCTATGGCTGTCTCCATTAACAGGCTCCCCACCAATCACCTGTACACTGGTTGGTGATCACACCTTATTTAAAGGAAGCCAATCTAGACAATGTGTCATATTAGGAAAAAAAAGCCAATTCAGGCATTTACATTTCAGAATAGGGACCCTGCCGATGGGTGGTCCGCCATGACGTTTGGTGGCTGGGCTTCATTCATGTCAGAGCTCTGAAATGGATACTAAGAGACACCCCCACATGCACACACACACACACACACACACACACACACACACACACACACACACACACACTCTCTCTCTTTATGGAGATAAGTTGAACCAGCATAACATTCTGTGGTGATTTGCATATGCAGCCCATGATGCTTTGCATTGTGTGGGCATGTGTGATTTTGTATTTTCTTACAATAAGTAGCCAATTTAGGCAAAAAGACAATTGTAATATTTGAAAGATTTGTCATGGTGGGGGTATACTGAATTCTCTTTTTTAACTGATATGTGCCATACATCAGTAGCACCCATAATCAGAAAAGTCATTAAAAGTTTGTGAATGAGCGAGGATTGAGCTGCTAATTTCGTGTTTGTTCTGAGTCTACATAAGCCCATTCTCCCCATTTAGGATACCCGCCATCAAATCTGACTGGTGCAGTTCTTTGACAATCCCTCAGAGGGGTAAGCCCAGAAATGTTCACTTCCATTCCTAATTCAATATTCATTTCTCTCCACATTTTCACTGTTAGTCTCGACCACTGGTTTCAAAGAATGCCTGGTGAGTTTCATCAGGGAATGACAGAAACATGATGCTCAAGACTGGCATCTGCATCCATCTCATAGCAACGCATTTCTGTGTTTTGGATTATTGTGGTACTGTAAGTTAGGCTGCTTTATAGTACTTAATGAAATCTGGGAGCCCCAATCCCCCCTTTTTAGCTGTCAGAGTAATCCCATTTATTTTTGGCCTACACTTATTCCAAATAAAGTTTTTCATTGTTTTTTGTAAGCGCTTCCAAAAACTACCTAGAATCTAGAGGGGAAGGGCACTGATAGAAATATTAGTCATGGTAATACCGTATATCAATCTTGTTGTCTAAATGTGCCCAATAAAAGAGAAGGGTAAGACTGTCCCTCTATCATAACTTGTTTTAATTTGTTTTTTTGTTAATTAGTTTATGTTCTTCCAGTACATGCCCTATTATCCTGGTATGATCACCCCCAGCCCTGTCACCCAGCATCCCAGAGATTCAGTTTGACCTCCATTCTTCCCCCATGGCTCCCCCCCCCATGGCAGGGTGGGCAGGTCCTTTCTTACCTAGCTGAGAATGGATCCGGTTCATGTAAGGTGGGCCCCGTCACCAGTGTGGGGCTCATTGCTCTGTCTGGTATTATTCCTCCTGGTTTTCTCCCCAGGACATTGACTTTGGGATGGTACCTAAACTCACATGCAAGCATGAGGCCCATCACCACCGGCATCCCCCACCCAGTAAGTCGGGCGGTTGTTGAGAACATCAGACCAACTTACGGTGCTTGCCCACTTATGGCGCCCTCTAAGCCACGTCGGCCTCCAACTTAGACTACTTGCCCACTTACGGTACACTCTACAATACATCGGCCTGTAGGTTCTTTTAATTAGTTTATTTGAGTTGAGGGGCTTCGCCCCCGCACCCCTCATGTTAATAAAACAAGGGGGTATGGGGTGAGCCCACAACTCAAATAGACTGACAAAACCAAAATCAACAGCAAGCACGTGAGTGGCGAGTAGTGCAGCAAGCATGCAACAAAACTAGCATAGAGCAGCTACAGTATAGCGTTAATTATGCTTCTGCACTACGCTAATAGCGGTGGTCTGATGTTCTCCACAATTGCCATAAGTCTCTCGAACCTGGGTCACCAGTGTAGCTGCAGAAGTGTAATTTTGGTTTTTTGTAGTTAATCTTTTTCTCCCTCCCTAGCTAGCATCGCTTTCCTCTTCATCCCCCGCCAATCTTCCAACCTCTCCTGGACTTATTTAACTCCAGCTTCCCCCATAGCCTGCCCCTCATGGTGGGATGGTGGAGAGCATATCGTTCAACCTGTCAAACAGGATCTGGTGGGAGCCATGCTAGGTCGCTGGTGCGAAACCTGCAAAGAGTCAGAGGATCATCCTTGTAAGCCAGGGTGATTTTCCTTGCTTTCCATCCCCCCCCCCCAGTGTGGAGGAGGTGGCATGCATTAATGCCAATGGTCGAGCTGTGCACACTGCTGCACGCAGCACACCGGGTGTCTGCCTTGCCTTGGCCCCCCCCCATGTGCAGTCCCTACAGTCTGACCCCCAGCTGCTGCTAGGGACCAGGCTAATACTGGTCCCAACCCTCCTCAGAGGAGGAGAGCAGTACTTTGGATGCTCGATCTTCTCCTCCCCCCCCGGCCAGTCTTCCGACTTCTGAGTTTGCACCCAAATTTGGGTAATCGACATCACGAGCGGTAGTGCTACTGCTGCGCTGGTGGGCCAGCTGTGTAATTTGTTTTCATTTCAGGTACACATTTTTCATAATTCTATGCATATAATTGCCTGACATCCATCCCCGTCCAGATCTCTAGATAGCTCACATTTTTGGGTGACCCATCTGAATGGAATTAAGTTATGCAATTCCCTTGACTTCTTTCCACTCAGTAATGACACTTCTGTTTTAGGAGGCAGAACACTTTTTTTGTCCAACATTTTGCCCCTGTACAAGTGACCTGTTCCTTCTAGTCAAAGCTCAGCCACTTCCCAACCCTGTCTGCCATGCTCTCCCCACTGTCATGGCCAGTAGGGATCCACAGGAGGCCAAACCAGAGAGAGTGCCAGTGACTGCCATTTAGATGGCTTGCGATACATAGGTTTATGCCTTGTGTTTTCTCCCACCCACCACCCAGGTGGTGCTCCTACAAGCCAGGTATGCATGCAACATCATCCTGCAGAGAAGACAAGCTCCCTGGCCCACTGCAGGGGTCACAGTGGTAGAAACTGGCACTACCCCTCCCTGGCCCCACTCCCCAGGATGCCCAGCCAGCTCCTGAGTCCACGCCTGAACCTGGATTGCTGACATGGCAGTGTAACAAGCTACTCACTGGGTCACTGGGTGGTCAATTGCAAGGCCTTTAATAGCTCATTGGAGATGGCAGAGCAGCCAAGGGATTGAAGGACAGCAGATGTAGTTCCCCTGTACAAGAGCAGAAATAGGGGTGAACCAGGAAATGATAAACCTGTCAACCTGACATCTATATCTGAATAGCAGGAGGCAGTTGTGTGGAAGCTCAGCACAGGGGTAACATGAAACAGCTCTACAATTTAATTTTGTAGCTGTAGTGACATTTTTAAGTTTTCTTTTAGGCCCCAATTGAGATGCGAGATGTTTTTGGTTTGCGTCTACCATTTGAATCTTCCTGACATGGATTGAAGTATTCTAGGGGCAAGGAGTGCCAGAAGCCAAACCCTTTTTGACACATTCCAGGACAGCTTCCTCTACCAACAGAAGAACTGACCAGGGAGGAAGCTATCCTGGCTCTAGTGCTCCTGACCCAAGGGTGGGGAAGGGGGAGAAAAAAAACAAGTAGTCATCTGAAGGGTGGTCCAGGTGGCCATCAAGTGCTCTCTAAGGATAGCAGAGGAAAGAAAGAAAAGGAAAAGGACAGTGCGGTTTTCTGGTGAGGTGAAGACAGTAAGGGTGAAAAGAGCTGCCTTTGGAAGGTACAAGGGGATCAGACAGCAGGCAGCAGAGAATACTACCAGGAAAACCTCAAGGTAGCCAGTGCAGTGGTGAAGAAGGCTAAGGTGGAGACCAAGCTCAGGATAACAGAGGGGGTGAAGGTCAATGAGAAGGCCCTCTTTAGAAAAGTCAGTACAAAGAAAGACAAGCATTTGGCAATGGCAAACATTGACTGTTTGCTAAAGTGCACAGAGCACAGGCTAGGGATCGTGCGGACAGGGCACAAGTACCACCAGCAGCTGGGGTAACAGTAACTGTCCTTTGATCTGTACCTTTCTGTTATGTAGAGAGGGAGGAGCCTGGCTTGTATGCAGCACTTGCCTGGCATGTCCTGTACTCTCAGTGGCTCAGCTCGCCAGGTGTTTTTGCTGGGTAACAGTAGCGGTGGTGCTGCGTTGTCGTTGCTGTATTCAGCGCCCCATCTTTCACCACCTCTTTGGTCCACACTCCCCACCAAGCACTGTCAGGGAGCATCGCCCCCACCCATTCTGACGGCCACATCATTTGCTTGCTGTTAACTGCAAGGAGAGGCTCAGGCGAGGTGGCTGTTTCTGCAGGCTCTAAGAACCTTCTCTTCAGGCTGCTTACATATCTGACTTCAGAGAGATGACATACAGCAAAGTAAGCCGAGTTAGTAGTGCAGACCTTTGAAAAAGCACAGTTGAGGAAATGGAATTGTAACCCCCCCCCATAAATGGGGGTTCCCAAAAGTCTTCCTTGGGTGTGCTTAAATTCCCACTGCCAGGCAGGCGTTCTGTGTCTTTACAGGTGTAAAAGTGCTTGTATGTGAGTGCCCTGTTAGCCTCCTGCCTGTCCCTTTAAGAGACATTTTTGTAATGTATAATTAATCTGGGTAGGGGCCGAGTGTTTCCCAGGCTCGAGTCCCACCCAGGCAGCAATAAATTGCTCTGTCCTGCCATCGCTAATGGTGCAGAGGGAGCTCTGTTAGAACTGGTAATTGTTTGCTGATTAGCTGCTTTAATAATATTGGTATTATAGTTTATCTAACCTGCCTTTCTTTGCAGCATGGACACTTCTGTATTGCACCAATCTGTACCTTTTGGGGACCTTAAAATGGAGTCTGTCCCAGGGGTCTTGTGGGAGTGAATTTCTGTAGGAATTGTAGTTTTTTCATTTTGTCGCCTAAATGGACCTGGAGGGGGAGCCCTTGCTTTGACAGACAGATGAATCAACCAACCAAACCCTTTTTGGATCAGAAGGAAGTCCCGGTGCTGCCTACTGCAGAGTGTCAGTCTGAGTTTGGAGTTGAGAGAGTGAACTGCTCAAGACATTCGATCAGCTGTAAACTGGTGGGATGGCTGTGTCTGGCCTGCCTGCTTCATCTTCTTTTCTGAGGGATCTGCTAGTGAAATTAATCGGACTGAATCCAAACCGGCTTGTGATCAGAAATACTGAATTGTGACTGCCGTGTTACCTGAAGAAGACTGAAGATTTGCTTCATGCGACTGGCCTGTCAGAAGTCTGAAACCACCACATAGCGTACGGTTTGTGCAGAGACACTGTGATTGTGACCGGACTGCCATCTGAACTGTGTTTCTGCTTTTTTTTACTATAAGTGTTCCGAATGTTCTCAGTGGGTTTGATTTGGTTCCCCACTTTCCAATTGTGTCATGCTTGCTGGAAGCTGAATCCAGCACTACTGGACTGCCATCCAAATTGTTCTCATGGCCTGGGCTCTGCCACCTTGGCACAGCCAGCTACTCACTCCGCAGAGAAGACCATTGATGAGAGGCCTGCCTGGGAATCAGCCCCCTGCTTAGCGTCATGAATAGGAACAACCCCACGGTGAAACATGTGGGCCCTTCTTCTCCTGGCAAACCAGCAAGTCATCCTGCAGTCTCCACTTCATCCATCCTGCGTCCTGTACTGGGTAGCGTGAGTAAACACCAGGGTAGCTCCCTGCAACATCAGCTAAATCAAAGTGTGTCATCTTATTTGATTGTTTTGTTTGATTATCACGAAATGAGCCATCTAGCTCCGGATTACAAATTGTGGGTTACTGTGCATGACTCTTCCTTCCCATCCTTAGGGCCCCGACCAGCTGTAATGCCGGCCTACCCTGGGCAACACTTCAGGCTAGCCTGCATCAACAACTGGGTACCTAGCGTGTGTGTGTGTGACTGTGTTGAGGGACTCTAAAGTGCATGCCTTGTAGCCTGATTGAATCAGTTGCTAGACCAATCAGCCTGATTACGCCCTTCCCTTGTTCAATCCCCCCGAATAAATCAGATCTGACTCTTTTTGCACTTAAACTGTTTGTGGTGCATCCCTGTACTAATAGCACTGTATTGTTGTTGCTGGCTGTGTCTAATCTTATTTTACAGGGGGTCTCCAGGGTCAAACAGGTGGAACCAGCCCTGGTGATAAGTGCAATCAGAGTGGGGATATAGTTGTGGTTTGGGGGCTATTGTATCTGTGTATTCTGTTCATTGTTTAGGCCACTAGAGGGGAAAGAGGGGGGGTCACGGTGTCCCGGAGGGCTGTACCCAGGTCAGCTACGCTACCACCAACCCTGTCCTCCAGGTGGAGGCATCCACGTTCAGTACCCAGGCCCCTTAACCTGCAACTAGTCACGCAGGTAGGAGTAGCAGCCCTTGGGATAACGCCACCCAGGGGTTACATCTTGGAGGCTACCGCTGGGATTAGCACCCACCCCGAGTGGCCAAAATCAAGAACTATTGTTAAAAATTAATGGCTACCCCAGTAGAAATGGCTGTACACCAGTTGGAGGGGTGGTGTATGGGGCAGGAGATTGACCCCCAAAATGCTCTGCTTGTACTGAATATCCCCCTGGGTACCAGTAAGGACACTGTAGAGGGAGCACTCTCCAAAGTTGAATGTTTAAAAAACACTGTGGTGGTGGGTCAACAGACTATTGCCTCAGAAGGGGTCCCAGCCGCCTGGAGAGTGATAACAAAAGACAAGCCCCCACCATTATCTGAAACTTTTGAGGAGAAATTTACTAAGTTGTTGCTGGAGGAAGGGAAGACCATAGAGGACTTTAAGCAATTATTCCTGCCACCTGGGGGTGTACCTTCCACCACACCCCTGCCCATTCCAGTACCGGCTTCAGTGCCTGCCCCTGTAACGGCACCCACATCGGTGCCTGCAGTTAGTCATGACACATACCACAAGTTGAGGATGTTCTCAGGTACCCTCCCCACCCCACAGGGGGAGGATGACTTAGAGACCTGGATCAACTGTGTTGTCCCCTTGGTACCCGAGTGGCAGTGTGCAGAGGCTGAGAAGCGAAAAAGGATCATGGAAAGTCAATCAATCAATCACTTTATTTAACCAGGCATAAACATCATTGAGCAAGCTCCTTTCAAGGTGGTCCTGGGCATTAATACAATACAGTACACTTCATAAGATTACAATTACGGTGGACAACGGTGCAAAAAAAAAAAGAGAAAAAGAAAAAACATTGTGAAGGTGCTGGTCAAATGGGCCTATACATACCGGTCAACATAATTAACATGCAAAGGTACATAATGATAAGCTTTACTGAAATGAGAAGAGACAACAATCCCATATAGTCTCCGCTAAGTAAGAGCTCATACCTAAATGATACAAAATAAGGAGGTATTAAGGAACAGGGTAGAAATTGGGATGAAAGAGTAGGCAGCCAAAAGGGAGGCCAGAATAGGTAAAAGGTAGAGAATAGGCAGGGCCATCTTGGATTAAGGGAACTAGGCTTGTAGGTCTTAGGCTTCTGTTGTTAGGAATGTGGGGTGGATGAGATACTTAGGCGTAGGATTTGAGAGTGGCATCCGGGGCTTAGGGGTCATCGGCGTCTGAAACAGTTGCATGATTCCTTCAGATAATCCATTAATAGAGCTTTGAATGTGAAAATGCTTGGAAGTGAGGATAATTTTAATGAGTCTTGCATAGTGTTCCAAAGTGATGGAAGTGAGAAGTTGATTGCTGCTGAGCCAAGGGTAGTTTTCACTCTAGGAATCTGGAAGCAGATTAAGGAAAAGCATCTCAGGCCATAGGAACATTTCACCCGTTTGAAGATGTTCGAGATGTATGCAGGGAGGTTATCAGATAATGCTCTAAAAAAACAGAGGAGAGCATTCCTTTTTCTTCTAGTTGAGAGTGAGGTCCATCCCGAAACCTGGTATAGATGACAGTGATGTGTACTACGGGGTAGATTTAAGATAAATCTTAAAGCCCGGTGGTAAAGGGTGTCCAGTTTGTTTAGCATCGTTGATGGGCAATGACTGTAAAGGAAGTCAGCATAGTCCGGTATAGGTAGGAATGTACTTTGTACTAGTCTCATTCTGGCTTCTAACGTGAGTAGGTGTTTAATGCGATAGAATAAACCTAATCGCTGTCTTAGTTTCTTCGCGGTTTCATTTAAGTGGCACAGAAAGTTGAGCTTGTTATCCAGCCAGAACCCTAGGTATTTAAAGGTATCAACTACTTCAAAGGGTTCATCTAAGAGTGTTCGGATCTGTGTGATATGTGGACATCCGGAAGTAGACTTTGGTGAGAGAATCATTGCTTTAGTCTTTTTGGCATTGAGGAGGAGCTTATGAGTGAGAAGGTTGTATTGAGGGTGAAAGTTTTCTGTAAGTACTCATGGGCCAGATCCAAGGATGAATTTGTGGTATAGAGTACAGTATCATCTGCGAATAAGTGCACATTTGCTGTGCCCAGCTGAGAGTCCAGATTATTGATGTATATTGCAAAGAGGATAGGGCCCAGGATGGAGCCTTGTGGGATTCCTTGTAACAAGGATTTTTGTGGGGACAGATCTCCTATGGCTTTGACTTGTTGTAACCTATTGGTTAGGTAGCTGGTGAACCATTTAATGGCAGAACTATCAAGTCCGATGTTACTCAGTGCAGTAAGCATGGTGGTATGATCCACAGTATCGAAGGCCTTACTTAGATCAAGGAACAGGGCAAATACATGCTTCTTAGAGTCCAAGGCCATTTGCCAGTCTGTAGTTACTTTGGCAAGAGCCGATACTGTACTGTGTTTGGCTCTGAAGCCGGACTGAGCCAGGTTTAGCAACTTTTTGTGAATCCAAATGTTCTCTAAGTTGGATGTTGATGATTTTTTCAAGTAATTTAGAGAGGATGGATAGTATAGAAATAGGCCGGTAATTGTTCAGATCACTCGGATCCCCAGTCTTGAATAATGGTAGGATGTGGGCAGTTTTCCACAAGACAGGTAGCTCACCTTGAATCAGAGAGGTGTTGAATAAGTGTGTAATGGGGCGGTCAGATAGGTATGGCCAAGTTTTAGGAAGTAAGGTTCAATATTATCTGCACCCGCACTCTTTTTTGTATCCAGAGAAAGGAGGAGGTCCTCCACTTGCTTGAACGTAATTGTGAGGAAACCGAAGGGGGTGGGATGCGGTTGGTTATGGTTGTGATTATCAGTGAAGCCAACAGTGTAGTCTCTTGCCGGGCTAAGTTTGCTGATAGGTGAAGTGTCAAAGGCAAGCCCTGCAGTGGCAAAGTGATCATTAAGCTTCTCTAATATATCAGCTTTGTCCGTATAGGTGGTACCATCAGACACAATTTTGTTTGGAAGGGGTGTTGCAGTGGACTGACCTTCGATTTCTTTGAGGATGTTCCAAAATTTGGCAGAGTTGTTTTTATTGTCTTCTAGTTCTTTTTGGAAGTACCTAGCTTTTTCTGACCTAATTAGCTTGGTACAAGCATTCCTAGTGGTACAGAATGCTAACCAATCAGCCTCCAGGTGGGATTTCCTCGCTTTTTTCCACCAGTAGTCCCTATCCCTAAGTTTGAGGGGTCTGGCCCTGGAAGCCATTAGATTTCTGAGGTCCATGAATCCTGAGGCATCTGCTGAAAAGTACCTGTCTGCACTCGAAGGCAATTTCGGAAGCACTGAGTCAGGGGGGACTTTGATGTTGCGATTCAAAGGTACCAAACATTGGAGTTGGGAAGGTTTGTTTGCATATGTTACTCACCTAGAGAGGGCCCTGCAGAGAGCTTATTGAAAGGGTGGGGTAGCTGCCAATGACTTGAACCGAGTGAGGCTGGGGCACATACTACAACACACTGAGCACTCTAAATCACAGATTATCCAGTTAAGGCTCCAGGATTGGAGAGATAACCCACCTGACTACTGTGACTTGATAAAAGAACTCAGGGAGGTTGAAGGTGAAGAAAGAGATTGTGATTATGGGGTGGGTGCAGCCCAAGTGACCACGGCACAGGAAGACCTCTCTGAAATGGAGACCACTAAGGATATTCCGCCATGGACTGAGTGGTGGAGAGACGAACTGCTGAAGGAAGTCAGAAAAGTACAAATAGGTACCTTTACGGAGGCCTCCACCGCAGATAAAGACCCTGGTCCCTCTCAGGACGTGACTGCCATGGGGATAGGAGTGGACCCTCAGGCATCCTCTACCGAGGGTGGCTCCCAGGCTGAGATCAAAGAATTGACTGCCAACCTAAAGGAACTGTTAAGACATGTTGCACCACCCTCACTGCTGCAAGCAGATATCAGACCCCGATCCCTTGCTACTGCTTCAGTCCCTCATGCAATGTTCTCTCCAAGGATGACCCAGGAGTCTATCATTTGTCACAACTATGGAAAGGATGGCCATATGAAGAGAGAATGCCGGTCTCAGAAAGACTTAGAAAAAATAGTAAACAGACTCCAAGAAGAGCTCTGAAAAGCAAATCAATGGCAGAGGGGTGCCCGAAATGACCTCAGTGAGGGCTCAAGAAATACTAACTCAAACTTCTTTGTGGCTAAATTGTCTGTCCAGGTCCCTGCTACCGTCCCTCCAGACTGGTCCAAATTGGTGGGCCCTTCGATGGAGACTACTGTGACTGTCAGTGGTATCCATGCTCGGGCTGTGCTCAACAGTGGGTTGCAAGTGATCATTGTATTCCAGGACTGGTATAACAAACACTTATCTGATGTGCCATTACAATCTCTAGAAGGTCTACACGTGTGGGGCCTGAGTGACAAGTCTTATCCCTACCTAGGGTATGCCCGGCTTTGGCTGTCTTTTCCTGCGGCCATGACTAGTGTAGATGAACAAGTAGAGACGCTAGCCCTGGTGTGCCCCTCTACAGGGATGTATGATGGGGTCCCCCTACTCACTGGAACCAACGCCCACATGTTTGGGAGGTTGGCACAGTTGTGCCAAGAGAAACGAGACTGACAGACTGGCCGGGCAATGAGAATTCCAGCTCTGATCAAGAAAGCTTATGACCTGCAGAGGCAGTCTGTGGCAGAAGACCAGGATGAGCCTGTTGGAACTGTCTGGAAGAAGGACCCTGATTCCTTGGTATTGCCACCCAGTACTCAGTATACTGTTCATGGAGAAGTCAGTCTTAGGAGAGACATGAAAAACAAAATTAATGTTGGATGCACCAGGTGAAGGAAAGTTGCCAGAGGGGCTTATGGTCAAGCCCAGTATCCTACCTGCCCATGCCCATGCCTATGCACACCAAGTGATGGTCCAGATTCAAAATGTGTCAGATTGGGAAGTCCGTGTGAACAGGGGATGTATGCTGGCTACAGTACACTGCGCAGACACTGCAGTATTACCCAGTAACAAGCACTATGGCAGAAGGAGAAAGTGACCCCAGAACTATTTGATTTTGGTGGTTCCCCCTTGTCTGCTGAGTGGAAAACCTGAATTAGCAGGAAACTTGCCCAGAGAGACCAAGTGTTCTCACTGAAAGAGTGGGACGTGGAATGTGTCCATGGTGCCGAGCATAACATACACTTGCATGATGACCGACCATTCCAAGAGAGGTCCCAATGCCTTGCTCCAGCTGATATCGATGATGTTAGGAGGCACCTACAAGAATTGCTCATTGCTGGCATTATTCAAGAATCAAGAAGCCCCTATGCATCCCCTATTGTAGTTGTGCATAAAAAGAACGGATCCGTGAGGATGTGTGTGGATTATCGGACCCTCAACCCATGGACTGTCCCCGATCAATACACCATGCCACGCATACAGGATGCCATGGACTGCCTGAATGGGAGTCAGTGGTTCTCAGTACTTGATCTCCGCAGTGGATACTATCAAATTCCAATGGCCCAGGAGGACCATGAGGAAACAGCCTTTATCTGTCCGCTGGGGTTCTACAAATTTCTGAGGATGCCACAGGGGATCTCGGGTGCCCCTGCCACCTTTCAGAGGTTGATGGAGTGTGCGGTACGGGATATGAACCTGCTGGAGTGCCTGGTATACTTGGACGATGTCATCGTATTTGGGCGCACACTGGAGGAGCATGAGACCAGACTCTTCAAAATCTTTGACCGACTAGAGGAATTCAGCCTCAAGTTATCCATAGACAGTGCCAGTTCTTTCAAGCATCTGTGAAATATGTGGGGCATATAGTGTCTGCCGAGGGGATACAGACAGATCCCAGTAAAGTAGAATCCTTGACCACTTGGCCCCAGCTCATCAACCTAAAAGAGCTACAGTGTTTCCTGGGGTTCTGGGTGATGCGGCCACTCCTTAATCTTACCCAAGGCTATCTCCCTACCAACCGCAGATACAAAAAGGGGGCCATCAAGGAAGAAGAAAAGGTGTACTTCCGGACAAGTGAACCCTTTGGGCCTTGGTGGACTCCGGAGTGTGAGGCGGCTTTCTTCAAAGTCATTTATCAGCTCACCCACGTCCCCGTCCTTGCCTATGCTGATCCCACCAAGCCATATGTTCTGCATTTGGATGCCAGCTTGATGGGGCTCGGCGCTGTGCTCTACCAAGAATAGGAGGGTGGCCTGAGACACTCTGTGGGTGGTGGGGTGGGGATTACCACTGGACCACCAGGGCTTTGTTCACTCAACAAGTTGCCAGCTTTGGGGATTTGGGTGGGAGGGGGATCCCTGGACCACCAGGATAGTTCATATCAGCATAAGATGGTGATCAGTAGGTCGGGATAGGGAGGTGGTACCACTAGACTACTAGGCAAGGGACTTTTACACTGTTTGTGCAATCGCTGCATCAGGTGGAGTGAGGGCTCACTAGACTGCCAGAGCATCTTCTGTTATTTTCTTATGTCTGCAATCGGACTACCAGGAGGGTGGGGGGTTCCACTAGACTACCAGGGCTGGTGTTTACTAGTTATACCGCGATCGCAGTTATGGGGGTCCACCAGATTACCAGGGCATGTACATTTGACTATTTCCCACGATCAGGGCTACGAGGAGGGAGGGAGGGGGTTCCGCTGGACTACCAGGGATGGTGTGGGTGCTTGTGGACTATGGACTTGCTGGGTGGCTGCTGTGTTGCGCCTGCAATACAGCAGCCCACCTGTGGGTGGCCAGCATTTAAGCCGGGATTTTCTGGCTCAACTTTGTGCCCCAGTATGCAACGCATCTGGGGGTTGTGCCAGCAGATGCGCCACACATCCCAGGCTGAATATCGGGATATGCTGCATATGCATGGACACGCCCCATTCAGATGCACTGCATACATTACCAATGCATTCTGGTGCATTGGGACTTGCGCAGCGCAAGTCACCCTTTTGAATATTGCACCGGGGCGCTGCTCGGTTGCGCCAGGCGCAACCCCTTTAAATATCTGGCCCTTTGACTATAAAACAAACAGAAGTCTCTGCTGAGAGTTACTACAGTAGAGGTGGGGCAGGTTTTAAAGAAAATCTTCAAGCAGGAGAGCCCCTAGTTATAGGGGAAAACACAAAAGTACAATGCACTACGGGCAATGAGGCTCTGTACAAATCAGGCATACTGCATAAACTTTTTATTAAATTAATAGTGAGAAAGTGCCAAGCAGACACCCCAGCACTTCGCCTCTATTACATGAGGCCTCATTTGGTGAAGCCTCGTGCAGCAGAGGTGAAGCACTGGGGTGTCTTTGGCACTTTCTTACTCTTTAATAAAATGTTTACACAGTGTGCCTGATTTCAACAGAGCTTCATTGCCTGTAGTGCACTATATTTTGTGTTTTCCCTGTGGATTGCGTTCTACAGCTGCACCACAGTAGAATGTAGAGCGTCCTTATCTTGTGTGTTCCCGAGCCACTAGCTAATAATGCCTGTCCTTTCAGCCAGCATACAAAGACTGAAGATTCTAAGCTCACTGAATCAAAGTGTGGCGGGGCCAGAGGGTTCTATAATGATGTCACAGCTTAGGAGTGCATTGGCCTTAGTAAAGCATCCTTAACCCAGCACGTAATTGACACTGACAATGTGGATTGATACAAAAAAGGGAGTTTCTGTTATCTCCATTTTTCTGGCGAACATTTCAGCAAATAGCAAGTGTGCTAAGAGTCTCCAACTAGCAGCTTTCACAGATGCATCAGAGTGATGCATGGGGAGAGTGGCTTGGATGTTATGCTAGCACTGGTTGGCTAAGAAAACTACTTAAGTGGTACCACGATTGGTAGCATGGTACCAGTTTAGAGGTGTTTTTTGTTTGCCAACCAGTTTTAAGCTACCCTGTTCAAGTGTGAAAGCTCCTATTATTATATAGAGAATAATACAGTGCATGCGGGATGGTGCATGAAGGTTGCTGATTTTCTTTTTTTAAACACATTTGAGGTGTACGATGCTACATAAACTAATAAATGTCAAACATAAAAAATTGTATGATGTTGCTTTATGACTGTAGCTTAGTGTTTGTTGCTTCCATATACCTGCCATGTAATTTACTGTTTTATGATTGCTTTACATCCTCCCCCTTCTCCTCCCCTTCCCCCTCCCCCCCAGGATGTATCTGAAACGAGTTATCAGCTCAGTATGCTTTTTCCTGGTGAAACTTCTAAAATAAATAAAAAACACTTACAGAGAAGCGCAATTGCTGCTGCTGAAGGTCTGTAATTAAAAACGTTAGTGCTCCTCTTCCCAAAATGCCCATTGAGCTCCTTCTCCCCAAATCAATAACCCCAGTTATTTAAGACACGCAAACCACTTTTTCTTCCATTGAAAAACTATCCTGTCAAGTTTTGTTCATTTACTAATGAACTAAAAAGCCAAGCCCCAGCACCAGAGTGAAACTGGAAGAGCTGCAACAGCTTTGCTTTTTAATTTAAATTACCAAAGAAAGAAAACTCAGCAGAATCAACCAGAGTAATGTTTTAACGAAACAAAGTGGTTTGGGGTACCTTGAATAACCAGAGGAATATTGTTTTAGTGAAAAGAAAAACAGGCATTTTTTTTTGCATCCTGCATAGCTGA
This sequence comes from Neoceratodus forsteri, assembly GCA_016271365.2. Lineage (NCBI taxonomy): Eukaryota > Metazoa > Chordata > Ceratodontiformes > Ceratodontidae > Neoceratodus > Neoceratodus forsteri. Next base: position 482,341,938 of record CM028138.1, on the reverse strand, counting down.
CAGCATTATGAAAGGGTTATACTGACAGCAAGAAACCCTTATATACAATAAAAACCATTATGTTCATTTTAAAAAGTATAAAAATGTTTAGTTTAATAATAGCATTAGCGCACTACCGGGGTTGGGTTACCTCTACTATTCTAACCTGAGGGGCATAAGATACTCTGCTTTGCCTAATACTGTACCTCCCATTTCCCCCCACGTTTAAAGTAACAGACCATAACCCAAATCCTGATTATGCCTTGAAGAGCCCCCGATACCACTGGGAGAGCTTTGGAAAAAAATGTAATATTTAGACACAAATCAGCTATATTTCAAATTTTTCCGGTAACTCTCATGCCCAATTCTTTAATACTATGGACATTTGCATGAAAATAGGATCTCTTTCCTATGTGCTCTGCCTGCTTGTCTACACTTGACAAAACATTTCTGTTTATGACATCACTCTCTGTTGCTGTGGTTATAATTACGTTGTCATAAACAGGATATTACGATGCCAGGTGTAGCGACACAGCCAGAGCAGCAAGGAATGCACTCCAAAAGCTAATTAAGTTACCTACTCTGGTCAGTTCTTGGCACTTTCAAACCCTTCTGTCCTGACATTGCATAGATAAATGTGGCTGTTACTAGCACTGTACAAGTGTGCCACATTGTGAATTGTTTTCCGGTACTAGCCTAGGTCACTTTGCTCTTAATCTTGCTTAGCTGGCACTTTACTGTATTTCCCTTATATTCATACGATATAAGGGTCCTCTACTCATCCTCCTCTGTTTATCTCCATATGTTCTATCTCAGGTGAACCTGTTATAAATCTTAATTTACGGCTCTGTATGCCACCTTTCCTATGTACCCTGTTTGTTTCTCTGCAAGAGTTATCCCTATTTTTATAATATAGTCACTGCCTTTTTGTATGTAAAGTGCTTTCAAATTGCTATGTCATGTTTGTTTGAACTTCTTGTATTCTCCCTGTTCTACCCAGGACCTCCTTGCAAATGAGCATCGCTCAATGGAGCTTTCCTGGTAAAACAAACAAAAATAAAATAAAAAAGGCTAGGGGCAGTGATCAAGTTTTCATGCAACTGTCCACAGTCATAAAGAAAAAGGAGGGAAGGAGTTACTGAAAATGCATGAAATATAAACGGATTAATTTCTAAATCTTACATGTTTCAAAGTTTTACAAATGGTGTCACTGGCTCTTTAAAGCATAACTGATCAATGGAATGTTAACTTTTTTTTCTGAAGTTACATTCTCCCCCAAACCCCATATGCATGGATCACTGTTGTTACCATAGTAACTGGAGTCCTACAAGAGTCAGCTAAAATGACAGCATCTCAACTGCAGAACACTCATTGGTTGGGAGTGCCCCTATCTAGACCATCACACCTAGTAATTTTTCTACTAATTACCATGGACAATTTTCTACTCTGTAAAATAGATCTATAAGAACTGTACTTTATGTAAGCAATAAGACACGATGAGGTGTGCATTACATTGTGATAACCGCACTCCTAGGGGCATAGTTAGGCACAAATCCAAAGGCAGAGTGCCGGTTGTCCCAAGGAGTGTAGTTCACACCGTAATGCACAACCCTGGAGTGTTTTATTACGCTTATAAAATGGCCCTTTATATTTTGAAACACATTTTTAAATAAGTAAAAATGTAAGTGAATCTGTGCTTTTAACATAAAATAGTCCTTCCACTTATTGGTGCTAGATTAAAGTAGTGTTATACAGTGTGTGCCTCCCTGCCCACTTAAGCTTCATATTACCCTGCTAGCCACAACAATTCACAAATGCTGTTTTCCCATTCTAAGTATGACACATAGCCCCCTTACTTTATTTCATTCTCCTCACTAACTAAAAGGAAGCCATAACAGAGGCTTCTCAGTTCCTCAGTGCTGCAAGCATGAGCTTGGTTCAAAACTGCCACACTCATTGACAGCATCATGAACTGCTCACTCTGTCATAAAAGATAAACAGCAGGGTGAGTCATTTATCACCTTTTCTCTTTGTTTATATAGTATTATTGCTTACTTTCTTCATTCTGTTTTTTCTTTCTCTGTGTGTTTCCCCAGCGAACAGCATGCCTGCTGAGTGATCCAGCGAGCGACAGGGGTGGAACAGCACAGCTACCAAGAAATGGAATGTTTATCATGGAATGTTTACCATGGAATACAGGGATTCAAAATTCTGCTCAGTTCTACTAGCAGAATGTTCCTCTACTAACATACTGTACACACACAACAAAGGCCTGTTTTAGAGCCAGAGACTCAATTTTCTAACTGTCCAGGGCAAGCAGAAGAGATTTCCCTGATGAGCAGGTAAAGATAGAAGGGTGATTGTTCACTGTTAGCAAAGAAACAGTTGTAATAAAAGCTATAAACAATACTTAATGTTTCTAATTTGTTTATGTGTGTAAGGAGAGTGCGATGATCTGATAAACAACATTTAATTAATTTGTTTTATTTTATATTTAAGGTAGTTTTATTTTTAGGGCTTAACTGAAGGTTTCTACAGCGTAAAGGCAGCAGCCATGTTTGTGGTGGAAGATCAGTTCTGGTTGTAGGGAGATTGATGGAAGATAGTTCTGGTTGTAGGAGGCCTGACTTGCTCATTGTGTGACGTGGTTTAGGACCAGGATGACTGTGTGTATATAGAGATTTAATGTATGGTCAGCTGATCTCTTATGGCCTATGAGAGTTCTAGATTTTTTTTCTTGCTATTTTATAAAGCTTATTTATCCAGGCTAGCCCAGTCAATACACATGTCTTGTTGTCTGGGGACCTACTGGGCCTTCTAACTATTTCCACAACTGCTGGGCTTTTTTTTATTTTGCTTTTGTTTACCAGCCAAGTACACAAAGCAAAAAGAATCTCCATTTCAGTAGGTTTTTTTTTCTGGGTGTTGGCAACGCATTGGGAGTAAAATCTACACTGGAGTCCCTTGGGGTGATGGGGCTGCTTCCACTTCTTGACTCTTGTTCACTAGCTTCCCAAGAAACATACTGGCAGCCTCCCTTCCCCCATTCAGTCTCTGCTTGGTGGTCTACTCTGAGGTCAGAAGTGCTTAGTAAGGGACACATACCTCTCAACTGTCCATGATTCTGCCTCAGAATTTTCCTCTGTTCCTCCTAAAACTGGGGCTTCTGTGAATAAACAGTGGGGACGGTAAGCACAAAATAATGTCAAGCATGTTCTTCCTCAGAATGCATTTTGCACTAAGCCCTTTATTCTACCAGCTTCCTGATTCGGTATCACCAAATTTTAAGATGTGTCCCTGATATTGGTCTTTTGTTCAATTTTTTTATGCTGCATCCCTGATTAATGAGGCAGGACTTGGAGGTTGAGAGGTATGGACTGATGACAGGCCTAGCGATGCCCAGCACCTCTTCATCCTAAAACACAAACCTACAAGCAGAACAAACCTAATTACTGCACAAATGGTGGGGACTGAGCCCCCCACCATTCCCCTTACATTGCCATCCTTGTCTACTGATTAAAGTAACTGTGCAGTTGGGTGCAAGTCCACCATGAACATCGTTTTGTTTTCATTTTAGACTTTTGTTTTTTCAACGAGAGGTGGAGTGACAAGAACTTTCTGCCCCACCGTGGCTACCTGTTCAGGTGCTCAAAGTACTCCAAACCATCTATAGCTCACAGTAGCCTGTGCCTGCCTCTTCTAACTGTCTCGGCTTCCCGGAAGCAGGCGCGCTGTGATGATGTCTTCAGACTTTCTGTGACAGGAGAACAGCATGCCTGCTGAGTGATCCAGCGAGCGACAGGGGGTGGAACAGCACAGCCACCAAGACTGGACAGGCACACAGCAAGGAACGGGAATGCCAGGGATCACTGGTGTACAAGGAGATGGAAGGGGCACCTGGTGAGCAATTATCCAGCCACTAGCTTCTACCACTATGGAGAACAGGGATGCCACAGGGGTGAAAGTGAATCAGCTGCTTGCTGGCTGGCAAAGCCCTCTCCGATTGGAGAAGCTGATTTCTTCGACGTGCAGCCCAGCAAGCCGGGAGCTGTGTCACAGCCACAGTGTGTGTGGCGATTGCTGTAGACTGTCGAGCCCCTTGCAGTTCCAACTGCAATGGGTTCAGCAGTGACACCCCACCAAAAAATTCCCCTTGTACTTGTCCCAAAACATTTGATGTGCAAGCGCAGCACACGTAAAAATTAGGAGATACATTTTAATAATATGACTCTCTTATGGGTTGACCTATCCTCCTATAAAGAAATGTAAGTAAAACTGAGTTAAACATTGGGGTTAATATTTAGATGTGAACATACCAGTATATTATATAAGGACCAAAAAGTTGTTAGGGAGCATGAAGGGCAAGAGTTGTTAAGCAGCAATTATATGTGTTTTTTTTCCCTTACAGCTTGTAAACCTTTAAGTAGAGCGATCATATACAATTTTCTTGCTTTTTTGGGAAGACTATTAAGTAGGGCTGTAAGATATGGATACAAAGTTTTGTTTTTTGGGGGCCTTAGTTAGTACTTTGGGAAGGGGCCATACATAATGTGGTGTATCTGTTTCTTTGCTTCCTGCTTCCTCCCCTCATTAAGACGTAATTAAACTACTTGTGCCACTCAGTTGAATTTATGTACTTATGAGTGGCCAGGAAGGAGTGAGGGAGTAACTAATGGGGTGGAGACCAGCCCTTCTGGGCTGTACTGTTTCTGGTTTAGATTATTAGTATTATTATTATTATTATGTTATACTGTTTGGAGGAAGAAGGTAAAGGAGGGGGAGGGAGGCAGGGTGGATGTTACAAAGTATATTTGGGATTTTATAAAGTACCTTTGGTTATGTTTTGTGGGGCAAGAGTGAAGAGGACAAGGAAGGAGGGCTGAAGGATGGTTAGGGGGTGGAACTACCATGGAGACAAGGGGATAAGATCGTTTGGGCTATACTAGCAGCAACATGGAACTACTTAGATCAAATCAGTGTTCATCACAATGGCAGTCAGCTGTACCATATTCCTTGAATGTAAGCAGGATACACTCCCCAATAAAGAGATCAAGATTGTTGAACTATTTAAACAAAACAAGGGCAGACTGTATAGCCCTGCAGGAAACGCACTTGGACGAAGCTGAAATTTTAAAATTAAAACAGAAATAGATTTCTAATATATAAAAGCACGGGGGTAGCCATATTAATAAGAAAATCCCCTCATTGCTCTAGAGTAGCAAAATACTCCGATCATAAAGGAAGGGTTATATTATTAAAAATGAAGTACTTAGATACAATAACAACTGTAGTATCTATATATGCACCATTTATATACTACTCAACATTCTTAGTGGAAATAACAGAGGGCATGGTAAAAACTGAGGAAAAAATATAATTCTTCTAGGTGATTTTAATGTACTATTGGACCCAGAATTAGATAAAACATCAAAGTCCACATATTTCAACAAGGCACACAAAACTTGTAAAAATGTCCTACAAATCCATGACATAGTGGATGTTTGGAGGATTGTGTGTCCCAAAATAAAAGAATTTACCCATCATGATAAAAAAAAAATCTGTTTTTCGAGGATCAATTATATTTTCATTTCAAAATCTTTAATAAAAGAGATTCAAGACATTAAACATAATTCTATTATACTCTCTGATCACTCTTTGGTACAACTTGATTTAAAAATAAACAATGCTAAGAGAAGTTTCAGTCCACTATGCAGATTTAACAATGTCTTGCTGTAGGATCAGGAATACATTAAAAAAAAATTGAGGAAGGGATTAGAGAGTATTGGTTTTTCAGCTACGATGGGGGTACACCAGTTTGCAAGCTCTGGGATCCGTTCAAAGCTATAATTAGGAGGATCACAAAATCTTACCAAGCACATATAATTAGGGAAAATAAAACAAGAAAATTCCATAAATAATAGAGTACGTGAATTAGATACCTTAGTCACAAATAACTATGACAAATATAGCAAAGAATGGCACCAGCTTAAACTGAGGAAAACAGAAATTAATAAAAAGGAAGTGGAAAAAACATATCTAGATTAAAAACGATAAACTATGTACAAGGGGATAAGTCAGGTAAATCACTTGCTAGCTTACATAAAAAAAAAAAATATATATATAATTAACCTACTTAGAGGATGATAAGGGTAACATAGTTTATAGTGATAAAGAAATAGCAAAGATTGTTATAGATGCTTACAGACACATTTATCAGAGGCAAAGATCTGTATAAGTAAAAAAGTTTCTTTTTAATTGATCAACTACAAGTCTTTACAAATATATAATTACATAAAAACCATACATTTTAAAATTTGACATACTTTTTGATTTGTCAGAGATTTTCCAAATAACACTGTTTAGGTGTACAATAATTCCAAATATACTAACATACTAACATATTATTTGCCAGCAGATTAGGCCTTATGGTCTATCGAGTCTGCTCGAACCTTAGTTCCTTAGTTGGGTGCCGAGACCCTCCCATCCCTTGTGCTCCAGAAACCCCTATCATCCATCCCCACCCCCCTGGGACAGGCCATCATCTGATGAATCCACTTTCTGTGTCTGTCCCACCCTCTCTTGAAGCCCTCCACTATGGATCTCTGAACCAGCTCACCAGGCAGTGCATTCCAAGGGTCCACCACCCTCTCAGTGAAAAACCTCCTCCTCTTCCCCTCACCCTTCCACCTTCCAACTTCAAACCATGCCCTCTGGTGATACCTCCTGCTTTAGTCTAAAGATCCTCCATGTTTACCTCTATTTATTCCCTTGAGGTACTTGAAGACCCCAATCATGTCCCCTGTCTCCTCTCTCCAATGAAAACAGGCAGAGCTCCTCAAGTCTGTCCTCATACGTCAAATCTCTAGCCCTCATATCATCTTTGTTGCCCTCCTCTGTACCCTCTCCAGGAGCTGTATGTCCCTCTTCAAGTGTGGTTCCAGTACTGTACACAGTACTCAAGGTGTGGTCTAACCAGTCCATTGTACAGCGGCAGAATCACTTCCTGCTCCTAGAGGTGATCCCCTTACGATGCATCCCAACATCCTGTTTGCCTTGCTAGCTGCCTCCTGCACTGCTCAGAGTTATTCATACATGCATCCACCATGACCCCTAGGTCTTTTTCCCTATTGAGGCCTCCAGCGCCTCCTCCCAGGGTGTACCTGTGTTTAGAGTTTCGACCAAGATGCAACACCTTGCACTTGGTGATATTAAAATTTAATTTCTTGTGTGAGCCCAGCTTCCAGGGTGTCCAGGTCCCCTTGCAGGGCCAACCTCCCCTCTTCTCCCTCAACTACTGCTCCCATCTTGGAGTCATCTGAGAAGAGACTCATTTCACACCCTATACCCTCCCTGATGTCCGATATGTATGCATTAAACAGGATCGGAACCAGGACCGAGCCCTGCGGTACCCCACTACCAATCTCTCTAGGGTTCGAGAGCTCCCCACAGACCACTACTCTCTGAGTGTGTCCAGCTAGCCAGTTTTCAATCCATCTGACCATCAAAGGGCCTACCCTAACCCCATCAGTTTCTCCACCAGACCATTGTGGGGGACAGAGTCAAACGCCTTGCTGAAGTCCAAGAATAATACATCCACAGGCTTACCCCTGTCCAGTTCTGATGTTACCCATTCATAGAACTCCACAAGGTTGGTTTGACATGATCTACCTGGCACAAACCCATGTTGCCGACTATCCAGACCTCCCACCTCCCAAGTACACTTCAATCATTCCTTTAGTATACTTCCATTAATTTTCCCACCACCGAGGTCAAACTGATGGGTCTATAGTTACCTGGTACTTCCTCGACCCCCTTTTATGGATTGGTACCACATGTGCCTCTCGCCAACCTAGGTACCCTCCTGTCTCAAGTGACCTGCTGAAAGCTCCGCCAGGTGCAGCCAGTATGTCCGCAATTCCCATAGTACTCGGATGAATGCCATCCAGCCCAGGAGATTTGTCTTTCTTTAGGGCCTTGAGGGCTAACCACACCCTTTTGCGGAGATAGCATCATCCGTCCCCTCCACCTTACTGGCCTTTTTATCCTTACCCAGATGTGACACCCCTGGGGTACCTCTCCATCCCTCTTGCTCCATTTCTGTTGCTCCCCTGATCCCACTTACTGATGCTTCTATCCCCTTCATGCCTTGCTTTGTAGATATCCCATCTCCCTCCCTAGTGAACACAGAGGCAAAGTACTAGAAATACCTCTGCCTGGTCCTCACCTCTTCCACCCACCTCCTTCTGATCTCAATCTGCTGAGATGGCTCTTAGTTTTTTCCCCTCCCCAATGTACCAGAAGAACCCTTTTCCTCCATGTATCCCCAGCAGCCGCTGCTCTTTACTGGACTTTGCTCCCCTCACCATACGGGCGACTTTTCTAGATGCAAGCTGGTACATTTCCTTATCCCTATCCCCTCTTGTTGTTTTATATTTTTGTAGGCCGCCTTCTTTTCTCTCTGACTGCTACCTGTACTCACTGACCACCAGCATGGTTTATGTGACCTTGCTCCCTCACGCTTCAACTTAGCGCAGATCCTGACTGCCTCATGAAGTCCCCATTTTATGACCTCCCATCTCCTTTCCACACTTATCATTGAGGTAATCCCTCAAGTGATCCTTGAGAATATTTCCCATGCCCATAAAGTCTGCCCCTTGAAGTCCACTGCCAGTGTCCTAGATCCCCCATGCTTATTTGAAACCAGACAGTATTGTGGTCGCTCCCAGTCAGGGGGTCCTGTACAACCATGTCCCTTACCAGGTCCCCATCTGCCAGAACCACATCCAGGACATGCCCCTCCCTTGTGGGCTCCATCACATGCTGTGTTAAGAACACATCCTGGAAGCCATCCAGCAGCCTCTGCTCCTTGGCCACCTTAGAGGACATGGTTCCCCAGTTTGTACTTGGCATATTAAGGTCCCCCATCAACACCACTCCTTCCCCTTTTGGTCCACACTGGGTAATGATGTTGTCCAGCAAACCATCCTCCAGAACATCACTCATCCCGGGGGGCCTATATGCTACACCCAGCTTGATCATATCTCCTGCTGGGGATCGTAAGGTGATCCATAAGGCCTCCACGTTTCCTCTGCCTCTTCTACCCTAGCAATTTCTATGTCATCTCTAATGAATATAGCCACTCCACCCCCTCTGCCCTCCTTTCTATCCTTCCTAAGCATAGTGTACCCCCATACGTTTAGGTCCCAGTCATGGTTTTTGTTGGCCCACGCCTCCGTGACCGCTGCCACATCCACCCCCCCCGAACAGCATGGCCTGGAACTCTGGCATCTTGTTTCCCAAGCTCCTGGCATTTACTAACACCAACCCCCACCCCTTATCCCTGATCCTCTTTGTTGAACCCCACCCAGATTCCTTATACTTCCATCCTCCCTCTGCTCCTCCTGAAACCTCCACCCCAGTCTGTTCCCCCTCCCCTTGGGCTTGAAGGCTACTCCCCTCATCTGGAGGACAGGGCTTCTGGTCAGCCCCTCCCTTATCCCTTCCCCTCACAAGTTTAAACCCCACCTTTCTTGTATGTAGTCAGCCATCCCCTGTTTAAGGACTTCCTTCCCTAATGGGGCAAGATGAAACCTGTCCTTGGCATATAGTCCCTTATCCTCCCAAACTCCATTCCAGTTCCCTAACACCCCCAACCCACTCTCTTCTCCCCACTTCCTGAGCCAGTCATTAACCTCTGTGAGCTTCATTTTTTTCTCCACTGAGGCCTTTGGTTCTGGCAATATCTCCGAAAAGGAAATGTTGCATCCATTATCCTGACAGATTCTGGCAAGTTCTTAGAATCTTGCTTGGATTTCCAAAACGCTATTTCACTCTAGATCATTAGTTCCCAAATGCACCAGGAAATCCGGTTTCCCTCCACAATCCCTAACCATTTCAAACACCATGAACTTTGCTCTGTGCACTGTCAGCCCAGAGATACTCACTACCTTCACCTGGCTATGGCATCCACCCCCCTGTCCCTCCCACTGGATACGCCTAATCATCGAGTCTCCCAATAACAGAACCTTAACACCGCCATCATCCTTATGGTTACCTCCACTATGCCCTCTCAGTCCCCTTTCCCCCCCTTTATTCATGATCTCAGTTTCATGGGAGTCTTCCTGCCTTATTTGAGACCCCCTTGTCACCCTCCCCTTTCTGCCTCCCTTGCTATTTTGCCCACTTAACTCAAACCCTCTGAATAGGTGTCCCTTTAACCTCTCTTATCCGAACCATTTATCCTGGCCCTGATGGTTTCCTTCCCCACACCACCATCCTCCCCTTTGTAACAGTACCCTGCCTCCAGAGGCTCTCTGTGGGTCCCCTTAGCTAGGGCCCCATCCTTGGTACTGACCCCCCAGGAAGGGGGCCTCTCCCATCTCCTTGTCTCCCAGTTTCTCTCCAATCATGCTCTCCTCCCTCATGTCTGGAATATGTTGCATCTCCCCCATTTGCTTAACATATATGTTTCCCCTTCTCCCTCTGGGACTATTTCTATCCTTTCCATAGCCGGTCTGTGATGTCCTATGGGTATCCGACTCCCTCCCCCCGGCCTCTGTATAAGTTTCCTCATTTCCACCAACCCCTTCCTCCCCCTCTAGGTTGCTTAGTAGCTCAAATTTATTGTGACACTCTATGTCAGCCTCCATCAAGTAACCAGAGTTTCCCCTGACTGCATCTCTAAACTGCCCCTCTTCTTCCCCTCTTGCTCTGTTCACCTTAGGAGCTCCCTTCCCACAGTCTGCTGTTTTAGGCTTCCACACAACAGTGCCTCCTGACTCTTCCCCCTCCACTCTCTTTGTATTCAGAATGTTCACCCATACGCTTTCCCATAGCATCAACTTCCCTATCTAACGGTCCTCTGTCCCTAATATCCCCCCTCCTGCTTGATGTAACATAACGCCCTGTAATTTCAGAGCGTTGCCCCAGCCTCCCCTCAGCCCCACCCTTCTGCTGCCCATATCCACACCCCTTATCCTTGGACACCCCCCCAGCTCCCCCAGCTTACTCCTTAACCAATATACCTCACTCCTGATACAAGATAGCTGTCTACAGAGTGGGCAGCCTCCCTCTCCAGGCCCAATTTAGAATTATTGCCATCCCACAGCCTGTGCAGCCTACAACCCTTCCGAAGATGCCTGCCATGGTGGAATATGGCCACCCTGTTTATCCCTCTCTGTTTATAATGGCACACCCCCTTTTCTCAGTCCCTTTCCCTTGGAATACAGTTTCTCTCTATACTGACTGTAGTTATTTACAAACCCAACTTCAACCCCACCAATAAAGTTCCTAAGTCTCACAAACACATACAGTCCAGTGTGTAAGCAGACATCAGGTACCGTATGATGTCACAAGCCCACCGCTCCTGTTGCTTGGAATTTCAGTCCCAAACAGAAATATTTAGTCTCTTCAATCCCAACCCCCAGTGGCTTTTCAGTATTTAAGAAAGCCTACAAAACTGGTGGTGGGCTCTTCCAAACACTAGGCAAACAACACATTTAAATTTCCCTCTAATTAACCCTGCCAAACAACTGTCCCCAAGCCTCCAAAGTTACAATATCACAGCCCAAGTAACAGTTCTAATTCAAGGTAATAATTTTTAACACATAGAACTAATTTCACTTACAAACTATTCAAATATTTCAGTTAAAACAGAATATAACCCCAGACCTCTGTCCTACCAGCCTGCTGCTTAAGTTTCCAAGTGAACAATGAAGGCCAAGGTAATTCCTGTTTAAAGACAAGGTAATTGCAGCTAATGTCCCTTCCCCCTAACACCAGGCAAACAACACATTTAAATTTCCCTCTAATTAACCCTGCCAAACAATTGTCCCCAAGACTCCAAAGTTACAATATCACAGCCCAAGTAACAGTTCTAATTCAAGGTAATAATTTTTAACACATAGAACTAATTTAATTTACAAACTATTCAAATATTTCAGTTAAAACAGAATATAACCCCAGACCTCTGTCATACCAGCCTGCTGCTTAAGTTTCCAAGTGAACAATGAAGGCCAAGGTAATTCCTGTTTAAAGACAAGGTAATTGCAGCTAATGTCCCTTCCCCCTAACACCAGGCAAACAACACATTTAAATTTCCCTCTAATTAACCCTGCCAAACAACTGTCCCCAAGCCTCCAAAGTTACAATATCACAACCCAAGTAACAGTTCTAATTCAAGGTAATAATTTTTAACACGTAGAACTAATTTCACTTACAAACTATTCAAATATTTCAGTTAAAACAGAATATAACCCCAGACCTCTGTCCTACCAGCCTGCTGCTTAAGTTTCCAAGTGAACAATGAAGGCCAAGGTAATTCCTGTTTAAAGACAAGGTAATTGCAGCTAATGTCCCCTCCCCCTAACACCAGGCAAACAACACATTTAAATTTCCCTCTAATTAACCCTGCCAAACAACTGTCCCCAAGCCTCCAAAGTTACAATATCACAGCCCAAGTAACAGTTCTAATTCAAGGTAATAATTTTTAACACATAGAACAAATTTCACTTACAAACTATTCAAATATTTCAGTTAAAACAGAATATAACCCCAGACCTCTGTCCTACCAGCCTGCTGCTTAAGTTTCCAAGGATACTAAAAAGCCTTTAATAAATACTCCTTTAACTTGTCTAAGTTTCAAATTCCTCTGTAAATTCCTCTTATACTCTGTTTCACTTTTATATTTAGCTCCAATTTAACAGATGAGATTGCAGAAGTAGGCTTGCAAGCCTTGCCATGAGTTTACTTACAGATCTTTACAATTACTATTCTCTTCTAACACATTTCTTTATAAATGTAATGTTGCAAGAAATTCACAGTTTTTTAGTAATACATCTGAATTCTCTGAATTAAAAAGATGCAGAACAATTTGGTTAGGAGTGAAGCCAAGACCCCCCAAAAAAAATCATCACCAAACCACTCCTGTCGTCTTACTGAATAAAGAGGACATAATAGTAAACTATGTTTCAAATCATCATCATTATGTGTATTGCATTTACAATACAAGCAAAGATCTAAACAAAGAAGAGCTGGAAAATTATATTATAAATGTGGAACTAAATCAAATACAGAGCAATGAAGGCCCTTTTACACCAAAGGAAATATTAGATGAGCATAAGGAAATGGTGAAAATCAGCACTTTTGCTGATGATGTTTTATTGTATATGAGGAATATAAACACAAGTATGCCATCTTTTCTGGGGAAGTGGAGATTTACACCGCTTTATCAGGACATATGCTTAATAAGCAAAAATCTATGATTATGCCAATTGCACAACAATTTATATACCTAGATCAGAGCATTAAGGAGAATGTTATGGTTGCTACTAATTTTAAGTATGTCAGCATTACCCTTTCAAAAAACCAAGACCAGGTGATAAAAATAAATGTTGATGCTGCCAGTGATAAAATTTATTTACTATTCGATAACTGGCAGAAGTTATTCCTATCCCTCTGGGGGAGAATTGAAACCATCAAAATGATGGCACTGCCATGTATGATTTTTGTAATGCAAGCAGTAATAGGAAGTCTCGCTTTGGACTGGTATAATAATCTTAGATGAACTTTCAAAAAAATTCCTATGGAGAGGTGGGAAGAAAAAATTACTTACCATAGTAATCTTGTTTCTTCTAAGGGCATCTTATTGTATTCTGACTATATTCAGTATGGTCTCACCACAGGACTGCCCCAGAGCTGAAATGGTTAATAGAACCTATGTAAATAGTAGAATGTTAGGCTCCAGCTCGGTTTTCAAACCACTGTCCCTGGTTGCCCTTCCTGCAACCATCGGATTCTTACGAAGCATGCATAAATAACTAAACTGAACTATCTTACTATAAAACCAACCCCCCCCAAAAAAAAAGATCAACCCCTCCTTTTAAACAAGAGGGGCATCCTTAAGACTCAAGTCACAGATGCCCAAGAAAACAAACAAACATACCAACAGGTTTGCAGTAGGGTATGGACAGCTGGAATGCAGTGTCCATTAGGTTCTATTAGGGGAGGTAGGGTGAGAGCTCAGAATACAGTAAGATCCCCTTGAAAGAAACAAGATTACTATGGTAAGTAATTTTTTCTTCAAACCCTAGGAAATCTTTCTGTATTCTGACAATACGCAGACTACCCAAGCAGTACCTTTGGAGTTGGGCAGAGAACCTATTTAGGGAACAGGCTCTGCAGTACTGCTGTGCCAAACCTATGCCATCAGGTCCCATTGCCTTGTCCACCCTGAGCTTATCGAGCTCTTGTAGGACCCTTACTTTTGTGAAGGGACTATTGCACACCTCCCCCCTGTGTCCATGATGCTGAACTGTGGGCCCTGCCCTACCTTCTCTTCAGTAAATACTGAGCAAAAGTATCTATTTAGGATAGATGCTTTTACATGGTACTCCTCCTTACATGCCCCCTTATCCCCTTTGATCTTAGTAAAACCCCCCCTGGACTTTCTCCTTTCACTAATGTATCTATAGAAAGTCTTATCACCTTCTTTTACTGTTTGTGCTAGTGTTTACTCAGTTTGGGCCTTTGCCTGCCTTACTGCCTTCCCTGCTTCCCTTAGGGAAACTTGGTATGCCTGCCTATCTTCGTCCTGCTGCATTCCCTTATATTTCCTGAAGGCCAGCCTTTTGGCTCTGACCTTTTCTGCTACTGTTTTTGAGAACCAAAGTGGTTTCCTTCTTCTTTTGCACTTTTGAACTGGGAGGAACTCAAAGGAAGTGCCCGGTTTTGTCTGCTGGAGTTTCAGTTGAACTCTGGCAGTGAAGAGGGAAGGAGCCCTGTGCTTTTTTTGGTGTGCAGTTTTAGTCGGGAAACGTGTGTAAGACCCAGAGTTCCAGTCTGCAGCTTGTGTAACTGCTTGTTAGGACTGAATCCATCCTGTGAAGAGAATCAAAGGATATCTGAAGAGTAGAAACCAGGCTCACCCTGTAGAAGACTGGAGAAATTGCTGAATTGCACTCGGTCTGTCAGGAACTGAATCTGCTGTGTGTTCTCCCGGGTATTGTGCAGTAATTGCGATCGGGATAGAGAAGCAAACTGCCTGTTTGCCATATAAATGTGTGAGGAGTCCTGGAGCTCAAGAGTAGCCCTGCTGACATTGAAGGACCCTATCTTGTTTGGAGGTCGTGAGTACTAATTCAGGGTCGCCCCTGTTGAATTGCCACATTGAATCCAAATGGAATTACTGTACTGCTGACTGTTTAACTAATTTTCTTTTTCTGTGTGAAAGGGCCCCTACCAGCTGCCATGGTTTGACTAGCCACTAGGGCTTGGGTACCCAGGGACAGTAACTGGTAGGGATAGGCCTGTGCACAGAGCCATAGGTAGATGAGTAAATGATAAGCTAATTAACCTGATTCCCCTGTCCTTGTTATATCCCCTAAATAAATCAGAGCTGCTTGTTTCAGCAAAGTTATACTGCCTGAGGTATTTGTCTATGTTAAAGTATTGTACTGTGATTGTTGCACTGTATCTTATTTTACAGGAGATCCAGTGCCTGAACCAGTCCTGGGGGTAAGTGTATACTGTGAAAGTAATTCTGATATATTGTGTGGGCCACTAGTGGGAAGAAAGGGGGGTTGCAGTGTCCCAGAGGGCTGTGTCCAAGTTAGTTTAACTATTGCAAACCCTGACCTCTGGGTGGAGGCACCCGTCATCGGATCCAGGCCCCTCAACCTGTTAGTGGCAAATCAGGCAGGGGTAGTAGCCCCTGGGATAGCACCATCTAGGGGTTACATCTTGGAGGCTCACCGCTGGGACTGTGTGTCCTCTAGTGGCCATATTTACGAACCACTGTTAAGAAAAAAAATGGGTACCCCGACAGAAGTGGCTGTGCACCGGCTGGTGGAGTGATGTACTGGGGAGGAGATTGACCCCCAAGGTGCTGTGCTTGTCCTAGACATCCCCCTGGGTATCAGTGCGGACACTGTACAGGGAGTACTTTCCAAGGTGGAAGGTTTACAAAACCCTGTGGTGGTGGGTCGGCATGCTAATCTGCTCACCCACACTTTCCTGGCCCTAGTAGAGTTTAAGGATCCCATAGATAGCTCCAAAGTGCCACAGACCATTACCCCAGAGGGAGCCCTCACTGCCTGGAGAGTGATAACTAAGGACAGTAAAGACCGGGGAATGAGCCCCCACCACTGTCTGAAACTTTTGAGGAGAAACTTGCTAAATGGTTGCTGGGGGAAGGGAAAACTGTGGAGGACTTGAAGAAACTATTCTTGCCACCTGGGGGTGTTCCTCCCCCAACACCCTCTCCCGCTCCAGTACCCGTAATGGTGGCTGAACCAATGCAGACTCCTATTTCTGCACCTGCCATTAGTCACGACTCTTACCGAAGGTTGAGGATCTTCTCTGGCACCCTCCCCACCCCCAAAGGGGAGGATGACTGGGAGACCTGGATAGACTATGTTGCCCCCCAAGTGCTAGAATGGCAATGCTCGGAAGCCGAAAAGTGAAAGAGGGTTAGTGAGAGCCTCCGAGGTCCTGCCCTGGCTACCATCCGTGCTAAACGGGCCAGTAACCCTGAAGTGACTGCACAGGCCTATCTTGAGGCCTTGAGAATGTGTATGGGAGCCCAGATTCTGATGAGGATCTATGGTGGAGAGTAAGAAATGCACAACAGTACCAAGGGAGTTGTTGTCTGTTATGTATTTTGGCTGGAAAAATTGTTGCAAGAATGCCTCAGAAAGGGTAGTTTGCCAGCGATTGAACTGGACCGAACCAGGCTGGACAGGATCCTTAAGTCTGCCCCTTCTCAGAACTGCTGTTGCTTCAGTTCGCCTGGCAAATCGACTGGAATCCCACCCTCCTATGATGAGTTAATGAGAGAAATTTGAGGAGTTGAGAAAGGCGACCTCGGGAGGGACCTGCACCAATAGCTGCGGCTACGACCCGAGTGACTGAGGGTGGCCCATCAAGTGAAGTTCAGGGGCAGAGATTGGCAGTCAGTGAGTGCTCTGACAAGGAAAAAAGATATGCCACAATGGGGCGAACTGTTGAGAGAGATCCAGGAATTCAAAAACAGTCCCTTTATGAAGGCCACGCCTGCAAGTACAGGCCCCGACCTATATCCGCCTGCATCTGCTATGGGGGTGGGGGTACCCACTCATGTATCTCCTGCTGATAACAGCTCCAAACTCAATTCCTTGACCATGGAAGTGGAGAAACTGATGAGATGTCTCCAAATGCTTATCACGTCGCAGAGACAGATGGCACCAAGGTTTCCAGTTAGTAGTACCCCCGCCCTGGCTCCCAGTGTGGCGCCTCGGCCAGCTCAAACTCCAGAAAGTATGTTTTGCTATAATTGCGGGAAGGATGGGCACATGAAGAGGGAATGCCGGTCCCCAAAAGACACTGACAAAGTTGCATATAGGCTACAAGGAGAGCTTCGGAGAACAAATCAGTGGTTAAGAGGTGCACAAAATGATCCCAGTGAGGGCACCAAAAATGCTAACTCACGTCTTTTTGTGGCAAGGTCAGTTGCCCAGGCCCCCCGCTACCGCCTCTCCAGACTGGTCCAGAATAGTGGGTCCCTCCATGGAGACCACTGTAAAGGTGAATGGAGTGTCTACAAGAGCTGTATTAGACAGTGGCTCCCAAGTGACAATTATGTTCCAGGATTGGTATCAGAAGCATTTGTCAGACGTACCCTTACAACCATTAGAAGGACTGCATGTATGGGGGTTAAGTGAGAAGGCCTACCCCTATTCCAGGTATATCCGAATTTGGCTGCCTTCCCCACCTCCGTGGCTGGAGTGGCCAAACAAGTAGAGACCCTAGCCTTAGTGTGTCCCCCCCACTGGACTGTATGATGGTGTCCCTTTGTTGATTGGAACAAATGCTCATATGTTCAGAAGGCTGGCACAGTTGTGTTATGAAAAACAGGGGTCAAAGACTAGTAGAGCTTTAAGAGTTCCGGCTTTAATTAAGAAGGCCTATGAGGCACACAGAGATGCTGAAAAAATAGAACCAGAGGAACCAGTGGAATTGTATGGAAGACGGATCCTGAGTCTCTGATCCTGGCGCCAAATGCCCAGTGTACCTTACAGGGAGAGGTCCGTATCAGAAAGTATGTTAAGAATAAAATATTAATGTTGGATGCACCAGGCGATGGAAAATTGCCAGAGGGACTGCTGGTCAAGCCCAGTATTTTGCCCTCGAGAGCCCATGCTTATGCCAGAAGGGTAATGGTCCAAGTTCATAATGTGTCTGAAAGAGACATTCGAGTAAGTAGAGGTTGCATCCTGGCTAATGTGCATTGTGCAGACACTGCAGTGCTACCCAGCAGCAAGAGTTCGAGGAAGAATGACAGAGTAACGCCTGACTTGTTTGATTTCGGTGACTCCCCGTTGCCAGCTGAATGGAAAGTGAGGATCAGTGAGAAGCTTGCCCAGAGAGACCAGGTGTTTTCTTTAAAGGAATGGGATGTAGGATGCATGCAAGGAGCTGAGCACAATATCCGCTGCATGACGAAAGACCATTTCGTGAGAGGTCTCGACGCCTGGCACCTGCTGATAAGATGATGTGAGATGGCATCTGCAAGAGATGTTAGCTGCTGGTGTAATACAAGAATCCAGAAGCCTTTATGCTTCCCCATTGTGGTAGTGAGGAAAAGAATGGGACAGTAGGATGTGCATGGATTATCGCACCTTAAACCGCGGACAATCCCTGATCAGTACACAATGCCCGCATTCAGGATGCTTTGACTGCCTAAACGGAGCAAGTGGTTCTCTGTGCTGGATCTCTGCAGTGGGTACTACCAGATCCCGATGGCCCCAGAGGACCGTGAGAAGACAGCCTTTATCTGTCCACTTGGCTTCTATGAATTCATGAGGATGCCTCAAGGGATTTCAGGTGCCCCAGCCACTTTTCAACGATTGATGGAGCGTGCAGTGGGGGACATGAACTTACTAGAGTGCCTGGTATACCTAGATGATGTTATTGTGTTTGGCAGCTCACTGGAGGAACATGAGAGCAGATTATTTACGGTATTGGACCGACTGGAGGACTTTGGCCTTAAACTGTCCATTGATAAGTGTCAATTCTTTCAAACATCAGTAAAGTATGTGGGACACATAGTATCCACCGAGGGAATAGAGACCGACCCAAGTAAAGTTGAGGCCTTGACCACCTGGCCACAGCCCAAAAATCTAAAAGAACTGCAAAGATTCCTGGGATTCTGTGGTTATTATGTTTCATCAAGGACTATTCAAGAGTGATCCGCCCTTTACTTAACCTTACTCAAGGGTATCCCCCAACCCACAAAAAATACCAAAAGTCAGTGTCCCTCAAGACTGAAAGAGTGTATTTTCGTCCGAGTGAAGTATTTGGGGCCCGCTGGACTCCTGATTGTGAGACTGCTTTTCATGAGATCATTTATCAACTTACCCATGCTCCAGTGCTGGCCTATGCCGATCCAAGAAAACCTTATGTCCTGCACACTGATGCTAGCTTGCAAGGGTTGGGGGCTGTGTTGTACCAAGAGCATGAGAATGGCCTGAGACCAGTGGCCTTTGCCAGTAGAAGCCTGACCCCATCCGAAAAGAACTATCCTGTACATAAGTTAGAGTTCTAGCTTTGAAGTGGGCTATTGTTGACCAATTCCATGAGTACTTGTATGGGGCTAAAATCTAGTAAAACTGACAATAATCCTTTGACCTATGTGCAGACCTCAGCTAAGTTGGATGCCACTGGCCATAGGTGGCTTTCTGCATTATCTACATATGACTATGCTCGAATACCGAGCAGGTCTGAACCACATAGATGCTGATGCTCTCTCCCGGAGGCCTGTTCCCCAGAATGATTGGTCCGATTGGCAGAACCTGACATTCAGGCACTCTGCCGGAAGTTTGACAGGGAGGAACAAATATCCACAGACGCAGTGGACTGCATGGTGGATTGCTTGGGACCCTCTGAGAATTGCATACCTGCTGCTTATTGCCACTTTTCTGCAATAGACATTGGTGCACTGCCTCAGCTGGACAATGACAGTATTCGAGGCTCAATCCCGCGATCCCATGATCAAAGCAGCTTTAGAAGCCCTCTATGCAGGAAAAGATGTGTCCAAATTACGCTCCACTGATTTGAGAACTGCACTGTTATACAAAGAAGGTCCTAAGTTGAAACTGATCAATAAACTGTTATACAGAGAAACAGTAGACAGAGGGGACAAGTAGACAAACAACAACTAGTGCTGCCCACTGCCTTTCGAGACTCAGTACTGATGTCCTTGCACAACCACATGGGGCACCTTGCTATAGACAGAACACTTGACTTGGTGAGATCCAGATTCTATTGGCCTAAGATGGGGGCTGATGTGGAGCAACACATTCGAACTTGTAGTCGCTGCTTACAGAGGAAAGCTTTGCCCCAGAGGGCTGCCCCCCTTGTTAACATCACCACCAGTGCACCTGAGAATAATTCAAAAGATGTAAAAACAATGTATAGAAATCATTTACTGCTCATTGGACAAATCTTGATTGAGTCTGAGCCCCCAGAAGATGCCCCTTCTGGACCAGTGACTAGAGCTGCTGCTAAGAAAAGATCAAGAAAGTCTGCACCTACAGAAGCAGAGTTAAAGTGTTCCCCTCCACAAGTCCCAGTTGAGCATGACTGTCAGTCCATATCAGAAGAAAGTGAGAGTGACTTTGAATACTATCCTTCTGCCAGACTGAGTCAATTGTTTGGGGCAATCCCTAGTCAATACTGGGGAATGACTGGGCCTTCTGGACTGGCTAAGCCCCAGCTTAGTCCCTGGAGCCAATGCTCCCAGAAAGTGAAGTGCAAAGCATCAGATCAGATGAAATGGAATCATTGTGCATGGTTGAATTGTTTGAGCTTTCAGGGAGGAAAATGATGGATTGGGGCAGACTGGTGATACACCAGAACAAGAAAAGTATTTTGAGTGCCCTGACAGTCCACTGCCAGTGTCCAAAGCTCTCCATGCGAGCCAAATGTTGTGGACTCAGAAACTGTAACTCCTGGAGCTGAAAGTGCCCCAAGTTCTAGCCTCTCTACCCCATGGAGACTCCCTGACAAGTGAGGACAATGCTGAAAATGAGGCTCAGAGTGCAGAGACTGTAACAGTTCCCCTAGAAAGACTGGTCGAACTGTAAAGCCTGTGGTGCACCTCAGTTATGATTCCCTTGGGAGGCCTGTGGACTTGCCTCTCAATGTTGTCCATAAGAGAGTATGTGTCCCCGAGCTCATTGCCCAAACTGAGCGTCAGTGCTAACTCAAGTTACTTGTGTTGCCCTCTAAGTATGGTGCCCTTGCCCGTCCAGCCCCAAGGTAACTGATAGGGAAGGGCCCCTCTCTTCAGGTTTCATGTACAAGAGGTAATATCTTGAGTTATGGTACAATGTGTGTAATACTGTGTAAAGAGTGACGACTGCAATGTTTCAGAAATATGTTCTTGGTAAAATGATGTATTGACTTATGATTACATGTGTGAGCCTAATGCAAATGTATATGGTTGCAGTTGAAACTTATGGGGGTACTTGCTTGACGCGGACGTCAAGCTTTCCCAGGCCAGGAAGGGTGTAACCCCCCTGCAAATGGGGGTTCCCAAAAGACTTCCAGGAGCTTGATTGAATGCTCCAAGCCTGAATGATGTTTGCGTTTAAGCCATTTATCAGTGAGTGTTTTAGAGCCTCTGGTACTGTCTCTTTAAGAGCTGTCTGCTTGCAGACATAATTAGTTTGTATGGGGAACTGTGTGCTTCTCTGCTTGAGTACCACTTGAGCTGCTGCCAATTCACTCCATTTTGCAGTCACTAGAGTGCAAAGGAACCTATCTGAAAGATGTAACTGTTTGCCAGAAATCATTTAGAGTAATAATGAAATTACAGTTTGTCTAACCTGCTTTCTTTGCAGTCAGAACTGTGTTTGCCTAGTTCCCCATTCTAGTTTTGAACTGCTGAACTGGACCAATCAGTGTGGGTTAAGGTAGCTCTAAAATGGTGCCTTGGACGAATCAGAACTTGGACTCATAATCTGAGCCAGCCACAAGAGGATTGTATGGGCAGTGACTCTGGGAGATGTAGTTTAGACTTCGTCGCCTTTTTGGACCAACAGGGGCAGTCTATTGTGAGTGACAGCCAATCCAGCCAAGAACTGGGAGGAACTCAAAGGAAGTGCCCGTTTTGTCTGCTGGAGTTTCAGTTGAGCTCTGGCAGTGAAGAGGAAGGAGCCCTGTGCTTTTCGGTGTGCAGTTTTAGTCGGGAACGTGTGTAGGCCCAGAGTTCTGGTCTGCAGCTTGTGTAACTGCTTGTTAGGACTGAATCCGTCCTGTGAAGAGAATCAAAGGATATCTGAAGAGTAGAAACCAGGCTCACCCTGTAGAAGACTGGAGAAATTGCTGAATTGCACTCGGTCTGTCAGGAACTGAATCTGCTGTGTGTTCTCCCGGGTATTGTGCAGTAATTGCGATCGGGATAGAGAAGCAACCTGCCTGTTTGTCATATAAATGTGTGAGGAGTCTCGTGGAGCTCAAGAGTAGCCCTGCTGACATTGAAGGACCCTATCTTGTTTGGAGGTCGTGAGTACTAATTCAGGGTCGCTCCCTGTTGAATTGCCACATTGAATCCAAATGGAATTACTGTACTGCTGACTGTTTAACTAATTTTTCTTTTCTCTGTGTGAAAGGGCCCCTACCAGCTGCCACGGTTTGGACTAGCCACTAGGGCTTGGGTACCCAGGGACAGTAACTGGTAGGGATAGGCCTGTGCACAGAGCCATATGTAGATGAGTAAAGTGATAAGCTAATTAACCTGATTTCCCCCTGTCCTTGTTATATCCCCCTAAATAAATCAGAGCTGCTTGTTTCAGCAAAGTTATACTGCCTGAGGTATTTGTCTATGTTAAAGTATTGTACTGTGATTGTTGCACTGTATCTTATTTTACAGGAGGTCCCAGTGCCTGAACCAGTCCTGGGGTAAGTGTATACTGTGAAGGTAATTCTGATATATTGTGTGGGCCACTAGTGGGAAGAAAGGGGGGTTGCAGTGTCCCAGAGGGCTGTGACCAAGTTAGTTTAACTATTGCAAACCCTGACCTCTGGGTGGAGGCACCCGCCATCGGATCCAGGCCCCTCAACCTGTTAGTGGCAAATCAGGCAGGGGTAGTAGCCCCTGGGATAGCGCCATCTAAGGGTTACACCTGTCCTGCCACCACTGTAGTGCATGAAGGAGAGTTCCTGTAACTGGCACTAGCTTTGATAACAAATCTCTTTTTT
The DNA here is from genome assembly GCA_016271365.2 of Neoceratodus forsteri. Taxonomy (NCBI): domain Eukaryota; kingdom Metazoa; phylum Chordata; order Ceratodontiformes; family Ceratodontidae; genus Neoceratodus; species Neoceratodus forsteri. Next base: position 482,318,721 of record CM028138.1, on the reverse strand, counting down.
TGATGCTAGTGTGACCTGAGATGAAACTGAACATCTCTCACTTGGAACCTGACTCCTGACACTGTTGCTGCTGATGCTGCTCTATGGCCCAGCAACTGTAGAAAATGCCTTGCTGGCCTTGGGGTGTGCAGCTTGAAAGAGCTGACTAGCTGCATCAGGCTGTCCTCTCTTCACTGTGGAAGGAATGCCTTTCTCTTTACAGTGTCCTACCTGGCTCCTATGAACTCCAGGAGCTGAACTGGTTCTAGCACGGACTTTCTCAGGTTCACTAGGAACCCTAAGGACTGCAGAGTATCCTGTGTGACTGCCAGAGCATCCCTGACCTGATGAGGTGCTTGACCTATGACTAGCTAGTCATCCAGGTAGGGAAACACTGCCACCCCCTGCCTCCTTAGGTGTGCGTCGACCACAGCCAAGCACTTTGTGAACACCCTTGGGGCAGATATCAGTCCGAAGGGCATTGCCCTGAACTGATAATGCCTGATGGCAATCTGAATCTGAGATACTTTCTGTGGGATTGCATGAAGGAGATATGAAAATAAGCATCCTTTAGGTCTAGAGATGCTAACCAGTCTGCCTGCCTTAGTGTTGGGAGGATGGTTGCCAGAGTCACCATCTTGAACTTTGGTTTTGACACATGTCTGTTTAGATGTCTGAGATCCAGTACAGGTCGCCACTCCCCAGTTTTCTTTGTTGTGAGGAAGTATCTTGAGTACAGGCATTTTCCCCTTTGTGCCAAGGGGACTTGCTCGATTGCCCTTTGTGACAGAAGGTTGGATACATCCTCCTCCAACAGAGCTGTTTCTGATGGAGTAGAAGGCCTGAAAACTCTTGCCCTCAGCTTTGACATGAACTTGAAACTGAGAACAAAACCCTGGCCCACTGCATCCAGGACCCATTTGTCTGTGGTGAGGGTTTTCCACTCCTGGAGATAGTGGGCCAGCCTTCCCCCTTCTGGGGTTGGGGAGGTAACCCAAACAGACACCTCAGGGTGCCAGCTTGGCTTGAGCTGCTGGCTGTGTGCTGCAGCCTATACCACTGCCTCTTTTGCCCCACCTCTAAAATACCCCCTTTGCTGCTGAAATTGGGGAAATCTTGAGGCTGAAAGAATGGCCTATAATGGGCCCTGCCCCTGCCACCTCTGGCTTGGTGCTTCTGGGATGTGGATGCCCTTTCTTTGGCAACAGCACTTTTGTAAGCAGTCTTGTAATCGTCCATTCTCCTCATGTAAACCTCTGTTTACTCTCCAAACAGAGATGTGGGCTCACATGGAAAATCCAAAGCCTTTGTTTGGGTATCCTGGATCAGATTAGTAGTCCTGAGCCAAGCAAACTTTCTGAGAGACACTGACATTACCATCCGCCTTGCTGAAGTGTCGTTGGCATCAACTGCCATCCTAAACCGGGACTTAGAGGCTTCTATGCCTCTTTTTTCAGACTCTTCCAAGTCAGCTGCCATGGGAGCTGGGACAGCCTTTGCTATTTCCAGAACAGTATTCCAAAGTGTTTTCTGATACCTGGAGACATAGACCATATAAGAAACCTGTCTAATAGCCAGGGAGGACCCCAGGTAAGTTTTCTTAGCCATGGAGTCTATTTTTCTAGAGTCCTTATCAGGGGGATGTGATGACAATGGGATGCCAGCTTTGTCACAAGCTGCAGCCTATACCACCCACTCATGACTAGGGTGCCCAAAAAGGAATTCTGCTCCTCCCTTGGCTACCCAATACTTTTTGTCCAGCTTTTTGTCCACTGGTGGCACAGAAGTGGGTGTGTGCAATATTTTGTTGACCTGTTTCTTCAGGGACTTATGGAAGGGCAACAGTAGTCTCTTTGACACTGGGACATCCATCACCTCCATATAGTCCTGTTCTTCCTCAGTGGACTCCTGAGTAGGGAGGTCCAAGGTTTGAGCAACTTGCTTCATAAAAGCAAAGTGAGATGCGTAATCCTCAGATCCTTTGTCAGGGGAATCAGGATGGTGAGGATCAGGAGAAATGCCAGGCTCAATGGTCTCTCCATAATCCTCCTCCTCCTCCTCCTCCTCCTCCTCTTCCTCCTCATCATAGAATTCACCACTCTGTTCCAGGAACCAAGGTTGAAACAGAGGTTTGAACCAGTGTTTGTGCATGCAGCTGCTTTTCAACTGGAACTAGAGTTCTAGGTTGCAGTGACTGAATGATCCTGATTGCATTCGCAATCTCTTCAGTGGTTCAGATTGAGGTCTTTCTCGGTTGCAGTTCCTGCGCTATATGTTTTTCTTTCCTTTTTCTTTTACCCACAGTAGTCAGTTCAGCGGCTGTATCCATGGTGCATTTTTATCCCGAGGAACTATCACCCTGTCATAGGGCTGTTCCTTCGGTTCTTTTTGAGGAGGAGTCAGTTTATCCAAGGCTGGGTCAGCAGCCTTTTCGGACATTTTTTCCTGCAGCCTTCTAAGTTGCCTCTCAAGTGTGGACTGTGGAAAGTTTTTATAGATTTCACAATCTGCCTTCAGGTGGTCAAACCCTAGGCAGAATACACAAATGTATTTATTATTTTATTTATTTGCTTTTGTTGACCGGGTAAGTCACACTAGACTGCCAAGTGCCTATTTTCAGGTGCGACCCAGGAGAGTTACAAACTTAAATAGGTAGGTACAGTGACAAATCAGTCTTACATACAGCGGGATAACAGGTGATGGAATAGAATGACAACCAGTAACCAGTCACGAACTCGGGGGGTGTTACAGGTGACCCGGGAGAGTTATAAGCTAGAGCATACACAAAACAATGAGTGAGTCAAGATTTACATATAACAGGAGAGCAGGCTAAACCAATATGGCACTCAAGGAGGAGATGGTATGCTTTAGAAAGATTTGGGTAGGTGGTTGACAGTCCTCAAAAGGGGTTGGGACAAGTGCACACAGGTTCAGTCATATGTTAAGCCAAACAAGTGCCTGCATGTAGGGGGGGACCTAGGGAAGAGCTGACGAGGGGAGGGAGGGCCTGGTGACCTTGTTCGGGAGGCAGGACAGGGGGGCAGCCGTTACTTGATCAGTGGACGGGAGAATAAGTGCGGTAGACCCCTGGGGGTGCAGAGACCCCCCCCCCATACCTTCATAGTGCAGGGGGCTACTAGGTGCATAGACAGGTGGAGGATCCCTTCAGGAAGTTCCAAAGGGAAGTTTTAAAGTTTGGATGGGAGGGGGTGGACCGAGTAAGGGCTGGGAATGAATTCCATAGTTTAGGGGCATAGTTGGCGAAGGCCCGATCACCCGCTTGAGTGCGTGTCCTAGGAACCGGACAGTTGAAATGAGGATTAGCCTTAGTGAACAATTCCCCACACTCGGTACAATACTGAAAACCCTGTAGGGTCCGTTCTTTTCTTGGTTTTCTGTGGCATCTAAACTGGCCAAGAAAAAAATTTCACTTTTTTTTTTTTGTTTTCGGTTAGCTTTAAACCGTAAAAACCGAGAGTTACCCTGGTTAACCAATATCCAAATTCACACAACTTACCAGATAAGTCGAAATAGACTTAAATCTCCTGATGTTCACTTCAGAAAGAAGTAATAGTATCGGTTCCCTCCCGGTTGCGGGGAACCGAAAAGGAACCGAGCACGTATCCGATAAACACTAAATCTAGACTAAGTTTACTTGTGTACCAAGGACAGTGCTTCAAAAATTGAAAGAAATAAATGGTACTTTTGAAAAACTGATGAAAATAAAATTCTTTTAGTAACTAAAGGAGGGCTCTCTGGAGATGTCTTACTGAGGCGAGCGGAGTAAAGAATCTGACGGTTGCAGGAAGTGCAACCAGGGACAGTGGTTTGAAAACCAAGCTCGAGCCTAACATTCCACTATTTGCATAAGTTCTATTAACCATTTCAGCTCAGGGGCAGTCCTATAGTGAGACCATACTGCATATTGTCAGAATACAGTAAGATTTCCTGTGGTTTGAAACTGAGAATTGCCTGGGAACAACTAGTTACTCACAGGAAGGCTGGTGGAAATAGTTGCCCAGATGCACTGTATTATGGATTGCCCATCAGATAACACTACAACATTTTGGGTCCTCCCCTGAAGCCAGTTTCTCACTCAATTAACAATTTTCTCTCCTACATTTGCACTTTAACAAACTGGGAAATGCAGGTGTAGGAGAGAAAATTACTATTTGAGTGAGAAACTGGCTTCAGGGGAGGACCAAGAATGCTGTAGTGAACAACACCTGTCGAGAAAGGGGATGGTGACCAGTGAGGTTCCGCAGGGTTCGGTGCTTGGACCAGTCCTCTTCAACATATTCATCAGCGACATTGCAGATGGACTGGAGGGGAAAGTATGCCTGTCTGCAGATGACACCAAGCTCTGCAACAGGTGGACACACAAGAAGGAGCCACAGTGATGGAATCGGACCTAACAAAACTGGAAGAATGCTCCAGAACCTGGCAGTTGAAGTTCAGTGCCAAGAAGTGTAAGATCATGCACCTAGGGAAAGAAACCCAGGAAAAAATTACTATCTAGGGGGCGAACAATTAGCCATCACAAACACAGAACAGGACCTAGGGGTCATGGTCTCCAATGACCTAAAGGTAGGGAGACAATGTGAGAAGGTGGCACAGAAAGCCAGTAACATCCTCGGTTGCATTGGAACAGCGATCACAAGCAGAAAGTGTGAAGTGATAATCCCACTTTACAGATTCTTGGTGAGGCCACACCGGGAATACTGTGTCCAGTTCTGGAAACCACACCTTAAAAAGGATATAGACCATCTGGAAACTGTACAAAGAAGAGCTACAGATATGGTTTAGGACCTCCGCCGTGAACCCTATGAGACAAGACTGAAAGAATTAAACATGTATTCCCTGGAACAGAGGAGAAACAGAGGAGATATGATAGAAACCTTTAAACACCTAAAGGGCATCAACTCAGTGCAGAATCAGAACCTCTTCCAAGAAAATAAGGAGGCACATTCTAGAGGCCTCAACGGACGTCTAACCGGAGGAAGACTTCAGAGCAACATTAGGAAGTTTTTCTTCACCGAAAGGGTTGTGCAGCCATGGAACAGGCTGCTGCAGGAGGTCGTGGATGCCAAGACAGTTAAGGAGTTCAAAATATCTTGGGACAAACATAGCGGAATACTGAAACAAGGGAATATACTTGGGGGGGGTAGGCCAAATAACAGGCAGACTAAATGGATCACGCGGTCCCATCTGCCATCATGGTCTTATGTTCTTATAAAGATTTGGTGGGGATGGACATTCCATGACAAGTGGAGTCCCTCTTAGAAGATGTCCTTTTGGGACAATAACACAAACTATAACAGAGATAGTTTAATTTGGGATGCTCAGGCGAAAATACATTTACCACAGCTGCTCTGTTCTTTGGAATCAAGTATAAAACAAGCTTTTAAAAAATTAATTACGAGTAAGCATCTTCCATGGTTACACTTAAGTATGCAGAATAATAATCTTATTTGACAAGGACAGAGTAAGGAACCGTTACGTAAATTGAATAAAACCTACATTCAAAAATGCTTTCAGTTATTAAATAAAGGGGGAGTTTGCTCTTTTGAGAGGTTTAAGGAATTATTTTTGGGGATATCACGCGTTAACATTCAAACCTACTTAACAGTGAAGAATGAATTTTATTCATTACTGAAAAGAGTTAATAATGAAAATAAACGGAATTTGGAAAAAGAAGATGGAGAGCATGAGGCTATTATAGATCTGGGCCCTTCTAAGTTACTACAGAGAATATAATTAAGACTTATAGTAAAAAATAAAGATCCATGGAAGAAACAAAATTAGAGATGTAGCATTGAAACACAACTAGCCTATACTTCACAGCAGTGGAGAAACTTCAGGATTACAATTTAAAAAAAATATTTAATTGCTAAAAACAAGGCAATCCAGAAAAATTAATTGATAGGGCCTATTATACACCTCAAATATTAGGCAAACTGTCAAATACAGGTACAGCAAAGCAAGACTGTTGACATCTATGTGAGGGTTATGGAACCTATTGCACTGTTTGTGGGATTGTCCCAAAATCAGACCCTGGTGGACGCAAACAACTGGCCTACTATCAAAAATGTTGGGAAAACCGATTCCTAGTTTTTTTGCTCCATCAGTCCTAATCAATATGGAGCAGCTGGGGTTGAATAAATTGCAGCAAACAATATTCTGCATAGGTACCATGATTACTAAGAGATATATACTGGAACAATGGAATGCCTCAGTTATTGAACAGTTTGCCACTAACAGATAGTGGTATGGAGTAAAGGAGGCCATCCTTTTTGAAAAATTAGCGGAGGATATAAATAGTGACAATGAAACCGATGTATCTGCAGTACGTGGAAAGAAACTGAGGCCATGCCTCTATCTCTGATGACGTGTTAAGGGTATTAAATGTATGTCTCCATGGTGGGGTGGAGATAAAGGTTTTTTCTTTTTTATTTGTTAATAATGAATTAAATGAAACTGGATTTGTACTATTATACAGTATAGATAGGCTACGTGTAAAAGACTCTACTCAGTTGGACATATGCTTTGATCTATAAAATATGTATGAAACAGTATTAAAATTCAATAGCATATGTTAAAAAAAAGTTAAACTCTGAAGACTTCCTGTGACCTGGCAAACATTGACTGATCCTTCTCTACCCCTTGGTCTTGTGTAAACGAGGTACTAGCTAAATTTATTGACATTTTCTCTAATGTTCAGCAAAAACATGCTCCTGTCATGAAGAGTAGGCTAAGGGGCTCAGCCACAAACTGGCTCTCCTGTGAATGTCTAACTCAAATAGAAATTAGGGACAAACTTTGGGATAAATACAAGAAATCCAGCCTAGCCTTTGACTGGGCTGAATATAGGAAATGGAGAAACATCTGCAAATCAGGAGTTAGGGCTAGCAAAAGCTCCTTTTGCAAAACAAGTTTGCTGCCACTACTGATGACACTCGTGAATTTTGGGATGGCATAAAAACCCTTTTGAGCACAAAAACTAAACTTCCCCTGTTTGACATAATAATCAATGGTATAAACAGTAATAAACCCACCACAGTCGCAAATACTTTTAACTCCAAATTTTCTGACTTCTCAGCTTTCATTGACATTGCTGATGCCAGCCCTGGGTCCTTGGCACCTGTTACAGATCCTCCAACCTCTGCCGTACTGTACTCCCTCCCTCTCTTCAAGCTGTGAAGATGGCAGAAGTGAAGAAACTGCTACTCTCTGTCATGCCTGATAACAACTCTGGGCCGATGGCCTGGAACCAAAGCTGCTGAAGACTATAGCCCTCTTCATAGCACTTCTTATCTAAAAATTCCTAAATATCTCTCTCTCTCTTTCTCTCTCTCTCTCTCTACTGGTGTTCTCTGATATCTGGAACATGGCCAACATCACCCTTGTTTTTAAGACAGGTGATCCCAGACTCATGGAAAACTATTGCCTCATTGCCATATTCTCAGTACTCTCCAAAGTCCTTGAGAGAATCGTAGCATCACAGCTAAATGACTATGCTGCCAAATACAATGTCCTGTCTCCAACCCAGCATGGTTTTAGGAAAAACCATGGTAGCTCTACTGCCGTAGCCAAACTGACAAACAATATCAGCCTATCAATGGACTCTGGATTCTTAACTGGTACGGTATTCCATTGATCTTACAAAGGCACTCAACCTGGTCAGTCACTCACTCCTCAAAACCAAATCCACTTGCAAATTCCTGGTTCTCCAACTACTTAATGAACAGAAAACAGCAAGTTCATCTCCATTCTGCTACCTCCAACCTGGCTAATATTACCATTAGGGTTCCCCAGGGCTCTATTAAGACCACTTGGGGTTCCTCAGGGTTATGTTAGGACCACATGATGCTGTTAAAAAACTTGGGGGAAATTGGGCTGAGTACTGGGGCCCTGGGGTGGTTTAGAAACTACCTTATAGGTAGGGAACAGTGGACAGTAGTGAATGGAAAACATTCAGAGGATCTGGGTATTGATAGAGGAGTCCCACAGGGGTCTGTTTTGGGACTCCTACTTTTTACTCTGTTTCAGATGGGGTTGGGAGAGTACAGTGCAGGCAGGTACAGTGCAGGTTTCTCCACCTTATGATGTAGTTTGGGAGGTGAAAGGTGAGGGAATGACAGCACTGGAAGTTGATGCCCTCTATTAATCCACAGGGACAGGTACAGTGTGGGGCAGGGACAATGGTGACAGGTGAGGGTCTGACAGCACTAAAGACTAAAGCCCTCTGGTTATCCACAGGCTCTGGTACAGTGCAAGCTTCCCCACAATTTCATGTATTTAGTGCTGGTGAAAGGCAAGGAAATGACAGCACTGGAAACTGATGCCCTCTGTTTATCCACAGGGGCAGGTACAGTATGGGAGTAGGGACAATGCAAGTTTCCCTACACTGTGATGTATTTAATGCTGGTGAAAGGAGAGGGATTGACAGCACTGGAGACTGAAACTCTCAGTTTATCCACAGGGACAGGTACAGTGTGGGGTAGGGACAGGGCAGGCTTTCCTACACTGTGATGTATTTAATGCTGGTGAATTGTGAGGGACCCAACAACACTGGAGACTGAAGCCCTCTGTTTATCCACAGGGACAGGTGCAGTGTGGGGAAGGTACAGTGCAGGCTTCCCCACACTGTAATGTATTTAGTGCTGGGGAAAGGAGAAGGACTGACAGCACTGGAGACTGAAGCTCTTTGTTTATCTATAGGGACAGGTACAGTGTGGGGCAGGGACACTGCAGGTTTCTCCACACTGTGATGTATTTAGTGCTGGTGAATGGTGAGGGACTGACAGCACTGGAGACTGAACGACTCTATCTACAGGGACAGGTACAGTGCAGGCTTCCCCACACTGTGATGTATTTAGTACTGGTAAAAGCTGAGGGACTCACAGTACTAGAGACTGAAGCCCTCTGTTTATCCACTGGGACAAATGCAGTGTAGGGCAGGTACAATGCAGGCTTCCCCCACACTATCATGTATTTAGTGCTAGTGAAAGGTGAAGGACTGACAGCACTGAAGACTGAAGCCATCTGTTTATCCACAAGGACAGATACAGTATGGGGCAGGTACAATGCTGGCTCCCCCACACTGTGATATATTTAATGCTGGTGAAAGCTGAGAGACTCACAGCACTGGAAACTAAAGCACTCTGTTTATCCATATGGGCAAGTATAGTATGGGGCATGTACAGTGCAGGCTTCCCCCACACTGTAATGTATTTAGTGTTGGTGAAAGGTGAGGGACTGATAGCACTGGAGATTAAAGCCCTCTTTTTTTTTTAGACTATTTTTCTGCTCTGGTGGACCAAGGCATCTCTCAGGAGTACCCTCTTAATTAACACCTGAAACCACCCTCCCCGGAGGCCCTGGCCCCGAACCCATGGACTCGCTCAGCCACCCAGGTCACCCCTTGGGTACGGCTGACCCCATCTACCTGGTGACCTGTCTGAGATTAGGGGAGCAGTCCTGGGTTGGGGCCGGTGGAGGGTTGGTCCGGTGGTGGGATGTGGGCACCAGTTCCTAGGGTCTCCTTTGCCTGGTCCTCTGGGATTTTCTGCTTTGTGTTGCTGCCCTCTCGGAGCATGGATGTACAATGATGTCAGCGCACCAACATGCAGACGTCTGCCACCACGCCTCCCCCAATGTGTGGCATCCCTTCCTGCAGGGCCCCCGATCTCCATCAGGGGGCCGCTGTGGGGCGAGGCAAGCCCGATACCCACCCCAGGAGGGGAGAGAAGTCCTCTGGATGCTCGATCCCCTCCCTCCCCTGCCGACCCCCGATGACCCGAGTCCATTCCTGAACCTGGGTCGCTGGCGTGGCACAAGGTGCGGCGTCCACTGCCTCAGCGCCACCGGGTCAGCTGCAAAGCCCTCTGTTTATCCACAAGGACAGGTACAGTGTGGGGCAGGTATAGTGCAGGCTTCCCAACTCTGTGATGTATTTAGTATTGTTGAAAGGTGAGAGACTGACAGTACTGAAGACTAAAGCCCTCTTGTCATCCACAGGCTTTGGTACAGTGCAAGGTTTCCCATAATGTAATTTATTTAGTGCTGGTGAAAGGTGAGGGAATGACAGCACTGGAGACTGAAGCCCTCCGTTTATCTACAGGGACAGGTACAGTGTGGGGCAGGGACAGTGCAGGCTTCCCCACACTGTGATGTATTAAGTGCTGGTGAATGGTGAGTGACTGACAGCACTGTAGACTGAAACTCTCTGTTTATCCACAGGGATGGGGATACTGTGGAGCAGTGACAGTACAGGCTTCCTCACACTGTGATGTATTTAGTGCTGGTGAAAGGTGAGGGACTGACAGCACTGGAGACTGAGGCCCTCTATTTATCCATAGGAGCAGGTACAGTGTGGGGCACGCACAGTTCAGGCTTCCCCACGCTGTGATGTACTTAGTGCTGGTAAAAGGTGAGGGGCTGACTTCCCCACACTGATGTATTTAGTGCTGGTGAATGGTGAGGGACTGACAGCACTGGAGACTGAAGCCCTCTGTTTAGCCACAGGGACAGATACAGTATGGGGAAGGTACAATTCTGGCTCCCCCACACTGTGATATATTCAATGCTGGTGAAAGCTGAGAGACTCACAGCACTGGAAACTAAAGCACTCTGTTTATCCACAGGGACAGGTACAGTGCAGGCTTCCCCACACTATGATGTATTTAATGCTGGTGAATGGTTTGGGTCTCACAGCACTGGAGACTAAAGCCCTCTGTTTATCCACAGGGACAGGTACAGTGTAGGCTTCCCCACACTGTGATGTGTTTAGAACTGGTGAAAGGTGAGGGACTGACAGCACTGGAGACTGGTCTGGTACAGTGCAGGCATTTCACCCACTGTTCTGCCACTGAACCTTAATCTTCACAATAACTAAGGTGGAAAAGTCTAACTTCTCATTCAGCTGTGCTTTAATTCATAGAGCTAGCTCTGTGACTCAGTCCCTCCATGAGTGGGAATAATGAATGGTGATTGCGTGGCAGTGTACCAAAGAAGCTACATATTCCAGTTCTTCTGCCCCACTAACTGGGCGGCTCTCAAAGGAAGAAAAATGCTGTTATACTGGACCTCCAGACGCCAGGTACCATAGATTTTTGTCGGTAAATATAAGGAGGAGTTTATTTATTGACTCAGCTTTGGCAGAATAATGGAGGGGAATGGTTTTTCAGTGTGCACAGCAGAGCATTCTGCATTATCCCTTCCATTGCCATGCAACTCAGAACACCGTACAGCCTGCACAATACATGCTATAAGTGGTGCTTCATTTCAGGGGTGGTTGCTAAAACAGCTGGCCAGTGGTACATCTGTGACAGACAGCTGTGGCCAGGGAGGTGTTCTGTGCAAGCAAGTTATTTGTGACACCAGACATTACTAAGTAGAGAGCTTACCTGAAGGAAGTTAATCAGGAGGCAATATGATAGTCACAATATGAAATCATAATATCATAACTGCTTTTAAGCCCATAAGGAAAGTGAGCAGAGAAACTGTTCAGATTTATTGCAGCTCTGAGAAAGGAGCGACTGCCTGGCTGTCAGCAACCAGCTGAACCGTCACTCCCATTAATTTTCCTTACATTAGGCAGCACCTGTTTTTATTTAAACAAAAGGGACTCAAACAGATTATGGCAAGGTAGTTACAGGGGAGCCCCCTTCCCAGATCCCAGTACACTGTCACTCCTTTAGGCACACTGCTTCACAATGTGCTGAGAGGGAGAGACAGAGAAAGGTTGCATTTCAAGTGCTTTTTATTGTGGCTCTCTCACTCTCTTCCCTCGTCCACCACAGTACTCTTGTGAGTAGCTTACAACATTTTCTTTGAACTGGCAGCTCAGTATTTAGGGCTTCTGTTCTGAGCTCAAGAGGAGCAGATAGCAAAAAGAACATTCTGACATAAGCTCTGATATGGAGCGGATGTCTGTTATACAGAAAGTCCTTTGATGTAAGCCGCTCCACTTTCGGGAGCGCATTTCACCATCAGCTCAAGAAAAACTTCTTTTTACATCATCCCTCAGTTTCTTCCTTTGCAAAGGCACTTTTCATTTAAGACAGGCTGCATGCTAATTTTGGGCAGGACAGCTGGAATAAATAAAACTACATAAAAAAATGTATCGCGCATGTATAGTTTGAGTCGGCGCCATGGCTGTCACTTCCGCAGCTGTGGAAGAAAAAGTTGTGCACCAGGAAGGAGGGTGTTTATGTGACCCGCGGAGGAGAAGGGCTGCATAAACAGCACCACTGGATATTTGCCAGAGCACTGTGGAAGCACACCGAACAGCGGTCCGGTCATATGCTTCCACAGTGCTCTAATAAAGATCATATGATGGTATAACATCTGCAGAGCTCCGCCCATGCAGCCGTAAAAACTAAAAAGGCTACCCATTATTATAGTAATATGATCCCAAGGGAGTGGAAGTCCTTATCACTTAGTTTCTGTTCTAAGAGTAAACATTTGCCAACTTTCAGGTCCATTAAAAATTGGTTTCTGTCAATCCCACAATCCTGTGACAAATGCAAAGTAACTATGCGATAATAATTTCACCTAGAATCAAACTATAAGACTCTTGCAATTAATGTCTTTTCTGTGATGTTTTAAAAAGGATTGTTAGATTGAGTGTGTTAAGATGTATTATCCTGTCTTTTTTTAAAATCTTTGTATAGATATATATATGTATTATGTAATTGTTTTGTATTGCTTATTAACATTTTATACTTTTGTATTGCAGTGGATGTCACTGTAAATGAGCAGTGTTTTATGATTTTACCCTAATAAACAAACTGAAACTATCCTAGGCCCACTCCTCTTCTCTCTTTATATCAATGGTCTCATTGTGGTTGCCCCCCCCCAACTGCAGCTCTCTGTTATATGCAGATGATCTTGTCCTGTACTACAGTGACCAGACAGTTCACACCATCCAGACATCCCTCTCTGATGCCTGCGCACTCACTCAGTTAAGGCTATCAGCAAACAAGCTCATCCTAAACAGTAAAAAAGACCAAATCCATGCTCTTTGGTTCCAAGCGGAAACTCTGTGCTACCTCCTCAAAACTCGCCATCACCTGCAAGGATGGATCCCTACTCGAAGGTGTTAGGAGTTTCAAATACTTCGGAGTATGGTTAGACCCCTCCTTTGATTTCTCCCCACGAGTCTCCTCAGTCTGCAAATCTGTAAACACTAAGCTGAGCCTGGCTTTTAGGGTCAAGCACTGCCTATCCCCGGTTGCCAGACAGTCTATAGCTCAAGTTGTTCTCCTGCCAGGTCTCACATATGGCCTTCTGGCATTTCTGGGTGCAAACAAACCCATCCTCTCTACATGAGATACAACATACAATAAAATGTGTAGTTTTGCCTTGGCCTTATCAAAGCTTAAACTTCACTGCCTTCTGTACACTGGTTTGGGCTGGCCTTCCCCTGCTGACAAATGTTCTTTTGCTGTGGGCCATTTGGTGGACAAGCTTCTACAAACAGGCTCCCCATCTTCCCTAGCAAACTATCTGCAATCCCTTCCCCCTACATACTTGCTAAAGCCTGCGGACTTCCAGCCTCTAATTGAGTGTCGGTGCTCCACCAGCCTGGGAAAGCTGTTTTTGTAGTCTATGCCCCAATCTACTAGAACTCTCTTCACCCTGACTTATTCCTGTACTGTGTTCCATTTTTTGCAAACAAATTTGACTGCACCTGCCACTGTGTTTTTGGTTTTTCACTACTGCTTATTATGGTGTCATTTTTTTTTAATGATTAAAGTTTATTGACACGCGGAAACACAACCAAATAGATTGTCATAGCAAAACACTATAGCATATTAGAAAATACATTTCTGTATGATTCAGTGGTTGTATTACATTGCATAGGTAGGAAATATACAATTAAGAGATACCACCACCAAGAGACAGGCTAATAGTGAAAAGAGGCACAAATTAGGGTATGTCCCTCCAACACAGGATGAATTCCAGCTTTAATCCAAGTGGGGGGTACCATAAAACCCATGTAATTTAAAAGTGCCAAAGGCACTAGTCTCTACGCAGATGTAAGGGTGACAGTATAGTAAAACCCTACGGTGTCATTTTTTAAAAATCATAATCAGGACTGATTACATTGCTCTCAAATTTATGATACTGTTATTGTATATTTTCTCTTGCTGTTCAGCTTGTAACTCTCCTAGGTCACACCTGAAAATAGGCATATGTATGCCCAGTGTATCTTACCTGGTATCAAAAAACTCATAAATAAATATTATAAAAATATTATCATATAGTGGCTGGCCGCCAATGACCCGGGTTCGTTCCCAAACCTGGTTCACTGGCGTGGTGCAAGGTGTGGCGTCCAGTGTCTCAACCCTCAGTACCACCGGGCCAGCAGATTATTCAACTGTTTTTGATTATATTTTTGATACTAACACTTTGCTGTCTATGGCGCATGCTCAAACAACACCGTGAGCAACTCAAGTTCCTTACAAGGCTCATGCGTCAGGTCTGTAAACGATAGAGATTGCTGCCACTACTTTCCCATAGTGTTGTTGCCTTTCCAGTAAGACAACAAGGGGGGGGAATGTTATGCTTGGTCCCCACACGCTGATTGGATACCCACTGTGCACCACAGACAATATCTATGTTATATTATATTCTATGCAAATATCTAATTATTAATAATACTTAGGGCATTGGTACTTAGCGTTAGAAGCGTGAGTAACCAGGGACACATTATGATTCATATGCATCATTGCTAAGAAATTTATAGCAAATACTGTGCTGAGATACACTTATGTGCTCTCTGTCATTCTTCTGAGAAGTCACTGTATAGCCAACACTGCCACCATGCATATTTATGTAACACCGCACTTGCTTCCTGCTTTATAAGTACCTCTTTGTTCTCATTTTTAGCTGACGTTACGGATATTGTATATCTGTAGATTAAACTGTGGAGCCACATACCTTTTAGCCAATAGGGCCTATTTCATGTATCTAGTCTTCTAGTTACCATAGTAATTATCTAACTATATAGTGTAGAACTAGAATATGCTGCTGTTAAATGATATCCGCTATAACCGCATTCTAAACGTAAAGCGCAATATTAATTTTACAGCAGCATTTCTATGAGGAGAGCACCACGTGGTGGTGATGTGGGTTTTTTTCAGTGATACTGTGATATTTGTAAATGGTGTTGCATTCGAAAAAAGAGTCTCTAACGATTTACTACTGCTTGTGAATGTACTATTTATTTTAGAATTTGTGAAAAAAAATTAAACAACAAAAAAAAAAGCTAGGTCACACTCGATCACTGATGTGGTGTCTGTGAGATGCAGGCTAACCTGCCTGTTCGTCCTAGTAAATGTGCGTACTATACTCTCATTAATCTTGCTGTTGTACTTGCTCTCATAGAAGCGTAAAGCATTCATGACCCCGTGATCACAAGAGTACTTTCCAATCTCGAATCGGACTTCAGGGTCATAAACTTTATACTGCACCTTCTTTTTCTTTGCAGGGGGTGATGCTGCAGCAGCAGACACCAGTTCATCAGTGACAGCTTCAGTCATTAGCTTTGAAATACCGGCTGTCACACTCAGTACTTCAGCATCAATGTCTGCTGTCTGCAAAGCTGTAAAATCTCTTTTTACAGCTTTCCTTGGTGGAGTGTTGAGCCACCTCACGAGAGACAGCCTGGTAACAGAGCAAAGCAACAAAAAAAATCACAGAAAAGTGTGTCTAGTTGCAAGCACTAACATTTATCACTGGAGGATTAAAAAGCTGACCAGTGGGACAGCGCGATGTAAGTTTTACGCGATGATGGATGACAGCGGCAGTCCGCAATTTAATCTTTACGTGGATATTTATAGTTCTACAGTAAGCTGTTGAATTATGCATTCCCACTGAGACTATCTTCACTCCTAGGGGTACTGGGAAACTTTGGCTCCCAGTGTCTATTGGTAAGACCTGTTTTAGGGCATCTGATTACTTTTGTGTAATAAACAAGTTTATTACCGAATATGTCACTTGTCTGTTGTCTTGTTTGCTGATCTATTACCACCAAGAACCTGAGCAGGGCTGAGCACCCTGACGCATCCTAATTTAAATATAAATGAGGTTGCCTCACACTGTTTTCTCCTGATGTGAAAACCTGTCTGTCTCCATTACAAAGGTTATGACCCCACGCATGTAAGGCATTAGGGAGTTGATGCGTACCTGCACAAGCTAGCAGAGGTTACATTAGTGGTGCAGCCAGGAATTCTAAACTTGTACTCTAGCATGATGAAACTGATGCTCACCCCCCCCCAATAAACACCTTGCAGTCCATATGGGATACCACCTGGAACCTTGCAACCTCTACTCCTGGAAACAATGATCAAAACTTTCTCTCAAAGAGCTGTGACTCTGCTCATTAAAACTGCTACTCCTCCTCCTTCTCATCTCAGGCAGTGTCCATCCCAATCCTGGCCCTAGAAGCTCAGGCCACACACAAACTCCAGGTGCCCTTATCCTTGCAACCATTAATATCTGCAGCCTACTACCAAAGCTGGATGCACTCCAAACCTTCATATGCCAACACAACCCTGACATCCTTGCAGTGGTGGAAACTTGGCTGACGCCTAAAGTTCCTGACTCGGCAGTAACAATACAGGGCTACAATGTTCACAGGCTGGACCGGATGTCCAAAAAAGGTGGTGGTTGTGCAATCTATATCAAAGACTCCCTGTCATGGCACCCTGTAGCAACTCCATCACTTTCTGCCTCAGCCCAGATTCTGCCAATAAGAATCATCCTAGGTCCCAAGCATAAAGCCCTGACTATTGTCTCCATGTACATTCCACCCAGGGACCCTAAACATGGCTTCAACAACATCCCAAACTTTATCAACTCTCATCCTCCTGAAGCTGAACTTATTCTACTAGGGGATTTCAACATAAACTGGTTAGCATCAGGCGCCAGTGCCTATAAAGACTCCATCTCAGCTGCTAACCTCACGCAAATGGTAAACTCCCCTACTAGGATTAACTACAAGACTGGGACCAGTACCCTCCTGGATTGGGTCCTCACCACTCACCCCACAAGGATTTCTCATACGACCGTTCTCCCAGACTCTCTCAGTGACCACTCCCCAGTCATATGTGCATGATCTAACAAATTCCTCAAGCCCCCTCCCAAAATTATCACTAGCAGAGTCCTTCCTCATGGAAAACTTCCACATCTCAAACAATACCTGCTTCTACAAGACTGGCTACCCATCTACGAAACAACAGATGTTAACTTGGCTCTTGATCACTTCATCTCAATTTTCAATAAAGCCTGCAACCTCTTTGCCCCTGCTAAAAGGCGCAAAATAAAATCTCTCTCTGAACCATGGCTCACTGTGGCTTTTCTCTCACAGCTGAAACTATGGGACCACCTCTGGGCAGTTGCCAGGGCCATTGGCAAACAACTGGACATCCAAAATTACAAACAAACACGAAATGCCTGCACAAAAGCCATCCGGCTCACGAAATCCACCTATTACAAAGATGTTCTCACCAATACATGGGCAAATGGTCGTGCTTTCTGGGACATTATCAAGGATGTCACGGGGAAGCAGCCAAAAACCTCTCCAGCCATGTTAATGGTTGATAGATCCTCAACCCTCGACCTCAAGGTGATCGCAAACATCTTTAACACGACTTTTTCAGACCTTAGTGCTGTCCTACCCCATGACTTTTTCAAAAACAGGGCCTACTCCGCAAATGCCTCAGCCCCACAGTCTAACCATCCCCTCTTCTACTTCAGGGAGGTAAGGCTGAATGAAGCTCACTGCTATATTACTGTAGCTATCTCTAAATCTAGATCTAGTAGCGACACCCTGGACCTTAAGCTTCTGTTGCTCACCCTTGATGAGGTAATTCATCCATTAACAAAAATCCTAAACCTCTCTCTCTGAGCTGTGGAAAATTCCTGGACTTGTGGAAAACAGCTACCGTGACACCTATCCATAAAAGTGGGGATAAGACAAACCACTCAAATTATCGCCCTATCTCCATACTGCCCCCACTCTCTAAGGCACTCGAGTGCATCTGTGGCTGATCAACTTAACCACCACTTGGATAAATACAATATACCTTGTCCGCAACAACACGGTTTCCAGAAAGGTCGCAGCACCACCACAGCCCTTCTTGAGTTCACTGGAGCTTTGCACAAATCCCTTGACAATGGCCTTCTCACAGGGGCTGTTTTTGTTGACCTCTCCAAGGCCTTCGATACAGTACACCATGGACTACTAATTGACCAACTACTGAATGCCGGGCTATCACCTGACTCTTCTCTCTGGTTTAAAAGCTACTTAGAAAACCGGTCACAGAGAGTAAAAATTGCTGATGCTCTTTCTGACACCCTGCCTGTTCACTTGGGTGTCCCACAGGGATCCATAGTGGGCCCCCTCCTTTTTAGCCTTTTCTTAAACTCCCTCCCTTACCACTGCTCTGAGCAGATCATACTATATGCTGATGATGCTGTTGTATTCTCCACTCACAAAGATCCTGCAACTCTTCAACACAACCTTCAACTTGGTTTCAGTTCTGTAGAGACATGGTTTCTTAATCATAAACTGGTCCTCAATGACAAGAAGACCAAATCTATGCTCTTCTGCAGCTCTCATAACCCACACAAGCTACACCACTTGGCTATCTTCACCACCCAGGGGAACACTCTAGATCAGGTGGGGTCCTTCAAATACTTAGGGATACAGCTTGACCCTAATCTCTCCTATGGACCTCACGTAGATAATGTAGCGAGAGCTGCTAATACACGGCTTGGTCACCTCTACAAACACAAACACCTCACGCCAGAAGCTTTGAAGGTTGCAGTCTTGAGCTCTGTTATCTCTGTAGTAGACTATGGTCTCATCATTTATGGCTTGACCACAACCCTTAGATGCTCTCAACTGCCTTAACTAAGGCATGTCAGCTCATCACTGGTGCTCACCGTCTCACCCACACATGTGACCTGTACACCTAGACCGGCTGGCTCCAACTGTCAAACCCCATAAAGTTTATCACCTGCTCCATGGCAAAAAAAATCTACCTCGGCCTTGCACCTTCTGGGGTCTCAACTCTGTTACAACACGAACCAACAAATGGTGCCTTCGGAGATCCACGCTACAGCTACTGAAATTCCCCCACTGTCACACTTCACAGGAACAACGCTCTTTTGCTTATCGAGCGCCACTCTGGCTCAATGGCCTCAGCCCCACCATCTCCTCTGCCCTGACAATTGGTCTGTTTAAAACTAGGCTCCGGGACTATCTCACTACCAACAGCTCCTGTGACTGCCCAACTTAACCTTGTTTCTCCACTTCCCTGCCTGCTCTAGTGGTCCCTCCCCCCACTGGATTCTACCTCACATCCTGGTATACCCAATGCTGCACTTTTCACCCTCTCCCACCCTACCTACATTCCTTCTCCCCCTTCCCTCTCCCTATGACTCTGGTACTTCTTATCTCTTGTCTGTTTTCTCTGACAAATGCCGCTGGCTGCCTTGCTTACAATGTTACCCTTGAATTGTGTTAATCTGTAATCTGTTTGTAATGTCCACATTGTTGTAATGTCTGTCTTGATGTCCCCCATAATTTGTATTTCTCTGATGTGGAACCTTTGTAAAAGAGCAATGGCTCAAAGGTATTTGTAATCCTAGACTTAATAAATAAATAAATAATATAAAAAAGATGTGCTGTCCCACTACGCAAACATGCCTCACCCCATTTCAGTCAACAATATGTAGTAAGCAAATGATCCTAATAGAGTAACAACATTTTATTTTATCTAGCACACGCACTACCAGTCAGGCAGAAGTTGGCTGGCTTTTAGTTGCAATAGTTAGGATATACTGTGATAAGCCTCTGTACCACATCAAAACAGCCAGCCTTACAGAAGTCCATTCACACCAGCACTGATGCATAAAAACTCAATTGGGTCACTCATACAGTCATGGCTTCAAAAGCCCCTTTACACGATGGGCTCTACACCACAGCAAGCGGTGCAGAGCAACTGCAGCATTACCTTTCTTGTCATCTACAGGCAAGCCACACCGCATCCGAGGGGAGCATTCACTGGCCTGGTGTACCCTGCTTTTTCCAATTGTTTAACCAGGAGTAGCACACTAAGCTGAAAGCTTGTCTACAGCGGTGACCTGGTGTCTTGCCTAATCGAAGAGTCACAAAGGAATAATCACACTTGGCATTCACACATCAGCACAATTTATTGCAAGCAAAAGATAATTACACTTCATGTAACAGCAATGTCACTATCAGCATTAATGATTACACTTTAGCATTCATTACTATCAGCATTAATATATACTTCAATTAAGCAAAACATGATACATCACCGATTCAATAAAGCATCATCCAAGCCCTTTTCCAATGGCTGGGAAGCCCCCTTGTCAGCCTGGCTAGGAGTCTCTCGAACCGGGAACTGGCCCCACAGCGATGCGTCCACCCTGCAGGAGAGGCTTCAAACCAGGCATTGAGAAAGCTACATTTATATCTTATTCTATGCTAAAAATAACCGTGCAGCCTTCATTGTGTTATTTTCCCACATTCTAGAAGCTGGCCGGGCTTCCAGGATGTTGCAAATTCACACGATAAGGACTGCTCAGAATTCCCCACACCTGCTAGGTCACTGTGCTCCAAACACTGGCCGGGTGCCTAGAACACTATGAGCTAAGCAGAAGTTTAAACAAAACTACAAAAACAGGTTGCCTGATAATATGCGACCTTCAAGTCAGCAAAATACACTGTCTGAAGCAAAACATAATAATGAGGCTATCTAAAGAGCAAAACACCAATTAAATGAAGCAGCATGTAAAATGGAGTCACACAATACAAAATGGAGTCACATAATACAAAATGGAGTCACAATAATCAACATATTATACTATCACTACATTCGGTCCTTTGATTATTGTGAATACGATTTGTATGATATTGGTACCATAGCAAAATTACTACGAATATAACATGATAAGTAACAAGTCACTACAGCAATGATTATGATAAGATGTATCAGAATATTTAACACTTTGTAGCTGATGGAGACCATCCTGTAGTCTCTTGTTGAATCTTGGAACTTAAATCAATCATTTTATTTTTAACTATCGTAGTTTGCACCTGACTTTGCACTAATGATTTCATTACATCTGTTTCTGAATTATCTGTTTAATTTTATTTAACGAGATATTCAATCTTGATTGATCTCATTATCAGGGACCTGTGCATTTTACTGTGGTGGATGACATTACAATCCAATGATTACTAGGAATCCATGATTTGAACACGGTCCTCCAACACATATTCATTATTACTCATTAAATCACTCTGGGCCTTATTTCTTTGCATTATAGAATACATATATCGATTGTGCATTCTGTCCAATCAATAAATCACGAAATATTTTCTGCTACTCCTTTCCCCATACCTGTGAAGCATTAAATAACTGCAAGAACTCAAAATCATAATTCAAAGTTAATCTTTGGGGTAAGAAAACAGTTGGCATCCATTGAGCTTGTAGTTAATTAAGCTAAATACATCAATTCCTACTGCCTGAAGCCTGTTAGTCAGTGTTTCTATATCAACACTATTTAAAATTCCCATGCCTGCCCCTGCTCCACCTAATAGCGTATCATACAAGCTCTTTATATTTGCATTTTCTACTAAACATAAACGTTATGTTAAAATGGATTACATTTTTTCTGATACCGCTGCTACTGATGTACATGTGGATGGAACCTTAACTATACTATCATTGCTAATTACAGGATGATTTTTCAACACTGTAATGTGATCTGCCCAAGTAGTTCTATTAGTTATTGCAGTAGCATTCATGCAGAATAACGTGTCTATGTCAATCAAAGTAATACTTGCATTGAAAATGTCTGTTTGATTCATGCAGCAATCAAGTCTATGTTGTACAGTCACCATGCAACTATTCGGTAAGTTGCAGCATTTAATAGCAGTCTTATTCTGCAAAGAGATTTCATCTGTTTCGTAGGCATATTGTCCTGAGCCACCAGTTGTCATCCAGAGATTGACCCCTGGTGAAATGTCATGTTCAGTACCACACACTTCTGTCGGATGGGCAGCTAAAGTTCCCTGGGTTCTATCTTTGGTATCATTTTCCAACTCCAGGTTCCTTTACAACCAGTGTCATTACAGTTAACCCTTTGAATCCTTCCTCCAGGGGTAACTAGCTCTGCCAAATGGACCATAAGACACACCAGCATTCCTTTAAAATCCATTGCTGGACCTAGAAAGACACAAATTTCATTATTCTCGAAGATAACATTTATATGTGCAGGCACGTATTCCCATTTTTCTTTCCCTGATCTGATGACTAGCACAGTGTTGTCTCGTCCGTGGCTATCACCTCAGCTGGTTCAGGAGGGCCATTTGGGTTTGTAACCCATATTTTGGCACCATTGTTAAAACCTCCTGTAGATCTAAAACCTTTATCTCCCCTTGCTGTTCAGAGTGTGGGGGCTTGTCCCTTTATAGGGGTCACTTTGTTAACTGGAATAATTAACAATTGAGCCACTCTGTCATACTGTTGAATTAACAGATTTTGTTCTCTACTATTCAACAAAATTACTTTCACTTCTCCTTGGTAATCACAATCAAACCTCCCAAAATTTGTATTCCCTTGAGGGCTAGTTCTGATTTAGGTGCTATCCAACCAAAATGTCTCGGTGGAATTTGTAATGCTTCATGCAAATTCTCTTTCCATTTTCGTAGGCTCTCCCCCCCCCCCCCAATTGTCCTTTCACAATATGAGGGATTGTCTTTATTGCCCATGTTGGCATATAGGACACTGAGCAATAACAGTTTTAACTAGATACAATGTTAAGCGTACACCCCTACTATATGCCCACCTGTAAGTGGCTTTCTCTCCCAATGTCCACATTTTGATGCCCATTTTGCCAGCCCTGATAACTGCTGACTTTGAGTTTCTTCAATATCCACTGGAAAAATCTTAGCTTTTCATCTGCAATAAAATTATACCATCGTTCTAGTGTATCTGAAGCACAATGAGCATCAACATGAAATACAGTGGTCTGAGTATTTTGCACCATAGTCCATATTTCCTGCCACAGTTCTTTTCCCATATTTCTTTCGAATAAATTTTCCACTCATTCTTAGCCCAAGTGGGCAGCCAGGTTGTTAAACCATTGGCTACAGACCATGAATCAGTATAAATATGACATGTACCTTGCAACCTTTGTGGATATTACACTGGAAGGGAGGAAGGGTAGCTACCCTCCTCCAAGCTCCTACTGGTGGAAGACACAGCTCGAGGTGCAAGAGACAGCTCGAATACTGTAGCAATAAAAGGTTAGCTGTGAAACACAGACAAACAACAAAACAAACACATCAGTTTAGAAATAAAACAAGATTACTTCCATAGGATAAAGAAGCCAAGCGTCCCTGGGTTCCTTATCCTAAGCATGACAAAATGTCCAGATTGATGGTAATACCTACGTACGTATCTCTGTAGATGGTAAACTCTCAAAAACAGCTGTAATAGTCCTTTTTCAAAATTGTAAAGTTTGTTCCTCTTCACTTAGAATACTAGTTTTGCAATAAAAGTCAAATTACATGGTTCACTCTTGGTGTGCTTTCATGAAAACCATACATTTTGTGTGAAAAGTTGTGCTTTAGGCATAAAATACACATCAAGTTTGAACTGGTAGTAACATAAAATGTTGAAACACAAGAAGGTCAAATAACGTGCAAAGGTCACAGTGTGCATGCAAGGGTCGTTCAAACCCAGCCATTCCTGTAGTGTCCTTGAACACCACCAATATTAAAATATCTTTACACAATAAAACTGCTGGCCAAGACAGTACACACACATACATACACAAAGAAATACTTAACACAAAATAAGACTGACATTGTTTCACCAATTTGCTGAGGTAATGCCATAGTTCCATTAGAAAACTGTACGTGGTTTAGATATATGTGCTGCCTCCTGCCTGTCTTGTAATACTGACAATTTTTAAACCAACACATTTATACATATTGCCATGCCAAATCTTTCCAGAACAAAACACTGTTTAAACACATCATCTGTAAGTGAACACATCTCGTATAACATGATTACACCTTTTGGCACATAACTAAAATATGGCACTCTGCCATTTTGCAAAAAGTTTCTGGTTTTAACTAGAAGTATGATAAAACCATTTATAGCTGTTAACACATTACATTTTCACCTAGCAGTGGCTTGGCACGTTGCTTGCAAACTACAACTCTTTCTGCACATTGCAATCTATATGACGTCATAACTCTTCATCATCAACACTACCTGCTCCAAGCAAACAAAAGTTCTTCACTGACCCTATCTAGGCAGCACAAATGTTCCATTAAAAATAAAGCCAATTAAAACAGTCAGCTATGAGGCAAAGAAACTTCTTCTTTCTTTTTTTTTTCTGTAACCTGTTGTGAACTGAAGGCAGTCAATCCTATCTCGCAACCTTGACAACAGAACATAATTACAGAACACAGATATAAAACAACTTTGAATAAAAAAAAAATTCAGACTTACCCGGTGCCAAGGTATTTTTCTTCTTCTTTTCCGATACACTAGTCTAAGTAAGAAAACTGACTGCAGGACCTTCGTGATAATTTCCAAACGCTGCAGCTATTAACTCTTTCAAAGGTTTTAACCCCTTGAAAGGTTTTCTTTAGGCCATTTTAGTAACCTGCCAAACCAAGTCTTTTCCAGAGCTCTGGTTTGCAGTTTAAAAACAAAACAAACAAAAATCTCTAACAGTACTAGGTTGAGATCCATCTGGTAGAGGTCCCCAGTACTCGGGTTTAGGATCAAATGTATACAGAAAAACTTGAAACTACACAGACAAACGCAACATGGAGGGGAGGATTTTCAAATCATCCCGTCTTGTAGTCACCTACTGTGCGTACATCCACAGTAGTTGTTATTTTTCTTTTCTAGATGTTGCTTATCTAACTTTACTTAACCAGCTGCTGCTTTTCTCCTAAAGCAGCCTGAACTGTAAAGCCATCATTGGCTCTAACAGTATATACTTGCAGCAAGCACAAATTACAAGTACAAAGGGCAGCTGCCCTTGCTTGTTTGAACCTTTAATACACCTTTAAAAAAAAGAACTCATCCTTTTTCCTAAAAATAGACATTTTATTTTCGAATCCTGCCGACTACGCCAAAATTGTCTTGCCTAATCGAAGAGTCACAAAGGAATAATCACACTTGGCATTCACACATCAGCACAATTTATTGCAAGCAAAAGATAATTACACTTCATGTAACAGCAATGTCACTATCAGCATTAATGATTACACTTTAGCATTCATTACTATCAGCATTAATATATACTTCAATTAAGCAAAACATGATACATCACCGATTCAATAAAGCATCATCCAAGCCCTCTTCCAATGGCTGGGAAGCCCCCTTGTCAGCCTGGCTAGGAGTCTCTCGAACCGGGAACTGGCCCCACAGCGATGCGTCCACCCTGCAGGAGAGGCTTCAAACCAGGCATTGAGAAAGCTACATTTATATCTTATTCTATGCTAAAAATAACCGTGCAGCCTTCATTGTGTTATTTTCCCACATTCTAGAAGCTGGCGGGCTTCCAGGATGTTGCAAATTCACACGATAAGGACTGCTCAGAATTCCCCACACCTGCTAGGTCACTGTGCTCCAAACACTGGCCGGGTGCCTAGAACACTATGAGCTAAGCAGAAGTTTAAACAAAACTACAAAAACAGGTTGCCTGATAATATGCGACCTTCAAGTCAGCAAAATACACTGTCTGAAGCAAAACATAATAATGAGGCTATCTAAAGAGCAAAACACCAATTAAATGAAGCAGCATGTAAAATGGAGTCACACAATACAAAATGGAGTCACATAATACAAAATGGAGTCACAATAATCAACATATTATACTATCACTACACCTGGGAGCACAGGGGAAGTTAAGTGACTTGCTCAGGGTCACACAGTATGCAAGTGGGGGCTGTGGGATTCAAACCCAGGTCTCCAGATTTGCAGCTCAGAGCCTTAAACTACTGCACTACTGCCTCCCTAGTTGGGTTCACCATTGCGTTTTACCATTTTGTGCTGCTGTGTAATCCCAGCGCAGTGTTCACATTGATCCTGGAGAGAGTCTCACGAGACCCTCCTGGATCCCCAGTTGCTTACCCATGCTGCACTTCCCTATACCTGGTCCCGAGGCTTGTGCATGGCATATCCTACCCAAGTTCAGCTAAATATATCTTCACATACTAGAAAGAAAGATGAACTCAGGAAACTAGTTACTTTTCAGAAATGGGCTAAAAAGTACTTTGAAGGAGAACTACCAGCTAATGTGAAGCCCCGACCGCTGCAGAGATCAGAGCTTCACCTCACAAATACTCCCTGTAATCAGCATAATAAATACATCTTTGGATACCTCAGTGCTCATAAAATTGGGGTACAGCTCTTCTGCAGCCAACATGTTTCAATATGGAGCCTGACAGGTCCCGCCGTCTCGCTGCAAATAACGGGGGATGATGACACTCCACAGCCCCTTCCTCCTTGTTGCCCTTATGTACAGAGATTTAATAATCTCCATACCTCAGATGCCCACTTCTATTTTTACAGAATTTGTCTAAATGTCATGTGTATACATGGCATACTCATGGCATTTATGCAAATTCAGTAAAAACAGAAGTGGACATCTGCGATACGGAGATTATTAAATTTCCATACGTAAGGGCAACAATGAGGAAGGGGCAGTAGAGCGTCATCATCCCGCATTATTTGCAGTGAGATTTCAGGAGGTGACAGGCTCCATATTGAAACATGCTGGCTGCACCAGAACGCTACCCCTTTTTACGAGCACTGAGGTATCCAAAGCATATATTTATTATGCTGATTACAGGGGTGATATGTGAGGTGAAGTCCCAATCTCCGCAGCAGGTGGGGCTTCACATTAGCCAGTAGAACTCCTTTAAAAGCACTCCAAAAGCCAGCCCGGTGGCACTGAGGGTTGCGGCACTGAATGCCACACCTTGCGTCATATTGGTGACCCAAGTTCAGGAGCAAGCTCAAGCTGCCAGGGGGTCAGCCGAGATACACTTTAAACTACAATAATCAGCAGGACACTGTCAGCATAATAAATAAACTATGCCCTGACAAGTTTCCTGGCTAGCACAAGACAAGAACATAGGGACTGCAGAGCACAGCAATAGCACTGAGTAATACAGTATAACTACTGCAGGCTTCAGCATTAAAACATCATAAAATTCCAGCATGCCTTACATGAGTTGGGTCATGACCTTTGCAATGGAGTCAAGCAGGTTTTCACACCAGACCTAAGTACCTTCATTTACATTTAAATCCTGATGAGATTAGGAGGGTGCAGAAGAGGCAATCATTGCTCATGCCTACAAACTACACAGGTAAACAGAATAAAAGTCTGAGGGGACCTTTCTTTTAAACCATAAGAAAACCTAACAGAATATTATGTCAGGAATACAGCATAGTTAAAGTCCAATCAGTTGTCGACAGACAGAAGATCCAAGGGTTCGAACTGAATAATTGTGAGTGTGGACCCATTATGTGCCCACATCACATTGATGGAATATGTTATTCACCTCGTGAATATCTTGGGAACAGGGGACTTGACAGAAAATTTCAAGTTTCTTAGAGGAGTTAACAAGGTGGACAGCCAGCAACTTTTCAAACATTGTGAAGCAGTCTATTACAACAGAACAAGAGTTCAAGCTGAAGGGGGCACAAGAGATGTGATGAAGCATTTCTTCATACAGAGTGGTGAACAGTGGAATGGGCTGCCTAGGTAGGTGGTGGAAATAGAAACCGTGGAGAGCTTCAAGAGAGGACTGAACAGGTATAATAGGCTAGTAAGAATCAGAGCAAGTTCAGAGAGGGAAAGGAGAGAAGGGGGCGCTGAGTTACCACTAGGGGGCACAGCAGCATGCACACAGCATTAGGCTAATAGAGTGAGAGTAGGGTAGGAACAAAGCAGTCTAGGTGGACTTTGGTCTCTTTTTTTTCCTAGAAGATGTCTGTGTTTCTGTAGTAGGGAACTTATGAGAGACCATAATGTAACTACCCTCTGGGTACTTAATAGTTACATTTCTGAGAGTTATGTCGTTAGAGAGGAATTGGAAACTGTGGTGCCTGTGAGTCTGGGAGGTATGGCCTGCTTGCTGCCAGCAGGGGGGGCCCATCCCTCAGGATATAAAAGAGAAGGGCTTTTGGCACAAAGGGAAGAGGCCCTGGGAAAGACTTAAGGAGAGAAGTCAGGGTGTTTGGCCATGGTGGGGCTGGGGTGGGTCGCTTGCCATCCCAGCCCTCCACCCTCAAAGACCCACAATGTGGAAAGCAACAGTTTCTGGTCTGAAGCAAAGGGGAGCCCTGGAGCAAGGAGTGGGGCCTGTTGGTGCAATTGGGGGCCGGAGCCCAGGGAGAAGAAAGAGAAATGGAGGCCCGTCAAGTGAACTTCGACACCTTGGTAGGGTAAGCACCAATGGGACCTGTAGCCCAAAGAATCTGTGCCCATGGGTGAGTTCAGCAGTGGCTTGGAAAGTATCCTGTGAGCAGGCCTGCTATGGCTATGGCAATGGGGCCTCGGGCACAGCTTGGAAGTGGCAGCCCAAGCAGTTGAGGGTGCGGTGGTAGCAGCATTACCCCTAATCCCCAGGTTCGTGGTGGCTTCAGAGTTGGTACTCCCTAGTTGAGCAGCCTGTGGAGGCAGGGAAAGTCCATTTGGGGGACTGATGTTTTGGACCCCGGCAGGGTGGCAGCCCATCGGGTGCTCTGGTGTGGCACTAGCAGAAGTCCCCCTGATTAGTTAGTTCAGTGGCTGGAATCTCTGCATGAGTGGAAAATGCTGGGATTTACTGAGATAAAGGCCGGGGGTATCCACAACCGCCCGGAATAAGGCCCATCTGCCGTGCATTGGCATCAGTGACTGGATGTCTGAAAGGGTCAATAGTGGCTCAGTTACTGCTAAGGGAATATCAAATGAAATTAATGACTGAAGACCTTTTTGAGAAGAGGGTATGCTCCAGGTTTTGTTGTTGTTGATAAAATGTTTTAATTCTCAAAAACTGGCCATATGGGATGCAGTCAAGCAGACACCTTGGGTGAGAGTTATCTGCTCATGGGAAGTAGGCTGTTGCCTACTTCTATAGGTTTCCTGCAGGGGCACAGATAACCATGTCCTGTGTACCTAACAGTACATCCAACTGCATATCAAGGAAGTCACTACTTTTCAAATCACAATGGTAGGTACAGTACCTTTGACATATGATATGCTGGGGTGTTTTCTTGCAGAGTGTATTGTCCTGCGCCTGATATTTTAATTAAAGTATCCTAACTTTGCCATTACTGGTGTGTATGCCATCTTACTTTTTTTTGAGTACTATAGGTAAGGGATGCACGATACCCCTAGAGGGTCAGTTTTTAGGCAGCAAGCATGGGGTCCATGGGGGTAAAGAGTGAACAGTGAGGAGCAATTTAGGAAGGGAGGGCCAGTAGAACTTCTGGAGACTGGTGTGTGAATACCAGAAGCCCATAAAATGTGTGACCTCCATGCACTGGTGGTTGAGGCTCAGGTGGTCCTATTAGCCATAATGGAAACATGGGCACTGAGGCACCAGGGTTTGGAATTCACAGTTCCTGGCTACACCATCTACAGGGAAGGATAGAGCAGAAGGCAGCAGGGGTGTGGTAGCCCTTTATATTAGGGAAGGAATCAAAGCCACAGTGGCTAGGGACCCGAAGGGGAGCACTGCCACTGAGACCCTTCCGATGCAACTGGCTGCAGATAGGGGGAGGGTCATCCAGGATGGAGTAGCTTACAGGCTGCCAAATCAGAAAAAGATGGAGGACGGGGTACTAGGAGAAAAGATCAGGAGGGCAGTAAGAGTGGTAAAGTGGTGTTGGTGGGAACATCTCCATGCATGATGACTAGGACCGAAGTGTTTCAGTAGCATGAAGCACTAGAAGCCAGGGGCTGCAGAAGGCATTCCAGGATGGATTTCTGGCACAGTATGAGGGAGGGAGCAATACTGTACCCAATCCTTACAAACAGGGAGACTGCCAGCTAGAGCACTGTAAAGAACTGCTGTGTAACAAGTGATTATCAGTCAATATGGTTCAACATACAGTAGTGCTGGAGGCTGATATAGTACCAGTTCTGGGGCCAGGGTGCTGCATTTCAGGAGGGCTGACTTTGGCGGGATGCAGGAAGCATTCAGTGGTAGATTAGAGGGAATGAAACTGCCAGTAGGGGCTACAGTAGTCTGCTCTTGGGCACTGGCACTACCTCAGCTACCATCCAATTAGCCAGTACTACTCCTGTCTCTAGCCTATGTACGTTAGACACTTTGGCCACTTCAATAAAAGTTTTTTTTTTCCCACTAAAAACGTGATATTTTTGCCTTTTGGGTTTGCGTTTCTGGGTGCAGTTAACTCAGTTCCAACTTCCATGACTCTGGATGTACTATACCTGGACTTTAGTAATGCATTCTATTCCGTCACATATAGGAGGCTAGTTAAGAAACCGGCTAACCTCAGTATAGCACAGAAACTAACTACCTGGCCTGGAAGCTGCCGGGGGGGGGACTCAGAGAGTGGTGCTCAACCTAAGTTCCCCCTAAGGTGTGCGCATGTGCGCCCGCACAGCAGTCAGAAATAACCCGCACACAACTTTAGTAGTAGTGCACAAAGCAGTTGACAGGGATCCTTATGTTCATGAAATAGTGACTACAGTCATCACTCAGATTTAAGACTCAGACAGCAGGACATGAAAGTGAATGGGAAAGAAACATTGTATGCCCACCTCTGAGGCCACAACTCATTAACTTTAACAAGCCAGCAGTTAACAAGCCAGACACCTCGCTCTTGTTCCACTTAATGAACAATGGAACCGTTCTGCAAAATTCCAACCAATTGGCTTTGCAGTTACAGCAATGTTTTTGGCTTGACACCTCTTTTCAGTAAGACAGTACTTGATAGTGAACAGTACTCCCCTGATGTTCACAGAAATGGCATGTTTTATTTGTTTGGTAGATTCCCCCAAACAAAGCAATGCGAGAGATTCTCTGACATAGGGTGTATATTATATTATTTCAATTTTAAGGTTGCACAACTTTAGTGTAATCTGCCTCCTTACCAAACAGCGTCTCACATATGAAATGTGTTTATAATGGATTTAAAGCCTCATCATTGAAAGCGGGTTCATTTTTTTTTCAGTACAAGACTGTACATATGTTTAGAGAGATGAGATTGCACTTCTCTTTAAAACAGGGTCTCACATTATACACACATTTGAGATTCAATGAATCAGTGCTTCCAAAAGGTTGCCCATGTTGGCTACACGGGGATAGTAATTCTAAAATGGACAACAAGAAATAGCAGTGCAACAATTGTCCTTTTCATTTAATTTCATAAATTCAGACTGCTCTTAGTATGGATCCAGAATGGAAGAGAATTATAGTCTTCTAAATGCATCTCCTGTCTCATATCACACTGACTCACTCACTACATTGCAAAATACATTTAAAACCCCACTGATCTTGACAATACCCAGCATAGTTATTGTAAACCATACCTAGGGTAAATTACATCACATACAATTTTGCATGCATCCATCAAAGATCCCATTGCTAAGTACTGCTTTAAGAAGCTGTCCAACCCTGAATACCACATTGCCATAACAGTATTAAATGGTGTACTTTTGGAGTTGGCAGAGTTGTCTAAGATGTTTCAGAAAGTGGTCTAAGAAGTTGAAACTGTACAGATTGCTAGGGCAAAAATTTAAAAAAGTTCAGAAGTCAGTACCTGGATGAAACTGTCTGCTGGAGCACACCAGTAAAACTGCTTTTGGCTAATTGCGTAGCTGAAGTAAGCACAACAGCAATTTTGCAATTAATTGGCCTGTTATGTGACCATCTGGACAGCTGATGTCCTGCAGGTGAACTTTCTGACTGATCTGCCTTTGATTTTGCAGCAGTGCCACATTGCAGCTTTGAGTTTGGCTTATCAAATACTGAAAGACTGTACAGCAAGTATCAGGACTATTTATTTTCATCAGTGGACCAGGCAGAAATTGTTAGCCAGTATAATGACTTCAGATTTATAGTTGCTGAAAAAATAAAGGGAGGATCATTAAAATGCTTCACTGACATGATCCACTTTGCTTTGACTAATGTGCAGTACAGCATGGTGGCTAAACTTATTGATATATGTGCTACATTCCAAGCTAAACATGAAGCTATCATGTATAGAGGTTCCTACACAGTCTTATCCTTCCCCAGAAGAGATTCTCCATAGGAAAGTGCAGAGTGAGAAGGCTACGATAGCACAGAGAAAAATATTGGGAGTGATAGAGGATAATGTACTGAAGCAGAGAGAAGTATGGCTGAGTAAGACCATAGCTAACTTTGGGTGGAAGGTTTCACTCAAGGATTCTCATAGGAAAGTCAGGAAAGATTTGTTGCTGCTCTTGGAAAGAGCATTAGGATTTTATATCTCCAGAAACATGGTGGAGTCCATAAAGTTAAATGGAGACCCTGAGCCCACAACTCAGATTGATATTACATTTAAAAATCTTCATACAGCTAGCAGCTTGTTTTCTCTGGCCAGCAAGCTGGATTGTTTGAAATACATTTAGTTAACACGTTAGACTTGGGTGAAGTCTTTTCATGGTTTAAACAGACTAAGGATAGTCCAGAATCAGTCTTAGAGACAGATAAACCCCTGACTGATTTTGGAAACCTAATTGACCTAATACCTACTCACCGCTGACAGTTATTGATTAAGCCTGACAAATGCAGCCTGTAGAGAATATCAAACAAATAAACTCCGAATGCCAGCTGGATTTGGATAGGGAGCTGGAATTAAGATGTGGATTCCTTTCTATACTTTCATGGAATATTGAGGCATCTATCTTAAAATAATGGACCATGAAGTAGTGAGATTTCCGGATAACTTTGATATTTTTGGACTGCAAGAAATATGGTGTACAGAACATGTAACTCCCAAATTGGCTGAATATTCTGTCTTTACTCTGCCAGCAACTAAAGATAAAAAGTTTGGAAGGTTTAAAGGGGGTATTTCCTTTTTTATCAAAACTTTGCTAAATTTTCAGATCACTAGCATTTCTACTAAGTCAAATGGTATTTTGGTTCTAATGAGTAGCAAGGGACAAGAGAAGATCATTCTCTGCAATACATACTTGCCTACTCACAATAGAGCTACTGATCCTGCTGACCTTTTCATACAGGATCTGAAGATAGCACTTGATGAATTGTCAGATAACAGTATACCTTGACCTATAATTATTTTGGGAGACTTTAATGCCAGAATTCCTTCTCATTTCTTGGAGGATGTATATTCAGATATGATCCACACAATATCTATAATTAATCCAAATATTTCATATACTAGGACTGCTGAGGATCTAAAATCTAACCTCAGAGGTAAGGAATTGCTAGCGGGCTTAGCCAGTAGAAATTTCTGTATTTTAAATGGTAGAACTCAGGTCGATCTAGTCGGATCCTTACTGTGTAGAGGACCTACTGGCTCTTCAACACCTGATTAGGTTTGGACCAATTTGAAGCAGTAAAGCTGATCCAAAAGTTAAAGGTCATGGATAGATTGGAATCAGCACACTGTGTCATTGTAATTAACATCAGATGCCCTTTTGGAACTTTAGGGAGTGAGTCACAACAGGAAGAGAGTCTGGAAGTCATAAACAAGAGAAGGATTGGATGGGAGCCGATTCATCAAGCTAGTTTCAAAGAAATTGTTAGTACAGGAGTCTTAGGTAATATTCACGAGTTGGTCCTGGACAAAAGTTAGGCCTTTAATATTTTGGAGAATTGGGAAACTATTCATTCTTTACTTGGAACTAGATGTAAAACAACATACCATCCTAGGTCCCTTTTTAAAAAGTCTTAGTTTAATTTGGTATGCCTACAGGCAAAGAAAGAGTTTGGAGGAAAACTAAGACAGCATAAGAAGAAAAGAAATAAGTCTGCAGCAGATTTTAAATTGCTAAAGACTGAAAGAGAAAAATATAGGAAAATTCTTGAATGGGAGAGATATAAACATACTCAGGGACTTTAGGAAATCTGAGGCAGACTTTTTTGGAAAGGGATGGAAGGAGATTTTGGAATATTGTTGCCCAGGGATATAATAGATATGCCAAATAAGACTGAAGCCTATATTGCACCTGAAGTCTGGGCATCTCATTTCTCCAAGCTCTATTATTCTCATGAAGAGCAGGAGATACCTGATGCTTTCAAAATACAGGAGGATGACATTTTTCCAAATCCTATCTTGATCACAGGGATGAAATCTGGATGGCACTGATTGGCCTTAAGGCAAACAAGCACCAGGGCCAGATGGGGTCCTAGGTGAACCTATAAGGTTTTACCAACTGATGGATTCCTTCTTTTTACTGTTTAATGGCCTAGTTCAGGGGTACTCCTACCCTGCCAGTTGGGCAGGTAGTGTTATCTTCCCAATTTTTAAAAAAGAGGATCCAAATGACCCAAGGATGTATAGGACTATTAGTCTGATAGATGTTTCACAGAATATTTTGTCTATGATAATTTTGGGCAGATTGCTGTCATGGGTCAAGGAGAACTCAGTATTGAATGAGGCACAGAACGGTTTCTGGAAGGACTGTTCTACAGTACAACACTATTATGTGCTTCAGCACCTGATCTGGAAGTATATTAAAGTGAGAAAAAACAGATTATTTTGCTGTTTTGTGGACTTCTCCTCGGCCTTTGACAGCATTAGTAAAAAAATCCTTTGGGCTACATTAAGGGATCTGAAGTTGGAGGCCTCACTTCTTGATGTTATTAATAGACTCTATGAAAATATGTGGGCAAGGGTCCAATATAATCAATATGGTCATCTACCTGATAGATTTGAGACAAATGTGGGGGACAGACAGGGGTGTACTTTGGCCCCCACTCTATTTAACATTTACATTAATACAGTCTTGGATCAGCTAGGTAACCCAGATTTCCATACTGCAAAAATTAATGATCAAAGGATTGAATGTTTAGCATATGCAGATGATTTAGTCTTGCTCTCTACTTCAGTCCTAGGTCTTAAAAGAAAACTGGCTCACTTTGAATCTTTCTGTCTTCAAAGGAAACTAAAGTTAATCTCGGCAAGACCAACATTTTAGTTTTTGGCTCTCAAATCAAGAATACGGTAGGCTTTAGGCTAACGGTAACCATATAGACACTGTTAAGTGTTATGACTATTTAGGTGCCCATTTTGCCTATAACCTGTCTTGGACCAAACATTTGGAGGCTATTCAATTTAAAATGGGATCTTCTGTAAATGCCCTAAAAATATTTAACAGCAAGATGGGGAAGTCATCGGTGAGTGGGGTATTAAGAGTTGTTAATGCCAAAATAAGAACGATCATGTTATATGCCTATGAAATCTGGGGTTATACTAAGGTTAGAGAAGTAGAAATAATTCTGAATAAACTCTATAGATACATCTTAATATTTTTAAATGGAACACCAAGCTGTATTCTTGCCTTGGAGGTAGGACAACGTTCCTTGACTTCTCTCATCTGTGAACGACAGATTATTTTTCTGTTGAAACTTTTTCTTTTGCCCCTACAAAGATATCCCAGAATGTGTACAGTGGAAGCCATCAAATTGGCCAGAATGGGATATGTACATCCCTTTATTAAACTTATTAAGGAAACAATCATGCCGGCTGGATTGGGCCACCTCTTGCATAAAATTTACACGAGACCATTTGAGGAGATTTGGCAGGATGTCAAATTGAGGCTTATTGACTTAAGACATAAATTCTTTCTGTGTTCAACTCTCCAAGCTTAAGCTATATGGATTTTATAAAAAGTAAAGATTTCATGGGGATATGAGCCATATCTTCTTTTAACCTGTCCTAAACAAAGAAGAATCTATACGAGATTTGGAACTGAAAACTATAATGCTCAATGCATTCAGTTCAGACAAAGAGAGAGGTACTTTTTCCATATTGTAAATGTGGAGTGGGGACTATAGATGATCTCAAACATGTGATACTCTTGTGTCCAAGTGCGAATCAACTAGGAAAAAACTGCTGGGGATCTTGGCCTCCCGGAGATCTTTGGAATATTGTTTACTATGAAAACATGGAAGAGATCTTTGCAAGATTCTTCACCTCAACTCATTTGTGAAGTTTATTAGGGGACTTGAAGTTCTGTGGAGGTTTTTTATGTGAAAAGATACTCTGTTAAATTGAATTGCACTGTAAAGATATTTAAGTTCCTTGTTGATTTATTTATTGTCTATTTATATTTACTATGTATTTTGTCCTGATTTTAGTGTACTGTAACTGCTTTATGTGGAACAATAAATTGTACTACTACTACTACTACATTCCAAGCTTCTAATGCTGACCGTGAAAGAGGCTTCAGCTTCATGAACTGCATTAAGAGCAAACAATGAAACCGCTTGGAAGAAAGCCATTTAGATATGCTGATGCAAACAAAATTGTTTTTAACATCTGGTGGAAAAATGGATCTTAATAAAATATAAGTCCACTGGAAGAATGGGAAAGGCAGGAGAGAAAAACAGTAAATGTTGATTTCTTAGCAATGTATCATCAGTGGCACCCCTTTTAGATGCATGCAAGACTCTTTAAAATGTACATAGTTTACACACGTTTCCAGTTCATACTGTTATGGCGCATAATGCGCATCCAAGCTTGGGACTGTGTTAGAATGTATATTTATACTTTGCATTGTTATTTGAGTGTTTGGTTACATTTTCTATTGTTTACTGGCAATAAAATACAACACTTGTTTGGGCCACCCAATTTGCGCATATGAATCTATTTTTTTTGCACAAAGTGCCGCACACACATATCAGTTGCCCACCCACAAAGACTAAAAATTAGAAGGAACATTGTGCTCAACGGGGAATTTTCAGAAGTGAGGGCAGTCAGTAATCAAATGCTGCAGGGATCGGTCCTTGGGCTGTTGCCTTTGAACATGTTCATTTGTGACACAGCTGAAGGTATCCAGGGAGGGCACTGAAAAGTCCACTTACTGTCAAATTGCCTTGTGTGGAAAAAGTATGTGGTAACTGTATGTTTATAGTATTTTCTTTACTCAGAACTGACATCTATGTGGCACACAAGGATGAAAACTGGTTTGTTTATGTGGCTTGGAAACACATGAGGAAACTTATGATTTTATCAGAATGTGTCTGAATGTCAGCTATGCTGACATAACTATCCATGTATTATGGCGAAAGTCAGTTATTAAGGCATTTAAAAGTGGTGGCAACCCAGTTATTAAACACCCTAACCAATATTTATAGTAGTAATTTTGCCTCCCTGCAAGTTGTAGGTTTCATAACCTGTTTTTTAATTTCACATCAACTGTTGTCAGGTAGAAAATCTTCTCATTAGCAAAAGGGAAAAGAAAAAATAATTCTGATATAAGAAGTCATAGTTTACTACTTTTGAAAGTTAATATTAATTTAATGGAGTACACTAGCTCTTTAAAATATACATATGATAGTTCTGGCCTACAACAAGTACTACTGCTTTAAGCTCCCTAGTCATTTGGTGACAACAGATGGTGAGTAAATATTTATTTATTTTTTGTTGGCGTGCAGCCCATACCGTACTAGTCAGTACAGATATGTGAATGAATTCATTCACATATCACAGACTAACTAATACTGGACTGATGCACACCCATTGCTCATGCTCTGAACCAATGGGCGGCAGCCATACCAGCTGTCAGTTGGTGGGTGGCGGGCGGCAGGCGGTGGGTGCTGCCGCCCGGCTGAGGAGGGGCGGGGTGGTGGGGCTCAGTGGGCGAGTGGGGTGGGGTGGGGGTCCACTAGGTCACCAGAGATTTTGGACTTGGGGGTGAGGAATGCTGCCCGCGATCGGCTACTCACAGTCCACTGGACCACTAGGGATATTGAACTTTAGGGGAGGTCTGATGCCCGTGATCAGGCTACTGAGTTTACTGTTATGCCCGCAATCGGGCTACTCGGGGTTACTGTTATGCCCGCTATCGGGCTACTGAGGTTACACTTATGCCCACGCATCGGGCTACCGGGGTTACACTTTATGCCCGCTTATCGGGCTACTCGGGTTACTGTTATGCCCGCGATCGGGCTAATTGGGGGACAGATGTGCCCATGATCGGGCATGGGGCGCCACCAGGTGCGGAGGGAACAGCCGATGGTCACCCACAGGTGGCAGCTGCTGTGTTGCACCCTGTAATGCGGCAGCTCACCTGTGGGTGGCCCTCGACTTGTTCCTTTTTTTTTGGCTTAACTTTGTGCATGCGCAGCTAGGGGTTGTGCCTGCATAACTCTGCACGGCCCGGGCTGAATATCAGGCTGTGCAGTTTATGCATGGGCACGCCCCCCCACCTGTGCCTGCATACATTACTGATGCACCCCGGTGCATCGGGATTTGTACGGCGCACTTTTCCCCCTTTAAATATCACACCGGGGCACATCAGTGGGTTGTGCATGGCGCAACATCATTGCGCGATGCGCAACCCTTTTGAATATCTGGGCAATGGTCTTCAGTATTGGAGGGGGAAATGGAAATTACTGTAGCCTCCCCTCTCCCGAATGTGAGTCTTTCTTCAGGGAATAATGGAGTTCCCCTATCACCCTTGCCCCTTAAAAACAGGTTTTCTGCATTTTCATCCTAGGGTGAACAGGTGGAACGAGAACACTCGATGGAGAAAGAGGAAGGCAGTACCTTGCCCAACCCAAAGGGAGACAAAGGGCTGGTACCAAGGCAACCAAAGACCAAGGAACCCCAGAAAAAGGTAACGCGGTCAAGGGAAAATCATAAACCCCCGAGCCAACATACTTAAGGCTGGCAAGTTTAAATGTGAACAGCATCAAATCCGTAGTAAAACGGATTACTACTTTTGGTGTCCTGCAACAAATGGAATTTGATGCAATTTTTGTGCAGAATACAAGCCTTCACACCTTGGGGGAAACTGACCAAGCTTCGAAAGATTGGAAATGGGGGGCCTCATATTGGTCAATGGGGTCGGAAACATGTTGTAGAGTGGGTTTTTGTTTCACTACCCCAGCTTTGAAAGTTTTTCACGTGGTGGATATAGAACCAGGAAGAGCTTTTTTGGTGGATGTTGAAATTAATACAGACAGTTGTAGATTAATTTAATATTTATGGCCCACAAACTAAGGCTTTAAGTACTGAGCTAATAAAGCAGATCCAACCCTTACACACTAGTAGGCAAATATTCGGGGGGGGGGGGGTTAACATTAATTTCCAGGAGCGGAAAGCACTGGGTAAACAATACTGTGATAAAACCAGGTTAATCTCAGTAGTCAGGCAGGGTTACAAGATGCACATAACATCGAGAAGCATTATGCCAAAGCAACCTATTACAAAGGGACACTTTCATCCCACGTAGATTTCCTTTTTGCAAAGCAGAATTTGCTGATTGAGAAAACAGTGAATGTGCCAGTGGAAACTTCTGACCACACATTAATTGGTATACATATACCTCCACATAGAACTGCAGGGAGACAGTTTTGGAGACTAAATACATCAGTATTGAATGATGCAGTAGTGGTAAAGCAACTGACTTCCATAATAAATGGTAAGTGCTCTACCATGTTTCTGTATGACGACGTCAGTCAATGGTGGGAGGATCTGAAGCTCTGTGTGACAGGATTCTTTCAACATCAAGGTCGCTCTCATAGAAACATAGAAACATAGAATTTGACGGCAGATAAGGACCGCTTGGCCCACCCAGTCTGCCCATTTCCCTACCTACCTACTGGATAAGCTGCAGATCCTAGTTAACCAGCAGCCTACTTCTTCCTACCCCCACCCCCTAGGATTGCCTTATGACTGTCCCATGCATGCTTGAATTCTACCACTGATTTTGACTCCCACACTCCTCAAGGGCCGTTCCATGCATCACAACCCTCTCTGTGAAAAAAAATACTTCAGCAAATTACCTCTGGGCACTCCCGTCTTCAAATTGTGCCTCTTGTTCTTGCACACCTTTTTTGAAAGATGCTACCCTCTTGGACTTTGTTGATTCCCTTGAGGTACTTGAACATTTCTATCATGTCCCCCCTCTCCCTCCTTTCCTCGAGGCTATACATATTAAGCTCCTTTCGTCTCTCTTCATATGTCTTCCGGTGCAGACCCTGCACCATTTTAGTTGCCCTCCTCTGGACAGCTTCCATCCTGTCTATGTCTTTGCAGAGATTTGGTCTCCAGAACTGCACACAGTACTCCAGATGGGGTCTCACCAGCTGTCTGTACAGAGGGATAATAACTTCCTGTTTTCTACTGGTGATGCCTCTCCCTATGCATCCCAGTATCCCCCAAGCCCTCCTTGCTGCCTTCTCACATTGCTTGCCCACCTTTAGGTCATCTGATATGACTACCCCCAGGTCCCTTTCCATTTTTGTTGTTGTTAGTATCTCACCCCCCAAAATTTCTATTGCGGGTTTCAAACCTACACCCCTTCCTATCATAGTCAAACACCCAATCCACTACACCACAAACTCCTCAAAATCCACTCGGGCAGCGACCACTTATAAAAAATACCAGGAGCTTAGAAATTAATTGGGAGACTTATTATCTAGGCAGAACAGGGAAGAGAGGAATTTAGCAGAAGAGACTGGGCTGGTAAAAGCAACCATGGCAAACTATCAATATGATAGGCTTCGTCCCCTACAAAGGGAACAGACTTTTGGGACTCAAGGGAAATCAGAACAGGTAAACCCATATATGGCTAGCCAGACGAGAAGGGAAAAAAAGGTTTTGACAAATTTGATTTCCCCTCAGGGTACAGAGGTGTGGGATAATGCAGGTATAATAAGGATATTAGACGAACATGTGGCACAGACTTTTGGAGACCCAGTAGAGGAATCCCAGTTCACATCAAAGATTTTGCAGGCAGCGGCACTTCCCAAATTGGCTCCGGATTTGGCTGACGCGATGGTGCCTCCTTTATGTCCTTAGAGATGGAAAGGGCCATCCACAGTCTCAGGAATTATGTCTCTCCAGGCTCAGATGGTCTTCTTGGAGAGTTCTATAAGTTTTTTTGGAACATTATGCCAAAGGAATTTTTAATGGTGTATTAGAAAAAATTACTCACCATAGTAATGTTGTTTCTTCTAATGGAGTCTTGCTGTATTCAGACATAATGTATTCAGACATAATGCAGTTAGCCCCAACACTTGAACTGCCCCAGAGAGGAAAGAGTTAACTCTATGCAGAAGCATGGAACATTGAGCTCTAGCTTGGTTTTCAAACCTCTGTCTGTGGTACTTCCCAGTGTAACTGTCAGATTCTTATGAGCTAACTAACTAGTAACTAAAGTATGGAAATTGTTCAAATATAGTCAAAGGCCAAAATATATATTCTTGGGCCCCAAAAGACTCAAGTAGAGAACCCAAGAAGGAAAGGTAGTGACAATATTTAGTAAAACACCAGAAAAAGTAATAATAATAACATCTACCCCACCCAAGAGGGAGGGTACAAGGTACACCCCTGAGGTGCAACACTGTACCTGCCAGCCCACTTCCCAAAACCAGGTTCTGAGAGGGGAGGCGGGGGAGAGATATGAATACAGCAAGACTCCATTAGAAGAAACAACATTACTATGGTGAGTAATTTTTTCTTCAAAAAACATGAAGATTTGCTGTATTCAGACATAATGCAGACTACCAAGCAGTTCCCTATGGAGGAGAGGATGCAGAACCTACTTTGGGAAGAGGCTCTGCAGTACTGCTGTACCAAACCTAGCATCACTCCTAGCCTGGATGTCCAGGGAGTAATGCTTGGTGAAAGTATGTACTGTTTTCCAGATGGCTGCTTTACAGATCTCTAACAAAGGTATATCTGTGGCTGCAGCTAGAGAAGCAGCTGTACCCCTGGTCGAGTGAGCCCTCAGGCCTGAAGGGGGCATCCTACCCAACTTATCATAACAAAATTGTATACAAGAAACAATCCACCTGGCAATAGTTCTCTTAGTGGCAGGTTTACCCTTTCCCACTTCACCATAAGTGAGAAACAATTGAAGACAGTCATTTCTATGTGCCTTAGTATGCTCAATGTAGTAGCTAAGGGCCCTCTTAACGTCCAGACTGTGTAACCTTCTTTCACCTGAAGAAGAATGGTCAGTGAAAAACACAGGGACAGATATAGACTGGTTCAGATGAAAATCTGAAACCACTTTGGGCAAGAACCTCCTACTGGTTCTTAGGACTACTTTGTCCCTATGGAAGGAGATGAAGTCAGGTTCCACTGACAGAGCCTGTAACTCACTAATCCGCCTGGCAGAAGTAATAGCTACCAGGAACACAGTTTTCCAGGTCAAGTACTTCAATTCAGCTGAAGCCAGAGGTTCAAAGGGTGGCTGCATTAGCTGACCTATGTAGACATTAAGATCCCAAAGCGGAGTGGGTTCCCTAAAGGGATGGTTAATGTGAACCAGACCTTTGAAAAACTTTCTGAAAACAGGATGAGATGCCAGGGAAGAGCCCTTCCCTGCTGAGAGGAATGCAGAGACAGCTGCCTGATGAACCTTCAGAGTGGCAGGCCTAAGGCCTTAACCATTGAGATGAACTAGATAGTCTAAGGTTGCAGAAATGTCTGCAGAATCAGGCAGGATGCCTTTCTGAGAGCACCAAATACTGAACCTTTTCCATTTGGAGTTGTAAGTTTTTCTAGTGGAAGGTTTCCTAGAGACCTTCAGAATACCCAGAACTCCCTGAGAGAGATGTAGTGCTACATATTCTAACTCTTCAGGAGCCAGGCCTTGAGATGGAGAGACTGGAGACTGGGATACCAGATCCTCCCCGGGAGGAGGACAGGAGATTGTATGTCCTGGGCAGAGACAGGGGACGTGACACTGAAAAAGACAGCAGTAGAGGATACCAAAGCTGTCTGGCCCAATCTGGAGCCACCAGTATCACCATGCAGAGTTGAGTCCTGATCTTGATCAGAACTCTGAACAGCAGAGGGAAGGGAGGGAAGGCATAGAGAAACCTGCCCTTCCAGTCCAAAAAGAGAGCATCCTGGGGAACCGTCCCGAGGACTGGAGGTCTGCAACAAAACAGAGGAAGTTGACAATTGTCTGGTGCTGCAAAGAGATCTATCTCTGGGGTGCCCCACCTGGAGAAGATGACCTTCAGTATGTGAGGATCCAGGGACCATTCGTGGTGTCCCTGTGAAATTCTGCTCAGAGCATCTGCTAGTATGTTGTCCTTCCCTGGAAGGTGAACTGCTACCAGAGAAGTCTGAAGAGAATAGGCCAGAGACCACAGCTTCATGGCTTCTGTGCACAAGGCCGAGGACCGAGTGCCTCCCTGCTTGTTGATGTACCACATTGTGGTGGTGTTGTCCGTTCTGACTTGGACCACCTTGCCCTTGACTGAATCCGAGAAGCTCTGCAGGGCTAGGAAAACTGCCCTGAGTTCCAGGAGATTGATATGAAGGAGAGACTCCTGTGGAGACCACAGCCCTTGAGCTGTCAGGGCTCCCAGGTGGGCTCCCCACCCTAGGAGAGAAGCACCCGTAGTTAAAACTACTGACGGGACTTGAGGGAGAAATGGAACCCCCTTGTCTGAGGTTGTCCTGGTCCAGCCACCACTGGAGAGCTTGGACCAGAGTCTGAGTCACTGGAATCAGTTTTGTAAGTGAATCCTTCTTTTGAGACCAAAAAGACCTCAGATGAAACTGAATGTCCCTCATCTGGAACCTTGCTCCCTGCACCACTGTCGTGGAAGCTGCCATGTGGCCCAGGAGCTGGAGGAACTGTCTTGCTGGGTGGGAGACCTGAGGTCGAAAGGAGGAAGTGAGATCCACTAGGGCCTTTACCCTTGCCAGGGGGAAGGAAGGCTTTTGCTTGTACAGCATCCAACTCTATGCCTATAAAGGTGAGAAGTTGAACTGGTTTGAGTACAGACTTTGGAAGATTGAGAAGAAAACCCAAGGAGCTGAGTAGGTCCTGGGTAGTTTGAAGAGCTGACTTGACCTGTAAATGAGACTGACCCACTAACAGCCAGTTGTCCAGATACGGAAAGATGGTGATACCCTGTCTTCTGCAGTAAGCCACTACTACTGCAAGGCACTTTGTGAACACCCTTGGAGCTGATATTAGACCGAATGGCATGGCTCTGAATTGGTAATGGCCTAAAGGCAACTCGAACCTGAGGTATTTTCTGTGGAAGCACCTGATAGGAATATGGAAGTAGGCATCCTTGAGGTCCAGAGATGCTAGCCAATCCCCTGGCCTTAGAGAGGGAAGGATTATTCCCAGAGTTACCATTTTGAATTTGGGCTTTGAAATGTGTTTGTTCAGATACCTTAGGTCTAGGATGGGTCGCCACTCCCCTGTTTTCTTTGGGGTAAGGAAGTACCTGGAATATAGTCCTTTTCCCTTGTGCTGAGTAGGAACCTTCTCTATAGCTCTGAAAGCTAGAAGAGGGGAAACCTCTGCCTCTAGGGCAAGGGTTTCTGAGATTGATGCAGGTGGAAAAACTTGGCCCTTCTTTTTGGAAAGTTTTTGAAGTTGAGGGCCAGTCCCTGGCATACTACTTCCAGGAGGTCACAGACTTCCGGTCCT
The DNA here is from genome assembly GCA_016271365.2 of Neoceratodus forsteri. Lineage (NCBI taxonomy): Eukaryota > Metazoa > Chordata > Ceratodontiformes > Ceratodontidae > Neoceratodus > Neoceratodus forsteri. Next base: position 482,274,066 of record CM028138.1, on the reverse strand, counting down.
GGAAGTAGTAAGCCAGCCTGCCTCCTACTGGAAATGGGGAGTCGAGCCAGGCTGACACATCAGGGTGTCTGCTTGGCAGGATCCTTAGACTGAGAGGAGGAGGGAGCAGCCCTGCTCATCCCCCTCCTACCCCTCCCTCTGAAGAACCCCCTCTGTGGGAAGGGAGAGGAGGCCTGGGCTTGGTAAAAAGGCCTTTGAAAGGGCCTGCCCCTGCCCCTAGACTGCTGCTTGTGCGGAGTGGCCTGCCTTTCCTTGGCCTGTGCACTCCTGTACGTGGTCCTATATTCATCCACTTTCTTCATGTAAGCCTCTGTCTGCTCCCCAAACAGAGAGTTACCTACTACAGGAAAATCCATAGCCTTAGTCTGGGTTCCTTGTGAAAGGCTAGTACATCTGAGCCAAGCATGTCTTCTGAGAGACACAGATGTAGCCATGACTCTAGATGCCATATCACTGGAGTCCACAGCAGCATGAAATTGCATTTTGGATGCCTCAGTTCCATCAGCAGCCACCACCTCCAGCTCCTTGGCTAGCTGGGAGAGGCCTGTTTAGCCAGTTCCAGAACCGTATCACATCTGGATTTCTGGTACCTGGCTGTAGTAGGCCATAAGTAGCCTGCCTGAGTCCCAAGAGGATGCCAAATACTGTTTTTGGCCATGGCATCCACTTTCCTGGAGTCCTTATCCGGTGTGTGAAGCCAAAGGAATGTTAGCCTCTGTCACAGGCTGCAGCCTGCACTACCCCAACATGGCTACAATGACTATAAAGGAACCCGCAGCTGAGCCTGATAAATTCAATACCTCCTGTCCATTCTCTTACCCACAGGAGGTATTGAATTAGGGGTTTGTAAAATTTTGTGTGTCTATTTCCCCAAAGATTTATAAAGAGGGATAGACAGCTTTTTGGACTCTGGGATGTCCCTCACTTCCACAAAATCAGGGTCTTCATCCTCCTCTGCTGCTTCAACCAAGGGAAGCTGCAGGGTTTGTGCCACCTTTTTGTAGAACAAAAAGTGTGAAGGGGACTCAGAGAGTCTGGTAGGAAAGACACCTGGAGGGCCTGTCTGGGGAGATGTCTGGTTCATTGGGCACATCCAGACCCCCTTCATCGTGATCATCATCGTCATCACCGGGATAGTCTTTGTCTCCCTCCCACTCCTCATAATAAGCATCTGGGTCATAATCCGGAGGAGACGGATCCAACCGAACCGAGCGCCAAACCGGCGATATCAGTTCAGACGGAACCGGTCTAAGCGATTGGACAATACTAATCACTTTGGCTATTTCGTCCGTGGTTGGAGAGTGGGATACAGGATCTGAACTGGCAGACTTGCGCTTTTTCTTTGATGGAACCGACCCCTCGGGTTCGGCTCTCCTTTTGCCCGAGGAGGTATCGCCTAGGTCAGTAGGCACCTCCTCAGGTTCGGCCCGCAACCGAACCGGGCTGGTCATCCGGATCTACGGACTTCTCGGCCTTCCTTTCCTTCAGCCTACTCAGTCTTTTATCTAGAGTGGTTTTGGGAAAGTTCTTACAGATTTGGCAGTCTGACTTGAGGTGGTCAAACACCAGACAATAACACAGATGAAGTGGGGGTCGGCCTTAGCAAAGGCTTCCCCACACTCAGTACAGTGTTGAAACCCAGTAGGACCGGCTTTCTTCTTGGGTTTCTCAGACATGGCCAACCTAACTAATTACCCTATAGAAGCTTTCAAGCCAGGTAATAAAGCAACCGATCGGTTGCTTGGTGATTGGTATAATACTATCTTGTAAACATTCTTTTCTCTCCCCCCTTCTTCGTCCTTTTTTTCTTCTTCTCGGGGCAGGGGAGGGGTTAACAAATCCTTTAATTTTTAGAATGTCACGAGGGGATAAACGTACCGTTGATCTCCAGAACAAATATAAGAGTTACAGGCAACACGTATGTGTAACAATTAATCCTTTTGTGTGCAGTTTACGGTAATTTTTTTTTCCATTTGTATAGTTTCCTCAAGATTTTTTCTAGGTTCAGTGGGGAAGGGTATAATTATTTGGCAATATTATTCCTTTTATCTGTTCTTTTATAATTTATTGAATGTTTTATACTGTATATGATGTAATACTGATGATGGTTTATTTTTGTTGTACAAATAAAAAATTCCCCTACTCCTTTCGAGAAGTGCCATGGGATCTTTAACATCCATCTGAACTACCACCAGAACAGGCAGATGGGACCTTGGTTTAATGTCTCATCCAAAAGATCCAAAATATGAAAACGTCATGGAAACAACCCCACTTGAATTAAATGCGATTTCATGGATATACAGGCCAAAGTGTTTACGCTGTCATGCTACAGTGAAACCTAGAATTGTATGACTTATTCCTACACTACTTATATTGTTTTATTTCTGCTTCACTAGTAATCATGGCATTGTCTGCTGTCTGCTAGGGGGCATATTAATAGTGATGGAAACTGTCTCGGATCATATAAAAGTTTCTCCAGAGGGAGCAAATAGACACGAGGATGTGACCTCTTTCATCTTCTCTAATCTAATAATCCGTAAGGATAAAACCTCAATCAATAACTGGTATGTAAAGACCATCAACACAGCAAAATTAGGGTGCTACTTAACCACTCATTCTATCCAAGGACCAAAGGGCTACTGGTGTCTGCAAAAATTCATCGCAGAACTATGGCTTCACCAATTATATCTATCAATGTTGGGGGACATCGAAACAAACCCTGGGCCTCCTCTTGGGACCGATCCCTCTGTCATCCCACAGTGGTTCAAAACTCAAGGACTAAAGGTTGCACACATGAACATTAGAAGCCTGACGGTAAACTTAGATGAACTAGAAGCATGGATATCCCACCTCTCCCCAGATATACTTGGACTAACTGAAATGTGGCTAATACCAAGTATCCCTGACTCTTTATGTGCTATTAACAGTTACAAATTACTAAGAAAGGACCGTGGCTCCACCAAAAGGGGAGGTGGAGTTGCCTTCCTTGCCAGGGAACACCTAAAACTTACAGTACAACTCATGGATACAACCAGCACCCTCAAAGCCCTACATGTAGTCCTGTCACTTAGTGCTAAGACTCCTGAGAAAAATCCCGGCTCACGGATCAGCTGGACCTGATGGCCTAATACCAAGGTTCCCTAAAATAGCAGCTCCAGCCATAGCGGCACCGGTCACAGGATCTTCAACCACTCACTCAGTACAAAGACAGTCCCGTCTCTCTGGAAAATTGCCCGGGTATTACCAATACACAAAAAAGGGATACCAAGGACATAAATAACTACCGATCAATTGCCATACCATCTGCCCAGAATAATCTACTAGAAAAAACTGTGGCAACCCAAGTGGCTGAACACTTACAACAGAATAACCTACTCTCTTTGGTACAACATGGTTTCAGGAAGAGCCACAGCATAACCACAGCTCTCATCAAATTTACAAACGATGTAAAAACTGCAATAGGCAAGGGCCTCTGCCCAGGAGCAGTCTTTGTGGATTTAACCGAGGCGTTTAACCTTGTGGACCACCACCTACTTCTATCAAAACTGGACACATTTGGTCTCTTAAAATACTCTGTCTCATGGTTTGACAGCTACATTTCTGGACGTACGCAATTCATTCAAATTAACAACTACAAATCTGTTCTTTCCACCACCACCATCAGGGTGCCTCAAAGATCCATCCTTGGCCCATTGCTTTTCTCGCTGTTCATAAACAATCTACCAGTGATGTCTGGGCCCTCCTCTACTATTCTGTATGCAGACGACATGGTACTGTACACAAGTGCTGAAGATGTAACCACTATAAATTCCACACTAAACACCGATTTTGAATGCCTACATATGTGACTAACGTGCAACAAGCTAATCCTAAATGCCAAAAGAACGACCATGATGTTCAGCTCAGCACTGAGGATCAAAGCTCAGACATCTGCATTATCAATCTCAGGAACAGATGGCACCTTGTTAGAGGTGGGGGGCTCCTTCAGGTATCTGGGAATAACACTGAACCCCTCGCTTGACTTTAACCTGCATGTAGCCTCCACCTGCAAAGCTGTAAATATAAAGCTGGGGCTGGCCTACAAAATCCATTCCTTGCTAAACACAGCAGCTAAACTGGCCATAGCACAGGTAATTCTTACAGCCAGCCTTACCTATGGCATAGCAACCTTCATGATGCAAACAAAGGGGTACTACAAAGGTGGTACACTTCCTACAATAACATCTGCCACTTTGCCTTATCAGTCCCCAGGTGGACCCACAGGTGTATACTGTACTCAGGTCTAGGATGGCTCTCCCCTACCTCCTATCATGCTTACATCGCAAGATGTACAACTAATTTCATCATTAGATCTGGTACACCAGAGGTGCTGGCCTGCCTGTTACATCAAACAAAACAAGTTTATCCACTCAGGTCAGCAGAAAAGACTTGCCTTAGTATACCTAAATGTGCCACGAAAATGGGTGAACAAGCCTTTTCAGCTTCAGCCCCCAAGCTTTGGAACACCCTGCCCTCATCTATTAGGCTCCCCAAATTGCACCAGGTGTTCAGAAATGAGCTATGTGCCCAACTCATGGGCACTGATAGATGCATGCACCCTAATCACTGGAGCACCCTCCTAGTATAGCTCTCCCAAATCTAATGCACTTTCCTTGTATGTATGCCACATTCTTATGTGGGAAGGCTTAATCTCTCTAGTTGTGACCACCTGCTTCTCGGGGAGGGGCCTGCACTACCTGATCTGTTGCCATATTGAAATTGCTATTTATCCCTCCCTACGTCCTGCCGACCCTGACCTTTCAGGCCTGCCAAGGAGTCATCCTCCTGCCTCCCACTCTACCCAAACCTACCTCTTGGACCCCATGGAGCTGTGGCTTTCCGCCCCGAGTGGGGACAAGGTGGGGTGCCAGACACCCTGTACTTCTTCATCTCATCAGTCCAGAGGTGGCTGGGTGATCAGGGGTACAATGAAGGCATGCTCCAGGCAGTCTGTCTTCCCGGAGTCAGCAGGCATTTTCTCATTTTCTCCCCCACACGTAGTGTGTGACCCTGACATCATGGCACTACGCGCCAGTGTCCACTGTGTGTCTTGGCTGCCCTTCCCTACAAATGGGGCTTGCTGTACCCTGAGCCTCTGCTTGGGGTCAGGCAAGTTGCAGGCATTGGCCCCAACCCTCCATCCAGAGAAGGCAAGCTGTCATGGGGCGCTCAAGCCATTCTCCCCCGGCCAGCCCTCCAGCGACCCAAGTCCACTCCCAAACCCGGGTCACCAGAATCGTAAGCAGAAATCCAACCACTGCACCAACAGGCCAGCTCTGTTGACATATTGATCCCATATGCTGCTAACCCCTGCACTAGAACATGTTTTGTATGATTTCTTCCTCATTTATTGTTTCCCCTGTTTGCAATTGCATCGCCAACTGCGATGCAGCAATACCTGAGATATCTATTATAGTCTAGTTTCCTTGCACTAAATTATGTGGTGTTATTTGTCTCCTGACTTGCTATTGCCGCTGCATGTTACTCTGTATATAACTGTATCTCTGTATGTAACTCTCCCAGGTTGTGCCTGAAAATAGGCAAAGTTTCTTGTCTAGTGCACTTACCCAGTAAACAAAAACTAAATAAATGCCAGCCCGGTGGTGCTAAGGGTTGAGGCACTGGACGCCACACCTCGCGCCACACCGGCAACCCAGGTTCGGGAACGAGCCTGGGCCATTGGAGGTCAGCAGGGGAGAGAGGGGATTGAGCATCCGATGGACAGCTCTCCTCTCCTCTCCCGGAAGGGAGGGGATCCATGCTCGGCACTTGACTGGCCTCTGGCGGAAGTCTGAGGTACAGCAACCACAGAGCTAACTCCAGGGGTTGGGGTGGTGATGTCAGCAGTGATGCCATGACGTCAGGCTACGTGCCACTCCCCCAGAACAAGGAAAATCAGCGCCTGGTCTCCTAGATGACAGAGCACTGTGCAGAGACCCTGATTGCTCATGCCTGCCTGGCAACCTGTCAGAGTCCAATGAAACTTAAAGTGCATTGGGGTGTATTAGCCCCACCTCGTACCCACCTGGGGGGTATAGCCAAGGCTCCATGGGGACTCGATGGATGACCAGGCAGGCCGTGATGTGGGGCTACTGCAGTGTGTTTCCCGAAGGAGTGGAGACCAGACGCAGGGTGAGGAGCAAAGAAAAAAAAACTAAATAAATAATTGTATTAATCCACATGCATCACTTCACCCTAGTTCAGCTTACTGTAATGAAACATCTGACAATACTATCCGAATTACTGTCCTGCATCATTCTATATTTCACACTGTTAATGACAACAATCATAGCAGAGTATTTTACACAGTAACTACTAATTGCTACAAATTACTCATATAAAATGATGGTTTTGTTTTAGGACTGTGTACACTATTGGTGAGTAAGTCACTGCTAGGTATTTGAAGCCCAGTTTGTAATAAGGTACTATTCTCTGTCATTACAATTAGAGAAGTATATTAAGTTATGTAATAACAAATAGCTTGGACAGCACAAAATAGTTCGGACAGCTCGTCAGGCATGCTTCATCATGACCTACAGTTTTCGGGTTTGTGGGGCTCACCAGGAGATTAGGCTGAACAAACACAAGGCAGCCGGAACCCTCCTCACCTGCACACCTGCAGCAGGTGGCTAGTGACGCCATAAGGTATAAAACGTGTCTGTCAGTCTAAGAAAAATATACGTAGTGAATGTTGCATTTCAAGAGATCATGATCATATCCAGAACATTGTATGGAAACAATTCCAGAGGGACATGGGATGCATTTGACCTGTATTATAACACTATAGGAAATGAATAAACAGTTGGGTATTATATACTAGGAATCAGCCGATGTGCTCCTGTTTTTCAATAAACAAGCTTATCCTGATGTTTTGAAGAAGACAAATATGTGTTGTCCTGTTTCAAACTGTTGTTGTCCTGTGCGGACCAGCGCCGACTTTCTGTAAGTATAATTAACAAATACACAGCAGAGCAATCCTACATTCATAATACTATGTGAATTGTGAAATTTGCCTCCTATCACATGTGACAAAACTACATCTGGTTACATTACTTGGGTTATTTTTTGAGGTGAGTCTATTGGTAGTGGTGGTGGTGGTGGAGTGGGGGGGGCTACTTGGCTCAAGTAACATTGTGCCACTTTGAGAAATGAGCTGCACTCTGGCTTAGTTTAAATGAGGAGTCAATGGTATAACAGCCTCCATGGGAATCACAAAAAAAAGACATGGACGAGGCCAGAAAGGGAGCTTCCCATCTAATCTTAGAAGACGTGTAGGGCTATGAGGCAATAGGAGATCCGGCATGACAGCAGTATATTTTTATTTTCTCCCTGTACTGCTGTTTATATGAGCCCCCACCGCTGGGATGTTAGGCTGTAACTTACAACACAGTTCATTTTCAAAAAGACTGACCCGTGTCTGACCGGCTTTATATTACCTGGAAAAAAACGAGTACACATTCAAGTAAAGTATGAAAATATGGCTTATTTATAGTATATGCCTGCCCATTTCCTATCAGCAAGTAGTGTTCTCTCCACTCTTGGTTTTTAAGACCATATGCAAATTTTGATCAAATTCATTAGATCCATTTATTTAGCATATTTTCGTTTCACAAATACACCATATGGAAAACAAGCTTCAAGATTTCAGCAACTGAATTTCCTTATTTTAATTTCCTTGTTTTAGTGTACTGATATTTCAGTTGTTAACCTTACTGATGTTTGTTAAGTTTTTAAATTGTTTTGTTTTTTAAAGTGTGAGGCACCTTGGTCTCAGATAAGGTGCCATATAAATAATTTTATTACTATTATTAATAAAATATTGCCAGATTGCATGCAATGTTGCATTGTCATAAAGAAGCTAAAAAAAGGTAGGGACCAACTTTGCTGGATATACCCAACTTCAAAGCTAGAGTTATAAGTATTCCAAGTATTTGTATTGGATTAATAAAACAATCAATCTGCTCTCTGGTGGCATATGTTTTACAAACGATAAAAAATATACGTTTACATATGCTCCTAGTCACTTTGTATTTTAGTCCTTTAAAACAAACAAAACAAATCTCAAGGTTTTGGAAGTTCAGACAGCCAAAGTTCACTTGTTTTGTAAAGTCATATGCGGGAACTATGACCGTTTCCCTTTCCTGGTGAATACACAAATGATATCCCAAGGGAACTCTTACATGATGACCAGACTTCTCTGGGGAACTGCAGACCAGTGTTACTGTTATTATCCATGGTAGTGATATCTAACACCTTGCAACTCGGTTTGGGATTTATAAACGTAAATCAATTAATTAATAAATCAATTAATGAGCTGAGGAAAGCAGGCATTTCTTCAATTGCAGAGTAAAGCCTCCCAGTTACCGTAACTTGCTTACAAGGAGGAAGTCCAGGGAGACAAGAACTGTGGTTGGTAACCTTAAAGAGATTCCTCAGACCAAGAACACCATCCCTGCTCCATGCGTATCCTCCACCTGGCTTGCTGCCAGTCCTGCTGCTGCTGCTGCAGTTGTTCCCTTTGGAAGTATTTGCTGGGTTTCATAAAAACAGTGCATCTGGAGTGGAGGTCTTTCTTTAGCAACACTGAAACCAAAATAAAAACAAAGTTGAGTGGCAGTAGCCCTATTACAACTCCTGCCTTGCAGTATCCATGCTTCAGTAATGCTGATCCAGGGGAAATGGTAAACAGGTATACTTTATAAACTGTACTTGTAGTCGAGCAATTCATGTCCCGAAAGTGCGAGGGGGGGGGTCTTCCTCGATAGGTGAAAAGCTTACCACTTACTATCTGTAACTTGGAACAAAAGTAGTAAGGGAGGGTCGGGAGGGGGACAGTTGTTGCGTGTAGGAAGACCCACTTACTTGTGGTGTGCCTGCTTTCTCCAGCCCTTGTCCCTCAAGCATTTAAACTCTTAATTTTATATGTGTGGCATGCTACTGCTTGACTGATTCTTGGCTGGAGATGGGTCGGAGACAGCAGCAGCAGGCATGTGTATGTCTTGTGGAGTCTGTTTCTCAGAACGTATGAAGCAACCTAAAGCGCCAGTGCTGGGGACAAAGAAAAGAGGTGTCTTTGGCAACTCTGTACCATGGCACCATGGATTGCCGACTGCCTAAGCCTTGAGGGTAAAACCAGAGCAGACAGGGAGGAAAACGGACACCCGGACAAATGGGTAAAAAATATCAGAAGATCTGAAATAACACCGGCCAGCTAGCAACCACAGGGGCACCAGCAACAGACATCAATGGACAGTTTTCTTTGTCACAGGGTATAATTTCTCAGCAGGCTAATCTTGACAGATCAGCTATGCTTGCTGGGCAGCAGATCAAAGGGAAGAGCTGACCTATGATTGGGTCGGCTCTTTCCTTTGAAATAAATGAAGTTTCCACCCAGCAAGCCAGAATCCTGTCATGATCAGTCTGGCTGATGACTGGTGTAACACTGACGAGCCCCTTGCAGACCACTCTGCACTGGACTGACAGTGTCACACCCCTCAAAAGTCACTCTCATAGCAAGATGCACGTGCATGCACAGTGAACATAAAAACTAAAAGCAGACTTCTGTTGGTGTCTCGAGTACTCCTTTCCTGCTGGTCTATTGTTCAATGAACATTCACTTAGAGGTAGCACCGGGAATTATTGTTGGCAGTGCTACTCAATCCCCCCCCCCCATTACACACACAGAAAACTTGTTGTTTGGAAGCTGTAGCACAGACATCTAAGAACAGTTCCTTGATCAGTCAAACAGGATAGTGGAAACCAGGAGGCTGCTTGCTGGTAAGAACTTTTTATCAACTAAGCAAATACCATCAAGTTGCACTTGTGCACCAATGCCAATTAAAATATGAATGCACAAGGCGAGAAACCTAAATTTTTAATTGAATGTCACCCTCCCTCTGCTAAATCAGTTCAAATGTTATAGTAATTGGGCTCTCCTTTCCTCCAGTAAGGACCATGCGGGACCTGAGGGGAGTTGATGGTTCCAAAATGACCACCTCCTTGTGGCGAATGGAGTGGGCACTATATGTGCACAGTTGAGAAGGACAGACACCAAGCATCCAGGTTGCCAGCTTGAGAACTCAGCACCAGACACTCACCTGGAAATTTATGTTCCCTTTCACCCTCCCAAGGGAAGGGAGAGTAGACCTTCGGATGCTCAATCCCTTCCCTCCTCTGCCGACCCCCAATGGCCCGAGTCTGTTCCTGAACCCAGATTGTTGGCATGGTGCAATGTGTGGTGTCCAGCACCTCAAACCTCAGTGCCACCAGGCCGGCCTGAAACCTGTTATATCTTAACTATGTGACGTGGAAAACTCACTGTATCCTATACTTGGAACCATGGATCAATTTTCATGTACCTGGTACAACTGAAATCAATGAAAATGAATACAAAAAAAAAAAGAAGTTCCTCAGAACTAAAGCACAGCAAAAATGGTATAAATATAAAACCAGGCAGGCAGGAGAGCAAAGGAAAAAATATCTCTCTCCTCCACGGCCACTATGGGAGAGGACATAGCTATAGCAAATCTTAGTGACTATCGACTGACAGTGATTTAACATAAAGTCTTGTCACATGGACTTTGCTCTCTCTCGACCCTGCCAATCAATAAATTCAGTATATACTTTGATCTGTTCAAATATGTCAGCAAAATCAAGTTACACAATCACAATAACACAAATATGGGATTGTAGCCAGATAATGTCGATGTTTCTGCTCAGGACATTCCATTACAAGTTGATAGTCAAGCAGCAGCTGTGGTTGCCACTACTGAGTTTCCCAATTGCCAATCTGACTGATCAAATTGTAACAGAGGGTGAATTGCAAGAGCTGTTGCAAAGTTCAAGTCCAGAGATGACAAATGCAAGTTACAGACAATTGCAAAAATCAACTTGTAAACCTAATCCACCTTCATACCAGGTGTCCAATTAAGCCAAACTATTTCCCTGTACCAACAACTGGAACTTAAAGACATTACTAAGCTTAATAAGGCACATAATCCAACAGATCTTCATATCGCAATCTCGGTGTCCAGAAGAAAACTGCCCTTAGTGAACTACAGAATTTAATTGGAACTATCATCAAGCCATCTGATAAAGGTGGGAATGTTGTCCTTTTTAAAGAAGATTATACATACAAGAAGCAATGCATCAGCTGAATGACATTACCACTTAACTGACATCTGTCAGAAGATGTTGCATCTATTTTTCAAAATAAATTAAAGACTTTTCTGGACTGGTCCCTATCAGAGGGGTCTAATTCACAAATAGACTATGATTTTTGCTTGTGGCCACTCTGACTGTTCCAACATTGTGTCACCTTCCCAAGAGTCACAAACATTCCACACTAACACCAGGACATCCCACAGTTTCTGGGAATGGTTCCCTAACCGAAAATCTTTCTCAGTATACTGATTATTACCTCAATTAGTTTCGCAACTGCCATCCTGTAAAAAGGATACCATGGATGTTTAGAGTAAATCGAAGGATATAATGTTTAGAGTAAATTGAAGGATATAATCTGACTAGACAAATATTGTTGGATTACTGTGGCTGTTACAGCCTTACATATGTGCATTCACCATGAATTAGAAATACCAGCTATGCGTGAAATGTTGGAACAGTCAGAGGAAGACAATGCCTTTGACATTTATAATGCAAGCCATTGAGTTTATTTTAACTTCTATTTTTTGTTTAATAAACATTTTTAATTACAGATCCATAGGCACCACTGACATGGGCATGTTGATGGTCCCCTCCTACACAAACCTTTTCATGGGTTTGGGGGGGTCATCTACGACCACATGCAGAACCCTTTCACTGCATATACTGCTTTCTATGGCCGCTACACAATCTTGTTTTCATTTGACAAGGATCAACATCTAAGATTGCAGGTTTTGTTGCATACGTGAATTCTATTGCTACAGTGTTAAATTTTATAGCAAGCACCAGTACAGAACAAGTTAGATTTGTTTCAGACAGTGTGACTATGTATTTGACGTGGAATCTTTGTAAATGAGCACTTGTGTAAGAAGGTAATCGCTGGAGTTTTCAATAAGTACATTAAATACTTCACACTTCAAGGCAAAGTAGGTGGAAAAGTAAAAAATAGGACTACAGAAAAGAAACCGTGGGTAATTCTGAATCACTTAGCTTTAGTTATTTATTTATTTATTTATTTAGCCATTCGGAAGACACCTTGAGCACATGTGGTCATTTGCAAAGGTCCCATGTCAAAAATAATAAAAGGTAGTAAGACAGACTTAAACTATAGACAAAACAACACCTACAGCTCCAGTGGAGCATAGTCAGCATAGACAATTGGGCCCTATGCACGAAAGCGCGGGAAACAAATGTAGTGGAATCTGCGTGGTATGTAGCAGACAGCAGCAATGTGGCATTCATGAAGGACGGTAGGCACAGTGGGTGGGACAAGCTGAGTCGCGGAGTGCACCATGCAGACAGAGCGGGTGGGCCTGCAGTACACTGGGAACACTCCATGACCTCACCCTATAAGGCGAGGGAACACCCACCGCACTGATACATGGCTGGGAATGCCGCACAGAGTACACAGTAGTACACAATGGCATAACAGGCTGTGGATGCAGAGGTGGGATCAGAGGATGCAGAACAGAGCAATGGAGGACAGGGCAGTGCTGTCCATGGATGTGGACGTGCATGGGGCGGGAGACGATCCCATGCCACCAACTTCAGCGGCGGCTAAATCGCCGCCATGGTAACCAACATACACCAGATCCATAGCAGGCTGTATGGTGCAGTGGCCCTGACAACACCGGCAGAGGTCAAGTCCAGGCTATGGCTGGACATACAGGCAGCCATAAACACCGCTGGGTCTGAGGCACAGACCCTGGTGGCAATAAAGCATAAGTGGCAGGACATCAGGGCAACGGTGAAGTGGAAGCTCGCTGCTGAAGGAAGGGAACACAGCAGCATGGGTGGCGGGTCATCATGCATGGACAGCCGGCTGACCCTCCTGGAGCACCTTGTTGGGGAGATGCTGACAGAGGTTGCTGTCTGCGATGAGGCAGAAGGGGTGGACACAATGGCAGGTAATGGCAACATGCATGCATGTGACCGTGACAACCCAGCGGTACCACTGCCCCAGTAACCCCCATGCACTGTACCCACAGGTGGCGCATGTCCAGAGTGCTGAACCCCAGCGGACACTGGGGAACACCCCCCCCAAATCACAGCCAGTGGCTGAACCAGTGACCGGACACCCGTCAACAGAGGCAGAAGGTACGTATGCACACCCCGGGTGGGGGTGTGTGACGTATGTGCGACAACCTAATATGATCTTTGTTCCCCACCAGGTGCAGGTCTGGAGATGGAGTACCCAGTGGAGATTACCATTGAGGAGGACAGCATGCTCATCCCACGGGAGGAGGACAGTGGGACTAGCAGTAAGACAGCTGCAGGGACGGACACGCAGCACACACGGTGTGGCACAGGTGGAACGTCCCACCCAACCCAGGCACCATGCACAGCCGCTGACACAAGCATGGACGATGATGGCTCTCATTGCACGGGATGCTGAAATGCACCAATGCCAACACACTCTGACAGCCGGGATGAGGGGCCCTTGGACTGCACCCAAACATGCCATTGGGCAGCATGGTCGCACACATACCTGGAGGGCCAGTACTGACAACTCCAGCATCTGGAGCATAACCGACTTGAGGCATAGCGCAGGAACACCACCGCTGTGGAAGCCCAGATGGGGTGAACTACAGCATGCACATGGCCACCCTGAGGTGTGCGGTGGAACTGGAGGGCATTCAGGAAATACCGCAGCACACACACAGCAGGGGTGACAAGGGTCCACCCGCACATCCAGAGGCCACTGACACAGCCACGCAGTGTGACCCACTATCCCCCAAATGCACACTGGGGCCAGGGGTGGATGGCAACACCATGCGGCAGCCGGTGGATGACAGGACATGCCCAACCATGGCCTAGGGGTCACAGCCACCTGAACCACATACTGCACCTGCGGTTGGTGACAGCGAAGCAACACCAGGATGCACCGTTTGACGGGGGGTGCAGACATCGCCAGCAGCGAGGGCACCAGTACCGATGGTGCTAGTGGTGGATGCCATGGATGGACAGGACCGCGCACGCGCCCACCTGCATGCAGACTTGGAAGCCATACCTCAGCTCGACTTGTGGGACGTACAGAGACAGAAGAAACTAGGTAGCACCACTACACCATGCAAAGCTGTATGGAATGGGCGTGCAGTACTCCACGCATGCAACTGATATGGGAGGGGTGAGCGTAAACCCCTAAGTGGATAGCCGTGCGCAAGCACACCAGTGTTACACACAGTCATGCCTCCCCCATGATCACCCACCCAATACGTGGTGCACTCAGGCATGATGTCAGCATCATGCACCGACAGGCCTCAACAGAATGATACAACAGCGCCACTGTGCTGTGCACCCCACTGCAGGACTCCTGGCACCATGGCCTGCAAGGGCACAGTGTCATGACCATGGCAATACTCACCAGCCACGTGCAAGGTGTGCCATCAGCGCCTGAACGTGCCCTCCATGAACGCTTGCTGGGCCACACGGCCTCCCGCTGTTTCCTGGACCTGGACAGGTGCTAACTCGGTGGCGGTGTCCCCAATGCCCTGAAGAGCACTGGGTACACCAGCAGGCATAGGCATATTCGCATGCTTCACAACATTGTGCAGCATGGCACACACCGTGAACACCTTGCATGCCTTTGCTGAACTCATTATGAAGCTGCCACTGGTATGGTCCAGGCATCTGAAATGCATCTTCAGCTGTCTGATGATTCTCTCCACTATGGCACAAGTCTGTCAGTGTGATGAGTTGTATGCAACCTCAGCTGGGGTGGTAGGGGTGTTGAACGGTGTCATTAGATTAGTCCGCAGTGGATATCCACTGTCACCTGCAGGTGTGGGGAATAACGTCAGTGGCAGTGGTACAGTGCAATGAGGCATACATACCCAGCACAGTGTAGGTGACTCACCGAGCAACCAGCCGTCAAGCACATATGTATGCATCCATGCCAGAGCCATCGGGGTTGTAGGAGTCATGTGTAGAGCCCGGGTACTTGGCGCACATGTCCGTTATGATGCCCTTCGCATCACATACCACCTAGCAGTTGATGCTGTGGTACCCCTTTCTGTTCCTGTAGGCCTCCTCATGAGCAGCAGGTATGAAGATGGTAATGTGTATGCCATCAATGGCACCGAAGACATTAGGCACGCTGTGCAGTGCGTAGAATGCCTATTTGTTGTGCTTACCTCCGCAGGTGTGTGTGGGAAGATGATGTGCTCAACCACATGCTGTAGGACGGCTGTGCCACAGCCCTGGACACGGAAAACTGGCTTACACCTACCGAGTCCCCAGTGACATGCTAGAATGACCCTGTGGCATAGTATCCAAGGGCACATAGCATCTTCGTTTCCACCGTCATGGAGCATGACTGCCTTGTACGTGGTTCCACAGATGCTGTCACACAGCATGGTAATGGTGTCCCACAGTAGGCAGAATCATTTTATGCAATGCATGTCCTGCACTGCAGAGGTGTCTATGCATGCGTGGAACACATGCGGTCATGGTCTGCGTTGTCTTTGGCGGTCAGCGAGTTTGGCGATTAGGTGGACGTGCATTAACATGCCCGGACACATCACAAGACTGTGTTTGGGCATCCTGTGTAGCGATGCGCCTGTGCTTCCGGTCCCCCATGTATTGCCGCCCTGCCACGGGTCCACCTGTGAGTGGGCAGGGCCTTGTGGCAGTGTTCCGCCCACTAGCACGCGACAGCGCCACGTGCAGTCTGTTGTGGTGCATGCTGCTGCCATAATGGCAGGAAGAATGGTGGCACACAGGGCCATGTTCCCATGGCATTTCTTCAGGGTGGCAAAGCTGGACTATGTGGATGGAGGCAGCTATGGCAACCTGGGGGCCATCAGGGTGTTCAAGAGGGTATGTATGCATTGCTGTGCCCGTGGGACAGGGAGGTCTGCATATCTTGCACTGCATGTCTCGGGCTCATGTGTCTCTCCTCCATTCCACAAGACCAGACTGGTATTCCTGTACATCTTGAGCTCACACTACAGGTCCAGCCAGGCGGAGCGCAAGTGATCATCCAGTCAAGGGCTGCACAGCGTCTAAGGTTCCAGGAGTGGCTGCCATGGTACCTAATCCTGCAGGGGCCGGGGGTGACCTCTACTATGAGGGTGATGACTACAGGGCCTGGGACATCTCTGTCCCCTCACTGGTGAGTATACCTGCACGTACCCTGTGTTGTCTGCTGTGCACGTGGCTGTTGCTGGACTGATGTTTCTCCCTTTCCCTTTCAGTGTTACCGAGGTCCTGTGAGGAGGATGGTGCTCTGCTACTGTGGGAGGAGGACACAGGACTATGGCAGAGGAAGAGGAGGAGGGAGGCGACCAGCAGAAGAGCGGACAGTCGACTCTGACCAGGTCCTGACCCTCACTGCCTGAGGGGATGCCAGCTGATGGACGTCAGCCTGTATAGCATTGAGGAGGAACACAGCATGACCAGATGTGGCTGTGGGGTGGCCATGGTCATGGACTGGGGGGGATTAGGGTGGTCCCTGTGCTTCTGTTGCTGGACCGTGTGCAGGCCTGGTGGACTGGGGAGACCTGGAAGGCTGTGATTCAGGGTGTGCTGGCTTGGGGGGAGGGGCCAGGGTGATGGCAGGTGCTGCTTGGGGTGGTTTGGGGGTGGGGGTAGTTTTGTATTGTACTGTTTTGTAGTTCAGCATTAAACATGCCTTTGTTCCATACTCTGTGTGTTCACTGTCTCCAAGGTGTGGGTATCAGGGGGCTGCTTGCCTTACTTTTGGGCAGTGGCTGGCCTGTTGGGGGGCCCTCAGGCATGTGTCTGGGTGCTGCCATGCACTGGTCAGTGTCACGTCACTGCAGGCCTGTGGCCCTGGTGGTGTGCCATCTATACAGTGCAGTGGTGTGCCGTGTGGCCAGCGCTGCTCGTTGCATGTGCCATTGGTCTGGTTGGCAGCCCCGTGGCGTGTGTAGGTGGCAGGTATACCCATGGTGCAGCATGGCAATGCGGCAGCCGTGTCGCAGGCCTCATGCTCCCGTGGTTGTGGCACATCGGTGTGCCACTGGTGCGGACATGCAGGCATATCTGTGCCTGGGTGGCTGCATGGGTCTGCATGTACTATCTTCCAGGGGCACAGCGTACCATGCTATGCCTCCTTTTACATCACATATCTTACGCGACACCACCTGTGCGGCGTTCCAATGTACATGCTGTTTTGCATACGCATGTGGGTACATGGCTACGCCCCCACAAACCAGTGCTGTGGAGTGTTGGCGTATCATTCCTGCTTCACGCATGCTATGTGTCCTTCGTGCATGCCTCTTTACTGCAGCATGTGCGTCGATGCGACGTAGTGCTTGCGCACCATCACTACGCACATGTGCGTGCAGCGCATATCCTTTGTGCATAGGGCCCCATATGAGTAAATAGGAACACCAAAGACAAAACACTACTGTGGCACCAAGGCGACAAGTCCAACAATGAGGAATGAAAGCCCTGGTTAATGGCATGGCACAGTGTGAACTTATCCACAAATTAAGGAGAACAGCAGACTAGGTGACAGAACTGTTGTAGCAGGAGCATTTGGAACTAGCAACGAGATTTTTCTCAGTGCTTTCTTGAAATGGGCTATTTTGGGAGTCTTACCAGGGTTTCAGGCAGTTTGTTCAGCCAGTGAGATGCCCTTACTGCAAAGGAACGCATACCCAGACTTGTTCTACGGAATGTTATTTCTAGACCATTTCTAGTCATACTCCTAGTTGTGTAATGGTTGTTAACTGGGTGGAACAAGTTGCTAATAGCCAAAGGGGCAAGGCCTAGCAGTGCTTTTTATGTGAGCAAGCGGGTCTGGTACTTTATTCTGTCCTGTAGGGGACGCCAACTGGTCAAGGTGTAAAGGGAGCAGCTATGTGCAAGCTTGTCCACCCCAAGAGCAAAGCGACAGGCTTTACTGAGCACCAACCTTACTCTGTTGAGAACAGTCATTTGCTGCTACGTAAACTGTGAGGCCATAGTTTAGGATGGGTAGGATTGAATTGGACACTAGATGCCTGGTTTCAGTAGTAAGGGTTGGGTGATTCCTCAACAATGCTCCTAACTTACGATTTGCGAGACTGACAATGTTATCCACATGCTGGGTGAAAGATAGTGTCATCCAGGGTAACACCTAGGTATTTGAAGGAGTCAGCCTGTTCCAAACTAACTCCTTTTTCATTAAGGATGACAAGGGGAAGAGACCTTTTTTTCAATTGGGGGCCTGAAAATAACATGGTCTTTGTTTTTTTGTAATGTAGCCCTGGTGCGGTCCTCCAAGAGGGCTACTACCCCTGCCTTGCAGGCCTAAACAAGGTTAAGGGACCTGGGTTTCTATTTTGCTGTTACGGTTGGGGGTGGGGGGTTCTTTCCCAAGATAGAAAATAAAATGTGTGGTGCCTCCACCCAGAGTACATTTTAAGTGGGTTAGATTTCTACCAGTACAACCCCCTGGTATGCTGTACCAACCCACCTCCCCATACAGTCACCCCAATACATGGACACAGCATTAACAAAACCCACAAATTCGACACTTGGCATTTCTTAACTTCAGCTAATAATATGCTCACCAAATAAAATATGTTCTCGAGTCAGAATTTTCCAAAACAGTTGACACCATTTTTATTTACATGGGGAGGGTTAGGAAGGGGTAGATGGAGTAGAGGTTAACCAAAACATTTAGTAAAGTTGCATTTAGAGAGTAGCATTTTCAAACAACCATTTCCCTTTTGAATTCAGCTCATATTTTGATGCTTGCAGCACCAACCCTCTATCTAGCTAACTGCTGCAGGTATTAAATTGTCACAAACCCCAACTGGTACCAGTTCAGAATAACCCCCAACACTCCCTCTGTCCCTGGGTACCCAAATACTATAGGTGCAGGCCTGAGGTGCAGCTGGTCATCCGGCATTGGTGCACTTGATGTAAAATAACATCACTTTTAACTTTTTCTTGATTACTTTAGCTTTGGTATTACCTTCTATGCCAGTGGACATAACTAGAGAGCAAAACTATATACATCCCGTAGGTGCAGGGCAATTCCTGCTTTTACTCACAGTTCCGCTGACAGTCTCTGGTGCCATGGTGAGTGCGCCTCTGGGAAATATGGAGCAGCAGAACTTGGATACATGAATTTGAAGAGACTGGAAATGTGGAGCAAACACTCCGCAGCTTGGATCTTTCAACTGGATTGAAGGTCATGCAGCTTGTCCCCTTCAGTCTGTTTCCAGGCCCGAATGCAGAGCGCGAACGCAAGGCTTTCCAAACCACAAGAAGCCCAGACCCAGGAGTGACCCCATGGTCCAGCTCCCCTAAAGATCAGAGTGCCCTAGCACTTGCGCATGTGGCCGTGGCTCCCTGTGGCCCAGTAGGCCTCACTTGGCAGGGGTTGCCTGGTTCACTACTTGGCTTCAAGCTGACAAATGAGCAGAATTCTCAGTCTCTTTTTAGCTCAGCTCAGTCTGGCAAATGTTCAGTTTTAGAGGTTTAAGAAAACATCCTTCAGCTGCACTGCCATTGTGGCTGCCATGGCCCTTTTCAATCAGAACTCAGTCTCTAGCTTCCTACCTGAGCACACAGTCTCAGTGACACACTGCGCACATTTAAAACAACACCTTTTCTCAGCCAGTCCCATGACTCTGAAAAGACTTCCTCCACCATGCAGGTGTTCACGAACTCGAACTAACCAGAAGAGGTCCTCTCTTCTTCTCACAGAACCTTTTTTCATTTTCAGACTACTTGGTTTTGCTGGCCTTGCCTCCTCATGCAGGGAGATTCCCATACCAAAAGTTCCACAACCAGATCCGTTTTCCAAACACCAGAACCAGACATTTCCGTTACCTTAGACTAGTGTCCTTCCCCTGTTCCTTGTGACATTACTGTCCACACAGGGTACAGACAGAGGGCCTGATTCTCAAAAGGTTACATCTGGTGTAACTTGACTTGCACCAAAGAAAATGGTGCAAGTAGCAAGTTATGCCAGCAGTTGCAACATACGCTATTCTGCAAAGCAGACTGTGACATGCCACAGGCTGCTTGCGCCAAAGAGGACTTATGCCACCAGTTATCCCTTAAACCCCCTGTGACACGGCACTAGGGGGTTTACAGCAGCGGTTGCACCCTATTCTGGAAGGGCAGAAACAAAGTTCCCCAGTGTGCTATTCTCCAACAAACCCAAGTGGAAAACTGTCAACATAAGTTACACCAGCATATAGCTGGCATAACTGTATTTACGCCCCCGGAGGTTGCCTGCAAGTACAGCCCGCCCATCCCCCTGATGGTATGCCACCCTCCCCCCAACACTGCCCTGACCCCATAACACAAAAGCCCCACAGGACTAAATCCAAACAGCCCCATAGGACTAGAGCATGCCCCAGTATATGTCATATAGTCCCACAAGGCTGCCACATGCCCCTGACCCCCAGTACATGAAAAATGGCCCCACAGGGCTGCTGTATGCCCCGGACCCCAAGTACATGAATAATAACCCCACAGGGCTGCCATATGCCCCCAACCCCAAGTTCATGAAAAATAGCCCCACAGGGCTGCCGCATGCCCCCGACCCCATGTACTATACAAGAAGCCCGCACCCCGCAATCTGTGAAAATCCCCCATCCCCTAAATTGTGGTCATTCACCAAGTCCTGAGTATCCCTGGTAGTCTAGTGGCCCACCCCTCCTACTCAGCAGCACCTGACCACCTGCTCCCTGCCCCACGACCCATTTTAGGCCAGTGACTTGCACAGTCCACCTCTCATTGCCTTGGCCAGCCACCAGCTGAACATTGCAGGACCACGTACTGTACGTACACGGTGGTGAGAGGTTGGCTGTGCCAGTCACCAGCCTAAAACAGGTTGTGGGAGGGAAGCGGTGGGAGGGTGCTGCTGGCTGGAGGGTGGGCCACTAGACTACCAGGGATACTCAGGACTTGGTGAATGGCTGCAATTTAGGGGATTGGGATGGGGGGAATTTTTGCAGCTTGTGGTGTGCGGGTTTCCTTCATGGTACATGGGGTCAGGGCATGCAGCAGCCCTGTGGGGCTATTTTTCATGTACTTGGGGTCGGGGGTATGCAGCAGCCCTGTGCAGCTTTACAGACGGGGGATCTGGACATGGGAGGCACCTGCGCCCTTCACACCCAGGGTTGCAGCTTACAGAAAACCCTTCTGGTACACCCTTTGTTTGGCATTCCTGTGGGTTTGTCATAAGTCGCAGGACTTGGCTGCCGGGACCCTGGCCCTTGCAGAATCAGGCGCAGAGTCCTTGGTGCAACTACACCCCTCACATGTCACAACTTGCGACATGCGTAGGGGTGCTTCTAGAATCGGGCCCAGAATCTTTTTTTCGTCACTTCAACCTTGATACTTTTCTTTCCATCCTGGCTTCTCACCATTTAGGTGCAGAAATAGATTGCTGTTTCTCTCCAGAACCTTTAATTAAAACCTTTACCACTATGGTGTAGCTTCTTCCCACAGCAGCCTTTGCAAAATCCTTGCAGGTCTCTCTCAGCTAAAGCTGCAAAACCAGATTCCTTAAAGTGATTTTGTCACATTCTGCAAATACCTGTTTCACATAGGAAAAAATTACTTACCATAGTAATTTTGTTTCTTCCCAGTGATACTCAGGTATTCATAACTTTACGCAGTAAGCCTTCTAGGTAGAACTGACCAGAGAGATGGAAATGTTTCCATCATTTGCATATATTCCATGATGGAACATATGTAAATGATGGAATCTTTTGCATGAGCCACTTTTTCAAATGCTGCTTTCTACTAAATGCCTTAGTTCTAAACCCCTCAGATTTCCTGGAAGCCTGGAAACTTAAGACAGGCCCATGAGGACTGAGTGTAATAATAATATTAACAATATTAATCATAATAATAATAATAGTGGGAACTCCCTTAATCACCCAAAAAGGCCTCCAACTGGAGGGCATAACATATGAAAGAATACCCCTGAATGTCAGAATCACCCGAAAAAGGGGAGGGGGACAACAATAGTGAACACAATCACAACACATGTGTGCCAGAAGTGGCATGTATAACCTTGACAGCACAGTATTCAGGAGTGCAGAGGCTAAATGTTCCAGAAGGGGAGGCAGCGTGGGAAGTTATGAATACCTGAGTATCACTGGGAAGAAAGAAGATTACTATAGTAAGAAATTTTTTCTTCTAACCCCAGTAATACTCAGGTATTCCTAACTTTATGCAGACTACCAAGCAGTACCTTTGGAGGTGGGCACAGGACCTTATTTTGGGAACAGACTTTGCAGGACTGCTGTGCCGAACCTGGCATCACCCCTGGACAGAATATCCAGACTGTAATGCTTTGTAAAGGTATGTACTGTTTTCCAGGTAACTGCTTTAAAGATGTCCACCAGGCAAACAAACCCGACAGCTGCTATGGTAGCAGCTGTGCCTCTTGTGGAATGGGCCCTCAACCCTGTTGGGACTCCTTTCCAGCCTTAGCATTACAAAACTGGATACACTGTACTATCCAGTGAGAAACTGACCTTTTTGATGCTGGGTTACCCTTTCCCACATTCTCATAGGTCAGGAACAGCTGTTTTCTGTCCTGCCTATGGACTTTAGTGGCTGTCAAGTAGTAGCTAAGAGCTCTTTTAACGTCCAGACTATGAAGACTCCTTTCACCAGGACTACAGTGTTCAATGAAAAAAGACAGTTAAGGTAATGGTTTGGTTCAAATGGAAATCAGAAACCATTTTAGGAAGAAACTTCCTGTTTGTTCCCAGGACCACTTTGTCTCTGTGGAATGAAATGTAATCCTGTTCAATGCAGAAAGACTGGAGCTCACTAATACTTCTGGCAGAATTCATTACCACAAGGAAACAGTTTTTCATGTGACATATTTCAAATAAGCTGAAGACATAGGCTCAAAAGGGGGACCCATGAGCCTAACTATACAGACATTTAGGTCCCATGCTGGCACCAGTTCCCTATGAGGGGAGTGCAAATGGGCCAGGCCTTTAAAGAACCTTTTGAAGATAGGGTCTGAGGCCAGAGAAACATTCTGTCCAATTGATATGTAAGTAGATGCTGTGGCCAGGTGGACCTTTAAGGTACTGGGCTGCAAGCCCAGTGAATGCAATTAGGTAAGATAGTCCAGCACAGCTGGGACACCAGCCTGTGCTGATATGGGCCCGACCCTTAAAGAGCTTTTTGAAGATAGGATCTGGAGTCATTGAAACATTTTGTCCAGCTGATATGCAAGCAGATGCTACAGCTAGGTGTACCTTGAGGGTGCTAGACTACAAGTCCAATGAATGTAAATAGATAAGATAGTCAAGCACAGCTGGGACCCCAGCATGTGCTGGTACCAATTTCCTGGTTAAACACCAAATAGTAAATCTTTTCCATTTTGAAGCATAGATTTTCTTAGTGGAGGGCTTCCTGTAACCACTTAAAATGTCCAAGACACTTTCAGAAAGATGCAAGCCTGCATATTGTAGGCCCTTAAGAGCCATGCCTTGAGCCTGAGAGACCTGAGGTTTGAGTACAGGAGCCTCCCCCTGTTGGAGATTAGCAGATTGTGCGTCCGAGAAAGGTGTATTGGTTTAGCCACAGATATAGAGAGTAGTAGAGAGTATCATGGCTGCTTGGCCCAGTCTGGTGCTATCAAGATCATTGATGCTGACTGGAACCTGAGCTTGAGAAATGCTCTGTACACCAGAGGGAAGAAAGAAAGCATGCAGGTACTTCCCTGGCCAACTCGGAGCCAGAGCATCCAGGGGGACTGTTCCCAGATCTGGAGGTCTGCCACAGTACTGTGGCAGGTGGTGGTTCTGGTGGGATGCGAACAAGTCTACCTCTGGGGTGCCCCACCTCCTGAAGATCATTGCATCACCTGAATGTTCAATGCCCATTTGTGATGGGACTGGTTGATTTGAGTCAGGGTATCTGCCAAGGTATTGTTTTTGCCTGGCAGATGAATAGCCTGCAGGGGCCCATGGAGCATGCTAGACTCCATATTTTTAAGAGTTATGTGCAGGGAGGGCTTGATCTTGTCCCTCCCTGCTTGTTTATGTAGTGCATTGTGGTGGTATTGTCTGTTCAGACCTGTAACACCTTCCCTGTACTAGCTGTGTGAAAGCCTTTAGTGCCAGTAACACTACGCTTAGCTCCAGCAGGTTGCTGTGCAGGAGTGACTCTGCACTTGACCATGTGCCTTGGGTGGTGTGAACCCCCAGATGGACACCTCACTCTAGTAGAGATGCATCTGTTGTCAGAACAACTGATGGGGACTCTTGCTGAAAAGGAACCCCTTCCCTTAGGTTGGTTTCCTCTTTCCCCCATCGGAGGGCCTATAACAATGTTTTCTGTTACTAGAACTAGTTTTGAGAGAGGATCCTTTCTCTGACACCAGTGAGCCCTGAGGTGAAACTGAATGTCCCTCATCTATAACCTGGATTCCAAGACTGCCAGTGGCAGGTGCCATGTGGCCAGTAGCTAAAGAAACTGTCTTGCAGTTTTTGGTTTGTTCAGGCTGAACGAGCCTGCTATCAGTGGAATACTTCTTGCCCTGCATAGAGGCAGGTAGACCCTGCCTTGCAGGGCCTTTAGCTCTGCTGCTTTGAACTGTAGTGCCTGAGCAGGCTGAAGGACAGACTTTCTTTAGATTCATCAGGAATCCTAGAGACTCCAGGAGCCCCTGGGTGAGTTGCAGATGCTCCCACTTGCTGGGGTGATTTTCCAACCACCAGCCAGTCATCTAGGCATGGGAAAACTGTGACACCATGTTTTCGAAGGTGTGCAACAACCACTGTCAAGCACTTTGCCAACCATTCCCCTTTTCGGAGTATTGGCAGAATCAGTAATAAAGTTATCATTTTGAACTTTGGCTTTGTTAAGTGCCTGTTTAGTACCCTGAAGTCTAAGAAAGGCTGCCACTCCTTTGCGGCACCTTTTGTTGTACTAGGACAGGCTCCACTGTCTTTGACAGTAACAGGTTTTGAACCCCTTTTTCCAGGAGTTTTCTCTCTACATCTGTAGATGGTTTGAAAACTTTTGTTTTTACTGTTAGAAGGAATTTGAACTCAGAGACAATCCCTGACTCACTATATCCCAGATCACTTCTCTGTGGTGCCTGAAGTACCCCTGCTGTGGGTACTGCTGATACTGAGGCACAGCCCTGGCCTGATTAAAAAAAAAGGCTTGCTGTGAAATTATCTGCCTCTGCCTCCCCTTCCATATGTTTTAGTGGACGGGGAAGCTTGCAGAATTGCTACTGTAGGTGGTTTTGTATTCATCCACCTTTTTAATGTAAACCTTTCTCTTTCTCCAAAGAGGGAATTACCCTCAACTGGGAAATCCATAGCCTTGGTTTGGGTATCCTGAGTAAGGTTTGTGACTCGCAGCCAGGCAAACCTCCTCTGAACCACTGTATTTGCCATCCATCTGGCAGCAGTGTCATTAGAGTCAGCAGCCATTTAAACTGGCATTTGGCTGCTCCCAAATCAAATTTAGCCGTTACATCTAGATCATCTGACAGGGGAGTCTGGGCCTTGCCACAGCAAGGACAGACTGCCATAGTGACTTTTGGTATTGGGCAGCTTATGCCTGCCTGATGGCCAAGGAAGCTGATAAATATCCCTTTTTTGCCATGTTGTCAGTTTTCCTGGACTCCTTGTTAGGAAGATAGGATGCCAGGGGTATCTATCCATTGTCACAGGCTGTAACTTGTACTGCTCCTTGGTGGACAGGATGGGAGAATAAAAATTCATCTCCCTCCATGTCCAACTTATATTTCTTATCCAGCCTCTTATCAAGATGGGGAACAGAGCTTGGAGTTTGTAAAATCTTCAAAGTATCTTTCCTGAAAAATTTATTCATAGGAATGAGAAGTTTTTCAGTGGGTATCAGCCCAATCATTTCTCACAAATCTGAAGAGTGAGGAATAATCCTCATACTTTGTGGGGAAAGCCAAACTCCTGTTCGAGGAACCTCAGATTCACTAGGTTCCTCCATTTCATCATAATCCTCAGGACCCCAGGCACAAGGGTACTGAAAATGGCCGAGATGTGCAGGTGCCAAATTCAAATGCAGACTGCTGATGTTATATCTAAATTCACTCCAGCTTGATCTCTGTTGCTTCTCTGGACTGTGTGCTTTTGATTAATTTAAGTTGTCGCAGGAGTGCTGATTGTTTTTTTTCTCCCAATTCCTAGCTTGTTCCACCCTGCTCTGTAATTGTTTTTTTTCTCCCAATTCCTAGCTTGTTCCACCCTGCTCTGTAATTGTTGGCTTAGTTACTTTAATTATTTATACTGAAGTTCCCCTGTGTTAAGCACAGCGCCGAGTGGAGCTTTAAGGTTGCATTGTGCTTCCCCTGGTAAAACTGTTGGCTCTCTAGCGTTAAGGCTGCTCCACTGCAGAGGCTGCCTGTCTCTGTCTCAGTGGGACCACGCTAACGCCAGGATTGCAGTGGCCATTTGCCTCGTAGACTCAGACCCCCCCCCACCCCCATTACTGAATCAGCCAGCTTAATCCCTTTACTTGTAATTCAACTCCTTTACGAATTTTGTCTGTACTTACCAATTAAGCTCATTTACTCCTCCCTCTGACTTTTTCTTTAAATTCCCTTCTCTTCCTCCACAGAAACCTGCAGCTGGGGTCGTGAGGGCTCCAGAGAGTCGCCTGCCCTCCTGCACATGCCTGACCTCAGAACCCCCGCTGGAAGCACAAAAGGTGCAAGCAGCTGAATTTGCAGGCGCCAAGATTCAAGTGCAAACTGCTGATGTTATATCTAAATTCACTCCAGCTTGACCTCTGTTGCTTCTCTGGACTGTGTGCTTCTACCCCGCCACCCCCACCACCACCCTTGGTCAGCTCCTCCTTTTATAGGCTGTGCAAGCACTAGTCACATGACTGAATAAAACCGCCCACTTTTCAGCTTATCAGCTGCTGCCACTAGAGGGCTCCTACCAATTTTCTCTCACAATTAAAGCATATACTGCTCCAAGGATGCTACTTCTCACTGTACTCCTCTGCCTCTCCATGGCAGCACAAACCTCCTTACCAACATCTACCCTCCCAATGCAGGAACCCCCAGCCCCTGCCCCCGGTGCATCCTGCAGGCACACCCATACGCCCCTCACTTGCCAGTATTGGACCTGGTACATGCCCACTACAGCATTATTTCTGCCGCAATCCTGCCACCCGCTTATCACCCAGGGCTAACAATCTTACAATCACTAACCCTCTGTCACCCATCTGCCTCTTCTGCTTGCCGCTACACCAACACATCCAAATCTTATTCCAGGACCAAAATGCTGTATCTCTACACCCTTCTCCTGCTCCTGTCAGGGGACATAGAGGTAAACCCAGGGCCAAACCCAACTTTCACCCCCACCCCTTTCTCTCTCCCCAAAGGCCTATGCATACTCCACCTAAATACCTGCAGCCTGCTATCCAAAATCCAGCTACTACAACCAATCGCTCTAACTCTTCACCCGACATACTGACCATCTCCAAAACCTGGCTAAAACACAGCATACTAATGCCAGTCTCCATCCCAGGATACACGATAATAAGGCATGACAGGCGTGGGAAAAGGAAAGGCAGAGGCACGGCTACGTATATCTCTAACACTCGTCAATTCACTCCAGTGGAGATCCCTTCCCGCCACGTAAATTTAAACTCTACGCTCATTAAAATATCACTTCCATATACTTCCCCTATTTACATGGCATGCACATACTGCCCCCCAGCCACACC
Organism: Neoceratodus forsteri; assembly: GCA_016271365.2. Classification (NCBI taxonomy): domain Eukaryota; kingdom Metazoa; phylum Chordata; order Ceratodontiformes; family Ceratodontidae; genus Neoceratodus; species Neoceratodus forsteri. The sequence goes on along the minus strand of CM028138.1, from coordinate 482,246,184 downwards.
CACTGATGTTATCCTCTCCCATCTAACCACATTACAATCCCTAGCTAAAGGAGGTGAGCTTCTAGCCACAGGGGATTATAATGTCAACTAGCTAGGTGCGGATAAACTCCAATTGAAGACTAAAATAAAAGCCCACAACCTCACGCAACTGATAAAAGAGCCTACCAGACTTAACCACAAGACAAACTACCACTCTCTACTGGACTGGGCCCTCACCACGCATCCACATAGAATCCTTAAAGCAGGCCTACTCCCAGACTCTATTAGTGACCACCATATGGTTTACCTGGTCAGGAAGGTTCATAGCCCTCTCTCCCCCCCAAAGACACTGCACACCAGGTCTTACACCTCCCTAGACCTAGTGTCTCTCCTGGTGGACCTGGGCAGAGTAAACTGGTCTTGCATCACAGAGGCAACTAACATCGATGCTGCCTTCAATGCATTCAAACTCAGATTCCTAAATGTATGGGACAAGCACGCTCCACTATGCACAAAGACAGTACGTGGAGCACATCTCCCCTGGATCACGGCTGATGTAATCAGAACTTGCCACACCAGGGACCATGCCTGGAAAGCTTATAAGAAACTAGGCACCCAGGCCTCCCTTACAACCTATAGAGCCCTTCGAAATTCTTGCACAAATAGCATTCACCAAGCTAAAAAAGCATACTTCCTATCAACCTTTAGTAACAAGTCAAACCACCCTATGGACTTCTGGAAATCCCTGAAATCCCTACTCTCTCCCCCTACCCAAACACCCCCCCCAACTATTTTAGTAGATGGCACCCCTATCTCTGACCCCACCGGTGTTGCTGAAGCTTTCAACACCCATTTCTCCAGCCAAGACAACCTTCATCCTCCCTACCGGAATATACACACCGCAGACCCTCCACACAGCACCCCACAATAGCACCCTCCACCAAGTCCTCCCTTTGTATTCCAGCCAGTATCCCCGCTGAAGTCCACCACGCCCCACGGGCACTGAACCCCAACAGAGGCAAATGTCTGCTTAGCTCTGACGCCAAGATGCTATTCCTATCAGCCCCTGCCATAGCCACCCCACTGGCCGCACGCTTCAACCTCTCCTTCTCCCTGGGCAAGGTACCAACGACCTGGAAAAGGGCCACTGTAATACCCCTACCTAAAGGTGGTGACCCCTCCTCCCCAGGGAATTACAGACCTATCTCCCTACTCCCGATACTGGCCAAACTTCAGGAGCGACTGGTCCTGTCCCAACTCTCCCAGTTCCTAGACGCCTCCCCTTTTTTACTCCTTACCAATCTGGCTTCCGCAAATCCCATTCTACCATCACCTCCCTACTACGTGTCACTGGGGACATCCTCACAGGTATCGACAAAGGACAAGTCACCACAGCTATTTTTATAGATCTAGCAAAGGCTTTTGTTACGTCTCGCATCCCCTACTTATCTCGAAACTTGTGGGTGCAGGACTAGCCCACCCATCTATAGACTGGTTCCAAGACTACCTAGCGGGTAGGACGCAATCGGTCAGACTGGCCTCTCACACATCAAACCCCCTACCAGTTACAGCAGGAGTCCCCCAAGGATCAGTCCTTGAACCAATACTCTTCTCCATTTTTCTTAATGGCCTCCCCTCTGCATGCTCCCACTCTTCCATCCAAATGTACGCAGATGATACAGTTCTGTATGCCTCAGGCCCTTCATCAAGCAGTGCAGCATCTCTCCTTCATGAGGACTTCTCAGCCATCCAGCACTGGTTCATGTCAAACCAGCTATCTCTTAACCCTAAAAAAACGGTGTCTCTTACGTTTGGCTCCCAACAAAGACTCTCCTGACAAACCCATGCCCCCCATTCTCTACCTTGGAAGGGACACCCCTTGAACAATGCACTAGCTTTAGATATCTAGGCATCTGGCTTGACCAACACCTAGATTTCGCCTCTCACATAGACTCCCTGCATAAGAGGCTACTCCCTAAACTGGGGGCACTCTATCATAACAAAACCTGTCTCCCCAAGCAAATGAGGCACGCCATAGTACAAAAAATGATACTCCCAGTACTGGATTATGGCGACATAGTTTACTCTACCGCACCTGCGACTACCCTGACAAGCCTCAACACCCTTTTTCACTCCTTCTGTCGTTTCATCCTCGACTCCCCTCAATCCACTCACCACTGTACTTTATACAGCTCCCTAGCCTTACCATCACTACAAGACCGCAGATCAATAACTTGTGCTAGGTTTGCTGCTAAATTTTGGACCCTCTCCTTCCCTCCCTACCTTGAATCCACCTTATCCCAACAACCCCCCCCGCGTACTCCCTAAGAGGCACAGACCCTAGACTTCTACATGTCCCACTTATACGCACTACCAAAGGCCAGTCAGCTTTTAATTTAGAATCCCCCAGATCTGGAATGCCCTCCCCGCCCCCATCAAACACGCACAAAATCCAGGTCTCCGCACCAGACTACTCCAGGCACATTTCTCCTCCAGCTGCTCCTGCTAATGGTATAAGCTCCAGCTCCCACAAATTAAATGTTTGTACAATTAAAAAAAAACAAAAAACTGTTATGTGTTATGTGCATATCTGGCTGCAAACTCCAGCACTGTTTTGCCTGGAGATTAAGTCATACCTATACCCTATTGTTAACTCTTACTCAAAGACTGTTATTATAAAAGCACAAATTATTATGCTATTGTATGTCAATTCACTGTACCAGTAAGTGTTCTATATCTGCCATGTACTGGGCCTAGGCCCCCAGGTCGCATCTGGAATCGAGCATGTTGCTCAGTATGCCTTCCTGGTAAATCTTGTAAATAAATAAATAAATATTCTTCCTCTTAAATAATAGGAAGACTGAGCAGAGGAGACAGACTGTTTTGCAGGGGTCTGCTGCCAAGAGGCAGACAGCCCTTGTGAGCCTGAATGACCTTAAAGGCCTGTGCAATTTCTGCAGGAGTTGGCAGGCTTCAATAGCAGGCACAGAAGTCCCCAATGCTGTCCAGCAAGGGGTTCTGCATGCTTAACTTTCCTTTGATTTATTTGAGGGAACCAGGAGTCAGCCGGTTCAGTAAGCCTCTTAGGAACTGCTTGTATACCCATCTCACGGGTAGCAGTTACAGAAAATTGTGGTTTCACCCACAGTAATTTAGGGTGTCAGCTGGTCAAAGCTCGAGGGACCCTTAGGTGGTGATAGTTTTTTCTTTAGCCGTATCCAGGCATTTTTCAATAGTTTTCTCAGGACATGTATTGCAGATTTACTCTGCTTTTAAATGTTCATGCCCAGGTAGGCAAAACAAAAGAATGTTTGCCTGAGCAACATTTCAGCCACACTCAATACGTGGTTTGAAACCGGGATCACCATTTTTCATCTCAGTTTCTCTGACATTCTCAGTGTAAAACCGATAAAAGTTGCAACCGCTAAAAAATCTTTTAATTTAAAGTATATTTAGCAGTTGCGGTCAGTTCCGGAACTGATGAGAAATCAATCGGGAACCGAGATAAATTGAACCGAGGCTATCGGTTCAGGAACCAGTACTAGCGGGTCTTAAAACAAGCTAAATTTAATAAAATTATACATAGCTAATGGAATTTTTTAGTAAGAAAACTCCAATAAATATAAAATAAACCTTGGTTTACCCCTGGTTATACCAACTGGGAGAAACCGAGAAAACTTACGATTTAAAACTAAAACTACGGGTTTACTTAAAATTAAAAAAGTAAAAGGCAGCAAATGAAATGTAAAGAATACTTATACTATATTGTAAGGTTTCTCATGTCAGAACAAGATGATGAGGAGAGGACCTCCCGAGTGTCTACTCTTGACAGGCGGAGAGAGAAATCTGAGGGGTTTGGAACTAAGGCAGCATTTCAAAAAGTGGTTCATACAAAAGATTCCATCATTTGCATATATTCCATCTCTCCAGGCAGTTCTACCTGGAAGGCTTACTGCATAAAGTTAGGAATACCTGAGTATTACTGCGGTTAGAATATGCCATTGCCACCCAAGCTTCACATGTTGACTCTGCAATTTGTTTTGTAAAAAAAAATCTGTCATACTCCGTTTTTGCATGGTTTTGTTTCTGTCCACTCTCCAGATTTCTGTGTGCAGCCACACACTCCAGAATGATGTCATGCAAGGGAACAGTCGATGTTTTACATACAGCAACAAGGAATTATGGGTAAATTATAAAGTTCATTTAAATGTTCATTACTCAGAGGTGCAGTCCCTTATTTTGGTAGTAAGGACTGCAGAATTGCACTTAATATGTAGACATATAACCTAGTTCGAGAGAAGCTCGAAGAAGCTACCTACGTGTGCATATGGGCAGACTAGGTGGGCCGTAGGCCCTTATCTGCTGTCAATATCTACGTATACATATGTAGCGAGGCATTGTGGGTACATTACATAGCTGAATTTTCTATCTCCCTTATCAAAGTGCAGTCTCCTATGTTGGTAGTGTTTACAGCAGTACAGACTGTAGAAGAGTTTCTGGAAAACTGTTTTTGTGATGCAGATGGGCCAGAAAGATAATTTGACAGTCTGTGTAGATGTTGTTTGACTTTTACTGCCTGCTGGTGAAGTTACAGGTCTGAGGTGGCAGCTCCTGTCAGAATGTGGGGTGATGATACTTTTCTATGTTTATGTTTTAGGGCCTGAATGACTATAAGTAGTTCAGGAGTGTAATTATGGGTCAGACTACTTTTCTTTTTTCTTTGGTGTCCAGCTTCTGCTATGAGTCCAAAACTGAGGAAGAAAAAGGATGTCTGCAATACCAAGACTGACCAACAGAGGTCTCTGTTTCAACACAGTGCTTAAAAACTTTGTTTCCCTTGCATGATGTTACGGTTGGGGGTTGCAGCACTAAGAAAAAAGGGGGTAGGGTTATGCAAATGAAGCAGAGCACAGAAATACAAGCATTTTTTTCATGGAAAACAGTACTCTTTGGCAGTTTGAATTGTAGGAGATTGATTCACAACTCCCACAGGTTACTACTCCCATTTGCTGTGGCAAACCTGATAAAATCACTTTAATCCAACATCTTCCACAAATGGGGAAAGGCAGACACCAGGTCCTGTGGGGCAGTGGATGGCAACCCCCAGGCAGGCCTTCCCCAGCGTTGCAGCCCCATTCCTGCATAGGGGCTGGAGCCCACCTCCCTCTGGAGGGGCTCCCGCCAAACCGATTCAGAACCAAGACAGTTCCTTTCCTTTTGGGAGCTCTCTGCCAGCTCCTGATTGGCTGAAATCATTGTTCTAGCCAAAAATGAATATGTATGAGGCTCCCTTGATGCCTGATTGGCTGTGTGAAAGGGCGTCAAGTATTTCCCCAGCTTTTTTCCTCCTGGGAATCCTGACATTCCGATGGCTGTATTGGGGTCACCTGGCTACAAACATGGCTGCTGGCAAAACAGTCACACTGACGTCCATACACAGTCCCAACTTTATTCCCCTGGTGCAGCCAGTTTATATTTATTTAAATTTATCCCCACCGCTATGTAGCAGCCCCTTTTTCCTGTTGAACGCTGGCACCATTCAACATTTTTATTTGTCCCCACGCCCATCACTGCTGCCGTTTTTAACCTGTCCCCAGGCAGCTCATACATAAGCCCACAACAGTCCACATATGTCCCTCTTTCCATATCGGATGCAGCCACAATAAACATTTTTATTATACACTTACCCCACCATTTTGTAGCCCCCTCTTTGCCCTGACATACCTTGCCATAAGTTTTCATTTTTTCTCATCCCCCTGCCTGTCGCTAGCACCGATAATTACTGCGGCCAGGTGCTAGACAAGCTCCTCATTAATATTAACTTCCCCTCATTAATATTCATGAACCCCGCTTCTCTAGCGCTATTGGCACTCCTTTTCAAAACACTTTTGTGGGTCCTCCACCACCTCCGGTCCCCATTAAGTTTAATCCTGGACCGGGACCACCAGAGAGGTACTCGTTCAGCCGTAAGAATGGCCCAACACCAATGCACTACTGTGCATGCGTGAGCCATTCGACTGGAATTTGATGCAAAAACAAGTTGTCAGCTCCATGCTTTACTCCTCCAGCCCCATTCCGAGTTAAAATGTGATCCCGGGGCCGGACGGAGACTACAGGGGCAAACGGGACTGGCCAGAAGAACGGGGGACACTACGGGGAAGCAGGGGACCAGAGCAAGGGAAAACCAGGGAAGCCCCAACAGGCAAGCATGTAAGCCCCTGACAGGGGGGTTACAGTAGTTTAAGACCAGTTTGTTTAATGCAAACCATTTCTCCAAGGAATCAAAGTTGTCTTGGAGGACAGCACATATTTTTGTTTAATGTGGACTACTGTTGTATATAACAGTATCATCAGCACACTAGAGCACCTTGGATGTCTGACAGGCTTCTGGTAGGTTGTTTATTAACAAGCCAAAAAGAAGGTGGCCCAGTATTCAGCCTTGAGGCACTCATACTGAAATGCTTGTAACGTCTGAGAGATGGACATCTATCTTTACCCGCTGTGAGCTGTCAAGAGAGATAGCCGCAAAACCAGGCTACTGTATCCTGGGAGATGCCAATCAAGAGAAGCCTGTCCAGCAACAGCTTATAGTTGACAAAATCAAAAGCTTTGGTCAAGTCAATGTAGATAGCACCCACTAGGTGACCATCATCAAAGGCCTCATGCAAGAAGTAGGTGTACTCTATTTGGGTAGTGCTGGTGCTGTGGTGCTTCCTGAAACCGTGTTTCTGGGCATACTGACTAATGTATTTATTTAGGCAAGAGACCAGTTGGTCAGATACTATACATTCAAGTGCCTTGGATGGAGGGGAGAGGACTGAAATAGGCCTGCAGTTAGCAGGATTGGAGTGGTCTCTACCTTTGAAGACAGATGTGACTAGTGCTGTTTTCCAGATGGCAGAGAACTTGGAAAACCGCAAGGAAAGGTTGAATATCTTAGAGATGGGGAGAGCAAGTTCCCCCAGGGCCAGGGCCAGCAGCTCATGTCTATCGCATAACTCCCCACCCTAGTTTTACCAAGTACTCTTTTAACATAGTTATCTGATACTAAGATGAGCTTGAATTAGAATTTGGGTATGCTTAGGTCTTGGTAAGAGCTAGCCGCTAGACCAGAGCTGATCCTGTCTGATGTAACTGTCAGTATTGGGAAGGAGGATTGAGCTGAGGTCAGTGAATGCTGTGTTGAGTTTGTCAGCAATTTCAGTTGGGTCCAAGGTTACTGCCCAGTCGATGTTGAGCATTTTAGGGGCGTTTTATCACTTTTACCCAGGAGTTCCGTTATATTTTCCCCAAATTGTTTCCTGTTACCCCAATTTCTGGTTTGCTGCTCTTTGCAATACACAGCCTTTCCCTGCCTTATCCCTCTAGTGCACCTATTTTGAGCTTACTTGTACCTACGTGTGTCAGCCAGAGAGCCAGATCCTCTCGCCCGGTGCCATAGATTATCCCTGTCCTGCATCTGAGCTAATAGATAAGGGTGATCCAGCCCGATGCTGTACCACAAATATTATGTTTTTTTAAGGGGGCATATCTGTCACAGACTGCCATGAACTGCTTTATAAAGTAGTCAAGGGCAGTGTCGACATCAGAGATGGCATCCAGATAATTCCAGTCAATCAGCGCCATGTGCTCTTTGAACTCTTCAATCCTGTCTTTGTGTAGAACCCTACTGAATGTAGTATGGGGAGATGACTTTGGGGTTTTAGCACACCATACACATTGTATTGGGTAGTGGTCACTGATAGAGTTTGGTAGGACAGAGACTTCGAGCAGCCTAGCTTGACTCCTGTTTTGTAGTTGGCTCTAGTGCAATCTGTGACTACTTGAGTGAGGGACAAGCTAGCCATGAGGTCCCTGTGGGCCACGCTTGTTTTGGCAGCCCAATTGTGCTCACCCATGACATTTAATTAACAGTTTCCCTTATGGACAAACTCTTCTTCTGAAACAGAACTGCTCAGATCCCAGTACCTTTCAGCAGCAAGTGCAAGAAATGCAGACCAGATTCTGAGCACGTGGGTATGACATATGCACTCTGAGTCCTGTATACATGAAAGAAACCAGCAGGGTAAGAGTGGAACTGCACCATCTTAAACAAAAGACACAGGCTAATGACAGGATTACATTTATTACAAAATTTAATGGTACAGCCACAGCAGTAAACAAGCATTCATCAATACCAAATGTTCGCCGCTGGTACTGCTGTTGTACTGGATCTTGCTTGCACACATTTGTACTATATATTTACCTAGAATAGAGCAGATGAGATGCAATGTCTTATTTTCAGTGGTATCCTGCTTTGACACATTGTTAGACTGTAATTACCCAGAATAGGGCAGTTGAGAGGCAATATCTCTACGTGGGTTCTCACATTTTGACCCCAAATGTCCAGTCATCAATCTAACAATCCAACTAGCCGGACCTGGAGTTGCAATTGGTGTCCTAATCTGTCACCAATTCAGGGATTAATCACACAAGTTCCAATTCCTTGTGGGTCCTTTTTTTATCCTTTTCCATCATACTCCCCACCCCCCCCGCCACCTTTCATGCTGTATTGCAATTGCTACGACACTCCCTGTGTAGTGTAATTGATATGACTGTACAAAACAATAAAGCCATATTACATGCACAATGATCTTGTTTTTCTTTTATAGTTTTATGTATTGTTAATAAGAAATAGTAGGAGTATTCGATAAAACAGCATTGAGGGCTAACTGTTCAAATGAAGCCTCATATGTGCAACATGTAAATGACTTGCAGCACAGTTTTTTACACTGTGTGTGTAATTTTAAAAATAGCCCTTGACATGATGTTATTATACATGTGCATCACTCAGATGACTGTAACAAACTTAGCAAAAAAATGTAATAATACATAAAGTAAGGAAGAGTCTCCTACGCTTGCGGTACTGCCATCCCTTATTGGAGCTCTTCAGAGCCAGTCCTTCTCCTAGTAGGGAGGACTGAGGAGTGAGGAAGAGCTATTACATTTTCAGCTGTGAGATCTGTTGGAACAGAGTGTGAAGGCTGAGATCTGGCCACTACAGACTGGCTGGTGGAAGCGGCCGGAGAAGGAGAGTAAAAGAAGACTGAGCCGGTGTCCTGTAACTGGGTTGTATGTTTAGCGTCTAGTTTCTCTAAGCTGCCAGAAAGTTTGCAGTCAGGATTTCTCCTGTTAAACTTGGCTTTCTCTAGTCTCAGACTTGCAGGTCGTTTTGTGGAGATTCTTCTGAGGAACTCGTGAAGCCCGATTTGGATTCTTAAAGAGCGTTGTGTGAGGAGACTAGAGCATTGCTGTGTCAGCAGGTACTGTAAACTTTGCTACCTCTGGAAAGAAAGAACCCTACCGAGTTGAAGTCAGGCAGTGAGAGGGTCCCATGGTTTGTATAGCAAGTTGGAGTGTTGCATTGCTTATGAACAACCGGCTCTCAGACTATGTGTATTATGAAAGGGTGGACTGGCTAATTCAGAAATTTTTGGATCTCCCAGCTGTGACAGGGATGTAAAGTGACCAAGGATTTGAATTACTGCTGCAAGTTCAAGGGGGGTGAGAGACCCTCATCTTAAAGCCAGTCTCCTTTCTGTATTGTAATAATCTGATTTGGAAAGCTTCTTGTATGATTCATCAATTGTGAACCACTTGGACTTGGATTCCCTTCTAATTTTAATTTGTTTAAAACTGGGGTTGGGGAGAGGGTTTGGGGTGTGTGAATGATTGAGTGTGTGGAGTGTGAGTGTGATTTGGTATTGTAGGGTGAAGTGTGAATTTGATAATTTGGCATACTATTGGTTTGTTGAATAAATATTGATTGGGTTAGTTAATATTATTTGGATATTTGACTAATTATTATATAAGTGAGGTAATATAGTTTTGAAATGTGTTGGTCGACAGCTCCCTTGGTAAGGTATTATTCCCTCTCTAGGCTCCGTGACCTTCACCCCTTTGGGTGTCCCCCATTGTCAGCAGAGGTCTATGGATGGTGTAGAGCTTTGGGGATCACTCGTAGGGGAAGAAGACAGGGTCGGTGGGGCCTATTGTAGGGAATATGACTGGGGGAACGGACTGCGGTTGTGGGTCCGAGGATGCACCCTGGGGCAAAATGGGCTAAGGAAAGGGGTCCTCCCTGCCTTGTGCCCATACCCAAGGGCTCCACTATTAGTGGGCAGGTAACCGGACCAGCCTCATCAACCTATCCTTCTTGGGCAGTGTTATGCAATTCCAGATCCATTAAGAACAAGACAGCGATTATTGCTGGTCTTGTTTCAACATCTAATCTGGTTTGCATCAGCGAGACCTGGCTGGATGAAAATGCTGGCCCCATACTGGAATCGGCAATTCCAGACAGGTACTCGGTGGTTCACTGCCTGAGAAAAGAATTGTAGGGGAGGGTATACTATTGCCACAGTGACTCCCAGATCGTGAAGACCACCACAGCGACAGGAATCGGGCAAAATCCGCCTGTCGCTGTGGTGGTTGGCAATCGGGACTGCCTCGCTGGGTGTTTGCTCCCCCCCCCCCGGTCCAACTCCAACTTGGAGTTAGAATCCTAGAAACTGGGGGTTGAGGGGGCGGAGCCCCCCACATGGGGTGGTTCGGGGGGGCATGGCCCCACGATGGATGCACGGAGGCATCCCCGACACTGCAATGCTGACAGTCGGCACTGCGGCTGTCGCTGTCGGGGACATCTCCATGCCGACTGTCACTATGGCATGGGTAAACCATAGAGGAGGCGGTGTGGCAATTTTTTTAAATCAGACCTGAACCTCGCAGCCTTCCCGGTGGGAACAATGAGGTCCTTTGAATGTGTGGCCATTCAAGGAATTGCAGGTATAGGTTGCAGGATCCTTCTTGTCTACAGTCCGCTGGGGGATGACAAGGAATTCCTGCAGGAAGTCGCAGACTTTGTCATCAAACTGGTGTTGGAGTCACCCACTTGGATTATTTTGGGTGACTTCAATGCCTGGGTCGATGACAAACTCTCACAGTTTGGTCAAGACTTCCTCCAACTTATGTACTTGTTAGGCCTAACACAAGTTGTTACCTCTGCAACCCTGTATACACGGCCACTCTTTGGACCTCGTTTTGTCACTGGGAATGGAGGTCACTGACCTTATAGTGGAACCGGTCACTTGGTCAGACCACCATACTGTGAGGTTTGCATTTGAAGCCCCCCCAGTAGACCTTCCCCTATGGAGATAATCCAGTACTGCCCTTTAAGGGGTTTGACCCCACATGATCTGATGGCGGTGCTCAACTCATTAGGTATGATGGGTGCATGCAACAAGTCGGGGGAGCTGGTTTTGACCTATAATAGGATTATTACTGAAGCCCTCAACTCTGTCGCACCTGTCTTTGTTCAGCCCCTCACTTCATACCAGAGATCCCCTTTGTTCAACAGGACTCTCAGGTAGTTGAAGAGGAGGAGTCAAAGGTCAGAACGATGCTGGCAGAGATCAGGATCTGGGGAGGATAAGCTTAGACTGATGTCTCATTATAGAGACCATCAATCAGCAATCTCCTCTAAGAAGGCAGAGTTCCTGTCCAAGGAGATTGCTGCAGCAACTAACAGACTGGCTCAGTTCTTCCGCACGGTTGATAGGCAATGAATTCCTGCATGTCTTCAGTCCAGAGGAGCCTTATCACACTCAAGGTGTGATGCGTTCACCCTTTCTATTTTTGCTGATAAGATTGCCTTCATCAGGCTGGAGATCCAATCAGTGCCCTCTAGTGGGGTATGCAGTGGTGGGCCTGATGTCATGGGCATTCAGCCTGTCGAGTTCGGCTCTGACCAGTTGACAGTCATGGATGTTGTAAAGGTCATCCAGGAGTTGAGGCCAACCAACGGTAGTTTGGATCCGGGTCCAACACGCCTTTTAGTAGGGTGTGTTGATGTCAATGGCCTGGTCCTGGCTAGGATAGCCCAGAGTTCCCTAGTGATGGGGGTCTTTCCTGGGCCCTTGAAGGAGGCAGTGGTAAGACCACTCCTGAAGAAATCTTCACTGGACCTAGACTGCCTGGCTAACTACAGACCCATCTCTAACCTTCCCTTTGTGGGAAAGGTTATTGAGAAAGTGTTGGTCCTTCAACTGGGGGCCCATTTATCAACTCACGACATCTATGACCCTGTCCAGTCAGGTTTCAGGAAGAGGCACAGTACTGAGACTGCCCTTGTCTGGGTGCTGAATGATCTCCTGGTGGCAAGAGATCAACAAAGTCGTTCCATCTTGATTTTCCTCAATCTCTCTCTGAAGCATTTGACACTGTGGACAACGGGGTGCTGCTGGAGCATCTGCAGGTCTGTTGTGGACTGGCTGGTACAATCCTAAACTGGTTTCAATCTTTCCTCACTGGCAGGATGCGGTGGGTGGTGTCTGGGATTTTTTTATCATCATCCCTGCCACTGCCATATGGGGTGCCGCAGGGCTCCATTCTGGCCCCCATGTTGTTCGTGGTATATATGTTACCACTAGGAGACATTATAAGATGGTATGGGCTGAGTTTTCACTGCTATGTGGATGACATTCAGCTATACCGGTCTTTTGCTCCCAGGCAGCAGGAGGCAGTCTTGGTGTTCAATCAGTGTCTCGCTGAGATCCAGGCCTGGATGGCCAACTGGCTGAGGTTGAAACCGGACAATACTGAAGTACTAGTGGTGGATCTCGGTTTCCGGGTGGGCAATCTGGTCAGGTCTCCAGGCCTAGACTTGGGGACTCATAGGTACTCACTTTGGTCAGGGTGAGGAATCTTGTCATTGTACTGGATTGATGATGAGTAAATAGATGCTGATTTTATTGAGATATGTTACACATTTGTGATAAATAAATTTATATTATATTAATTTTGTGTTTGTTTGCCTTGTGGTGGGTGCGTCTTTTTGCCCTGTTCACTGAAGTTTTGTATTTTGCATCACCACTTTATCCTGGTGCTTTTTGCTCTATGTTTTGCTCGCTGGTACTCACAGTTGCTCACTTCAGCCAGGGCGAGGAATCTTGGCATTGTACTGAACTGTGGCCTGACACCTAGATCTCAGGAGCTGGCCGTGGTTCAGACAGCTTTTTACCATCTGAGAAATATCACCAGGATTAAACACCTGATACCCCATGCGATCTGCCATCACTGGTCCGTGCCTTCATGATGTTGCGGCTTGACTACTGCAATGCCCTAAACCTGGGTCTATTGGAGGTGGATCTTCGCCGCCTGCAGCTAGTGCAGAATGCTGCAGCCAGGCTATTGACTGCGTTGCCAAGATCATGTCATATTACACCTGTGTTGCGCTCTCTGCACTGGCTGCTGGTTAGGTGGTGGATCACCTTTAAGGTCAGTTTGCTGACCTACAAGGTCCTGCATGGTCAGGGGCCCGGTTACCTGAGACCTTACCAACCCCCTGTTCCCTCTGTTCAGTGTACAAGGGATTTTTGGAGTTCCCCTGGGTGCACTTAAAAACATTGGGTGCTCAAGCTTTTTCTTTTGCAGCACCAACCCTGTGGATCTCTCTCCCTTGTCCTCTGAGAGAGAGTTCTACCTTAGAGATCTTCAAAAGGGAGCTGAAGACATTTCTGTTTAAGCAAGCATTTCAAACTAGTCAGCTGTAGCTCATTAAATATTTAGCTAAAATCGTATATGTACACTGTATGTTATGTATTTTACGTAATGTATTTTAACTGTTTTTAGATGATCTTGCTCACTTGTAAAGTGCCCTGGGTCAAAATGATAAGGAGCATTATATTAAATAAAGTGGATTGAATGACTGATAAAAAATGAATCAGCACTTGTGGAAAAACAGACTGGGACATCCATTGCAACTGCATGGTCAGGCTATTTGAATTGTTTGAGAAATGAAACTCTGGGTCTTCAGCATGTATTGTGTTTGTGGTGGAATGGGGGGCAGACTGTGTAATATTAATAAATTCAGGCAACATACGTGACCCCCATGACATGTGACGGGGGGGGCTCCTGTCAAAAAAGTCAGGAAATAAAAAATAATTACTGAAATATAAAATCTCCAGTCTTTTTTTTAACACTGTATGTGTGCTTATAGATTAGAAAGACATGATGTGTATGGTCCTTTATCTTATAATTGTATGCAATTCCGTAGCAGGACTGTTATGGCACAGATCCAGAATGAAATATTTTCTTACTAGAGTTATGTGTGTTACAGGATAAGCCACTTCTTGTTTTCCTTGCCATTTCAAAAAAAAAAAAAACATTGAGCTTGCTACTGCCAAGAGGTAAACAAGAGCATTTCTCTCTGCTTACATCATCAATAACAGCTTTTCTCTCGTTCCTCTGTCACTGGCATTCCTTTCTCATTAGCATTGCCTGTTTAAAGGGCATTACCAAGAAATGTAGACAGTATTGCTAAGAAGTTTATATCTATTAATCTTACATCCACGTGCATATTATAATGCACTTCATTTAGGGCTGATTACAGTACGCTTTCTAGAAAAATGTATATGCTCTTTTTGGGGATAATTTTGGAACAGCGATATTTAGAATCAGTGGTGAGAGACAGAATGCAGGCTGCAACCGTGTGGGTGGGTGGGGGTGTGTGTGTTGGGGGGAAATGCTAGTGCATGAACAAGGGAGGTTTTGTGCATGTCAAATAAAAAAAATCTCAAGCAGAATTCTCTAAAACATATTCTGATGTCTTGCAAAATTGTAAACATCTCCTTTTTTCTGGGGGGCCCCCAAATCCCAGGAGGAGCTCAGCCCCTGCCCTGCACACCATCCCACCATGCCCAGGCTTACCCCTCCCAGGGCGGGGCTACCAGGCGGGCACCCTCCAATGGAATTGTAAATATCTCCTGCCAGAGCCGACACAGTCCACAGTAACGTGGGACTTCTATTCATCCCCTCCCCAAGTCATCCTAACTGGGAAAATTAAAAAGAAAACAAATGAATATCCAATATTGCTTTTATTACAAAAAAGATAAGCCTGAAACTGTGATCACATTATTGCTGATGCCACACAAAGAAGGTAAATAAAAAAAAATCAGTGACGTCGTCCAATCCTTTATCCTTTTTTATTCATTTTCATATGACATCTGGGAATCTGCACTTTGAGGAAAAAAAAGAGCATACTGATTTTGTTAATCTAAGATTAGTTTCACTAAGAGAGGTCTTTAAAGCCCAAACACGCTCAAAGTAAATAGAGATTTAGCAAGACAGTGGAAAGTATCACTATGACAAAACTTCTGCCTATTTAAACAGGTCAGAATAAAATTAGATTTTTCTACCATGTGCCCATTGTTCCAGAAAATAACTGGCAAACCTGTGTGCCACACACAGGATTTGCACACAGTCTAAACCATACTCATATTTTATGACAGATGGCTCAAGACTGTCTCCTTCATTAACCTGGAACTCTATTTTTATTTTAAACAAATGTATACTGGAGTCCAATGGAGTAATATCTGCCTCAAGAACTTCTTTATTATAACCATATAATCTAAGGATACCCAAACTGTCTTCCCTTAAAGTCGGACACGGTCCCAAAGTACTGTACTCCTTATTAAGGGCTTGTCTGCAAGGAGCTTGGTGCATAAAATCCTTGCCCCACAAATAATCAACTGGATTATCGGAGACCAACACTACAGGCATGATAGGAAGGTCCCCAGCTTGACCATTTTCCCCCTGTTATTATTTGGAGATGTGATATAAAATGAGTAATCATTAGACTCCACCCTCATAGCTACTTTTCTATCCTGTTTATTCAACATTAAGTCCCAACACTCTTTTTTCTTCTTATCCTATTCAGGGGAGCCATTTCAGATTTCAACGGGGGGGGGCAACAACCGCCGGTCAGTTGCTGAATGGGACAGTGTCAGGGGCATATAGGCCATGGCAACCATAAGCTAAGCTGGACTGGAACAGATCTGAATTGGGTAGGAAAAAGTTACACATCTGTTGTGCTGTCAATCGCAGTATTAATAAAAATGAGAATACATTACTAAGACACTGGCATTGTCAGTCAGCAAATTTTTTTGAAATGATTAAGTGTACAGGTGGCATATGCTAGTACTGTATCGTGAGCTTTGCTGCTGCTGCTGCAGTTTAAAAAAAAACACATTTCAGAAACTGGTCTTCAGTGCTAGATTTCTGTTCTTTATGTGCACACAGCCAAATTCTGGTTTTGCTCACCTCATTTTAAAGTTAAACTTGACAAGTACAGCAGTAGTAATACTTTAAATTATTCTTATCTGGAGCACACTGCTCTTCAAATAAGTGGTATATGGGTTAGCTGGTTTTGCACCATCAAACCCTGTGGTCACTCTCTGCTAGGGGTCTCCTGCTTATGGGAGGCCCCCATCCCCCAAGTCAGATCCACAGTAGCACTTTAATTTGATTTTTAATAATTATAAAAACTTTAATGCCAAACAGTAGTAAGGAGCATCACTGAGCTCTGTTGAGACCCTACTCATGTGTTGTCATAACATCATAAAAGTAAAGGGTATAGCCCAGTCAATCAGAGGCTGGTGAACAGAGATGGATTAGATGGCAAATTTTGGGGCCCAAAAGATATAACACTGCTACCACCCATTAACAAATACAAACATCTAACTAATTGCACGGAACACAACATGCTGTGCCTGTATGCACATAAGACAGTCAAGTATAAGACAAAGAAACTGCAATGAGGAGCACACATGTAACTGGTTCCATTGAAAATAACATGCTGTGTGCATATAAGACAAAAGCATAAGATAAACTTGAGCTGGGTATGGTCCCCTCAATGGCTGATTCATCAGACGGCATCATCCATCTTACACCAACAGCCAGCACTTACACTGGCATACCTCAGGAAGGTAAAATGCTGAGCCAACTGAAGGCACGTAGCAAGAAGAAAATGTCCCTCCAGTTCAAGTGCAAGTTACTGACTTGTGATTATATTCTCTACGATCTCCGCAAAGGTAGTACACCCTATGAATAAGGAGAAATGTTGTTACAAATGTTTAAAAAAAAAAAAAAAAGAAAATATCTTGGATCAATCGTGAAGATCTGGAACTAGAAAAGTACGTAACGCTGTGGTCTCATCCTGACAAAATAATCGATGGCCTTGTTTATATCCAGGCATTCTGCAGCTTCACGCTCACTCGCTCAGAGGCCAACAGTAACAAATCGCTTAAGCATTCATTCTCCATTGTGGTTCTTAGGTAGTCTTTAACTCTCTTCAGCACAAAGAAGTACCTCTCATTTGAAGCTGTGGACACTGGGAGGCTCAGAACAATGTTAACCATTGACAGTAAAGACCGATAAGCTCTTGGAAATTCAGAAAGAACATTTCTGAAGTCAGAAGTCGATGTCAGTGGCATCACACGTGATTTAATGTGAACATCTGCAGCTTCAACTTCAGCATCAAGACTATAAAAAGTGGTGCCTGTTGATTCATAGTGATCTGCAAGGATCTGTAGTTTGTTATAATCAAGAAAATGTACACTGTTTGGATTACACGCACTTATTGCAGAAAGCAAATTAGAGTCAGACATGAATCTTCTGTCCAGTTCAGCAAGTATTCTATCCAGGACAGGATAACAGAAATCAGTTTTTATGAAATCTTGAGTACTTTGGGGAACATCATATGTAGAAGACTGCCCGAGAGTGCTAGTGACAAAGAACTGTGCCAGCTTGGAGGATATTGTCTTTGTTCTTTGAGGTCTTGATGTGCTTGCATGGCTGGAGTCAACATCAGAGGTTCTATGACTGGGTATTTCAATTTCAAGTTCCTTTGCCATGTTGTCAGCTACATCACAGAGCTCCGACCATCTGATTTCAGAAGACCTCATGTCTTGTAAAGAAGTGACAGTGCTTTCCACTAATTCCAGAGCACTAGATAAATTCAGTTTTGCATTTGGCAATTCTTCAGAGGCACTGTTCATCATCTTAAATATTTTCTCCAGGGCTAACAGCCTAAGCAAAAATGAATAGCTCTTCATTTTTCCCAACAGACCTATTTCAGTGGTAGCAGCTGCTCCATCTGCAGTTTGAATAGACAATGCTTCCAGTATTTCTAACAGAGCACCATGTCTTGCATACAGTTTTCAGAGGGATTCATACCTACAAGACCAACAAGTCTCACACAGGCATCCAAGCTCAAGAACCTTCTGGTGCAATAGTTTCTGTGCTTCGATAAAAATCTCATGCCACTTGTAACTACAGCTGAGGAAGACATACAGCTCCTAAGCAACTGTGAGGACTTCTTGGCAAGCTGTGATGTTGGAATATGTGTCCACTATAACAAGGTTAAGCCTGTATGTGTGACAATGCACATAAATAGCATGTTTAATTTTTTCTCGAATTCGAGCTTGCACTCCTGTGAAAGCGCCACTCATTACAGAAGCTCCATCATAGCACTGCGCAACCATGTAATTAACATCAATCTGAAGGTGCTGCAACTGTTGAAGGATCAGTTTGAAAGTGTTTCAGCATTAAGGTTTTGCAAATGGAAGCATCCTAGGGCTCTTTCCTGAATAATTCCTTCTCTATGGTAGCGCACTAGCAGGCACAGCCGTTCTTTTTCTGATGCATCTTTGGTTTCATCAACTAGGATGGAACAATACTTGGCTTGCCTGACTTCTTCAACTATGCTTTCTCTGAGGATTTCTGCAGCAGAGTATATTAAATCATTCTGGTACCGGTGAGACATATAATGTCCCTATCTGCTTGCCAATCTACTACTAAGGCTGGGTTGAGTAGAAGCAACAAACTCCAGAATTTCAATGAAATTACCTCTGTTGCTTGAATCTTGTGACTTGTCATGCTCATGAAAAGCAATACCCTCTCTTGCACAGAGTAGAGTAGCCTTTAAAAGCATCTCAATATGACTGCAATTTTCTGCAATGGCAGCAAAGCGACTGGAGACAAGCTGGTCTGCAACACATGTAGAGCTTTTGGATTAAACTTTCAAGTATTTTTGCTATGCAATGGATGCAGTCTTATGTTTGGAGCTGAGTTTGTGCTGTTTTAGCAAACTTTTAAAATCTTTCCATTTCTGAAAGCCACACTCAATAAATGCTCTGCTGCCAGCTTGTTCACCAGCTCTTGTACGTTGAGTACCAAAATGTCGGCATGGAAAACAGAATCTGTCACAATTGAATATTCAATGAACGGATATGACAAAAAACAACTACTGTTAAAACATTGACCGTCTGTGGCAGAATATGCATTTAGTTTGGGCTGGACTGAGTGATTATTTTTGGAACTTGAAATATCTACAGCTTTGGAGAAGCTTATGCTGCTATTAGTCCCATCAGATTCATGACTAGGTAACAAATACTGCACTCCACAGTACTGAGCTCCTGATGATGATGACGATGAGGATGAAGGGAACGATGATATGTGTGTACTGTGTGCTGCTTCCTTGCCTTCCTGAGGTGTTTTGCCACTGGCTGTGCTGAATGTTGATGGTGCACAGTCATTGGGATTATCTGTGACCTGCAGGACACTCTGTAAGGAAGTATTTCTGGCATTCATTTCCATTGTGGATGGCTCTTCATTCCCACCTTTCTGTTTTGGTGTGCCAGTGGACGTGATGGATGCTGATGGTGCACAGTCATTGGGTTCATCCATTAACTGCACGATACATTGTGAGGAA
The DNA here is from genome assembly GCA_016271365.2 of Neoceratodus forsteri. NCBI lineage: Eukaryota > Metazoa > Chordata > Ceratodontiformes > Ceratodontidae > Neoceratodus > Neoceratodus forsteri. The sequence continues at coordinate 482,226,617 of CM028138.1, read as the reverse complement.
ATATTTCCAACATTCTTTTCGTTCGTGGACTGCCCTTCGTTCCCACCTTCCTGGCCTGGGTCAATGGACATTGTGTCTGTTGTTGGTGCATGGTCAGTATTATCTGTAAACTGCAGGACACTTGTCTGTACACTTCTTATTCCAATTTGGATGTTCTTTTTCATGGCTGGCTCCTCATTACCACTATCTTCATTTCTAGAGGCCTTTTGTTTTACAAACGATGAAATACTTGCCTGAAACAGTCGAGGTTGTGGAGCAGGCACCATCCTCCAGACTCACTGAGGAAAAAAATAAACTTCAGAATATACATACACACACAAATGTCCCCCACAAAAAGCCCCTAGAGGCTGATGAAATAATGCATACCATCCAGCAGATCATAGATGACATCACTGTGTACTCAGCCTGAGCAGAGGAGATGAATTATGTCATTTCAAACTCTAGCAGCAGCCCGAGCCACTCTGGAATCAGTTGTAGGGGGACAGAGTTTAGAATGTTGTGTGAGTTCAACCAGTGGCTACTGAAAGCTCTGAGTGAGCAAGCAGCAGTGCTCAGACTGAGAGGTGCCTGCCAGACCACCTGTTCTGTGGTTGCCTGTGTGATGGTCCTCTGGTCATTTTTCTCACACCAGTGAGTGAGATAACAACAGTGCCACTGAAAGTGATAGAGACCTGTCACCTGGACCCTAGTGGGTCATTTCTGACTAAAACTCGGAAGTGTAAAGGAACTGCATTTCTGTGAGTCTAAGGGGCAATCCCCTGAGAGACCAGAAGACTGTCAGCTGCCCACACCCCCAGCAAAGAGAAAAAGGCACAGTTGGACTGGCCCACAAGGAAACATGGCAAACACAGAGCTACAGTATTAAAGTGCAGCTCAATACTGACATATATATGTCACCCCGGGAGCTCCTCCATTGATATACAAGGTTGGCCCCAGTATCTGTTTTCCAGATGGTCCCCCAGTACACCCGTCCGGCCCTGGACTAAGGTGCTCATACTTTGAAAGTGGAAAAGGTATCAGATTAAAGTGTTCTTTAGTCTAATGTCTGTAACAAATGGCAAAGCAAACCATGAGCACAGAAACAGAGACTAGTATAATATTGGGAGTCGTCTGATGGTGTGTGTTCCCAGCGACAAGGCTAGAATGCACCAGGAAGAGCACCAGCTTCACCAGAAATATGTTCTGAATGCTTTAAATAAATTGTGGAGGCCTTTATCAACCTTTTAGTGGTTGAAGGGATCATTTATGTAACCCCAAAAGGATGGCAGAGGCTGGCTGGGGCATGGGTGGGCAGACCCTCACCTGAATTTCCAGTCATGGCCAACTGGTCATCAGATGAGCACAGGTTTACCTATTTCTAGTAGCAGACATTTGATCTCCCTTCTAGCGTGAAATGTATGGGCACCCTCAGACAGGAGACCTAGCTAGCGTAGTCCTAGCACATCTCCTACAGAATTCTGAATCAGTATGCTTTTTTATGCTTTGCTCCCGACGGTGACCATGGACCTCTTTGATGCCCAACAGCTAGGTATTTGCCCTAAAAGCCAGCAGTGGTGATGCCTTGTGTTATACCAACCAACTCGTGGTCTGATGCCCTGTCTTTGTACAAGTAAGAGGGGGGCAAAGGTTGCACACTTTCAATTGTGCAACTGGTGCTTAGGATGGAATACAAACAGTTAATATTCACGTAGGAAATTGTAATATACAGCTTCCTCCTCTGTGAAGCAGGCCCGCAGCACATACAAGCAAGATGCAAACTGCGGCATTAACGTAACCACATGGCTCACTACCGCACCCCTACCCCACAAGCACAAACTTAGTGATGGTAAAAAGTAGCTCACTCAAAAAACTGCAATCACAGTAACACCCCCATCGCTTATGATACCCATACAACATAGATACTATTAAGCAATAAGGCTTGACCAGGGGTTAGATTAACAGTCTGTTAATCACCCCCTAGGGGTGTAATGTGGCATGAGGCGCAGCCAACGAGTGCCATATTGCCCCTAGGGGGTGATTAACTGACTGTCAATATAACTCTTGGGAGTGCCTGATTGCTATTATAAAACAATGTCCCAAAATAAGAGGCTTAAAAGAATACTTTTTGAATGTTTTTCCCTCATTTAGAGGGAGATTTTTAATAAAATAATTCTTCCACCAATGGTTTAAGAATGCTGGTTGAAAATCAGAATGCATCATTCCCGTCATTCAACAGTACTAGAGGATGCAATGCTGACAAGAAGCATCCGTATGCCATTGTGATCAGGCTGTGCATGACAGTATATCATAGATTAATGTAAAGCTGTTGGAATCCTAACAGCCAATCAGATTGCAGCATTTCTGAGAACCCTTATCATCTACAGTTATGCACTACTACTGTACCACAAACAGTAAGGCATAGATTTCTGCTCTCAAACCCACACCAAACAGATGTTCCATCAATAAGCAGTCACGGGGAGGATGGGTAGAAGGGAGTCTGAGACCTCAGTTTAACATCTCATCCGAAGGACAGCACACTCTAGCAGTACAGCACCTTCCTAATACTGCACTCGGATGCCAGTGTTTTAGGTGAAAGTTCAATCTGAGTTCGGGATAAGAACCCACAACCTTCTGGCCCACAGGCAGATGTGCTACCAACTGAGCCATGCCAACACCTTGAGCATTGAGGAGCTGCGAAGATCTATGGCAGCAGGGACCCAGGAGTGCAATGGTAGGGTAAATGTGCTCATCAATTAGGTGGAGCACCCCGACATAAGCGACAGTAACACCGAATATTGCTTGAAAATGAGTTGTTTGTCTGTGTTTTAATAATTACTGATATTATTCTTTCTGTTAGGGCGCCCCAGCCCCTACACCCCCCAGGTGCCAAGCTGAAATAACGGCAAATGCCCGGGGGGGGGGTGGAGGTGGAGTGCCACCACAGAAAGGAAAATATGAATAACTATTAAAAAGATAAAAATAAGACATAGATAATTGTTGCTTCTAGTAGAAAACTTGTAATCTTGCAACTCTTAGTTGCTTTTAGTTGTACAGCTTTTTTATTCGTATTTGTAAGTCAATGAAAATAGAAAACTTGTAATAAACCTACATTCATTCAAAAACCTCTCTCTCTCTCTCTCTCTCTTTTCCATGATTTCCCATATATTGTGAAGTCATTTGCAAAGTTCAGTGTGTGTTTCTGGACTTGAGAGTTGCGCCATAACCATGTAAACACATCCAATGCCGTGACTCACCAAGTTCTCCAAAAAGCGCACAAGGGGCCCAGGGAACTTCACAATCACCGACTTGACTTTTATAAATATGTAACAACAATGTTAACTATTCAGATTCAAGATGTGAACACAGGCCTTACAAAACAGACTTTTCAAAAACAAAGGGAAATACTGCGCTCGACTCAGGGAAATGTCGGGGGTGCTCAGTAACGCAGCAAACCATCATGTACACCAAATAAAAGAACCAGTACGCCACGAATAATGCTGTAGGTGATTTTAAGCCAAATAATGAAAAGCAATGAAGATGCAGACAGCCCCTAGTGCCTTGACTAAGCAGTGTTCCAGTTCCAGGGCGGCATCAGGAGACTGCCTCTGGAAGACCTGTTGGTGGAGGCACTAGGGGCTTTGTCAGCATCTTCCTTGCTTTTTGTTATTTGGATTAAATTCACCTATAGCATTATTCCTGGAGTGCCAGTTCTTATCTTCTTTACAGGACACAGCATTGCCTAGAGTATGAGGAGAGAATAGAAGAGCGTGATCTGTATCCCTTGGACATTAGGAAGGAGAGGGGGATGATTGAAACTTAAATATTTGAAGGGGACAGACAACGTGAGGGAAGGGAGCATGTTTCAGTGTAAAGAAAACCTGAAAACTAAACTAGGGGGCACAGTTTGAAGCTGAAGGGAGGACAGTTTAGAGGTAACAGGAAAGGGTACTACTTCACAGAGAGGATGGTGGCCCCTGGAACAGAGAACCGAAAGAGGTTGTGGGGACCAAAATGGTAGGGGAGTTTTAAGAGGGCGCATGGGATAACTACATGGGAATAAACAGGGCCGGGAGGGATTAGGGAACAGGATAAACCTGGAAGAAAGGAGGGGACTGGAATCTCTAACGGGAAGGGGGGTGCAGGGATTGGGTGTAAAGAGGTAGGTCCAGGGCTTCCAATGGGGATAGGTAGGGGCTGACTGGATGGGTCAATCGGGTCCTTTTCTGTCCTCTGATTTCTATGTTTCTATGTTAATTGTACCAAATAATATCATGGCAGATAAAGGGAAGCCTCCTCCTAACACAGGGTCAGCAATATTTTGACACAAAGAGGGGAAGTGATTGCCAGGCCTGACACCTAGGATGGGAGGTGGCAGAGATAAACATTTTACAACCACAGGAGAAGTATTGGAGCTGGGCAGGGAGGAGGATCAAGCGTCCCAGAGGTTACTGTCCTACTCCTGAGGGAGGAGGGTGCCACATCCCACAGCACTACTGCTACCTCTAGATGTATGAGTGGCAGAGTGCATCGGGCACAGGGAAGGTAGGCTGTACCACGTATCGCGTCAGTATGTTGACACATGCTCAAGTCAGGGACTACACCCCAATGCCAGAAAGAACAGGGGAATTTGGAAAAAAAATAAGTAGAACCACCCCCCGACCACAGCTACATGAAAGTCTGGTATATAGAGACGGAAGGGTCTGTAAATGCACTAAGCAGCAGTGTGGGGGAACAAATGATGAATTTAAAAAAAAAAAATTCCAGACAACCTTTCTGTAACCCTCCTTTCACCTGATGCTGAACCTTTATACTGAGTAATACAGGGTGCCTTTCAAGCCCTTGACTTCAGCTGTAGGTTTGCTGCCCCAGGGGCCAGAGTCTTTATCAGGCTTACAGTAGCATGTGGTCCATCAAGGTAGGGCATTTCTGGCATCTGACATCATTCACTACCACTGATAGAGTTTGGCATAAGTCATGCTTTATCAGGAGTTGGGAGGAATGCAGTCAATACCTGACCTACAGCTAGCAGGAACAGCCTCTCCCACAAGGGATTAGCCTTCTGCTTAGAGCTAAGCTGTGAGCAAACTGATGTCCTTAATAACCTCATCATCCCAGTTGGCTGGCTGACCTCCATCACCGCCACCCTGAACTACAGCGGGCACTCTATGGACTCCGTAAGTGAACCAACACTAAATTCAGAATCCAACAATAGCAGCAGTGGTGAGGAAGTGAGTGGCGCTGGAAAGAACTGCGCCACAGTAAGGTATTTTTTAGTATGGGGGGGCCTTTTTTGGACTAAGGACTGTAATTATGGTTGCCCATACACTGTAAAAGAGTGTGTATGAGCAATCATACACATATAAGGCTATTTCTTAATCTCAAAGTTTCTGTGGTAATGAGACCTCTCAAGCTGCACTCTCTAGGTCTCTTTGTTACCATTAAACCTCTTGATTGAAAAACAGCCTTGTCGTGTATGGTTGCTCATACACAATCCACTATATAGTGTATGGTGGAACCCTATTATGCATGGAATTCCATGCCTGAATATGTTTGTTGTGCTACAGTATTGACATCATTATGATGTTGTGCTGAAGTTGTGATGTCACTACTATAGCAGAACAACTTAGAATGCTGTCACACAGCTGCTTTCCTCTAGCCAATTGAGCTGGAAGCTGTTTTTTTTTTAAAACTGGAGCTTACAGAAGAAGCTGCAACACAATGAATCAGTAAATTGAGCCTGCCACCAACCTTCAAGTGCCTCCCTCTACCTCCACCCCCATTCACTCAAAGGAAGCAAGGTTTCTAAAAATGGGAGTGTACTCATATGGTAATGTTTGGGCATCCTACATGCAAGCCTGTGTCTTCATCTCGAGTTATCTATGACAACCAGTGTACCCCTTGAGCACCTGCGAACCTCTTGAACTTCATGCCAGAGGTTCCTGGTTGCCATAGAAACCTACTGATGCAGACACAGGTTTGCTGGATATGGTTGCCCCTACATTATGCACTGTGTAATGAATAACCCATGGCTGTTGATTAGGGGGTCAGGAAAGCATCACAGCTGTGTCCTCACCAGTACTTAAGCAGCAGTGTAACAATAATAATTTCCCCAAAAGCTAGTTTCACCTTCAATAAATAAACATATTAGCATACTGTCAGATCTACTTTAAAAAAATGTACCTCCTATGCTGTGCACCATGAGTTTTTATGTTCTTGATACTAGCCCTTGTCGGATCTACAATACAATTTCTAAGTTAAATGTGGCAGTCATCTTTTTTCTTGAGGAAAAAAATCTAAATTAAAACATTCATAAATGTTCAACTTTTGGCAGACCTAGAACATTTTACCATCAAATAAATCTGAAGGATGTCTGAAATGTTTATTGTAAAATAAAAAAGGTGGGGTCAAATTTGTTGCCCAATTTCATTGCACTGCTGCTTTAAAACACTTTTTTTTCACTCTCATGTTCAGTCCTCAAGCTCGGTATGTAAATAATGCACTGTTTACCTTCTGCAGTCACCCCTATTCTCTGAAGAGATGGGTATCATACCTGGCTTGGTCCATTTACCTAGGGAGGAACCCCACTAAAAGAAAAACTGGTGAGGACCCTTGAACTGCAAAGAAAGGCCTCCACCCACCCAAGGCCTGGTACAACTCTAAAAATGGGCAGTAGGGATAAACATACAAAAATTGAAATGACTACCGCTCCCTCCATGCTCCAACCTCCCATTCCATGTTGACATTCTGTGAAGCAGCCACTGTGGTGACAGAAAGAACCTGTCTTTCTTGCTACTACTCTTAGACAAGAGTTTGTCTCTCTTGAGAATCAGCCAAGTAGCGAAACTGTCCCGGTGCAGAAAAGCCATGGTTTCAACCACAAAAGTAATGTGGAGTATTTGTCTCTGGGTTTGTTGAAGGTGTAGTCATTTACCTTCCTTTGCAGCTTTTAGGCACTGCATCATGTCTGTCACTCATTAGGAATGTAAAAATGCTCACTTTCCACGTTAACAGCTGTGGAAAGTAAAGTACATATAATGTATATAATTTAGTAATGGGTTTCTCTGAGACATTCCTCACTAAGACCCAGGGTTACATCTGCAGTGAAGTCCTAGAGTCACAAAGGGAAAACGAGTCCAGTAACTGTAAAATAATTACAGCCAAAAGTAACGAGCATAATCAGATGCTGTCCTGACCATGAAGAATGTATACAGTGTAAGTCAAGTCTACGAGTCACATGAAGAATTTAGTCACATGACAAAACTCCCAGCAAAACTGTCTGCTGACTGAGTGACCAAAGATGTCCCAGAATAGCAGCGTGGTCAAAGCTACACTAAAGGAGGGAGGTTTGGAGGATGACCTAGGAAGATGGGCACCGCACCAGAGAACAGGAGGAGCATAAAATAAATGAATTAATAAACATCAAGTAGACACCTTGATATATATTTCATCTGATTATTCATCTGACATTGTTGCATTACATACCTGCTACTGTCTTCTTGTTCAAACACCATGAAGTCTTGCTATATTATAACAATAGCAGTCAGCCACTGCAGCTGAACTGCCCCGGAGAGGAAGGAGTTAACTCCAGAGGATCTGGAGTTCTACAGCGCGAGGGCACTGTGCCCAAAGCTCTATCTGGCAGTTTCAAATGAAACTGTCAGATTCTTTACTCCGCTTCACTGAACAGTCGCTCTGGAGATCAGCTCCTTCAGCTCGGTTCATTCTCGGTTCAAGCGAGTATTTTTCGGTTCATTTGAACCGGCAAAAGTCATTATTTTTACCGCATTTCGGTTTTAGAGTGCGGTTCCCGGTTCTTATCGGTTCTAAAAAACACGGAATTATAACGTTTTTTTCAAATACCCGTGACACGGTTAGGAACCGATAAGGGTGTCTTGCCTGGCACTGCCATCAAAAGGGCAAGTTTTGGTTAGGCTGGCATTATGTCTGAGAAACCAAGAAAAACCGGGCCCACTGGGTTTCAACACTGTGATGTCTTGGGGCGCCTTTGCCAAGGCTGACCACACACCACTTGTGTTTATTGTCTGAGGCTGACCACCTCCTGTCAGACTGCCAGGTGTGTAAAATTTCCCTGCAGCCACCCCTGGAGAAGAGATTGGGCGGCTCAGGGCGGAGGCCAAAAGTCCGCTGACCGGATGGCCAGCCCGGTCCAGTACCCACTGGACCAGAGGAGTGCCCTCTGACCAGGCGAGACTTCCTAGGGCAAAGGAAGGCTGGTTCAGAGGAACCAGTCCCAAGTAAAAGACAAGGAAATCAGTAGGTCTGGAGTCCAAAATTGTGTCTCCAACTGCTGCAGAGATAGCTAAAGCCATTCAGATTGTCCAGTCACTGTCTCAGGGACCTGTAGAACCACCAACAGTTGGTAAAAGGTTGGTTCGTTCAGTCCCAGTGGTTCAGGATTTTGAAGTTGAGGATTTTTATGAACCACAGGAGGGGGAGGAGGAATTTGATCAATACATGTGTGGCTGGGAGGGTCTGGACGTGCCCATTGAACCGGGCATTTCTCCAGACAGACCTTTAGAATCTCCTCCTATTCTGTCTGAGTCCCCTTCTTTCTTTATTTTTTACAAAAAGGTTGCAGAAACCCTCCAGCTTCCTTTAGAGAGGCTGTGGATGAGCAAGAGGAGCCTGATTATGTGGAAATGATGGATATTCCAGAGTCTAGGAGGTTGTCTATTCCTTTGCATAAGTCATTTAGGAAGCAAACAACAAAGATTTTAAAAATCCTCATTCTGTCCTTCCTGTAGATAAAAAATGGACAGAAGGTATACTTTGTCAGGCTCGGATACAGACTTCCTTACTGAGCAGTGTAGTCATGTAGGTGTGGTACAAGCTGCAGCCTGTGACAAGGCTAATATTCCTCTGGCCTCACATCCTCCTGATAAGGATTCCAGGAAGATTGATGCCATGGCGAAGAAACAGTATATGGCAGCTTCTTTGGGACTCAGGCAGGCAAATTATATGGCTTATGTGGCTAGATATCAGAAATCTAGGTGGGACACAGTATTGCAGTTAGCCAAGCAGGCCAATGGCCAGCTGGCTAGTGAGTTAGAACAGGTGGCTGCTGATGGCATTGAAGCCTCTAAAGTTCAATTTCATACTGCTGTTGATGTTAATGATGTTTCCTCTAGGGTCATGGCCACTTCTGTAGCTTTCGTGAGTTGGCATGGCTCAGATGCACTAATCTGTCCCAAGATACCCAGTCAAAGGCTATGGATTTTCCTGTAGTGGGAAATTCTCTGTTTGAAGCAAACAGAAAACTATATGAAAAAGATGGATGAATACAGAACTACCTACAAAAGTGCCAGGCTAGGAGAAGCATGCCATGCCACAAGGGCATGCTCCCAGAAATGAGGGCAGGCCCTTTTCAGGCCTTTTACCAATTTCAGGCCACCTCTGCTGTCTCGCAGAGGGGTTTCTTCAGGAGGCAGGGGTAGGACGAGGCACAAGTAGACTGTCCCCCTCCCCTCAGCCTAAGGCTGCTGCTAAGCAGGCACCCTGATGGGGTGCCCAGGGCCGATTCTCCTGTACCAGTGGGAGGCAGGTTGGCCTATTTCAGCGGAACTGGCTGTCCTAACTATGGACAGATGGGTTCTGGAGTAATAGAGCCAGGGTTGAGTTCTCAGCTTCAAACACTTTCCAAAGATGAGAGCCAGGCATTTTCCACCTGCAAATCCTTCAGAAGCCCTTGCTTTGGAAGCAGAGGTTTCTTCTCTTCTGGACTGCAAGGCAGTGGAAAGGGTTCCTCCTTGCCATCAGGGCAAGGGGCTTTATTCAAGATACTTTCTTACCCCAAAAAAGACAGGAGAATGGCGGCCCATTCTAGATTTAAGATACTTGAACAAGCATCTGTTGAAACCAAAGTTCAAAATGTTGACTCTGGCAATGATATTGCCTTCCCTAAGGCCAGGGGACTGGCTAGCTTCCCTGGACCTCAAGGATGCCTATTTTCATGTTCTGATCAGACCTTCTCACCGAAAGTACCTCAGGTTCGAACTGCCCTCAGGCCACTACCAGTTCAGGGCAATGCCCTTCGGCCTTACCTCTGCGCCAAGGGTATTCACAAAATGTCTACGCTGTAGTAGTGGCTCCTTAAGAAGGCAAGGGGTTGCTGTGTTTCCCTACCTGGACGACTGGCTCATTGTGGGTCAGTCTCCAGGTCAGTGAATCCACTTGCAAGTCACCCAGCAGCTTCTCACTTCCCTGGGATTCCTGCTAAACTTACCAAAGTCAGTTCTGGAACCAGTTCAGGTCCTAACTTTCATAGGCGCGGAATTGAACACAAGGTTAGCCAGGGCTTTTCTTCCCTCGGAAAGGTGGACAGACTCATCGCCCTGGCATCCTCCTTACCCCGCGTGTCTCGACCAGCAAGGCATTTTCTGCAACTCCTCGGGCACATGGCTGCTTCCACAGCTGTCATGCAGGGAGCAAGATTCCAGATGAGGGACATTCAGTTCCATTTGAGGGCCTATTGGTCTCAAAGGAAGGACCCTACCAAGTTGGTCCCAGTTACTCAAACTCTGATCCTAGCCCTCCACTGGTGGCAGGTCCAGAGCAATTTAAGACAGGGGTTCCCTTCATTCCCATTTCTCACTCCCTCACCCTCACCACGGATGCCTCCCTGTTAGGGTGGGGGGCTCACCTGGGCGACCTTGCCACTCAGGGGGTGTGGTCTCCTCAGGAATCTCTGCTCCACATCAATCTTTTGGAACTCAGAGCTGTCTTTTTAGCTCTTCGGGTGTTTTCAGATTCTGTCCAGAACAAGGTGGTTCAAGTCAGGACAGACAATACCACCACAATGTGGTACATCAACAAGCAAGGGGGCACTCGGTCTTCAGCCTTGTGCACCGAAGCAATGAAGTTGTGGTCTCTGGCTTACTCCCTGAACACCTCCCTGATAGCGGTTCATCTCCCAGGGAAGGACAATGTCCTGGCGGACGCCCTCAGCAGAATTTCTCAGGGCCATCACGAATGGGCTCTGAATCCACAAGTGCTGGGGTCTGTCTTTGCCAGATGGGGCACTCTCAGATAGATCTTTCGCAGCCCAGACAACCACCAACTTCCTCTTTTCTGTTGCAGACCTCCAGTACTGGGCTCAGTCCCTCTGGATGCCTTTCTGTTGGACTGGAAAGGGAAGTTCCTGTATGCCTTTCCCCTTTCCTCTCCTTTTCAGGGTACTAGTAAAATCAGATCTCAACCTTGCAGAGTGATTCTGATTGCCCCAGATTGAGCCAGACAGCCCTGGTACCCTCTGCTCCTGTCCTTGGCAGTCCACCCCTGCCCTGAGCCTGCCAGAGTCCACGACTTACTGGCCTGTGCACAGGGAGAGTGTGGATCCGGACCTCACATCCCTCCACCTCAAGGCTTGGCTCTTGAGGAGCTAGAATTTGCTGACTTACACCTTTCTCAAGGTGTCATGGATATTTTAAAGGCTTCAAGGAAGCCTTCCACTAGGGCCACTTATAATTCTAAGTGGAAGAGGTTTTCCATCTGGTGCTCTGAGAGGCAGATTATCCCAGAATCTGCTGATCTTCCCATTCTACTGGACTATTTGGTCCATCTGAATTCCCTAGGCCTTAGACCAGCTACCCTTGAAGGTTCATCAGGCAGCTGTCTCTGCTTTTTGTGTCAGAGGGAAGCCTGCCTCCCTTTCTTCTCACCCTGTGTTCTCCAAGTTTTTAAAGGGTTACTTCATACTAACCCTCCTTTTAGGGAACCAGCTCCCGCCTGGGACCTGAATATTTGCATTGCTCAGTTAATGCAACCCCCTTTGAGCCTCTGTCTTCAGCAGGCTCAAGTATTTAACGGAAAACCATTTTCCTAGTAGCTATCACCTCTGCCAGACGCATAAGTGAGCTACAGGCCCTGTCAGTGGAAGAAGATTTTATCTCTTTCCACAGAGATAAGGTAGTCCTTAGGACTAATAGAAAGTTTTGCCTAAGGTGGTTTCTGATTTCCACCTGAATGAATCTATCTCTCTCCCAGTATTTTTCACTGAGCATTCTTCCTCAGGTGAGAGAGACTGCACAGCTTGGATGTCAAAGAGCCTTAAGCTACTATTTAGGCGCACCAGAGGTCATAGGTTCGAATCCTCCAACTCTTTCTTACCTATGGCGAGGTTGGCAAGGAAACCTGCCACTAAGAGAACAATTGCAAGGTGGATTGTTTCTTGTATCCAATTCTGTTATCAGAAACTGGGTAAGTACCCCCTCAGGATTGAGGCCCACTCCCACCAGGGGTACAGCTGCGTCTCTAGCGGCTGCTAGAGACATCCCCATTCTGGAGATTTGTCAAGCTGCTACCTGGAAGACAGTTCACACCTTTACCAAGCATTATTCCCTGGATGTCCAGTCCAGGAGAGATGCTTGGTTTGGCACAGCTGTGCTTCAGAGCCTATTTCCTAAGTAGGTTCTGACCCTCCTCCATGGAAGTACTGCTGTGTAATCTGCTATTGTTATAATATAGCAAGACTTCATGGTGTTTGAAGAAAAAATTACTCACCTTAGTATTGCTTTTCTTCTCATGGAGTCTTGCTATATTCTATACCACCCTCCTGCCCCTCTCAGAACTTCTACTTGGGTAGGGGTGGCGAATTGGTGCAAGCACTGTGTCATGCCATTGTAGTTATCCCTTACCCTCTTTTCCTTTGGGTTAGGGATCTAGATTGTTTCATTTAGGTTATTTATACTGCCCCCTTCCTGGACTTGAGTCTTGGGGGAAGGGGGGTTCATATGTGCTTGTCAAGGGTGGTAAAACGAACCATAATACCATCAATTTTTGTTATTATGGCTCTGGGTGTTTCTTTGTTGTTTATATTGTTGTTATTACTACTAGTAGGTAGCCATGGGCTAGTGTAGTTTTCTCACAGACTTTCCATCCTTTGATGTTAATTCGTAAGATCTGACAGTTTCATTTGAAACTGCCAGACAAAGCTTTGGGCACAGCGCCTCCGCTGTAGAACTCCAGATCCTCTGGAGTTAACTCCTTCCTCTCCGGGGCAGTTCAGCTGCAGTGGCTGACTGCTATTGTTATAATATAGCAAGACTCCATGAGAAGAAAAGCAATTACTAAGGTGAGTAATTTTTTCTTCTTCCTCCCTCCTCCCTCCTCCTGGTCGACTCCAACTCCTCGTGTGATGATGCTGGTGCTACTGCTGCAGCCTCGTGCCCTCCTCGACCCTCATCCTCCTCTCCACTCTCTTCAGCTCAGTTAGTGTCTCCAACTCCTCTGTCTGGACTAAGATTACACTGTGCCCAAGGCCCGGCTACCCACCCACCTAATCAATTGACAAAATGAAGAATAAAAAAATGAGTCAGATGCCAGCCGACCCCCTCAACTGACTCCTGGGGTGTGTCTTGACCGTCCTTCCAACTGTCACTGATTGTCCAGTCTGACCGTGGCGTTTCACTCTTTCACCATTTGGAATCATTTCGGACTCGGTAGTAGGTGGTTAAGGGCAAGACTTCTTTTTCTTTCCCCATTGAACTTTCCCACCTCTGGTGACCCTGCCTGCTCGCACTTAAGACAGGCTTCTCCCGCTTTTAAGTGACGTTGCAAATAGTCCCACCACCTGGCTTTCCTAGCCAATCGCATTACCCAAGTCCTGCCTCCCTGCATGCGCATGAGGTACAGCTACCGCTATGAACACTGGGACATGGAGTTTTGATGGGACATGACTGTGTTGCTGCTTGTGGTCTGCCTAAGGGATGGGGGGGGTGACTCGAGTTGGGTACGGGCAGGAAGAGAGACAGCCGTGCATTTTTTTTTTATTTAAAAAAACATTGAGCTTGCTCTGGCTGGAGACACTGGCTGCTGCTGGCTGCGAGCAGGAAGGGCAGCAATAAAAAACACGGAGGAGGGCAGCAGGAACAAAAAAACACTACCCTGGCAATGTGGGGAGGGCAACTGCCCCTCCAAATGGTGCCCCTGTTGGAAGCATGCCAAGATGGCTCCCATGTTCAAAGCTGGGAACCCCCTCTCATCCAACAATTATAGACCAATCTCCCTGCTCCCCCACCTGAGCAAGCTCCTTGAGAAGATAATCCATTGTCAATTGTCTGATCACATTGAGAAACATAATCTGCTGTGTGGCCAGCAACACGGCTTCTGGAAGTCCCACAGTACCTCATCTGCTCTGGCCCAGTTTACGAATCATGTTTTTAGAAACATGGACATGGGCAAAGACATGGGTGCTGTGTTTGTGGACCTGACCAAGGTCTTTGACCTGGTCAACCACCCCCTCCTACACAACACTCTTCTGCAACTTGGCTGCTTCTCAGGGACCTTACATTGGTTTAGAAGCTACCTATCTGGCCGATCCCAGTTGATATATATTGGCACTGCCTTCTCCCCAACATGCATGTCTCCATGGAAGTCCCTCAGGGCTCCATCCTGGGCCCACTATTATTCTCTATATTTATTAATTTCATCCCCACTGACTGACTTACTGGATTTTACCCTGACACATTTTGTAAACTATAGTGTATTCAACTATTTTCTGCCTGTACATTGATTGCACCTGTATGTATATTTTGCTGTATATGTTGTTGTATATTGTACATTTCGTTGTGCCACTTTGTGGGCCCGGGTTGTGCCTGAAAACGGTCTCGGGGATCAGTGCACTTACCCAGTAATCAAAAACTTAAAGAAATGAATAAAAAATCAAATATTTTTATTTGCAGGAAAAGAGCCCACCACAAGTAACTGACTGTGTGCCTAGTAAGTAGATTGTTTTCTTTTTTTTAAACTTTCTTTGCCAGAGTCTTACATGTTTTTTTCTTTTTTGGGTTTACTCCCCAACAGCAAAACTTGTTCAGAGAAGTCCACAGAGCTCAAATCAGGCAATAAAGGCTGATCCACCTTGGCAGGCTCCACTGAGGAAGACTCCTTAGGTCAGTGAATTAACTGGGATGTCCTAAGGATGCTGACCATTTTGGTACCACTAATGGCAATATCCTCTCTACTAGTGTCTAGTTAATTTCTTATGATACCCAACTGCTCCATCAACATAATGCTGACTGCGTATTGATTACTCATGTGCTAAGAATATCCCCGCTCAAAAATGAAGGAAGATATCTAGTGGGTAGTAATTTCTCATTATGTGACTAAAACACTTTCTGAGTCTCTGCACTATTTATAGCCACCAAAACAGGCTTCATTTTCAAATAGGACATATCAACACTCACTGCTTCTATTTTCTGAGAAGTTGTTTTATCCAAATTTGTTTAGTCCAATAATAGTATTTTTCAAATCTGCAAGACTCCAGCCATTATAGAGATATCCAATCACCCCCATCATCATTTTTTTATCTGACTCTTAGTTGCAACTGGGTACTGCATCATCAACTTCATCTCTATTATGCAACCCACTTAACAAAACCTGATCACAGCCCTCAGACCTAATGTCTTCCAGGTTTAGAACTGGGGATCCCACCAGTGAGTACAATAAATTACTAAAAACTAGATTACGGAGCTGAGCTGGCTCAGTGCAAACCAGGCCAACAAACTTAGGAGTGGAAGTTAAATGATCTTCACTACGGCTCAATAAACTGCTGTTTAATTTAGGTATAATTAATCACTGGGGTATCCCTAGCTTTATTTTCAAAGTGCTCCATTAGTTTTGATTGATTAACAGTTTCTGCAGAGGGACTTTTTTTATTGTGTTTGTTCATTTTCTTGGGTTTTACAACAGCTAGGTTATTTTGAGAGTCTGGTGTTACCACAGGACAAACCTTTTAACTTTCACCATTTTTTTTGTTTTGTTTTTGTTTTCTGTTAATAGCAGTATCACAATTCAATCTGTGCACACAATCAGAAAAAGGAACACTATAATTTTTTTAATTACGTGTTTGAGTCATTTTGAGGAAATATATACAGTCAAAATCATTAAAAAAAGCACAAACTAGTGACTGAATTAGTTCCATATGGACTTCAAAAGTAGATATCAGACTTTAAGTAAAGCCCCAAAAATACCCAAAAAGGGAATTGGAAGTTAGAAAGGCCTCTAGTAAGCATAACAAACCTACTGAAAAGAAATCACCAGTCCTTGGAAGGCTACAAATTGTAGCAGATACTGAAGAAAAGGTTTTGTGTGCTTACTAGAGGCCTTTCTAACTTCCAGTTCCCTTTTTGGGTATTACTACTGTCCGGTAGGCCCTCAGGATCCCCCACCAAAGAAGGAAGACACACACACACACACACACACACACACACACACACACACAGACACACGCAGATCTTGGAAGAAATGGCCGCAGCCATGCATTTATTTATATAACAAATTGAACATTAATATTTAACTTTGCTGTTAATTAGCTCTTTATTAACTCTTTTATTTCATTTCTCCTAATATTAATATTCTTATTATCCTTGAGCAGTGTGTGCTGCCGGGAGGAAGTGTCATACCTCCAGCCCCAACACCGCCCATCTATGTGGGAATCCCATACGGTGCGTGCCAGGGTATCACCCCGTGGTTGCGGGATAGTTCATAGGGCCAAGGTCCTGACAGCCGCCCCCCATCCTGCACCACCAACCTTGTAGTATGTACTGCTGAGGTTGGACCAAGACCCCCATGCAGGTACAGGTCTCTTGGTCTACCATCCTCATGCCGACCAAAGGTAATGAGACCTTTGGGAAAACTGGCCTTGCCCCCTTGTTTCCCGCTACCTTCCTCATGCGCTTCTCCCGAGCTGCCACAGGCCGGACCAAGTCTGACCCCCCAAGCCACTCACTCAATCCTAACCTCCAAGATCTTCCTGAAATCTTCCAATAAGTAATCCAGACTTTCCATCTGCAATTGTCCATTCTCTCCCACCGCCAGGCCCCAGTGGGTGTTATAAATCTTATCATGCCTCGATACCATGGCCCCCCCAGGACTCCATAAAAACTCTCATCTCCCTATTAATCATCATGCAAGCCCTGTTCAATGCTATCCCTCATCTTGCATGAAGCCAACTCCTCCGCATCAACATGTGTGACCAGATGAGAATAGTATGGGGCCACCAGGCCTTAATGGATCATAAATCATCCTTCATTGCCAGCAGCAGATTCACCATCTTCCGGTGGCCCAGATACCAGCCACCCAGGTGGAGCAGCAAGATGTCCAGCCTCCTCCTCCTGCCAGCCTCAACTTAAAGCTCAGAAGCAACCCTTCCAATGCATCCCTTGTAATCCCATCCAACAATTTGGGCTCTTCTCATGAAATTGACAGGTTGCTTTCCGGCTGGCTGGCCATTCTCTTCACTGCCCACCAAATAAAGGCATGTCCACATATCCATATGCTCCTAGTGTCATCCTCGGGACCTGCAAGAGACAAAAATGTGTTACTGCAAGTGCGGTCATACATAGCGCAAGAATCCCTGAGACCTCCATTGCCCCAATGCTTGAATCTCCAAATTGGACAGGCCCAAACTCCCGCCATTCATTGCTGCCCCTATCCAGAAGGAGTGAGTAACATATTCACAGTCATCCAGCCCTGCATGCTGAAGTGCCTTTTTTAGAATGAACCTGAACTGATATGCCATAACTGGCTTCCCATCCTGATGACAGAAAAAGGTCTCTCCTTGCTCAGTGCAGGACAACTGGTAGTCGCTGATCATGCACTCCACTGACCAACCAGCTCCAGCTGGTGCCATCAGCTTGTACCAGTGCCCTGCCCCTTGCTGCTCCATCTTTGACTTAATTAAACTAATGTAAACCCTAGGCCCCACCATGGCTATGTCCCGTGCTAACAGCCCAGGGCCCCCTCTCTTACCTGTTGCCTGAGTCAGCTCTGACACCCCGAATGCCCCACAGAAAGCTACCATAAAAAGTGTCTCAAACAAATGAGCTTCATAACCATTCCAGCAAACGGTGGGTAGGGACACCCAAAGGCTGGCCAGAATCGCCAGGGTAATGGGTCGCCTAGCATCCGGTAGGCTAGTCTTCTCCCTCCAACAGCTTACACACCCTAAAGACCTTAGTGTTATCTTCTACGCCCATGGCCCTTGCCAACCATGACATATCTGTCAAGTGACGACACATCACTCCCGGCAAACAACCCACCCTCTTCCCTGCCATGATGTATTTGCACAGTTGGTTTACTGGAATGGGCCAAACATCTGCCCACCCTGACACTTCCTGTGTGGCGATATAGTGTTCAACCCCCCGGCAGTAAGCCTCCCTCATTCTGGGCCCAATGGAATTACCTATGAATCTCCAAGTCTTTCATTCACTACCTCCCAGAGGAATTAGGGGAACCCTGCATGGCTGTTGGTCTGCTCCTGGTGCCAACTTGAAGAATCTCTGCCACTGCAAATGAGATAAAGCATCGGTAATCCCATAGTCAACTCCTGGTACATGCACTGCCTTGAACATCATGTTAAATAGTAAACATTTCAACACGAAAACCCGCATTAAGTCCCCCAATGGATTCATTGGGCCCAAATGCTGATTGATAGTATGCACCACTCTCAGGTTGTCTGACCTGAAATGCACTACTCTGTCCCTCAGACTAACACCCCAAATGCAGAGAGCTACCACCACTGGGAAAAATTCCAGTAGTGTGATCTACTTGCTCAGTCCTGCTGCCAGCCACCATGCCGGCCACTGTACTGCACACCATTCCCCTTGGAAGTAGGCTCCGAAGCCCCTTCCTCTAGCCACATCAGTGTAAAGTTCCAAGTACTCCCCACCCCAGGGGATTTGCCACAGGGCCACCCCATTGAAATGGTCTAAGAATATGTGCCAGACCTGAATGTCCTCCCTGAACCGCTCTGTGACCCTAATCCTGTGGTAAGGCTTTATGCACCCTCGACCCCTATTTGCCAGCCATCGCATAAAAGTCCTGCCCACTGGAATGACCCGGCATGCAAAGTTAAGATGTCCCACCAACTGTTGCAACTCCCAGAGCATATTTTTTCCTAACCAGGACCCTATGCAGTAGCCCTTTTAATGTTACCAGCTTATCCTGAGGCAGTCTGCACAGCCTGGCCCCAGAGTCGATTTCGATGCCCAAGAAGGTGAGTATAGTTCCCGGGGGCTCCGACTTCCCGACAGCCAAGGACACCTCGAATTCTTTGCATACCTGATTGAAAGCCACCATGGTCCCCTCACAACGTGGCGACCCTGCTGGTCCTACGAACAGGAAATCATTGAGGTAGTGCACAATGGCCTGACTATGAGCCATCTGAGCAGTGACCCAGCAACCCATGGGCATGCAATTGTCTACATAGTATGAACCCTCAAATGTCATACCCAAGCGCACCCTATCATCAGGATGGACTGGCAGCAAGCGAAATGTGGACTCAGTGTCTGCTTTCGCCAAGAGCACCCTAGGCCCTGCAGAGCGAACCACCTCTAAGGCTCTGTCGAAGGACTGATAATGTACAGATGTATACAAAGAATCTATATGGTCATTCACCGAGTCGCCATCAGGGTACGACAGGTGATTGATCATCCAAAACTCACCCGTAGTCTTCTTGGGAACCAAGCCAATCGGTGAAACCCTTAAATTATCCCAAGGGGGGCTAGTGAATGGTCCACTCACCTGCCCCAGCCACCTTTCTTTCACCTCTTTGTCCTGGACAATCTGTGGATGGTCCCTGGCTGACTTCAAGTTATCTGCCTCGTATGCTCTGCGCAGGCCCAAGTATGGTATCCTGAAGCCTTCCGTGAACCCGATTTCCAACAAGGTGGTGGCTGCTCTGTCCGGGTACTGGTTTAATCTTTCTTATCTGCATCAGGGTGGGGAGGCTTCCCACCCTGGAGTTTGGTGAACTTGCCCCGCGTGCCTCGACCAGACCCTCTCCATTCTCGTGCCAATGTGCACTAAAGAAAGAGATGCTGTTTGCAACAGGCCATGCGCACATGCTTAAACCTACAACTGCTACACGTGCATGTGCTTTGGTTGTACGCGTAACACAACTGCAGACCCATGCCCTCCACTTTGCGCTGGGAAAGCTCCTTTATAGGGAGGCCACTGTCCGTGTGCTGCACTCCCACACCTTACATGACATCCACCATCAAGGTCATGTCTAGCTTCCTGCAGCCCAATTCAGTATCTACCTGGCGCCTGCAATGAAACTCCTTGTCATATTTGAGCCAGGCCATCCCTCCTTTTTCTTATGCATGAAGGTGATCTGATGCATATAATTAAGCAGTTCCACCCCCTGCTTCTTATCTGCCTGCAGCAGGACAGTGGCATTTATAAGAAATGCCACCGCCCAACTGTCATGTGTCCTGGGCACCTTCACTTTCTTGCGTTCCTGATCCACCCCTTCTCCTTCCCCTCACTGGGTTTCACAGGCCAGTTCAAGAGGGAGAAGATATCTACATACTCCCGGTTCTTAATCTGCTGCCTAACCTTTTCGGTCAAATGAGTGCCCACCGGGGTATCAAGCCCAGCATAGGGGTTTTCTGGTGGAGGTGTGCTGGCTTATCTGGTACTGGACCGTCCTTCCCTGTGCCATTCCGGCCTGACAGCACTGGGACTGTCTTGTTCTTAATTCTAGCTACTAAGTCAGCCATTACCCCTACTAACTGCTTCAGCCACTCGTCCGCTGCTGCCCACAAGCTGGCCCCAGTTCCTGGCTGCAAGCTGCCCACCCCTTCACCATCCAAAGAGTCCAGATACCGCGGTGATTCACCGCCATCAGTCTCTAATATGCCACCTTCTCCCAGGTCTTCTGCATACTCATCAGAGTCCTCACCCCTGACAGCACCCCAAACCTGTCTCACCTGACTGGCCCCTACCTGTGACCCTCCAGGTTGAAGCTTACCTTCAGCACGAGGCATTTTTGCTGGTGGTACTGGTTTTCCTGGTCCTACCCTCTTCTTTCCAGTTGATATAGTGGGCTCTTCCAGGCCCTCTAAGCAAGCTTCCAGCCATGCCGCACCTTTTTGCTTGTACAAGGACCTCATCTTCTCCTCCGCTGCTGCCAACGCCCTGGGGGATGGGTTCTCTTCCTGCCAAACATGATCCTGTAAAGACAACTAAATTCCCCCCTCCCCAATAGAAATCATTAGATAGTGAAATCTTTGCAATAGACATTTTGCGTCCAGCATGGGTGAGAAGTCCTGGACACCCAAACCTTGGTGCACACATAGAAAAAGGGGGGCTGCGCCTTGGGCCACATGGACTATGAGGACTCCCACCCAATGGAATTAACCTATGGTGTTAATCCCAACCCATCGAAAATGCCCAGCATATGCTATCTGCACCTTTCAAGGCTCGGGCTGGATCCCCTCCCTCATCCAAAGGGTAGCTCCGAATGCCTCCCAATACCATGCAAAGTATAATTTTCTGTCAGAAAATACCCATATACATTCAAGAACATTTTTTTTTATTCCTAGCCTGCCTGCCTGCCTGCACCTGAAGGGTGGGTCCAACCTGGCTGCCTAGAGGTTCCCTATGACTGCTGACCTCAGTACTGAAACTACTGACCGTGGTAGCGGGGGAGATGTTGTGAAGAGCGCCGCAGCGATCCAGTCTCCTCAACCACACCAACCGCTGATGAGGTTAAAGATGCCCTCCCTGAGCCTACCCTTGGGAAGAATGGTTCCATGGAAGCCCCAGCCATAAATGAATCTGTAGGATTCAAATACCGCACCTCCCGTTACATACCATTGTCCTGTATTATCCCAGTGTGCCACTGAAGCCGCCACCCAACCAGAGGTTGCGCAATGCCCTGTCGCCCCAAACAAACATGGTCGCCATCTTGAGCAGCCTACCCACATGCAGAGGGCTGCCTAATGCCCACTCCACTAACTGGAATCCTGTAGCTGTTATTCCATTGGGGGCACCGCCACTTCCAAATCCCTCTGGGCAGAGCAAAACAGTCTCTGGGAAGCCATTAGCATTGAGCAAGGAGCTGCTCAGCCACAATCCCAACATGCCATCCCCATCATGGCCGCCAAATCTTGTAACCACGAGATCCTAGAGAGCAACGCCCAAAGGCTGTGGTCTAACATGCCTGGGGCGATGGCCATGGTGGCTGTGCTGAGGGTGGGGTGCTCACGTGTCGGACCTACTAACGAACCAACAAAGCTGTGCCCTGCAACTCCCAGGATGCAACCAGCTGGTCAGATCAGCCATGCAGTCCAGCCAGCTGTCAGGAACTGGAGAGGGTCGTGATTGGGGAAGGCCGCCTAGCCTTGGTCCGCCTGGGGGGAATGATCGAATCGCACGCCACATCCCCATCTATCCACTGAGGAAGGCAGTCTGTAGGAAGGCCACACCACCATCTCTGCTAAGGACTTCAAAGGTAAGCCACCAAGCAGACTGAACTGTACCAAGGGGAAGGGGGGATAGGTCTATTTTTTTTCAAGGCCCCCATCACAGTATCCGGGGGACACCCTGCACCACGATGACTGCCCGAAGGGGGTGCCTGCTGCCTGACCCCTCGGCTGATGCCACCATGCTGAAAGGCCAGGGAGGGAGCATGGACACTCCAAGGAACTCAGGAGATGGCAGAGGATGTGCCGAAACACCAGTGCCATCAGCAGACTGCCAACTGGTGGCCAGATCATGCCAGACCCGGGCGGAATCCTCCATTGGTCCTTACACACCCGGACTTCTGTGCAGAGAATCAGCTCGTCGAGTGGGCTCCTGGGTCCCAGCAACGCCTCCTTGATCCATACAGATCCCTCCCCCCCAACCATAGGCCCCAGCCCTATTTTACCTTGCCAGAGAGCTGGGGACTTCTGTTTGTTCCGCTGGACAGAGGAGAAAGAGGGACTGAGTAGAGTTAACCAGCTAGATATCCCTCTTTCTCCTCCCCACTGACCCCCCCTTAGGGCATGGTGATACCTTGCCTCTGGGGTGTGTCCAAGGCCTGCTGTCCACTCCAGGAGACAGGTGTCCTATTACTTGTCTAGCCGGGGGGGGGGAGAGGGGCCCCCCGGACAATTGGCCAGCTGCTGTAATGCTTGGGCAGCAGTCTACCACTCTTGACCATCAAAGGTTCAGGACTTTATATACAGGATAATTAATTAGCTAACAAAGTAAATTAGCTTTTAACCTCTTTAAACTCAGTAAGCTGAATTCAGTTTCAATTCTGTTTCAAGCTTGTTTCTTAGTTTGTTCTTTTAATACTGTGCACACTCCTTGGTGAGTCTCTCAACCTGAGTTCAATCACAGCACAGTGTTGCACCTCCCCACAGTGTCAGCAATCTCTCATCTTGTCTATTTAGTTGAGTTTTACTCAGGTCTATACCAACAGGTGATGAGGCCAGGAAAAAAATATTGGGGCATATCTGGCTCTCTGCTCTACCAGCTCAATGAGCTCTCGCCTCTCAGGACAATCTCACAATAAATTCTGAAACACAGACTTCTGTGAAAAGGCAGTAAACTCATGTACCAATCACAGATTGTATTTAAAAACTTTTTTTTATGTAGAGATGATGCAGGGAAGGGATAACAGTGCAGGTTACCTCATGCAAAAATATAAAAGTATTCAAATGGACTCCTGTACATTATGTTGCCTGCCTTGTTGGTTGCTAAGAGTGCTCTGCACTAGTGGGGGTTTAAGTACTGACTCTGTATGACGTCAGCCCAGTGACGATTATCCAAGTGAGATTCCACCTAGGATTCCTTCTCAGCTGAACACAAAACAGTCATGAGGAGACTCAAGGAAACAATTATACCAATTATACTAGAAGGACACCTAGATTTCTTGGGCCCACATATTCAAAGGAGAAGCGTGGTGCATCGCAGAAAATGCATGGAAGCACGATATTCAAAAGGGAGAGATGTGTCGCACATTTCCAAATGTGCAATTGCGCAGAAATAATGTATGCTGCTCAGAAAAAGGAGCGGGCACCTGAATTTGCTGAGCAACTGTACAGTATATTCAGCCAAAATGTGCCGCACATCATAGAAATGTGCCACGCAAAGTTAGGTATGAAAGGGGATGGCCTAAATCAGGCAGACTGCAGAACTGCAGACAGGTGACCCTGAGACAGCCCTTGGAGGTGCACCAGGATGTGCTCAAGGCACCCACACATAGCAGTTATGCCAGGACGATAATACCCAAGTCACAGCTGCGCTGTGCCTGCCCACGAGGCAATGACCAGTCAGCCACCCCCCACCACACCTAGGTCAGGGATGCCCAGCTGCCATATGCTAGTCAAGTGCCCCTGCACATCAGCGGAATAGACAGCTACAATGTGACACATGTACCAGGTGCCATGGCCTGCACCCATGGGGCCGCCGAGTGCCACCCAGTGGAGGCATGTGCCCATGGTGGCATCTGGGACAATGGTGAGCAGGATGCACGGCGGAAATGGTGGCAGCATGCCATGGGTCAGGGACAGCCCATTAACACCCACCCATGGTGGAACACTATAGGTGCACACTGCATGCCCATGCCAGACCCATGCCACCAGGAACCACATACATGTCACGGGTGCCAGCCCTGCAGTGTGACAATGCCACAGGGGCTCTCAGTTTGGGTCACTGTGGTGTACTGGTGGTGGACAGTGCACAACTGTGAGCAGCACTGGGCAGGGGTGGAACCATGGAAGTGGCAGGGGCATGCACCAAGGACATCGAACCCTGCCAGTGTTGTGCACGCAGCCACCTAGGGCATGCACATGGCCATGAGTAGTGACACTACAAACCCCCCAACTGTCACACAGTATGGGGTAAGGCACTCATGTTATCTCTCAGTCACCCTCTGACCAACACACAGTGGGTGGCATTACACACTGACCACTGAGACTGTTCTGCAGCATTGTATCATACTATGTGATGCTAGATTCTCAGCACACATTAACAACATTAGTGCACTTATTTCCACAGTCTTCCGGGCATGCAATGTCGTGTGTGATGCTGTGTCACACATTCTGACCATTTGTTAAACACCCTGGCACACATATGGGTGCCACAGGGTTGGGTGGTATGTAGCACTGTACTCAAGCCAATGCAGTCCACCCACACACAACTATGCATTCTCACCTGCCTGCTAGGCTGCAGTACCTCCTGATCACCTTTGTGGACTGCTGCTGCTGCCCTGAAATGTCGGGGCTACGCAGGCCAATGATATGCAAATGGCCTGCATACATTCCAGTAATGAGATGTGAATGTGCTGTTTGGTCATTGACTGTGCAATGAGGCAGTTTGCATATCCTGGCTGAATACTGCAAATCTGTGCACTGCACAAGTGGCTTTGCATCACACACTTCTGCATGCTCTGCACTGGGCTTTGGGCACCTGCCATGCCACGCATCTCCCACTGCACGATTGTGACAGGGTTGAATAAGGCACTGCCCCATTTGTTATGCAGAAAGAGTTTAACTGCAAAGGTCTGTTCTGTTCTCTCCTTTTCTGTCTCTTCTCTTTGTGCAACCAAATTTTCTTGTGAGACCTAGAAACTGATCACTCTGACGGTTTCGCGATTCTCTGCCTCTCGCTATCTCTATGCCTTCCCTTGCTATTTCTGTCTTCTCTTCCCCCTGGCACATCTGCGGGTATAAAAATATATGTGAATCTTTATGTGGAAATGTTACTGATACTGGGATCCCTTTGTTTAAAACCATATATAGCTTTACTGTTGAAATGATTGCAAAAAGCTATTTGAAACTCAAGGGGTTAAACTGAGATGCTGGTGTGCAAACTTTGCAGAACTGTCAACAAGAGGTCAGTGCTGTGTCATTATGTTCTTTCTGCTGCATCTGCAAGAAAACTGGAAACTGACAAGAACATTCTGTGAATAAACACTGTCTCCTTAAAGGGACACTGTCAGCTTTCCCACAAAGTTTTGAAGCAAATCTGTGCAATCTGCCTCTTGGCACTCTCCTGTCCCACAATGAGTCTAGGCCTGTTACGTAAGTTGCTGCCTTTAGCAAACAGAAGAAACCATAGATAAACCTAGTTGTATTCCTATCAATGTCATACATGATAATTTCTCTCCCCCCTTATACTGAACAGTTTTTCCTTCACATGTATTTTATCAATATCTTCATTACTGGCAGCACAATTAAATAATAGGGTTCGAGTTCTAAAAAGTTCTTAAAAAAATTAGAACCCTAGAACTTTTTCAAAAGTTCTAGACTAGAACTAGAACCCAGAACTTCAGAGGGTTCTGACAACCCTACTTCATAGCAGAGGAGGACCTGGATGTAGAAACCATAACTAAGTCATGGTGCACTGAAAATAATGACTCGGATATGGCCATACTAGGATACACTTAGTTCAGAATACAGAGGAAAGGGAGGAGGCATTATCCGGTATGTAAGAGAAGAGTACCAGGCTATGGAAGTGAAAGGGAACCTTGTGGCAGGTGAAGGGCTGGAGGTGTTGTAGGTCACACTGGAGATAGGAGCAAGGGCCATTATTCGCACCGGGGTGATATACTAACCTCCAGAATTGGGGGGGGTAGTTGTACAAGGCATTAGGGGACAATATCAGCAGGATGGCAACTAAGGGGAGGTGCTGCTGGTTGGGGACTTCAGTCTCTTTGATGAGGAATGAAGCCCTCCAGCAGCAGCTTTGACGAGAAGCAGGGCAATCTTTTCTTTACAGGGTGTGTTTCCTCAGGCAGTCAGTGAACCCACGAGGAATGAGGCAAACTGGACCTGCTGCTCACTAATAGAGACAGAGTAACAGACATCACAGTGGGCAGTCCCTTGGGGGCCACTGATCACCATACAGTGTGGTTTAATATCAAGATCAGTACAGAAGCAAACCACATGAGGACGAGGGTCCAGGACTTTAGGAGGGCCGAACTTTAATGTACTGGGAAAATGCCTTAGGAATAGCCTAGTAGCGGTAGATTGCCAGAGTTGGGTAGAGGAATAAAAAAAGATAACTTAAGGAAGGTGTAGTGAAGGCAACCAGCCTCTGTGTGAAAGACATGAGTAAAAGTAGGAGGGAAAAAGGCCACTATGGTACTCTAGGGAGCTGGCCATGAAAGCGAAGGAAACAAAGATGGCATACAGGAGGTACAAAGAAACACAGAGGGAGGAGGACAAGGAGAAGTACCATGTAAAACAGAGGGAAACAGGGAAAGCAGTGAGGCAAGCAAAAGCACAAACAGGGGAAAGGAAACCAAAGGAATGGTGGAAGGGGACAAGACTTTTTTTTTTTCCCCCTCCTGACCGCCTGAACTGCTCCCCCCATCAGGAGACATCCAGCCACCGCTCACCTCTGCCATGGACACCAAACTCTGCGGCTCCCCCCCCCGCAGTGGGGCCACAGGGAGGGGCTCCCGTGTACTCCCTGCGGGCACGGATCAAGGGGGGTCCCCGGGCGAAACCTGCGGACAGCCATCAAGCCGCTCGCTTCAGGTGCCAATTTTCCCTTTTTTCTTGCCCAATCAGTGCATACTCAGACAGTGCCCCCAGTCTCCACTGGGGGCCACTGCTGAGTGATGCATCCCTGGATCCCACCCCAGAGAGGAGAGCAGTCCGCCAGATGTTCAATCCTCTCCATCCCCTGCCGACCCCCGGCGCCCCGAGTCCATTCCCGAACCCGGGTCGCCGGCGTGGGTTGAGGTAAGGCGCCAGCGCCTCAACCCTCTACACCACCGGGCCGGCTGACAAGACTTTTTTAATAAAAGAGAAGAGGAAGGCAATGTGAGGGATGGTGACGATAAGGACATCGGCAAATGGTGACTGCATAGAAGATGTTCAGGAACAAGCTGACATTCTGAACAGGTACGTTTGCTCAGTCTTCACTGTGGAGAGGGAAGGGGACGTACCGAAAAGGAGCAGCAGGAATTCAGGGGGGGGTTGGGGTTACATACAAGTCCATTTACAGAGGAAAGAGTCCTGAAAGAACTTGCAAACCTGACAGTGGAAAGGGCCATGGGACAGGATCAGACACATCCAAAGGTGCTAAGGGAACTCAGGGAGGAGCTTGCTACACTACCGACATTCTTATTCACTGTATCACTGGAAACAGGAGAAGTTCCAGGGGACTGACGGAGAGCTAATATAGTTCCACTCCATAAAAGCGGCAGCAGGGAGGAGGCTAGCAACTATAGGCCAGTCAGTCTTACATCAGTGGTGGGGAAATTAATGAAAACCCCGTTAAAAGAAAGGCTTACAAAATATCTTGAATCTAGATGAGGGTTACAAGACCAAAGTCAGCATGGATTCACAAGGAGGGAGGTCATGTCAGACAAATCTGATCGACTTCTTTAACTAGGTGACCAGGGAACTAGATCAGGGAAGGGCAGTGGACATGGCTTATTTGGACTTAGCAAAGCCTTTGACACTGTACCACATAGCAGACTGATAAAGAACTTTTTTTTCATTTTTTGATTTTGATTTTTCATTTTTTGTGTACTTATTTAAACTATAATCAAGTTGAGTGAGTCAGAGACTTGTTTAAGATTGTTTTTTCTAAAAGCCATACTATTTATTTGTTGATCATTTATTTATTTTATTTTATTTTCAAAAGTCTCACCCAGAAAGACATACTGAGCTGCTAACAGCTCGTTTCCAAATGCATCCTGGGGGCAGGGGACGTGAAAGATCACATACAGCAAATACAATATATTAAGGAGCATAATCAAAAATTGAAGACAAATCCGTATAACAAATATATGTTAAAAATAATAAACAATTAGACAGTGTACTACAGTACTATATACTATGTGCTATGCTATATCCATACTAGGGCTCCCATATTCAGAGCTGACTGGATGCGCGTGCAAATGGTGCAACGCACAACTAAAATGGTCCAGACAGTTCTGGTGCCATAGTCAAACAGACTGCGTGATCCAAACAGTCTGCACAATCTGTTTGAATATCGAACACTGGATGCACGGCACACAGAAGGGGTCGCCATGTTCTGTGCAGTGTAACCAGGGTGCGAGGCTGAGGACTGCCCTTAGGGATAATGCGTGGCACACACTGGGTTGCGCCACAGCCCCCATGGGCAATATTCAGCCCAAACATGCAGACGAGCTCATTGGGCAAGCACGGCGCAATGGGGCCATCTACATGCTCATTATGGGCTCATCTGCATGCTGGTGCAGCCGTGGAATGAACTGGGTCAGTCCCCTCCAGCCCTGATCACTGTTTGCAACAAAGAATTCCCCTCCAGATCCCCTTATCCCTGGTAGTCTAGTGATTTCCCCCTCCCCAGCCCCAATCACACATATAATAAAACTGTAATCCCTGATCAATGCTTCCCTGGTAGTCTAGTTGTTCTCCCCTCCCCAGTCCTGATCTCACATATAATAAAACCTCTTAACCCTGGTAGTCAAGTGTGGCCCCACCCCCCAGCCCCGATCCGAGTACTACAACATATGTCCCCGGTCCCTGGTTGTCAAGGGGCCCCCCCACCCCGTTAGGCAGTGACCCACTAACCCACTACTCCTGCTCCCCCAATGCAACCAAAGCCGGTGACTGGCAAGGCTCTGCTCACACTGGTACCAAGTGAATATAGTGCAACAAGAACAGTGGAAGAACAACCGTGTTGTGTAAAGTGCGAATCCTTTCAGAGCAACAGGGGTATAATAGCAGTAGGAAATAACCGCTCCCCCTGTCGCTGTACGGTGGAATGGGGAAGAGAAGAAGAGGCTGCAGGTCTGGGACCTGGTCAAGCCACTCCCATGACTGAGTGGCTAAGGCACTAGACTGTGCAGTGGGCATGACCAGGAGATCAGGGTTTGATTCCCTGTCTCCCGACGTTTAATTTTTTTCTCTTTTGCCGAGAAAAAACGTTTTTCCCCCTCCCAAGTTTTAACATACCCCCAAGGTCCACACCTCCTCGGAGTTGATTATAATTATTATGGGGTGTGTGGGGGATGCAGCCCCCCCACGAAACAAGACAGCTGTTCCATTACCCCTATTGTTTGAATGGGTGGACGGCATTTCTGTGATAGTCGTGTTTTGACCTACGTTTTTTGTGCAGGTGGCGTATTACCTGCGAGGTTATGTGCTGTGCTGTTATTGTGCACAATCATGACCCTGTGCCCTTCACACCACCACAGCCAGCCACCAACTGAACTGTCAATGAGCGTGCACAGTACATAGTACGCACTCACTGGTTGCAAGGTCAACCAATGAGCGTCTACTATGTACTGTACATGCTCATTGACTGTTCAGTCGGCGGCTGGCCATGGTTGTGTGAGGAGGGCTGTGCTAGTCACTGGCTTCAGTCAGGTTGAACTTCAGGGAAGCGGGGTGGTGGGTCACTGCGTAACGGGCTGGGGGGGGCACCTGACTACCAGGGACCGGGAACATACGTTGTAGTATACGGATCAGGGATGGGAAGGGGGACCACACTTAACTATCAGGGATAAGGGGATTGGGTATTCATTTTTTATTATATGTGTGATTGGGGCTGGGGAGCTGGAACCCCTAGACTACCAGGGAAGCGATGATTGGGGATTTTTTTTTTTTATATGTGTGATTGGGGCTGGGGAGGGGGGAACCACTAGACTACCAGGGATGCAATGATTGGGGATTTATTTTTCTTTATATGTGTGATCGGGGTTGGGAAGGGGGGAACCACTAGACTACCAAGGACAATGGGGAGTGGGTGGGAGTTTTACTGCCAACACTGTGCTCAGTGCTAGGGAGGGACCACTGTACCACCAGGGTTCTCTGCCCTTACTAGTGTGCATCCAGACCTGCAAATAGTTAGGGCAGGGTTTCAGAAGTGTAAATCTGTACCACCGCTGTTGGGGGCTGATTTGCGCTTTTGAAATGTTTCAATATTGTGCTGTGCCGCATATGCATGGGTGACCCCTCATTTGCATAGGCGCAGCACAATATTATGCATGTCAGCGCTGTCGGGGGTGTGCTATGCATCTGTGTCCTTTGAATATGGGCACGACCCCGACAGCTGGAGCATTCCAGGTTTGAGTGGCGTGTCCCAAGATGCGCCGCCCAAATCTTTTGAAAATGGGGCCCTAAAACTATAACTTCTGACATATGGATTATAGGATTAAAATACAGTATATTGTGGAGTCTCTCAACAATTTGTTCAGACATTTACCATTCCTTTATATATTGACAAATTGTAAAATGTATAAATGAAGTTTAAGAACGGTAGGTGCTACCCCCCCTCAACATCCCTTTAGGCAACACTAGCTTTGTACGTTAATGTGCTTTTGCCATAGTCATTGCACCTGTACAATTAATTAAATGAATTGAGAAGCAGTATATAACAGGGAGTGGTAACGTGGAAAGCACCACCCCCTGACGAAGAGGCTGTGCTTAGCCTCCAAGTGCCACAGACTCCTGATCCTAGTCTCCATTTGTTAAATCTGATATAAAAGTTAATTCCAACAAGGATGAAGTGAACAAATAAAAACTAAAAGTAGACGTCTGTTGATCTCTTGAGTGCTCCTTTCCTGCTGGTCTACTGTTCAGTGAACATTCACTTAGAGGTAGTACCAGGAATTGCTGT
Source organism: Neoceratodus forsteri (assembly GCA_016271365.2). Taxonomy (NCBI): domain Eukaryota; kingdom Metazoa; phylum Chordata; order Ceratodontiformes; family Ceratodontidae; genus Neoceratodus; species Neoceratodus forsteri. The sequence goes on along the minus strand of CM028138.1, from coordinate 482,195,276 downwards.
TGGCACTGCTGCCCACCCACCCAGAAGGGTGTTACGAAACCCACTTGGGATTTGTGACTCGGGAAGGGTAAGAAGTGCTCCTAAGCCAGAGAGCAACAGCTTTAGTCAAAACATTTGCATCTGCATTAATGAGTGAAATTATCCTGTAGCTGGAGGGCAAAATAAGCTCCTTTCCCCTCTTTAGGAAGAACTGTGATATTGACTTCCTGAAGTGTAGGAGGGAGACTCGTGGACTCCAGAGATTCTAAGTACATCTTGTGGAGGTGTGGACAAGTGGTTTCATTTCAGGGTTAGATGTCTACCGAAAAGTCATCATCCACAGTCGCCTTGTGAGAAGCAAGGGATTTTAGGGCCTGCTGTATTTCTTGGAGGGACAATGGGGCTTCCAGGGCAGTACAGTGCTGTTCCAAGAGTATGGGGAGAGGTAGACAAGATATGAATTTGTTAAACATCTGGGTGTCTACCCTACCTTTAGATGTATAGAGGGTCTCATAGAACTGTGACATAATGGCATTAATCTGTTTCGGCCTAGAGGCAGGGGAACCATTTTTCTCTCTCTCAGGGTAGCAATGTGTCTCTCTACCTCTTACTTCCATAATCTCTTCACTTTTTCTCCACTATCCCAATAGCGGTGGTACATTCTGATAACAGCCAGTTCTGCTTTTTGGGTTAGGAAGAAGTTAAACTGAATGGAAATTTTGGTAATCTCTAATAGTAGTTTTTTGTCCTTTATACAGAAGGGGCCGTTCTTATACCGGCCCTCTAATTCTTGCAGTGGGAATTCTAAGGATTTGACTTCTGCTTACCACACCTTGAGTCATTTTGCAGCAAAGCCCCAATATTTGTCCCCAAAATATCACCTTAAAAGCTTCCCATAGCATGGCTACGTGACCATTAGACCTGTCTAAGCAGGCTTTCAGGGTCAGACTGAAATCGTCCCCTAGTAAGAGAGCAATATCATCATCTCTTAGACCAGTTAATGCCTGCCATATGTCCGTGAAAAAGGAGGCGTTGTCTGAGTTGGAGGCGTATAGGTTCCCTGGAATGAGTGGGCACTCAGGTGTGGCTAGTTTAGTTAGAAGCCACCTGTCATCCAAATCAGCAATTTGCTCTGTCACTGTCCATTTAATGTACTTCTATAGTAGTATGGACACACCATGTCTGGATGAGGGATAACAGCTGTGGGCTTCCCAACCAGCCCATTCTCTTTTTAATATTGTGGCCTCTGCCTCGGAAGCAATTAAGTTGTTTGAGATGTAACAGAACTGTTGTCCTCTTTCTAGGTGAGTTAAGCCTCTCACATCCCATGTAATATATGTAAGAGTAGTCATTTTAAAGTGTGGGCAAGCAAAGTATCGCTAATAGCTTGGTGATGATTTACAAATATGGGTTGAAGGTGCATGAGAGGGACCACCTTATACTTCAGTACCAACTGAGTACATATAGCCACTATCCTTTATAGGTATAAATAACAAGTAACCTGAAACCATAACAGACTGTAGATGCAACTGTTATAACAGCTGAAATTTGCTCATAAAAGTGTTAAATCTTTGTGAAAATGCATAGCTCTTGCCTCACTGTGTTTAACAAACACAGCATGTCTAGAAAATCTATATAAATACTTTCTGTACAGTTAGTATAGTCCCAAAAAAAAACTGCTAATCAATTATTTAAAACCCTGTGTAACAGTATGACTAGAACCAGTCTTTATTAGCCAGGGAGGCTTTTTATAATAGAAAACACCAAGAGGGTATATGTATCCCATCTGACACATAGGAGAGGGGCCTGCATATTCAATTTGCGTTCCCTGTGCAGTAAATATAAAGTAGTGCAATCATGCCTCCCCATCCCCGCCATTATGTCTACTGGGGTCATTTCCATACTGCTCACTTTTTTCCCAAGGCTCTTAAACCATGCCTTCATCAGATACTATCATTTCCACCCAGCCCATGTTTGAGCCATCCACTGTATTTCTCTAAATATGTCTGCAGTACTCACCTCTTTATTGTCACCAATTTCTTCAAAGTGAAAAACATACAGAAACAGACAATGACGGCAGAAAAAATCTTCTGGTCCATCCAGTCTGACAATATTACACTATTATACCCCAGGATCTATGCCTCTGTTGGGTCTTCACTTACACTATTCCCTTTCTTTGTTATCTCTGTTTCCACCCCCTACTTCCAGCTGAGTAACTAATATACCCTTGACTATCCCAGTTGTGTATGAAGCCATTTATGGTTTTGGCACTCACCACCTCTGCAGACCATGCCATGGCTCAACTACTCTTTTTGTAAAATAATACTTTCCTCACATCCTTTTTAAATCTTCCCCTCCATTAACATCCACTCATGACCCCTTGCCCTATCATTTCCGTTCCTGGTAAATAGCTTCTAGCAGTCCTCCTTGTTAATTCATTTCAGGAACTTGGAGGTCTCTATCATACCCACCCTTTCTCATCTGATTTTGAAGGAATACTAGTATATGTTCAGTGCCTTTAGCCAATCCTCATAGAATCTGCCTTCTTGGCCCTGAATCATCTTGGTCATCCTACACTGTGCCTTCTACAACCTGACCCTGTCCTACTCTAGATGAGGACTCTGGAACTGGACACAGTACTCAAGAAGAAGCCTCACCAGCGACACATACAGTGGTAACAGTACCTCCTGCCCTCTACTGTCAAACCCTCTCCTGATGAATCCCAGTATCCTCTTAGCCTTTCTGAAGCTCTTCTTACATCAACTGTTTGTTGAAGAGAGTCACTAATGATGACTCCCAGGCCCCTTTCCTCTGATGCTGTGTCCAGTGTAACCCCTTCCCAATCCAATACTCTGTCCTGGGGTTTTTGTTCCCCAAGTGCATAGCTTTGTACTTTTTGGCACTGAATTTCAGCTGCCAGAAGTTAGACCAATTTTCCAGCCTTACAGGTCCCTCTGCAACTACCTTATCCCCTACACGTTGTCAACTCTACCACAGAGCTCACTGTCATCCATGATTACATACTATCAGCACTAGATTCCCTCTCCCATGTCGCTGATGAACATATTGAAGCGGGCAGGGCCTAAAACAGACCCCTGTGGTATTTCACTAGTGACCTCTTTTTCCTCTGATCTGACACCATTCACCACAACTCTGCTGCCTCACCTCCAATCAACTCCCTACCCACCTTATTACAGCTGCAGTGGGTGGAGCCATTAGTAGAAAGGGGGAGCTCTCTAGATTCCCAATGGACTACATAAAATTGAAGGTTTTGTGGAATTTGTGTAATTACTCCGCTGTGTTTATTCAGCTGAGCAGTGTTGCACTGCACTATTTTGTATGATAACTACTAGCTTCAATTTGGCTAGTATTCTTTTTCAAGGATGATTCATAGTTCATAAACATGTCAGCTTAGCCACCCTTTCCCAGCAATGAATCGCGTAAAAAAAATTTACACTGTTTGTTTTAACCTCTTAAGACACTATCCGATTAGCACTGCCTCAGACATAGTTTACTATAGCAAAACACATCTTTTAGCCCCGAAAACAGACACCTTTTCTGGTTTCAAATCTAAGTGCATAGCACAACCAATGATCTTAAACTATGAGTGTGGGGAATCTTATGGTGGGAGGTGGGCTCAGCACATTTGAGACTATGTAGGAATTGGGGGGGAATCATTTATTTAGATATTTACAGGTTAGGGCTTGTGTCAGAAGTATGGATAGAGTAGAACTGTTGAAATATATACCAATCCTATTGAGGGTCATATATATCAAGCCAAAAAGGATCCTAAGGGTTTTATTGGTAAGGCAGCCAGACAGGGGAAGCGGAGTATCCCGGACTTGACAAATAAAACAAGGCTCCTATGAGAGAGGGACTTTGGGATACAGATTTCAGTAGAAAACTGGACAGTAGTATTACCCATATACGCTGGACTCATGGCATGTAATAAATATAAGGAAGTCTTTTTTAAGTTTTTACATAGGTTATACTACCCACCTGTGTTAGTTAACAAAGTGTGCCCTGGGATATCTCCTATATGTAAAAGATGTATTCAAGAGTGTGGCACACATATATACACTGCTTTTGGAACTGTAGTATATTGCAACACTTTTGGAAGGAGGTTGTCAAAGAAGTCTCAGGAATAGCAGGGATGACACTTACTATGGACCCTTTGGCCTGTCTTTTTGGGGTAGAAGTAAATGAAAGAGAAGAGTGAGTTCCAGTTCCGAGGTGGATTAGGATTTTGTATGTGCTAGCGAGACATTGCATACAAAATACGTGGGTGTCCAATACTAGGCCCAAACTTCAGCAATGGAGAACCTTAACACTTCAGACACTAGCCTTGGAGAGACTAACCCAGATTTTGAGGGATAGGGAGGAGGCATTCGGCTGTAGCTGGGCCCCTTCCTTGCTTCACTAGGTTTAGCAGAGGGGGAGATCCTAAGAAAGGGGCTATTGGGGCGATATAGGGTGAGTGCAGTAGACAGGAGGTAGCATGCCTGCTTGATAAGGAGTATAAGGGAGCAGGTTTCAGACTCTTAAATTCTCAGGTTTAATATTTAATGAGAATAAGTGACAGAAAGACATCAATCAAATAAAGAAGGAGTAGTGAGAAAATATTTATTGTTAATAGTGGAAAACTGTAATTGATTGGCAGTATGATGTATTGTCACTAGTCAACCCAGAAAATGTACAACTGTATTTGCACCTTGTTTGTATGTATGTGTATGTCTTTGTCCTGTGATGTTGAAAAAATCTAAAATCTTTCTTAATAAACAGATTATACAAAAAAAAAATCTTAAATTTGTTGCTGCCTACAGCAGTATCTGTAATGCATTTCAGTGCAGCTGACGACAACTGCTTCTTTAACCCCCAAGAAAAGTAAAGAACGGTATCTTTTATTACTCCTCTTACTATGCTTTTTTGGGGGGAAAAACATTTATATTGAGCTACAGTATGGCTGGTAAACACATCTTGTAACTTTTAGCCCTGTAAATAGCAAGTTTTCTAGTTTCAAATCTAAGTTACAGCCTCCAGCACTATTTCCAGCATAGTTTACTAGATCAGAAGACAGCTGTTTCTTTAACACCTTTCACTCAGACAAACACATACATACACACTATCCTCACGGCCACAACATTCGAAAAAAAAAATGCTGCAGCCTAATGTGTCATAAAACAATAAACTCTTTGTTTATGTCAGTCTTGGTTATATGGAATTTGCTACCGTGGTAAATATAAACTATATGTTTACATTCAGCTGTTTAATGATTAAAATACCATATTCATCAACTTATCCTCTTCACCACATCTCGACTATATGATTTACATAATGATAGTATAGAAAGAATTATAGATTTCCTTTAACTATTTTCTAGCCTATGTTTTGTATCTTGGATAGCACAGGGGGAATGCTATACCTTATTCTCACAGAGATCTTTATTTTACACATGTCTGCACTGTATTTACTCAGGATATCCCAGATTAGATGCAATATCTTGTTTTCAGTGGGGTCATGATTTTACCCATTTTTACAATGTATTTATCCAGGGTAGCTAAGTCCAGATAAAAAATATTGTTTTCAGCATGCTCTGATTCTACACAATGCAGCATAATGTGTAGATGTTGAACTCCACTGAAAATAAGATGTCACATCTTCTATGAACTATCCAGGCTAAATATATAGCAATCAGCAGGCATATTCCAGGAAAACACATTGTAAAAATGTGTAAAAGGAAAACCACATTGAAACTGCCTCTTAGCAGATCTGCGTTGTCCAAATACATCAGAAAAAATGGGTAACAGCATGACCTCCCTGTAAGTGACATATTGAATCTCAACTGGCATATCCTGTAAAAATTCAATATTTAAAATGGGTTAAAGGGTACCTAAACAAGCAGTTTTTTAAAACTGCAAATTTCAAAATCTGGCTTCATAGCACGGTAAAGTAACGGTTGCTGTTTACGTTTATGCTAAAACTGCATTTATGTAAATAACATAAATGCAGTTTCATAGCTTTGGAAAAATGTAAACATCAGCCTTTCACTTTCAAAAAAACAGCCTTGGTTTCTCCCTAAGATGTCTGCCAAGTGTGTTAAGTTATGAATCATGATGACATCATTAGAGCCAGAGACAGAGACCCACATATATTTCTATAGTGCTATCTAGTTCTTCTTTCCCTCTTTGTTTTGAATTGTTGTACCAGAATGATCAACACCATGTAGTAACTCATGGATTATTTTGATCAGTATACATGTTAGGCTATGATTTTGTTCATTTTGTTCACTTTAACTTGTGGGAAATGTTTTGCAATCCAGCTAACTTTTTCTTTGGTAAACTGCATTACAGTACAACACTTCAAATACCTGATGATCTAGTGATTATATGATGCACTGAATTTGGTTTTTTGTTAACCAGGAGAGACACACTAAGCTGAAATCTTGTTTACAGGTGTGGCCTGGGAGCACAAGGAAGTTTAGTGACTTGCTCAGGGTCACACAGCAAAGTATCAGTCTGGTTCAGTTCCAAAGCTCATGCTCTCTTGCTCATCCACAAATAAGGTTTCCTTTTTCCATGTGAACCCCCTGCACCTAGCCTGCCTTCTGTTGAACACCACACCATTCATAACCTGTCCTTAGTACTGCCTGGGGCTGCATATGTCCTTACGGTCTCATGAAGAGAATTATCACACCTCAGATTATAATCTTGTACCTCAGAGAGTTGTGCACACCTATACTGATATGCATCATCAGCTGGCACGGTTAAAAAATGCCTCTCAAATCACTCGCCAGTCCACATTGTCAATGTTTGACTTCTGCTCCCACAGTAAACATTGAGTGAATCACCACTCTTCTGCACAGTGAAGATAGTATGTACAGTTCCCCTGTTGTGTTTTTTGACCACCTCATTAACCAACAACTAGGTCTTCCTGGAGGGCCAAGCAATAAGCATCATGACCCACCAGAAAAACTGCTGTTCATACCCCAATAAGGGTTGCACTTATAATGGACAACAATATTATTAGCAGGAGAGGCATACTAATACTTTGAGTGAATCCACCCGACTTCTAGTGTCAATCTGCTCCTTTACCTGTGATCTGCAGAACCCCGCAGGAAAGTTCACAGTAATTCTTCTCCAGTACTTTTCTGTGCTCTGTTCCACAATGCGAATTGGCTGGATACCACCCTTCCAAATCTTGAATGAGCTATACACAACTCCCTCAATACTGCCCTAACAAACCTCAACATCCGCTCTCCCCCCCCCACCCGAGGGTAATCTCCCTACACTGAATTCAGGTAACAGTTTAGGTGCAGCCCTGCCACTCTGAGTATTTGTCATCACTGGCTACTCTCATCCACAGTAGGGTAGTGATCATGATGCTGGCAGCCTCACATTTCAGATCTCACAGTGATCTGGTCAATGTCCTCCTTCATGTTTTCAACTAACCTGAATATAGCTGTACCCTGCTGGAATGGCCTCTTTAGTCCCTCTCTGGATTTATTCTTTTCACCTGCTCCCCATGCCAAAAACTGGTGAGTTCACTACCCTTCCACACCATGAATGTGGTTAGTATAGTCTCCCATGTTATTTTTACAAATTAATAATTAACATGATCTTCTGGTAAACCAGGCTGATAGCTGCATGGCACAAGTGGAAAAATAGGCTTTCCTACCCATATAAGATTTAAGCCACCTATGATTAGGCACTATTAAATGATGTGCATAATGATGTGTACACCCATCATTTAGTAGTGCTTAATTAAGGGTAGCCTAGACCTTTTGAGGATAGGAAAGCCCATCATTCCCCTTGTTCCCTGCTGCTATCAGTCTGACTTACTGGAAAGATATGTTGATATGTGATATGTCAAAATAAAACCGGCACTATACTACTTGCATTAATGATGCACAAGAGTAATGAGCTCACCAGTTTTCGGTGTGAGGAGGAATAGTGAAGAATGAATACCAGAGGAGGACTGAGAAGGCCACTCTTGCAAGGTACTGCTATATTCAGGGAAGGGGAAAGACAGAAGGAGAGAAATATGAACAGATTATTGTGAGAAATAAGATGTGGGCTGCCATCACCTTGATCACTACCTGACCCTATTGTCCTGGCTAACATTCCCCTTCCCATAAACTAGTCCATGCAATTGTCCAAGGCTGTATGTGGATATTAATGTATGAAATGGCTGCCACTACACATTCAGTCACTTCACTACCAGTCTAGTATTGCTTGTAAAACACTTTGGGATGCAATGTGTATGAAAACCGCTATATAAATGCTGATTCTTCTTCTTCTTATTATCATTATTTCCCATGGAAAAAGAAGACAAAGCAAGCATATATTGAGTATCGAGAAAGTATGAACTCTAACATTGGACTGCACAAGAACTTTGCAACAAAAAAGCGGGTGGCTCTAGGGGGTGGTGAAGGGTGTGACTGCAACCCCCCCACATCATAGTAATGTACTTGCTTGCTGCTGCTGCTGATTTCGCTTTGTTGAAGAAGTCTGATTTATTGATTGTACAAATGTTTACATTCAAACTATGGATTACATTTGTAGGTTCTGTCAAAAATGTACTAGGAGGCAGTATAGCGCAGTGGTTTAAGGCTCTGAGCTGCAAATTTGGAGACCTGGGTTGGAATCCCACAGCCCCCCATTTGTATACAGTGTGACCCTGAGCAAGTCACTTAACTTCCCTGTGCTCCCAGGCTGCAACTGTAAACAAGCTTTCAGCTGTGTGTCTCACGTGGTTAAACAACTGGAAATAAAAATAATAGCAGAAAATATGAAGGTTTAATAAAAATGTTAAAAAGTGCATATTAAGCATGCACACCACCCCAGCACTCCCACTGCAGCATCCTGGATCTGCCATAACTACTAGACCACCAGGTTATTCAAGATTTGTACTGCACTGTGGTTTGCCACAGAGAAAGTTGGTTGTATTAAATCACAATTTTAGCATGTTAAAGTAAACAAAATGAACAGAACCATAACCTAACATGTGTATTATACAAAATAATGCACATGATTTGGGTGAAACAATTCTATACAAAGGAAAAAAAGAACTAGTTAGCACTACAGACAGCCATATAGCTCTCTCTGATTTTGGCTCCAATGATGTCATCATGTAACACATTTGGTGGCCATTTTAGGAAGCAGATAAGATAGTTTTTTTGAAATTAGAAGGCTGATTTTACAATTTTCAAATGCTCTGGAACCACCTTAAGGTAAATTATATAAATGTAGTTTTAGCATTAATGAATACAGCAGCCTTCCCTTTAGTCACCTACGGAGTCAAATTTTTGAATAGTTTGTTGTCAAAATGTTGTTTAGGTATCCTTTAAATGCTTTACCTAAATGAAATAAATATTTTAAATATCGGCTTGGCTAGTCTTTCCTCGTAGGTCTTATCCTGCAGGTCTTGCACCATTTTAGTTGCCCTCCGCTGCACTGCCTCCACCCTGTCTATGTTCTTTCTCAGATGGGGCCTCCAGAACTGGTTGCAGTACAGGTGTGGTCTCATGAGCGTCTTATACAGGGGCAAGATGACCTTCCTCCTTATACTCCTGATACCCCTCCCAGTGCATCCAAGCATCTGGCTAGCCTTTCCAGCCACTTTACTGTACTACCTAGTCTCTCTTAGGTCCTCCAAGATGATAACTCCCAGTTCCTTTTCCTGCTTTGTGATTGTCAGCACCTCTCCACCTATTTCATACGTCGTCCCTGGGTTCTTGTGCCCTATGTGCATGATCCTGCACTTCTCTGCATTGAATCCCAGCTGCCATACTTCAGACCATTTCTCCAGTTTTTTTTAAGGTCTTCCCTCAGTCTTTCAACACCCTCTGGCATGCCCGCCCTATTGCATACCTTTGTATTGTCTGTGAAGAGGCATACCTTACCCTCCAGTCCCTCTGCAATGTCCCCAGTAAAGATACTGAAGAGGACCAGCCCCAACACGGTCCAATGTGGCACCCTGCTTGTCACCTCTCCCTCTCCAGGGTACTCCCTGTTTACCATAACCCTCTGACTCCTGCCATTCAGCCAATTCTCCACCCACAGTACTATTTTAGGATCCACCCCTAGGCTGTGCAGTTTGTTAATCAGCCTTCTATGAGGGACAGTGTCAAAGGACTTTCTGAAGTCCAGATAGGCCACATCCATCGCACATCTCTGGTCCACTACCTTAATTACCCAGTCATGCTGAAGATTAGTACAAAGAGTTGGCACAAAACACAGTGCTTATCCAAAATACAGTAAAAGTTAGGGTTAGATGTGTAAGTAAATAAATGCCATATAAGGCAGTATACGTGAGTTACTATGTGTGTGGCAATGCTCGCAGTGCACTGCTATGCTATACTGGACTATATATGTATATATGTGTATATGATTTAGTCAGTGTGTGTCTGTATATCACAACAATTGGAAAGTGCAGTTAGGTGGCTCAGTGGTTAGTGCAAAAATTGCTAGTCTACATTCCTCCGCTATCTAGATCAATTTCAGCCTTATGCATGTCATTGCTGATTTAAATGAGGTGTCTAGTGGCAACCTCCCCCTCCCCACCCTCTGATATCACTCGGAGCCTGAAAAGAAGAAAACAGTCCCTTGATGTCTTTTTTTAATCTGTAAAAAAGTGTATAGGGGGGCACTGTGGAGCCCAAGTAAGGAGGAAGCTGAATTGCAGAGCTCTGCAATGAACTACACAGAAATTGCAAAATAAAAGTTACTAATAATTTTTCTCAACTGGACAAATTGATCCCGTGGGTAAAGGACACCTTGCTGAGTATAATGGGCAAAATTAAGAACACTCAAGCAGCAAAAAAAAGTGAAAAACAGCAGTCCCAGTCTGGGACATCTGGGCCTAGCACCTGAACAACTCCACATGATGGAGCAGCAGAAGCAGCACAGGAAGAGACCCTTCAATCACTGGGGGCCAAGATGCGACAACTCCTGGCATCAGTCTCGGTCATGAACAATAAACTTAATTCTCTTACCTCTAGGATGAGGACTATGGATTGGACGCTCTCAAAAGAGAGGTGGAAGATGTTAGGAACCAGTTGAACCAGTGCATTAATGCTACAGCTCAATACATTAAGGAACACAAACTTACCCAAAGCCGGTTGGAAATCCTAGAACATCAAGTCTGCTCAGCCAATGTAAGTTTTTGGGGAATCCCGGAAGGAGTGGAGGGTGACCATCTGCCAGTGTTTCTTAAGGCGTGGCTGAAAGACCAACAAAAAGATTTCCTTGGACCTGCAGAATGGCCCATACTGAAAGTCTATAGGATCCGACCATGAGGGAGGCAAGATGGCAATGCTCCTCCCATTATGGTGGTGCTGGACTCCATGGCTATGCGGGATCAGTTACTGCAATTAGCGATACAGCACCATCCTTTGCTGTATGAGGGAAATCATGTGCTCCTTTTGTGCCATCTCTTTTGCCACCTGACAATGCCCCAAAAAATTTGACGGAGTTTGGAGAATACTTCGGGACTTGCCTGTCCCACACGCATTTCTGTTTCCAGCAAAACTCCAGATCGTATACCAGGACAAGGTCTATGTTTTTACAGACCCGTCGGATGCAGAAGTATGGGCAACAAAACTTCAGACCTCACAGCAGCAGCAGCATCAAGATCAAGCAGGGGAGCAGGATGATATTCCCGATGAGCAGGGCAAAGGCTGAATGACTCGTGGGTCCTGTTTTCTGGTATATCAATGTCTCCTAGCAGAGGAGAGCCTGACATTTCTTTCCTCTCAAAGCAGATAAGGCTAAGGGATTTGCAATGACTTTTCGTTACTGTTTTACATAAGAGCAACATAAAAGATTTTACATTTAAAAGTTGGTAAATAATACAGAGATTGGCTGGTGTGATGATGACTGTTTTCTGTTATAAGTAATATCTGAATGGTGTTTACAACGGGGGAATGTTAGAATTTTTTACAATGTTAAAACATGATTATAGGCACTGAAGGAGGGCTCGTAGGTCCTAAAAGAGATTAACCTCTGTTCTCTTTTTATCTATATCACTATCTAGAACTATTAGTGTTAGCATTTTTAGACTGAGGGGCCCATTAGTGTCTTTTACCTTTTAACTCATTCACTCCTCAGGAGCTCTTTGAGAGTTTATTTATTTATTTAAGTTTAGAATTAATACCTTTGAGCCAAGAGCTTGTTTACTAGTCTAAGCTCCTTGCCAATGTAGGGCTTATATTTCCACCGTTTAGGCATCCCTTTCCCCCACCTACCACCCCCCCTCTGCCCCCCAAGCTAGGAAATGGGTTTGGAGCTCTGGAGGTTATTGCTCTGGATGCCTCAAGGTGGCAGCAGAGGGCAGAAATAGGGTATATAAGGGAGCTGACAGGAAGTATAGTGGCCTTTCCAGCCTGGGCATTAGGCCTGGGGCAGGAGTGGGAGGCTGGAGAGTAGAACCAGGACCAGGACAGGTGGGCACCTGATGGAGCTTGGTAGTCCAGGATGGCCAGCTGGGGAATCCCCCCAAAGTAAAGTGCAGTCAGGATGGTTTCATGTGCCATGGCCAACAAGGAGTAGGGAGTATGGAGCTCTGTGGGGATACAGGTAGACAGGTTCTGCTTTGCTGGGGCTAGGGCATTAGGGAGGCTTTAGAAAGCCCAGCCGATATATGTAGGAGCCCTTAGGAAGCCCAAAATGTGTGTTTTCCCAGGTCGCCAGGGCTGGGAGGGCAATGGCAGGGCTCTCTCAGGAGGGGAACCGGTGGAAGAGGTTCCCCTCATATCCTGTGTGGCAGGGTGGCCTGGGGGGGTCGAGAGAGCTGGGGAGCCTTTTACCCATTTTAGGGGCCCGTTTGGAGGGACAGGTCCTGGGGTGTGGGACAGTAAGGCCAGGTGGGCTGTGGATCCAAACGATTAGTAGGCCTTGGAGGGTGGTCCCCATGCTGGTGCTTAACTCAAGCCCAGGAACCATTGTGAGGAATGTGGGTTTGGCAGTGACTCCGCATAGGAAGGAGGTGGTGACAGCGTAACAACCCCAAAGTGAAGTGGGGCCGTGAAGGGCTGAGGCAGATGCAAGAGATCAGAAAAGTGGACTCAGCCTGTACTTCAGAGCCAGCTGTTGGAAGGAGGGTTGGGGCCTGGATCGTCAGAAAAATCCAGGATGCCCTGTGGTTTAGGTCATTTACACAGGGGTCCCGGTGGGGGATGCAGATTGCTTTCCCGCACTGAAAAAAGGGGGATGACCAGTGCCACAGGGAAAAAGGGACCCATAGTGAGAACAAGTAAAAGGAAGGTTTGGCTTACTGGATCCTTATATGTCAGGAGATTGCAGGGATCCAGGTTCTTGAGTAGAAAACCCAGGAGTAAGAGGGTAGAAAACTAGTGTCTTTCTGGTGTCTACTGATACTGTGGTTCTGCTGCTTAACAGGTCCAGCCATGGTGTACAAAGGTGTAGCCTCATGGAGCGGATTAATTATTTTCTGTGAAGAAATGGTCCTGTATAGCTGAAATCATTCGCTGTGTAGGTGAAAATAAAGTCAGTTGGGAAGAACCGTGGTATGTGCTTTATTGTGATTGTAGAGAGGTATTTAATTAAATGAAATCTATTGTTCCCTCTCCTATTTACAGTCATATTAATTTTGTCATGAGTTATGTTCCAGGGGCAGGGTCCCACTTCTGGGGGCTGTAGGGGCTCCATCGGGACCACCAAGAGAGAAGCAGGAGGTCCAGGTATATTTGGTCAGCTTGGGGAGTGAATCCATTTCTGAGAAAGAGGAGGTAATCCAGAAACCTTGAAGACATCAGCAGGTAAGGACCATCAGTTGGCCCTGGTAAAGTATTGTAATGTCTCGTATGCTAGTTCTTTGGAGTGCTCTTCTCTTCCTGCCTGAAACATCTGCGATGATCTGAAGTATGTCCCTAGATGGGGCAGGAAAGGAGAGGCTACACTGTGGGGGCTACTCGTACGAGATGTTCCCCGAGCCTTGAAATCGTCGCTGGACCCCGAGCCTTGTGGTCCACGGTGGGCCAGGCTTCCCAGCCTGGTTGGGCCCTGTTGCACACTTTAAATTGCTGTGGGGTGGGCCTGGAGCAGGCATTAGGCCTGGGCTGCTGGTGTGGTGTGCGCACATGACTAACTGGTCACGTGACCCTCAGTAGAGGTCCTGATTGGAGGATGGGCAAAAGGGAGCTATAGCAGCTGCATGAGGAAGCGCCATGTTGTGGATCATAGTGAGTGAGCTGAGGGAGTGGCATCAGCTGTGGAAGAGCAGGAAAAGGAAAATAACGATAGCGAGAGCAGCACAAGAGAGCTAGCTTTGGGAGCACATTGGTTTAAAGCAGGCAAGTGAACTGGACTGCATAAATTTAGAAGCAAAAGAGCTGTGGGCTCCAAGTGACTGTGGGACTGGAAGGGAAGGAAAAGCAAGCACAGGCATCTCAATGGATTGGCAGCAAGTAGTAGAAGGAGGAGGTGCAGAGAAGCCTGAAGCAACCCCTCAGGAGGAACCCCACACTACAGTTCCAGCCTCACTTCTTTCCTGGCTTTGGAAGGCTGGGGGTCAATGCAAGGGACGTGAACGTTGTGTGAGGTGTGGATTTGTGGGAGAAGCAGTAACCAAGCTGCCTATATGCCTTTACTGTATAGGCAGATCACCAGTGCCATGTAGGGGATATATGCTCCTGGTTCCACTGGCAGCTTATTCATCCCATGGTCATTAGCCAGTGGGGATTCGAAGGGGTTTGAATGGTTGTCCCTGGGAGAGAGCACATGTGTCCAAGTGGATGAGACCTGAAGTGAATCCCCAAATGTGATAGTGGAGGCTGTTGAAGAAGAGAATGCAGGTGCACCATAAAGGGACAAAGGTGACGGGGAGTACAGTCATCTGCCAGCTCTCCACCTGCGACCAGCTATCCTACTAGCAGAGGAAGGGGCAGGGGCCTCAGACAACCAGTTGGAAATCCTCCAGGGCCCGGGGAACCCTCACTATGACCCTTGTCTGGTGGTAGCCCACAGGTATTATCCACAAAATCGGAGCCTGTCTTGGGAGCTAAGTTCAAATTAAGCCTGTAGAGAGTGGCCCCGGGTCTGTGCCTGCACCAGCGTCAGCCAGTGGAAAGGTTGGTGACACTCAAGACCAAAGAGGGCTGGATGAGGAGAAGTATGTCGGCAGCCAGTTCCAGTTCCAGGACCACATGGTGGTTAGGGAAATCCCTAGGCCCTACCACCACCCAGTTATCACTTTTAATGATACCATCCCGCAGCTCCTGGTCCAGGCCAAGACTCTCTGGACCCGGATGAATGGGTTAAACCCAAATGACCTGTTAAACCTCAAATATCGATGAGGGATATGGCTACCCAAGGGACAAGCAAGGAGAACCAGCATGAGGGACCTTACTCGAATGTAATCAGGCTGAAAGGTGGGTTCGGCGGAAGCTGAGGGTAGAATATCCAAACTTGAACTATCCATACGTGCCATAACGGGTCTGGGACATTATTGAAGAGATGGGGGGAGGACTGGATTTTCAAGGAGCAGTTGGAGAGGCTAAAGAACCACCCAGGAGGAGGAGGGGGAAGTGCCCCATCTCAACAGTTGTTCTAGCAGGCACTGTCGATGTGCCACACATGACTTGGTCAGGACTAACCATTTTCAAACATTTTGCTATGGTCCAGGACTTAACTGGGAGTCAGACCAAGTACTACATTTGAGATTCGTTTGGAGATGTGACCACTAAGTCGGACCCAGTGTGTTATTTCCCTCCAGGTGGGGAGCCTGTAACCTAGGCCTCAGCGACTAAAAAAAACCTGTGAACTTCACCAGAACAATTGCTCTACGGAGCTGATATGGTGACTCTAATTCCATTTATTGTTCAAGCTCTTAAAATTGAAAAAATGTTATAGTTACTGTTTTATATATATCACGATAAAATATGTTTCTGTGAGATTGGTATAAAAATGTGTGTGTGCATGTGTGAGTGAGTGGTCTGGGGTTTGTACACAGAGAAAAGTACAGTTACATAAGAACTTACCGTAACAGTAGAGCTTCGAGAGAGGCTCTTGCAGTAGGTAATTACATACAGGACTGACAACGGCAGGTGGCAGGACCCTACGGAACAATTTCTAGCTAGCAGTCCCTGGCGAGGGACCACCCCCACGTCAGGTGACTGGCATCAGGAGACATCGGTATAAAGGGCGGTCCCTGACACCCGCCTTTCAGTTCTTTCCCGGCATGGGCCAGAAAGGCCAGAAGAGACAGGAGCGGATATTTCCCTTACTGGAAAAGGAGCTGAAAAAGCCTAGGTGGATGGAGGGCGGGAAGGTATTACCTACTGCAAGAGCTTCTCTCAAAGATCTACTGTTACGGTAAGTTCTTATGTAACTGTACTATCTTACTTCGCGATGGCTCTTGCAGTAGGTAATTACATATAGGACTGAATCCCAAGCAGTCTGGAACAAAGAGAGGCACCGGGAGGAGGAAAACTACTCCAAAAGCAGTTCTAGCTGTGCAAGCCTCAAGATAAGAGGCCTTGCAGAACAGCCAGCCCGAAGCCTGCTCTACGGCGAGAGGCAACATCCAAACTGTAGTGTTTAGTAAAGGTATGGACGGAAGTCCAGGTGGCGGCAGCACAGATGTCTGCCGCAGACACATTCTTGAAACAAGCCGCTAAGGCAGCTACTCCTCTTGTGGAGTGGCCTCATACCTGACCCGGGAGGGTCTTGTTGTATTTGTCATAACAGAAAGTGATGTAATGAGCCAACCACTTAAGATAGGCATTGCTTGGAAACAGCATTGCCTTCCCTTTTATGAGCAAAAGAGACGAACAATTGATCCCGCCTTTCTGAGATCCTTCGTCCTATTGGTGCAGTATCTCAGAATCCGGTGAACATCCATAGTATGGAGTAAATACTCCCCTTAGTTAGAGTACTGCGTGAAAAAGGCAGGTAACTCTATGGACTGATTTAGAGTAGACTATGCTACTACTTTAGGAAGAAACTTAGGATTCATGCGAAGAGCAACACGTTCCTTGTGAAAAATCAAGTATGGGATTTTACACATCAGGGCCTGGAGCTCAGAAATTATCCGAGCAGAAGTAATGGCCACCAGGAAGAAAGTCTTCTACGAAAGAAACTTCAAATCCACAGAAGCTGCAGGTTCGAAGGGAGGAAGAGTAAGTTTCTCGAGAACAAAGTTCAAGTCCCTAGGGGGAGCAGGAGTACGGATGGGGGGCCTCAGATGGAGGACCCCTCTGAGAAAGGTCTTAGAGACCTCCAATTGAGCGAAAGTTCTGTCTGCAAAGGGAACATGATAGGCCGAGATGGCCGCCATATGTACCTCCAGAGAAGAATGGATGAGACCCAGGTCAAACAGATGATGTAGATACTCCAGCAGAAGCCCCGCTGAACAGGAGAAGGGTTCCACATTCTTGGAAGCAGCCCAGACAGTGAATCTTTTCCACTTCATGGCATAAGTGGATCTGGTGGAGGGTTTTCTGGCCTCCACCAAAATCTCCGCCACTTTGGGAGACACTCCAAAATGGGATTGTGCTAAGTCTGCAGGAGCCATGCATGCAGTTGAAGGGATTTGAGGCCTGGATGGACCAGGGTCCCCTGATCCTGGGTCAGTAAACCTCAAGACAGAGGAAGAGGAAGAGGAGGCTCCTCTGAGTATTGTTGTAGAAGAGAGAACCAAACTTGCCCGGGCCAGAAAGGAACGATCAGAATAATTCGTGCTCCTTCTGAAGCTAGTTTCTGCAAGACTCGTGGGATAAGTGGAATTAGGGAAGGCATAGACAAATCTGTCCTTCCAGTCTAGAGACAGAGCGTCGCTCCAAAAAGTGCCTCGCTCTGGAACGAGCGAGCAGAAGACAGGAAGTTTTGCATTTAGAGGGGATGCAAACAGGTCAACCTGTGGTGTTCCCCAAAGTCGGAAGATATTGTCTAGGACCCCTTGGTCCAGTTCCCACTCATGAGTCAGAGCAGAAGAGTGACTTAGCTTGTCTGCCAGGGTGTTGTCGACTCCTGGAACGTGAATTACCATGAGGTGAAGGTCGTGTTGTGTTGCCCAATCCCAAACCCTCATTGCCTCCCTGCAAAGAGGGTAGGACCAAGTCCCTCCCTGTTTGTTTATGTAACAAACCACACACATGTTGTCCGTCTGGACGGCTAGGTGGCTGGGAAGGATGTATTGGTGAAGGGCTTGGAGCATGTACAACACTGCCTGAAGCTCGAGCACATTGATGTGGAGAGCTTGTTCGAGCTTGGACCAGGAGCCCTGGGTCCGATGAGGGTCTAGATGGTCTCCCCAACCTTCGCCCGAGGCATCTGTGGTTAGAGTCTGGGAGGGGGCAGGATGAAAGAAAGGAACTCCCCGAAACAGGTTCTCTCGAACCATCCACCACTGCAAGTCTCGAAGCATCTGCGAGGAGAACAGAACTGGGTGATTTTATCATCCACTAACTGATCCCATTGGGAGCGTAGAGTCCACTGAGAAATTCTCATGTGGAGACGAGAGCGAGGAACTGTCGGGATAGCAGCTGCCATGAGCCCGAGAAGGCGAAGGACCGACCTTGCAGGGACCATCCTGTGGTCGGACAGCAGACTTATTTGGGTCTGTAGGGTGGACGCCCTGTCCGGAGGCAGGAAGGCCTTGCCCGTGGTTGTATCGAGAATCGCCCCAATAAACTGTAGTCTCTGTGAAGGGACCAGATGAGACTTGGAATGGTTGATGGTAATACCCAGGCAGACAAAAACCTGCTGGGTAAGGGAGAGGCAGTGCAGGAGTTCCTCCCTGGATAAGGCCGCCACGAGCCAATCGTCCAGGTACGGGAAAACCTGCACTCCCCTGGTATGCAGGTGGGCCGCCACCACTGCAAGGCATTTGGTAAATACTTGGGAAGCTGAGGATAGACCAAACGGGAGCGCCTTGAACTGGTAGTGGTCCCCCTGGAACGCAAAATGAAAGTATTTGCGGTGATATGGGCGAATGGAAATGTGCAGGTAAGCATCCTGCATATCCAGAGCACACAGCCATTGACCCAGATGGAGGAGGGGCAGAAGGCTCTGCAACGAGAGCATCCTGAACCTTTTGTATTCTACGAAAAGATTCAGGGAACTGAGATCCAAAATTGGTCTGAGATCTCCTGTCTTCTTTGGGACCAGGAATAAATGTGAATAGTAACCCATCCCTTGCAAATGAAGGGGGACAGATTCTATTGCTTGTTTCAACAGAACAGCTGAAATTTCCTCCTGGACCAAGAGAAGATGTTCCCTTGAATTCGACGACTTCAGAGGGGGGTGGCGAGGTGGTTTCTGAAGAAACTCTATCAAGTGTCCTTCTGCTATGAGCTGAAGCACCCAAGAATCTATGGTTATCCTCTCCCAGCCCGGAAGGTGGAGGGAAAACTCCTACTGGTTCCTCCAGGGAGTCCAAAGGCTGTGGGAGAGGGGAGGGGTCAGGTGGTGTGGGACAGCACCGCAGCTGAAGCACCCGCTGATTTTTTGGGCTGGGGGGCTTAACAGCTGTGGGGGCCTGGCATTTTGTGGCCCGCCTTCCCTGGGGTTTCACCTTGGGCCGATTCCGTCTGCGAAAGGGATGGCGCTGCTGCTGATGGGGATGCTACATGGAATCAACTGACTTCAGTGCCGTCCCCTTCTTTTGCAAATCGGTGATGATGTCCTTGACATCACCCTCGAAAAGCACCGACCCCCAGAAGGGTGCTTCCCGGATAGCAGATTGCACCTACGGGGCCAAACCTGACACACGGAGCCAAGCATGATGCCGTAGGCCTACAGCAAAAGCTGAGCTCTGTCCAGCAGTGTCCACTGCATCGTATGTCGCATGAAGCATGTGTCAACTGGCCGAATGAGCAGAGCAGACAAGATCAGCCAACTCCTGCTTGACTTGGGAGTCAGGCAGGGAGTCCAATTTGGCTTCCACCTGGGTCAGAATGGCCTTCTGGTAGTCCCCCATATGGCCGACATAGCTCAGGGCCCTGATCCCCAGCATGGAGGAAGCATAGATCTTCCTCCCATACTGGTCCAGAAGGCGTGATTCCTTATCAGGTGGCAACGAGCTGAGGCGTTTGGAGTTGGCCGACCGGCCGTGAGCGGCGCTAATCACAACCGAGTCAGCATGAGGTGAGAATCCAGGAAATCAACACCCTCTGGAGCCTGATATAGCCTGTTCGACTTCCTAGAAAGTGGGGTTAAAGCCAACGGCTGTTTCCATATGGTGGTAACGAGGTCGGCGTGAGGCTCTATCCAGGGTGGCACCAAGGTAGGAGCTGTCACGGGCAGATCCAGATGTTCAGTGAGTTTCAAATGCTGAGGATCTGGTCCCAAGACGTGCCACTGATGAACCTCTGGGATTTTCTTAAGCAACTCCGGAAAAGAAGGATCTTCCGGAGGAGACTTCAGAGGAGTCCTAGGCCTGGGCTTTGACGGAGAGCGTGGCTCGTCGTCTCTCTTTCTCAGAGCAACCGTCGGAAGAATCCAAGGAGTCCGAGGGTGAAGAGGAGGATGAAGAGGAGAAAGACTCCCTTTCCCGACCCAGGGGAGGAAAAGACCCCTTGGGAAGCCCCCGGGGAAGCGTGTCTTGCCCCTCTCTGGATCCAGACAGAAGAGCCCTGGAGTCCAGAGGTGGTGAGGGAGTGTGCCACCTCGGACGTACGGGAACCTGAGATGGCACCATCGTCGGAAGGTGGCTCTCGACTGCTTTGGTAAGCTGAGCCTTGGCCTCAGCCCACCAGGAGGCCAGAGTCTCCTGTAGGTCCACCGGCGGTTGTGGGGGCGGTGGAGGAGGAGGAGGTGGGGGATAAGGATACGGATTATACCCATATGGAGGGTATCCAAAACCCGGCTGCGGGTAGCCCGGCGTCGGGTACTGCAGCGTCAGAGAAACCAGCGCCGGGTACTTCGCCGGATACTGTGGCCCGGGTACGCTACGCCGGATAGACGGAGGGTACCCGGGAGCCGGGGGGGCTGCTGGAGCAGATAGCCCAGCTAGTGGCCTCATGGGCGGGTCCACATTGGAGGGCCCGACAGAAGCGGGATGTCTCCCGGAGTCGGTAGAACCTGCGTCGGGGCTGGCGTCGGAGGTACTGACGTCGGACCGGCTTCCAGGGAGCCGACATCAGATCCGGCGCACCAACCGGAGGATGGTCTGACAGAGGAGGAAGATCCCCAGCGTCGCCCGGGGGTGGAGGAGAAAAAATCCCCGGGGTCGGGCTGGGGGGACTCTGGGTCCCCAGACAGCAGCAAAGGCTGCGGGGAACCAGGTATTGGACGTGGGGGGGGTCCGTCGTCGGTTCCTTCGCCGGCTGGACGTCAGGCAAGCCAGCGTGCGGCTTGAGGAGATCTCCGGCGGGTGCCAGAGAGCCAGCGTCCCAGCTTATGGGGAGCTAACACCGGGAGGCCGAGTAGAAGGATCGGCCTGGACAGGTGGAGTGGAAGCCGCGCGCCGCCCCGATGGGTTGTGTGTCTTACCGGCCTTCTCCGTGTGGACGTCGGAGAAGCCGACACCCGACTTACCAGAGTCACCCACATTGGTAGGCTGCGAGCCTGCAGCCGAACCAGGGGCTGAGGCCTCCAATTGCCCAGAGGCGAATGCAAGGCCCGAGCGCGAGCCAGACAGGCGGGCTGACGCCCCTTCGGAAACCTCCAAGGCAGCCGTCGAGGAGCAGTCCCCCAGAGGGGACGTTACCTGTGTCCCAGCAGCTCCCGAGGGAGATGCGGTAGAGGAGCCCTTGTTCAGGTGCCTCTCCTTATCCTCCTTCTTCCGATGGCCTCCGGGGGAAGTGGATGCCTGCCTCAGTTTTTTGAGCTCCTTCTCCATTGAACTCATCTTTTCTTCAGAATATGGGCTTCGGGGATTGCTGCCGCCTTTTCCCGGTGTAACATTGAGAGTGGCAGGCACTTCTCGACCAAGTGATCGGGCCTAGGCAGAACAGGCACAGGGAATGGCCGCCTCCAGCGGTAGTTGGCCCGCATCTAATCACACTTATTTTTGTGCTCGTGGGTGTAGGGGATGACATACACCAACGATGGTACCTGGACGTTAGTTGAAAAAGAAAGTATTTCGTAAAACTGGCGAAGATTGGGCTGACGTAAGCACAAACTTTTCCGCGAGGGCCGTAACAGCTAACGGTGGAAAGAACTAGCAGGCGCCAGGGACCGCCTTTATACCGACGTCTCCTGGACGCCGGTCACCTGACATGGGGCGGTCCCTCGCCAGGGACTGCTAGCTAGAAATTTTTCCATGGGGTCCTGCTGCCTGCCGGCGTCAGTCCTATATGTAATGACCTACTGCAAGAGCCCTCTCGAAGTAAGATCTTATTTTAACATTTTGGTGGGAGGAATCTAAGGGGACTGTCTGCTTCCTTATTAATAATGTTTAGCCAAAGCTTAAGGAAAATCTTTTTGTATTGCATACTCATTACCAAAAAGTGATTGTTGTTACTGTGTTAAAAAGAAATAATGATGGTTGTTACTAGCACTTTAGATTTATCTCCTGGTGCAGGTAGGAATTAGATTTTAGGGTATAGTTTTGGGCTAGGTAGGTAGGTTGGGTGGTGTCTGGTGGCCAGACATGGTGTGTTCACCACCAAAGGGCTGGGAAGTGTACATACTCAGCCTGATGGGAGTGGACCATCACTGGACCCTAGCCATCATTCCAAAGAGGGAATGACTTCCTGGGTAGAGGAAGAGCGTAAGCCTCCTGCCAATACAGGGCTTATATTCCCACCGTTTAGGCATCCCTTTCCCCCTCCTACTCCCCCCAGCTCGGAAATGGGTTTTTATGTATTTATTTATTTAAGAGAATCAGATACACCTTTGAGCCAGGGGCTCTTTTCAATCAATCAATCAAAATCTTTATTTATTCAGGCGAACATCATTGAGCGTAGCTCATTTACAAGATGGACCTGAGTGGTCATATAAAGAAGGGTACAAGTTTTTTACAAAGACATGAGAATAGCATAACATTAGTACAATCAAATAAATAAGAGAGATATACAAAATTTACAGATATACAAGGCACAGTAGATAACTTAACCTGTAAAAATGAAGAGGATAATAGATATAGAAGGGATAAATCAAATAATAGGGCTTATGTAGGCTTTTATATGAAATGTGATAACTGACTAGGTAGAAGAAAGAAACTAACATAGTGGATTACAGAAGGGAGGGGTGTAGGTTGGATGGGAGACTAGGCCTTATGGAAGCAGTTGCACAACTCTGGAAATAGGGTGGTGTATAATTTTTGAAGGATGATAAAGGTAAGAGGGTCTTCAGATTCATAGATTTTTGGAGTGAGTTCCAGACGAATGCTAGGGAATAGCTGATAGCAGCCCTACCAAACCGGGTGCAGGTATTGGGAATCTTAAGCATAATGAGCTTATTGATCCTTAAGGTGTATGGCTTAGGAGTGATTCGGGTGAAACAGTCTGAGATATAGGAGGGGAGTTTGCCTGATAAAGCTTTAAAGATCCAGATTGCAGCATTCCTTTTTCTTCTGTGCTGTAGGGATGTCCAATTGACTGCCATGTAAAGAGAGCAATGATGGGTGCTGGAGGAAGGTCTGTAATAAATCTGATGGCTCTATGATACAGGGTGTCCAGCTTATTTAAGAGGAGAGTGAGCAATGGCCGAGAGAAAGTCAGCATAGTCAATAAGGGATAGGAATGAAGCCTGGATTAATCTTTGTTTGGAGTCTCTGGTAAGGTAGTGTTTTATTCTGTAAAATAGGCCAAGCCTTTGTCTCAACTTTTTAATAGCTCTTCAATGTGGACAGAGTAGTCAAGCTTATTGTCAATCCAGACTCCAAGATATTTGAATTTATCCACAAATTCAGCTGTTCTCCAAATAAGGTGGATAATTGTGGGGTGATGAATGATGGGGTAGTGGCAGAGCAATTCTTTGTGGCAAAGAACATAGCTTTTGTTTTTTTGGCATTTAGAAGTAATTTTTTTCCCAATAGGTTGTGTTGTAGGATGGAGAATTCTGACTGTAACAGTTCACAGGCTTTTGATAGTGAGGGATTGCTGACATATAATACAGTATCATCAGCAAACAGGTGAATGTTAGATTGAGAGAGGTTGGCATCAATGTTATTAATATAAATGGCAAAGAGGATGGGGCCTAGGATAGAGCCTTGCGGTACACCTCTTAGCAGTGGTTTAGAGGTAGATAGGTAATTTTCTTTTTTTACCAATTGTAACCTTCCAGAGAGATAGCACCTAAACCAATTGAGAGAGAGTGAATCAAGGCCTACAGAGTGAAGAGAGGAGATTAATGATCCACTGTATCAAATGCTTTACTCAAATCCAGGAACACAGCACAGGTACAATTCTTTTTATCCAAGGCAGTCTGCCAATCGTTAGTGACTTTGGCTAGGGCAGAGATGGTGCTATGCATTGATCTAAATCCAGATTGTGCTGGATTTAGGAGGTTGTTGGTGTCCAGGTAGGCCCTTAACTGTGAATTTTCTAATTTTTCAAGCATCTTGGATAGTACCGGTAGGATGGAAATGGGCCTGTAATTGTTAAGGTCCATGGGATCACCTGATTTAAGTAGTGGAACTACTTGAGCTATTTTCCATATGGAGGGGATGGAACCAGTAGCTAGGGAAAGATTGAAGAGGTGAGTGAGGGGCGCAGATAAGGCGTGCAGTGCTACTTTAAGAAAGTAGGGATCCAGGAGTCTGCACCTGCACTCTTAGATGTATCTAAATTGGATAGGAGGTCTTCTACTTCTTTTAAGGATATTGGTTCGAAGGAGAATGTTGCAGCAGCCTTTTGTCCCACAGTGGATTGAAAGTTTAATGATGATCTCAAGAGATTTGCAGGTGAAGAGTCAAATGCTAGGCCAGCTGTGGTGAAATGGTCATTGAAGGTATTTAAGATTTCTTGCTTATCAGTGATTTCTATGTCACTTAGGAGCAGATTGGAGGGTAAGGCAGGGGTAGAATTTTGGCCTAGAATTCCCTTTATAGTACCCCAGAATCTGGATGGGTTAGTATAGGATGCATCCAATTCAGCTCTACAGAAGGCAGCTTTGGCATTTCTTATTTGTTTTGTGCATGAATTCCTTGCTTTTCTGAATTGAAGCCAGTCTCTAGTATCCTTTGTTTTTCTTGCCTTTTTCCAGAGTTTGTCTCTGGCTAACAAAGCTGATTTAAGGTCAGCAGTGAACCAACGACAAGATTTTACTTTGGTTCTGACACTGTGATTATTGCATGTATATTGAGGGCATTAGTGATAATATCCTTTAAGATCTGAAGAGCTGTCTCAACTGAGGTTGTAAGGTAGAAATCTTGCCAATATATTGTATTGCACAAATCACGGAGATATCCTGAGATGTCGAAATTCTTTTTTGACCTTTTATGGAGAAATTTTGCAGGATTGGATGGCTTGAGTGTAGATCTTATGCCAGCTATAGGACAATGATCACTTACGTCACTGGGTAGCACTCCAGCATGAGAATATAAGTGAGGCTTGTTTACCATCATGATATCCAGGAGTGAACTGTTGGTAGTATTTTTTAGGTTAGTCCTTGTTGGATTTTTGATTAATTGAGTGAATCCATAGGTGTCACAGAAGGTTACTAGGGGTGCAGATGCATTAGATAACCAATTTAAATTCAAGTCACCAAGGATGATGGTATCTTCAGGGCCTAGATTGAGTATTGTTCCTAGGTGGGATAGGAGTTTGAGGCCTGCAGAGGGGGGCCTATAGCAGCCAATCAATTTAAAGGAAGACATGTTAGGAAGGGATATTTTAATTGACAAGCATTCAAATTCCTTTGGTTCGGATGTATTGATGAGGCAGGATGCAGAGATGGTTTCCTTGACGAGATGGCTACCCCACCACCCTGGAAGGGTGATCTGATCTGAAGGGCTGGTAATTGGGAAGGTTTATATCACTGTCTTTTGTTGTAGATCTGAGCCAAGTTTCAGAGATAACCAGGAAGTCAGGTAAGGTATGTGCAACCCAGGCCTGTATTAAGGAGAACTTTTTTAGGAGGCTGCATGCATTGAAGTGAAGGAAACTTAGGCCATTTATGGAGGTTAGATCAGATGGGGATAAAAAACTTTCAGTGGGGCCAGGATTGATTTCAATGGTACCAATACTGATCAGAAGGAAGAAGATTAGTTTGAGGAGGGCACCAAATGAGAGGGATAGGGAGTGATCAGAGCATTTCCTCCTCTTCTTGGGGAACCACTGTGTAATGGGTGAGGGTCCTGTTATATGGGTGTGGAATTTATCACAAAGTAATAATCTGATGGATAGGCATAGTGGGTTAATGTAATGCCAAAACGGATGCAAGGCACTTGAGGAATGTTGTAAGGATAGAGGGCCTTTTTGTGGGATACCCCAGGGATTGCAGTGCAAAAATGGCATGATATAAATAAGGAATTGGTAGGTGTCCACTGGGGATGGCAGGGGTGGGCAGGCCATATTCACTGCCTTAGTCACCATGGCATGGGGTATATCATAATTGTCATTTGGGATTGAGGGAGTTGAGGCTCAGAAGAAAAGAAGCAAAGTAGCATTGTGGAGGAAGGTAGGGGTTAAAGTAGAGGAAGAGAATTAGCTATGGGCGTGGATTAGAGAAATGGCGGGAAAAGGTGTATAAAAAGAATCAACCTAGAGGGGGAAGGGGGGGCAGGCAAAAATTTTGCGGCTTTGCCCGTACCTTTCTGCCTACTTCTCCCGGCCTCCTGGTTCCCTGGTCGGCTTGTCGGTCGCCGCCCGCCCGCTGGCGGTTCGGAGCCCCTCCGGTCTCTGGGTGCTCGAGGGCTGTGCCGGCTGGAAGGTAGGGGACAGAGGAGAAGGCAGTGAGCAAAGGCACTTTATT
This sequence comes from Neoceratodus forsteri, assembly GCA_016271365.2. Classification (NCBI taxonomy): domain Eukaryota; kingdom Metazoa; phylum Chordata; order Ceratodontiformes; family Ceratodontidae; genus Neoceratodus; species Neoceratodus forsteri. The sequence goes on along the minus strand of CM028138.1, from coordinate 482,168,475 downwards.
GCAGCAATCTGCAAAAAGGTGCTAAAAAGCCTGCATTTGCACAACAAAGACTGGGAGGGTATGGGGGGTTAGGCGCCTAAGTGTCTAGCCCACACAGAAACACAAAAAGGCTGTAATCACAGGCTAAAACTAGATATCTACACAACCCTCAAATAGGGCACATTTAAAAAAGTAAAACAGCTCTTTTTAGATAATTTTAACAATAAAGCATAATAACAGAAATCCCGGCCAGAAATGGTGTTGCAAAGTCCAGCTAAAATCTATGGGAAAGGCGCACCAATCAGAAGCAAGGCAGAGTTAGCGGTCGCTTTCCGATTGGTTGGCGGCTTTGCCCGTACCTTTCTGCCTGTTTCTCCCGGCCTCCTGGTTCCCTGGTCGGCTTGTCAGTCGCCGCCTGCCCGCTGGCGGCTCGGAGCCCCTCCGGTCTCTGGGTGCTCGAGGGCTGTGCCAGCTGGAAGGTAGGGGACAGAGGAGAAGGCAGTGAGCAAAGCACTTTATTGCAGCAATCTGCAAAAAGGTGCTAAAAAGCTTGCATTTGCACAACAAAGACTGGGAGGGTATGGGGGGGTTAGGCGCCTAAGCGTCTAGCCCACACAGAAACACAAAAAGGCTGTAATCACAGGCTAAAACTAGATATCTACACAACCCTCAAATAGGGCACATTTAAAAAGATAAACAGCTCTTTTAGATAATTTTAACAATAAAGCATAATAACAGAAATCCCGGCCAGAAATGGTGTTGCAGTCCAGCTAAAGTCTATGAAGGCGCACCAATCAGAAGCAAGGCAGGTTAGCGGTCGCTTTCCGATTGGTTGGCGGCTTTGCCTCGTACTTCTGCCTGCCTCCCGGCCTCCTGGTTCCCTGGTCGGGTTTGTCGGTCGCCACCTCGCCCACTGGCGGCCTCGGAGCCCTCCAGTCTCTGGGTGCTCGAGGGCTGTGCCGCTTTCTGCCTGCTTCTCCCGCCTCCTGGTCCCCTGGTCGGCTTGTCGGTCGCCGCCCGCCCGCTGGCGGCTCGGGGCCCCTCCGGTCTCTGGGTGCTCAAGGGCTGTGCCGGCTTTCTGCCTGCTTCTCCTGGCCTCCTGGTTCCCTGGTCGGCTTGTCGGTCGCTGCCCACCCACTGGCGGCTCGGAGCCCCTCTGGTCTCTGGGTGCTCGAGGGCTGTGCCGACTTTCTGCCTGCTTCTCCCGGCCTCCTGGTTCCCTGGTCGGCTTGTCGGTCGCCGCCCGCCCACTGGCGGCTCGGAGCCCCTCCGGTCTCTGGGTGCTCGAGGGCTGTGCCGGCTGGAAGGTAGGGGAAGGTAGGGGAAGGTTCCAGAGGTTTACAAAGGTTCCACGTCAGGTTACTTGAAACATTAGGACAGGCAGTGGTATTGTGCAAAAAAGAAATAAACATAGCAGACGGAGAGCTTTGTCAATTACCAAAACATCACAATTGTGCAAATCACTTCTATAACAATTTAAATATAGATTTGTATAGGTAGTCATCCAACAGAAGGAGGCGAGGCCAGAGGCTGGTGTAAAGAGGGAGAAAGAGAGGGAGTGGGGGGTGAGGCAGGGTCAGCAAGGAGGTGTGTGGAGGGAGTAGAGGAGGAGGGAAGGAGTAGGGAGGGAAAGGTGGGGAATGGGGGAGATAAGCCATTTAGGTGTAGCAGTCGAAGGAGGCACAGGAGATGAGGTATTGATGCAGGCTGAGCTTAAAGGCACCCAGGGTTGCTTTGCTGGTAACTTCTGCTGGCAGGGTGTTGAATCAGGAGGAGGTTTAGTGCTCTGGGGGTTATTGCTCTGGATGCTTCAAGGTGGCAGCAGAGGGCAGAAATAGGGTACATAAGGGAGCTGACAGGAAGTATCGTGGTCTTTCAACCCCAGGCATTAGGCCTGGGGCTAGAGGGGGAAGGCTGGGGAGTAGAACCAGGACCAGAACAGGTGGGCACGTGAGGGAGCTCGGCAGTCCAGGAGGGCCAGTTGGGGAACCCCCCCAAGTAAAGTGCAGTCAGGATGGTTTCATGCACCATGGCCAATGAGGAGTGGGGGTATGGAGCTCCGTGGGGATACAAGTAGCCAGGTTCTGCATTGCTGGGGCTAGGGTGTTAGGGAGGCTTTAGAAATTCCAGCCGATAGATGTAGGAGCACTTAGGAAGCCCAAAAGGTGTGTTTTCCCAGGTCGCCAGGGCTGAGAGGGCTGTGGCAGGGCCCTCTCAGGATGGGAACTGATGGCAGAGATTTCCCTCATAGCCAGTGTGGCTGGGCAGCCTGGTGGGTTGAGGGAGCTAGGGAGCCATTCACCCATTTGAGGGGCCTGTTTGGAGGGACAGGTCCTGGGACACCAGTCCAATAAGGCTGGGTGGGCTGTGGACTCAAAGGATTGGTAGGCCTTGGAAGGTAGCCCCCGTGCTGGTGCTTAACTCAAGCCTAGGAACCACTGTGAGGGTTGTGGGCCTGGTAGGGACTCCCTGTAGGAAGGAGTTGGTGACAGCGGAACAACCCCGAAGTGAAGTAGGGGCCATGAAGGACTGAGGCAGAAGCAAGAGATAAAAAAAAGTGGCCTCAGCCTGTATTTCCGAGCCAGGTGTTGGAAGGAGGGTTGGGGCCTGGGTCATCAGGAAAAATCCTGGATGCCCTGTGGTTTAGGGCCATTTGCACAGGGGTCCAGGTGGGGGAAGCAGATCGCTATCGTGCACCAGAAAAAGGGTGACGACCAGTGCCACAGGGAAAAAGGGACCCATAGTGAGAACCAGTAAAAGGAAGGTTTGGCTTACCAGATCCTTATATGCCAGGAGATTGCAGGGATCCAGGTTCTTGGGTAGAACACCCAGGAGTGAGAAGGTAGAAAATAAGTGTCTTTCTGGTGTCTACTGATACTGTGGTTCTGCTGCTTAACAGGTCCAGCCATTGTGTACAAAGGTGTAGTCCCATGGAGCTGATTAATTATTTTCTGTGAAGAAATGGGGGTGGCCCCTGTATAGCTGAAATCATTCGCCGTGTAGGTGAAAATAAAGTCAGTTGGGGAGAAACCGTGGTTTGTGCTTTATTGTGATTGTAGAGAGGGATTTCATTAAATTAAATCTTTTGCTCCCTCTCCTATTTGCAGTCATATTAATTTTGTCACGAGTTATGTTCAAGGGGCAGGGTCCCGCCTCTGGGGGCTGCAGGGGCTCCGTCGGGACCTCCTAGAGGGAAGCGAGAGGTCCAGGTCCATTTGGTCAGCTCGGGGAGTGAATCTGTTTCTGAGAAAGAGGTGTTAATCCACAAACCCTGAAGACATCAGCAGGCAAGGACCATCAGTTTGCCCTGGTCCAATATTGTAATGTCTCGTAGTCCAGTACTTTGGAGTGCTCTTCTCTTCCTGCCTGGAACATCTGTAATGATTTGAAATATGCCCCTAGACAGAGCAGGAAGAGAGGGGGTTACACAAAGGTTCCAAATCAGTCAGTACAGTACAATACAAGACACAGCATAACATGACATCGCTTAACAGAGGATACACAGTACACACAGGTAATGCTGTAACAGCAAATAAGGAAAATAATTACAGCATAGAAGTGCTAACAGTGTTATCACTCATTGAGTAAGATACAGCACTTTGAGACTGCTGTGTAGGTTCACTACTGAGGGGTAGTGAAATGAGCAGCCAGAGTAGCCTTTGTCAGGGGTGGGTCCATAGAGGGGAGGAGAGTGAATGAAGCAGCCAGAGTAAGTTTGTCAGGGGTGGGTTCGAGGAGAGGAGAGGAGAGGAGAAACAGGCAGTGGGAAGAGCATAGAGACAGGGAAGGGAGAGGGGGGCTTGGGCTGCTGGGAAGTGGTAGGAGCAGCAAGGGTAGACTTTGTTAAGGGTGCTGGGGGGAGGAGTGTGAGGAGTAGGGACTGAGAGGGGGAAAAAAGAGGGGCTGCGGATGGGGGGGCTGGACAGGAGTGGAGAGAGAGGGTCAGGTTGAGACAGGTGGGTCAGCAGTAGGAGAAGCAGGTACGGACATTTTTGCACTCTAGGTGGGAATGGAGCCCAGCTTTGAACTGGTACAGCTTTTTACACGCAGTTAGGGCAGTCGGTAGTTCATTGATCCATTTGGGTTCCTCCGCTTGTTTCCTGTATGCTCTTAACACTGCATCCTAGGCCTTTCTAAGCAAAATCAATCCATAATCAGCATGCCACAAACAAATGCTAATACCTCATGAACCGTAAGTGCTACTCACAAAGTATGAGTGGCAAAGCTGTTCAGCACAAAATTACCTTTCCAATGGTGCTATGCAATTAATAATAAGAATTGTTTTTCTGCATTAGTTCAAATAACCATTCTTTTTGCACAAAACAGGCAATGTAAGCCATTTTTGGTTGGGAAATATGTAACATATCAACACCAAATTAAGCATCCATACATTAGATGTAGTTACAATAGTACATTTGTACTAAAAATATATTTTTTCTAGTATAAAACATGTATTTTTTTCCCCATTTTATTCAAGGTGCTTAGGTGAGGCTTGATGGTCAAAATGTCTGCCATACACACCATGCCATAAACAGATGCGAATAACTCCTAAAGTATATGTGATACACACGAAGTATCAGTGGCAAAGTTGTTCAACACAAAATTACCTTTCTAATGGTGCTATGCTGTCAATTCTAATCAATTCTGGCTGGCAGGTAATATTAAAACATAAGAGTGACATCTCCAGACTTTGCAAGGGCACACAGGAAGTCTGCAGCTAACTTCAGTATTCGTTCTGCGACACACTGCAGTACATTTGCTGCCACCTACAGGTGTGTTCTAGGAGGCAATAAGTTAAGTGAAGCTTCCCCCGTTGCTGAACATATATGTTTAGTTTAATTGTAGCCCCAGTTCATAATTGAAGATTTTGTTCGGTGGCAGATGGCAGTTACAGTCTCCATAATTCATTTAATAGAACTGTTTTAAAACACTAGTTATATGCATGGAACCAAGCCCTTTCAAAGGCAGGAAATTGTGGACTACTTGGTGGGATTATAACCTCTTTAGAATTTAGCCACGTGCTCTTGGGCTACTAACCCACAGCATAACTTGTTAATATTTTGTTACGTGTATAAATTTTTGACTTCTTTCTTATTGGGGTAAAGCTGGGAGATATGAAAATTTATTTATTTATTTATTTATTTATTTTAACATCAGTTTAACAACCTTTGAGCCAGAGGCTCATTTACAAAGGTACCTCGTCACAGAGAAGACAAAACAACGGTACAACAGTCAACAGACAGGCAGCAATACAAAGTACACAGTAGACGTCAATCAAAGTTACAATATCCTGAATAGTGTGTCATATTCTGTAACGAATGCAACATGCTTCCTAACCAGAAATAAGGCTTTGTTTTATCATGTAAAAATGAATAAAATAAAAGTATTTTTTTTTAAAGTGTGTAGACAGCACACTGCTATGTTATACTGGAATATATATGCATATTTATGTATATGTATTAGTCCTTGTGTGTGTGTCACAACAATTAGAAAGTGCAGTTAGGTGGCTCAGTGGTTAGTGCAAAATTGCTAGTCAACATTCCTGCTCTATCTAGATCAGTTTCAGCCTTATGCTTCTCACTGCTGATTTAAATGAGGTGTCTAGTGGCAACCCCACACCCTCCGTTGTCCCTCAGAACCTGAAAAGAAAAAAATGGTCCCTCTATGTCTTTTTTTTTTAACCTGTAAAAATGTGTGTAGATAGTGCACTGCTATGTTACACTGGGATATATATGCATGTACTGTATGTGTATATGTATTAGTCAGTGTGTGTTTATCACAACAATTAGAAAATGCAGGTAGGAGGCTCAGTGGTTAGTGCAAAAATTGCTGGTTTATGCATTTCTCACTGCCCACAATACCATTATTTTGCAGCCGTATTGGCTCTTGCTATAGTTTGTTTCTTTAGCTGTTCCCAGATCCCCAATTTTTCTCAGCAGCCTTCAATGAGGCACCAAGTCAGATGCCCTGCTGAAGCTGAAGTAGAATAAATCTACAGTATAGCTCTTATCAGCTACTTTGGTTATCCAAAGAGTACTAGCAGTTTGGTCTGACAAGACCTCCCTGTCAAAGATCTGTGCTACTTACTATCCTGAAGCCCATTTTTCTCCAGGTATTCCACCAGATCTTCTTTGACTAGAATCTCCATTAGTTTTCCTACCACAAAGGCATGGCTGGCAGGTCTGTATGTTCCCAGCTGCTTCTTGTCCTCTCCATTTAATATGACATTATGAAACATTATAGGCAATCGTGAGACCCAAGACAGCGAAGTGCTGGGGCTCTGTTTGTCCCAATTTAACCAAGGATTTTTGTCAACAGCCTTGCTTCGGGAACTTTTCTTGCTATGGAGGGCAATCTGCTTGGTACAGATGAACATTTATGGCTCAATTCAGCAGTGAGACCAGGTTAAAAGTTTGATTTAGTCCTGTCTGGGGGGGAGGGGGAGCTGGAGCTACAAGTGCCCATTATTGGTGGTGAAGTCTTCAAGTCACTGGAAGTCTTAAGGAACATTTTTAATAGCCATTGATTATATTTACAGCCTAGGCAAAAGAGTTATCTACCGTGGGTCCCCATTCCCATGTACCACACCCTGATGCTGAGGTAACTGCAGCCATACAGGATCCACTAGCAAGCCAAATGCTGCCTTTGACATCAATGTTGCTCTGTTATCACGAAGCAGGGGCCACATGGATAACATAGTCCCACATCCTCTCCATCCCCAGAAGCTGAGCTCCTCACCTGCGCAACACACTCAGCCCTGGCCAGTCCCAGGGAGGTACACTTGCACCTCCTGATAGGCAACAGGCTGCCCGGAGTGAATGTGCTGTTAATCTGGATTATTCCAGTGGTGCGCTGGCTGCAGGCTGTGTGCCCCATGGGAAAGTGAAGTGCACAAGCAATACCTGGAATCCCACAATGCAGCTAACTAGAGACAGAAGCACTGTGGAGGTGATGCACTGGGCTCTCAGAGTGGAGGGCGATGAAGACCACTGAGCACTTGCCCTGCACCTGCCAGCTGACCACCCCACTTGCCTGCAGGTAGTTTCCACTGTTTTTCTCACTTTACCTTAAGATGATGAGGCAGAGCTTTTTTTTTTTATTTTTACTCCTTTATACTTCCCAGAAGGCTGGGCAGCTGTATCAACCCATCCCATTTGGCTTCCATGACCGTCCTGAGTCACATCTCCTCCCATCTCGGGCAGACTGCCAGTGCAGGCAAGGGGGCTTTATCTAGCCCAAACCCCCTATGTTCCACCTGATTTCTCTCCCCATTACCAACAGAGTTTCAGTCAAGGATGGGCATGTGCATGGAGGCACATATGCACACCTTGGCCTGAGTGACTCCGCTCCTCCTACCCCTGGCCTAGCGCCTGGCTCCTCTCCATTGCCCACACCACCACCACGCTTCCACATGGTAGCGGTCAAGGGCCAGGAGAGCCAAACCCCCCCCATCCGGGAGAGGAGAGCTGCCAAGCGGTCACCTGATCCTCACCCAGCCCCTCCCCGGCCAACCCCCAGCAACCTGTGCTCATCACCAAACATGGGTCACTGGTGTGGCATGAGGTAAGGAGTGCAGTGCCTCAGCCATCTACACCACTGGGCCGGCTATGAGGCAGAGCTTTCTGACAGGCAAGTAAGCAATGTGTGACAGCACTCTGGAAGAGCCAACTGGCGGCTCCCCTCCCAATGCTCAATTCCCCAACTGCACCACCACCTGTGGTCACCCAGGTAACAGTCATGTAGTGGGTGCTGGAACCACCCTCCCTGAAGAAGAGAGCATCCTCTCAGATGTGTGATCCTCCTTCCCTCGGCTGGCCCTCTGACAACTCACCCTCGTTCCTGAACCCAGTTCACTGTGGTAGCTCTGCCGCTGTCCCAACGGGCTGGCACAATAAAGAAAATGTTTAAAAAAAGAATACACTTTAATCCCTATTTAATAATGCCGGATACATGAAGGGACAGGCAGTGGGCATCTGAAGGACAGTGCTGCTGACTGCCCCAGCATGAGTGGGATCAAGTGCTTGTGGGTGGGCTGAAGGAGAGAGCAGAAAGTAAGCAAAAAAGTGTCATGCAACCTGGCACTCCAGCCCTACCCACACTGGGCAGGATGTGCAGAATTGCAGGACAGGAGAAGCGATAAGCTGGAGCAGGAATGGTTACAGCTAGTTATGGACACCTGAGGAGTGCTGTATGACTACACTGGGCACTGTGGGACAGCACCCTTACCCATGTCTGTGAGAGGGCACTCTGCATGCACAGAAACAGCACATCTCATGACTAGGGATGTAGGTTTGTCATGGCAGTCATACACGTCATTGATTCCATGATGTTTGATCTTTATTCAGGACTTCCATAACTTTCACTAGGGTCATCAGAATGTAGCAATGATGACAGTGACACATTTACTACTGTTTACTAATGATTTCATGAACAAACAATGAGTCATTAAAACCTCATCCATGAGAAACGTACATCCCTACTCATGACAAGCTGCTCAGAGGTGCTATATGAACCTGAACCAGGTGCTGTGGGACAGCATCTTTTCCATACAGGGCAGAGGAGACTCTGGGCAAACAGAATTAGCACAGCTAAAGATGAACAGCTGAAAGTTGCCGTTTCAGAATTTAGGACTGTTGCACAGCATCCCTCCATTTTAGTTCACAATTCAAGCCTTTGCTTCCCTCTGCTGCCAGAAGCTCGACAGTGCAGCCTCTCCCCCTCACAATCAGCTTTGCATTTCTCAACAGAAGGACATGGGCATGGCAACCTGGAGGATAGAACACTGTGACACAGATTTAATATATTTATTTGAAGTGCAGCACATTTATTAATGTTTACAAAAATAATTTTTCACTGCGATGGCCGGGAATCGAACCTGGGTCAACTGCTTGGAAGGCAGCTATGCTAACCACTATACCACCATCGCACATAAGATATTTCTGTTTAATTGCACAAACACATTCTAACGCTACTGTCTCCCTCTGGGAGCTGTTACATCCTCTCATGGAAGGATTCATATACACACACACACACGCACGCACACACACATGCCATCACTGTGGTAAGGAATCTCCTACACCAGAGACACACAGACTGCCCTTTGTGTACAGAGCAAATATTGTTTTTAGATTTTTTTCTGTTTTAACCCTAGTGGGTACCAGCACTACAGATGCGCAGGATCATTTCAAACTGATTTCAATAAATCTGCATAGTTAATGAGAATGATAGGATGTCAGGGCTCAGATTAAAAGTAAGATGATATTTGGGCTTTAACCAGGAGAATCTGATAGTGAAAGAGACTGTTAAAGACAGTGTGGACAGAAAAAATTCCCTCGGCTGGCCCAATGGCCCAGTGGTGGTGGGGGGGGGGTGTTGCAATGCTACCTGGTACACTGGGGTTCACATATGAGCTCCTGGAATCCCACAATGAGTACAGCTGGAGGAATCAGACATGTAACTGAAGAGAGTCATTCAGTTCCCGAAGAGGAAGACTGTGGGCCACCCAATATTCGTGTACTCCCTGCTGGACAAACGTGGAGCAGCTCTGGAATCAGCTGTAAAGTCAGCTTCTCACTCAACCTCCCAGTTGGAGGAAGAGCAGAATTGTATTGCTTATTGTTTACTGAAATCTAGGATTACAAATACCTTTGAGCCAAGGCTCTTTTACAAAGGTTCCACGTCAGAGGAAAGTACAAAACAGGGTTGATACACATCAAAAACAGTAGTCTTAGTACAACAATATATAGTGTAGCTGCCTAAAGCATTGGGGTGAGGACTGGCAGACACCAGGGGGACACCAAGGGCATAACAAGAACAATAATAAGCCAGCCTGCCAACATAACAGGAAAGCTGCCCCTCATTGTGCCAACAACCTGGGTTTGGGAATGCGACACAGCCATCCAAGGACCAGCTGGAGAGGGAGATTGAGCATCCCAGCAGACACCTCCCCTCTCTCTCCGTGGTGGGAGGCTGCCTTGCTCTGAGCAAACACTGCTACATAGGTGTCCAGAGGTGGAGGTACAGGTCGGAGCAGCAAAGGGGGAGGGGAACACTCACCAGCTCCACATGACACCATACAGTTGCATGTACATGCATGCATTACAGCCATTGCACATAAGCTGTCCTGGGGCAGGCTTATGGGAGATAACTCCCCACAGTAACATGAATGATGCCCAGTACAGTTGGGGTCCACCATGGGTTGCTCCCTTTGGATGAGGTGAAAACTGTATACCAAACCTCACCCCAAAACGCTACCCCAGTTTCCACCCATTTTTTATGGCTAATGAATATATCGTCCTCCTCCAAAGCCATTTGCAATGTCAGAGAAGACTTTAAAAGTGATAGAAAATAATTTTTATACTTTTATTTATAATTTATTTATGTAACCCGGGTGTCGTGAACCAGCGGGCACTACCCCTGCCTGATGACCACAAAACAGGTTGAAGGGCTTGGGCTCTGTTCTGAGAGTGGCTGGGGCTTCTTTCCCAAAGATAAGTAATAGTGTAGAGCCTCCACCCAGAGTAAATACAGTGGGTCAGCTGTTTGTAGGGTACAATTCCCTGGGATGCTGTACCTACCCACCTCCCCTTCCAGTTAACCCCACACAGAATGCCATATTTATTTATTTATTTAAGCGTTTTACCAGGAAAGCATACTGAGCAGGGTACTGCTCGATTCCAGATGTGCACTGGGGGTGTAGGGATAGGGAGGATACATATTACAAAATATTTTTAATACAATCATATGACCAGCGTTGATAACAGCATTCTTATATACAGATTAGCTGACATCGGAAGTAAAAAAATATATACAGGCGAAATAGCTAGCAATACATACATTTTTGCAGAGTAAGAGCAGCATACATTTATACAGAGTAGTCACAGCAGGAGTAAATATACTGATGCTCTAAATTTGCATCTCCCATTCCCCTTTCCCTATAATAGAGCTGTTATAATTGTTATTGTTAAAACTGTCTGTGAGCATATTATTATCAATAGCTATTAACTGCATGCTACTTAGAGTGTTAATGTAACCCCTCACCCCTGTCTTTTTACTAAAACGACAGGTGGCATGCTGTTGGCGTTGGCAGCAATACCTGGTGGGGACCTGGGTTCCGGGAGGATGAGGTTACCTGGCACAAGGGACCTAGGTTTGGCTACTCTGCACAGGGGCACCCAAGTAAATCCAACTACAGGAAGCAATAACTGTAATGTCCAGAACCAGGATTGGGATTTTTCAGTGTGGCTTTATTCAAAACTAGATGAAACATGAAAAAGCATTGTATGGTCCCCCAAGGGACTACGTTCACTGTATATGCAGATAGAGACTAAAGGCGGTCCATTGGAGAATGAACACATTTTTACATTGTCTGGCTCTGGACCCACCAGACACTCAGCCCGGACTTTGCATGCGCTTTGGATACACAGCCCGACTGGCCCGGCTCCCCTGCCGGCCACTTGACTGACGGTCCATTGGAGAATGAACCCAAACTTTACTTGGAAAGACTCCCATCAAACAAGGAGACTCCCAGACTGTGGCTCCCCACACCACTTAGAGTCTGCGACTTCTAGAGAGATTTGTTTTCTTACTTCCAAACGAACTCCCATCAAACAAGGAGTAAATTTCCCATCCTGTGGCTCCCCACACCACTTAGAGTCTGCGACTCCTAGAGAGATTTTCAAGTTGCGACCCACGTCTGGGTACCCACCTCATCACTGGCCAGGCGCATGAGGCAAGTAGCAAATCACAGAAGAAATCGAGAGGTGGACCTGGTCACTAAAGATGGGGGTGTTCCACCTCCAGCTCCCACAGCCCATACCCGCCATTTCTCTGGACAAACATAAACTTCAAAATGTGAAAATGTAGATTAAACGGTGGATGACCTGAAGCACCCCCTCTACAGCATTACTTGAAATCCATTAAAACGTTATACTTTTTTGACTGCTCTATTTGTTTGTCCTAGTTGACATAGTCCTCCCAAATAGCAGTCCACATCCATTTCCCAACTGAAGAAAACAATTTGTTTGCCCCTTCAAATGGGGCAAAACACTCACCCATTCGCTGCAGGTGCCCCACAGGCGAATTAACACTTTCTTTGCTGTTATACAAGAACAGACTGAAAAAAAACCAGGCAGCTTCCTTCCATAGTGGGCAAAGGGGATTGCCCCTGGGACCCACAGAGAACTTTTTACCCCCCCCCCCCAGAGGCAGGGGGCACTGAGACCTGAAATGCGGTCTCCACCACTTAAAAAGTAAAACAGGATGACTTCCTTCCTGTTTGCTTTAGAACAAACTCAAGACTGCTCCTTGCTGGGAGGTAAACAGGAGACTGCTTTGAAAACTCTCAAAGTTCTAAACTCACTCCCTGAGCTGCAGATTCCAATGTGGCTTATGCAGCTGCAACAGTTCTATGGTGATGTCATCTCTCAAGTCTCAGCTGTGACTGAGAACAGAGTGAGACAGTGTGAAACCCATTTAACTGGAGTTTCACAAGCTGCCTTCCCTGCCTACCACTAGGTCTTACTGGGATTCTAGTAACCCCGGATAACAAGGGGGTTACATTAAGTTGGTATATCAGTATGTCAACTAAGTCTTTCAGAGCTTCGCTTTCAAAGTTTAGGGTTGGAAGACTTAGTTGACATACTGATATACCAACTTAACACTCAAAGTAGCATGCAATTAATAGCTATCGATAATAATATGCTCACAGACAGTTTTAACAATAACAATTATAACAGCTTTATTATAGGGAAAGGGAAATGGGAGATGCAATTTGAATTTGTAACTTGAAACAACAATAGAACATACTTATAGCTGGGCCCACCCCCTACAGCAATAGCATTCAATTTGCCCTCCTCCCAACTGGTACCAGTGTCCCTTAAGTTCGTCCGGGTACCCAGCTTAAGGTGCAGGCCTCATCATTGCTGCGGGACGGCCAGCGTTGGGGACCTTAACTTTAAACTTTGAAAGTGAAGCTCTAAAAGACTTAGTTGACAACCCCCAGGTCAGGGCAGGCCCTGCACTTACTCATGGTTTTGAAGCTTGCAGCACAAAGTCTGGACAAACTCAGCATGCACCAGGTGTCCTTGTTGAGGCTGGGGTCTTGGGTAGCAATGCTGGCAGCTGGCCAGGTTGGTCCTGATGTCTGGCAGCTTGTCTCCTTCAGGTGGCTGCAGGCTGTTGCAGCTTGTCACCCTTGAGATGTCCTTCTGTGGATGCTGGATTAGGCCAAACTCAGGGACCAGGGCCACACTCTCACCCCACACGTTAAGGCATCTGGTTCTCCAGAGCAAGAGTTCAGTACTGCCTAACATTGATAATGCTGGGCTGACTCCCGGTACTAACCTGAGCGCACGCAGTCCCTTCTCAGACGTGGGTTCTACCAACCTCTCACTCTCTGCAGGTCACAGACACAGTTTGGTAGCAGCTTTGGTACCTTTCTGGCAAACAGGCATACAGTCTCTTGGTAGGATTCCGCACTCTTTGGCAGTAACCTTTATTGTTTTCTGGCTCTCCAGGCTGCTGACCCAGTGGGATCCTCTTGTTACTGTTCTCAGTCACTGGAACCACTTAAACATAGAAACAGATTTTGAGGGCAGAAAAGGACCCCTTGGCCCACCCAGTCTGTCCATTTCCCTACCTATTGGATAAGCTGCAGATCCTAGTTAACCAACAGCCTACTTCCTTCTATCCCCAACTAGAATTGCCTTATGTCTGTCCCATACATTCTTGAATTCTCCCACTGTTTTTGACCCCATGACCTACTCAGGAAGGCCATTCCACATGTCCACCAACCTCTCCATGAAAAAATACTTCCTCAAGTTGCCCCGAGCCATCCCCCACCTCATCCTCAAATTGTGTCCTCTTGTTCTTGCACATCTCTTTTTCTGAAAGATGCTACCCACTTGGACTATGTTAATTCCCTTGAGGTACTTGAAAGTTTCTAACATGTCCCCCCTCTCTCTCCTTTCCTCGAGGGTATGCATATTAAGCTCCTTTAGTCCCTCTTCATATGGCTTGTGGTGCAGATCCTGCACCATTTAAGTTGCCCTCCTCTGGACTGCCTCCATCCTGTCTATGTACTTACAGAGATGAGATCTCCAGAACTGCATGCAGTACTCCAGATGGGGTCTCACGAACTGTTTGTACAGAGGGATAACAACTTCCTGTTCTCTACTAGTGATGTCTCTCCCTATGCATCCCAGTATCCCCCAGCCCTCCTTACTGCCTTCTCACATTGCTTGCCTACCTTTAGGTCATCTGATATGACTACATCCATGTCCCTTTCCATTGTTGTTGTTGTTGTTAGTACCCCCCCCACACACACACACACTGTGTACTCTTTAAGCACTTTAAGTTCTGGAAACACAGTCCCAGCCCCCTTACTGATGGAGGGCTATTCTCAGGTGCCAAATTATCTTCTTTCCACTGGAAACTTGGAATGCTGGCTCTCCCAGACAATGGAAGATTTTTTGCAGGTCTCAAGGCAGTCACAAATGGAAGCTTTGGGCCGAATTCACAAAAGGCTCTCTCGCTCACACACAGCTCCCCTCTGTCCTCGGAGAGCCTCTGCCACCAACTGCCCTGAACTAAAAACTGTCCAAGAGTTTCAGGGGGAAAATGTCAGCTTACTATTGGTCCAAACAGGTGTCCATCTGGAACATTAATACACATTACAGCCCTTTGACACCTGATCGGTTGCCTGTTTAGATGTCAACAACATTGTCCTTTCCTTCTTCCCAGGAGCCATAGCTGAGGGTCTTTGAATCCTGATTGGTGGTTAAGGAGTCAGAGTTCACAAAGATGGAGGTTGCAGTAAACAATTTTAAAGCAGTCCCAGCTTTAAATGTCTTTTTATAGGCAAACTAAATAACTTTAATTTCTAAGTGCCCCAATATTCAATACCTGCCCCTCTGCCCTGTCACCCAGTGGCAGAGTGGGGCTGGGAAGGGGCTTCCCTTGCCTGTTGCTAGCACCGTGGCACCGACCCCCAAATTGACAGGCAGAGCTTCAGTGCATACAGCAGTATTGGCTGTTTTCTTAAAGCAACATGCGCCCCATGGAAGTGGTAGCCCATATGAGTGCTCATCCAAAGTGTTTTTTTTCAGCTTCCTTATGTACTTCCGGACCCCCATATACATGTTTTGGGATCCCAGAGGTTGGAGCACATGGAAGGAACCACTGGCAGAGCTGCCAAAGCACTTTACATACAGAGCGCCATACCAATGTTACTACGAATGTGCACCTTGCCAGCTCGCACATTCCTGATACAGTGAACTCCACTATTTTGTCCAAACGGGCAATTTAACACTTCTTTGCTCCTTTGGTCCCCACTCACAAGATTTACCACCTGGGGCTCGCAGGAGCATTAAGACAGGAACCCAGGACAAGGACTGGCAGTGGTGAGCAGACAGGAGGCAAACTAAGGTAAGCCTCACCCATGGGGGGGCTACATTTAGTTACTTATTTTTGTGTTTCCTTGCACACATGTGCAAGAAACACATTGCGTCAGCTTCCTTCACAAGCAGGTTGTGGAGGCGCGGCAATGTTGTGGCGAAGGGCAGCAGTCCATTATGGGGCTGGTCAGCTCCATGCCAATACAGGAGCCTGCTGCACTTAATGAGCATGCCACTATGCTCAAAAGAACTGACTGCTGCAATTAGTGAGTGCCTCATCAAGGAACAATCGGCTGTGATGCCGGGGAGTTCCTGACTAGTGGTCAGTTCTGCAGTTCATCCCCATTTCTGAAGTGTTTCAGTCTAAATCCTGATTTTCAGATGCAGTAACAAGCAGACTTCAGAATAATATTAGACTGTCAGCACAGGTCAACAAATCCAGAAAATGTCATGCAAACTGAACCGCACAGCATGCGAGCGTGAATATTTTTTTTGCCTGATGTTTTGACATGAATGTGAATACAGCACCAAACGTTGTATCTGGAGTTTATTCGGCAGAAAATGGAAATTGTATTTAAGTGCCCTGACAGCAGACAGAAACATAGAATCTGATGGCAGATAAGGACCGCTTGGCCCACCCAATCTGCCCATTTCCCTACCTAATGGATAAGCTGCAGATCCTAGTTAACCAACAGCCTACTTCCTCCTACCCCCACCCCCTAGAATTGCCTTATGTCTGTCCCATGCATGCTTGAATTCCCCCACTGTTTTTGACTCCAAAACCTCCTCAGGAAGGCCGTTCCATGCATCCACAACCCTCTCCATGAAAAAGTACTTCCTCACATTACCACTGAGCCGTCCCCCTTCTATCTTCAAATTGTGCCCCCTTGTTCTTGCACACCTCTTTTTCTGAAAGATGCTACCCTCTTGGACTTTGTTGATTCCCTTGAGATGTGTTTGCTATTTAGCCTAACTTCCCTCTGTTGGCTATAGCAGCACTGAAAACTGTATTTCAAATTCATTAAAAAAAACAACCTTAGGGAAACAATTTACAGTACCCCTATCCGAGTTACTACTGACTGCAACATACATCACAGATTAGATCATTTTTGCATCGTGAAACATGAAATTAAACTTACTGCTCCTCTGTAACCAGTGATCTCATCCCATAACGGCAGCATCTGTAACTAGATAGACAGACAGAATGCACTTCAACTTTCTATAAAACGTCAACACCTGACCTGTAGCAATAACTGCGCCATAGTCCCTTCCCTTTCCTTCTGTGCTCCTCTTCACACCCACTATGCTGCCATCCTTCAAGATGATCTTTCTGATCAGCATGATGCGGTTGTTGGTATTTTTTTTTCTTCTTCTTCTTTTCCTGGCTTGTGTTGCCCTCACATTCTCCTGTCTTCCCACCGACTCCATCATAATGCTGCGGCTGCCCTTTGCCATTCCTAATCCTAGTTCATGTCTCAGTCTCTCCCCCCCCCCACAGTTGAAAACCTGGCAGCCCACCTGTCCGCCAGCATAGCTGGCTTGGCTGCTTACATTGTTTCCTTCCCAGTAATACAAGGCCCCAATCTGTTGTGTGCCGGGGGTGCCCATCCCCTTGGCTCATCGGTCCATCCCAACATTTCATTACAGGGTACTCAGTCCCCGCTGGCTACAGACCCCCCAAGAACATCAGGTGACATGCTGGGAGCCCACCCCAGCATGCCAAAGTATCTGCAAATGCAGAAAACCTTCCCCATTGTTTTATTTTGTTTGTTTCTGCAAACAAAACAGTCTATCGTTGAGTCCGTGTCCTCCCCAACCTGCACCTCACTTTTGCACACCCCACTTCCCTCACCCCTATACTTACTCTCCGGAGCCCGTGCAATGATCTTCGTGGGCTGAACACGCCTGCACTCTCACAAAGCCAACCGCGAACTGAAGAAATGCCGTAAGCTGTATAATGGCAGAAATTATTTTTTTTTTTCAACTTATGTGGATATCTCGGTCCTTTTTCTGAATTTTTGCACCAAATTTTCAACATGGGGTTCTTGGGACCCCATCTCATGAATTCAGTGACTGTCATTTGGGTATTCGGTCCGAAGGTGATTTCGCGGTCACTGCGCGCGGAATCACCTTTCTGGACCAAGTAACGAAATGACAGTATCACTGTTCATGAGGTGGGCTCTCAAAATGCCTATGTTGGAAATTTGGTGAAATAATTCCAAAAAATGACTGTTACGAGCGTGCGTTGCGCAGTTTCTATGCACACTCGTAAGTTCGCTAATTTGTAATATTTTCACTCCAGATTTTCAACATTGGCATTTTTTCACACCTCCTTATGAACAATACAGCTGTCATTTTTCACATCCTGGCCAAAACGTGTTTTCACACTTCCGGCGCAGAATAGCACGTTCGCTGTGGGAAATCAGTGTTCGGGACAGATTAAGAAAATCAGAGTGACACTGTTCATGAGCAGAGGTCCAAAAATGCCTATGTTAAAAATCTGGTGACAAAAGTCCATGAAATGACTGTGTTATGAGTGTGCCTTGTGCAGTTTCCGTGCACCCTTGTAACTTCATGAATTTGTATTATTTTCATTCCAGATTTTCAACATTGTCATTTTTCCACATCTCCTTATGAACAGTACAGCTGCCACTTTTCACATCCTGGCCGAAATGTGTTTTTGCACTTCCAGCGCAGAATAGCGCAATCGCTGTGGGAAATCAATGTTTGGGACAGATTAAGAAAATCACAGTGCCACTGTTCATGAGCGGAGGTCCCAAAATGCTTATGTTGAAAATCTGGTGTAAAAAATCCCCCAAATAATTTCATTACGGGTGTGCATTGTGCAGTTTCTACGCATGCTCGTGACTTCACCAATTTTTTGTTATATTTTCACTCCAGATTTTCAACATTACCATTTTTTACACCTCCTCATGAACAGTATAACTGTCATTTTTCACATCCTGTTCAAAATGTGTTTTCGCACCTGTGGAGCCCAATGGCACAGTTGCTATGCAAAATCACCTTTTGGCTCACAAACTGATAGTGTCACGTTTCATGCAGTGTGGTCACAAAAAGCAAATGTTGAAAACTTGAAGTGAAAATACCAAGAAACGCCCAGGGCGTTAGGGTTTCCAACCATAATGCCCTACCCTGTAGGGATTGACAGGCGTCAGGGCTGTAACTTGGAATTGTTGACAGTAATGCTCACCTCATTCCACCCCCACCCCCACCCTGCAGCCACTGACAGGCATCAAGGTGTGCCTTGGATTCTTCAGCCCCAAAGTTCACCCCATTCTCCTATACTACACCCATTTCAGTGTATTTCCTTATGGAATGGGGTGCGTGTAAAGCCCGCACATCCCAAGGCACATCTCGACACTTGTCGGTGTCTGCAAGGTAGGCTGAGGTGAAATGGCGTGAGCGTTATGGTTGACAACCCAAAGGCACACCCCAAAGCCTGTCCCTTTCTGCAGAGTGGGGGTGGGTTTGGCATCAGTTCAATACTTCACTGCCATTCCTATTCTACATCTGTCTAACTCCTGCGATTTCAATGCTAATGCCAGCAAGCAAACATTCGGCATTAACAAATGCTTGTTATTCTTTGGTAACAAGGTAAAACCCACTGGGACACAGCCTGAATACAGGAGTGGCCCCGGAGCACTGGGAGACTTGTTCAGGGTTACACAGTATACAAATGGAGGTTATGAAAATCAAACCCAGATCTGCTGGATGTACCAAGCTCATTCACAGCTCTTTGATGTACCCTATTTACCTTTCCATGTCAGTGATGTATTCGAATATGTTTTGACAAATTTTTGATAAGTTAATTATCTAGGTTTTTGGTGCCCTTAAATCTGTATTGCAGAGTTTTAAATAAGGATTTTCGATTGATTATCATTTTCGTGTGGAAAATTGCTACTCAATGTCGCTTATGAATAGCAGTTGCATCGAACTGATTGGCAAAATGAAAAAGTTGTCATATTTAGAAACATTATGATTGTTGTTATTTCTCAGCTGATAAGCACATTTTTGACTGCCTTTGATGTGTGGAGCAAAAGGAAAAAAATAAGACTCGGGGGAACAGGAGTGTATAGTCAGCGACTTATCTTTATTAAAAAAATTTTCAAGTTCATTGTCTGAAACAAACTTCAGAAGCAGGTTTCTTTTCAAGTTAGTAGTCTGCAAATAAACACATTGTAACTTACATTACTTACTGTCATTTTACTGTTTCTTTCCACTTGCCAACCCTTCCCAAAAGCCTAGCCTCTGTGACCTTATAAAGTGAACAGCACAGGAGTACTTAGGGTACTGTACCGTACTTGCTGAGAATAAGCCAGCAGCTTGCAGCTGCACCCTAACTGATGACAGAACTCCTGACTACTGTTCCCAGCCTCCCATCCATTTGGATTGAGCCTCTAACTTGCAGGGTCGATTTGAAATGGATGGGTGGTTTGGAACAGTAGTGTTGTTTCGGATGTTTGTAACTAAGCAGAGTGTAGCTCTGCTGCAAAGCTGCTTTGGCTTATTCTTAGTACCAGCAGAGCACTGATGTGCACAATGACTGACTTTATGGGTGGCTTTGAGAAGTTCTGGCAAGTGGAACACCTCACAGTCAAACAACTAACACTGCTACTTGATTTTAAAGTAGCTGAGTAGTCTGCGACTCAGCCCTGTAGATCCAGTTCCTGGCACCCATGCATCGTCCCACTAATTTTACCTGTCTCTAGTGTGCAGACTTACTATTAGGAACAAGGATAGGCAACAAACAGCAGTCAGGTGTATGGCATTAACATTTCTTTCAACTTATATCCAGCGAGAGAGAGAACACAAAGAAGATAATGACTTTTTGTGCACCAGAGGCCTGCTCATACAGTCTCCCTCCCCACTGAGCCATACACACTACAAGATTTTGATTTGTTCAACAATATAAGAACTTCAGACTGCGGTGTCCAGCCAGACAATCTCACCATGCAAACATGAAATTTAAATGTGAACATAAACAACTGTAAACAGCTAGTGTGACTTAGATGAGCCACTGAAAAAAATGGTGGGCTCCACCAGCCAACGGAGTACTTTTAGCCCTAAAAAGTCCAACTAAATGGAAAAATAATTCCAACAGTTTTAGTCACTTTACATTCTAGCACTTGTGAGTCAGAAGTGACTCAGATTGATGTCCCATACTGCACTGCCACTGCGCCATGCGCACCACGGTTGGCCATGGAGCGATATTCAATGGTGCTGAGCCATATCGCAGCACCGTTGCATATCATCCTGTCACCACCTTGGCACATCCCAATTGCGCTGCACCCAGGCTTGCGCCACAGCCTGGTGTAGTCTGAATATCCCACCCCACTGTATAAAGTTTTAAGTTCAGACCATTCTCCTGACAAAGCAGCAAGGTCAACATTATGTTTTGTGAGTATCTGTCCATAGTAATTAACAAATGCGTCCAACTCTACGGTTCCAAACATTTCTAGCTCATCAGCACTCCTAGGCCACTGTTTCACATCTCACAATTTAAAGTCCTAAAAATTCGGTGTTGGTTCGAGAGTGGCAGTCAGTGATATCTGAAAATCTATCAGAAATGCACTGTTGTACTCTACTGACATAATTAGGTACCTCTGTTCTAAGGTGCCTGATGCTGTTGTTAGCATTCGAGAGTGGCACATCTTTAAACACATAAGGTTCAGAATCATCAAGTCGTCATTGTCAACGTCATCATGTTGCTGTAAGAGTGTCTTAAGATCAGGGTTACATGTTCTGAGAAGATTATCCACGAGATGCTGTAATTGCCGTAAGGTTGCTTCAACACAAGACAAAGCTAAAATCAAATCAGCCGAAGGACCCTGTAAACTAAGAGAGAGAGTCGTGACAGTGGCCTTAAAAGGTCAATATAGAACAGTAAATGCATGACAGATTTGGCAGTTTTCAGTCTGGTCAAGACACCCTTAACTCTGCTTTTCTCTGCTGGTGGCGTAGTAACAGTTTCTGTGAGATTTTCGAGATGATGTATCGTAACTGTGTTGGATTTTACCAGGGTCTGAGCTGCATGAAGTTTGTGATCTACCTACCTTGTTCCAAATGCCCTTTCTGGTTTGCTGACTTCACTGCCCACTATTTTAGCTAATTCTCTGAGCTCTCGAAGTTTCTTCGGACTTTTTCGTAAAGATAGTACAGTGTCATGAGGCTATCATTAACTTGATCAAAAATGTTCCTTTCAGTGCATCTCTAATTGCCAATTCCAGTCTATGGTTCAGACAATGAATAGACAGCAACCATGGCATTTCCACTTTTAACAGAGCTGATAGCCCTTTTTTCCCCCCAGTTTACTACAGCACTATCTGCACACATCACAACCATGCAACTGTTCAAGTCTAAAATGTCTAATCCTATGAAGGCTTCTTGAAGTGTTTGTAACAATCCTTCTGCAGTGGTGTGCTGAACGTCTTTTAATCTGAAAAAGCTCATCTCTGTTAAACCAGAATTTTCGTTAAAATGCATAATGTATAGTAATTCTTTTTCAGTACAACTTTCAACTCTTGCCCCATCTAGAAGAACTGCGAAATACTCAGTTTTCCGAAGGGCAGTAAGCAGATTTCCTGTAACAAGTCACCAATCAGTGACGTAAACATATGACAACCGTTAACATTTGAATATGCAGTTTCGAGATCAACATTGTGTCTTTTTTCTAGTTTAACAAATGATTAAAATCTAATAAATGAAAGTTCTTCTTTAGCAAGCAGATAAGCTATTTCAATCATATGGCAAACGATAGCTCTGTCTTTTACTTCTGCTCCTCTTATGGCACGTCCAATTGCTGTAGTTTTGTATATGGAGGCAATGGATTCTGGTTTTATTTTTGTCGAGTGTAACACCTTGTTTATGAGCGTCACATTGGCTGTGTTTTGCAACATTGTCTTTTTTCAAAGCTGTACCTTTGATGCCAATGATGAAACTTTCACTAAAATTTCTGCAGTACTTTAACTCGTCTGCCCATTTAGCACAAAGGGAACATTTTATGCAATCTACAAACTCGCCACCATTGTCTGTTTCATACACTAACCAATTGTTGCAGTGATCTACCTCCTTTTTTCAACTGTGTGCCTCCTTACTCTTTTGGTGGTTGCCATGATGTCTAGGTGCAGTTGTGTGACAGTTGAATTAATAAAAACTAACTTGAACAATTACATTTTTGTCAGTGTGTTTCTTTGATTATTTTAAACCCACTCCAGACAGGGCAGATGAGCCAATTTGGTGTTGGGGGGAGGGACTGATGATGATGATAATAATGATAAATAATAATAATAAATTGTATTTCTCACAAGCGCCTTTCAGCCATCAAGGCGCTTTACAAAAAGGTAAAAGATCAAGATAAAACTATGAACAGACAGTAAAATAGTCAGAGGATCTAAATTTAGATGAGCCTCCAAACGATAAGTCAGTACCCAGTACAGCTGCTGTATAACACCGCAGAATTGTCCAGGGCAAACGACCAAACTGGGGTTGGGGGGGGGAGAGACTGATGAGCCTCCAACTGGGGACTCATGAGCCTCTAACTTAAACAGTCAATCAGTAT
The DNA here is from genome assembly GCA_016271365.2 of Neoceratodus forsteri. Classification (NCBI taxonomy): domain Eukaryota; kingdom Metazoa; phylum Chordata; order Ceratodontiformes; family Ceratodontidae; genus Neoceratodus; species Neoceratodus forsteri. The sequence continues at coordinate 482,145,522 of CM028138.1, read as the reverse complement.
CCAGTACGTCTGTAATTCAGGTTGTCCAGGGCAGATGACCAAACTGGGTTGGGGGGGGGACTGATGAGCCTCTAACTTAAATGGTCAATCTGTACCCAGTAATCTGCTGTACAACACTGCAGAGTTGTCCAGGGCAGACAATCAAACTGGGGTTGGGGGGGGATGATTGAGCCTCTAACTTAAACTGTCAATCAATGTCTGCTGTATATAACACTGCAGAGCAGCTCAGTCCAGGACAGACTTCACAACCAAATGGGGTTGGGGGGAGGTCAGATGACCAACTTCAAATACCACCCAATACTGGTCAACACTTTGGCTCACTTTCTAGCTGGTGAGAAGAACGTTGCCAAGAGACTAAAAAGGAAAATTCAGCAGTTCCAACACAAGTAAAAAAAAACAGTTTTGTTTCTGCTGGCCTTGACGTTAACAACAGCACTGCCTGATCCGGTCTGGCCTGCTTCCCCAACCTGGCCACCCTCCAAAAAATTGTTCTTTCAGGCTGTTGACCTTGCTAGCCTTCAATCAATAACGGGCCTGGCTCAGTTCATAAGCAGTTATACAAGTCCTGTTTCAGCTAGGATGTGTTGGCTTTAGTTTCACACTCCCCATTGTTTTTAATTTCTTTAAAGTCCACTTTACTAATTGCTCAGCCTGCTTTTCCTGGCTAAGTTCTCCTTCTTCCACTGAGCCACTGTTTTCCTTCTTACTCCTGGCACTTTCTTTCCTCACTCAGCCTGCTTTTTATGTTGTCTTGCACGTGCGCAAGCAACATCTTGTGGCAGTAGTAGAAATGCAGAGGTATGTCAGTGTTGGTGAATGTAGGACACGCTTTAGTAGGTGCGTCCCTCATTCCACAATTAGCCAGCATGCTAGCACTGATACAAGACTTATGTAAAGTACCACCAACTTAAAAGAAATGTGCCACTGCAATCGGAGACAAGCTTGTCATGCAGCGGCACAGATGACACGCTTCCCATACGTGTCTTTCCTGGTGAAACATTTCAATAAACATGGTGGCGGCAGGAATCCCAAAGGAAGGCCTACATTGGGGGGCAATCCCCATGTCAGCATGTCTGCCACCCCACCCAAATGTGTGGCACTCTGGGAGCCCACCCAAGTGTGCCTCCACTCACAGAATGCCGACCGTGTTGGCATGTTCCTCCCCGGCCCCACCCCATTGTGTGGCACAACATCACCCCCCCGAAAGTCATGGGGCACACTAGGAGCCCACCCTGGTGTGGCCAACATTTGTTTTATTTCACCTGTAAAGAAAGAAAACTGTCCTGCAGTGTGGTGTCTGATTTTATTTTTTTTTGTACCTGAAAAAAGAGAATGATTCGTTGTCCGTGGCACCCCTTCCCCCAACACGCACCCACCCTCCCCATGTCCCCTTCCCTCCATTCTTACCTCCAGATGTCCAGTGCTGTGATTTTCGGTGGAGTGGGAACACGTCTGGAATCTTAAAAGCCGAACCGCAAAATGAAGAAATGCCAGTAAGCTGTATAATGGCATCATGGGGGGGGGGTCAACTTAGGTGGATATCTCAGCCATTTTTTTTAATTCTGGCTCCAAATTTTCAACATGGGGTTGTTGGGACCCCACCTTATGAACACATGCACTGTCATCTCGTTATTCGGTCCCAAGAGGTGATTTTATGGTCACTGCGATTAAATCACCTTTTGGGATCGAATAATGAAACAACAGTGCCACTGTTCATGAGGTGGGGTCCCAAAAAGCCTATGTTGAGAATTTGGTGAAAAAATTCCAAAAAATTACTGCATTACGAGCATGCATTGTGCAGTTTCCACGTACGCTCTTAACTTCGACAGTTTTTAACATTTTCACTCCAGATTTTCAATATTGCCATTTTTTCACAACTCCTTATGAACACTACAGCTGTCATTTTTCACATCCTGCCTGAAATGTGTTTTCCCACATCTGGCGCACAATGGCGTGGTCGCTGTGGAAAATCAATTTTCATGACAGATTAACAAAATCACAGTGGCACTGTTCATGAACAGAAGTCCCAAAATGCCTGTGTTGAAAATCTGGTTAAAAATATCCCCAAACTAATTGCGTTACGGGCATGCATTGCGCAGTTTCTACGCACACTTGTGACTTCACCAATTTTTCATATTCTCCTTCCAGATTTTGAACATTGCCATTTTTTTAGACCTTCTCATGAACAGTAATGCTGTCATTTATCACATCCTGCCTGAAATGTGTTTTCGCACCTGTGGTGCTAAATGGTGCAGTCGCTATACAAAATCACCTTTCTGCTAACAAACTGATAGTGCCACTGTTCATGAGGTGGGGTCACAAAAAGCCCATGTTGAAAATCTGGAGTAAAAATACCAACAAACGCCCGAAGCGTTAGAGTTTCCAACCCTAACACTCTACCCTGTAGAGACTGACAGGCGTCAGGGATGTGACTTGGGATTCTCAGCTGTAATGCTCATGCCATGCCATTCCACCCCACCCCACCCCCACCCTGCAGTCAGTGACAGGCATCAAGGTGTGTCTTAGACACTTTGGCCCCAAAGTTCACTCCATTCTCCTATACTGCATCCATCTCAGCATATTTCCTTATGGAATGGGGTGAGCATAAGGCCCAAAGACCCCAAGGCACACCGTAACACTTGTCGGTGTCTGCAGGGTAGGGTGAGGTGAAATAGCATGAGCTTTATGGCTGACAACCCAAAGGCACACCCTAATGCCTGTAAGGGTGGGGTTGGGGTTGATGTCAGTTCAATACTTCACTGCCATTCCTATTATGCATCTCTCTAACTCCTGCACTACCAATGGCAATGCCAGCAAGACAGCATTGACAAATGCTTGTTCTTCCATCTTCCTGTCTACCCAGCTCCTTTTGTCTGAGCTGCACCAGCTTCAGTCCTGCTTTGGACCCCTCAGACTGATCTACAAACACAATGACAATTTGTCAGTGTTTGTACTCACCGCAGCTGCTTCCAATATTTTTCACTCAGACATCCCTGCTTGCCCCAAAATTAAGTTACCCTACTTCATCTCTGGAGAACTAGACCACATCCACTTCACTGGCTGGCCAGGTAACCACTGCAGCAGCCCCCTGCAAAATAAACAGGACAAGTGTCACACTCAGAACTGACTGACCTGCTTTTGCTAAATTCAGTTTATGCTACTAGTATAATTATAGTGACTGTAACTTAGCGCAGGGCCACCAGTTCTTGCAGGCAACTGTCTTCAGTCACTCATGCCATTCAGGATGAATTAGTGAATCAGGTTAGGACACCGACCCTGAAACAAGAATACACAAAGATTAAAATTGGCTCATTCCTCGTCTCCAGAACTCAAACTTTAAAATCAATGCCCACTTACCACCCCCCACGATAAAAAAGATTTAAAAAAAAAATGACGATCAGAGCACCACAGAACCCCCACCCCCCAGTCATTCATGACTGCTCCAGTTTAATACCGAGGCTGCACAACTTAAATACCCAGCTCTGACAAAATAAATACATCCAGGGGGTAGTAGCAATGGATGGGACTGAAGAGGGCCAAACTGGTGAAGTCAGGCAGCCCATATAGTCTTCTTGTACTACTTTACTAACTTGAGGGCACCCCCCCCACCCCCCAACAAGCCCAGAAACTGTGAAATTTACCACTTTTCCCCAGGCTAGGGAGGTGCCAGTGAGTGACTCACTGTTAAATGAGTCCCCCCACCCGATGTTGTCCAAGAACAGAAAAAGACTCATGAACCGCAGCCCCATCACCCCCAGGTGGTGGCTGCTGAGAAGGATGTCTCAGTGAATTTTTACTCTGTGCTGCAGGGCATGATGGAGTGCTGTGACACACTGCCCCGCCCCCCTCCTCAAAGGCAGGCACTCTTGACACAGGCAGCCAGGACAGAAAACTTGAGAGCAGTTAATTTCATTCAAATTCCCACTGTAGTTGTTGAACATTGCACAGTGACTCCTGCATCACTTTCATTTTAATTTCTCAGGAGGTGTGTGCACTGCAATAGCCTGTTTAGAGGTTACAATCGAGTTAAGCAGCTCTTATTTAGCCTGCCATGTGCCTGTCTGGGCACTCAAATCACCGGACTATCCAATTATTTATCTGCCATGACAACACAGCACTATGATGGACCCACCCCCAAAAAGGTGGTCAGGTGAGAGGGCCTACTAACCGAGAGGTGTGCACTCAACTGCAGTAACACTGCACCACTCAATACAAGATGCCTCTCAACGATCCCCCCAAACGATGCAGAGCAGTGAGCACCCTTTTTGATTCAATTATCCCCCCAGCCTTGCACACATTGCCTGCCCCACCACCACCCCCACACTCCTGCAGCACAACCTCTGCAGATGGCATTATAGAGAAGTGGGGGGTAGGGATCATCCGATTATGACTGCAGGTGAAGCAGCGTGTATTCAGGCAAAGAAAGGGAAAGTCCCTCTTAGTGCCGGATTATCGGCGGGACCCACCGCCTGCACAATGCTGCTCTTCAGCCGCAGAGAGGCCATGATGGAGGGGTGTGGACATCACCGGAGTGGATCGAGTTCAGTCTGGGCAACAGTTGAGGTCAGTCATCAGGCCTGGCGGGGACACCGGATGATCAACTCAGCAGGGGCCTATAGTGAAGCTGAGACATCAGCATACAGGCCTTGGAGGGAGGGAGGTGTACACAAATCCCGATGACCTGTGTGGGGCCATGAGGGAGACAAACACCAGACTGATTGGAACAGCATTACCGTGAGCAGCATCAAATGGATGAAGGCCTGAAGGTACCATAACGGAGGTGGAGATCAGGGCTGCTGGGACCAGTTTGTGGACCACTTGAGAGCATGCAGGAAGGATGAGGGTGTCCATGTTCATTGGAGTAGTAGTCCAAATTAACTGCATGCCACACACAGACTGAGGGACTCTAGATCGCTGCAGGCTGCACTCTAGTCTGTATGGAGGCCAGGAGTGAAGACAATGCAGGGACAACACGTTTGGAGGATGAAACCAGTGGGCTAAGGTTGGGTCACGGGCTCATGTCAAGAAGAGGGCTCACTAAGCGGAAGTAACAATGGTCATCATTTACATTATGGTGGCAGTGGGGCTCAATTCTGGGCCGAATCTCTCAGCAGCAGCAGCAGCTTGAGGCCGGGGGGGTGGGGTGGAGGTTGAACCTCACACTGCGGACTAGGCCAGACACAGGCCGGGGGTCTCCAAACATTTAAAGAGCACTGCTGAGCTCTGTCACTATCAGTATTTACAAATCTCTCAAGTCTCGAGTCAGATACCCACCTTGAATTGTCTCTGCAGAGGTTCTGGTGTTGTCTCCGTCGGACAGATCTGCTAATCAGTCTCACAGTCCATGCCACAAAGACAGTCACATTTTTGCAGTTGTCTGACTGACTCTCCTTTTCAGGAGCATGGGATCAGCTTGTCCAATCCTAGTTACAGGTGGGAAGAGCTAAGGACAAAGTAACGCCCATTTTGGCAAAACTGGCATTCCTGCATGCAAAATCATCCCTCTAGCCACCTAGAAACCTTGAAAAAAACATGGAAAAATGGATTGCACTTTTCCACGATCCATTCCATGTTCTGAATCGCATGACCTGCCGGTTTGCATCGCAAACTGCGATGCGACGCTGGCTATTTAAAATCCTGGTATTGTGCTCCCTTCACTTCAGCAGGTACTGCTGTTTCTTTTCAGGTTTCTTTTTGTTTTGTTTTTTTGCTCTTCCGTGAGCCCTCGACTGGTCACCCCTTCGGGCCGCCAAGGCCCACCACCATCACATCCCTGTGGCCATCCGCCACCCCATCTGTGCTATAACCCTGGGTAACCAGACGTAACCCTCCATCAGGAGGGCCCCTCCCCCGTGGGCCCACCACTTGAAGAGGAGAAACACCCGTAGGCCCGCTGACATACAACGTATCCTGAGCATGGCAGGGGCCAGCATGGACACCTCCAGGCTATCATGATGGTGGGGACCGGCAGCTGTGACCCACCCACACCCTCCCACAAAGGGCTGGCCACAACTGTGTCCTGCGGGTGGGAGCGTTCGGCCTTGCATCAAAGCCACACACCACCAAGAACACCAACCTCTAACCACCCCCAGGGGCCAACAAACAGTGGTCCAAGACCACTTACCCCCCCCCAGGAGGGAAGAGTTCAAAGGATGGTCTAATTCCCCTCCCACCGGACTCCACTTCTGACATCTGGGCTCGGGGCATGACCCGGATCACCAGTGTGCCAAGTGAACACCCTTCAATCAGCACCACAGAGCTGGCTCTTTTCAAATTTTTAGTACACTTCACATTGTCAGACTCAGCATACCATGCTATTCATCTGAATGGCCTGGAACAGTGTAACTAATATCATGGAATATCCAGGTACTGTAATATGAAAAAATTCTAGTTGGAGCCAATACGGCTGCTCACGGTGGCAAGAGCAGTGAAAAGAATATGCGGTGCTCTCGCTGCACCGGAGTCAGCCATATCTAAGACTGCGGCAATAACAGAGCACTGCATGCGCGATCTTGCACACGGTGACCGTCACTTCTGCAGTACCGGAAAAAAAAGTAGTGCACCAGGAAGGGTGTGTGTTTATGCGGCACACCAAAGGGAAGGGCCACATAAATAGCACCACTGTACATTTGCCAGAGCACTGTTGAAGCACACCAGACAGCGTTCCGGTCACGTACTTTCACAGTGCTCTTATAAAGATCGCATGATGGCATAACGTCTGCGGAGCTCCACCCACACAGCCATAAAAATGAGAGCAGCAGCTACTGAGGACTAAGGAGAGAGGGATTAAATGTAGTGGCAAACGCAATATAAATTAGATCATTAATTTAATTTAACAAAAATGGGTCCAAATCATATCAGAATACAGGACAGACAAAAAGGAACACAGGAGAGCATGTAATAAAAAAGTAATTCCTATCACAGAAGCAAAAGACCATACTTAAAATTCTGAGTGGAAAAGATTAGGTTAAGTTGCTGCAGTCAGGTAGCTGCAGTGGAAATGTAGCTGTGAAAATGGCCCTTTTGACAAATCCAGTGCAGGAAACTAGTGCTTTTTCAGTCGTCACTCCTGCAGCCTTTGCATCAGTTTGAGCACCTTCAGTCTTCATCTCAAACAGAGCCATCTTAGCATGAAATCTTTCATTTTACAGTCGAAGTTTTGGATAGTCGCTAACAAAGATGTTAGTGATGGCTCGCTTGGCTGTAGTGTGGCTGTTCCTTCCCTCCAAAGGCCTTCGAGCTCTGTGCCCTTGTCTTTTTCTGTTCAGGTGACTCCTGTCATTTGCCAAGTTCAACCATTGTTTTTTTGTTGAAAATTCGGCCAGAGATATTTGACATCTGTTTAGTACCAATTAGCATGTAACTGAGTTGTTTTCAAAGGATCAAGTGTGAAAATTATACATTTTTTTAGATCCCAGGAATGGAACTGCTCCAGAGTGCATCTGGTGTGTTCGGCAGTTAGGCCACACACCCCTCCCTCTCAGAATGACTGGTTTTACAACCAAAGGTCTGCATGGCATCAGAACTTCTTTGTAACCTGCACATGCAGCCAAAACAGTGAATGACTTGACAAATCAGTATAAGGAGTAGGGGCCACTCAAAATGGCCTAAAAATTAGACTATGTCTGAGCAAAACCTGATGACCAGATAAGGACCCCAAAAACAGATTATCCAGTCTAAAACTGGACAACTGGCAACCCCTTGCAGCCTACCACACCATCCAGCACCCACAGGGTGCACAGATTGGGGACATCCCCCTTGGCCCCACCTCAGAGGGGAACCAAGGAACTGAAAGCTGAGGGCTGTTGATGAGGAGACAGAGCTGGCTAGTTGCCAAGGAGCAGAGAAGAAGTGGTCAAGACGGAAAAATTACATACAAAAAAAATGTGTCTGTTGCCATATTGGTCCTCTGACAACAAGATGCACAAAATAGATGATTTGATACCTTTTATTGAACCAACAAAGATTTACAGAATGTAAATCTCTGTTGGTCCAATAAAAGGTATCAAATCATCTATTTTGAGCATCCCATTGAAAAAAAAACTCTGGTCAGAGCCAAAATGGCTGCTAATGCATTAACATGATAAATATGGAATTACTGGGGTGACACTGGATACACCCTTCTATGCATCTGTATTATCAGCCTCACAGCTTGAGCATGCATTTACTGTGTCGTTAGAATGAACTCAGTGTACCTCCACAGAGTTTTGAAGTGCACAGAGAGAGAGCTGGAGGTACGTGACACAAGGCCGCAGATGGGGGCCCACTGTGGGAGGGAGCGGGAGGTTTTGTAATTATATCCTTTAGTCAGAACTCACGGACTCTGCAGAGTTTGGAGTCACACAGAGGGAGGCAGGGAGAGGAAGGTGTATTTTTTTGTTTGTTTTCTTTACAGAGACAGCAGGTGAAAAATCAAAAACACCAGCAATGGAGCGAGCACTGCCGTGTATGTGTCACAGCATCTTAAGGGAGCAGGAGTTCCCACGACAAATCCATCCGTGACAGAAAGATTTCAGCTCTGTATTTTACATATTAGTGCATTTGATAATTGTTAGAGTTTTTATTTAGCAGGTAAGAGCACTAGGCAACAAGATGCTATTTTCAGGCATGACCTGGGAAGTTACAAAGGAAATGGTAATATAATAGTATCAGCGTACACATACATTAAAACACGGGCAACTGCACTGATACAAGTACTGTACAAAACTTTGCATGAGCATAATACGTTAAACAGGGAACTGGGAGCAAAACAGCAGGATAACATGTAACCCCCTGCTGCCAACTTTGTGCTCACTCTGACCCCTGGGAATGCAGGCTGGTGGAAGACCAGAGGAGCACTTCTTGAATTGCTGAGCTGTTTCCTTCTTGGCAATTGCCACACAGCAATGTGCGTAACACGAAGCTGACAGCAGCTTGATTTCTGCATGGTGCTGAAAGTGTGCCCAACCCGCCTGCCACAGATTTCACCACTACAACCTCATGGGCAACTTAGCATCAACTCCCCTTCGTGTGCTCCGGCCCTAGGGACACCAGTAGATATCAGTGGGCTCTAAGACACTAGGAGGGAGGGAGGAGAAAGTGGAATGCATAAGTTTGGCACCGCTGCACCTTCAAGTACAGCATGACTCTCAGCCGCACTCATCACAGAGACTACCAGAATAGGGGGACACCTAACAGAGCTCTGATGGGGTGAGGAAAGCCCTGTGCCACTAAAACCCACCACCAGAAAAGAGAGCACAGGTGTGCCTGTCAGGTCAGGGGAGGCAGTGAAACCAAAAGTTGGACACTGACCCCAACAAAAGAACTGTAACTTACAGCAATTGTTTCTTCTTAAAAACAGCCACTATCTTGCTGACCCCTGATTCGTAGCAACCAATCAGAGGTCAGGGATCTTGGCACATGGGCCTAATAGCCTTATACAACAATTTCTGTGCTGTATGTTTGGCATTCTTTCTGCCAACCAATGGGGCATCAAATGAACGTCCGGCATACTAATTATGTTGACTGACAGCCTGTGGTGCCAATCAGAAGTTTATTTCCCCAGAAAATGCTGCAGGCAGTTCCAGCAGTGAGGAATCAGTAGTAAACTCTTAGAGAGAGAGAGAAGAAGGCAAGTGATGCTAGCCAGAGCCATCCTGGGACGTCTGCCTGGGCTTCCACCGCCAACCATCAGTGAGTGACTTCCAAGGTCTCTACAACCTGTGTGCTCCAGAGACTGAACTGTGTGTGTATACTAAAAGTGTCAGGATGACAGTTTCCTGTGAGATGGTGACCTACCATGAGAGGAAAAGGAGGTAACCACATGCCACAGCTGTCAGCCTGTGGGCATCTGAGACTGCTTGAGGATAAATGTGAGAGAAAACCTGCATCGATCCTGCAGCCAGTCTAGGAGAGGGCTGGTTAGTGCTACTGCCAGGTTCTAGCTAATACTCCACACTGGGGTTCTGAAGCTTGGACGTGGGTCTGAGGCATGTGGCCCCTGCTCCTTGGACTGGTCTATCCTGCAGACGAGGAAGAGGGAAGAGTCCGAGAGGTCCAGCTGACTGCATGGCAGAGCCTCATTTCCATCCAGAGGCACCTGAGACCCGACACATCTTCAAGCTGCCCCCCTAACTGCAGCAACTGAGCCACCAGCCTGAGAAGACCTGCACCTGCAGGAAGGAGCAAGATGAGCCCAGCTGACAGGGAAGCAGCACACCGAACCTTGAGTACTCTCAGGGCTTGACCTGCAATGGGAAAAGTTTGTACAAAGTTTTGCCACCAAATCTACAGATTTGTCCAATGGGCCAGGAGTTACACATACCTTATTTGGAGGTTTTACCATTTAAGTAATTGCATGACCTGTGGGGTTTGGGGTTTAACTGCTCTGCTTGTTTTAAAGTACACCACTACCAGCCAACCAATTGCAACATCACCAGGCCAGCACCATTACTGTGGCGGGGTACCCAGTGAAGCACCAGGAGCTCCCTTTAAGGGTTGAGGGTTTAAAAACTGGTACCAGTGGGTAGCGTCCCAGTACAGATAGACTGGTAATACAAAAGGTCTCAGTATTTATTTTGCTACAGCATTGTCTTGCCTGGTGGTGTGTGGTAACTGTTACTGTTTTAAAGCGTTTACTAGCCAAGCGTAGTTAGGCAGTTAATTTTTGCCCTGCCGCAAGAGTTCACGAGATTCTTTAAAAAAACATTTTTATTTTACATTTCCCAATCCCCTGTGAATATCCCCCAATAAATATTTTGTTGATATTTTACATTTTGTCTTGTGATCATATTGGTACCTATGCATGAAAGTGCAGAAACTAGCGAAAACAGTAGTATCCGTGGCATGTAGTTATGCGCCACACAAGGCACAAGTGGGATGCGGCATGTACGAATGGCACTGTGGGATGCGTGCACCCGAAGGGCGTGATGGCAAGGCATGCATAGCAGGATGTGCACCCCACAGAGGCAGGACAAGGTTACGTGGGACCGCCCCTTGACCCTGCCATATTTGGGCATGGCACATGCCCAGTGCAGTGGCACAGATGTGAATGCCACATACAGCATTCCAATGCACAGTATGGTGGAAATAGAAAGAGGCACAGAGACCCCCACCACAGGGATGGGAGGAACAGGCAGCAGCTGGTGGCGCCCTGCTCCACAGCCATGTCCGGACATGTGACAGAGCACAGCCCAGAGCCCCAAACTTCACAGGTGGCCAGGTCGCCACGTTGGTCAGTGACATACAACAGCACTACAATTGGCTGTACGGGGCACATGCATTGACAACTGCCCCTGAGGTGAAGGCCTGCCAGTGTCTGGATAGCCAGGCTGGTGCCAATGCCACCAGGCCGGAGGCCCAAACCCTGACTGCCATCAAATGTAAGTGGCATGATCTGCGTGCCACGATGAAGAAAAAGGTGGTCGGCTGCCACTGCAGACGCATGAACGCGGTGGAGCACAAGTATGGACACCCAGCTCACACACCACTGGATAGGATGGTGTCCAAGACCCTCACCAAGGTCGCTGTCCACTCAGAGGTAGACGATGTAGACACCATGGAAGGTACTAGCCAATGACAGGGATGGGGACACATGGGGAAAGTGAACCCATGCATGTAGTAACTGTCATGTTTTGCACCCACAGACATGACCACCAGGCCACAACCAGCTGCAGTGGGGCCCACATAGTCCATGGCCACAGCGGATGTGCACCGGACATGGGAGACCAGCAGGAAGCAAGTGGAAGGCTCAGGTTGGTATGCATGCCACAGGCAACACTGCTGATGAGCACAGGCAGTACAACCACACGCCATAGTAACGTGCACATTCTACCCACAGGTACAGAGATGGAGACCAAGACGCAGCTGGACAGTGACATAGATGGGGAGAGCACAATGGTACTCCAGGACGAGGACACTGTGTTGCCAGCCGACACCCCTGCCGGAGGTGGCACAGGGCAAGTGTGGCGTCCGACCCCGTCGTCCCTCCCCCAGCAAACACCAGACGCTCTGCCAGGTGCCCCCAGCAGAACCACTAGAACACCCTTACCACCCATGAGAAGGAGTACCAGGGATGAAGTCCTGCAATCGTGCCTCAATGACAGTGGAGATGAGGGGCTCTCGACACGTCCGCCCAGATGCGGCCGGGCACCAGGCGCACACGGGTTTATGGAGGCCCAGTACCATGTGCTACACCAGCTTGAGATAGACAGACTGGAGGCACAGCAACAGAACACCATGGTGCTCACTGCCCTGACAGAAGAGGCACATGGTATGCGCAGTGGCATCAAGCGGTGCACCGCCACGCAGGAGCTGCTACTACAGCACCTACTTGGCGTGGGATAAATGACAGATACCAGACGGTAATATTTAGCGAAAAAAAAAAACAATAAATGTGTTTATCAATTTATTTGCAAACTTTGCAAAAGTATAAAAAAAAAAAAAGATATTTACAGAAAGAAAAATTGGGTGTTACTCCATCACACCATTCAAAACATCAGGAAATATTTATCCTCGAGACTCCTGTCTTTCTTTATATCCAACACAGTGTGTAAGCACTCACACTAGCTCCTTCTCCCCCGGTGGTCAGAAGACACTGATCCACACACACTTTCTTAGCCCCCTGGTGGCAGGTTTTATAGGAATTCCCAGGGTGACATCAGAATCAGGGGTCTCCCACTTAACATAAAATAGACCTTTCCGTGGTCCCATCTAAGACTAACTAGGATACTCTTTATACAAACAAACAAAACAGGCATTCATGTTATATTCCTTCTGTGAATATATCCTAAAATATCAGTTTTAGATCATCTAAACCTTAATTAGGGTGTTTCTACCTCATTTGGAGCATAGCTCCTCCCACCTGCAGTGACCTCATCTCTCTTGAGTCCTACAAGAGCAGTCATTACCTGAGGTGACCACCCTATAGTAAGAGTTTCCCCAAATGATCAGGATTTCAGGTAAAGAAGAATAATTATTTTTAAACTTGGTAATATACAGGAATACCCAGTTTGGACAGGGGACTGGCAAATGAGGGGCATGCTCCCTATCTGCCTTTCCCTGCCAGACCAGGAGACCAGGAAAGCATATTTTATTTAAGCAAAACAAGAAGCATTTCTTTACTACTGCAACAAGCAGTTCTCTTTTTATTTACATCGCCTGACCTTGGGCTTGTAGCACAGCATTTCTGTGGGTCTTAAAGGGGCACCAATTACAATAGTATCTAGCGCTTCAATTTCTTCACAGAAGCACCAGCATTCCAGCGCTGAAGCGCTACATAAACAACCTGGGGCACTTTATGAATGCAAGCATTTCTTTTCATTAAACCAGAAGGCTCCTTTATAAATAAAAGGAGATACTATTAATGTGCAATAATGGGGAAAGTAGGATTTAAAGAGACAGTAAAGTTAATAAAGATATGCCAGGTTGGCCACCCTGACATGAAAAATAGCAAAGGAAGGAGGAAGAAAAGAAGATAGGAAAGCATGAAAAGAATATATTAAGGGGTTACACATTTTATTTCAGGACTAACACCGTGTTACACCATCCATGAACCACACACACCCCCCTCCATGCACAGTGGATGTGGAAACCCAGTGGTCCCCACACCCAACGGTCCTTGAGCAGGACCAGGCTGCACAACAGTGCACACCAGTCATGCCACTGGCTGTAATGGCACAGCACGCAGTCCCCACTCCCAACACAGTCCCAGAGGCACACATCACCCAGGCGACATACATAGATGCAGGGGGCACACAGGAAGACACAGCTGTTGCTGGTAGCAGCCAGGGCACGGCCAGTGGTGAGTTGTTGGATGGTGTATCCACCGACCTTTCACAGGCCGGCAGGTGTCCATGCAGTGCGCCATGACCCCATGCACAATCCAGGAGAACAGGCACAAGAACATCTACACAGCTACAGTCAAAGCCAGACGGGGCCCCTGCAGAGTAGCACCGCTGTGCAGGACAGACAGGCACACAGCACAGGCATGCTGCTACGCTGGCCAGGGTATTGCACCCCACACCACAGAGGACATGCCACACAGGCCCACCACAGACAGACAGTAACCTCCCCCCAAACCATCTGTACTGTGAACATCCCACCTGGATGTGACACACTACACCCCACACTAATGCACTAAGCAGCACGGATACGTCTGTCCCCTCCCCCCACAACCATACATACAGTGCACATCACACCGGGATGTTACACACCCCACCCCACACTAATGTACTAAGCAGCACGGATATGTCTGTCCCTTCCCCCCACAACCATATGTACAGTGCACATCACACCGGGATGTTACACACACCACCCCACACTAATGTACTCAGTATCATGCACATGTTTGTCCCCCCACAAACACATATAGTCACACAGCACATGTCCACATGAAAAAGTCACGCCCTCAATAAACCATGCACCCATACATGCTGGAGCCTCATGCCACCTCTTGCAGGACAGGCCACCATGCGCACCCCCCCTTACACGAGTGCACTCAAAGTGGTAGCATCATTGTGCATCCGCAGCACACGGTGATCGTGACACTCACAGCATGCAAAGTTGTGACGTGACCCTATGGGTGCATACAGTAGGGCATTATGGCCTGGCACACCATGGACGGGGGTGCATGTTGGTGCACATGCATCACTGCACAGCGTGGGTGTGTCAGAGGCCCACATTACCATTGGAACATCCCCCCGACCAGTGCCTGACATCCCGAATGGCCACCCACTGTCCAGTCTTCACAGCTCGGTGCCTCTGCAGCATCATCTTCCCAAGTGTCTGCAGGTCATTGCTGTGGCAAGGGCACATTGCCACGTTTGGCAACATTATGTAGTATGGCACACGTGGTGAACACCCTGCATACCCTGGCAGGGGCCAGCATTATAGTCCCCCCAGTATGGTCCAGGCATTGGAAGTGCATCTTCAATAACGTGATGGTCCTCTCCATGATGCTCCGTGTCTTCTGGTAGGCATGATTGTATGCCTCCTCCACAGGTGTGGACGTTGTCAGGAATGTCGCCATCAAACACGGGCAGAGTGGGCATCTGCAGTCACCTGCAAGAGGGGAGAACAGGGGGTAAGTGCCATGTCACATGAGTACCAATACGCAGGGTCAGTGCCTGCAGCATTACCATACTCACCCAACAGCCAGTCGTCCAGTCATCTGGCCCACAGCATGGCACCAAGACCTGAGGAGTCCAATATGTAGGCATCATGGGATGAGCCTGGAAACTTCGCACACGCATTAGTGAAGAGTCTATTTGTGTCACACACAACCTGGCAATTGATACTTTGGAATCCCTTCCTATTACGGTATGCCTCCTTGTGTACTGATGGTGTTAGTATGGCAATGTGCATGCCATCTATCACGCTGTACACATTAGGCATGCCCTGCATGTCATAGAATGCCTGCTTCATCGCATGTACATTGTCCATCGCCATGGGGATCATAATGTGCTCGTGGACATGTACAAGCAGAGCATTGGTCACCTGTGCCACTGCTCAGGACATGGACTGGCATACATCCACCGTGTCTTCTGTCACATGCTAGAACGAGTTGGTCACATAGTATGCAAGGGTGCACAGTACGTTTGCCTCCACTTTCATCACTTGTGATCGCCATGTACAGGGAACCAATGTCACCATGGACCATGTCACACAGCTGTGTGACAGTGGCCCACGGGAATCGGAACCGCTCTATGCAGCGTGTGTCTCTCCATGTGGCGGCATTGATCTGCAGTCATAACACCTGGGGCCGTGGCTGTGGCCTCCTTCGCCTGTGCACTCATCTGCTATCAGATGTACATGCATTAGTGCTCTGGAACACATCCTTCTCCTCCATTATCACTTCCTGTCACACCATGCATCCACTACAGCATCCTCTTTTATGTAGCCCTTGACACCTGTATTCCACTTTATGTGGGTGTGTTCAAGGTCAGGTGCACCATGCCCTCACCTGTGCATGTAACACGTGCACACTATGTCACCATTACCATTCAGGGTTTCATATTGTGTTGCAGTGAAGTACCATGGTGGTGATGTCTGTTGACAGATTCATGCATTTCCCTAGGAGGATGTGGTGTATCTCAGAAGACATGTACACTGACAGGCATGGAGGGGGGACTCTGTGGCATGTGGCAGGCTAAGACCAGGTATGCAGCAGCCATTCGGGTGGGGTTGTGGGCCACTGTGGGTTGTAGCTACTGTGGTACTAATGTGTTGTCCTTCGTGTCTCCCACAGGATCAACACAACACCTGGATTTCCTGTGACTGGAGCAGCTGGATGGTGCCCCATGCATTGTATGTACACCCTCACGCCACAGTAGACGTGGCACCTGCTGTACCTGGCTTATGTCTCCCTTCACCTCTATGGGCCCCCCCCCCGCCCCCAATGAAGACCCAGGATTTTGGGTCGCTACGCAGGAGTTGTCAGTGCTGTTTTCTGACATGCTGTGCCTTATGAATATTTAAATAAAAATCGCTGTTTATTTTTCTGAAACTCAGCTTTGGTGTGTGCCCAGTTCTTTTTGTTTCTTGATTGTTTGCCCCTATGGACCAGACCTGTAGTATGTGGCCGATGGAATAGGCTTGTGGCAAGTGGAGGTGCCCTCGGTGGTGAGTATCTGGGCACTGGACAGATGCCCTGTGCCCCTGGACGGGCTTTGTATTGTGCCACTCATCACTGCAGAGGTCTGATATCTCTGTTTGCATCACAGCGTTACAGGGGTCCAATCAGAAGGATGGTGCTGAGGTCGCTGGGAGACATGCATGACACTGAGGACAAATTCAGATTTATTGGAAAGCAAATTAAGAGCAAGGTCTTATTTACAATTGCATCCAGTACAAAAAACAGACATAGTCAATACAAAAAGTCAGTACAGTAAATATACATAAAATTGTTGTGCAGCGTATAGATAAAAGAGAAAGACTGGAACTAGGAAAAGGGCACATAATTAGGTATCAGGGAGGTACAACAAATGATACAAATTCAGTCAAGAATAGCAATTAAGAATAACAAGTGCAGTCGTGTCATGTGAGGACAGCGGGACAGACATGGATTAGCTGTCAGTACTGCTCTGTTTGTGATACTATACATCGCTGCTGTGTTTTATGGACTTGGGAAGGGGGGGCAGGAGGTCCTGGCCATGCAGTGAGATGTGTGTTGCTCCTTTAGGTTTACTGTTCATGTGTTTTTATCCAATGCCGTGTTTTAACATGCCATTCTTTGACATGTGACTTGTGTTGCCTTCACCTGTTCTGCATATTAAAATAGTTTCACTCACTCCTATGTGTTTATTGTGTTCTGGGCTGCGGGTGACGTAGGCCGGGGGGGGGGCTGCTGGGGTGTGTGGACACATCACATTGATGGTGGTGGTCAGGGCACCTCCCCAGGTGGGGTCCTGCAAGGGCGGTGGTGACTGTGTCCGTCACACACTGCATGCATGCATGGGCCAGCATTGGCGGGATGCTCATTCTGCATGCTGTGACACCCCTGGCCGGCCAGTCACCCATGCTGCGGTGCATGCCATGCGGCCAGTGGTGCTGGGACATTGGTGTCCATCCCGTCTGCAGACCCTTGGCATTCCCAGGTTGCCTGCCCCTTTCCACATCGTACCACCAGTGTGGTCCATCACATGTACAGGGTGGACCATCTGGGTGTGTGTGTGGCGGTCGTGTGTGGAGTTGTTTCTGCTGGCCCCACATTTTGCGGCCATACATTGGCATTTCCTGGCAGCCAGATCCACTATGCGTACAGTAACGGCAGACCTTACCCTGGTGTAACTGTATATGCCTGCCACCACACGCCCACCCTTCGTACATGCTTTTGTGCATGTGCACAGGGTCCACATGCACCGCACTACGCGGCCATGCCCCCGCAGACTTGCCCAATGTAGCAGCCATGGACATGTGCGTGGGTCTCCTCCGTGGGCCACTACACACCTATCATGCATGTCTCTACATTGGGACATGTCCGTTGGATGTGTGTAACCATCTTCGCACCTATGCTACGCATGGCTGCGCACCCCGTGTTGGTTTCGCACATAGGGCCCATTATTAGTGTAAGTCACTAATCACAGTTTTGCTGAATTTAAAGTTGCACTGTGATTTTGCGTGTGTAGGAGGGTACTGTGGGGAGGTGGGGAGGTACTGCATCCCAGGGAGTTCTAGTGCTCTGACACCAGACCCATTTAAACTTTACTCTGGGTGGAGGCACCATGCTAAATTTATAAGATCTGGATTTTGAACCCCTCAATAAGGAAAATCAGAACCCAGGCTCCTCTACCTCATTTGAGCCCACAAGGCAGGGGTAGTAACTGCAACTCAGCGACCAGGTTACAACTTTGGAGGCACCGCTGGGCTCTCTAGGTTACCAGTCACACCCTGTATGGAGTCAAGTGCAACTGAGAATATTTTGGTTCCTACAATCCCAAAACTAGTACCAGATGCCATGGCATGGGAAAGGCTGACCAGCTGGTGTGAAGGCGAAAAGTTGGAGTCTCTGAAAGCCATATTGTCCCTTGGAGTTCTACATGGGACTGATATTAGTAGAATCAAAGAAGTTCAGTCCGCAGTGAAGTGTCTCAGCAAAGCAGCTGTTTGAGGACGTTCCCTGGATAGCAACACCCAGAGTTTGACAATATTGGTAAAGTGCTGCAATAACGTGGATGTCACTAAGATACCCGATGGACCGATCCCAGATGGAGACAGTGTCAAATGGAAATAGTGACGCATGCCAGTGTGACAACCCAAAAGCTAGAAGTTCAACCCGCGACCACAAGTTTTGAAAAAAGGGTCCACAAGTGGCTACAGGCTAAAGGGAAGTCAGCCAGTGAAGTCCAGATCCTGTTAGGTGACCAAAGGGGGTACACCACCTCCTGATGTAGGAGCTTAATTTTTATTTTGAATTATTTTTGGATCTCTTTTTTGTCTCTTTCTCTCTCTTTTTCCTTTTTATTTAAGTGCCCCAATTTTCATTTTAAATGTAACAGACACAGCAAGAAGTCCATGTACCTGGCCATCGTGGTGTCCAGACCCGTGGTGGGTCCAGAGCCATCTGTCTCAATCAGGCACAGTTTTATGGAAAGGGTCCCCCCCCCAAACCATACCTGTGTGTTGTCCCACTGAAGCAGCAGCAGTGGCTCCAGTTCTGGAGCAACAGGAGGAGGAGCAGCAGCAGCCTGAGCGCTCCCCCCCCCATGGTTGCAGCACCATCAGCACCATCTCCGAACCCCGCATGGAGCCCAGTTCATCAGCAACACCCTGTGAACACCGCCCATATCCAAAGACATCATCCATGTGGACATTTTTTACCTGTGACCCAAATGACCATAGTATGGTCATTTGCAATGTGTGTGGGAAGTCGGTCCACAGGGGGAAGAGAGAAGCCATTTGGGTACTAGGTGGCAGAGGACCTACTAAAGCTTATACCACTGGGCTGAGTGGAAGACCAGGCTTCCTAAAGCAGCAAGCGGGGGTGGGGATGGCAGCCCATCCATGTGGAATCGTGGCCGTGATGTACGGCAGCATGGAATTTCACATGCCACGGTGGGGCAGGCAGATTCCTCCTCTAGTAGCAGCAACAGCACCCATACCACCAACAGCAGCTGAGCTGGACTCCATAAGGGAGGAAGTGGGGGACCTCTGCCAGCAGCTTACTGAGGTCCAGCAGGACATAAAAGTCATTCTAGAGAATTAGGAGAAGCTGCTGGCAGTCCTGGGGGTGCTCCGCCATGCTGGTGTGGGTGGTAGTGGTGGGGAAGTGTGATCTCTTTGTTTTATTAATAGATTCTTTCCTGTTCCCGTTTGTCCTATCCTTCGATCCCCCCAAAAAAAGAACAGGCATTTGTCAATGCCAGATGTTCACCAGTGGTATAGAAGCCTTGGAGTACTAGATGCATTGTGGTGCACCGTGTAGGTTAAGTATCATCACGTTAGGAACCGGTGTTTGTAAATTTCAAAGCAGGCTCATAACTTTGTTATGTTTTAATACTTTTGCCCCAAATTGTAAACATAGCCTTTTTATGACCCCACGCCATGGACAAGTGTAGAGAACATTTTTAGCTCCTGTCTGAAAGGTGATGTCACGCAGGGACTGCGAAATCACCTTTTGGGACGCCAAAACACATTTTGGCGAGGATTTGAAAAATGACAACTGTCATATTCATGAGATGCTGTAAAAAAATGGCAATGCTGGAAATGTGGGGTGAAAGGAAAAATTACTCACCTGTAGTAATCTTGTTTCTTCCAAAGGGATCCACTAATATTATTACTCTTGAAGTGCTCCCTTAAGCCAGCACTGCTCCAGAGAGAACAGAATGCTATGCTAGTCATGGAATGTTTAGCTTGTGCATCTATTTTCAAACTGCCCAGTGTCAACTGCTTACATTCTACCTCAGATTTCTTAGAAGCCTGCAAAGAGGCCATAACAACATGTGAATCACTATTTAAATAATTATAAAAAAATAATTCCCAACTGGGCAAATAACAACATTAACCAAAGGACTAGTATAAGCAAATGTCCCCTTTTTTCCTGAAGTCAGATATGCCTTTAGAAAAAACAAGCATGTGTCAATGCCGAACATTCGCTTGCAGATATTTGCAGTGGTATTTGGTACTTGGAAATGGCTTAAAAAAATCAGTGACAAAGAAGTACAAGCATTTGTCAATTCCGAATGTTGCTTGCTTCTATGTGCTATTTAGGTATCTGGAAGTCATTGGAGTGCAAATATTGAAAATTCGCGAATTTACGAGCGTGCGTAGCAACTGCGCAACACACGCTTGTAAAACAGTCATTTTTAGGAATTTTTTCACCAAATTTTCAACATAGCCATTTTAAGACCTCTGCTCATGAACAGTGTCACTGTGATTTTCTTAATGTGTCCCATACATTGATTTCGCACACCGACTGCGCCATTGTGCGCTACATGGGTGGAAGCACGTTTTGGGCAGGATGTGAAAAATGACAGCTGTACTGCTCATAAGGAGGTGTGATAAAATGGAAATGTTGAAAATCTGGAGTGAAAATATTGAAAATTCACAAACTTACAAGCGTGCGTAGGAACTGCGCAATGCACGCTCGTAAAACAGTCATTTTTAGGAATTTTTTCACCAAATTTTCAACATAGCCATTTAAAGACCTCTGCTAATGAACAGTGTCACTGTGATTTTCTTAATGTGTCCCATACATTGATTTCGCACACCGACTGCACCATTGTGCGCTACATGGGCGGAAACATGTTTTGGGCAGGATGTGAAACATGACAGCTGTACTGCTCATAAGGAGGTGTGGTAAAATGGCAATGTTGAAAATCTGGAGTGAAAATATTGAAAATTCACGAACTTACGAGCATGCATAGGAACTGCAGAACGCACAATCGTAAAACTGTAATTTTTAGGAATTTTTTCACCAAATTTTCAACATAGCCATTTTAAGACCTCTGTTAATGAACAGTGTCATGGTGATTTTCTTAATGCGTCCCATACATTGATTTTGCACACCGACTGCGCCATTGTGCCCTACATGGACGGAAACACGTTTTGGGCAGGATGTGAAAAATGACAGCTGCACTGCTCATAAGGAGGTGTAGTAAAATGGCAATGTTGAAAATCTGGAGTGAAAATATTGAAAATTCAGCGAACTTACGAGCCTGCGTAGGAACTGCATAACATACGCTGGTAAAACAGTCATTTTTGGAATTTTAGGAAATCACCCTTCGGCCCAAATAACTCCATGACAGTGACATCATTCATGAGAAGGGGTCCCAAAAACCCCATGTTGAAAATTTGGTGCAAAATTCCAAAAATGCCTGAGATATGCAATAAAGTTGAAAAAACCCTATCTAGCCCATTATACAGCTTACGGCATTTCCTCAGTTAGCAGTCGGCTTTGAAGAGTGCAGGCGTGTTCCGGTCCACGAAGATCATCACGCCGAGCTCCGGAGGCAAGTATGGGGTGAGGGGGTGGGAAGCGGGTGCTCAGTGGGTGGGTGCAGGTTGTGGGGAGGGGCCTGGGAGAAGCGCCGTGGGACCGTTTTCAATTTACAGGTTTAAAAAAAAAAAGCGATGAGGGGCGTTTGCCACGCTGGGGTGGGCTCCCAGCGTGGCAGAAGGATGACTGGGGCCGTAGAGTCGACGGGATTGGGGCACCCTGGCCGGCAGACGACGAGGATCGGGACGCGCTTGCCACGCTTGGGGTGGGCTCCCAGCGTGGCAGAAGGATGGCTGGGGGCCTGGAGTTGACGGAGATTGGGCACCCGTCAGCAGGCGACGATGAGACGTTGGCCACGCTGGAGTAGGCTCCAGCGTGGCAGCAAAGATTTGGGGCGGCGGATGATGGTAGTTAGTATGACAGCGTGGTTTTCTTTGAAGAGAGACCACCGCTGTCATACACAGCACCGTGTCCGATTGGTGCAGGACTGCCACGCCTGCTCAATGGAGCAGGGGACTGCAGAGCAGGGGCACACCTCCAAAGTGTCCCATTCTCCCAAGACATTCCTTGCACATGCGCGCAAGCGAACGTAAAAACTACAAGTTAAAGACATTACTAGAAGGTGCCAGCAGGTGGCATGCCACTCAAACTATATATCTTATCAGCTGTGGAGAGGATTTTTCTTGTTACTGATTCTGACAGGGGAGGCAAGGGTGGAAAGTAATAATATTAGTGGATCCCTTTGGAAGAAACAAGATTACTACAGGTGAGTAATTTTTTCTCCTAACCCCAGGAATCCACTAATATTATTATTCTTGCAGACTATGCAGCAGTACCTCAAGGAGGTTGGCCAGAATCTGTTTAGGAAAAAGACTCTGTAAGACTGCTGTGCCAGATCTGACATCACTCCTGGACTGGGTGTCCAGGCTATAATGCTTAGTGAAGGTGTGGACTGACCTCCAGGTAGCTGCTTTACATATTTCCATTAGAGGTACCTCTCAGACAGCTGCAATAGTGGCAGCTGTGCCCCTTGTAGAGTGGTCCATAAGATCAGAGGGAGGAACCTTGCCCACCTTTGAGTAGCAAAACTGAATACACTAGACTATCCATCGGGAGATAGTCCTCTTTGAAACAGGAGTACCTTCACCTACTTCCCCATAGGTGAGGAACAGTTGTTGTCTGTCCTGCCTATGATCTTCGGTACGAGTCATGTAATAACTCAGTGCTCTTTTTACATCTAAGCTGTGCAATCTACGCTCACCTGAGCTACAGCGTTCAGTAAAGAAAACTGGCAATGTTACAGACTGGTTCAAATGGAAGTCAGAAACCATCTTGAGGCGGAACTTCCTATTAGTCCTCAACACTGCCTAGTCCCTGTGGAAAGAAACATAGTCCTGTTCCACACAGAGGGCCTGTAGCTCGCTTATCCTTCTGGCAGAAGTGATTGCTACCAGAAAAACTACCTTCCAGGTAAGAAATGTAAGCTCTGCAGATGCCATAGGCTCAAACGGCAGAAGCATAAGCTGGGCAATGCAAATATTAAGGTCCCATGCTAGCACCGGTTCCCTGTGAGGGGGAAACAAATTAGAGAGCCCTTTAAAGAATCTTTTGAATATAGGGTTTGATGCCAGGGAGGTATCCTTTCTAGCTGAAAGGTATGCTGAAACTGAAGCCAGGTGCACCTTCAGAGTTGAGTGCTGCAACCCCAGGGAGTGCAGGTGAGACAAATAATCAAGAAGGGCTGGGATCCTGGCCTGGGCTGGGACTATACCCTTGTCACTGCACCAAATGGAAAATATTTTCCATTTTTAGGCATAGGTTTTCTTGGTGGAAGGCTTCCTGTAACCCTTAAGGACTTCTAAAACTGCTTCACAAAATTGTCAATCTGCATATTTTAAGTCCTCAAGAGCCAGGCATTAAGCTTGAGAGACCTGAGACTGGGATACACTCCACTCCCCTGAAAGGAAGTCAGTAGATCGTACCTCTGAGGGAGGTGAATCGGTTTGCTCACAGACATTGAGAGCAGCAGGGAGTACCAAGGCTGCCTTGCCCAATCTGGGGCTACCAGAATCATCGAAGCTGGTTGTGTCCTGAGCTTGATGAGCACCCTGTGTATCAGAGGAAAAGGAGGAAAGGCATAGAGGTACCTACCTGTCCAATCCAGAATCAGGGCATCCATTAGAACTGTCCCTTTCACTGAGGCCCTGCAGCAATGAAGAGGTAAGTGGTGATTTTGGTGGGAAGCAAAAAGGTCTATTTCTGGGGTCCCCCACCTCCTGAATAGAGCATTCACCACTTGCTTGTTCAATGCTCATTTGTGATGGGCCTGGTTTATCCTGCTCAAGGCACCTGCCAAGGTGCTGTCCTTGTCTGGCAGATGAATTGACAGTAGAGAGGCATTTAGAGAGTAAGCGAGGCTCCATATCTTCATTGCCTCTCTACACAGAGGAGCGGGCCTTGTCCCTCCTTGTTTATTGATGTAATACATTGTTGTGGTACAGTCTGTTCTGACTTATACCACCTTTCCCTGTATGAGATGAGAGAAACCCAGAAGAAGGGCCAAATAAACAGCTCATGGTGGGTTTTGCTTATGATCTTTGCCTTCTCCTACCACTAGGAGGCCAAAATTATTATTTCCAGTGTGCTTTCTGTGGTCAATAGGTCCCCCCTCCCGATTCCTCGGCCTGCGTGAGGCACTCCAGGCCTAATCCAGGTGCCCCCCCCACAGGATTCCACAACCAGACCCTGAGCGAACTTCCTTTGTTTAGATCTCTGAGTCCCAACCCTCTGAAGGCGCCCCATTATTTATTAATGTATTTAACAATCCGCTGTGTCAATCGTAACAGGTGCACCCACCCCCTCAGACTCCTAAAACCATTTAGATACAATTCTCTAGCAGAAAGCAAAAGCTTCCCGACCTCTCTCCCTTTACTACTATAATCTTCTGGTGTCTGAAATAGGGCACATAAGCGCTATTCCTGCAAGTGACCTGACCCATAGATTTGTTTTAGCGCCATTCAGCAGCTACATTCCCTGGAGAGCTCTTTGTCTGTAGTTCAACTCCTTTAGGTCCCTCCTCCATATTGGAGCCATCTGTGTACTTCCTTGCGGGGTATGTACCCACTGAACCCAGTCTAGAGCTTCCCCCTCCGAGCCACCGTATCATCTAGACGGAGGACCCACTCCCCCGCACGCTGGATTTCCTCCTCAACAAGGCACTGCACTCTAACCCATAGGCCTACTCATCCAAAGGGGACAATCATTTTATGTTAGTAGCAAACTGACTCAATAGTTTCTTTATCTCATCGAGAATTACTTGCTGTGAGTCCTTCCACGTTCGCTTATCCTTAATCAGACCCAAGACCACATTTTTCGGTCTCCCTGGGAGTTAGGATGGTAATTCAAATCCTTTCTGTTTCAAGTTCTCCACTGCACTCATCACCATTTCATAGGTGACTTGTCCATTAGGATACTGTACCATCAGTCTTGAGGGATAGGGTGTATGAAATTTTAGTTTAAGGTGTCTTAAGATTGGAAATAGGGGCACATATTCCCGTCTTCTCTGCATCATGACCCTCGCATAGTCATTATCAAAAAAGAGTCTCTTCTTGCCCATAAATACTTTCCCTCTTGACCATGCTTTTTGGAGTATTATTTCTTTCGTGCGGTAACACTGGAATCAAATAATTATAGAATGTGGACGTACCTCCGGTCCCGGGGGCTTGGGGCCAAGTGCACGATTTGCCCGCTCTATCTCCATGGGGAAATCCTGTTCCAAATCTAGCTCCTCTCTCAGCATGTTCTCTGTGTATACCCTCATATCTCTCCCCTCACTATTCTCCAGTATTTCATATACTCGTATCTTCTGACATCTCTGTCTGTTCTCTGCATCTTCCTGTCTCTCTCCTAGGGCTTTAGTTATTTCCAGAAGTTAAGTTAAAGTTGATTGAATCTGGGAAGTCTCTGCGGCCTGAGCCGAGCTAGTCTGTTCCACGTCGTTACTTGGGATTGTAAAGTTAACACATCGGCCCGAAGAAGATCATGGTCTGAACGAAAGTCCTGGAAATCTTTTTTAATATATTGTAGGTCTATTATTATTCTGTCCAATTTATCATTCAACAGGATATCTTTGTTTTTTTGTTTTTTGCATTTTGATTTCTTGCCTGAGAATGCCGTCTGGTCCTGCGACAACTCTGAGGTCTCAGAGTCTGATTTTTCATCTCCCGATTTCTCTTCTTCTATCGGTAACACTGCATATCTATTTATAGTTCCCTTTTGTGAATCTGAAGCTATTTGTAAGAATTTCTCCGACTGTTGTTTTTGGTTGAATTTTGGCTTTTCTTGCAATTTGGAGAGGGAGCGTGAGCGGAGCTCCTGTCTTAGGCTGCCATTAGCTCCAGAGCTGCACCGCAAGTCCTGGTGAAACATTTCAATAAATAAATAAATAAAAGCGATTCTATCCTAGTGTGGTGCAATTCAAGATAAATAAATAAATTCTGGACCCAAAAATGCTTATACAGAGGTAACAACTGTGTTACACTGTGGATGACCAAGCTACAAGAGTGGGTCCCAGGCATCAATAATATATCAATACGTCCCCCAGAGCCACTCATTGCTGAAAACGAGTGGTTTCACATACCTTCAGCTGAGCGAGAACAGCAACGCGAAGCTCAGCTGTTCTGGCTCAAGCTGAAGGCAAATGAAACCACTCATTTTCAGCAATGAGTGGCGACGGGGACGTATTAATATATTATTGATCGAGAGTGATCAACAATGTATTTAAAAAAAAAAAAATTCCCAGAATGTGCCCGTTTCCAGGGCATCTTCGCGTGAGACGCTCTTCACAGAATAAGACAGCCTCACGCACAGGGGAAAGGAGCGCTCCGATTGGTCGGGAGCATTCCCTCGATCTATAATGTTAAAATGAAAGGTCTCTTGCAGCACGCTGTTTTCAAAAAGCATAAAAAAATCTGATGGAAGATGCAAATGGTAAAACATCAGCTGCTCAAATATTTTATGTGGAAAGTGATGAGGGTAAACATATAATTCTCCAGGAAACCCCAGATAAACTGATAAGCATGGACAAATCAACAACTTAAACAGGCACTCTAAGGTGATGGAAGTTTATGACGGGTGCCTAAAAAGGGTAAGGGCAGAGAATCTCTGAGTTCAGTGACAAAAGCAAAGGGAGAAAATTGTATGTAGATGGCAGAAAAAGTTATAGAGGAGTGCAGGCAGGCATGCATGCACTTGCAGAGCTGAAGTTTTGCCCAGGTTGACTTAAAAGAGAAAATACACCATTCACATTTCAGGGATTTTTAGAGGGAGGTCCTTTTATATGGTTTTGTTTTTTTACATAAGCTTTTATCCCCCTCAGTCGTCCCCCTCCTTGGATGTACTGGTGACATCCCAGTCCCAATACCACTGCCCAGCAACTTTCGTGCAGCAAAGTGCCCCAGCGTACTGGCAGTCTTCATTCATCCAGACAGTCAAGGTTGAATTTTTTCTCCCAGTTTTCTCCATTTTCCCTGCCACGTCACTTCCCCCAAGGGCACTACTAAGTCAGTGGCTGACCTCAGGAGCATGCAGCTTCCCTCTGTGAAGAGGGTGAACCTCCTTGGCCCACCACAGAGGGTAACTGCAACCACGAAATGCAGTGATGCCCCCTTCGGTTAGGAAAGTTCTACCACAGGCAGCATTCTCCAACCACAGCTGCCCCCATCACGGATGCCTGGGACCCACTCTTGTAGCTGGGTCATCCACAGTGTAACACAGTCATTACCTCCGGGACATCAGGAGGCCAATCATTATACTTTTAGCCCCTTTGCTTCTTCCTTGCCCCACCCCAATAATGACAGCCATTACTGCAGCATCCTTTCTCTGGCTGGGATGGCCTGTGAACGGCTACCTGCACAGCCAGTGCCAATGCCACTCCCTGAATAGCCATCAAGAAAGTGTGAATGCTAGGCGACCTGAGCTTTCCTGCCTTGGGAGCGGAGCGCCTCACCATAGCTACACTCCCAGCCTCCATCCAGCCCCATAATCACAGTGGGATTTGGGATCTTGCAAGTGAACAACCATCTCCCAGGTGGCAATGCAACATACTGCCTTCATACCACTGGGTGTGTCTCTTATATATGGTTGATGATAGTAACACTGACAGAATTGTGGAAATCTAATTTATCCAAATGTCATTTAATTTCATTTTTGAATTTTTATTCTTGTTAGCAAAATGAGCTAATAGCCCATTTTCACAAGAAACAAATTAACATATAAAACATTTTGTCAAAGAGGACATACTAATAGAAAAATATAAAATATAAACACAAAGGCCGGGATATTCAAAGAGGTTGCGCCTAACTCAACAGAAGTGCGCTGGCACAACCCCGCATTGCACCCTGGCGGGATATTCAAGGCTGTGTTGCGCAGTGCAAGTCCTGATGCGCGGGCGCAATGTAATCCTATGCAGTGCAGCTGCAGGGTGCATGCCCATGCATATGCGACACATCCCAATATTCAGCCCGGGATGTGCAGTGCATATGCCGGCGCAACCCTGCATTGCGCCGCACAGGGGAGCTCAAAGTTGAGCCCTGGAAAAGCAGGAGCAAGTCCCGGTCACCCACAGGTGGGCTGCTGTATTGCATGGCACAACACATCAGCCGTCAGCCGTGGGTGGCCAACTGCCAACCCAGGACACAGTCCACAAGCACCCATACGGGCCCTGGTAGTCCAGTGGTACCCCCCTCCTGTTGGCCCGACCACGGGCAACTGTACACGTATATTCTCTGGTGGTCTAGCGGTACCCCCTCCCTCCTGTAGCCGCGATCATCGGTAAAATGTAGTATAAATATTCCCTGGTAGTCCAGTGGACCCCCACTCCTGATCCTGACCGATCGTGTCCCCAGTAGCTCAGTAAGAACCCTGGTGGTCCAATGGTAACCCCTCCCCACCACCCGCAGAGGACCCCTGCCACCCAGCTCCCCCCCATCATCGACAGGAGGCTGCAATCCGCCCGCATACCGCCCAGCCACCCGCCGAATGACAGCTTACAGTATGATCTATAAGCCAATTGGTCCACAGTGTGGATGAATGGGCTTGCACACCATACTGTATTACACAGGCACAATTCTGTGAATGAGCCTATTCACAGAATTGTGCCAGTGTAGTACAGTATGGTGTGCAATCCCATTCATCCACACTGTGGGACAATTGGCTTACAGATCATACTGTAAGCTGTCATTCAGCAGGGGCTGGGTGGCTATGTGAGTGCAAGCCCCATCACAACGGGGAGAGCTGGGAGGCAGGGTCCTCTGCGGTGATGTGAGGGGGGTTACCACTGAACCCATTCTTACTAAGCTATGGCGGACACAATCGGTGGGTCGGGATCGGAAGGGGTGTCCACTGGACTACCAGGGATACTGTTTGCCACTGTTTGCCAGTGATCGCAGCTGCAGGTGGGGGGGTGCCACTACACTACCAGGGATTATTTATACTACATTTTACCAGTGATTGCAGTTGCAGGAGGGAGGGGGTGCCACTAGACTACCAGGGCTTGGGTTCCTTACCATCAGCCACTTTCGTGGTTGCAGGGCGGTGGCTGCCCCGGGACCCCCTCAGTCCACATGTCATGCTGTGCAGGGTGCTAGGCGCAGTCTGAATATTCATCCCCAAGTATAAATGCATACAATAAAACATATAACAATCAGTTACTTTTGAAAACAAGTGCTCTCTGAGAGGGAGTCAAGCCACAAAAAAAAATTACAGAAATCATGGAACCCCACTTAGTATGTAGTAATGGAACTGCGGGGAAAATCTGGGAATCACATTTTTACTTTTTCAGTCACCGTGAACCATTGTTCTTGATTTAAAACAATTCCACGACAATTGATGCCAATACTGCTCCTCCTCAGCCAACTGGCAAAGATTGCTATGAATGCTGGGCAATCTGCTCTTTCTTCTATGTTGGGCATTAGGGTCTTAATGATGCAAACATTCTCAGCCTCACCCCCACCCCAAACCCCATGGCCTACTGGAGTTCAGCTGCCAACCCAGGTATCTGAGAAAATAACAGTGCACTGCCAGGCTACCTAGCTAGCTCAAAAAAAATTCCCATTCCCTTTACACCACACAAATTCATCTGCAGCACCATCGCCTGTCCTTCACGGTTTTGTGTTCTCGTGAACTGTTTATTTTCTTTCTTTTTTTAGGCAGATGCTATGTGCCCTTGATCCCTTGCAGCCACAGGGGCCTTCATCAGAGGGCTCGTTTAATATATTGACAATGGCCACTGGAATGGAAGCAACCCTGTTAATGAAGGCCCTTCAATTAAATGCTGTCCAGTTCAATCATGTCACAATCACTACACATAACCCCCCCACCACCACCACCACCACCACCAACACACATAAGCAGGAAAAACTTTTAGTGGAAAAATTAGCAGTAGAAAAAATACAGTTAAGGGATTTCATGTGCTTTGTTCCATGTACAGTATGTAAATGTATCACTATGATTCTTTAAAACAACAAAAGTGCATCTGTCTCAGTACCTTCTTTTACCCTCAACCAGAAGAAGGCAGAAGTTAAAGCCTTTTTTGCGTGCTATTTGTATCCCTCTCCTTTGTGCCCACTGGCACCCACTTTTTCAAGACCCCAATGCCACTCCTGCTAGCAGCCAAACTCACCCCTTGCTGCCAACCCCGAGACCAACCAGACTGCAGCCATTTGTCCTGGGGCCAGCCTAGCCCTACTAGGGCCACTTCTGGTTGTTTTGGAGGACAGAGAGTCTCTGGAACGCCACTCAGCTTCCATTCCATATATCGGCTCATCCCTGCTGGGGGCCTCCCCAAGACATGGAGAAGGACAGACACTGCTGGACCCTGACTATGGAGCTCCTATGCTTGTGCACCCGGGGGATCTTTTGTCATGGGGTCATCATCTGGTGCAAGATACTGGTCGGCATTTCCGCTTCTCCTCCCCCAACTTGATGTTTCGTGTATGCTGCGGCTGGTCTGGGGGTGGGACGGTGTTAAAGGTACCACTAACATGCCACCACCAGGAGCCACAATAGAGTGGTACAAGGAGAACACTCCCCCCAGAAGGAGAGTGCCAGAGGATGCTCCGAGTCGTCCCTTCTGGCCTCCACTCGCAAGGCTTTGTAAGGTGAAAATCAGCCAAAAATGGGGCCACTGGGCTGCCATATGGCCCAGCTGTAGTGCATTATACTGCTACCCAAGTGTCCCAGGTTCAGGAGTGTACAAGGGAGGCTAATTATTGGGCAGACAGGCGGGGTTGAGTGCTGCTCATGGCTGTGCTCCCCAGCTGGGAGGGATTGACAACAACCTGACGGTGGGCTAGGTAGCTGACTTCTATGTCAGGGGACAGCTGCATCCATAAAAGTCAAAGCATCTCTCGTGGGTATCGTGCACCACCGTTGGGGTGGAGGGAGGGCTTCAAAGGAGGGGAAATGAAGTTCACTGCTGTCAGAATGATAGCCACCAGTACACCCAAGCTCCCCTGCATGGCTCTCCTCCATCCCTGATGATGGACACAACATCTGAAGAAGCTGAGTAATTACCAGGGCACTGATCCAAGGAATGGTGCAGGAGGACAGACATCAGAGCAAAAAGGAAGACGGCGGGAAAAAATGGGGCCATTTCACTGTCATATGAATTCTACAGCATGAAACCACTCCTATGGTCCTTTCGGTAGCTGCAGGACCACAGGATACTAGGGACTCTTGCAGCTATGATCCTCTGCCCAGTATCAACCCCCCAACTCCCTTAACAGCTTGTCCAGACTGTGCCTGCCATAGCACCCCAGAAATATTAGGGACCCTGAATATGACCCTTCCCCCACCCGGGATTTCACCTGGTTCCTTCTGTCTTCTACTCTAATGCATCTGGGCCTCTGTAGCTGTTCTCTTCTCCCAACATAGAGAATGGATGAGTGGCTGCTTTCACAGCTGGCATCAATACTGCTATGGGGTTGACCAGAATGGGTGGCAATGCACAAACAGTAGTGCAACCCACACTTTCCTTCCCCAGTGCCAATCTCCTAGTGGGCTCCATCATGAAATTATGAGGCTCATATGCAAACCCTTGTTTCCAAGATGGCAGAACAAAGTGCTGCAGCTGTGTCACTGACCCGACCCTCAATCTTTTTTTTTATTAATTAAGCTCGGCATTTAGTGTATGGCGGCTGCCCCATTCTCTATTTTGCTTAGAGCCTCACTTAGTGGACAGGTTGAGTGATGTTCTATTGAGTGGAGTCCTTTCTGGGGTTGGGAAACAGTTTTACCTAGTGGTTACAGAGTGTAGAGCTGTGAACCTGGAGACCCAGGTTTGAATCACACAACCACCATTTACTACCAGTGTGACACTGAGTAAGTCACTTAACCTCCCTGTGCTTAAAATTTCTGAGAAACATGTGAGCCACTTGACTGGCTGAGAGACCAGTACAGGAGCGTAATTATGAGACCATATTTACACTCCTGTATTTCTTTAGCCTGTGCACCAGTTCAGCTACAATATCATCGCACACTTCACACTATGGAGACAGCATCTGAGATGCTCTTGAGAGTGATGCACACAATATGACAGGACAGCGTGTCAATGGAAAAGGATTACCCGGAACCAGACTGGACCACAAATGAGTCATTTAATCACAAAACCACCAAAACTGTCAATGTTATCAGTGCCGCTGCAACTCAGTTCCTTGCAGATTTGAAAACCGCTGCCATAGCTAAGTTTGCTGAATCAATGTTTACTACTTTAGGTGCAGCTGCAGTTCATTTCCCCGCAGATTTCAAATTGATCAACACAGCTCAGTTTGCCGAACCGATATAAGTTTCCGTTACTGGTGGAGGTATCAGCATGGCTCAGCTGGTAGCACATCCGTCTCTGGACCAGAAATTCGTGGGTTCTTGTCACACACCAGGATTGGACTTGTACCTAAAATGCTGGCACCCGAGTGTTGTATTGGGGGGTACTGTACTGCTGGGGTGTGCCGTCCTTCGGTTGAGACGTTAAACCGAGGTCCCTTCTACCCATCCTGGTGCTGTCCCATTGGGTGTCCAGGTGGAAGTAAAAGAACCCAGGGCATTCTTCACAAAGAGTAGGGGACAGTCCCGGTGTCCTGGCTAACATTCCCCTTCCCATAAACCGGTTCATACAATTGTCCAGGCTGTGTGTGGGTGTTGATGTGCGATATGGCTGCCACTACACATTCAGCCACTTCACTACCAGTCTAGCATTGCTTGTACAGCACTTTGGGATACACTGTGTATGAAAAGCACTATATAAATGCTGATTCTTCTTCTACCGCTAGCATACTGGTAGCAGCTCAGTTTTCCATGCAGTTTTGCACAGCTTCTACAGCTCCCTTACTGTTCTAAGAGAGTAAAATGAAAGGACTATTTTATCTATTTTCAACAACTTCAGTCGTTTTAAAGCATTCCAAAGTGGTGTCAGTTACATTTTACTTCAATCAATGGGCCACAGTTTTTCTCTCCCTGATATAAGTGCAATAAGATACTTGAGGGACATGTAACTGTAGGGAATAGATGCACTCTGTTCTTGGGTGTTAAAAGGCACTTGGCACAAGTGCCGTGTGCCTACCAACACCCTTGAGACATTCAATTATTCCCCCCAATTACACACCTCGGTGTGTCTTACTGCATAAGTAATCTCTATCTGTGCTATCTGAACTCACCTGTGAACTGCAAACTGCAGCAACATTCTTTCCTCTCCTCCTGGATTGTAAAGCACTGTGAGATATAGTAGGTATGAAAGGTGCTATATAAAACCAAATTCCTTTTCTTCCTCACCAGCAGCTTCTGCAATTTCAGAACACTCTCCGTAGGTGTGTGTATATATATATATATACATATTTTTTTTTTTTTGCAACTGTACTGCCTTTTTAGAATAAACATTCTGAAATGTTTCAGGTTATCTGTGAACAGCTGATTTTGTTTTTCTAAACTTCAATGATTTTTATTAAAAATGTCATAAGCACATCATAATTAGTCATCCCTCCTTATGAACTGGGACAGACATGATGGACCTTGAGTACTTCCAACCTTAAAGTACTAAATATACTACTGCATATAAAGGGTAGCACACACATCATCTTGAGACAGCATGTATAAAAGAAACGTCATTACAAAAATATCTGTTTCTGCCTTTACCATACAAATTAGTGATAATTTGCAAGAGATATAACAACATTACATGTGTTTTTCCTTCATTCTTTGATAAATGACCCATCGAACCCTTTCCTCCAGGGAGTGTGGGTACCTTGGCCTACTGCTATGCTGCCGCTTATGTAACCACAGGTAGTGGTGCAGCACGGGCCACTCAGGCAGCACGGGACACTTCCTTATAGTCTGTCTTGAAATTACTTCCCTGTAGTCTGAGGTTGTGACCCCCTGGTGGTCATCTGACTTTTTATCTTAAATCTGCGGTGTCTACCTTATTATGCCTTTGTATGTATTTGGAGGTGTAAGTGCTCCTTCCCCCACCCTCCAGTAAGTAGGGGGGAAAGGGGGAACTGTTTAACCAGGAGAGGCACACTAAGCCGAAGCTTGTTTTCAGGTGCGACCTGGGAGCACAAGGAAGTTAAGTGACTTGCTCAGGGTCACACAGTATGAAAGTGGGGGCTGTGGGATTCAAACCCTGGTCTCCACGTTTGTAGCTCAGAGCCTTAAACCACTACGCTATACTGCCTACTAAAGTAGGTGTTTAGACTCTTCAGCTTCTCTGGATATGCCTTCCTCTGTTAACTATGATTCACCGTTGTTGCCCTCCACTGGATATTTTCCAGCCCTTCCTGTCCTTTTTCAGGTAAGAGTTCCAAAGCTATGCACAGTATCCCAGGTGTGACAAACCATCAACTTGTGTAGAGGCAAGATCACCTCCTTGTATCAACAAGTGAAGCCCCACATAATACACCCCGGTATCCTATTTCCCTCTTCCATGATATGCTTTCATATAACAGGGGGAACAATAGAAATCATAGGGATACAAATTTAATTTGTTTTCATAATTTTTTTGCAGGGAAAGGCACACTGAACCAAAGCTCATTTTTAGCTGTGACCCAGGAGCACCGGGAGGTGAGTAAGTTGCTCAGGGTCACACAGTATGCAAGTGGCATAGATACATAGACACTGTCGGCAGATAAGGGCCTATGGCCCACCCAGTATGCCCATTTGAGCTTGTAAGTTCCCTTTATGTTTTTTTAGAAGTCTGTTGCTCCTTACCTCTGAACTCCAGAATTCCCTTATGTCTATCCCAGGCATTCTTAAATCCTGTGATTGTTTCAGCCCCCACCACTGCCTCTGGCAGGGTGTTCCACTTGTCCGCCACCCTTTCTGTGAAGAATTTCCTCCTCATGTTTCCTCTGAATCGCCTTCCCTCCAACTTCATCCCATGCCCTCTAGTCCTGGAACATCTTTTTCGCTGGAAAATAGTGTATTCCTGCACCCTGTTCCTCCCTGTAAGGTACTTGTATGTCTCTATCATATCCCCTCTCTCCCTCCTCTCCTCCAGGGAGTATATATTCAAGCCCTTCAGACTGTCCTAATAGGACTTGTGATGCAATCCCTGTACCATCTTTGTTGCCCTCCTCTGAACCTTCTCTACCCTATGTTGTTACATAGGTAAGGTCTCCAGAACTGTACACTGTACTCCAGGTGGGGCCTCACTAGTGTCTTGTATAATGGAATTATAACCTCCCTTTTCCTGCTGGTGATGCCCCTGCCTATGCATCCCAGCATCCTATTTGCTTTACCTGCTGCCTTGTCACACTGCTTCCCTACGTTGATGTCATCAGACATAATAATCCCAAGGTCCCTTTCCTGCTTAGTGCATGCTGTATCCTCACCCCCCAACTGATATGTTGTTCCAGGATTTTTGTGCCCCATATGCATTATCTTGCACTTCTTTGTGTTGAATTTCAACAGCCAAACCCTTGACCATTCTTCAAGCTTCTGCAGGTCCCTCCTCATTCTGTCTACACCCTCTGGCATGTCCACTCTGTTACAGAGCTTCATGTCATCAGCACACAGGGAAATTCTGCCTTCTAGGTCCTGTGCAATGTCACTGATGAAGACGTTGAATAGGACCGGTCCCAGCACTGATCCCTGTGGTACCCCACTGGTCACTCTTCCCTCTGTGGAGTGACAACCATTTACAACCACCCTCTGTGTCCTGCCACCCAGCCAATTACCCACCCACCCACCACACTATCCTGCCCATGCCCATATTCCCCAGTTTGTTTAATAGCCTTCTATGTGGCAGTGTCAAAGGCCTTGCTGAAGTCCAGATAGGCCACATCCACTGCCCTCCCCGATCCACCTCCCTTGTCACCCAGTCGAAAAATTCAATGAGGCTGGTCTGGCATGACCCCCCTCCAGTGAAACCATGCTGCCTTGGGTTCTGTAGTCCGTCTGCAACCAGATGTTCCACCAATCTCTCCTTCAGCAGTGCTTCCATGATCTTCCCCACTACCGAGATCAAGCTGACTGGTCTGTAGTGCCCCCTTTCCTCTTTGTTCCCGCTTTTGTATAAGGGGACTACATAACTGCTGTCCTCCAGTCTTTGGGTACCTCCCCTGTTTCCAGTGATTGGCTAAACAGGATTGCCAGAGGTTCAGCCACCACCTCTCTTAGTTCCTTTAAGACCTTGGGGTGCATTCCATCTGGCCCCATTGCTTTATTGATCCTTATTCCTTCCAGTTCTTTTAGGACCCTTTCCCGTGTAAAGGGACTTGTGTCCATTTCTGCACCATTCCCACCCCCTGTACTCCCTTCAGGCCCATTACTCTCCACTTCCTCAGTAAAGACTGAGCAGAAATATCTGTTCAGTATGTCAGCCTTACTGTTGTCATCCTCCACGCAGCCCTCGTCCTCCCCCTTCAGCCTCATTATCCCTCCCTTTGTCCTTCTTTTTTCGCTTATACACCTGAAAAAAGTTTTGTCCCCTCTACCAATTGATTTTGCAATGCGCTTTTCTGTCTGAGCTTTGGCTTCCCTTACTGACCTCCCTGCCTCGCTTTGCTTCTCCTGGTACTTCTCCCTGTCCGCTTCTGCCTGTGTCTTTTTGTACTGCCGGAATGCAGTCTTTTTGGTTTTCACTTTCACCACTACGTCCTTGGAAAACCATAATGGCATCCTCTTCCTTTTCCCCTTGCTAATCTGCCTAATGCATACTTCTGCTGCTCTTGTAATCCCTGTTTTAAATATTGCCCACTGTTCCTCCACCCCTGATTCCCTCCCCATTCCCATTAGTGCCTCTTTCAAGCATCTACCCATTTTCCCAAATTCTGCCCTCCTAAAATCCAAGATACATGTTTTTGTGCGGTTTGGTTCTGCTCCTTCTGTAATTTTAAACCACAGTGACCGGTGCGGTGGTCACTGTTCCCCAGGTGCTCCCCCACTGTTACCCCTATCACACTGTCCCCGTTTGTGAGCATGAGGTCCAGTACTGCCTTCTGCAGAGTTGGTTCCATGACCAGTTGCTTAGGGAAGGAACCTTGAAGGAAGTCCAGGATAAATCTGCTCCTGGTTGATGCTGCTGCTGGGAGGCTCCAGTCCACGTCTGGAATACTGAAGCCTCCAACCAGCACCACCTCCTCCCCCTTGTCTGCAATCCTTTGGCAGATGACAGTTTCATACTGCTGTTTCCCACATGCGAGTGCTATTAATGATTTGTATGCTACAGCCTGCATGCCTGGCCCCATGCAAGGATGAGACCTTACCTTTCGGGACACCCATGACACAGACCGTAACATTTATATTAAGGGAAAACAAGCATTAGTGCAAATATTCAAGTTCCCTTGTAGCATTTTGCAACTAAGTGATGTACATGTGTGTGGAAGCCTGTAGGTTGAAGAGTGTAGGTCCTTGTTAAGTCTGATTTGTTGAGCCCGTGCAGACATTTGTTTTCAGAGGCCAGGGCTGGCATGTTACCTTTGTCCATTATCCCGATGAGCATGGCCACCACAGTTGCATCATTACTCCAGCTGGGGGGCAGGTGAGTGTGTGCCTTTACAGCCTATACCAACGCTGCTCCATGATCTCTGGGGGAAGGGTGCAAATGCTGAGTGACTTATGCTTTTGCCCCCCAAAACCAGTGCATAAAAATAGATACAAAAGCTCTTATAGTCACAGATTCATGTTATTCAAAAATGTGACTTTTACTTGTTGAAAGATTTTCTCTCCTTTTTATAGACATGAGGATCTATGAATGAAGGTGGACCAGGTACACACGAAATGCATGTACCCGGCCCACACAGTTCCATGCCCCCTTGGACAAAAGCAGGGTGCATGGTATTCACCACCATGAGCACCTGCAGGGCACCTGTCCGTGGCCCTGCCTCCCCCAGTGTGCAGTTGCATGGGGTGGATCACGGCTGCATGGGGGTAGATTGTGGGGCACAGGCAGGTATTCAATGAGATGACTGTCCTTGGTCCTGCAGTGGATCCCATGCTGCATGTGTGCATAAGATCCTGGGACAGTGCAGGACTCAAATTTCTGACACCACAGGCATGTGCCTGACAGGCTGCCCCCAACCCTCCCTGTCAGCTTGGTGGGATGGGGCAGCAATGTGGAAGGGCCTCTCAGTCCGCTGCAGCTGACAGGTTTTCATTGGGGAGCACACAGCAGTACCCCAGGGTCCACCCTGGCATAACTTGGGCTCCCCTTGCCTGGCTCTCCGTGCCAACTCCATGCCTTAGTGAATGGCACACAGTGCCCCCAGACCACCCATGGTGCATAGCTGTTTGTGAAACCTGGGGATCAAGTGCGTACTGGGCTTGCGCACCAGCTGTGAATGCTGCCGGGGTCTCCTGGACCCCAGCTGCATGGCATTCCAACTTAGGGTTGCCTACGCTCCTCAGATATGCAGCGCATAGGCAATCCACACTGTTGTGCATAGGCCCCCCATACAGCACAAAGAGAGAGAGTGAGAGTGTGTGTAAATACTCACTTCCCACCATCAAGGATTTGAGAGGCATGGAACTGGACTGACAACCCTAGCACTTCGTGGACTTACTCTGCTTTGTCTCCTCCCCCACCCTTTGCACTGTATGCATGTAGAATTGAAGACATGTACCACTTTTGAATTTTTCAACAATTAAAGTCACATTTTTGAATAATATGCCTCTAATAATAAGGGCTCATCGTGTGTATTTTTTTGCACTAACTTTTGTGAGGCATGTTTCAGTTTGTGTTACTTGCAGCTTTGTATAAGTGCCTCTTTATCTGGAGCTCTGATTTGTGACTTATGCCCTCCCAAAGTACCTCACCTCTGCAACGTGCCCACCCCCCAACCTGGTTTAACTGATAATTGTGTACCCCACTACCAAAAATTCTCTTCCCATGATATCCCTATTAGAAACTTTGTTAAGGCCTGCAGGTTTAGCTCCAGATTGCCCTTGTCTGAACATACACTTACCTATGGCTTGTGTAATGATCCTGTATTATTTCCTGATGGAGCTCAGTGCTTCCCCTCTTTCCCCGACATCATGATCGGGTGGGAATGCCTTTTCAAATAGCCCTGTAGTCACTGACCTTGGGATCAGAGCAGATGTGTCAGGCAACCTAAGCAGCAAAGCAGACTGCTTCTCTCTGTTTAGTTCTCTTAATGAGGATCTAGCAGGTTTTCCACTGTCTCTGCAATACCCTGCAACTTCCATGACCTCCCCAGAGGGCTCTCCTTGACATTTCCTCTTTAGCTTAGAATTATTGCCTTTTTGCAAACGTGAAAGCAGGAAAAATGGGTTCTTTTAACAAAACATTACAAAGTCACTTTAACAACTGTGGCAAACCTTTCAAACAGAAGTTACGGGATGAGGTTTGGGGGTTTGGATGGCTCAATGGATTAGCAAGGGGCAATAGAGCTTTTCACCTCTAAGCCACTAGTTCAAATCTGACTTAGAGAAGCAATGTCTGAGAGCCATATACATATCTTTATGTATCCTCTATGGTTGTTCCCCATTGGAGACACAATTGGCAAGCTCCATGCCCCCAAAAACAACAGCACAGCTCCACTTGAGGTGCAGGGACCACAGTACCACCATCTGTTAGCGGTGGGTCAGTTTGTCCCCATTTGTATCCTCACCTCCCTCCTCCCCATAGGTGTTGCAACTCACCCTTGAGTCCACAGCAGCCCTGGGAACAGGCCGGGATGCATGAGCACCCTATTTCAGCACAACCCTACAGATTGCAATGCCCCATTTCACCACAGTCCTAAGGGGTCACAACACCCCATTTCACCACAATCCTAGGGGTCGCAATGCCCCATTTCACCACAGTTCTAGAGGTTGCAACACTCCATTTCACCCCAGCCTTAGGGATTGAAATGCCCCATTTATCAAAACAATAGGAGGTACAAAGCCCTTTTCACCACACTCCTAAGGGTTGCAACATCACATTTTATCACATGGTGATTTGCATATATCCCATGATGCTATGCATGGTAAGGATATGTGATTTTGTATTCCATTTTGCTGCAATCCTAGGGGTCATAACACCCTCCTAGTGGTCCTAATGCCCTATTTCATCAGAATCCTAGGGGTCGCAAAGAACTGTTACTGTAATAGCAGATCTCCAAGAGAATCTCCTCCATTAGGCCACACCTTTGGAGCTGTAAGCTGTTGGCATCAGGACCACTGGTACACTTGCAAACTGACGGCCACCCACAATGATGTGTGATGTCAGTGCCTATATAACCATAGGTGGCCCCTGTGACACTTGGCCAGCTGGTTATGATTGTTCTATGATATTTGTAATATAGAATGTGGTGTGTGATTGTCTCCATAAGGCAGCTGTGCCATGCCCCCCTCCCCAGGTTTCAGTTAAAATGACAGGATATATATTAAACCAGCAGATCTCTGTAATGTGATTAACTTCCTTGAGACATTGAATTTTATGGCCTGTTGCTTCTTTGAAGTGGAAACGAAATGAGACTTTATGAATCTGCCAGAGGATGGAGATCATAAACTTTTATGACATCCTAAGAGAAAGAACATTTAATATCAACTGGTGTTAAAAGTCATAAAAATCCTTTGCTGTGGCCTGGGAAGAGGAACTACTCAAGAACAAAGAGGGGATGTTAATTAAGGAGTCATATTAGGAAATTAGTTTTTGCTGAAATCACAGTATTTAAAATATCTCCTGTCAGGAAGCTCATTGCTTGAATATTTTTTTATATTCAACAAGGAGGAGCTAGATGACACACAAAAGGGGCAGAGAGACACAGTTTAAACTGAATAATGTGGCTGAACTTAGTGACACATTTCTTGTTGGACTCTTAAGAAACAAGATGTCTGATCTAACTTAAGCACTAAAGAGGAAATACATTAGATAAAAAAAGTCTAATTGTATTGTGGTGGGAGTTTTTATTTGTACTTTTCCTTGTTTTCTTTTAAGTGATTGTATGCTTTGTAATATAGCGTTCTGTGTTTACATTTATCATATTTTTATCCATTTTTAAGTAAACCTTTCATTTAAAAAGACTGCCTGGGTGTGTCTTCGAAGTTCCTTTTTGCATGTGATGTATAGATGGTTAAATCTGACAACTGTTCAAGGGCTTAATGGTGTTACCAGACTGGGAAACGGTAAGAATACACCTAAGGTCTTTCACAGAGTTTTAAGGGTACATTTTGGATACCTGGTTAGGTGCCCTTAGGTGAAAGATATCTGACATCCCCTCAAAGAGCAGATTATCTCAGTCTGTACATTTGGGTACGCTAGCATAAGGTTCACAGTTTGAATCCCCCCAGAACTTGAGACTACAGGTGATTCGGACCCACAAGAACACAGGAGGGTTACCCTGTTCTGTTACCTGTTCACAATACTGCGCTCGGAGGTTGGCACTGTGGGAGCAGAGGGCCTGACCTGCTGAGTGTGTTTGTGACAGCCCCATTGCTCCTAAATTCCCTGCTGGAGATAAACTCAGTGGGCCTCTTACCGTGAGGAACCAGGAGACCATACCAGCACCGGGCACACAAGGAGAGGCATGGAACTGGACAGTAATAAACATAAGGCATCTATGGACACCTGTAAGCAAGGCAGTGAACAAAACCTTCTGGCTTATACCTCAATAAAAGGGAAGGAGGGATGCTGTGGCCCAATGGAGATTCTCTCAAAGATCTATTGTTATGGTGACTAACTGTTCCATCTTCATCAAGGATATCTCCCCTATTGATTCCCAAGCAGTATACGAGGTATCCCAGGAAGATGGGAATGTCTGATATGTAATCAGGACAGAAAACCTTGCAACACCACAAGACCAGAGCCAGTCTGTCTACGAGAGACAATGTTGAGACAGTAGTTTGTATGGAAGGTACACACAGTGCTCTAGGCAGCAGCAGTGCATCTGTCAATTGCAGGAATGGTCATAGCATGTAGTAGTGAGGCCATGTACTATACTAGGAAGTTCCTTAGCGTACTTCCTATAATGAAATATAGTAGATGCAGCTAGTCATTTGGACAGGCGTGGTTTAGATATAGTGTTGTCCTTTTGTTTTTGGTGCAGTTTTTCCCGGGGTAAGCTAAACAAAAGACTGAGAGGACTTTCTGCAGTCCCTATTGCAATCAACATAGAGGTACAGTGTTGTTCTGTGTACATCAAATGTATGGAGCAATGCCTCCCTCTTGTTATCATGCTAAGAACAATATATAAGATGCTAAAAACAATAGATAGGAAGGTGTATGAATGGATTCAAGGTAGATTCAGACACCACCGTAGGCAGAACACAAGGATCGATCCGCAAAGACACTCTGTCCCCATAGAAAATCTAATAAGCAGGCTCATGCATCAGACCCTGAAGCTCTGAAATCCTGTGAGCATAAGTCATGGTGACTGCCGGCCCAATGGCGTGGAGGGCTGAGGTGCTGGATGCCACACCTTGCGCCACGCCAGCGACTCGGGTTTGGGAATAGACCTGGGTGGCCGGGGATCGTGGGGGGGGGGAGAGATTGAGCATCCGGAGGACTGCTCTCTCTTCCCCGGGGAGGGTTAGGGCAACGACCACTCAACAAGCAACCTCTGGCGGAGGCTGGGGGTAGCTGAAAGAAGCGTCATGGCTTATGTCAGGGGGTGGAGCCACAGCAGTGCGTCACCTTGGCAGCCGGGCTCCACAGGGGCATCAAACAAGAACGCCCCCTGCTGATAGGCGATGGTGACTCCCTGCCTCCCTACGCAGTCCACACTCCTGAACTCGAGCTCAGCCCCCTCCACTCTCCCCTCCCTCTCCAGCCCGGTGGCTCAACACTTAAGATAAAGCACCCTGAGCGGGGACGACCCTTCCCCGGAGGGCACACCTGGGGGATACCTGGTGCTGGGGAGGAGTGGAGGGGCTAACCGAGCAATGCAGGGAGGTAGAGACGGCGGACAGGAGGTCACCGGAGAGAGTTCGGCGGTGGTGGAAGAAAAATAGAATTAAAAGAAAATTAAAAAATAAAAAAATAAGTCATGGTGACCAAAGAACAGTGGATTCTATGAAAGGAACCGCATCCCAGTGGTTGCAGCAGGCTTCAGTGTAGTCAGAGACTGTTTTTAACGTATGACATTTTAAGTCCCAAGGCAGAACTGCTAGACAAACAGGAAATACCTATCCATAGAGGATTAATGAATATTGAAGGCTGACAGGAACAGAAGACATATCAGTATAGTAGTGATGTTACATGGAAAAAGGGGTTTTCTGTGTTTTTAGGAGTCATGCATGAAGATGTAGGGACTGCAGGTCTGGATGGACCAGGGACACCCAGGCCTGTGATGGCAAATTCCTACAAAGGGGAAGCCAAACAGGGGACTCCATTGTCAGATGCAGGAGAAGTGGAAAACAGATTTGAAAAGGCCAGAACAGGACCATTGTTATGAGATAACATGCTGTGCCTTCAGTTTGAGCAAAACCTTTTGAATGAGAGGAATCATAGGCAATGCATAAAGGAACCTCCCAGTCCAAGAGACTGACAATGTGTCTCGCAAGAAAATTCAAGGCCCTGGAGCTAGCAAGCAGAAGTGGGGTAATTTTGCATTGTGTGAGGACACAAAAAGGTCCAACTCAGGGCGACCCCATTTTGTGAAGAGGTCTTTTACCACAGAGGTCAGCACTTCCCACTCACGTTCCCTTGACAGAGGTTAATTTGGCCTGTCTGTGAGGCTGTGTGGGACACGTGGGAGAAACACAGCCAAAAGCTGATTGCCATCAGACAGCACCCAGTACCATACTCTCATTGCTTCCCTGCCAAGTGGCTAAGACTGAGTGCCCCCTTGCCTGTTGGTACAGTGCATCACACTGACATTATCCATTTTTATCAACAGGACTACGGTGTTCTTCAGAGGCTTGGAGACTACATAGAATAGCTGTCATTTCAAGAATATTAATGTGGAGAACTTAGCCCAGGTCAGGTCTATCCAAAACCCCTGGGTCTGGACATGACCCAGATGGCACCGCAACCTGACCCAGAGGCAGTCGTTGCTAGGATTTGTACCAGACTTGGGAAGAAGAAGAGGACACCCTGTAAGAGGTGCTGTTGGTCCATCCACCACATCAGGGTACTTGTCAAGGGAACACAAAATGAAAATCATATATTCCAAGTCATCTGTCAATTGATCCCACTGTACTCAAAGTGTCCAGTGTGGGATTCACATATGCAGGCAGACAATGGAACTGTTACAATGGCAGCAGCCATGAGTCCCAGGAGATGGATCATTGTTGGGGCTGATACAGGATTACTTCCATGCACTACCTTGGCTTTGGCAACCGAGGCA
Source organism: Neoceratodus forsteri (assembly GCA_016271365.2). Classification (NCBI taxonomy): domain Eukaryota; kingdom Metazoa; phylum Chordata; order Ceratodontiformes; family Ceratodontidae; genus Neoceratodus; species Neoceratodus forsteri. The sequence goes on along the minus strand of CM028138.1, from coordinate 482,100,834 downwards.
TCAGTTCTGTCCGGAGGCAGAAGAACAATGCCTACTACTCTGTGTCTAGCACCACATCAATAAACTGTAGGCGCTGACAGGGAACTAGTACTGATTTGGGATAACCTGTGAAGTGGGTGCATGAGGAAGGGTGCCATCCATTACGGCAACACCTTCCTCGCGCAATCCACTCATGGCGACCGGATGAGGGGGTGGGCGAATTAGGTGACAGAATGTCGCTATACGACGCTGGTGGGTGGGAGTGAGCCCGAGTGTGGGCTGGGGGGGTGGAGAGGCTATGGGGGTGGCGCTGTGGTTGTCGGTTGAGCTGCGGTGTGGCATCGGGGATTGGGCAATGGCTGGGGTGGCAGAGGTACTGGGTTCGGGTCCAGGCGCTGGTGCGATTTTTATTGCGCCCAGCCCCAACCTTTTTATTTTTACTACTTTTACCCCCCCCGACATGCACCCCCTGGAGTTGAGAATCCTTAAGTAGGGGGTGCGGAAGTGAAGCCCTCCACGGGGGGTGTGGGGGGGCACAGCCTCAGAAAGTAGTAAAATATGTCCTGCCACCGTTGTGCTGGTGTGCCACGGTTGTCAGAGTGCCGAAAATGTGTTCAGCACTCTGACTGAGCGATAACGGTGATCGCCTTTAGGCGTTCACTGTTATCACATAGACCCCTGATTTGGTATGGTGACTATAATATCTAAGTTGTCAAACAAAAGTAGTGTTCTGGACAATATGTATTGTACCACTTCCTTGGACTGGCTTTTCAGTAACCAGTCATTCAAATATGGTAAGGCATAAAGTTCGTCTCTCCAGAGGGCTGCAGCCGTAACCCTGAAGCATTTAGTAAATCTCCATGGCGTCAAGGATAAGCCAAAGGGTAAGACCCAGAACTGGTAATGGCTGTCCTCCAGCATAAAGCAGAGGTATCAGCTGTAGCATTTTCTGACCTCCACATGAAGAGAAGCATCTTTCATGTCTACTGCACAAAGCCAATCCCCTGTTTACAGCAGGACATGAGGATGAGAGCCTGAAGAGACAAGATTCAAAACTTTTTGCAGCTGATGAATTTGGCCAGGTCTCATAGCTCCAGTACAGGCCACAGGTTATCTGTCCACTTGGGAATCAGGAAGTACCGTGAATAGAACCTGTTGTTCCTTTCCTCTAGAGGGACGGTTTTTGATAGCTTTTTTTTTAAGCAGTGACTGCACGTCTTCTTTTAGAAGGGAAAAGTGGTTTGGAGGATAAGAAGAAGGAGGTGCAGAATGAACTGGAGGAATGGACAATAACTCCAGGACAGACCACTACTTCAATATTTCCAGGACCCAGTCGTCAGAGGTGATCTCTCCCATTTTGATAGGCGAAGTGAGAATCCCCACTTGTACCCCTGGCCTAGAGGCATGGTTGGGGAACGCAGCGAGAGGCTACTTCTCCAGTCACAGAACTGCTGATGGGATTCAAGCTAGCCAAAGTAGTGTCAGGCAGATCAGTTTCGAGAGGGTTAGCAACCTGAAAATCAGTCATGGCACACGGCCATTGACTATCAGAATAATTCATTCTATATGCCTGAGAAGTTGTAAGTCCTAGGCCCAAGGATGCAGAAGCATAAGTTCTGTTGTCCACAACTTCCAGCCTCTCAAATTCCTCATCAGGAGGAAAATTACCCTGGACTCCATGATCTCCACAGATCATGCGCAGCCAGTTTTATTATAAAAGTAGTGTCCCGATGGTTAGCATTAGAAGATTCAAAAGACGAAGCATGGTACTGTTTACTGTTCCATCTAGGGACTGCAGGCAAAGTGTGAAGCATTAGTCAGGCAATGAATGCATCCTCCTGCTATGCACGGCACTCAGGAGGCACCACAATAAGAGGTACAGGTGCAATCCCTAAAACATCATCAGAATATTAATACTGGAGTCCTTTTCTTTACTATCCAAGCTCAGGATTTCTTGGATTTGTGTGAGTAAAATCTGAGTATAGGGACTGGTAGGATAAGCCCTGGAGTTATAGACCATGATGTCATCTGCCTTGTAAGAGGAGAGAGTAGAGCCAGAGGGTAGCCCTGCTGCATAGGGATCTTCCTCTCTTTCTAGATCTTCCAAATCCTCATCCATGTTTAGCAACCTAGGATTACAGTTTACATTGTTGTCGTTTCGAATAATGGGGGGTAATTGAAGGAGCCAGCAGATGCAACGAAGGAATGATAAGTGTGTGTCTATGTCCCATCAATGACTGTACCAATAGGGGAGGCCCTGTTAACATGACTATAGGTACCGTCAGAGTGGCATACATCAACAGAAATAGGTGAAGTATTATTTCCAAAAATGCCAGCACAGTCTGGGAGTTGACGCCGCCTGTTAAAATGTTCATGATTAACAGTCTTGTCAGGACAGAGCCAGACAATGAAGGTGGCATGCTGTCCACAGTAGGTATGGCTGTGCCATAGCCAAGCCCCAACCTTGGTGTCTCAATGACGTTCATAGAATCTGTAATCAATGCCGCCAAAGCAGTTGACAACAAGTATTTACCTCCTTCAATGGAGATCCAATTGCCTTTTTACCAGTACACCATGCATGTTCCTCTCTGAAGTCTGCCATGACGGTTCCACTGACCAGGGCGGCGACAGCATTGTCGAACCCATGGGAGTATCCAATCCCAGCGGTGACCAGACGTGAGTGAGAAGCCAGCCTAAAGGCTGTGGCCATGGCCAAAGATGGCATGTTTGGTGATGAAGGTTTTTTCAGAGCCTTCATGCGTCATCTCCTTGTGGCATGTATAAAAGTACTGGTGGATCTTGTAGGCCCATACACCAAGGCCAGAATATTCAAAGGAGTTGCGCCAGCACATCCCCAAAATGCGCCCCCGGGCAAAATTCAAAAGGAGGGGATGCACCACACAACTCCGGATGCACAGCAGCGCAAAGATAATGTATGCAGCGCATCCAGAGGAGGAGTTCCCCTGCATATGCAGCACATCGCAATACTCAGCCGAGATGTGCGGCACAGCTACTCACACATCTTGGAGATGTGCTGCACAAAGCTAGGCATGGAAGAAACATGCCTAACTCCTATCCACCCACAGGCGGGCCACTGTACTGCGCAGTGCAACACAGCAGTGGCTAGCCTCCCTCCCATCCCCGAGTGTGACGTAACATATTACAATCCCTTTATCCCTGGTAGTCTAGAGCCCCCCTTCATTACCCGACCCCAAAGTAATAAATGATATTTATCCTGAACTTCTCTAGTAGTTTAGTGTTCCCTCCATCCCAAACTCCATCCATATAATAATGTAAATCCCGAACTTCCCTGGTAGTCTAGTGAACCCCCCACCTACTGAGGAACCCACACCCCATCCCGTTCCCCCCATACCAATATGGCCATGCAGCTGGCGGGCAGCACAACTCACTCGCATATCTCCACGGCTGCCGGCCAAGTGAGCTGTCACAGAATGACAGCTTACAGTAAGCACTACAATACCATTGGTCAGCACCGTCAACCAATAGGCTTGCAGTGTATACTGTAAACTTTAATTCACAAGGTTGACAACTTTGTGAATGAAAGCTTACAATACACACTACAAGCCCAATGATCAACAGTCTCAACCAAGGGTATTGTAGTGCTTACTGTAAGCTCTCATTCTGTGACAACTCAGTCGGCGGGCAGCCATGGAGGTATATGGGTGGCTTGTGCTGCCCATCGGCTGCAAGGCCATACTGGAACGGGGGGAGCAGGATGGGGTGTGGGTTCCCTCAGTGGTTGGGGGGTCTACTACACTACTAGGGAAGTTTGGGATTTACATTATTATATGAATGGGGTTCAGGGATGGGAGGGGGTCCACTAGACTACCAGGGAAGTTCAGGGATAAATATATTTATTACTTTGGGGTCGGGTAAGAGAGGAGGGTCACTAGACTACCAGGGATACAGAGTTGACATATTCCATGGCACTGCACTGGGTGGGGTGGGAGGTTGCAGGGTGCCCAGCGCATCCTACAGGAAGCATCCCTGCACAGGACATGTGAATGGGGAAATAATGACATGCTAATGGCCCCATTTGAGCCTTGCATGCATAATGGCCCACATGGGACCCTACAAAGTCGGTTGACCAATAGAGGAACTGTTTGTAATTGGGAAAGGCATTATGGGCTATGGCGCTTTTTCGCACCATTGAGAGCAGGAGGAAATGACTGGCATGTGCAGCCAGCCAATGAGAGCGGGTCGCGCCCGAACTGAGAGGAGAGCCCCTTGCTGTTGGGGGTTAGATGTGTTGTGGCTGGTGAGGAGTGAGGAGCTTCTGTGCTTCTGCACTGGGAAGTGTTTGTGCGGGAAGCGCGTGAAGGTCTAAGTCGGCCGTTTTTCTCTTCGAGCGAGTTCGCTCTGAAATCCGCCAGCAGGCGGTCAGAGGAGGCTGTGCCTTGTGCAGCTACCCACCAGGCTCGACCTGTAGGAGGACTGGAGAAAATTGCTGAATTGCGCTCGGTCTGAGGGAAAAGTGGAAGCTGCTGTTGCAGTATCTCAGTGGCTGTGAGTTTGAAGGAGCATTGGAAGCAGCTGCCTGGTGTGGTACCCCTCTGTTGCTGTTCACCATATAAATGTGTGAGAAAGCTGGTGAAGTCAGGCTCCATCCTGGTAGCGGTGAAGAAATCGTTAGTTGTTGGGGTTGTGAGTACTAATTCAGGGTAACTCCCTGCAGAGTGTTTACGCAGTGGATTCAGTGCATTATTGTATTGCCGACTGCCTAATTAAACTCTCCTCCTACTTGACCTGCTCAGGACTGTTATGTTTGTCTGTGCTAAGGGCCCCAACCAGCTGCCACGTGTGGACTAGCCATTAGGGCTTGGGTACCCCAGGAACCATAAACTGTAGGGTTAGGCCTGTGCACAGAGCCCTAGGTAGATAAGTATAGTTATAAGCTAATCAACTTGATTCCCCCTGCCCTTGTTGTTATTCCCCCTGAATAAATCAGATTGCTTTTCGTACAGCTACATCCTGGCTATTGTGTACATTACTGGTGAACTGCTGTCTGGTGATTGCAACATAACTGTGCCTTACTTTACAGGGGGTCCCCGAAGGGAGCTGGAATATAATATCCGTGGGGCAAGTGTACTGGAAACAGAATTGTTGGTACCCAGTGTGAGTCACTAGTGGGACGAAAGGGGGGTTGCAGTAGCCCAGAGGGCTGTAACCGAGGTAGTCCTAATTGTGCTAACCCCGACCTCTGGGTGGAGGCACCCATCAACGGATCTGGGACCCTCACCCTGCCTCCGTGGGGGCAGACAGGGTTAGTAGCCCTAAGGGTAGCGCCTCCTGGGGGTTACACATGCATAATGGCCCATTTGTGTATGCAGTCTGAATATCTAGAATTTGGACCTGGCGCATCCCAGAGATGCGCTGTGCATCCCCATTCCAGGTATTCAGACCTACGAGGGGGATGGCCAGTGCATTGTCGGCGGCCCCCATTTGTGGCACACACATTTTTTTATATATTCAGATGAGATGCGCCATTGCACATCTTGTTTGAATATATCAATTTTGTGCTCTGCTGCATCTCAGTTGCATGGAGCAACCACTTGTGCCCTTTCTTTTTTTGAAATTGTAGTTTATCCTCCTTTAGTTTCCACCAAGCCCCACATCATCAGGAGCACCAATGGTGTCTGCCCCTGCTTCTGACACCTTACTTCGACCCTCCAGTTCTCCCATTGAGCCGTGGTTCTTCCCCCAGGTGGGGATGAGGTGGGACTGCTACACCAGGAACAATTCAAGTCTCGTTGGGACCCGGTAAGGTCAGGCAGGTGCAAGCTGTAGGTCTGCCAAGGCGCTCCATCTTCTCGGAGCCTGGAGAGCAATCTTCCCTTGTTCCATGGACGTGACGAGCTCCCTGATGTCAAGGCATGGCCACTGACATCCATCAAGTCCTTCCCTTGTGTCTGGCTTGGTGCTTGCCATACCCCGGGCATCCGCCTGGGGCCAGACAAGTGCCGAGCCTCTGCTCCACTCCCTCCCTGGAGAAGACGAGTGGTCCCTGGGACGCTCAGCCTTCTGCCCCCAGCTGGCCCTCTGACTCCCCAGGCATGTTCCCGAACCCAGGTCATCAGTGTCAGGAGTGGTAGCATTACCACTGTGCTGGCAGGCTGGTGCTACTCACGCCCTTTCTGGGCGCAGTCTGAATATCTGGGCCCATGAGATAGTTTTCCCAAAGTAGCACACACACACAGTGTGAGTGTTAGTTTGGTAGAAAACCTTAAGTAATGGGTTAGTCAAGGGCATTATTTACAGGGACAACACTGACAATAGCACATAGAAGGTGACGGCAGATAAAGACCATCTGGATCACCTAGTCTGCCCCTTTTCCCTACCTGATGCAATACCACAGACCCTAGTTGATCTGCAGCTTACCCTCTGTTCCCTACTGTGAGAGTACTCTTATGTCTGTCCCATGCATTCTTGAATTCCCCTACCACTTTTGCCCCCACCAACTCCACAGGGAGGTTGTTCCAAGTATCCACTACTCTTTCTGTGAAAAAGTACTTCTTCACATTGCCTTGTTCTTGTACACCTTCTTTTCTGGAAGATGCCATCCTCCTGTACCTTGTTTATACCCCTGAGGTATTTGAATGTTTCCGTCATATCCCCCTCTCTCTCCTCTCCTCCAGGAAATACATATTGAGGTCCTCTAGCCTTTCCTCATGTGACTTTTGGTGCAGTCCTTGCACTATTTTTGTTGCCCTTCTCTGGACTGTCTCTATTTTATGTTCTTATGGAGATGCGGCATCCAAAACTGGACACAGTACTCCAGATGAGATCTCACTAGTGATCTGTACAGGGCATCACCACCACCTCCTTTTTTCTGCTGGTGATACCTCTCCCTATGCACCCTATCATCCCACTGGCTTGCCCCACAGCCTTCTCACATTGTTTGGTTACCTTTAGGTCATCAGTTGTGATTATCCCCAGGTCCCTTTTCTTGACTGATGGCCATCAGTACCTCTCCCCCAATCTTGTACTGCTCCCTTGGATTTCCATGCCCCAAATGCAAGATTTTGCATTTCTTTTTACTGCATCATAGCTGCCACACTCTCAACAATGTTTAGAAATCAAAAAATAAATCAGATTTTAACAACATTGTTGTTTTTCTGCAGGTCTGACGGGTGGTCCCAAGCTAGCAAAAGTTTCCGAGTGGTCCTGATGCCAACGATTTACAGTTCCAAACGTCTGGCCCAATGTAGGCGACACCTTCAAAGAAGATCACTCCATTTCACCACAATCTTAGAGGTTGCAACACCTCATTTACCCAAATTGCTGGAGTTGCAAACTAAGCCCTTTTCACCACAATCTTAGGGGTCACAACACCCCATTTCACCACAGTCCTAGCAGTCATAATACCCAGTTTTACAACAATCAGGGTTAACAACACTCCATGTAACCACAATCCTAGGGAGTCGCAATGCCCCATTTCACCATAATCCTAGAGTTGCAACACCCCATTTACCATAATCTTAGGGGTTGTAAAACCCATTGACCACAATCCTAGGGGTTACAACACCCAATTTCACCACAATCCTAGGAGTTGCGACACCATTTCACTAGAATCCTAGGGGTCACAACACTCTATTTTACCACAATTCTAAAGGTTGCAACACCACATTTCTCCACAGTCCTAGGTGTTGTAACATCCTAATTCACCACAATCCTAGGTGTTGCAATCCATCACTGCACCACAATCCTAGGTATTGTAATGCCCCTTTTTACTACACTCCTAGGGCTTGCAGTGCCTCATTTCATCCTGATCCTAGGGATTGTAATGCCCCATTTCATCACAATCCTAAGAATTTAAATTCCACATTTCAACACAGTCTTAGGGGGTTATAGTGCTCCATTTCACCATGTGTCTAGGGATTGCAATGCCCAATTTCACCAAAATCCTGGAGATTGCAATGCCCATTTCAACAAAATCTTAGCAATTGCAAAATACAGCCACCTGCCAAACAATGCATACCTGAATCTTAGAGAAAATCTTTTGTTGAGATTTACATTGGTTGCAGCTAACATCATAGAGGCAAACATAGAAATAATAAAGGCAACAATGGAAATCATATGGACAACAATGGAAAACATAAGGGTAGCAATCAAAATTCTAGTGATACCAATGGAAATAATTTTTCAGAATTTTTGGCTGGAAAAGGCACGCTAAGCCAAATCTTGTTTCTAGGTGTAACACAAGAACACTGGAAGGTAAGTGACTTGCCCAGGGTTACATAATATGTATGTAGCAGATATGGGATTCAAACCCACGTCTGCTGAATCTCCAGGTTCAGAGCGTTCCAGTGACATCACAGACCTCAATGGCCACCTGAGCATCGTGCACTGGAGCTCTTGCCTACAAAGTTGTGGTAAAACCTGCTGTTTGCCACAGTTTTTGGTACTAAACTCTTTAGTGCGTGAGATAAACATGGGGGACTAGGGAAAAAGAACAAACAGAGCATACAGCCGACACTAGACTTACTGGCAGGATCGCAACATTCCAGGTGGTCTCCAGCAGAGACTGCAGCCTCTTCCCCACTCCTAGTCTGGCTTTTCACCCCTTGAGGTGATGAATGTTCAGCCGCTTTCAGAACTGGTGGCTTTTTAAATGGAGGTTAGACGTGGCATGGCGGGATTGCTGCATATGCGGCAAGAGATAAAATACAATTAAACAGAATAACAAGGATCTGCAGGAGACCACCACAACCCTCACTGAAAAAACAGATACTATGGCCGACCTCCTACTATAACGACATCACAAACTGGTACAATTAGATAACAAGCAACAGGACCACAAGGGGTGCCTTTGCCATAAGAACTTGAGCATATATACAGTCCAGGAAGGGAAGGGAAGGGAAGGAAGGACATCAATTCAAGCAAGCATGGAACAGTCATAACTTAAGGCAATTCTAGCGGGTGGGGGTAGGAAGAAGTAGGCTGCTGGTTTACTAGGATCTGCAGCTTATCCATTAGGTAGGGAAATGGGCAGACTGGGTGGGCCAAGCGGTCCTTATCTGCCGTCAAATTCTATGTTTCTATGTTTGTCAAAAAATTGCTTAGAGACTCTCAAAATCTCCCAGCTGATCTGCACCTAGATTTAAAGAGGGTGCACCGAGCACTGGGCCCAAAACCTGCACTGGCCGAGCACCCATGACCGACAGTTTTAACATAATTGAGGTTCCAAGTGAAAGAACAGGTCTTTTAACAGCATGGAGTAAAAAAGTTGTTAAATATAAAGATGTACAAATATACCTGGATCATGATAGTCCCCTGGCAGCGCCAAGCCTACACTCTATTTCTCCATGCCTTAAAACAGAAAAGAATTCACTTTCAGACAACATATCCAGGAAAATTAAGAATGCTCTTCCCAGAAGGAGAAATTCTGTACCACATGCCACAGGAGGTTAAACAGGACTTTGAACGCAGTGGCATAACTATTCCCCCTCCACCCTGGATGACCTAGGAACCGCGCCAACAGAGAACAAGACAGACTGATCCAGAAATGCAGCCACAGCTTTTAGAGTCGAAAAAATCACTTTCCCCTTCAAGGTGGAAGGTAGCAATCCCAGGAGGTGCCCGAGACAATACAAAAAACCTCCTCAAAGCAGTTTGAGAGGATTATCGGATAGACTGCCTCCAAAAACTAAAGCTTTTTCAGTTATATACAACATGGATTTTAGTGCTACCTTTAAAGAGACACAGCCAATTCTGTACACAACCTTGAGCCTAACAAGTAAAGGGTGTTGTGAAGTGGGAGGTAGAGTTTTGTTTTGGTGGTGGTGGGGGGACCTCCTCCAGAGTTCCAGGCTTCACCTAACCTGATTTGTAGCCCTCAGCCCGTACAGAGCTCAGCCCTACCAGCAGCTTGCTCTGTGCCATTGTTTTCAAGAGCCAAAGCACTGACAAGATAGCCTTGAGCTGGAAGGCCTGATATTGGCTGCTTTAGCTTGGTGTTTTGTGCTGTAATTTACCTAGTCACACAGAGCAGCATCGACCTGAAGCCCACAGGCTAATTTTTGAGGGGTCAGGGAGTGGGGGATGGCTGCTAAACAGAGTTTTCATATAGACAGCAGCTGTCTGGTACCCCGTCCCCGTCCCATTCAGCCACTGCTCTCTTATATCTTAGTCTGAGAGGTGACATCCAGTGGGTAATCTTGGTCATACCCTAAACATTTGAGGTCAGACAGGATGGTCACCCCCTAATCCAACAGATCCACTAAGAAATGGGCCAGTGTAACACCCACCTGCCTCCCATGGTTTTCATCCCCACACATACCCTGGGAACATTGCTGTTGTTGCAATCGAATCTGCTCTGGAATTAATTATTTGGACCTAAAGTCTTCTCAACTCCTGTGGGCAGTAACTACATAATCTCACAGCCCTCTTTTTAGCCATTTCCTACAGACGGACTATCATGAACAGTCAAGCATTTTCCAAAGGTGCTTACCCCTGGCTCGATATAACGGGATCTCCTTGTTCAATATACTGTTTGCCCACAAGACTGTCTTGATGATGACAGAAAGTATGGACACTGTTGACTATGCTCCCTATACCCAGCCACTTCTTAATCATTTGTGGCTTAATGAGTTTATAATCCCTATGCTATTATATCTGGTGTCATATACTCAACTCACCTAATCTCCAGACCCTCGTTTGGTACTCTCTGTCCCCTCCACCATCCCAGATGAACATTTTCCAGCCTTACAGTTATTATAGGTGGGAGCTCCAGTTCCAGCCTAGAACTGTTCATTCACACATAATTTACCACTCTTAGGACCTTGTGTACTCTGCTTTGAGGGCCCACTGTGGCACAGTGGTGATTTTCCCTCACCAGAACCTCCAACAACCCCGAGAGGGGTAGGAACTTTCCTTGCCCCCTACCTTGGAAGCCAAGATTTTTGAACCATTCACTTTCATGTTTCCTTTTCTTTTCTTTTTTTTTTTGTTTGTAAATTTATCTTTATTATAAAACACATTTCCAGATTAAAGAACATACAGTGAAAAGTTAGAAATAACATTAACAGTACATTACAGGCATTAAACTTTCCTTAGGATGGTTATACAATAAATGTAATTATGGTTTTCTTGTATTCCTTGTGACAGAAATGGGAAGGAAGGAAGGAGTTAATGGCTTGAATTTTAGGCTGGTATTTTTTAGCAGTCTGAAAACACACACACACACACACACACACACACACACACACACTGGGAGTCCACTGTCCACCAGCATCTAGATAAGGGCTAAGTAGTAAATCTCAGACACAGTGACCAAGAAGTGGAGTGGACATATACACACAGACTCACAGTTTGAAAGGATTGGATCACTCACATATAAACTGAATGTGAAAATGAATATAACTGGACATTGATAGGTGTTCAATCTAATTGGAACAATTAAACACATACACGGTAAATGGTTGGTGCATTCAAAGGGGGAACAAGAATCACCTATTCTCAAGAGCGAATATAAGATGCTGAAAGACAGTTATGGGGGGTTGCTCTTGGAGTTGCTGGGGAAGTTACATCCGAGAGGCCAAGATTGGAGCCTACCCTTCTAGCCATGTCCGTGGTTGCTGGCAGATAGCGTAGGGTCCAGTTTCTCTTTATGGATAGGGAAGGGTAAGAGTAATAATAGCATATCTCAGTAATAGCCTGGTTCTTTTGTCATCTGTTATTTAAAAACATTTGTTTACTTTTCCTGTAACAGTGTTAGTCTCGTGTTAAACATATATATCCTGTAATGCTACTTTTGACCTTCTGTTAAGTAAAGAGCTATTTATTTACTCAACAGTTGTGGCTGTGATTTAAATTATTTCTAAGGTAAATTTATGGTTTCCACTGGCTGAGGCAAACTCTGTTTAGCATCCGCCACCTGAGAGACAGACTACCAGGCTTTGATCTGTGCAACTGCATGTTTGACCTCCCAGCTGTATGCAAGTGAGAAGATAGATGCTGGTGAACCCAGCTGGTTGCAGTGGATACCCGAAGACAGACACCTCTCTGAAAGCTGTTACAGCCCAAAGAGGAAGGTGGGTCTGTCACATTCCTAATAACTTTTTTACACCTACCGAAGCCTAGCTGTATTTATGTTTTTTGTTTTTTTTCCAATTCTTTTGCACTCCAGTCACCGGTGTCCCGGGCATCTCTCTGATGGGGACCCACTCGGCATCACCTCTACTGCCCACCATGCCCTTCTCCCACCCGAGAAATCGGGTGCTGGGGCCCCTCCTCCCATGGCCCTGAACGGGAGAGGCGGAGACCATGGAGAGTCAAGTTGGGATCGGGGCCAGCTTTGAGCGTATGGGCTCAGCCACTCGAGTGCTGCCATCACCTCCCAGGAAACTGGGGTTTTCAACCTTGGATACATCCCTGAGGCATGGATGTGCAATGATGTCTGCGCCGAGGGTGTACCCCTAGCTGACATCCAACTCCGCTTCACCCCTGTACGTGGCCCGCTACTGTGGTACCTCCAGTCTCCACCGAGGGCCTCTGCAGAGCCGGTGCACTCCCAGGTCACACCTGTAAACAAGCTTTCAGCTTAGTGTGTGTCTCTCCTGGTTAAAAAAAAAAAAGAAGGAAATAGGTTCGCTTTTCCTAGTGATAGAGAGAGTAGTAAATTCTATCCATTGTTGGACAGTAAGGGAGTGAGGCTTTAACCAAAGTCTCATTATCACCTTTTCAGCCCCAGTCACTAACATTAGTAGTAGTTTCAGTTGTCCGCCTCATATGCGAGTCCTTTCTGGGGGGATGCCCATAAGGAACAAGGTTAAAGGAAGAGGGTCTGGAATGTCAAATAGGGCTCCTAAGACACTGGAGATACCAGATCAGTAAGGCATGAGAATGGGCAGCCCCAGAATATGTGGACCTGATCTGTGATACCCTTCTCACAATTTCTCCAACAGCTCCCCACCTGGGGTCCCAAGTATTTACTGAGAACCACAGGCATTCTGAAGTAGCAAATTCTGCACTTCCAGGTGAATTCCTTCACAGAAGGGGCCATGAAAAGCTTGTAGTTGAGAACAGTATATTTATGTCATTGTTCAGTGGAATAATTAGCTTGACATTTCTCATTCCATTTGTTAACACTGAAAGTGTAGAGCCTGGTGAAAGATCCCATAGGGTAGCATATATCTGCCCTATTAAGTGTGTGCCCACCCCTTCCCATTGATAATGTATCATCAGAGCAAGAACAGCCATGGGGGCGGGGGTGAGGAAAGCTTGCAGAGGTGCTCTGGCAGTGCGTTAACATATATCCTAAATTGGAGATATCTAAAATGGTCTGTAGATGGGAACTGGTAGGTATCCCCCAGCACCTTGAAGAGCTGCATTCCTCTAATCATCTAGAAATTGATGATAGTACAGGAGGCTATGTTTGGCCCAGAGTCAAAGAAAGGGGTCAGTTGCATTCAGCTGGTTGGCCTTGTCTCGGCTCAACACCTGTAACAGTGGACTGTAACCCTGAAGCACATCCTGCCAGATGAGGGCATACCAGGTCTTGAGTACAATGGCTGTGTGTGGGCCAAATCGTGAGACTGGTAAATATCCCAAGGAAGAGGCATACAAGATTGCATCCATGGTGTGCAGATCATTTAGGACAAACTCAATGTTTTTCCAGTGGGCTGTGAATGTCAAGGAGGTCCAAAGGCATATTAATCATAGCTGGGTTGCCTGGGTGTAGAGTTTTAGATTAGGGAAACTAATCACTCCATTTGCTACAAAAAACTGAAGGAGAGAGTTGTGTCCGTGGTCTAGCTCCATCCAGGGGAATCTAATCAGCAGCTTATCCCGATATTGACAATAACTGTGGTCGGGCTAAATAGAGAGGGTCTGGAGGTAATATGGTATTCAAGGCAGAATATCCAAGCGAATAGCCTCGACTTTGTGTAAAATGCTAAGGTGGAGTGATGCCCATGCTTGTAAATCCTTAGTCACAGCTTGGGAGAGAAGTTCATTATTAAGGATATCCAAATGATCTGGGTTCTTGGTGAGTATTATGCCTAAATATCGAAGGATGGTCCTATTCCACCTGATATTAAGTCACTTTTTCAGAGCAACAGAAGGAGGTGAAGTTAAAGGTGAGGACCTGTGTTCTGGATGTATTTAAGTAAATCCAGCTATGTTTTCAAATGTATTTATTTATTTTATTTATTGAAACGTTTTACCAGGAAATGCACACTGAACAACAAGTTACTCATCTCACGGTGCATCCTGGGGGAAAGGGAAGTGGAAATACATACATGCATATGAAAGCAAACATTATTACAACAATATTGGCAGCAGTGAACAGCAAATAACAGAAAGAACATATTAAGTGCAGCATATGAGTACAGTTGTTTCAGAGGTCACAATGGACAGGTCAAGTGCATTACATTAGGATAACACCTTAAACTCATGATGATGATACCATTTAGCCCAAAAGGAAGGGGAGGATAGGGAGTAACAGCAGAGGTGGAAAGATAGCAAGGCTGGGAGGGGAGCAGATGAATAGGAATCAAGGTTATAGATACAGTGATAGTTGTAGATTGATACGAATCTAAAGTCATAGTTATATTGGTAGTTATAGATAACCCGAAGGAATGGCCAGGTAGGGATCACTGCAGTGAAAGAAAGTAGTTGGACTGGAAGGGAGCTGTAATTCAGAATATTTACTTAATATATTGATAGAAGTTTGGGAGCATGGACTTCCGGTTCTGGTATGTCCTCATGAAGTCGCATTCAGGGAGAACTCCTGGCTTCAACGAAATAAAATGAGCAAAAGCCTCAAAACTTAATTTAAAAATCAAAACAACTTCAAGAGCTCTGCTCAGTACAGCATTATGGCAAAAATATCGCGGAATCGTTTTTTACTGATCGCAGAAAATGCAAACACGGAAGAGTTACAATCCGACGACGGAGAAGCTCACCCTAAGAGTACACCGGGCCTAGAGAAAAAAAATCAGAAACCGAGACCCTCAAAATAGATCACTGAGACATCAGCTGATACTATCCTGCAAGCGATAACAGACTTCCGAGGAGAAGTTAGAGAATCACTTAAAAACCTCAGAGAGGAGATCACTCACCTCGAATCTTGAGCTGCTGAAGCTGATCAGCAGATCATTCAAAACACATCTTGCATAGATGACCTCGAGAAGGTAGTCCGCACCATACTCTCAGAATAGTTTGCCATCTGAGCCCATCAGGAAGATGTAGAGAATAGGGGCCGTAGGCGTAATATAAGAATATTCAGTATCCCTGAAGGTGAGGAGGAGAATGATCCGCATGCCTTTGCAGATTATCTCCTTTGTTTGGCACTAACTCTCGAGCCTGAATTCCAAATTGATATTGAGAGGGCGCACCGTGCACAGGGCCCCTAAACCCATGCGCCCTGAAGCCAGACCATGCTCTTTCCTTATTTGCCTCCTCAGTTTCCAAACAAAGGAAACCCTACTATCTAAAGCGTGCCAAAAAGGAAAAGTTATGTGGGGCCAATCTTGGCTCCTATTCAATAACGATTAGGCCCCCCCCCCCCAACACAGAGGCAATGGAGAGAATACGGCCCTCTCTTCTCAATACTGCGATCCAAGCAGATTCATTTCAAAACCCCCTATCTGGACAAACTAGTGGTCCACCTCACTTTCAGGAACCCAGACCTACTCATCGGCCCAGAAAGCGGCAACAGATCTTCAATCAAAGGGGATAATTTCAGAGAAGACCAAAGAGACAATGACCCAGCATCAGAAACAGGTCTCCCTGCAGCAAAACAGCAAACTTCTCAACTAACCCCATCAATACCTGAACTCTTACAGCACCTCCAGTGATATCGAAATTAATTTGCCCCCGCCTGAGGCATCCGAAATGAAACTTGTCTGGTGGAGTAAGTGGAATGGGACGGGAACTGCTCAGTGGGCCGGGAGGTTAGGTGGGGAGGGAGGCTGAACCACCGTGGCCGATGAAGGAGAGCCGAATAGTGGAGTTCAGGCAATCATCTTCTTCCCTTTAATCTGAATTTGGCCCTGGGTTGCCATATGGACCCAATGCAGTTTCTTTGATTGTGGGACTTTCCCTTACTAGGGAATACTGAGCTCTCCTCTCGAGGGCTCTCTCTCACTAGCAGCATGGTCATGCTCCCTTCATACCCCCTCCTGTGCCTCCGGTGCTTACGCTGAGTTCCCCAGGTCCCACCCAGACCTCATCGGGGAAAATCTTGGTCCTGTGTCCTAAATATAGAGACAAGATGCATAAACTATTACTTCTCCACAAAGCAACAAGCTTGGCCTCTTATAGTATATGTGAACTGATTAAAGACACATAAAGATTCAGAGGACTCTATCGAGCTGGGGGGGTGAGGAATTCATTCATCCATTTACGGATTCAGTGAGAATGCCTTAATTTAGGAAAAATTCCCCTTTCCCCTTTCACTCTGGGGTCTAAGTCACCAAAATGCAAAAAATACATCTCCCAAAAAGTAAAGTCTGGGGAGGTCCTCCTCCCTCGCTATCTGACGAGCCATCGCTCTAACCCTGACACAAAGAAAAATCAGCTCATTGGTTCCCTGAGACCTCTCCTCTTGGTCCCCGTGGAGCTTGGTGGAACCTAAAGCAATAATATACCCTCACAAAGCCTGTCCTAGGGGTTCTGTATGCTACGGGAAGGGGACTGGATGAAGGCCTACAGAGGAGAGGTTTTCTCGATTTAGTGCTCCTCCGGGTATCTCCTTTAACAAATGACCGCAGAAATAGCAAATCCCCTCTTACTGCTGCTCAGATGCTCAGTGTGACGAGCCGTTATTGGGGTCACTGCGGCTTATGCTTTCACTGGCATTTCTATCTTAGGTGATATGAATTTAAAAAGCCCAAAGTGACATCCCACAACAGAATCATGCTCCACGAGCTGTTCGGGGATTGGGGGGGTGAGGAGGGGATGTAATGGGAGAGAACTTATGGAACAGATGGTCCCCTTCCTCTTCCTCGATGGTGGGCTTTCTCAGCCCCCCTCGGGTACCGCCATCCCACCTCACCTATGAACCTAATTTGGTGAAACATGTGGTGGCTAGAGAAACAAACTGGAGGAACCTCTGATGAGTGAGTAAGTCAGAGCTATGACGGGTGACCACACAAGGTAACTCTTGGAGTTGGGGCAGAGTATGATTATCTGAACCCCAATATAATTCTTTAAAACAGGTAATTGACAAACAGCTATAGGTCTTGACCCTCTGTCCTCTATTAAGTAAGACCCCATTCATCTTCCTATCTATTAACTTAGACATACTGAGCCTAGCTAGACTAGATAAGGTAGTGAGTCTCCCATGAGCTATGTATAATCTGACAAAACGATGACACTGGACCACCTCTGGAGTGATCATGATATCACTCCCTTAGGGGCTCCATTCTTGATCCTGAATGTATTACTATCCAGGGTCATGTTAGGAACCCCTCTCTCCCCTCCAGGTCCAAAAGATTCCTCAGACAGGAGACCCAGGAGAAGCTCCATTTGAGCTCCTCCCAATTGGAAATCAAAATGTTTAGATACTAGGGTGTGTAATAAGTACACACCAAACCATTACAACTCACTCTATTGTAAATATGTTATTTGGTTAACTTGTTGATTATGTTTATTCTTGTTTACAGACCAAGTTTATGGTCATGAGATAAATTGTGTTCTAATGCATCCAAAGAGATGTCAATTAGGTGGGGGAAACCACACATACAATGGAACAGTGCATTATAAACATGTTTTATTGAATTCAATGTATAGCAAATATGTATGCATGGCTTTGATGCTACAGTATTACTTCAAGGGAGAGGTAGCATGGTTCACGCGATCTTCACCCTGGTGGGAAAAAAGAAACACAAAATTAACCCTTAAACCCCAAAGAAAATGGGAGCATCAAATCCTGTTAAAATAATATCCCGTAACATTAATAGAATACATGACCCGATCAAATGTGCAAGGCTTATGCAATATTTATCTAAACAATCCACAGACCTAATCTTCCTACAAGAGACCCACCTCTCCGAAACAGAACATCTCAAACTGAATTGGGGAGGTAGATACAGGGTGGTAGCCTCGTCCCACCCCAGAGGAAGGAAAAGAGGATCAGCAATCCTTATTCCCCAGAATTCCCCCTTGGAGATCCAGCAAACACACATAGATGCCCAAGGTCACTACATATAATACAGGGGTTATTATATGGTAAGCAAGTAACACTAGCCAGTGTTTATTTCCCCCCAATCTAATTTCCCAGTATACAGAGGATTCATATCCACATTGCTTGATCTCCTTCAGGGTCAATTAATCATGGGGGGAGACCTGAATCTGACATTGACCCCTCATATAGATTGTTCAAATCCCCAGAACTATAGAAACAATAAGACTGCCTGACAATTCAGGTCTACTATTGAACGTCTAGGTTTGATTGATGTCTGGCATCAGATATTCCCTTCTAGCCCAGGTTTTACTTACTACTCCCCAAGATTTAAAACTCACTCTAGACTCGACTACATTCTCACAACATGTGAGCATCTATCTTTAATTCAAGACATTAGCATAGGTCCTAAACTAATATCAGACCATCATCCCTTGACTATCTCTCTGGACCTGGGGAGAGAGAAAAAGAGGGTTCTCTGGAGACTTAATCCTGCTATATTGTCAGACCAGGAATATATGGAAGGTCTTTCCTCCAAGATTTCCCGTTTCTTCACGGAAAATTCAGACCCAGCCACACACCAAGCCATACAATGGGATGCGATGAAAGCCACCATTCGGGGATAATTGATATCCTATGCGTCCAGAAAAAATAGGGAGAGAGATTCAGAATACCATAGATTAACGACCCTATTAAAAAATTACCAGATGTGATATCGGGAGGGAGACACTGAAGTACAGTTCTTAATAAGAAATATGAAAGCTGCACTCCAGCAAATTATTGACAACAAGGTTCAACAGTCTTTGCACTATCTCCGCCAAATGGTCCACTAAGGAGGGCCTAGGAGTATCAAATATTTGGCCTGCAAATTTAGAGCTAGAAAAGCTACATAAACCATTCTTAGACTTATAAATGTTACATCTGGACAGACTTACTATACCGAGGAACATATTCAAAAGGCCTTCATAGAATATTTTTCCAACTTATACTCCCCCAAATCTCCTTCCCCCAGTCTGAAGCGATACAATTTTTAAAACAGGCAAACCTTCCCACTCTCTCTTCCCTCCAAATTAAGTCACTAGAGTCTCCAATCTCGATATTGGAGATAGAAGAATCCATCAAAAAATTAAAAATAGGGAAGTGCCCAGCACCAGATGATTATATTGTGGAGTGGTACAAGGAATTCAAAAAAATATGATCCCAAAACTTCATGCTCTCTTTAACGAGGTCTCCCAAGGTGGTCTGTCCCCCCTCCTGGGACTATGCAATGATAGCCCTGATAATAAAACCTAACAAAGACCCCTCAGATCCAGGATCATACCATCCAATTTCAATACTAAACGTTGATTACAAAATCGATATGGCTATTCTCTCAACCAGACTCGAAACAATAGTTCCCCATATTATACACCCTGACCAATCTGGCTTTATTAAAAGTAGGAATACATCTGATAATATTCGTAGAGCTCTTCTACTACAAGAATATGTATGTACCAGACAAATTCCCTAGGTATTTGTTAGTTTAGACGCGGAAAAGGTGTTTGATCGTGTGTCGTGGCCCTTCTTATGAGAAACCCTTAAAATGTCTTATTTCCCCCAACAATTTATAACATGCTTAACAAAAATATACAGGTCCCCCAATGCCTATGTCCACGTCAATGTCTCACTATCTCAGCTCTTTCCTTTAGGGAGGGGGACAAGACAGGGTTGCCCACTGTCCCCTTACCTTATTGCCCTGTTTATAGAACCCCTGGTGGCCCTTCTTCGTAATACCCCCTCAGTGGAAGGGATCCTGATAGGTCAACAAGAATACAAAATAGGAATGTTTGCAGACGACATAATGTTAACCCTGCTGTCTCCCTCACAATCCATCCCCTCAACATGGAAAATCTTATCCCAGTTTGAAAAATTATCTGATTTTAAACTAAATATAAACAAAACAGAAATTTTAGTGTTCAATTTCTCTCCACCCTCTCAGCTAAAAAAGACCTTCCCATTCAGATGGCGAGCCTCCCAAATAAAATACTTAGGCCTCCATCTTCCCATCGATCCGGGAGTTCTAGAAGTGATTAATTACGAACCCCTAACACTACAGATCCAGGCAGACTTAGATAGGTGGTCCTCAATATATACCCCGCTACACCAGAGAATCTCAATAATTAGCATCGACATCCTCCCTCAGATACTATACCTACTCCAGACCATCCCCTACTTCCCCTCAAAATTCTACTTCACTTGCTGGAACAGAATCCTACTGAACTATATATGGGGAAAGATCCATCCCAAAATTAAATTATCCATCCTAAAACTTTCTCTATCCCAGGGAGGACTTAATCTTCCAGATTTCTATCTATCTATACCCCCAATCAGCATTTCTAAGAACTTTAATCCTATGGCTGCCCGAATCTTATAACTCTCCATGGAAAACCATAGAATTTCAGATCAATTATCTATACGATATTAAGACGATCCTTTTTTATTCAGATGGTAGGTCCCTTAGTCCTTCAGTTCTAACAGGAATAACATCTCAGACATCTAAGATTTGGAAGCAGATTAGAAAATCAGGGCCTACCCTAAAAATATAGGAATATTGTAAGTTAATATCCCAAGACGACAAGTTTGCCCCTATCTATATGGATCATACCTTCACACTGTGGTGAGATATTGGTATATCCCATATCTTCCAGTTCCTCTCTTTGGAGGGAATCATCCCATTGGATAGACTCCAATCCTTATTTTCCCTAAACAATACAGAATGGTATCGATATTTTCAGATCCGAAACCACATTCTCCGAAACACCACAATATCCCCCGCCTTGCCCACCCCAATACCAGATTTATTAAAACTTTTCATGGAAGCAAATAAGGGAAACCTTGGATCTCACATAATAGGCCTTATATACCGAGAGCTTCGGAATGGGCTCCCTACCTCCACAGCTTCCATATTAGGCTCTTGGAATAAAGATCCCCAAATTGAAATACCTACAGAAGTTTGGTCTAGATCCTCTCTAATAGAAATAAAATCCATCACCTCCCCCTATTGGAGGGAATTTGCATGGAAATGCCGCTCTAGATACTTTAGGGCTCCGTCGACACTAATGAAATACCTTCCAGACGAGTATGGGAAGTGTTGGAGGAAATGTGGATGCCTTGTCACCACATTGGGTCATGTGTTTTGGTCCTGTCCATCCCATATGCCCTTTTGGCTAACCTTCCAAAACAAGTTAACTACTTTGTTTATGGAACCTATAGAACTCACTGCTGAACAATTTCTAATGGGAGTTTATCCAGACTATGCTCCCCTCTGAGAACGAACTATACTGCTTATATGTTATACTGCAGCCAAGAAGGCTATAATCAGGTGTTGGATGAGAGCTCAGATCCCATCTGTTCAGGATTGGAGGAAAATAATGTCTGAAATTTATAAAACAGAGCGCTTCAATGCTGAGCAGCGGGGAGGAGCCACATCATACATGTTGAAGTGGAGGATCTGGATCCATTATATATCTACAGAAGAACCAGACTTTCATTCATAAAGTACTAAAATTAAGTATAAACATTACTAAAGGCCAGGTTAAGTCAGAGAATAGTATAATGCTGGGGTTCCCCTAACATTAGATTAATTCTATCTAAGCATATTAAACAGAAGGTGAAAATAGATTTTCTAGTCATTAAAAAAAAAAAAAATGTATTGTCCCTTGAAAATTATATTCAATAATTTTATAACAGAAATGTTGACACTGAAGCCTATGTATAAATGATTATCTTCTATACTGCCTATAGAAAGAATGAAACATCCATTATGTATGTATGTGGGAAAAATTATTTAATAAAAAGAAATAAAAAAAAAATAAGTTGGGGAGCAGGTCAAGAATACCAGGTAGGTTAATTGCAGGTACAATTCACAGACAGGAAATTATATAGGGCTAAAGTTATAGAGGAGGGTGAGGAGGAGTTGCGAATCTGGTGAGGAAGTGAATTCCACAGTTTTGGGAAGCAATACGAGAAAGCAGACTGGCCTACAGTGGTAGACCAGTGAGGGACAACCAAGGAACAGGAGTCGTAAGATCTAAGTGAGTGGGCAGAGAGAGGGAGGGAGGACTGATAGAGAGGAAGTGAGACAGGATGGGCACGATCCAAACCTGAATTTAGGGACAAATTTAGCACAATGATGGAGGCATCTATTTTCTAGTGAGTGAAATGCCAGGGAGTGGTAGAGTTGACAGTGGTGGGTGAGAGGAAAGTCCAGAGTGAAGCAACAGAAGGAGTTGAAGAGGGTATCCAATCTGGCTAAGGAGGTCTTGGGAGCGGCACTGTAGACTAAATCACAGTAGTCGAAAATAAGAAGGATCATCTTCTGGACAAGTTCATGCCTAGCTGGGAGAGGGAGGCAGTTCAGGTTCCTGTGCAGAGCGCCGAGCTTGGGGGGCAGCTTTTTCAGGATGGCATGCACATGACCAGAGAAGGTGAGATGCTGGTCAAGCCAAGCACCTAGATATCTGAATGAGGAGGTGTCCTCAAGGACTTACCCATGGGGTATAGAAGGAGGGCAAAAAGGGGAGCCTAGAGAGTCTCTGCCTAGTGACAAAGGTCATAGAGACTGTCTTCTTGGCATTTAGAAAAAGTTGATGACAGCCCAGTACTGACCATCCTCACAGTGCTCATGGTTAGCAGCACTTCATCTTCGAGGTATTTCCCACCTTACAGCTCTTTGAGATGAGCATAGCCCATCTGTGCAGGGATAAGCAGCAGTCTGATCTTTCAAGGCGGCAGATCCCTTTGGGACGATCCTGTCCCTTCAAGAAGGAACAGAGTGCAACAACCAATCAGGAACATCATGATGACATCAGCAGGTCTGCGTTCATCTCAAGATGAAGGAAGGAGTAAACACTGCAACTGGGGCACAGAAGCGACTCTTCTGGGTGCAAGAGGAAGGGGCTTTGAGACTTCAATATTTTCTTGGAGCTCTCTTTTTTGGGTTTGCTAAAATCATTATCAGTAAAAGTTTTCTTGTTCCAGAGTCTCTGTGCTCCTCCAGAAAGAGATATAGGGACTGATCAAGATTTATGGATGGTGATATTATGCTTTTGACGGCATCCTGGACCTCTACTAGGAAGGGTTATAGTGCCGGGCACTCCCAAAATATATGCAGATGGTCTCTCCACATCCTCTCCAACAGGTCACCTCCCTCTTCCCCTTAAAGTGTGCTTGAATTACTGGTACTCTGAAAAATCTGACAGCATTTTTCCAAGCGAATTCCCTCCAGCATGGGGATGACGTACTTCTATGTATACATGACAAATATGCCCTCCATCTTTCCTCTGCAATTACAGAATTCAGGTCTTTTTCCCAAGCTCTTTTAATGGAATCAACTGTGTCCCCTTCGATTTCCCTAATTGCTACATATAGGTAGGTGATTTTGTGTTCCAAACTGGCCCTACCCTCTAGGCCTTTCTGTAAAATATCTACTAACTTGGGTATGGGAGACGAGGTCCAGCTAAGTTCTTAATGTAGTTCCTCACTTGAAAGAAGCTGAACCTATCTCGGTATGTGATTCCAAATCTAGCTTCCAATTCCATGAAGGTAATGAGGGTACTCTGCTTCAGGAACTGGTACACTATGTGTAATCCCTGTCTCTCCCACCCTTGATATCTCAAGTCCATTTTAGCCGGTAGAAAGTTCTCTGTATATGGGAGGGAGTAGAAAATAGGTCTCTAGTCAATCATTTTCTTAGAGATCAACATCTGACGCCAACTATGTAGGGTAGATAGGGTGTGTGGGTTGGCAATATCCCCCATCTCCATGTCCTCTCTGTCTGAGAGGAGGACCCTCTGTGGTTTCCTCAGGTCCTCCAGCTATTTCTATATCCTTTCATTTGGCTTTATAGGTAGGGTGCAACCCAGTGTATTACTGTGCAGATCTGGGCAGCCATATGGTAATATTTAAAATTTGGTAAGGAAAGTCCCCCTTCGTTTTTCGGAAGTTGCAGTATGGATTGCCTAATTCTCGGTCTTTGCTTTCCCCATATATATTTGTGTTATTTTTCTGTTTAATTCTTTGTAAAATATCGTTGGTACTGTAATAGGGATGGTTTGTGCTAGATACAAAAAACTAGGCAGTATGACCATTCTGACTGCTTCTATTCTTTGTATAAAAGGAATAGGAATCATCCCCCATCTCTCCAAGTATTTCTGTGTTTGTGCCAAGAGAACTGTGTAGTTAAGTTCATATAATTTGGTATGTTCAGGGCTCAGCCAAATTCCCAGATACTTAAGTGAGGGGAGCGTCCACTTAAATTGAAAATGAGACAATCTGATGGGATGGGGTGTAATGAATACCCCAAACTTCTGTTTTTGAAGTGTTTATCTTACATCCTGCTATTTCTCCGAATTCTGTTAACATTGCCCAGTGTGGTCCCAGTGAACTTTCAGGGTCTGTGAGATACACCAGAAGGTCATCCGCCTAAAGGGCCAACTTATGATGTCCACCTCCCAACTGCATCCCCGAAATCTCTCCTTGCTGCCTTATAGCCTGTGCCAACGGTTCTAAATATATTGCAAAAAGCAGGGGTGACAATGGACATCCCTGACTGGTCCCTCTCTTAAGATCTATTGGTGTTGAAATTGACCCATTTACTTTAATGTATGCTTTAGGGCTTCTGTACAAGGAGTCTATCACTTCCCTAAACTCTGTCGGAAATCCCATTTTCTCTAAAGCAGCCCTTAAAAAAGGCCATGCCACCCTGTCGAAGGCCTTCTCTGCATCTAAACTTAAAAGTAGGAAGGGTGTCTTCGACAGGGAGGCATAGTGCAATATGTGTAATGTTCTTTTAATGTTGTTCTGTGCCTGTCTAGCCAGTACAAATCCCGTCTGGTCCTGGTCTATCAAACTGGGTAGTAACAATTCTATCCTCTTTGCTAAAACAGAGATAAACTGCTTATAATCTACATTAAGGACCGAGACTGGACATTACGAGCTGCAGCTCGCACTATCCTTCCCGGGTTTCAAAATGCTGGTAATGGTGGCATACCTCCAGGTGTCTGGGCAACCCTGTCTTCGCTGTACTTCCCTGAGCGTTTCCCTAAGAGTAGGTGCTAGTGATTCACGGAAGCATTTATAGAATTCCCCTGTGTAGCCTTCGGGACAGGGACTTTTATTAGTCTTAAGATTTGTAATGACACTATTTAACTCCTGCTCTGAAATTAGGGATATTAGCCTCTCTTGTTGTTCAAAAGTGAGAGCAGGCAATGTCAGCCCTTTCAGGAAGGTTTGTGTTTTTCCTATATCTGTTTCCTGTTCAGGAGTATATAATTTCTGACAAAATTTTTGGAATGCTTTCTCAATCAGAGTTGGTATTATTACCATCCATCCCCCCTCTGGGTCTCTAATCTGTGTGATTGTCATTTGCACTAACTTCCGGCGAAGTCTATGTGCTAGAAGCCTGGTTGCTCTTGGCCCCCCTTCATAGTATCTTTGTTTTAGGTTTTGTAAAGCTTGTTTGGTTCTAACATCTAATAGGTGTTGCAGTTTACCCTTTATTTCCTGAACTGCAGACCAGCAGCTAGTGGCTCCAGTTGCATGTCGCTCCTATAGGTCCTTCATTTGAGTTTCTAGATTCTCTTGCTGTAGACTTTGTTGTTTCTTGTAGTGTGAAGCAAATTTTATTATGTTGCCCCTCAGCACTACCTTGATCGTATCCCCTAACGTTGCCTTTTTTAACCCCTGAGTCTCATTTTCCTTTATGATTTGGGGGATCCTCTCTTCTATCATTTTTTTTAAACTCCTTATGATTCATAAGGAAATTGTTAAATCGCCATAAGGTCCTCCATTTATTGCTAGGCCAATCCAGCCGAAGGATCTGCACTGAGTGATATGACAGAGGGGTGAGGGTGATCTGAAATTCCTGAACCATATACAGAGTTTTCCTGGAAATATGAAAGTAATCTATTCGAGTATATACTTTATATGGGGCCGAATAATGGGTATAGGCCCTTTCATTAGGGTATATGTCTCCAAGTGTCCACCTACTGTACATCCCAGAAATATTTTATTGCCATCTTTTGTGGTGCTGTTCTCCTGGGGGGTTGTTCCCTGGATGTATCCAGGGAGTCATATATCATATTATGATCTCCCCCGAGAACAAGGGTCCCTTTCTGATTCTCTGTTATTATCTGACACAACTTTCTCACTTCTTTCATCTTCGATCCCGGGGGGATGTACAGTGAGGCAACTGTAATTACTTGTCCCGCTAGGTAGCCTGAGACTAAAGCCAGCCGCCCCTCTTTGTCTGTATAAGTGTCTATCTGCTGAAATGGAGTGGTGTGTGGGATCAGCACTACTGTCCCCCTTCATTTCCCTCCCCTATACAAGGAAGCCACCACTAATTTAAACCCAAATTTAGATAATTTATTGTGTTCTTCCCTTGTTAAATGTGTTTCTTGCAGTGATATTAAGCAGGGCCTCTGTCTCTTCATCTGGGCTAACACCTTGCATCACTTCATGGGATTATTAATCCCATTTACACTGAGTGAGCATAAGCTCACTTGCATATGACTACCCATTGCTTATGTTGTACTCCATGGTATCTCTGTTCTGCAGTCTGTAAACCCTATTTCCCCCTTCCCACTGTTCCTCGTTCCCCCTTAGCTCCCAGTATTCTCTTATATATTTTCATTCTATGCCACTTCAAATAACAAACAACACAAATAACATTTTCAACATTTTTGAACAACAACTATGTATAAATTTGCTTCCAAGGTAGGAGGGAGAACAGTTACCCACTCTACAACATCCAAGGGGGACCCTTTGTAAAGAGCTCCCCTTAGCGAGAGGTCTGTAGCAGTCAACATGTGCCCCTCCTCCCTAGGTCCCTCGCATCTTGGGACCTTGTATGATGACACTTATTCATCACCCCAATCTTCTCCCCCATCTATCTTACTCTCTGTTTTCCCTTGGGTGTTTTTCTTCTCTTTCAGAGGTAGACCCTTTAATATTTCTTAAGAACCATCTTCTCCGGTGGTTACTGATCCTCCATCGAATTACTGTGTAGAATTTGACAGGGCCTGCCCAGATGGCTGACCAAGTTTCATATGGACCCAGCCCATGGGTTTCAGACCCCTTTCTCCCCTGATGCCCTTATAGAAGTTTTCTGCGCTCCCTCCAAGCCACGAAATGATCCCAAGAAACAACGCTCCCAAACCACTGAGCCAGCCACACCCACCCCACCCCGCGAGGGCTCTCACAAGATGGGATGAACCCAGCCAGCCCAGCCATTCAAAAGCACTGCCCCCGCCCCACCCCGCAGCCCCCAAGGTTCGCATCTCTGAAAATTTGTAACTTAACTTGGGGTAGCTTTAGCTCCCCGTTATATCCTCCCCATTCCTCCCAGTCTTAACCAACTATTAAAGGCACTGATAATACCCAACAGGTGAGGAGGTGATCCAGTTCAGCTTGGTTCTCACTTTACTACTGATCCCAATTATCAGTTATGGCCAGTTCTCTCTCCCCCAGTCCTTTTAATACATATCCTCCTTTTAAAGTTATTCTGCGACATCCCACCAGAAAATCTCTGGTTACCTCATCAATCAATAACTGAATTCTCCTTAAATATCCATAACTTTCCATTTCCCCCGAAGATGAGGTCCAATGGTGCATCGGAAAAGGTCCAAGCGAGGTCAGGATTCGGGCGCCATTACAGATGACTGTCCTGCTCCTGATGTAGCGTAAATGCTTCATGAACAACTTCTCAAAACCTCAAATCTGTCTCTCTACCTTTCAAGTGGCGCTGATCTCCTTCTGCCCTTCCTTGGGCGTTCTAACCAGTAACATCCGGACATCTTGAAATGATTGTAGCATTGTCTGCTGCATTCTCCGACCCTGCCTGTTCCTTGCCATCTTCTTCCACTGCGATCTTGTGGGTTTCAGGTGTTGCATGTCTTCTCCTTCTGTCCGGTCAACCCAACCTCTTTACTGGAGTTCCTGCAATGCTGTTTCCGGGGTTTCATTTAGGGTTGAACCGGTGTCCCAAAGGATTCTCAATTTTGATGGGAATGGCGTCTGGAATCTCACCTTGTGCTCCTTAAGTATTTTGAATATTGGTGAATATGCAGCTCTTTTTTTTTGCAATTTCAGCAGGGTAATCATGGTCAAATATAAGTCAGGTAGCATTATATTTGACGATTTTTTCTGCCATGTAGTACAGTGTATTAACTCCTTGTCTCTGTAGCTTGAGAACTTTAGGACCACCGATCTTGGTCTTGCTCTGGGGTCCATTGGTTTATTCGTAAGTGATCAATGGGCTCTTTCTATTTTAAATTTGAAAGTAGCAGGCAGCTCCAGCACATCTCTTAGTAAGTCAGTCAGAAAATCCTCCATCCGACCTACCTCCGACTCTTCCAGGAGACCATAGATTCGGATATTATCTAGCCAAGACGTTGCTTCTAAATCCAGCAGCTTCTCATGGAGTTTTTCTTGCATATCCACCACAAAATCTGCTGCTGTATGTATCTCCCTTACTTCTTCCTCTGCTTCTGAGAGTCGTTGCTTGGATCTCTCGGTTCGTCTCTCCATTTCTTGCATTTTCCCATTCAGTGTCTGAAATTCCAACTTATTTTCTGCTCTGAATGCCTTTAGCTCTGACAAAATGGTTTCAAAGCACGACCGTGAGAGATGTTCCATCTCCTGGTCCGTGTCACGCTCGTATGCCATGCTGCTGGCTGGGGAGGTGCTTCTGCTAGTGTCCCTTTCCAATGGTAATCCTCCTCCATCCTTAGTATTTGCCATCTTTTTCCCATTGGATCTGCCTGGTCTACGTCCCCCAGACATTTCTTTCAATGTTACAGTGGTTTTTACTCAATTTTTGGGCTGATCTGAGGTTTTTTACTCCTTGAGGATGTTAGGGCTCTACACAAAGCCAACCATCAAGGCGATGACATCACCGGAAGTCCAAACATTTGAATTTTTAACTGTACAGCGACCAGTGCAAGCCACGATATATGGCCTACCAAAAATTCACAAAGCTCGCCAGAATCCTCCTTTGAGGCCAGCTGTGGCTAGCACTGGTTCGCTAACAGAACCTCTTGCCCAGTATGTTGTTTGTCATTTAAAACCAATAGCATGCAACAGCAAGTCATACATTTGTGACACCTCACACATTTTGGAAATTTTGGATAACATCCAGATGGATAAGGACTGGTATTTAGTTACACTTGATATTCAAGCATTGTATACCAATATACCTCATCATGGTGGAATTAGAGCAGTGGAAGAAGTACTTTATACAAAAACAAATTTGACCAATGAAACAGTATAATTTTTAGCTACATTAACAGAAAAAGTACTTCAGTATAATGTTTTCATGTTTTTACAGAGACATTGTTTACAAATTAAAGGGACTGCTATGGGTGCTTCATTTGCACCTACTTTTGCCAATGTTTATTTGGCTGAGCTGGAGGAGAAATATGTACCATCATCCGAACAAAACCCTTTTAATGACAAAACTGATTTATATAAGAGATTTATCAGCCTTTTTCTTATATGGAAGGGCAGAAATACTGAACTGCATTCTTTGGTGAGTATCTGGAGAACAGTAATAAGAACTTGAAATTCACTATAACTTATAGTTTACAACAAGTGATTTTTTGGATTTGTTGGTTAAAAAGAATGATGATGGGGAGGACTACCACTAGTTTATTCAGAAAGCCGACAGACTGTAATTTCCTACTGTATTACACTACTTGTCACCCCCGACATTTGGCTGACAACATCCCGGTGGGTTAATATATGCGTTTAAAAAGAAATTGCAGTAAAGATAGTGATCATCGACAAGGTGCGGAGGAATTGCATAACCGTTTTTATAGAGGGGTTATAGTGAACAATGTATCAAAACAGCAGAGAATAGGGTGGCCAGTCGCGATAGATGGGATTTACTGAGAATGAATAGAGTGAATAGGATTACTAGGGGAGAAATGAACAGTAATGATTTAAACAATGCTCAGTTAAATTCTGTTACAACTTTCAGCCCACAGGCAAAAGAAATATGGACTATACTTGAAAGGAATTGACACGTGTTACACACTGATTTGAGAGTACAGCGTGTGAGTGCACAGCTCCCCAACCCCAAATGGTATCTAGAAGAGGGCATAACTTAAAAAGACATTTTAGTACATAGCCTGTATCAGCAGTCTCATACAACATCTACAAGATCAGCATTTCCAGTTGGAACTTTTAGATGTGGAGTCTATAAACTTTAAAATTTTACAGGGTGGTTGGTTCACATATTCAGTACATAAGAAGATATTAAGGCACACGATTTTATTTCCTGCTCTTCAGAGATTGTTGTTTATTTATTTATTGAAGAGTTTCACCAGAAAAAGCACACTGAGCAACAGGTTGCTCATCTCCCAGTGCATCCTGGGGGAGAGGGTATTTGGAGGGATATAGCAACAATATACAGAATTATAAAATAAACATAATCTACAGAAACAATGATGAAAATAAACTAGTTATTCACCTGTAACGGTAGTTCTAGAAGTGGTATATGTTGTTCATCCACACTTGTTGCCATGTCCTTTCCCTTTACGATTCTTGCTGGAAGGTCTAAAGGCTGGCTCCTCCTACCCACCCGGGTGGTATATGCCTCAGCTCTGCCCCTTGATGCCAGATCTTGCCCACTGGAAGCTTAGGTTGTGCGTCGAAGCCAGGGAGGTCTGGTGGGTCAGTGTGGATGAACATTTACCGCTCCTAGAACTACAGTTACAGGTGAGTAACCTGTTTTTCTAGGATTGTGGATATGTTGTTTTATCCACACTTGTTGGCAAACTCCTAGCAGTTCTCCGGAAGGAGGGAGGCAAGGCGCACACACCCCCAATACTTACTTGGGGAACAGAGATTGGAGAACTGAGGCCCCAAAACCAGCGGCATGACTCAAGGTCAATGTGGTAATGGGTGATGAAGGTGTTTGCTGACTTCCAGGTAGCAGCCCTGCAGATTTCCTGGATAGGGACATCCCTGGAAGCAGCCACCGATGCAGCAGTATAGCGGGTAGAGTGAGATCTTCCCCCTATGGGAGGCTCATTGCCCACAAACCTATAACAGAGATCAATGCATTATGAAATCCATCTGCCAATTGTCTGCTTGGCTGCAGGTCTGCAGGTGTGGCTTCAGCGTAGGTGACAAACAGCTGGTGAACCTCTCCCCGAACTTCAGCCATTCGTGCTTTATAATAAGACCGTGCTCATCTCAGGTCCAAAGTATGGTGTCTGTACTCAGCCTCCGAAGTGTAATTGGGGTAGTACACTGGCAGAGTCAACATATGGTTAAGGTGAAACTCTGACACCACCTTCAGAAGGAATTTCAGGTGGGGGCGCAGGACAACCTTGTCCCTGTGGAAGACCAGGTAAGAAGACTAAACAGAAAGTAACTCTCCAGTCCTTTTGGCAGACATGATAGCCACCAAGCAGGCAGTCTTCCATGACAGATGTGACATCTCACACCTGTGCATCGGTTCCAATGGCTTGCCTATGAGCTTTGCCAGTACCAGCAATAGATACCATGGTGGTGGTGGTTCACGCACCAGAGGGGAAATATGGTCGAGGCCTTTAAAGAAGCACCAGACCACCTTCTCCTGTGCCACCATCTGCTGACCGGCCCACGCCCGGTAAGCAGAAATGGCTGCCAGGTCCACCTAAAGGGTCATAGACCGAAGACCCCTTTTGTCAGAGACCAAAGGTAGTCGAGGATATTAGCCAATGGACAGGACAAAGGGTCCAAACCCTTGCCCTGACACCAAATGGAAAATCTTTTCCACTTGACGGCATACCACCTCCTGGTCGATTCCTTTCTGGATGTTTCCACGACTGTGAGTACATCCTGAGAGAGACCCAAAGCCTGGAACTCTAGCCACTCAGGAACCAGGCTGTCAGGTGCAGGGATTGAAGGTCCGGATGGAATACCATCTCCTGATTGACTGATATCTGGTCCAGGCATACTGAAAGATGCTGCGGGGGCCTGGAACTGAGGCTGAGGAGATCTGGATATTGGAACTGGCGGGGCCAGTCTTGGGCTACCAGGATCATCCTTGCCTTGTCCCTCCTGACCATGAGGAGCACCTTGTGAACATAAGGGAAGTGGAGGGAAGGCATAGAAGAGGCCTGGGGTCCATGGCCTCGAAAAGGCATCCCCCTGCAGTAAGTTCTCCTGACGGGGGCGGGCATGAAACAGCCTCAGCTTTGTGTTCTCCCTGGAGGCGAACAGATCCACCTGAGGTTTGCCCTCATGGGAGAACAGGTTGTGTAATACCTCTGGATGGAGAGACCACTCATGGGATGTCTCACCCACACAGCTGAGAGCATCTTCCAGTTGGTTCGAGGTTCCTGCCACATGGATGGCTAGGAGATCTGCCTCTAGTTGGCACACAAGGGTCCAGATGCGGAGCACTTCCCTGCACAGAGGCTGGGAGTGCATGCCACCCTGCTTGTTGAGACAGTACATGGTCATGGCATTGTCCATCTGGACTTGCATCACTTGACCCCAAAGAAGCTGAGCAAATGTTGACAGTGCCAGTCTGACTGCTCTGGGCTCCAGCAGGTTGATGTGA
The DNA here is from genome assembly GCA_016271365.2 of Neoceratodus forsteri. Lineage (NCBI taxonomy): Eukaryota > Metazoa > Chordata > Ceratodontiformes > Ceratodontidae > Neoceratodus > Neoceratodus forsteri. Next base: position 482,068,111 of record CM028138.1, on the reverse strand, counting down.
CTTTGGGATTCCTTGGGGGTCCAGAGCCCGTGGACTCTGTGATTCCCCATATGGGCACCCCAGCCCGTGAAAGTGGCGTTGGTCGTGAGGAAAACTGTCAGCTCGGGATGGACAAATGGGATCCCTTCCTGTAAATCTGCTAAGACGATCCACCATTGGAGAGTGCCCCACATCTCCTGTGTCACCGTGACCAGCTGGTCGAAATGACCATGGCGCTGAGTCCACTGGCTGGCCAGCTTCCACTGAAGGGGGCACATATGCCACCGGGCCCATCGGACCATGACAGTGCAGGCCGCCATGTACCCCAGAAGTTGCAGAAAGTACCGGGCAGGGTGCAAGTGCCCAACTAGAAATGACCGGGCAAAGGAGGAGAGGACCGCCGCCCAGTCCATCAGCAGCCCAGCTCTGGCTCAGCAAGAGTCGAGCTCTGCCCTGATAAAGCAGATCACCTGTGAAAGTATGAGTTCTGACTTGGTCTCGTTGACCAGGCAACCAAGATTGACGCAGGTCTGGAGGGCCAGGTCCCTGGACCTCTCAATCTCCTGTCTGGAGGAACCTGCTATGAGCCAGTCATCAAGACAGGGGTACATCCGGATCCCTCAACGCTGAAGATGGGCTGCCACCACTGCAATGTTTTGTGCCAGAGATGGTATGATCTGCAACAAAGTTACCATCCTGAATGTGCGGGACATAAGAAATTGGTTCAGGTCGTGCAGATGTAGAATAGGGTACCAGCTCCCCATCTGTTTTGGGACCAGGAAGTAGCTGGAAATGAACCCTGGGTTGACAGGGGGGTCCACGACTCTGTCCACCACCTCCTCGTAGAGGAGTTGGGTGATGTCGTCTCGGAGAACTGACTGAGTGAGTACAGACACCATTTCCTCTGGTGGGGCGCGGGCTCGGCTTGGTGGGTACTGCTCAAATTCCGGCAGTCCCTGGCCTACCACTTCTAAAACTCACCTGTCTATTGTAACAGTGGACCAGGCAGAAAGGAAGTGGCAGAGCCGGCCCCTCATGAGAGGACCCAGAGCTGGTGTGACAGGTATGTGGGTGGCCACCCCATCCTATCACTGGGCAGGCTTGGAGGAGGGGGGTCTGGTTTGGAGACCACCTGAACCCCGTCCTCCAGGACTCTTTGTCCGGAGGTCTATCGGTGTCTCCCATATTACCCGAGTGCCTGAACACAGATCTAGTCACCAGTCCCTCGGCCGAGGGATAGTCTGTGAATCCTGAAAGGGATCAAATGGGCACCACATATTTGCAGGCCATGCGGGCTGAAGGCGCAGGGCAGGAGGCAGGGTGCTGCCACAGCTCCAAAGCCTGGCCGACAATAGCCTTGGCCACTGGGAAGGCCTCCGTCTGTGAATCTCCTTGTTTGAGGATATCAGTGAGGGGGTTTTCAGCCCATTTCTGAATGGGTTCTAAAGGCATCCTCATGGATTTGGAGATGATGCGGAGGATGCCCATGAAGGAAGAAGGGCCTTCCTCCATAGAAAGACTACTGATGGATTTCTCCTCCAAAGGGCGAGAATGTAGCTCAGAGTCCTTGGACTCTGAAGAGTCTGGAAAAAATCAGCCAGCCACCAGAGTCACCCCATACCCGCCTGGGACTATCAGGCATGAGGGTGATAGACAGCCTACACAGTAGGCCCAGAACAGGCCGAGACTCCTGAAAAGAAGCCTCTAAGAGAGGCTGCTTTGATGGCAGCTCCACCACAATCGGTGGAGAGACCGGTGTTGGCCAAGCCGTAATGGTCTTGACCGATTCCGTGGGTGGAGGAATGGCACGGACAGGTTCCTGAGGAGTAGGCGTCAGCCTAGAAGGTGACAGCCAAGTAATGGCTGGGATAGAAGCCAGGGCCAACTTCTGGCCAGACATAATTAGCTGTTGCCACATTAAACCCTTCTAGCATCAACTGAGTTTCCATCGAAGCCTCTCCTCATCCGAGGAGGAAGAGGAAGAGTGGGAGCAGCGCTGCTTCTTAGAGAGCTTATGCACTGTCTTCGGCATGTCAGATGAAGGAGTCCAAGACCTCGACTTGGACCATCAGGGGGACCGATGGGGTCATTCAGACGGAGCCAGGGAGAACCATGGCTCTTCCTGGTCAGGGACTGGGACCACGAGGGGATTCCCAGCGAGCCTGGTCTCCTCCTCAGTGGCAGAAAGGACCAGGGTCCTGAATAAGGAGTTGTCAGCCTCATCCAGCGACAACGGGTCAACGGGGTCGAGAATAATCTCAACCAGATCATCGTCCTGCGTCTTCGCCAGCTGGCCTGATGAGGGTACCATGAAGCCAGCAGCTGGGGTCGCAACCTTGAGCGAAGTTGAGACAGCAGATTCCTGGGACCAAGATCTCTCATAGTTCCATGAACATTGTTGGCAAGACGAAGTTTCCTTAGGCTCCTTGTCCTTTTTATGGGACTGAGTGCCCAAGGGTCCCTTTCCCTTGGTGGGAAGGGACTGGCACAACTCCCGAAAGGAGCCTGAAAAGGTGGAGCCCAAATTGAGAGGGACAAAGATGGACATGGAAGATGACCAATCCGCAGCCCGAGCCACCTCCTCTTCAAAGGTCTTCATCTGTTCGAGCTGCTCAGTGGACCCCACAACAGGCTTCCTTGCATTTTACCGGCTGATTCTGTTTTTTACGGTCTGCCCAGCTGCTGTCATGCAAGACAATTGTCCAAAATGTTTGGATGAAAAGCGCGACATATTTCGCACACCTGGGTGTCATGGCCGACACCCAGGCAATAAACGCACAACACATGCAGATTGGTGCGAGACATCTTTTGTCTGCGCAGGCAGCGGCGGAAATCAGGTGAGGACTTGTCCTCCATCGCACTCAAGATCACAAAGCGATTAGGAGAAACTCCAACAAGTCGAAGTTTGGGTAAATTGGTAGATTTAAGAGCCAGGGCCTACAGTAACGCATGAGCGATAAGGAGGGAGCCTGACTCTTCCAGCAGAAAGGAAGATCTGGCATCAAGGGGCGGAACTGAGGCATATACCATCCGGGTGGGTGGGAGGAGCCAGCTTTTAGACCTTCCGGCATGAATCTTAAAGGGAAAGGACATGCCAACAAGTGTGAATAGAACAACATATTCACGATCCTAGAAACAGTGATGATGATTATTACACACTTTGCAGAAATGAACAGGAGCAGAAGTGCTCTGAATGAAGTACAACATAGAATAACACATGGAGAAATACAAGTGCATGCATTTGAAATAACATTACACATATGTACTTTTAGTGCTGAGAAAACCTGTAGATAGTAAAAACAAGTAGTTGCAACTGATTGTTTCCAGAGGGAACAGGCTTGGGCCAAACCCCCCCCTGCCCCTCACCTCACTTCACCCCACCCACCCCACCCTGGGTGTCATTTCCTTTATACCAGGGGTTCTGACATCACTTCCCCAAGGAGCACAGGAGCACACAGCTGTCATATCCTTATCAATCCAGCACACTGCAATGAGGGAATGTGCACTCACACACTAACAAAAAACAACTTTTTCAATAAACAGGATGAAAGACAGATGTGTGGTGTGGTGCAATACAATAGCTGTGGGGCAGCAGTCTTCCGGGAGACATTCTGGAGGCTGCGATGTTGCCCTATTTGAGTCAACTCTCTGCTCTGAGGGAGGAGGTTGCCCATCTCCAGGCCAAATTGGACAGGAGGGGGGAACCTCCCCCACCCAGGGAACACCAGGGCCACCACCGCTGCCTCAGAGGTTGCAAAGAAAGAGGAGCAGTTGGACCATGGTGGACTCAGGGAGGGTGAGGCTGGTAGAACAGAGGCGCATCCCTCCAGCTGCACCTCTCCACAATCCTTATGCTGTACTGGTTGAGCACAGTTCCCCTATGAAGGCACCTGCAATGGAAACCAAGGAGGTTGCTGGGAACCACCACAAGGAAGGCCCACAGTAGGGTGGCACGGGACACCACAGGGGAAGGAAGCAGCTCCTTGTGGGGGACTCAGTTATTATGGGGTAGAACTGGTGGAAAAGTGGAGAGGGAGAGGGAGATAAGGTGCCTGCCCAGAGCCATGGCTTGGAGGGATGGGAAGTGAATCCTCAGGATTGCAAGGGCATCTGCACAGGAGAGGGAGCTGGACATCATTGCCCACCTAGGGACAAATGACTTAACTGGACATAGGGTCAGAGCAGTGCAGGAGGAGTTTGTGGAGTTGGGGAGGGGCCTTAGCCAAGTAGCACAGACGGTAACCTTCTCAGAGGTGCTACCTGTCTATGGCATAGGTGAAGTTAGGGTACTGTGCACTATGTGATTCAATGAATGGTTGAAAACTGATGCAGAGCACAGGGTTTGGGCTTCACTAGGGACTGGGGTTCCACCTGGAGGGATGCATGCCTATACTGGCAAGATGGTCCACATCTGTCCAGAAGGGGAAGCAGGCTCCTAGATGATAGGTTTAAATTCTTCATTGGCAAGCTTTTAAACTAGCCAAGGGGGAAGGCACAGGTGAGAAGCAGGGAATTCCCAGCCCCCCCCCACAAAACAGGGTCATCAGTGAGATAAACACCAAGGTAGAGAGGTCAACAAGGAGCAGGACAGGAGTAAACAGAGAAACGGTCAGAGACAGTAAGGGCAGGGATGGGGCTAAAAGAGCTAAGTCCATAAAAAAATTGAGGGTGATGAGTACCAATGCCCGTAATCTGGGTAACAAGCTTCCTGATTTAGTGGCCTTGATGGAAGAGGGACACCTGGATATTGTGGCAGTAACAGAAACATGGTACACAGAGAACCATAACTGGGATGCAAACATACCAGGGTATGCAATCTACAGAAGGGACAGGAAGGGTAAAAGGGGAGGAGGAGTAGCTCTCTACGTAAGAGAAGGAATCAAAGCAACAGAACTGAAGAGTAAGCGAAGAAGAGAGGAGGCACTATGGGTCACCTTGGAGACAGGTAATGGCACCACAATCCACATGGGGGTTGTATACAGACCCTCATCTTGGGGAGGAAATGGACAAAGAAATGTTAGGAGGCATCCTTAAAATGGCAGAAAAAGGGGAGATTTTGTTGATGGGGGACCTGAATATGCCAGATGTTAACTGGAGCACATGTGCTGCAGCCACATCCAAGAGCAAGGTCATTCTCGATGCCCTGAAGGGGGTATGCCTCAGACAGCTAGTGTTGGAACCCACTCGGGAGGGAGCAATCATAGACCTGGTACTCTCAAATGGAGATGGTGAGAGGATCACAGATTTAGAAGTGGGTAGCCATCTGGGAACTAGCAACCACTGAACAGTGTGGTTCACGATAAACACAACTGTAGAGTCAAGCCATACAAAAACAAAAGTACTGGTTTTTAGGAGGGCTGATTTTGGCAAAATGAGTGAATGCCTAAGGAATGCACTAGCAAATGGGCAGGAAGGAGGGGTAGAACAATTGGAGAAAATCAAAACTGCCGTCACAGAGGCAATGAGTCTTTGTAAGAAGCAAATAAACAAAACAAAACAAAGTAATAAACCACTATGGTTCTGAAAAGAGGTGGCGGGAAAGGTTAGGGGAAAAAAGATAGCATTCAGGAAGTATAAGGAATCACAGAATGAGCAGGACAGAGAACTGTATCGGTTAAAGCAGAAAGAAGAAGGGAAGGCAGAATAGCGAAGGCCCAAACAGAGGAAAAGATAGCCAACTCTGTTAAGATGGAGGATAAAACCTATTATAGGTACATCAGGGAGTGAAGGAAGACCAAGGAAGGGATAGTGAGACTTAATAAAGGGGAAGGGAGGTGGGCAGAGGATGACAGTGGAAAAGCAGAGATACTGAACAAGTACTTTTGCTCAGTATTCACAAAAAAAGAAGAGGGGGAGGTACCTAAAGCAAGCAATAGAAGCACTCTGGACAGGGGGGTCGATAATAGTCCATTCACAGAAGAAAGGGTCATGAAAGAACTCCTAAAACTCAGGGTGGACAAAGCAATGGGGCCTGATGAGATTCACCCCAGAATTCTAAAAGAACTAAGGAGAGACCTAGTGATGTCACAGACTAACCTTTTTAACAAATTGTGGGAGGACGGTGTGGTACCTAAGGATTGGAGGAGGGCAGATGTGATCCCTCTTCACAAAAGTGGGAGCAAGGCAGAGGCAGGGAACTACAGACCTGTTAGTTTAACCTCAGTGGTAGGGAAAATGATGGAATCACTTCTGAAAGAGAGAACTGTTGAGTACCTAGAGGCCAGCGGGGCACAGGACCCGAGGCACCATGGATTTACAGTGGGAAGATCATGTCAGACAAATCTAATCGATTTCTTTGACAGGGTGACCAAAGTAGTAGACCAGGGAGGGGCTGTGGATATGGCCTGCCTAGATTTTAGCAAGGCATTTGACACAGTTTCACACAAAAGACTAATAAACAAGTTAGCCACTCTGGGAGTGGGTCCCAGGGTGATAGCCTGGGTAACAAATTGGCTGACCAACAGGACACAGAGGGTAATAGTAAATGGAGTACACTCTGAAGAAAGGGTTGTTACTAGTGGGGTACCACAGGGTTCAGTACTGGGACCGGTCCTCTTTAATGTCTTCATAGGAGACATTGCAGAGCGGCTAGAAAGAAAAGTATGCCTCTTTGCAGACGATACAAAAATCTGCAACTGGGTTGATACACAAGGCGGGGTGGAAAGGATGAGAAGGGACTTGGCAAGGTTGGAGAAATGGTCAAAATTATGGCAGCTTAGATTCAGTGCAAAAAAGTGCAAAGTAATGCACCTGGGAAACAAAAACCCAGTGGAAGAATACACAATGGGGGGGCACTAACAATAACAAAAATGGAAAGGGACCTTGGGGTAGGCATATCAGATGATCTTAAGGTAGACAAACAATGTGAGAAGGCAGTAAAGAGGGCTGGAGGGATGCTGGGATGCTTAGGGAAAGGCATCACCAGTAGAAAACAGGAAGTTATTATCCCTCTGTACAGACAGTTGGTGAGACCCAATTTAGAGTACTGCAGGTAGTTCAGGAGACCCCGTCCCCATAAGGACATAGACAAGATGGAGGCGGTCCAGAGGAGGGCAACTAAAATGGTGCAGGGTCTGCAACAGAAGCCATATGAGGAGAGACTGAAAGAGCTTAATATGTATACTCTCGAGGAAAGCAGGGAGTGGGGGTGTCACAAATTCGCTCATCCGGTCAGCCCTCTACTCCCAAAGTGCCAACCTCTGAGCATAGGATTTGTGGACAGTGAACAGTACAAGGTAGCCCTCTTGTCTGTTTTGTGGGTTCGAGTCACCTTAGTCTCAAGTTCTGGAGGGATTCAAACTGATAACCTCTTGTTAGCGTACCCAATTATCAGGCTCAGATAATTCTGTCTTCGGGGGGCCAGATATCTTTGCCTATGGGCACCTAACCAGGTCTACAAAATGAACCCTAAGAACTCTATGCAAGACCTTAGAGAACTCTATCCGTTTCCCAGTTTGTTATCAAAATAAGCTCTTACACAGTGTCAACTACAACCTTCAAAAGCTTCACTTAAATAAAAAGAAATGTCAAGGCACTCCAGGCAGTTTCCGTTTTAAAATATATATCTTTACTTTAAAAATAGGAAAACAGAAAATATTACAGAACAAAATATCCTAACACATACAGCCTTAAAACAAACAGGTAAAAGTGCAGATTCCTATAAATAATAACAGACTAATCTTTGTCTAATGTCCTTACTTCAGTGCTCTGATGTTCCTCTTCTCTCAGTCAGAAATATGAAAGTATGTCTGTCAAGGTCTTCTCAGTATGTTAAAGACAGTCCTGAGTCAGCCCTTTCTCTGAGGTCACCAAACTCCGCCTTGGTGTAACAAAACCTATATTTTATTACACCAAGATGGCCTACTAAGGTATTTAAAAAAATAAGAGATGACATAATAAATCTCCTCATCTCATGTTTACTGGTCTAAACCGGTTTGTGCTTTGCTTCACACACACATCAAAAGTCTCTTTGATATAAGTCATTGTATATTCAGCAAAAGTGTATTTGATTCCTTAATTCCATCTGGGCCTTGGCATCTACACATCAAAGGTCTATTTGATGAAACGACCTGGTTTCCTGGGAGGTTATTCATAACACTGGGCAGTGCCCCTTTTCTCAGGACATCTAGGGCAGATTAAATGATTTCCATGAGGACGTCATGAATGGCTAATTTTATTTCCTGGGATCAAAGCAAATTGACAAGATAATTGCACCCCAGATATCTGCAGTTTAACAATGTCTTGTCCTTTGAACTTATCCCTGGGGGGGGGGTGAAGTGTCAGCTTCAGCAGCCAGCACCTCCCTCTGCCACAGTCCTTCATACATTAATTTCTTATATTTACAGCAAAAAATTATACAGGGATCAGAACCAGCTGTCCAGGTGTGACAGGGGGAACATGACAGAAACATTCAAGTACCTCAAGGGAATCAACAAAGTCCAAACCGGGAGCATCTTTGAGAGAAAGAGATGTGCAAGAACAAGGGGGCACAGTTTGAGGATAGAGGTGGGAAGGCTCAGGGGCAACATCAGAAAGTATTTTTTCACATAGAGGGTAGTGGACGCATGGAACAACCTTCCTGAGGAGGATGTGGGGTCAAAAACAGCTGGGGAATTCAAGAATGCGTGGGACAGACATAAGGCAATTATAGTGAATGGTAGGAGGAAGTAGGCTGTTGGTTAACTAGAATCTGCAGCTTATCCAATACATAGGGAATGGGCAGACTAGGTGGGCAAAGCGGTCCTTATCTGCCATCAAAGTCCATGTTTCTATGCGGGCTAAGGAGGGAGGAGGAGAGACCCATGTGGCGGAAAAGAAGAGGATATAGAAAGAATGACCATAAGAGAGTTGGGGAGGAGATACTTTAAGAGTCATGTACAATTTACTGAGAGGAAGTTGTGAAAGGCTGAGAAGAGGGAGGAGTAGTGGTGTATTTGGGGAGGAAGAGCGTTCCAAAGTTTAGGTAAACGATGTGAAAAAGCAGCCTGGCCTGCTAAAGTAGAGCGCCGGGAGACTAACAAAGTGTGGGAATCATGTGACCTAAGGGAATGCCCAGGAGGAGGAGGGGGAGATAATGAGGAGCAGAGGTAGGATGGTAGTGATCAAACCATATTTTGAGATAAATTTAGCACTTTGTAGAAGACACCTATTTTCAAGAGAGGGAAAAGCCAGTGAGTGGTAGAGATCACAGTGGTGTGTGAGGGAAGGGGAATCCATGGCAAAGCGACAGAAAGAGTTGAAGAGAGTGTCCAACCTGGATAAGAAAGACTTGGGAGCAGCACTAAAGACTACATCATAGCAGTCGAAAACTGGGAGGATCATCTTCTGGACTAGTTCATGGCTTGCCAGTAGAGGTAACACTCTATGGTTCCTGTATAGAGCACCGAGCTTGGGGGGCAGTTTTTTCGGAATGGCGTCCACATGACCAGAGAAGTTGAGGTGTTGGTCCAGCCAACCCCCAAGGTATCTAAAAGAGGTGGTGTCCTCAAGGATTGTCCCATCAAGGGTGTGGAAGGAGGGGAGCCTAGAGAGTCTCTGCCTTGTGCCAAAGGTCACGGAGACTGTCTTCTTGGCATTGAGAAAGAGTTGGTGAGAGCAAAACCAGAGCTGAACATTATCAAGTCCAGCTGGAGTCTGGAGTTTATGTGGCAGTATGTACATGTTCAGATTTCTATGTTGGCAAGACATCTCGATCTTTAAAAAGGAGAATAGGAGAACATTTAAGCTCTCTTGAGAGGAGAGGCTCCATAAATGTTCTAGTGATCCATATAATGCAAAAAGGAATGGGACACAGTTTTAAATTTGCTGGCTTCAAAAAATTATTGCCTCACATTTGGAAGGGGGGAGTGGAGGGTGATATAGATGTGAGGCTTTCAAAGAAAGTTATTGGCAATGTGAACTTGCAGCACTTCCATATCCAGGACTTAATAAATGCTTTCAACTGTCACCTTTTTTGAAAAAATGAAATAATGAACATTTTGACAAGAAATGAAATAATGAACATATTGAAAACACATATATAATTTGTCATTAGAATAATGTAACCATATTAGGTGGTCTGTGTTTTTATGTAGGTTTCTGTTATGATAATTGGTATTATTCTCTCTTATGACTACGTAGTTGTTTCTAGGTTAGTAGGTTGCTATCAGATTTTTAGGCTGTTTTTAACTTTCCCCTTCTTAGTTTTTCCAATGTCTTTCCCTTTCCTTTCACCTCTTTCCCCCAGTTATTTACTAGTCCTATTCCCTTCTGTCCATCCTGGTAATTGGTATTTTCTCCCTCTACTTTGTCTTCCAGAACTGACTCAGTCTGGATGGTGATACTCCCTCAAATTTGTATTATTTATTTTTACTTTTGGTCCCGTCGCCTCCTCTCACCAAGTATGTGAGGCGGGACATATATGTATTTTACGGATTTTCTCCCCTTCCCCACCCCCGAGGTTCGGCTAATAATATTAGTCAGCGTAAGTGTGTGGAGGCACACTCACACCCCATGGTGCCAGCTCAGCTCCTTCCACGACCCGATACTTTGCCGCCCCCTCTCCACCTACACTACCCATCGGACTTCCACACGGTGGAAGCAGAACTACAGGGGGGGTGCCAACCCACCCTCACCACCCTCAGGAGAGGAGAGTTGTCCACTGGCATGCTCTATCCTGCTCCACCCTCCCCCCACACGTTGGCACCCCAACAACCCAAGGTCATTCCTGAACCTGGGTCACCGGCATAGCACAAGGTAAAGCGTCCAGAGCCTCAACCCTCTGCGCCACCCGGCCGGCACTCCCTAAAATTTTATATTTCTTACTAACTGTCCCATTTTTGCTCTCCCAGCTTTACTCTGTGCAATGGGATAAAGTGATTTTTCGCAACATCTGGAATTGGCATGGACACAGAATTTGATATAAAATGTTTTTCTCCCCTCTCTTTACTATCCTCCCTCTGTGTCTCTGTTACTGTCATATTAATTAGCCCACATCCTCTGAGCACGTAGGAAACTGATTCCAATTAGGTACCTATAAATGCGGATGTGCTGTGGGGTGGGCAGAGATGGGGAGGGTGGGGATGGAGAGGGTTGGAATGGGTCCTTCCAGTCGGTGTCTGTGTGGAAATAATCACCTAAACAGCACAAATATACCGCAGCGCACTCACCGTATAGACAACCACAATCGGTGGTCAACTGAACCCAAGACCAAGTTCCCCTTTAAGCTCTTCTCCTCCTGCAAGCCTGCTTCATCCCCTCCTCAAAACACACACCTGCTTCACAGGTTGTAACTGTCCTGCCCCAGCAACAAGATACTGCCAAATGGTCTGCCAACTACAGCAGTTCCCTTTCCTGGCTGCTAAGAATTACAGAACAGTAACCAAAAACAGAACACAACAAAAAAAAAAAATAATCCAAAGCCCTTCTGCTTATTTACTTGCACAAACCCTGCAAGTTTGAAATGAAATAAAATTAATCACCTCTGCTGTATAGTTCTTTTCAGCTCTTCTTTTAAGGAAGTACTTTGTCCAAGTTTCCTTAGAGGGTGTCACCTGGAGCTCCCGAGTCTGCTGTGTCAGGCTATGATCTGTAAATATGGACCACAGTTCCTGCATGCCTTTATAGAGATGGCCTATAAGATGATGCCAACCTTCACCTTTTAACAGTGTCATAAAGATGCACAAGAGCAGCAGGGCTGGATCCGGGAGCTTCGGGGAGGGGTCTCTCTGGGCATGCAGAAGATGCGTTATGAGCTGAAGATAACAATAGTGTTCTTGCCCAGTAAGCCATAGGTATCTTGTAAATGCAGATAGGGGTATACGTCTTGCTCATTCATAAAATGGAGTAAGTAGTTTTGGCCAAATTGGTGCCTTCTGCAAAAGGCTATAACTATCTGTAATTGCTGAAGGCTTGAGTCCTTCTCTATTAGCCTACAGTACTGAAGGGTATCGGCATGGACAGGGTTTCTCAGGAAGATTTTCCAGTGACTCAGAGAGAGAGAGAGCTGTATAGGTTGTAAAAATGTCTAAGGTCGAAATCTGGTAGGGTGTCTAGCCATATTAACCCTTAGACTGCTGACAGAATTAGAACGTATACGAATATTGGACTGATATATCAGTTTGCAGTACAGCAAGGGTTAAATAAGTAATTGAGATGGAACTCAATATGCTTGCTACCATGTGGAAGTGCAAGATCAAGACAGCCAACAGCATCCAAAGTCGCACTTGTGCTGCTGATGTGTATACTTTTAGATTAGGGAAGTTAAGGTTTCCCTTATCCTTAGGGTGGTATACAACAGTTGGTTTGCTTGGGTGAGTAAAGAACTAATTAAGGGAAGACAAACATCAGACATGATGGGAGTGGTGCAGTGCAGTGGTTGTGGGGTAGCAGTCTTCTAGGAGAAATTCTGGTGGCTGCGGTGCAGCCCTATCTTCACGCACTTCCTCTGTGTTGAGGGTGGAGGTTGCTGATCTCTGGGCCAAGCTGACTAGGATTCAGGAGATCTCCTCCCCCACCCAGGGACCACCAAGGCCACCCCCACTGCTCAGAGGATGCCAGTAAGGAGGGGCAGTTGGACAACAGTGGGCTCAGGGAGTGTGAGTGAGGTTGGGCAGAGGCGCATCCAACCTGTGCCTTCACTCTCCAACTCCTTCACCATTCTGGCGAGCGGGGTTATCCCATGGAGGCCTATGGAACATTCATAAGGCAGAAACAATGGGCAGACAGGATGGGCATTGCGGTCTTTATCTGCCATCAACGTCTATGTTTCTATGGAGGCACCCACAGTGGTGGACAAGGTGGATGCAGGGAACCTCCAAAGTGCAGACCCTCGGGGGGAGGCATGGGACCCCAGAGGAGAAGGAAGCAACTCCTAGTGGGGGACTCTATTATTAGGGAGGTTACAACTGGGGGTGAGTGAGGGAGGAGGGAGAGAGGTAAGGAGCCTACCCAGCGCCACTGCCTGGAGGGATATGAGGCAAATCCTAAGGATCGCTGAGGCAGCGGCAGCACGGGAGGGTGACCTAGATGTCAATATCCACCTGGGGGCTAATGACCTGGCTGAGAATGAGGTTAGGGCAGTGCAGAGGGAGTTCACTGAGTTGGGGACAGGTCTTAGACAAGTGGCACACACCAGTAACCTTCTCAGAAGTGCTACCTATCTACGGCATAGGAGAGGCCAGGGTGCTCCGCACCATGGGATTCAATGACTGGCTGAAAAACTGGTGCGGAGTTGGGGGTTTTGGCTGGAGAAATGCAGGCTTGTACGCAAGAGATGGTCTGCATCTGTCCCGGGGGGGGGGACCAGGATCTTGGGTGAAAGGTTTGAATGTTTCATTGTCAAGCATTTAAACAAGTCAAGGGGAGGCGGAAATAAGCAGGGAAAACCAAACTGCCCTCCAACACACACACACACACACACACACTAAGGTAGACAGTAGAAAGGACCCTAAGGATGAGAATACACAAGGGAATGATACAGGGAGTAAAACCAGGGAATGCACAGGGGGAAGGGATAGGACTGGTACTAATATGGGCAAAACCATCAAAACATGGAGGGCCATGTGTACAAATGCCCGTAGCCTGGATAACAAGATCCCTGACCCAGTGGCCTTGACGGCAGAGGGAGACCTGGATATTGTGGCAGTCACAGAAACATGGTACACAAGAAGCCATGACTGGGATATTAATATACTGTACCTGTGTACACAGTCTACAGGAGGGACAGGGAGGGCAAAAAGGGAGGAGGGGTAGCTGTCAAAGCAATTGTGACAAAGGGGAAACAAGGAGGAGAGGAGGCACTGTGGGTCACCCTGGAGACAGGAACTGGCACCACTATCCGTACAGGGGTTATCTACAGACCCCCAGCACAGGGGGAGGAAATAGATAGGGTGAGAGCAGAAAATATCCTTAAAATGTCTGAAAAAGGGGAAGTGTTGTTGGTAGGGGATCTAAATATGCCAGATGTCAACTGGAACACCTATGGGCAGCCACATCCAGGAGCAGGGACACCCTGGATGCCCTGCATGTGGTGGGCCTCAGACAGCTAGTGGTGGAACCCACCCGTGAGGGAGCAATATTGGACCTGGTGCTCACAAATGTATCACTGGACAGCCATCTAGGGTCCAGCAATCACCATACAGTATGGTTCTAGGTAAAAACAGTAGAAAAGGCAAACCAAAAAAAGCAACGATCCTAGACTTCAAAAGAGCAGACTTGGAAAAAATGGGAGAATGCATCAAGAAAGCACTGGCAAAGGGAGAAGGGGGGTAGAGAAACAGTGGGAGCAACTTAAGACAGCCAAAAGAGGGGCAACAAGCCTTTGTGTAAAGCAAGTTAACAAGGCAAAATAAAGAAAAAATATTATGGTTTTCTAAAGAAGTGGCAGGGAAGGTTAGAGAGAAAAAAATGGGCATTCAAAAAGTACAAGGAAACACAGAAGGAGGAAGACAGGGAACTGTATCAGACAAAGCAGAGGGAGGCGGGGAAAACGCGCAGAAGCGCAAAGGCGCAAACAGAAGAAAGGATAGCCCAGGCAGTAAAGGAAGGAGACAAAACTTTTTTCAGGTACATTAGGGAAAGAAAAAAGACCAAGGGAGGGATAGTGAGGCTAAGCAAAGGGGGGGCATGGAGTGGGTAGAGGAGGACTTAGAAAAAAATTGAGATCCTGAACGAATACTTCTGTTCAGTATTCACAAAAGAAGAGGAGTGGGAGGGACCAAAATTAGGCAGTAAAAACACACAAGGAAGGGTGGACACCAGTCCATTCACGGAAGAGAAAGTACTAAAAGAATTCTTGAAACTGAAGGCGGACAAGGCAATGGGGCCAGATGGGATACATCCCAAAATACTAAAGGAACTCAGAGAGGTGCTGGTGACACCACTGACAGCCCTGTTCAACAAATCACTGGACGAGGGAGTGATGCCAATGGACTGGAGGGGGGTAAACGTGATACCCCTTCACAAAAGTGGGAGCAAGATTGAAGTGGGAAACTATAGACTGGTCAGTTTGACCTCAATGGTAGGGAAGATGATAGAATCGGTGTTAAAAGAAAGGATTGTAGAATATCTAGAGGCCAGCAGAGCACAAGACCCAAGGCAACACGGATTCACAGCAGGAAGGTCTGGTCAAACAAATTTGCTAGATTTCTTTGACTGGGTGACAAGGGCAGTAGCTCAGGGAGGGCCGGTGGATATGGCCTACCTATATTTTAGTAAGGCATTTGACACAGTTCCGCGTGAGAGGTTAGTAAAAAAGGTGAAAAATCTGGGAGTGGGTCCCAAGGTGGTTAACTGGATCAGAAATTGGCTTAGCAATAGGACACAGAGGGTGGTGGTAAATGGAGTTCAATCAGAGGAGGGGGGGTCTTTGCTGGGGACGGTCCTCTTTAATGTCTTTATAAGTGACATTGCAGGGGGACTGGAAGGAAAGGTATGCCTCTTTGCAGATGACTCTAAGATCTACAATAGGATTGACACTCCAGAGGGGGTGGAGAAAATGAGAAGAGACTTAGGCAAATTGGAGGAGTGGTCAAGACTGTGACAGCTCCAATTCAATGCAAAGAAGTGCAAAATCATGCACTTAGGTAACAGAAACCCAGGGGAGGAATACACGCTGGGGGGGGGAAGAGGTACTAGCAACAACCAAACTGGAAAGGGACCTGGGGGAGGTCATAACAGACAACCTAAAGGTAGCCAAACAATGTGAGAAGGTAGTGAGGAAAGCCAGTGGGATGCTGGGGTGCACAGGAAGAGATATCACAGTAGAAAACAGGAGGTGGTGATGCCACTGTACAGACAGTTGGTGAGACCTCATCTGGAGTACTGTGTGCAGTTCTAGAGACTGCACCTCCGGAAGGATATAGACAGGGTAGAGGCAGTCCAGAGGAGGGCAACGAAAATGGTGCAGTGACTGCATCAGAAACCATACGAGGAGAGACTGAGGGCTCTCAATATGTATACACTGGAGGAAAGGAGGGAGAGGGGGGATATGATAGAAACTTTCAAGTACCTCAAGGGGATTAACACAGTTCAGGAGGGCAGCATCTTTCAGAAAAGGAGATGTGCAAGAACATGGGGTCACAACATAAGGCTGGGGGAAGGGGAGACTCAGGGGTGTGAGGAAGTATTTTTACACAGAAAGGGTGATGGATGCATGGAACAGCCTCCCTGAGAATGTCGTAGGGGCAAACACAATAGGTGAATTCAAGAATGCTTGGGACAGACAGATGGCAACCCTAGTGGTAGGAAGGAGAAGGTAAGCTACAGATCATATAGGATCTGGAGTTTATACAACAGGTAGGGAAATAGGCAGACCAGGTGGGCCAAACAGTCCTTATCTGGCGTCAGATTCTATGTTTCTATGTTTAGGACAGAAAAGGTAATGTTATTGATCTTTTCATGAGAATTCACCTGGAAATGCACATCCAGGTACTTCCTCATTCCTATGATCCAGACAAAATT
Organism: Neoceratodus forsteri; assembly: GCA_016271365.2. NCBI lineage: Eukaryota > Metazoa > Chordata > Ceratodontiformes > Ceratodontidae > Neoceratodus > Neoceratodus forsteri. The sequence goes on along the minus strand of CM028138.1, from coordinate 482,051,692 downwards.
TATGGGACATACCTACAGCCACAGCTGGAGGCAATGTAGCATCCCTGAGGCAGATCATGCCCATTTATTCTGGTCCTGCCCGCAGCTCTGGGAATTCTGGCATGACTCAGAGCAACATTTTCATGAGTTATCTTTGGACCCCACATTAATGTATCCTTCTGTGCTTCTGCTTTCCATCCCACCATGAGGAACCAAGGAGAACTCAAAATTTCTGGTACCTATTCTGCTTTTAGCTACAGAGAAGGTACTCATTTGGCTTTGGCTTCAAACCTCCCCACCTACAGTACAGTAATGGCAACAAACTGTCCAGTTAGTGTATCAGATGGAGAAACTCCCTTACAGACTACACAGGAGGGAAGAAATAGTTCATGATGTTTGGCACTCATGGCAAACCTACCACATAAGCAAGGACCCACACTTCATACCGTAGTGTGTGGTCCGAAGCGAGGCTCCCTGGGCTATTTTGTGACAGGAAATAAGTTTCAGAACAGTGCTAAACTAACTAATTCTGAACTCATTTTTGATATAATTTAGTTGTAAAATACAGACTCCACTATTATTATACTATCATGGGTTGGTTCCCTATGGTGAAGAACTCCAATCTGAGTACAGACAGTGGAATATGATACTAGTGATATTGTTCTCTTGCCTTGTGTTATTAACTGTACCAAAATGTCCTCTGTATTCAAACTGTATGTTAAAAATCGGCTTTAATAAAAACTTAAATATAAAAAAATATGAATCTTCAGGTTCACTGCTTGGTACGCTATCCTCTAGGCTATGCTGTGTCACTGAAGTAACATTGAAAATCAGGGATAGCAATTAAAATCATTAGGGCAACAACAGAACTCAAAGTGATAACAATGGAAATCACTGAGTCAACAGGGGTCGACACTGGAGCAATAATAGAAGTCATTTGGATCACACCTGGAAACAAGCCTCAGCTTAGTGTGCTCTTCTTGGGTGCCAATTTACAAATCAATAAATAACTATTTTGGTTTCTCCCAAGTGTGGTAACATGTTACAAGGACATAGTGATAACAATGGAAAATGCAGGGGATACAATGGAAATCATAGGTGTAACAATTTTAATCATAGGGATAGCAACGGCAATACTTGCTGGCTTGGCTGCACTAAGGGTTGAGGCACTGTATGCCACACCTCACTTCATGCCGGCGACCCAAGTTTGGAAGCAGACACGGGTTGCCGGGGGCTGGCCAAGGGGAGAGGATCAAGTGTCTGAGGGAACTGCTCTCCTCTTCTGGTGAGGGAGAACTTCCATTTCCACCAAATGACTGCCACCAGGTGGAGGCCTGGTGGCAGTGCAGGTCTGGAAAGGCAAAAGAAGGGTAGGTGCTGGAGGACTCTGTGGCATGCGTGTGCCTCCATACATGTACACTGACATGTGTGCCTCAGCATGGGGTTCTGGGGAGAAAATGGCAGAAAATGGTAGCAAGGCAGGTGTATACGATGCTCTGAACACTGATTCCCCACCCACACAACCACCAGAGACCTTGTGGCCAGAACTGGATTTGTGTCTTAGGTGGAGGAGGATGGCTCTTCCCCTACTGACCTTATCATGGTGAGTAATCTGTGGGAGTACTCAAGATGAGCAGCTAAGCCTGGGGAGGTGGTGGATGGTGGGGGGTCAGCGATGACAGAGCTAAAAGGAGCCCAAGCCTACCTCAACCCAGGTGGCACAAAATGTATATAGAAAAAAAAAACAATGGCAATACTTGAGACAACAAAAAATCACACTGATAATAAAAATCATTGGGGCAACAATGAAAATCGTAAGAATAATAATGTAAATTATTGGGACAACAATGGGAATCGAAGAGATAACAATGGAAATATTTAGACAACAATGAAAATCACAAGGATAACAAGAGAAATCTCTGGGGCAACAATGGAAATCATAGGTTAACAATGGAAATAATTATGGCAACAATAAAAATCACAGCGATAAAATGGAAATTATCAGGGTAACAACGGAAATCATTAAGTTGATGATGGAAATAATTGAGGCAACAATGGAAATCATAGAGTAAGAATGGAAATCTTTGGGGTAACAATGGAAATCACATGCATAGTATTAGAAATAACTGGGCCAAAAATGGAAATCGCAGGGATAGTAGTGGAAATAATTGGGATAATGGTGGAAATCACAAGGATAGTAATGACAATAGCTGGGGCAACAATGGAAATCATTGGGTTAATAATGGAAATAATTGAGGTAACAATGGAAATCACAGGGATAAGAATGGACATACAATAACTGGGGCAACAATGGCAATTACAGGGAGAACAATGGAAATAACTGGGCAATAATGGAAATCACAGGGACAGTAATTGATATAATTGGGGCAACAATGGAAATCACAGGGATAGTAATGGAAACAATTAAGGCAACAATGGAAATCACAGGGATAAGAATGGATATAATTGAGGCAACAGTGGAAATAATAGGGAGAACAAAGGAATTAACTAGGGCAACAATGGAAATCACTGGGATACTAATGGGAATCATAGAAGCAATATGGAAATAAAATGGGTAGCAGTGGAAAGCATGAGGACAACAATGGAAATTATAAGAATAACAATAAAAATTATTGGGATAACAATGGAAATCATAGGGGTAATAATGGGAAACATTAGGGCTACAATAAAAATCACTAGAGCACGAAATAGAAATCACTAGGGAAACTATGGAGATCATAGGGGCAGCACTTATCAAATGAGTAACTATCAGAATCTTAGGGGTAAAAATGGAAATCACAGGGGCACCAATCATTAAAGGGTAACAGTGAACATTATAAGCTAACAATGGAAATCATAGGGATATCAATGGAAAACAGTGGAACAACACTATGAATCATGCAGAAAACAATGGAAATCATTGTCAGCAACTACCATTAAAGGAGTAACAATGTAAATCATAGTGATAACAATGTAAATCATAGTGATAACAACAGAATTCATTGGGCAAAATGGAAATCAAAGGAGTAATAGTGGAAACCACAGGGGCAATAGTCGAGATCATTGAGGTGACAATAAAAATCATAGGGGAACCATGGAAATCACTGAGGTAACAATGGAAATGGTATGCAGCAACAATGGAAACCATAGGGACAACAGTGGAAATTACTGGAATATCAATGGCAATCATAGGGGCAGCCATGGAAATCACTGTGTATCAGAATAAGTAATTCAGTCAATAACAGAAATGACTGGGGTAACAATGGAAATTATAGGTGCAGCCATAGAAACCATAGGGGCTACAATGAAAATCATAGGGGTCACAATGGAACTCACATGGTACAGCAATTGACATCATCGATGCAAAAATGGAAATTACAGGGTCAATGATAGAAATCATTGGGTAACAAGATAAATCATAGCTGCACAAGAGAAATGGGGGAACAATGAAAATAACTGGGATGACAACAGAATTCATCAGTGCAACAATGAAAATCATAGAGTAGCAATGGATATCACTTGAGGAAAAAACAGGAAGCCATAGAAACTCATAAGAGTCTAGTCCAAACCCTTAGAACAATCCCACAGAAAAAGAAGGGGGGCGGGGAAGAAGAATGGAATCGGTTTCATATAGAGACTTTCATGCAGATTGTATCCCACAGTGCTTTACAAGTCATGAATAGCTGGTAACAGTCATTAGGTGTGCATAGGGAGGTGACGGAGACTGAGGACTCGATTTTCAGACAGCCCTGATTGCACTGCAAGATACATCATTTTAGGGATGTGTCGAACTCAGGTTGCATCAGGGACCCTGCACCCAATTTTATATAGGTGGGCAAGCCAGAATATTTTCACCTATAGCCAAGCCAAAGCTGACCCAGGGATCTGGCTTGACTCTACAAGCCAAAACGCGAGTCAAGCCTTGGCTACTGAAGGTTGTTTTTTACATAGGAGTTGAATGTTTCAGACACTACACCAACTTCTCAGGCTAAGAAAATGCTTCCTTTGACCACAACTGGCTTGGCTTGACCTTGGCTCTCAATTGCTTAGAGAAGTCGAGCCAAGCCAGGCACTAAGCTCGAACCTGCTCTGGCTTGCCCAGCTCTACAATTTTATTATATTTTTGTAACATTTTTCCCTGTTTTCTCCCTGTAACCCATCCCCGTACCTCGGACATGCGTTCACATGAGGAGGCATGTACACGTCGCATCTTGAGGTGCTCTCCCACTACGTGTCACCCCCTCCGCCTACACTGATCACAGGACCTCCATCTGGTGGCAGCAGGACTACGGGGAAGGGGCGGCAACCACCCTGGGAGAGGAGAGCTGCCTTCTGGCTGTTCAATACTGCTCCCACCTCCCCCCCCCCATGCTGGCTGTCTGATAACCCAAGTCCATTCTCGAACCCGATTGTCAGCATAGCATGAGGTGAGGGAGTTAAGGCATCCAGGGCTTCAGCTCTCTGCACCACCGGGCCAGTGGTTGCACCCAATTTTATAATGGGGGGAGCTGTGTCAAAAACCCAGGAGTCGCTGCAATTGTAGGCTAGTGCCAAACATAAGATGCACCTGTGGAAACTGCCACAGGGTTCCAGGACCCCTCACCTGGTGCAACACTAGAGGGTCCAAAATGGCTGGAAGGGTTGTGAATCTGCTGGACAGAAGGGGACCAGGGGGCAGAAGGGGCACAGGGGTGCAATAGGGGGAGTTGGGGAGACGGCTCAGCATGAAAGGGAGTGATGTGGCTCCCAACAGGGGTACTATTTGCATATCCATACAGCCGATGGGATGGGAACCACTTGAGGGGATTCCAGGGACAGAAAGTGGCATGGCACCAGATGGACATAGCCCTGGCAGCTGGGCCACCTATGGGGCAGCTGCCACGGCTGTGCCCACCTTGTGCTATGCCACTTTCTGTCCCTGGAACCACTCCAGGTGGTCCCATCCCATTGGCTGTATGGATATGTAAATAGAACCCCCACCAGGTGCCATATCACTCCCTCTCATGCCCAGCTGTCTCCCCAACTCCTCCTATGGCATCTCCCCATGCCCATTCTGCCACTGGCAGCCCTCTTTCAGACCCTGCTCCCCTTCACCACAGTGCATGGCACTGGCTCAGGTCCCTTAGATCACCTCCTGGCTGGTCTAAATGGAGCCCCTTGCTGCATCCTCAGTGGAGCTTGCAAAACTGCAGAAAAGGGGATATTGTAGCCCCGCTGTAGCACAAGCCCCCTTATGACATGGTGCACCCCAATTTGGGTTGCAAGGCTGGTGCAGTGCCACTTTGGTGCAACTGTTCCCCTTTTTGACGCAGACCGCATTCCAAAGTAGGGATTTACCGCATCTTCTGATGCAAGGTGCCACTTGCGTCAATTATGTTTGATGCAGGCATCTAGTATCATCCTCCGGGATTTGAAAATTAAGCCCTGAGAGGTTAACAAAGCTCAGGGAGGCTAAACAACTTCCTCAAGGTCACAGGTGAGCAACTGGCAGTAGTGGGAACATCTATGTTCTCCATCCTGTGCTCTAACCATTATGCTACACTACCTTGAAATGGAGTCAAAGAAACACACACTGAAGGTATGCAAACTCAACTTTGCAGAAAAAATAACAGTATAAACTGCAAAAGTTAAAAAGCATTCTTTTTTTTTAAATTTACTATACTTTTTTCTACCACATTCTCAATCAACCCCCATCTGTCCGGCCACCTGCCCAGCCCTGTCACCCACCATCTCTGGGACTTACTTATACCTCGCGTGTTCCCCCATGGATAACCCCTCATCGGAAGGGCTGCCCAGGTTTGGGCCCTTACTCCCCCAGCAGAGTTGAAGCTTCAGATTTTCGACGCTGACAGCCCAGTTGGGGATGCAGGGCCTGCGATGGGTGGCGGACAGCATCCTGTATCGGTCGAGGGATTTTATTTTTCTTCTGTCCCTCCCCCTGACATAGGGAGAACCTTGCCATAACTGCAGCATCATGCCACTGACAACCCCCTCCCTCAATCTATGGCTCCATCTGCACCTTCATCTGTGATCATGCAGGGGGAAGTGTTGCAAGAGGGACCATTTGCCTTCCCACCCCAGAGGATGCGAACGTCCCTGAGACACTGAACCACGCTCTCCCCGGCCAGCCCTGCAATAACCCAGGCTCGTTCCTAAACCCAGCTCATTGGGATTGTATTTTAAATGGCAGCATAGGCTAGGGGTCGGCCCGCTGATGCTCCTCCCCACTAAATGCTATTTCCAAACATCAGGTTTAACCACAGACCCATCCTGAGCCCATACAGCACCCGCTGTTTGTTCTATACTGTTATCTGTTTATTCTTCCAGGAGGGAAAGTTCTCTTTTGTTATCCTGCCATGTTGAACTGTTGTGGCATGAGGCTGGATTACCACTATGGGCACAGACATTGGCATCTCAAGACACTGGACAATGTGCCTCACAAGTACAAAGAACTAAAGTGGTCACAACTTCCGTGTACCTAACAGCTACCTTGATCTATTTTATTAACATTGCAATCTGTATCAACTGTCGTGCCTATAGGAATGTATGTAATTCCAGCTGTTGCCTACAATAAAACTGAGCTTCAAAAAATAAGGGGAGCCTAGAGACAACTGCCAAGCACAAAAACAGACAGCCCAACAATGTGCGGTTGAGTGTGCAACCCTTCTGAATGTGTTTCTTGAGCTTCTAGCCTGGAGACAAGGAACACTTGCACCTGCAAACGGTTTTGATGTGCTTTTTGTTTGTTTTGTTTCTTCAAACGGAACCCCAGCACCACAACATTTTATACACAGCAGTCACAGAAATGAACAATCTGGTGTAGGAGGTGGAACATCAAATCTCCAAATGCGTTATTCCCCATCAGAATTCTGTATTCTGCCTATGCAAAAGAGCTGAAAAAAAAGGTTTAACGGCACAGTGTCAGGAGGGTGGAGTGTTACTCCAGTTGGATTACGAACATGATGAAAACGAAGGGAAAAGTATTCTGCTTTGAACACTGGTGCACAGAACAGGGCAGAATACCATTTATTTTGAGCCCTGCAGAATATGAGCACCAGCAAGATATTATAAAGTGACAAGGGGGATCCTAGCAAGGTAATGTTTACAGACATATGGCACTGAAGGACCACCTGCCTTGATAAAGTGGTGCCTTAATCACGAAACATCGGCACATATTTTGCTGTTTAAATAACAGCTATAAAAACTGATAAATAATGTATATTGTCATTACTTTAATTGGTGAGTATATGCATTTTTCTTCTTCTTGCTGTATTACTGATATTCTGTGGCAAAGAACTAGCTCCAGACAAGATTTTTGTGTACCATACAGGATTTTTCGTGTCTACCTGGATATCTTGTCTTTCAGGGAGGAAGAAAACGGTAAATTCCCAGGCCTGCCAGTGATGTTAGTGGTACTCCAGGGCTCTGAACTGTCTGCCCACCCACTGCTGGAGTCAGACCTCAAGATGATTTGAAGAGACCCAGCTTTCCCTGACATTGGGGGAGGGCAAGCCATGGAAGCAACTTTCTGACAGGCTGAGGCACTGACAGGGCTGGGATGTGGGCGAGAGCTGATTGGGATAGACTGTGAGAAGGAATAACAAGACTAAATACTATTTAGTCTTATTATTCCTTCACCTTGCCACATAGCTTTGTGTTATCAATAAAGAGACAACTCCGTGGAGATCTTCCTCAGTATCACTATGAATATATTAATTAGGACAGGTCCCAGGACCGATTCCTGTGACACTCTGCTCATGACTCCTATATCCCCTGATATAGCCCCATTAATCACTACTCTCTGTTGTCTCTCCCTTTGTCAATTTTCTGCCCATCTAACTAAATCAGGCTCCACGGTTAAGTCCTCCAGTATCTATTTAGTAAATAGATGACTCAGGAAGGCAGCAACGGTTTAAGGGGTAGGGTGGTGGGGTTGGGGGAGGGACACAGCCCACCAGGGCAGTGGGTCAGTGGGGTGAGGTAGTATAGTAGAGGCAGACTTAAGGGACCTTTAGTCTCTTTCTGGCATCAAATTCTATGTTTCTGTGTAAATAAAACAAAACCTGGGGAAAATGTTCCATAAATCAAAGCCACTCATCAGTAGGGGCCTGTACCCACTGAAAGGGAAATTGCAAGTAGGACTGATCTTCTGACCCACATCCTGCCTGAAACACAACAAATAAAGCAATATACTTTTCTCCACCAAACAGTTATTTTTTTGTAAATTTTTATTTTCAGTTTAACAGTACAAAAGTCATACACAATACCGATTTCACATACAACTGCAATATAACTCAATAATTTGCAGTCACAACAATAATCGCAGGTGAATAAGTGCAACCAAATTTTTAAAATAGTTGGTGTGTATGTTTCAATTATAAAAAATATTAGATCTGTGGTGCCAAGTAGAAGGGCATACACTCGGTATGCTGGCAGCCTGGGTTCACACCCTGATTCTAGGACAACAGCTGAGGAGGACAGCAGGAAGGGCATCACAGCATCTGCGAGGACGCTCTCCTCCCAGGGCAGGGTGGCGTGCTGCACTGCTTGGAGGTTAGCTCCTGGTGATGATACCAGAGCTGACATGAAAGACCAGCACTGGCTGGCAACCCAGGACCCTGACGTGGTGCATGCTCATGGGGGTATGGGAGAGGGACAGTCCAGAACAGGGAAATATAGCGTCCCCAGTTAGGCATGCTGGTTAACAGCATCCCTGTCTCCACCCTTCAGCACACTGTCACAGCCCCCATCGACATCTCCCAAGATCAAGGTGCTCCTTGCTTCCTACCCCTGCCTATATGGTGACAGGAACCCCAGGAGAAGAAAATTCTGGTACAGAGCAGAGCCATGGAGTCCTGGCATGTAGAAGATTACAAGAAGCCTGGTGGGCAGCAGCGAAATCTGGGAGCCAGATGGAGTACAGTGTCCATGGGGTCCTTGGAAAGGAGCAAAAAAAAAAAAAGACCCAAAAAAACTAGGCTGGTTCAGTGGAATTTTGGTGGACCATTGTGCTGCCTCCTGGGAGATTCAGGTTTATTTGCAAGTCCCAGAATCCCACATTGGAGCTAGTTGGGGGTCAAATGCATTGTGGAGGTGAGATAGTTGGTTCTCAGGAGGCAGGAAGGATACAAGGCAGCTGGTGTTTGCGCCCCTCCTGCCAGCCGACCAAGGAACAGCATAGGCATTAACTATGAAGACAGCTGCTCATCCATCCATCCTCCCAGCAAGCTTAAGGGTCCAACTTGACCCATGTGGGTTAGGGCTGTGCCTGCAGCACCAGCGACCACTGTAGAGGGTCATGAAGCAATATGTCTATACACAGGGTGATGCTAGTGTGGGAATGCCCATCACTGCACAACACCATGAGGGATGAGAGAAAAACCTGGGAGTAAAAACTGCAGGAGCTGCTACATGATGGTCCCTTCTCTGCATTCTTGGGGCCCTATGCAGTAGGGCCACAGCTAACCTTAGCATAATGTGAATTGTGCATACACACTGGGCCCCAGGAGCAATCCAATTAGCCTAATTTATTTTTGGTCCTCTGTGTCTGTTCAATTTTCTCCAGAATTTATTGCTGATGTGCGCATCCACTCATCTCTTTAGAGACTGAATTGTAATTCAAGGTGATCAGAAAAAACATAGAATTTGTCAGCAGAAAAGGACGATTTGGCCTAGCCAATCTGCCCAGATTTTCCCTGCCTAAACTCTTTCTGAAGATTGTTACTGGTCTCCGGCTACTCTTTCATCCCTGCCGGTTTTTTATTACACCCCATGTCTATCCCATGCATGCTTGAAGGCCCCCACTGTTTTTGCCTCCATCACTTCTGTTGGCAGTCTATTCCAAGTGTTTAGCACCCTTTCAGTGAATAAGTATTTCCTCACATCTCTCTTAAACTCCCCGCTCCCTCCCCCAGCTTCACTGTATGCCCCTTGAAGACTGGAGAATGGTTCATGTGATCCCACTCCACAAGAGTGGTAGCAGGGAGGAGGCAGGAAACTACAGACCAGTCAGTCTTATCTCTGTAATGGGAAAGATTATGGAGGCACTCCTTAAGGAAAGGATAGTGCAACACCTGGAATCCATAGGAGCACAGGATCCAAGACAGCATGGGTTTACAACAGGAAGGTCCTGTCAATCTAATCTCATAGATTTCTTTGACTGGGTAACCAGAGTGGGGGACCAAGGGGGAGCAGTTGATGTCGCCTACCTTGACTTCAGCAAAGCTTTCGATGCTGTTCCACATAGAAGATTGATTAATAAGCTGGGTAGGCTCAGAGTGGGTCAGAAGTTGGTCAACTGGGTGGCAAACTGATTGATGGGCATAAAACAGAGAGTGATGGTAAACAGTATACAGTCAGAAGAGATGCAAGTCACAAGTGGGGTACCTCAGGGATCAGTCCTGGGGCCAGTCCTCTTCAATATCTTCATCAGTGACATTGCAGATGGACTGGAGGGTAAGGTTTGTCTGTTTGCAGATAACACCAAGATCTGCAACAGAGTAGATGATCCAGATGGGGTGGGCAGAATGAGAAGAGATCTTGATAAACTAGCAAAATGGTCAGAAGAGTGGCAACTGGGGTTTAACGCAAAGAAGTGCAAGATCATGCACATAGGGAAGAGAAACCCTGAAGCCACCTATAGTTTGGGAGTGCTGGCAGTCACAAGGGAAGAAAGAGACTCAGGCATCATCATCACAGATGACCTGAAATCATCAAAGAAGACCACTAAAGCAGTAGGTAAGGCTAGGGGGATGTTGGGGTGTTTTAGTACGGGTATCACAAGTCATAAGAGGGAGGTAATAATCCCTCTTTACAAGACACTGGTTAGGCCCCATCTGGAGTACTGCATGCAGTAATGGAGGCCACACCTTCACAAGGATATTAACCAAATTGAGGCAGTCCAGAGAAGGGCAACCAAAATGGTGCAGGGACTGCATCAGAAAACATATGAGGACAGATTAACGGAACTCAATATGTATACCCTGGAGCAAAAGAGGGAGAGAGGAGATATGATTGAAACATTCAAACACCTTAAGGGCATTAACAAGGTGAAAGAGTATATCATGTTTCAATATAAGAAAAATAGCAGGACAAGAGGACACAGCATGAGATTAGAGGGAGGCCGATTAAGGAAGTAATGTGAGGAAGTTATTTTTTACAGAAAGGTTGGTGGATGCATGGAATGGCCTACCTCAGGAAATGGTGGATATGAATACAATGCAGGGCTTCAAACAGGCATGGGATAGGCATACGGGAGCAATACAGATAAGTATGAATAGGTAGGCGACTGACAGAGCAAATGCTGATGGCACATTCATAAGGCAGAAAAAGAAATGGACAGACTGGATAGGCCTTGCGGTTCTTATCTGCCATCAACTTCTATGTTTCTATGTTGATTTTGGTGCTCCTTCTCATTTAAAAGAGACTTCCCTTCTGTACCCTGTTCACACCTGTGTGAGGTACTTGTATGTCTCCCCTCACTCTCCTCTCTTCCAGGGGTGTACATGCTGAGATCCCTCAGTCTATCCTTGCAGGGTTTCCCATACAGCCCCAGCACCATTAAATAGCCCTCCTCTGAACTGCCTTCATATCACAAAACAAGCTGAACAGGAAGATAGGGAGAGGTCATTTCAGGGAAGAGGATGTTTCATGGTGCTCCCACAGTCCTGATAACGGGCCCTAACAATGAGGTTCGCACAGGGCTCGTTCCCTAGGGCCAGCACTGATCAGGACTTAGAGGCTGCCCTGTATATGGTCCTGCAAGACAGTGCCTCACTTCCTTTACTGCAAGCCTTTGACTTATGGGCATAGGGGTTATGCTCCCCTTTCACTTTAGAGGACTGGAAACGAATATGCGAGGCTACTCACAAAGCTACCTATTCTATGAGTGCAGAGAGTTTAATTAGAAATGTCTGGTACATTAATTCATTACACTGATGCAGTAGGTGTGCTGTGGTTGGTGTGCGGAAGAACTGTGGGAGGCCAGACTGACCCATTTTCATATGTTTTGGGAGGTGCCCTCAGTTACATTCCTTCTCTCTAGAAATGGACCATTCCCTGTGAGATATCTTTTTAAGCACTCTGCCTCTCACAGCCCAGATCTTCTTATTTACACTCTAAGTGGCAGGAATGATCCAGCTCACAAATATAATTTAGGAGTACACTTAGTGGTGGCTAGGAAATGTATAACTGAAAAACAGCTCATCCCAGAAATGCTGACTATGGGGGATTGGAGATGTTTTTAATTTTTTTTTATGATTTTGGTAACCAGGTAAGGCCCACTAGGCACAGGTGCCTGTCTTCAGAGGCGACCTGGGAGCACTGCAGTGGTTAAATGACTTGCTCAGTCACACAGTATGCAAGTGGAGGTTGTGGGAATCAAACCCAGGTCTGCTGGAAGTTCAAAGCTCATTCGCAGCTCGTTACTCTAACCTCTGGCCATTCTGCCAGACTGATGGTGAATAACATTTATAAAAAGGTGGCTCTTACATTTTCATTTAGATGACAGGTGGAGAAGTGCAGGAATGGACGGACTAGATGGCTACTCTATGAACTCAAACTCCACCTTTGTACCATAGTTCTCATCCACAGAAAAGGGGAAAGAGAAGCATCCAGATGAACTTCAGCCAAGGGGAACTGGGTGATTTCCAATGTTGTTTTATTATTATGGATATGCTTAACAACCAAATTCCTTTCTATTTTTATTTAGTGTACTTTCTGCACTGATCTGCCATCATATCCATTCTCTTGCCCCCAGGCTATCACCTGCTGCCCCTGAGGCTTACTTCCAACATGTACAGTGCCCCACAGTTTATGGCCCACGGCGGAGCCTCCTGGGTTACCCAGGCCAGGAAGGAGAGTATTCCAGTTTGGGGTCAGCAGCCCAGTGAGCAGTGCGGAGCCGGGGAGAAGAGAGATGCAACGGAACTCACAGGCCTTCTTCCCCCAGAGCAGCAGAGTGCCCTCTGGGACACTCAATCATCCCCTAGGTCGGCTCTGGATGACTCACTTCGCTTCCAAACCCTGGTCACTGGTGTATCGAGCGTTAACGCTAATACTGTGCTCACATCCCTTTTTACACATGTATTTATTTATTTATTTCAAAGGTTTTATCAGGAAAGGGCTTGTTTCCAGATGTGTCCTGGGGGAAGGGGAAAAGATAACAGATATAAAAATACAGAATATAAAATACATAGAATGGAATAAATATAAACAAGAATCAATGTGACAAATATGCCTAAAAATAAACTAACAGCACCAAGCAATATCAGCCCCCTGGATCACCCATCACTGCTAGCTCTACTCTAGGCTGGGTTGGCTCTCCCCCAGTTATCATCGATCCTTTGTTATGGGCAACTTTACTGACAAAATCATCCAATCATCAACCCCTCCTGCACTTGCCGAACTGCTCCAGCCCACCCCTTCTGGCTATCGGCTGAGGTCCAGTGACTCCCAGGCTCTCATGATCTTTAAAACCCATTCCCTCGCAGGGGATCGTGCCTTTGCAGTCCTTGCCCCTAGAGCCTGGAACCATCTCCCGGATGTTGTAAGAGCTGCCCCCTCCCAAAGATGCTTCAGGTCCTCTCTCTGGGGCTACCTAAAACAAGTTTCTGGCTGCCTTTGCTCTTAGCTGTACCACCCTCCATGGTACGCCAGTGCCCCGTCCATGTCCGTGTGTGGGCGTATGCCTTCTGCCCGCCTTTGCTCCTAGCTGTCCCACCCCCACGGTGGACAAAAGTGCCCATCTATTAACTGAGTGAGTGCTCCTTTGGTGCTCTCCTCAAAAATGCCCTGCTGATTCTTTGGTTTGCTTCCTTGACTGCCTCCTGTGATTGTCTCACCTTAACACTGCATTTCTATTTTATATGTTCTCTGATGATACCTGGCTGTAGCTCTCTGCCTATCCTGTCTGTAACTTGTTGATTGCTGCTGCCTTGTCTCTGTATCTGTATATTACCTGAGTCCTCGGACTTCACCTTGTCATTTGCTAATACCCTGTTCTCTGGATTGTTATTGCCTGTACCTTTGTAATTCTCCCGGGTCGCACCTGAAAATAGGCACTTGACTGTCTAGCATGTTTACCTGGTAAACAAAAGCTAAATAAATAAAATAAAATAAAATTGTAGAACTGTACAAAAGAACAATTAACCAGATATCAGCTCAGCCAAATAAAAACAGGGAGAATGACATATGAAGCTGTAAATCATGTTATTACAACTGGCAGCAAATGTTCTGTTTGCTGTTGTTTGTGATGTTTGTATTAACTAGTGCAAAAGTCAATTAACTTTGAATATTAAAAAAAAGGACTTACAGGGCGCCTGAGAGAGGACAAAGCGAGACCCGCGGCTGTGCCACAGTAGACAACACCAGCTCCAAGGCCGAGACAAAAAGCTAAATAAAAAAAAGAAAGCAGAGACTGTCAGCTCCATCATGTAAAACCAAACATATTGGCAAATTATTGACTGAATCTGCACAGACAAATCAGATGACTGGCCTCGGGGTGGAGAGTGGGGATGGGGGCAGCTGAGTGAGTAAGCGAGGCAACATTAAAGAGAGGGCGGCAGAGTGAACTGTATTGATTGGGTAATTTGACTCGAAGGCGATGTGGGGTGTATATTTGGGATCGATGGATTGTAATTAATGGGAATAACGACACATGTTATCGACCCTGCTTGTTGAAGCAGGAAACCCTTCCCCAGTGTGGTGTGTGTGCGTATATAAAATTTGGGACAGACGAGCTGGCAGGCAGTGTCTGGAAACTCAGAAGCAGGCCCTCCCCATCAAGCTGCAATCCCAAGTCAGGTAAGGCTCATTAATTTATCAAAATTAACAATTTTAATTTTTTTCCCCTTCTTCTGTTTTTTGTTTAGTATGTTCTCTTTTCCCAACGAACAGAGTCACCAGGGCTGCACCCTTCCTCTGGCTGGGATGACAGGTGGGCAGTTGCCTTCACAGCTAATGCCAGTGTTGTTCCTGGGTTGCTCCACAGTGAGTGAGTAAATACAATAGAGCTCTTGCCCTTCCTACCTAGGAGTCAAGTGCCACATCTCTGCATCTCCCCCCACCCCCTTGATCCAGCACAAACAGGAATCCTGGTCTCCCAAACGGCAGCACAATGTGCTGCGCTGCACGCCTGGGACCAGCTTCCTCTACTTTTGTTGCCCCTTAGCATTTATGTAGAACTAAGCGAGGTGCCATTTTGGAGCATAAACAAATCACTGCATAACTGTGTCAGAAAAACTGCGCCACTTTTCCAGTTATAACTGTTTTTAATAAAAGTTGCATTTACAATACTTCTGACCACTCTACAGCAAGTGGACATAGGGGCATGGGGTAGAGGGTTATAGAAGAATAACCTTGAACTCCAAATTCTTCCAAGTAACTTTCCAGTTTCCTGCAAAAGAAAAAAAGGCATCACCAGCACTCATATTTCATAACAACCTAATTTCAGGATGTTCTACTCTTTACCAGTAAAGACATTTAACCCTTGCTGTGCCGCAGACTGATATAGCAATCCAGAGTTCCTATACATTCCAATTCCATCGGCAGCCCAAAGGTTAAATGAAAACAGGCTCTGCGCCTCTTAGACTTCATCTGTTCCTTCTGCTTTTCCTGCCATGGAGTCAGAATTCTCTGCTTGTGGCATCAGAATAATTTCCATAACAACAGGTAACAATGTCACAAGGAGAGGATTATGACTTTTTAAGCGATGTGAACAGATGAAGCCTAAGAAGAAAACGTTCCCAGTTTTAATAAAATGGAAAATTCCTAAAATTCTAATTTTGTGAGAATTCTGTGTAACTGAGTTCTATTGATGCCAGCTGTGAATTCTTTTGCAGAAAACTGGAGAATCTCGACTTATTCAGGCACAAAATAAAATAATTCCAACATTTGCACTGGTATTTCGGTATTTATTGGTTGTTGCCTTGTATGATACCATTCGGGGTTTATTTGTTTAGACTCTTGTGATGCAAGCGCTTTTCTTGTATGCTATTTTGTGCTCGTACTGTTCACTATTTTGTGCCACCCTGATGGCCCAGGTCTTGCCTGAAAACGGTGCCTGGGACCAGTGTACTCACCCAGTTAACAAATAAATAACTACAATTTTGCTGCTATCTCATTTTGTACCAGAAATGAAATTTTTGTTTTGTTTCTACTTCCAAATGATCCAGCCTGTTCCCCCTTCGGATTGCACCCCCAGTCACATGACCTGCCGTTCCCGGGACTTACCTTCAGCTCTTTGTAGCCCCATGGCATACCCACATTGAGGCCTCTGGGAGTGAAGGCAATCCCCCCATTAGTGACCATATCCGGGTATGGAGTTGAAGCCTGATCAGCAGGTTTGGGGCCTGCAGGGTGCCGGTTTCATCCTGCTACTGGCTAGTGGTTTCCCCTCTCCTTCCTCCCATTAAGTAGGTGTCATGAACGTGTGATTTCATACAGGCAACAGGAGTGCATGGGTGCAGAGCCGGCTCACTTCCACTACCATCCTCGCTTGCTGCCTGTGGAACAGACAACCACCCTCCCTCAGAGGGGGCTAGCGCCTGCTGGGGTGTTCAAACCATCTCTCCCTGCCAGCACTACAGTGACTCAAGCTTGTTCCTGAACCTGGGTCGTCAGCAGCGCAAGTGATACAGCGCTGCACTGACAGCTGGCTTAGAAATGACACTGTAGAAGTGTGGCCCCACCGCAGTGTCTTTAAAGGAAATGTATTCAGGCTGGCCCATTCATGCTGCCACCTGGGTGGTGGGTTTACATGTGAGGCTGCCCTGGTATCCAATACTAGAGAGACTGCGGGACAAAAGCGTCAGGGAGGTCAAGTGCTCAGCTCTTGGTGAGGGAGGGTGCGAGTCATCCAGATTTCGTGCTCCCCCCCCACTGCTTGACCATGGAGTGGCATTGGCACAGGCTGCAAAGGGCAACTGCTCACCTGGCCTCCTGGATGGAAAAAAGGTGCAGCCCCTGGTCACCCTGATCACGGGAGTGTGGGGACAAGTGGAAAAAGAAAAATTATAATTAAAAAAAGTATATTTTGTAAACACAGAATTGAAGCTGCAATTACTCACCAGCTGAGTCCCACAATCCACCCTTGGGAATGTACAGCTGTGATGTTTTTTTTTTTTACAACATTATCTTCATTAAAAAAATTTGGTTGACTCCGTGGCACCGAGTGGTGACTCACACAGTAGTGTTCTGAATAGTTCTTTCCGTAACAAACATGTTAAGAATGCTTTACTATATTCAGAGTTTTGTTATGCAGTGAAGAAACTGATTTTGCTCAGCAAACTCAAATGGTTTGTATTTTTTTTAGTTACCAGAAGAAGGCTCCCCGATGCCCAGCTCTCGTGACCCTGAGAGGGAAAAAAACTTGTTTTGCAGAGAAGCCTCTGCAAAATAAGGTCACAGAAAATCAGGAAAGGGATGAGGCTCAAAACTTCATATTTAATTCTATTTTTTTTTGTTATTTCCAAACAACATTTCACCTCACTTTTAATTGGGGGAAGGGCGGTGTTTTGTGGCAAGCACCACTTCTTCCTGGGCTAGCAACGGTTCACCTTTTCTACCGTAAAGGTCGTCTGAGACCCTTCTATATTTGCAGATCCGTGGCATTCCCTTTCTATTACAGAGTTGCTTATTACATAAATTAGGTCTTCTAAACCAGATCAAAGTCTCCTTCAGGTAGCCTTATTAAATCTTGAATACACGCAGTTAAACAGTAGCATGCTTCATCTGCAGCTGGCCATCTCAGCTGCCACACGAACACTATGGCAACGGAAACAGCTGGTTGCACTAGAAGCAGGATACCTTTTACCTGAGCACATTCAATTTTTAAGAAGGCTACCCAAATGAGACGTTGGGCAGATCTGGGAGCAACAATCTGTGTAATAAACAACTCCACAGCAGAAAGAGAATAGAGGAGCACATTACAGAAGTGTTTCACAGAACCTTTACAGTAGGAAAAATGAACCCTGCTTGCGCAGGAAAATGGCACACTAACTTCACAAAACATCCCAATCAACAAGAGGGTGGAACATTATTTGGAAAGACAAGAAACTGGAATTAAATGAGGACGTTTCGAGCCTCATCCTTTCGTTGATTTACTGGGGATATGCAGAAAGTACAGTACACAAAGCCTTTTCCTGGGTCAGTATTATGCTCGGTAATCTGTACCTTCCCATATGAGATGTTCCCATGTAGCAGTAATAAAGCATTTCACGCATATATCCTTTCCATGCTAACACTTTCTCATCACAGGATGATCAGCATAACTTCCCATCTGATACACTGACAAACTGCCTTTACAGAGCCCCTAATCCCGCTCATAACATGGGTAAGAACATTCTAGGCTAGGCGTCTGACTGGCTGAAAGACAAGTACAACATTATCTGGCCATAATTACACTCCTGTATTTGTTTAACATGTGCAGCAGGTTCGGCTACAATAGCAATATGCCTGAACTGGAACTAAGCTTTTGGCTTCTGCTCATATTTCATACGGAAAACAATATTTTCTTGTTAAAAATCATTAAAATATGTCCACAAAACATTTTTACGTAGAACCCATGTTATAAATGCAATAAGACACTACAGGGATGCGCAATAATGATCAATAATTGCACTTCTTCCTCTCATGTGTTTAAAGACACTTGGCATAAGCACCTTGTGCCTAACTACATAATTGAGACATGTGATCACTGACCCATAATTCCACGCCCTGGCATGTCTGCAAACCACATGTTGACACAGCACTGGGTTTTTGTTCTTACTGCTAACAGGGCTTCCATTTTTTTACCTATAATAAATCCAAAGGTCTCTTTTCTGATCTCCATTTTAGCTCATTCCACACCATTTAATGCATAACTAAATTACTATACATTATCTCCCACACTTGACCAACCCCCATCAGCCACCCCCCCAGCCCTGTTACCCACTGTCCCTTGGACTTACCTCTGACCCAACAGTGACCTAGAGTTTCCCCCTCCATGGCAGAGCACTCCAGGTTCCTGCAGCATGGGAGGAGTTTAGCTTGAATGTTGGTTTGCAGTCCATTGAGCAGTGAGGGGCCTGCAAGGAGAAAGATGGTGTCATCCTGCAGTCAAGGGCTCCATTTTCTGTCCCCCCCGGCACCTCATTGGCAAGGACTGAAATGGACGTTGCATGCACACATGCCAACATCCTCAGTAGGGGGGTGTCTACCCACCCATGACAGCTCCTCTTGCACTGCCGCCTGTGGTCAACCAGGTGGCAGTACTGCTGTGAGACTCACGGACCTCCCCTCCCAGAGGGAGGCGTCCTCTGGAACACTCAATCCTCTTCCCCCCCCCCAGCCGCCCCCTGATGACCCAGGCTAGCTTCCAAACCCGGGTCATCGGCATTGTGAGCGATAGTGCTACTACTGCACCAACGGCCCGGCCAGTCCTATTCTATGCTCTTAGCCACAATACTTTACACTTACTGAGGTGGCAAACAGGAGGGGGTGGCTAGAATGTTCTTACCCATGTTATAAACACAACTATACAGAGTCTGTGGAACCATATTTCCATGGGCTTTTGTACTACTTACACATAATTACCCACATTTTTTCTCCTACATAGAAACATAGACTTTGACGGCAGATAAGGACCACTTGGCCCACCCAGTCTGCCCATTTCCCTACCTACTGGATAAGCTGCAGATTCTAGTTAACCAACAGCCTGTTTCCTGCAACCCCGTACTATAATTGCTTTGTGTCTGTCCCAAGCATGTCTGAATTCCCCCACTGTTTTAGACCCAACAACCTCCTCAGGAAGGCTGTTCCATGTATCCACCACTCTCTCTGTGAAAAAGAATTTCCTCACTTTACCCCTGAGCCGTCCTCCCTCTATCTTTAAACTGTGCCCCCTTGTTCTTACACATCTCTTTTTCTGAAAGATGCTACCCTCCTGGACTTTGTTGATTCCTTTGAGGTACCTGAACGTTTCAATCATGTCCCCCATGTCCCTCCTTTCATCAAGGGTATACATATTAAGTTCTCTCAGTCTCTCCTCATATGGTTTCTGATGTAGACCCTGCACCATTTTAGTTGCCCTCCTCTGGACTGCTTCCATCCTGTCTATGTCCTTGCGTAGATGAGGTCTCCAAAACTGCACACAGTACTCCAGATGGGGTCTCACCAACTGTCTGTGCAGATGGATAACCACTTCCCTTTTTCTACTTGTGATGCCCCTTCCTATGCATCCCAGTATCCCCCTGGCTCTCCTTACTGACTTTTCACATTACTTACCCACCCTTAGGTCATCTGATATGACTACCCCAGGTCCTTTCCATTTTGTTGTTGTTAGTACCTCCCTGCTAATGTGTACTCTTCTCCTGGGTTTTGTTTCCCAGGTGCATTACTTTGCACTTCTTTGCATTGAATCCAAGTTGCCATATGTCTGACCATTCCTCCAACCTTGCCAAGTCCCTTCTCATCTTTTCTACCCCCTCTTGTGTATCAACTCTGTTGCAGATCTTTGTGTCATCTGCAAAGAGGCATACCTTTCCCTCTAGACCCTCTGCAATGTCACTTATAAAGATGTTAAAGAGGATTGGACCCAGTACTGAGCCTTGGGTACTCACTAGTAACCCCTTTCTTGAATGTGTTCCATTCACTATTACCTTCTGTGTCCTGTTGTGCAGCCAGTTAGCTACCAGGCTACCACCCTGGGACCCTCCAGGCTGGCTAACTTGATTATTAATCTTTTGTGTGGGACTGTGTCAAATGCCTTGCTAAAGTCTAGGTAGGCCATATCCACAGCTCCTCCCTGGTCTATTACTTTGGTCACCCAGTCAAAGAAATCAATTAGATTAGTCTGACATGACCTTCCTGCTGTAAATCCATGCTGCTTTGGGTCCTGTGCCCTGCTGGCCTCTAGGTACTCAACAATTCTTTCTTTCAGAAGTGATTCCATCATTTTCCCTACCACCTCCTGCATTACCATGACTCCTTCCCACCACCCATGACGTTCTGCCTTTTCAATGCAGACGTATTTAATGCTTTCTATGCTCTTTCACTCCAGTTACATAATGGCCTCCCCACAGAGAGTATCAGGGTTGTGGACAGATCACCAGAAGAACTGATAAACAGAGATTTTGTTTACAATTTCAAGACTGGGCTCAATAGCTATCTGACGGGAAAAGGCATTTCAGGTTATTGTTGTTAGGATAAGCGGGAGGTAAACTAGATGGGCCCCATGGTCTCACTTTGTCCCATCAAAACTACATACCTATATATCTACATTACATTTCTGCTGCGATTCATTCAACTGCCACGTAACAAAAGAAAACACTGTAACATTCGCAATAGCAACCTGAGTGAACACTGGTTTTGACTATTTAGTCCCATAATCCTTTCTTCTTTCCTTATTATTCTGTCCCTCCCCCCCAATCTTTTGGCCCTTGGTTTCCCTGTCCTCCAACCTGATGTTTAGGCACTCACAGCAGCACCCTTTCTCGGGGCAGGAGAGCAAAGGCTTTCACAGCTGTTGGAAATGGTACCACGCCTCGATTAGCTGACAGGGAATGTGCAACACCCCCTCTCTCCAGCAGCCGAGCACCTCCCCACTGCAACATATCCATCTCCAGGATGGAATTCTGGGACTCACACATGACATCCCACCCCAACCCTGCTCCCCCATCTTACAACCAGTGAGCTGCCACCATAATCCTCTCTTTGGCAAAACTGTTGCCATAGAAAAGATTTTGATGTCACAGGCTGTGGACCAAACCATGAGATAGGGCAGAAGCAGATGCATTCCCTTGGACACAGATCCTGTTTTTGTGCAAATGAAGAGAAAACAATTCTCGGTCCTTTCTCTAACATAAAAAGTGACACTAAAATGATTCCACACGGTAAATTCTGTAGGGTTTTTCATTATTGTTGGATTTAAAAATAGTTCCAAAATTGTATTACCTGAAGCACTGGGAAGGATTGAATAACTGGGAGGTCAAGTGACTTGCTCAGGGTCACAGAATGAGTCAGTGCCAGGGGTGGTTCGGTGCTCAAACCATCGGACCACACTGCCTACCAGCAGGCTGACTGGAGAGACTGGTTAATCTAATTTGTCCCAAATCCACTAAGGCCGACAAACCATTAAAAGACAGAAAACAGCCGGCCTGGTGGCACTGAGGGCTGAGGTGCTGGATGCCTTATCTCGCACTACGCTGGTGATCCAAGTTTGGGAACGATCGCGAGTCATCGGGGAGCCGGCATGGGGGGGGGGTGGGAGCAGGATTGAGCTGCCTAATTGGGGCTCTCCTCTCCTGGGAAGGAGGTCACCCTCCCAAAGTCCTGCCGCCTCTGAGTGGAGGTCCGTTGGCAGCACAGGTGGGTATGGGCAATCGGTAGGGTGGGGCATCCCGCAGTGCATGATGCGTGCGTGCCTCCACATGCGTGTGCTCATGCCAAACATGTGAGGGTGGGGGGATAAATGGATAAACACATAATCAAAAAAAAGAAAGAAAACACCAGGGGAGGCTACTCTCTGCTGCAAAGACCCACCAAGAAATACAGTGGAACTTGTCTGTTAAGGGTCCCATAAGGACCAAAGAATCTGTCCCTAATATCAATGTGTCCTTAATATGCAAGTTGAAATTGTTGTTGGGACTGCAGAAACTATCTTTAATACCACGACCTTAAAAGGCAGTGCCCTTAACAGGCAAGTTTCACTGTACTTCAAAAATCAATAAACGTGTATTTATGTTTATAGTCCCTGCAGCTCTTTATAAGAGCGTATTCTCAAGTTCTTTGGGTGAGAGAACTGTGAAGCATAACTGAGCAGTTGTAGCAGACAAAGGACTCAAGAAGGCACTCTTATAACCATGGGAGATAGTTGAACTGTACATATAAACATATTATAAATCATGTTAAAGACTTCTTTTTTAAAAATAAAACTTAGATTTAAAATCAAAATGTTTTACTTTGTATAAAATAAGAAAAAAGAAATGCGGTAGCCGTGTTAGTCCAGTCAACAATGTAGAGGGAAAACACAAATTTGTTGATATTTTCTCTCTACATAGAAAATAAGAGAAACCCTTGTGTAAGAAAGGAACTATGCCAACTGAGCTAAGAACTTCAGAATTTTAGTACTGTTTGCATGAGAGGCCGTCTTATAAGAGTACCTGGAATGTTTAGAAATAATCCTGATTGGATAAGAATGATGCCATGATTTATAATTATGTAAACTGACAATTCCATCCACCAAACTTGGTCCCGCTAATGTTTCCTGGAATAAGCATAGCTCACTCTATAGAGGCTAGCATGTGGCCAGGATAATGGTTGGGTGAGCACAGCCATACAAACTCTTACCACCTTCCTTAATGAAGTAGCATGTTCCATGAAACGTCAGCAGGAACAAGTTTGGAGAAAGGACCTGTTACCTTAACAAACATTTATAGATTTCTGAAATATTTCTTAGTGAGTGGAGTTGCTTTGATGCACTCATTTGTAAAGGTTGGGGATTTCCGAGGCACTGTTAGTGATCAGCAAAGTTTCGATTCCACCAGTGGGACCAATGAAAACTTCAATGAAATGTCAAGTCGCAGCAGCCTTTGAAGTCTGCAGCAACAGAATCTTCCCCTCACAGTCTGCATTCAGCTTGTTAGACTTTCAGAGTAACGTTTCTTGTTATTTCTTTTTTTGTGTGTTCATTCCCCTCTTTCGGTCCAGCTCTGAAAATTAGTGCTTTGTCAGGGCGGCAGAACCTGAAGCAAAACAGACTACAGTGCAGGAAAGTGGTGAGTACTAGTGAAACCTAAATTAATATAATCAGATTTTAGAAGCTGGTGCCAACAGGGTGTGTGTAATTGGGGCGGGAGGGGAAGGGGCTGCATAACAAAAGAAAGAAATAACTTTAGTGATGTTGCATCCTGCCCAAGGGTTTGGCTGATTTAATTTATTTGAAGTAACAACAAAAAGAAAACTCTAATGGGTTCAACTTTGGAAGTTAATCCAATTTTTAGTAACTGGAAAGTCAAAATACTAATCAGGTCCCAAGATTTACAACTCAAAACTGACTCAAGACCACTTTTGAAAGTTAATTTAAAACAGCAGGGCATGTTACAGGGTACATTTTGTATCTGTTTCTTTTATTCTATTTTGGGATGGCCTGTTCCTCCTCTCAAATAAGATGTGATTTTTTTTCTCTGTTGTGAGTCTGCTTTAACATGTTATTTCAATTTCAAATAATTACCAGAGCACTCCTTTAAACATGGCAATCTCCAGGCTTTTATCAGTATTCTCAGCTGTTATTCACCCCCCCTCCCCAATACACACACACACACACACACACACACACACACACACACACACACTTATATTTAACATTGCATTTCTTGTGACTACAGTGAAGTACTACCAAACAAAAGATGCTGCTCCCTGACCTTATGGGACAGTGGATGTTCAAAAACGGCTAAAATACTTGGTTTACTCACAGTACTTATG
Organism: Neoceratodus forsteri; assembly: GCA_016271365.2. Taxonomy (NCBI): domain Eukaryota; kingdom Metazoa; phylum Chordata; order Ceratodontiformes; family Ceratodontidae; genus Neoceratodus; species Neoceratodus forsteri. The sequence goes on along the minus strand of CM028138.1, from coordinate 482,027,254 downwards.
ATGCTATCTGTAAACCGATTCTTAAACCCTTTAATTCTGTTTTTGCCCAGTTGGCGCTGAGTTAGTGGTGACTCATGTATATACGCTGTATAAAATGGCCCTCTGCTGACATCTGTTGTAGCACTTGAATTAATTACGATGTCTGCCTATTGCTTTGTATTACCATCTGTTTTTTAAATCCTGCTACACAATTTTTGTGACGTCAGTTTTTGTCTATGACCAAATGTAATTAATTTGTATACCTTATCTTGCTGTACCATCACATGTACTGTACTGTGTTGATGCTCCTAAAATGAAACTGTATTACTTTGATGAACTGTTTGTAACTTTGTAACCTCCCGGGTCGTGTCTGAAAATAGTCACAGCTTGTGTCTAGCACACCCACCCGGTTATCAAAAACTAAATAAAATAAATAAATAAAACATGGGGCTAGCCATATTTAAAGGAGAACTCCCTTAACTATTTTACATTTAAAAGTGAAAGTTTAACTAGACTCAGAAAACGGAAAAAAGCCAGCTCGATTTCACAGTGGCAGTAGTCATTTGTGCTGATGACATACATGTTATCAAAATAACACTTTTTTTGCTGATAGTTATGTCACAAACAAAAATAACACAGCTTAGATATATCATATTGCTGTGCCTAACCAACTGAAGAGCAGTTGAAATAATGTTTAATGACATCACAATGGAGTTATGCTGCATTCTAACCAGAGCAGTGAAATCAAAATAGGTATCCAAATAAAAATTAAAAGGCCTACATTTTAAAAATGTGTGGTGTAATTCAGACATGCAGTAACCTGAATCAGAATATGCCATTCCTCATGATTTGTGAGGGGGCACATAACTCACTCTCAGCTTCGCCACTTGAGAGTTACGGTCCCCATACTAAAATAATGGCATATTCAGAGTAAGGCCATTGTGTATCCCCTATATAAGTATATCATGAATTTTTATTATAGTACACGTGGATAAATATCAGTTTACAGGCATTGCATTGTTATTACATAGCAAATATACTCACAGCAAATGACATAAATTGTAATTATAGTACACAGTAATAGCATCACATGTCAATGCAAGTCAGTCTCTAACACTGTTATTCATAACTGCACCCTTCAATAGATGACATCATCCCAACATTTTTACACAGGCTGGATCACATGGGAAACACATACCTAAAGTAGGAATAGGATAACTTTCCAAGATTCGGGTTTGAAATGGTTTAATTCAGAGCCCCCGCCAAACAAAAAGTTTGAACTTGTACATGTATGTATTTAAGATGCAAATACAGTATATACTTATATTGCCTAATTTTATTTGCATCTGAACCAAATAAACCTCTATTTTATAACTGGTCAAACCAGTCAAGTTTAAGGAAGGGATATGACAGATTTCTGCTGTATTAATTTGCTCAGCCTTGATTCATCAGTATCATTCACCTACTCATATGAAGTGAAGATTTCAGCTCTGAATGTCTAATTTAGCCATCTCATCTGAGCTTGATTAATCATGAACATAGTACAGCAACCATGCAAATAAGTGAGGTCAGGTACTGCCTAATTTGGGAATGGTATCATGGTGACAGGCAAGAACAAGCATTTATCAATGCTGAATGTTGTCTCTCTGGCATTGGCACTGGTAGTGCAGGAGTAAGAGATGCATAATAGGAATGGCAGTGAAGTACTGAACTGACGCCAACCCCACCCCCACCCTGCAGAGACTGACAGGTATTGGGGTGTGCCTTTGGGTCATCAGCTATAACACTCATGCCATTGTACCTCACCCTACCCTGTAGACACTGAAAAGTGTCGTGGTGTGCTTTGGGGTCTTTGGTCCTTATACTTACCCCATTCCATAAGGAAATACACTGAGACGGGTGCAGTATAGGAGAATGGGTGAACTTTAGGCCCGAACACTCCAAGGCACACCTCGATGTCTGTCACTGGCTGCAGGGTGGGGGTGGGGGTGGAATGGCATGAGCATTACAGCCAATGATCCCAAGTCACAACCCTGACACCAGTCAGTCTGTACAGAGTGGGGTGTTACAGTTGGAAACCCTAATGTCATAGGCGTTTGTTGGTATTTTCACTCCAAATTTTCAACATGGGCTTTTTGTGACCCCACGTCATGAAGAGCGGCACAATCAGTTTGTTAGCTGAAAGGTGGTTTTGGACAGCGGCTATGCCATTTGGTGACACAGGGGCGAAGACACATTCTGGGCAGGATGTGAAAAATGACAACTGCATTGTTCATGAGGAGGTGTAAAAAAATGGCAAACTTGAAAATCTGGAGTGAAAATATAAAAAACTGGTGAAGTCATGAGCATGCATAGAAACTGTGCAACACATGTCTGTAACCCAATTATTTCTGGGATTTTTTTAACCACATTTTCAATATAGGCATTTTGGGACGTCCCCTCATGAACAGTGGCACTGTGATTTTGTTAATCTGTCCCAAAGTTGTTCCACAGCAACCCGTCATTGTGCACCACAGGTGCGAAAACACATTTTGGGCAGGATGTGGAAAATGACAGCTGTACTGTTCATAAGGAGGTGTGGAAAAATGCCAATATTGAAAATCTGGCATGAAAATATTTCAAATTTGCGAAGTTACAAGGGTGCGTGGAAACTGTGCAACTCATGCTTGTAACAGAGTCATTTTATGGATTATCATCACCAAATTTTCAACATATGCATTTTAGGACCTCTGCTCATGAATAGTGCCACCGTCATTTTCTCACACTGTCCCGAAAACTGATTTCGCACAGCAACCATGCTATTCTGCACTGGAGGTGCGAAAACACATTTCAGCCAGGAGATGTAAAATGACAGCTGTACTGTTCATAAGGAGGTGTGGTAAAATGCCAATTTTGAAAATCTGGAGTGAAAACATTACAGATTCATGAAGTTACAAGTGTGCGTGGAAACTGCACAACGCATGCTCGTAAAACAGCCATTTTGGGGATTTATTTCACCAAATTTGCAACATAGGCTTTTTGAGGGCCCCCCCTCATGAACAGTGGCACTGTCATTTTGTTAATCAGTCCTGAAAGGTGATTCTGCACAGTGACCGTGAAATCACCTTTCGGGACTGGATAACACCATGACAGTGACTGAATTCATGAGGAGAGGTCCCAATAACCCCATGATGAAAATTTGGTGCCAAAATTCCCAAAAATGGCCGAGATATGTACCAAAGTTGAAAGAAAACTTTATGCCATTATACAGCTTACTGGCATTTCTTCAGTTCGCGGTCGGTTTGAAGAGTGCAGACATATTCCCAGTCCACCGAAGATCATCGCGCCGGACTCCGGAGGTAAGTATGGGGTGAGGGGAGGCAGGGTACGCAGAAGGTGGGCATGGGCTGGAGGTGGGGCAAGAGAGACCGCGAGGGAATGTTTTCTTTTTTTACAGGTAAAAAAAAAGAGAAAAGACAACAAGGGTTGGTTTCTTTTTGCAGGTGTTTGTTTGGCACACTGGGGTGGGCTCCCAGTGTACCACCTGCATAACGGGGAGGGTGACTGCAGCCGATGGGGATTGGGCCCCCCCATCAGCACAGAAAAGGGTGGAAGGATGCACATGATGCCGAGGGGGATTGGGCACCCCCTTGGCACACAGCATACATCGGGAGCTGGGGACATTATGCCAACAGGGAGTGGGCTCCCCCGTCAGCAAATTAAACTAGGTTGGGGAACTGAAGCCGATGGGGATTGGGCCTCCCGTCGGCAAGGAAAGACTGTTTTGGGGGCACATGATGCCAGGGGATGGGCACCCCTCAGTACACATGTAGAATGGGAGGGGAGAATCGTGCCGATGGGGAGTGGACTCCCCCGTCAGCAAATGAAGTGGCTGTGGCAGTCAGTGCTACCATGTGTGGTTAGGAAGTGCTTCACCAGCAAGGGCACGTTGGGAGGTGCAGCTGCTTGATGAGCTTTGCTCTCATTGCAGCGGACCTTTCCTTAGATGTGCTCGCAACATTACGTGGTGCTGGTGTGGCGCCTGCATGCTGCCTTACTGGGGAATGAGAGACACGCCTACTGATGTGTGCCCTGCATTCACCCACAGTGACCGCACCTCCAAATCTGCTACTACTGCAATATGCTGGCTGGTGCGCAAGCGCAAGCCAACATAATATTGGGATGCAAGGGACTAAAAGTTTATTTAAACTTGTACTTTAGACAGCACATCAATATGCAGACAGGCAGGTACAGGCACTCCTAGGGGGTGACTTGGCAACACAGACAGCTAATCTTAGCTAAACTGAGGCTTCTGGACAGGGCATCCATTAACATGCCTCCAAAATCCCATGGAAAACACTGAAAAAAGGTCTGTTTTAGCCCCATTTCAGTTTATGTTTGATATATTTTTCAATAGTTAGCATTTTGTTTTTCTTTATAACTCTGTAAAGTAGCATGAAAAGAGGATCTATGTCCCCTACATGTCATCTGCTCTAACTGTTTTCCTATACATGACATCACAATCCCCTGCTTGAGACATCACAATTTGTTGTCTGAAGTCTAGCAGGACAGTGATCCAGTCTTCATGTTAATGTGCACAGTTATTATCAGTGACATCTCCAAGAATAAAGGATTGCCGGCCCGGTGGCGCTGAGGGTTGAGGCGCTGGATGCCACACCTCGTGCCACGCTGGTGACCCAGGTTCGGCAACGAGCCCGCGCACAGGGGTTGGCAGGGAAGGGAGAGGATTGAGCATTCGACGGACAGCTCTCCTCTCCCGGGGGAGCTGGGGATTGTCCGGCGTACCAGTGGCTCCCGGTGGAGATCGGGGGTGCTGCAGTATGCAGACAGCACAAATCGGTGTGGCTGACATCGGCAGGGTTGCTGTGCGCTTGATGTCAGGGTGCCCATGCAAGGGGGGGGAGCGGGGAGAAGCAACAGGGAGAACACAGAAAATCCCGGCTCTGTGGGGTAGGCGATGGCACCTAACCCCCATGCCCACTGCCGGATCCAGCTCGTCCAGCCTCTCAGTTCCTCCACCCGGGCCCCGCCACTGCAGCCAGGGTCTGACTTGAAGTACACCCAAGAGGAGGGGCGACCCCACCCCAGAGGGGTTAAGCTGGGAGTACTGGCTGTGGATGGAGGGGGGAGAGAGGAGGCTTCAGGGCAAGAGGATCTTAGGCAGGGAAGGAACAGGCAGGATGCCTGAGAGAGGCTCCGCAGGCTGTGACCGGAGGGAAAAATAATTGAAAAAAAAAAAAAGAAGAAAGGATGGTCAGGAGACCATCAGGTAACACAGAGTTTGTGTCTGGGCACATAGGTGGATTTCAACCTGGACTATATATTTGTTTTTTTCATCAACAGTTTCTGCTGCCCTGTGTCTCACTCCAGTAGCTCCACCCAAGCCCTATCACCACCCATCCTGTGGCTTTACTGGTTATCCACCACTTTGGGTGGCCTGCAAGGGAAGCAAAGTGGCTCAGGACTTTTCCCTTCTGCTTTTAAGTGTTTCCCCAGGAAACTGGCATGCAGTGACATTAGCGTGTCTGCTGACATCTCCACATCCATTTCCTGCCACTGTGGCTGCCACCCAGCCTCTAGCATGTGCCGGGATACAGGCCCCGAAAGAGGAGAGCAGTCTTTAGAACGCTTGAACCTCCTTCACTTGACCAAACCCCAAGAGTCCCTGGTCCATTCTTGAACCAAGGTCGCCAGTGCAACCTTGCCTATGTTGCCAGCTATGTATCATTGCTGGGGCCCAACAGATATTCATGGGACATGTGCTCCACCTGGCCCGGGCCTGAAGCCGCCCATGGTTATTATGAAAAAAAGGAAAACACAGAGAATATGTGAATTATAACCAGAAGTGTTTATAAAAGCTATGTTTAACCTAAGTTTTCATCAAGAACATATGGGGCTCTTTTTCCTTGTTTTGGAAGAATTAAAAATTAAAAAATAAGATAAAAAATTCCACAGTAAGGGGGCAGTTGACTCCCAGAATTGAAATAGACCAAGAAAATTAGCTAACACCCAATTTTGTAGGTATGAAAGTCAAAAATGGTAAATATGTTTTCTGAAAGGGTATTTGTCACCAGCAAGATATCAGTTTAACGTGCTCTTGCTTAAAATATTGAGTTTTAGTAATCAGATTTTCAGGTACTTAGAACAGAGAAGGACAAGTTCCTCACTGTCATAGTGAATGTAACGTAATGATCGGCTGCTTGAGACACACAAGCTAAGAACAAAACTCCATTGTTAAACAGCAGAATATGTATGACATTGAGATATGCTGATAAAAAATAAATAAAATACTGACTTCTTCAATTTGAGAGCTGTGAAGCATTTTGACATCCAAAAGACTGGATGGACTTCCAAATTTGGACTCATGGAAGTTTTTAATTCCTGTGGAAAATCACCCCCTTCCCCAGGCATGTATTGTTGGAAGGTGCCTTTGTTTCTCCTTCCTAAAAAAGTTGTGGGCACTCTGCCACCTCAACAGAGGGACCAGAAATAGCCACTGTCTCCTGGGGAGCAGATTGCTGGAGTGTTTGTGGAGCTCTATCCATTGGGAGCGTCTGAAGCCCGTTCCAGGGTGACATCACACAAATGCCAGGCATGCTGTTCTCTCTCAGTAATGAAGCCATTCTGCTTTCTCTTCTATCTGTAGAATGTCAAGTTTTCCCAGTCACCTGGGGCTGCCTATCCTGAGGACAGCTTGTCCCACTGCCAGGTTTCTCTTGGTCTTTGAGTGTGAGATAAACTTTTAAAGATACCTTTTTATTGGGGTGGGAAGGGGGCAGAGGCAGAATCAAGTGGAAGAACTTAGAACCTTGTCAGTTCTAAACTGTACAACTAAAAAGAACCTCACCTTAAAGACTTAGTAGTCAGAAAGCAGCTTTTACAATCCTGGTGACACCACAATAGCCATGTCTTTCTACAAAGAGAAAACTTAAAAGCTATAACTAGCAAACCAATGCTGTATAAATCAAACATGCAATGGTCTGACTCACAATATGCTGTTTATCATTACTTACCACCACTCATGAGTTATGCTCCTGCCCCTTCACGTGTGGGGCTAAACTGCATATTTTGAGTCAACCTATTACATATTCCCTAGTTCTTGCTAGAAAATTACAGTAGAACTCAGGAAAGTAGTGCAGAGCACACCACTCTGGAAATGGCAGACTAAACTTCCTCCCAAGGATTCCAAATGGATACAAAAAAGCAGTAGAGAATCGAGGGGGGCTTCGCTTCCACACCTCACACTAACTGGTCACAAATCGGGGGGCTTTGCCACCATACCCCTTCCCGCCGAAATTCGTGATCGACAATACTATTACTGACCCACAAATAAACAAATACAGTAGTTCAGTATCCTTTGCAGGAAATCTTGCCCGCTATTGCTGGAGCTATGACATGTTGGTGACTTTCAGTGATGTTCTGTGCAGCACAAATCTTGAAGAGGTGCGTTCTGTGCTAACCTGGACTCAGATCTCATAACAGTCTCCAAAAACTGAATTCCATTATTTTCTTTTTTTTTACACTTGTGTTTATTAATGTTCATATGAAAACTGACAGAACATACATCACATCCTGGAAAGAATGATGATAATGTCTCATAAAAAAAGAACTTACTGATTCCATGGTTATACAGTTTAAGGAGTACCTCCAGGCTGTTGCTACAATTAGGAGGGCTATGTTAAGCCCAACTGTAGAACATTTCTATAAGACTACTAAATGTCCGTGGAACTATTGCCCGTGAGCATGTGGTTGTATAACTGAATGTAAGTCCATGATGAGTCCAATTTAATATTACCATGCCCAAACTAGGGCAGTGGGTACCACATTTCTAACCAAAGTTAATTCCATTGCGGTGAGGAGATTTACCTACCTCCACCACTAAAAACATTAGGCATAAAGAGATCAACACATTTCTGCATCTAGAACAGTCATGTAACTCCTCTAAAGTAGCTGCAGGCACACAGTTACACCCCCATGAATTCAGTTTTAAAAAAAGTCATGTCAACAGCTAAAATCCTCTATAATTAAACAATTATATTTTAGGGTGCGAGAAATAGTCCCAAATGTTTCTTAAGACCAAAATATCTGCAATAAAACAGGAGACTCATAAAAGTGCCATCCCATATCCCTCCTAAGTAAACTTCAGGGCATACATTACTACATGGCAAGATTAAATGAAACCTGCGGCAGATCAAGCTGCTAGGTGATTAGAGTCTATGAAATAACCAGTCCATTTCAGGTGTCTTTGGTCAGATCATCTGGGTCCTTTTGGTCTGGGTGTTGTCTGCAGTGAGCCTCGATGGATGCGGACACCTTCCCGGCATCAATCGGATCTGTAAAAATGTAGACTGGTTTGTCATGGATAAGGCTAAGCTTTGGTGGGAAAAGCACTGCATGTGGGATGTTGAGCTCCCACAGCTTCACTCTGACCCCCTCAAATTTTCTTCCGCATTGGCGAGTCACATAAGAGATGTCTGGAAACAAGTGGAAAGTATGCCATTCTATACTGAAGGGACCATGCCTGTTCACCATGCTGAAGACTTTGTCCCCAGTGCCCATGCTGCCGACCACCACCATCAGGATTTGTGGGGCTTCATCAGACATCCTGCCTCATGGTCAAACTCTGTAGGTCTTCTCCACTTCGCCCTTTGAAATATCTCCTTGCCACTCAAATGTTTCAGCCAGTCAGTTTTTAATGAAGAGTGAGGGGTGATCCCCCATCTGATCCTTCCAGTAGACTGATTATCCATATACTGGCACTTCGGATTTGATTTTCTAAAAGTTCAAGTCTGTTCTGAATGAGCTGGGTCTCCTTAGTATGGCCCAGCAGCCCGATCTGCATTTATCTGAGTGCTATTTTATGTCCCCCACATCACTCCGCAGCTGATCCACCGCCATTTCTTTGAAGGTGGGCCAACCATCCAGTTTATTATTCACTGTTATGACAAACCAAGGAGCATTATCATTTTGTACTCCAAGGACTGCAGAATTTTTTCAGCACCAACACCATCCACTGGTCCTGGATGGGACGACTTTGTGATACACCCTGCTGCTGCTGCCTTTTCTTTGTAGCCACCTTCCACTGCTTTCTCCTTCTTTGGGTTGCCCACTTGGTATCCACCACCTTCTGACCATTCCAGAATGTTTTTAAGTTTAAGTTAAAGTCTGAGCAGAGATTTAAAAGTTTATTAATTTTATGGATGCAGAGCTGCATTTGCTGTATCTGCGCTGCTTGGGCTCCACAGCACCCCCTCCTGAATACCTTTCTTTATTACCAAAGAAATTTGCAAGGAAGCTTTATCTGTTTCTGCTGTTTTTCCTGCTGGGATATCATAATCCTCTGCTTGTAACATCAGAATAACGGTGCATCGTGCTTCCATTCTGTGACCTGGGTTTGAGAGTGGACTCGGGAAGGCAGTATTGAAGTGGTCAGGGCTAGAGAGTGCTGCCAAGCGAGATCTAACATGGGGAGAATTTATCAGCCTCTGCCAACGTAGAGACCTCTTGCAGCAGCCAGAGAGCCTGCTGTCATGCAAGAGGTCGTGGTTGCATCATGCAAGGCCATCGGAGTGCTGGCCTAACATCAGAGAGGTGGAAAGAACCAGACAAATGGGAGAAAACACTGTATGCTGTCAACATGAAGGCTACTAACACACTCAGACCCTATTCCATGGAGCCCCACCACCTGGCCAGATCCTAGACATCAGAAAAAGATGGCCCTTCCCCCAGGCCCCACTACAGGGAGAAGCTGTGGCAGCCTTAGCAGCAGTAGGCTTAATGTCAGTCGGGGCTGGATGGTTGTCTGGCACTAGGCTTGTGAAGGGGTATAAATGTGTGGATAGTGGGGTATAATGCTACAATACAGAAATAAAAAAGAATCATTTCTGTGGGAACAGGATATGATGTCATAAGCAGAGGATTATGACTTCATGGCAGGTATAAGCAAAACGGAAAAATGAAGTGTAAGGGCAAAACAGCCTGGTTATTGAAAGTGACTTCAGTACCGGCCATAAATACACAGTAGGACTACTATCTGCGATGCCCGTGACATGGGTTTGAGAACCAGTCTGTGTTGTCATGGGACAGAGGGGAGCAAAATGATCAAGCATCCTAGTGGATGCGCTCCTCCTCAGGGGAGAGCTACATTCTCCTCAGCACTACTGCCACCTGGGTGACTGCAGGTAGTAGGATGGGCAAAGTGCCGCAGGAAAGGTGGGATATCGGCTTGTAGGCCTGCTTTGCATGCTTGTATCCTTGCTGTTATTGCATATGTCCCAGGAGACAAGGGTGCAAAATGCAAAAATGGACCTAGCTCCAGCAATGACACACCTTAGTATATCTGGCCACTGCACCACCACCTGAGATGGTGCTTGATACCATTAAAGACTCAGGGTACATACCCCTTACCCCATCCCTGTCTGGGGAAAATAATCAAGGCTCCATGGAAGCTGAAAATCAAAGTAGAGGGTACAGTGGGATTGGGTACACCATGGGTGTTTCTAAGGGAGACTGGAGCTAGAGACAGGAAGGGGGGCATACAGATAAAGTACAAAAAAAATATATTGGACGGTCCAGAAATTCCTATATTTGTGGAATTTTGTGTAACTTGAGTTCTGTTCATGCCACATCTGAATTTTTGTTGGAAACCAGAACAATCACTTTGTAAAACAGTTTGAGGTTGGCTCAGTGGTGCGGACGCAGTCCGTCTGGCTGTAACCTGGGAGGAAGGGAAGGGGGTTTGTATGCTAGCTTAGTGGTTGCTCATGGTGGTAGCATTAGGGCGGTGAGCATGGGGTTGAATAGTGTAGGTTAGAACCCTATGTGAACAACAGGTCCCGGTTCATTAGAGTTTTATGGGCAAACTGGATGGACCAATGGTATTTTCTGCCATCACTGTCTATGTTTCTAAGCTCCAAAATCTGTCACTAGGGGGACTGATCTCATTGTGGAGGTGAGATACTCTGCTTCTGGCATTCACACACCCTCTGCCAGCTAAACAAGAAGCAGCACTCGCATCAGTTGTGAAGGTTGCCCTTCCCCTAAGCACCCAGCCAGAGAAAGGTTACAGCAATGGCGGGGGGTGGGGACAGGAAGAACCAAGGTGGAAAAAAAAATAGGGGAAACCAAGGCTAAAAAACTGAGAGAAAATGAATACTAATAGATACATTTTTCATTCATAAGCGTGCACTGTGCACATATATGGAACCCAAACAAACAGAAGAGAGAAAGAAATAAGTGCCTTAATGGGGATTTGAACCCAGGCCATCTGGAATACTGTTCTGGTTGCATTACCAAGAGAACTGTAAACCTGGGACTCAGAAGCACCACAAACAGAAGAGAGAATGAAATAAGTGCCTTCTTATCTGTGTAAGAATAAGGCAGATCTGATCTACCTCCAAGAGATGCATTTAAATGCTAAAGAGCACCTGAAGCTGGCCAAATTAAGTCGGGGAACTCTATTTAGCTCATCCAGTGAAAGGGGTAGACGAAGAGGAGTGGCTGTAATTATACTGCCTGGTACTCCCTTTCAATATAGCCATACAGTACAGGACCCCGGAGGGGAGATTGATTATGGTTCAGGGCATGATAAATGGGGTCGAGGTCACCCTGGCCAACGCATACTTCCCACCCACTCTGCCTGTTTCCCAGCTGAGAACGCTTCTAGACAGAATAGTACAAAACTCAAAAGGTCTCCTCCTATTAGCAGGAGACTTTAACTTAACTCAGGACCCTGCTCTGGACTCCTCTAACCGGAAAACACCAAGACAATCACCAGCACAAAAATTTTTCAGACGCTTCACAGCGGAAGTGGGTTGGGTTGATGTCTGGAGACACTTACACCCACACACTAAGAATTACTTGCATTATTCAACGGTGCATAGGACATACTGTCATACAGATCACACCTATATGCAACAGGAAAACATTAGCCGGCTAAAAGATGCATGACTGGGCGATATAACCCTCTCGGATCACGCTCCATTAATTTCCTCATGGGAGATGGGCCTACAACCTAAAAACACTAGATGGAGACTTAACCCATATTATTTGCACTCTGAACAGTTCAGGGAATTTATCTCGGATAAATTATCTGAAATCCGAGAACTTAACCCCCTTAATGATACAACACCATCTATCCAATGAGACACAATAAAAGCAGTACTCAGAGGTCATATAATACAGCATACCTCAGAGCTGAACAGGAAACGCAGGGAGGGTAGGGCTAGGCTGGAGGAGACTCTTCATTTTCTCCAAATGGCACACAAACAAGGGGGACACCTCAGTTTTACCTCTTCTCCAGGAAACTAAAGCTGAACTGGATAGCTTGGCTTTACAACAAACAGAGATTGCCTTGACTTTTTTGAGGCAAAAGTATTACGAGGTAGGCCCTAGGGCAACCAGATTGCTGGCATACCAGGTAAGAAGGCAAAGGAAGGCCATAACCATCACTATCCTTAGACTCTCCCAGGACGGACACCCTTTAAATAGCCTACATGATATTACAGAAGCCTTCATAGAATATTATTCCGCCCAATATACCCCCGAGGTAACTCCCAGAGATCAACAGATCGCGGAATATTTGCAGGGGATAACCCTGCCTTCTCTGTCAGAATCCTAAGGCGAAACACTAACTTCTCCTATTACTGTACAAGAACTTGCGGTCTCAGTAAGTTCTTTAAAGACATTAAAATCCCAGGCCCAGATGGTTCTATAAAAATATGAAACAACAACTGTGCCTGATCTCCTTAGATTGTTCAACACAATCCTGGAGGGTGATCCCCCACCTTTCCTGGTCCTTTGCTACTATTTCGGTTATCCCGAAACCTGGGAAAAACACCCAATTATGTAGCTCTTACAGACCAATCTCGGTCTTTAACATGGACTATAAACTGTTTATGCATATACTGGCTAAAACGTCTAGATCAGGTCATGCCCCAACTAATTGATCAGGATCAAACTGGTTTTGTTAGGAACCATTCCACTACTGATAATATTAGGAGAACGCTTCACATCTCCCATAAAATGTAAACTTCGAACACTCCCTCAATTCTGATAAGTCTAGACGCTGAAAAAGCATTCAACAGGGTGGCGTGGCCCTTTTTATATAAAACCCTAGAGAAGTTGGGCATCCCAAAACCCCTGATAATGGTACTACAAAATATCTATGCATCCCCCAAGGCATGCATAAAGGTGGGGGGGGGGTCATCATTCTAGATACTTTTCCCTCAAAAGATGGACCCGCCAGGGATGCCTTCTATCCCCTCTTCTGTTTGCGGCCTATATTGAGCCATTAGCACAATATATAAGGGAATCCCAGGATATTAATGGGATACGGATCGGAGACACAGAACATCATATAGCTTTATACGCCGATGATGTGCTTTCATATCTCTCAAACCCTGAAAAAACCCTACCAGCCATAAAACGAGTCCTGGATGGGTATGTCCAGGTATCTGGGTATAAATTAAACCTAGCAAAAACTGAGATCCTAACCTTTCACTATACTCCTTCTGTCATCATACGCAACATGATACCCTGCCGATGGAATTTGGCCAAATTAAAATACCTTGGGGTGTTCATCTCACTAAGAAGTGAATCAGCCTACAAAGATAACTATGAGAATTTTACATCTCAGTTAAAAGCGGATCTGGCAGCATGAGCTACACTACCCCTGAGCCTTAGCAAAAGGATAGAACTGATACGCATGATCACCCTACCTAGAGCCCTATATTTATTCCAAAATATCCCGACTTTTATACCCGGGAAAGTGTTTAAGGCGTGGAACAGTATTATATCAAAATTCATATGGGCTGCTCAGAGGCCCAGGGTCAGGTTAAAAGTGCTTTTTCTCCCACGCCAATTCGGAGGACTATCTCTCCCTTACTTGCAATTATATTATTTTGCAGCAAACCTAACTCATCTTATGGCTAGACAGAATAGAACAACTACTCTGCATTCGCTCCAAATAGAAAAGACGTTTAACCCTGACAGGAAATATTTTCATTACTTATATAATCAAGAAATGAGCAGGGGCCCGACCCCGCTTTTGAGTTATTGGCTCAGATGCGGCTGGAGAACTTGGCAGAGCATCGTGAGGGTGCTGCGGCTGTCCCCTTTCCTGGTACTGATGTGCCCGATAGCGAGTCTTAATGATTTCCCCCCAAATAGGCTGGACCATGGCTACCAAGCCTGGGAAAGATACAACCTGAAATATCTGTTGCAAATTACTAACCAGGGCGTACTCTGGGCCTTTGACTTTATACAGAGAAGATTTGGTATCTCCCAGCAGAACTTTTACAGATATTTACAACTCCGGCATTTCTATCAAAGTTTGCCAAGGGAGGTTAGAACTCCAGCTGAGTACCGGCCCCTGTTGAATGCCTAGCATCACCTTAATATAAACCCTGAAACCCCACACTTGGTTTCCTGGTACTATCGCTCTTTAAATGACCAAGGAGAAACATACACTGAAAGTATACGCCTGCAATGGCAGGAAGAAATAGGCAGTCCTCTAACACAAGAATCCTGGCAGAAGGCATGCGGGAATGCTTCTCGAGTTACTAGTTCACACCAATGCTGTGAATACGTTTGGAAGCATCTTATTAGATACTTCAGGACCCCAGCACTGACAAGGCACTATTCCCCCACAGGCACGGCATCTTGTTGGAGAAGCTGTGGAGAAGGGAGAGCTACACACACCCATGTTATGTGGTCCTGCTCAGTATTTACCCCTTTCTTGACCCAAATAGAACTGCAACTTAGAGAATTAATAGACCCTCAGTTACTCCCTACCAAAGAAATGTATCTCTTTTTTATACTACCTAAAGAATATAGGAGCACTAACATTAAATACCTCATACACCTACTAATAACCGCAGCTAAAAAAAACATAACCAAACTGTGGTTTACTGATAAAACACCTACAATAAAGGGTTGGTGGGAGACCACTAAACAAATATACAAATTGGAGCAAATCACCTTCAAGTTAAATGAAAGGGAAGAAAACTTCAAATCTAAATGGACTTGCTGGCTAATTTATTATATGCTGCAAGACCCATCTTTTGTCCCATAGTAAGTAAATCTAGAGAAACTTAGGACAGAATATTAAATATACAGAATGGCAGGGTTACATTGGGAATAGATAGGAACTGCAAGAGGTGCCACTAAGAGGCCCAACTGTGACAGAAAGAGAATCAAATAAATTGAGAGCATCTGTGGAACCATCGATTTACTGCATATATGCAAAAGGCCAACTTAGGGGTGTGTGGAGGGGAAAATATATATTTTTTAAAAACCAATACCGCTAAATATTAGTGTGAAGTACCTATATTTTTGTTAGAAATGCACTTTGAGATAAGATTATTTTTCACTATAATTGAATGTCTGTAACCTGAATTAATAAGCACTGTAATTAACTGTTATTTATCTGTCATCTGTTGTCTTGTATACATGTAAATAAGTTATTTGTGCATAAAATCAATAAAAAGTGAATAACAAAATAAATAACTGCCTTATCTAGGACGTGAACCCAGGCCATCC
Source organism: Neoceratodus forsteri (assembly GCA_016271365.2). Taxonomy (NCBI): domain Eukaryota; kingdom Metazoa; phylum Chordata; order Ceratodontiformes; family Ceratodontidae; genus Neoceratodus; species Neoceratodus forsteri. The sequence goes on along the minus strand of CM028138.1, from coordinate 482,011,735 downwards.
AGAATACTTGGTTACTATATGGAATCCAAACAAACAGAAGAGAGAAAGAAATAAGTGTCTTAGCTGGGATTTGAACCAGGCCATGCAGAATACTTTTTTAGTTGTGCTACCAGCTGCGCCACCAAAGCAACTGGAAACCTGGGACTCCCAGAAGCACCTTACTCTTTCAGTAATGCACAACCTGCTGCTGCACAGATAATTACATTTTTCATTCACAAGGGTGTGGTATATGCAAATATGGAACCCATACAAGTGGCCTGGGTTCAAATCCCAGCTAAGGCACTTATTTTTTTTCTCTCTTCTGTTTGTTTGGGTTCCATATATGTGAACACTGCACCCTTGTGAATGAAAAATGTAATTATCTGTGCATCACCAGGTTGTGCATTAGAGAAAGAGTAAGGTGATTTTGGGAGTCCCCAGGTTTCCATTTGTCTTGGTGGCACAGCTGGTAGCATAGCCAGAATAGTACTCCGCGTGGCTTGGGTTCAAATCCCAGATAAAGCACTTACTTCTTTCTCAGTAACAGATAAATGTTAATGAACAACCATCAGGTTCAGATGCATCACCTGTGAACTCCACGTCTATGAACAAAACATCTCTTATTTTTATTTACTTTTGCTGTTTAACCACTGCAGGGCCGCAGACTGATATATCAGTTCAAAATTCCTATACGTTTATAATTCTATCAGCAGCTTAAGGGTTATAGAGTGCAGAGTCTTACTAGATGTTGGGATGGAACCAAGAGAAAAAAAAAACTCAGCAGCAGGGAGTCAAAGCTTTCTACTTGACTCCAGCATCTAGCCATACTTCCAAAAGGGCTGGGCCTCTACAGCATGGCAGTTCTTCTGGAGACCTACAAGCGGCTCAGATCCTAGCTATGCTACAGAAAATATAGTCAAACAATGAGGACACTAACAGATGGTTGGCGGCAGCTGAACTGAAACTGAGCAACTGGGATGGCCACATTGTTTAAAATAAAACATTCATCACTAAGCTGACACAGGATGTGCTGAGGCAAGACATCATAAACTCTGCTTTGGTAAAAATTGTGGGCTTTCTCAGGTCAAAAGTGGAGTCCCTTGAAAACAGTCAGTAGTAGTGTAATATCCACTTAATTGGCTTTCCCCCATAGCTAGCCAGTCGGGGGGGGGGGATTACTCTCAGCCCTGAATCACCTCATCTTTATGGATCTGTCTCTACTCCCACATGTGTCTGGAGTCAAGATTGTAAAGGCCCTTGTGATCCCAATTCATTCTAGGCCTAGAGAGGGGATGGCGTAGAGACCCTTGACAACAATTGTCATGCTCTCCTCCCTCCAAAGCACGAATTCCCCTGCTGCAAATTGCCAGGACCCATGGAGACATCGCGTGGGGAAGAGAGTAAATTGCACTTCTTCCTGGACATTTCAGCCCAGACCTAGGACAGAAAGTGGTACTGTAGCTCCAGGTTGTGAAAAAGTCCTTGCTGGAAAAAGGCATCGTGGCACAGCTTCTGGTCCCTGTGCATCTCCAGGTGCAGTATAAAAATAAATCCAGTATCTACATGGACCCGGAAACAGTCATCAAGTCTGCAGAGCAAACTGCATCCTTATCACCTGAAAATCTGGAGAATCAGTCATCTGATGGTAAAGCTGACTGTCTTTTGCTTTAGAACTTTCATATGTTGTGGCTTAAACTATCAGACTTTTGTTTCCATAGAGATTTTTTCTGTCCCAGCCAGTTGTCCCAGTCAGTAGCTCCTTGCAGGAATATACCCTGTTCACAGGGACATACCCTGGTCAGGCCGAACCCAGTTAGCATTCAGATGGCTACCAAGTTTTTCTCTCTCAATTTCTTTTGTCCTCCCTCCTCCCCATGATGGGAAGGAGTGCCTTTTGTTGGCCACACACAGCCACAACTTCTCCTGTGCGGCAGGAGCAAGCTTTCTGGCCCAGCCACAGGAGTCACTGTGGTGGCAGAGTGCTCCGCTAACCCTCCCCGTCCATGACACACTGCCGAGCGGCATCTGTCTCAGTCATGGCCTGCTTCCTGATGCAACATCCCGGCCTTGCTTCCGAACCCAGGTCGTCAGCACAGCAGAGTGCAACATGCCGCAGCTGACCTATCGGGGTGGCCCCCATCATCAGACGTTTTGGTTACTGCACTGTATTTACTGTCAGGGAGACCCAACAGTGAAGTTAGCCACTGAGCCTCGTATTAGTGGAAGTTACTTGATGGCAGTTGACTGCAAGTTTCATGTAACGGGTATTTACCCATGTAGAAAATGCTCACTCACCATGAAAGTAAGGTTTGTTGTTTATTCATGTTCAGGAGCACACATCTCAGTTTGTGGGCTACTTTATATATCCTGTTTCTATAATGTCCTGATCCTTTCACAGTATCGCTGTAAGATACCACAGCACGTACAGGCATGAATTTTAAATTAACTGAGCCATGGCAATCCCTATATCATTGACCATTACTGTTTATGGGTTTCTGGCTCCCCCAAGGTCATGTAATCCTGCGAGAAGCTGGGAGTTCCAGTGAACAGATCTGTTTTTCCATGCCTTGAGGTGAGAGTTTGATACCCTACGAACTCACTTATCTAAACTATAATATCCTTTGCAATGTTCTGGGACTATTTTCTAGTAGCTGAAGTCATTTCTCTGTAAGCTGTATGCTATTTTGGTATGACTCTGGTTTACAGTCTTACCACTGACCTAATGGTTATGTACTTGATTGCCAATTGCATAATTCCATAAATAAAAACTTTAAAAAATGAATAATAAAAAAATGGTTTGAGTGGGGCTCCAAAAGGTGAAGTATCAATCAGCATGAGAGTTCCATATGATTAATATGTAAATATATGTAAATTGGTAGCCTCAAAAACAGATTGGATAAAAAGAACATTTTAGGGTTCTTTTTTAAATTATTTTTGTATCCCTGTGTTACTTCCCCATTCAACACCCGGATTACTGGGGTTGCATGACTGCTTCTTCCCTCGGGCAGCAATCACTGACAAGCAGTTGCCTTTACAGTCAACAACAATACTGCTCTTTGGTCAGAGAGCAGGGGGTGTTTAGATGAAAGTTGGCACACACCCTTGCTCCCCCCAAGCTGAATAATGGATGCTCACCTTCTTTAGGGAGGTTGGAAACTGTTTCTGGCACATGACTGTCCCCTGGTGCCCCACGAGAACAGCAGGCAGTCAGCCAGTAGGAGCAGTGGGCGAGGTCAGTGGGAAGCACACATGTGTGCTTTAGGTATGCCCACTTCCATGCCCAGGGGAGGTTTTTTTTTTCCTCCTATACATTTTCTCCCCATACCAAAGCTTGTTGCCCACCTCGGGCCGGGACAAACCCACAGCCCAATCAATCACAAGCCCACCACCAACTATTGGGTGGTGGGTTCTATGATGTGGGGCTCATGTGTATCTTTAGACATCACTCTGGCAGCCTCGGGGTTTCTCCCTCCTTTCATCCTGCCCTCCTTCCAGACGGTGCTACCCTAGCTGTCTTTGGCTCCAGATTCCGCAGTGGGATCACTGGCTAAAGCAAGCTTCCTGGCCTGCCACAGGGGGTGCTGTGGTGCCAGACACAGCACCATCCCCTCCCTGGGCTAGGATGCACTGCCATTGGTGACACTCTATCCCAGCCTGGCAGTTTGCTCTGAGCAACCAAAATCCACTCCCAAACCTGCATCACCAGCAAAACAGTTGGACACGCTGCAGCTGGGCCAATAGGTGCCCACAAGGAAGGCTTTTCAAGGGTGAAAACATTCTTGTGGCCATGAAGGATGGTGTGGCAAGCTCAGAGAACCTTCGCCACAAGGAGCAAGTCACAATGGCAGCTGATAAATTGGGACAGTCTGGACCTTAAGCTGAATGGGAGACAGTCAGGGGACTGCTAAAATGGAAGTAAAAAAAAACCAAGTTTCTTACATCACTGCAGATCTAATACAACCTATATGTGGTGCTCAAATGATGGACCCCCAGCATCTGAGTGTGTTTTCTCTACTATGCATTTAAGATTCCACCAAGGCACGGAAATTTTAAAACGTACCCAGCTACAGTTTCAACGCTGAAAAATGTGATGGTCCAATTATGATGACTCATCATGTTTTCAGTAGGGTCCTGCTTGTAACCCATTGTATATCTGGGAGGAACCGAAGCACAAGGAGGTCAAATGACTTGCTCACACTCACACACTATGTAAATGGCTGTGGTGGGACTCGAAGCTGAGCACTGTTTTTCTGATGTAAGTATTAAGATATCCCCTCAAAAAAACAAGAGTAACTGTTCTGCATCTTGTTTGATGACAATTGATTGGGGGCAGTGACCCCCTTTAACTTAACGGCCTTCAAGAGCCTGTGATGTCTCCAGTAGAACTATGAAAGACATAATTTATATAAACAATTCAGCTTTATTTCATATATTATCTGCCTATGGCTTCGTTTTTTCATAATTATGTATATCAATATGAAAACAGGATTACTGAAGGGCCCCACCTCATGAGAGCGACCTGGAGCCAGCACTCGGGCAGCCAAGACTGCCAATGGGAGCACCTCCCCAGTGGGGCAGAATGGTGGCAACCCCTGATGGTGGGCCAGAGAACTTGTTCCCTTACAAGGGGAGCTGCTACATGCATGGTTGCATTGAACCAAGGGGCGGGAGGGTCAGAGAGGCAGGGCTTAACAGGTGGAGTTCCTGGGAGAAAAATTGGGATAAAAACCAAAAAGCCTTCAGGATGAGGGCTGGTGATTCCTTGGGCTCCATGTGATGGATCCCCATCGAAATGTTGATGAGGTTAGTGAAGGATGGTGTTGGGGATGCTACCATGGGTGGTATGCCCCCTCAGGCCCAAGGACTGGGCGAATGGCTGTATGGACAAAAAAAACTACATAAAAAAATATCTGCAGGATCACTTTCTCCTAGATTACATCCAGTCTGACTACTTGTCTTCACCTGACATTATAATCTTCTGTTTATGAAACCATAAGTGTTTACACAGCCTCCATTACAGGAACTTTGACAATGACAAATTTTCATTTTAGTAGCCACATACCCATGACCAAATGTGAAAATGTGTTACACACTCACACCAGCTGTACATCCATTGTACTGATTGGTAAAAATATGATTACAGTACAGCTTGTTATATGCATAAAGGAATTTGCTTCAACAGCAGAGTGTTTGCTGTTTAAAATGCAAATGTTTTGTACCACAGCAGAGTCTGCAGAGAGAAAGTTTTGTATTCATTCGCATTTCTCCTGTATGCTAAAATAATCCTATTATTTTCTCTTTTGCAGATGACAATAATTGAGGATACAGACCACTCCCCTTGCTGTGGCCAGCTTTGATGACACCATCCAGCTTTGCTGATCACGCCATCCCCCCTCCCTCTGAAGTTTCGGGTTCTCCCTATGGTTTTTATCCCCCTATCCTATATGCTCAGTGATGTTATGCTATTATATTGTCTGCACCGCCAAGAAGCTGACCCCGAGGTACTGGCTCTGCCTGGTTCTGTCTGATATGTTTGATATTAGGTTGTTTTATTAAAAACCAACTAAATATCAGACATATTCCTACAGCGCTGGGTAACTTCCACTGTACATAAAGGGGAGTCTTTCGAAAAAAAATTGCAGAATGTTTTGCTGCCTGTCTTTTTCCTGTCACAAGTATTGATGTTCCACTGGAGAGATGAAGCAGGCCATGCTTGTTATCAGTAGCTGGGTGTGGTACTTGGTGGTGTAAAGCAAATTTAAGTGGTGGCTACTAAATGTTTTCTTTAGATGACCTTATGTGAGGTCATGACCCAGGCCCACAGCATCCTGAGGGGTGGCAGGAGGAAGATCCAGCACTCCAGAGGACATGCCTCCTCTGTGGAAGGAGTGCAGTGCAATTCATTATGATATTGCCCGCTGGGTGACCACATGCTGCAGTGCAGCTGAAACAACATATGTGTGTGGTGGTGAAGGGGTGTGTGTGTGATATGTCTTGACGCATGCAAACGCCTCTGTCTTTCCAAGGGAGGGGACTGAGGAAGAAATAGAAAAATGGCATGGTACCTCCTGGAGGATTAAGTTTGGTGGTTTGGAGAAAATCAGAAGACTAGAAAGAAGCGGAGTTCTGTATGGAGGCCTACTGATTTCCTAGGCCTGAACAGATTTGAGAGAGTGTCCTGCCTAGAATTGCTTGAAGTCCACAGCCCAGGAGACTGCTTCAGGCTATACGGTCAGACTTTCTCTTTCTTTGTTCCCTTGCCCGGTGGACAGTGAGAGTGTCCTGTTTTGTTGCAGACTGTTTAAAATTGACATATTGTACCCCCAGCCGAAGTGGGAGATTGGTTTGGGGAGACTTTTTCTCTTTTCTCTGGTGAGGTGAGAGCTCCCAGAGGTTATAAACTATTTGTTGGAGAGAACTGTGGCAACCTCTTCTTCGAACTTAAGTTGTAATTCATAACCTGCTCTGTTTAATTTAATTTTATGTTCATTTATGATTGAATGGTGTGTGGTGTATGATTGGAAAGTTGAGTGACTGGGTGTGTAGTGCGGTGTGAAGTTATTTTGGGTGCTCTGAGTGTGTGAAGATGTGTTGGGGAGTTGCTGGGACGGTCAGGCATTATTCCCCCTCCCAGCTTAAGGACCTCCGCCCTTTCAGGTGTCCCCCACTGTCTCCAGAGGTGTACAGATGGTGTCAGGCTCTGTGGATTGTGAGGAGGAGGAAGGCGGGGACAGGGCCTGGAGGGGGAATGGAAAGGAGTGGACGGATTGAGACGGTGGGGTTAAAGAAGGCCCTGTCTGATCAGGGGTGAAAAGGGTGGAATACAGTTCAGCAGTCCATCTGTCAAGATCACCATAAAAAATTTAAGATCTACAGGTAACAGGGAGATCGGACGATAAGAGCTGCAAAGTTCAGGATTTTTACCTTGTTTAGGGATCACTGAAATCTGAGCTAGATTCCAAGATAGTGGTACTGGTTTCTGATTTATCAGAATCTCATTACAGGTGGCGACCAGATGATCCATTAGGAGAGGTGTAAAACCTTTATGAAATTCGGACGGGAAACCATCCAGCCCTGGGGCCTTACTATTTTTCAACTGTTTAATCTTAGTTTGTATTTCTTGGATAGTGATTGGAGCACTGAGTGCCACCTTGGCTGGGTCCACTAGGGTGGGAAGTGGGAGGCCTTCCAGAAAAGACTGCACCGCAGCATGATGCCCCGGAAAGGTCTCTGACTAATAGAGAGTGGCATAAAAGGTTTCAAATCTATGTAAGATATCTGTCGGTGAGGTAGTAGCTGGTACCACTCCATCACCCTGGAGGCGTACCACCGCTCTACTTGCCATCTCCTGACAGAGTTGCCAAGCTAACAGCCTTCCGGCACAACTTCCCTGTTCAAAGTATTGTAGAACTTGAAATTTTCATTGTCAAATAATTTTCACTATTTTCGCTGAAGCACCAATCTGCGTGAAAATAAATTTGCGCTAACTAACACTTTTAGTATTTTTTTCCATCATAGTGGATGTGGTGATTGTGACATAGCACTAAAATAAATTTACGCAATTATGGTTGCATTTGTGTTTGTGCCAAATTTACTTTGCGTGAAAATAACTAGTTCTACAGTATTTCTGCCTAGTGTACCTCAACTGGCCCTCAATTTGGAGATCTAGTAACTGGTTGAGTTCATGTCGTGCTTTATCCAGGTCCTGCTTGACCTGGGGGTCCTGGTGCATCTGATGGGAGGCCTCAAGCTGTACTATTGTTTGCTCCAGTTGTACCCTCTGACGGATACGTTCTTTTTTAAGGCTGGCGGAGTACTTAATTATTTCTTCCCTGAGGCAACACTTAAGAGTATCCCATCGTAAACCATCTCCCTTCAAATTGCTGGATCTTATTTTGAATAAATTATTTAAGATCTTCCCTAGTGAGGAGGCTCACAGTGAGTCTCCAACTGGATTGTGGAGGGGTCAGGGTAGTGGATATTTTAAGTGAAACTGGGTCAGAAATGATGATTGGGCCTATAACACACTGATCTACCTTTTCGTATCCAGTTAGAGGATATCAAGAAACAATCTATTCTAGAGTAGGCCCCGTGCCGATGGGAGTAATAAGTATAGTCCCGCTCCCGGGGATGCATAAACCTCCAACACTCTGACAGGCCCAGTTCTTGGTTCAGTCATAAGATAAGCTTCCTTGTTCTCGTGGCCCCCCCTTGGTGCCCCCCCCGATCTATCTACCCCTGGGTATATGACCTAATTGAAGTCACCCCCAATAACCACCATACTATGTGCATCTTTAACTGCTTCTTTAGTAATTTTCTCAATAAAAGCCAGCCTGGGGGCCTCCTCATTTGGTGCATATATATTCACAAAAGTGCATTCCTGACCTCTATTAACAACCCCAGATCTGAACAAATCTGCCCTCCGGATCCATTCTAACCTTCGGAAATACCAGGGGGGTGTTTCTTTTAACTAGGATTGCCCCACCTCTACAGTGTGGACTAGCTTCAAAATGTGAGGCATACATATTACCAACCCATAATCTTTTTAGCTTAAGATGCTCTATGGCGGTCAAGTGGGTTTCTTGCAGGAAGGCTACAGTGGCCCCTCGCCTATGTAGATCCTGCAATAGTTTAGCTCGCTTTATGGGATTGTTAATTCCCCGCACATTTAGAGTGACTATCTGAAGATCAGCCATCTTCATAGATGAGGGTCAGGTACCATCCACTGATAGGGAAGGGGGAAGAGAAACACCCGCATAGATCCATTTGCTTTACAATTCTGTACATTGTATACAACAAGAAATATAACTGCGTCAAAGAATAAACTTTATAACATAACTGAGACTCAAGAAACTGCATAACCCAACATAACATCGTTGACTTCAAGGTACAGATACCCTATTGCCACCCTCAGAACTACCGCTTTTAGAGGTGTGGTTGGATGACCCCAACACAGTGGGCCCTCCATCTGGCTCAGGGCATAAAACAACACCGTACCAGTAGGCACTAGGCAGTCTATAAGTGGTGTCAAACAAATAAAATAAAGATGCCTAACCTAACTTTGAAGAAGCCCAGCCCCGCCCTAGCTAATAACTTATGTAGAAATACTATTTTCTGCTTTCTCACTGATGTTTAACCAGAGGGGTATTTTATCCCCATTATCTTTATTTTATTTATTTAGTTTTTGTTGACTGGGTAAGTGCACTAGACAAATTCTGCCTATTTTCAGTCACGACCTGGGGAAGGGGAATACAGATGAATGCCAACTGACCTTATAAATTTATTGATGCTTTGATTACGTATTGCTTTCCTGACAAATTCAGTTGGGGGAGAGGGGTGTGCAACAAGAAATTATGTATGCCAAGATACCATTTTTTGGTCCAGGGTGGGAGCTTTAATTACAGACATGTTTGGAAGGTTAGTAAGTTGCATAGTATGTCCAACCAGCAAGTACAGCTAAGCATGCCAGGGTGTACAACTAGTGAGCACGAAAGCCTTGTCTGTGGGGAATTTTTGGCGACACTTAGAGAAATGCTACATTAGGTATGATCTTACTTTTACAAGTGTTGTAGAACCTCATACAGTAAAAATTTATTTTTTCTACATGCACTTCAATTTCACTGCAAGAGTGGCCTAGCATAGCTAAACAGAGAAACAAGCATTCACGCAAGATATCTAACTCCGTTATACAATGATGCATAAAATTCAAACGGGATATCATACAAATGTCATAGTAACACCTAGGGCCTACTAAATCTAAAAATCTTTAGGGGTATAATCATTGAAAATGCAACCCAACACATTTACCAGTTATCCTCTGGGAGTTAGGGGGATTTTGCAGCCATTGCCAAGCCCCTCCACCAGAGCAACGTAGGGGTAGAGGAAAGGGACCCCTCAGGGATCAAGAACAGCGTATCCCGTTCTGTGTTCTTATTATGTCAAGGCAGCCATTTTAACTTAAAGTAATGCATTCAGATAGGCAGCTAAAGTTAGATGGTTGACCAAACGCACAGGTGTGCCCACTGCTCTAGCCCGAGGTTGATTATGACTGCAAGAAGATATGCTTCTTTGCAGGACAGTTTTTATTTACAGCAGGTTCCTCGTCAGTGGTCCAGTCGAAAGGACTGACCGACCTGACCTCTGGAGCCTTTATGTGATCGAGGCTCTCCTTGTCCATGAAATTAAATCAAAGTCCCCCACTAGTGCTAGCCTGAATAGACTGCAATCTAGCCGCTGGGGTTGTTAAAAAAACAAGAAATAGGACTGTAAATCCTCCTGAAATAAGGGCTCTGCATCAGAACGCGGGCACCTGCCACCGTTCCATCACCACGTCGCTGCCTTGGCATACCTAGTTAAAACATCCACAGCCAGGAACACTATCTGATCCTCCAGGATCAATCCCCCAACCCCCCACCCACCGGGATAAGTGCTCAGGTCTCAGGACCCAACTGCTGCCCCCCACCAAGAAAACCTTGGACAGATTTAACAGGATCAAGCATTATTTCCACCATGCGAACCTTTGAAAGTGTGAAAAAAAACAAACTTTTTTCATTTGTTTACAATCAGTCTGTCCCATCCTCCCTGCCCATTATGCAGTGTTTATAATATGAACACTCAGTGAGCTTTAATGGCCTCACTTAGAGAGTCACTCACTGTCTACCACCACCAGATGCCAACTAAAAAATAGATTTGGTTCCTTCAGGTCAGTGATTCATGCATTGGGTTGTTTTGTTCTGAAGGAGGTTCTCTTGCACCGTTGGATCTAGCGGGAGATGGGGGAGAGATGGCATTCACATCTTTATGTGTGTTGACAGAGTCCCACAGTCTGGAAGTAACCGGGCGGTCATGGAGCTCCTTTTAGTTCCTGCTCGTTTCCAGGCCCTCTCGGTCAATCTTTCCTTCTGTTGTTGGGTCGGGTTCTGCGGGATCTCCACGTTCAAGGATGACAGGAATTTATGAGCTGCCAGCAGGTCTGGGAACCTTTTAGCACCATTTTCTGTTACTACCTTAAGTTTTGCTGGGTACTCAACGAATGCCTTCGCCCCCTTTGGTTGGAGAAGACGTACCACCGCTAGCACACTTACTGAGTAAGCAAGTGGGGGTATAATCCTGTACAAAGAAGAGCCGGGTGTTGCCAGATAATATCTCTCTCTTGGACCATGCCAGTCTCAAAATCTCTCCCTTGGCATGAAAGTCCAAAAAAGCAATTACTAGCGAACGGGGGCAGGCTTTGGGGTCTCTGGGCTTGGGCACCAGAGAGCGGAGGACCCTAATGATGTTGAGTGGTTTATATGTTGGCCAGCCCAAAATTTCAGGGAAAAAAGGAGTCTAAGAAAGCTGGTACTGGGCCTGTCTCGGTTCCTTCAGGCAGTCCGTGGATACGGACATTGTTACGCCTGTTGCGATTCTCCAGTTCCTCTAATCTGGCTTCCAACTGTTGCTCTCTGTGGTGGAGATCGAGCAGGGCTGCATTGTGAACATCTGTAGTAGTGGAGTATACATTTAGCCCCTTTTTGAGCTGATCCACTTTTTGGGCAGTGAGTTCAAGTTTTTTACAATCCTCCATAACTTTCGCCTCCAATCTCTCTAATGTGGCGTTCATCCACTGGAGGGTTGCACAAAGCTGCTTGGACGTGATAATACATTCCCATTCCTCTTGTTCCTCCAAAGTGGGTGGGTGGTGTGGCGAGTCTGCAGCCGAGCAGGCCGAACCTGTTTTTTTACTGTTGATGCCTCTCCCTATGCATCCCATTATCCCCCCAGCCCTCCTTATTGCCTTCTCACATTGCTTGCTCACCTTTAGGTCATCCGATATAATTACTCCTAGGTCACTTTCAATTTTTGTTGTAATTATCTCACCCCCCATTGTGTACTCTTCCCCTGGGTATTTGTTTCCCAGGTGCATTAACTTGCATTTCTTTGCATTGAATCTAAGCTGCCATATATTTGACCATTCCTCCAACCTTGCCAAGTCCCTTTTCATCCTTTCCACCCCACCTTGTATATCAACCCTGTTGCACATCTTTGTGTCGTCTGCAGAGAGACATACTTTTCCTTCCAGGTGCTCTCCAATGTCACTTATAAAGACATTAAAGAGGACCGGTCCCAGTACCGAACCCTGCGGTACCCCGCTAGTTACCCTCCTTTCTTCACTGTGGGCTCAGTTTACTATTACCTTTTGTGTCCTATTGTCCAGCTAGTTTTTTATCCAGGCTACAACCTTGGGACCCATTCCAAGGCTGGCTAACTTGCATATTAACATTTTGTGTGAGACTGTGTCAAATGCCTTGCTAAAGTCTAGGTAGGCCATATCCACAGCACCTCCCTGGTCTACTACTTTGGTCACCCAGTCAAAGAAATCTATTAGATTCGTCTGACATGACCTTCCTGCTGTGAAACTATGCTGCCTTGTGTCCTGTGCCCCACTGGCCTCTAGGTACTCAACAATTCTTTCCTTCAGAAGTGATTCCATCATTTTCCCTACCACTGAGGTCAAACTAACTGGTCTGTATTTTCCTGCCTCTGCACTGCTCCCACTTTTGTGAAGTGGAATCACATCTGCCCTCCTCCAGTCCTCGGGTGCCACCCCATCCTCCCATGATTTGTTAAAGAGAGTAGTCAGTGGTGTTACTAGTTCTACCCTTAGTTCTTTTAGAATCCTGGGGTGAATCCCATCAGGCCCCATTGCTTTGTCCACCCTCAGTTTCAAGAGTTCTTTCAAAACCCTCTCTTCTGTGAATGGACTAATATCGACCCCCCCCATCCAGAGTGTTTCTCTTGTTTAATTTAGGTACCCCCTCCTCTTCCGTTGTGAATAATGAGCAGAAATATTCATTCAGTATCCCTGATTTTCACTGTCACCCTCTGCCTACATTCCCTTCCCTTTATTAAGTCTCTGTATCCCTCCCTTGGTCTTTCTTCACTCCCCAACGTACCTATAAAAGGTTGTATCCCCCTTCTTAACAGAGTTGGCTATCTTTTTCTCAGTTTGTGCCTTTACTATTCTGACTGCCTTCCCTGCCTCCTTCTGCTTTAACTGATAAAGTTATCTGTCCTGCTTCTTCTGTGTTTCCTTATATTTTCTGAATGCTACCCTTTTCTCCTTAACCTTCCCTTCCACCTCTTTTGAAAACCATAGTGTTTTTTTCCTTTGTTTTGTTTTGTTGATTTGCTTCACACAGAGGCTTGTTGCCGCTGTGATGGCTGTTTTGATTATTTTCCATTGTTCCTCCACCCCTCCTTCTTGCCCATTTGCTAGTGCTTTTCTGACGCACACTCTAATTTTCCAAAAGTCAGCCCTTCTAAAGTCTAATACTCTTGTTTTTGTATGGCTTGACTCTATGGCTGTGTTTATTGTGAACCACACTGTTTGGTGGTCACTTGTTCCCAGATGGCTACCCACTTCTAAATCTGAGATCCTTTCTCCGTCCCCATTTGAGAGTACCAGGTCTAAGATTTCTCCCTCCCGAGTGGGTTTAAACACTAGTTGTCTGAGGCATGCCCCCTGTAGGGCATCAATAATGACCCTGCTCTTGGATGTGCCTGTAGCAAAGGTGCTCCAGTTAACATCTGGCATATTCAGGTCCCCCATCAACAAAGCTCCCCTTTTTCTGCTATTTTAAGGATGCCTTCTATCATTTCCTTGTCCATTCCCTCCCCCTGAGATGGGGGTCTTTACACAACCCCCATGCAGATTGTGGTGCCATTTGCTGTCTCCAGGGTGAACCATAGTGACTCATCAACTTTCTCTTTACTCTTTAGTTCTGTTGCTGTAATCCCTTCCCTTATATAGAAAGCTACTCCTCCTCCTCTTTTACCCATCCTGTCCCTCCTGTGGATTGTGTATCCTGGTATGTTGACATCCCAGTCATGGGAATGGGAAAATAAAATATATGTTAACAAAAAATAAAAATAAAAAAGACTGCCTTAGGCACTAGTCAAAATGGACGAACAGAGGGTTAGCTGCACTAGCCCAGGTCCCAGACAAGTAAAACAATGTTAAAATCCACCCTTGCTTCTAATATGAAATCTTCCTCTTCTTTGCCCATAACAGTTTCAATAATCTCTTCATAAATAGTGTTGTTGAAAATGTCAGCGCCTTTCTCAAAGGTATCGCAGCTTTCTCTCCAGAAAGATAGGGGAGCGGAGAGAGTTGGAGACATGTTCGACTGATGGGGATGCAGTGAAGTGAAGTAGATTTCCTTTCTAGGAATTTTTACTGCTTTAAAGGTTCATTTGCTTTTTTGTTTACAGATTAAGGGCATATTTGTTTTATTCAGACCATTTTTGTTTTAGGTGCGGGGAGTTGGGATTTAGCTGAATATTACCTAAGTTGAATGCTGAACTGCTGTACAGTTGCTTGTTTTTTCTGAAAGTTTTTCTTCACCCAGCAACCCATTGTATTGCAGGAGCAGGGAGATGGGGAGCAGAATCGACTGTGGATGGCAGCACCAGGAGGACAGGTCGGCATAGTTCCTAATCTTGACAGTTGGCTGACTGTTTTTTTGCAGGAATCACAAGCTAGCTAAGACCCACCCACCCTCCCATCCCACCACCCCCAGCTTCATCTGCCTTTATAGGCATACAATAGGAAAAAACGTCCTGAGGGCACAGGGGGATTGGGCTACGCACACTAAAAGGAGTCAATCTGTTATACTGATGGCAATTCAGAAGGGATATTGCTTCAATAGTACAGTACTAAAGCAGTAGTCAGTTAAAAAAAGGCAGGAGGGCTTGCTTAGGTTTGAAGGAGGGGAAATTAGCAGAGCAGAAGAGGAAGATGCAGAGAGTGGCTCAGGGAGGCTGAGGGAGGGGGCTCAGAGGCACATTCCCCCATCTGGTCCAACTTAGTAACCTCTATTCTGTCCTGGAGGAGTGGGAAAGCCCCACAAGGGGACCCGAGGTTGTGACCAGACAGGATGAGCAGGTCCTCCTGGAGAAACCCAGGGGTGGGAGGGAGGGAGAGGACCCCAGAGGAGAGAAGCTACTCCTGGTGGGGGACTCAATAGTCAGTGGAATGGATCTGGGCGCAGGTAGCGGAGTGGAAGGAAGGTTAAGTGCTTTCAAGAGGCACAGCTCAGGGGGAAGGGGGCGAATCCAGAGGATCACTACAGCGGTAGCAAAGGGGGGGAAACAGGAGGTCATTGTCCATCTGGGGACAAATGACCTAGCCAGGGAAGAGATGAGCATAGAAGAGGTGCAGGAGGACTTCAGGGAATTCGGTAGGTGCCTTGGAGAGGTAGCAGGCTCTGTAATATTCTCAGAGGTGCTGCCAGTCCATGGCAGGGGGAGGCTCAAATCCTCCACATCAGAGTCCAGTGACCACCATACAGTGTGGTTTAATATTGGCACAGTGTCACAGGCGAGCCACACACAGACGAGGGTCCTGAATTTCAGAAGGGCAAACTTTGCTAGAATGGGGAAAAGGATCAAAGAAACCCTGGTGAGAAAGAAGCCTGGGAGGGAGATTGAGGAGCAGTGGGCACACCTAAAAGAAGCCATAGGGGAGGTGACAAATCAGTGCATTAGGCTGAGTAACAAAGGCAAAAGAAAGAATAAACCACTATGGTTCACACAGGAGGTGGCAGAGAAGGTGAGGGACAAAAGGGAGGCTTTCAGAAAATACAAGGAGACACAGAAGGATGAGGATAGTGCAGTGTACCTGGAGAGACAGAGGGAAACAGGGAAAGCGATTAGGAGCGCAAAGGCACAGACAGAGAAAAGATAAGTACAGACAATAAAGAAAAGGGACAAGACAATGTACAGATACATTAGCGATAGAAGGAAGGCCATGGGAGGAATTGTAAGGCTCAGAGAGGAGGAAGGGATGTGTGTGCAGGGTGACCTAGAGAAAGCATCACTACTGAATGAATACTTCTGTTTGGTATTCACAGTAGAGAGGGAGGGTCAGGGACCACAACTACATATCAGGAACAATGGGGGGGGGAAGTAAACACTGGTCCATTTACAGAGGAGAGAGTCATAGAGGATCTTGCAAAACTGACGGCGGACAAAGCGATGGGACCAGATGATATATAGCCCAGGATATTAAAGGAATTACAGATGGTGCTAGCGGCACCACTGGCAGCCCTGTTTAGTGAGTCGCTCACTACAGGGGTGGTTCCAGAGGACTGGAAGGGGGGCACATGTAGTCCCTCTTCACAAGACTGGAAGCAGGGGGGAAGAGACAGGAAACTATAGGCCAGTCAGCCTCACCACAGTTGTGGGCAAGATTATGGAGGCACTGCTAAAGGAAAGGACTGTGGAACACTTGGAAACCATGGGAGCACTGGATCCAAGGCAGCATGGATTCACAGCAGGAAAGTCATGTCAAACAAATCTGACAGACTTTTTTGACTGGGTGTCGAAGGAAGTGGATCAGGGAGGTGTGGTGGACATTGCCAACCTTGATTTCAGCAAGACCTTCGACACCGTTCCACACAGAAGACTGATTAACAAGTTAAGTAGCCTGGGGGTGGGCCACAAAGTGGAAAACTGGGTTAGAACCTCGTTGAAGGACAGAAAGCAGAGGGTGGTAATAAATGGGATCACATCTGACGAAAAGAGGGTGACCAGTGGGGTGCTTCAAGGATCAGTCCTGAGGCCAGTCCTTTTTAATCTATTTATCAGTGGCACTGCTGAGGGGTTAGAGGGGAAGGTTTGCCTGTTTGTGGATGACACCAAGATCTGCAACAGAGTGGACACCCCAGAGGGGGTCGAAAGAATGAGGAGGGATCTGAGAAAGCTCGAAAAATGGCCCAAAGTGCAGCAATTAAAATTTAATGCTAAGAAGTGCAAAATCATGAACCTGGAGTGAAGAAACCCTGTGCAGAGTTATACAATGGGGGAAGGGGAGTTGCTGACAGTTACCAGGGAAGAAAGGTACTTAGGGATAATCATCTCAGATGACCTAAAGGTGGCCAGTGTAACAAGGCTGTGGGGAGAGCCAGTGGGATGTTAGGGTGCATAGGAAGGGGTATCACTAGCAGAAGAAGGGAGGTGGCGATGCCACTGTACAAAATGCTGGAGGATGCATCTTTGCAAGGACATAGACAGGGTGGAGGCAGTCCAGAGAAGGGTGACAAAGAGGGTGCAGGGCATGCATCAGAAAACATATGAGGAGAGATTAAAATACCTCAATATGTATACAATGGAAGAGAGGAGAGGAGAGGAGAGGAGGGAATGAGGAGACATGATTAAAACGTTCAAGTATCTGAAGGGCTTGAACAAAGTGCAAGTGGGTGACATCTTTCAGTATAGGAGTTGTACAAGGACAAGGGGGCATGATATGAGATTGGAGGGGGGCAGGATAAAGGGGAATGTGAGGAAGTTTTTCTTCACAGAAAGGGTGGAGGATGCTTGGAATATCCTACTCCAGGTAGTAGTGGTAGCTAACACAGTGGGCGGGTTCAAACATGCATATGATAGACATAAGGGAACCCTAGAGGTGTGAAAGAGAAGCAAAAGTCAATAACCAAGTAGGGTCAGTGACCGCTGATGCAGGCAGGGAAATATGGGCAGACTAGGAGGGTCTACAGGTCCATATCTGCCGTCAACTACTATGTTATTATGTAGGTGCATCCCCTTCCCCCAAATAAAGCAATACCCAGAGATTCCATTGGATTCAAATTTCTGGAAAGGGACTTCTTCTTGGTTGTATAGACTACTTCTGCAGTAGTACCACTTCAGATGTTCCATACTGAAGAATGCACTTGTCATTAGGTAATGTGGTCTTAATCAGTGTTGGTATAATATATACTTAACACTGCACATCACTGTGTCATGCAATCTAAATTGATGAATTTATAAATATGTTCATAAGAGGTGTGAAACAAATATATAACAACACAAACATGCACAAATAGTGTACCAGCTGTTGTAACAGATACAAATCAAAATATTATTAGACCTTGCCGGCCCAGTGATGCTGAGGTTTGAGGCACTGGACTCGCGCCATTCCTGCGACCCGGTTCGGAAGTGAGCTCAGGCCACCTGGGGTCAGCAGGGGGAGGAGAGGGAGAGGACTGAGCGTCCAACAGCTCTCCTTTCTTGGGGTTGGGTGGGCATATGGTCCTGCTCCTTGGCTGCCTCCTGGTGGAGGATAGGGGGCAGCACCAGAGTTAAGGGAGACAAGTAACGTGGCTATGTGACACGCATGTGCTTCCACATGTGCACAATCACTGCCACAAGGGAAGGGGGCAGAAAAGCATAAAAATCATGGCTGCAGGCTCCATGAAGGCCCTCCAGCACACTGGCACCGGTGCCTCAGGCACAGCCCGTAATTGCCCGCTCCGGATATTTGCACGGGAGTGGAGAAGGATGGCTCCCCTCCCACCACACCTTGGGGGGTAATCCAAGGGGGAACTAGGGCTCACGGGTGTCAGGGGAGTGGCAGTGTGGAGACTGGAAGAGGGCGGATATATGCCTGTAAGCCGAGGAGGATAAACAGTATGTGAAAAAAAAATATGTATATTATTAGACCTCAACTGAAGGGTGGGGTGGAGCAAGCTTCCTTGCTTTGCAGATGCATGGAAAGAGAGCTCCTGATTTACAATGGAATTAAAGCCAAAAAATAGTATTATTTTGCAGCAATTCAGAGGAAAGTACGTCCATCAACAGAGAATGAACTTGTGGTTCATCCGGAGAAATATTGCCACTTTTGAGAAATGGGGAAGCTGACCCCTGGGCTCAGCAGCAAATAGCCTCCAGCATCCAGTGATTTGGGACCTGAACCTTCAATAGCATCCATTTTACAAGTCATACAAGCCCTGGATATGAAAGTTGAGGCTGAACAGCACCACTGGAAGTATGAGTGGAAGCGTCACAAACCAAGGCTAATATCATGAAGGACACAATGGAGAAAACCTTGATTTGATTACCACAACGGGCCTGGTACACACACACACAAAAAAAAAAACAGCACGCTGCGAGCCCAGTTTGGAAAACCCGACAACCCTGCCTGAGTGACCCATCTGCAAATGATGGAGCTCCCAGAGCACAGTAAAGGGAACAATTTGAAAGATTTCCTGACCACATGACTTCTGAAGGTACAAACCCTAAATCTGCAACTGAATATTGATCGGGGTTACATAATTTCACCTCAACAGGCTCTGGTAGCAGGAGAGATGAGCAGAACACTCCTCACAATGATGGGCAGTGTAGAAGAGAGAGATGGTTAAGAACAGTAGTGGGTGCAGGTAAAAGGAGCGGGAGTCCAATTCTTAAACCTTACTCACAGTAAATGCCAGTGCCGCAAGAGTTTAGAGCTAGATCTAGTCTCAGAGAGCTTGGAGTCAACCACTACCTGCTTCTAGCAGCTTGTTTGAGAACTCATAATCTTTTCCAACCTGTGGGAGGTTGGAAAACTTGCCAAAAAATCTAGGAAGGAGTTTACAGCCAGGGTGGAAGACACAGTAATAATTCAGACTCTGAATGAACTGTGAAGACTTTCAGTGTACATTTCAAATACTTGTCACTAATTCCATAAGGTGTAGAGGTGGACTGAGCCTTGGACAGGAGCAGCAGCAGCTCTAGCCACAAATGGTTACCAGGGCACAGCTGGGGCACAACAGATGGCAGCCAGGGCACTGATATATTGTTACTATTGGGGAAGCTCTGCACCATAAGGGGCACCAACTGAGGCACAGCATTTTTTTACTGGGGCACGTGCCCTAGCGGGCCCTGGTGTAGAGCCGCCACTGGATAGGATTTGGGATATACAGTTTCTAGTGGATACCACTACTGTTAACGTTCTTTTGGATCAGGGGTCTTACAGTCGAGGGGTACAGTATGTTTTTATTTGCTTGTTAAGGTCTGTCTTCTCCCCACAATTCCTCAACTGTTAGTCTTCTTCCTGCCAGGAGCCTGCCATATTATCTTTTTATTGGGCACAGGGGTTTCCAGTGTGCTGCTGACTCAAGCCTGCTTAATGTACCATATAATAAGGTAATTTTTTCTCCAGTTATGAATTAAAGGTTATGATAGCGGAGCCATTCTTCTGTCAAGTGGCACATTCACTTCTAATTTCTGTGTACAAGGTTTTGAATTCTATAAAAAGCACATTCCTATGTTCCTCTTGAATATTACAATGCATATCAGTATGGTTACTAGAAACATAGACAGTGTTGGTAGATAAAGACCATCGGCCCATCCAATCTGCCCATATAACCCTAACAAACCCAGGTTCTATTGTCCATACAGGGTTCCAACCCACACTATACACCTCTATGCTCCCTCCCCTACCGCTATCACCCTGGGCAACCACTATGCCCTTCACTCTGTCCCAGCCGTGTTTAAAACTATTGATAGTTTTGGTACTCACTACATCAGCTGGCGGATTGTTCCAGAGCTCCACCACCCTTTCTGTAAAGTAAAACGTTTTCACTTCTCTCTTGATCCCCCCCAATCAGTTTCCACTCATGGCCCCCATTCTTGATTTGCTACATGTGCTAAATAGTTCCTTGCAGTTTATCTTGTTATCCCTTTCAGGAATATGAAGTCTGTATCACATCTTTCCCTCTCATCTGGCCTCCAGCGAGTACATGTTCAGTGCCTTGAGCCAATCCTCGTAAGATCTGCCCTGCTAACCCTGAATCATTTTGGTCATCCCATGTTGCACTGTCTCCAGCCCATCCTTATCTTTCTTTAGGTGAGGACTCCAGAACTGGGCATAGTACTCCACACCTCACCAGTGATCCATGGGGAGCTAGTAATAACTCTCCTTCTGCTGTCAGTACCCCTTCTTATGCACCCCAGCATCCTGTTTGCCTTATTATAAGCCTTGTTACACTGGCTTGATTGATTTAGTGAGTCACTGATGATGAACCCTAGGTCTCGTTCCTCAGAGGTCATTCCCAGCTTTACCCCCTTCCCCCTTCAAATCCTTTACTGTGCACAGACTTACCTGCACAGTAAAGAATTTGGAGGAGAAGCGCTTTGTTAATATTATTTTTACAGTTTTATTGCTAAAATCCCCATTCATACTGTATTATCATTTGGGAGCATTGTTTCTCTACTGATGTCACCACGTAAGCATGTAGCAGCCATTTTAGGCAGCTAGTGAAACCCGATGTTTAAACAGAAACCACAGCTTTGTTTACAACTCATGGAGCTCTTTAGAAACTAGTGACTGTGGATTTTTCACACATTTGGAGCCAAACAGAGCACAACATTATGTAGGTAAGCCTCTGACCTACAGTGGTGTGCTTTGCTGGGCTGATGGCTTTTACTCTGTTTATGAGTCCTTTAAAATCCGAGGGGTGCGTGGGGGAGGAGAGGCAGAGCCTCCCGCAAAAAAACATTGTTTTTCTGACAGCACAATGCTGACTGTTAGCATTGTGCCGTTGTTATAATGCCATTCAACATATTTACTGTTGAACTTGCATGGTGGAACCATGTTTTGATCCTCCTCGGCCTCTATGCCTTCCCTGACAAATAGGGCTATGCCTCTTCCTTTACAATTTCTTCTATCATATCTAAACACAGTGTAGCTTAGGACTGTCAGATCCCAACTGTTATTCTCTGTGACCCAAGTTTCTGAGATGGCTACTAGGTCCATCGCAGTGTCAGCTACCATTGTCTGGAGCTCACTAATTTTATTTCCCAGACTCCTGGCATAAAGGCAGACCCCTTTCTATCTTTCTCCTGATTCCCTCTTGCTTTTTCTTGTTTCTTTTCCCTTATTCTTCCCTTAATTTTTTATTTTTCATGCAGACCATAGGCTTTGTCAGGTCTCCCTCATTGACTTCTACCCCTAACCTAATTTGAACTTCATCCTTCCTGTTACCCACCTTGCTGCTGCAAGTTCCCTGTTCAGGAGAGCCCAAGCTAGGTTCCCCAGCAGCTCTCCTTTCTTAGTGATTCCCCTAGCCTCCATCTCCCCCGCAGTCAGTTTAACTGTCCAGTGCGGATATCAAACTTCTGTCCCAGAGCACTGGCCCCCCTCTCTTGTCAGATGATGGCCATCATCCTTGAAGAGCCTCCTGAGCCAGAAGCCTCAAATAGTAGTATCCCTCCTCCTGGCACCATCCCTTCAACCACCCATTAAACTCCTCAGTCTTTTCTTCCTTATTCTTTTGTACCCATTCCCCTATTCCACACATGGAGGACCTTGGAAACAGCCACAGAAGAAAGTGCACCTTTAATCTGTCCTTTAACGGACTTTTTCACTCTGAGAAACCAAGCTGATGATACGGCAAATACTTGTTCTTTGGATTGTATGAATATGTATGAATATGTGCCCTCAGCTTGGGTAAATATGGTATCTGATATTGGTTTTTCATAAAAAATAACTGTTATAGTTGAGAACACCTCCCATGATGTAAAAAATGAGAGGGGTGCTGAGCAAGAGACAGATTATTTCAACAAAAGTTGCCTCCAGGACAGCCCTGTCTTGGAGGCAGCACTTGTTCTTCTGTTTAATTTACTATACTTTGTCCCCCTACAGCCCAACCAGCCCTCGTCAGTCCAATCACTTCACTGAGCCCCGTCACCTCCTGCCATCTCTGGGACTTATCTCTACTACCCTGTTCCCTCATGGATAACCCCTCCATCAGAAGGACGGCCAGAGGGCTGAGCCCTTACTCCTCCCAGATGGAGTTGAAGTGTTGGTCAGTGAGGCACAGAACTCAGTCAGCAGTGTGGGGCTAGCAGCAGACAGTAGATGGCATCCTGCTATTGGTCAGGGGGTTTTCCCATTTTTCTGTCCCATCCCCTGATGTCGGGAAGACCTTGGCTGATGCAAATGTGATGCTGCCGACATCTCTCTCCCTCCTCAATCTATGGCTCCGGCTGCTTCCCCACCTGTGGTCACCAAGGTGGTGGTGTTGCGGCAGGGATCATACTCTTTTCCACCCCTGAGGAGGTGAGCATCCACAAGACGCTCAGCCATCCTCCCCCAGCCAGCCCTTCGAAGACGCTGGCTCGTTCCTGAACCTAGGTCATCAGCATCACAAGTGGCAGTGTTACCACTGCACCAGCAGGCCAGCTATCTTGGAGGCAGCACTTTACTGTTACACTTAACCTGTCTCACATTTAAAGCTCTTTACCTATATATTTCTATTCTAACGCCACGCGGCCATGGATCACTACTGTACTGAAATTCAGACAAAATAAAGCTGAGGCAATCAGGTCTCGATTTTCAGTCTCTGGTTTATCAGACTGTAGACCATTACACTATGCCACTAAACTGGCACAGTGGTGAAGCTGAGCTCTTTAGTTGTACAGGTTAAGGCCCAGCCCTGGCTGTCTAATCATATACTTGCCTGCATTGCCAACTACTGTATCTACATGATAGCAGATGGTCAGATTAACAGCACTCGGAACTGGCTCCTGTCTCAGTTGGTGTCCCCCAAGTATCTATCCTAAGTCCCATTCTATTTTTGCTGTTTATTAATGATCTCCCTTGTATACCTGTCCACTGTAGTTCCACCCCATATGCAGATGATCAGGTGCTCTTTGCTAGCTCCCAGGATAGCAAGGTCATCAATTCCCAACTGAATGAGGACTTCCACCTAATTAAGTCCTGGCTATCTGCAAATAAGCTGGTCTACAACCTAAACAAAAACACAGATTAAGTTCTTTGGTTCTCTGGTAAAGATCAGGTCATGGCCTAAGCCCCTGGCAGTGCCCAGTATCGATGGGGGGCCTCTGACCACTGCCTATTCTTTCAAGTACCTTGAAGTTACCCTCAACCCCCAATTGGATCTCTCCTTGCACATCGCTAATGTGTGTAGAGTTGTTAACAGTAAGACTGGCATGGCTTATAGAGCCAAACACGTCCTCACCCCTGCTGCATGTTTGGTCCTTGCTAAGGGAGTGCTTCTAACCTCCCTTAATTATGGATTACTTATCTGTACTAATGTTGCAAAGTCCCTCTTGTCCAAATGGGATGCAATGTAAAATAATATATGTCATTTTACCCTCTCTGCGGCCTGTCTCACACACCTTTGTGAGCTCTACAACAAACTTGGATGGTTATTTCCCCAGAAGTCGTGCTATTGTCCTGGGTGTTTTGTTGATAAGGTGCTCTGGACCGCCACCCCTCCTATCCTGGCTAGCTGAGAAGCTAAAGGCTACTAACCTTGGTTACCCCTTAAGATCCAGTGACGTGTCCCTGCTTGCTGTCCCAAAAACTCACACTGCTATAGGAGATTAGGCCTTTGCTGTGCCGTGCATGCTCCTAGGCTCTGAAACTCATTTCCACTATCTGTTTATCTTTAAAAGATCCTCATAGAATACTTGAAAGACTCCTCTGCCTGCACTTGCCTGGAGTGACTGGCTTTTCCCTTAATCTAATGACTGTGCCCCCTGTTTTTCCCTGTTGGGACAGGCTATGCTCTCATGCTATGTGTATTTGCTTTTTGCCTCAGGCCTTGTGTTAGTACTGCACCAACTTTTTATATTGCCTCTTCAGACTGTATAGATTTATATTATGTACCTTGATATTACCTCTTTGTAACCTACAATTTGTCCCTGTTGTTATCTTATGTACTGTAACTCATCTGTTTGTACCAGCCTTATTGAAACCTCCCAGGTCGAACCTAAAAATAAAGTATTCAACCGTCTAGTGTGTTGACCTCATCAATAAAAAGACCTTCCTCAGCGGCAACATTTATTTAACAAAAGTGTCTCTTGCAGGTGCTGAGGTAATCCTGTGTTAAAATATGCTTTTGTTATATTTATCGGTCTCACATCTTACTAGGGCTTATATTTGTTGTACTTATAAACATGCATTACAAAGTTTAAAAAAAGGCCTCAGTTGAGTCTGGTGTGACACATCTATGACACCTACTGCTCATACCATGAAGCCATAGTCTATTAATAACTCTCATACCTATGGTCTTGTGTCATCATTAGCAGAAGCAAGTCTGAACTGAAATATTATTTTTTAACAAACATGCAAACATCAAGACATTCACAGGTACAAATACCGTGTATCAGCCCTAAACACAGAAATATACTGTAGAACCTGATGGTAGATAAGGGCCGCTTGGCCCATCCAGTCTGCCCATTTTATAATCTTCATTTATGTTGCAGACCCACTTGATCTACGGCGATGTCTCTTCCCCGACTTCTTTACCACTATGATTGCCTTGTGCCTATCCCTGGCATTTTTGAACCCCACCACTGATTTTTTGAGCACCTAAACCCGGGTAAGCCTGCCTTCCTGACCGGGGAACCTCGCTGGACACCAATTGGCTACCCCGCTACACAGTCTGCACCTCACTGGCTGCAGCCTTCCGGCTTCTTCAGCGATTGGTTCCTTCAAGCTTTCTCCCTCTCTCAGCTTTCCTGCCAGCTTTTATGGCTTTCACAGAGAAATTATTAACTGTGCAAGTATTTTTTAGCAGCCAGTAGTAAGAATTATATTTGTAGCTGTTCAAACTGTATTTATTACTGCTAGTATATTTTTTAATTGTGGATTCTGCCTCCTTGTTTTTGCTCCGTCTGCACTCTTCCCCCCTCGCTCTCTACCTCCTCCTGTTTTTTGTTTTTATCCTTTAACTTTTCCTAGCCCTGTAAGTTTCCCAATGCTACCTCTGTAGCTGTTTTACATCTGCATAACAAATCACAGCCAGCGGCACATGCCTGCAATCTTGCTGTCTACTTATTCCCTGCCCCACGTCATCAGCTCCTGTCTCTGCACTGCCCCTTTTCTGTAACCCCCGCCCACCGATTTGGCCCTCGACATTTTTCTTTGTGTTAGGTTGCTTATCTGCTTTAACCCTGACCTTTTCTTCCCTGTTTTCAGGTGCCCTTGACCGGGCAGCCACTCGCTTTCCATGGCGGAAGCAGCTGACTGAGCTGCCGGCCGTCATCTTTCACCTGCCCGCCTCACGAGCACCTAAACCCGGGTGAGCCTGCCTTCCTGACCGGGACACCTCACTGGATACCAATTGGCTACCCCGCTACACAGCCTGCACCTCATTGGCTGCAGCCTTCCAGCTTCTTCAGTGACTGGTTCCTTCAAGCTTTCTCCCTCCTCTCTCTGCTTTCCTGCCAGCTTTTACGGCTTTCACAGAGAAATTATTAACTGTGCAAGTATTTCACCCGCCCCGACCTCGGCCTCTATTAAATACAGTCCTAGCCTCTCCCCCTTTACACTAATTGGTCGTCGCTGAGTTCTTGCAACCCTTTTTTTGTTTTTTTCCTTCCACCATCCTCCTACAGGACATACCACTTACAACCATAATTGTCACCTTGGTTCTCTTATAGCAATCCGCGCGGGTCCTTACTCGGCCCCAGGCATTGAACTTCTGATCCTACCCATTTTCCACCAAAACTTCCAGAGAATTGTACTCAGTATATCCTTGGCAAATTATACTCCACTAGAATCTTGGACCTTTCTTTACTTCCTCCAGGCGTTATTCTTGTATACCTATAATACACTATGCCCCAATAATACTCCTGGACTTATTATCCCTCTCCAGGGTTGAATCCTAGATACTCAGCTTACATCTCTTCCTGGCCCTTAATATAAGATGGGTGCAGGCACTGCCCAATGGTTGCTGCTATGTGTGTCTCTGCTTACATCTTGCACCCTCTATTTAAATCCGCCGTCAAAGAATACACCTAGGGATATACAATGTGCGGACATTCTAAGCCCTATTGAATACCTTAGCTGTGCCATCCACTCTCTCCTTCCATGTTTGGACACACATCCTTCTTGGCATACTGGTACACTATCTGGATACACCCCTGTGGACCTACAACTGTCCCGTCGCCCCATATACTCTCCATTATTTGTTACTGGTAAAGTCGTACTGCATATAACTCTAAACCTACTATGCATCAGCCTTAAGCCTCCTCCTTGTCAGTATCATGCCCCCCCCATAGACGTGAATGAATCAGAGTCTTGAAACTCCTCTTAGGGTTATCCAGAAAGCTACTGCTCCTTCTGTTGTTATGCTCAGGGAATGTTGAACTTAATCCTGGATCCCTATCTCCCATCTGATCATCCAACGACCTATCTAGCCTTAAAGGCCTAAGCTTTATGCATGTTAATGTGTGCAGCCTGTTGAAAAAAACTGGCTCCATCCAGGCCTGGATTTGCCACACTAACCCTGACATTTTGGTTGTCACTGAAACGTGGCTCCACCCGGCCACAACCAACTTCGAAGTAAACCTCCCTGCCTACTCACTGTTCCAAACCGATAGGCACTCCAGGGGTGGTGGGGTTGCTATCTACATTAAGGAAAAACTCTATATCTGATGTCGACTCTACATCTGTCCAAAACAGGTTGGGATCTCTCCTGGCACCTCACTTTGTGTGTCAGGCTGCTACAGACCCCCTTCTGCAGGGTTACAGCTTCTGGATCATTTAAGTAAGGTCTTGGGTCATAGATCATCAGAGTCTGTAATACTAGGTGACATCAACCTAGACTGGTTGTCTAGTGCCTCAACTCCTCTAAAACACTTTGTGACTCACTTGGATGGACCCAGCTTATCAATGAAACTACCCGCCCAAACAAGTTAAATCCTACCAACAGCACCCTGCTGGATATTATCTTAGTTAACAAACCGTATTTGTTTACCCATGCTGGAGTATTCTTCTCTGACATCAGTGATCACTGCTTCATTGCTTGTGTCAGGTCCAATCAAGCTCCGCCACCTGCTTCTAAATTTTCCTCCAAAAGACGTCGACGCAACTTTGACCCCAGGGAGTATATTTTGGAGCTGAGATATTCCATGCGCTGGCAGGATTTTTACCTAGCTAATCTGTTGCCTCAGCATATGACATTTTTCAAGAAATTGTGCTAGGAGTACTTAATAGACAAGCACCATTTGTGAAGGTCCGAGTCAGGAACAAATCTTGTCAGTGGTTTACTGAGGAATTGAAGGACGCAATGCAGAATAGGGACAGGCTTTGGAAAACTGCCCGTAAAACTAAGCTAACAAACGACTGGATTTCCTTCAGGAGAGCGAGAAACCTTTGCACTAAGATGGTTAGAGAAGCAAAGGCTAATTTATTTCGCTCACAACTTGATCTGTTGGCCAACTGCCATTCCAAATTCTGGAGGGTAATTAAGGGTATAAAAGGCCATTCGGCCAGGACTTCCTTGCCTACAAAAATCTCAATGGGTAGTACCATACTCACTGAAAAACTGTCAATCCTTGATGCCTTCAACAATCATTTTGCTACAGCAGGTCTAGTCTACGACTCTTCCTCCGTCAGTAACCTTCGAGCACAACTTGGGGTTGATAAACAAGGCACCCCCTCCTCCAGTCATACTTTCTCGCTTCAACCCACATCTCTGAAGGAGGTGGAAGAACTCCTGTTAAAATTGGACGTCAGAAAAAGCACAGGTGCCGATCACATCAACCCATTTTTTCTGCAGATGGGCTATAGGGTCCTAGCTGAGCCTATTACACATCTGTTTAACCTACCTCTGTCACAAGGCAACCTTCCTCTCATCTGGAAAATGGCACATGTCATCCCTTTGTTTAAGTCAGGTGACCCCTGTGACCTAAATAACTATAGGCCTATTTCCCATCTCCCTATCCTGTCTAAGTTATTGAAAAATTGTGAACACCCAGCTCAAGAACCATCTGGAATCGTCAAAACTTCTCAACCCATTACAATCAGGGTTCAGAGCACAACACAGCGCCTCTTCCACTTTGTCCAAAGTCAGTAATGATTGGCAGAGTGAGTTG
This sequence comes from Neoceratodus forsteri, assembly GCA_016271365.2. Lineage (NCBI taxonomy): Eukaryota > Metazoa > Chordata > Ceratodontiformes > Ceratodontidae > Neoceratodus > Neoceratodus forsteri. Next base: position 481,983,103 of record CM028138.1, on the reverse strand, counting down.
GATAATAAGGAATTTTGTCTATGCAGTTTTCCTGGACCTAAGTAAGGCCTTCGATACCGTTGATCATAGTCTGCTCCTCACATCCCTTCAAACCATTGGACTGGATGCTCTTTCTCTCAGATGGTTCGGCAATTACCTTGCTGACTGTTCACAGCAAGTAAAAGCAGATGGTGAAGTCTCTCCTTTGAAAGCCCTTCAGAGAGGTGTTCCCCAAGGTTCCATTTTAGGTCCCCTGCTCTTTGCACTTTACATCAACAGAATCAATGCTACCATCAAAAAGACCCACATTCATCTATTTGCAGATAATACAGTACTTTACTGTAGCGGATCTCCCCCCCAAATGGCATACTCTGAACTACAGGATGATTTCAATCGGCTACAGACTCAGCTCCTAAAGCAGAAGCTGTTTCTAAATGCCAAGAAGACAAAAGCGATGTTCTTGTCACCCTTTCCTAACCCACCGCAACGGGGCTACTCCCCCCAATTACTGCAATACTAGGTGAACAGTTGGAGTATGTATCAAAATTTAAATATTTGGGGGTTTGGCTGAATTCTAGACTCACTTTCGTTGTTCACACAGAAGAGCTGATAAAGAAACTTAGAATGAAACTGGGCCTTTTCTATAAGATAAAAAAATCTCCTCACCAGGGATGCAAAATTGAGGCTAGTCCAAACTATCTTTCTCTCTTTATTAGACTACACTGATTTCCTGTATAGCCAGGGTCCTGCAGGTGCTCTTTCCAAACTTGATATGATCTACCATAGAGCTCTAAGGCTTATAACAGGCCTTCCCTATTCCACCCATCATTGCTCCCTGTACTCGGCGGTAGGCTGGTCATCCCTTAGCTTTAGATGCCAGAGAAATGCTGCGATCTGGATCTACAAAAGCATCCTAAATAAACTGCCTAATTACATTTCGGACTGCTTACCTCTCTGCTCTTTAAGTAAGTATGCCCTGAGATGTGCCTCTTATATTTCGCTGAAAGTGTCCAAGGCCAAATCCCGGTTTGGTGGGGCTTCTATTAGTCACGCATGGCCCCTTCTATGGAATAAGATTCAAAAGAATCTAAGAATCAATTACCCCATTAGTCTGGCAGCTTTCAAAACCTTATATACATTCCATTTCAAAGAATCCTGTGTCTGCTCCTCCTGATCTAGATCCCTTTTCCTTCAGAGCTACTTGCTCTTTTCTCTGACCTTTGCTCCTGCCTTGTCATGACTTTAGGTCTCTTTCTGTTGTTGACTCCACTCTTTTGCCGTACCCACTCCTTCCTCCTTCACTCCCATCCCCACATCTACATGTTATATCCACTTTCTATCCTCTTACCCGTGACTTTCAACCCCTATGTTTGTCTGTTTATCTGTTTTTTTGGTTTTGACTGAGCACACTCTGTACCTACTGTTTCCCCCCATGTCCTGCACTTTTTATACGATGCACAAATTATTTATCAGTAATTAATTTTTTTTTAATCTTTTGTACTTGTATTTTTGCTGCCTTTGCCTAATTATTGTACACATAACTGACACTGTATGTTGATCTCACCTAAATTGTAATTTGTTGTACGCAATACTTGAAATCGTATGTTGTTCTCACCTATATTGTATTACCTATTGTTTGTCCCAGGTCCACCTTGAAAATGCACTTGCTCAATGGTGTCTGCCTGGTTAAATAAAGATTTTGACTGATTGATTTTGCCCCCATTACCTCCACTGGGAGGCTGTTCCAGGAATCCACTCTGTCTGTGAGGAAATACTTCCTCATAGCCCTCCTGAATCCATCCCCCCTAGCTTCATAGCATATCCCCTTGTTCTAGAGAACCTTTTGTTCTCAAAAATACTCCCCTCCTGTACCTTATTAACCCCTGTGAGGTATTTAAAGGTTTCTATCCTATCCTCCCTCTCCCTCCTCTCCACCAGTGTGAATATATTGAGCTCTTTTAGCCTCTCCTCATAGGGCTTTTGATGCAGACCCTGCACCATTTTGGTAGCCCTCCTCTGGACCTCTTTCACTCTGTCTATGTCCTTTCAGAGATGTGGTCTCCAGAATTGGGCACAGTACACAAGACGGGGTCTTACCAGTGATCCATATAGGGGCAACTCCACCTCCCTCTTTTTGCTGGTGATACCCTTCCTATGCACCCTAACATCCCACTAGCCCTCCTGATTGCCTTGTCACACTGCTTGCCCACCTTCAGGTCATTCGATATGATTACCCCCAAGTCTCTTTTCTGTTTGGTTGCTGTCAGTATAACTCCACCCATTTCGTTCCCCACCCCTGGGCTTCTATCTCCTAACAGCATTATTTTGCACTGTTTTGCATTGAAGCCCAGCTGCCATACCCTTGACCACTCCTCCAGTTTTTTCAGATCTCTGCCCATCCATTACATACACACAGAGTGTCCACCCTGTTGCAAATCTTGGTGTCATTTCCAAAGAGGCAGGCCTTCCCTTCCAGCTCCTCTGCTAAGTCACTAATAAAGACATTAAAGAAGATAGGTCCCAGCACCGAACCCTGAGGTACACTGCTGGTCATCCTCCCTTCCTCAGAGCAAACTCTGTTTACCACAACCCTCTGTTTCCTATCCCCTAACCAGTTTCTTACCCAGGTTACCACCTTGTTTCCACCCCCCAAACTACCCAGCTTGCTTACCAGTCTCCTATATGGAACGATGTCAAAGGCCTTGCTGAAATCTAAGTAGGCCACAAGTACCACTCCACCCTGATGTAACTCCTTGGTCACCCAGTCAAAGTACTCTATCAGATTTGTTTAGCGTGACCTCCCCCCCCCGGTGAATCCATGTTGCCTCGGATGCTGTAACCCACTGGATTCAAGATATTCCACAATCCTTTCCTTTAGCAGTGTTTCCAATAACTTACCCACCACTGATGTCAAGCTGACAGGCCTATAATTGCCCGCCTCTTCCCTGCTACCTCTTTTGTGAAGTGGGACTACATCTGCCTTTCTCCAGTCCTCTAAGGCCACTCCAGACTCCAGTGATCTGTTAAACAGGTCTGTCAGAGGTGCATTTAGTACTTCTCTGAGCTCCCTCAGTACCCTTGGAGGCTTCCCATCTGGCCCCATAACTTTGTCCACCTTAAGGTTAGTGAGTGCTTTCCGGACTCTCTTTTCCAAAAAAAGGACTGGTGTCCACTTTCTTCCCATCAAAGCTCTTGATGCTTTTTTGTGGTCCCTCCCCTTCTAGTTTCCACATGTCTTGCCACAGATATGCAGTGTTTGTATTTCGTAATGAGGAAAGCTTGATGCAGTGAAGCAATCTGACTGATTCCATTGCTCAGGAAAGTCTATGGTAGTGCTCATTATGGAGAGAGGAGATTTTTTTTTACCTTCTGGTGACCCCTGACAATCGCTACTCCTACTGGGTCCATACGATGCTGAACCCAGTGATTTTTTTTTCCCAGATAGCCTTTTCTCTCCATCCCATCCTGTCAACCCTTCTGTGACCCCGTGCAACCACCCAGCCCTGTCTTTCACGAACCCTCATGGTTCAACACACATGGTGGGCCTCTGAGGGTAATCCAAGGATCTGGACTAGCAGGCTCCTTGGTATAGGTCTGGATGTACCAGGGCCATTATTCAGAAGGCAGCCAAGGTTCAAGGTTTTCATTTAATGCGTGATAGTTCTCTCTTTGTAGAACATTAAGAAGTTGTAAACACAAAATACTACACAAAATCAACAAAGGAAAAACTTCTCCTAAGACCAAGAAAGAAAAGAAAAGAAAAGAATTAGAAATGACACAACATAATTCTTAGGACATTTTAATGCAGAGTGAGAACAACTGCACCTAGTAAAAAGGCTTACAATCATCCAAACGTAGTTCCTAGAAAAAGCTAGCTGAGTAAGAAACCTTAAATGCTTCTGTAAAAATATAGAAAGAAACAATATTAATCCTTTTCTAAGAGGTTCAGGTCTGAATACCTACATTTCAGCCTAGGTTAAGGTCACAAATGCCACTGAAGGACAAAACTGCCCAAAGAAAGTTATTGCTTATATAGCGGTTTCAAGTACTCTTTGAAATTGAAAATGGAAGCAGAGGAAGGGGGGCCAAATGATTTTTTTTTTTCCAACTTATTTTTGTCACCCTCTCTGGTCGTTCCACTCGCCTATGCCGCTCTATCACCCACTGTGATCCCTGCCTTCTTCAAGGACATTACTTTCCTCTCGGACCCCGGAGGGAGAAGGGCCCGAGGAGACCGAAGGGGCAGAGGCAGGGATCCAGTGATGGGCGTGTGGCGGTTTGGCACTGGGAGGGCCATCGCCTATCCAGCCTGGAGGTTTTTTTTCCCATTGTTTTTCCCCATGAGCGTCCTCCCTCCCCCCTCGAGCGTGGCATGCAATAACGCCATGGCGCACGGCAACCCTGACGACATCTGCCACTCTCACCCACATGCTGGGCCACATCTGTAGTGCTCCCGATCTCCACCAGGGGTCGCTGGGACACCAGGCAACCCCACTACCTTCCCCCCTTTCCCCCAGGAGAGGAGAGCAGCCCATCGGATGCTCAGTCCTCTCCCTCCCCCTGCCGAGCTCACTCCCGAACCCGGATCACTGGTGTGGCATGAGGTGCGGCGTCCAGCTCCTCAACCCTCAGCACCACCGGGCTGGCCCTTGGCCAAATGATTTGGCCCTGGACGCCGCAGTGACAACACTAGTTGGATCGTACTCCCTAGTTTACCACAGGGATCACTGCAGTGTTGAATGTGGCACCATTCCCTCCTTAGGATTGGAAGCACTGCCATCCGCAGCACTGTCGCCCAACCCCAGCTGCCCCCCCATGTTTCTTGAGTCCACTCCTGAACCTGGGTCGCCAGCATAGCAGCGTAAACAGGCAGCCCCTGACAAGGAGGTTCCCTCCCGTTTTTCTCTAATGTGACTTTTGACCTTCCCTTCACCCCCCTGAGGCACACAGATCCACCGTGGCTCACACATACACAGCATGCCAGAGCAACAAGCTCCCTGGCCCACTGTTGGAGATCACAGCTGTGGGGCGATGCACTGCCAACCCTCCCTAGGCTAAGGAACACTACCTTGTGCAGTGTTCCCGTCCACCAGCTACCCGATGCCAGTGCCCTAGGTCTGCTCTTGAATCTTGGTACTAGCATGACAGCACAATACACTATCAGGCCATCAAGCAGCCCCTAGAGATGTATTTCTTATCAAAAATCATTAGTTTTGACTTGCCCAGCGGAGCAGCAGCAGCTGCCTGAGGGACCAGAATCCTACAGTGTAGCCAACCAGGAGTCTGGGCACATCTTGAAGTAAAGGCATTAGTTCCTGGGGAGGGAGAGTGCAGGATGCCTTAATTTTTATGTACTACATGCTGGCCAACACTGGGACAGCATTGGCATTGGCAGTGAAGGCAGCTGCCTGTCCACCCTTTCTCTGAATGAGTGGTGCGGCCATGATGACCCTCTCACTGGTTTGGAGGACTGGGGGAAACTGTGGAAAAACAGAATAATACTAAAAAACATATACTGTGTTGTGTGATGCTGCAGACAGATGACTGTAAGGGCAGACACAGTTTGCTCATAATTTTAGATTCTTTTTTCCATTCCACTTCCCCCACTTGCCATACCCTCCCGTAACAGGTTTCACTTGGAGTGGACGCTGACAACTCTACAAAAGTCTTCTTCTTTTCAACAACACCCTCCTCCCAGCTTCTCCACTTTACTATTTATTGACAAAAGGGGAGGGAGGTTTTCCTAGTCCTTCACAGGCTTCAGACAATCCATGCCCTTCTCACACAGTCTACGTGTGCGCATGCACACACACACACACACACATACACACACACACCCACACCTGTATCTCTCAAACCACTAACCAGTCAGTCTGAAATGCAGACCACCAAACTATGCAAGGTGCTGCAGTCCACAGGTTAGAGTAGGGAATTGTGAACCACAAAGTCCCCAGGTTTGAATCCCACCACATCCACTGTTTCACTGTATGACCTTGTGCAAGTCACTTGATCTCCCTGTACTTCAGCACTTTACAGCTGCATAACTAGGAAGACACTGGATCCCACTGAAATTGAGATGGCATGTCTCAGGGTGATGCTGGGGAATATTCTAAAAGAAGACCACAATATAAAGTTGAATTCTAAAAGAAGACCACAGTATGAAGCTCAATACCACCTCTACAGTGATGTGAAAAAGTGAAAAAGTTTTTTTACGAAAAAAAGCAAAATAATGCACTTGGGGCACAGAAACCCAAGGGCGGAGTACAAAATTGGTGGAGTGGTATTGATGACCACCAAGCAGGACAGAGACTTGGGGATAATCATATCTGATAACCTAAAAGTGACCAGGCAGTGTGACAAAGCAGTTGAGGGGGCTAGTGGGAAGCTGGGGTGCTTAGGAAGAGGTATCATCAGCAGAAAGATGGAGGTGGTGTTGCCTCTGTATAGATAGCTGGTAAGACCCCACCTACAATACAGTGTCCAGTTCTGGAGACCACATCTCCAGAAGGGCATAGACAGAGTGGAGGTGGTCTAGAGGAGGGCAACTAAAATGGTGCAGGGTCTGCATCAAAAGCCCTAGGAGGAGAGACTAAAGGAACTCAATATGTACATCCTGGAACAATGTAAGGGGGGGGGATGTGAGACCTTTAAATACCTCACGGGGTAAATAAGGTACAAGAGGGAAGTTTTTTTCAGAAAAAAGATTCTTAACAACAAAGGGACATGCTATGAAGCTAAAGGGGGGAAGATTCAGGAAAGATGTCAGGTGTACTTCTTCACAGAAAGAGTGGTGGATTCCTGGAACAGATTACCAGCGAGGTGGTGGGGGCAAAAACAGTGGTGAGGTTCAAGAATGCATGGGATAGGCATGAGGGAGAAAAAGATAGAGCTCAAGTAAGATCTGCGGTGATACTGTAGGTAGGGAAAAATGGGCAGACTGGGTGGGCCAAGCAGTCTTTATCTGCTGACAAATTCTGAGTTTCTATGTTACAGCCTGACCTGGTGGCACTAGCTGATACTGCACTGCATTGTGATGTGGCAGACGCAGGAACAATCCCTGATCTTGACGACTCTGCTCCAGGGCATGGGAGCCAGAACACGATGCAGAGGCATCACATACTTAACCGGTGTTGAAGGGATGGGGGATGGAGTGTGCTTACTCACTTTAACAGTATGAGCCTTCGGCATCCACACTGCTGAAATCCATGTATTTATGTCCAATTCACAGACCTAAAGCAGGTGTGTGACTTCCTGCCTTCTTCATCCTGTATGTACAGATCCTGTACTTGGTGTTAGCCAAAGTTTCTAGTGTGGGAGCAGGGGTGAAGCCAGGGATTTCAGATCTGCACGCCAAGTGGACTCACTGCTACCCCCCCTTGTTAGGGTGAGCTCTCCCCCCACCCCGGGGTGTAGCCAGACAATATACCATTGTACATCAGGACCGTGTTTGTTGCCTCATTTGGCACAATAAATACAACTTTTGTATCTCATGACAGTAGTTGTTGCTATGCATGGGTAAATACAAATGCCATGCATTGTTCCTAAGACATCCACATACAGCCCAGAGCCTGTAAAGTTGTATTGTCCTTGTGATGCAAAAAGAGTATTAGTGACCAATCCTTCTAGTTTCGACTCCTATGAATAAAATTACAGAAAGGTTCAGTATTTTCTTTGTTAGTTTTCATGGAAAAAGGAGGCAGTTCAGAGCCAATTTGCTACCCCCCTTAAATAAAATTGCACACCATGGAGTGCTTGGAGTATGCCTACCTACACCCATATGTGGGACTAAAACTCATGATTGTCCTGCCCCAAAAGCGAGTGTTTAACCTAGTGAGCCAATACACAGCAAGACAGTGTGTGTGTGTGTGTGTGTGTGTGTGTGTGTGCATGCCATTGCTGGCAATGCACTGCAGACTTCTGGTCTAATAGTTCCATGTCATAATAGCGACTGCAAAACAGCAATCGTTATTATGGTGAATGTATATCACTGAAAAGCAAATCGGCGATATACATATGCCGGTGACCAAACATCTGGCAACCATACTAAGTGTTTATGTGGGGGGGCTGTGCCCCCCCCCCCCCCACTTAAGGATTAGCCACCCTCACCAAAATACCACACAGGTAGCTCAGCTGCAGAAGGCACACTACCCCCTGAAAAACCCTCTTTCCTATCCCTCCCCTTACTATTCTCCCCTTCCGGTCACCCTTCCCTATGGTCGCCTTCACATAGGGCCGCTTCCCTTGCAGGGTAGCCCATGAGGATAGCGCTGTTTATGAGTCACCGTTTTGATGGACACTCATATTCAGTAGCTATCTTCACTGGACACCTGATCTAATCTACCTCTTCAATGCACATTTCCTGCTTACCCTTCTCGCTGACAGCTCTGCTCTGTGAACACATTTATTTATTTATTTTATTTAATAGTGATGTCAGAATTACAATCCTTTGAGTCTGTGACTCTTACAAAGGCTCCTCGTCAAGGTAAAACATAGTTGCAGTACACAGTTTGAACATGAAAGCAAGGCATTTACAACAATTTACAATTTCAATTGCAATTTACAATTTACAGGGTAGTGTAAATAAAGTGGTACTATAGTGCATTTCCTCTCCAAACTGAGTGAGGGAGGAAGAAGGCAGGACCAAGGTAAATTGTCAAAGTGGGTTTAGGTCAGGTGGGGAGAACCTAGAGGCAGTTACAGTTGCAGATGGTGCAGAGGTGACTCTGGAGTGAGGATTTGAAGAGCCCGAGTCTGGTCTCATTTGAGATGGAGACAGGGAGGAAGTTTATCAGTACAGGGGCTCTGTAGGCAAAGGACCTTTGTGCCAGGGCAGTCCTGACTCTGGGCACATGCAACAGCACTTTAAAGGAGCTACGGGGTGGAGGGTACTGTGTGGGCAGGCTGGGTCAAAGCTGATAGGCCGAGCAGGGCCAAACCAACCATAATTTTTTGGGATAAGAGGTAGGACTGGTACTGGAGTCTTTCATCAAAGTCGAGTAGATTCAACAGGGCGTAAAGGTTGCAGGTGTGGGTGAGCCTATCACAGCCTGTTAGGAGGCGGCAGGCTTTATTGAGGGATATTTTTACTCTTTGGAGGGCAGTGTTGGTGGCTGAGCCATAGACAATGAGCCCATAATCTATGAGGGAGAGGACTGAGGAGGTAATAGTGAGCCTAAGGGCCTCAGGGGGGAGGCAGTCCCTGTGGCAGTAGAGTAGGCCAATGCATTGGCTGACTGAGGAGCAAAGGAGGCAGATGTGGTCTTGGAAGGATAGTGACATGCTGAAGGTTATGCCAAGGTATTTGACACTGTGAACCTGTTCGATGGGGTGGAGGCCAGTGGACATAATTAGGAGCTGTGAATCAAGGGATCTACTCTGGTTGTGGGCGAAGAGCATGGACTTCATCTTTTTATGGTTGAGGATGAGCCTGCAGTTGATGAACCATGCTTCAGCTATGTTGAAGGATTTTTGAAGGCTGCCTTGTAGGGTGTGTGGGTCAGGGTGGGCGGAAAAGATGACTGTGTCAGCAGCGTAGAGAAGGACTCACTTGGGGCAAATGGAGGGGAGGGTGCTGAGGTAGAGACTAAAAAGAAGGGGACCCAGGATAGAGCCTTAAACATAGAAACATAGACTTTGACGGTAGATAAGGACCACTTGGCCCTCCCAGTCTGCCCAGTTCCCTACCTATTGGATAAGCTGCAGATTCTAGTTAACCAACAGCCTACTTCCTGCAAACCCCCACTATAATTGCCTTATGTCTGTCCATGCATGTTTGAATTCCCACACTGTTTTAGACCCCACAACCTCTCCAGGAAGGCGGTTCCGTGCGTCCACCACTCTCTCCGTGAAAAATAATTTCCTCACATTACCCCTGAGCTGTCCCCCCTCTAACTTTAAATTGTGCCCCTTGTTCTTACACATCTCTTTTTCTGAAAGATGCTACCCTCCTGGACTTTGTTGATTCCCTTGAGGTACTTAGAAGTTTCTATCATGTCCCCACTGTCCCTCCTTTCATCAAGGGTATACATATTAAGCTCTCTCAGTCTCTCTTCATATGGTTTCTGATGTAGACCCTGCACCATTTTAGTTGCCCTCCTCTGGACTGCTTCCATCCTGTCTGTGTCCTTGTGTAGATGAGGTCTCCAAAACTGCACGCAGTACTCCAGATGGGGTCTCACCAACTGTCTGTATAGAGGGATAACCACTTCCCTTTTTGTACTTGTGATGCCCCTCCCTATGCATCCCACAAAGGGGGCTTTGGGAGGTGAGATATTCAGAGAGCTGGTCCACCACTATTTTTTCTAGGGCTTTGGAGAGAGGGGGAAGTATTGAGATTGGGCGGTAGTTCCCTGGGATGGTACGATCACTGCCCTAGTGTATGGGGGGTAATGACCACCACCTTCCAAGTGGAGGGGAACTGGCCAAGGCAGAGGGAGCGGTTAATGAGGCTAGTAAGGGAGGGGAGCAGTACATCAAGAACCTGGTGGAGCAGATTAAGATCAAGCAAGTCATGACTGTGGCTGGGGCCATTGAGGACTTTCAGAAGGTAGTGTTTAGCCTCCTGTGCCAAGAGAGTACGGAAGTAGAAAGGGGGGTGAGCGAAGGAGGTGGGAGGGGAGGTGGGAGCAGGATCAAAGAGGTTGGGGGCAGCACTGAGCTAAGGTCAGAGAAGGCAGAACTGAGAGTACTGGCGATGTCCTGTGGGTCACTGGAGATGGTGCCGTTGATATTGAGCAGGGGGGGGGGTGGGGACCGGGTTTTGCCATTGGGTTCCTTAATATTGTCCCAAAATTTATGGGCAGAGCCCCAGAAGGAGGTAAGGGTGGACTTGTAGTAGCTAGCTTTCACCTTATGGATGGCCTAGATGTATTTATAGCGGGCCTCCCAATAGAGTTGCCAATCGGAGGGCTTACCAGAGTCAACGGCTCTGTGCCAGAGGTTGTCCCACAGATGCAATTGGTTTAGCAGCTGTTGAGAGATCCAGGGGGTGTTGGTGTTTTTAATTATGTGTCTGGTGAGGGGAGCAGACAAGTTGCAGGCTGCATTAAAGGACTGGATGAAGTAGGAGAGAGCAGTGTCCACCTCAGGGGCTAGGTTAATTGGGGTCCAATCCCAGTGGGCAAGGTAGGTTTTTAGCTGCTCTAGTTTGCCTGGTTTAAGGCAATGCTGAAGGGAGGTGTTGGAAGGCAGCTTTTGGGCTAATCTGGACCAGGAGCAGACTACAGGGGAGTGACTGCTAAGGGCACTGGGAAGGACGGTGGTGTTGGATATTTTGTGGGGATGATTGGAGAGGATGATGTCAAGGAAAGAGGTGGTGCCATTAGAGGGGTTTGTCCTGGTGGGGTGGGTGACAAGTTGGGTGAGATCCAGGGCAGCAACAGCGTCCTTTTGCTGGGAGGCAGCGCTAGAGAGCCAGTTAATACTGAGGTCCCCCAGTGTAATTTGTTCAGCTTTGGAGGGGTAGTTGGGCAAGGTGGTCAAGCAAGGATTGGAGGGCAATTTTCCAGTTGTGTGGGGGGGGAGATGTAAGCAGCAGTGATGACTAAAGGCACCCTGGAGGAGCAGGGGAGAACTTTGATAGTAAGGGCTTGGGTGCCATGGGCTAGTTGCGGAGCAGGGAGAGCATGAGCACAGAGGCAGTCAGTGAGGTAGATGGGGCAACCCCCCCCCCCATTTCCCAACCCTATCATCACAAAACAGGGTAAAACCAGGGAGGGCGACATAGGAGTCAGGGGTTGATTTTGAGAGCCATGTCTTGACAATGGCCAGGATGTCCGGTTGGTGTTGGGCGATCCATCCCTGAAGCCCGTCTAGTTTTTTTACAAGGCTACAAATGTTCATAGTGGCAATACAAAGCCTAAGTGAGGTTGGTGTATGTAGGGGGTGGGCCAAGGGGGGACCTGAGTTGGGGTGGATGTTACCTGACAGCAGAAGGAGAAGAGAGACCATTCTAAGGAACACCAGGTGGGACCTGCAGCAGGGTGAGGCAGAGGCAGAGGTGCAAGAATGTTCTGGGGGGTGGACAGGGATGGGGAGGGAGTGAAGGGTGGGAAAGACCAAGAAAAGAGGAGGTAAGGTGGATTCATGGGAGTGGGGAGGTGGGAGAGGCCGATGAGAGGACTGGGGTGGAAAGGTGGTGAGAGTAGGAGATAGGTGGAGATAGAGAGGGGGAACTGGCAGGATGCAAGCAGGGTGGTCTGGGTGCGGGGATGTGGTGGAGGTGTGGACAGGGGAGGTATGGGGGGTACAGCACATAAGAAGAAGAGGTACCAAGTGTACCAGGGTAACATGCTGCTGGGCAGAGCATGGAAAGAACATGTCAGGGTGTCTAGACGGCTGAGCAGGAACAGCTACAAGGGAAAGATAAAAGCACCTAGAAATGAGGCAGTCAGGATGGCTCAGCGGTAGGGTCCCAGACTACAGTGGCAGAGGTACAAGGTTTGAATCCGGGGGTGGGATAGAGCCAAAAGGGGGGGTGCAAATGTGGGAGGGACAAGGCTGGCGAGCAGGGTAAAAGGGGTGCGGAGAGGGTAAATTAGCTGAAAGAGGAGTGTACAGCAGCAACTCCTTGTGGCCAAAGTAGGAAGTGAGAATATGGGGTGGGGGGAGGGGGAGGGGCGACAAGAAGAGAGCGGTGGGAGGTAGTCAGCTGGGAGTGTGGTAGTAGGGCTAGCTGATACTATCTAGTGGTGACTTGCGATAAGCTGCTTAAAAAGTTAAAAACAGGTGGTGATCACGTGACTAGGGGTGGTCCCTAAGATAGGGGACGCCCCTGGGTGGAAGGGTGGCTGGGGCAGGTGGGGCAGTCGATGCATAGCGTCGACAGGCTAACACCCCTCAGGTAGGTTGAGCAGGGAGGCAGCATCTGTTACTTTTAGAGGGGCCTTTGGTCCACGTTTTCCTGTTTCTGCTGATGACTGTGCAGGGAGGGGGTCCCAAGGGCCTAAGAAGCAGAAAGACAAAGAGGTTAATTACATATGTAGCAGGAGTGTGGGCTCCAAGTTCAGTTCTTTGGGGGGTGCTCAGTGCACATGCGTAGCAAGAGAGGGCCCTAGACTGGAGTGACTTCGGTTGGAGTAGGAGAGAACAATGTGTTCCAGGAAATCCAGGGAGATGCCTGAACCATGTGGTGGGCCTTAGCTAGAATCCTAGGGGGAGCAAGTAGGCAAATGAGTTCTGAATAACACTGTAATCCCCAAGACAGTCCCACAAGTAAATCCCTGACTAGCACACTAGGAAACCTCTAAGGTATACGAACATACGAAATTTGCCAGCAGATAAAGGCCTAGAGGTCTATCAAGTCTGCTCGAATGTGCAGCTAGCACCCTTTATTCTGCAGCTGCCCCTCCCTTCCACCCTTCCCCTTCATTAACCCTCCCCCTTGTCCTGTCCCATCCTCGTTTGAAGCAGTTCACTGTTCTACTGCATACCACTTCAGCAGGTAACGCATTCCACCCAGCCACCACCCTCTCTGTAAAAAAGTGTCTCCTCATCTCCCTCCTGAACCTTCCTCGCTCCAGTCTCATATCATGGCCCCTGGTGGCCCTCCCCTCCCTTACTTTGAACAGCCCCTCTGTACCCGTCTTGTTTATTCCTTTCATGTATTTAAAGGTTTCAATCATGTCACCCTGCCTCTCCTCTCCTCCAGTGAGTACATGTTCAACTCCTTCAACCTCCTCTTCTATGATAAGTCCCCAGCCCCTTGATCATCTTTGTCGCTCTCGCTGCACCCTCCAGTAACTTAATGTCCTCTTCAGATACAGGCCAGTACTGCACGCAGTACTCAGGTGTGGTCTAACTAATAATCTATACAGTGGCAGAATCACCTCCTCCCTCCTCGAGGATATACCCTGCTATACAACCCAGCATTTTGTTGGCCTTTGCAGCTCCTTCCTACATTGTGCCGAGTTGTTCATTGACCCTGTAATAGGCCACCAGATCCTTCTCCTCCTCTGTCTGGGCTAGCTGCTCTCCTGGCTGGTAACTCCTCCTGGGTTCTTCATCCCAAACGCAGCACCTTGCACTTTTGGCATTAAAGCCCAGTTGCCAGGTGTCTGACCAGGTTTCAAGCTTTGCCAGATCATCCTGCAACCCCTGCCATCCCCCTAGGTCATCCACCACCGCCTACCTTGGTATAATCAGCAAACAGACTGATCTTGCTCTTGATGTCCCATGATATGTCTGCAATGAAAATGCATAAACAACACTGGTCCCAACACTGAGCCCTGTGGAACACCGCTCGTCACTGCCCTTGGGTGTAAGAGATCCCCACCCACCACCACACTCCTGTTGCCTTCCCTGCAGCCAGTTTCCTACCCATCTCACCAGCTTTGCACCCCCTGTGCCTACTAACTCTTCCCAGCCTTCCATGTGGCACTGAGTCAATGCCTTACTGAAGTCCAGATACAGGACATCCACTGCATGGCCCCTGTCCAGTTGCCTAGTTACCCAGTCATAGAACTCAACCAGGTTGGTTTGGCAGGATCTGCCACATATGAAGCCATGCTGTCTGCTGTCCTGTAGTCCTTTGGTCTCGAGAGGGCCACCAGCCTCTCCTTCAGGATAGTCTCCATTAGCTTACCCACGATGGACGTGAGGCTCACTGGTTCTGTGGTTTCCGGTTCATCCTTGGGGCCACTCTTGTGGAGGGGCACCACATGAGCCATCCTCCAGTCCTGAGGTACACACCCGAATGTAGTGGGCATTAAATAGGGTTCGCCAAGGTCCGCAAGGACCTCTGCCAGCTCCTTCAGTACCCTGGGTGGATGCCATCTGGGCCTGGCACCTTGTCCACCCTCAGTGCCTTCAAACCCTCTTGAACTCTGCCTCCATGATTTCCCATCTGTCACCACTCCCCCGCTTCTGCCATTTCTCCCACCTTGGGTGTCACCCCCCTCTTCTCTTTAGTAAATACTGAGCAGAAGTACTCATTTAGTGCTTCCACCTTATCACACCCTGCTTCCACCCAACCCCCTCCTTCCTAATCCTTACTATGTGGTCCTTACAGCTCCTGTTCTCCCTGATGTACTTAAAGAAGTCCCTCTCTCCCTTCTTAATGCCTTGTGCCAGCCTGAGTTCCGTAGATGCTTTGGCTCCCCTTACTGCCCTTGTCACCTCCTTCGATTCTGTCAAGTACTCCTCCCTGTCCTCCCCCCCTTCCTGTTTTCTTGTACTTCCTAAAGGTAGCTCTTTTCCTCCTTGCTCAACTAGATCAGTTTCATAGCCCTAGCCTTCTTGCTCTGGGCTTTGCAGCAGGTTTTGGTTGCCTCCACTATCCCCAGCTTTATGAGCTCCCACCTCTGGTTAGTGTCCATACTAGATTGAATTCTGGCCAGGTACCCTTTTACCACTTCCCCCATCCTCCCAAAGTCGGCCCTCCTGAAGTCCAGCACTATTGTGCCAGTTTCCACTCCTTCCTTGCCCATATCCAATGTGAGCCATACTGAGCGGTGGTCACTCCCTGACAGCAGTTCCTCCACTGTAAGTTCTCTCACAAAGTCCCCATTTGCCAGCACAAGGACAAGGGTATTTCCTAACCTGGTTGGTTCACTGACCATTTGCAGCAGGAAGCTGTCCTGGAAGGCATCCAGCAGTACCTGCTCCCTTCTGTTCCTGATTGTTGGGGTGCTCCAGTCCACTCCTGGCATGTTGAAGTCCCCCACAATCACCACACTACCCTTCTCGCAGGTCCTCCTGATCTGTCCCACTAGTTCCCTGTCTAACTCCTCCGTCTGAGATGGTGGCCTGTACACCACTCCCATTCTAAGAATCCTATTCTTGGAATCCTGGATTTGCATCCAAAGTGACTCTGTACTACCCTCCTCCCTTCCTCCCTTACACACTTCAGTCCTTCCTTCACATATAGTGCCACCCCTCCTTTCCCAATCACTCTGTCCCTCTGAAATAATCTGTACCCTGTACAGACAGGTCCTAGTCATTGTATTGGGTGGCCCATGTTTCCGTGATGACTGCAATGTCCACCTCTCCCTCTGCCATGAGAACCTGTAACTCTGCAGTTTTCCTCCCAAGGCTCCTAGCTTTAAGGGTACCACCTTCCACCCTTCCCCCCCTCCCATCCTGCCCTCCTTTCCTAGCATCACCAACAGTACTTGCCATTTGCCCTTTGTCACTGTTATGGGGGGTAAGTTCATATGGTTTCCCAACCCGTGATCTCTGCACATCTCTTCCCCAACTGCCACCCCCAACTCCTAGTGTAAATTCCCAACTTCTCTATGTACCTCCATCCTCTGTTTCAACACTTTCTTTCCCTCCTCACTCAAGTGTAGTCTGTCCTTGGCATGAGACTACTGTCCTCCCAGGTCCCTCCCCACCCCCCAACAGCCCATACCCTTTAGCACAACACCAGGTTCTTAGCCATCCGTTAAATTCCTCTATTCTCAGCTTTCTTGTTGTGTTTGCCTTTGGCACAGGAGTATCTCTGAAAAGTTACTGATCTTCCTGCCCCTCACATAATTGTGCTAGTTCTCAAACCTCCTCTGGACTGTATCTACTGTCTTGTCAGCCAGGTCGTTTGTCCCAAGATGTATAATTAAATTAGGCTTGTCCCTACCCTTCTAGCATATTTCAGAACAGACTGTCCCACCCTTTCCGCTGTCATTCCTGGCATGGCCTCCACCCAAATGCGACTATGCCTCTCCCCCTTGCTACCCCACCTAACTTCTCTTAGTATTGAGTCCCCCAGCACTAAGATTCCACCCCTCTTACTCCCTGCTTGCTTCCATTCATCTCCCTCTCTCATTTCCAGCTCCTCTTCTTCCTCCTGCACATTATTTCCCCCTTTTACCCCTGTTGCAATTCTCTCAGCAGAACTTCCCCACTCTAGTTTGGTCCAGGCATTTATCAATTACCCTCTAATTTCATAATCCTCCTCCACCTTCTTCCTCTCCAGCAGTGCACAACTATTTTTCAAGGCCCTTCACAAATGCTCGCCTCTCTCTTCATAGTAACCTGTTCTCTCCTTTCCACTCCATAACTTTTGCCACTTCTTCACCTCCCCTCACAAGTCCCTATCTCCTCCTTCCATTTGTCTTTTGTCTCCTGACCTGGTTTCCCTGGCAATTGTTCTTCCTGGCCTGGGCCCCTTTGTCTCTGCTTCCCTTCTTCTGACCCTCTCCTCACCACTGTTGACTTACATCGCCCTCCCTCATCTCCCCTTCTTCCTCCCTCCAGTATTGGGCTAAACCCACCCCCAATCTGCCTTGCCTGTCTTAGTTCCTCCTGCAGACTCTCAATCTCCTTTCTAAGTTTTTCTATGTGGTTGCACACTAAACATCCTCCCACACTCCAAGCAATTTTTAGAAAGATTGGTGCACCACAGTTGTTGCAGCCTACCACCCTACCCATTGCTGTTGTTGCCCACCAGCGACCCCCACCCTTCCAGATGCAGGATACCAAACACTCCCCCAAGTCTCCCTTCTCCCTCCTCTATCAGTGCAAAACATTTTCTTTATTTCCCTTACCTCTCTGTTGCACACGTTTAGATATATTGAGCAACTGCTTTTTATATTCCTATCCTTCCTATCCACACTCAAAAACAGACTTTAAGTAGCCATTGCACAACCTTCTTCAAACTCCTACTCCTCCTTTCCCCAATGCAATATCAATGCGAAGAAGTAATAATGAAAGCTCCTAGATTTGCATTTACTTCCCTTCCACTGAGAGAGCAGTCACCTCTTCACTTGCTGCTGTTCCTTTCCTGGATGTCTGCTTTTGCTATGACAGATGCATATCCTTTGCCTGTTTGAGGAAGTGATGTCAGAACCCCTGGTATAAAGGAAATAATGGACCAAGGGTGGGACCAGCCCAAGTCTTCCAGAAACAATCAGGTAGCTGAGGCCTCTGGTCAGACCATTAGCACCCTTCCCCCACTCTGCACTCAAACTTTGCTGCAGCTAGTGAAGCCAGCAACAATGAATCACAATTCTACTCAAAGCCCCCAAAATAAGTTTGCTACCCAAAGAAACAGGACTCAATTCAAACAGCTTCACCAACAACACATCAAAATAGGCTTGGAATTAGAAGATACATGTCTCCAATTCAAAGAAACAGACCCAGTTAAATTACACCAATTATGTTTTAAAACAGAAGAAATAGGCCTCTACAAATGCAGCCTGCCACACAGTGAATCAAACAAATGAGCCCACTTATAGCTACCAAAACAGGTTTCAAAATTCCAACAGCCCCAAACAATAACCTGCTAGCCCCTTAGTAGTAAGAAAGAAAAGAAATAACCTTCTACCAAGTAGAATCCACAAGAAACAATGTAAAACAACAAGAAGCTACTGTACTGTAGATCTGATCTTGTCCCCCTTCTAGTTCCTTCTGAGAAGCCAAAGCACTGAGTTCCAAACTCTGTGATTTCCGTTAATGCTGCTTTCAAAATCAGACAGTTCCAAACTCTGTGATTTCCCTTGTGCTGCTTTCAAAATCAGAGTTCCAAACTCTTTGACTTCCCATGTGCTGCTTTCAAAATCAGACAGTTCCAAACTCTGTGATTTCCCTTGTGCTGCTTTCAAAATCAGACAGTTCCAAACTCTGTAGTAAAAGGCAGTAAATGAGACACGTAAATCACAGGCTGCGCTACACAGTCGAATCACACAAGAAACAGACAGTGCAGTGTAGAGGAAGAAAACATTACTTACCATAGTAATCTTGTTTCTTCTAAGGGAATCTTACTGTATTCTGACAATTGCAGTATGGTCTCACCATAAGACTGCCTCGGAGCCAAAATGGTTAATAGAACCTATGCTAATGATGGAATGTTAGACTGGAGCTCGGTTTTCAAACCACTGTCCCTGGTTGCACTTCCTGCAACTGTCAGATTCTTACGAAGCATGCAGAAGCTAAAAATACAAACTAACTTAACTAATCCTAAATACCCGAACTACGGTAAGAAAAACACCTTCAAATAACAAAGGGCATCACTAAGACTCAAGTCAACAGATGCCCAAGAAACTAATAGGTATACCCAGTTTCCAACATCAGTAGCAGGCAGTGTGCAGTGCCATGTAGGTCCTAGGAGGGGAGGTAGGGTGGAAGCTCAGACTACAGTAAGATTCCCTTAGTAGAAACAAGATTACTACAGTAGGTAATATTTTCTTCAAACCCCAGGAAATCTTACTGTATTCTGACAATTGCAGAATACCCAAGCAGTGCCTTTGGAGGTGGGCAGAGGAACTATTTAGGAAACAAACTCTGCAAAACTGCTGTGCCACTCCTGGCCTGAGTATCCAGGCAATAATGCTTAGTGAATGTATGAACTGTTTTCCAGATAGCTGCTTTACAGATTTCCAATAAAGGGATATCTCTTGAAACTGCTATTGATGCAGCTGTCCCCCTTGTGGAATGGGGCCTGAGCCCTTGAGGGGGCTCTTTATCCAGTTTGCCAGAACAGAATTGGATACATGCCACAATCCATCTTGCTATGGATCTCTAGTGGCAGCTTTGCCTTTTCCCACTTCTCCCTAAGTCAGAAAGAGTTGGGTCCTATCCCCTCTGTGGCCTTCCGTATGTTCCAGACAATAGCTGATACCTCTTTTAACATCCAAACTATGCAGCCTATGTTCACCTGAAGTGGAATGGTCAGTAAAGAAAACTGGAAGTGTGATGGACTGATTAATATGAAAATCTGAAACCACCTTAATAAGGAATTTGTTATTGGTCCTAAGGATCACTTTGTCCCTATGGAAAGCCACATAGTCAGCCTCCATGGACAAGGCCTGGAGTTCACTAATCCTCCTGGCAGAGGTAATGGCGACCAGGAACACAGTCTTCCAAGTCACATACTTGAGATCAGCTGTTGACATGGGTTCAAAGAGTGGCATAAGCTGTACTATGCAAATGTTCAGATCCCACACTGGGGTGGGAGTTCTGTGAGGTGGGTGCAAATGCATCAATCCTTTAAAGAATCTCCTGAACACTGGGTTAGATGCCAAGGATGATGCCCTACCTGCTGACAGGTAAGCAGAGACTGCAGCCAGATGTACCTTCAGTGTGGATGGCCTTAAACCCAGGGTAAAGATGGGTTAGGTAATACAAAACCACAGGCAATCCTGCCTAATTATGGTTCAAGTGTTTATTCTGACACCAAATAGAAAATCTTTTTCACTTGGAAGAATAAATCTTTCTGGTAGAGGGTTTTCTAGAAACCCTGAGGACCTCCATGACACTTTCTGAGAGATACAGGTTGGCATACTCTAGGTCCTCAAGAGCCAGGCCTTGAGCCTGAGAGACCAAAGGTTCGGCTACAGGATCCTGCCCTGGGATGAAGTCAGTAGATTGTGCCTCCTGGGGAGGCTGACTGGCTTGACTATTAAAAGTTCCAGTGCCAGGGAGTACCACGGTTGCCTAGCCCAATCTGGAGCAATTACGATCATTGTAACTCAGGGTTTTAAATAATTGATAAGCAGTTTTTTCTTACGACTATGCTAACTGTACAGAAAGTATTTATATAGATTTTCTAGAAGTGCTGTGTTTATTAAACGCAGTGAGGCAAGAGCTATGCATTTTCACAAACATTTAGCACTTTTATGAGCAAAACGCTAATCAATTTTTAGAGTTAAATAAATCCCTGTAACTGGCTGGGATCTGAGCTTGATCAGGACCCTCAACAACAAGGGAAATGGAGGGAAAGCATACAAGAACTTCCCTGTCCAGTCCGGGATTAATGCATCCAGTGGCACTGGACCTGTCACTGGTGGCCTAGTGCAATACTTTGGGAGCTGGTGGTTGTCTGGTGAGGTGAAGAGATCTATCTCTGGAGTTCCCCACCTTCTGAAAACCACCTGTAGCACCTGACTGTTCAGGGACCATTCATGGTGGTTCTGATGTATCCTGCTCAGTGCATCTGCCAACACACTGTCTTTGCCTGGCAGATGAACTACTAAGAACTGGATATTCAATGAGTAGGCCAGACTTCATATTCTCATGGCCTCTGTGCACAGGGGAGTGGACCTTGTGCCTCCCTGTTTGTTGATGTAGTACATTGTGGTTGTGTTAGTTCACACCTGGACCACATTCCCTCGAAGCATGCTGGCGAATGCCTGCAGTACAAGCAAAACTGCCCTGAGTTCCAACAGGTTGGTGTGAAGCAGGGACTCTTGTTTGGACCATGAACTGTGTGCTCCCCACCCTAGAAGGGATGCATCTGTGGTAGGCACCTAGGAGGGTTGCTCTTGTAAGAAAGGAACACCCTGCCTGAGGTTTTCTTCCTCTAGCCACCACTGCAGGGATTGCAAGAAGGTTTGGGTTACTGGGACCAGCTTTGATAGAGAACCCTTCTTCTGGAACCAGTATTGCTTTAGGTGATATTGGACATCTCTCATCTGAAACCTTGCACCCAGCACTGCAGCTGTTCATGCTGCCATGTGGCCAACAACTGCAGGAAGTGCCTGGCAGGTCTAAGACTGTTTACCCTTTTCTGTGGAAGAAAGGCTTTTCCTTTCACTGAATCCAGTTGAGCCCCTATGAATTCGAGGAGCTGCACTGGTTGCAGTACTGACTTTTTCTGATTTATCAGAAAGCCCAGAGACTGCAAGGGATCATGTGTGACCACCAGGGAATGCCTGACCTGCTGAGGAGACTGCCTTATGACTAGCCAATCGTCCAGGAATGGAAATAATGCCACCCCCTGTCTCCTTAGGTGTGCCACAACCACAGCCAGACATTTTGTGAACAACTTTGGAGCAGAAGTGAGACCAAAAGGCATGGCTCTGAACTGATAATGGCCTGAAGGCAGTCTGAACCTGAGAAATTTTCTGACAGTGAGGAAGTATCTTGAATAGAGGCCTTCCCCCTCTGTGGTAGAGGGACTGGTTCTATTGTCCCTAGGGATAGGAGATTTAATACTTCCTTCTCTAGCGACAGAGTCTCTGCTGGGGAGGAAGTTCGAAAACCTTTTGCCCTCAGTCTTAGTTTGAATTTGAAACTGAGAGCCAGACCTTGGCCCACAACCTCCAGGACCCACTTGTCTGTGGTAATGGATTTCCATTCCTGGAGGTAATAGGCCAACCTGCCTCCTGCTTGTACTGGGGAGGTGACCCACGCAGACCTCTCAGGGTGTCTGCTTAGACTGGGAAGCAGCTGAGTGCTAGGTGCTATCTGGTTGCCACCACTTCTGCCCCTGCCTCTAAAGTAGCCCCTCTGCTTTTGGTACTGCTGGTACTGAGGGTAAGCTTGGGGCTGAAAGAATGGCCTATAAGGCCTGCCTCTGTGACCCCTGGCTTGCTGCTTATGGGGTGTAGAGGCCTTCTCTTTAGCAGTAGCACTTTGATAAGCTGTTTTGTACTCATCCATTTTCTTCATGTAAGCATCTGTCTGCTGACCAAAAAAAGACAGAGGCTCATAGGGGAAGTCCATTGCTTTGTGTAACCCCCCTACAAATGGGGGTTCCCGAAAAGGCTTCCTTGAGCTTGCCTAAATGCTCACTGCCAGGCTGATGTCCTGCATTTTAGCAGTTTAAACATTATGGCCAGAAAGTGCCTGTATAGCCTCCATGTCCTGTCTCTTTAAGAGTTGCCTAGATTGCAGTTATAATTAATCTGGGAGGGGGGCTGAGTGTTTCCATGCTTGAGTCCTGCCCGGGCTGCCAGATAATCACTCCATTTCTGCCATCGCGACTAGCGCAGAGGGAGCTCTGTCAGAAGACGTGCTTGTTTGCTGGTTATCTATTAGAATGGTAAAGATATTGTAATTTGTCTAACATGCCTTCTTTGCAGCATGGACAGTTCTGCTTATTTCCACCATCTTGGTCCTGGACTGCTGAAATGGGCCATTCAGTACCTTTGGGGACTCTAAAATGGAGCCTGTCCCCAGGGGCTTTCTGGGAGCAACATTCTGTAGGAATTGTAGTTTTGGGGTTTTTTTTGTGCCTAAATGAACCTGGAGGGGGGAGCCCTTGTTGTGACTGACAGAGAAATCAGCCAACCGAACCTTTTGGATCCTGGGGAAAGTCCCAGGCTATTTGCAGCTACATTCAGTTTGAGTTGGGAAGTGAAAGAAGTAACAGCTTTAAATAGTCAAGCAGTAATCCTGCATAGATTCACATGGGAGAACTGTGAAAGGGCTGAGTTTTGACCTGCCTGTCCGCCTGCTGTCCCTGAGAGGGGAAACTGAAGTTTATTCAGACTGAATCTGAATTGTGAGGATGATTTAAGCCACAGAATTGTGACCAGGCTTTAACCAGAAGAAGACGGAAGATTTGTTTAATGCGATCGGCCTGTCAGGATTTCCAGCCACCTTTGAACTCCCGGTTTCTGCAGAGACGCTGTAATTACGACCGGATAGCAATCTGCCTAGTATAGTAGAATTTCTTACATGTAAATGTGCTGTGTGCTGTTAGTGGGTCGTGATTTGGTTCCCCATTGTGTGCTGAACTGTGTTCTGCTTGCTGGAGGCTGCATTCCAGCTCCAACGGACTAAATCCGTTTGCATCTCCATTGGGCCTGGACCTTGCCACAGTGGCCCAGCCAGACTACCCACTATACAGAGGAAGCCATCGACGAGAGACCTGCCTGGGGATCAGCCCCCTGCTCAATGCCTTGAACAGGAACGACACCTCAGTGATTTGTGTGGGCCCTGCTTCTCCTGGCACTCCAGCTCAACAACCTGCAGTCTCAATTTCGTCCTGCCTGTTTCCTGTATTGGTTAATATGAGTAGACATCAGGGTAGCTCCCTGCAACAACAGCTAAGTCTAAAGTGTTGTCATCTGATTGCTTTGTTGTCTTTTCCTTCATGAACTGAGCCCTCCGGCTCCAGATTACAAATAGTGTGTGTTGTGCGTGTTGCTTTCTTCCATCACAGAGCCCCAACCAGTTGCGATGCTGGCCTACCCCAGGCAACGGTCCTGGCTAGCCCACCTGTGTACCCAGAGTGTGTGACTGTGTAGGGACTCTGAAGTGCATGCATAACTGTCTGATTGATTTAACCTTTAAGCCAATCAACCTGATTACACCCCTCCCTTGTTCAAGTCCCCTGAATAAATCATATCTAACTCTTTTTGCATTTAACCTGACTGTGGTTCCAATACTGTTGCTATTTGCTGTTCATAACCTTGTTTTACAGGGTTGAGCTAGAGGAACCAGCCCTGGTGGTAAATGCAAACAGTGTGGGTAATTGCATGGTGAATAAGGGTCAATGTGAAAGTGATTATTATATATTGTTCAGGCCAGTAGAAGGGAAAAAGGGGGGTTACAGTGTCCCGGAGGGCTGTGCCCAGGTTAGCTTGACCACTAACAACATTGACCTCTGAGTGGAGGCACCCATTTCAGTACCCAGGCCCCTTAACCTGCTACTAGCCAAGCAGGCAGGGGTAGTAGCCCTTGGGATAGCGCCTCCTAGGGGTTACATTTGGACTGGGTGTCCTGAGTCAGGTTATTTGTCCTAAGCAAAGCAAACCTTCTTAAAGAGATGGAAGAGGCCATTTGTCTAGCAGCAGTGTCATTGCTGTCCACTGCCATACAGAATTGCACTTTAGATGCCTCCAAGCCCCTTTTTGCAGCTTCTTCTAAATCTGCTGTCATAGGTGCTGGAACAGACTTTGTGATTTCCATTACAGTGTTCCACGAAGTCCTCTGATACCTTGCAACAAAGGCCATATAAGAAGCCTGCCTTATTGCAAGTGAAGACCCCAAATACTGTTTCTTAGCAATGGAGTCTATTCTCCTGGAACCTTTATCAGGAGGGTATGATGACAAGGGGATGCTAGCCTTATCACAGGCTGCAGCCTGTACCACTCCATCATAGCTAGGGTGCCCAAACAAGACCTCTGCTCCACCCTTAGCCACCCAGTACTTCTTATCCACTTTTCTTTCCGGGGTGGAATGGAAGTGGGGGTATGCAGTACCTTGAGGACCTGTTTCTTTAGGGATTTATGGATGGGCAATAAACCCCTTTTAGAGGTTGGCACATCCATCATCTCTTTGTAATCTTGTTCTTCCTCCTCATCAGAGGATTCTTGAGTGGGAAGATCCAAGGACTGAGCAACCTGTCTGAAAAATTGGAAATGAGATTTAAAATCTTCAGTTCCCTTATCAAGGGAATCAGGTCTATGAGGATCTGGGGAGATAACCGAGTCAATGGGCTCCCCAAAGTCTTCTTCATAAGTGTCTAATTTGGGTTCCACTACACCGGGAACTGAAGTAGAACTTCTGGTAGACAGACGCAGTCGTTTCTCAACCGAAACCGGGCTGCCCTGAAGAGACTGAATAATACAAATAGCATTCGCCATTTCCTCAGCTGTTGGAACCGATGCTTTTGGTTACGGTTCAACCACTGAGTATTTCTCTTTCTTTTTCCTTTTGCCAGAATGTTCTGGGTTAACGGCCGGTTCAGCAGGTCTCCTTTTTGTAGTTGAGGAGTCACCCTTGTCAGAGGGCTGGTCCTCCGGTTCCTTTTGATTGTCTGCTACCGGTTCAGCGGTTTTCCAAGACATTTTCTCCTGCAGTCATTTAAGTCGCCTATCAATCATCAACTGAGGGAAATGTTTTACAAATTTCAAAGTCCTCCTTGAGGTGGTCAAACCCCAAACAAATAACACAAATTAAATGAGGATCTGCTTTGGTGAACAGTTCCCCACACTCTGTACACTGCTGGAAACTTGTGCGGCCTATTAGTTTCTTAGGCTGTGACATTTATCGGTTGGTTAGAACCAAAGAGAACCAGGAATTACCCCAGTAAAATTTACCAAAAGGTTTTAAATTACTAAACCGCCTTACCGGATGGTACCAAAGTTAAGACAAGTGAAACCAAATCAAATCAAAGTATCGGTACCTTCCCGGTTGGGAGAACCATGGAGGTACCGAGAAGACTTACCAAAACTAACACTATCTAACTAATTCTACCTGTGAACCAAGGATAGTGCTTCAAAATCAAGAAAATAAAACAAACTAAGATTTAAACTGAGAAAATAAATTCTTCAGTTGAAGTGAAGGAGAGCTCTCCAGAAACGTCTTACTGAGGCAAGCGGAATAAAGAATCTAACGGCTGCAGGAAGTGCAAACAGGGACAGTGGTTTGAAAACTGAGCTTCAGCCTAACATTCCATCATTAGCACAGGTTCTATTAACCATTTCAGCTCCGGGCAGTCCTATGGTGAGACCATACTGCAATTGTCAGAATACAGTAAGATTTCTTGGGGTTTGAAAAGTCTGTTGCAGTTTGCGAAGTCCCTGTGGCAGCAGATTAGAGGTAAACTCAGGCAGATCCCCGCTGAGACAGACTGCAGAGCAGCAATTAAAGTCACTGAGTAGATCCCTTAAATCGGACGGAATTCAGGGTTGTAGTAGCAGTGCAAAAACAATCTGTGCAAGTCGGTAGTCAAATAAAGATGCTAACACCCCTCAGATAGGCTGAGCAGGGAGGTAGCATCCGTTACCTTTAGAGGGGCCTTTGGTCCACGCTTCCCCATTCCTGCTGGTGGCTGATGACTGCCCTGGGGGGTGGGGTCCCAAGTGCCTTTAGAGGGGACTTTGGTACACGCTTCACCATTCCTGCTGCTGTGCTGGCAGCTGACAACTATGCTGGGGGGTGGGTCCCATGGGCCTTTAGGGAGGCCTTTGATTGATGCTTCCCCATTTCTGCTGCTGTGTGGGCGGCTGACGACTGTGCTGGGGTCCCTAGGACCCCACCCCCCAGCACATGCCTTCTCCCATACCTAACCACCTCTACCTCTCTCTGAACTTACTGCTCCTTAGTCAGTCCTTAGACAGTCCCATTATACTATACATAATTCAATGAGTGGCTGAGGGACTGGTGCCGTATCAGGGAGTACGGATTAGTGTCGGACTGGGGCAGGACCTGGGACAATAGTGACCTCTACGCAGAGGACAGGTTACATTTGAGCAGAGTGGGGCAGGAAGTACTAAAATGGGGAATAGAGGGGTATATATCAACAAAGGTGAATGTAAACTAGGAGGGGGTGGTGAGGGGACCGCTGATGGGAAAAAGGTCTGGAAAGGGGAGCCTAGTGAGCTCACCCCCTAGTTACAGGTAAAGGCAGTGGGGAAGCGGCACAGGGAGGGATAAAGGGGGAAAGAATAGGGGTAGAGAAAGGGAGGAGATGGGCTGGAGGGTGGTCTCACTGAATGCAAGAAGCCTAAGGAATAGAACAGCAGAGTTACAGGCTCTCTTGGCGGTGGAGGTTGTGGACATTGCGGCCATCATGAAAATGTGGGTCACCCAGTACCAGGGCTGGGATATGATGATCCCGGGATTCAGGTTATTCAGAAAAGATAGGGCGAAGAGGAATGGGGAGTGGTGATCTCTGCAAGGGAGGGAATATAGTGCGTAAGGGAGGAAGGGGAGGAGGGGAGGACAGAAGCACTATGGATGCAGTTCCAAGATGCAAAGAATAGGACACTGAGGATGGGGGTGGTGTACTGGGCACCAGCTCAGGGCAGTGACCTGGACAGGGAATTAGCTGAACAAACCCACTTCAGGCACTTGGGTTAAATCCTAATACTGACACTGTAGCGCAGCATGAGGGGGGTGCTGCACTCCTGAGGTGCCATCTTTCAGATGAGATGTTAAAAGCAAGGTCCCATCTGCCTGTTCTGATGGTAGTTCAGGTGAATGTTAAAGATCCTATGGCACTTCTCGAAAAAGAGCAGGGGAATTTTTTATTCAAGATTTTCAAACAAAAAAAATACAGAAATGTATTACAGCATATTAAATCATAATAAAAAGAAACAAAAACCAGAGAAAAAAAAATGTTCAGCAGACAAGAATGTCAAATTCATAGCAAAAACATCCCCACCCAACATACCCCCCCCCCCCCACTAAAAGAGTAGGGGAGTGTCCCCGGTGTCTTGGTCAAATTTCCCCCATTCACTAAAAAACACCGACAGCTTAAAATCTGGTTCAGTTTCAGTTGGCATCCACCTGTATCCCCTCCTCCCAGGATGAGGCTGAAAATAGGAAAAAAAATGTCTAGTCCTCCTTCCCGGTCAACAAAAAATAAATAAATTAGGAAGGTCTGCAGGAAGGGGAGCACAGTGGTGGTGGGGGACTTCAACCTACCGAGGGTGGAGGGGGACACCCCATCCACCACGTGTGCAAGGGAGTGGGTCCTGTTAGAAGCATTTCAAGACAGCTTCCTGACACAGCTAGTCCAGGGGCTGACTCAGTTAGAAAGGACTCTGGACCTTGTACTGGATAACGGGGAATCTGGAAGTGGAGGAACCACAAGCTGGGAGTGACCACTATTCGGTGTGGTTCACGCTCAACATGGGGAGTGAAACAGGGGACACGGGTACAAGGGTGATTGAGTTCAGGGAGATGGACTTTAAGAAGATGGGGGAATTGGGCAGGCACCTGGCAGGTATGCAACCACACATGGATGCAGGCCAGAAATGAGACATCATAAAGGAAGGGCTGGCAGAGGCTATGGAATCTTGCACTAGGAAGAAAAGCAAGAAGGGAAGGGAAGGGCAAAGAAACCCAGTTGGCTGACACAGGAGGTTATGGAAGGGGTGAGGGCCAAGATGGCAGCATTTCGAAAGTACAGGAAATTGGGAAGGAGTGAAGATAAGGATATGTACATGTGGAAGTCCAGGGAGGTTACCAGACTGGTCAGGGCAGCCAAGGCATCCAGAGAGCTGAGATTGGCGCAGGGAATCAAAAGTGGAGAAAAAGACTTCTTCCGCTACATCAGAGAGAGAGAAGAAGGAGCAAGGATCAGCTGGTGAGGATTAAGAAGGATGGGGGGGTGGAGAAAGGGGAGGAGCAGGCAGAGGCACTGAACGAATACTTTTGCTCTGTATTCACGCAGGAGAAGGGGGGGCAGATACCCCAGGCTAGGGGAGGGTGGGTAGGGGGAGGAGATGACAGATGTAGGTATTACAAAGAGCAGGGTACTAGATAGGTTGAGGGCATTAAGGCTGGACAAAGCACCTGGACCTGACGGCATTCACCCTAGGGTACTAAGGGAGTTGGCAGAGGTCCAGGCGGGGCCACTGGCTGACCTGTTCAATACCTCCCTGGACACGGGATGTGTACCACAGGACTGGAGAATGGCCCATGTGGTGCCCATCCACAAAAGTGGCCCAAAGGATAAACATGGAAACTATAGGCCAGTGAGCCTCACATCGATCGTGGGAAAGCTCATGAAGACCATCCAAAAAGACAGCCTAGTGAGCCTCTTGAAGGAAAACGAACTCCAGGATGGTCAACAGCACAGGTCTTTAGCGGGTAGATCCTACCAAACAAACCTTGTAGAGTACTACGATTGGGTGATGCAGGAACTGGACAAGGGCTATGCAGTGGATGTCCTGTATTTAGACTTCAGCAAGGCCTTTGATTCAGTGCCATATGGGAGGTTAGGGGGAACTGGACTATGTGGGGCGGGACCAAAAATGGTGAAATGGATCACAAACTGGCTAAAGGGAAGACAGCAAAGGGTGGTGGTGGGGGGATCTCCTGTCACCGAGAGCGGTGATGAGCAGGGTACCACAGGGATCAGTACTGGGACCGGTGCTGTTTGGGATTTTTATTGCAGATATTTCACACAGGATCTGGAGCAGGATCAGTGTGTTTGCAGACGATACCAAGATCATAAATGAAAAAAAAAAAGAAAGGCAAAGGGAGGGATAGTGAGACTGAAGGGGGAGGATGAGGGCCGCGTGGAGGATGACAACAGTAAAGCTGACATATTGAACAGGTATTTCTGCTCAGTCTTTACTGAGGAAGAGGAGGGTAATGGGTCTGAAGGGAGCACAAGGGGTGAGAATGGTGCAGAAATGGACACAAGTCCCTTTACACGAGAAAGGGTCTTGAAGGAACTGGAAGTAATAAGAGTTGATAAAGCAATGGGGCCAGATGGGGTGCACCCCAGGGTCCTTAAAGAACTAAGAGAGGTGGTGGCTGAACCTCTGGCTATCCTGTTTAGCCGATCACTGGAAACAGGGGAGGTACCCAAAGACTGGAGGACAGCAGATGTAGTCCCCTTATACAACAGTGGGAACAAAGAGGAAGCAGGGAACTACAGACCAGTCAGCCTCACCTCAGTAGTGGGGAAGATCATGGAAGCACTACTGAAGGAGAGATTGGTGGAACATCTAGTTGTCAATGGATTACAAGACCCAAGGCAGCATAGTTTCACCAGGGGGGTCATGTCAGATAACCTCGTTGAATTTTTGACTGGGTGACAAGGGGAGGTGGATCAGAGGGGCAGGGACATGGCTATCTGACTTCAGCAAGGCCTTTGACACTGTGCCACATAGAAGACTATTACACAAACTGGGGAATATGGGTGGGCAGGACAGTAGTGTGGTGGGTAGGTAACTAGCTGGGCGGCAGGACACAGAGGGTGGTGGTAAATGGCTGTCACTCCACAGAGGAAGAGTGACCAGTGGGTACCAAGGGATCAGTGCTGGGACCGGTCCTATTCAACATCTTCATCAGTGACATTTGCAGGACCTAGAAGGCAGAATTTCACTGTTCGCTGATGACACAAAGCTCTGTAACAGAGTAGACACACCAGAGGGTGTAGACAGAATGAGAAGGGACCTGCAGAAACTTGAAGAATGGTCAGGATTTGGCAGTTGAAATTCAATGCAAAGAAGTGCAAGATAATGCATATGGGGCATAAAAACCCTGGCACAATATATCAGTTGGGGGGTGAGGATAAAGCATGCACCAAGCAGGAAAGGGATCTTGGGTTTATCATCTCTGATGACCTTAAGGTAGGGAAACAGTGTGACAAGGCAGCAGGTAAAGCAAATAGGATGCTGGGATGCATAGGCAGGGGCACCACCAGCAGGAAAAGGGAGGTCATAATTCCACTATACAAGACACTAG
The DNA here is from genome assembly GCA_016271365.2 of Neoceratodus forsteri. Taxonomy (NCBI): domain Eukaryota; kingdom Metazoa; phylum Chordata; order Ceratodontiformes; family Ceratodontidae; genus Neoceratodus; species Neoceratodus forsteri. Next base: position 481,952,311 of record CM028138.1, on the reverse strand, counting down.
TGAGGCCCCACCTGGAGTGCAGTGTACAGTTCTGGAGACCTTACCTACATAAGGACATAGACAGGGTAGAGAAGGTTCAGAGGAGGGCAACAAAGATGGTGCATGGATTGCATCACAAGTCCTATGAGGACAGGTTGAAGGAACTGAACATGTACTCCCTGGAGGAGAGGAGGGAGAGAGGATATTATAGAGACATACAAGTATCTTACAGGGAGGAACAGGGTGCAGGAATACACTATTTTTAAGCGAAAAAGATGTTCCAGGATTAGAGGGCATGGGATGAAGTTGGAGGGAGGACGATTCAGAGGAAACGTGAGGAAGAATTTCTTCACAGAACGAGTGGTGGACAAGTGGAGCACCCTGCCAGAGGAAGTGGTGGGCGCTGAAACAATCACGGGATTTAAGAATGCATGGGATAGACATAAAGGAATTCGGGAGGTCAGGGGTAAGGGGCAACAGACTTCTAGGAAAACATAAACTGAACTTACAAGCTCAAAATGGGCAGACTGGGTGGGCCATAGGCCCTTATCTGCCAACACTGTCTATGCATCTATGAGCTGTGGTTGATGATGCGGAGGGGTGGAAGGGGTTGCAAGAGGACCTGACTAAGCTGCAGGAGTGGGCGGAAACATGGCAGTTGGGGTTCAATGCCAAGAAGTGCAAGGTTCTGCACTTCAGAGACAGGAACCAGGGGAGGGATTATCACTTGAATGGGGTACAGTTGGGGAGCTCCTCAGAGGAGAAGGACCTAGCAGTGGTCATTACAGGGAGCATGAACAACTCTGCTCAGTGCAGGAAGGCGGCAGCAAAAGCCAACAAAATGCTGGGGTGTATTGCAAGAGGGATCTCCTCCAGATGGAAGGAGGTTATCCTGCCCCTGTACAGGTCATTGGTCAGGCCCCACCTGGAGTACTGCGTGCAGTACTGGTGCCCATTCCTGAAAAAGGACATCAGAATTTGGAGGGGGTGCAGCGAAGAGCCACAAAGATGATCTAGGGATTAGAGAGCAAGCCCTACAAGGACAGGCTAGGAGAGTTGAATATGTATTCGCTGGAAGAAAGGAGAGATGGGGGGATATGATCAAGATCTTTAAGTGTCTGAAGGGGATAACCAAGACCAGCACAGAAGGGATTTTCCAGATGAGAAGGAGGGGAGAGAGACACAAGAGGGCACAGACTGAGATTGCAGGGGAGAAAGGTTCAAGAAGGTGATGAGGAGACATTTTTACGCTAAAAGAGTGGTGGACAAGTGGAACACCTTACTAGACGAGATAAGTGTCCTGTAAGACGGTGGGCAGTTTCAAGAGGGGTTGGGACAGGGTAAGGGTAAGGGATACTGGGAAGAGGGGGCGGATGGGGCAGCTGCGAGATGAGGTGCTAGCTGCACACTCGAGCAGACTCGATAGACCGTGAGGCCTGTTTCTGCTGGCAATTTCGTATGTTCTTAAGTTTTACAACTTCCAGAAATTTGTAATAGACTTTATTTACATACAGCTTTTTGGTGTAATTGTATTATCTGGCCATGAGGTGGCAGCAGACAGGCTAAAGTACTGTAGCTTCAGCTTTATTGATTTTGTCATTTCTACGCAGGAAAGGCATCATGAGGTGCGACAGCTTGATTCAAGGAGCATCCTGGGGTGGATTACATGGACCTTTTTCTATTAACAAGGTGAATGCTAGCTAGGACATGGGAGGAAACTCAGACAAAAGAAATGAGTTCCTGGGACTTCAGTTTAACATCTTATTCAAAGGATGACATATCAACAGTACAGCATCCTTCTAGTGCTGAACTACAGTGTCAGTATTGGGTGTTGCCCAAGATCCTCCTATGGGATGAGAACCATGGGGGTGTGTGGGGTGTGTGGTGCTGGTGTGTGTGTGTGTGTGTGTGTGTGTGTGTGGTGCTGGTGTGCATGTGTGGTGTTGGTGTGTGTGTGGTGGTGTGCGTGTGTGTGTGTTGGCAATGCACTGACTCGCCAGGTTTAAGAGCTGGAGGTACAAGCGGTACACACTTCCTGCATAGCACAGAGGCAAATTCAGTAACCGAAGAAAACAGCCCACACTTCGTAAAATCTCTTGGACATGTCTGCACTGGAAATCTCCTTATTAGACATCTTACTTTCCAGCCCCACGCCCACCCCATCAGTGTCCGAGAGACCCAGTTGTGCATCTTCATTGCACAATGCAACAAGTCAGACACCTGATGAAGCGACCTAGGTGACCCTGAAAACTTGTGTACTGTAAACTATGTAGGGCACAATACAATATTCTATCTCAGTCCTATGAAAGGCATTTCACTGCCTAACGAGCCTGACACTGTTATCCGACAATGGGACCTGTGTGGTTTCGAAAGCTTGTGTACTGTAAACTTAAAATACAATATCAGTCCAACTGGGCACTCATCCTCCTTCTCCTGGCCGAACCCCTGATCAACCCAAGGTCGTTCCTGAACCCAGGTCACCAATGTTGCAGGCAGTAGCACTACCACCATGCCACTGGGCTTGCTACAAACCTCATTTCTTGAGAACAGACTGCATGCCTCATCAGGGCAGCCCCAGAATGTGGGTAGGAGTTGAAGAAGATTCTGCTGTACTACAGGGGGCTCACCCATGACAGTGCATATGTAAAAACCACGAAGTCCTTTAGGGCACCAACTTTACCATGTCAGGAAATACAGCGCAAGACATTGGTAAAACTGGCATGGTAATATGCAACACAGATGTCTACAGTACATAGTGCCTAGAAGCATGAATGATGCAACTTAACAGACTCCTACTGCTGCACTGTCGAACATGATATTATATGGGCCTTCACCCCCGCACCCCACCCCCCAGACATTTATATAACCAACTCTGAGACGCACCTACAGAGGAGGAAAGTGTAATTCTGAGGCAAGTGACACAACACTGAGGGTTGGAGTACCGGATACAAACATTGCAAAACCCACAAGCATCACCAAGTATATCCCAAGCACAGTCAACAGAAACAGTGTAGACCTGAGCACATCAGACAGAAGCTTGTCCGCACTGGAGCAGTTCACACAGAAACACTGCAGAACAGTATAGGAAACACTTGAAACAGAAGGCGCTCCTAGGCTGGCACTCTGTCCCGAACGGCAGCTTGACACAAATTTCCTACTGTTAAAAATACACGGAGTCCAAAACACCCAGACGCCCCAGTTATTAGGGCTCCCATTCCCATGCCCAAATCACGGTGCCCTACTCACCGCACCCTTATAACGGGATACCTCTACAGGGTGCACATCACAATGTGGATCATTCATACTATAACTAATGTTGATATATACAGATAATTCATTTCACCATCTTTCACACTCCCCACCCACCCTCTGTTCCCACACATTCAAGGAAGGGAAGGAAAGAAGGGATATAGCACATCACTCGCCAGCACCTCCTGTGACTGGATCAGGTATTGTTATGTGCTCTTTTAAAACTTGGGGGGAGGTTATGGGGTGGACTCAGGGAGCCAGGTTAGGCCATCACGGCTGAGGATGTGCTCCCAGCCAGGGAAGGGAGGTGCCTAGGTACCAGCACCATAGCAACCCCTGCGGTGGGCCGAGGGAACTTGTCTCCCCGGCAGAGCATCACTATGTGCTCTCAAGGAACGTGCATTAGGACACACATCCTATGCCGGGTGCGGTGGGGGGGGGTTGTGGAACAAAATAAGAATAAATATATACTTCTGGCTATATATATAATGGTTCTAGTTGCCTTGGGTTCCCACCACATGCAGATCCTTGCCAGAATGACGGGGGGAGGAGTAGGGGAGGTGGATGGGACTGTGGGGACTGAGAAATCACCTGAAGCAGATGTCAGTGATGACCGGGGGCCAAAAAGTTCTATCAAAAAAAAAAAAAACTATGTGGAAGCAGGGAGAAATGGGGGTGCTTGGACCAAGAAAACAAAAAGGAACAGAAGTCCATAAACAAGTCATTGTGGGCTGCCCCGACAGAACAGTTGTGGTGGCAGGCAGGCAGGCAGGCCAGGCTGCATGCAGCTGCTGAAAGGCAGCATGCCTTGGCCTATGAGAGCTGGTGGGGGGTTTCGGCATTAACAGGGACCCCTGCGACTGGGCCAGGGAGCTTGCTCCTGCTACAGGGGCACGCTGTACATCTAAGGCTGAAGGAAACAGGTCCTGCCGGAGAGGAAGGAGGAAAAGGGGTGGACATCAGTGCTGGTGGGGGATCCCTGCCATCTGCGTGATGGTGAAATAAACCTGAACAATGTACATCCCTAATGAACAGGTTATATCCCTGGGATGATGGCAGAGGTAGGGGAGAAAAGTATATGGAAAAAAACTAGTCTGGCTCAAGGGCTTTGAATGCCAGTAGATCTGGACCCTCTTGGGACATGTGAACAGCCAGTTCAGATCACACCTTGAAAATAGACTCCAATCAGTCAGGATTGCAGACTCCCCCACCAATACTAGCCAGTGTACACCAAGGCATAATTCTAGGACCCATTCTGTTCTCTTTATTTATTAATGACCTCCCATCGATCTGTTCTAGATCTCTCATACACATAAACGCAGATGACACCAGCCTTTTCACATCTGGGCCAATTCTAAGTGACATTCAATCATGACTGCAACATGATTATCATAACATGCAGTCTTGGTTTCACAAACCATCTCAAAATTAACTCATCCAAAACTGTTTCCATGACTTTCGGGTCTGCTCAAACATTCACGAGAATATCCTGTCCGCTTGCTATCGCCTCCCTAGACAGGACCCCACTAAATGCTGTATCTACGTACAAATATTTAGGAGTATGGCTTGACCTCCAGTTAAACTTCTCAAATCACATCAATGCCATCACATTGAAGCTCCGCCCTAAGCTAGGCCTACTATACAGAAATCAGGATGCCCTCCCACTACCTGTCAGATGCATATTATTAACAACAAGCATTTGTCAATGCCGAATGTTTGCTTGCTGGCATTGGCAGTGGTAGTGTAGAAGTTACAGAGCTGCATAATAGGAATGGCAGTGAAGTATTGAACTGAAGCCAACCCCACCACCACCCTGCAGAGAGTGACAGGCATTGGGGTGTGCGTTTGGGTCGTCAGGCATATCGGCCACGCCATTTCATCACACCCCACTCTGCAGAGACTGACAACTATCACGTGTTCATGGGGTCTTTGGCCCTTATCGCACCATTTCATTAGGAAATACGGTGAGATGGGTGCGATATAGAGAATGGGGTGAAGTTTAGATAAGAGTCCAAGGCATACCTGGATGCCTCTCAGTGACTGAAGGGTGTGGAATGGTATGAGCATCACAGGCAAGAATCCCAAGTCACACCCCTGATTCCTGTCATTCTCTATAGGGTTGGGTGATTTGAGTTGAAAAGCCTAATACCTCAGGCATTCGTTGGTATTTTAACTCCAAATTTTCAACATGTTTGTTTTGTGACCCCACCTCATGAACAGGGGAATATCAGTTTGGTAGCGAAAGCTGCTTATGCACATTGACTACGCATTTAGCACCACAGGTGCAAAAATATTCCGGACAGGATGTAAAAAATGACAGCTGTACTCTTTCATGGGGAGGTGTAAAAATGGCTATGTTGCAAATGTGTAGTAAAAATATTTAAAAATGGTGAAGTCACGAGCGCATAGAAACTGTGCAATGCACACCCGTTATATAATCAGGTTGGGGATTTTTTATAGCAGATTGTCAACTCAGGCATTTTGGTGCCTCTGATCATGATCAGTGTCACTGTGATTTTCTTTATCTGTGCCGAACAATGATTTCCCACAGCGACCACGCATCTCTGCACTGAAAGTGTGAAAACACACTTCGGCCATGTTGTGAAAAATGGCAGCTGTACTGTTCATAAGGAAGTGTTGAAAAATGCCACTAGTGAAAATCTGGACTGAAAATATTACAAAGTCATGAACTAACGAGGATGCGTGGAAACTGCACAATGCTCACTCGTAACACAGTCATTTTATGGACTTTTGTCACCAGATTTTCAACATAGCCATTTTAAGACCTCTGCTCATGAACAGTGTAACTGTGATTTTCTTAATCTGTCCTAAACATTGCTTTACGCTTTCCAACAGCACCATTGTCGCTACATGTGCGATAACACATTTTGGGTGACATATGAAAAATTGCAGCTGTACTGTTCATAAGGAAGTTTAATAAAATGGACATGTTGAAAATCTAGAGTGAAAATATTAAATTTGCAAACTTACGAGCATGCATAGTAACTGTGCAACGCACGCTCATGAAAGTCATTTTTAGGAATTTTTTCACCAAATTTTCAACACAGCCAATTTAAGACCTCTGCTCATGAACAGTGTCACTGTGGTTTTGTTAATGTGTCCCATACACTGAGTTTGCACACCGACTGCGCCATTGTGCACTTCATGGGCGGAAACACGTTTTGGGCAGGATGTGAAAAATGACAGCTGTACTGCTCATAAGGAGGTGTGGAAAAATGGCAATGTTGGAAATCTGGAGTGGAAATATTGAAAATTCAGAACCTCACGAGGCCTGGGAACTGTGCAGCGACACTGTAAAACAGTCATTTTAGAATTATGTCACCAAATTTTCAACATTGCTATTTTAAGATCTCTGCTCATGAACAGTGACACTGTGATTTTCTTAATGTGTCCCATACCGAGTTCGCTGATACGACTGGCGCCATTGTGCGCTACATGGGCGAAAACACGTTTTGGGTGAGATGTGAAAAAATGACAGCTGTACTACTCATAAGAAGGTGTGGAAAAATGGCAATGTTGAAAATCTGGAGTGGAAATATTGAAAATCTAAAACTATGAGCATGCGAGGAACTGCTAACACACTTACAAAACAGTAATTTTAGAATTTTTCACCAAATTTTCAACATAGCCATTTCAAGACCTCTGCTCATGAACAGTGTCACTGTGATTTTCTTTATTTGTCCCGTACATTGATTTCAACACTGACTGCGCCATTCCTCGCTACATGGAGGAAACACATTTTGGGTGAGATGAAAATGACAGCTGTACTACTATAAGAAGATGTGGTGAAATGGAAATGTTGAAAATCTGGAGGAAAATATTGAAATTTTAGAACTTACGAGCCTGCGTAGGAACTGCATAGCAACGCTCGTTAAACAGTCATTTTGGAATTTAGCACCAAATTTTCAACATGAGGTTTAGGGCCCCTTCTCATGAATGATGTCACTGTCATGGCGGTATTCAGGCCCGAGGGGTGATTTCGCAGTCACTGCGCGAAATCACCCTTCGGCCCGAATAACGCCATGACAGTGACATCATTCATGAGAAGGTCCCAAAACCCCATGTTGAAAATTTGGCAAAATTCCCAAAATGGCTGAGATATGCAATAAAGTTGAAACCCCTATCTAGCCCATTATACAGCTTACCTGCATTTCCTCAGTTCGCGGTCGGCTTTGAAGAGTGCAGACGTGTCCCATCAAGATCGCCGCCCGAGTCCAGAGGTAAGTATGGGGTGAGGGGTGTGGAGCTGGTGCGCAGGGTGGGTGTGGGTTGTGGGAGGGGGTCGGGAGACGACCGCTGGACCGTTTTTCTTACAGGTAAAAATAAAAAGACGTCAGGGATTGCTTGCCACGCTGGGGTGGGCTCCCAGCGTGGCACAAGGACTTTGGGCGTTCAGCCGACGGGGATTGGGCACCCCAAGGCAAACAAAAACTCTGGGATTGCTTGCCACGCTGGGGTGGGCTCCAGCGTGGCACAAAGGACTTGGGGGGCATTCAGCCGACGGGGATTGGGCACCCCGTGGGCAAATGACTGATTGCCCGCTGGGGTGGGCTCCCAGCGTGGCACCAACTCTGCGAGGGGGTGAGGAGACGATGCAGCTCAGCCGACGGATTGGGCACCCGTCGGCTATACACCGCGTCGCGGGGCGCATGCCTGCGGCTGGGGGAGCTGCGCGTGAGCTGCTTCTTATCGCTGCTCATTCAAGCGTAGCTCCCCCTTTCAACTGAATGCCACTGCATTTTGGAGCGTGTCATAGACAGCTCCAAAATGCATTGGCTTACAGGGGCTGCACCTGCCAGCACACTGCCTGAATTGGAGGAGGAGGTGACACACCTCCGAAATCTCCGATGATGGCACTATGTTTCTTGCACATGCGTGCAAGCAAACATAAAAATGATCACTCCCATCTTCGACTAAGCTGACATAGTGCATGGCACTGCCCCCTCCTCCTTGTTATCCAGGCTCCACTCCCTCCTCAACACTTTCTGCCACTTTGCCACAAATTCCCCTTTCAGAACCCACCACTTTACTCTCCTTTCTTCCCTTGGGATACCACCCCTATTTCATCATTGTTTAGCCACTCCATCTCCTTCATATGCAAATTCTGGTCCGACCTTCTCCCTCCTTACCTGGCAGAGAGGTTAACACCAGCTGCCATTTCCCTATACTCACTGCACTCAAGGGACTCCCTTTCTTTCTCCCTCCCCAAACCTTCCTCGTCCACTGGCAAATCCACCTTCACCTACAGACTCCCCTTTTTATGGAACCAACTTTCATCTCTCCTAAGAAACTCACCCTCTCACAACTGCTTCAAATACCAAATCCAACAACTTCCACTCCCCATCTGCACCTGCTCCTAGCCACTCACAAGCCCAGCCTCATGCCAAATGTTTTTGTTGATAGTAATCTAATCCTCAGAATTGTATGATACTATTTGTATATAGTCCATCTGAATGTACAATACTGCGCTGTATAACTTGGATGGGGATTGGACCACCCAGTCAGCAAGTATGGCCAGAAGCAGGAACATACTGACTGCACTACAGGGGGCAGGCCTAAGACAGGCTGTGGCTGAACCCACCCTCGAAGGGGCTATACTAGACCTGGTGCTCACCAATGGGGAGTCGGGTTCAGGAGGTTAATATAGGCAGCCATATAGGCACCAGCAACCACAGAACAGTGTGGTTCAGTATAACCACAATGGAGGAGGCAAACCACACTAAAGTCAAGGTCCTGGACTTCAAGAGGGCCAACTTCAGCAAAATGGAGGAGTGTCTCAGAGGAGCACTGGCAAAAGAGGAGGATGGGGGGGAGCAGTGGGTTATCCTCAAAGGGGCCATAACAGAAGCAACAAACCTCTGTGTGAAACAACAAAACAAGACTAAGCAAAGGAAACAACCGCTTTGGTTCTCGAGGGAGGTGGCCAGGAAGGTTAGGGATAAATAAAAGGCTTTCAGGAGATACAAAGAAACACAGAGGGAAGAGGACAGGGAGCAGTATCTAGAGACACAGAGGGAGGCAGGGAAGGCAGTCAGAAGCACAAAGGTGCAAACAGAAGAAAATATAGCACAGGTGACGAAGACGATGAGAAATTCTTCAGGTATATCAGTGACAGGAAGAAGGAGGGAGGTGGGATTGTCAGGTTAAAGGAGGAGGAAGAAGAATGTACAGAGGAAGACTTGGAAAAGGCATCTATACTGGACAAATACTTTTGCTCAGTTTTCACTAAGAAAGGGGCAGGCGAAGGCCCACAACTCAGCTAAAAAAGTGGACAGAAAGAGGAGGGTGACACCACCCCATTCACAGTAGAGAGAGTCCTGGAGGAACTCAGGAACCTGAAAATGGATAAAGCAATGGGACCAGATGGGATTCACCACAGAATATTAAAGGAGCTCAGGAAGGAGCTGGCAGCCCCGCTGGCCACCCTATTCAATAGATCATTGGAGACAGGGGAGGTCCCAGAAGACTGGAGGCAGGCAAATGTGGTCCCATGCCACAAAAGTGGGAGCTGGGAAGAGGCTGGCAACTACAGACCTGTCAGCCTGACCTCAGTAGTGGGGAAGCTTATGGAGACACTATTAAAGGTGAGGACTGTGTCATTATTTGAAGCTATAGGAGCACAGGATCCAAGGCAGCATGGATTCACAGCGGAAAGGTCTTGTCAAACAAATCTAATAGATATCTTTGACTTGGTGACCAGGGAGGTAGATCAGGGAAGGGCGGTGGATGTGGCCTACTTGGATTTCAGCAAGGTCTTTGACATCATCCCACAAAGAATCTTGGCAAACAAACTCAAAAGCATGGGGATGGGCCTCAAGGTGGTAAACTGGGTCAGTAATTGGTTAAAGAGCAGGATGTAGAGGGTGCTGGTAAATGGTGTTCAGACTGAGGAGAGGGAGGTGACCAGCGGGGTGCCACAGGGATCTGTCCTGGGACCAATCCTCTTCAATGTCTTTATAAGTGACATTGCAGAGGGGCTGGAGGGGAAGTATGTCTTTTTGCAGATGATACAAAGATCTGCAACAGAGCTGACACTCCAGAGGGGATAGAGATAATGAGGAGGGACCTGGCTAGGTTGAAGGAGTGGTCAGAAATGTGGCAGCTTCGATTCAATGCCAAGAAGTGCAAAGTCATGCACTTGAGGAGCAGAAACTCTGGAGAAGTATACAAAATGGTGGTGGACACTGGCAGTCACCAAGCAGGAACAGGACCTGGGTAAAATCATATCAGATGACCTAAAGGTGACAAAGCAGTGCGAGTAGGCTGTGAGGAAGGCCAGTAGGATGCTGGGATGCATTGGGTGGGGTATCACCAGCAGAAAGGAGGAGGTGGTTATGCCACTGTACAGATCGCTGGTGAGGCCTTAGCTGGAGTACTGTGTCCAGTTCTGGAGACCACATCTCTGGAAGGACATAGACAGACTGGAAGCAGTCTAGAGGAGGGCTACAAAGATGGTGCAGGGCATGCAGGAAAAGCCTTTTGAAGAAGGGCTGAGGGAACTCAATATGTATTCCCTAGAGGAGAGGAGAGCAAGGAGGGACATGATTGAAATTTTCAATTACCAAAGGGGTATAAGCAAGGTACAAGAGGGCAGCATCTTTCAATACAGAAGATGTGCAAGAACCAGGGGTCACGAAATGAAGTGAGTGGGAGGGGGGTTTCAGAAGTACCATGAGGAAGTACTTCTTCACTGAAAGAGTGGTAGATGCTTGGAACAGCCTCCCAAATAGGGTGGTGGGGGCAAAAACAGTTAAGGAGTTTAAGACTGCATGGGATAAACAAAAGGGTACCCTAGGGAAAGGAAAAGAGGGTGAGCTGCAGATCAAGTATAGTCTGTTGTTAGTAATAAGTAGGCAAAATGGGCAGACCAGGTGGGCCATGCGGTGATTATCTGCTGTCAACTTCTATGTTTCTAACTTATGCAACTGTATACTTATCTCATGTATCTATTATGTATTTTCTTCTTTATATCCTTTTCCCCCTTCCCCGGGTTGCACCTGGAAATGATCCTTCGCTCAGTGTGCCTTTCCTGGTTATCAAATGTTTAAATAAATAAAAAGTTTGGACTAGGGAGGGGCACGCTGGTTAAAGAAAAATCGACCATGCCCATCAGATGTTCATTTCACTTTCCAATTGATGGTAAAAAAATATAAAGCCCAGTCCAGTGCACCGGCAGGAGACCCAGGTTCACAGCTTGAGCCCAACTCCCTCCATTGAGCTGGTATAGTCTCAAAGTTGCTGTTGAAGCAGCACATCCAGACTCCAGGGAGTGGGGTCCTCAGCTCCTGTTGCAGTAGCACTTCCTGCGACTACTGACCTTGTACCGACGTGACATCAGCCAAGTCCAGCCTTCAAGGAGAATGATGGAGAAGATGAGTGACACATGATAGCTGCTACACTCCCCCATGCCCCCAGACCCTCTGATGCTCCACAGCCACACCCCATCCTTGTAAAAACCACATATACACCTTCTCCCAAGTGGCTGTATGGGAGTCTTCCATGATGGAACAGAGCAGACCCCAAGAATGGAGGGTCTGGTGTGTCTGGTGGTAGACTGTGGAGGCCAACAGAATGAACCTAGCATGTGGTAAACTGTTACCTAGGTGACCTCCCTGAAAGAGTAAGGGAACACAGCCTCCTCTTCCAAACCAGCCATTAGTTAGAATTTCAGATCATTTTGAATGTCTAGGCTGAAAATGGGTTGGAAAGACAACATGCAGATTGTCTCTATCATTTAAGGTCTTTATTTGGGGGGGGGGGGGGACTTTGGACCGTTTAGAATTTGAGCCGCAAAAGGTTCACCCATCTTTAAGTCTGACTGTACATAACCTTCATTATGAATATGTGAGGTGAGAATGCTGAATTGGCATTCGGTGAATGTGCAAACAACCGACAGTTTGGACACCAGAGAAGCATATCCAAAGAAACTCAGTTTACCCTCAACATTTTACCAATCTGATAGCATGAAACAGCACCTTTTGCAGGGAGCAGGCACTGATCATGTCCTAGTTGTTGGGACCCCATGTGACCAGCAGCCAATCAGTGACAATGGAGATTGGGAACGCCTCACAAAGCACGCATGTCAGTGCCATTTCCAGTTCTCTCTCATGGGGGAAGGTCCTGACTACTGAAAAGGAGCTTTTATGTGAAAAAGAGTGACTCTTGAACAGAAAACTTTCAAAATCATCAGAAAATCACACCCTATCTTTCCAGTTAGCGAATTCTCACTACCTTGATGTGTAGTTTAAGGCAGGCTAGACAAATCATGCTGCCGAGGAGAGGAGAAAGTGCACAGTGTGAGTTTGCGCTCCACAGAGGGAAGAGTGGCCAGTGGGGTATCACAGGGATCAGTGCTGGGACCGGTCCTATTCAACGTCTTCATCAGTGACATTGCGCAGGACGTAGAAGGCAGAATTTCCCTGTTTGCTGAGGACACGAAGCTCTGTAACAGAGTGGACACACCTGAGGGTTTAGACAGAATGAGGAGGGACCTGCAGAAGCTTGAACAATGGTTAAGAGTTTGGCAGATGAAATTCAATGCAAAGAAGTGCAACATAATGCATATGGGGCACAAAAACCCTGGAACAACATATCAGTTGTGGGGTGAGGATATAGCATGCACCAAGCAGAAAAGGGACCTTGGGGTTATTAACTTTTTTTTATTTTTTTTTATTTTTATGTTTATTCTTTTTTTCAAGAAATAACAAACAAACATTTGTCATGCTTTCTTTCAATATTACATATATGGATCAGAATGAGGGCGCCACTCCTCTTAATACTAATTACTGGACCATTAAAAGAATAAATGATACGTCTTTGGGGGCTACTCCCATTATAACAAAATACAGAATACGTAAAAGAAAGTCTGTATAGAGTCCAAGAGCTGCATGGTTAATTTCTTTTTTTAAAACTATAATAATGATTGTCCAGTCTTTTTCCCTATATTCGGGAAATTAGGATACCATGCTTGTCCTCAATTAGTACACTGAAAGTGTATTAGTAATACATGAACTTGTTGGCCATTAAGCAGCATTTCTAATCCATCAACATTATTTTGAGCGCTGAGATAGTCATAAACATTTAATAACAACCAAACTAGGTGTCATTATATAAAGCCTGAAGAAAGTAGTGTAACTAGGACATAACGGGCCTATTTCCACCCTCCCTGAACCTTTACCAGACCACAGTAAGTGTCCACACAAATGGGTTACGTTTTCAGGTTCCCTCTTCTTCTGATACTGGGTCGTCATCTTCAGTCTGTGTCCGGGGTCCGGGAGGTTCCGTTGGGCCCATTTAAGGGCCTCTGCTGGGTCACAAATATGTATATTTTGTTCGGTGGACGATCCTCATTCCGGCCAGGGAAGATCGAGCCATGAGGTACTTCCGCTGTGCAGGAAGGGCCTTGACTCCGTCGAACCTTTTCCTCCGTTGTCTCGTAGGCATAAGAAATGTCTGGGAACATCCTTATTTGTTGACCGTTGTGCAGCAAAATTTTTCTCCTCCTTGCTAGCGCCAGTAGGTAATCTCTCGCTCCCACTCCGTTTAACACCATCACGACCGTGCGTACGGCATCAGGATTGTCTTGACGGCAGCGAAAGGCTACATGATATGCCTTCTGCATACTTTGTACTGCCTGGGTCGCCTCTTCTCCTAACTGAGCTACGATCCATTCTCGGAGAAATAACATCAGATGATCCCCCTCACAGCCTTCGGGGAGTCCAAGAATCCGTAAGTTGCTGGCCCTGGCCTGATTTTCCAGCGTTTCCAGCCGGGACCTCAAGTGTTTATTTTCTCTTATCACTGAGGCGACAGCTCCCATTGCAGAATCGGCCGTTTTAGTGGCTGTAGATGATGCCAGGGTAACCGATTTGAGCGTCGACTCGACGGCTACCACTCGAGTGGTTAAAGAGTCAAATTTTGTAGATAAGCTTGCCACTGACGTTATTAGCTGGTTCAGTTTGTGGCCCAAGGTTTGCATTGTCTCCTCTCCCATTCCTGCTTCAGAGTCTGGGTCTCGGCCTACTGTAGTCCTCGTGGAGGGTGCTCCCGGTGTTGTTCTAGCTCTAGCTCCATCGCCCAGCTGTTTATCTTTACGGGGGTTACCCATATTTCTTCAGTAAAGTTTCAGCTACCGAAAATTCTTTAAATTTATGGTACTAATCGAGATTTGTCTAGTAAATATTTAGAATTATTGTCGGATCGTTAGAGAGCTTTAAAATTCAGCGGCCATTTTGCTCGGGCTCCGCAGCGCCCCCTCGGGGTTATTAACTTTAATACGTAAAGTATTCAAAGCTACGTCACTCCCTCCGAAAGCTCTCCTTATCAGATCTTATAAATCCCTTAAACTCGATGGTCTCCTACAAGACTTGGCTAACTTGGATTGGTCCTACATAACCCGGGCCCCTTCCATGGATCACGCCTTTGACTTCTTTAAGTCAAAATTTCTTGCCGTCTGGGATAACTGTGCTCCACCCAGAAAGGTTAGAGTAAGGGGAGCTCACCTGCTGTGGATCACTGCTGACCTCATGGAGCACCTCCGTGTCAGAGATCAGGCGTTGGAAAGCCTATAAGACATCGGGGAGGCACGTTGATCACCTACACTATCGCACACTTAGAAATGCCTGCACCAGGCTTATCCACCAGACTAAAGCTCACTACTTCACATCATCCCTCCAAAAAAATTTAAACCATCCAGCCAAGTTCTGGAGGTCTATAAAATCACTTTTCTCCCCTCCCGCCCTGCCACCCACTCCGGCCCTAGATGTGGGAGGCTCTATCGTAACTGAACCACTAGCAGTTGCCACGGCTTTCAACTCAGTGTTTACTAGCAGCGGGTCCCCTCACTACTCCAACCCACCACCTGCCACACAAAATGCAAAATCCTCATCCCCACCCACGCCGACCCCTCACCCAGCCTTCTTCTTCACTCTGGTTACCCCACCAGAAGTACTCAAAACCCTGCTTGCCCTAAATCCCTCCAAGGGTAGATGCACCACAGGCATGGACGCCAAAATGCTCTACCTTTCTGCACCTGCAATCGCCATGCCTCTAGCATCTCTTTTTAACCTCTCTTTTACCTCCGCCTCTATACCTTCAAAATGGAAGCATGCCACAGTTATCCCCCTCCTGAAAAGTGGTGACCCATCCTCCCCCAGTAACTACCATCCAATCTCCCTCCTACCTACCCTAGCCAGAATCCAGGAACATCTCATCCTCTCGCAACTCACCACCTTCCTTGACTCCTCCCTCTTTCTTCACCCCTTACCAGTCTGGTTTTAGAAAATCCCACTCCACCGTCACGTCCCTCCTCAGACTCACAGATTCCATCCTCACAGACATGGATAATAGCCATATCACATCTGCCATTTTCATCGACCTAGCCAAGGCGTTTGACACAGTCTCACATACCCTCCTGCTGTCAAAACTCTCTAAGGCAGGCCTCTCCAGTGCGGCTACACACTGGTTCAACTCATACCAGGGTGGCAGGTCCCAATCGGTAAAAATTGGTGCCTCCACCTCAAACCCCCTCCCTGTCTCCATTGGTGTCCCCCAAGGCTCTGTCCTCGGCCCTATCTTATTTTCCATCTTTCTCAACGACCTTCCTTCAATCTGCCTGCATGCTGACATTCACATGTACGCAGACGATACAGTCCTGTATGCCTCTGGTCACTCCCCGCTGGAAGTTGCATCCAAGATCCAGCAAGACTTCAGTGAAGTCCAGCACTGGTTTCGTAGAAATCATCTTATTCTAAATGCCAAAAAAACGATCTCCGTGACTTTTGGCACAAGACAAAGACTCTCCCGCCTCCCCGTTTTCCCCATTCTCAAAACACTTGATGGGACCCCTCTAGAAGTCTGCACCTTTTTCAGACACCTAGGGGTCTGGCTGGACCAACACCTAGACTTTTCCACGCACACCGAAGCTACCCACAAAAAACTGCACCCTAGACTGGGGGCACTATACCGGAACCGCAGCTGCATCCCTCTGCCTGCCCCCAAAGAGATCCTACAGAAAATGATCCTCCCCATTTTCGACTACGGGGACGTAGTTTATAGTTCTGCCCCTAAATCCACCCTGGCTAGACTGGATTCTCTTTTTAACTCCTTCTGCCACTTCGCACTAGATTGTCCTCCCTCCACTCACCACTGCGACCTCTACAGTCACCTTAACCTACCCTCCCTCGCCAATAGGCACCAATACCACTGCAACAGACTCACAGCCAAATTCTGGACCCAGTTACTTCCCTCCTACGTAGCCTCTACCCTAACAGCCCAAAAACCATCAGCATACTCACTCAGAAATTTCGACTCCCGTCTACTACATATCCCACACATGACTACCTCTGCTGGACAGTCGGCTTTTAGTGTCCGTCTACCAAAACTATGGAACTCTCTGCCGGCTGACATCCGGCTCTCCCCCTCCCCTCAGCAACAAATCTCCCTTCTAAAAGGGCAAGTCCCCATAAGCTGCTCATGTCAACTTGACGTGCACTAGCATGGCCCATGTCTTAACTGGTATGCACAATGTTATGGCCAACCACCCAATGTGATCTACATTGTCCACCCAAATGCTTAACTATCAAATTTTTGATTGCCACTACCTTTTCTACTTATTCTGCCTACTATTATGCGGCTCTCTCTCTGTTTCTTGCCTCTTGTACATACTACTTCAAGATCATTTATCACTGTAATTATTAAACCTTGTACATATTGTATGTAACCTATGTAAATGTTGCTGTTCTAAAACTTCTGTATGTTTACTTGTATGTACTATCCCATTCCCTCTACCCCCAGGACGCATCTGGAATCGTGCGGTAGTCTACTCAGTATGTCTTTCCTGGTAAAACTTTTAAATAAATAAATAAATAAATCTTTGATGACCTCAAGGTAGGGAAACAGTACAACAAGGCAGCAGGTAAAGCAAATAGGATGCTGAGATGCATAGGCAGGGGCATCACCAGCAGGAAAAGGGAGGTCATAATTTCAGTATACAAGACACTTAGTGAGGCCCCACCTGGAGTGCAGTGTACAGTTCTGGAGACCTTACCTATGTAAGGACATAGACAAGGTAGAGAAGGTTCAGAGGAGGGCAACAACAATGTTATAAGGATTGCATCACAAGTCCTATGAGGACAGGCTGAAGGACCTGAATATGTACTCCCTGGAGGAGAGGTGGGAGAGAGGGGATATGATAGCGACATACAAGTACCTTACAGGAAGGAACAGGGTGCAGGAATACACTATTTTCCAATGAAAAAGATGTTCCAGGACTAGAGGGCATGGGATGAAGTTGGAGGGAGGGCAATTTAGAGGAAACGTGAGGAAGAATTTCTTCACAGAAAGGGTGGTGGACAAGTGGAACACCATGCCAAAGGAAGTGGCAGGGGCTGAAACAATCACAGGATTTAAGAATGCATAGGATAAACATAAGGGAATTCTTGAGGTCAGGGGTAAGGGGCAACAGACTTCTAGAAAAATGTAAAGGCATTTACAAGCTCAAATGGGCAGACTGGGTGGGCCATAGGCCCTTATCTGCCAACAGTGTCTATGTATCCAGGTTTGGACATGGAAGGTAGGTGGGAGGTCATAAAGCGGGGGCTACAGGAGGCCACCAGGGCCTGTGCAAGAGTGAAGCGCAAGGGCAGTAGGTCTCGTAAACCATGCTGGTGGACCAAGGAGGTCCAGGAGGCAGTAAGGGAGAAGAAGAAGGCTGCCTACAGTAGGTACAAACAAAATGAGAGGAGAGAGGGAGAGAGGGATAGAGATAACTATCGCCTTGCAACCAGGAAAGTCACCAGAGTGGTGAGGGGGGCAAAGGCCTGGAAAGAGCAGAGGCTGGCACAGGGGATATGGGGTGGGGAAAAGGGGTTATTTAGGTATATTGGTGACCAGAGGAAGATCAAGGGCAAGCTCAGTAGGTTGAGGACAGCTGGGGGGTGGGTGGAAGGGGCTGGAGAGCAGGCGGAGGTACTGAATGAGTACTTTGCCTCAGTATTCACTAGGGAAGAAGCTGGGGAACTTCCAAAATAGGGGTTGAAGGACACAGAAGGCACAGCAGACCTGACTACTGGGGTACCTGCTGAAGAATAAGCCGCTGGGGGAGGTAGGCCGGGGTGAGATATCAGGCTGGTTCTGCTGAATTGGGGGGGGGGACAGATGCTGATATTCCTATTGGTCTGGTGTGGGAAGCCCTCCAGTCCCTAAAAAAAGGATAAATCTCTGGGGCCTGATGCTATTCATCCCAGAGTGCTGAGGGAGTTAGCAGATGCTTTGGCTGCACCATTGGCAGATCTCTTTAACTTGTCGCTCCAGACAGGGAGGGTGCCAAGGGACTGGAAGCAGGTGCACGTTGTGCCCATCCATAAAGGGGGATCGAGAGAAGAGCCAGGAAATTACAGACCCGTCAGTTTGACGTCAGTTGTGGGGAAGGTAATGGAGAGCATACTTAAGGAAAGGCTGGGAGGTTTCTTGGAGGAGTTGGGTTACCTGGATAACCAGCAGCATGGGTTTGTGCCAGGTAGATCATGTCAAACAAACCTTGTAGAATTCTATGAGTGGGTGACATCAGCACTCAACAGGGGGAGACCAGTGGATGTACTGTTCCTGGAATTCAGCAAGGCATTTAATTTGGTCCCTTACATTGGCCTAAGTGAGAAGCTGGTGGGGGTAGGCCCATTGACAGTTAGGTGGATTGAAAATTGGCTTTCAGGTCACACTCAGCAGGTAGTGGTCGGAGGGGAGGTCTCGTCTCCTAGGGAGGTTATAAGTGGGGTCCCACAGGGATCAGTCCTGGGGACACTCCTGTTTAACGCCTACATCTCCGATATCAGGGAAGGTATCAGGTGTGAAATGAGTCTCTTTCCGGATGACTCTAAACTGCGGGTGGTGGTGGTAGTGGGGAGGAGGAGAGATTGGCCCTGCAAGAGGACCTGGATACTCTGGATAGGTTGTCCTGCACCTGGAAATTGAAACTTAACTCCTCCAAGTGCAAGGTGCTACACCTAGGGCGGCAAAACCCCAACTATGTGTACAACTTGGGGGGGGGGGAGTGAGTTGCAGGCCACGGCAGGGGAAAGAGAGACCTAGGAGTCTTGGTGGATGTTAACATGAATAATTCAGAGCAGTGCAGGAGGGCTGCGGTCAGGGCAAATAGGATGCTGGGATGCACCGCTAGGGGGATTACCTCAAGGAACAAGGAGGTGATTTTGCCACTGTACGACAGCCTGGTTAGACCACATCTTGAGTACTGTGTGCAGTTCAGGAGGTCGCACCTAAGGAAGAACATCCAACTCCTGGAGAGGGTTCAGAGGGGAGCAACCAGAATGATTTGGGGCCTGGGGGATATGACATATGAGGAACAACTAAGGGAGCTCAACCTGTTCTCTCAGGAGGAGAGGCGGGACCAGGGGGACATGACTGAGGTCTTCAAGTACCTCAGGGGAGTAAATAAGGTAAGCCGAGATAGGATCTTTCGACTGAAGGAGGGTGGAATCACCAGAGGACATAGTTGGAAGATTGAGGGTAATAGGATTGGGGGGGAAAGGAGGAGGAGGTACTTCACCGACAGAGTGGTGGAACCGTGGAATGCACTGCCTGGGGAGCTGGTACAGGCAGCTATGGTACAGGTATTCAAGAGAGGGTGGGACAGGTATAGGCAAGGGATGAAGCAGAGGCTGGTTTGCCCGGGGGGGGAGAGCAGAACGGGGGGATGGAGTAACAATGGAAGGAAACAGATAGAGGACTATGGTACCCAATCAGGGTGCTGAAGCACGAGCAGACTTGACAGACCAATAGGCCTACTCTGCTGGCATCTAGTATGTTAGTATCTATGTAACAGCAGGCCCAGCTGCAACAGGAGAAGGGCAGAGCAAATTAAGCAGACTCAAAAAAAGGTGCAGGGAAGATTTCTGAAAGATTTATTTGACAAATATTTTTTTACCCAGTTCTAGTGATGTAGCGGGCACAACAAATTATTTAGTTTTTTATTTTATATTCACCACCACCACCACCACCACCCTGCAGCAGGGGCAAGGTAGAGTGAATTGAGCAGACTGGGAAAAATGCAGGGGGGAGTTTGAAGCATGTACTTAACAAATAATTTGACTACTGGTGATGCGGGCAGAGAAATCCATCTTTATTTATTTTCCATTTTTGTCCGTGTTTGAAAACCTGAGTGAACTAGGCTACTGCAGTGGAGCACCAGTCTGTCAGTGTGGGCGATGAGCACGCATGTGTGTATGCCATCATGTCATGTAGAAACCATATGAAAAAGAACAAGAGGCGACAGGGATGTAGGGGGAGAAGAGGAGCAGGAAAATGTTCCTGCTTTAGTTAGTTAGCTATTTATTGATTTACTCAATTACTTGGTGGTGGTCCTGTCATTAAAGGTTCCACTAAGCCAGTTCCACCAAGTACCAGTTCTGCAAGCAGTGGTGGTGGGTAAAGTTGACAGGGACTGGGAATTGTAGTGGTGGTGGTGCAGGGGCTATGATAGAGAAGAGGACTAGGGCTGGTAGTTTGATAGTACAACAAAAAGAAATAATGGTCCATTGTAACATGGCTAAGTTAAGAAACACATACATTACAAAACTCATTGGCTAAAATCAGTCACATGGTAATAGCTCAACACGGCATTACTGAACCAATAATGCCGTGTTGAGAGTGAAGTACCATTGCAATCCACACAATCAAAACATCACTGTGTAATAAACGGCAGGGTACCGGACCACAAAGTACCTGTCTTTCCCACCCAGACACCCAAATGCTCGTAACTATCGCACCACACAGAAAATGAGCATAGCAGAATTGCACAGTAGCATAGAACGTGTAAGTAAGCTGCCAAATAAAGAAGCACAGGGATCAGATTAAATTCAGGGTGTCAGGACAGGTGGATTTAGAGAAGTGTACACAGTTCTGGAGCACATCCCAGATGCAGACATCCAGCAGCCGAAAATGTCGACCTCTTTTGAGTTTCACACTTTCACAGTGCTCGGAACCGGTAATGTTTCTGTACTGCGGCACCCAGCATAGCGTGGAGTACAACAAATAAGACGCATAGAGCGATACAGAATAATCGGACAGAAGCAAGAGGCAGAATAAAACAAAATGGAACGATTGTAGGGTGCAACATCGGACAAACGGGCAGGACCTGAACAGAAGGTCAGACAGTATGCTAATTAGTCCAGTAGCTAAGTCCTGCAACTCACACAGCCCAGCACATTGTAGACCTCCCAAGCACAGTATCACAAAAATAGCCGTGCAGATTTGCAAAATGTAGTAAAAATATTGTTAAGTAAGCTGTCGTCTGTCAATATGTCCTTTTTGTTTTTTACAACATCTTCATCTAAATAAACAGTTCTTCATATTTCCAAAAGTACAGTAAACATTTGTAAAGAAACAAAACTGTGTCTGCATACAGTTCTTCACATTATATTATCTGCATTTCAAAGACACTGAACCATAAGAAACCATGTTACGAGATAGCCACTGGCAGAGACGAATTCACGCATGGTTGACCATTTAGCATTCTCGGCATTCGACCTTGTGCCACAACAGTCCCAACCATGCATTAATTCCCCATTAGATGCGACCTTCGTCGTGGCTTAATGCTTACTTAGTCCCCAGAAGTCTGCTGGTTCCAATCCCACTGCAAACAGCTTTCCCAGCTGGCTGTTCAGTGAATCTGGTGATGAAACCACACTGAGCAATCCAGAAGCAAGTGGTCTCCCCCCCTCCTCCTACTTCCAGTGCTTCTAGTTCCCTACCTAGTGTAAACCCCCTGCAAATGGGGGTTCCCAAAAGACTTCCAGGAGCTTGCTTGAATGCTCCAAGCCTGAATGGTGTTTGGCGTTTAAGCCATTTATCTGTGAGTGTTTTTAGAGCCTCTGTTACTGTCTCTTTAAGAGCTGTCTGCTTGCAGACATAATTAGTTTGTATGGGGACTGTGTGTTTCTCTGCTTGAGTACCACTGAGCTGCTGCCAATTCACCCATTTTTGCAGTCACTAGGAGTGCAAAGGAACATATTCTGAAAGATGTAACTGTTTGCCAGAAATCATTTAGAGTAGTAATGAAAATACAGTTTGTCTAACCTGCTTTTCTTTGCAGTCAGAACTGTGTTTGCCTAGTTCCCCATTCTAGTTTTGAACTGCTGAACTGGACCAATCAGTGTGGGTTAAGGTAGCTCTAAAATGGTGCCTTGGACGAATCAGAACTTGGACTCATAATCTGAGCCAGCCACAAGAGGATTGTATGGGCAGTGACTCTGGGAGATGTAGTTTGGACTTCGGCGCCTTTTTGGACCAACAGGGGCAGTCTATTGTGAGTGACAGCCAATCCAGCCAAGAACTGGGAGGAACTCAAAGGAAGTGCCGGTTTGTCTGCTGGAGTTTCAGTTGAGCTCTGGCAGTGAAGAGGAAGGAGCCCTGTGCTTTTCGTGTGCAGTTTTAGTCAGGAACGCGGTAAGGCCCTCGAAGTCTCGGTCTGCAGCTTGTGTAACTGCTTGTTAGGACTGAATCATTCTGTAAAGAGAAATCAAAGGATATCTGAAGAGTAGAAACCAGGCTCACCCTGTAGAAGATTGGAGAAATTGCTGAATTGCGCCGGTCTGTCAGGAACTGAATCTGCTGTGTGTTCTCCCGGTATTGTGCAGTAATTGCGATCGGATAGAGAAGCAGCCTGCCTGGTATAGTACTTTATTTTACCATATAAATGTGTGTGAGGAGGCTTGTGTAGCTCAAGTAAATCTGCTGCCATTAAATGACTTTTGCCTGTTACTGTTAACCATATAAATGTGTGAGGAGGCGTGTAGCTCAAGGAATCCTGCTGCCATTAAAGGACTTTTGCCTGTTTACTGTTTACCATATAAATGTGTGAGAAGGCTTGTGTAGCTCAAGTGAATCCTGCTGCCATTAAAGGACTTTTGCCTGTTACTGTTTACCATATAATGTGTGAGAAGGCATGTAGCTCAAGTGAATCCTGCTGCCATTAAAGGACTTTTGCCTGTTGCAGTTTGTCATATAAATGTGTGAGGAGTCTCGTGGAGCTCAAGAGTAGCCCTCGCTGACGTTGAAGGACCCTATCTTGTTTGGAGGTCGTGAGTACTAATTCAGGGCAACTCCCTGTTGAATTGCCACATTGAGTCCAAATGGAATTACTGTACTGCTGACTGTTTAACTAATTTTTCTTTTTTCTGTGAAAGGCCCCTACCAGCTGCCACGGTTTGGACTAGCTACTAGGCTTGGGTACCCAGGGACAGTAATCTGGTAGGGATAGGCCTGTGCACAGAGCCATAGGTAGATGAATAAAGTGATAAGCTAATTAACCTGATTTCCCCTGTCCTTGTTATATCCCTAAATAAATCAGAGCTGCTTGTTTCAGCAAAGTTATACTGCCTGAGGTATTTGTCTATGTTAAAGTATTGTACTGTGATTGTTGCACTGTATCTTCTTATTTTACAGGGGGTCCCAGTGCCTGAGCCAGTCCTGGGGGTAAGTGTATACTGTGAAGGTAATTCTGATATACTGTGTGGGCCACTAGTGGAAAGAAAGGGGGGTTGCAGTGTCCCAGAGGGCTGTGACCAGGTTAGTTTAACTATTGCAAACCCTGACCTCTGGGTGGAGGCACCCGCCATCGGATCCAGGCCCCTCAACCTGTTAGTGGCAAATCAGGCAGGGGTAGTAGCCCCTGGGATAGCGCCATCTAGGGGTTACACTAGGATAGAACAGATCCATCCAAATTTCACAAAGCAAGCTCACCCTCTGTCTGTCTTATACAAACAACACAACAACAGCTGCCACCACAGCCAAAGGAAGACTGACAGTCCACCTGGAAGCACTGCATGATACCTCTCCTGCCCCGAAATCACATATCAGTAGCAGTACTGCTGCTCATTCATCATCACTTAAGGAAGGTGACAGTGAGTCTGGGTCTGGCACAGACACTACAGTAATCTTGTCACCAGAGGAAAAAGTACAGCTGTTCATCGGAGTATGTGGCACAGCAAGGTATACCAACCCTGCAGTTCTACAAAAACAAGCCAACAGCACCACCACCAAAGCAGCTTATGGAGAGTGCCAGGGAGGAGGATATGGAAATGGACCTGTCACAGCAGGGGCATGGGAGTGAGAAGGTAGCAAAGGGCGAAGCACATGAGGTGGAGGAGTAGGAGAAGGAGGAACGACAGGGTAAAGCACATGATTCATGCAAGGAGAAAAGGGGTGGGCAAGAAGTACAAGAAGAGAAGGAGGAGCAAGAGAGAAAAAAGCAGGAGAAGGATAAAAGAATGGGGAGGCAGATGCAGAGGAGGAGGATGAAGTGCAAGAGGAGCTTGGAAATCTTCTGTCAGTCACACCACTGACTAGTGATGATGATCTGTATGGCACTGAGGAGTTATGGCCATCATGGAAGGAGATGGCAAAATAAAGACAGTTTCTCAGGCAGATAATTTTAAAGGGTATCCAGTGATATGGGCGAAGCAAAATGAGTGACTCAATGTTGCGACACCGCATAGTGACTGTGAAAAGATAGTGAGAATGCAGCGAGTTGGGGGAACAGAATAGCGAAGGGTAAGGAGGTTAGCGACTGTAGAGGAAGTAGGCTAACTAGAGAAATTGATCAGGCCACTGCTGAGCCCACCACCTGGTGTGGTGGCTATGGGCACCACCTATGGAGCACATGGACCTGGGTTCAGGACTGTATGCAGGTTCCTTTTTTTTTTTTTTTTCTGGATGTTACAATTTACTGTCATTTTATTGTGCTGAGCTCCCGTTCCCTCCACCGCGGGTTGTCCCTCCTACAACGATCATCCCCTCTTGTGTCCCCCCCACCAGTGTCCGTCCCTACCCTGGAGTTGATTATATTTATCTGGGGGTTGGGGGCCTAACCCCCTCTGCATAAAACATATGTATATATGGTCCCCCATACAGGGTATGGAGTCCTATCGTCGCTCTTGTTGTAGTCGGTGTAGTGCTGATTGGCAATTTCGTTTTTAGCGATTAGCACTCGCTCATGTGTTAGTTGCCATGTAAACTTCGCTCTTATCACATGGAACCAATTTAAAGACAAGCCCTACATCCAGCCCCCTCCCCAGCACAGTCACCCCCATAATACTGTATCCCCCACTGCTGCCCTGCCTAGACATTATCAGTCACATCTTCACACAGTGGCAGAAAAAAATAAATTATCTTGTAGTAGCTGCTCAATTCTTTGTGAACCCCCCTCCCCCCAGCAATCCATATATGTACCTAAAAAAGCAACTTGAGATCTTCTGCAGCGTGGGAGTATTTTACAGATTACACCACAGATCCACTGAAAGAACAATGCAATCAGTGTGGTAGAAAGATCAGTTCAGGTCAGTCTACTTGAACATTGGGAACCAGTGCTCAGGCTGAGCATTTAAAATGTGAACATGGCATGCTACTGACAGCGACATCCATTCCCAGTCCCCCGCTCTGGTTAAACAGGGACAATCGAATACAGAAGCAATAGGATCAGATGGTTTGTTCAAGCAACGCAGGCACATGGCAGCCACAGCAGCCAACTGATGCCTCCACAGGTACTGTTACCGCTTCAAAAGCACCACTCCAGCCACCAGCAACTAAACAAACTACAGTGCCCAAGCCATTACATGCCCACACAAAGCTGCTCTCTACTCATCCAAGTTCTGTCTGAATGACATAACCCGTCTGGGAGTGGCCTTTGAACTTAAACCATTCTCCATCACAAAAGACACCAAGTTGCATGAAGTCAAGCCCGAATACAACATTCCAGCAAGTTTCACCTGTTCCAGGCATGTTCTGCCCACTATTTATTTATTTATTAAATTCTGTTGACCGGGTAAGCCCACTGAGACTAGAAGTCCCTTTTTCAGGGGCGACCCTGGGGTGGGGATACAGATAGTAACCAACTGAAACTGAACCAGATTAAGCGATTGGGGTTTTCAAGACCAAGCTAAGACAACACCTACTGAAGAAAACCTCCTGTGACTGTACTTTCTAATTATTCCACGCACACCCACTTCTGATCCCGGTCTTATTCACCTTCCAGGTTATTACCATCAACTCGCTACTCCTACTTTGTCCTTCTACCCTGAATTGTCCCCATTTCTGCCCTGCAATACCCTGCACTCACCTCTCCCACCTCCCCCTAAATAGTCATCGTGCCCCCCACTCAGTGCCCCCTACTCTCCTTTCTGGATAGCTGCTTACTGTCTTTTACCTTACAATGCCACCTAGGATGCTACTGTTACCTGAATTATCCTAGTGTTAAAACCATCTCTGTTTCCCATTTACAATGTATTTTTGTCTATGTTTACTCACCTAGCTAGATACTCCTAAACCCACAATGTATGTATACCCACCCTTTACGATGTGGAACCTTTGTAAAAGAGCGGTCTCCCTCTCAAAGGTACTGTAATCCAAGATTGAATAAATAAATAAATAAAAAGCTGTTGGTGGTATTTCTAGTGAATGGAGGAAATTTGGCCAGGACACCAGGGAACTTCCCCTATTGTTTTCGAGAAGTGCCATGGAATCTTTAACGTCCACCCGAACAACCACCAGAACAGGCAGACGGGGACCTCGGTTTAACATCTGATCTGAAAGACAGCACCTCAGGAGTGCAGCACCCCCCTCATGCTGCACTACAGTGTCAGTACTGGGATATTAACCCATGTGCCTGGTGTGGGGATAGAACCCACAGCCTTTTGATCTCTGGCCTCAGAGGTGAGTGTGCTACCTGCTGAGCCACTGACACTATGTTCAAGGCAGTATGGATGTAGATGGTAACACGTCTGAATGAGGCAGAGGAGGGTTATGTGGATTTCACTAGTGATATCTGGAGTCGTTCAAACCAAAGCTTCCTAAGTCTCACTGCCAGTTGGGTTGTGTCCACTCCAAATCATGTTCTTCCACCATTCCCGTCCCATCTGCACCACCACCAACTCCTTCAGGAGTTATATTGAAGCCGACAGTCACACAGAGGCACACCACTAGAGGAACTGTCTTACTTAATGTGCTGGTCATGGAGAGGAAGCACAGTGGAGGAAACATTCTGCAGTTCATCCAATCACTGCTAGACATTTGGATACACCCTGTTGATCTGAGGGTGGGTCTTTCTGTGACCGACATTGACAGTAACATGCTGAAGGTAACAAATAATGGGGGTTTCCTTCATGTCACATGCACCAAATCTGGTGGTGAGTCACATGCTTTACAAACATGTATGGTTCAAAAAATCATGTGGCACTGCACAGGACAACACTAGGCATTTCCATCACACCCTCAAATGCACAGAACTGCTTTGCCATTACCAACAGATGCACAATGGCCCTCAGCATTTCCTAATTAAAGATGTTTCCACAAGGTGCAACTGTCTTTTATATGGTGGAGAGACTTGTGGAGCAGAAAACAGCAGTTATGTAAGAACTAACCATAACAGATCTTCGAGAGAGGTTCCTGCAATAGGTCTTCACTAATAGGACTGTGCCCCCTGGTGTCAGGACCGCATGGCAAACTTCTAGCTAGCAATACATGGCGGAGAACTGCCCCCAGCATCACATGACAGAGTCAAGCGTGACAGTATATGGGGGTCCCATGCCCGCCTCAATTCTCCCCCGGAAGATCCCTGTAAGGATGACGAGAGAGAAAAACATAACTTTAGAGCCCAGAGCTGCTGACAGTAGCCCTGAAAAAGGGATAGGAAAAAACAGGAGCTGGGGTAAGGTGGAAGGGAAAATGTGACCTACTGCAGGAACCTCTCTCGAAGAGCTACTGTTACAGTAAGTTCTTACACAACTGCTGTATCTTACTTCGAGAGGGTTCCAGCAGTAGTTCTTCACTGATACGACATAATACTAAGCAGTCAAGAAAAGCAAGTCGGAGACTACGGTCTGGGAGGCGGAATGTCTACCAACTAGAGAGCCAGTTATAATAAGAGGCCTTGCAGAATAGCAAGTCCAAAGCCGGCTCTACGCCTAGAGACAATTTCCAGACTGTAATGCTTGGTGAAAGTGTGGACTGAAGCCCAAGTGGTCATGGCAGAAAAGTCTGAAGCAGACATGTTTCGTAGGAAGCCCATGGAAGCAACCATGCCACGGGTCAAGTGGCCTTTAACTTCCCCCAGAAGAGGTTTCTTGTACGTCTGATAGATGAACGAGATGTAATTTGCCAACCATTTGGACAGGCCCTGTTTAGAGGTAGCCATACCCTTATGTCTGGGTGTGAAAATCACAAATAACTGGTCAGATTTGCGCACCTCCTTGGTCCGAGAGATATAGTATCTCAAAATCCTATGCATGTCCATGTGCAAAAGGTATTCTCCCCCTGCTAGAATACTCAGGATAATAAACTGGCAGTTGAATATCTTGGTTCAACGTAAATGCTGAAACCACTTTTGGTAGACAGGAAGGATTAGTCCGCATAGCCACCCGGTCTCTGTGGAAATTTAAATAAGGCTCCTTGCAAATGAGGGCCTGAAGCTCTGCAATTCTTCGAGCTGAGGTGATAGCGACCAAAAAGAGCACTTTCCAGGATAAATAGCACATGTCGTAACTTGCTGCTGGCTCGAAAGGGGGTAAAGTAAGTTTCTCCAAAATAAAACTTGAGTCCCTGGGGGAAACCAGACTATGAACTAGAGGTTTTAAGTGGAGGATCCCCTTTAGAAAGGTTTTAGAGACCTCCAACTGCGCTAGCGTTTTGCCATCTACTGGAAGGTGATAGGTAGAAACCACAGAAAGATGGACCTTCAGGGAAGAGTAACTGAGGCCTGAATCAGACAGGTGCAAGAGGTACTCAAGGACCTGGGGCGCCGAGCACAAGAATGGGTCCAGGCCCTTGGCCATGGCCCAAATGGTAAATCTCTTCCACTTCATGGCATACGTAGATCTAGTGGACAGCTTTCTGGCCTCCACTAGGATCTGGGAAACTTGTGCAGAGACTACAAAATGAGAGACTATTATGTGCAAAGGTGCCACGCATGTAAGTGGAGAGACTTGAGGCTCGGGTGCACCAGGTTGCCCTGCTCCTGAGACAGAAGGTGGTGAAGGAGAGGAAGGGCTACTGGGGGTTCCGCTGCCAGCTGTTGTAGCAGGGGAAACCAGATCTGCCAAGTCCAGAGAAGAGCTATGAGAATCATATGAGTGCCCTCTGCTTGGATCTTCCGCAGAACTGGAAAGGGAGGGAAGGCGGACAGGAACCTCCCTGCCCAACAAAGAGACAGTGCATCTCACCAAAAAACACCATGTCTGGGAATGAGCAAGCAAAAGCTGGGTAGTTTTGCATTGGATGGGGAGGCAAACAGGTCTATTTCTGGCCAACCCCCTTGATCGAAAAGATCTTGCTCTACCTCCTGCTTTCGCTTCCACTTGTGAGCCCACACAACGCTGCAGCTGAGACTGTCCACCAGGACGTTATGAACTCCTGGGACATGGACTGCTGTCAGGGACAGGCCATGCTGGACTGTCCAGTACCACACCTGCATCACCTCCCTGCAGAGAGGGTACAATCGGGTGCCTCCCTGTTTGTTTATGTACCAGATCGTGGCAGTGTTACTGGTCTGGATAAGGAGTGTTCCGGGTTGCAAGAGGAGCTGAAATGCCTGGAGATCACAGAGCACTGCTCTCATCTCTAGAACGTTGGATGTTGATGTGTAAGTGCTCCTCTTGTGGAGACCATCTCCCTTGAGTTTGATGGTTTCCCAGGTGAGCTCCCCAACCTTGACCCGAGGCATCGGTTGTAAGGGTCATGAAAGGAGATGGGGAATGGAAAGGGGCCCCGAGGAGAGGTTAGACAGAGAAGATCCCTCTTCATACTGCTGGAGATCAGGACCCTGTGGTCCATGTCGTCCGAGCGTTGGTCCCACTGGACTCTGAGGGTCCATTGGGTCACCCTCATATGCAGTCTGGTCAACGGAACTGTGGGTATGACAGCTGCCATTAAGCCCACCAGGCAGAGGATGGAGCGTGCTGAGGTCCAACGAGAGCTGGACACAGACAAGGCTTGCTGAATCAGAGTATCTGCTCTGTCTGGAGGTAAGAAGGCCCCGCCCTGGACCATATCCAGCACTGCTCCAATGAATTGGAGGCACTGAGAGGGTGAAAGTTGAGACTTGGGATAGTTCACAGTGATTCCAAGTCGGATGAAGAGGTCCAGGGTGGTGGAGATCGCCTCCATCAGACTGTCCTGAGATGGGGCCAACAACAGCCAGTCGTCCAGGTATGGGAACATGTAAATCCCCTTGCAGCGCATGGCCACCTCTACCACCGCCAGGCACTTGGTAAAAACCCGAGGTGCCAAAGAAAGGCAAAAAGGGAGGGCCTTGAATTGATAGTGGTTCTCCTGAAAGATGAACCAAAGGAAACGGTGGTGGGTCTGGAGAATAGGGATGTGCAGGTAAGCTTCCTGCATGTCCAGTGATCACAGCCATTGATTCTGTTGGAGCAGGGGTAAGAGTTCCTAGAGGGTAAGCATGCGGAACCTCCTGTATTCCACAAAGAGGCTGAGTAGGCTGATTCCAAAATGGGCCTCAGATCGCCCATGTTTTCTGGGGACCAGGAAGAAATGGGATTAATACCTCCTTCCTGTCTGCTCTAGAGGAACCGGCTCTATGGCAGCTTTGTCTAACAGAGCCTGGATTTCCTGCTGAATGAGAAGCAGATGGCCTGATAAGTAGTGAGACCTGCCCAGCGGATTGTCCAGGGGTCTGTCCAGGAACTCGATTAAGTGCCCTCTTGCAATGAGTTGAAGGACCCAAGCATCAGCAGTTATCACCCCCCCACCCTTCCAGGTGGAGGGCGAACCATCCCCCCATGGGCTCCTCTGAGAAGATGGGAGGAGGTGAAAGGGTTCCCCTTGAGTCGGAAGGCAGAGGGCAGGGCTGTTTTGCTGTCTCCATTGGCCTTCTGGGCTTTTGCCTGAGGTGTCTGAGTGCAAGAACCAGTGGCACAGCACTTACCCTGGTGTCTATTCTGGTTCTGTCTGTTCCATCTCTTTTGTGGGTGACAAAAAGTCTGCTTGGACTTTTGGCCTGAGCGATACATGGAACAGACGTCCCGTAGGGATTTGCTGCTCTCTTGAAGCTCGGTTATTATATCTTTAGCGTCGCCACCAAACAGGACAGAACCCCTGAAGGGGGTATCCAGTAGAGTGGTTTGGACATCTTGCACCAGTCCCACAAGACGGAGCCATGCCAGACGTCTCAAGCAAACTCTCAAAGCAGTGCATCGGGCCACCAAGTCCACTGAGTCATAGGTGGCACACAATGCATGGCGGCAAGAGAACTTGTTTTGTCTCACCTTGTCCAGCAGCTTATTTCTGAGCTTCTTGTCCAGGATAGACTGAAGCTCTTTCTCTAAGTCAGTCAGAGCTGACTTCTGGAACGAGATCATGTGGCCACGTAATTAAGATACCGGATAGTGCAGGTGGAGGAAGCATAGACATTGCAGCCATACTGGTCCATCTGCTGAACATAGAAACATAGAATTTGATGGCAGATAAAGACCACTTGGCCCATCTAGTCTGCCCATTTCCCTACCTAACAGATAAGCTGCAGATCCTAGTTAACCAACAGCCTACTTCCTCCTACCCCCCACTAGAATTGCCTCTTTGTCTGGAGGTGAGGCACTCAGATGCTTTGGTTGAGCTGACCTATTGTGGGCCACTGTAATGACTATAGAGTCAGCCTTGGGCTAGCTCATGAGGTGGCTTGCCCCTTCTGGGGGATGATAAGTCCTGTCTGCCTTTTTAGAGACCGCAGGAATAGAGGATGGTTGTTGCCATATCGTGGATGTGAGGTCTTCATGCGATCCCGTCCAAGGCGGAATGGGTAGGAGATCTGCACTGGTTAAATCCAGGTGCTCAGCTAGCCTCTTCCTTGTTGGATCCATCTCCTGGGATGCCCAATCACAAGCCTGCTGGATGGATCTGAGGAGTTCTGCAAAAGATGGGTCCTCCGATGGAGATCTGGGAGACTCCTAGGGTTATGGTTCCATTGGGGAATGAGGCTCTGAATGAGCTTCAGAGTCGGAGTCATTATCTGTGTCTGAAGACTCCGGTCTGCTAGGCACAGAAATGTCTGGAACCTCCTCTGTAACCCTGATGCCTGAGAGGGCCCATGCTGGGCACCTGCCAAAGTCCCTGTCTGACAACCTATGGTCGACTGGGGATGGATTCTTAGGTAATACCCTATGGGTCGGGTTGGAAACCACGACCAGATTGGTGTGCCCTAGCTCCTGCAGGAGGTGCAATTTGGCATCCTACCACCAAGCCGGGATTGACCCCTGTGGCTCTGGCTGAGAAGGAGGAGGAGGTGGTGGTGGCTGATAGCCTGTGAACCCTGCAGGAGAATATGGGGGGTAACTAGGAGCCTGGTACAAATAAGGGTAGTGTATTTTGGTTGTTTGTTTTTGCCTCCTACGTGCTCCCCGGCAACCACTCCTTCGGGCTTGCCAAGGCTGAACCTCCAACCCATCCGTCCTCTGAGCCTCCACTCACATCGCAGCCAGCCCCCAGGGTAACCCGGCGTAACCCTTCACCAGATGGGTCCTCCTCCTCCAAGGGGGAAGCACCAGCTGGGGGGGGGGGGGAGACCAGTGCAACACTTGGCCCCGGGGGTGCTGCTGAGACAGACACCTCAGTAGGACCTAGATGGCCGCAGAGAGCCAGGCATCCGTCATTCGGCTACCGTGGAGCGGATTTCCATTTTTCCAGTTTTTGTCCCTCCTGCATGCATCTGCAGTGCTCCTGGACTCCACCAGAGGCCGGTGTAACGCAACGACAACGCACGACCCACCCCAGGAGAGGAGAGCAGTCCTACGGACACTCGATCCTCTCCTGCCTGTGCCAGCCCCAACATCCCGAGTCCATTCCCAAACCCGGGTCACTGGCGTTGGTCAAGGTAAGGCACCAGTGCCTCAACCCTCTGTGCCACTAGGATGGCTATAAGGGTAGTGTTGATGGTACCCCCTGGTACATGTGGCCTGGTGTCAGATACCCCAGCATTAGAGCATGCAACAGGTAACCAGATGACAGCCCACCTGGCACCAGATAGCACGGCGATGGCCCCCATGGCGCTGGGTAATTGGGAAACTGTGGTGGCAGGTAGCTGGGGTTCAAGCCAGTAGGGCTGGATGGCGGAGGGGCCAGGGGCCCAGAAGGCAGCAGGGGTGAGGGACCGCTGGGAACTTGAGGATCCTTCGGCAAGCCTGGGGTCCTGGTTGGAATCCCCGCGGGTCAGCTGCCAACTGAAAAGTACCAGAGCGTGTACTGTCAATAGTACAAGCTCACTGACCAACCAATTATCGCGGACTGTGTACATTACAAGCTCCAGTGCTGTTCAGTCAGCAGCTGGCCGTGGAAGGGTGCGGAGGGGTGTGCCAGTCACTGGCAGGGGTCAGGTGGTGGGTCACTGCTTACCAGGGTGGGGGATGGGGGACCACTAGACTACCAGAGTTGTGGGCATTTGCAGTATTGTGCAGAGATCAAGGATCCAGAGAGAGGGCTCCACTATACCACCATGGAATGATATTTTATAGTCATCTATGGGCAGGGGTGTGCAAACTGCATTGCCCAATGCCCGAGGCTGACCTTATTTTACTGTCGGGCAGACCCTTTGATCTGCTGTCTGCAGCCCGTGGACAAACTCTTTTTTCCTAGTTGTTTTATTGTTGTCATTCTCTTGGCTGCATTTCACAGGCATTGGATTTTTTTACACTGATCTTTGTCTCACTCTACTGCAGCCTTGCCCTCCCGGCACACATACACCCACCCACCCACCCCATCCATGAGCTATTCACCCGCCTGTGTGATTTGCCAGTCCATTAGCCTGCAGTCCTTTCTGCCTATCTGGTTCATTTCTGCAGGCTAATAATGGTGGTGGCGCGTGAATTGGCCAAAATTAGGATCGAGGAGGAGACCCCTGTGACGACACAGGAAGAATCTGCCAATGGTGCACGCCATTACAAATGATCGGTTGCAGTGACAGTGAACCGCTCGATGAGACTACGAGACGACAATCGTGGACATTGCTCGATGGGATGACCAGACGACGATCGAGGACATTGCTTGAAAAGAAGCAGGGCTGAATAGGGAAAGACTATCCCTCCTGTGCAACTCACTGGCTGGCTTTAAGGACCAACAGGTGGGTAAAAAAGTGTTAGGGAGCTCACTTGCACACACTTGACTCTCTCACTCTGCTGCCTTTTAAAAAGTGGCCGGGTGTATGTGTTGATGGATCATACTTAGATGAGCCCTAACAACTATGGAGTTTTGATGCTGCATGCTGAGAGCACCTATCCCCACTATTGGTTTTGCTTGCCCACAGGTAGTCACAGTGAATGGTGGCTGTTGTCAGGAGGTTGCTGGGTGCTGACTCGGGACAGTAGTCGGGATGGCCAGAATGCTTATAACGTAATGAGTTTTCTGTGCCACTCTGGATGTAGGTTATGACCTGGAGGCGAGGTAGTGTATGTGTTTGATTTTTTACTTTTTTAGGTAGAGTCCGAAGTGTGGGTACTTAAATCAGCTAAATGTAAAGTTGGAAACATTCTTGTAGACTAAGCTCTGCTTTTTTGTGTTAATCAAGATTTGTATGCATAAGTCTGAGACCGTGCTGCTGTGGTTTCACCTCGAGCCAGCATTAAGCCTGATCATTGAGCCTGCAGCTGTATACTGTTGAGATGTACTGAAAGCTCAAAGCTCCTCTGTTATTAAATATGGACACACCTGATCAGCTCTATCATGTTTAGATGTAACAGTGACTTTTCTTCATTACAGCAAGTGGGTGGACGCTGGAACAATGGCTGTTTTAAGTACCTTGCTGGTCTCCATGTGAGCCTATCCCCCAAGTGACTAAATTGAAAAAGCAGCACTTTGACACCAAGGAAAACAAAAACTTGTAGGAAAAAAGGAGAACAAAAACAAGCATTTGTCAATGCTGAATGTTTGCTTGCTGGCATTGGCAGTGGTAGTGTAAAAGTCACAGAGCTGCGTAATAGGAATGGCAGTGAAGTATTGAACTGAAGCCAACCCCACCACCACCACCCTGCAGAGAGTGACAGGCATTGGGGTGTGCCTTTGGGTCATCAGGCATAACGGCCACGTCATTTCACCACACCCCACCCTGCAGACACTGACAAGTGTCACGGTGTGCCTTGGGGTCTTTGGCCCTTATGTGCACCCCATTCCATCAGGAAGTACGGTGAGATGGGTGCGGTATAGGAGAATGGGGTGAACTTTGGGGCCGAAGAGTCCAAGGCATACCTCGATGCCTCTCACTGGCTGCAGGGTGTGGAATGGTATGAGCATTACAGGCAAGAATCCCTAGTCACATCCCTGATGCCTGTCATTCTCTACAGGGTTGGGCTTATGGTTGGAAACCTAATACCTCAGGCATCCATTGGCATTTCACTCCAAATTTTCAACATGGTTTTTGTGACCCCACCTCATGAACAGTGGCAATATCAGTTTGTTGGCGAAAGCTGCTTATGCTGGCGACTTCTGACATTTAGCACCACAGGTGCAAAACATTCTGAACAGGATGTAAAAATGACAGCTGTACTGTTCATGGGGAGGTGTAAAAATGGCAATGTTGCAAATCTTCAGTAAAAATATTAAAAAAACTGGTGAAGTCACGAGCATGCATAGAAACTGTGCAACGTACACCTGTAATGTAATTAGTTTGGGGATTTTTTACAGCAGATTGTCAACACAGGCATTTTGGGACCTCCGATCATGAACAGTGTCACTGTGATTTTCTTTATCTGTTCCGAACAATGATTTCCCACAGTGACCACGCATCTCTGCGCTGAAAGTGTGAAAACACATTTCGGCCATGTTGTGAAAAATGACAGCTGTACTGTTCATAAGGAAGTGTAGAAAAATGGCACTGGTGAAAATCTAGACTAAAAATATTACAAAGTCATGAACTTACGAGGGTGCGTGGAAACTGCGCAATGCTCACTCGTAACACAGTCATTTTATGGACTTTTGTCACCAAATTTTCAACATAGCCATTTTAAGACCTCTGCTCATGAACAGTGTAACTGTGATTTTCTTAATCTGTCCCAAACATTGCTTTCGCGCACCGACTGCACCATTATGCGCTACATGTCTGGCTACATTTGAAGCGACGTGAAAAATAGCAGCTGTACTGTTCATAGGAAGTGTAATAAAATGGCAATGTTGAAATCTGGAGTGAAAATATTGAAAATTCGCCAAACTTACGGCGTCACGTAGGAACTGTGCAACACTGCGCTCGTAAAACAGTCATTATAGGAATTTTTCACCAAATTTTCAACATAGCCATTTTAAGACCTCTGCTCATGAACAGTATCACTGTGATTTTCTTAATGTCCCATACATTGATTTCGACACACCGATCGCGCCATTGTGCGCCACATGAGGGAAACACATTTGGGCAAGATGTGAAAAATGACAGCTGAACTGCTCATAAGGAGGTGTGGTAAAATGGTAATGTTGAAAATCTGGAGGAAAATATTGAAAATTCGCGAACTTACACAAGCATGCGTAGGAACTACATTGTACGCCTAGCAGCCTCGTAAAACAGTCATTTTTAGGAATTTTTTCACCAAATTTTCAACATAGCCATTTTAAGACCTCTGCTCATGAACAGTGTCAGTGTGATTTTCTTAATTTGTCCCATATATTGATTTCACACACCAACTGCGCCATTGTGCACTACATGGTCGGAAACACGTTTTGGGTGAGATGTGAAAAATGACAGCTGTACTATTCATAAGAAGGTGTGGTAAAATTGCAATGTTGAAAATCTGGAGTGAAAATATTGAAAATTCGTGAACTTACAAGCCTGTGTAGGAACTGCTAGCACGCTAAGTAAAACAGTCATTTTTGGAATTTTTCACCAAATATTCAAAATAGGCTTTTTGAGGAGCCACTTTATACACTTGGCAGTGTCGTTTAGTTAATCATTCCGGAAAGGTGATTTTGTGCAGTGGCTGCGAAATCACCCTTGAAGCCAAATAACGCCATGACAGTGACAGCATTCATGAAGGGGTCCAAAAACCCATGTTGAAAATTTGGTGCAAAATTCCCAAAAAATCTACAAGATATGCAATAAAGTTGAAAAACCCTATCTATCCCATTATACAGCTTACGGCATTTCCTCAGTTCAGAGGTCGGCTTTGAAGAGTGCAGCGTGTTCCGGTCCACGAAGATAATCTCGCCTGAGGTCGGAGGTAAGTATGGGGTGAGGGGAGGGTGGGGAGGCAGGTGCGCAGTGGTGGTGCGGTTGTGGGGGGCAGGAGAAGCGGAGAGGGACAGTTTTTATTTACAGGTTTTTTTTTTTTTTAAATGACGACAGGGACGTTTGCCATGCTGGGGTGGGCTCCCAGCGTGGCACAAGGACGACTGGTTGGGGGCTGGAGCTGACGGGATTGGGCACCCCTTCGGCCACAGCATCAGTTGCCACGCTGGGTGGGCTCCCAGCGTGGCACCCAGCATTTCGGGGGGAGGACAGTGGAGCCGGCGGGATTGGGCACCCCGTCGGCTATCGCGATGATTTGCCGCGTGGGGTGGGCACCCAGCGTGGCATGTGAAGCTTTTTGGGGGCGCGGCACAGCCGGCGGGGATTGGGCACCCCGGCCGGCTATACAGTGTGTGAGTGGGGGCAGCACGCGGTATGCGTGTGTGTGTGTGTGTGTGTGGGGAGCTACGCGCGAGCAGGCGATATCTTATCGCTGCTCACTGAAGTGTAACTCCCCTTTCACACTATCGCCACTGCATTTTGGAGCTGTCAAGACAGCTCCAGCATGCATTGGAGGACTGGGGCCGCGCCTGCCAACACACTGACTGAATTGGAAGAGGGGGGTGACACACCTCCGAAAACTCGGATGATGGCACTATGTTTCTTGCACATGCGTGCAAGCAAACATAATAAGAGGAAAAATCAGTGCAGTGAAATAAAGAGAGAATCCTGGGAAAGCAGAAGGGAGAAAAAATGCTGGAAAATACTAAAGGAGAAATGCACAAAGCAATTAGAAAAATATACGCCACATTAATTATAGGAACATGCATAATTAGATTTTTCTTTTTTTTGGGGGGGGGAACTAAACTAAGACAGCTAAGCTACCATGGGGCCAGTACAGAATTTACAGCATTTGGCTTGTGGGCAAATATCTGTTTCATTGACATTCCCTGGTTTTAGATAACAGTAGAAAAAATGTTTAGTAGTTTTTTGACACAGCTTAAACTATATTCTTGCTCATACTTTATTAACTGAAATAGACTACTTATACATACATTTATATTTAGCATTCATAGAATGTTTCAATGTTTTTTAATCATTCTACCTTTTGGGAGTAGGGCAAGTAAAAACATTCTTGGGCAAGTAACTTTTGTACCACCACTTGCCCTGGGGCAAGTGCTAAACAAACTGATTTGCACACCCCTGTCTATGGGGCAATTGGTGTATGGGGAAGGGAGGGCTCCACTATACCACCAAGGTCATTTATTTGCTATGCATCAATGGGGCGATTAGGGTTCAGGGAAGGGGGGCTACACAATGTTATTGGGAACACATATAATATATTGCCTATGGAGTGACCAGGGTTCAGGAAGGAGGCTCCACTATACCACCAGGGAAATATCTTTCTATGCATCAATGGAAGCGATCGGGGTTGGGGTGGGGGGGCTCCACTATACCATCAAGGGACA
The DNA here is from genome assembly GCA_016271365.2 of Neoceratodus forsteri. NCBI lineage: Eukaryota > Metazoa > Chordata > Ceratodontiformes > Ceratodontidae > Neoceratodus > Neoceratodus forsteri. The sequence continues at coordinate 481,913,377 of CM028138.1, read as the reverse complement.
GTATGTGCTATGCATCTATAGGCCAGCTGGGGTTCAGAGAAGGGAGGGCTCCACTATGCCACCAGGGATAACTGTGTTAATGTACACTACAGTGCGATCGGGGCTTGGGGGGTGGGGGCTGCACCAGTGCATTCAGCCCGGCACAGCTATGCAAATGAGCCCATAATGAGCATGCATAAGGCCCCTTCGTGCCATGCATGCTCAATGAGCTCATTTGCATGCTTGAGCTGAATATCGCCCATGGGGGATGCCGCACATCCAGGTATGCGGCACGCATTCCCCTATGGGCAGTCTTCAGGCCCACACCCTGGATGTACTGCGCCATACATGGTGGCCACCTGATATGTGCCACGCAGCCAGGGTCCCATATTCAAATACAATGTGGGGTCCAGTCGGATGGCACATTCTGTTTGAATATCACAGCAGAGCCAGCCGGTGCATCATATTTGCATGACACACTGATTTGCGCGTGCAGACAGCCAGCTCTGAATATGTCCCCTTAAATGTTTCCCTTCTAAATAATGCAGAATATAAAAGAAATTGTAGAAAAGTGCTTAAAGGAGTATAAAGCCACAATCCCACAACATGGAACCTCAGTGCTAATATGGCTGGATGGCTTCAAGGTGGTGGTGATGACAGGTAAGACAATTAGCTTTGCCACTAGGCTGGGAAAAGAAAGGCAGAAAGAGCAACTTGACTTCAAGGAGAAGATGTTTGATCTAGAGGCAGAACATAAAATAATTCTTAATAAAAAGCTCAAAAAGAAACTGGAAGAATGCACAGACAAACTAAACAGTCTACCAGACAGGAAAACTGAGGGGGCTCTTTAGGCGCTCCCTTCAGTGCTTCTATGAGTCCAGGAACCAGGCAGGTAGATTGCTGCCATGGCAACATTACCGGGAGGCAGCTAACAGAACAGAACAGGCTTTGTAAAGGAGAAGCAGCACAACAGTTTGAAACTAACCCCAAAACATCTGCAGAGGAATTCACTTTATTTAATCAGAAATTACATCAGAGGGCGACTGTAGATAACTTCCAAGTAAAATTAGAGAATTTCTTTCAAAGGGTGAAAACCAGCAAAACCTCACAGGAAAAACTAAATACTGGAGTAACCAGTAACAATAGGGGGAGATCCACACCACAATAGGAAACCTGAAATCTGGAAAGGCTCCAGGCCTTAACAATCTGGCACCTGAATTCTACAGTACATTCAGAGAGAAACTATCACCAGTCCTAAGCAAAGTGGGCCAGGTGGTTCAGGAGGGAGAGGTGGCACTTCCACCCCCATGGCAGTATGCACACATATCCATAATCCAGAAACAAGGGAAGGACCCCACAAGTCTGCGGGTCATGCAGAACCATCTCTCTATTAAATGTGGATCTAAAGGTGGTCACATCTATTTTGGTAGGGATACTCCAGGCTGTGTGGGGGTGCTGGTCCATCCGGATCAAAACGGTTTCATTAATGGTACACTTCTCCATGACAACAATAGGAGACTTTTAAACTTAATCTCCTAGCAATGCAGATTCCCAGAATTGGCCTTAGGCATCTTTATGGATGCCGAAAAGGCATTTGACCAGGTGGACTGTCGATTCCTTAACAGAACCCTGGAGGAAATGGGGATGGGACAAAAGTTTCAAAACAGTATCCAAACTCTGTAAGTGACGCTGCAGGCAGTGGTTAAAGTTAATGGGATCCAATCCAAAAGGTTTTATCTAACCAGGGGATCTAGATGGGGTTCCCCCCTCTCGCCTCTCCTGTTTGCACTCTGTATTGAGCTCCTGGCAGTAGGAGTTCACAAAAACCAGGACACAGTGGGGATTAGAGAGGGGGATAGGCACCATAAAATATCCCTATATGCCAATGACTCCCTGTTCTTTTTAAGATCACCAGAGACCTCGGTACCAACCTTATTAAGTGTACTCAGGTTATACAGGGAGATAGCTGGATATAAAATAAACCTAGAAAAATCTAAGTCAATAAACATAGAAACATAGACCATGATGGCAGAAAAAGACCAGAGGTAGATCCAGTCTGCCCATATTCCCTAAAATCCCTAGAACCTTCCCTTGTGCCTACTGCTCCCCCAGGGTACTGACCCTTCCTGTCCTATCCCCATACTCCTCCCTGGTCTTGTCACCCCTGGCGACCGCTATTCCCTTCATTCTATCCTATGCCTGCTTCAATCCCCTGACTGTGTTTGCACCCACCACCTCGGCCGACGACTGCTCCAAGGTTCCATCACCCTTTCTGTAAAGTACTGCTTCCTCACGTCTTCCTGAACTTCCCTCCTGTTAATTTCTACTCGTGACCATGTAACCTTGAGTTGGTATTCAGCATAAATAGATTGTATCGTGCCGTTGTATAATGCGTATGTAACCCCTAGATGGCGCTATCCCAGGGGCTACTACCCCTGCCTGATTTGCCACTAACAGGTTGAGGGGCCTGGATCCGATGGCGGGTGCCTCCACCCAGAGGTCAGGGTTTGCAATAGTTAAACTAACTTGGTCACAGCCCTCTGGGACACTGCAACCCTCCTTCTTCCCACTAGTGGCCCACAAATATATCAAATTACCTTCACAGTATACACTTACCCCAGGACTGGTTCAGGCACTGGGACCTCCTGTAAAATAAGATACAGTGCAACAATCACAGTACAATACTTTAACATAGACAAATACCTCAGGCAGTATAACTTTGCTGAAACAAGCAGCTCTGATTTATTTAGGGGATATAACAGGGCCAGGGGAATCAGGTTAATTACTATCACTTTCATCTACCTATGGCTCTGTGCACAGGCCTATCCCTACCAGTTACTGTCCCTGGGTACCCAAGCCCTAGTGGCTAGTCCAAACCGTGGAAGCTGGTAGGGGCCCTTTCACACAGAGAAAAGAAAAATTAGTTAAACAGTCAGCAGTACAGTAATTCCATTTGGATTCAATGTGGCAATTCAACAGGGAGCGACCCTGAATTAGTACTCACGACCTCCAAAAAGATAGGGTCCTTCAATGTCAGCAGGGCTACTCTTGAGCTCCACGAGACTCCTCACACATTTATATGGCAAACTGCAACAGGCAAAAGTCCTTTAATGGCAGCAGGATTCACTTGAGCTACACAGCGTCCTCACACATTTATATGGTGAACAGTAACAGGCAAAAGTCCTTAATGGCAGCAGGATTCACTGAGCTACACAGCCTCCTCACACATTTATATGGTAAACAGTCACAGGCAAAAGTCCTTTAATGGCAGCAGGATTCACTTGAGCTACACAAGCCTCCTCACACATTTATATGGTAAAAGAAAAGTACTATACCAGGCAGGCTGCTTCTCTATCCGATCGCAATTACTGCACAATACCGGGAGAACACACAGCAGATTCAGTTCCTGACAGACCGAGTGCAATTCAGCAATTTCTCCAGTCTTCTACAGGGTGAGCCTGGTTTCTACTCTTCAGATATCCTTTGATTCTCTTCCAGGACCAGTTCAGTCCTAACAAGCAGTTACACAAGCTGCAGACCGGAACTCTGGGCCTTACACACGCTTTCCCGACTAAAACTGCACACCAAAAAGCACAGGCTCCTTCCACTTCACTGCCAGAGCTCAACTGAAACTCCAGCAGACAAAACCGGGCACTTCCTTTGAGTTCCTCCCAGTTCTTGGCTGGATTGGCTGTCACTCACAATAGACTGCCCTGTTGGTCCAAAAAGGCGCGAAGTCTAAACTACATCTCCCAGAGTCACTGCCCATACAATCCTCTTGTGGCTGGCTCAGATTATGAGTCAAGTTCTGATTCGTCCAAAGGCACCATTTTAGAGCTACCTTAACCCACACTGATTGGTCCAGTTCAGCAGTTCAAAACTAGAATGGGAACTAGGCAAACACAGTTCTGACTGCAAAGAAAGCAGGTTAGACAAACTGTAATTTCATTATTACTCTAAATGATTTCTGGCAAACAGTTACATCTTTCAGATAGGTTCCTTTGCACTCCTAGTGACTGCAAAATGGAGTGAATTGGCAGCAGCTCTAGTAGTACTCAAGCAGAGAAGCACACAGTCCCCCATACAAACTAATTATGTCTGCAAGCAGACAGCTCTTAAAGGACAGTACCAGAGGCTCTAAAACACTCACTGATAAATGGCTTAAGCCAAACACCATTCAGGCTTGGAGCATTCAAGCAAGCTCCTGAAGTCTTTTGGGAACCCCCATTTTGCAGGGGTTACACCCTTCCTAGCCTGGGAAGCTTGGCGATCGCGTCAAGCAAGTACCCATAAGTTTCAACTGCAGCCATATACATTTGCATTAGGCTCACATGTAATCATCAGTCAATACATCATTTACCAAGAACACATTTCTGAAACATTGCAGTCGTCACTCTTTACAGTATTACACACCATTACCATAACTCAAGTTATTACCTCTTGTACATGAAACCTGAAGAGAGGGGGCCCTTCCCTATCAGTTACCTTGGGGCTGGATGGGGCAAGGGCACCATACTTAGAGGGCAACACAAGTAACTTGGAGTTAGCACTGACGCTCAGTTTGGGCAATGAGCTCGGGGATACATACACTCCTTTATGGACAACATTGAAAGACAAATCCACAGGCCTCCCAAGGGAATCATAACTGAGGTGCACCACAGGCTTTACAGCTCGACCAGTCTTTCTAGGGGGAACTGTTACAGTCTCTGCACTCTGAGCCTCATTTTCAGCACTGTCCTCACTTGTCAGGAGTCTCCATGGGGGTAGAGGCTAGAACTTGGGGCACTTTCAGCTCCAGGAGTTACAGTTTCTGAGTCCACAACATTTGGCTGCAGAGAGCTTTCGGACACTGGCAGTGGACTGTCAGGGCACTCAAAATACTCTTCTTGTTCTGGTGTATCACCAGTCTGCCCCAATCCATCATTTTCCTCCTAAGCTCAAACAGTTCAACCATGCACAATGATTCCATTTCATCTGATCTGATGCTTTACTTCATTTTCTGGAGAGGATGGCTCCAGGGACGAAGCTGGGGCTTAGACAGTCCAGAGCCCAGCTTAGTCTCCAGTATTGACTAGGGATTGCCCGAAACAAATGACTCAGTTCGTAAGAAGGATAGTATTCAAAGTCACTCTCACTTTCTTCTGATATGGACTGACAGTCATGCTCAACTGGGACTTGTGGAGACACTTTAACTCTGCTTGTAGGTGCAGACTTTCTTGATCTTTTCTTAGCAGCTCTAGTCAGTGGTCAGAGGGCATCTTCTGGGGCTCAGACTCAATCAAGAATTGTCCAATGGGCAGTAAATTATTTCTATGCATTGTTTTTACATCTTTTGAATTATTCTCAGGCCTTACTTTGTACACTGGCAGATCATCTAGTTTGCCCACTACAATGTGAGGAGATGGTGCCATCTGTCAGCAATCTTGTGTTTGCCATGCAGTCCCAGATTTCTTAGCAATACCCGATCTCCCTCCTGGAGTTCCTGTGCTTTCACCTTTTTATCATACCTTTCTTTGTTGGCAGATTTCTTTTGGCAGCCATGGTTTGAGCCAGTTGGTACGTATGAGTTAGCTGGGCCTTTAACTTTGCACATACTGTAAATAGTTGTCAGCTTGAACCCCATCAGGAGAGGCCCCAAAACACACGGTAGTCGAGCTTCTCTTCCAAACATCAGGCGGTAGGGGAGAACAGTGGCATCACTTTTGGTGCAGTTATAAGCATGTACCAGGGTGCTAATTTGTTGGCTCCATCTAGGCTTGTCCTTGTGGGTGCAAGCAGTATATAGCAGGAGTGCGGTTGAAACGTTCAGGCTATGGGTCCTCCCTGAGGTGGAAAGGAGTGGTTCTGGACTTTGCACTCCCCACAGAGAAAGCATCTCTTTGATCAGACGACTCTCAAAGTCTCCTTGATCAGAATGGATTCTTTGTGGGGCCCATAGTGAACAAAAAGTTTTCTACAAGTACTTTGGCCACAGTGGATGCTTTCTAGTCTTTGGTGGGAAAGCTTGGGCATATCTCGTGAAATGGTCAGTGACCACCAGCATATTACTGATATTTCTTTGATCTGACTCCAAACTCAGAAAATCAATACCAGACCAGCTCCATGGGTGCACTGGTGGTGATGTTAACAAGGGGCAGCCCTCTGGGAAAAGCTTTCCTCTGTAAGCAGCGACTACAAGTTCAAATGTGTTGTTCCACATCAGCCCCCATCTTAGGCCAATAGAATCTGGATCTCACCAAGTCAAGTGTTCTGTCTATACCAAGGTGCCCCATGTGGTTGTGCAAGGACCTCAATACTGAGTCTCAAAAGGCAGTGGGTAGCACTAGTTGTTGTTTGTCTACTTGTCCCCCTCTGTCTACTGTTTCTCTGTATAACAGTTTATTGATCAGTTTCAACTTAGGACCTTCTTTGTAAAACAGTGCAGTTCTCAAATCAGTGGAGCGTAATTTGGACACATCTTTTCCTGCAGAGGGCTTCTAAAGCTGCTTTGATCATGGGATCATGAGTTGAGCCCACGAATACTGTCATTGTCCAGCTGGGCAGTGCACCAATGTCTATTGCAGAAAAGTGGCAATAAGCAGCAGGTATGCAATTCTCAGAGGCTCCCAAGCAATCCACCATGCAGTCCATTGCGTCCGTGGACATTTGTTCCTCCCTGTCAAACTTCCGGCAGAGTGCCCGAATGTCAGGTTCTGCAATCGGACCCAATCATTCTGGGGAACAGGCCTCCAGGAGACAGCATCAGCATCTATATGGTTCAGACCTGCTCGGTATTAGAGAGCATAGTCATATGTAGATAATGCAGAAAGCCACCTATGGCCAGTGGCATCCAACTTAGCTGAGGTCTGCACATAGGTCAAAGGATTATTGTCAGTTTTACTAGTATTTTAGCCCCATACAAGTACTCATGGAATTGGTCAACAATAGCCCACTTTAAAGCTAGGAACTCTAACTTATGTACAGGATAGTTCTTTTCGGATGGGGTCAGGCTTCTACTGGCAAAGGCCACTGGTCTCAGGCCATTCTCGTGCTCTTGGTACAACACAGCCCCCAAGCTTGCAAGCTAGCATCAGTGTGCAGGGCGTAAGGTTTTCTTGGATCGGCATGAGGCCAGCACTGGAGCATGGGTAAGTTGATATGATGATCTATGAAAAGCAGTCTCACAATCAGGGTCCAGCGGGCCCAAATACTTCACTCGGATGAAAATACACTCTTTCAGTCTTGAGGATGCTGACTTTTAGTATTTTTGTGGGTTGGGGATACCCTTGAGTAAGGTTAAGTAAAGGCGGATCACTCTTGAATAGTCCTTGATGAAATGCCGATAATAACCACAGAATCCCAGGAATCTTTGCAGTTCTTTTAGATTTTGGGCTGTGGCCAGGTGGTCAAGGCCTCAACTTTACTTGGGTGGGTCTCTATTCCTCGGTGGATACTATGTGTCCCATACTTTACTGATGTTTGAAAGAATTGGCCTTATCAATGGACAGTTTAAGGCCAAAGTCCTCCAGTCGGTCCAATGCCTTAAATAATCTGCTCTCATGTTCCTCCAGTGAGCTGCCAAACACAATAACATCATCTAGGTATACCAGGCACTCTAGTAAGTTCATGTCCCACTGCACGCTCCATCAATCGTTGAAAAGTGGCTGGGGCACCTGAAATCCCTTGAGGCATCCTCATGAATTCATAGAAGTCAAGCGGACAGATAAAGGCTGTCTTCTCATGGTCCTCTAGGGCCATCGGGATCTGGTAGTACCCACTGCAGAGATCCAGCACAGAGAACCACTTGCTCCCGTTTTGGCAGTCCAAAGCATCCTGAATGCGGGGCATTGTGTACTGATCAGGGATAGTCCACCGGTTTTAGGTGCGATAATCCACGCACATCCTTACTGTCCCATTCTTTTTCCTCACTACCACAATGGGGGAAGCATAAGGGCTTCTGGATTCTTGTATTACACCAGCAGCTAACATCTCTTGCAGATGCCGTCTCACATCATCTATATCAGCAGGTGCCAGTCGTCGAGACCTCTCACGAAATGGTCTTTCGTCATGCAGCCGTATATTGTGCTCAGCTCCTTGCACGCATCCTACGTCCCATTCCTTTAAAGAAAACACCTGGTCTCTCTGGGCAAGCTTCTCACTGATCCTCACTTTCCATTCAGCTGGCAACGGGGAGTCGCCGAAATCAAACAAGTCAGGCGTTACTCTGTCATTCTTCCTCGAACTCTTGCTGCTGGGTAGCACTGTAGTGTCTGCACAATGCACATTAGCCAGGATGCAACCTCTATTTACTCGAATGTCTCTTTCAGACACATTATGAACTTGGACCATTACCCTTCTGGCATAAGCATGGGCTCTAGCGGGCAAAATACTAAGCGACCAGCAGTCCCTCTGGCAATTTCCATCGCCTGGTGCATCCAACATTAATATTTTATTCTTAACATCCTTTCTGATACGGACCTCCCCGTAAGGTACACTGGGCATTTGGCGCCAGGATCAGAGACTCAGGATCCTTCTTCCATACAGTTCCGACCGGTTCCTCTGGTTCTATTTTTCAGCATCTCTCTGTGCCTCATGGCCTTCTTAATTAAGCAGAACTCTTAAAGCTCTACTAGTCTTTGACCCTGTTTTCATAACACAACTGTGCCAGCCTTCTGAACATATGAGCATTTGTTCCAATCAACAAAGGACACCATCATACAGTCCAGTGGGGACACACTAAGGCTAGGGTCTCTACTTGTTCAGCCACTCCAGCCACGGAGGTGGGGAAAGGCAGCCAATTCGGATATACCGAATAGGGGTAGGCCTTCTCCTTAACCCCATAATGCAGTCCTTCTAATGGTTGTGAGTCGTCTGACAAATGCTTCTGATACCAATCCTGGAACATAATTGTCACTTGGGAGCCACTGTCTAATACAGCTCTTGTAGACACTCCATTCACCTTTACAGTGGTCTCCATGGAGGGACCCACTACTCTGGACCAGACTGGAGAGGCGGTAGTGGGGGCCTGGGCAACTGACCTTTCCATAAAAAGACGTGAGTTAGCATTTTTGGTGCCCTCACTGGGATCATTTTGTGCACCTCTTAACCACTGATTTGTTCTCCAGCTCTCCTTTTAGCCTATATGCAACTTTGTCAGTGTCTTTTGGGGACCAGCATTCCCTCTTCATGTGCCCATCCTTCCATAATTATAGCAAAACATACTTTCTGGAGTTTGAGCTGGCGGCGCCACACTGGGAGCCAGGCGGGGTACTACTAACTGGAAACCTTGGTGCCATCTCTGTCTCGGCGTGATAAGCATTTGGAGACATCTCGTCAGTTTCTCCACTTCCATGGTCAAGGAATTGAGTTTGGAGCTATTATCAACAGGAGATACATGGGTAGAGTACCCCCACCCCATAGCAGATGCAGTCGGATATAGGTTGGGGCCACGTACTTTCAGGCGTGGCCTTCATAAAGGGACTGTTTTGAATTCCCGGATCTCTCTCAACAGTTCGCCCCATTGTGGCATATCTTTTCCTTGTCAGAGCACTCATTGACTGCCAATCTGCCCTGAACTTCGCCATGATGGGCCACCCTCAGTCACTCGGGTCGTAGCCGCAGCTATTGGTGCAGGTCCCTCCCGAGGTCGCCTTTTCTCAACTCCTCGAATTTCTCTCATTAACTCATCATAGGAGGGTGGGGATTCCAGTCGATTTGCCAGGCGTAACTGAAGCAACAGCTCAGTGTCAGTGTCAGTGGCTCAGTAGGTAGCACACTCGCCTCTGAGGCCGGGAGATCAGAGGGCTGTGGGTTCAGTTCCCACATCTGGCACTTGGGTTAATATCCCAGTACTGACACTGTAGTGCAGCATGAGAGGGGTGCTGCACTTCTGAGGTGCCGTCTTTCGGATGAGACGTTAAACCGAGGTCCCATCTGCCTGGATTGGTGGTAGTTCAGGTGGATGTTAAAGATCCCATGGCACTTATCGAAAGAGTGGGGAATTTCCCGGTGTCCTGTAAATTTCCTCATTCACTAAAAATACCACCAACAGCTTAATCTGGTTCAAGGTCAGTTGGCATTCATCTGTATCCCCTTCCCCCGGGTCGTGCCTGAAAATAGGCAGGATTTGTCTAGTGCACTTACCCGGTCAACAAAAGATAAATAAATAAATAAATAAGTTCTGAGAAAGGGGCAGACTTAAGGATCCTGTCCAGCCTGGTTCGGTCCAGTTCAATCGCTGGCAAACTACCCTTTCTGAGGCATTCTTGCAACAATTTTTCCAGCCGAGATACATACACAGACAACAACTCCCTTGGTACTGTTGTGCATTTCTTACTCTCCACCATAGATCCTCATCAGAATCTGGGCTCCTTACACATTCCCAAAGGCCTCAAGATAGCCTGTGCAGTCACTTCAGGGTTACTGGCCCGTTTGCACGGATGGTAGCCAGGGCAGGACCTCGGGCTCTCACTAACCCTCTTTCGCTTTTGGCTTCCGAGCATTGCCATTCTAGCACTTGGGGGCAACATAGTCTATCCAGGTCTCCCAGTCATCCTCCCCTTGGGGGGTGGGGAGGGTGCCAGAGAAGATCCTCAACCTTCGGTAAGAGTCGTGACTAATGGCAGGTGCAGAAATAGGGGTCTGCATTGGTTCAGCCACCATCACGGGTACTGGAGCGGGAGAGGGTGTTGGGTGTTGGGGGAGGAACACCCCCAGGTGGCAAGAATAGTTTCTTCAAGTCCTCCACAGTTTTCCCTTCCCCCAGCAACCATTTAGCAAATTTCTCCTCAAAAGTTTCAGACAGTGGTGGGGGCTCATTCCCCCCAGTCTTTACTGTAATTAGTTATCACTCTCCAGGCAGTGAGGGCTCCCTCTGGGAGTAATGGTCGTGGCACTTTGGAGCTATCTGGGATCCTTAAACTCTACTAGGGCCAGGAAAGTGTGGGTGAGCAGATTAGCATGCCGACCCACCACCACAGGGTTTTGTAAACCTTCCACCTTGGAAAGTACCTGTACAGTGTCCGTATTGTTACAGGGGATGTCCAGGATAAGCATAGCATTTTGGGGCCAATCTCCTCCCAGTACACCACTCCACCAGCGGTGCACAGCCACTTCTGTCGGGTACCTTTTTTTTTCTTAACAGTGGTTCAGTAAATATGGCCACTAGAGGACACACAATCCCAGCGGTGAGCCTCCAGATGTAACCCTAGATGGCGCTATCCCAGGGGCTACTACCCTGCCTGATTTGCCACTAACAGGTTGAGGGCCTGGATCCAATGGCGGGTGCCTCCACCCAGAGGTCAGGGTTTGCAATAGTTAAACTAACTTGTCACAGTCCTCTGGGACACTGCAACCCTTTCTTCCCACTAGTGGCCCACACAATATATCAGAATTACCTTCACAGTATACACTTACCCCAGGACTGGTTCAGGCACTGGGACCTCCTGTAAAATAAGATACAGTGCAACAATCACAGTACAATACTTTAACATAGACAAATACCTCAGGCAGTATAACTTTGCTGAAACAAGCAGCTCAGATTTATTTAGGGGATATAACAGGGACAGGAATCAGGTTAATTAGCTTATCACTTTACTCATCTACCTATGGCTCTGTGCACAGGCCTATCCCTACCAGTTACTGTCCCTGGGTACCCAAGCCCTAGTGGCTGAGTCTAAACCGTGGCAGCTGGTAGGGGCCCTTTCACACAGAGAAAAGAAAAATTAGTTAAACAGTCAGCAGTACAGTAATTCCATTTGGATTCAATGTGGCAATTCAACAGGAGGCGACCCTGAATTAGTACTCACGACCTCCAAACAAGATAGGGTCCTTCAATGTCAGCAGGGCTACTCTTGAGCTCCACGAGACTCCTCACACATTTATATGGCAAACTGCAACAGGCAAAAGTCCTTTAATGGCAGGATCTACTGAGCCATGCACAAGCCTCCTCACACATTTTATATGGTAAACAGTCACAGGCAAAGTCCTTTAATGGCAGCAGGATTCACTTGAGCTACACAAGCCTCCTCACACATTTATATGGTAAAAGAAAGTACTATACCAGGCAGGCTGCTTCTCTATCCGATCGCAATTACTGCACAATACCGGAGAACACACAGCAGATTCAGTTCCTGACAGACCGAGTGCAATTCAGCAATTTCTCCAGTCTTCTACAGGGTGAGCCTGGTTTCTACTCTTCAGATATCCTTTGATTCTCTTCACAGGACGATTCAGTCCTAACAAGCAGTTACACAAGCTGCAGACCGGAACTCTGGGCCTTACCACGTTCCTGACTAAAACTGCACAAAAAAGCACAGGGCTCCTTCCCTCTTCACTGCCAGAGCTCAACTGAAACTCCAGCAGACAAAACCGGGCACTTCCTTTGAGTTCCTCCCAGTTCTTGGCTGGATTGGCTGTCACTCACAATAGACTGCCTCGTTGGTCCAAAAGGCGCGAAGTCTAAACTACATCTCCCAGAGTCACTGCCCATACAATCCTCTTGTGGCTGGCTCAGATTATGAGTCCAAGTTCTGATTCGTCCAAGGCACCATTTTAGAGCTACCTTAACCCACACTGATTGGTCCAGTTCAGCAGTTCAAAACTAGAATGGGGAACTAGGCAAACACAGTTCTGACTGCAAAGAAAACAGGTTAGACAAACTGTAATTTCATTATTACTCTAAATGATTTCTGGCAAACAGTTACATCTTTCAGATAGGTTCCCTTTGCACTCCTCGTGACTGCAAAAATGGAGTGAATTGGCAGCAGCTCGAGTGGTACTCAAGCAGAGAAGCACACAGTCCCCCCCATACAAACTAATTATGTCTGCAAGCAGACAGCTCTTAAAGAGACAGTACCAGAGGCTCTAAAAACACTCACTGATAAATGGCTTAAACGCCAAACACCATTCAGGCTTGGAGCATTCAAGCAAGCTCCTGGAAGTCTTTTGGGAACCCCCATTTGCAGGGGGGTTACACGTATGTTAGACCACAGCTAGAGTATTGCTCGCGGTTTTGGGGAGCATAAAATAATACTGATAGAAGTAAAACAGAACGCATACAGAGGCAGGCTACAAGATCAATCAAGGTGCTGAAAGATAAATCATATCAGGATCCACTGAAAGTCCTAAAATTAAACACTCTGCACAGCAGACGTATTGGGGTGATGTGCTGATGATGTACAAAATTGTTAATGAGGAGGATTTCATGGAAGGTTGGATTTGAAATACAGAACACAATAATATTTAAGGGGCATGAAAAACAAATCTAGTCTAAAAATTAAAAAATGGAAAAGTGTAAGAAGTACTACACACAAAGGCTAGTAAACATCTGGAACAATCTGCCTTCTGAGGTTGTGAATAGCAGTAATTTTACCAATTATAAAAATAGATTGGATTAATACTTGGCAGAAAAAGGATTAGAGGATTACTATAACGGAATAAGCGATAGCTTATATGAGCTTCTACCCTTCTGCTGTCTCTACAATTCCAAGTGAAATCCAAGTGAATAAAAAAATAATTCCCCACAGTTTACCTTGTTAATCACTTTAAAGAGATTCATTGATTTTGGCCCCTGCCACTGATTAAACAGTGACTTACCACCACAGGAGTCTGCCGGTATAAATATTCCCCAAAGAAATGCAGCCTTTAAAAAGTTATTTGCCTTGTAAAATTGTACAAATCGAATCCCAAGGACTTCCAATTTTTTTCTCTGTCGCACAGCTCCGCCCCATTATATTCAATGGGCAGCAGCTTTTAAATCAATTTTTATTAACAAGATGGCCACTTGCTAATGAAGCGTGAGGCACAGTTAGAGCCACCAAAGCCTTGGTGAGTCAGCGGTGCCACGTTTCACGACCAAGTAACATCATATTAATAAAAATTGATTTAAAAGCTGACGCCCATTGAATACAATGGGGTGCACTCCCGCGCTCTCACTGGCATCTCATCATCACGCTAGTGACTGCGGGGGTGGAGCTGGGCAGCAGAGAAAAACACGGGAAGTCCTTGGGACCCAATTTCTACAATCTTTTGAGGCAACTAACTTTTTAAAGGCTGTATTTCTTTGGGGAATATTTATACAGGCAGACTCCTGTGGTGGTAAGTCACTGTTTAATCAGTGGCTGGGGTAAAACAACACATGTTGGTGGATCTCTTTAAGGAACTTGAAGGTCTCCATCATATCTCCCCTCTCCTTTCTGGTTTCCAGTGAGTACATATTAGTGCCCTGAGGCGCTCCTCATAGGATCTGCCCTGCTGGCCCTGAATCGTTTTCCCTACTCTATGCTGCATTGTTTCTAACCTATCCCTGTCCTTCCTGAGGTGAGGGCTCCAGAGCTGGATGCAGTACTCCAGGTGAGACCGCACCAGGGATCTGTATAGGGGAAGTATTACCTCTTTTTTTCTGTTATCAATACCCCTCCCAATAGATATATAGATAGATAGATAGATAGATAGGTATTTTATTTCTAAAGCGCCCATTTCCAGAGACTCTGGGCACTATACAATGAGACTATATATTTAAAATCATACACAAATATACATATAAAAGAATACAACTTGGAGCATACAATTATCTATCTATCCCATAAAATCGAATAATAAGTTTAAAACATAACCAATAAAATGCTTACTGTAACAAATATGTTTTAAGGCCCTTTTAAAGGCTTTTTAAATACATCCCAGTATCCTGTTAGCTTTGCTTTTGGCCTTGTTGCACTGGCTCATTTATTCAAAGGAGTTTGATGGTAATTCCTAGATCCCATTCCTCCTCTTCTGTAGTGTTAAGTCCCACCCCAGCCATCTCGTCTTGTGGTTCGTTTTCCCTAGATGAATTACCTTGCACTTTTGGTATTGAATTTTAACTGCCAGACCTTTGACCATCCCTTTAAATTTTGTACGTCCCTCTGCATATCCCTTATTCCGTCATCACTATCCACTCGCCCACATAGTTTTGCGTCATCTGTGAAGAGACACAGCCTGCCCTGGATTCCTTTACCAATGTCACTAATGAATATGTTGAAGGGGACTGGACTCAAGACAGATCCTTGTGGAACCCTGCTTGTAACCTCCTTTTCCTCTGATTTAACCCCGTTAACCACCACCCTCTGCTGCCTCGCTTCTAGCCAACTACCCACCCAGTTCACTACGGTTTTAGCAGCACCCAGGTCTTCCATCTTTTTGAACAACCTTTTGTGCAGTACTGAATCAAAAGCCTTGTTGATATCAAAGTACAGCAGATCCACAGCATGGCCATTGTCTACTTCCTTGGTCACCCAGTCAAAGAAAAAAAATCAGGTTAGTCTGACAAGACCTTCCTGTCACAAAACTGTGTTGTTTTCTATCCTGGAGCCCATTGCTCTCTAGGTAGTCCACGAGGTCCTCTTTGATTAGTGATTCCATCAGCTTCCCCATGATGGAGGTCAGACTGACAGGCCTGTAGCTCACTAGTTGCTCCCTATCCCCACCCCCTTGTGAAGCAGTACAATGTCTGCCATTCTCCAATCCCTTGGAACCTCCCCAGACCTAAGTGAGCTATTGAAAAGACATACCAGTGGTTCAGCCAGTTCTGCTGCTAATTCTCCAAGTCCCCTCAGATGCAACCCATCTGGTCCTGGGGCCTTATCTATCTTAACAGCTGCCAGCCCTGTCAGGACCCTCTCGTTAGTAAGTATTGGCTGCCTCATTTCCAGGATTCCTTTAGCAGCCGCTTTGATGCCACTTTCTGGCATGGACCCGAAGTCTTCCTTAGTGAATACTGAGCAAAACTAGTCATTCAGGACAGTGACCTTTTCTTCATCCTCCTCTATCACCCTACCCATCCCCCCTCCAACTAGTCATGTAATGGCCCCCTTTTTCACTGATATATCTAAAAACTGTTTTTCTCCATTCTTGACCAACTCACTAATGACCCTCTTTGCCTCCCAATTTTTCTATAGATAGTCCTCCCTTTCTGCCTCCCCCTGCTTTTTCTTGTATTTATAGAAGGCCTTCTTTTTGGCCCTAACCACTTCCCTGATCTTCGCTGAAAACCATAGTGGTCTCTTAAACCTGTGTTTGTTTTTTTTTTACTGTTCTTATGCTTGCTTTTGATGCCTCAAGGATAGCGTCCTTTATTGCCCCCCATCTCTCCTCTGCCCCCCCTTATTTCTCCACCCCTACTAACTTATTCCTGACCAGTTCCCTCAACATATCAAAGTCTGCCCTTCTAAAGTGAAGGATTTCAGTTCTTGGCTGTGGGTTGCAGGCCCCAGAGGGCCAATTCAAACCACATGGAGCTATGGTCGCTGTTCCCTAGTGGCTGCCCAACTCCCACAGCACCCTCCATCTCTGAGTTGGTGAACGCTACATCGAGGATTGCATTCTGCCTGGTAGGTTCCTTAACCAGCGGCACCAGTAGACAGTCTTGGAAGGTGTCCAGTAATGTCTGATTCCTGTCACTCTTGGCCACCTGGACCTCCAAACTGACATCAGGCAGGTTCAGGTCACCCACCACCACTACTACTCCCTTTGCTGCCCCTCTTTTAAATTCCTTCTTGAGTTCTCTGTCCCATTCCTCCCCTTACCCTGGGGGCCTATAGATACCTCTAAGCACACTTTCTTGCCTGATGCTGGCGTGAGTTGCACCCATACTGACTCAGACTCACCACTGCTATCCTTAATACTTCCATTTTCTGCCACTTCAATGCCCTCCTTGACATAAAGGGCAACTCCACCCCCCCCCAACCAGGTCTTCTATCCCTCCTGAACACTGAACAGATACATAGATAGATAGAAATTGTCAGCAGATAAGGACCACTAGGCCCACCTAGTCTGCCCGTAAGCCCTATACTTGTATGCAGTCACTGAGCCTAAGTGATCAATGACTTTTCATCACTCCCTCCCCACCCAATGTTCCCTTGTGCCTGTCCCAGGCATGTTTAAACCCCTCCACTGTGCTTGCCCCCACCACCTCTTGTGGCAGACTGTTCCAAGCGTCCACCACCCTCTCTGTGTAGAAAAACGTCCTCACGTTACCTCTTAATCTATATATTTTTTCTGATGTTTGTATACATTTTTTTCTGTACTCTTACTTTATTTGTACCTTTACTTTTATCTGACGTGGAGCCTTTGCAAAAGAGTCTATAACTCAAAGGATTGTAATTCCAATTCTACTCAAATAAAAAAAATGTAAAAAATAAATAAATAAATAATCTACCCCTTCCAATTTCATATCGTGTCCCCTCGTTCTGATATCTTTTCTACAGTGGAAAAGATCCCCCACCTGCACCTTGTTTATGCCCTTGAGGTACTTGAAAGTTTCTATCATGTCCTCCCTTTCTCTCCTCTCCTCCAATGAGTACATATTGAGGTCTCAATCTCTCCTCATATGTTTTGTGATGCAAGCCATGCACCATCTTTAATGCCCTTCTCTGGATAGCCGCCACCTTGTCTATGTCCTTACACATGTGTGGTCTCCAGTACTGCATGCAGTACTCCAGGTGAGGCCTTACCAGTGTGTTTTATACAGTGGCATCACCACCTCCCGTCTCTTGCTAGTAATGCCTCTGCCTATGCACCCCAGCATGCTACTTGCCCTCCCTGCAGCCTTTGCACACTGTTTTGCTACTTTAAGGTCATCAGATATGATGATCCATAGGTCCCTTTCCTCTTTGGTGACAGTCAGCACCCCCCCATTCTGTAGCTCTCCCCAGGGTCCCCCACCCAGGTGCATTGTCTTGCATTTTTTGCACTGAACCTCAGTTGTCACACCTCCGACCATCTTTCAAGCTTCTCTAGGTCCCTCTTCATTTTCTGCACCCCTTCTGGAGTATCCACCCTGTTGTAGATCTTGGTGTCATCTGCAAATAGGCAGACCTTTCCTTCCAGCCCCTCTGCAATGTCACTAATGAAGACATTGAACAGGACTGGTCCCAGTACTAATCCCTGTGGTACACCGCTGGTCACCTCTCTGTCCCCGGATTGGATCCCATTTACCACCACCCTCTGCCTTCTGTCCGTCAACCAGTTTCTAACCCAATGTATCACCTTATGACCCATGCCCAGACTACTCCTCTTGTTAACAAGCTGTCTGTGTGAGACGGTATCAAAGGCTTTGCTGAAATTTAGGTAGGCGATGTCTACCACCCCTCTCTGATTCACTTCCCCAGTCACCCAATCAAAAAAATCTATCAGGTTTGTTTGACAAGATCTTCCTGCTGCAAATCCATGTTGCCTCAGATCCTGGGCACCACTGGATTTCAGGTGTGCCACCATCCTTTCTTTCAGCAGTGTCTCCATGATCTTCCCCACCACTAAGGTGAGGCTCACTGGCCTATAGTTCCCTGCTTCCTCCCTACTGCCACTTTTGTACAGTGCGACTACATGCGCCCTCCTCCAGTCCTCTGGAACCACACCTGCGTTGAGTGACTCTGTGAACAGGGCAGTCAGAGGTGCTGCTAGTTCAATTCTCAGCTGTCTTAATATCCTTGGGTGTAAGTTGTCTGGCCCCATGGCTTTATCCACCTTCAGCTTTGCGAGTTTCTCCAGAACTCTCTCCACTGTAAATAGACTGGCATCCACCCCCATTGCCTCTGCTCCCCAACCGTGGTCCTTGACCTTCTCCCTCCTTAGTGAATACTGAACAGAAGTATTTATTCAGTATTTCTGCTTTGTCTAGATCCCCCTCCTCCCCTTTGAGCCTCACAGTCACCCCCCTGGTTTTTCTTCTATTGCTGATGTACCTATAGAATGTTTTTCCCCTTTTTTACAGTCCATGCTAAACCCTCCTCTGTCTGTGCCTTGGCTTTTCTAACAGCTTTCCCTGCTTCCCTTAGATGCTGAAGATACACCTCCCTGTCCTCCTCCCTTTGGGTCCCCTTATGCTTCCAGAAACTTGCTCTTTTAGCCCTTACTTTGTCTGCCACCTTCATGCACCCAGGGACCGTCATCTCCCAGTCATTTTTATCTGTGGTCCATGTTTCCGTGATTGCCACCTGGTCCACTTCAGTGTTTGCCATCAGTGAAAGGAGCTCACCGAGTTTGTTGCCTAGGCTCCTAGCGTTAAGGCATATCATCCACTATTTGACCCCTGCTTTTTACGTTTCCTTCCCTCTTTGTTTGTGCTTATACCTTTTACTTTCCTCCTCACTGGTATTCCTCCCCTTGCTCTTGTAAAGCCTACTGCATTCCCTGTACCCTCTTTGCAGTTACTGTTCCCTGGATGTGAGGGAGTTCTACATAGGATCCCCTTTTGCTCACCATCTACCATGGATCCCCTAGATCCCCTTCTGCTCACCATCTACCATGGATCCCCTAGATCCCATTCTACTCATTATCTAACATGGATCCCCTAGATCCCCTTCTGTTCACCATCTACCATGGATCCCCTAGATCCCCTTCTGCTTACCATCTGCCATGGATCCCTTAGATCCCCTTCTGCTCACCATCTACCATGGATCCCCTGACCCAGACTCCCCCGTAGTGTCAGTTTAGTTGTCTGATGTAGACGTCAAACTTCAGCCCTAGTGCACTAGCTCCCTCTCTTGTCAGGTGAAGTCCTTCACCCTTGAAGAGTCCCAGAAATCCCCCCAATCCCCAACAAAGTGGTACCCCATGTTCCGATACAACCCCTTAGGCCAACTGTTAAACTCCTCTATTTCATTACTCCTAATTCTGTCCTGCCTCTCCTCCCTGTCCCACACAAGGACAGAAGTCTCATATTCCCCAGAATTTAAGCTACATTCCCTTTTATTTATTTATTTATTTATTTATCTTTTTCAAATGGCTTTTTCTCTCGGGGCTCCGGGGGCAGGCATGCTGTGGTCCTCCCTTGGAGGATCTGAAGCTGTCCTGCACACAGGGCTTCAATGAGCTCCCCCATGTGCCCCATTTCACCATTTTCTCCCCCATTATCTCATGATCCCAGAACACGGTCACGCATGTGCGTGGAGGAGCACATGCACTCTGTGACTCCGGTGACGGACCCTTCCTCCCTCCCTCCCGGCCTAATGCATGGCTCCTTACGGCTTTGCGCTGCCACCTAGCCACCAATGGGTGTAAGCCAAGAACCAGGGAAATTTACGTCCTTCCCACCGGACAGCACAGCTGCTTTGCGGCCGTTCAATCCAGCTCCTCGCCCTCCCCCACCCCCGGCTGACTCCTGGTGTCCCAGGCTCATTCTTGAACCCGGGTCACTGGTGTGGGAAGTGGTAAGGCTTCCACGCCGCAGCCCTCTACACCACTGGACCAGTCACAACATTCACTTTTAAATGACTAAAGAAAACATAACTTGATATTTGGGCATTAAAACTGGGCACAAATATTTCCCCAAACTCATCTTCATTATTTACACTGAATTGTGAAAAACTTTTTAACAAAGTTAAAGCTGACATAGCAAAGTGGACTGTATTGCCACTCTCCTTGGACAGAAGGATCACTACATTAACAAGCGTTTGTCAATGCCGAATGTTTGCTTGCTGGTATTGGCATTGGTAGTGCAGGAGTTAGAGAGATGCATAACAGGAATGGCAGTGAAGTATTGAAGTAACACCAACCCCACCCCCACCCTGCAGAGACTGACAAGCATTGGGGGGGAGTCTTTGGGTCACTGGCCATAACACTCACACCATTCTACCTCACCCACCCTGCAGACACCGACAGGTGTCACAGTGTACCTTGAGGTCTTCGGCCTTTATGCTCACCTCATACCATAAGGAAAGAAGCTGAAATGGGTGCAGTATAGGAGAATGGGGTGAACGTTAGGGCTGAAGACCCTAAGGCACACCTAGATGCCTGTCAGTGGCTGCAGGGTAGGGCTGGGGGTGGAGGTGGAATGGGGTGAGCATTACAGCCGATGACCCCAGGTCACATCCCTGATGCCTGTCAGTCTGTACAGGGTAGGAGTTACAGTTGGAAACCCTAACAACCCAGGCGTTTGTTGGTACTTTTGCTGCAAATTTTCAACATGGGCTTTTTGGGACCCCACCTCATGAATAGTGGCTGTATCATTTCATTATTCAATCCCAAAAGGTGATTTCACACAGCGAGTGTGCCATTTGGCATCACAGGTGCGAAAATACATTTCGGGCAGGATGTGAAAAATTACAGCTATACTGTTCACGAGGAGGTGTGAAGAAATGGCAATGCTGAAAATCTGGAGTGAAAATATGAAAAAGTGGCGAAGCTACGAGTGTGCATAGAAACTGTGCAATACATGCTCGTAATCATTTCTTGGAATGTTTTCACCAAATTTTCAACATGGCCTTTCTGGGACCTCTCCTCATGAACAGCCGCACTGTTTTCATGGCCTTTCCAGAGAACCATATTGGTCTCTTGCATCTGTTTCTTTTGACTACCATTCCCACACAATACTTTGTTGTCTCAAGAATGGCCCCCTTCATTGCTCCCATCTTTCCACCACTACAACTAACTTGTCCCAGACCAACTCCCTCAGCCGGCTGAAGTCTGCCTTTCTGAAATCTCAAACTTCTGCCTTTGATGAGGGCTTACTGGTCAAGGGCCAAGTCAAACCCTAGTCATTGGACCATAAATCAGACAAAAGTATGACGCTCAAGGAAGACAAGCCGGTGCCATCCTGGGCTGCCTGCCCAAACAAACACTGTCAGAAACCAAGTGGTGGCACTTGAGAAGGAAACAAATTTGTTAGATAAACAAAGCTAGTAGAAGCACAATATGCTTTCACAAGAATTAATTAATTAACAGTGAGCCCTCCACTCAAAATATTGAAAAATACTAGCCCCATCAGAGCTGGAGGCACTGCAATGTAGGGTGACAAAAATTATTTGGGGGCCAACAGGGCAGCTCTGACAAGGAGCAGCTCAAGACATTGAACATGTACTCACTGCAGGCCAGATGAGAGAGGGGAGATATGATAGACACCTTCAAAGACCTGATGGGAATTATGATGGGAGTGGTGCAGTGCAGTGGCTACGGGGTGGCAGTTTTCAGGGAGACCTTCTGGAGATTGCGATGCTCCCCCATCTACATGCACCTCTCAGGGCTGAGAGAGGAGGTTGCTAAACTCCAGGCTGAGCTGACTAGGATTCAGGGGCCTCCTCCTCCACCCAGGGCCCACCAAGTCTGCCACCACTACCTCAAAGATGCCAAGGAGGAGGAGGAGCAGCTGGACTATGGTGGACTCAGGAAAGGTGACGGTAGTGGGTCAGAGGCACATTTCCCATATGATACTCCTGGTGGGGGACTCCACTATGAGGGGGATAGATTTGGGGACAGAAAGGGAGGGAGGGAGAGAGGGAAGTTAGGTGGAATGGGATGTGGATCCTGAGGATCGCTAGGGCAGCAGGACAGGAGGGAGCGCTGGATGTCATTCTCAACCTAGGGACTAATGACCTGGCTAGGGGCGAAGCTAGGATAGTGCAAGAGGCGTTCAAGGAGTCAGGGAAGGGTCTAATGCAGGCAGCATGCTCAGTGGCCTTTTCAGGAGTGCTGCCTGTCTATGATGGGGGAGGACAGAGTACTCCATACTATTAGCTCCAAGTAATGGTTGAAGAAGTGGTGCAGAAAAAAGACTGGGAGGATGCTGTCCAACAAATATACCAAATGGAAAAACTAACTGCAGGTATCAACCTACAGACAAAGAGTTTTACATTGTTTTGGGACAAATGGTTATTGTGGGTGATGGGACTTAGAGCAGACATTGTACCATGAAACATAAGAAAACGGCTAATTTCATCTGGATAATGGAAGGGAGAACTGGGAGGTTTTCCACCTACTGTAGTTACAGATAAAATCTGAAATATTTTCCTGCTGAATGTGCACTGAAATATTATTATATTTTTACATACAGAATGTGAATAACAGTGATAATTTATCGATTGTGTGAGCCTCTGTATTGCTTCTGAAAAAACAATAAAAGTTTAAATTATAAAAAATAGAAGTGGTACAGAGAGGAGGGGTTTGGCTACCTTGGGGACTGGGGCACCACCTGAAGGGATAAGAGCCTATATTTATTTATTTATTTATTTTATTTAGTTTTTGTTGACCAGGTAAGTACACTAGTCAAATCCTGCCTATTTTCAGGCATGACCCGCAGGAGGGGGATATAGATGAATGCCAACTGACCTTGAACCAGATTAAGCTGCTGGTGGTATTTTTAGTGAATGAGGGAAATTTGGCCAGGACACCAGGGAAATTCCCCTACTCTATAGGAGGTTCCCTCACATCCTGGCTTTCAGCCAAGATGGCTGCCTCAGGACTTGCTGTGGAGGACATGGAGGTGTTGGTCTCCTCCCCGTCTCTGGATTGCCAGAGACCTCATCAATTCTTCCTCAAGCTTCTTCTAATAGATCTAAGTTGCATGCATCTCCCAGTTTGTTTCCTTCCTCAGAAACCTCGATGGATCAAAGTAAGCAAACAATTGTTTCTTCCCAGTCTGTTCCTATACTGCAACAGCTAGCATCTGCTAAAGAGTCTCTACATAATATTGAATGTTTACGACCTTCAGATGTGGACGCTTTGCTATTGCTTGAGGAAACACGCTATCTTACAAAGAAACAGGAGCTTTTAGCACTTAAGAACTCAGCTTTGCAGCTGCCTACTGATTCTGACTCACTATTGCAGACCGCTGCGTCAGATGCCCAAAAGACAGCTTTGACATTTCCACATTCCAATGCGGTCTGCCCGGCGATTTCTTCTGCTCCTGCTGCTGAAACTTCTCCTGGAATCCTTGCTGTTTCCCCGATCTTCTTCCACTAAACTCTGGTCTGACTTGCCCCCTGCAGAGGTTGTTCCTCAGGGAGACTGGTCAGTTGACTCTGCTCTTGTTGTGGCAGGGTGGGAGAGGGATCCAGTCGTTGGTACCTGGTGCTCCAGTCCTTCCCCCATTAGGACCACCCCTGCAGATGCCCCAGCTATTTCTCCTGTGCAAGACCAGTTGGACTTCACGTTTACGCCTGCTTTGCCCTTAACACAGAATACAATTCTCAATTTACCAGTTTCCACTTCTCCTGCAGCTCCGTTTTCAGACTCCGACCCTCTTCACCGCAGTTAACCACCCCAGGGCCCTGGTCTACAACCTCAGTGGACTGAACAGACGACTTCTCTTGCTTCTACATCTACTAAAATGTATGCATCTTGTTTTTCTGTTCCAACCCAACAGGCTAAGAGACACAATGCTGTCCGATTACAGTATTTGGGGGGTTTACCTGAAATTCCTGATAGGGTTTTTGTTGGGCGCACTTTGCTTAAAGACTCCATGAAATTTGCTGCTTATGATATCCACGCATTAATACATGTTTCTAAAGAGCCCCATTTTGATGTAAGTTTTAAAACCTTAAAAGGTTTAGAGAAATTTTGGTCCCAATTTCACCTGTTGAAAAATACCCCTTTATGGTCACCCTTCAGTGCAATTCTTTAACGAAACCTACACAAAAGAATTTCACTATTCTGTTTAGAAATGAAGGTGTTAGTTTGAACGATATTACACTTTGGCTGAAACAAAGATGTACAGTACTCTGACCCTGAAGCCATTTTTGATTCTGAAAATTTGTGGACGGGAGGGTGGAAGGTTACGGTTATGCTCCGGACTACTGATACTGGTATTCAACACCTACCCAATAGTTTTCTGTTAGGCAGGGATAGGGGAGTTTTGTTCTGTTCTGGACAACCTAAAGCCTATTATAAGTGCGGTTCCACCTCCCATCTCAGCAGCATTTTGTGACACTATTAAATGTACTGTTTGTGGTGGTCTTGGTCATGCAGGCTCACAGTGTACTGAAGAATCTCTCTGTGTTTTATGTGAAGACCTGGGACATACCTTTCAGCAATGTTCCTGGGCTGCCCATAATTCTCCTACTTTAGCTGATGGAGAGGAGCAATGACTTATTATTACAGTGGCCCAACGCTCTAACATTAAGGGTCCCTCTTCTTTTACTTCTACAGTTGCCCCTTCCCCCCCCTCCTACTACTATAGCTGAATCACATAGTGTTATTTCCTCTGCCACTGTAGTAACTGCTGGGGAGGATTTGACTGAGCCTGTCCCACAACCTGTTAAGTTTTCTCTACCTCCCAACCCTCCTTCTTCCCCAGTTCTTCCTGGTTGTTCTACTTCAGGTGGTTCTTCTATGGGACCCCCCCGGCTCCATTAGGAACAATGGAACCTCCCCCTTCTGACCCTTGTACTACACCTTCTAGGATTACAAGGGGTTCAAGAAAGTTTGGTTCACCTTCCTCTAAGGGTCAGAGGGTAGAGACTCGTCCTTCGATGAATAAATATGAATTGCTGTGACATAGTTCTGAAAACACAGACTCTGACTCTTCTTCTGCCCAGTCCTCTCACCCTGAACTTACTACAGATACTGAAGTCCCTATCGACAATGTGGGGTCCCAAAAAAGGAAAGCTAAGGCCAAGATAAAACATAAAGAATGTACCCCAAGGAAGGGTAGACAGACGTGATTGCTGTGCATATGTCTACTTCTTTTGCAATACATACTGTTAATGTTAACAGTATAAAAAAACAAGAGGGATTCAGTTTTTTCGTTTTTGTCTTGCCTTACTGCCGGTCTCATACTTCTACAAGATGTTAGATTCCATTCTTTGCCTGAAATTTCTAGGGCCCAAAAATCCTGGCATTTAGGCCCCTCATATTGGTCATTTGGACAGGAGACATGTTCTGGAGTGGGTATTTTGTTTAATCTACCTACCCTACCATGTCCCGTACTTTATAGCATTCAATCCCGGGGCTCACACATACTCCTTTCCTCCATCCACCTTCTCTACAACCAGCTTTACCAAATCCTTTCTGTGCACCGTGCCCTCCTAGCCTTTCTCCCCCTACTTCCCTCCCTCTTTTCCCCCCTACCTTCACCTCTACCTAGTGTATATTTTTATTTTTATTTTTTTCTTCCGTTACTTCCTCCTGCAACCTTAGATAACCTGCTTTATCTTCCTATAGACACTACTATGTATGTAAATACCGTGTAATCTGTACAATATCTGTATAATTCTATGTACATAGGAACTTCTTTTTCTTCCTCTCTGTAAAGAGTATTATCTGTATTGCCTTGTAAATACCTGTGTTGACCTGTATATACAATTGTTCATGCTCCACCCAGGTCCATCTTGCAAATGAGCTTCTGCTCAACGATGAATGCCTGGTTAAATAAAGACTTGATTGATTGATTGATTGAATCTTCCTAACGTCTCTATTATTAAGATTCTAGATTTATGCCCTGGCAGAGTATTATTGATAGACTTTAGGTTCCTTTCCATCCCTTTTCGGATTATAAATATTTATGCCCCACAAACCAAGTCTCTTAGGATTGAACTCTTGAAAGTGGTTCGACCCTATCTTTACACCTCTATGTACGTCATTTTTGGTGGTGATTTTAATTGTGGGTTGTCCACTAAGGACAGGTCCTCGGTCTCAAAAACCACAAAATTATTTTTTGATACCATTTTTCTCAAAAATCTTTTATTTTCTGCAAAACTGAAGGATGCTTATCTTTCTCTAACCCAGACACATACCTCTACCTTTCATAAAGGCTCTTTAGCTACCCGGATAGATTTTTTTTGTGTCCTCCTTTTCACAAACCTCCGCTGCTGAAGTACAAGTGGCTGAATTTTCAGATCATGATTTGCTTACCATTTTCCTTGGTCCTAAGAATGTTGCTACTTTTGGTCCAGGCACTTGGAAATTTAATGTTTCCTTATTAGAGAATTCTCTATTGTTAACACTTCTTAAATCCTTTTTTCAAAACAGAAAATCTGTGTGTTTTCTTTATGATGATCTTTGGTGGTGGTGGTTAGATACGAAGAGGGATCTGACAAAATTACTGAAATCCTTTAGCAAAACCCATCATGAAGATTGTTATTTTACATACCACAGGACACGACATCAGCTGCAAAAACTCCTTACCCTTTTGTATACCACTGGCCAGGATTCTTCTTCACAAATTAGTACCCTGAAAAAATCTTTAATGGACTATCACTCCAAAAAATATGCTTCAATGCAACAACGTCAACGTTTTAGTGTAGAAGGTGCCTATGATGTGATCTGCCCGTTTGCACACTTTTCTACACAGATTCCAGGGAGAACCATTGATACTATTGTGACTGAAGCTGGTCATACAATTACTGATTCTAGGCTTATCCAAAATTATATGGCCGAGTATACTCAAAACTTATTCAGTCCATTCCCTATATGTCTAAATGATATATTGACTTTCCTTAGTCCCATTTCTGTTCCTGATGTGCAACAATCAGTATCTGATATGCTTGCTTGTGATATTCAGGCACGGGAAGTAGTTGAGGTCATCAAAACTCTGTGATCTGGAGTATCTCCAGGCTTGGATGGCCTTCCGAATGAGCTTTATAAATTGCTTAATATTGAGGTGAGCGTGGAATTGGCTGCAGTTTATAACTTCCTTTTAAAAGCTTATACTTTACCATTAGAATTTAATATGGCTAGTACCTTCTATATCCATAAGAAAGGAGACAGAAAATTACTGACTAATTGGAGGTCTCTTAGCCTACTGAATACAGACTTTAAAATTTTAACTAAAATGATTGCTCTCCGTCTAGCGAAGCTGGCCCCTCTTGTTATTTTGGAAGCCCAATCTAGTAATGTTCCGGGTAGAAGAATACATAATCATGTCCTTTTATTATGAGAATTGGTGGAACATGGCAATTGTATTCATTGGATCAAAGACAGGCATTTGATTCGGTGAGTCATGAATTTTTATGGCAGATTTTGAGACATTATAGGGTTCCTGAGACTACACTCTCCTGGTTACGCTTATTATATTCTACAGCCACTTCTATCCCTCTTGTTAATGACTGGAAGGGTCCTTTGATACCTTTAAAGAGAGGTGTTAGACAAGGGTGCCTACTCAGTCCCCTTTTGTATATCTTTTTTTGGATCCCTTGCCCGCACCATGTCGGCACAATGTTAGGCCTATGTGTTCCTTACCACTTTCTGTTTTAGCCTATGCTGATGACATGAGTTTAACAGCAGCTGATGTTCCTTCGGCAGACGCATCTCTCCATCTCTGTAAGTCCTTTGGTCTTGTTTCAGGAGCATCCCTGAACTTGGAGAAATGTGTCGGTCGACAGCTTGGATCTCAGCAGTCGAATGATGTAATAATTTCCAGTATTGCACTTTGTGATACCCCTATTAAGATTTTGGGCATTCTGTTTGGCTCAGGTCCTTTAGACATTCTCAACTAGACTCCTAAACTGGACCTAGCGCAGGCCAAAGTTTCTCTTTGGAACACCTGGAAATTCAGTAAAAAAAAAGAGGGCTTACTTGATAAAGTCTCAATTGCTCCCAATTTTTTTGTTTTTGGCTTATGTTTTTCCCCCTCCCCATGTTCTGGAAACCAAACTTCTAAGTATATTTTTTCAGGCCTTATGGGGCAGCCACCTGAATCTCATTAAGCGTTCCATTACCTGATTACCTTTAAAGGAAGGTGGTCTTAATATGATACACCCATTATTTTTTTTTACAATAGTTTATTTTTTGTGACTAATCTAAAACCACTTTTAGTTAATTATGATGTGGGATGGGAATTTTATTTTTTTCAATCCTGTCAACCCTGGTTTCATCTTTGGGACCTTAACACTTTGAGACAGGTTAAACGTATATCTTCTACCCCTTCTTATCTTCGCGATACCTTTTGCCGTTTAAAACAATGGAAGATTACTAGCCATATGATTGTGACTCAAAACAGGAAAGCCATTTATAATTTTTTGATAGATACCACTTGTGCAGACTGTATAATTTTTCCCAAATGTTCCCCTAATTCCTTACCTGCTTTGTACACACTGTTAAGGAATCCTCGCATCCCCCAGAAGATGTGGGATCTACATTGGCTTAGTTGTCATGAATGGATCAATATTAAGGCAAATCATAAACATAAACAGCTGAATGAAAGATTGTGTTCCAGACCTTTATGTGTAAATCAGGATGAAAAAATACAACACCTGTTTTTTCTTTGTTCCTACATCACTGGTTTTTGGTTATTTTTAGCGAACAGATGGAAGGAACCTTTATTTACTTCTGTTACTTATGAAATCTTATTGTATGGTATGTTTCCAGCAACCTGGAAAAAGTGGAATACTGACACTCTAAACTTATTGTTTATCATCATTAAATGGCATTTATGGACTGCTCGCTGTCTTTTCACCTTGCAGCAAAAAGATATGTCCCACCTACTGGTGGTCCAAACCATTGAACAGGATTTAAAAGATGTTTATTTTTCTGAACTAAGAAGTTTGTCATCCAGATCATTGTTTGCTTTATGGAAATGCTTACCATGGGTGACTGATTCTGATTTTCCTGTTACATGAGTCTTTTGTATTTATTTTTGTCAATGTGATTTTGGTTTTGTAGTTTCTTTGTCAATAAAAATTTCCCCTACTCTTTTCGATAAGTGCCATGGGATCTTTAACATCCACCTGAACAACCACCATTCCAGGCAGATGGGACCTCGGTTTAACATCTCATCTGAAAGACAGCACCTCAGAAGTGCAGCACCCCTCTCATGCTGCACTACAGTGTCAGTACTGGGATATTAACCCAAGTGCCAGATACAGGGGAGATGTCCTGCATCCATCCAGGAGGGGAACTACAGTCCTCAGTGAACAGTTTAGGGGAACCACAGTCCTCAGTGAACAGTTTAAATGTTACATTGGTGAGCATTTAAACTAGCCAAGAGGGGGTGGCGGAAGGAAACACAGAGACATAAACTGCCCCTCCCCCACAAGCTGAAGTAGTCTGTAGGGAGAACCCTGAGGGAAAGAAATCCCCAAGGGCACCTAACAGCAAAAAAAAAAGGTAGAAATGAAAAGAGATGGGAATGAGAGCAGAGGGGTAAGAAGAGAAGGAAAAAGAGAAAATGGTGTGGGGAGGTGTTGACAAGCAGGGTAGTAGCAGAATCTAGTAGGCTATGTGTGCAAATGCTCGAAGTCTGGGAAATAAGATCCCGGACCTAGAGGCCCTTATGGCAGAGGCTGGCCTGGACATTGTTGCCATTACCAAGACATGGTACAATAAGAACCACAACTGGAATATAGTCATACCAGGCTATGTTCTGTTCAGGAAGGATAGAGTGAGAAAGAAAGGGGGAGGAGTGGCTCTTTATGTGAGGGATAGCACAAAAACAACAGAAATACAGAGAATATAGGGTGGGGCAGAGGTACTGTGGGTCTCTCACCCTAGAAACGAGAAATGGAGCTGCAATTCACACTGGTGTAATCTACAGACCTCCAACACAGTGGGGGGCTGGGTCATTAGATAAGATTCTGGTGGAAGCCATCCAAAAGATGGCAAATAAGAGGAAGGTACTTCAGATATAGATTTCAGAATCCCAGCTGCAGCTTCAGCTAGGGGCAGGGACATCCTGGACTCCCTGCAGGGGGCATTCCTCAGGTAACTAGTAAAAGAGTCCACTCATGAGAGGGCAGTACTGCACCTTGTACTCGCCAATGGGGAGAGTGTTACAGACGTCAAAGTGGGTGGTCTCCTGGGGACCAGTGATCACCATACAGTGTGGTTCAATATTAACACTGTGGCAGAATCCAACCACATTCCGACTTCAGAAGGGCTGATTTTTTTTTTTTTTTGCTATCACCTTATATGCCTTACTCACGGCCCTATCTCTGGAGGGAGCCCCCAGTCCCATCCCCCAATGTCCACCAGCCAATGCTGACCAAAATCCCCAGGGCTCCCCCCCCCCGGGCAGGGCTGGCGGGACACCCCAAACCCCACCGAAGACAGGATCCAGTGTGGCTGGCCCCACTGCTATTTGGGGCAGGACCTGTGAGATGCTCTCCATCATCCTGCCGGAGCAATCTTTTTCTCCTCCAGTGTACAGCCCATACAGAAGCAGAGTGTGCAATGACACCAGCGCCGGTAGTATGCACACTCCTGTGTGTGTCCTGGTAGGCATCTGCCCTGCCTCTGACCCCATGTCAGCAGTGTCAGTGAGCAGCCCCCTGCCTCCACTAGAGGCCAGGCATGTGCCAACCGCTGAAACCCCCCCTCTCCGAAGAAGGAGAGCAGTCCTTGGGATGCTCGATCCTTCTCCTCCCCTGCCAACCCCCAGTGGCCCGTGCTCGTTCCCAAACACAGGTTGCTGGTGTGGTGCAAGGTGTGGTGTCCAATGCCTCAACCCTCAGTGCCACCAGGCCAGCTCCCAGAAAGGCTGATTTTAAAAAGATGGGGGAATGCCTCAGGGATGCCCTGGCAGGGGGAGGACTTGGGTGAAGTGGAGGGACAGTGGGTGAAACTAAAAGAGGAGACAGTGAAGGCAACAAACATCTGCGTCAGGCAATTAAGCAAAAGCAAGAGAGAAAAGAGACCACTGCGTTTCTCAAAAGAGGTGGCTGGGAAGGTAAGGGCAAAAAAGTTAGCATTCAGGAGGTATAAGGAGACACAGAGGGAAGAGGATAGGGAGGTGTATTAGCAAAAATAGAAGGAGGCAGGGAAAACAATTTATTTATTTATTGAAAATGTTTCATCAGGAAAGGCACACTGAGCAAAAAGATGCTGGGGGTACAAGGGAGGAGGGTATATATACAACAGTCAGTAAGATGAACTTAGAGTGGAGCAACACAAACAATTGTAAATTGGAGCGCAAAGGCACAAACAGAGGAGAAAATAGCCCAAGCAGTAAAGAAAGCAGACAAGACATTTTTCAGGTATGCTAGTGAAAAGAGAATGACCAAGGGAGGGATAGGAAGGCATAGGAGGGAAGGGGGGAACCAGGAAAAAGTGGACATCCTGAACAAATACTTTTGTTCAGTGTTCACAGAGGATGGGGTAGGCAAGGGACAACAGATAAGTGCCAGGAGCACTGAAGGAAAGGAGGCGGATACTAGTCCATTTACAGAGGAGAGATTCCTGAAGGAACTCGCAAATCTGAAAGTAGACAAGACAATGGAGCCTGACGGGGTGCATCCAAGGATACTGAGTGAGCTCAGAGAGGTGCTGGCTGCACCTCTAACAGCCTTGTTCAACCACTCAATGCAGACGGGAGGGGTTCTGGAGGACTGGAGGAAGGCAGATGTAGTCCCACTTCACAAAAGTGGTAGCATGAAAGAGGCTGGCAATTACAGGCCAGTCAGCCTGACTTCAGTGGTGGGGAAATTAATGGAATCACTACTGAAGGAAAGGATTGTGGAATATCTTGAATCCAGTGGCTTACAAAATCCGAGGCAGCATGGATTCACCTGGTGGAGGTCATGTCAAACATATCTGATAGATTTCTTTGACTGAGTGACCAGGGAACTAGATCAGGGGGAGCAGTGGATGTGGCCCACCTAGATTTAAGTAAGGCATTCAACACTGTTCCACACAGGAGACTCATAAACAATCCTGGACAAATGGAAAATTGCAATTGTGTTCCCTGTACATAAAAGTGGCCCCACAAACCTGGTAGAAAACTACAGGCCTATATTTATCCTTTGCCCCCTTGCCAAGATTCAAGAGAGAATCCTTTACAATCAACTCTACCCCCATCTTGAACTCAGCAACGCCATAACTATCCATCAGCATGGTTTCCGTACATTACATGGCACAGAATCAGCATGGCTATATGTAACTTTGGACATCTTTGAGGCAATGGATCAGGGTGAAGCAACAGTGGCAATCTTCGTGGACCTGACCAAAGGCTTCGACCTTGTCAGCCATCAACTTCTTCTTATTAAACTCCATCACCTAGGGCTCGACCCTGTATCCCACTCCTGGCTAGCCAACTACATAACCAATCAGTTACAATGCGTAAAATGGACTGGTGCCATGTTCTCCCTCTCTCCCATAACTGATGGTGTCTCGCAGTGCTCCATATTAGGACCACTCTTATTCTCCATTTTCATCAATGAGCTTCCACTCAACAGTGGGGTATAGCCGTTCAACTATATGCTGATGATGCCGTCCTATACAAGTCTGCTAAAGATGTCACTGTCATTTTACTTATTTATTTATGTATTTATTTTACTCTTTGGTAATTGGGTAAGGCCCACTAGGCACAAGTGCCTGTTTTCAGGGGCGACCTGGGAGCACTAGGCGGTTAAGTGACTTGCTCAGAGTCACACAGTATGCAAGTGGAAGTTGTGAGGATCAAACCCAGCTCTGGTCTGCTGGATGTACCAAGCTCATGCACAGCTCATTACTCTAACCTGTAGGCTATACTGCCAGCCCATAAACACCAACCTTGAGAGTGATTTTAAGGCCTTGGAGGACTGGTTCAAAGCCAACTGGCTGGTACTTAACATTAAAAAAACACAAACCATGTTATTCCACCACACCTCCTTTAGACTAAACAACCAACCACCTATGGTAGTTAAAACATCAGTGGGGATGGCTCTGGAAAGTGTCAAAAGCTTCAAATACCTGGGCATCACCTTAGACGAAAACCTATCCTTTGAGACCCATACTGATAAAATTACAAAATCAACACATCAGAAACTTGGGTTACTATATCGTGCTGCTCCCTACCTCACTTCTCAATCCAGAAAGACCATCTCTACTGCAACCCTACTCCCAGGTCTCCTCTATGGGGCATCCTTGATCACTAAAGTGAAGCCATCAATTTTGAACAGACTAAGGCAAGCATATCATTGGATAGCCAGATTTGCTGCCTCAGCCCTGGCCTGGACTCACCACTGTGCTATGCTCATTACCATAAATTGGCCGGGTTTTGAGGATAAATTGGACTTCCCTTTGCTTTGTACCACCTTCAAACTAGTACACCTCCCCTCCCCACCCAGCCTCTCTAACCTGCTGACTAGGAAACCATTTACCAGGTCCCTTTGATCATCTCACCAACTATTACTAATTATACCTAAAACTCACTTAGCAGTTGGAACGAGGTCATTCTCATTGGCTGCGGCATATAAATGGAACAACCTTCCACCAGGTCTTCTCTCCTGTACATCCCTCTCACAATTTAAAAAACAGTAAGCGGTCTTATTCTGTGCCCCAGGCACTTGCAACTGTACGTTACCCCCGGCCCCAGGCACTTGCAGCTGCACGTTACCCCTGGCCTAACAGGCAGGAGATAATTCTATGTCTTGCTTTCATTTTATGCACACTGTGAAATATGAGACGGAAGTTGTTGTTGCCAAAGAATATATGATGTTGCCTATCTGTTTCCTATCTTATGTTCTACTCTCTGTACCCTGTATAAATATGAGATGGAAAGTGGTTATATCATAGAATGTATGCTTGTTCCCTATCTTATGTTCTACTTTGTGTCATATTGCTAATATCCTTACTTGTTATTGTTACTACTGACGGTATCACTGTTGGTACATTGCTTAATGACCAATGCTTGTGGAATGCTTAGATCCCTGGGTCGCCACTGAAAAATGGTCCATCTTGTCTCAGTTGGGCCTACCCAGTCATCAAAATTCAAATAAATAAGCTGGGCAGCCTAGGAGTGGGTCTAAAGGTGGGAAACTGGGTAAGGAATTGGTCAGGGGACAGGAGACAGAGGGTGATGGTAAACAGAGTTCACTCCGAGGAAGGCAGGGTGACCAGCGGGGGGCCACAGGGATCAGTACTGGGACAGGTCCTCTTTAATGTCTGTATTAGCGACATTGCAGAGGGGCTAGAAGGGAAAGTATGCATTTTTATTGGTGACACTAAAACCTGCAATAGGGAAGACACTCGGAGGGGGGTAATTAGATATTTAAGAAAGCTAGAGGAGTGGTCAAGGGTGTGGCAGCGAAGTTTCAATACGAAGAAGTGCAAAATGATGCACTTGGGGCACAGAAACCCGGGGGGAATACAAAATGGGGGTGTAGTATTAATGACCACCAAACAGGAAAAAGACCTGGGGTAATCATATCTGATTACTTAAAGGTGGCTAGAGAGTGTGACAAAACAGTGGGGAAAGCTTGTGGGATGCTAGGGTGCATAGGGAGGGGCATCACCAGCAGAAAGAGACAGGTGGTGTTGTCGCAGTATAGATCACTAGTGAGACCTCACCTAGAGTGCTGTGTCCAGTTCTGGAGACATACTAACATACTAAAATGCCAGCAGAATAGGCCTAACGGTCTTTCGTGTCTGCTCGTTTGGTCAGCCCCCACCCTGGGTGCTGACCTTGCTGTCCCCCTCGCCTTCTCTGGCTTCTCCCTTCCCAGTTCCAGATATTCTTGCTGCATTGGATTTTGCTTCCAGAACCCTTCCCCTGTACCTGTCCCACCCCCTCTTGAACCCCTCCACTGTCTCTGCCTCCACCAGCCCCCTAGGCAGTGCGTTCCATGGCTCTACCACCCTCTCAGTGAAGTAGCACCTCCTTTCTCCCCTGAATCTTCCCCCCTCCAGCTTCCACCCATGCCCTCTAGTGGCCCCTTCCTCCTTCCTTCGGAGCACCCTGACTGTTCCTCCCCTATTTACCCTCTTCATGTACCTGAAGACCTCTATCATGTCCCCCGTCCCTTCTCTTCCAATGTGTACATATTAGCTCTTCTAGCCTCTCCTCATAGGTCCTGTCCCCCAAGCCCCAAATCATTTTGGTTGCCTCCTCTGGACCCTCTCCAGGAGGTTAATGTCCCTCTTAAGTGTGGCCTCCAAAACTGCCGCAGTACTCAAGGTGCGGCCTCACAAGCAGTTATACAGAGGGACTATCACTTCCTCCTTCTGAGGTGATCCCTAGCGATGCATCCCAGCATCCTGTTGGCCTTGGCTGCCCTCCTACAAGTCTCAGAGTTGTTCATCTTGACATCCACCACCACCCCCAGGTCCCTCTCAGCCATCGAGACTTGTAGCATTTCCCCAGGGTGTACACTTGGCCTGGGTTTCCTGGCCCCAGGTGGAGTACCTTGCATTTCCCTGCATTGAACCTCAGCTTCCACTTTCTAGACCATCTTTCCAGAGCCTCCAGGTCCCCTGTAGGGCCACCTCCCTCCTCCCCATCCACCACCGCCCCAGTTTCGAGTCATCTGCAAAGAGACTCATCTCCTCCTGATTCCTGTCCTTATGTCAGATACATAGGCGTTGAACAGAAGGGGCCCAAGGACTGATCCTGTGGACCCCACTAATGACCCTCCTTGGGGATGAGACTATCTCATCAACTACGACCCTCTGGGTCTGGTCCTGGAGCCAATTGCCTATCCATCTGATCATCTGGTTCCCCACCCCATTTCTCCCAGCTTATCCAACAGGCCCACGTGAGGAACAGAGTCAAATGCCTTGCTGAAGTCTAGAAAGAGGACATCCACTGGTCTACCCAGGTCCAAGGCACTTGTCACCCAGTCATAGAACTCCACCAGGTTTGTCTGACACGATTTCCCCGGGATGAATCCATGCTGTCTATCGTCCAGGCACCCTGCCTTATCCAGGTCCCCCTAGCCTCTCCTTGACAATGCCCTCCATCACCTTGCCCACCACCGATGTCAGGCTGACAGGCCTGTAGTTCCCTGCCACCTCCCTTGATTCCCCCCCCCCTCGTGGATAGGCACTATATGCGCCACCTTCCAGTCCTGGGGCACCCACCCTGTCCTCAGAGAGATGGTGAAAAGCTCTGCCAGGGGTTTCGCCAGGACATCTGCAAGTTCCTTCAGCACTCTGGGATGTAATTTATCGGCCCCGTGCTTTCTCCGTCTTAAGGGGTTGAGGGCTTCCCTCACTCTCTCTGCTGTGATTTCCACTTCGGTACCTCTTCTCCCTGCTTGGCCCTCCCCCACCTGCCAGTGATGCCTCCCCTCTCCCCAGACCTGCCAATCGGTAGGGTCCCCCTCCTCAGTATCTCTGTCTCCTCCCATGTATGATGCAGCACCCCATTTTCCTGGTGAAAACTGGTGAAGTACTCATTTAGTACCTCAGCCTGCTCCCCGGTCTTGTGCCCATCTCTCCCTGATTTAATCCTGCTAATCTGCCCCTTCACCCTTCGTCTTTCCCCAATGTATCTAAAGAACCCCTTGTTCTCTCTCCTAATTTCCCTGGCCAGGTTCTGCTCCTTCCTTGCCTTAGCCGCCCTCACCACTCTAGTGGCCCTTCTAGCCATCAGCTCGTACTCCCCTCGATCCCTTTCACTCCTTGAGCACTTGAATTGCTTATAGGCTGCTTTCTTTCCCCACACCACCTCCTGGACCTCCCTGATGTGGTGGGCACCAAAACAGTTCATGGTTTCAGACACTGCTGGGACAGAGTGAAGGGCTTAGTGGTTGCTCAAGGTTGTAGCATCAGGGTGGGGAGCACTGGAGTGAGTAGTGTGGGTTAGAGACCACATCTCTGGAAGGACACAGACAGAGTAGAGGTGGTCCAGAGGAGGGCAACTAAAATGGTGCGGGGCCTGCATCAGAAGCCCTATGAGGAAAGACTAAAGGACCTCAACACGTACACTCTGAAGGAAAGGAGGGAGAGGGGGGATATGACAGAGACTTTCAAATACCTCATGGCTATGAATAAGGTTCAAGACGGAAGCATTTTTCAGAAAAAAAGTTGTTTAAGAACAAAGGGATACGCTATGAAGCTGGAGAGGGGTAGACTCAGAGGAGATGTGAGGAACTTCATCACAGAAAAAGTGGTGAGTGCCTGGAACAGCCTCCCAGTGGAGGTGGTGGTGGGGGAAACAGTAACAGGATTCAAGAATGCATGGGATAGGCATAAGGGAACCTTAGTGGTAAGGAAAAGGGGAGGGAGTTAAAGCCAAGATCAAGTAGGGTCTGCGGTGTTATAGTAGGTAGGAAAAATAGGCAGATTAGGTGGGGTAAGCGGTCCTTATCTGCCGTCAAATTCCATGTTTCTGTTTTTATGAATGTACAAGGTAAACTGTGAGGAATTATTTAGCATGAGCAGCAGATCAAGAACATGGAGGCATGAGTGGAAACTGATGAGGGGTTTGAGAGGGATGTGATAAAGTTTTATTATACAGAAAGGGTGGTGGAGCCATGGAACAATCTGCCCCTGATGTGGTGGGCACCAAAACAGTTCATGGTTTCAGACACTGCTGGGACAGAGTGAAGGGCTTAGTGGTTGATCAAGGTTGTAGCATCAGGGTGGGGAGCACTGGAGTGAGTAATGTGGGTTAGAACCCTGTATGGACAATAGTTACCCCCTGGTTTTTTGAGTTTTATAGGCAGACTGGCTGGACCAATGGTCTTTTTCTGCCACCATTGACTATGTTTCTATTGTTGCTATGTCCAATGTCTACTGATAGGTCGTTCCATAGCTTCAAGTCAAGTCCAACTTTATTTCTTTAGCACCCAATCCCAGAGGCTCTGGGCACTTTACACAAAGGTGAAAATAGGTAACACATTTAATTATGCACTTTAAAATTAGAATCGGTCAATCAGAATATAAAAAATTAGCCATCTCAGTGGTGTGGAGGGCTGAGGCAGCGATGCCTTACCTCCTGCCATGCCAGCGACCCGTGTTCGCGGGTCATCAGGGACCGGCCAGGGGTGGGAGAGGATCGAACATCTGGAGAATGCCTCTCCTCTCCCAGGGAGGGCGGCTTAGAAGTCTCGCCGAACAACCACCCCCAGGTGGAGACCAAGGAGCGGTGTGGTGAGGACTCCAACGTAAGGGAGGGTGCTGCTGGACCATATATGTGCGAGTACCTCCATGCTTGTGTAGCAATGTATGCACCCTGGCAATGGGAAGGAAGGGGAGAAAAATGAAAAATGCCCGGTGGTGCAGGATGAATGGTCGACCCCTCGCAGGCTCCGCACCAGTGGCCAGGAGCTGATCCACAAGCCAGGGACAGCGCAAGGTAAGACCACCCGGAGGAGCTGGGTGATGGGGCTGGGGGGCTGACCAGTAAGAAAAGCCACCGTGGGTGAAGTAGAAATAGAAGATGAAAAAAAAAAAGAACATTAAAAATTTAAAACCATTCAAATTAGTTCTTAAAACCTTATCCTACATTAATTAAAACTAGTGCTCATCAAACACCAGATTAAAAAGATGAGCTTTAAGGCACCGCTTGAACACTTCCACAGAGGCAGACTCCCCTTAGAACTCTTGGTAAAGAGTTCCATAAAACTGGTCCTGCCACTTCAAAGATGTGGTTCCCAGAGGTCTTCAACCGCTCCCTTGGGACCACAAGGAGGTCCTCTGCAAAAGACCAGAGTGAGTGCACCAGGCAGACAGGTGTCAGGAGGTCAGACAGGTAACCAGCACCTGAGTCATATAGTGTTTTATAGGTGAGCAAGCCCATCTTGAAGGCAATCCTCCACCTGACTGGCAACCAGTGCAGTTCAGCACCCTCGTTACCTACACCACCATCATTTGTCTCCATGCCATCAGGCAGTGATGCTTCAGGGTAATGACCTCTGGAGGTGAACAAGCAGCAGGAGATCAGTGCTCATGTTTCTGGTTAATACTGAGAAGGGCCAGAAAGGGGATAGCACATCTTTAATTGAGAATGTAAAAATACTGCAGCTGGTGACAGCAGCTGCAGGACATGCATTGTGTCTCACTGGCTCATCGCAGCCAGGAAAAAAGCTTTCCCTGGATCACCTCATCCCACATAAATGTGCCCTCCCAAGGTCAGTCAGAAGGCAGAGCTGTTCAGACCATGAATCTTCAAAATTGCTCAGGTCTTTGTGGTAATCAAGTAAAATTGTTGGCTCACTGACATGAAGTGACTGAGACGCCCAACCCCCACCACCAGCCATGCTTTTCTACTCCTCCTGATGTTTGGAAATTTCCAGTAGTCCGAAGACTCAAGGGCCTTGGAATTTCAAGTTGGCTGAGAAAGCTGCAAAAACACTTAGTGTTCTACAATGTGTGCCCCTTTGAATCAAGCAAACGCTGCTCGCAGCAGTGAAAGACAATACTTTCCAGATCCACAGTGAAGCTCACTATTCACATACCTGCTAACTGGTGCGTTGTCCCTGGTTCAAAGGTAAATTGCAAGACCATACAAGAGGCTTTCTGGCCCTTGTTACTTCTCACTGCCATCTGCCACTGCCAGACTCCCCAAGCAGTCCATCCTCATTTTGGTTCTGGGGTATCCCCTGCCAGGGGGGCCCTCCCTGCTCTCACCAAGAAAGGAAGGAGTTTCTGATATTAGGGAGAGTGGGGCGAGGTGGGTGTAGCCAGAGCACTGGAAGGTTGGACGGTATGGGAGTAATGCAAGAAGTAGTCAACTTTCCAGCTTTAAAAAAACATTTGTACAATATATTAATTTTTGAATGTATTTATTTACATTTATTATTTACATCAAATCTAGATGCATTCTGAAGCATTGTGGGGTTTTGTAAGTTAAAGTACTGGTATTTTCTAGTATTTTATATAGGTTACCAATCCAGAATATTGCTCACCATAAGTGTTGAACCTGGTAACCAATCAAATGTGAACGTGTTTTAATCATTGGGGGACTTTCACGTTTGATTGCATTTACCATGGTTGTTTTTAATACTTGATGTGTTAATTATATTTGACTAATGGGTCTATATATGTTTTACTAATCACACATGTTGGGCACTCAGAACAAGCTTAGCGCACACCTGAGCAAAACATTACTGTTTTCGTCAGCTTGCTGTGACGTCACCTCATGGTCAGCATTTTTTTTCCGCTACTGGTGGTAAAGGGTTGTTAAATGCACTTTTTATACTTTAATAAATGGTATAACTGTTTTTTGTGGTCTCATTCTTTGCAGCGGGTGCTTTACATTTTCCTTGGTTCACTACAATATATTACAAGCTGATTTTTTTTCATACTCTTTTTATCCCCCGGGTGACCGCTGGCAGGACACTCCACCCTACCAGCCACCTGGGACCATCACCGATCCCCGGTACCCCCAAGCCCCATTCCACCACGGATTCCCCCCCATGGCAGGGTGGGAAGGGAGAGGTCTGTCCTCCAGCAAAACCAAGAAATACACCATGCTCAGGAACGGGAGAGGATCAAGCGTCCGACGACAGCTCTCCTCTCCCGGGGTTGAGGAGGATATCGTCCTGCACCTTGGCTGCCCCCTGGTAGAGGTCAGGTGGCAGCATCGGAGTTAGGGAGGCAAGAGCATGGCTACATGATACGTGTATGCCTTCACACACGTGTGTTCACAGCCATGAGGGATGGGACCAGAAAAGTGGAAAAAGGGAGGAGCGACCGCAGGCTCTGTGAAGCCCTGCCAAGCCAACCGGTGTTCTGCTTTGCCAACAGACTTCCCGTAATTGCCCCAATCTTGATTGTGTCCTGGGTGGGGGGGAGGTCTGTCCTCCCCTCCCCCCATCCAGGACACAATTCAGATCGCTTTTCTGGTCCCATCCTTCATGGCTATGAACATGCGTTTGTGGAGGCACACACATGTTACGTAGCTACACTCTTACCTTCCTAACTCCAACGCTGCCACCCGACCTCCACCGGGGGCAGACAAGGAGTGGGATGACATCCTCCCCAACCCCAGGAGGGGTGAGCTGTCATTTAACACTTGACCCACTCCCTCTCCTGCTGACCCCCATCAACCCGAGGTCGCTACTGGCGTGGCATGAGGTGTGGCAAACAGCACCTCAACCCTCAGCGCCACTGGGCCGGCTATTACTAGCTGATTTTAACAGTAGCTGAGGCTCATAGGGTGAGACAACTAACTAAATCAGAACAATCCTAACTACAATGGGACATCTAGTAACTCTAAGAGCAGAATTTCAATTCATATTGTGCCTTTTATACTCTAAGTATTTCAAAGGGCTTCACACAGCAATGAGTTCCATACTGCCATCACAGACTGGTGGCTTTAATGATTCCTGGTAACCTAAAATAGCATTTGGTTGAAAAACAGAATATACGAAGGGTGGGAGTATACTGTGCTGCCAAGTCGAACAGCGTGGTTTGAGAGCAACTCCAGACCTTTCACTCACTAGGCCTCATTGGCGGGCAGGTGCTTCACAAAGAGAGAGAGACCTCACTCTTTGGGAGTGAGGACAACAGCATGTGACTCCCCTGCACACTCTCGTGGCTGACTTATGTGTGGGTCATTGCAGGGTCTCAGAGGAGGCCTCACTTGAACCCATAATGGCTGAGACTGGAGATACAGGGGCAAACAGGGGGAAACTGGGATGTCACGTCACCCTAAAAAGACAAATAAACAAAAACAAACTATTATCTGCTTGTCTGGACACAACCCAGGTCCCTATGTTCTCTCCTGCTTATATCCCCAGTGTCACTACTGTCAGAGGCCACTGATTTGTCTCAGCAAGGGAGGCCTCCTTCCCCACTGCTGCCACCAGGGTGAAACAGACTGTTTGGTATGATACTGGCTAGAGAGTGGCAGGGAGCCTTTTTTTCCTGTTCTCCCTCTTGTCCCTCACCCATATCCCTGTGGTAGGGAGATGTCATAGGTGCCACTCCTCTAGGTAGGGTAAAACAGCAACAAGTGGTCACCCACTCCATCTCTGCCACAGCCCCGTCCATGTCAGGGAGGGTGGGAGCAGGCTGCTGCTCAGCAATTGCACATAACTTGCTGTCTGATAATGGACGACCAAAGGCGTCAGATGCGAAGGTTGCCACTCACCCATCCTCCCAGTCAGAGAAAGGGCACAGCACCAATGACCCCAACATCAGATTTGGAGACTGGGAAACAAAGAGGGCCAAAACCAATAAAAAATACATATTTGAAAGGCTGGCCTGTCAGCGCAGCAGTAGGGCTAGTGGTCTCAATGCTGGGGAACCAGGTTCGGGATCAAGCCTGAGTTGTCAGGGGCTGACTGGGGAGGAGGACTGAAAGTCTCAGTGGACGCTCTCCTCCTCCTCCTCCTCCTCCTCCCATCAGAGGAGGAAGCCGATTGCAGCACTACTGTAACCTGTAGACATAGTAAACATACAGATGGCAGAGTGCCTCGACACAGAGAGGGAAGGAGGGAT
Organism: Neoceratodus forsteri; assembly: GCA_016271365.2. Lineage (NCBI taxonomy): Eukaryota > Metazoa > Chordata > Ceratodontiformes > Ceratodontidae > Neoceratodus > Neoceratodus forsteri. The sequence continues at coordinate 481,870,648 of CM028138.1, read as the reverse complement.
GCCTGCCAGACATCACATGAAAGCAAGCTATTGTCTGCTACATCAGGGACTACATCCCAAAATGCCAGTATCCCTATGGGTTCTGGGGGCAAAAGGCTCAAAAAGAAACCAGGGAAGTAATAAAGAAAAAGATCCCCAGAACCCTTCCCCCTTCCACTCATAGCTCCATGAAGTCTGGTATTTCCAGACCGAAAGGCAGGTATAAAATATATATAATATTTGACTTAGTACAAACAGCATTTTCTGAAGGAGAACTAGACTGTAACATTAATGTCTTGTATTATTTGAGGTTTAACATCCTTACTCTTCAGTGACAGAAAAGCCAAATTTAGAAGGTACCAAGAACAATTTTGAGGGAAAATCATAGACAGTTTGAGAGATACGCTGCTCGCTATGTGGGAGACCTGTGATTGATTCCTGATCCCAGAGTCTTAACTGGTCAGCTAGAGGTAGAGATGCAGTCTACATGTGATCTTCCCTCTCAGGGAGGGCCCTCCGCGTTATGTACCTGCCACCTGGTGGCCCAGGGGATGAGACAGGTACCCTAATGGACCCCCTCATTGCTCCTTCCAACACCTTGGTGTCACTACATTTGTGCTCCTGCCCCTAGTGAGGGATGGAGTACTAGCAGGCTACTGAGTATGGAGATTTGATGAGCCCACAGCAGTTAGGTGTGGTGGCTTGTGTGGATCCTGTGACATGCCCACGGAGGTGAAGGATGGCAACAGCAGTCAGAGAAAGGCAGGAGGGCGGCAGAGAGGGAGGTTTTGGGTAGCCTTATTTGTTTACCTGCTATCTTGTACTGTATATGTCCCATTTATACTTCAGAAGGTGCATAGGAAAAGAAAAAATAATGACAGCAGTATTTAGCTTTATGTATTTAACATATTTAAACAGAGCACAGCAATAATATTACAACAATTTAGATGTGAGTGTGGATCCAGCTATGGGAGCAGCCAAAGTCGACAATCAGGGCCCACAATGCCCTCCCTCAAAGCAATTTATAAGCCACGACTTTTCATATCTGTTTCTTTACATGTGGGCGTGTCAGGTTCTACAGACAAGGTAAATGAACATGCCCCAAAATCTGGCCTGTTCGATCCCACCGTTGAGAAGGTCTTGTGCAATTTTAAGTGGGCGCATACCAACATGACACATGCATAGTTGAGTGTTTGGGAGAATGTAAGGTATTTTTTTTTCTTTCTGGATATTAAAACATCTGTTCCTCCCTTTATTTTGGAAATACTCTGCCTTATTTTTTTGGAAGACAAATTCTTACATAACAGGGTTAACTGAAGTCTTGGATGTAAGTGGCAGTTTGCATGACTTCCACCACCTCCCACCAGAGAAGCAGGCATGCGCCACGCACACACACACACACACACACACACACACACACACACACAGCCCCACCAAGAACTGTCTGTGTTTTTTTATAACCTGTCACCAGCTGTCCCATCATAATCCAAATATGGCTGCTGTTGAAGTCACTAGAGAGGCATTTGACCAATCCAGGAGCAGGAGAACAAAGTGGGTGGGGGGAGATAGGGAGGGCAGGCAGGCCCAAAATGGGCATTCAAAGATGTCAGCCTGAAGGTCGTATAAATATGTGGGTTTGTATCAAAAAGGCAGCTTTCTGTAGCTCGGTTCAAGGCCTGCAAGCCCTCCAAAGAGCATCAAAACTCTCCTGGGGGTTTCTGAAAGTTCGGCTAAAAAGAAAAAAAAAGAAACCATAAAAATGGAGGCTGTTAAGAAGAAGATGCAGATGCTGAAGCTGGACAAGGAGAATGCCTTGGATCGGGCTGAGCAGGCAGAGACTGAACAGAAGGCAGCTGAGGAGAGAAGCAAACAGGTATGTTTGTGTGTTGGAGGGGGAGAGCTCTTTTTTTAAACGGCACAGTATGTGATATGTCCACCAATAATTAATTTATTTCATACCAATAGCAACTGAGCAAGTGTTTTGGTGAGGCATTTTTTTAATAACTGTTGCTCAGCAGATTTGCACTAGTTCTCAAGATGCAAATGAATTAAACAAAAGCGCCTGGAAGTGTGCTGTTGTATCGTGTTGCTACCTGGGAAACTGCAGACACTGGGAGCCCACTTTTAGGCTGGGCATGTTGTGGAGGTGAGGTGCTCAGCTCCCAGGAAAGGAAGGTGAGGGACACTTGTCTGTTAATCACGTAGCAGCTTTGGCATTGGCTGTGAAAACAACAACTCATCTGTCCACTCGCCCACCCAGCTGGTGGAGGGGTGCAGCCAAGGTAGCCCCAAACATCAGGTTGGGGAGAGGGAAAATCAAAGCAAGAAAAACAGAAAGGAAAAAAAGTTGGATCTGATGAACTAGCAAGGCAGCACCCATTATAATGATGGTTAAGAACTGTTAAATCATGTAATTTGAAAACTGCAATAAACATTATTTTATAAAGGCAGATTGCCACTGTTCCACAAAAACAGTGGCAGTTGGCAGAAAAATGTCCATAAATCCCCCCCCACACACACACACAAACACATACACACACTCAAGTCTGTTGACTTTATACACAGAAATTAATATTTGTTTATTTCTCCAACTCCCCACATTTTCCACATAGTTCTCCCTGTCTACCTGGCTGCATCCTTTCTCCAGCAAAGAGGGTAGGCATGTGAGCAGCTGTCTTCATAGCCGACGCCAATGCCACTCTTTGGTCAGCTGGCAGGGGGTGCCTGAATCCTGGGCGGTCAGCACCCTGCTTCTCTCCTCAGGGGTTGAGTGCCTCAATTCTGTGACATGCCCATCCCCCACCCCAGCACGTCTCATTGTAGGGTTCTTGGACATGAGTGAAAAACCTGTGACCTTGAGAGAAAGGAAAGTTACTTACCATAACTTTAGATCCTCAAGAATATCTTCCCCATGGCATACCACCCTTTGGTCTTAGAGGCAGAGGCAACAGGACCCCAAGAGAACCAGAGCTATTAGGGCTGGCAGCACCAGTGCCTAGCACTGACACACTGCCTCATCTGCAGGGTGTATATAGATGTGCAGGCCCCAGTCCCCAACCACCTCAGTACATTTTACTGAGGAGGAAGAGCTGACTTATCTATCTGAAAACGAGTAACTAAGGGTATAAAATAGATCACTGGTCTCTGTCGGAAGGGGCAACAACAAGTGTCTTCACAGCCCATGGCCATCCAAGGTGGGTGAACAATAGGAATGAGACAGAAGTGAGGTCAGGGGATGGAGGGTGAGAGAATGGTAATTGTGCAGCTCCAGTGAGCTGAGACAGAGAATCGCTCATTGTCCACGTTGAGCGGACAATTCACTTGGCAAAGAGAGAATTCTGCAAATCCTCTCTTGAAGCATCTGCCAAGAACCCAAGGAGCTTCTGGCGCATCATAAAACACACTGTAAGTGGTCCTGTCTGCCCCCTGGTCTCCAACATGCTAATCGGCGGAGTCAGCTGTAATAATGCCCTGACTGCTTATAATGTCCAGTTTTCCGACCTGTCTGTCTACACCCCCCCATCTTCTGTATCCAATTTTTTTTTTATTTTATTTTCATTTGTTTAACCAGGAGTAGTACACTAAGCTGAAAGCTTTTTTACAGGAGCGACCTGGAAGCACAATGATCTGGGTCAAACTGGTAGCACTGTGCCCAATCATCCTCCTCCCTCCGTTCTACTTTAAGTCTGTCTCCTGCAGTGAGACACGCAAGCTCCTAGCTGGACTCTCCCCTCACACTGGAGCTGGGCATGATAATCTCGAGCCCAAATTACTATGCCTGGGGGTCTCCTACTTGCCACGGCCTAGCTCCCACATTCTCAACTCCTCTCTCATATCTGTGACTATCCCAGATATATGGAAGGTGGCTCATGTGGTCCCAGTCCTCAAATGTAGTGACCCCAAAATACTTGAAAATTATCGCCCCATAGTGATCTTATCTGCTGTAAACAAGCTACTCAAAAAGGTAGTGGCTTCCCAGCTTGCTCTCTTCTTCCAAACCCGTGGCCTCCTCTCCCCAGCGCAGCATAGGTTCCGTAAAGGGCACAGCACCTCCACTGCCCTCACACAGGTCACCTCCAAAATCAGAACTGCGACTGACCAAGGCAAACTCACTGGTACCATGTCCATCGACCTGTCTAAGGCCTTTGATCTGGTTGATCACACACTTCTGGGTGTGGGGGGGGGCGCTGTGGACCCCGAGCAAGATGGACGTTTCAGGCATAGAGAACAGGAGCTAACTGAGAATAAATCAGCAAAAAAAAAAAGGTTTTCGCGTGAAGAAGCTCCACCAAAATCAAAATAAATGTGTGGGAATCCTCCTGGAACATTATGGGGAGTCCACGTTAAGATCAATCCCAGACAGATGGTGCAAAAAGTAAGGGAGCTACGGGAGGGCTTAGCACGAGGCTGGCACCAAGTAATCTAGTACCTGAGCAGCCAGCTGAAGAGACATTGCAGTCACTGGGAGTGAAGATCTCCTGCCTCATCCAGTCTGTGGCAGGGCTAGCAGAGCAATCTGACAGCCTCACTAACCGAGTGGTATGCCTTGAAATAACAATGGATTTGGTTAAGACCACGACAGCAGATTCTACCAAGCGGTTGGAAGCCACAATGGGTATGGTGGCAAATCTGGTAAAAGAAAATGTCCAGCTCTGTTCTCATATAGAAATGCTTGAAAATCAAGCACATGCAGCAAATTTACGCATAGTGGGGATGCCAGAGAAATGTGAAGGCGATCACTTGCCTCTTCCTGATGGAATGGCTCCAGCACTAGTTGGGGAAGACAGGGACTCTTAAACCGATCCCCATTCAGAAGGCCTACCAAGTGATGCCTAGTGGTCGAAGAGACGACGGAGAGGCCCTGCGCAACTTCACAGTGGGCCTAGAAGGGGTCAGAACAAGGGACTACCTTCTCGCCCTCGCAAGAAAAAAAGGAAAGCTGCTCTAGGATGGACAAGTGGTCCATCTCTATCCCTCTATCCGGACCTAAGCTACGACACTCGGCAAAAGAAGAGGAGCTTTGATGGGGTGAAATCTATCTTGAGGGAGGCGAGAATCCCGCATGGTGTTTTGTTCCCTGCGAGGCTCCAGATCGTCCACAGAGGGAAGCTTTATATCTTTAATAATCCAGTGGATGCCCTTTAATGGTCACAGAAGAATGCTCCAACACGCAGCTCTAGGGAAAATGAAGAGGATTCTGAGTCAGAAGAAGAGGAACCCTGAAGAAAGGGACATTATGTTAGCCAGAATTTAAAATGGTGGTCTGTATGGTAAGGGAACAGTGGGTATTTGGTCTGACCCCAGGTAAGTGTACATTGCTTTATGATTAAGGAATCTATACCACTTTGGTCTCTGGGGCGACTACCCATTTGATCCCTGTAACAGACTAAGTTTTTGCTCTTAACTTTGTCCTTATATAAATATAATGCCAATTGTTGTCTTTTCAGTGGAGTTTTGATTATGTTAGAACCTTTTATATTGCTGTTTGAACACGTTAACCTCCAAAGTTATAGAAATGTTCCTACCCTAATGCCTTATTCGGGTGAAGTTACATAGGTGTAGCTTAATCAGCGTTAAGCATGTTTGAATTCCTCTTCTCCTATGGGAAGGAGACTTTTTCTTGAGTTTATTGTGGACTCATCTTAGAAAATATACATGCTGCTCATGGACTCTAATTAAACGGTATTAATGATTTAATAACTACAGAGAACTAACAGAAATACTCTCCAAAGATGTATCTAAATAGTAGGGATGATTAAATTATAGTATTAAGAGAAGTGGAGACCTCACATGTAAACAATGACTGTATATCCTTTACTTTGAAGTAACAACTGTATGTTTACAATATACAATAAACATAACATTAAAAAAAACACTTCTGGGCGCTGCCTTCCGGTCCCACAGCCTTCCCCCTCCTGTCCTAGTCTGGTTTTCCAACTACCTGTCCGGCAGGCAACAGTACACAAAGTTCCAGAAAGCCCTCTCTGGGCTCACACCGGTTACATGTGGGGTGCCTCAGGGGTCTGTCCTCGGCCCCATACTGTTCTCCCTCTTTATCAATCAGCTGCCCTCGGTCCCTGTCTCCGGGCACGTCACCCTATATGCTGATGACCTTGTGCTTCCTGCTAGCTCACAGGATATCAGAGTCATCAACATCAGTCTAAACTCTGATTTCGACTGCATTCAGTCCTGGCTTAAGGCCAATAAGCTTGTCATCAACCTCCAGAAGACGCAGACCATGTTATTTGGCTCCCTTGCCAAGGTTAGAGCGTGCCTGGCCTATCTCAAAGTCGCTGGAGCTGATGGCATCCCTGTATAGGTGGTTGACTCTTTCAAGTACCTGGGGGTAACCCTTGACCCTCAGCTGGACCTCCCCCTGCACATACAAAATTCCTGCAAGGCCAAAAACTGTAAACTGGGTCTGGCGTACAGGGCCAAAGGCTGCCTCAGCCCAGCTGCCTGACTTGCCCTTGCAAAAGGGGTTCTTCTCCCCATGCTCAGCTATGGGCTCACCTCCTTCGTGAATGCTCCAAAGGCCTGGCTCACAAAATGGGACACAGCGTACAACGTATGTCGCTTCGCTCTGTCAGCCCCCTGTCTCACCCATCACTGTCAACTCTACTCCAGGCTTGGGTGGCTCTCCCCCAGTAACCACCAATCCTTTGTTATGTGCAACTTCATAGACTACATCATCCGAATGTCCACCCCACCAGCACTTGTCGGATTGCTCAAGCCTGCCCCCTCTAGCTACTGGCTGAGGTCCAGTGACTCCCAGGCTCTCAAGATCCCCAAAACTCACTCCCTCGCAAGGGATCGTGCCTTCATGGCCCTTGCCACCAGAGCCTGGAACCTACTCCCTGCTCATGTAAGGGCTGCCCCCTCCCACATTTGCTTCAGGTCCTCCCTCTGGGGCTACTTAACACAAGCATCCTCCTGCCTTTGCTCTTAGCTGACCCACCCTGCATGGTGAGCCTGTGTCCCACTGACTATGCTTGTTTGCCGCATGTGTATAGTGTATACCTTGAATCTGTCCTGCTGATATATGTTTGCTTCCTTGACTGCCTCCTGCTGTTGCCATGCCTTAACTCTGTACTTGCCATTGTATTTGTTACTGCCTGTACCTGACTGTACCTGTTGATTGCTGTACCTTATCTCTGAATTGTTATTGCCTGTACCTTGTAATTCTCCCGGGTTGCACCTGAAAATAGGCATTTGACTGTCTAGCATGCTTACCTGGTTAACAAAAGTTAAATAAATAAATAATGTCCCTGCCCCCTCTCCCCACTCCTCCCTACCCATGACTCTTACCCTTCCCCTATACCTCTCCCAGCCTTTGTTAAAGATGCCCAATGTCTTCAATGAGATTACCTCTTCTGACAGTGCACATTAAGTGTTCACCACCCTCTCTGTGAAGAAGTGCTTCCTGACCTCCCTCCTAAACCTCCCACCTTCCAGCTTAAGACTGTGCCCCTTGTGTTATAGTTCACCACCTTAAAAGAGCACCTATTTATCCTTTCAAGTACTTGAAGGTCTCTCTCTCTCTCTCTCTCTCTCTCTCTCCCTCCTCCTCCCTCCTCCCTCCCTCCCTCTCTCTCTCTCTCTCTCTCTCTCTCTCGTCTTCCAGGGAGTACATGTTCAGTGCCCTCAATCTCTCCTCATATGCCTTACCCTGCTGACCTGCTATCATCTTTGCAGCCCTTCTCTGGACCTTCTCCAGCAGGTTAATGTCCTTTTTGAGGTGTGGGCACCAGTACTGAATTCCATACTCTAGATGCGGCCATACTATCTTATTGATGGTGATAAAAGAGGGGGCACTGTAATCTTTGAACCTAAGGGAGAAGGCAGCCTTGGGGAATAATGCGAGAACTTGACCTGGACCTGTGTCATTGCTTCTTTTTTTCTTTCTGAGTGAGGATGAGGTCAAGTGGTCCCAGGAACCTGACAACAAGTGTGAGTGGGGCAAAGACCATTTTTTTATGATTACCGGAGCACTTCTTATCTTAGCAGTTGAGAGATTTTCTGGTACCAGAACACTCACCCAGAGATGAGTAAGTGTCTGACACAAGCTCGCTGCTGAAGCAACTTGTCTTGTCAGGTGCCCTGCAGACTATAAGGGTTTTCAAACATCACAGAATGAGGAAGGCTGTGAGAAAACTTGATGATAAAACCAAATAAACTGTTATTTAAAAAACTCTGTTCTGGAGGAGGCAGAAAAAATTCTCCCGATTGTAGAGCAGGGGATATCCGAAGGCCAGGACGATGGGGACTGAATGACTCTGTTTCTTATAACTGTAATGTACTGAATATGCTTCTACTTCACTAGTGCTAAGCCTCTAAGTTCTTTCTATGTGATGGATGTTCTTCTTGTTGGGCTGGGGGTATAGTGCTAGTATCATAATATTTAGCTGCCTTATTGAAGTGAAGACTATGTAAGAGAGCTAATTTGTGGGCTGACCTATCAGGGGCCAACCTTAATTTTTTTTTGGCACTAGTCAGCACGGCAAGCTGATTAAAAATTGCACTAGCCCACAGATGGTTGCACTAGCCCTTAATTATAATGGTAAAATTCGATCACTTATACAGGAAACAATGCAAGCAAAGCCAAGAAATACTCTGATTATTGCATATTTATCCTGCTCCCATATTGCTTCCAGCACCCCAGCAGGAAAAAGACTGCAATGCCATTACAGTGAGCCCCAGGGGCGTAGCTATAAGGGTGCAGGTGGTGCAGTCGCACCCAGGCCCATGAAGTTTGAGGAGCCCAAATTATAACTTTGATGTCTATTCAAAACCAGGGGGGCCCTATAACATACCCTTGCACCCAGGCCCTCTGGGAATTTGCTACGCTACTGGTGAGCCCCCCTCATTGTTTTGTACCATAGCCTCCTCTCTTTCTGCCCCCCACACCAAACAGTGAGAGGATCTCACAACAGCAAATGTTCAATCAAGCAGTCCTAGCTCTGTGCACACAGTAGCTGACATCATCATGCACCTCACCACACTGTCACCACCACCCACAGGTTAATGAACAGAGTCAGGCAGAGAAAGACACTCTCAGCCCCCACCCTATAGTCAACTGGAGACCTGCACTTTTGAAGGTTTTTGTATAGTCTCAAGTGAGCCAGGAGCAAATCTAAGATTTCTTTGGGGTGGGAGCTAGACAAACCTAAGGGGCTTGGGAAATAGAAAACTGACATTTTTATTTGTAAAAGCATTGATTTTAACATGCTCTACCCCAACAATAACAGATTTTTATTTAACATTGTCCTTTCATCAGCCCAGTTGAAAATGGTACATGGGCATAATGACAAGCTTGTGGAGTTCCTGGACAAACATGATATTCAGTGCCCTGAACAGCATGGCTTCCGCAAAGGGCACAGTACCACCACGGCACTGTTGGAATTCACCGGTTGTAGCCATGACACCCTAGACCAAGGACTTCGCGGGCGGGCCATATTCATTCACCTAACAAAGGCCTTTGATACAGTAAATCACCCACTCCTACTCAGGCAACTACCTGCTCTTGGGCTCTCCAATGATGCACTGCCCTGGTTTGCTAGCTACCTTGGTGAGAGGGTCCAAAGTGTCAAAATTGCTGGAGTCTCTTCAGTTGAAAAGCCAGTACTCTCAGGCGTCCCTCAGGGGTCTATACTGGGTCCATTACTCTTTTCTCTCTTACTCAACAATCTCCCTGTCATCTGCCAACAGAGGATACTACTCTTGCAGATGATGCAGTCCTCTTTTCTTGAAATCGTGACTTTAATCTGCTTGAGAGTCAAATGCAACAGGATTTCAGGCTTGTGGAAAAATGGTTTGGCTCTCAGAAACTTGTCATGAGCTATAACAACACTAAGGTCATGTCTTTCTGCAATGCACATAGCAAGTATAAACCTCTACACCTCACCATCAAGAATCAAGAGGGGACCTCACTTGATCAGGTTCAAGAGTTCAAATACTTCGGCATCACCCTGGACTGCTCACTCTCTTACTCCCAGCACACTGGGCAAGTTGCTAAGTCTGCCAACATACGCCTCGGCCTGCTCCACAAGTACAAGCACTGTATGACCTCTGATGCCCTTAGACTGGCCATCCACAGCTCTGTTACCTCCATAGTCGACTACGGATTAGTCATCTACGGCTCTGCCTCCCCTACTGCCCTTAGGAGTATATCTGTGATGCTCAACAAGGCCTGTAGACTTCTCACGGGGGCTGACCGCCTAACACACACCTGTGACCTGTACACCCAGGCTGGATGGCTACCACTCATTAGTAGAATATAATACCAGACCTGTCTGATAGCCAAAAATGTTCACCTTGGACTCATGCCGCCAGGTGTGGCTAGGCTCCTTACTACCAACAGCAGCACCAAGCCGACACGTAGTTCTCATGACCAGACTTTCCAGGTCCCCAGGCGCCGGACCTCATTGGGTCAGAGATCCTTCTTGCACAGGGCTCCTCAGTGGTTCAACACCCTTAACAAAAAACTCTTGTAGCAGTAACACTAAGCTCCATTAAAAGGCAACTACGTCTACTCCTCCCCTCTCCCACACAGTGTGACTGCCTTCCCTAAGCATTGCTCAACACCCCTACCCTAACAGTAGCTGTAACCTGCTTTTCTGGCCTTTGCTTTCATGGCACCAGCCTCCCCCTCTCCCTTTGCCCCTGCTCACCCACCCATCCCCTCCCAAGGACACACTCCTGTCTGTGGCCACTGGCCCCGTCCCCCTCACTCTTCCCATCCTTGTCTGACAACGGCACCTACCTGCCGGCTTCTCCCTGACTTCCTCCTGCAAAGATACTGTTCTACCATGAATTCTGTTAAAAGCTAGTTTATGTTAGTCTACTTCAACATATTGCCTGTACTATTTAGGCCTTAGTAATCGACATGTTAAGTTTGTAACCATTGTTCACCTTTGTGTTATGAGGAGGCAGTATAGGGCAGTGGTTTAAGGCTCTGAGCTGCAAATCTGGTGACATCCAGCAGACCAGACCAGGGTTTGAATCCCACAGCTTCCACTTGCATACTGTGTGACCCTGAGCAAGTCACTTAACTTCCCTGTGCTCCCAGGTCGCTCCTGTAAAAAAGCTTTCAGCTTAGTGTGCTACTCCTGGTTAAACAACTAAATAAATAAATGTCACCCCCCATCCTCTGACGTGGAACATTTGTAAATGAGCAGTCCCTGCTCAAAGGTACTTGTAATCCTAAAGTTTAATAAATATACTATTTCTATTTCTGTATAGGATGATCTATGCACCCCAGGAATGACTATTTCAAGATTTCAAATTATGTATTTTATCAAGGTTTATTTTTGTACCATATGTGATCCAAAGCTTTGTTTTTAGGCTGAAAGGACATGCTGAGTGGGATGAGGGTGGAACTGTATGGATGGTGGTGGCTGGCATGGTCCATTTAGAAGAGCTGTGGACCATCTACACTTGCCAGTAATTGCAGCTGTGGATCTATGGATGGTCACTTCAGTCTGGTGTGCAGTGGTGTCCAGGGAAAGAACAGAGTTAAGAGATTTGGAGGGGAGAGGGAAGTTATGGTGAGGCTGGGATAAAACCCACCACCTGCAGGGCCGATCCTGTATACCTCTTTGCATTTGGTCACTGAAATGTTGGATACAAACACTCAAAAATTTAGTGATATGAGGGGCACTGGTTTTATTAATGTTGGACAAACTGTTAGACATAGACACATTCAGAAAACTGGAAACCAGTGTCTTAACAGCATTCTACTCTTGATCACACCCTGGACACTAGCTGAAAGTCTTAACAGTGGAGTGATAATGACTCGCATTGAGTCTTTTGTGGGATCCCTCTCTTGAACTGCCAGATAATTGCAGCTCTTAATGAGCTGTTAATCACACCTGGCCATCTGGAACATTGAGAGAGAGTGTCATGAAGTCTAGAGAATGTTAAAGTAGAGACATTTTTAACTTCACTAACAGCCATGAAAATCTGCACTAGTCAAGACGGGCTAGTACAGAGTTAGCTGCACTAGCCCTGGTCAATTTGCACTAGTGTTTGGGCTAGTAAAACAATGTTAAGATCGACCCCTGTGACCTATGGGACAGATGGCCTTGACTATTGAATGAGATACTCAGCCTATGGAACACTGATGCCTATACTTCTGTGTTATAAATGAGGAATATAGAATTGGTATTAAGAATCTGATATCTGGTATTTCCTGTTTTCTTCGTAAGTATAGTGGCTATATAGTTATTTTACTTTATTCTATGGAGCTGTTAATACAAGTGCAGATAAATATCCTCAGGGGACAGTGGGTCCTTGGACCTGCTCACCGGCTGGCCTGGATTGTTGGCCGGGTAGGTAGTTCCTCTGGGTTACTCCTTGGGCTGTATGCATATGGCATTTTCTAAGAATATTGTTTTCTTTTCTGCTTTGTACTTCCCCCAATGTGTTGAGTGAATTTCGGGGTGTTTCTTCATTGTGTGGATTCACCTGTGTATCTATGCTTTATGTGAGCTGAATTCTTGCAACAAAGCTTAATAAAAATATTATGCAAAAAAAAAACTGTTAACAAAGAGTCATAAATAAACTCAGTTAACAAAGAAACAGTCATTAAAAAAAACTCAATTAACAAGGTGAAAGGAACATGATGAACTAGATTAAAAGCCTATTTGTATGCAACTTGACGTTCTGGTCCCCAGTGAGGAAAACACTATACTCTGATGACAGGAAAATGGAACGGAGATAGATGGTGTTGCCTCCAGCTCTAAGATCAAAGAACAGGACTCTATGGCAAAAACTGACATAGAAGCTGAGGTGCAGCTGGCAAGTTGCCGTGGGTGATGGGGGCAGCACTGGTGTGTATGTTAATACCACCGCTGAAACCACTCTTACAGTTGTAAGAGTGGTTTCATGCACATTCTTAGGATACAAGAACTGCAAACCAAAGGTGAGCAATTCTGATACCCTTAAAATGTAAGTGAAACCACTTTTACAAGCGCAACAGTGGTCTCAGCGAGCCGGACCGGTGGTGCTGAGGGTTGAGACGCTGGACACCACACCTTATGCCATGCTGGTGACCCATGTTCAGGAATGAGCACGGGCTGTCGGGGGTCAGTAGGGGAGGAGAGGGACTGAGCGTCCGCTGACAGCTTGCCTTCTCCTGGGGAGGGAGGGATGCAAGACTTGGCACTCAAATGCCTTCCGGCAGCAAAGGAGTTATGATGCTGCAGTCTGCATGTAGGAGGGAAGGTGGTGGGCAAACGTCAGCAGGAACACATTCGGGAGTGAGCACGTCTCCTCCACTGGGCGTCACTGCATGATTGTACACACCTAAAGGGAAGGGGGGGGTGGAACCACCAGAACAAGGAAACACCCTGGACTGGTGGTAGGCAACGGCACACCCTGGCCCCATGCCCACCGTTGGACCCGGCCCACCTGTGTCTCAATCCTCCACGTGCCACCAATGCCTGGATGATACTGGATGTCTAGGGCACCTGTAGAAGTGGTGGCCCTGCCCTGGGGAGTAAGCCAGGGAGGTCTCTTGCCAGGCAGAGGTAAGGCATCTGCGGAGCTCCAGGAGGGGATCCAGAGCAGGGAGGAGTTTCAGGCTGGGCAAGAGACAACTGGGACATCGCCTGAGAAAGGCCACCACTCTGGTGACCAGAGGGAAAAAGACATGAAAAAAAAAAAGAGTGGTATTAGTATATTATTGATCAAGAATACATTAAAATTTAAAAAAACCTGCATTGAATGTGCCTGTTTCCAGGGTATCTGTGCATGAGACACTCTTCAAAGAATAAGAGTGCCTTGTGCAAAGGAAAGGAGAGCTCCGATTGGTTGAGAGCACTCCCTCAATCTAAAATGAGAGACGTAAAGTATAAATTAAGAAAAAAAAGAACATGGCATTACCAGTTATGAGAACTGAGAAAGCTGAGAGCACATAGTTTATTTTCATTTAGCTCTTTGACCCCTGATCCATCACTTGCTCCTTCCTTCAGGTCTTCCCACTGTCAATCTCCCAGCCCCGACTACCGCTCTCCCCACTGTCATTATCTGCATGCATCACATGGAGTGGGACCCGAAAGTGCTAGCGATCATCATTCAGAAGGCTTTAAAGTTTAACCAGCATAATATTCTGTGGTGATTTGCATACGCAGCCTATGATGCTTTGCATTATGGGGACATGTGTGATTTTGTATTTCTTTGTGCTGCATGACTTCTTCCCCAGTTTTCTACCTTGTGTTCCTCCCACTTCCCTGTGGCAGGGGTAACAGCCAACTGTTTGCCTACGTACTGTATGCACACAGCATTATGCATGGGGAGCAAGCTTCCTGGCCCTTCCTGCATGTGTCACTGTGTCACTAGAACCTATTGCCAACCTTTCTCAGCTTAGAGGCACAGCCAAGTGGCACCTGTTTCTGCCATGACCTGCCCAATCTGCAGTTCCCCGAGTCTGCTCCCAAACCAGTGTTACCAGCAAGGCAGTGCACTTGGCAGTCAGGAGGCCTTGAGTGCATGTAGTTTTATGCAACACAAAGAACAATAATGTTATATAACTGAGAGGAACAGGCAGATCGACTGAGCCTTGTATTCCCAGAGGTTTCCGCCACAGGCAGTTGTTCCACTCCTCCGCGCCTAGATCATGCCTGGAAGGAACAGGCAGATCCACTGAGCCTTGGGTTTCCAGTGGTTTTAGAGAAACACAGAATTTCACAGACAAAAAAAGACCAATGGTAATCCAGTCTAGAGGTGACAAACGCATCTGCTATCATCACCAGGTCACTGGGCGCAGGATGCGGTTTGATCTGGATACTATTGCATAGAGTGAAGAAGCAGACTACAGCAGACACCAGATTTTTAAGTGTAAGCTTGGAGTACAAAGTAATGCTCAGATTCTTTACCGCATCCACAGCTCATAGTGTACTGCCATTAAAAGATGGCAACATGGTATCCTCACTTCTCATTGGTAACCCACCGAGAACAAGTTTGATAAGCATGATCTCTGTCTTACCTGGGTTACAACTCATTTGGATGCCATCAAGTCACTGATATCACGAGAAGTCACCGCTCCAACACTGAGGTTATGTTTTGTTTTCTTGTCCGCCCTCCTTCCCCGAAGGCAGCTCAGCCCTGCCCGCACACCACCCCCCCATGCCTAGGCTTACCCCCCGGGTGGGGCCGCCAGACGGGAACCCCTCCCCATGGTCCTTCATAATGTGCCCTGGCTTACCCCCCAGGGTGGGGCCATGGGAGCAGACCCCCCCGGCGGGCACTGTTGGCAGTGGGGACGGTGGCGGAACAAGGCATCATGCTCGGGGGCCGGAATTTTGTGCCTTGTGGCAGTACCTGGGGGTGGGGACGTGCAATGAAGATCAGCGACTGCCCCGCCCCCCCTTAGATGACAGCACTGGCACAAAGGATCCCCCCAGCCTCCACCGGAGGTCCGTGATATGCCAGACACTCTACCCCCTCCCCCCCCAGAGGGGTAGAGCAGTCTGTAGGATGCTCAATCCTTCTCTCCCCAACCGGCCCTCCGATGTCCCTGGTCCATTTCTGAGCCCAGGTCGTCGGCGTCACAGACCGATGCACTGCCTCTGTGCTGGCGGGGCTGGCACACCGAGGTTATGTTAATTCCATTATCAGGTGCGCAGGACAAGCATAGCCGAGTGTCATCTGCAAAGCAGCAAAACACAGCACCATATTGCTTGATGATCTCACCCAGCAGCAGCATATACACAGCGAGGAGCATGGGGGCTGAGTCTTGAGGCACCCTACAGTTAAGCACAGCAGTACTAGAGATGAAATTACCTAGTATCACCTGCAGCACCCTTCCAGTCACATAGGACTCAACTAGCATGATACTGAGTTGTTTAATTGCTGGGAATATTCTTGCTACAGCTGAACTAGCGTCTGTGTTTTTTTAGTGTTGCCATACGAGCTGCCCCATTGAGAAATCTTTTTAAATTTATGAAAAAAACAACTTTTTATTAAAACATGCACACACAATTTGTGCACAGATTAAGAGCAAAGTTGTTCCTGGTTGGATTTCAGTTACAGTGGCCAAAACCTGGGGGCAGAGATGGAGAGAGTGGGTTGGGAGGTTTAAAGGGACCCCATGTCCCTTTAAAAAATGAGGCATTTTTTCCCTTCATAGTAAGCTCTTTGTAAATTGTTTCAGAAAGCAGGCAAATGGGCACCAGAACATTTCTTCTTCTTTTTTTTTTTCATTCGTAATTTATGCTCCTTTGGCTCAGACAGGCTAGGCTCCCCTCCATCCTGCTCCTCCGACCTCCACCATCCTTAACCCCCCCCCCGGACTTACCAACTGGCCCAAGTATCCCCACGGCTTTCCCACCATGGTGAGGTCAGAAGGAGAAGGGCCATCCTCCCCCCAAAATCCAATTATCTAGTTTCGTCTGTCGGGTCGTGGTGGTGGGGCAGCTGAAGGATCTGGGGCCAGGACTTCATGAATGCCTGCCCCACCACTACACTGCAAAGTCCCACAGTACTTCCCCCTACTGCCACTCCCATCCCGCATTGTCACCAGGCCTCCACCTGGTAGCAGTCATTTGGCAGAGCAAGCAGTCATCCCTCCCTGGGAGAGGAGAGCAGTCCCTTAAGACACTTGATCCTTCTCCTCCCCCTCCTCAGCCAACCCCTGCATCCCATGTTCATTCCCCAAACATGGGTCACTGGCGTGGAGTGAGGTGCGCCATCCAGTGCCTCAATCCTTAGCACCACCAGGCCAGGCCAGTGTAGGGTACCAGAATGTTTTAGTGGATCAAACCATGTTGTTTCTGTTACACAGGGTTAGAACCACTGTGCTTCATCACTTGATACCCCACCCTATTTCCACCACGTATAGTCGGAAATTGGCAAGCTTGGTCCCTGTGTCTCCTGGGGAAACCCTACCAGTATAGAGACCAAGCCACATCAAATACGAGTCATCAGTCTGTGAAATACAAAAGTGTTTTTTTTTTTAAATAATTAACTGTATACTACTTGTTCTCTAGCACTGCCACCTTCTACTCTCAAGGCAGTCTCCCAAACTCACTCTCTCTATCTCTGCCATTTACCCCAATTCACCAAGACCCCTCCCCCCCCCATAGCAGGACCCTCAGGTCAGCACGCCCCATGAGGTACACACTGGTAGGGCATGTAGTCAGAGAAGTGGGACCTGAGAGTGCCCTGGCATCATCCTACTCAGGCTGGGATGGTTCACTTGTTTACCTGTCCCCACTAGAATGCTGATGGCAGGGCTTCCAAATCCAAGTACGCATGTCATGCTACTGCAGGGTTTGTCATTTTTCTCTCCACCCAGTCAGAATCAGACATTGCACTGGCACCTGTGATCATCCAGGTAGCAATACTGCAGTGGCGCTAGCTACCTCCCTCCCATCCCCCACAGGAGTAAAGCCTCCTCTAGGATGCTCAGTCCTCCCTTCCCTTATCATCCCTCTGAACCGGAGTCGCAACCATTGCCAACAACAATACTACTGCTGCTGGGCCGACACAACAGGCTGGCCTATGAAAAAGCTTTTTAAATTTACTTCACTCACGGGGCCCAACTGAAAGAACACACAAGGGGTATGACACTGGTCTGGACAGAAACTTTCCTAAATGACCCACCTGACAGTGAAGTTTGGAAGTTACACAGCATATTCACAACCGATAGTTAACCAGCAGTAGCACACTAAGCTGAAAGTTTGTTCACAGGTGTGACCTGGGAGCACAGGGAAGTTAAGTGACTTGCTCAGAGTCACACAGTATGCAAGTGGGGGCTGTGGGATTCAAAACCAGGTCACCAGATTTGCAGCTCAGAGGCTTAAACCTCTGGGCTATACTGCCGCCCAAACAATTAAAAATTGATTTGCTTCATTAACTAGCAGCTACATGACCAGAACAACATGTTTTAGCAAGTCACAAGACTGATTAAATAGAAAAGGTTTTTTTTTATGCTCCTCCCCACTCCCCAGGCAGCCACTCCTTTGGGTCACCAAGGACCCCGCCGGCACTCCACCCCGCTACCAGCCACCACCACCCCACATCGCAGCCCCCCAGGTAACCCAGTGTAACCCTTCACCAAATGGGTCCACCTCCTCCGAGGGGGAAGGGCGCCAGGAAGAGCCGACTAGTGCACTCTTCTATAGTTGGCCCAGGTGCTGCTGAGGTGGTCCAGGACCATCTGAGGGCTTCCGTGGCAGCAGGGACCAGCAACCATCATCCGGGCCAGCCAGGGAGACATTTTCTCCATGTTCTCCCGGATGGCATGGTGTGCCACTAACGTCAAGGTGTACGCCGACATCCACCACGCCCCACAGTTAGCAGAGCCCAGCATGTTGCCGTTCCCCCAGCCTCCACCAGGAGTCAGCAAGCGCCGAGCCACATCCCCACCCTCCCCCGGGAGAAGACAAGCAGTCAACTGACACTCGAGCCTTCTTCCCCTCGCCAGCCCTCCGGCGACCCAAGTCCGTTCCTGAACCTGGGTCACTAGCATCACAAGCGGGAATCCAACCGCTGTGCTGATGGGCTGGCAAAAAAGTAATTTTTAAAGTGTTTTGTAATGCTTGTAAGATTTATGTAGTAATTATGGGCAAACACACGGACAGGTAAAAAATTTATCTTTACTGACAGCAACTGCAATATGCTGACCTGTAAAAAAGAATACAAATTAGCATGGTAAAAGTGAATATCAATTGTAACATGCATCTGCTGAAAAACTTTCAATAAAATATATTTGAAAACTTATTGAACTTATCCACCGCTGTACAGCCAAACCAATTAGCTATAGGGAGGAAGAATGGGAAGGGCCCCCTAGAACTTACTACAATGCCCTCACTACTGTCAATCATTCTTAATAACCATGGAACATTAGGTCCCAGATACTTTGGGTTAGATCCCTTCAGTTTTATATACGGAAATATAGCCTAATGAACAGAGCACTGAGCTGTGAATCTGAAGACCTAGTTGACCTGGGTTTGAATCCTACAACTCCTACTTACATACTGTATGATCCTGTGCAAGTCACTAAACCTCCCTGTGGTTTTTCTGAGAAGCACCTGGAAACAAACATCAGCTTAGTGTGCCTTTTCCCAGTCAAAACGTGCAAAACGAAAAAACTAATAACTGCATATATTTATTCTTTTTTTTTCTCCCACTCTTAACCGTGTAGCTGGAAGATGAGTTGCTGGCAATGCAGAAGAAGTTGAAGGGGACAGAGGATGAACTGGACAAGTATTCTGAGGCTCTGAAGGATGCGCAGGAGAAGCTGGAGCTGGCAGAGAAGAAAGCAGCTGATGTAAGTACCCTAACAAGCATGCCACAAGACTAGAATAGAACCTAACATGGTTTGGTATAGCATCTTCCATACATGAAGCACCTCCAAGCATTATACAAAGCAACTGGCTCTATACTGGTTGCACAGGGACTGTATGCCAGCATTTGTAGCTCTGCCCAACAGTTCATTTAGAATATCTGCATTTAAACAGCATGTGAACAATTTAATTTCCATAAAGGGATGTACGCAGTGATCAGAAGTCAGGCAAACAGACACATGGAGACACACACATACACAAAGAGATGCACAATTGCAGAGCTACTATGCATACTCACACATGGAGTCATCTAAACATATACACACATACAAAGAGATGCACACAGACACATTTTCAAACATGCACAGGGACAAACACATTCAGACAGAAATACGTGAGGGCGGCTAAGGCAGCGCAGCAAAAGGGTTGCGACTTACCATTCCAGTGAACCAGGTTAACTTCCCGTGCCTGAAACATAGAGAGCTGACCATCCAAAGCATGCACACCATCTGCCTTGGACACACCTCAGGGAGATTAGCTCCTCCAGCTGTACAGCCCATTCCCTGGTTTTCCAGAGTGGGGGGGGGGCAATACAGGGAGGGAATTTTGTCTATTTTGGGGCAGGGCTGTGGTTGGTGTCTCTGATTAAAATGATCTGCAAGGGCCAGCTGGTGGTGCAGAGGGCTGAGGTGCTGTAGCACCTTACATATCACCACACCAATAACCCAAGTTCGGGAACAAGCTCAGATCGTCGGGGGGGGGGGGGGGCTGTGAAAGGCTCAAGCAGCCACCTTGTAGCTTTCCTCTCTTGACTGGGGTGGTGTGTTCTCCTGGCTCTTGGCTGCCACCAGGTGGAGGCCTGGTGGTAGTGCTCACACTTGGGAAGAAGACTGTGGTTGGTAAGGGGGGTGGTGAAAGGAACTTCAGTTCTGGAATGCATGCATGCCTCCACGCATATGCATCCTCCATGCCGCTGCAGGTCTGGAACAAGGGGGGAGAAAAAGGGGATAATGTCTGCCTGGACTCCAGGACCTTCTACCCGCCAGTATTCTGTTCCACATTGCTGCCTGTCCGGGACCCAGCAGCTGGATGTGGGTCTCCGGGTGGGGGGGAGGGCCTCCCCCACCAGCTCTGCCATGAGGGTCAATCTGTGGGGGGGGCTAAGGGACCTGCCTGTGTTGAGGTAGGTCACTGAGTGGAGGTGGCAGGGATGGGGCAGATAAGCCCTGCCCAGACTGACTTCAAATTAAAAAAGCTTGATGAAAATAGAAAAGCTCTGCAAAGCGGAAGTATCATACATCTAGAGTAAGGCCAGCAAGCGGCATGCACAAAAGGAGGACTTGCATAAGAACATAAGAACATGTCAGCAGAAGTGGACCATATCATCCATCTAGCTGCCCAGATCACCTACCCCCCTATCCTGTTCTTCTTCTTCTTCTGAGATTACAGCAGTACCTGTCTCACGCTAGCTTAAAAGCAGTGACTGTTTTGGCCTCTAGAACTTGTGGTAGTAAGCTACTCCATATTACATATTATCCAGATGACTCCATAGCCTGCCCACTCCTCAGCAGAACCTTCTCTGCTGAGTCGCATATACTCCTTTGGTTTGGGGAACTGGAGGTCCCATTCACCAGGGATCGATTGTGGGTTACAGAGGGAGGATCTGGAGGTATACACTGAGCAGTGGCTAGAAGCAGAGGGTCACCAATAGGGACCCCGTGAGGGAATGAGGGCTTGGTATCATGGAAGAAGGTTGACTGAGGGGGTGAAAATAGACAGTGGAAAAAGGACACACACACACACACACACACCTTGTCCTGTAGTCAAGGTTGCTAAAGGTCACCCGCTATACAACTAAATCACCCATACTGAACAACAGGAGGAGACTAGAGCCAGTCATGAAAGTTCACAACTGGTGGGAAAATTATGCAGTACAGGGGGAGACCAGTGGATGTACTGTTCCTGGACTTCAGCAAGGCATTTGATTCAGTCCCTCACACTGGCCTAAGGGAGAAGTTGGGGGTGGAATGGGGGTAGGTCCACTGACAGTTAGGTGAATTGGAAATTGGCTTTCAGGTGACACTCAGTGGGTAGTGGTCGGAGGGAAGGGGAGGTCTCATCTCCTAAGGAGGTCATAAGTGGGGTCCCACAGGGATCAGTCCTGGGGCCACTCCTCTCTAACACCTACATCTCCGATATCAGGGAAGGTATTGGGTGTGAAATGAGTCTCTTTGCAGATGACTCTAAGCTGGGGGCGGTGGTGGAGGGGAGAGTGGCTCTGCAAGAGGACCTGGATACTCTGGATACATGGTCCTGCACCTGGAAATTGAAATTTAACTCCTCTAAGTGCAAGGTGCTACACCTAGAGTGGGAAAATCCCAACTATGTGTACACCCTGGTGGGGTGGGGATGAGTTGCAGGCCATGGCAGGGGAAAGAGAGCTAGAAGTCTTGGTGGATGTTAACATGAATAATTCAGAGCAGTGCAGGAGGGCTGTGGTCAGGGCAAATAGGATGCTGGGATGCATCGCTAAGGGGGATTACAAGAAGAAAAAATTATTTACCATAGTAATGTTGTTTCTTCTAATGCAGTTAGACCGACCGATTCAGCTGCCCTGGAGAACAAAGAGTTAACTCTATGCAAATGCATAGAACGTTGAGCTCGAGCTTGGTTTTCAAACCACTGTCCTCGGTACATTCTAGTAACTGATCAGATTCTATGAAGCGAACTAGATATATATGAATGCAATGGCCAAAACTAAGCCTAAACAGGTTTCCTACAGGGGCAACATAAGCAAAAAAACAAAAGGGCTTGTAAAAGACTCAAGTCACAGATGCCCAAAAAACACCAATACCCACTAATGGTTTTAAGTCATAAGTTGCTGCAGAAGAGCCACCCTTCCCCAGGTTCTGAAGGGGAGGTAGGGTGGGAGGTCAGAATACAGCAAGACTCCATTAGAAGAAATAACATTACTATGGTAAGTAATTTTTTCTTCAAACAACATGAAGTCTTGCTGTATTCTGACAATATGCAGACTACCAAGCAGTGCCCCATGGAGGTGGGCACAGAACCTATTTGGGGAATAGGCTCTGTAGTACTGTTGTGCCAAACCTGGCACCACTCCTAGTCTGATTATCCAGGCTACAGTGCTTGGTGAATGTATGGACAGACTTCCAGGTGGCAGCCTTACATATCTCAAGCAAGGGGACTTCCATGGCAGCCGCCAGGGAGGCAGCAGTGCCTCTGGTAGAGTGGGCCCTAAGACCTGCTGGTGGGTCCTTACCCAACTTACTGTAGCAGAACTGGATACAGGCCACAATCCATCTGGCTATAGTCCTCTTTGCAGCTGGCCTGCCCTGACCAACTTCATCATAGGTAAGAAAAAGCTGGGAACAATCCTTCCTTAGCCACTTCGCCCTGTCCATGTAATAGCTAATAGCTCTTTTTACGTCCAGGCTGTGCAGCCTGCGTTCACCTGAACTGGAGTGATCTGAGAAGAATACAGGCAAGGTAATGGTCTGGTTAAGATGAAAAGCAGAAACCACCTTAGGGAGGCACTTCCTATTAGTTCGGAGCACAATTTTGTCCCTGTGGGGTGAGATATAGTTAGGCTCCACAGACAAGGCCTGAAGCTCATTGATTCTTCTAGCAGAAGTGATAACCACTAGAAAGACAGTTTTCCTTGAGACACTTGAGTTCTGAAGAAAACATAGGTTCGAAAGGAGGCTGCATAAGTTGACCTATGCATATGTTCAGATCCCATGCAGAAGTAGGTTCCCTATGAGGGGGATGAAGATGCAACAACCCTTTGAAAAACTTTTTGAAAATTGGGTGTGCAGCCAGAGAAGAGGCCTTCCCTGCTGAAAGATAAGCAGCGACAGCAGAGAGGTGTACCTTCTGGGTAGATGGCTGTAAATGCAGAGACTGAAGGTAGACCAGATAGTCCAGAAGCTCTAGTAATCCGGCTTGCTGTGGAGCCAGATCTTTCTGGCGCACCAGATAGAAAATCTTTTCCATTTGGAGGAATAGGTTTTTCTGGTAGCAGGTTTTCTGGAACCCTTCAGAATATCCAAGACAGATTGAGACAGTTGTAAATCTGCATATTCTAAGTCTTCAAGAGCCAAGCCCTGAGGTGAAGAGACTGAAGATTGGGGTACATTATCGTGCCCTGAGAAGGTGTCAGCAGGTTGTACCTCCTTGGTAGAGAAATCGGCTTGGTCACTAACAGTGACAGCAGCATCAAGTACCATGGCTGTCTGGCCCAGTCTGGGGCTATGAGAATCATTGTGGCAGATTGAGACCTCAGCTTGACCAGGACTCTGGCTATCAGAGGAAAGGGGGGGGAAAGCATAAAAGAGCCTGTTTGACCACTCCAGAAGGAGAGCATCCATTGGCACTGGGCCCTGAAGTGGGGGTCTGCAACAATACAGTGGTAACTGGTGATTGGGGCTGCAAAGAGATCTATCTCTGGAACCCCCCCACCTCCTGAATAGTGAGAGGACCTGCTTATTCAGTGTCCATTCGTGATGGCCCTGGCTGATCCTGCTGAGAGTATCTGCCAGTACATTGTCCTTGCCTGGCAAGTGAACTGCTAATAGTGACATGCTGGGAGAATATGCCAGTTTCCAAATCTTCATGGATTCTGTGCACAGCAGAGAGTAACTTGTTCCCCCCTGCTTGTTGATGTAGTACATGGTCGTGGTGGTATTGTCTGTCCTGACCTGCACCACCTTGCCCTGTAAGAGACTGGCAAACTCCTGAATAGCCAGGAACACTGCTTTGAGCTCCAGGAGACTGATGTGCAGGACAGACTCTTGAGGGAGCCACGTACCATGTGCTGTGTGATCCCCAAGGTGGGCACCCCAGCCCAGGAGAGAAGCATCCGTTGTCAGAACCAGGAAGGGTACCTGAGGGAGGAAGAGAACCTCCACTCTGAGGTTGCCCATCTCCTGCCACCACTGAAGAGCTAACAGAAGGGTGGGAGATACTGTAATCAGTTTGGACAGAGGGTCCTTTTTCTGAGACCGAAAGGATCTCAGGTGGAACTGAATGTCCCTCATCTGGAACCTGGCCCCCAGGACCACTGCCATAGTGGAGGCCATGTGTCCTAGGAGCTGTAGGAAGTGCCTTGCTGGACGAGGAACTCGAACATGGAAAGACTTTGCCAAGTCTATGAGGTTCTGTGCCCTTGCAGAGGGCAAGAAGGCCCTTGCCTGAATGGTATTCATCTCTGTCCCTATTAAGTCTAGTATTTGTACTGGGGTCAAGACAGACTTCTCTGATGGTTTACCAAAAACCCCAGAGAGCAAAGAGTCTCCTGAGTGACTTTTAGTGCTTCTGTGACCTGTTGGGGGGACTGACCCACCAACAGCCAGTCGTCCAGGTAGGGGTAAACTGAAACCCCTTGCCTTCTGAGGAATGCCACCACTACTGCAAGACATTTTGTAAACACTCTTGGTGCAGATGTCAGGCAAAAGGGCATAGCCCTGAATTGGTAGTGACCTGAAGGCAGTCAAAATCTGAGATATTTTCTCTGAGACTGTCTGATAGGGATGTGGAAGTAAGCATCCTTTAGATCTAGGGATGCCAACCAATCCCCTTGCTTGAGAGTAAGGTGAATGGCAGCCAAGCTTGTCATTTTGAAATCTGGCTTTGTAAGATGCCTGTTTAGGAATCTGAGATCCAGAATTGGCCACCACTCACAATTTTTCTTTGGTGCCAGGAAGTACCTTGAGTACAGTCCTCTGCTTCTGTGCTAATAGGGCACAGGCTCCACTGCTTTTGAAAGAACAAGAGTAGAAACCTCTGTCTCCAGCAGGGCTGTTTCTGCAGTGCCGGAAGGTCTGAAAACTCTTGATGACAGTTTTGGGGGCACCTTGAAAGTGAGAGCAAGACCCTAGCCTACTATCTCCAGGACCATTTGGTGATGGAATGCCACGCCTGGAGATAGTAGGTCAGCCTGCCCCGACAGGGTAAGGGGAGATGGCCCTAACAGAGCTCCCAGGGTGTCTGTTTTGCTGGGGTAGCAGACTGTGGGGTGGAGGAGGCCCTGCCAGCACCCCTCCTGCCCCTCCTTCTAAAGAACCCCCTGGGTTGCTGGTAAGAGGGAAAAGCTTGGGCCTGGTGGAAAGGTCTGGGGTAAGGTCTTCCCCTGCCCCTGGCCTGCTGCTTCTGAGGAGTGGCAGCTTTATCTTTTGCTGAAGCACTCCTGTATGCCACTCTGTACTCATTTATTTTCTTTTTCCTTTCTTTATTTATTGAAATGTTTCACCAGGAAAGGCACACTGAGCAAAAAGATGCTCATCTCATGGTGCAACCGGGGGGGAGGGGTTTACAAAGGAGAGCAACTGTAAACATGTGTACACGGAAACAAAATTACACAATTGAATTTACATAATGGTACATAGGTATAACACCTACATGAAGTAGGAGCAACATAGAAAACATTGCACAAGGAGTTATCCACATTGTTACATGGAATGAGTGAGAGATTGTACAAGGAATTACAATGACAAGGGGTGTAAAATATATCTACATACATGTCAACTACTAGCATGGTAGCGCGGTAGATAGAGAGTCAGGGCTAGAAGTGCAGTACGGGGTAAGTGCAGAGGTTGGGAATATATGCCAGCATTTGTGGCCGTAGCTAAAGCCACTGGTCAGGCCGCATAGGATCTAGGATAGGGGAGTGGGGGGAGGAAGGGAGAAGGTAAGACAACAGGAGGAGGGAAGGGGAGGTCAGCGACAAGGGCAGTTTACAGCGCAGTAGTTTGTCAGGGCAGAGGAGATGGAATACCTAGAGGAGGAGTGACGGATTTGTGCCGGCAGGTCATTCCAGAGCATCGGGAGGAGGTAGGAGAAGGCCAACTGGCCGGCAGTGGTCCGGTGGTGAGGGATTACTAACAGCCAAGAGTCAGTAGATCTAAGGGCGTGAGAGGGGGGTTGGGGTTGGAGATATGGAGGAGGTGAGGCAGGGTGGAAGGGACTCGAGCCAGAAGTTAGAAGCAAATTTAGCACAGTGGAGTAAGCGCCGGCTGTCAAGGGAGGGGAAGGACAGTGCATGGTAAAGCTTGCAGTGGTGGGTGTGAGGGGGGCATTGAGGGCAAAGTGGCAGAAAGCATTGAAGACGGGGGTCTAGTCTGGATAGAGTCAACTTAGGAGCAGCACTGTAGACTACATCACAGTAGTCGAACGTAGGTAATATCATTTTCTGCACAATTTCACGTCTCACCGGTAGGGGAGGCAACTGTGGTTTCTGTAGAGAGCGCCGAGCTTAGGGCGCATTTTTTTCAGGATAGCATCCACATGAGCTGAGAAGGATAGATGTCGGTCTAGCCAGATGCCAAGGTACCTGAAAGTTGGCACATCCTCAAGGACGGTCCCGTCAAGGGTATGGAAGTTCAGGGAAGTAGTAAGACTGGATAGTCTCTGCCTAGTGCTGAAGGTCATGGAGACTGTCTTCTTGGCATTAAGGGAGAGTTGGTGGGAGCTAAACCAGTGCTGAACTTTGTTGAAATCAGCCTGGAAACTGGTAGTAACCTCCTCAGGGTACAGCCGGAGGAAAAGAGGATGGTGTCATCTGCACATATGTGAATTGAGGTAGTTGAGCAGGCAAGAGGCAGGTTGTTTAGGAGGATGGAAAAGAGGATAGGGCCAAGTACTGAGCCTTGGGGGACATCAGTAGCTATAGGGAGTGGGGGTGAGGTGGAACCATCAATTTTTACGGATTGAGTTTTCCCTTCCAGGTAGGCTCTGAACCAGCTGGTGGCAGGCATAGATAGGCTGGTTTCAGAGAGACAGGATAGCAGCAGGGGTTGGGAGACTGTGTTGAAAGCTTTGACTAGGTTGACAAAGATGGCTGCAGTGATGAGATCTTTGTCCATCCCCGAGAGGACTGTGTCGGACAGTCGTAGGAGGGAGGTGGCGGTAGAGTGGTTCTTTCTAAATCCAAACTGGTAGGGGGTGAAGTTAGATTCTGAGAGGAGCTTGGGGAGTTGAGAGAGCATGAGGTGCTCCTGGAGTTCTGCTAGGGCGGGAAGGAGGGAGATAGTGTGGTAGATGGCCACGGAGGTGAGGTCTCCTCCTTTGGGAAGTGGAAGGACTATGGCGTGTTTCCACTCCGCAGGAACTGATTCAGAGGCAAACGACAGGTTTAGTAGGGCAGCTAGTGGAGCTGCTATGGCAGGGGCAAAGAGGTAGATGAGTCTGGGGTCTAACCCATCAGGGGACTTTCCCTTGGAAGGGTTTACTGAGAGTAGGGCATCAAGAGCTTCTGACGGGGAGATGGTCCCAAAGTAGAAGGTGTTAGATCCAGGTATCAGTAGCTTCAGCATGGTGGGTAGGTGGAGCTGCAGTTGGTAGGGAGGCAAGAAGCGAAGTAGCACATGTGGTGAAGTAAGAATTGAACTCAGAGACGACCATGAGTGGGTCAGAGAGAAGAGTACCATTTGAGAACAGAAGGGGGTTGGGATTTGACGATGGAAGGGGAAGGGAGTGGATAACTTTCCAAAATTTAGATGGATTACGCAGGTTGGCATTGAATGTGGAGTTAAAGTATTCGGCTTTGGCTAACCAAGTGGCCTTGGTGCATTTGTTACGGAGCATACGTTAGATGATGTTATCACCTGGGAGGAGTGTAGACTTGTAGTTTTTCCATGCTTTGTCCCGAGCATTTTAGCATGCTATTAGTTCTGGGGAAATCAAGGGAAGGTGTGTCCCTCGGACCCTGATCCAACGCATGGGGGCATGATTATCCCAGATGCTAAGGAAGGTATTCTGGAAATGTAGCAGGGCATCATCTATGGTATAGTTACTACGGTTGGTACCCCAGTTTGTATGGGCTAATTCATCCAGAAGGGGGGCAATGTTTAGAGATTTGTAAGACCTTTGAATAAGAAATTTAGGAGGGGATTTAAGGTGATGGATTTTGCGGACTATGTAAGTGATATGGTGGTCACTTACAGAGTCAGGAAGTAAGCTGGCTTTGAAGACTCGGTGGGGTTGGGAGGTGAGGGCCCAGTCAATCAGGGAGTGGTTGTCTGTCTTGAGGTTTGTGCGTGTTGGTTCTGAGATGAACTGGGTAAGATTGAGGGCTGTGATCTCAGAGCAGGCTTTGTTAAAGGTGGGAGATAGCCAGTTATGATTGAAATCTCCCAAAATATAAAGTTCACAAGATGGGGCTAGGAGGCTTAGAAGGTAGACGATAGTTGCGGCAGGGGTACCAGGGTGGCAGTATAACCCTGTAACATAAATAGGCAGAGAGAAGGGGAGGGTCAGTTGGAGCATGAGCAGTTCAAAGGCCTTGGGCTCTGATTTAGCAAGTGTACCAGAGAAATGCAGGTCTGAGGCTGTGTATATTGCAACTCCTCCTCCTCTGGTGGAGTGGTCTTGACGAGTAACACTGAAACCTGGGATGGCGATGGATGAGTCCTAAAAGTTAGGGTTTAACCAGGTTTCATATAGGATGATTATGTCAGGAGAATGCTGGACAGCTAGCACCTGGAGCAGATAGAGCTTAGGGGCTAGGATACGAATGTTTAGGTGGAGGACCCATAGCCCTCGGGGAAGGGAGCCAGACGGTGTAGCAGCAGTGGCTAATTTAGAGGCATTGATCATGGAGCTAGGAGGGTAAAGGGCCGGTGCAGGGCCGGGATTCAGATGAATGTCGCCCGCAGCAAGAAGTAGTAAGGTTAGCGTTAGAAAGTGAGAACAAATATGATAGCGCCAAGCTGTGGGTGAGCTCCGCCTAGGAGACACTTTAGGGCGGCCAGCATGAGATGAGTAGGAGGTAATTAGGTGGAGAGTTGACCAAAGGTGGGCATAGAAGTATAGGGAGAAGGAGGGGCTAAAAGGGTAGGGGGACCAGGTAGGGGCTGGAAGAAATAGAGTAGCAGAAGGGGGGCAAGCGCAGGAAGAGTTCATGTATGCCTCATTCTGTTCCCCAAACAGAGAGTTCTGGACGAGGGAAAAATCTGTGGCATTATTCTGCATGTCCTGGGACAGGGTAGTACACCTGAGCCAGGAAAAATGCCTGAGGGATACAGCAGAAGCCATAGCCCTGGAAGCTGCATCATTGGAGTTCACAGCCATGTGGAACTGGGACTTCGATGCTTGTACCCCCTTGTTGACCAGCTCCTGAAGATCAGCAGAAAGCTCAGGAGGGGCCTTTTTTAGCCAACTGTTCCACAACTTCTCAAAGGGACTTTTGATACCTGGAGGCATAAGCCATATAGGAGGTTTGCCTGATACCCAAGGAATATACCAGGTACCCTTTCTTGGCAAGAGAATCCACCTTCCTGGAATCCTTGTCGGGGGGTGAGAGGCAAGGGGAATGCCAGCCTTCTCATAGGCTGCAGTTTGAACCGCCCTTACATGGCTACAATGGCTGGTTAAAAAGTCAGTGCCATTGCCAGCCAGAAAGTACTTCCTGTTCATCTTCTTATCTAAAGGAGGAACAGAACTAGGGGTCTGGAGGATCTTTAAAGTCTGCTTCTTAAGGGACTTATGAACAGGAATAGAAAGTCCCTGGGATACAGAAAAAGCCATCTCCCTGTAATCCTCTTCCTTATCATCCTCTTGCCTGGCCTCTTGTACAGAGGGCTGCAGGGTCACAGTTACCTGCCTCATAAAAGCAAAATGGGAGGTAGCCTCAGAGACAGGCCTGGGAGGGGATTCATACTGAGGATGGTCAGGGGAGACCTCAGGGTCAATGAGTTCCCCTTCATCCTGTTCCTCATCCTCCTCCTCATAGTCAGAAAAATAATACTCCTCAGGGTCGATGTGTCCTGAAGGAGTTAAACCAGTATTCGGAACCATTGGCTGCCCAGACGGTACCTGCAACGGTTCGCCAAACCCAGATTGCAAAGACTACACTATTCGGATGGCTTTTGCAATTTCATCCGCGGTTGGAACCGAGACCAATTGTTTGCATGGTTCCATACCAGAGCGTTTGGCTTTCTTTGACGGTGCAGGTTCAGATGCCGACTCCGAATGTTGTTTACCCGTCGACAGTTCACACTGGCTTGAGAGGTCGGTTGTCAGATCCGAAGGTTCGGTTGAACCGGAACCGGCCTCAGCAGTCTTATCCATTTTTTCCTTCAGTTTACTGAGGCGCCTGTCTAAAGTAGACTGAGGGAAATTTTTACAAATATTACAGTCTGTTTGTAGGTGGTTAAAACCCAAACAGTACAGACAGACCAAGTGTGGATCAGCTTTTGCAAATTGCTCCTCACACTCAGAACAACGCTGAAACCCAGTGGGACCGATTTTTCTCTTGGGTTTCTGTGACATAACCCTAAAATCTGGAGCTTATCCCACTGGCTTAGTTAGGCCGGTTAAGCAAGAAACAAATATCTATTTTATCCAAGATGGCTTAGTTAGGCCAGGATAAAAATTAAAGAAAAATTATCCCTGAAGGCTTAGTTAGGCCAGGTAATAGAAAAACAAAGTCCAAACTGGCCA
Organism: Neoceratodus forsteri; assembly: GCA_016271365.2. Lineage (NCBI taxonomy): Eukaryota > Metazoa > Chordata > Ceratodontiformes > Ceratodontidae > Neoceratodus > Neoceratodus forsteri. The sequence continues at coordinate 481,839,920 of CM028138.1, read as the reverse complement.
ACGGTTTAGCTGCAGCCAAAAAGGAACCAAGAGCCCCCGGTTCTGGTCAGGACTTTGCACTGGATCCCAATACAGATAAATCTACACAGAAAAGGGAGAAAAATATAAGTTCGGTCCCCTCATGGTCGCGGAACCAGTCAGAAACTGAACACTTACCCAGCCTAGAAATGTACACTATACCAAAGACAGTGGTTTGAGAATGTTTTGAAAATAAAACAACAAAGTGGTTGAAGTTGAACCAACGAAATTCAGCTAGACCGAAGGCAGTGAGGAGAAATCTACGAGGCGTCTTCACTGGTGAGCGGAGTAAAGAATCTGATCAGTTACTAGAACGTACTGAGGACAGTGGTTTGAAAGCCAAGCTCAAGCTCAATGTTCTATGCAGTTGCATAGAAACATAGAAACATAGAATTTGACAGCAGACAAGGACCGCTTGGCCCACCTAGTCTGCCCATTTTCCTACCTAACAGATAAGCTGCAGATCCTAGTTAACCAGCAGCTTACTTCCTCCTAGAGTTAACTTTTTGTTCTCCAGGGCAGCTGAACCAGTCGGTCTAACTGCATATTGTCAGAATACAGCAAGACTTCATGTTGTTTGAAACAGAGAGGTGATTTTGCCACTGTACAACAGCCTGGTTAGACCACATCTTAAGTACTGTGTGCAGTTCTGGAGGCTGCACCTAAGGAGGGACATCCAACTCCTGGAGAGGGTTCAGAGGAGAGCAACTAAAATGATCCGGGCCTGGGGGATATGACATATGAAGAATGACTAGGGAGCTCAACCTGTTCTTGCTGGAGGAGAGAAGGGATCAGGGGGACATGATTGAGGTCTTCAAGTACCTCAGGGGAGTAAATAAGGTAAGCTAAGTTAGGATCTTTCAACTGAAGGTGGGTGGAATCACCAGAGGACACAGCTGGAAGATTGAGGGTGGTAGGATTAGGGGGGAAAAGAGGAGGAGGAACTTCACCGAGAGAGTGGTGGAACCATGGAATGTGCTGCCTGGGGAACTGGTACAGGCAGCTACGGTGGAGGAATTCAAGAGAGGGTGGGACAGGTATAGGCAAGGGGTGAAGCAGAGGCTGGTTTGCCTGAGGGGGGGCAGGACTGGGGGATGGAGTAACAGTGGAAGGAGACAGAGGGCAACGGTACCCAATCAGGGTGCTGAAGCAGGAGCAGACTTGATAGACCAACAAGCCTATTCTGTTGGCATCTAGTATGTTAGTATATGAGGACATGCCTTTCACACCACAGACTTACTATTAGGTTCTACCTCCAGAACCACATAATTCACCTAAAGGGGACAGAAACTAAGCATTTCCAACTCAAATTTTATTACCACATGTTCTCTTTCTGAATACTGTATGTCCCTCTTTTTTTCTGTCTTCCTGGTCTTTAAATCTATCTCTGAATGTAACTCCGCTATAGCACCATTGCAGGTGTTCCAACAAGTGACATCATCAGTTGCAGTCAGTCTCAGTAGCTCCTGATGCTGATATCACTACTGGTATAGGTTGCTACTTCTATGAAAGCAATCCAAACCGCCCATCCCAACCTAAATTGAAATTAAGTAAAGGGGCAGGACTATGCCCCTTACTTTGCTAACAGACATTACTAGTTTTTTTTTTTTTTACTTTATTTTTATTGTTTTCCATTTATACAACAGTATAACAAGTTCCATGTATTGGACAGTCCATTTACAGAACATATGCTGAATGATGAAAAAGCACCGTAATCAGAGAAAATACGTGCCTCCAGTACAATGTAATATCAAGTGGAGGAGAATATCAGTTATGAAAAAACATACAAGAAAGTTATCATATTTCACTGAACAAGCAGCCCGTGAGCAGTATGACTAATTGTGGAAGCCTATAGTAACCAGAAGGATCACCTGTATTACATCGCCCTACCAGAGGGTTAACTGGCATCACACCATAAAGCTTAAGTATTGAAAACGGTGACGTGCAATGGCATTATGAGAACAACCTATGTTGCCATATATTTAGGAGCTAAATGTCCCCTCTCCCCATGCGGAGAACTATTAGTAAAGTTAGAAAAAAATCTGATCTAGAAACATTCATAACTTAGGGATAACAACCCTGAGCGAAAACAAGTAAACTGATGGCCAAAACTGCCGACATAGTTGCAATTAGCACATCTGAACGGGGTATATCAAAGGAACGTACTCGGCATATGAGCTCTTACAGTCTCCTGATGTATGTTTGAGTCCAAATATGCTGACCAAAAATTTGGTAACGGAAAAGGTAAAAGTCTTTTGTCACAGCCTAAAAGTCACTGTATTTCTGTGAAACGTTGTATGAATTGTTACATTGACATTAATCACTCTACTTCCATCTATTTTAACTAGTTGAATGAGTTTCTAGTTAATCCAGATGTTAAGATAAATATTTGAACATAGTTATTTATATGTATCCAGCATATATATAAGGACCTGTTATACATTTATATTACATTCTTTCAGATAGACTGTTACTTAATATCGAATGGCTATATTCGTTTATTTGTACTGTATTCATATTATAAAACAATAACATTTTATTGACAAAAAAAAACAGCCTAAAATATCATAACTATTTAACTACGGAAAACCGTAGCCCCTTTATTTATGCCACCGTAGGAGTTATATTTTAACATCTGAGATAGTACCACTCTACATGCCAAAGGTACACAGTTTATAATACTATGTCCCAAACTCTTTAAGTGTCCTCTTCTAGCTGGTCAGGCTCCGCTTGGTTTGCCAAAGTCCTAGTGGGCTACTTGCTGGCTTCTGTTGGATCCGAAAATACCCATACTTTACCATCAAGGACACTCCTCCATCTCGCTGGATAGATTATGGCATGGACGATTAAGGCCTCCTGCAGCTACTTGTGAATGTCATCAGACTTTCTTCTCTGCTGTCTAGTAGCGTAACTTAAGATTGTGAAACAGGTAAATGTTCTTGTTCTCTTGCACAAGTGGGCCCTGGCATCTCGCAAGGTGTAAAAATCTGTCGCTAGTACCTGCTCCATCAGTGATCAACAGCAGCATACGAGCCTCAGACATGTCCTCTCGGCACCATATGGCATAACACAGTATGTCTTTTGCAATCCAAAGACAAAGGACTGTCTCTCAGGCAGTAGTTTTTCAGCCAGCAATTCCTTAATGAACAATAAGAGAAGATCTCCCTCCAGCCCCTCTGGGATGCTTAATATCCTGATGCTTGCGGATCAGGCCTGGCTTTTAAGGGTCTCCAGCCTTGCTATAATGTGTGTATTTTCTTTTACCAGCAGAGTCTTCGTGGCAGAAGAAGACATGGACTACTTACTGTACCTCCTGCATCCCTAGTTTGTGAGAATCCATTGCTGTTTCCATGACGGCAACCCTGGTATTAAATCCGTCCATTTTGTTTTAGCATTGAGTTGTGTGACCAATGAAATATACCACTGCATTATCAGCTACAGTGATGTTAGCGGCTCTTCTGGGTCTTGCCCACCATGGTGTCAGGCTCTGACCATGAGGGCTATGCAGCAGTGGTGCTTTTGCCTTTTACTCCTTCGTTTGTAGCTTTTTCTTTATGAGGATTCCCCATCTTTGTCTCCAGTTGATCAAGATACCAACAAACCCTTTGTTTCTCAGATATTAGTTGTAAAATGAAATATTTTAAGCTAATTATCTGCTGCAGAGCTGCCCTTGGCATGGTGCGAACTGTGCATTCACACAGGGCCCCAAGTGCAGGGGGCCCCTCAGCTGTCCTCCTTTCTTCCTGGTCCCCTGTGTCTCTGTCCGAATTTCTCCAAAATGATTTCTGATGTGTGCATGTCTGACTTCTCATTGCTTAGGATTAGATTCAAATTCAGGGAAAGTGCAAAAATGGCATACAACTAGCTGAAACTAAAGATATAGGAGGCCATGGTAGGATAAGGATGTTCTCTGGGGAATCTCCGACTTCTGATATGGGGCCCCAGCAAGGAGGTTCACACTGGGCCACAGGACAGCTTGAGCTGGCGCTGCTCTGATGGAAGATCGGAGCTGATATAGGCTGCTGCCACTCAGCTTGGGCTCCACAGCGCCTTGCCCCCAGACATATCTAGTTCTAGTCTGCTTCACACCTCATCATCAGCATTGTGACCTCACTGGCTGCAGCAGGTGATTGGCTCTTTTTGGTCAGTTATGTCACAGGCAGTGAGGTGGTAAGGCTGATGATGCCTGAGGAGGAATAGAACTAGCTATGTCAGCCTGGAGGTAGTGTATTGTCCCATACATCACCCAAAGTATAGTCAGGCAGACAATCTACTAATTAACAAAAGTAAAAAGAAAAAAAATATGTCAGATATAATTTGAAATGTAATTATTTCAGGCATTACACTAGTGGAACTGAACACACTATTCCTGTCTTAATATTGCTGTCCTGTAATGACATTAGGTTACATGACATTCTCACCAGTCTTTTCTGTCACATGGTTGTGTGCTTAAAAGGAGAAAGAAACAGGAGGAAAACTAGAAGAAAGGATGCAGACCAGGATGAAGCGAGGATGCAGAACAGGGTGAAGAGAGGATGCAGAACAGGATGAAGAGAGGATATAGACCAGGATGAAGAGAGGATGCAGACCAGGATGAAGAGAGGATGCAGAACAGGGTGAAGACAGGATGCAGACCAGGATGAAGAGAGGATGCAGAACAGGGTGAAGAGAGGATGCAGACCAGGATGAAGAGAGGATGCAGAACAGGGTGAAGACAGGATGCAGACCAGGGTGAAGAGAGGATGCAGAACAGGGTGGCAGGATGCAGTGTTGAACCGACAGATGCATCTAACCTGACTCTCTAGCTCACTGAGGGTGTCTGGTCTTTTCTTGTGTCCTCAAGAACAGCAGCACAAAGTTGGCCCATCAGCATAGTGGCAGGGCTGCTGCTCACAAAGCTTAAGATCCAGGTTCAGGAACGAGCCCGGGTTGGTGGAGGGGTGAGGGTTGGGGGACTGAGCATCCCAGAGGATGCTCTTCTTTTCTGGGGATGGCCGACATTAGTCTCTGCCATAGCACTGCCACGTGAGTGACCACAGGTGTGACTGCAGGCTGCAGTAGCAGTGGAGGTAAGGACAGTAGATGGTACTGTGCAGTGCCTCTCCATTGTGTGCATGCTCAGGCATTGGAGTCCTTGCCAGTGATATCCCAGGGTAGTAGAAAATTAGGGAAAAAATCAACAGGCCTACAAGGATTAGGCTCTGTACACTCATGCTTGCAAAGCCTTCCATACCCCTCTTCTCATATGTGCTTCAGCCAGGCCTCACGTGGCAGGGACAAGACAGGGAATTGGAAGGTGGGCTACAGGTAGGGGTGACTGGACTGGGTGGTTCCCTGGGGACAGAGGGGGCATGGGCGAGATAGAAAAAGCACATATAAAAATATAAAGCAGCAAAACAAAATCAAACATGCAGATAAAATGTGCACCCTCCCCACCACACACACACACATATATTCATGCATACATAGGGTGACCAGCCACATCACAAAAAACAAGCTGGCATCAGTAGAATTCAAATGCTTCACTTTATAAAAACAAACTTGAATTTTATGACATTCCATTCTTCATTACCGAGGATATTCACAAAGAAATAGGAGCATTCAGTCGCTCTAGCATTCACAATGCCGATGAATCAGGTTTTGGAATAAGCCTGAGTCATCCCAGGACCAGCTAGGGGAGGAGGATTGAGCACCCCACAGGATACTCCCCTCCTTGGGGAGGAAGGGCTTCATACAGTTCACTGTGCCACTGCTGCCTGGGTGACCACAGGTGGCAGTGCAAGCTGGAGCTCATGAACAAGAGAAGGAGGCTGTCAATGGCCTCTGACGTGCGCGGACACGTTACTGTGTGCATGTCCTTGAGCCCACTGTTGGCATCCTATGGGAAACAGGGGAGAAAGATGGACACCCCCCTCCCCAGACATGGCAGAAAGAAGCTGCGTCCACACCACAGGCCCTGCACCATGGTCTGAGGCACCCACATCCAAGCTGAACTAGAATTCCTTTGGGGGAATCTGTCTCGCCCTCACCTCTCCTGGTGGTGGGGCAAGCTAGGGAGGATCAGAATGAGGAGGTAGGTCAAGAAAAAGGTGTGTGACGGGGCTAGGCATGGGGAAGTATGGCTGAGATAGGACCAGCTGGGTAAATACGAAGAGAAAGTATAGTATATTTTGGAAAAAATAGTAACAAGAACTTTGCTAATACGGTATCTACAGCTGGGGAGTATTCAGGAGCTAAAGCCACAATGCACCACTTGTGACATCACCATAGTTTCCACAGCAACAGACCATCAAATCACAGGCAGGGGATTATGATTTCAACTCCTGAATACGATTCGACTGCTAGCGAACTGTAGGTGACAGAGACCCCATTTCCTGTAGATGTCCTTAACAGTAATTAAGAGTGAATGGCTCCAAATCCCAAAATGTTTGGAATATTTTGTAATTGATTTTTGCTAATGCCAACAGTCATGTTTTTTTTGTGTGTGTTTTATTTTACTAGTGACCGGAGTCCCTCTTGAATGGGCTGTAACATAATATTCTGCTGATCATTATCCACATTTTGTTTGCTTCCTATTCTATTTCTTTTCTCCTCACTGGGAGTGGCCAGGCTCCAGTCTGAACAACTGGACCAACCCCCTACTTCCAGACAGCCTGTTTCTCAGAAGAGCCTCTGGGAACACTCCCCCCCCCCCTCCACCCCCTCCAGTGGTGGCCAGACAGCCTGGTGAGAGCCAGCTGAAACTATTTTTTTGGGGTGGGGGGCTCAACGTTCAGTGAAATAATGTTGACCAAAAAAAAGAAAAAAATTCCTAACTGATGATGAGGAACTAAAACTACACCATAACAGAAACTGAAAACCAGTTGTGCTTCACCCCTAGCAAACAGGTTACAACTCACTGGAAATGAACTTCTGACCTACGAGCCACTCCCAAGTCATGTCAGGCTGCAAAAAAAAAAATTCAAGACACAAACAATGGGATAAGTCTCTGTGACTAACACTACCAGCATACAATTGTAGGCAAGAAAAAAGACTAGTGCTCCATCGAGTCCCCACCACCACCATCACCAGCTCAGTGTGAATACCCTGTCCCCCCTTTTTCTCCAAAGTACCTGAAAAGTGCTTAAAAAAGTAATTACAGTATCAGCTAATACCCTCTGCTCTGTGATCTGTTCCACATGTTCACCACTTGTTCTGTGAAGTAATTTTATAGTTACCTTGGATTTTTGTTCCTATAGCAGTATAGTATGCTTCCTTATTCTGTTATCCCTGGATATTGAGAGGAGGTCTGTTTGATCTACCGGTGTTAGCCCATTTAAGTATTTGAATACGGTACTCATATCTCCTAGATCTTCTCTTTGCCAAGAAAAGAACCCTAGTTTGGACAGTTCAACCTTATAGCTCACGTTCACCAAGCCACGAGCCACCATGACTGCCCTCCTCAAGACATCTCAATTGGATCGATATCTTTTCTCAGCAATGGAGACCAGAACTGAACTCTATACTTGAGAAGGGGCATTCAGTAATGTGCTCTCACTCTCTGTGTTCACAGTTTACTATCTCTAGCTGTGGTGGGATGTCTCATTTGCAGAGGGATCATGCTTCATTTGGACATTTTTTTGCAACTGCAACATAGGATGGTCTTGCTCGAGGTCGCACTGTGAGCCAGAGGGCTGTGGTTAAGCCTGAACCTGGGGTCTCCAGGATCAAGAAATTTTCTGCCCTCTGCTCGCTGCTCTGTTGTACAGTAAGAAACAGCCAGGGTGCCACTCTGGGGCTAGACTGTCAGCAAGGACAGGTTAGAGGCAGATTTACCCATCCCCCGAGTCTTTTGCATCATCATGAGATGTTGCAGCACTGGTGCGAAGCCTAGATATACCAGAGTCTAGTGTCACTGCAGGTGCTTTGGCCATTTTCCTTGTTTTTCCCAGCCCTCTAAGACATCAGCATGCTAGGGACACAGCACGGGGGGGGGGGGTACCAGCTATGTGCCCAGTCAGTGTCTTCCCTCCCACTCTGCCTAATGTTATGCTACCACCCGTGGTCACTCAAGTGGCAGTACTGAAGCGAAGTCAGCGAGCCTCCCGTCCCAGAGATGATCCTCTGGATTGCTCAATCCTCCTCCCTCGACCGGACCACCGATGACCTGAGCTCATTTTTAAAGCCAGCTCACTGTTGTCACAAGCAGTAGCCCTACCACAGAGCCAACTTGCTAGCTAAATAGAAGCATTTGTAATGTCCCATCAAAGCTGGTGGCAGACAAGCCATTTTTTGACAGCACACATACATTTCAGATTATATAATGATGCAACTGGTCACAAAGGGGTGGTACTTATTGTTTATTTTATTTTTTATTTAAACATTTGTTTGCTCTGCCACCAGAGCGGAATGGCTTTGGCATAGGCGACACAGAGTAAAGTGCTCCAGCTGCCATAGATACTGTACCAAGAACCTATTAGCTGACTTCTGAAGTTGCTGAGTGTCCACATATGGACTCAGGCCAGTGTGCAGAAAAAGTTCTCTAAATATAACATGTAACCGGGTCGTCATGTAAATTTCAGCTACTGCCCCTACCTTGGGGGCTCAGACAAGGTTGAGGGACTTGGGCGCTGTTGCTCTGGAAAGGGGGGGTTCGTTTTCAGATTTAAAACAAGTAGCGTGGTGCCTCCACCCAGAGTTAAAATAAAGTGAGCCAGCTGTCTGTATGGTACAGCCCCTGAGATGCTGTACCTACCCACCTCTCCTTACAGTCACACCACACACAGAAATCCAACCTTTGTTGCAGTATTTCAAAACACATATACTTATTAGTGACCTCTAACAATATGCTCGCAGACAGTGTTTAAAAGATTAACCAATAATTTATTTCTGAAGAGGGGTAGAAATAGGGCAGGGAACATAGGATGTAGGGAGAGCAACAGTGCAAGCAAATGGATATGCAAATATTCACAGTACTCCCAGCCACAACAGCAGCAATGGTGCGCACCCCCCACCAGCATGCACAACAGTACCACCTCAATTCTCCCACTCCGGTCTGGTACCAGTCCGCCCCACCCCAGTCATGTAGGTTGGGCGCTCCCACAGTCTGTCTGGGTACCCAGTTGGAACAGTTGTGGGCCTGATATCAGTGCAGCTGGTTGGCCGGCGTTAGGGCACTTTGGGATCAAACAGTTTAGATTCAAACCCCCTGAAGTACAGTGGCGTGAAAAAGTATTTGCCCCCTTCCTGATTTTCTCTATTATTGCATATTTGTCACACTGGATGTTTTCAGGTCTTTAGACAAAATATAATATTAGATAAAGGGAACCTGAGTGAACAAATAACACTTTTTTTTTTTACTTATTTCATTTATTTAATGAAAAAAGTTAACCAACACCAACTGGCACTGTGTGAAAAGTAATTGCCCCTAGTTAAATCAACCCAATTAAGGGGATAATTAGAGTCAGCTGATTGAACACAGCCAGGCTTGATTACAGCCAGCCCTGCTCAATATAAACCTCACTTATTTTGGCCCTTACCATCAGAGTCAATGCCACAGCACAAAGATTCAACAAGCACATTATGCCATGATCAAAGGAAGTTCTGAAAAGATCAGAAAAAAATTGTTGCCCTCTATCAGTCTGGAAAGGGTTACAAAGCTATTTCTAAGGCTCTGGGACTCCATCGAACCACAGTGAGAGCCATAATCTCCAAATGGAGAACACCTGGAACAGTAGTGAACCTTCCCAGGAGTGGGCTGCCTGCCAAAATTACTCCAAGGGCAGTGTAAAATCATCCAAGAAGTCTCAAAGGATCCTAAACAACATCCAAAGAACTGCAGGCTACTCTTGCCTCAGCTAAGGTCAGTGTTCATGACTCCACAATCAGAAAGAGACTGGGCAAAATGGGCTCATGTGAGAGTAGCAAGGCGGAAACCACTGCTAACCAAGAAGAACATAAATGCTCGCCTCTCATTTGCCAAGAAGCACCTGGATGATCCACAAGCCTTTGGGGAAAATGTTCTATGGACAGATGAGTCCAAAGTGGAACTTTTGGACAATATGGATCCCATAATGTCTCGCAGAAGCAAACACAGCATTCCACAGTGAAGAACACCATACCAACAGTCAAACATGGTGGTGGTAGTGTGATGGTGTGGGATGCTTTGCCGCCTAAGGACCTGGATGACTTGCCATAATTAAAGGAACCATGAATTCTGCTCTGTACCAGAAAATTCTTAAGGAGAATGTCCAGTCATCCTTCCGTCAGCTGAAGCTGAAGCGTGTTAGGTCATGCAGCAAGACAATGATCCAAAACACAAAAGCAAGTCCACATCAGAATGGCTAAAAAGAAGTAAAATTAAAGTTTTGGAGTGGCTAGTCAAAGTCCAGACTTAAACCCAATAGAGATGCTGTGGCAGGACCTGAAACGAGCAGTTCATGCTCGAAAACCTACCAAATGTTACTGAATTAAAGCAGTTCTATGAGGAAGAGTGGGTTAAAATTCTCCACAGCGATGTGAAAGACTGATATTGAATTATAGGAAGTGTTTGGTTGCAGTCATTGCAGCTAAATGTGGCATAACCAGTTATTAAGTGTAGGGAAATTACTTTTTCAGACAGTGCCAGTTGGTGTTAAACTTTTTTCATTAAATAAGTGAAATTAAAAAAAAAAAACAAGTGTTATTTGTTCACTCAGGTTCCCTTTATCTAATATTACATTTTCTCTAAAGACCTGAAAACATCCAGTGTGACAAATATGCAATAATAGAGAAAATCAGGAAGGGGCCAAATACTTTTTCACGCCACTGTAGATGTAACAACTCTTTTAAGAAGAATTAACAACCCCTGGCTGGCCACACAATAGCTTTGGGGAGCTAGGAACTCCCCAGGTTACAGGGCAGGCCCTGCGTTTACTCACAGTTCTGTAGACTTAGTTCTTTCAGGGTCTTGGCAACAGCAAATCATGCAGTCCACAGCACTGGGGCCTTGAACAATGCACTCAGGTTTGCAGCTTACTTGTCTGTAGCAGGCTCTTTACAGTGGATTAACTCTGTGGGTGGCAAACTCTTGCAGCTTTTCAGCTTCCCTTCTGCAGCGTCACAGGTGTTGGAACAGACCAGTGCTGGGGACCAGGGCCACATGCCTCACCCCACATGTCCAGACGATGCATAATGCCTGGCTGAGACACTACCTGGCTGATTTCCCAGACCGTCCTCTACCAGCAGCGACCCTTCTCCTGAAGCTCAGGAAACAGGCAGCCTTCTTTCCCTCTGTTGGCTAGCAGGTGTGGATACCTCCTGGAGCAGGGCTGGATCACCTCCCAGTGCTGGGGGTGGCAATCAATCTCTCAAGTATTTTCATACAGCAGATTCAAACCACAAAACAGTTATTCTTACTTCAACTGGCTTCCCAGAAAATGGGGATTTTTTTGTAGATACCTCCTGATTCTTTTTGTTTAAACCACAAGCAAAACTCCCAAGTTCTTGACAAGTATACAGTCCAACTCTCCTCACAGGCTGGGGGCTTCTCTCAAAATGCTTTAGGGTCTTCACACCCAAACGGCTCTGCACATTTCAACGCTGGTTTTCCAGATTGTAGAATACCTTGAACAAGCCTCCTAGACAGCGGCTGTGGAAGCCTTAGGCCGACTTCCAAACGTTTTACCAGACACAGTATAAGCTCCCTGTCTCACAGAGAGCTTCAGGCCGACTGCCTCGAGCTGAAAACTCCCCCATGGTCTGAAGAGACTACAGTCTCCCCTCGCTATAATGGACCTCGTTATACCAAATTCTCGGTTATAACGAATGGCTCCTGTGACTCCCGACTGTGATAAATGCTGCTCAGTTCAGTAGCTGGCACCAGCACACTGTGCTAACACAAATTTCAGGCATACACAGCTTATGTGAGCACATGAAGAAAGCAAGCATACCTTGTTTACGTCACCAAAACCACTTTAGCTTTATTGTTATCGTGATTTCAAAGTGCTTCTTATTACAGACAGATCAGCAGAAGAACTAGAGTTGCTATGTCTGCTGATCCGTTGGTAATAAAAAGCACTTTGAAACTGAATTAACAATAAAGCAGAAATGCTTTGGGTGAATTAAACAAGGTGTGTTCATTTTTTTCATTTGCTCACATTTGCAGTGTATGCCTGAAATCGGTGTTAGTACAGTGTGCAGGTGCCGGCTACCGAACTGTCTGCAAATTAATGTTTAAACTGCTGTCTCCAGGTCTGGCTTCTTTCTATCTACGTTTATGGCATTGTGTGCAAGATCGTACTTTATTCCAACAAGTTAGAGATTGGTCTTTTTATTCTAAACATCAGACTCTTGCACAGTTAATAAGATTAGCTAATCTCTGTTCTGAGTTCTGGCAGTACACAGTGCTCACAAAGTTAATAAGAATAGTGCCAAACAGAATGCCCCTAAACACCCTTTGCTAGTCTCTGTTCTGAGTTCTGGCAGTACACAGTGCTCGTAAAGCCATCTAAAACACTCTGCTGAGGGCTCAATAACCAACTATACAACTAACTAAATAAACAGCTAAATAAATGCTGTAATCATGCTTCAAAACAGTGTCCCTCCTAGTGCTTGGTGCTCAGATTGGTTTCTTTAGTGTCCCTCATTATAACGGATGAGGTGCTACGACAAATGGCAGCTAAGGCTCCCAACTCATTCATTATAATGAGAGATTACTGTATCGCACCACTTGATTGGTTGAGACAGCTGTCCAGCTGCAGAATTAATATGTATTAAGTCCACTTGACACCTAATTGGATGCTGGTGAAGGCGCCAAGAACATTGTTCTGTCCCCCTACCCAGGAGCCATAGCAGCAGTCTTTTGTGCGCCTCGAATTCTGACTGGATAAGGCACAGGTCAGGGGTGACTAAGATGGCTTCCATCAGAACAGTCTATATGAAGTCCCAACTTAAAGCCTGTTTATGGGGCCCCTGTATTATTTTAAAAGTAAATGTCTACATGCCTCAACAGATGCCCTTCAGCTCTATTGTCCGGTTGTGGAATGGGCACTAAAAGAGTCTCCCCCTTCCGGTTTCTACCACCGTAGGGTTGGGTCCCCAGGCAACTGGCAGAGCATACATTCACAGTGCAGTCTCAGCTACTCTTAAAGCTACAGTGTCTAAAAGCACTTTTGCAGAGTTCACTTTCTTTTACTTCCCCAGTGTGCCTCCGAACCTTATGTGTCTTGGAGCTCCAGGGTCAGAAAACAAGAAGGAGACATTTGCTGAGCCACCTGGGTGGCTTTAACATTAAGCACTGAAGCACTGTTAAGCTCTGCATGCAGATCATGGCAGCTCAAACATTCAAGCAGGAGCCAGCTCAAACGTGCACACACAGCTGTGTGGCACTTTGCTGCTTGCACAGCGCTAACCACACTGTAACCCTGGGCTGGCGGTTTTAACCTTAACACCATGCTCCTATAGACCTTCCCACCTGCAAAACAGGCACATAGGGGCCAGCAGGAGCAATAAAGGGCACCATGGACTGGGACTGGCAGGAACAGACAGCTGGGAGGTAGAACAAGGTAAGCCCCACCCGGGGGGTTACATACAGCAATGCTACACTTGAAAAGCTGGAACATTTTGAAATTCTTTGCTGTGAAAACTTTTTTGCAGTGACTGTGTGTGTGTGTTAGTGTTTATGTATATGTGCATTAGTGTATATATATATCTATGGTAGGGATACACAAACTTCCTTCTCTGTTTATCCCCCACATTCCACACAGCCCCATCCAACAATCTCCTCAGGCCTGTCACTCCAACTCCTCCAGGACTTAACTACCGCATTTTCCCCCAGGGCTTCCCACCCCTAGCGGGGTCAGTGGGGTTCCCCTATCCCCGCCGTTGAATAGGACCCAGTTTCGTGGCTGGCCTGGGTCATCTGGTGCAGGCCAGTGGATGACCAGAATCATTCTGAGGGCAGTGATTTGCCAGCTCCCCCCCTCCCTTAGAGGGGTGGACATGCAATGTCACCATGACACACATCATATGCGCCCCTGTATTGTGTGTCAATGGCTGCCTCTCCTCCATCAACACTGCAGCTCCCAAACTGCCTTCCCCCTTGTCTCCTCTAGGGGGCCAGGAGTGTACTGGGCTCTGTGACCTCCCCCCCCCCCAGAGGAGGAGAGCAGTCATACAGACACCTGATCCTCTCCTGCAAGTCAACCCACCGATGTCCCAAGCTTGTCCCCGAACTTGGAATGTTAACGCCACATGCTGTAGTACTGTGCCAGTGGGCTGGCTCTGGTATGAGCACACTTTCTGAACTATTTATTTCCAACCCCCTTTTTAAAATGTAATTTGCCTATTGCACCTCTGCTTTGCACCTTACATAAATATTAGCTACATGCTAATTCTAAATCTACGTTATCTTTTTAAACCTACAAATAACAGGTCCATCTTGAAAACGGGTCTATGACCCAATGATGTAAACTATTTCTACCTGTATAAAAATAAACTTTTTACTACTACTAATTACTCGTGTGTTTTTCAAAGCACTCAAATGTTTTTAAGGAGAAAGTTCTTTTTGTTTCTAAACTCTAGAACCCACCAGACTCAAAGGCGCTTTTTTATTTTTCTTAAGAACTAGCTCTACTCCTTTCAGGTCTAAATAAGTGATGCTTGGAGGAGGGGACATACTGTATATACATATGTGCGTGTGTGTTTTCCAAGTGTTCTCTATAGTTTCTTACAAAACTGACAACTGCTTTTTGCATGCTAACAGCACATATGGTACCTTTTTCTGTGATCTGGTTCTGCTTGGTGTGGAGGCTGCCGGTTTCTGTCTGGAGAACCGATGCTACCATGGTAGCCCCTTAACACAGGGATATGCAAGTGTAAAACTGGAGCAGGAGGTATGGTCTGTACCAGTCCTTAAATAAATGATCATTTCAAAAGTCACAACAGGGGTCTGTCCTAGTAGTTCGGCGACAGCACATCGCACTGCCACCTGGGAGACCGGGAATTGTTTTTTTTTTTTTTGAAATTGCATTTTTTTATTTTATACTTTTCATTTAAACAGTACAGTACAAATAAACAATACAGTACTTATAAAACACTACAAAAGGAATAACAGTATGTCGAGCACATTATTATGAACCATTTATAACTTAATCTTATAAATCATATGAAAAACTCCCCCTAACACCCCAACCCCCCGTGCAGCAGGTTAATAAGAAGGTATTTGATCTATTCTAATTGCTAATTCATTGCCTAGTGTAATCTGGGGTAGAAAGGGCTTTCGATTTATCTTGGCTATAGGCTCTTTTGTAGTTGCGGGAGCAGTCTTGGTCATTGAAGAAGTTTAGTTGCCAGTGTTTATCTCACTTATTGTCTAAGTGCCTCCCTTGGCAGAAACCCCTTCCCTTATACTTAGGAATTCAAAGTAAGGTAATCATATTGCTTTATATAGATCTAGTTGTAATCTTTGATGGGCCGTAAGCCTTTCCATGTCTTTTATTTGCTGACAGCACATTAGCCACTACCCCCGGAGGTGTCTCGGATAACGATTGCCTAGTGATGGCCTTCTGGGCCGCAGCAATTAAAATTGTGAATAGGTATCTTGCCTTGGACCCACGTAACCCTGGTAGAGGTTCTCCTAACAACATGTATCGACACTTATCTGGGATCTGAATTTTTAATATGGAGCTCATTTGTTCTATGATTTTACCCCAGAAACTACGGAGCTTGGGGCAACTCTAAAAAATATGTTCATGCGTCCCCAAGTATCTGCAACCCTCCAGCACCTGTCTGAGGGAAATCCCCCATAGTGTTTGGTTATCAATGGGGTTCTAAAATATCTTGTTATGACTTGCCATCTGAATTCCCTCCATGTGGGGGAGGCAGTGGTCCTCTGCGCTAGTCCCCAAATCAGGTCCCATTTTATTGGTGCCCCAACCTCACTAATCTCTCCTTCCCATCTCTGTTGAATTTGAGTTCTGTTGTCAACCTGGTTCCTTTTGCACAGCTTGTAGATTTTGGAAATTAGATGTGTTTTGTACCACTTCACCTATTAACCCAAAAAGGTAATCTATCAGTGGTTGCCTAGACTGGGAATCTGTGCTACCCTGCCAATCCTCTGCCATCAGATAATGTCTGATCTGTAAGTAACCATAGAAATCCTTCTGTGGTATGTTAAATTCATTTTGTAATTGGCCAAAACTTTTTAGAGTATCTTCTACATAGAGCTGAGATAGTCGTACCAGACCCCTTTTACCCCACTGAGTAAATATCGAATTTTCTTTCCCTGGGGTGAAGTCTCTGCATGTTGTGATCTCCTCCTGTAAGAGAATTAGCTTCTCTAACTTTAATTCCTTTACTACATCCTTCCATGTCACCACTAGATTTTTAAGCCATAGAGTTGGCAGTGCCTTCATTATTCTGGGGTCCCATTTATTAAATAGGAATGAAACTAGTGTTCTGGGGCCCATAAGATCTTGTTCCATTTTTACCCAGTTCTGTGTTTCCTTGGTGGCACAATATGCAGCCAAGTATTGCAGTTATACAGCCCTGTAGTAAGCCTTCAAATCTGGGATCCCCAGCCCACCTCTCCCTTTATCCAGACCAAGGATTGACCATTTCCATCTCGGTCTCTTCCCCGCCAATATGAATTTCTTTAGTATTCTACGGATATCTGTCCAGAACTTTTTTGGTGGGCAAACAGATATCGAATCAAATAGGAAAAGCAATCTGGGGAGAACGTTCATCCTGACCAATTCAGCACGACCCAATGTGGACAGTGACAAGGCAGCCCACGAGAGACCAAGATTTGTTTATGAGCCCCTAGAGTCCCACAACGGGACTGACTGGGACCAAATAATTTGCACAGGTGAGCTGATCAGCTCTTAGAAAGGGAGAGCACAGGCCCCTCCCAGCCGATTAACTAGTGGCATTGGCACTGTCTGTGAAGGGAGCTGTTTACCTACCCTCCTAACTGTAGGAAGGGTTTGGGGCCATGGCAAGCCATGTCATTGGGGTGGAAGGAATACAAATTCAAGGGAAAACTCCTTTATTGCCCCTAGGAGCCTCGCTTTTTCAGGCACTCACACTGGTGCCGCTCCTTTGCCTGCTGGGCTCACTCTCACCAATATTACCAGCTGTTTGTCTCCCAGTTGTGTCCTCCAGTGTCTGGATTGGTTCTTACCCTCCTCTCTGAGGGGCTAAAGGAGGAAAGGAAGACATATGCTGTGAAAATGGTTTGTCCATGCACCAGGTGGTGGACAGCAGGTGCACTGTTGATGAGGGCCTGGTGGTATGGGAGAGTGAAGATGCAAACACCCTCGACCACAACTACCTGGCGGGGCATTTTCTCTTGTTTTCCTTGCCCACTTTCCCATCTGGAGCATGTCCATGTCAGTATCCAAGGGGGAAATGTCATGAGGCTACTCAAGGTGACATCTTACCCTAAACTGAAGCCTTTACAAATAGGTGTTTTAAAAGTCGCATTTAATGGCCAGCCCATCACACCAGTGACCCAAGATCTGGGAGCAGTCTATGCTTGCTGGGGCTGGACAGGTGGAAAGGATCGAGCATCCACTGGACTGCTCTCTTCTCTTGGGGCGGGATGGTTGCTGGCTGTGCCACACAACTTCCATTAGGTGGTGCCTGGAGGTAGGCCAGGATGGAAGCAGCACAGAAGAGAGGGAGCTACAAGAGTTCTGTGGTACAGCATGCATGCTTCCACATGCACGCACTGACATGTGCACTTTAGCTACGGGGAGGGACCAGAAATTGGAAAAGGAGTTAGAACTGGCTTCATGAAACCATGCCCACTCTCCTCCAGCCCATACCATCACCCAGACACCAGCATCTGGATTTGTGCATACTGGTGGGGAACAGCCCTTCAACTCCTGGCCCTGCCGTGGGCGCAATCTGCGGGGGACCCACCGGTGGCTGGGGAAAAGTATGTGCTGGTTAAGAGAAGTAGGGAAATGGCTGATAGTTGCCTGCCTGCAACCCACAGAGAAACACCTTTATGGTAAAAAAAAATTCATAACAAGAATAGCTGCTTGGTAACCAGTTTGGAACTGTATCACATCTTGTCCATAGGAACCAGTTGTTTACACTGGTGAAAATAATTCAGGCACTGTGGCTGATTCCAATTCCACTTTCACTGTTTACCAGTAAAGGTTCTGCTTGGTCCAGATACTATATTTGCAGGGATGTCCTAGGTTTGCATGGTGAAGTTTATTGTTTCCATGTTTGGTTAACTCCTTTTTTCCCATAGATGCCATATGGCATCGGAACCATCCATTACTGGATCCGAACAAAATTGGTCACCAGAGGCGAATGAGTTTTTAACCCAAACTCGACCAGCCCTGATCAGCCACACTCTCCCCAGCCCTGTCACCTGCTGTCTCTGGGATTTAACTCTAACCTGATAGTGCCCCACAGTTTGCCCCCCCACCCCCACTTATGGCAGAGCCTTCCAGGTTCCCCAGGTCTGGCAGCAGTTTAGCTCAGATGTCTGACTGGCAGCTCAGTGAGTGGTGAGGGGCCTGTGAGGAGAGAGGCGGCGTCACCCTGCAGTCGAGGGCTCATTTTCCTGTTTTCTCCCACCAGGGTGCCTCACGAAGAAGGACCAAAGTGGACATCACATGCAAGCATGCTGACGTCCTCAGTTGGGAGGTGCCTGCCCAGCAATCATGGCTCTGCTTGCACTGCCATCTGTGGTCACCCAGTTGGCAATGTTACAGTGGAGCTCACAGACCCTCCACATGAGAGAAGGAGTCCTCTGGGATGCTCAATCCCCTTCCCCCAAGCCAGCCCTTGACAACTTGGGCTTGCTTCCAAACACGGATCGCCGGAGTCATGAGCAGTAATGTCACCGCTGTGCCAACGGGCCAGCTGGTTAATCTTTTTCTGCTTCAAGCTACCAGTCTTGCCCCCCTTCTGAGTCATCCCCTATCACCCAATTTCCCAGGAACTTACCCTGACTGTCTTCCCCACAGCTTTCCACCATGGTGGGAGCAGTGAAGCTCCCTCAACACCTGCCATGAAACAGGTCCAAATTTGGAGGTGGGTCCTCGTTGTTGGTGCAGGGATTGTGGGAGGCTGACTCTTCATCCTGCAGGACTGGAGATTTACCACTGCGGTTAGGTTCCTTGGGACAATGACGTGCAGTGTGCCCAAGTTCGAGCATGGACGTGCAGAGCACATCACAGCTGGCCTTCCTCACATCCTGATGTCACTCCAGCTGCACTGCCACCTGTGGTCACTAAGGTGGCGGTATAGCAATGAAGCTAACTGCCCTCTCTCTCTCTCTATCTCCCCCCAGGAGGAGGAGAGTGTCACTGGGATCTTGATTATCCTTCCCTCAGATGGCCTCAACAACTGAGGCTTACTCCTGAACTCTGGCCACCAGTGTCGTGAGCGGTAGTGTGGTAGTGGTACGGCTGCACCAACAGACTGGCAATACATGGTGAAGTTTCATGCAGGTGATATAAGAATGCAGTGTCATATATTTATACTTATAAACTATGTACAGGAGTCTGTACTCCAGCTGGGTGGGCTTACTATAACCCTGTCTAAGTTGTCATTGGTCAGAGATTTACTTTCAAGTAAAGTGGGAAATAGCTTTAGACAGCACGGTGATCTCAAGAAGTGGGATTTAAGCAGTGCAGGATCTGCAGAGCTACACTCATCCAGGGTACTCTGTGGAGGTATGGAGGATGCCCAGTCATCCGGAGGTTTGTGGCACTCCACCATGAGCTGGCTGCAGTATGGGCCGTAATATGTCAGCTGCAAAGCAGACTGGAATAGGGACCTGGGTTGTCCACTGCTGCTCCTCTCCCTCAGCATCCCCCAAGGGTTCACAATGAGAGTTGGAAGGTAGTGGGCAGGGGAGACAGACGGTGGCAACTACAGGAGAGAGTAGGATCTGTGGAACAGCAACAAGAAACAGTTTCAACCAATGAACGATACTGTCATGCTACTCTACCTGCCAGGGGAGCGACTCTGTTGTTCTAAGACCCAGCAGCAGCTAAACCTGCTGTGCAGGAGTGCAGTCTGAAGGAGAAAACTATGGGGAGGGTGCTCTATTCCATAGTTAGGGGTACCGAGACAGTGGTTTGTGTCACAGACCAGATAGGGAGGGGGTGCACTGCTTCCCAGGGATGACAGCAGATAGGGTTCTCCCTAGGGTGGACAGGTTGGTTAGGCAAGTTGGAGAGAGGCTGGATGTTATTGTCCTTCTTGGGATGAATGATCTGGCAAAGCCATTGGAAGCAGTATAGGACTGTTTTAGGGCATTGGGTACTAGACTTAAAGGTTGGTAAGTACTGTGGTCTTCTTGGAGGTCCTCAAAGTACACATGAAGGGAGAGGCAAGGAAGCAAAAAATATTCCAATTCAACAATTGGTTAAAAGGGCAGTGTGCTAAACAGGGGGTTCACTTCCTGGAAGACTGGGGTGCCTTTTGTTGGGATAAAGTACAGTCTTCATTCTACAAGAGGGAGTACAAGGGCACTGGGCCAGAAGTTTTAATCTTACATCTTGGGACAGTTAAGCAAGTAAGGAGGGAGGCTAGGGCTAGGGTCATCCATGGGGCAAACTCAGCTGTAGGATACTTAGCTAGTGCCCCCCAGCTTGTGGAGGCAATAAGGGAACAAGGGACAACACAGATGGGGAACAAGGAAGAGGTGTTAGACTGATAGTGACAACCACATTGGATGGGAATGGATTTGGAAAGAAAAACAACACAAAGAACAGATAAACTAGGTCCAGCCAGTGAAGGGGGTAATGGCAGAAGGCACGGGTCCTGAAGGCTGGTTTGCTTGAATGCCAGAAGCCTTGGTAATACACATGGCAGCAGAAGGCGCCGAACAGAAATACAAAGAATCACTAATGTACTGAAAGGGTGCCTCAGGCAGATATGGAAAGGGAGGAAGAATAAGAGGCCTATATGGTTTTTAAGAAAGTTGGGGGTAACAATGAGGTCTAAAACATCAGCCTTCAGAAGGACAAGGACAACTAGATGGAAACAAGCAGGGAGTTCTACCTCAATAAGGCAAAGGAAGCCAGTAACGCAATAAAGAGAAAAAAAAGCAAGGGTGGAGCTTAAAATTTCAAAACGGGTAAGGGATAAGATAAAGCCTTTTTTAGATTTATCAAGGAAAAGAAGAAAACAAGAGGGGAATAGGCAGGTTGAGAGGGAGAAATGGGTGCAGGAAGATGGGCAAACCACTGATATTCTGAATGACTACTTCTGCTCGATCTTCATGGTCGAGCAGGAAGGGCCATTGCTGGAGTGTAGCATCAAAGTCAAGAGGAAAACAAAAATGACAATGGGTATTATCACTGATAAAAGGTGCCCAAGGGTCTGAGAGGGTTAAAAGTGGCTAAGTTCACAAGACCAAATGGATTATTGCATCCACAGTTGTTCAAGGAGGTGGGGCATGTTCTAACAACACCTCTTGCACAGCCAGCCCGGTGGCACTAAGGGTTGAGGTGCTGGATGCCACACCTTGCACCATGCCAGCGACCCGGGTTCGGGAACGGACTCAGGCCACTGGGGGTCAGCAGGGGAGGGAAGGGATCGAGTGTCCAGAGGACTGTTCTTCCTCCCCAGGGAGGGATGCCGGCCTACTACCGCTCCTTAGCGGCTCCTAGTGGAAACCAGGGGCAGTGCCAGGAACATGCGGTGCAAAAAAAACCAAAGGGGTGGAGGAGGTAACCATCATGGAAAAACCCTCGGTGGACCAGGGAGGCGACGAGGGCTCCAGGGACCAAGCCTATAATCCCAGCGCTGAACCATCTCTCCTCCAGTTCCCCTTGGCTCTCATCCAGGATCCACCCCAGCAGAGAAAGGCCACCATGTAGGTGAGTAGGGTCTTCCGGGGGTGATCCAGGGCTGGAAGGTCCTGGGTGAGGGTCCCGGAGGAGGTCTCAGGTAGGAGTAGAGGCTTTGGTCGAGCAGGCACCTCCGAAAGATGCCCTGGCCAACCAAGTGCATAAAAATAGAATAAAAAAAAAAGCACCTCTGGCAGACATATTTAACTGCTTAATTGAGACCAGACATAGTCCCAGGGATTAGAGGGTGGTAGAATTACACCCTCCCTCCTGAACAAGACTGAAGATAGGGGAGAAAACTTATAGACCAGTTAGCCTAACTTCCATTGTGGGAAAGCTCCTTGAGTCTATAGTCAAGGAACAGCTGGTCGACTTCCTGCAGTCACGAAGTCTCCAGGACAGCAAGCAGCATGGCTTTGTAAAGGGGAGGTTCTGTCAGATGAACCTCCTAGAATTCTTTAATGCCATGTCCCAGATGATAGGCAAGGACCAAGCACTGGACATCCATTATCTGGACTTCAGCAAGGCTTTTGAATTGGTGCCCCACAAAACTTCAGTAAAGAAATTAAGGGGTGCAGGAGTAGTACAGAAAGTCACTAGATGGGTACAGAACTGGCTGGGGAGAACCCAAAGGGTGGTACTATATTATTTGCACTTCAAGGTCAGATGGTAATTAGTGGGGTGCCACAGGAGGTGACACTGAAGAAGGGATCCGGTTCAAGATGTGCCTGTTTGTGGATGACACTAAGATAGATGGCACGCAGAGTGGATAGTGATTAGGGTCTAAGGGACTGAAAAAGGAATCTGGATAAACTGGAAAGAAGATCCAAGACAGGACAACTGAAATTTAACACCAAAAGTGCAAGAGGAATCCAAAAACCTAAGATTTGGGTGGGGTGGGTTTCAGGCTAAAATAGATCACAGAGGAGAGGGACCTGAGAATTATAATAATCGATAGCCTCAGGACCTCGGACCAAAGTAACAGGGCATATGGGAAATCTAGCATGATTCTGGGTTGCACTGAGAGGGTTTTTTTCAAGTAGAAGTAAGTGATTCTACCCCTGTACAGGTCCTTAGTGAGGCCACCCTTGGAGTACTGTGTGCAGTGCTGGAGCCCTCACCTTAAAAAGGACAAGGACCGCCTGAAGGGAGCCGAAAGGAGAGCAACCAAAATGAATCAAGACTAGCAGAAGAAGACCATGAGGAAAGACTAACTGACCTCAACATACACTCCCTGGAAGCCAGCAGAGAAAGGGGACGGGACTGAAACCTTCAGTATATGAGGGGTATGAACAGGGTGGATAACCAGCAAATGTTTAGGCTTTGTAAGAGATCCATTACAAGAGGCCACAAATATAATCTGACGGGAACCAGATTTAGGAAAGACATGAGGAGGAATGTCTTCATGGAGAGGGTGGTGGAAAAATGGAATGGTTTACCTGACTATGTGGGGCTCCAGATGAGGACTCCGCATATGGACCTGCCAGTGCTCGATGTATGGGAACTAAAGTAGGAACTGAACAGACGTGAGGGACCATGAGTCTTCTGTTTGGAAACTTTTATGCTTCTATCACCAAAGTCATCTGGGTGTCTCTGATTAAGCAGCATTGCGGCAGGGAGCTGTCCAGTAAATCGCAACCACCAATGGTTCTCCCTCTGGGCCTGCTCTCAGGGTAGCCCGTGTATTCAGCAACCGCGACTGAGCGCTTTCACAAAGGGTGACTCAATCACGGTGCTTTTACACAGGGCAACCGGGCAGGAGGGTGACAGATAGGGGTTCAGCGATTATAGCGACAGATATTAAGCTATATGACATAAATAGAGGGACCATGCCCGTGGGATGGGCGGAAGGAGGGAGGGTTTGGGGTGTGGTGTGGCAGTGGGCTGCCAAGTTGGCCGTGTGGTGTGGTGGGTTGGTGGCAGGCTAGGGTTGGGAGGGTGCTGGGTTCGGTTCTGCACACGCTCGCTTTTTGTGCTGGTCCAGGAAATTTTATTTTCTGGCATTTTACCCCGACATACATCCCCTGGGTTGAGAATCTTTTAGTGGGGGTGAGGAGGGCACAGCCCCGCACATAAAAAGGAAAATCCAAGCATCCAGCGCCCTTTTGCTGTGTGCCGCAAGTCTATTTCGGTGATGTAAACTCGCCCAAATGGCAATCGTTATTACGCAGTCACATGGAACCAATCTCAGTGCCTCCAGTAAAAATCTAGCATATATAGGTAATGGGAATCTCTCTCAGCCACTTTCAGTAGTCAAACAAGATGGATGTTAGCTCCCCTTGTTTGCTTCTCAAGGGTTTTAGATCTCACAATAAGAAATATGTGTTTTTTTGACCAACTGGAAAGCAACTTGCTGGGTCTGCACAGATGATGTTGGTGCTAGTTCCTCCATTGAGGTGTGCACTGCTTCCACCTTGGTCTCCACTGTAGTCAGACTTGCAGTGAAGAAGTCAATTTTATTATCTATTTTTGCTACCTATTTTTGTGTCCAGACTGCCAATGGATGTCTCTGTTGGGCCCTTTTCCACACTCGTGGGCTGAGGACCCTTCCTTTCCATTGCCTCTGCCATTTCCTGTCCCTTCAGTGCATTGTGAGCATCCCTTCTCACATCTGAGTTAACAATTTTCTCCAGCACCTCAAACTACCAATCAAATAAAAATGTTTGTAGTTTGCAAAGGTTTAAAAGTCTGTTTCCACTCTTTTCCACAGAGCTCATACAATGTGCATCTACTCACACCAGGATGCAGACCACACCTCCATAAAATAAAATAAATAACAAAAATTCAATAAAACATAAAAACACTTAGGTCACTTGGGCGGCCCATTGGTAGCCTCTCCTCATGCTATGATGCTGAAGACTCAACTACAGGAGCGAGCCCAATTCTCTGCCTGCCTGGTGGCCTGTGGTCAGAGGTGCTATCAATGGCAGCACTTCCAAGCCAGGGAGGAGGGAAGTGCCATCTCCCCTCCCAGAGCAACCTCTGTGGTGGACCATGGAGAAAGTTTGATGTATGTGCCTTTGCCTTCTCTACAAGGGGGGGGGGGCTGCACGTCATGTGTGGGTTGTGGTGCCAGTTTAAGTGAGGGGACTGAAGGTAAAAAATTACAGACTACCTGCATGACGGACGCTAATACTCTTGGGTCCTGTGATGCAATACAGGCTATGACACGGCTATCAGTGCTGGAAGGTTGCTGGTCAAGGAACAGAATGGGGGTAACCAGGGTGTACAGGAGGACAAACACCTACAAAAACAAACAAGAAACCCTATCTGAGCTGTATAGAGGTCACAAAGTGAATCTTTTGTTTTAGGCTCTTGTGTCACCCTGTGACAGTGAAAAAAAAACACTAAGGAAGAAAATGCTATCATTTATAAAATGCCATCCCACTCAAATGAAGCTTAATTCTCAAGTGTGAGTTAAGGCCTTTGGACCTTTTGTGTTTCTGCTAATAGCCATTACAGGCCTAACATGGTTAACCTTACATAGGCTGGATTAGAGACTCCCTTCCCATCTCAGGTCATCAAGGACAGTGGACAGCCCATTCCCCCTTAGTCACGTAGCCGTTGCACAGAACAAAAGCCGTCCTACCATATTTGAAAGTGTACAGCGAGGCACTGTGTCATTGGACTGGACAATGCAAATTTCCAAGAAGACAATGACAGCAATGTTTCAAAGGTTATATATATATACACAGAGGCATGTCAATCAGGTAGTCAACGGCTTTGTTGCAGCTGTGTTACAGAATTACAATGGGATTATGCATCCGAGTTTATCTCTCTCTCTCCACCCCTCTGAAAATACTTGATAGATGAAACACTTGCATCCCCTCTGAGGACCATGTGTCCTTGATTGAAATTAGAGAGGCGTCATTTCGATCAGGACAGCATTAAATCGGGTTTGTATATTTGCCTTACTTGCTGGTAGAAATGTGTAGCATTGTGACTCATATAATATGTTGGGATGTCTGCCTTTGAATTTGTGCTAGAATTATTATTCAGGGTTACTAAGTAAGAGAATCTTACTTAATCAAGCACCGTCAAACGTGCTTGGCATGATGGAGAGGAGAGAGAGACTCTATATCAGAGAAAATAGACACCTGAAAACTACCCATACATTATTCCTCTCCTCCAAGATGAGATTTTATAATGTCATAGTTATCAAGACTAAGATATAAGCCTGGCAGAGAGGTTGTTTGAACATCTCTGGACTATTTAATGACAATCTTGCAGTATAACAAGGACTTCTGGGTATGAACAATCAAATTCTACTAAGAAATTGACCTAACAGAAGGACACAATTCTCTCAGAAATTGTATAACAGTTAGATTAAACTTTTTTTTATTGCTCCAATTGTGATGAATGACACTTTATGTTCTGTATCAGATTTCAATATACCTGATCTGAACTAAAAAAAAAAACATGCCTGGCATGTTATCTCGAAATCATAGTATTTACAAAACAATGGCAGTAATGGATCAGAAATTTGAACTTTTTTAAAGAAGTTCCTTATTGAATCAAAACATGTTTTTTAAATAACACATCAAATTATGGGCTGGCCTGCCTTTAACACTGAGCGTGAAACCTTTTTCTCATATAAATAATCACTGGCAACACTTGAATGGTTTAGCACATTGTGCTCACTCGGCACTTGTGACTTTTTGGGCAGCAACTTTTTAGTTATGTCGTTAACTCAGACTTCAAAATGTCTTAATGCCTTATTTATAGTTACATGTTGTTATTAATTTGTAAATACCAATTTTTAGATTGTTTGTTTAAGATTGGTGTTCTTTGTACAATTTTATGATGTATATCTGTGGTGACGGAGGTAGACTACAAAAACGGGCACTTGCTGCTTTTAGTCTTTTCTAATAAACAAATAAATTAAATTAAATGTGGCTATATAAGGCATGCCTCTCCTTATAAACGAATGTGATAAATGTGGCGGAGGGCCTCATCGTCAATAAGAGATTTGCATTTCTTGACTTCCAGAGCAAACCTGAAAGGCCGGGGGGGGGCATTTGTCAAGCAACAGGCAGAATAACAGAAAATAAATTATCAACAGCAAGGCTGTAATTTTGTCAAGGGATTCTGGTGACATTGTAAATTACATGAGAAATGTTTGAACAGTTTGTTTGTGTTGTTACCAGAATCGCAACATGGAATTACAGATCTTGCTACTGATGATTTTTTGGTGATCATGTTTCGTAATCTGTGAAACATCCCAAAAAATCCCATCCCATAATACTATCAATCTACTTTCAGAACACCTGGATGTCACTTTTCCCTATGGAAAAAATATACAGATTTAATACATATTGTCCCCATCAGTGTTCTTTGCTTTCTGCTCCCATTTCTTTCTCCAATCTCTTATACTTTTCTTTTTCTCCCACTGCTTCTCCTTTCATTTATTGTTGAAAGGCAGTGCAGTCTGCTTGTTAAATCTCCAGCCGGGGAACCAGAAGATCACCCCACTTTGTGACCTTGAGTAAGTCAATTAACCCACTAGCTGTGCTCCAGTCCACTCAGTTACAGAAATGGGTAGAAGCAGGACCCCACTGAAAACAAGATGTTATATCTCAGAGGTGCTATTCTGAGTAAATAATAAATAGTAAAAAAAAATGTTTTTCCTCTCTGTAGTCCATCAAATGCTGTAACTATAACATTTCTGTATTGGGACAAGAGCTCTGCTTGAAAAACAAAGGGGAAGCATGGTGTCACAAAAGCGTGGCGGTTCAAAACAAAAAAGAATGGGATCACCTTCATGTATAAGTGCTTTAGGGGAAACACTGGCAGATCTTGTGGGCCATGGGCTCAAGACCTAGGGAGGAACAACACAGAAGAAATGTGGTGACAAAACAGACATAAAACAGCCAGAAACATCCTCTTTGTAATGAAATACAAGAGATTCAGCTAAAAAAGAAGGACGGGTGCCCCTGGTGAAGACTCAGCAGAGTCGAAGTGCCGGGGCTTGCAGTAAGGAATAGGCAGGTATTGTAGGCAATGTGCCTTTGAACTGTTGCACTGCTAAACAAATAAGTTTATGACTGTATTACCTGGAAAGGTGGTGGACTGAATAAATTAAGCACTAATTGATGCATTACATGCAGCACAGACCATGAACTTTCTTCCCTACTGTGCTCAGGAAGTGTGTTTTGTCTTGTAAGAGAGTCGGGAGTGAGCCCTCCCACCCTGAGCACTGTTCTCCTGTACCAAGTGTGTGGATCCAAGATCTGTGTCTGTTCATATATTTTTTTATAGCACCATCATTATATACTGTATCAAAAAGTGCCGTAGAGGCTGGCCCAGTGGCGCTGAGGGTTGAGGTGCTGGATGCCACACCTCGCACCATGTCGGCTACCCGAGTTTGGGAGCGAGCTTGGACAGGGACGGGGTGAGGATTAAGCACCTGCGGAGCTGCTCTCCTCCCCCGGGGGATGGGAAGGGGATAGCTCGGCGCACCAGTGGCTCCCAGTGGAGATCGGGGACGCTGCAGCACGTTGGCTGCATGTCATGCAGCGTGGATGACACTGGCAGGGTTGCCTTGTGCCAGAGCATCATGGGTGCACCACGCAGGGGAAGGGCACCAAGAACAAGGAAACACCCAGCTCCGAGGGGGAGGTGGCGGCACCTGACCCCCATGCCCATCCCTGGATCCACCCTGCCTGGCCTTCCAGGTCCTCCACCCAGGGCCCATTCCCTCAGCCAGAATGTATGTGTGTGAGAGTGCCCAACGAGAAGGGGCGGCCCTACCCTGGAGGGGTTAAGCTGGGGGTACTGGCTATGGGAGGGGTGAGGGAGAGAGGAGGCACAGGTTCAGGGGGACCTCAGGCGGGCAGGAACAGACAGGATGCCTGAGAGATGCCTCCTCGGGCCATGACTGGAGGGAAAAAGAATCAACAAAAAAAAAAAGGTGCTGTAGAATCCATGAACACCTAATGCCAGGAACAGTGCAGTTTTGGCCCCTTAACCTGCATGGGAGTGGCCAGAACCTCACATACCCTACAACAATAGCAAATGTTTTAACATCCTCTTCACATCAGTAGGGAAAACACATGCTCCAAATTTTTCAAACACGTATGAAGAGTCTACCTAATCACAATTCAGCTATTCTTGTACCCTTGTTTTTGGTCACCTCACTCTTGCCTTGTGTACCATAAACTGAAGAAACTATCAACAAGCATTTGTCAATGCTGAATGTTTGCTTGCTGGCATTGGCATTGGTAGTGTAGGAGTTAAAGAGCTGCATAATAGGAATGGCAGTGAAGTATTGAACTGAAGCCAACCCCACCAGCACCCTGCAGAGACTGACAGGCATTGGGGTGTGCCTTTGGGTCGTGAGGCGTAACAGCCACGCCATTTCACCACACCCTACCCTGCAGACACCGACAAGTGTCACGGTGTGCCTTGGGGTCTTTGGCCCTTATGCTCACCCCATTCCATCAAGAAATACGGTGAGATGGGTGCTGTATAGGAGAATGGGGTGAACTTTGGGGCCAAAGAGTCCAAGGCACACCTTGATGCCTGTCACTGGCTGCAGGATGTGGAATGGTATGAGTATTACAGCCAAGAATCCCAAGTCATACCCCTGATGCCCTGGTGGAGCAGTATGGTCGGAAACCCTAACGCCTCAGACGTTCATTGGCATTTTCACTCCAAATTTTCAACATGGCTTTTTTGTGACCCACACCTTATGAACGGTGGCAATATCAGTTCGTTAGCTGAAAGTTGATTTTGCACAGCGACTACGCCATTTGGCACCACAGGTGCGAAAACACATTTTGAACAGGATGTGAAAAATGACAGCTGTACTGTTCATGGAGAGGTGAAAAATGGCAATGTTGAAAATCTGCAGTGAAAATATTAAAAAAACTGGTGAAGTCACGAGCGTGCATAAAAAATGCACAACGCACACCTGTAATGCAATTAGTTTGGGGATTTTTTACAGCAGATTGTCAACACAGGGATTTTGAAACCTCCTCTCATGAACAGTGTCACTGTGATTTTCTTAATCTGTCCCGAACAGTGATTTCACACAGTGACCACGCATTTCTGCTCTGGAAGTGCGAAAAAACATTTCGGCCATGGTGTGAAAAATGACAGCTGTACTGTTCATAAGGAAGCGTGGAAAAATGCCAGGGTGAAAATCTGGACTGAAAATATTAGAAATCCATGAACTTACGAGGGTGCGTGGAAACTGCGCAATGGTCACTCGTAACACAGTCATTTTATGGACTTTTTTCACCAAATTTTTAACATGGCCATTTTAAGACCTGTGCTCATGAACAGTGTCACTGTGATTTTCTTAATCAGTCCTGAACATTGATTTCACACACTGACTGCGCTATTGTGCGCTACATGCGCAGAAACACGTTTTGAGCGAGATGTGAAAAATGACAGCTGTACTGCTCATAAGGAGGTGTGGTAAAATGGCAATGTTGAAAATCTGGAGTGAAAATATAGAAAATTCGTGAACTTACGAGGGTGCGTAGGAACAGCGCAACGCATGCTCGTAAAACAGTCATGTTTGGGAATTTTTTCACCACATTTTTAACATAGCCATTTTAACACCTCTGCTCATGAACAGTGTCACTGTGATTTTCTTAATCTGTCCCAAACATTGATTTTGTACACCGACTGCACCATTGTGCGCTACATGCACGGAAACCCATTTTGGGTGAGATGTGAAAAATGACAGCTATACTGCTCATAATGAGGTGTGGTAAAATGGCAATGTTGAAAATCTGGAGTGAAAGTACTGAAAATTCACGAACTTACGAGCGTGCGTAGGAACAGTGCAATGCATGCTGTAAAACAGTAATTTTGGGGAATTTTTTCACCAAATTTTCAACATAGGGTTTTTGGGGACTACCTCATGAACTGTGACACTGTTGTTTCGTAAATAGGTCCTGAAAGGTGGTTCCGTGCAGTGACCGTGAAATCACCTTTCGGGCCCGATTAACAAAATGACAGTGACAGAATTCATGAGGTGGGGTCCCAAAACCCAATTTTGAAAATTTGGTGAAAAAATTCCCAAAAATGCCCGAGATATGCATCAAAGTTGAAACCCCCTATTTATTCCATTATACAGCTTACCAGCATTTCCTCAGTTCGCGGTCGGCTTTGAAGAGTGCAGACGTGTTCCCGTCCACACGAGATTGTCACGCTGGACTGGAGGCATGGGGTGAGGTGGGGGTGTGGGGAGGCAGGGTACCTAGAGGTTGGGCTGGGGGTCAGGACAGTTAGCGAGGGAAGGTTTTTCTTTCAGGTGCTTTCTTTTAGGAGGACGACATGGGACTTGTGCGCTGGAGTTGGCTCTCAGCGTGGCAGCTGGAAGGCTGTTTGGGGGGGCAGTGGAGCCGACGGGGGATTGGGCACCCCCATCGGCCATAAGGAATGTTGCCACGCTGGGGTGGGCTCCCAGCGTGGCACCCGGTAGTCTCTTGGGGGAGGTAAACAGTGGAGCTGACGGGGGATTGGGCACCCCCGTCGGCCATACAGAATGTTGTCATGCTGGGGTGGGCTCCCAGTGTGGCACATGGAACTCTGTTGGGGGAGAGTGCAACAGAGCCGACGGGGGATTGGGCACCCCCATCGGCCATACAGTGTGTGCGTGGGGGGGACATGCATGAGCACGCAATATGCGCGTGCGTTTGTGTGAGAAGCGCATGAGCATGCGATATCTTATCACTGCTCACTGAAGCGTAGCTCTCCCTTTCAACTGTATGGCACTGCATTTTCAACTGCAATCATAGACAGCTGCAGCATTCATTGGCGAACTGGGGCCGCACCTTCAAACACACTGACTGCAATGGAAGACAGGGTGCCACACCTTTGAAAATTCGGATGATGGCACTATGTTTCTTGCACATGCGTGCAAGCAAACATAAATGAAGCAACCTTTTTTTAAACTTTGATACATACAGAGATAACATTCCCCATACAAAGAATGTCACAAAACTATTATAAAACATTAGAGAAAATACAAAGCAAGTTAAAACATCATACACACTTATCCCCTTCACCTTGCTGTACAACCATAAAATACTAAATATAAATTGGGTCCTCCATCTTGTAAGAGTCAAAGAAGTCAGGTAAATCCCGAAAGTAACAAAACCCATCCGGATACTGTGCTACCATTACCATTGCCTTCACAACCCACAGTTCCACCCCATGCACTGCTATTCCATACCAATGATGGGGTAGTTAGTCACATAAAATTACAATTAGCATTCGACAGCTGGCTATACAAATGCCATGAAGCAATAAGCACTATACAAGGAGGCAGCATTCATGTAATCCAACAGGAAATAAATAGTTTTGCCCTATGCTGTGAGCTATATTAAACAAACACCAGACATTCCGAAACCCAGCTATCAGGATATATTTAATCATTACCAATCCTTTATGCAGAAAATCTTCATTTTACCCAGCCATCTAACCTCCCCGCAAAATCCCACATGGAAATAATATACATGAAAAAGTAAACTAGCAGTCTGCTATAGCACCAATGTCCCAGCCCATCACAAACGTCTTTAGAGTAAAACAAAAGAAACAGCAAGTCTTTAAACTGGGTATATAAGTGTCTACAGCAGGTCCTCCCCACAGTCATATAGCTCCTCCATATCTTTGCTCTGCCTCTCGGTATCACATCAAAAATATGTCCACTGCCTCACAGTCTATGAAGGTAAATGGTATACCTTTATAGGAAAATTATAATCTGGCCAGATGAGAACAGAATCGCAGAGGTACCTTTTGCCATGAACTGCCAATGGCACCTCAGAAGTTCTTTTCCTCTGGACTGAGTATGTGAGGCCACATCTGTAAATAAAGACATATTTTCTCTGTAAATTGTAGATTATTTTTTCCTTAATGCTGCAAGAACTCCTCAGCCAGTTCTAGCACCATACAGACATGCTGCAGTCCCTGCTGCTGTCTCTGTCTGTCTGGCAGCTGAAAGATTAGTTTTATATGTATGTTCTCTGGCCTGAAATCCAAAGAGTCCTTCAAAAAAGCTTTGAGCACTGGTTTCACTTCCATAGGCATGATCGTGTGCGGCAACCCCACCACTCATACGTTAGCATAAAAAAGCTGATTTTGTAAGGGTTTTAATCTTATTTAAGTAATTTAGAATCTCAGGCCTGTAAAATTGTGTATCGTTCCTGCCTACCAGCCAAGTCTTCAAAAGTTTAGCTTTCTCCTCTGACGCAGCTTTCAATTTTAATTGCTGGTTGATCACTGAAAAAGAATCATTTGTTTGATTAAGTTTGTCCTTTATTTTTTTTCTGTAAAATGGTAAATTTTCTGTTAATCACCAGATCCTTCACACAGGTGCTGGCAGGGTTACCGCCATACTTGGCCAAGGGAGCAAAAAGGCCCTCAACAGACTTATGTTGCAATTCAGATGCCTTTTCTTTCTCTTTTTCCACACCATTCTTAAACCACAGCAGCAGACTAACTAGTCAATCATGAATTTGCAAAAAATATATTTGTTTTTCCAACAAATTGTTAGAAAAGGTAAAATTCTCAGGAGCTATGGTTTAATGCGTCTGTTACAGTTGTTGGCTGGCTCCACTCCCAAAGTAACAGGGGTCGATAACATTAAGACTAGACTACTTATAAAAGTAATTCCTGGGGGTGCTAGAGAGCCATCTTCTAGGAAGGAAGCACCTTCAAAGAGCTCCTCCATGTACAGGAAAATAAAATATAAAAACAGCGAAATAATAAGGGGATACGTGATGGCGCGGCATGTGATACCGTATGCATCACAACGCGTGGGCAGTGACCTCAGCTCAAGAGTGGCAGTGCATAGTGGAGCCACGAGTGAGGTTTCCGAGGTCACTGTCCACGAGTTGTGATACATAGGTATCACACAATGGGACATCACATATTTGTTTTATACAATAGGGCTCCGTTTTTTGTTTATTTTGTTTTATTTTTTGTTTCAGAACAGGGGAAGTGACATACACAGTGCTTGATATCTTTACAGTGTACATGTCACATGCTAGATATCACACTGTGCTTCTGATACGGCTTTTTACTTGATGCCATAGCACTTCATCCCTATTGTATAATACTGTTTAATCAACAAACTGACACCAGATTTTGACTCCTGAAATCACCGAAAGTCGAACGATACCAGCTTTAAGATGGTTCGTCAAAAGGCTCAGCACCAGAGACCGATGAAAGACTCCCAGCAGCAGGGCACAAGTAAGGCCACAGCATCAGCATGCAGTGGGGAGGAGAGCGCCATGACTTCATCAGAACCCTCTTGGAAAACGATGCTGGACTCAATGAAGGCAATGGACACAAAGATAGAAAAAACCCTGGCTAAGCCTGAGTCCCACGACGTTTCCATAAAATCACTAACAGGATCAGTAGCCGAGGCAGAGAAATGCACAACCACAACGGCAACAGTGGCCAATCCAACTCTGGAGAATTCTCGTTCAGAAGTAGAATGGAAGCCATAGAAAATTAGATCAGATCAGGGAATGTGCGGGTAGTCAGGGTTCCGGAAGGTGTGGGGGGAACAGATCTCCTACTTTTCCTAACATCTTGGCTATCAGGGCATATAAAGACTTCTGCAGAGTTTGAGTGGTCTACACTGAAGAAAGCTTACCGTGTCAGTCCAAGAGTGAGTCCGACAGGCACGCCACAGCCCTGTACTATACTTCTGCGCACTACAGGCTCCAAAGTCTGGGATGCTCTCATCTCTGCTGTGACAGACAGCTATCCACTAGATATAAACACTTCAGACATTAAACTGTATCTGGACCTCTCGTACCAGACGAGAGCCCGTTGGAAGAGTTTTGACATGATCTGCCATCGACTAAGGGTACTTGGCATAATCCACTCATTTTTACTTCTCGCCAGGTTGAGGATAGTATACGGGGGAAGACTTGGAATTTCAATAACCCCACAGACGCCGGGTGCTGGGTGGAGAAAGTCAAGGAAGAATTTGCAAGCTGCAAGAATGCACCAGACCCTCGTCTCTCGGATTCAGACTCGGAAGATTGAACTGAACCTCATGGGAATCAGGACAGTAAGAGATTTGTGCAGAGAGACTCTCAGAAATTGATTAAATAAGCTGGACTTGAACGTTCTCCTGGGGGTAGCATAAGTACTGGGAGATGACAGTAGCCTAGTCGATTCTAAATTTGTTTATGAGTTGAATTTCATGACTGTTAGAGAAAAAATACCAAAGCTAAATATTTTTTTATAATTTGAGCTCCCGAGGGAGCGAGGGATGAATCTTCTAAAGGCTCAATTCATTAAAGCTGCACATTTTCTCCTGTTTCAGTTGGTTAACTAGGGGAATGCCATTTGGCATTACAATGTAACTGAAATAATGTTTTGAACTGTTAACGTTAGATGCTATTACATCTGTTGCCATCTGAAGCCTACGTTAGCTTGGGTTTTGAAGCTGTTTTTTGA
Organism: Neoceratodus forsteri; assembly: GCA_016271365.2. Classification (NCBI taxonomy): domain Eukaryota; kingdom Metazoa; phylum Chordata; order Ceratodontiformes; family Ceratodontidae; genus Neoceratodus; species Neoceratodus forsteri. The sequence goes on along the minus strand of CM028138.1, from coordinate 481,804,686 downwards.
CACCCTACTACATTAGAGGAAACGCTCTATAGAGGTCTACATTTGGGTTCATATCTATTATTACCAGGTTAAATGGCAATCTTGTGATTGTGTTACACTTCTTAATAATACTCCCTTAAGGAGTTACCTTTTCCCTTTGAAGAAGCTGGCAATGTATTAGAACATCTTGGGTTGAAACTATTTTAAGGAACTCCCATGTCCTATTGCACAAGAATGCCGGGTTTCTGTACTACTGTTTATTAACTATACCTAATGTACCTCATTTGCAATACCCTGTATGAGAAATATATTTGTCGATTGTTTATTGATGAAAATCTAACAAACATAAAGTACAAAAAAAAAGTCATTCCTGTTATCTGTTACTCTTTTTCTCACATTATAAATGTTTCGTTCTCTACAGCAACATTTCTAGAAGCCTTGAAAACAGCAAGAGTCTCACACTGACACCCAAGGTTAGCTCAACTGAGCTACAACTTCTCGTTTTCTGTGAGTTCTTGCTGTAAACCTGTTTTTTTTATAAATACGATTTTTATTGAGTCGAAGCATCACATTCAGTATTATACATCACACTGTTCTAAAGTATCAGAACAAAAATGTAAACATATGCAGAGTGACTGGCGCCTGAAGGAGAGTCAGATTATAACTGTACAGTATCCAAATATTTTGCTTACCAACAAGAGACAATGAACATTTTCACAGTATACACCACATAGCTCTACTAAGATCAGTAGTATAATATCATTTGCATAAGAAAAGAGATCCCTTTTTTATTTTATTTGGTGAGGGCCGCAATCTCCCCCCCTCCCAATAAGTTCCCCTACGGTACAAACTCTGTATCCACCTCTGCCATGTACAAAGTCCACCTCTGCCATTTAGCTCTGCATAAAGCCAACTTCTCATGGAGTGCAGCTGTCAGGCATTCCAACTGATATATATTGAGAACTATTGTTCTCCATTCTGCCACTGTAGGTATCTCTTTAGACATCCATTTACGTGTAATGGCCTTTTTAGTGGGTAGCAGATAAACTGGCAGAAGGGACCTGCGCCAAGGGGGAGAATGTTCTGGATAAATAGATAATAGGGTTATTTCCTCAGTGAGCTCTATTTGCTCACCCAGACAGATCTGCAGCTCCTCCTGAAGAGAGCACCAGAATGGCATTAGTATTGGACAGAGCCACAAAATATGTCCAAAATCCGCCAGCCTACACCTACAATCTTTCCAGAAGGAGCCATAACTATCCAGGAGGTATTTTACTCTTTAAACCTGTTTCATACCGGCTCGGTGGCACTGAGGGTTGAGGCACTGGATGCCACACCCCGCACTGCACCGGCGACCCATGATCAGGAATGAGCCCAGGTTGTCGAGGGTTGGCTGGGGGGGAGGGGGAGGAGTGAGACTGAGCTGCCGCAAGACCTCTCTCCTCCTGGGAGGGTTGGGAGGCTCCCCGGTCACTAGCCGCCACCTGGTGGAGGACAGATGGTGGAGCTGACCCAAGGAAGCTCTGGTGGTAGCCACTGGGAGGTGCAGAAGGGACTGCGCTGGTGGCACAAGGCATGTGTGAGCCTCCGCACATGCACAACGCTTGTGTGCTGGGGACCAGGTGAGAAAAACGGCAAAAACCTAGAAAATATAAATATATTTAAAAAAAATGCTTTGTAGTTGGAAAGGACTAAAGCACTGGGAGGTCAAGTGACTTGCTCAAGGTCAGATCTGCTTTACATTGATAGCTGTTTAACTGTACAAGAAACACCAGCTTTTTAATAAGACATTGAAAAGAGACATGATTCGGCAACCCTTGTGTCCAGTCTTTATTGCTCTCAATTGACTCTATAGCGCTTTTAAAGGATTCCTTTGATTAGTTTCTCCCCATTTGATTCCCACTGTCCCCAGCCTGAAGTTGAGGTTGCCCGGCTGCACCCTTCCTCTAACAAGCAGAAGGGCAGGTAAGTGGTTGCCTTTACAGCCGATGCCAATTTTGCAATGAGGTCTACCAGTAGGGGATGTGAGAATGTCAAGTGGCCTGTTCCTATCCTCTGCGGGAGCCAAGCATGTCACATTCCTGATGCGCCAGTCCTCCTTCTGGCTATAGTGTGGGATTCTGGGGATCCCACATAAACCCGGTCTCCCAGGATGCAGCAAATGATGCTACTGCCGTGACAATAGATCAGCCTTAATCTATGGCACTTTGATAATCAGACTGCTTACTCTGCATCTGATTAGAGTCAGTATCTAACCTGTACATAATACATAGTCACAAAGTGCAGGATCATCCTTCCTACTGACCGAGCACTTGTTTGGCACTTACCCTCACAAGCTGCACCTGCACCAGCCTGCATTCTGAGTGTCAAGTATGTGAAATTAATCTGCTGCTTCTTTGGGCACAGTATTGGCATTCTGTGCCCCAGTTTTTTTGGAGTTACAGTCAGTCACTTTTTCCCACAGAGAAAGAATGGTGCTCAAAACCATTGATTCTATAATTCTCTTTTGTTATACTATTGCTCTGATATCAGATTGATAGTATTATAAAAAAGAATCCCCATGTCAGTCAGGTGCGAGCTGAGCACGGCGCAAATGTTTAAAAGTAAACAGCCAAACTGAGCTGCAGTTTCCAAAGCGGTTGCTCCAAAAATGCTTTTTGAAAAATAATGCCAGTACATCTATACTCTGGTTACATTTTGTCGTCCATAACACAACTGATCTGTGAATCATTTGGAAACAACACTGATGTCATAAGGGGATAATAGCTGACCAGATGTTGTTTGGGGACATGAATGTAAGTAAGTCACTGAGGTGAAAAAGTGACTGACAATGTATTATTAAAAAAAAAAAAAAGGACAGCCATCTGTAACAAACTTGAAATGTCATCTCGGGATTCAAATGACATAATGAAACCTCTCAAGTCTTGCCACATCTACCATCCTTAGGGGCCAGCAACTGCCAATCCCATTATTCACTAACCTGCCACTATCTGTCCCCCCATAGCTTACAACCCCCCATGGCGGGTGTCACAAACGCACTCCGGGGGTCAGGCTCTCTGCTCCCACAGTGCCCAACCTCGAAGTACAATATGTGAACAGGAGACAAACAGGGAAACCCTCCTGTTTGTTTTGGGTCTGAGCAACTACCAGTCTCGAGTCCTGGGGTCAAGTATGAACCCTTTTTTTCCTAGCACGCCCAGGTAACAGGTCCAAATATCACATCCTCTTCGGGGAAAGCAGTGCAATACTTAACCCAGTGGGCACACAACCTGGTTCACAATCCCCCTTCTGACTCAATTAGCGACCTAGGTATTTTCTTACCTTGTTACATATGGTGACACACTATAAGCACTTTAACAGTTATATCAGAATTATCAACACTGTTCCAGCATTCACACTCAAAATGAGAAAATGGCTAGGGGGATTTAAAGGAAAACAGAGTTTACTAAAATTAAAAAATAGTAAATAAAATACAAAACACAGAACATATAACATTAATGGTACAGTCATAAAAGTAAGAGGACAAGTATAAACAAACCACCTTTTTACTGAGTAACTGATCCTACCCCAGTTTCAGTTGAAAAATAGTGGTGCTGAAATTATCTGATTTTGGTAAAAGTGCTTCTTAAGAGTCCAGAACACAAGTGTCTCTTGAAAGTCCAAACACAAGTATGTCTTGTTCCCTCAGCAACTTGACAATATCATGAGGGAAAAAAGGTCCCACCCAGCTTGTGAGGTCACAGCTCTGTGGTAATGCTGACTGTGAGGTCACTCTCTTTCCTGCATACTGAACTAGTCACATGCATCTTCACACTGTTAATTACACTTAAAAATATATATATTCTTTCTAATTAGTAAGTAGCATGCTTTATGACAGGTCAGAATTACCCCCGTTGATCTTCAGAAAAATATCCTAAAAAACACGTCTCCCAACTATGAGGATTTTCACAGGTATCTGTCAGAATTGGCTTATCTCCTGATGTTGTAAAAAATGCAGTCTTTTATGGCTAGTTTCCTAGGTTCAAAGTAGTGGCTGATTTTACAACCTGTTATATCAGCTAATACAGACTTTGACAGGTAGATTTATTCATTTATTTATTTAAGAGTTTCACAAGGAAGACATGCTGAGCAGTCTACTGCTCAATTCCAGATGCGTCCTGGGGGAGAAGGGTAGTGGAGAAGTGCAGCACAGTAAATTACAAACTAGGAACAAGACAGTACATATTCAGGACATGAGTACATGCAGGTACAGTATCATATTCTGGGATGCAGCCCAGTATTGTAAAGTGATAGCAATACACAGACAAAACAATTGGTAAATAACATAGGAGATGCTAAAATACAAGAGAGCCTACTAGAAAGATACTGGTGTAATAGAAATGGCTAGCTAAGTCATGTGAGGTCAGAGGTTAGTTGCATGTGCAGGGGGGAGGAAAAGTGTGCTAACAAGAAGGAGTTGTGGTGTAGAGAGGGTGGGGTGAGCCTAATGCTCACAGGGAGTTTGTTCCATAGTTTAGGCAAGCTGTACCTGAAAGCCGCCTGTCCAACAAGGGTTGACATGAGGAATGGCCAAAACACAGGAGTCGTCGTTTCTGAGTGAGTATGCACAGAGGTTGGGGGATGTTATGGCACATGTGAGGTAAGGGGGCAAGGAATGAGTCCAACATTTTGCCACCAAGCTAGCAGAGTGGGACTATCTGCGATCAAATAGTGAGGGGAGGTTTAGGGCCTGGTAGAGGGTGCAGTGGTGGGTGGAGTAGGGGCTGTCAAGGGCAAAGTGACAGAAAGAGTGGAAGAGGGAGTCCAATCTGGCTAAAGTGGACTTGGGAGCAGCACTGCAGACTACATCCCCATAGTCAAAAATGGGTAGAATCATTTTCTGCACAATTTCCCTGTGAGCTGGCAGCGGTACGCATCTACAGTTGCGGTAAAGGGCGCCAAGCCTGAGGTGCAGTTTCTTGTGGATGGAATCAATATGTACAGAAAAGTCGAGGTGTTGGTGAAGCCAGACCCCTAGGTATCCAAAGGAGGAGCATGCCTCCAGAGTTGCCCCGTCCAGGGTATGGAAGATAGGGGTGGAGGGCAGCCGAGAAAGTCTTTGCCTAGTGCCAAAGGTCATGGAGACAGTTTTCTTGGCATTTAGACATAGCTGATTTGAACGGAACCAGAGCTGGACATTGTTGAAGTCCTCCTGAAATCTGGTCGCCACATCAGAGGGGATGGGGCCTGATGCATAGAGGATGGTGTCGTCTGCATACATATGTATGAATGTGTGTGTGCAACTGGAGGGTAGATCATTGAGAAAAAGGGAGAACAGGAGCTGGCCCAAGACTGAACCTTGGGGTACACCAGTTGCTACAGGAAGGGGGACTGAGTGGGATGTACCAATTTTGACAGATTGGGACCTACCGTGGTAGATGTCAAAAGGAAGCTCTTAATTAGTTTATTCACTGGGTCAGGGATAGGGCAGATCCTTCTTTTCTCTCTCTGTTCAAATCCTATGCTTCATGACGCTTTGCTGCTTGGCCTTTTCCGAAGCAGAAGTCTAAAACATATATTTTATAGCAAAAAATATAATACAAATAATAACAAGCAGATGGCTATCGTCACACTCCTCCCTCCTAGACTGAATTTGGGGGAATCTATTCCTAGGTATGGGATGAGTTTCCCAAATTCAATTAACTGCTCTAACTGGTGCGACAGACCACTGATGTTTGCGTTTGCTGCCCCTGTCCTGTGAGTGACAGTCATGTCATAACCCTGCAAGGCAAGGCTCCATCTTAAAAGCCTACCATTTGTTTTACCCATTTGTGCCAGCCAAACCAGGGGGTTATGATCTGTTTGTACTTCAAAGTGCCGCCCGTATATGTATGGCTCTAACTTCTTTAGTGCCCACACTATTTCAAGGCATTTTTCTCCACTGTAGAATAAACCTGCTCCCTGGGAAGTAATTTCTTACTGAGGTACACCACTGGGTGATCTTTCCCTTGGTTAGCAGTCTGGCTAAGTACTGCCCCAATACGTACATCTGAGGCATCTGTCTGGACTACAAATGGTTTCCTGTAGTCTGGACTGGCTAATACAGGAGCACCGTGCAGTGCCTCCTTTAGCCGTGTAAAAGTTCGTTCACAGGCAGATTCCCAGTTTACTTTTTTAGGCATTTTTTTCTTTAGCAGGCCAGATAGAGGAGCTGCCAGGGCACTGTAGTTTGATACAAATTTTCTATAGTACCCTGCAGTCCCTAGATAACTCTGAACCTGCTACTGTGCTTCACGTCTGAGCCACGCCTCGACTGCCTCAATCTTTGCTTGATTAGTACGGAGCTGTCCCCGCCCTACTACATGCCCTAGATAGGCAACCTCTGCCATGGTCACCTGACAATTTTCAGCTTTGACAGTGAGTCCAGCCCTCTGTACCCTGCCCAACATTTCCTTAAGGTGGGACAGATGTTCCTTCCAGCTGGCACTGAAGATGGTAATATCATCCAGGTACGCCATGGCATATTCTTCAGTACCATGTAACACTTGGTTCACCAACCTTTGGAAGGTGGCTGGGGCGTTCTTCATTCCGAAAGGCATTACCTTAAACTCAAATAACCCTATCGGAGTAATGAAGGCCGACCTATCTCTAGCTCTGGCAGTTAACTCCACCTGCCAATACCCTCTCGTCAGGTCAATAGTGGTAAGGTATGTTGCCCCTCCCAATTTGCCCAGTAGTTCGTCTGTCCGTAGCATTGGGTGTGGGATTTCTGGATTACCCCTAAATCCAGCATTTCTTCCACCTCCCTCCTAATGTCCTTTTGGATGGCCTCTAACACCCGATATGCTGTCTGCCGTATGGGTGCTTGTGTCCCCGTATCTACCTTGTGTGTCACTAAGGGGGTTAGTCCAGGCTTGGCATTAAACAATGGGGCAAATTCTGCTAACACCTCCCTTACTTCCAGATCTGGTCTGGGGGTCAACTGGGGTGACATTTTGATTGCCTCCACAGAGGACTCCCACTTGCTTTCTTCCAGCAAGTGCACAAGGGGGTCTTCCTTGTCCATCCCCTCCCCAGGACTACACACTGCAAAGACCACATCAGCCCTATTTGCATATAGCTTCATCATGTTGACATGGTACATCCTTTGGGTATGTCTCCTGTCAGGCAGTTCTACAATGTAATTTATGTCATTCATCTGTCTGACTACAGTACGGTCCTGCCCACTCGACCTGCAGCTTTTCTTTTCAGACTGGGATTAGGACCATAATCTCCTGACCCACAGTGTACGATCGATCTGCAACAGAGTAGATGATCCAGATGGGGTGGGCAGAATGAGAAGAGATCTGGATAAACTGACAAAATGGTCGAAAGAGTGGGAACTGGGGTTTTAATGCAAAGAAGTGCAAGATCATGCACATAGGGAAGAGAAACCCTGAAGCCACCTATAGGCTGGGAGGGGAGTTGCTGGCAGTCACAAGGGAAGAAAGAGACTTAGGCATCATCATCACTGATGACCTGAAATCATTCAAGCAGACCACTAAAGCAGTAGGTAAGGCTAGGGGGATGATGGGGTGTATTATCAGCGGTATTACAAGTTGTTAGAGAGAGGTAATAATCCCTCTTTATAAGTCACTGGTTAGGCACCATCTGGAGTACTGCGTGCAGTACTGGAGGCCACACCTTCACAAGGACATTAACCAAATTGAGGCAGTCCAGAGAAGGGCAACCAAAATGGTGCAGGGACTGCATCAGAAAACATATGAGGACAGATTAACGGAGCTCAATATGTATACCCTAGAGCAAAGGAGGGAGAGAGGTGACATGATCGAAACATTCGAAAGCCTTAATGGCATTAACAAGGTGAAAGAGTCTAACATGTTTCAATAGAAGAACAAGCATTTGTCAATGCCGAATGTTTGCTTGCTGGCACTGGCATTGGTAGTGTAGGAGTTACAAAGCTGCATAATAGGAATGGCAGTGAAGTATTGAACTGAAGCCAACCCCACCACCACCCTGCAGAGACTGACAGGCACTGGGGTGTGCCTTTCGGTTGTCAGCCGTAACGGCCACGCCATTTCACCACTCCACCCTACAGACACTGACGAATGTCACACGGATGTATGGGGTCTTTGGCCTTATGCACCCATTCCATCAGAAAATACAGTGAGATGGGTGCAGTATAGGAGAATGGGGTGAACTTTAGGGCCGAAGAGTCCAAGGCACACCTCGATGCCTCTCACTGGCTGCAGGGTGTGGAATGGTATGAGCATTACAGGCGAGAATCCCAAGTCACACCCCTGATGCCTGTCATTCTCTACAGGGTGGGGCGTTATGGTCGGATACCCTAACGCCTCAGGCATTCATTGGTATTTTCACTCCAAATTTTCAACATGGTTTATTTGTGACCCCCACCTCATGAACAGTGGCAATATCAGTTTGTTAGCCGAAAGCTGCTTTTGCACAGCCACTACAGCATTTAGCACCACAGGATGTGAAAAATGACAGCTGTACTGTTCATGGGGAGGTGTAAAAAATGGCAATGTTGAAAATCTGCAGTGAAAATATTTAAAAAACTGGTGAAGTCACGAGCGTGCATAGAAATTATGCAACGCACACCCGTAATGTAATTAGTTTGAGGATTTTTTACAGCAGATTGTCAACACAGGCATTTGGGACCTCGATCATGAACAGTGTCACTTTGATTTTTCTTACTGTCCCGAACAATGATTTCCCACAGTGACCTACGCATTTCAGCGCTGAAAGTGTGAAAACACATTTCGGCCATGTTGTGAAAATGATAGCTGTACTGTTCATAAGGAAGTGTGAAAATGCCACTTGTGAAAATCTGGACTGAAAATATTACAAATTCATGAACTTACGAGGGTGCGTGGAAACTGCACAATGCTCATTCGTAACACAGTCATTTTATGGACTTTTGTCACCAAATTTTCAACATAGCCATTTTAAGACATCTGCTCATGAACAGTGTCACTGTGATTTTCTTAATCTGTACCAAACATTGACTGCGCATACAGACTGCGCCATTGTGTGCTACATGCAGGGAAACACATTGTGGGCGAGATGTGAAAAATTACAGCTGTACTGCCCCTAAGGAGGTGTGGTAAAATGGCAATGTTGAAAAATCTAGTGCAAATATTAAAAATTTGTGAACTTCTAGGCGTGCGTAGGAACTGCGCGCACGCTCAAATAAAACAGTCATTTTTAGGAATTTTTTCACCAAGTTTTCAACATAGCCATTTTAAGACCTCTGCTCATGAACAGTGTCACTGTGATTTTCTTAATGTGTCCCATACATTGATTTCGCACATCGACTGCGCCACTGTGCGCTACATACGCGGAAACATATTTTGGGCGAGATGTGAAAAATTACAGCTGTACTGCCCATAAGGAGGTGTGGTAAAATGGCAATGTTGAAAATCTGGAGTGCAAATATTAAAATTTTGAATTTACGAGCATCGAGTGAACTGCACGCAACGACGTCAGAAAACAGTCATTTAGGAATTTTTCACCAAATTTGCAACATAGGCTTTTGAGAGCCCACCTTATGAACACTGGCACTGTCGTTTTGGTTAATCGGTCCCTAAAAGGTGATTTCACGCAGCGACTGAAATTACCCTTCGAGCCCGATTAACGCCACGACAGTTCAAGAATTCATGAGGAGGGTCCCAAAAACCCCATGTTGAAAATTTGGTGCCAAAATTCAAAAATGCCTGAGATATGCATTAAAGTTGAAAAACCCTATTCATTCGTTATACAGCTTCCTGGCATTTCCTCAGTTAGCGGTCAGCTTTGAAGAGTGCAGACATGTTCGGTCCATTGAAGATCGTCCGCGAGCTCAGAGGTAAGTATGGAGTGAGGAGGGTGTGGGAGGCAGAGTGCGCAGTGGGTGGCGCGGGTGGGCAGGGAGACCGCCGAGGAGGTTTTTGTTTACAGGTTTTTTTTGTTTTTTTAAGGAAGATGACGAGGATGTTTGCCACGCTGGGGTGGGCTCCCACGTGGCAGCTAGAAAGCTGTTTGGGGGGCCTGGAGCCGACAGGGTTGGGCACCCTGTCAGCCATACAGACTTAATGCCACGCTGGGTGGGCTCCCAGGCGTGGCAGCTGGAAGGCTGTTTGGGGTTTGGAGCCGACGGAGGATTGGGCACCCCCGTCGGCCATAACATTTTTTGCTACGCTGTGGTGGGCTCCCAGCGAGGCACCTGGAAAGCTTTTTTTTTGGGGGGGGCATGGAGCCGATGGGGGATTGGGCACCCCCGTCGGCCATACAGTATGTGCATGGGGCCGGGGCGCATGAGCACGCAATGTGCGTGCATGCATGTGGAGCACTGCTCTCCCTTTCAACTGTGCAGCACTGCATTTTCAACTGCTGTCATAGACAGCTGCAGCATCCATTGGAGAACTGTGGCCATGCCTGCAAACACACTGACTGAACTGGAAGACAGCTGCCACACCTCCGAAAACTCGGATGATGGCACTATGTTTCTCGCACATGCGTGCAAGCAAACATAAAAATAGCAGGACAAGAGGACACAGCATGAGATTAGAGGGAGGCCAATAAAGGGGTAATGTGAGGAAGTTCTTTTTCATAGAAAGGGTGGTGGATGCATGGAACGGCCTACCTCAGGAAGTGGTGGATATGAATACAGTGCAGGACTTTAAACAGGCATGGATAGGCATAAGGAAGCAATACAGATGAGTATGACTAGATAGGCCATTGACAGAGCAAAGGCTGATGGCACATTCATATGGTAGAAAAAGAAATGGGCAGACTGGATGGGCCTTGCGGTCCTTATCTGTCGTCAACTTCTATGTTTCTATGAGCTCTGGCTCTGCGGTCATACCATACCTTTTGCTTTTGCTGGGCTGCTACCAAGTCACTCTGGGCTGTTCCCATAAGCTCCTTCAGCTATTCCCTAAATTTAAGAACATAATCCACTATGGGAGTTCTCTGGGTGGCATACTTGATTTCCCAGTCCTCCTGGATCAAGTCTAGGGGCCCACGCACCCTGCGTCCATATAAGAGCTTGAAGGGTGAGAACTCTGTCGACTCTTGGGGCACCTCCCTATATGAGAACAACAGGTGGGGAAGGTATTTCTCCCGGTCCCGCCCATGCTGTTCAGCAAACACTTGGAGCATCGATTTAAGGGTGCCATTAAACCTTTCCACAAGCCCATTGGCTTGCAGGTGATAAGGTGTTGTGCATCTCTGCACCATCCCACACTTCTCCCACAAACACTTCATCAGGTCTGACATGAAGGAACCCCCTCGATTGGTGAGAACCTCCTGCAGGAACCCGACATGGGAGAAAATCCCTAGCAAGGCATCTGCCACTTTGTCTGTCCTCAGTGAGGATAGGGCAACTGTCTCTGGGTACCGGGTGGCACAATCCCCCACTGTTAGAATTCACCTCTTCCTGGAGGAGCTGGGGGTATTTAAAGGCCCCACAATATCCATTCCTACTCTCTGGAATGGCTCCTCCACTATGGGTAAGGGAATTAGGGCGGCTTGAGTTTTACTGCCCACCTTCCCTATTTCTTGGCACTGGTGACAAGACCTGCAATACTTCTTCACCTGTTGAGTGAAGTTGGGCCTATAGAAATTCTGGGCCAATCACTGCATAGTGCACACAATTCCCAGATGTCCAGACATGGGGATATCATGAGCAATCTTGAGCAACCGTTCACAGTACCCCTGGAGAACGACAAGCTGCCTGCCCATCACCCCTCCCTCTGTCCTTGCGTCCTGTGTATACAGCAGTCCATTCTCCCAATACACTCTATGTCTCCCATAACCTCCCTGTGTCCTGTCGGATTCTGCACAAGCCCTCAGCCTCTCTAAACTAGGGTCATTTTTCTGAGCAGCTACAAAATCTTTACACATTCCCAAGGCATGGGACGGATCCCCTTCAGTTCCTAAACTAGGGTCCCTACTCTCTGACAATTGGCTACCCCTCCCTCCTCAGAGTACCCTTCAGTAGCTGTTCTGTTAACTGCTACCTGGGGAATTTCTACTCCCCTTTCACTATTCTCCATATCAGGAGACACAGACTGGGAAACCCATGACTGAACAGGGATTTATTTAACTCTAAAAATTGATTAGCGTTTTGCTCATAAAAGTGCTAAATCTTTGTGAAAATGCATAGCTCTTGCCTCACTGTGTTTAACAAACACAGCACGTCTAGAAAATCTATATAAATACTTTCTGTACAGTTAGTATAGTCCCAAGAAAAAAACTGCTAATCAATTATTTAAAACCCTGCTGAATCTTGGGGTACACCAGTTGCTACAGGGAGGGGGACTGAGTGGGATGTACCAGTTTTGCCAGATTGGGACCTACTGTGGTAGATGTCAAAAGGAAGCTCTTAATTAGTTTATCCACTGGGTCAGGGATAAGGTAGATCCTTCTTTCCTCTCTGTTCAAATCCTATGTTCCATGACGCTTTGCTGTTTGGCCTGTTTTCCAAAGCAGAAGTCTAAAACACATATTTTACAGCAACAAATATAATCTAAATAATAACAAGCAGATGGCTACTGTCACAGTGAGGCTACATAGGAGGGCCTCCCCTACCCCCATCAAGCTGTTGGATCTGGTGGCAGTCTAGTGGCAGGCTCCATGGTGTAGGGCATAAGCATACCAGCCCTATCAGTCTGATAGAGGTTCTTGCTTTTCAACCCAGTTTTTGTTCAAGCCACCCGAAGTCAGCCCAACCCTTTTTGTGGCCTCCTTCAATGCAGCATACTTGTGTGCACATGCCACCCTTCTGGAGGTAGTAGGCTTGCTGGCCTACAACGAGGGGTCACCCAATGGCACCCTCATCCAGGGTGGCTTGCTCTGTGCTTATGCGCACACACCAGTCCACCAGTGGTCAAATTTAAAAAAGTAACTCACTCCAAAGACAGTTCCACTCACAGGAAATTAAACAACAGTGGCAGCACTAAAAGGGCTTAATAAATAAAGATGTTTATTGCCTCTGGCACAAGCTACAGCTGTAACAACACAAAATGCCCAAATGCTTACAAATAAACATCGCCATGGAGGACACTACCCCCAACACTTCACCATTAGGCTTCATCAGGGGGCCCTCTATTTGACAAAATGATTGTTTTTCTTCTCTACGTGGCTTGACTTTGAGGAGTGCAGTTTACAAGAGCCACATGAGTGAGCATTAAACCTCTCGGGAGCACTACGGCACAAAGCTCAGGGGGAGATCAACCTATGTGTCCAGTACTTGAGGGGACTGTGAGTGTGTTTGGTGCTTGGGGTGACACTGTAATTGTCTGGTATTGGGGGACTTGAACCACTATGTATGTGTAGGAAGCATTAGTAAAAATGCAGTGCTGCTGCACTGAAGCACCTCTTTCTGGGAAATGTATAAAACAAAACTGTAAAAATGAGGATGGATGTGGTCCTCAAATAAATAAACTTATAAAAGTGAGACTGGTGAAACAGTAAAGGCAACTACAAAAATATAAAACCATATATATATATATATATATATATACACACATATACAGTACATACACACAATGTTTAAACCACAAAGATTAACAAGCATAATACTATAAAAATCAGATTACTGTCTGGCCTGCCGGCACAGCGGTAGCACTACCGCTTATGACGTTGATGACTCAGGTTCAGGAACATGCCTGGGATGTTGGCCAGCCGGCCTGGGGGAAGAGGATCAAGCATCCTAGGGACTGCTCTCCTCCTCTGGGGGAAGGGTAGGGAAGTCACCAGTGTTCGAGCTGCCCTTTGCGGCAGCCAGAGGTGTAACACTGGGATTGTCTATGTCTGGGAGGCGTGGCAGATGTACAGCCTTGCCATCTTCATGACACTGCTTGCTACGCCTCCGTGGCAAAAAATGTAAAATGAAGGTTCAACTGTCGCAGGATGGCATCTGCCCCCACGCCGCCGACCGGTCTCTCGCTTCCATTGCACTGTTCAGTCTCTGTTGGTGGGAAGGCCCCCCCCCATGGCCCTGCTCTTGGGGGGTAAGCTGGGGGGTCCTCTGGAGTGAGGTAAGTCCTGGGGCATGTAGCGGGGCTGAGCCAAGGTGTATGGACTGATGGGGACCGGTGGGCACAGGAGGAAAAAGCATAATAAATTAAAAAAAAAATCAAATTACTAATGGTCCTAAGTTACACCAGGGTATGTATGTGTCATTTGTATATGGTAAAAGACACATATACATGCGAAACAATGCATATGCAGATGATGTACAATACAAACACATATATGTACTCAAGCACACAAATAAACCTCACAGAATAAACAAGCATACTCCACACAATATACAAACTCAGAACTTTTAACCTGATCAGTTCCTGTAATAGGACCTTTGGAGTCACCATGTTCTTTTGTATAACAAAAAAAAAGGTTTCATGAGCTATGAATGATATGCCTCCACTACCCCCTCTTGTGATGATTAATCTCAATAGAGTTGGACAGTTATATTTTCCATGTTATTCATTTCATGGTCACTAAGAGTTCCATAGTCTGAAAACCTACTCCAAGCTCTGAAAGCCTTATCACGGATATCAGCAAATAAGCCTTACAATTTCTATTATACAACAGATGCATCATAATAACATAAATTGTGGTGAGAAAATTTTTTTTACAACTGGCACACAAACCCAGGCCCCCTCCCAACTACTGTTCTGGTGCTCTGCCACTGTGCTCTTATTCCACATAGTAACACAGAAGGCTTCGAGACAGAGATGCATGCTAATACAATAAACTGTATTGAGAAAGAAAACATGTTCACAACTGGGAATCAGACCCACATTCCTTCTGAACTGCTGTTCTGGTGTTCTGCCATTGTGTAACTGTTCCACACCGAATGACAGAAGGTTGCTACAGATAGGTGAATGCTAACAACATAAACTGTAGTAAGAAAGAAAAAATATTCACAACTAGGAATCAAAATCAGGCCACCTCCTATCTACTGTCCAGGTGCTCTACCACTGCAGGGTTTTATTTATCTCTAAAAATTGATTAGCGTTTTGCTCATAAAAGTGTTAAAACATTGTGAAAATACATAGCACTTGCCTCAATGTGTTTAACAAACATAACACTTCTAGAAAACCTATATAAATACTTTCTGTACAGTTAGTATTGTCCCAAGGAAAAAAACTGCTAATCAATTATTTAAAACCCTACACTGTGCTATCTTTCCGCATGGTGAGAAAGGAGGTTTCTAGAGAAAAATAATGCTAACAACATAAATTGTAGTGTGAAAGAAAAACATTTTCACAACTAGGAACTGAACCCAGACCCCCCTCCCAACTACTGTACTGATGCTCTGCAACTGTACTAACATTCCATGTGGTGAGACAGAATGTTTCTAGAGATGGATGAATGCTAACAACAACAGAAACTGTTGTGAGAAAGAAAAAATATTCACAGTTGGGAGTCAAACCCAGACCCTTTCCAGTCACTGTCCTCGTGCTTTGCCACTGTGCTATATCATTCCACATAGTGAGACTGAAGGTTATACTATCAACAAAAACTGCAGTGAGAAAGAAAAATGTTCACAACTGGGAATCAAACCTAGGTCCTCTCCTAGCTGCCATCCTGGTGTTCTGTCACTGTGCTTGTCACAAACCCACTCCTGGGGGTCAGTCCCACTGAGCTCACAGTGCCCACCCTTAAGTGCAATCCTTTAAAATGCTTGCTGAGGTCATGACTGCACCTCTGCCAAGAGGAACCTGGGCCTCCCTCTAGTTTTGGAAAAGGGCACAATACCAGTTTCAAGTCTTGTGGCTAAATATGAACCTTTCCTTGGCTATTACGCAAAGGAGGAAGACCCAGGAATCACACTCTCTTTGGGTAGCAGCGTAACACCTGATTTGGCCTTCTTCCTACAGAATATGCAACAACCTGGTTCAAAATCCTTGTAGACTCTGGTATTCTCTCTATTCTTCCAGATGTCCCTTCCAGACCCTTTTTCAATTTGGTTGCTTATGGTGGCCCCTCTAAGCAAATAACAGCTGTCACAGATTATTAATAAACCTTCTACAGTCACACATACAATATAAGGAATTCTCGCTCAGGCAGATATTCTTTAGAAAAACAAAAGTTTATTAAAATACTTAAATATATACAGTTACAACTAAAACGAGAATATTAATTTTGGTTACAGTATGCAGAAACAAATGGGAAAAACATATACAGAAAAAGATACACTAAAACTTGTTAGCTAAGTCTCTACCTTACATATGAAGATTTCAAAGTCCAGAGAATCACTGGTTTGCAAAAATATTTCAGTCTTTCTGTAGCAGCCTTTGGTTCCTATGTAGTCTCTGTGATGACAGGTGTCTGCGGTCAGAAGAGTCCAAGCAAAATGTGTGTGTGTTCAAAATGCCCTGAGCTGGGCAATTTATACCTGTCTGAAATATTGCAGTGTTATCTCTTTCCAGCTCAGAGCAACTACTCTGTTCGGCCAGGAGATGGCACTGTTGCACTATTTCCAAAATGTTCAAGAATATTAAAAATCAGATTCTGAGACCTATAATTAGCATGGATATGACATTTAAGAGTTACATCCTTGAAGTCCCCTATAGACCATTGGCACCCATAAGATTAAATTCACACAGGTTCTCAAGGAAGCATGTTCCTCTCCTGTTACCTCATAAAATGTAGCATATTATAACAGCTTCCTTTGATCAAAGCATTCCACTCCTGAGTGCATAGTTTTATGAGCTACAAATGGATTTTGGCATGTCCCTGTAAAAAAAAAAAAAAAATACTGAGAATGCAATTCTAGTTCCTGGCAAACAGCTACCCTCAGGTCAAAAGAAGGTTGCCTGTTTTAAAAAAAATCTAGTCTTTTCCCTAGGTGCCTTTGTACTGACATTGGCATGTCTTTTCGCCTGTACATACTGTATACAGAAGATTACATGAAAAATGATATATATATATATATGCACTCAATTATATCTACAAATAAGGACTAGTAGTGGGGTAGCTCACCACAGTGCTGTCATTCCACACAGCGAGACTGAAGGTTTCTGGCGAAAGATGTGTATTATCAACAACAACTGTAATGAGAAAGAAAAATGTTCACAACTGGGAATCAAACCCAGGTCCCATCCCAGCTACCGTCCTGGTGTTCTGTCACCATGCTATCATTCTACACAGCAAGACAGAAGGTTTCTAGAGATAGATAAAGCTAAAAACATAAACTGTAGTGAGAATGAAATAATTTTCAAAACTAGAATTCAAACCAGGCTGCCTCCCAACTACTGTCCTAGTGCTCTGCTACTGTGCTATCATTCTACATGGTGAGACAGTCTAGAGAGAGCGAGAGAGAGATGGATGCTAACAACATAAACTAAAGTGAAAAAAAAAATGTTCACAACTGGGAACTAAACCCATGCTACCTCCCAACTACTGTCTTGGTGCTTTGCCACTATGCTATCATTCCATGTGGTGAGGCAGTCTAGAGAGAGAGAGAGAGATGCATGCTAACAACAAAAATTGTAGTCTGAAAGTAAAAAATATTCACAACTGGGAACTGAACCCAGGCTACCTCCCAACTACTGTCCTGGTGCTCTGCCACTGTACTGTTGTTCCACATGGTGACACAAAAGGCTTGTAGAGATAGATGAATGCTAACTACAGAAACTGCAGTGAGAAAGAAAAATGTTCACAACTGGGAATCAGATACCGGCTTCCTCCCAACTACTGTCCTGGTGCTATGTCACCATGTTATTGTTCCACATGGTAAGACAAAAGATTTCTTGATAAAGATGTATGCTAACAACAGAAATCTTAGTAAGAAAGAAAAACATTCACATCAGTTAAATGTTCTGAAAGTCTGCTTCAGATCTTGCAAGCTTAGCAAAGATGACATGAAACTTTCCTGTCAGGTTTTCCTGTCCTTATCTTGACAGGACAAATTTCTATCTGCACAAATTGCTGTTCCTAGCTAAATTTATTTCTCAAATAACTTACTATTCCTACTCCACACTGCCTTGTATCACCACTCAAGTAAGTTCCAATCTCTGGCCTGGCCCAGTGACACTGAGGGTTGAGGCACTGGATGCCACACCTTGCACCACATCGGCAACCTAGATTTGGGAACTAGCCTGAGCCATTGGGGGTTGGCAGGGGAAGGAGAAGATCGAATGTCTGGAGGATTGCTCTCTTCTCCTGTGGTGGATTCTGGGGATTTCCCCATTCAGTGGTGACTCCTGGTGGAGGCTGGGGGCGCTGCACCTGGGGCGGGACAAACAGAATGGGTCTGTTGTCGGTGGGCACCTGCAGAACTGGGCAGGCTCGCTCACTCAGCACGCCGTCATTGCACAGCCGTACCAAGGGGCGGAAGAAAAAAATTACTCACCTTAGTAATTGTGTTTCTTCTAATGAAGTCTTGCTGTATTCTGACAATATGCAGTTAGCCCCAGCACTTGAACTGCTCTGGAGATGAAAGAGTTAACTCTATGCTAAGAGCATAGAATGTTGGACTTGTGCTCGGTTCAGACCTCTGTCTGCTCCACTTTCAAGTGTAACCGTCAGATTCTTACGAGCCAAGACTAACTAAGTATACCTATAATGTGGAAATTGTAAAAAAACACTAGCCATAAGAGCAACCAAAAGTTTTGGAATCCCAAAGACTCAAGTCGAGAACCCCAAAACAAAAAACTCAGGTAGTGAACTTAACATAACTTTATAAAATAACAACAAAAAATCCACTATGCACAGCTCCTCCCAAAGGAGAGGGAGCCAGTGCACCTCTGGGGTGCAGCACTGTACCTGCCAGCCCACTTCCCAAAACCAGGTTCTGAGAGGGAGGCGGGGGGGGGGAGGTCAGAATACAGAAAGACTCCATTAGAAGAAACACAATTACTAACGTGAGTAATTTTTTCTTCAAACAACATGAAGTCTTGCTGTATTCTGACAATATGCAACTACCAAGCAGTACCTCCCAGGAGGAGGGTACAGAACCTACTTAGGAAATAGGCTCTGCAGCACTGCTGTACCAAACCTAGCATCACTCCTAGCCTGGATGTCCAGAGAGTAATGCTTGGTAAAAGTATTAACTGTTTTCCAGGTGGCTGCTTTATAGATCTCTTAGAGGGGTATATCTCTGGCTACAGCCAGAGAAGCAGCTGTACCTCTAGTCGAATGAGCCCTCAGGCCTGAGGGGGGGTACTTTGCCTAGCTTATCATAGCAGAACTGTATATAAGCGACAGTCCACCTGGCAATAGTTCACTTAGTAGCAGGTTTACCCTTTCCCACTTCACCATAAGTGAGAAACAACTGAGGACAGTCAAACCTAAGTGCCTTAGTGCACTCAGTGTAGTAGCTAAGTGCCCTTTTAACATCCAAACTGTGTAATCTTCTCTCTCCTGAAGAAGAATGATCAGTGAAGAACACAGGAAGGGACATGGACTGGTTCAGAAGAAAATCTGAAACCACTTTGGGTAAGAACCTCCTGTTGGTTTTAAGGGCCACCTTATCTCTATGGAAAGAAATAAAACTAGGCTCCACTGACAGAGCTTGTAATTCACTGATACACCTGGCAGATGCAGTAGCTACTAGGAACACAATTTTCCAAGTCAAGTACTTTAGTTCTGCTGAGGCCAAGGGCTCAAAGGGTGGTTGCATAAGCTGAGCAATGCAAACATTAAGATCCCAAACAGGAATAGGATCATTAAAAGGAGGATTAGTATGAAGTAGTCCCTTAAAAAAAATTACAGAAGACAGGATGAGAAGCTAGAGAAGAAGGCTTCCCCACTGATAAAAAATGCAGAAACAGCAGATAAATGCACCTTCAGGGTAGCTGGTCTGAGGCCTAAGCTATTGAGATGAACCATATAATCCAGAATTGCAGACAAATTAACAGAGTCTGGTGATATCTGTTTACTAGAACACCAAATACCAAACCTTTTCCATTTGGAGTTGTAGGTTTTTCTAGTGGCATGTTTACGAGAAGCCTTGTGTATATCCAGAACCCCCTGAGACAGATTCATATCTGCATATTCCAGCTCTTCAAGAGCCAAGCTTTGAGATTGAGAGACTGAAGATTGGGATACCAAATTCTCCCCTGAGAGGATGTTAACAGATTGTGTGTTTTGGGCAGAGCCAATGAAAGATGGACTGCCAGAGACAGCAAGAGAGGATACCAAGGCTGCCGGGCCCAGTCTGGCGCAATCAGGATCACCTTGCAAGACTGTGACCTTATCTTGACCAGAACTCTGAACAATAGAGGAAAGGGAAGAAAGGCATACAGAAATTTCCCCGACCAATCCAACAGTAGAGCATCCAGGGGGACTGAGCCCAATACTGGGGGGTCTGCAACAAAAGAGAGGAAGTTGGTGATTGTCTGGGGCTACAAAGAGGTCTATCTGAGGAGTGCCCCATCTTAGAAACATCACTTTTAGCACTAGAGGATCTAGGGACCATTCGTGATGACCCTGAGAAATCCTGCTCAAAGCATCTGCTAACACACTGTCCTTCCCTGGAAGGTGGACTACTACCAAGGATGTCTGTAGAGAATAGGCCAGAGACCAGACTTTCATGGCTTCCGTGCACAAGGCCATCAAGCGAGTGCCTCCCTGCTTGTTGATGTACCAGATGGTGGTGGTGTTGTCTGTCCTCACCTGAACCACCTTGTTTTGTACTGAATTTGCGAAAGCCTGTAAGGCTAAGTATACTGCTCTGAGTTCTAGAAGGTTGATATGGAGGAGAGACTCCTGAGGGGACCACATTCCTTGTGCTGTGAGGTCTCCCAAATGAGCCCCCCATCCCAGGAGAGAAGCATCTGTGGTCAGGACCACAGAATGAGTTGAGAGATGAATGGGACTCCTTGTCTGAGGTTATCCTGATCCAACCACCACTGGGGAGCATGGATCAGGGCCTGAGTCACTGGAATCAGTTTGGTGAGAGGGTCTTTTTTCTGGGACCAAAAAGCCCTCAAGTGAAACTGGATGTCCCTCATCTGAAACCTGGCCCCTGGAACCACTGCAGTGGCAGCTGCCATGTGGCCCAGTAGTTGGAGAAAATGTCTTGCTGAGCGAGAAACCAGGAGACGAAATGAGGAAGCTAGGTCTGCAAGACCCCTTACCCTTGACAAGGGAAGAACGGCCTTTGCCTGGACAGTGTCCAACTCCACCCCTATGAAGGTGAGGAGCTGCACTGGTTTGAGGACTGACTTTGGAAGATTGAGGAGGAATCCCAGGGAAGTGAGCACTTGCTGGATCACTTGTAGATTTGAGTTGACTTGGTCTGGAGACTGCCCCACAATGAGCCAGTTGTCGAGATATGGGAAAATAGAGATGTTCTGCCTCCTTAAAAAGGCTACTACTACTGCTAGGCATTTTGTAAAGACCCTTGGTGCTGATGTTAGCCTGAAAGGCATTGCCCTGAATTGATAATGGCCCGAGGGTAGTTCGAATCTGAGATACTTTCTGTGGGAGCACCTGATGGGAATGTGAAAGTAGGCATCCTTGAGGTCCAGGGAAGCTAACCAATCCCCTGGCCTTAGAGAGGGAAGAATTATTCCCAGAATCACCATTTTGAACTTTGGCTTTAGGAGATGCTTGTTTAAGTATCTTAGGTCTAGGATGGGGCACCACTCCCCTTTCTTTTTTGGGGTAAGAAAGTATCTGGAGTACATACCCTTGCCCCTGAGGGATGCAGGAACTCTCTCTATGGCTCTGAGAGCCAACAGAAAGGAAGCATCTGCCTCTAGGGCAATGGTTTCGGAGATGTATGCAGGTGGAAAAGACCTGACCCTCAGCTTTTGGAATTTTTTGAAACTGACGGCCAGTCCCTGGCTTACTACCTCTAGGACCCACCTGTCTGAGGTAACAGACTTCCAGGTCTGGAAGTAGTAAGCCAGCCTGCCTCCTACAGGAATTGGGGAGTCGCCCCAGGCCGACACCTCAGGGTGTCTGCTTGGCAGGAGCCATAGGCCGAGAGGTGGATGCAGCTCTGCTCATCCCCCTCCTACCTCTCCCTCTAAAGAACCCCCTCTGGGAAAAAGGAGAGGAGGCCTGTGCCTGGTAGAAAGGCCTGTTAAAAGGCCTGCTGCCTCTGAGGAGATGACTGCCTTTCCTTGGCTTAAACACTCCTATAGGTGGTCCTGTACTCATCCATCTTTTTCATGTAGTTCTTTGTCTGCTCCCCAAACAGAGAATTACCTTCAACTAGGAAATCCATGGCCTTAGTCTGGGTATCCTGCGAGAGGCTAGTACATCTGAGCCAAGCCAGCCTCCGAAGATCCACAGATGTAGCCATGACTCGTGATGAAACATCACTGGAGTCCACAGCAGCATGAAACTGAACCTTAGATGCCTCTATCCCATCAGCAGCCACCTCCTCCAACTCCTTGGCTAGCTGGGGGGATGCCTGCTTAGCCAGATCCAGAACAGACTCCCACCTGGACTTTTGGAATCTAGCTGCGTAGGCCATGTAGTTAGCCTGTCTGAGTCCCAGAGAAGATACCAGGTACTGCTTCTTAGCCATGGCATCTATCTTCCTGAAGTCCTTATCCGGGGATGTGAAGCCAAGGATATGCTAGCCTTGACACAGGCTGCAGCCTGCACTACCCCAACATGGCTGCAATGCTGGTACAGGAACTCCGTAGCTGAGCCTGACAACATGTACCTCCTGTCCATTTGTTTGTCCACTGGAGGCAATGAATTTGGAGTTTTTAGCAGCTTGTGAGTCTGTTTCCCAAAAGATTTGTGCAAAGGAACAGTCTCTTGGACTCTGGGATGTCCATCATTTCTACAAAATCAGGCTCCTCCTGCTCCTCAACAGCTTCATCCACAGGGAGCTGGAGGGTATCAGCCACTTTCCTGTAAAACATAAAGTGGGAAGGGGACTCAGAAAGCCTGGGAGGGGAAACTCCTGAAGGTCTGTCTGGGGAGATGTCCGGTTCAATAGGCTCATCCAGACCTTCCCCACCATCCTCATCCTCATCAACGTCATCATCCCATTCCGGTTTATAATATTCTTCCAAAGAATAATCGGAAACCGGGGGAACCGACCAAACCAAGCACCTACCGAGAGGTACCGGATTGGTCGGAACCAAATGGAGTGATTCCACAATACTGATTGCCCCGGCAATTTCTTCAGTGGTTGGATGATGGGGATCTGGATCCGAACCGGCTGACTTTTCCTTCTTTTTCTTTTTTGCAAGAACCGACCCCTCAGGGTCGGCTCTCCTCTTGCCCGAGGAAGTCTGGCCCTGGTCAGATGGCACTCCCTCAGGTTTGGTTGGAACCGAACCGGGCTGGCCATCTGGGTCAGCGGACTTCTCGGCCTCTTTCTCCCTAAGCCTGCGCAACCTTTTATCTAGGATGGCCTTAGGGAAATTTTTGCATATTTAGCAGTCTGAATTGAGGTAGTCAAACCCCAGACAATAAACACAGGTGGTGGTGGGGGTCAGCCTTAGCAAAGACCTCCCCCCCACACACACTACAGTGCTGAAACCCAGTGGGCCCGGTTTTTCTTTTGGGTTTCTCAGACATAGCCACAGTAAAAAGAAAGCTTACCCTTTACATGGCTTCAGGCCAGGTAAGACAAATTTATTGGTTCCTAACTGTGTCACGGGTATTGGAAAAAAACGTTAAACATGGTTTTTGGAACCTATAAGCACCGGAATCACCACAGAATCAAAGAAAGATTGGTTCAGCCGAACCGACTGTAACAATTTTTAAGATTTACAATTTCCACAAAATTCACTACAGTCCACTACCTCTACTACTTACTGTACCACAGACAGGGATCTGAACTGAGAAAAAAGTGTAAAATATTTGTATTAAACCGACGATTTTCACTAACGTGAACCGAAAACGACAGCAGAAACTCTGGAGCGACTGTTCAGTTAGGCGGAGTAAAGAATCTGACGGTTACACTTGAAAGTGCAGCAGACAGAAGTTTGAACCAAGCAAGAGCTCAACATTCTATGCTCTTAGCAGAGAGTTAACTCTTTCATCTCCTGAGCAGTTCAAGTGTTGGGGCTAACTGCATATTGTCAGAATACAGCAAGACTTCATGTTGTCTGAACAAAGGAAATACCCTGCCTCCCAGTAGGCGAAGAGGGTACTGGGGCCATCAACTACGCCCAGTGCTGGGTCTCTTGTTTCATGCCTCAGGCTCTCCCCCTGCCTGGTCGCTCTACTAGATCATAGATAGAGAGCCAGGAGCAGTGGGCGGTCCCACCTTGGGGGACTCAGAGCCGGGGGATTGGGTGGCCAGGTAGCAGATGGACAGGCATCTAATGGAGGAGGAATGGAAGACTTCAAGCAGTCAGGATCATGGCAGAGCTGAACAATCCCCTGGAGAGAGTCCAGGTAAGGCAGTGAAGGAGTATAAACAGAATTGACAAAAAAAAGTAAGTTTCAATCTTTAAAAACCTCGAAAAACATTTTTAAGTCCCTGCCAGGATTCAAACTATGTCTTTTGCAGAAAATACAATATACTGTATGTCTACCTGGATTCGAACCACTGACCCTTTGCCTGCTGAGTGAACACACATTCAGTGTGCAGCTGAGCTGCAGGGAAGGGAATTTCAGTTCCTGTTGTGCAGAGGTTAAGTCACAACCTACAAAGCAGGTTACTGGGTTTCTAATCCCAGCATAGGATTATAAATGACAAGCAATGGAAAAGTCCCTTGCAGTTTGAGGTATGATAAAAAAAAAAACGTGACACAGAATCCTCTGTCAAGACTTCCTGTCCTGATATGGCAACTTTCTACCTACACAAATTGTTGTTCTTAGCTAAATTTACTTCTCATATAATTTACTATTTCAACTCCACACCACTATGGATCACCACTCAAGTGAGTTTCCATTTAAAAAAAATGTTTTTGAAAAAAAAAATGTTTAAGTACCTGCCAGGATTCAAACCATATCTTTTGCATAAAATACAATATACTGTGTGCCCCTGGATTCAAACTGATTCTTTCCCTGCTAAGAAAACACATATTCAGTGTGCTACTGAGCTGCAGAGAAAAGAACTACATTTCCTGTACGTAGAGGTTAGGTCACAACCTGGAAAGCAGACAACCTGGATTCTAATCCCACAATGAATTATAAATTATAAGCTACTGAAAAGTTGAAGTAGTCCTGTTACTGAAACCCTATTACTGACGTCAGCAATGACATCTAACAATTTCTAGCATACTACACAAATTGTAGAGAAAAAGAAAAAGAAAAAAAATAGACCATTCTGGGAATTTAACCCAGGCTGTATAAGAAGCCTTACCATTGACATAATCAGTGCTATCACGCAGTTGAATCGCTCAGAGTAACTGTATCCTTAAACATGACTAAATACAGAAAAGAACATGCATGGCCACAAGAAGTGCTTCACAAGCTACGCTTGCACTGGAACCTAAAAACAAGACCAGCTTTGTTGGCACCGATCAAGTCTTGGTATTTTTGTTAAACCCCTTCTACAAACTCTGAGCATTTTATAGCATCAAACAAAAACAATTGATCATAAAAGTACAAAAAAGTATACCCTATAGCACAAAACTAGTCAGGAACAAAACTAGAAAAGGACCCCTTCATAACCAATATGTGCAGTTAGGGAATGGGGCCAGGGTAGGCAAAATTAATGAGACACTTTATTTATTTAGTATTTTTTTTATTTATATTTTTTTATTTAATTTCACACACTCAGATAACCACATTTTAGGTGTGTCACTTATTTTCAAGAGGGGCCTGTGGGATTGAGTACAGTAGCAGAGGGTATACATATTTAATTACCGCAGGGTTCAGTACTGGGTCCAGTCCTTTATAATGTCTTTATAAGTGACGTTGCAGAGGGACTGGAAGGAAAAGTGTGCCTCTTTGCAGATGACACAAAGATCTGCAACAGGGTTGATACACAAGGAGGCGTGGAAAGGATGAGAAGGGACTTGGCAAGGTTGGAGGAATGGTCAGAAGTATGGCAGCTAGGATTCAATGCAAAGAAGTGCAAAATAAAGCACCTGGGAAACAAGAACCCAGGGGAAGATTACACAATGGGGGGGAGGTAGTAACAACAACAAAAAAGGAAAGGGACCTGAGGGTAATCATATCAGATGACCTTAAGGTTAGCAAACAATGTGAGAAGGCAGTAGGGAGAGCTGGGGGTATACTGGGATGCACAAGGA
This sequence comes from Neoceratodus forsteri, assembly GCA_016271365.2. Lineage (NCBI taxonomy): Eukaryota > Metazoa > Chordata > Ceratodontiformes > Ceratodontidae > Neoceratodus > Neoceratodus forsteri. The sequence goes on along the minus strand of CM028138.1, from coordinate 481,778,587 downwards.
CAGGCATCACCAGCAGAAAACAGGAAGTTGTTATCCCTCTCTACAGACAGTTAGTGAGACCCCATCTGGAGTACTGTGTCCAGTTCTGGAGACCCCATTTCTGCAAGGACATAAACAGGATAGAGGCAGTCCAGAGGAGGGCAACTAAAATGGTGCAGGGTCTGCAAGAGAAGCCATACGAGGAGAGACTAAAGGAGCTTAATATGTATACCCTTGAGGAAAGGAGGGAGAGGGTGGACACGATAGAAACGTTTAAGTACCTCAGTGAAATCAACAAAGACCAAGAGGGTAGCATCTTTCAGAAAAAGAGACATGCAAGAACAAGGGGACACAATTTAAAGATGGGGGGGTAGTTTAGTGGCAATGTGAGGAAGTATTTTTTCACAGAGAGGTAGTGGATGCTTGGAACAGCCTTCCTGAGGAGGTTGTGGGGTCTAAAACTGTGAGAGAATTCAAGAATGCATGGGACAGACATAAGGCAATTCTTGTGGGGGGTAGGAAGAAATAGGCTGTTGGTTAACTAGGATCTGCGGCCTATCCTGTAGGAAGGGAAATGGGCAGACTAGGTGGGCCAAGCTGTCCTTATCGGCCATCAAAGTCTATGTTTCTATGTAATTACTAATTCCAGATAGAAGTAGTAGTTTCTCTGACAGACATCATGCAGGGACAATTCAACTATAAAGCAAATATGAATTTATGGAACACCATGAGTAACTGTTTTAGGGGATGATATTACATAATCCAGCCTAATCATTTGTTCTGTATCACTTAGGTAGTTCAAAAACTAGCCCAATATCTTTTGAGATAAACTTTTCAATTCAGCTTGCCCTAATAGTCACATCCTATGTAAAAGTACATTTTTACTTAATCACTTGCTATGTTGTTCTTTTGGACTTGTTAATTTATTTATTTTTCCTATTATTTATTTATCCATTTTTCCACCCACCCTCACGTCCTTAGCGTGAGTGCGTGCATGTGGAGGCATGCACGCACTACACACTGTGGGATGCCCCACCCTACCGGTCACACATTACCTGCCTGCGCCGCCACTGGACCACCACCTGGAGGCGGTGGGACTATGGGAGAGAAACCCCTTCTCCCTGGGAGAGGAGAGTCACCGTTAGGCAGCTCAGTCCTGCTTCTGCCCTCCCTCCCCCGTGCCTGCTCCGAAATGACCCGAGGTCATTCTCGAACCCGGTTCACCGGCTTAGCATGAGGTAAGGCATCCAGTGCATCAGCCCTCAGTGCCACTAATATTATATTTTACTGCATTTTAAGAATTGATTACATACAACAGTGCATACAGAAAATATCAAGTCGGCACAGTGGCGTGGACGGCTGAGGTGCTGGGTGCCCTACCTCCTGCACACCAGCGACCTGGGGTTGGGAATGGAACCAGGTTGCTCAAGAGATGGCGGGGTGAGGAAGGATTAAGTGTCTCAAGACAGTTCTCCTTCCTCAGGTGGGGGGTAGAGTGGTGTGCTGCTCATGCATGGAGAGAAGGGAACCCACATTCAGGGCACCAGGACCATCTCTGCAGAAGCAAAGCTTGGACATTGCACCCACTGCACATCTGTGGGCCCGGGGAGAAAATGGAGGAAAAAAAACACCTCAGGTGGCAGGATGAATGACCAATCCTCTGCAGGCCCCACACCAGTGGCCAGGCACAACCACAAGTCCTGTGGCAGAGGATGACTGTTAAGGTAAATCCAGGTGACAGTGCTGGGGAGGGGGTTGGTCAGAAGTGGGCTGCCAGAAGAGAACCATGAGATAAAACAGATTATGGAGAAAAAAAAGAAAATAACAATAAAAAAAATGAGAATATGCCACCAGAAATAATTAATACAGGAGTAACAGATACATATCCCCTCTTAGTACCTCAAATGAGGGTATTCATCTAAGTAAAAGTCCGTGAAAGTCATTCATATCTCTGGGATCCATGGTTGCAGCCAAAGCTCTGTAGTTCAAACACACTACAGGCCCACATATTTAGATGAGATGCGTGGTGCATCCCTGGAGGCGCCACGCATCTTCGGACTTGCGCGGACCATCAGGGGTGTGGCCATATTCAAAGGCCACCAATGTGCCACGCACCCCCGAATGCGCCACTGTGCACAATATTGTCATGCGCCTATACAAATGAGGGATCCCTCATGCATATACCATGCATCATAATACTGAACTCCCTAAGTGTAACTATGGCTGGCTGCACCAGCACATAGTTATGCTTTTGAAACCCTACTTTAACTATGTGCGGGGACAGCTGGTGCCCCACACATAGTCTAGGGATGAGTACATAGTCCCCAGCCCCATTCTCTGTTAAAATAAATATCTTCCTGATTCCCCATTTCCCATGTGAGGTGACCAGCCCCAATCTCCATTGAAATAAATCTCTACCTCATCTCCCTTTTCCATAGTGTAGTGGCTCCCCCAGCCCCAATCACTGGCCCAACAATCAAACCCCCTGATCCCTGTTCCCTGGTGGCTAGTGGCCCTCCCACCCCATTAGGCATTGACCCACCACTCCTCTCTCCCATCCTAATCCATGCTGGAGGCTGGCACAACTCTTCTCACCCTGCCACGGCCAGCCGCCAACTGATCGGTACAGGAGCACATACAGAAGAGGTCAGTACACTATTGAAAAGGAAGACTGGGTAAAGATTTATTTTAACAGAGATCAGGGCTGGGAGGAGCCACTACACTATGTAAAAGGGGGATCAGGTAAAGATTTATTTTAACGGAGATCGGGGCTGGAGGGGGGGGCACTACATTATGGAAATGGGGGCTTGGGTAGTGATGTATTCTAATGGAAATCGGGGCTGGGGAGGGCTGATCTGCACACAACACAATGGCGCAGCCATGCAGACTAGCCCATAATGGGCATGCAAATGGCCCCATTGTGCCATGCATGCCTAATGGGCTTATCTGCATATATGGGCTGAATATCGCCCATGGGTGCCACAACGCATACCAGTGTGTGACGCGCAGTTTCCCAGGCAGTGATCAACCCCCCCACCCTGGTTGCGCTGTGTGGCACATGGCAATCCCCTGCTGTGCACCACGCAACTAGGGTCTGATATTCAAACAGATTGTGCAATCTGTTCAGATCGCACTTTCTATTTGAATATGGTGCCAGAGCCAGCTGGCCCAATTTTTTTTTGCATCAATTTACGCATGCATCCGGCCAGCTCTGAATATGGGGCCCTATAATTTTACCACATATATTAAATCTATTAAATCTAACCATAACGGCAACTTTTGCATAAAGAACTATGATGAATATAATTTGTTTTCATGACTTTGTCAGTAACTGGCTCCAGACATTAGCAAAAACAAACCTATACTCTGTTCTGATTCTTCTGGTAGCCGGACTGTGTTAAACTTAAGGCAGGATATTCCAACATTCTCCCCTTATTGAATAAAACAGAAGCATAAACAAATGTGTAACATTCCTAACCCAGCAACTTGTAAGCTTAATCAAGCAGCTGTCTAACTTGAAAAAGGATTTACTCTATATCATGTGACAGAGGTCTGATAGAAATTCTGCTAAGGACAACAGGAACAGAGGAATAAGAGGAGGCTCGAGAATCACATTTCTGACATGCCTCTAGCCAACTCGACTTCTCCAGCCCATGGATGGCAGGTCAGAGCATCATCTTAACTCAAACACGTGCAGCAACTTATGCTGCGATATCACCCCTGGGGATCTTGCTTCAGCCCCAACTGTTTTAAGTCACTGTCAGTATATTAATCTACTATTAACCACATTTTTACCAGCTGTTCATTAATATTAAGTGTCCTATTGAGCTGAGGACACATCAACACAAAACATATCGTGGGTATACAGTACCTATGAAATAATGTGATATGGATCCACAACAGTTAACAGGGAACTTTACTCAAATATGCAAAAGTCCACTAAAAGGCATATATACACAACCCGAAAAGTAGAAGTTCCTACTGTGACTGGTTCTTAGTAGTTTTCATTAGTACCATCTAAGATGCTTTTTTAGTACGTTATACTCTCTACCCGATAGTCATGTTGCTCAACAGTTTATTGTCCTCCCCAGTTTCATTAGTGACCTGCAATTGTTTGGCTGCCAGCTTGGGTGTGAATTTAGAGGCACTCTCTGACTGCTTTAGGATCTGTGAAACAATAATGCTTCTCTTGATAAGAAAACTGTAGTGGAGCAAGAAAACGAATCTGGTATATGATCCCTGCTACTCTTAGTTTCGTGGCCACCCCTACGAAAGAGTTCATCCACAGCCTCGTGGCATAGAAATTGCCAAGGAAGAAAAGCACCCGACTATCCCCCAACATCACAGGTCCTTGTTTCTTTACTGCTCACTGCACCTGGTCTCTAGCACAAACTGAAGCTGTAACCATTAGAACAGTCCTCAGTCTCTCTGACGTTGCTGTAGCCCTTCTGGGTGTCTGTAATACTGGAATAGCGTGGCCGAGGCCAATAGCCTCCAGGAGCTAGTGCTCCAAAAATGTGACAATGTCGTTTCCTTTGGAGCCCTCTGGGACTCCTAAGAGTCTAACGCTGGCAGCCCAAACTCTATTTTCAAGTTGTTCCAATCTGGAGCGAAGCAGTGATAGTTAATTTTTTTATACTTGCTTTTTTGAGTATTTCAAATGTTACAACGGCTCAAAAAGAACAAATCACCAAAAGTGTAAAAATGACATTCCATTAATTTTTTTTATTTACTTATGTTTTTGATAACTGGGTATGCACACTGATTCGAAGGACCATTTTCAGGTACTACCAAGGGCAAATAGATGGCACAAAGGTACATAAGTTAACATTAACAGTAGAGCGCATAACAAAGAACATTCGTACATTTATACAGGTAGTATACAACAGTGGGGCAGCAAAATACAGTGTGAAGTATTAGGAGCTTCAAAGCATAAAGTATAATCAGTTTCAGTGAGCCTAGAAATTGCTGAACACATTTAGAAAGAATCTGGAAAATTAGACTATCAGAACAGTGAAAAAAGGAATGGGGGTTTATTCATAATTCAGATGTAACATGAAAAACAAAAATAAACATGGACCAAAGACAGTGCATATCCCAAATTAAATGAAGTCTCCTTAAAACCTTTTTTTTAACTTTATTTATTGAGTTTGCAAGTAATATCTTACAAAATGGTACATAGAAGGATAGCATAAGTACATTTATCCAGAAAAACAGTTCTCTTATAAAGGATATAGTGCAGAACACCTCCCAAATTGTTACAACGGGGGGAAGGGGAGTACCAGCAGACCACTTTGACATATAAAATATGAACGAATGCATCCAAGAATTACTAAAGTTTAGAGCAACCCCAGAAGACGTGTGTGTGTGCATGGCTCTCTCCTCCCCACACCCTCTCCAACAAACAGGAGAGGTATTTGGGGCCCATTTAGAAAGGAAAGTGCGGACTAAAAAATATTGAGCCCTAATTTTCCATGTAAACTCCATACACACCTGGGAAGAGGTAGTCTGCCAGACTTCCCTCCATATTCCCTGCCACTGTTTATCACTGAGGGTGAGATTAAGTTCTCTCTCCCACTTAAGTTTTAGATACTCAGTTTAGCAAGTGTGTTCTAGTATTAGATTGCCATATAAGAGGGAGATAGCTTTTGCCCCCCACAGGACCATTTCCGGGAACACAACAATTCATTCCCGATATTTCACTCCCCGAAAACTCGCTCTCGACAGTTTGCTCCGTCGATGACCCACTCCTACAATATTTGGCTCCCGCGACTACTTGCTCCCGTTCCCACTTCTGCTCCCACCCAAAGTATTTCATCAAATGGTCCTGCAATGTGATTTTGACATTTCAAACAAAATGGCAACACAGCATGTCATACAATCAACTATTTGCTCCTGCTCCGAAGCATTTTATTAAACAGCAACTATTTGCTCTTGCCCCCGCTTACACAGGATATTCAATAAAAGTATAAAAACATTTAAACCTGAACAGTCCAAGTCTCAGTAATTTAATGAGAGTAGTGCCCAATTATTCACCAGATGCCCACATCTGAATAACTTTATATTTAAATTCTGAGCAAAGTCCATAGCTTTCGGATCAAACATGAAGATCCTGCAGAGTGTTTAAATACATATACAGTACTGACCTCCAACGGTCTTCGCATCTCCCAACATAATTCGGGCTGAGTGATTTTGAAGCATGCACAGACTGGTCGAACTTAGATTTGCCACATTGTTTCTTAGGGGGTTCAAGTCCCTTCCTTGGTGAGCATGCAGCAATTTCAGCACAAGACGCCCGATTACAGGAACCAGCTTGCAATTCTGCACTCTGGGTGTCTTCTAATGGAGCGGAGCCAGAAGGAGGCAAATCATCTCTAAGAGGAGCGTATCTATTGTGCACAGGTACCAATACAGGAGAACTCAAAGGAGACATGGGCAAATCAGGAGTGGAGCTGCAAACAAAGGAAAAAGAGGAACGGGAAAGAACAAAGTGGGATGAAATGGGCAGGGAACTCCTGAATTCATTTAGCTCTGTGACAACTGGCTTAATTTTAGTAACTCCGCTTGGGAGCGAATTGTCGGTGGATTTGTTCTCATGGGAGCCAATTATCGCTGGAGCGAGTTGTCGGGAGTTAGCTGTTGCGGAGCGAAATGTCGGGAGCAAACTGTCATGTACTTGATATTTCCACACGCCATTCATGCAATACAATAAACCAAAGTAGCTTTCTTCTTTTGCAATCTTATTACGTCATTCAGTTTATTAAGTATTATGTTATAACACAAAAGAGAATACATTGAGCATAGCATGATGTAATGGTCTTCTCCACTGCAATATTACATTTATCCTTATAATTCAATAATACATTGTAAACAAAATAAATCAATAACCTTAAACCTAAAAATAACCATTTAACTACTGTCATCCTCTGTCCACAGATCTATATATTAAAAGAACAGAAAACAGTCAATCATTTATTTGTATATGTACGTTTATTAATTAATACAATGTTATTTCTGTTGATTTGTCTGGTTTGCTATATAAAAAGTAATTACAGTTGCAGTCTGGGTAGTCATAGTAGGGAATGAAGGGGAACAGCCACTGTGCTCCAGAAAGGACAGCACCCACATGTTGTCCCTGGTCCACACCACTATATATGTGTTCTAAGGTCTCAAGGGTTTGTTTGTTGTTTTTGCAAAACTTAAATACCAGTACATAAAAGGGCTAAAAATTTGCAAGTGATTAAAAAAGACATCAGGGGATGTTCGCTTCACTGAATAATTCCTATCTGGTCCATCTGTTTGTATAAGTGCCCTGATGATATTGCACTCCAAAAGAAAGCTGTTCCATGGTCTGTATCTGGTGTATCTGACCCACACAATCTGTCTCATCTGGTGGATTCAGTTGAAGCCACCATTTCATTATTGATTTAAAGGCCACTATAGTAAGAATGTTCCACAGATATTTAGAGTCTTACATAGATACATAGACACTGCCAACAGATAAGGGCCTATGGCCCACCCAGTCTGCCCATTTGAGCTTGTAAGTTCACTTTATGTTTTCCTAGAAGTCTGTTGCCACTTACCCCTGACCTCTAGAACTCCCTTACGTTTATCCCATGCATTCTTAAATCCCGTGATTGTTTCCATCCCCACTACTTTCTCTGGCAGGGTGTTCCACTTGTCCACCACCCGTTCTGTGAAGAAATTCTTCCTCACATTTCCTCTGAGTCGCCCTCCCTCCAACTTCATCCCATTCCCTCTAGTCCAGGAACATCTTTTTCACTGAAATATAGTGTATTCCTGCACCCTGTTCCTCCCTGTAAGATACTTGTATGTCTCTATCATATTCCCTCTCTCCTTCCTCTCCTCCAGGGAGTACATATTCAAGTCCTTCAATCTGTCCTCATAGGACTTGTGATGTAATCCATGTACCATCTTTGTTGCCCTCCTCTGAACCTTCTCTACCCTGTCTATGTCCTTACATAGGTAAGGTCTCCAGAACTGTACACTGTACTCCAGGTGGGGCCTCACCAGTGTCTTGTACAGTGGAATTATGACCTCCCTTTTTCTGTAGGTGATGCCCCTGCCTATGCATCCCAGCATCCTATTTACTTTACCTGCTGCCTTGTCGCACTGTTTCCCTACCTTGAGGTCATCAGAGATGATAACCCCAAGATCCCTTTCCTGCTTGGTGCATGCTATATCCTCACCCCCCAACTGATATGTTGTTCCAGGGTTTTTGTGCCCCATATGCATTATCTTGCACTTCTTTGCATTTAATTTCAACTGCCAAACCCCTGACCATTCTTCAAGTTTCTGCAGGTCCCTCCTCATTCTGTCTACAACCTCAGGCATATCCACTCTGTTACAGAGCTTTGTGTCATCAGCGAACAGGGAAATTCTGCCTTCTGGGTCCTGCGCAATGTCACTGATGAAGACATTGAATAGGACCGGTCCCAGCACTGATCCCTGTGATACCCCACTGGTCACTCTTCCCTCTGTGGAGTGACAGTTATTTACCACCACCCTCTGTGTCCTGCCGGCCAGCCAGTTACCTATCATCCGCACTACTGTCCTGCCCACTCCCATATTCCCCAGTCTGTGTAATAGCCTTTTATGTGGCATAGTGTCAAAGGCCTTGCTGAAGTCCAGATAGGCCACGTCCACTGCCTTCCCCTGATCCACCTCCCTAGTCACCCAGTCAAAAAATTCAATGAGGTTGGTCTGACATGGCCTCCCCCTGGTGAAACCATGCTGCCTTGGGTCCTGCAGTCTGTTGGCAACCAGATATTCCACCAATCTCTCCTTCAGTAGTGCTTCCATGATCTTCCCCACTACTGAGGTGAGGCTGACTGGTCTGTAGTTCCCCGCTTCCTCTTTGTTCCCGTTTTTGTATAAGGGGACTACATCTGCTGTCCTCCAGTCTTTGGGTACCTCCCCTGTTTCCAGTGATTGGCTAAACAGGATTGCCAGAGGTTCAACCACCACCTCTCTTAGTTCTTTAAGGACCTAGGGTGCATCCCATCTGGCCCCATTGCTTTATCAACTCTTATTCCTTCCAGTCCTTCAGGACCCTTTCTTGTATAAAGGAACTTGTGTCCATTTCTGCACCATTCCCACCCCTTGTACTCCCTTCAGGCCCATTACCCTCCTCTTCCTCAGTAAAGACTGAGCAGAAATACCTGTTCGATATGTCAGCTTTACTGTTGTCATCCTCCCCCTTCAGTTTCACTATCCCTCCCTTTGTCTTTCTTTTTTCACTTATGTACCTATAAAAGGTCTTGTCCCCTCTACCCACTGATTTTGCAATGCACTCTTCTGTCTGAGCTTTGGCTTCCCTTACTGAATTCCATGCCTCCCTTTGCTTCTCCTGGTACTTCTCCCTATCCCCTTCTGTCTGGGTCTTTTTGTATTGCCTGAATGCAATCTTTTTGGCTTTCACTTTCTCTGCTACCTCCTTGGAAAACCATAATGGCCTCCTCTTCCTTTTCCTCTTTCTAACCTGCTTAATGCATAATTCTGTTGCTCTTGTAATCCTCGTTTTAAATACTGCCCATTGTTCCTCAACCCCTGATTCCTGCCCCATTCCCATTAATGCCTCTTCCAAGTACCTCGCCATTTTCACAAAGTCTACCCTCCTAAAATCCAGGATACGTGTTTTTGTGCTGTTTGGTTTTGCTCCTTCTGTGATTTCAAACCACAATGACTGGTAGTCACTGTTCCTCAGGTGCTCCCCTACTGTTAACCCCATCACACTGTCCCTGTTTGTGAGCACAAGGTCCAGTATTGCCTTCTGCTGAGTTGGTTACATGACTAGTTGCTGGAGGAAGGCACCTTGAAGAAAGTCCCTGATAAATCTGCTCCTGAATGATGCTGCTGCTGGGAGACTCCAGTCCACATCTGGAATATTGAGGTCTCCAACCAGTACTACCTCACCCTTGTCTGCCATCCTTTAGATGGCTAGCATCAGCTCCCTATCTGTGTCTTCCTCCTGGGCTGGTGGTCTATAGACCACCCCTGTGCAGATGGCTGGCCCCATTTTCCTTTCCAGCTTAACCCACAGTATCGCACCCCCATTTTGTTCCTCTTGGATCTCTGTGGCCTTTATGCCATCTTTCACATAAAGTGTCACTCCTCCTCCCTTCCTACTTGCCCTGTCTCTTCCGAATAAGTTGTAGCCAGGTATGGCCATCTCCCAGTCATGGTTATCATTCCACCAGGTTTCTGTGATGGCCACAATGTCCAGGTCCAACTGCACCATGACAGCCTCCAGATCCTCCATCTTGTTGCTAAGGCTCCTGGCACAGGCACACATGGCTTTCCATGATTTGAACTCCCCGGACTGTTTAGCTGTTCTACTCCAGCCCCCTCCCTAGTTGTCCTTGATCCCTGGTTCTCACTGCTGTCTGCCCTTCTGTTGAATTGTGCCCCTTTTCTGCCTATCCACCTCTAGGGTGCTTATCTCCATCTTTTGCACACTGCTTTGTAGAGATATCCACTCCTCCTGTTCACTGGTTCCACTGCTAGCTGTGGGGGGTGGGCAATTAGGTACCCTCCTTGCTGGCCTGCCACCCCTCTTGGCTAGTTCAAATGCTTGTCCATGTAGCATTTAAACTTATCACTGAGTGCTTGGATTCCCCTCCAGGATGGATGCAGGCCATCAGAGTTGAACAAGCCTCCATCCTTCCAGGTGGGTCCCCAGTCACCAATGAATCCAAACCCTTCCTCACAGCACCAGTTCCTCAACCATGAGTTAAAGTTCCTGGTGCATACGCCCCTATGCTCTCCCTTGCCTCTCACAGGTAGTACTTCTGAGAAGATGACAGAAGTAGCTACTTGCTTGAGACCTCTCCCCAATTTCCTAAATTCTTCTTGAACTTCCTTAGGCTCCCCATTTGCCAGGTCATTAGTACCTAGGTGGATAATGACATCCAGCTCACCTTCCCATCTTGCCTTCCCGGCGATCCCCAGGATCTTCCTCCCATCCCTCCATGCCATGACACCTGGTAGGCACCTCGCCTCACTGTCATCCCCATCCTGTGTTTCTAGCTGGATCCCTCTTATGATAGAGTCCCCCACCAGGATTTGCTTCCTTCTCCACCTCTGGAGTCACCTCCTTGGCTGACCTCCACATCCTTCCCTTCCACTTCTCTGGGTACCTCTATTTGGTTGACCCCATTTGTTAGTGTGGCATATGAGTTCTGGAGTGGAACAGGATCTGGGACATGCCTCTGCCTGACCGCTCTAACCCTCCCCAAATCCACTGTCATCCAAGTGCTCCTCATTCTCAGCATCCTTTGAGGCAGCAGCGTTGGACTGGGTGGTCTCTGGATAGGGATGAAGGTACTCCTGACCTAGTTTGCTTCTGCTCTGAGTCTGGCTACCTCATCCCGCAGTCCAGAGAGATGCATGCAGATAGGGCAGCACCTCAGCATCCAGAAGGTCTGCCTGAATATGGCTGCCCCGCAGCCACTGCATTGCACCACTTCCCATATTATACTGCACTTATACTGCTATTCCAGTACTTGTCTGTTACTGAAGCTCTCCTAGTTCCCTTTTCATTAATTCACTGTCCTAAAAATCCCACCACCGATCCTCAGATACTTTTCTTTAAGAAGGCAATATATAAATAAATAAATAAAATTAGTCAAAACACTTGTCGTGCCGAAGGCAGGCTTCTTCCCCTTATGCTCCTCCTACTCCACAACTCCTGCTATTCCCTGTGCTTAGCTCCTGTCAATCAGATTTAACAGGGCATATAATTAAGAATGGGGGCAGGGTGGGTGAAAATTTGCAGCAATTAAAGACAGCAAAGGAATACACCACCACTACAAGCACACCAAACTAGGTTTTAAATTTTAAACAGCCCAAAAACAATTCTTAGTAAAAACAGCAAAGAAATAACAGTGTCACTAAAAGCCCACAAATCCAAGTTTAAAACAAAAACAGCAATGAGCAGTTACTGCAAAGCACTGAAATGAATCTGGATTCTTCCCCTTCTGGCTTCTTCCCGAGAAAACAAAAAGCACTTGCTACCTCAAATCTGACTAAGCCCCACCTCCTGTTATCACATAGCTGAGGTCAGAGATCAGACAATTAGCACCCCTCATCCAAACTAGAGACAAGCCAAGACTAAATTTGCAGCAATTAAAGACAACAAAGGAATACACCTCTCACTGCGGATGGCACCAAACCTAGTACTATATGTTCTGGTCCTATAAAATTTTGCAGGAAGAAAAGCTGTTGTAAGTATCCCGCTACTTTTCCCCCCAAAAGGTTGGAGTTTCAGGCATAGCTAAAAAATACGAGTTTGCGTGGCGCGTGGTTCCCCACATTGCCTCTAACAGTTAGGTGAAACCTGGTGGTCTCTATTAGCTTGATTGATTGGCACTAAAAAATACCTAATTCTTAGCTTCCAAGCAAACTCTTGCCAACCCGTTAACAACATGGTTTGCCATGTAATACACCAGATAGGCTCCCAGTTTTTTTTTTGATCTAGGAATGATTTAGTTCCCCCTCCCATTTAACCTTGATATTGTCCATGGCCACCCCTAGATCTTTAATATAATTTCTGTACAGTAAGGTAATGGCTCCTTTACCACTAGGGGTCCCCCAAATCTGTACAAATGGGGGGAAATGGCAGTTAAATCTTGTATGTTGGTGGCTTATTAAGTTGCGTTTGGACACAACTATGAATCTAGTGAAAGCATAAAAAGTTTCCAGGAGGAAGTGCAAATCTTTGTGCAACAGTCTCAAAGTACTATGTGTAAAATCTGCCAGGGAGAGTGAAACCCATGTGTGGCTTGTTTCTTGAACCAAGGGTTTAACTTACTCGGGTTAAAAAGAGAATCCCAGACCCACCAACGATACATCCACAGCAAACGAGCTGTCAACCCCCTGGCGGTCCCTCTCTTCCATCCCTCTAAGGCAGGCCTCACCCTCCATCCAGGACATTGTGGGCAGTTTCTGAGCCTGTGCAGTGAGAAAGGGAATGGTCAGTAATGGAGGAGGACCAAACCTTTTTAAAGGGTGGCAGCTCTCCAGAACCTTGGGAATGTAGGCCTGATAAACAATTTATTTATGAAATCCCTGATCTGATAATATCTAAGCCTGTCCTCAAATGTCCAACCAAATCTTTGTCTGGCTTGGTCAAAATAAATAATGGACTCATTCTGCATTAGTTGTCAGGGGGCAAAAATGTCCTTTCTGGTTTGGGCCTTATACCAGGGGTCTAGTCATGCAGGAAGAAACTGTGGGTCTTTGACCCACCATCGATACCTCCAAAGGTGAGCTTTAATAAATCTCCCCTAAATACCTCTCTTCCATCCCTCCAGAATTTCCCAGGTCTCTGAAGAAGTCATAGTTTTCACTTGGGCAAATTGGCAAGGGTTAAACATTAAAGCTGGCAACGGCAGCAGGAGGTCCCTAGTCAGATCCATCTCTTTCCAATGTGCTATGTAGGCTGGAGTACCCCAAAGTAATGCCAGCTTCATCTGGGCGGTGGCCCAGTAACTAGGGAGATAGGGAAGGGCCAAGCCTCCAAATTTTTTCGGGAGAGTCAACAATGTTGCCGGAGGCAAGGGCGTTTGTATTGCCAAGCAAAAGCAAGAAAGCCTGCTTGCCATGTTAACAGGTCTTTAGGGGAAACTAAGCAGGGAACACATTGGAAAAGGTAAAGGAGTATGGGGAGCACATTCATTTTCTGTGTCTGAACTCTGGCATGTAATGATAGAGGAAGGAGATGCCACCTTCAAAAATTAAGTTTTAAGTGTGCCATCAGTGGGGTGTAATTTAACTTAAACAGTTGTGAAGCATTAACTGCAATGTGGATGCCAAGGTACTTTAACAAAGGCAAATCCCATGTCATAGGATGGGCCTGCCGAATATCTGGGGAAACAATATAATTAAAAACAACACTTCTGTTTTTTTATATATTTAGGGTGTAGCCAGAAAGGGCAGAAAAAGTTTGTAATTGTGCAAAAAGTGCCAGGGAATGACTTGTCTGGGTCCATCAGATACACCAAGACATCATCGACATAAAGTGCCAATATATGCTGTCTGCCCAGTAGCGTGGAGGGCTGAGGCATCCATGCCTTACCTCCTGCCACACCGTCAACCCGTGTTCACAGTGTAAGCGGGCCGCTGGGAGTTGACCAGAGAGGGAGAGGATAGAACATCCAGAGGACTGTTCTTTGAACCAAAGGCTCTCTCTATATAGGGCGAAAAGTAATGGTGAGGGGGCAGCCCTGACGGGTGCCCTGCCCTAGGACAAAACTATCTGAAAAATGACCATTCGCCCTGATAAATCCCATGGGTTTATCATCTAATTGTAGGAATGAAAGGAAAAGTGTGACTCTCACTGGGATTTGAACCTAGGTATCAGCAATCCATGCTTTAGCTCTTAACCAACTGAGCTATGAGGGTTCAGTCAATTAAGGCCCCTGAGTTTTCCCATGTGAATCACACATGCATTCCTTTCTGGTATTGCAATGAGCAACCAGGAAGTCTTTTTACAGACTCAAATAAGGATTGCTGATGCCAAGGTTCGAATCCCAGTTAGAGTCACACTTTTCTTTTCATTTCTACAATTGGATTTCTAAATTTGCCTCGCAGTGGCATACACTGCACTTGGGAGAGACAGAGGAGGAGGAGTTATTTGAGTCTGTAAAATGGGTTTATCATATAACTTAAAGAGGAAATTAAGAAAATCGGGGGGGCAGAAGAAAAAAATTACTTACCATAGTAATGCTGTTTCTTCCCAGGGATACTCAAATATTCATAACTTTTGCAGTGACCCTTTAAGACAGAATGGCTGGAGAGATGGAACATATGCAAATGATGAATCTTTTGCATGTGCCACTTTTTCAAATGCCGTCTTCTGCTAACTGCCTACATTCTAAACCCCTCAGATTTCCTGGACGCCTGGTAAAGACAGACCCCCAAGGACTTAGTATATTGAATAATAACAATAATAATAATGATAATAACACCCTTACCCCAAAAATCCTCCAGCTGGAGGTCATGACATGCAAAAAGTTCCCCTGGATGTCAGAATCACCTTAGAAGGGGAAAAAACACAGATGTGCCAGAGTGCGGCACCCATATTCCTGAATATATAATCTCTGGAGTGCAGAGACCACTGGTTCTAGCAGGGGAGGCAGGGTGGGAGAGTTATGAATATTTGAATATCCCTGGGAAGAAACAACATTACTATGGTAAGTAACTTTTTCTTCTAACCTCAGGAATACTGCAAATATTCATAACTCTTGTATACTAAGAAGCAGTACCTCTGGAGGTGGGCACAGAACCTACTTTGGAAAAAGACTCCGCAGGACTGCTGTGCCAAACCTGGCATCACCCCTGGACTGGATGTCCAGACTGTAATGCTTAGTAAAGGTGTGTACTGTTTCCCAAGTAGCTGCTTTACAGCTGTCCACTAGAGGAACATCCCTGGCAGCTGCCATGGTAGCAGCTGTGCCCCTTATGGAATGAGCCCTCAACCCTGTTGGGGGCTCTTTCCCAGCTTTCGAGTAACAGAACTGGATGCATTGTACTATCCATTGAGAAATGGACCTTTTTAATGCTGGGTTACCTTTTCCCACATCCCCATAAGTCAGGAACAGCTGCTTCCTGTCCTGCCTATGGTCCTTGGTGACTGTCAGGTTGTAGTTAAGAGTTCTCTTGACATCCAGACTGTGAAGTCTCCTTTCTCCAGAGCTAGAGTGTTCAGTGAAAAGACAGGTAGGGTAATGGTTTGGTTCAAGTGGAAATCAGAAACCACTTTAGGTAGAAATTTCCTGTTTGTTCTCAGGACCACTTTGTCCCTGTGGAAGGAATTGTAGTCCTGTTCAATGCAGAGAGCCTGGAGCTCACTGATCCTTCTGGCAGAGAAGTCATTGCCACTAGGAAAACTGTTTTCCATGTGGTATTTCAGATGAACTGAAGACATGGGCTCAAAGGGGGGAACCATGAGCTTAGCTATACACACATTTAGATCCCATGCTGGCACCAGTTCCCTGTGAGGGGGTGCAAGTGGGCTGGGACCTTAAAGAACCTTTTGAAGATAGGGTTTAAAGCTGCAGACACTCTGTCCAGCTGAGATATAAGCAGATGCTGCAGCTAGGTGGACCTTAAGGTAGTGGGCTGTAGGCCCAATGAGTTCAGATGGGTGAGATAGTCCAGCACAGCTGGGACCCCTGCCTGTGCTGATATCATATCCTTGGTTGAACACCAAATAGAAAACCTTTTCCACTTTGCTGCATAGGTTTTCTTGGTAGATGGCTTCCTGTAACCCCTTAATATATCCAGAACGCTGTCAGAAAGATGCAAACCTGCATACTCTAGGTTCTCAAGAGCCATGCCTCGAGCCTGAGGGATCTGAGGTTCGGGTACAGGAGCCTACCCTGGTTGGAGGTTAACAGGTAGTGCCTTCAAGGAAGATGTACTGGCTTGGCCATGGACTTGGAGAGCAGCACAGAGTACCATAGCTGCCTGGCCCAGTCTGGTGCTATCAAGATCATTGATGCTGCCTGGGACCTGAGCTTGAGCAACACTGTAAACCAGTGGGAAGGGAGAAAAATCATACAGGTGCTTCCCTGACTGGCTCAGAGCCAGAGCATCCAGGGGGACTGTTCCCCTGTCTGGAGGTCTGCAACAATACTGTGGCAGGTGGTGGTGGTGCTGGTGGGACGCAAACAAGTCTACCTCTGGAGTGCCCCACCTCTTGAAAATTACTTGCACCACCTGACTGTTCAGGGTTAATTTGTGATGGCCCTGGTTGACTGGACTCAGTGCATCTGCCAGTATATTATCCTTGCCTGGCAGATGACTTGCCTGCAGGGAGTATGCCAGACTCTATATTTTCATGGCTTCTGTGCAAAGAGGGTTTGACTTTGTCCCTCCTGCTTGTTTATGTAGTACATTGTGGTGGTATTGTCTGTTCTGACTTGTACCACCTTTCCTTGCACCAGTGGTGTGAAGACCTTTACTGCCAGCAGTACTGCTCTTAGCTCCAGCAGATTTATGTGTAGGAGTGACTCTGCACTTGACCATGTGCCCTGTGTGTTGTGATCCCCTATGTGGGCACCCCAGTAGTGATGCATCTGTTGTGAGAACAACTGATGGGGACTCTTGCCGAAAAGGATCCTCTTTCCTTATGTTGGCTTCCTCTTTTCACCACTGAAGAGCCTGTAGCAGTGTCTTTGTTACTGGAATCAGTTTTGAGAAAGAATCTCTTTTTTTGACACCAGTATGCCCTGAGGTGAAACTGGATGTCTCTCATCCGAAACCTGGGCCCCATGACTGTGCCAGTGGTTGAAACCACATGGTTCAGTAACTGAAGAAACTCTCGCAGTTTTTGGTCTATTCAGACTGAATGAGCCTGCTAACAGAAGAATACTTCTTACCCTATCCAGAGGCAGACAGGCTCTGCCCTGCAGGGTATTTAACTCTAGTCCTATGAACTGCAGTACCTGTGTTAGGTTGCAGGACTGATTTTTTCAGATTTATTAGGAAACTCAGAGACTCCAAGAGTCCTTGGGTGAGTTGTAAGTGTTCCCTGACCTGCTGAGGTGCGTTTCCAACCACCAGCTAGTCATCTAGGTATGGGAAGACTGTTACACCTAGTCTTCGCAGGTGTACCACAACCACTGCCAAGCACTTTGTGAACACTCTTGAGGCTGAAGTGAGACCGAATGGCAGGGTTGAGAACTGATAATGACCTGATGGAAGTCTGAACCTGCGGTACTTTCTGTGAGACTCTCTTATGGGGATGCGGAAATAAGTATCCTTTAAGTCCAGTGATGCAAACCATTCCCCTTTTTGGAGTGTTGGCAGAATCAGTGACAAAGTTGCCATTTTGAACTTTGGCTTTAAGTGCCTGTTTAGCACCTTGAGGTCTAAGATAGGCCGCCACTCCCAATTTTTCTTTGTGGTAGGGAAATACCATAAGTAGAATCCCTTTCCCTTTTGTTGTACTGTTACAGGTTCCACTGTCTTTTTTTTTCTTGAAATTTCTTTTTATCCCCTGCCTACTCTCTCCGAGCTCCGCTTCTTCAGGAGCTCCAATGAAGAACTGCCCCCGCTCCTGCCACCTACCTGGTCTTACGGTCAATTCCCATGGAGCCTCGGATCTCCCCCCGGGGACGAAGTGGGGCAGAACAACCTGACCTATTCAACTTTCGTCGGTCGACCCTGGGACCAGGCAGGCAGGAGCTATTAGGGGTCTGCCTCTGTGCTCCGTCTACCCGGAGCTCAGAGACTGCTTTTCCCTGTTCGTTGTGGGAGTGGCACATGCCCTCGATGCCAAGGCATCACCACCGATGTCACCACTCCCCCCCTCCAGCATCGGCTCTGTGCTTGCCATTCCTCAGGCCTCCGCCAGGGGCCAGTCAAGCACCGAGCAGGGATCCCCCTCCCTCCTGGGAGAGGAGAGCTGTCCTCCGGACACTCAATCCTCTCCCTTCCCTGCCGACCCCCAACGGCCCAGGCTCATTCCTTAACCTGGGTCACCGGCATGCAGTGAAGCATGGCATCCAGTGCCTCAACCCTCAGCGCCACCAGGCCAGCAGGTTCCACTGAGTTTTCTTTCTGTATAGGTGGATGGTTTGAAAACTCTGGTTCTTAAAACTGGGAGGGATTTGGAACTTAGAAACAATCCCTGACCCACCACTTCCAGGATCCACTTGCCTGTGGTGATTTGGTGTCAAGCCTGGAAATAGTGAGATAGTCTGCCTCCTACAGACAGTGGGGGGGGGCAGCCTGTACCAACCCGTCAGGGTGTCTGTTTTGCTTGAGACTGGATCTGGAACTGGGAACCACATCTGAAACCCCTTCTGCCTCTGCCCCTGAAAGTACCCCTGCTGTGGGTACTGCTGAATTTGGGATGCAGCCATGGCCCAGTAAAAAGGCCTGCTGTGAAAAAACCTACCCCTGCCTCCCCTGCCATAGGGCTTAGGGGATGGGGAAGCTTTTTCCTTCGCAGAATTGCTCTTGAAGGTGGCTTTGTATTAATCCATCTTTTTCATGTAAGCCTCTGTCTTGTCCCCAAAGAGGGAATTACCCTCTAATGGGAAATCCACAGCCTTAGCTTGAGTGTCCTAAGTAAGGTTTGTGGCTCTCAACCAGGCAAACCTTCTCTGTGCTACAGTATTTGCCATCCATCTGGCAGCAGTATCACTGGAATCAGCAGCCATTTGAAACTGGTACTTGACTGCCTCCAAACCAAATTTTGCTGTTTCAGCTAGGTCAGCTGAAAGTCGAGCTTGGGCCTTGTCAGCCATGGCCAGGACAGACTGCCAGAGAGATACCTGGTATTGAGCAGCATAAGCTTGAACATTTGCTTGTCTTATGGCTAAAGAAACAGACAAATAGCCTTTTTTAGCCATGCTGTCAATTCTCCTGGAATCCTTTTCCGGAGTTTGGGATGCCAGGGGTACTTTTGCCTGGTCACAGGCTTCTACTTGTACCACCCCCTGATGGTCAGGGTGGGAGAGAAGGAAATCAGCTCCCTCCCTCCCTGTCCAGCTGGTATTTCTTATCCAACCTCATATCAAGAGGTGGAGCAGAATTAGCAGTTTGTAAAATCCTTAGTGTATCTTTTTGAAGAATTTATTTATTATGGGGAACATCTTTTTAGTGGCTGTTAACCCTATCATTTCTGAATATTCTGCTTCCTCCTCATCCTCAATCACCTCACTGGTGGTGATGTCTAAAGCATCCACCATCCTCTGCACAAAAGTGAAATGTGAAGAATAATCTTCAGAGGCTCTGGGGGTGAGCCAAAGTCCTGTTCAGTGGAAAACTCAGGTTCAGTCGGTTCCCCTTCCTTCTTGTCTCACATTGTTCACCATAATCCTCCTTCTCTAGGCAGGAAGGTTGAACAGAGGAGACTGAATGTCTAACAGGGGTCTGCACAGCAGTCTGCTGAACAGCAGGCAGACCCTATAAGGCCTGAATGATTTTGAAGGCCTGTACAATCTCCTGAGGAGATGGCATATTTATGGCACCTACAGAAATCCCCATTTGCTGAACAGCAGGGGGTTCTGCATGCTTAGTTTTCTTAGATTTTTTTGAGGGAACCAGGGAGCCAGCCGGTTCAGCAAGCCTCTTAGGAACTGCCTGTATACCCATATCAGGGGTAACAGTAACATCTTTTGTGGTTCTCCCACAGTAGTAGAGGGTATCGGCTGGTCAGAGCTCAAGGGACCCTTAGGTGGAGGAAGTTTTTTTTTTTTACCCTCTCTAGGCGTTTTCTCAAGAAACATTTTGCAGATGTACAATCTGCTTTTAAATGTTTGTAACCAAAGCAGACAACACATAAAGTATGTTTGTCTGCCTTGTCAAATATTTCCCCACACTCAGTACAAAGTTTAAATCCGGGTTCACTGTTTTTTCTAACATCTTTTAAGGGAAAACCGATAAAATTACCAACTGCTAAATAATTATTAAATTTTTATTTAGCGGTCGCAGTCGGTTCTGGAACTGATGGAGGAAACCGTGAACCGAGCAAAAATGAACCGAGGTTATCAGTTCAGTAATCGTAGTTAGCGGTTACTAAAATAAACAGTTTTAAAACAAAATAAGGTAAGTTACTTAGTCAGAAAACTCCAATTATCAATACAAAACCCTGCTTCCCATGCGGTTATACTGAACTGGGAGAAACCGAGAACAAGTGTTTAACACTAAAACTATGGTTTAATATAAATTTACAAAAAGTGAAAGGCAGCAAATGAAAGAAAAAAAGATACTTATATGTCTTTTATAAGTTCTTCACGTCACAATGAAATGATGAGGAAGGAAACTCCGTGCATCTAGTCTTGACAGGCAGAGAGAAATCTGAGGGGTTTAGAATGTAGGCAGTTAGTAGAAGGCAGCATTTAAAAAAGTAGCACATGCAAAAATTCCATCATTTGCATGTGTTCCATCTCTCTGGGCAGTTCTATCTTAAAGGGTCACTGCAGGAGTTATGAATATTTGCAGTATTCCTGGAGTTAGAAAGGACTGTTTTGAGAAAGGCCCACGAGACCTTATCAAAGCCCGTCCCGGCATCCAAACTTAGCAATACAGCTGACTGGTTATGTTTCTGTATATAACCTATTATATACGCAATGGTCTGATATTATCCTAAGCTTGGCAGCTAGGGACAAAACCAGTCTGATCTAGATGAATTAAAGATGGAATAATTTGTTGGAGCCGTCTTACAAATAATGATGCTAAAATTTTGTAACCGGTATTGAGAATAGAAATTGGCCTGTAAGAAGCATAACTTGTTGGGCCCTTACATGGCTTCTGGAGGACGGAAATAATGGCTTGGGTCCAAGATGGGGGAATGACACCCTCCAGTGTTAAAGTAATGGAATATGTATCAGTTAAAATAAAGAGTAAGGGCTTCTTAAAACATTTGTAAAACTCTCCTGGGAGTCCATCCATACCTGGACACTTCCCAGCTTTTAACCTACCAATTATAGTAAATATTTCCACACTTGAGATTGGTGCAAGGAGAGAGGCAGATTGTTCCTGAGTCAACTGCGGGAGAGTTAGCCAACCTGTTCTGCCTGTGTTTACTCCTCACTAACTTCCCTAGATCAAACTACAACAATTCTGTTCAGCCATTTTCTAGCTACACACTTATGTGTCATTTATAAAATGGCAAGAAAAAATTCAGAAATCTCACTGGCCAAGAGACATCAGCTGACTGTACATTAAATCTCTTTATAAGCACAGTCATCCTGGTCCTAAACCACATCACACAATGAACAAATCAGTCCTCCTACAGCCAGAACTATCTTCCATCAGTCCCACTGCAACCAGAACTGGTCTTCCATCACAAACATGGCTGCTACCTTTACACTGTAAAAACCTTCAACTGGGCCCTAAAAAATAAAACTACCTTAAATAAAAAATAAAACACATTAATTAAATGTTGTTTCCCTGATCATCACACTCACACTCTCCTTATACACATAAACAAATTAGAAACATTAAGTATTGTTTATAGTTTTCATTACAACTGTTTCTTTACTAACAGTGAAAAATCCCCCTTTTGTCTTTAACTGCTCATCAGGGAAATCTCTTCTGCTTACCTTGACAGTGAGATAATTGAGTCTGTGGCTCTAACACAGGCCTTTGTTGTTTGTGTGTATAGTATGTAATGAGAGTAACATTCTACAAGTGGAACAGAGCAAAATTTTGAATCTCTGTATTCCATGGTAAAAAAAACATTCTATGTTTTGAATGTGGGGAAACACAGAGAAAAAAAAAACAGGATGACAAAAGTAGGCAATACAGTAATACTTTATAAACAAAGAGAAAAGGTGGAAAAACAAACTGTACATAGGCAGAGGAAGACTCAAACTGCTCAAATACATTGCTGATGTTTATAAAAGCACATACATTAGAATCATATAGAGGTGTGTTCAGGTGAAACGTACCCCCTTCCCCACCAAAAAAAAGGCAACTTGGCAGGTTTAAAGTTTTTTTTTCTTACTAACCTTTCACCTGAATCCTATAGCAGTTTTCCTTTTATGTACTGGACCATAACACATAAGTGAAAAACAAAAATAAAGAGAAGGTTGCCTTCAATTAAACTATATAACTACAGTGTAATGAAAATTAAGTTTTAAACACTGCTTATGTTTTACAAATGTACAGCTATTACAGTGCATTTATATCATAAAATTTACGTCACATAGAAAATATTTATTTTCAACCAACTCTACTACTAAATACTTTAACTGCAAAGTACTGCAATAGTTATCCTATTGCTGAGATATGCTATTTTATGCATTAATAGGGACTACTTTTCCATTTTTAGATGTTTTAGAGGTAATGTATTGTACACTCTTGAAAATAGTAAATACGTTTTAATCCCTATCAGAGTAAATCAAACTAATTCTTTTATGATGGTGGCCCATTTTATAAGCGTGATAAGCCACTCCAGGGTGTGCATTAAAGGAGTTTAATGCACTTCCAGGCGTAGGATATCTGCCTTTGGCTCCTGTGTCTTAAGACACTCTTTGGGGCATGCATTAAAATCCTTTAATGCACACCCTGTTGTGACTTATTACTTACTTAGTGCATGCCTAAATGTTATTTTGTGTTGTTGTATCTATCTAGTCCAGAAGTGTTGGCATAGTATCTATCTAGTTCAAAACTGCTAGTATCCCACTATTCCATTGCTCCTGTACAGTCTGCTCAAATTATTTGAGTGTAATCTACTGTAAATTTATAATGTGTACCAAATCTCTGTAGACTATCCTCATGTTCCCCTACCCCCCAAGTCGCACCGGGAGACAGGCAACTTGTTGCTCAGCATGCCTTCCTGGTGAAACATTTCAATAAATAAATAAATAAAAGTTAATGGGTGAAGACATTTTTGAATTACATTATATGGTACTGGGGGGAGGGTAGGACAGCATAAAACTGTGTAAAATCTCTTAAAAGCAACTGATATGCCTGGGACAGTATGCATGAGGTAGGGGACAGGAGGGGACCTAATGGCCATTATTGCAGCCTTCGCCTGTTGTGCTCAAAGGCAGACAGCCAAGAGTCTTAGCGAGCGTGGGCCTCCATCATAATATTTCTGTCTAAGGAAAAGAAGTTTCTGCTCCCCATAATAATCTAATAACTTATTTAGTTATTTCTTCAACTCAGTCAGCTCCTTCCCCCAGGCTTTATCTACTTTTAATTTTTGTTGTTCTTCTGATTCTTTTATCTGGGTCAATAACGCTTCCCTCCGAGCCTCCCTGAGCTTTTTCTTTCTGGCAGAAATTTCTATAAATTTCCCATGTAGAATAGCTTTGACTGTGTCCCAAAGTATTGGGGGACCTATTTTGGGGGAGTCATTGTCTCGCACTGCCTGCTGTACAGTCTCCGAGATCTGCAGTTTGAGCTTGGTGTCCTGTGATAAAGACACATTTAGGCTCCAGAAAGTGTTTTTCTGGAAGGACCACAGTTTTATATTAAGAAATAAGAGGGCAGGGTCTGATAGGACAAAATCCCCCATCCAGGACCGGGCTGCTCTATCTGCAACTTCCTTATGCAATCCTTACGCAAAAATATTTAATCAGTTCTGGAATATACAGTATATGGTATACTGAGGAATAAAAGGTATAGACCCTGTTCTGCCTGTTTAAATACCTCCAGGAGTCTACATATCCCAGCTCTTTAACCAGTCAAACAAGAAGAAAAAAGTCATGCTGAGATGGGGACTGGTGCTATAACTCACACAAAGTTCATAGAAATCCAAAAGAAAGCACCCAGTCCAGGACTCCATGTACTCAGTTTTATTCAAACGTGCAACTGCAAAATGATGGCTCACAGACCATAATGGTCACAGGCTGGTGAAAAAAACATCTTACGTTTTGCCCAGTATAACACCAGACTTCATCAGAGATATCAGGCTGGAAAATTAAAACACATATATATACATCTCAAACCTTGTGCAATTGTTACAACAAGTGCTCAATAATTAATCAATTGATCATGAACAATTAAAAACACATTTGATGCATGCTCATACACCTTCAAATTGTGAAAGATCTATTTAAAGCACATTGCTAATTTAGCAATTCAGTATGCATACAATTAGCTTTAGCTACATGGCATATGAGAGTAAATCTAGTGAACTATTGCCACATTTATTCATGTGTGGTATTTGTAATTTGTAACAATACCACTCCAGCAACCCACAGCACATTTACCCAATAATGAACCCAATAAATATATTTGTTAAGATATCCATATAAAGAAACAAAGTATTTAATGCAATGTATTTTATACATAGAGTATAAACCTTTCCAACCTTATAATGGTAAATACTGTTAAAACATTTTTAACATATAGTAACACTGCTCATAGTGACACTGCTTTCTCAGAAAAGCTGCTAAATCAATATTATCATTTAAACCAAGACCCTCCCTAGAGCGCAGCACAAATATCCAAAAGCTCTGCCTTTGTCCAATCAACTTTTGTGCACGTTTGAATACAACTGATTATATGAAGTCCGAGACTGGGTACTTACTTTTAGATTTCTGTGCTCTTTAACCAGTCTAGCAACCTCTCTGGCCAATTTATGTTCTTGTCTGGGGATCTGAGATGTCATGTCCATGTGTGGATTAAAAGCTAAATTAAAAATTCCCCACCACATAAAATCTGTCCCTCTCCCCATTCCAATAAGGTTACGAAAAAGGAACGATATGTTGTAAATGCGGATCATGGGGGGAACAGAATGAGGCAAGGGTTACCAGGGTCCCATTTAACCTGCCCTTCATTAATGAGTATCTGCCCTCTTTGTCTATTAAAGTATCCAGATGTTCAAAAGGGACCCTAGTAGGAATTAGATCACCTCTCCTCCTGCCCCCTTTATATAAAGCTATAGCCACATGAGCAAAACCAAACTTTTCTAGTTTCTTATGCTCCTGCAGGGATAACTGGGTTTCTTGTAAGAGTATCATGTCTGCTCCAGAATGTCTAAGATACGCCAACACCTTACTTCTTTTAATAGGGCTGGTAAGGCTGTGAACATTGCAGGAGCAGACTGTGAGATCCTTAGCAGCCATTATTATATGAGAAGAAATCCAGTAATAGTAAGAATCCAACCCCAATGTAAACCATGTCAAGTAATGTATAGTGCAACATATTCACAACTGTACCCTTTTTCTGCTCGGCACTGTCAAACAAAAGGCTCTTGAGTAGAAAATTAACATATGCCAACAGGGAAAAACTCTGAAACTCAACAAAGAACTTCCAAGAAAGGAGGTCTGTAAAAACTGACCTCTGGACCCACCCCATTGCAGGATCTACTGTAAATAGGGTGGGTAGAAGAGGGTATGTATTGCCCTCTGCCTGGAGGACCCTTCTCTGGAGCCACAGTTATAAACAGATAGGCTCCAAACACCTAAGGTGGTATGGTGATAGACACGTCACGGACTGTAAAGAGGTAGTGGCCAAATCCACTAACCACCATCCCTCTCAAGCTAGCGATATATTTTAAAAATACACATTACTAACCAGGGTTTACAACAAATAGAGCACCCCAGGTAATGCATGTCTACTAGGTTAACCAGATACGGCTAAGGTTGTACAAGGCACCTGTCCAGGAATAAAATTGCACTTGTGCACTTAGATTGCACTGAAGGCGAGTGCTGTTTTCTTTTTTTTCTTGTATTCACAAGCTGGCAGCATTATTTCAGCACCACCAGTCCGATGCACACCACTAATCTACTTTGTTTGAAATTAACCAGATCATTAATAGTTCTTAGATGGGGGCATGTTAAGGAATAGACCAAAACAGACAGTGACAACATTAATATCAGGTCTAAGAGGGAGGCCAGGATCCCACTGCCGAGAAACAGAAAAGGGAGATATATTCCAACAAAAAGGTGTCTTGAGTAACTTTGGTCTAGTTTAAGAGGGAGAAGCAGACAAAAACGCTCAGAAAATAAAATGATTCAAGGTTCATGAGCCACACAGAAATAATATATTAAGTGAGTCAGAAGACCACAGGTGATCAGGACACCAATAACTGACCATTCCTTAGCCTTCTCTAAGGACCTGTGGGCCAATGACATTTAAACTCCTATGTGACTCCTGATACTTCTCAGCAATGCGCTCCATTAAGCAACTTGCACAGTTCTCCCTCTGTCGTCCTCTCCCCCATTCAAAATTACAAGCAGCAACCCTCGCTCCCCATAGTAAGTCAAACCAATTCATTTGTTCGAAACTTAATGATTGTCTCTGATAGTCCGAAGTAAATACCAACATGTTTTGACTTCCATCTCAAACAGCGGGAGTCTTATTGAAACTGTTATGTTGCTCACTAGAATCCTCAAAACTGAAAATAAGACTCCCCTCCTTTACACAATGATAACATCCACCTAGTGGAAGTAATAAAGTAGTATTAGGCATCATCCTAAAAAAAGGAATTAGTTATACTGTAATGAATTAAGAATGTGTGGGCTAAAGCATCTAATACCTTTATCAGTCTCCTCTGTCCAAAAGTACTTTAAGAAGGGGAGCTATCGGGGTCTCTAAAACAAAGACTGCCAGCCCAGTTGTAGAAGACTACATGTGTACCTGCAGTCCAGTAGTGACAGTTCACTAACCAAAAGAGACAAGTGGCTGATCCACTTTTCAATGACCCTTCTGTGTTACTGCAACATCACCAGTGCAATGGCGTTTTTTCAAGAGAGCCTGTATGTGCTGTAACGCTTCTCAGGGTGACATCTATGGTCCTCCGGGGCCTCTTCTGGGGAACAGCTGTTTGCCAGTTCGCATATTGCAACTTTCATTTTTGGTTCGGTCATCACTCTGTTCCAGTACCAAAAATCCTTTTTCATGCATAGCAGAGCGGGCAGTTTCATATGTTAGGTACAGGATTAAACCTTTATTCCAATAGATACGAAGACGTGCTGGGTACGGTGTCTGGAAATGAACACCATTCTCGCTCAAGATTTTCAGCAAAGAGGCATATTCCATCTGCTGTTGTTGGATCTCTGGTGGGTAATCCTGATCCATGTACAGTCGGGTACCCAGGTAACTAAGCTGCTTTTTAGCCCAGGCCCTTCAAAGAATGTCTTCTTTCATTTTAAAACTAGCAAGTTTCATTACTATCAAAGGGGCTGGGCTTTAGGATTAAAAGGCTTTGGTTGCAAAGGATGATGCGCTCACTCCACAGAGAGGGTGTAATTCAGAGGTAATTCTAAAATGTCTTTCAGTAGATTTTCCATAAAAGCTAACATAGGGCCAGTCTCCAACCCCTCGGAAAGCCCATATAACTGGAGATTCTCTTGTCTGTAGCAGCCCTCTAAGTCACGATACTTGGCTTGGAGTTCAGCCATATGTACCAGCACTGTCTCCACCATGCAGGTGAGTTGATGGGCACTATCCTTAGCTGCTGAGATACAGTCTTCAGCCTGATCTAGGCATTTTTCAAATTTAGTTAGAAGCAGGCTTTTAAATTCTTTTTTGTTCTCAGCCCAGGAGGCTTTAATCTCCTTTAAAAGAGTTTCAAACCGACTGCATGATAGATTTTCTACTTCACTGTCTGTGTCATAATCAAAATCCTTGGTACTTGACAGGGATGGGCTTCTGCTTCGGTCAGTTGCTTCTGGCAAGGATCGTTGTCCATCCATTATTTTTTCGGCTCCCCTGGAATGCTACCGGTTGCGCCTGTCTTCTGATTTCCCTCCTCCTGGCATTTTGAAAGAGATTTGATGAATTAAAGTTATGTAAGGTGCTTTTATTTAGCTTGAGGGTTCAGGAGCTCTGTAATCAAGCTGCTACAGGTGCTGTGACGTCACCAGAAGTCGTGACCGTTCTTTAATTGTAGCTGCTGCTGCTGCCATAGCTTTTCCCTCCATCTTCTCAGAGTCAACCATAGAATTTTCTACCCTGTCAATTTTTTTTTCCAGTACTATAACCCAATCATTGAACTGGTCAACCTTTTTGTCCAACTTTTGCACTATTTGTGTTAGGAAGTTACCTGAATGCCATGGGGGGGGGGGGCAGAGCCTCCTCCACGTGGTCTGTAGACTGTAATGGTGTTGTCTGTTTGGAAGGCTCTGCTCCCTCTGTCTTCTTGGTGGTTCAAGGTCATCCCATTGTTGAAAAAGAAAGGCAAAGCGGTAGATATCCATTCAAAATACCTTCTGACACTACTAGAGAGTCATCTGGAGCAAGTTTGTTCAAATGTAACTTATTTTAAGGTTGTGGGTAGTTCCTTCCTAGTCGGAGCTCATGTAAAGCACGTCTACCATGCTAGGCTGCTGACTCCACCCCCAGACTTGTTTACTTTATATTATGCTCAGATGTTTCTATAGGGGCTTTCATAGGCACATCACCAAGTCTCGTGAACTGGACGGCCACTCCTACTGATTGAAAAAAAACTGCTCAACTGACTGGCAGAGTAATAATAATTTGCCATTTTACTTTTGCCAACCAGTATGATGTCACGATGCACAAGTGTGAAAGCCCCAACTGTTGGAATACCCCCAGATGTGTAACTAGGGGGTGCTGGGTTAAGCATTTTACTGAATTGGTCTTTAGAACTTTTGATATTCTCTTCACAGCGCAATTTTTTTGTTGTTGTATTTTGATTATTTCAAATACAATAAACTATAATTAAAGTTTTTATAAGCAAGAATAAAAAAAAATTGCTTTATCAATGGCTCGGTTACACATAAGGAATGAAGTCATTGCATGGAAAGTCCTAACATAGTTATCAGCTTTTCTTTTTCTCATATCACACATTCCTTTGTCTGTTACAAATAAGTGAGGACTGTTTTAAACACATTTTTCAGTATCCCTGGAATGAATGCATGCATGAACTGGTCCAGAATAACAATGGCCACACCTACCTTAATACATGTCTTTCTCAGTTTTTGATTCTGTGGGTCAATGAGTGACAGTACTTCCTGTTGAGAAAGGGCGACCGAGTCAGTCAAATAAAACCAAAGCAACAGAAATCACCATTAGTACTATATGATCCAGGGGTCAAATTTTCAAAAGATTTTGGCCAGGATATTAAAAAGTATTAGCACCTACCTACAGGGTTAGTGCCTGGGAAGCATGGGAATTGCTAAAAGTGCCATACTGAAAGGCACAGTTAGCAAAGCACTAACCCGTTAGTTAGTCAGCACTGACATATGCCAGGTGTCTATACCTTCACTATAGGTGCTATGGCATGCTCAAAGATTTGTGTTTTTTTTTCTCACATAGGTTGTTTCTGCCTGGGCGTACCATGGTCGGCTGAGATCAGCCCTGTTCATGCCTCCCAAGACTGTCTACTGCCTCTCCGGCTCTGCCAAGCCCCATTCCCCCACAGATTTCCCCATTGTGGGGCTAGGAAGGGGGAGGGCTGTCCCCCCCCCACCTAGGATTCATAATCCAGCTTGGGGTATCAGGGAGCCGGTGGCAGAGTGGGACGAGGGCAGGCAGGCAGGGCTTCATGTAGCCCACAATCACCATTTCCTCCCTGTTTCCGTGGAGCCATAAGTGCACGTGCATGGAGGCACACACGCACTACGTATCTGCAGCCCCTACTTGCTGCTCGGACTTCGGTGCTACCACCTGGCCTTCACCAGATAACAGTCAAGGAGCAAGACAGCGAGCCCCGTGAGAGCACTCCACCCGAGCTTGATCCTCTCCCTCTCCTGCCGAACCCCAGCAACCTGCACTCATTCCGGAACACAGGTCGTCAGCGTGGCATCTAGCAACTCAATCCTCAGCGCCACCGGGCTGGCTTGATTTGTGGAGTTGTGAACCAGATGTTATTTCCAAGCTATTTAACACCTCCACAAACCTGGTATTAACTATCAGAGTAGTGTACCACCTCATCCCAGTACCATCATTAAAGTCTAATTCCCTGTAAACTCATTTCCCTGGTATTCTAGTGCCCCCCACAACTGGTCACTATACCGATAATGTAAACTATACTGATAATGTAAACCCACGTCCCTCGTAGTCTAGTGGCCTCCCCATCTCATTACTATGCTGATAATGTAAACCTCTTTCCTAGTAGTCTAGTGCCCCCCACCTGAAGAATGAAAGAGATTCTGGTGGATGGGGTGCATGTACCGTTTTTTTTTTCCTAATCTCAGTTACCCAACCCGGCAGCATCAGAAGCAGTTTGATGGGGTCCAGTGATGGCTGAGACAGCTCAGCATTACACATACAATGATAATGCTGGCCAGACTTAGAATCCTGCATCAAGATACAGCCTTTTCATTTTTGGATCCTAAAGATACTGGGAGCTGGGCACAGCATTTGCAGGAGTCAACCCTTGGACAGATGGATGGGCCCAGAGCACTGGAGGAGGAAAATGACTGAAGTGAGTCATGGCAATAGATTGTGAGCGCGAGACATGTGCAGTCAGTTTAACTGGGACAGGTGGGGGGGGGGAGTAGGGCACAGAGGGCCACAACTTTGGTGAGAGACAGTAATCTGATTTACGCACTGATAGTAAACAAAATGGCTCCTCTGGCCTCATGATTTGTACTCTCCACCATTCATTACCCTGACACATGGGTGTTCTGAGCTGGAGTCTGCACAACTGGATTATGGCACAGTTTCCTTTTCTGGGATCATTTATTTATTTAATTTTTGTTTACTAGGTAGGTACACTAGACAACTGAATGCCTATTTTCACATATGACCCAGGAGGTTCCATGTCATAATAGCGATTGCTATTATGACGAGTGCATATCGCCAAAAAGCAAATCAGTGATATGCACTTCTCGGCGACCACAATTCCGGAAAAAAACCTTAGTGTTTTTCAGAGAACTGTGCCTACTCCACAGGGGCTTTTGCTCATACCCTGATTTTGGATTACCAACTCCAGGGGGGTACATGTCAAGGAGGGGGCAACTCTCCAGCGTGGGAACAGAAAAAAAAAAAGCAGCCGCAAGCAGCGGCAAAATTCTTTCCCCTGCTCCGTCCCGAACCCAGTGCCTACTACACTGGAGCCAGCCACCCTCACCACCACACCACAGGGCTGGCTTGGCTGCAGCAGGCACACACCCCCTACCTAAACCCTCTTCCGTATCCTTCCCTCCTCCTCCCTATCTCTCTACTTCCAGTCGCCGTCCTCGCTACTGCATTGCTATCCTTGCAGGGTAGCCCAAAATGATGGCGCTGAAAATGAGGTGCTATTTTTGTAGTTGCTCATTTTCGGTCACTATCATCACTGGATACCGACCCGGGCGAGTACAAAAAGAGTAACAGAACTTGAGCTGTAGCAAACAAAGCAGGTGCTGATTTCAAGTGACAATCAGCGAGTAAGAATTATACATTGTATAGATAATTAGATTGAAACCGACTCAATACATGAAAAATAGGTTAACTAATACCAAAACCATATAAACCGCATAAATATACTCAGTTCTTAAGATTATTTATTCAGGAATATCTTCATTATTATTTAAAAAGACACCGTCAACTCTTTTTGCATCATATTATTTCTAGATAACTCAGAACTTAGAGGGTGGTGTCAGGAATATTTTCCTCTGACCCATTCTTTCTGCCACGTGGGGTCCCTCAGGGTTTGGTGTTGTCCCCCATGTTGTTCGAGGTGTATATGCTGTCCCTCGGAGACCCTGACACTGCTATGCTGATGATACCCAGCTCTACCTGTCTTTTGCACCCAACCACGATAGTGCGCGCTTGGTATTTTACAACTGCCTCGCTGAAATCCAGGATTGGATGAACTCCAGCTGGCTGAAGTTGAACTCAGGAAAGACTGAGGTGATGGCTGTGGATCCAGGCCACTGGACAGAGGGGTTGGGGGCTGGCCAACCTTCCAGAATTTGCCTGGAAGGTACCCAGCTTCTTTCCTCTGAATGGATGCGGGACCTGGGGGTGATTCTTGACGATGGGCTGACACTGCATTCTCAGGTGTCGGCAGTCGTCAAGTCCTCTTTTTATCATCTGAGGAACATCACCAGGGTCAAGCACCTTGTTCCATCCAGCGGCCTCCCTATGTTGATCCACACCTTTGTGATCTCGTGCCTTGATTACTGCAACTCCCTTTACCTAGGGCTTCCAGGGGTTGATATCCGCCGCTTGCAGCTAGTGTAGAATGCTGCAGCCTGGTTGTTGATGGGGACCCCTCGTGCAAGTCACATCACACTGGTGCTGCGCGAACTGCACTGGCTGCCTATTCAGTGGCGGATCACCTTCAAGGTCGGGCCTCTGACCTACAAAGCCCTACATGGACAGGGCACGGACTATCTGAAAGAGCTCCTGTCTCCGTACTGTGCCGGGTGACCACTCTGCTCAGCTGACGAGGGGTTGCTGAAGATTCCCAGGGTACCTCTGAAGACATCGGGGGCCCATGCATTCATGTATGCAGCCCCAGCCCTGTGGAACTCTCTACCTTGTCAGATACAGGAATGCACGACCGTGGAGGGCTTTAAGAAGGCCCTAAAAACACACCTATGGTTACAAGCACACCCAAACTGATTTTTAGCCCTATATCTGTTTGATTACTGTGTATTTTATGGTTTTTATCTGTTCTTATTGTTCAGTGCCTTGACAATTTGAAAGGTGCTTTATAAATAAAGATGATTATAATAGATTTATGATTGCTTACCTTCTTTAAAATGATTGATTTTGCTGGTTGTTTTATCTGCTTCCTTCCTTAGTAGAACTGATATGCACACTAATGGTGTACTTACACCAAACCTTGTTTTGTTTCAAATCCCTGATCTACTTTTATTGCATACTTCCTTAACATTTGGAACATCCCCAAACAGTACAGCCACTGAAGACGTAATAGTCACCTCTCCTCCCACTGCATCATGAATGGCTGGACCGTGTTGGGGGTGTTCCCAAGTCTAGGAAAGGTCCAGTAGGAATTGATCAAGTATTGTAAACAAAACTTTTTTGTGTGGCAACACTGTTACGGTGGGCAGTCTGTTTTTCATTATTAACAAGAAAAAAATGAATCAGAATCAAATTAGCAGTTATATCAACAATCTCTACAGAATGCAACCAATGCTTTCTGCTTCCTAGTCTGGTGGTCACTGACCCTCTTCTCCTTCCCAGCCCCATCCCCCGCTGTCCCCGGGACTTACCTCCAACACATTAGTGTACTACATATTACCCTCCCCCACAGCGGAGCCTTCTCGGTTCACCAAACCCAGTCGGAGTTACAGGTGGGCTGTGGTCAGGAGCCTAGTGAGCAGTGTGGAGCCTGCAGAGGGAGAGACAGCTTCACTCTGCTGCAGGTCAGGGATGTATTTGATCTTTGGTCCCCTCCCTCACAGGTGCTTCACGGGCTAGGACAGCACTGGCCAACTGCACACAAGTGTGCAAACGTCCGGGCCAGGAAGTGCCCATCCTTCCATCGTGGCTCTGCTGCACTGCCTCCTGTGATCACCTAGAGGGCACTGTCATAGCAGAGCAGGCGTCCCACCCTCCCTGGAGGAGGAGAGCATCCTCTGGGATGGTTTTATGTGATAAGGGTGACTCAATAAGAACGCCGACCAAAAAAAGAGAAGCAAACATTGGCAGACATGAAAAGGGTGACCAGAATTACAGTGACCACCGCAAACAGCAATGGTCACTTACTTACTCAACAGCACAATTTAATAAACATGTTTATGCAGGGTGCAAGCCCCTCGCACCCTCCAATTTAATTACAATCAACATCGGGGGGGGTGGGGAGCGGACATAGGGGAAAGAAGAAAAGCTAAATAGAAAATACCACTACAGCTGGACCCAAACCCAGGTCCACCTGCTCCAGTGGTGGTGACTGAAGCCACTATACCAAATGGTCACGCAGAACTGCTTGGCCAAACACAGAACCATAGCCTGCTGCAGCGGGTGTAACTCACTGCTACACTCGCTATACAGGACTCCTCGCTACACTTTCTCACTCGCTATTGCTGGGGGCGGTCAAATTCAGTCACTCAAATTGAGCTGCTCAATTTGACTAGTCTACATTACGTGCTACCTCTGGGATGCTTAAACCTTCTCCTCCCAGCTGACCCTCAATGACTTGGGCTCACTTCTGAACCTGAGTCACCAGCATCGTAAGTGGTAGCTCTACCGCTGTGCCAACTGTCTGGCTGATAGCTTGTGGTTTTTTAACTAGAGACACTTGAGGCCAAAGGTGGTTGACAGTGCCCCTTTAAGAGGTATTTTACATTCTACTGCAGTGTTTATGGGACAACAAAATGCCAGACAGGTAGGGATAAAACAAACAATATCAGCAGTGTCGAATACAAATTCAGTTGTCATGATCAGTAGTCAGAAGTAGGGGCCCCCCACTACCAATGAAGTTGTCACAGTAATCACCAACCAACTTTAGAAACATAACAATTTAAGTAGCTTAAGGGCACAGTATTAACAATGTAGCCCTAGTGAACTTTTCAGGACAAGCTAAATTCCCCAACTCCCCCCTCAAATCCGGCACTCATCCTCTGCCTACTCCATCAGCTCTGCTCTCAATAATTACCTTGCACCTAGCTGCTCCTGCCATGTCCCTCCCTAATTCCTGGATAAACCCTACCCCTCTACCGTCACCTTCATTTTACCCTGTGCACCCCACCCCCCAAATTTCTAGCTCTCCCTTCCCCAAATTGCCCTCCTACTCCCCGGGCTTGTATCCTCATCATCTACCCCCTTGCACGCCAACATCCCTCCACCTCACCCCTCCCTCTCTTTTCCCCCTCTTCTGTCAAGTAAGTACTTGTTTACTTATTAACCCGGCACATATTATTGTCTACTTTTTCTACATATTATGCACAACAATGTTTTAACACTGTTTGTAACACCTGCCTTACAACTGTATGTTAATGTTGTTTTTGTAACTTGCATGTAACTTGAACGCAACGCTTCCCCTTCCCCCCACCTCACCACTCTCTCTCTCTCTCCTTCCCCCTTTTCTTTCACGTAAGCAACTGTTTACTTATTAATCCGGCACTTATTACTGTCCACTCTTTCTACCTATTATGCACAACCCTGTTGTAACAGTGTTTGTAACACCTGCCTTATAGCTGTATGTTAATGTTGATCTTGTAACTTGAATGTTTAATGTTTCACTCCTATTGTACCCCTTCCCCCCAGGTCACACCAGGAGACGAGCTACTTGTCACTCAGTGTGCCTTCCTGGTGAAACATTTCAATAAATAAATAAATCAAAAACATGACAGGACACAGTTATAAACTGGCTGGAGGTAGGTTCCAGAAAGAGGCCAGGAAGCACTTATTTTCTTTTCAATTACATTTTGTTAGCGCCCAGTGGCGCTGGACACCTTACCTCAAACTTGCAGCGGCTGCCGTGTTCGGAGCGAGCACAAGCTGCTGGGGGTCGGCGGGAGGAGAAGGATCAAGCGTCCTTTGGACTGCTCTCCTTCTCCAGGGAGGGGGGATACCAGCACTCGGTGCACTGCTGGCTCCTAGCAGCGGCTGGTGGCTAGGGGCGCTAAGGCTACAGCAGGGGAAGCCAAGGTAGACGTTCAGAGGAATGCATACAGGAGCATGCGTGTTCACTCCTTGGGTGTCAATGCATGTCCTCGGCTTGAGGGAACAAAAAATCAGGTGGAAAATGGTCCTGGCATGCTTCATGATGGTCGGTCCCCGCAGGCACCGCCCCTGAGACTGGCAGCAACACACCTCCAGCACCGAATCCTTCTGTGAGGCGGGTCGAGAGCTCCCCGCCACCCCACCATGGGGGGTAAGCCATGAGGCAGCTGGGGATTGAGCTGCTAGCGGGAACGGGCGGAACCGCCACCGCCAGGGACCGGGAGGAAAAGAAATCAACTTAAAAAAAAAATGACATTTTGTTAGTTTAACTGTGAAACAGTATACATAGCACCAATATATAGGCATGTTAAAATAACAGAACATCTTCAAGGAGGGCAGAGGCACTTCTTTGTGGAAAGAGTTGGACAGGTGGAACAGGCTGTCAGAAGAAATAGTAAGCAGAAAAACTGCTGATGACTTCAAGAGAGGGTGAGATAAAGTTAAGGGGAGAGTAAGAGTGTCTGGGGAGATGAAGCGACATGTCAAGAAGGATGCATGGCCTCTGCATTGGGCAGACTTAATAGACTGAAAGGCCTTTTTCTGCTGGCATAATTCTCTTTTTTTTTTTTGTAGACTCTATTTGTTCACCCTACCTTCAGAGCATCTCTCAGGTTCCCATACACAGCTCCTCGTCTCCACGACCCGCCTGAACCGCTCTCCATACACTGCATCAGGTTCAGGATTCTGGACTCTCCCTGTCCCCCCGGTGAGGCCCCAGAATCCCCAGAGAAGGATTGGAGGAATGGCCGGCACTGGACGTGTGGCTGGGGCTACCGATGATCGCCGTCGCCTCACCCGATGATAGGGTTTATTTCCTTGGTTTTCACCCCGAAGCTCAGACGTGCAATGACATCGAGCTCAGCGTGTGCATGGTCCTGCGCACACCCAAAGGATGTCTGCCGCAGCTCCAATCCCCTGCATTCTGCTGCCCAGCACTCCAATGCCCCCAGCTTCCGCCGGAGGCTGCAAGTGCATCGGGATGTGGAAACCCCCCCTCCCCAGGGTAGGAGAGCAGTCCTTGGGACGCTTGATCCTTCCCCATCCCCACCGACCCCCATCAACCCATGCTCGCTCCCGAACCCAGGTCGCTGGCATGGCAGAAGGTGCGGCATCCAGTGCCTCAACCCTCAGTGCCACTGGACTGGTCTGATGGCATAATTCTTACGTTGTTATGTTCTAAATAATAAATTGTAGTGAGAAAGAAATAATGTGACCAACCGGGAACTGAACCCAGAATTTATGTTCTAAATATAGACGAAATATAGTATAAATAATGTGAACTACTAGGAACTGAACCCCAGAATTTATATTCTAAATATAGACACTGTCACCAGATAAAAACTATGGGTCCATCCAGATGTTCCTACCTCTCCCCTGTACTGTAACTATTTTGTCATGATGTTTAGGTGCCATTACAGACTAAGGATACCAGTAAGTGTTTACTCAAGGATCCGTTAAAAGGAAAGTCCTCATAGCCTATTTGCTGTATACCTGTGTAGTTTGTAAGCATGAACGATGATTTCCTCTCTTGCATCCCCCTAATGTCATCCTAATTTAAATATAAATCAGGTTGCTTCACTCTGTTTTGTCCTGGTGTGAAAACCTGTTTGTCTCCATTCCAAAGGTCACGACCCCACTCATGCACAGCATTATGGGAGTTGGTGATGGATACATGCACAAGCCAGATGAAGTTATACTCTTACTCAGCTCTGTTACATGTCTTGTGAAGTCCCTGTATTTTCCAAAAGCAATTTTTTGTAACTCAGATACACTTTAAACTACAGAAAACAGCAGGGCACTTACTATACCTTGAAAAGTGTCATGGCTAACATAAAGCAAGAACATACGAACTGCAGAGGACAGCAACAGCACTGACTAATACAGTGTACATATTGCAGGCTTTAGCATCAAAACATCATTAAATTCCAGGATGCCATGCATGAGTCAGGTCCTGACCTTTGCAATGGAGTCCATCAGCTTTTCACACCAGACTTAAGTACATTCATTTACATTTAAATCCTGATGAAATTAGGAGGGTGCAATGGAGGCAATCATTCAGCATGCCTAAAAACTACACAGGAAAACAGAATAAAAGGCAGAGGGGACTTTCCCTTTAAATTAGTGATTAGAAGGAAACTTGTGTACTGCTCAAGGTGGGGAGTTCCAGAATCTGGGAGCAAATGCAGACAATTCCTGTTCACCCATTTCAGTGGAGCACTTAAGAACCTTAAGAAGGGCCGGCCCAGTGGCGCTAAGGGCTGAGGTGCTAGACGTCTTACCTCGCGTTACACTGGCAACCTGGGTTCGGGAATGACCTTAGGTCGTCAGGGAGCCGGCACGGGGGGAGAAAGATTGAGCCACCAAAAGGCAGCTCTCCTCTCCCAGGGAGGTTTCTTGCCCCTCTGTAGTTCCGCTCCCATTGGGTGGAGGTCCAATGGGAAACGCAGATGGGGGGGCAGGTGATTGCCAAGGGTAGAGTGGAAGGGGCCAAGCTGGTACCCGGTGTGTGTGTGTGCCTCCACACGCACGCATGCGCATGTCTGCCGGGGTCCCAGGATCCAGGGAGAAAATGGCGGAAAAATACACAAAAATTGTAAATTAAAAAATAGAACCTGAAGAAGGGACGAGTCAGAGGATCAGAGAGAGTAGGTCAGACAAAGGCTATGAAGAAGAGATATAACCAAGGTATGAGAGGATAATCTAATAATTTTATCTAGGAAACAGCATAATGAAAAGGAGCAAGCAACCGATGGAGGAAGTCATCCCAGAGCAGAGTATAGGTTGCATGGTGAGCGAAAGTGGGTGTAGGGAAGACCTGGGGGCTGTGAAGAAGGCTAGCAAACCATACTACAAGCTGGGTAAGAGGATTCTTGTGCTATGGCTAGTCTAGCCTTCAGTGTGAGGATGTGCCTGATCCTGTAGGCTACACCATGCTTTATGTTTGCAGACTGCGGTGATATGAGAGGAGAAACGGTAAAGCTGTGTCAAGTGGGATGCCAAGATATTTAAAGGTTTGGACCTAGGCAAGTTTGGTTCCATTAATACAGGAGATGGCAAGGGAATCTGTACAGAATTTAAGTTTCACCTTTGAGCCAAAGAGCATGGCTTGGGTTTTACAGGAGTTTTTATTTTCTACTTGCCAGTTCTGA
The DNA here is from genome assembly GCA_016271365.2 of Neoceratodus forsteri. Taxonomy (NCBI): domain Eukaryota; kingdom Metazoa; phylum Chordata; order Ceratodontiformes; family Ceratodontidae; genus Neoceratodus; species Neoceratodus forsteri. Next base: position 481,739,432 of record CM028138.1, on the reverse strand, counting down.
ATGTTATGGAATTCACAGTTTAAGTGTGCATTAATGTGCCCTGCAGAAGAGGAGCTAAAGTAAAAGGTAATGTCTGGCAGGACGAGGAAACTAGGAGGAGGCACCCAAGGCAGTGGGAAGGGAAGAGGTGGGAGTCCTCAAGGGAGAAGGCCCCAAAGGGGGAGGGAGAGGCCCCCTGCTAAGGAGGAGGCAGATGGTGTTGGGGGACTCCATAGTCAGGGGGATAGAGTTCGGAGCAAGGGAAGGGAGATGGTAGTAAAGTGCCTACCAGGTGCTTTAGCGAGGAACACTGGAAGACAAATCATAGCGATCACCAGGGAAGAGGGGGTAGGGAGCTGAATGTCATTATCCATCTGGAGACTAATGACTTGGCAAGGGTGCAGTATGGGGTGGTGCAAGATAGGTTTAGGGAGCTGGGAAGGGACAGATAGGAAGGGCAGGTAGCTTGCACGGTGGCCTTCACTGAGGTGCCACCTATATATGGCCTGGGGAAGACTAGGAAACACTGCACCAGGGCCTTCAACAAGTGGTTGAAGGCATGGTGCAGGGAGAAGGGTTTTGACTACATTGGGGACTGGGGTCCTACCTAAGGGAATAGAGGCCTGTGCAGAGGAAATGACTTTCATCCATCCATGAGGGGAGCAGCAGTCCTGGGTAGAAAGTTTAGGATACTTCTTTAATGGGCATATAAAGTAGCCAAGGGGAAGGCAGAAAAACTGAGGGAGGAAGAGGTTGCCCTGCTCCTAGATAACAGAGCAGCAGACAGAAGAAGCCCAGGAGAAATTATTTCCCCAGGAGCAGAGAGGCATGAAGACAAGGGGAGGGCAGCATGGGCAGGTCAGGAATAGGAACTAAAGTTGAGAGAGGGGTTAAGGAGGGTAGACAGAAGGATACTGAAAAAAAGAGGAGGACAGGACCAAGGAAAAGGGAGTAGTGAAGGATGGAAACAGGAAGGGAAAGCAGACTACGAACATACGAAATGTCAGCAGAAACAGGCCATAGCTGGGAAGTGGTCATACCAGGCTACACCATATTCTGGAAGGATAAGAAAGAGAGGAAAGGTTCAAACTCGCATGGGACAGACATTGTGGACACATCAAGGTGCAGTCTGAACAGGGAGGGGGGCAGAAACACGGGCAGACTAGATGGATCATGTGGTCCCCATCTGCTGACACAATTCCTATGTTCCTAAGGCGGGGGTTGTTTTATATGTGAGGGGAAAGCATAAAGGCCACAGTAATACAGGGACATCATGGGGATAAGGAAAGACTAGAGGTACCATGGGTCACCTCAGAGACAGGGTCCAGGGCCTTTATCTGCATGGGGGTGATGTACAGACCACCAATATGGTGAGGGGATTTAGACAAGGTTTGGGGGGAGGCCACTGGCAGAATGGCAGTGGGAAAGTACTGATTATGAGGGACTTTTTTTATCTCTCCCATCCCAGCCAGCCATCCTTCCCACCGATCCTCCTGGTCCCATCACCCCAGCTTTCCCACGGGCTTACCTGCTCTCATAATCCCTCACAGCTAGCCCTCCATGGCAGGGTGGCATAGAGTCCCTTGACCTGCCAGGACCAGATCCAGATTCCAGGAGGTGCCTGAGTCACTGGGCGCAGGGCCTGCGGAGGCTGGCAGTCATCCTGCTCGACTAGGAGTTTTTCCAGTTTTCTTCCAATGGGAGACATGGCATGCGCTGATGTCAAGGCATATATGCCGACGTCTACCACATCTTTCTCGCCTCTTTCAGTTCAGGCTGCCTTTACCCTGAGCACCAAGTTCTTCCCCACCCTCCCCATGATGAAGAAGAATGGTCATGCAGATGCTTGATCCTCCTCAAGGTGGCAGGCCCTCTGACCCCTCTGGCTCACTTCTAAGTTTGGGTCATCAGCGTCGTAAGCAGTAGCACTATCACTGTGCCAGAGGGCCAGCGACTATGAGGGACTTTAATCTGACAAATGCAGGCTGGCCCACCGGCACAGCAGCACGGTGTCCTTCTGCAAGCATGACATCCCAGGTTCGGGAATGGACCCAGGAATTCAGAGGGCCAGCTGGGGGGGAGAAGGACTGAGTGTCCTAGGGATGGCTCTCCTCTGGGGGAAGGGGGGTTGTCTGTCCAACGCAAGTCGGACCCCTAGCGGAGGCTTGGGGTCTTGCAGTGACTGGCACCTACAGTCGTGGCCAAAAATATAGGCACCCTTGCACTTTTTCAAGTAACTCACAATTCCTCTAAACATAAGTTGAAATTAACAACAGTATAGTATTTGGTCTCCACAATTCTTTATTTCTCTGTTTATATTACAGAACCTTTGTTTTTGATTCAGAATTTAATATACCCTTTTAAATCAGAAAATGAAAAGAAATGGCATTGACAAAATTATTGACACCCTAGACTTAATATTTGGTAGCACAGCCTTTGGTCAAAATAACTGCAATCAACCACTTCCTATAGCCATGGATGAGCTTCCTGCACCTCTCTACTGGCAGTTTGGCCCACTCGTCTTGTGCAAACTGCTTCAGTTCTCCCAGATTTGAAGGGTGCCTTCTCCCAACTGCTGTTTTCAGAGCTCCTCACAGATTTTCAATGGGATTTAGATCTGGACTCATTGCTGGCCACTTCAGAACAGTCCAGCGTCTTGTCTTGAACCATTCCTGGGTGCTTTTTGAAGTGTGTTTGGGGTCATTGTCCTGCTGGAAGACCCACGACCTTCGACGGAGACCCAGCTTTCTGACACTGGGTTCAACATTGCGCTCCAAAATGGCCTGGTAATCTCCAGATTTCATGATGCCATGCACACGTTCAAGGCACCCAGTGCCAGAGGCAACACAGCAACCCCAAAACATTACTGAACCTCCTGCATGTTTGACTGTAGGGAAGGTGTTCTTTTCTTTGAAGGCTTCATTTTGTTTTCTGTAAACATAGAGATGATGTGCTTTACCAAAAAGCTCTAATTTGGTCTCATCTGTCCACAGGACAGTCTCCCAGAAGGATTTTGGCTTGTTCAGGTGTGTTTTGGCAAACCCCAGTCGGGCTTTCTAATGTCTCTCTCTCTCTCAGCAGTGGGGTCCTCCTGGGCCTCCTACCATATAACCCCTTTTCATTGAGTTGGCGACGGATGGTGCGAGTTGAAACTGTCGTACCTTGTGTCTGAAGGTCAGCTTGAATCTGTTTGGCAGTTGATCGAGGTGCTTTCTCCACCATTTGAACAATCCTGCACTGCAATCTTTGATCAAGTTTTCTCTTGTGGCCACGTCCAGGGAGGTTGACTACAGTGCCATGGGCCTTAAACATCCTGATAACACAGGGTTTTATTTAACTCTAAAAATTGATTAGCGTTTTGCTCATAAAAGTGCTAAAACATTGTAAAAATGCATTGCACTTGCCTCATTGTGCTTAACAAACATAACACTTCTAGAAAACCTATATAAATACTTTCTGTACAGTTAATATTGTCCGAGGAAAAACACTGATAATCAATTATTTAAAACCCTGTAACATTACATACGGTGGAAATAGGAACATCAAGGTCTTTGGAGATTGATTTGTAGCCTTGAGATTGACCATGCTTGGCTACAATCTTCTGTCTGACCTCCTCAGACAATTCTCTGGCTGGCTTTCTTTTCTCCATGCTCATTGCGGTACACACAGTGACACAAAACAGGAGAATGAGTCCTTTTCTCTATTCAAACTGGTTGAATGAGTGATTTTTATATTGCAGGCACCTGCAACTCACCACAGGTGAGTTCAATTCCAAAGTGAAGGAGAATCACCTGCTTGAAATCTAATTATTTTTAACTACCTCTAAAAGGTGCCAATAATTTTGTCCGGGCCATTTAAGGATTTCTGTGTGGAATAAGCTAAGACTTAATAAATTTTTGCTGCTTTTTGTGTTTTATTCCACTGCAAACCAAAGAAATACTATGTGGATACCAAATTATTTTTTAATTTCAACAATTTTCTGAAAGGAATGGTGCATTATTAGAAAAAACTGCAAGGGCGCCAATATTTTTGGCCACGACTGTAGATGCCTTAGGAAGCATGCAGACACTGGCGTCATTGCACTTCATGCCTCCTCCTCCTACAGGGGAAAATCAACAACCACCACTATGATGCTCCACCATTTTCCAGGGCCTGATCGTCCTCCCTGGCACTCCCAACAAATGACCTATCCCGTTGTCTGCTTATCAAGCTGACTCCATGCCCCACCCTGAAGGGCAAGTCAGGAAGGCAATGCCGGTTTGGACCTCTGCTGGCATCCTTCTCCCGTCATCGTGGGGTCACGCTGCTGAGGTGGCCCTGCCCTGGGGGGCAATCCAGGGGGTATCGGCTGTGGGGTAAGTCCCGAGGGGGGCAAGGACAGGGTCTGGGGTCGGCGAGGGCTGAGGAATAAGGCAGCGCCAAAAAGCATACTACATAAAATAAAAAATCTGCCAGATGTAGACTGGAGCATTCTGGTTGCAGCTACAAGAAGTAGGGCCATCCTCGACTCCCTACACAGGGCATTTCTCAGGCAGCTGGTTACATAACCCAGTAGAGACAGGGCAGTGCTGGACCTGATTTTTATGAACAGGTACACCACTGCAGACATCATAGTGAGTAGTCCCTGAGGTACAAGTGATCACCATACTGTTTGGTTTGGCATATGGACTGGGCAAAAGAAAAAACACACTAAGACGAGGGTCCTGGACTTCAGGAGGGCAGATTTTAAAGAAATGGAGACTGCATTGGTAAATACCTTGAAGAAGAGGATGGCCAGGGGAGAGTGGAGACCCAGTGGAAAATGATCAAGGAGGGAATAGCTAAGCCAATGGCATGCTGTTTGAAAGAAGTAATGGAAGTAGGAAGAGACCGCTATGGTTCTGAAAGGTGGTGACTGAGAAAAAAAAACAGCATTTAGGAAGTAAAAGTAGACCCAGATGGAGGTGGACAGGAAGGTATATTTGGAAAAGCAAAGGGAAGTAGGAAGAAGGGTGAGGGCAGCTAAGGCACAAACAGATAAAAGGTTCACCAGGGAGGTCACAAAAGGGGATAAGACTTTCTTCTGGTACATGAGTGAAAAGAGGAAAGTAAGGGGTGGGATAATGAGAATCAGGAGGGCAGAGGGGACAGTGTGGAAGAATATCAGAAAAAAGCTAAAATTTTAAATTAATACTTCTGCTTGGTCTTCACAGTAGAGTGGGAGGGGGACAGACCAATATGTACTAGCAGGCACCGGGTTGGGGGGGGGCCAGGAGTGGACACAGGCATACGTGCCGGACAATAGTAAAAGTTGAGGGGCCGAAGGTTCAGAAGGGCACTTATGAGAGTAAAAAGGGCAGTTTTTCTATGCTAGTTTTTGCCATACAAAAATACAATAAATGTACACTTATGATGAAGATCGTAAGAAAAATAAAAAAAAAAATATATATATATATACACACATATCCTGGCTGTTAACTTGTAATGAAGTGCATTTTTTAGCTAAAAAATAGATATAAAAACAACACCACAGAACTGAGCAACCCTTGCCTTGCAGAATATGCAGTTAAGTAAAAAAATGATGTTATTTGTTTTACCTGTAATACTAGCACAGCAGCAGACAGTACAGGTCCGGTCCATGCAATGCAAACCCCATTTGGATTGATTCAGATCTTCTTCTCCTCGAGTCCCTGGTTTGACAGACAAGGCTGGGTCAGCTGTCGAAATCAAGGTATGCATCTCAAAATCCTCCTGCGAGGACCTGACCCCCGTTTGTTACAGCATGTTACACACCAGGTCCCCCTAAAGCCAACATGTCAAATCAAATGACAGCTAACATCACCTGCCTTATTTTAACTGAAACCACCACGCAATATTTTTAGCTACTCCAGGCTAGAAGTCGTGCATGAAAACAAACAAACTCTGGCTATAACAAGCTTCTCCAGTCACACAGGCTTGCTAACAATACAGAGGCATACATACGAATATAAAAAATCATTCCTGCCAGCTTCAAGCAATGACAACAGTGGGAGGTTGGATTTATGTAATCCTGTATGGACAAATAGGGTATCTGAATCACAATATAGTCAGTAGTACCGAATGTTCCCAGTTCAATTGGTAAAAATTCAGATCAGCAACCAAAACTAACAATTACACCAATGTGGCATAACAGATAAAGGCAGCAGGTGATGCACAAACACTTGCATTGTTTGGATTTGAAACACAATACTGTGCTGTCAGCCACCCCTCTCAGTTTGGACAGTTTTTGTGTAAATAACAAGGCCAGTCGTTCTGACAGACACCATTAACTTCAATTCACATCTAACAGAAGGAAACCCCTGTACAGAACAACATAGTCTTTTGCAGAGGTTTCCAAGTCAGGAGACAGGCTTTAAAATAAACAGAAGGAGTTAGCATTGATGGCCCTGAAACTTTACTTTATGCATATTAAACTTCACTGACATTCGGGGATTGGTTGTTTAATTCGCGTTGGTGCTATGGTATTCCATTCTACCCTAACAATATCCCCTCCTTTGACTTGGGCATACCATTTGTGGGGTACATCTTTAGTTAGCACCCCCACAACATATTCCTTGTAAATGAGCCCACTCAATGGAATCTTTCCTGCCAAATAAAACTAAACCATTAGTTAAAATGAAATTTATTGCACCTTTTCAGGAAGCTGATTTTGGAGGTAATACTTTTACACTGACCATCCATATGAATTATTTTCACTAATGCCAAGGTCATTTTAAAGAAAACTGATCTTTTTCACCAAAGCCTGACATATACACTGTCTAATAAACAGAACAAGTGCAGAAAAATTGCAGTTCTTCTGGATCCGTTACTGGGCTCCACATGAATATAATTCATATCGGGGGGGGGAGGCGGTTGGGGGCTATGTGGCTGAAGAATAGTCAACACATTTCGGCTATGACTATCCAAAATGCTGAATCAGGCAAGACTAAAAACTGTTTAGCCCGTGTATGTCTTCAAGGCCCTAGTTATCAGCTGATCTTTTGAAACATTAGTATATGCATTTGAGGTTCCACAAAGTATCAAAATCCTGCATGGTACTTACACCATAGCTTAGGGGCTCCCTTTAAACACCAGAGTCCATTAATTGTTAAGATCATGACAGAGAATGCTCTATAAAATACATGGAAATGGCAGTCCGAACTTTTCCTATTAGATTTTTGATAAGTGAAAAAGAAAATATAAAATGGAAGGAATACTTAAGGGAAAGAAGGATCTCATAGCATAATCACTTCCAGCCGCTCCACAGTAAAATGAACAATAATTATATGCCATTCATAACGTCAATTTCTCCCACATTAGGAGTCTTTTGAATAGCAAATTCCGAGAAACCAGGGTAATTTAATCTCTTAGGGCAAAGCCCATGGGGAGTTTCCACTGTTAATACACCCATATTCTTTATAGATTTAATACACACTAGGTGGATAGGCCAGCTGTAGAGATTTGGAGATACTGGTACAATTACTACAAATTTTGATACCATGATAAAAATTGAGCCCTGCCAAATCAATGGCCCAAGTCCAAGGTTTTTTTTCTCATTTGTTCCGCTGTATATTTTGAGCAAGACTTAGTCGTATATAAAGAAAAATAAAACACATAATCCTTTAAAGGGGATTACCTCCAAAAGCGACCTCCACCATCACTAAACAACGTCTCTGGATAGGCCGACAAAGGGAAACCACCACCACCACCGTCTGCATTTAAAACAAACATATCTCCCTACTTATAAACTGACAGTCAAGGATTCTTAGGGTCCATTCCTTAATTGACCCAGATCACCTCACATCCAAAAGGAACGGTGAAAAGTTATTTTTCCAAAAACTCATTTTCATAAAAATGGAAATGGAATCGCATAGCACATAGCATTCTTGGAAACAATACTTCAAGGTATTGCTTCGAGGCAATAATATAAGGCTAAGGGTTAATTTAAAAGTAGTTAATTTAGAAAACACTTCCCAGCCCTGTAATAGGTCCATATCATAAACAGATAAGCTCACAATAGTAATTCAAAAAGAACTTCAACTTCAGTTAAGCCCTTACTGCACCTTAAATGTCCTCAGATTGATAATTGTGATAACTGTGATAAATGAAAGTTGGGTGCATTTAAGCCAAAAAGCTTATATTATATTTTAACTGAAGCACCAGATCTTAATACTCCTCACAGCAGGACTCGGATTCTTCCAGTCACTGCAGCAGACTTGACTGTTAGTTTTTTCCCCAGACCCCGACTTGAGAAGGCGCTTATCGCAGAGTGAGGACCCAGGAGGATCCATTGAGGGGGTCCCCAATGAACTCGAAGTGGAATCCATTTCCATTCCACTCCCCAATGGAGCACTGTCACACTGAAATGACTGCATTGTCAAATTGGGGGCAAAAACTGCAGTGCAGTTGGAGCACTAACAAGATGACCTCATAGTTTAAAGTTTTACAGTTCTCTGTCGCGTGTCATTATTACTTCATTAAAAACAATTATTACATGAAATCCAAATCTTGAATTGGGCATTTGTGCTTCAGGATTTCGTTAGACTGTGTTCCCCTCTAATGAAATACCTTTTTTTGGAATGAAAATCCATTTTTTAATCTCAGAAACTGCAAATAAAGTTACTTTTTTTTTTTGCTTTTCAGTTACGCAAAGTCCTAATCTTGAATCGTCGGGGGGTGCTTGCACTTGGGGATTCGTTAGACTGTGTTCCCCTCTATCGAAACAGTACTGTCACACAATGACGGACTATGTTAATAATTCATTCTGAATTTTTTCTGCAGCATATAGGGGCAATCTCCTAGTGCACAAAAAAACTGGGGGTGCTCATGTCCCCTAACATAGAAACATAGAATTTGACGGCAGATAAGGACCACTTGGCCCACCCAGTCTGCCCATTTCCCTACCTACTGGATAAGCTGCAGATCCTAGTTAACCAGCAGCCTACTTCTTCCTACGCCCACCCCCTAAAATGGCCTTATGACTGTCCCATGCATGCTTGAATTCCACCACTGTTTTTGACTCCACAACCTCCTCCGGAAGGCCGTTCCATGCATTCACAACCCTCTCTGTGAAAAAATACTTCCTTAAATTACCTCTGAGCCGCCCCCTCTATCTTCAAATTGTGCCCTCTTGTTCTTGCACACCTCTTTTTTTGAAAGATGCTACCCTCTTGGACTTTGTTGATTCCCTTGAGGTACTTGAACGTTTCTATCATGTCCCCCCTCTCCCTCCTTTCCTCGAGGCTATACATATTAAGCTCCTTTTGTCTCTCTTCATATGTCTTCCGGTGCAGACCCTGCACCTTTTAGTTGCCCTCCTCTGGACAGCTTCCATCCTGTCTATGTCTTTGCAGAGATTGGGTCTCCAGAACTGCATGCAGTACTCCAGATGGGGTCTCACCAGCTGTCTGTACAGAGGGATAATAACTTTCTGTTTTCTACTGGTGATGCCTCTCCCTATGCATCCCAGTATCCCCCCAGCCCTCCTTGCTGCCCTCTCACATTGCTTGCCCACCTTTAGGTCATCTGATATGACTACCTCCAGGTCCCTTTCCATTTTGTTGTTGTCAGTATCTCACCCCCATTGTGTACTCTTCCCTGGGTTTTGTTTCCCAGGTGCATTATATGCACTTCTTAGCATTAAATCTAAGCTGCCATACATTTGACCATTCCTCTAACCTTGCCAAGTCCCTTCTCATCCTTTCCACCCCACCCTGTGCATCAACTCTGTTTGCAGATCTTTGTGTCATCTGCAAAGAGACATACTTTTCCTTCCAGTCCCTCTGCAATGTCAAGCATAAAGACATTGAAGAGGACCGGTCCTAATACTGAACCCTGCGGTACCCCACTAGTAACCCCCCTTTCTTCTGAGCGGACTGCATTTACTATTACTCTCTGTGTCCTATTCTCCAGCCAATTCTTTCCCCAGGCTGTCATCTTGGGACCCACTCCCAGGCTGGCTAACTTGTATATTAATCTTTTGTGTGGGACTGTGTCAAATGCCTTGCTAAAGTCTAGGTAGGCCATGTCCACAGCCCCTCCCTGATCTACTACTTTGGTCACCCAGTCAAAGAAATCTATCAGATTCGTCTGGAATGACCTTCCCGCTGTGAATCCATGCTGCCTAGGGTCCTGTGCCCCTCTGGCCTCTAGATACTCGACAATTCTTTCCTTCAGAAGTGATTCCATCATTTTCCCTATCACTGAGGTTAAACTAACAGGTCTGTAGTTTCCTGCTTCTGCCTTGCTCCCACTTTTGTGAAGGGGAATCACATCTGCCCTCCTCCAATCCTCGGGTACCACCCCATTCTCCCATGATTTGTTAAAAGGGTAGTCAGTGGTGTCACTAGTTCTACCCTTAGTTCTTTTAGAATTCTGGGATGAATCCCCTTGAGCCCCATTGCTTTGTCCACCTTCAGTTTTAAGAGTTCTTTCAGAACCCTTTCTTCTGTAAATGGGCTGGTATCAACTTCTGTATCCAGAGTGTTTCTACTGTTTGTTTTAGGTACCTCCCCCTCTTCATTTGTAAATACTGAGCAAAAATATTTGTTTAGTATCTCTGCCTTTTCACAGTCTCCTTCTGCCCACCCTCTGTCCCCTTACTTCCTGTGCCTATGGACACAGGTCCATTTTTTGGAGGAGAGAGTCCATAAGGGATTGGAAGCCCTAAAGGAGAACAAGGCAATGGGCCTGGACTGGATTCACCAAAGAGTTGTAAAAGAACTGAGCATGGTGGTAGTCACCCCTCTGGTAACACTATATGGCATCTCACTGGAGATGGGGGGGCAGAGGGTGGAAGGAGGGCCAATGTGGTCCCTCTACACAACAGTGGTGGCAGAGTGGAGCAGAGCATCTACAGGCCAGTCAGTCTCACATCAGTGGTGGGGAAATTAATGGAGACCCTACTGAAAGAGAGGCTGATGGAGTACCTGGATGCATATGGGCTACCGGATCACTGGAAGCATGTTTCACAGGGAGTAGGTCATGCCAAAAAAAAATTCATAGTTTTCTTTGACTAGGGAGGTGGATCGGGGAGGGCAGTAGATGTGACCTATCTGGACTTCAGTAAGGCTTTCAACACTGTGCCGTGCAGGACGTTAGTTAAAAGTAAGCAGCCTAGGGGCTGGGATTCTGGGAAGAAAGTGGAAAGCTGGGTATCAAACTGGTTAAAGGATAAGAGGCAAAGGGTGGTAGTAAATGGCACACATTCAGGGGATGGGGAGTGACTAGCAGGAACCCACAAGGATCACTACTGGGACTGGCCCTCTTTAATGTCTTCATAAGTGGCATGGCTGAGGAACTAGAGTGGAAGATGTGTCTCTTTGAAGATAACACAAAAATCTGCAACAGTGTTGACACTCAGGAAGGCGGCAGAGAGAATGCAAAGGGATCTGGGGAAATCAGAGGAATGGTCTAGGATGTGGTAGCTGGGTTTCAATGCTGAAAACTACAAAGTTATGCACGTGGGTGGGGAAACCTAGGAGTTGTGTATAAGATGGGGGGGTACTTACAGTCACCAGACAAGAAAGGGCCTTGAGGTAATCACAGCTGATGATCTCAAGGTGGCAGGGCAGTATGACAAGTCAGACGGCAAGGCTAGCGGTATGCTGGTATGCATAGGGAGGGGGATTTCTAGCAGGAGAAGGGAGGTGATGTCGCTACTGTATCGCACACTAGTGACACCTCACCTATAGTACTGTGTCCAGTTCTGGAAGCCATACCTCCACAAGGACACTGACAGGGGGAAGCAGTCCAAAGGAGGGCTACGAAAATAGTGCAGGGGGTTGCACGAGAAACCATATGAGGAGAGGCTGCAGGATCTCAACATGTACTGACTGGAGAAGAGTGAGTGGGGACATGACTGAGACCTATAAATACCTCACAGGGGCGAACAAGGTGCAAGTGGGAAGTTTCTTTCAGAGGCGGAAAAGCACCAGAACACGAGAGTGTGCAATGTAGCTGGTGGGGTAGAGTTTAAGAGGATAGGAGGAAATATCACAGAAAGGGTGGTGAATGCCTGGAACAGCCTACCAGAAGAGGTGGTGGGTGTAAAAACAGCAGGAGCTTTAAGCATGGGTGGCATAGGCACACAGACATATTAAGTGGAGGAAAGGGAGGCAGGAGGGACGCTGGTGACCAAACTGGGTGTGGGGTGCTGGGGCAGGGAATGAAAGGACAGCTTGGATGGACCAACCAATCCTTTTCTGCCAACAAATTCTATGTTTCTGTGTCATCAGCACACATGATGGAGGAGCAGGAGGTAGATACAGAGGGAAGACAGTTAATAAAAAGGGAGAAAAGCAGAGGACAGAATAGAACCCTGGGGAACCCCAACATTTACGGGGACAAATTAAATGTGGTTTGGCTAAACTTTACAAATTGGGACCTGTTGGTGAAATAGGTTCCAACCCAGAAAACAGCAAGTGAGGGGAGCCCAAGATTAGTAAGCTTGGAGATCAATAAACTGTGATTAACCAGGTCGAAAGCCTTGGACAGATCAATGAAAAGAACACCAGTCAGCATGGCTTCCTTAAAGGGAAAGTCTCCCATAGTTCACACCAATATTTTCCCAATTCCTTATATGTAACGGTTGTGTGCCTCCTCCAGTTGCCAGTAGTCCTATTGCTGTCCAGATCTAGATTATAAATAAAAATATACAGCCCCCAAAAGTTATCAATGTGTTCGTCCTCCATTTTACCATCAATGTTGCTGGAGGATGATGTCATCAGAGCAACAGATAATGGTGCTGCACTAAATGCAGTTCCACCAGTAGACCAAACCCACAATGTTTGGTTCCCCACTTGAGTAATGGAGGAACCCTTTAAGTGTTGTGCACATCCTGAAGTACAGGTCTTATAGGGACTAGGACCATGTGAGTGTGATGCAGCACTGATTTGAGGTATATATAGTATTCACATAAGGAAGTGCCTGTATGTGTTGTGTTACTGTTTCTGTTAGCAAAAACAGTTTACCCAATAAATGACTCTGGGTACAACAAGAGTTTTAAGTGGTATTATGCGCTGTTGTATTAAGGTGTGTGTGTGTGTTAACATTCTCTGCTTTGATTGGCACCAGCAGTGAGAAACAATCTTGCAAATAGGCCCCTTTCTTTTTGTAACTAGGCAGTCAGTGATTGGATGGCTGCTGTAAGGCAATAAAAAATTCAGCTATGGCAAGGAATAGGTTACCAGGAAAGCACAGGCACAAGTACTGGGGGACTCTGTTTCAAATCCTACTAGATTCCCTTACTCTCTAACCCTTAAGAAGTTCCCCTAACCTCCTTAGAAACTGTGATGGCCCCACAGGTCCATGACTTTAAAAGTGCCCCAATTCCCATTATAAATCATTAGCAGTGATGTGAGAGCTACAGCACTTCACTTTCAAGGTACTAAGGACAAGCTGTGGCAGCCCCCCACACACTTTGTAATGTCAGCATTTGAAGTAGGATGTCCCTCACAAATCAGATGCTACACCTCAGCTGTTGTAGATAAAGAAACTAATCAGTCTCTGTTTGTAGTGTTCTGTATTTGCTTAGCTCACTCCTCCCATGTCATATGCATTCTGTGTCTTGGTATTTCCAGTCAGAAACTCAGATTTAAGGAGCATTTGAAATGTAAAACAATACACTTTATAAAGTAAATGATCTAGCTCTGCACTTTCAGGCTGCTGAAAGGGGATGTGTATAAGTCAGTCTTGTGTGATCCTTTGGTAAACTGCCAGGGCTCATCGTGTAACAAATTTTCTTAAGGCAAAACAAAATGGTTATATTAAATGCACGCTGAAAATAGAAAATAGAGTTAAAAATCTACGTTTCGACCTTAGGTCTTCTTCAGGAAATATCTAAAAGAGAAAAAAAACAAGTTAGTGTTTCTCTTTTTTTTTTCTCTTTTAGATATTTCCTGAAGAAGACCTAAGGTCGAAACGTAGATTTTTAACTCTATTTTCTATTTTCAGCGTGCATTTAATATAACCATTTTGTTTTGCTTTTAGACCACATGCTGACGCAGCGCCTTGTTTTTGTTTTTGGTTTTTTTACAAATTTTCTTAAGGGTGCTCACCTGGTTCAATACAGAATGACTGATTGATTGATTGGTTGATTGACAGATTCAGTCTACTGCTTTCCACAACATGTTACAACTGTCTCACACAGAGAAATGAGCAGTACAGAGAAACAGCTTTTGTTTCCTGTGAATGAAATACTACTGGATGTATTATTTGCTCTACACATACAGTATTAAGGCTACAAGTACTATTCCTTGTGTGAGTTGCATGACAGAACTGCCATTGCAAACGTAAACTAAAATCAGGCTAGACAGCATTGACACCCTTATGTTTTGTTCTGCACTGTTGCTGCAGTGACATCAAGGAATGGGAGGGGCTGTATTACAGGTAACTCATTTGCATGTAAATGGAGGCTTGCTTGACATTTTACTACCTTGTGTCAGAGCCTCAAACTCTAGATATGTGTTGCAACAGAAGAAATGGCTGATCTCTTATTGACATATGTACAGTACTTGATGTAATGTATAATAAATACATCAGACATCTCCAAATCATACCTATACAGGAGTCTTCTTTAATACTGTTGGACAGTGGAACTAGGACAGTAGTCATACTGTGCTCTTTGCAGAAACCATGTTATTCATAGGTGGAGAAATTGTATTTATGGAGGTAATCAGTTAACTGATTTGCAACTACCTTTTCACATAGCTTACTTAGAACTGACAGGGCAACTGGAAAGTAATTCAATGAGTTTAGGGTGTCCTTTTTTTGTGCACATAGACTATCTAACTGGTTTTCCACAGCTCAGATATGGCACCAGAGATAAGAGAGATTGAAAAATGCAGGCAATGGGATTTAACAAGAATAGAGGCACCAAGCTTAAGAATCTTGGGTTCCAGACCAGCGAGGCAAGGACTGGTGCCCGAGAGGAGGGATTTTAATAGTTCAAAGATTTATTTAATGGTCACAGCCTTAATTAATTAATTTATTTATTAAAGTTTCGGAATTACAACCTTTGAGTCAGAGGCTCCTTTACAAAGGCTACATGTCTGGACAAACACACAGGTTATGCAAGAAAACAACATGTATCATTGCTTAGTGTTATTCAGTGGTGCTTACATAATGACATTATACACATACAGATATTGAATAGTCTCTTTAGGGTTGCTTAGCAGCCCTGGGTCTGTAGAACATGCAACATAAGGGTGATACGTGAGTACTTTCCATAATTTGTAAGAAGAAGCATGCATAGATTTGACAGAGAGAGAAGAGACACATTAGCAAAGTCAGTGGAAGGAGGAGGATTAGGACCAGAGGGAATAAGGTCAATTAAATCAGTGAAACATGAATTGAAAGCAGTTGCAATGGTGCAGTGGTTATTGCAGTGAACTCCCCCAGTACTACCACTTGGGCCCTACTTCAAAGAGAACCCAATGAGACCATTGACATGACCATGGAAATGACGGGAGTCCCCAGCAGAGGCCAGTAATTGTTCCCTACAGCAGGCACTCTCAACAGTACTAGTGGTTCTTTTGCAGGTATTTATGAACATTCTACAGGCATTCCAGGCTGCTTTACTAGAGGTGAACTTGTAGGATGCCCATCACTTGTCTCTCGCCCTCGACAGGGAGAGAAGATCCCCATGGATCTGCTTGGTGGCATGACCCCTGACTTTTCTCTTTGTGGGTTTGTTAATGGGTTATGGGTTTCACTGAACAAGAGAAAGGGAGATGTAGAACATATTGGAGTGATATACAGGCTACCAGCATAGCAGATAATAGTAGATAAACCGATAACAGAAGAGATCCTGAGGATGGAAAATAGGGGTGAGGTACTGCTGATGGGGGATTGGGCACCCTATCAGCCTCATCAACCAGGAGTAGGGCAATCGTGGAATCGCTACAAGTAGCCCTACTCAAACAGCAGGTCAGGGAACCAACTAGGGAGGGAGCAGTTCTGGATTTAGTTCTGACAAATGGTGCTAGAGTAGAGGAGGTACCGGTGAGGGAGAACCTTGGTATGAGTGACCACAGCACCATTTGGTTTACAGTACGTATATCGGCAGATGTTTAATGGACCAAGATGAAAGTGCTGGATTTCAGGCGAGCAGATTTTAAGAGAATGGGGGACTACGATTATCAAGCACTGGAAGGGGTGAGGGAGCTCAGGGGGGTGAAAGACATGTGAGATACGATAAAGGGGGCCATTGTGGGGGCCACAGACCTCTGCGTAAGGAGACTAAGTAAGAATATAAGGAAAAAAAAGTCCCTGTGGTTTAGCAGGGAAGTGGCAGAGAGAGTCCGGGTAAAGAGGTTAGCGTTCAGAAGGTTCAAAACAACGCAAAGAGAAGAGGACTGGGCAAAGTACCAGGCAAGACAAAAGGCGGCGAGCCTGGAGGTAAGATGGGCAAAGGCTAGAATGGAGAAGAGCATTGCCAGTGCGGTCAAAAAAGGGAACAAAACCTTTTTCAGGTACATAGGTGAACAGGGGATACACAGACTGAAGAACAGTAGTTGAGAGCTGGTGGTAAGAGACCAGGAGAAAGCAGAACTGCTGAACAGCTTTTGCAGCTCAGTGTTCACAAAGCAGAACGAGTGGGGGGGGGGGGTAATACAAGAGTAAAAGAGGAGGAGGGGGACAGAGTGGACATGAGTCCCTTCCACATAGAGGCGATCCGGGGAGAGCTAGAGAGATTGAAGGTAGATAAAACAATGGGGCTGGATGGGGTGCACCCCAGGGTGTTGAGGGAGCTGAGGGATGTGCTGGTAGCTCCTTTGACTGCCCTCTTCAACAGGTCTTTAGAATCAGGGTTGGTCCCTGGTGACTAGAAACAGGCAGATGTGGTACCCCTTCACGGGGGAGAGGTCAACAATTACAGGACAGTGAGCTTGATGTCTGTGGTTGGCAAGCTCATGGAAAAGCTGTTAAAAAACAGAATCACCAGCTACCTGGAAGCAAATGGCCTGATGGACCAATGCCGGGTTCACTGAGGGTAAATCCTGTCAAACAAACTTGATAGAGGTCTTTGACTGGATACCAAGGCGGTGGATCGGGGGTGAGTGGACATTGTGTACCTTGATTTCAGGAAGGCATTCGACTCTGTGCCACATAGGAGGCAACTGCATAAACTGGGATGTCTGGGGCTGGGGCGGACGGTAGTACAGTGGGTGTAGAACTGGTTGGGGGTAGGTGTCTGAGAGTGGTAATAAATGGGGTACCTTCAGGGGAGGGAAGGGTCATCAGTGGGGTTCCCCAAGGGTCAGTGTTGTGCCCACTGCTATTCAATATATTTAGCGAGGACATAGCTAAGGGCCTTGAGGGGAGGATTTGTCTATTTGTGGATGACACAAAGGTCTGCAATACAGTAGACACATAGAAGGGGGTTGAGAGTATGCATAGGCATTTGGGGAAACTAGAGGAATGGTCCAAAGAGTGGCAACTGTCTTTTAATACATCGAAGTGCAAGATCATGCACCTAGGCAGAAAAAATCAGAGAATGGCATATTACGTGGGAAGGCAACCACTAAAGGTAACTGAACAGGAGAGAGACTTTGGCATCAACATTACACAGGACCTGAAGGTAGCAACACATTGCAAGAAGGCAGTGACAAGAGCCTGCAGGATGCTGGGTAGCATTGGGAGGAAGATCACTTGTAGCGGGGAGGGTCATAATATCCTTGTACACCCAGCTGGTTAGGCTGCATCTGGAGTATGGGGTCCAGTTCTGGAATCCATACCTCAAGAAGGACATGGAGAGGGTTGAGCACATCCAGAGGAGGGTGGCAAAGATGGTTAAGGGAATCAGTCACTTAACATACGAGGAGAGAATGAGGGTCCTAAACATGTACTCCCTGGAACAAAGGATAGAGAGATAGGGGACATGACTGAGATATTCAGATACTTAAAGGGTATTAACAAAGTGGCAGCAGGGAGCATATTCCAACTAAAGGGGCAATCGAAGACAAGGGGCCATCATTTGCAAATTGTAGGGAGAAAGTTCAGAGAAAACATTAGGAAGCACTTTTCCACAGAAAGAATGATGGACAAATGGAATAGGCTTCCGGAAGAGGTGGTCGGAGAGAAGACAGTGGGAAGGCTCAAGAAGGTGTGGGGAGGCACAGTGGCTTGTTGGCAAGGGGGGGGGGTTACAGTTAAGTACTAGCAGTGGTCTAGGCAACCTGGGCAGACTGGGTGGGCCTGGCGGTCCTTTTCTGCCATCACGTTTCTATGTTTCTATGTTAAAGGGTGGAGTTTATCCAGCAGATTAGTGATAAAGGAGATGAGATGGGACAAGGCCAAGGTAACATTGATAGAACAGAGGATGGGTCACCAGTCCACCTGGGAAAGCTCAGGGAGTAGACTACTGGGGTTTACCCAAGAGAAATCCCTCAGGGACTTAACCTTGGGTGAAGTCTTAGGTGCACACATTCTCCACAAACAGTAGGCTAGGGAGTGGCTGCTAACAGTTGGGCAGCACTCCACACAACTGGGTCCTAGCCTTTCTACTGGAAAGCATCCAGATGGTCAGGGAGTGTCACCCACTGTTAGCAGATAGTCTTGTGGGGTTAGAGATGAACTGGGTCAGATCCAGTTTGCTGATCACAATCTTGTAAGTTCTGGATTCAGAATCTAGCCAGTTAAGGATTATGTTGCCCATGACTAGAAATTCATTATGGCCAATGTTGGGGCTGTTAATATCAATAAGGGAGGCCAGGCCAGGGGTACTTTCTTTTGGGGAGGGGTTGCAGGCATAGACTAAATTAATCTTTTTCACTTTGCTGAGGAGGAGAGTTGCCTGCAGGAATTCACAGGAAGGTGCTGTATTGGGGAAATATTGCACAGCGGATAAGTTCAGGTGACTTTTGTTTTACTTACTATGCTTTTTTGCCTGACATGGTGACGTTTTAAAAACAGTAACAGCACCCCCTCCCAACCCGGTAGTGCATCAGCACAGAGTATGATGTAAGTAGGGATGAAGCAGGCCAAGTCTGGAATGGATGGCTTAAGCCAGGTCTCAGAGATGCCAAGGATATTAGGTTAATAATTGGTGACAAAGGCTTTAAGCTCAATCTTATTTGCCAAGAAACTATGGATATTTAAATGGGCAAGTTTAATACCCTTTTCGTTAGGCCAGCATGGTAGGGAGGTGAAAGATGAGGAAAGAGGGTCAGGGTTTGATTCTACATCCCCGCTGACTTAAGCCAGGTCTCAGAGATGCCAAGTATAATAGGTTAATAATTGGCAACCCAGGCTTTAAGCCCACTCTTTTTTGCCAAGAAACTATGGCTATTTAGGTGAGCAAGCTTAATACCCTTCAGGTTAGGTCAGCATGGTGGGAAGGTGAAGGATGAGAGACAATGGCCAGGGTTTGATTCTACATCCCCAGCTAAATGTGCAAGGGAGAGTTTAAATTAACCCTGTCGAGTAGGGGGAACTCAGGAGATACGACTTTTAACATAGTACAGTAGAAGCCGCTTTAATGGGACGGGCTGGTGGAAATCAAATCGTTCCGTTAAACCAAGTGTTTCTGTAAAACAAAGTTTGTTGTCTCAAAGCTAAGTTAATTTTTTGTTGCTGCTGCATCTGTGCTGGCTGCTGTGAGGTTATGAAAAGGGGTAGGGTTAGGGAGTCTGTGTGGGGAAGTGCTTATTTTTTTTATGTGCTTGTGCTTTCACTTTAATTAACTTTAAATTAACTTTGGCAACTGCCACGGGACATCTCAAGTCAGTATACACTCTCGATTCTGCTTCTTCTGCCAACAATATCGTGGCAGCCTCCATAAGGTATGAGAATGATAAAGACGACTGAGCATCTGTCAATTTTTTTTTTTTTTAACTTTACATTTATTGATTTTGCATGTAAATCAAGTGCAGTTACACAATACGTCTTGGAAACATCAGAGATTATACATTCAGAGAGGAAATAAAACATTCCTATTATATACAGGATTACAGTATCTCCAAATGGGTCCTATAATTCAGGAGGAACTCAATAATAAAACAATTGCACACTTAGGGCCAGATATTCAGAGCTTTGTGCGCCAGACAAAAAATGTTTACACGGGATTAGCGCGGGTCTGCTATATTCAAAAGACCAAATAGTGTGCGCAAACTGCATTAGCGCTGGGCAAATCATAATTATATGCAAGGGGCAAAGTGAACATGAATACAGGCGCAATGAGATATTCAGCAACTAGCGCCGTGCTAAGGTGTTTAGCGCGACTTAGCGCGACTCATAGCGCGATACAAATTACTGCCCAGGAAAAGCTGGTCTTAACCCTGGGAAAACAGCTTTGCACAACATTGTTGTTTTGCACGATGTTAGCATGGCATTAGTGTGGCTTGCGCGACCCTAACATATGAGTATGACACTTAGAAACTGCCAGACATGGAGGACACATGCTGTTCACTGATGGCACCACAGGATGCCAACTGCTGCCACAGGTCCCAGCCATGCACAGGCAGTAAGGGGTGATCGGACCCATAGAGGACAACATGGTAGTGTGTCCATACAGCATACACCTGCAGACCATACGTCTGTGATGCCCAACAGATGTCAGCACACACAGGCAGCAATGTGGGCATGGTGGCCATTGAGGGGAGGGTGTATGGGTGGCCAGACCTCAACACAGCCCACGTGTGGCCATAAGACTGGGACACAGCACACAGTGCACATGGAGCAGTAGTGGGAATACCCCACCGCCTGTGTGCCTTTCAGATCCTACAGCCCCCCCCACCACCACCACATACAGCACAACTGTACAGATGCCACAGCACACCTAGCCGGCCATGTATATGTCACTGTGTGCATCCCATGCTACAGGTGCAGCATCTGTGGATCACACAACAGCATAACAGTAATGTCCACAGTCAGTAAACACCTGCAAGTTGGGCCTGTCACTGTGTACAGTGCTGTCAGCATTACTGCCCTACACACCATAGGCAGTGCTGTGTCCTCACACTACTGGCCCCCCTGCTAGTGTAGTGTCTGCTGTGCACTGTAGCATGTCCTACAGTGTGACAGTTGCACGCAGCACCACCACCACCACCACCTGTGCCTACGCTGTTTTGTCCCCTGGGGCACAGTATGCTATGCTATGCTGTACTGATTACATGTAGCCTGCAGCTATCATCGTGCACTGCCAGACTGACCTACAGGTGGAGCTTCAGTCAGACCTGGCCATCCCCTGTACTTCCAGACTGACCTACAGGTGGCTCTGTGGGACCCTGCAGTAACACTGGGCAAACAGCATGCAAATCAGGGCATGATGAGATGCTAATCAGGCTGTTTGCCCAGAGTCTGCCTAAGTAGGCTTATTTGCATGTCACTTTTGAATATGGCAAATCTTAGCACCGGGCAAACAACTTAGCTCCGCGCTAAAGCTGCACTAACGTGTTAGCGTGACGCTAATGGTTCGGGGAATATTATACAGTTTTGATCACTGTTCTTTCCCAACTTCTGCTCCCTGCAGCTGTACTGGGTACACACATTGGCCACATAGTTCACCTCTAGCTGCCTTCACATTGCTGGGCACTGTGTTGCTGTTGTGGTCTGCACCTCCTTGTTGCTATATTCAGAGCTGTCTTATTCCAGGGCTAAGTTTGCCCTGCACTCCCAGCCCAGTTTGCCCAGCCTCATTCCCATGCTATATTCAGAAGCTGTTTGCCCTGGGCTATTCCTTCTGAATATAGCTTGCTTTGTGCTCCGGGCTAAGTTTGCCCACCGGGCAGTGCTAATTTAGCCCAGGGGCAAAGTTTTGAATATCTGGCCCCTAAAGTCCTAAATTCTGTGTAGCTGTAACCCAAGAGCAGATGGATATAACAACTACAATTAATCCTAAAGTATTTTCTAAATTACCTCACTCACAGAGCTTAAGATCCAACTTTTTCCTTACGATTATGACCCCTAAAAGGACTCTGAGACGCAAGAGTAAACTACAACCCACATCCATAAAAGATGAAAGTTATCTTAAGGCTTTGGGAGAACACACCTTAATTCTCCCGATTACTCAGAAAATGCTCTAAGTTAACTAAAGACATTGATAGGGCTCAATAGCCACAAGTTCAAAAGGGCTGATTTGCTGGTAACCTTAGAACAAAGTTACTAAACAGCAGAGCCTTTCTAACAATTTAATCTTATTAATTTAGGAACATTACAGAGCATATAAAGCATATAAAATGGTCTATCCTTAAGCCATAAGTGACATCTTAGTGTCCAACAGCTAGATTAATTGGGTATCACCAGATAGTCCCATTCAGGTTTCTGCAGATGACTTGTTATCCGATTGCTGATCTCGCCCATGTGTTTGCTGAGCTTCTAAACGAGAAACCCATTTTCCGGCATCTGTCGGGTCAGTGAATACGAACACCTTGTCCTGATGAACGATACGGAGTTTGGCTGGAAAGAGAACCGTGTGTGGTATTTCAAGGTCCCGGACCTTTCGCCGAACTCCATCAAATTTTTTACGGTGTTGCCAAGTGAAAAAAGACAGATCGGGGAATAAATGTACCATGTGGTCTTGTACATTAAGCGGTCCCAATCACTTAGCAAGTTCCAAAATACAGTCTCTTGTGCCTATACTGTCAGCCACTGTCATAAGTACACGCGGAGCCGCTTCTGTCTGTCTGCCATGAGGATGAATTCTGTAGGCCTTAAGGAAGTGCCACTCCGAAAAATCTCCATGGCCCTCAAACTGCTCCCTAATCCAGTCCTTGAAGAAAAGTAAGGGGTGGTCCCCTTCCATCCCCTCTGGTAAGCCAATCATCCTGATGTTAGCGCACCTCACTTGGTTTTCCAGAAGTTATTTAGGTGCTGTGTTTCTCTCAGGCGACCTGCATTGATAGCATTGCATTTATTCGCCTGTTGCTGCAAGTCATCGACCAAGCTAGTCAATTGCTCCACGGATGTCTCCACCAAAGTAATTCTTCCTGCTAGGCCATCTAGTTTAGTATTCATTGCAGATACTGAGGAGATCAGAGTTTTCAATTTGTGGCCTAACAATTGTAGAGTTTCTTCTCCTTTGGTACTGGATGAAGGCGCCGACTTCATCGAACTCATGGTTGAAGCACTAGCTGTTGTTTGGGCATGATCTTTCTTTTTAGGATTGCCCATCTTATTCCCAAGTAGCACCGCTGTAAGTAGAAACTTTAATTTCAACTAATTTTAAGTTCTTAAGGTTAATTTTGTGTTTTTAAAGATGTAGAGCTGCGTTCCCTGTGTCTGTCTAGCTCGGGCTCCACAGCATCCCCAAGCTTCTGTCAATGTTGATGTTGTGGTACACTTATGGTGTGGGCTGGAAAAAGTTAGCCCTTGGTGCGAGGAACTCTACAAGATGGGCAGTAAAATCCTATATCTCAGTAGCCATGTGACCTCAGTTACAGTGCAGCTAGACAATTAATCACTAGAAAACTTGAAATTGGTAAATGGATTCTGATGGGGAATGGCAAAGCGATCGTGATCAACTGGAATATGATCAGAGACAGCAAGTAATAATGCTGGACCTTAGTGCCAAAGTGTGAGCCAGCAGAACCGACCTTAGGCACTCTCAGTCCTGGTGATGGTTGGGTGCCCCCAGACAGAAGCTGTGCAGGTCATCAGTCTTTCAATTTACTAATTTTTGTTTCTGAAGTTCACTGAGTTTTTCAAGGTACAAAAACATATCACAAAGAATAAACAATACAATACAGTAATGGATGTCTAAGATTACAGAAATTGAGAGGGGAAAAGTAGTGGAACAACACTGAAACATACCGTACTTAAAACTTGAATATAATTCCATATGAAAATATATACATATTTTTACAAACTGTGTATTAGGATAAACAGCAAGATAAGAAGTGCTACCTTGGCTGCCCCGCCACTGCAGCGGTAGCACTATCGATTGTAATGCTAGCAACCCAGGTTCAGGAACGAGCCAGGGTTGCTGGAAAGTTGGTCGGGAGGAAGGCTGAGCACCCCCGCTTCCTCGAGGAAGGAGGGTTCCTGGTTTCCCACTGTTACACTGTCACCTGGGGAACCACAGGTGGCAGTGCATGTGAGGAACCAGCATTCAGGGAGGGGAGCGTCAGCATTCTGACATGATAATGTCAGGTCACTCCCCCCATGCTCACGGGACAAAGACCTGAAAAACAAGGAAAAACCCAGACCGTGCAGGATGCTGCCTGCCACTTTGCTGCAGGTCCCACACTGCCAACTGGGGTTGCTCTCCCTCACCGCAGCTTTAACACTACCCAGGGTAATGGGGTGCCCCTTCCCATGGGGTTATCCATGGGAGAACACACTAGAAAACAATAAGTTCTAGAGAAGGCGGGTGACAGGGCTGGATGGAAGAGTAAGGCTGAATGGAGTTGATCAGAGTCCAAGGAAAAGTATAATAAAAAAAAATACAATATTATAGCATATACCCATCTCAGAGTCTAATTAGGGTTACAAGGCCACAAGCCTGAAGGGCTACTTGCTTTATAACCCTAATTAGCACCCGAGATGAGTATACTTCCAACTGTTCCACCCATTAGGATGGTTGTTGTTATGGATATCGCATTTGTGATCACATTATGGTACCTGAAGGTCTCTTGTAGCAAGGAAGGAATGATGTGTAGTGAGTGCAAGCAGGAATTTGAGGGATTTCTGGGTTTGGGAGGGTTTTGTGTATCTTTTTTCCAGGTTCTTTTGCAGCTTGCTAATTGGTTTGGCTAGCTTCCTAATGATGAGTTAATTGTGTTATTAGTGTTGTCCCATAGGATTTAATGTAGTGTAGGTATTCACTTTTTATTAGTGTAGGTATTTACCTTTAATTGTTTGAGTAGGGTAGATATATAGCTTTAATTAGTGTTGCTATATAATTGTAATCGTTTAATTAGTACAAGTATATATGTTTAATTGATAGATTGGCCACAAGTATGCGGGGAAATAAATGATGGCCTTTTTTATGGGGAAAAGTTCCCATCCATGTATATATGAGTTTGATTCCCACAACCTCCACTTGCATACTGTGTGACTCTGAACAAGTCACTTAACCTCCCAGAGCTTCCAGGTCACCCCCGAAAACAGGCTCTTGAACCTAGTGAGCCTTACTCATCCGGTTATCAAAGAATAAAAAAAACAAAAAAAGAAAAATATGAGGGTGTAGACAGAAGCAAAGTGTGTTCAGGAATTCCTATTCAGTCTTTAAACCCTGAAGACCAAGGACCAGTATTTCAAATAGTTCTTGCCTCCTTCAGAACTAATAGCCACTACCCTGCCCTCCTTCTCTGATCTGAAACTTTCCTGTTGTTTTTACAGCACCAAGTCCTGTTCTATCGGCATGCTGTACACCACCCATCTGGTCCATCTGTTTCTCCCTTTCACAGCCTGGTTTCAAATGGAGATGGTCAGTGTCTCCAGCCTATAAATTTTATTGGAAACCTGGAAACATAGACAATGATGGCACCAAAAGACCAAAGGTCCATCTAGTTTTACTCAGAGTTCCCTATCTGCCCCAGGATCTATTGTCCAGGCAGGATTTTATCCTTCCAGGTCCACCACCCTGCTTTCTTCCCTACTGCTACCAACCTGAGCAACCACAAAACCCTTCACCCAGCCATGCTTGAAACTATTTACGGTCTTGGCACTTACCACCTCTGCTGAGCGACGGCGCCATGACTCTCTACCACCCTTTCCATAAAGTAGAACATCTTCGCATTCCGCTTAAACCTTCTGCTCACCAGTTTCCACTTGTTGACCTTGGGTTCTGGATTCTATACTCCTGCTACATAGTACCCCACAGTTCACCTTGTTTCCTCCCCTCAGGAACTTGAAGGTCTCTATCATATCCTGTCTCTCTTGCCCGGTCTCCAGTGAGTGCATGCTCAGAGTCTTGAGACGATCTTCATAAGATCTGCCCTGTTGGCCCTGAATCTTCTTGGTCATCCTGCATTGCACCATCTCCAGTATGTCCTTTCCTTCCTGAGGTGAGGACTCCAGAACTGAGCACAATATTACAAATACAGCCTCACTATTTAACCAGGAAATACATAGTGAGCTGACAACAGCTCAATTCCAGATGAGTCCTGGGGGAGAGGGGAATAGGAAATAACTAACAAAATAATAACAAGAAAAAATATAATAAATAGTAATACAAGCAGATACATGAATCTTAAAGGCAACATATAAATGAAGGCAAGTGGAGAAATAAAAACACTCAAATATATACAAAAAATCAAATGACAGAAACAGCAAGAAGAGGGCAAGACTAGAGAAAAAGAAGAAGGGTCAAAGGCAGTTGCAAGTAGGATGACAAAAGTCAAAAAGAAGAGACTTTAGGGAGGAAGTAGAGGAGGCATATACATACTATATAGATGTAATAGTAACTCCTTTTTATGTTGGTTTGCACTTGCGCGCCAGCCAACATATTGCATTAGTAGAAGATTTGGAGGTGTGGTCATTGTTGGGCGAATGCAGGGCACCCATCAGTAGGTGTGTCCCTCATTCCCCAATAAGCCAACATACAGGCGCCACACCAGGAATACATAATGTGGCGAGCACATCTAAAGAAAGGTCCGCTGCAATGAGAGCAGAGCTCATCATACGCAGCGGCACCTCCGACCTGCCTTCCCTGGTGAAACAGAGTAAACATGGAGGCACACTGCCTGCCACAGTGCCTTACTTTGGGGGTGTCCAATCCCCTGTTGGCATGCCCTGACCCAGTTTATGTGCTGAAGGGAGCCCACTCCCCATCGGCATAATGCACCCTCCCATTTGTTATGTGCGAGGGGTGCCCAGTCCCCTCAGCTCCTGCCCCTTCAGTATGTGCCGATGGGTTGCCCAATTCCCCATCAGCTAGCACCCCCAAAACACTCAGGCTGGCACACTGGAGCCCACCCAGCGTGCCAAATGCCCTGTAAAAAAATAATAAAAAATCCTGCGATGTTTTTTTTTTTAACCGTAAAAGAAGAAAATGGTCCCTTGCGGTCTGTCCAGCTCCCTGCCCCAACCCACACTCACCCTCTGCACATCCTGCCTACCCACACCCCCTCACCCCATACTTACCTCCGGAGCACGGCGTGCCGATCTTCGGTGGATCAGGAACACGTCTGCACTCTTCAAAGCCGATTGCGAATTGAAGAAATGTCGGTAAGCTGTATAATGGCATAAACAGGGTTTTTCAACTTTGGTGCATATCTCAGGCATTTTGGAATTTATGCACAAATTGTCAACACTGAGGTTATTGGGGCCCCTCCTCATGAATTTAGTCACTGTCATGGCGTTATTAGGTCCCGAAAGGTGATTTTGCAGTCACTGCATGGAATCACTTTTTGGGACCGAGTAACGAAACGACAGTGCCACTGTTCATGAGGGGGCTCTCAAAAAGCCTATGTTGCAAATTTGGCAAAAAAATCCAAAAAATTGCTGTTTTACGAGTGTGTGTTGTGCTGTTTCCTCGCACGCTCGTAACTTCATGAATTTGAAATATTTTCACTCCAGATTTTCAAAATTTGTATTTTCCCACACCTCCTTATGAGCAGTACAGCTGTTATTTTACATAACCTGGACAGTTTCAAAAAATGATGGTGACACTGCTCACGAGCAGAGATCCTAAAATACCTATGTTGAATATTTGGTGACGAAAGTCCATAAAATGACTGTGTTACAAGCCTGCGTTGCGCAGTTTCCATGCACCCTTGTAACTTCGCAAATTTGCAATATTTTCATGCCAGATTTTCAACACTGGCATTTTTTCACACCTCCTTATGAACAGTACAGCTGTCATTTTTCACAACCTGCCCAAAATGTGCTTCTTCACCTGTGGCACACAATGGCGTGGTCGCTGTGGGAAATCCACTTTTGGGACAGAGTAACAACATCACAGTGCCACTGTTCATGAGGGGAGGTCACAAAATGCCTATGTTGAAAATGTGGCTAAACAAATCCCAAAAATAATTGGGTTAGGGACATGTGTTGCGCAGTTTCTATGCATGCTCATGACTTCCACCAATTTTTCATATTTTCACTCCAGATTTTCAACACTGCCATTTTTTTATGCCTCCTCATGAACAATACAGTTGTCATTTTCCACATCCTGCCCAAAATGTGTTTTCATCCCTGTGTCGCCAAATGGCATAGCCACTGTGCAAAACCACCTTTCAGCTAACAAACTGATTATGCCGCTCTTCATGAGGTGGGGTCACAAACAGCCTATGTTGAAAATTTGGAGTGAAAATGCCAACAAATGCCTACAATGTTAGGGTTTCCAGCTGTAACACCCCACCATGTAGAGACTGCCAGGCGTCAGGGGTGTGACTTGGGATCATTGGCTGTTATGCTCACACCATTCCACCCCCACCCTGCAGCAAGTGACAGGCATCGAGGTATGCCTTGGAGTGTATGGCCCTAAAGTTCACCCCATTCTCCTATACTGCACCCGTCTCAGCGTATTTCCTTATGGAATGGGGTAAGCATAAGGCCCAAAGACCCCAAAGCACACCACAACACTTGTCACTGTCTACAGGGTAGAGTGAGGCCCATTCTCCTATACTGCACCTGTCTCAGCATATTTCCTTATGGAATGGGGTAAGTATAAGGCCCAAAGACCCCAAAGTACACCATGACACTTGTCAGTGTTTACAGGGTAAGGTGAGGTAAAATGGCATGAGTGTTATAGCTGATGCCCCAAAGGCACACCCCAGCGCCTGTCAGTCTTTGCAGGGTGGGGGTGGGGTTGGCGTCAGTTCCATACTCCAGTGCCATTCCTATTCTGCATCTCTAACTCCTGCACTACTAATGCCAATGCCAGCGAGACAACATTCGGCATTGATAAATGCTTGTTCCTGTTGTCAATACCTTCTGATACAACACAGCATCTTATTAGCCTTTCCATAGGCCTTGTTATACTGGCTTGATTATCTGAGGGAATCACTAATGAGGGCTCGCAGGTTCCTTTCCTCTGCTGTAGTGCTCAGTTTAACCCCTCCCCATCCAGTGCTCTTGTCCTATTTTTTTTTTCCCTGGATGCATAATTTTGTATTTTGGCACTGAATTTCAATTCAATTTCAAATTATATTCACTTAAAGAAGGGACCTGTGGGGCTCCAGAATCTTGTTTAATGTACCATGGGGATGATATTCAAACTGAGCCTTGAAAGGGCGCACGTAGCTGCTCCGCGCAACTGAGATGCGCTGGAGCACAAACCTGATATATTCAAACAAGATTTGTGTGCGGCGCAAATGGAGGCCGCCATTGATGTGCCGGTGCATCCCCTGCCAGGTCTGAATACCTGGAATGGGAATGTGTGGCACACCTTGCGGATGCGCCGAGCGCACATTCCAGATATTCAGACCGAAACATGCAAATGGGGCCATTAGCCAAGCAAGGCACAAATGGGACCATTTGCATGTCATTTTGGCCCCATTTGCGTCCTGTGCAGGGATGTGCCCGGCTGGATGTGCAGGACGCCCTGAAAGTAGGCCGTCAGGCCATGGTCCCTGGTAGTGGTCTAGTGGAACCCCTCACTTCCCGTACCCCCATTCGCCAGGAAGAAATAAATTCGTCCTATCCCTGTGGTCAGTGGTACCCACCTCCCCTTCCCCAATACCGATCCGAGCCAAATAATATTATATACCACCCCTGTTGAGTATAATGGCCCCCAATTGCCAACGCGCCCGTCCGTGATATTAACAGCCACAACTCCTGATAGTCTAGTAGTACCCCCTCCAGCCCGATCTGAGAAAATCTACACTCAGGATCACCCTGGTGGTCCAGTGGACCCCCCACCCACTGAGGCAAACAAACACCACCCCGCTCCCCTCATCCCAGCATGGGAATGACACCCAGTGGACAGCAACACCAACCCGCACACCTCCACGGCTGCCTGCCGACTGCGCTGTCACTTAATGACAGCTTACAGTAAGTTCTACAATACCACTGGTCGACATCATCGACCAATGGGCTTGTAGTGAGTACTGTAAACAGTCATTCACAACTTTGTGAATGACACTAAATTGTGAATCAATGCTTGCAGTACTCACTGCAAGTTTATTGGTCGATGATGTCGATCAATGGTATTGCAAAGCTTACTATAAGCTGTCATTCAGTGACAGCGCAGTTGGCGGGCAGCCGTGGAGGTGTGCGGGTGGGAGTTGCTGCCCACCAGCTGTCATGCCCATGTTGGCATGTGGGGAGCAGGGTGAGGTTTGTTTGCCTCAGTGGGTGGGGGGGGGCCACTGGACCACCAGGGCGATCTCGGGTGTGGGGTTTTCTGCAATCGGGGCCGGGAAGTGGGGTACCACTAGACTACCAGGGAGTTGTTGTTGCTGTTAATACTACAGACAGGCATCGGCAAGGAAGGGGGGCCACTATACTAACAGGGGTGGCATATATTATTCTGCTCGATCGGGATCGGGGGGGTACCACTGGACTACCAGGATAGGACAAAATTTATTTCTTTGGTTGCAATCGGGGTACAGG
Organism: Neoceratodus forsteri; assembly: GCA_016271365.2. Classification (NCBI taxonomy): domain Eukaryota; kingdom Metazoa; phylum Chordata; order Ceratodontiformes; family Ceratodontidae; genus Neoceratodus; species Neoceratodus forsteri. The sequence continues at coordinate 481,709,015 of CM028138.1, read as the reverse complement.
GAAGTGGCAGGGGTCCACCAGACTGCCAGGGATGTGAGGGTTTATAAAACACCCTCACGATCAGGGCTGGGGGAGGTAGCCACTCAGCAACTGGGCTGCTGTGTTGTGCTGTGCAATACAGCGGCCCGCCTGTGGGCTGCTACCACTTAGGCATGAATTTTCCATGCCTATCTTTGCGCAGAACATCTCCGAGATGTGCAGGCCACTGTGCATCACATCTCGGCTGAATATGGAGATATGCTATGTATGCAATGGAATGCCCCCTCCAGATTTGCGCAGCGCATCAGACCCTTTTTAATATGGCCCAGGGCGCATTTCAGGGATACGCAGGGCGCATCTCCTTCGAATATCCTGGCCCATCTTTGTACAAGACATATTTTGGTCCAATACAAAGTATCAAACTATGCAGTAACTCCTGTTTCCCACGGACAAATATGGCTATAATCTCTTTCTACTAATTTCAACTGCCAAACTTTAGACTACCTCTCTAGCCTTTGTAAATCCCTCTGCATCTCCTTGATCCCTTCATCACTATCTACCCTACCGCAGAGCTTTGCGTCATCTGGGAAAAGACACAGCTTGCCCTTACATGCCCTCTCCAATGTTGCTGATGAACATACTGAAGAGGACAGAACCTAGGGCAGATCTGTGCCATACCCCACATGTGATTGCCTTCTCTTCCAATCTGACCCCGTTTACCACCATCCTCTGCTGTCACTGTTTTAACCAGTTTCTTTTGCATCTAACTATGTCCCTAGCCATGCCCAGGTCCTCCAGCTTCTTCAGCAATCTTCTGTGTGTCACTGAGTTGAAAGCCTTGCTGAAATCGAAGCAGAGTGAATCCACAGTGTGGCCCTTATCTACTACCTTTGTTACCCAGTCAAAGAAAACGATCAGGCTGGTCTGACAAGACTTCCCTACCACAAACCCATGCTGTTTGCTATCCATTAAACTGTTGCTCTCTAGGTATTCCACCAGGTCCTCTTTGATCAGGGACTTCATCAGTCTACCCACTACTGAGGTAAGACAGACAGGTCTGTAATTCCCTGGTTACTCCTTGTCCCCTCGCCCATGTAGCAGGACTACTCTGCTGCCCTTCGGTATGTCAGAACCATCTGGGTTAACCATTTTTTGGTGATAGCTTTTCTTACAGCTGTAAGAAGGATTCCTAACAGATATGTAGCAACCTGATCCTTCCCTGTGGTGGTGGTGATGGTGCAGAAAAGGGTCTCAAATTTCATTTTTATTTTAATTAATGCATTTCATTTCATGTGTACTGTTGAATGGTTATACCAGGTACATCACTGGGATGGACAGAACCTTCTAACTGCACATGATAATGCAGTAAGAATACTCGCTAATGTACACTCAAGGGTCCCCAATGCCTAACCCTGATGGGGCCCCCAGAAACATGAGGCTGGCTCCATACGAACATATGAAATTTGCCAGCAGATAAAGGCCTAGAGGTCTATCAAGTCTGCTCGAATGTGCAGCTAGCACCCCTTATTCTGCAGCTGCCCTTCCCTTCCACCCTTCCCCTTCATTGACCCCCCCTTGTCCTGTCCCATCCCCTTTTAAAGCAGTCCACTGTTCTACTGGATACCACTTCTGCAGGCAACGCATTCCACCCAGCCACCACCCGCTCTGTAAAAAAGTGTCTCCTCATCTCTCACCTGAACCTTCCTCCCTCCAGTCTCATATCATGGCCCCTGGTGGCCCTCCCCTCCTTTACTTTGAATAGCCCCTCTGTACCTGTCTTGTTTATTCCTTTCATGTACTTAAACGTTTCAATCATGTCCCCCCGTCACTCCTCTCCTCCAGTGAGTACATGTTCAACTCCCTCAGCCTCCTCTCGTATGATAAGTCCCCCAGCCCCTTGATCATCTTTGTCACCCCTCGCTGCACCCCTCAGTAACTTAATGTCCCTCTTCAGATCCCGGGCACCAGTGCATGCAGTACTCCAGGTGAGGTCTAACTAATGACCTATACAGTGGCAGAATCACCTCCTCGAGGATATACCCCTTTCAATACAACCCAGCATTTTGTTGGCCTTTGCAGCTACCTTCCTACATTGTGCCGAGTTGTTCATTGACCCTGTAATGAGCACTCCTAGCTCCTTCTCCTCCTCTATCTCGGCTAGTTACACTCCCCCATGGCTGATAACTCCTCCTTGGGTTCTTCATCCCAAAATGCAGCACCTTGCACTTTTTGGCATTAAACCCCAGTTGCCAGGTGTCTGACCAGGTTTCAAGCTTTGCCAGATCATCCTGCAACCCCTGCCATCCCCCTAAAACATCCACCACTGCTCCTACCTTGGTATCATCAGCAAACAGACTGATCTTGCTCTTGCCAGACTTTCTGGTAATTTCTGAGACATGGCTCAAACCTGCTACACATGACAGGGAAATAAATCTACCCAACTACCAGCTATTCAGATCGGACCGCCTGACAAGGGGTGGTGGAGTGGCTATCTATGTTAAATCAAATATTTCTGCATCTTGTCTTAGTGTAACATCAGTACCCAAAGAATTTGAATGTTTATCCCTAAAATAGCTCTCCCCAATATGACAGCTTTTCAACTGGTTGCTGCTATAGGCCCCCTCTCCGGCCTTCAACCCCTTAATCATTTAGGAAACATAATTAAATTGGGCCCGAGGATACCATTATTTTAGGTGACCTGAACTTAAACAGCTCTCAATGCATCTGCTCCCCTAGTATCTTTTGTGACACATATGGATTCACTCAATTAATAAATGAACCGACAAAATTAACTCAAAAACAAAAGTAACAGCACCTTACTTGACATTATGTTGGTAAACAAACCGCACCTGTTTTCACATGCTGGAGTGTTATTCAGTGATATAAGTGATCACTGCCTTATTGCAGGGATAAGATCATCAGTCAAGCCATCCAACCTGCAAAATTCCTCAGAAGAAATAAAAAAACCTTAACATCGAAGGATATCTTCACGATCTATATCATTCTGTCGCTGGCAAGAATTCTACCATACAGCTTCTGTGGAAACAGCACTCAAGGTGCTAAATGACATTATCATAGGCGCCCTCAATATTCATGCACCTTTCACTAGCGTTAGAATAAAAACAAATCCTGCAGCTGGTTTTCTGCTGATCTTAAATCTGTACTGCTTGCAGAGATAAACTCTGGAAAAGGGCTAGAAAGACCAAGGATCCGTTTGACTGGCTTCAGTTCAGAAAAGCCAGAAACAGCTGCACCAAAAAGTGAGAGGCCAAGGCTGCCTTCTATACAGCGAGCTTGATGCCTCCTACCTTAACCCAGCCAGATTCTGGGGCACCATCAAGGGATCCTAGGGCAGGACTCCTGTACTTCCTTGCCATCCCAAGTACACCATAATAATGCTGTTATCACTGACAAGTGTGAAATTTTAGACGCATTCAATGATCATTTCAGTACAGCTGGCCTAGCTTTTGACTCCTCCCCAGCAAATCTACTACGGTCACAACTTAAATTCCAGTCGAGTGATGGTCAGAAGACTGCCTCTTCATTTTCCTTCAAGCCCATTTTATTAAAACAAGTGGAAGACCTATTGCTATATCTAGACACCAAGAAAAGTGCTGGTGCAGACTCCTGGACCCCTACTTTTAAAAATTGCTCTTCATGCCATTGCAGTTCCCTAACCCATCTTTTTAATCTGTCCTTATCCACTGGTTCTGTTCCTACATTGTGGAAAACAGCACAAGTGTTTCCCTCCTCAAATCAGGGGACCCCATGGATCTCAACAATTACAGACCTATATCCATCCTACCGTACTGTCTAAAATGTTAGAAAAACTGGTAAGTATCCAACTAAGAGACTACCTCGATGCTAATAATCTCCTTAACTCTGCTCAATCTGGGTTTAGGACCAGACACAGTACCATTTCTGCATTAGCAAAAGTAACAAATGATTGGCAAACTAGGTTAGACAAAAAAAGCAACATCTGTGCTGTATTTCTTGACCTAAGTAAAGCCTTTGATACAGTGGATCATGAGCTGCTGATTTCCTCACTGCATTCCTTAGGCCTGGATCCAACCTCTCTTGGATGGTTCAGATGCTACCTCACTGATAGAATACAGCAAGTGAAAAATGAAGGTGTCCTATCCTCCTCAAAACCACTTCTAAGGGGAGTACCGCAAGGATCCATCCTGGGCCCTATCCTTTTGCTATATATATCAATAACATTGATTCCAACCTCACTGTTGCCAATGTTCATCTTTTGCTGATGATACTGTCTTGTATGTCAGTAATCCCTGCCATCAAAGGCCTGTGAGTTATTACAATCAGAATTCTCCCTGTTGCAACATCAACTACTTGAAAAGAAACTACTTTTAAATGCCAAGAAGACAAAGGCTATGTTCTTTTCCACCAATATGTACTCTTCCTCTCTCTCAACAAACACTCTTCCCCAACTAGCCACCATCCTTGGAGAAAATCTTGATTATGTGGTTAAATTCAAATATTTAGGGGTATGGATTGATAACAAACTTGATTACACTCATCATGTTGAGGAGCTCCTGAAAAAACTCAGACAGAGGCTCGGCCTGTTCTTCAGAATCAAACATTACCTAACCAAGAGTCTAAACAGAGACTAATTCAGGCTTCATTTCTATCTCTCATCGATTATGCAGATTTTCTATATGGCCATTGCACTATGTCCTATTTAAGTAAATTGGATACCTTGTACCATAGAGCTCTAAGATTCATCACAGATCTTCCTTTCAACACTCATCACTGCTTCCTCTATAATGCTGTTGGCTGGACATCCTTACATCTCAGGAGGAAAAAAATGCTGCATTATGGATTTACAAAACTCTGTCAAACAAACTTCCACCTTATATTTCTGGTTGCTTACTCTGGCTACACCGAGATCATATGCCCTAAGAAGCAATAACCTTATCACCTTGAAGCTACCTAAAGTCTGTACCGGCATGGGAGGTCTGCAATCAGCTATTTTAGCATCTACACGGAATTCTCTACAGAAGACCCTAAAGCTGAACACCTTCATCCCTATAGCATCCTTCAAAAACTCTTCACAAATCTCTTTCCTGAGATATGCAACTGCTTCCACTAAGCCTAGTCCCTTCTTACCCTTTACCCCCCTTTTTTTTCCTTCTCTCTATCTCTGTTTATATACTTTTAAACTTAGCTACATTATACCCTGCAATCCATTGCCATTCCCTTCTTTATTCCCCCATATCTACTTCCTTAAGTTTCTATCCAATTATAACACACCTAACCACTTTCACAATCTCAGTACCTCACAGTTATTTGTGTCAAACCTGTCTGATTTATTGTTTAGTTGTACAAAACCATTAGCTACCTTGCTTGTATATACGTTCTTTATTACTGTACCTATTTATTTATATAAAAACCTTTGCCTCTTCTCTGTATTTGTTTATGTATTATACTGTACTTTATTTTGATCTTGACCTATCAGGTCCATCTTGTAAATGAGCATTGCTCAATGATGTTCGCCTGAATAAATAAAGATTTTGATTGATTGATTGATTGATTGATTGATGTCCAGTGATATGTCTGCAAGGAATATCCCAAACAACACTGGTCCCAACACCGAGCCCTGTGGAACACCGCTCGTCACTACCCTTGTGTGTGAGAGCTCCCCACCCACCACCACCCTCTGTTGCCTTCCCTGAATCCAGTTCCCTACCCATCTCACCTGCTTTGCACCTGCCCCTGTGCCTACTAACTTACTTCCCAGCCTTCCATGCGGCACCGAGTCGAATGCCTTACTGAAGTCCAGATACAGGACATCCACTGCATGGCCCCTGTCCAGTTGCCTAGTTACCCAGTCATAGAACTCCACCAGGTTGGTTTGGCAGGATCTGCCCCATATGAAGCCATGCTGTCTGCTGTCCTGTAGTCCTTTGGCCTCTAGAAGGGCCACCAGCCTTCCTTCAGGATAGTCTCTATTAGCTTACCCACGATGGATGTGAGGCTCACTGGTCTGTAGTTTTCTGGTTCATCCTTGGGGCCACTCTTGTGGAGGGCACCATGAGCCATCCTCCAGTCCTGAGGTACACACCCGAATGTAGTGAGGCATTAAATAGGTCTACCAAGGTCCTGCAAGGACCTCTGCCACTCCTTCAGTACCCTGGGGTGGATGCCATCTGGGCCTGGCGCCTTATCCACCCTCAGTGCCTTCAAACCCTCCCGAACTCTGCCCTCCATGATTTCCCCATCTGTCAGCCCTTCCCCCCCATTTCTACCATTTCTCCCCCCTTGGGTGTCACCCTCCTCTTCTCTTTAGTAAATACTGATCAGCAGTACTCATTTAGTGCTTCTGCCTTATCGCACCCTGCTTCCACCCAACTCCCCTCCTTCCTAATCCTTACTGTGTGGTCCTTACAGCTCCTTTTCTCCCTGATGTACCTAAAGAAGTCCTTCTCCCCCTCTTCTTAATGCCTTGTGCCAGCCTGAGTTCCGTACATGCCTTGGCTCCCCTTACTGCCCCTGTCACCTCCTTCGATTCCGTCAAGTACTCCTCCCTGTCCCCCCTCCCTGTTTTCTTGTACTTCCTAAAGGCAGCTCTTTTCCTCCTTACCTTTTCCATGACCTCCTTGCTCAACCAGCTCAGTTTCTTAGCCTTAGCCTTCTTGCTCTGGGCCTTGCAGCAGGTTTTGGTTGCCTCCACTATCCCCAGCTTTATGAGCTCCCACCTCTGGTTAGTGTCCATACTAGATTGAATTCTGGTCAGGTACCCTTTTACCACTTCCCCCATCCTCCCAAAGTCGGCCCTCCTGAAGTCCAGCACTCTTGTGCCAGATTCCACTCCTTCCTTGCCCATATCCAATGTGAGTCATACTGAGTGGTGGTCACCCTGACACGGTTCCTCCACTGCACGTTCTCTTACAAAGTCCCCATTTGCCAGCACAAGGTCAAGGGTATTCCCTAACCTGGTTGGTTCACTGACCATTTGCAGCAGGAAGCTGTCCTGGAAGGCATCCAGCAGTATCTGCTCCCTTCTGTTCCTGGTTGTTGGGGTACTCCAGTCCACTCCTGGCATGTTGAAGTCCCCACAATCACCACACTACCCTTCTCGCAGGTCCTCCTGTTCTGTCCCACTAGTTCCCTGTCTAACTCCTCCGTCTGAGATGGCGGCCTGTACACCACTCCCATTCTAAGAATCCTATTCTTGGAATCCTGGATTTGCATCCAAATTGACTTCGTACTACCCTCCTCCCCTTCCTCCCTTACACACTTCAGTCCTTCCTTCACGTATAGTGTCACACCCCCTCCTTTCCCAATCACCCTGTCTCTACGAAATAACCTGTACCCTGGTACAGACAGGTCCCAGTCACTGTATTGGGTGGCCCATGTTTGTGTGATGGCTGCAATGTCCACCTCTCCCTCTGCCATGAGCTCCTGTAACTCTGCAGTTTTTCTCCCAAGGCTCCTAGCATTAAGGGCAACCACCTTCCACCCTCCCCCCATCCTGCCCTCCTTTACTAGTATCACCAATAGTACTTGCCATTTGTCCTTTGTCACTGTTATGAGGGATAAGCTCATATGGTTTCCCAGCCTGTGGTCTCTGCATGTCTCTTGCCCAACTGTCACCCCCCACTCCTAGTTTAAATTCCCTACTTCTTCTATGTACTCCTCCATCCTCTGTTTCAACACTTTCTTTCCCTCCTCACTCAAGTGTAGTCTGTCTTTGGCATAGAGACTACTATCCTCCCAGGTCCCTCCTCCCCCAACAGCCCATACCCTTTAGCACAACACCAGGTTCTTAGCCAGCCATTAAATTCCTCTATTCTCCGCTTTCTTGTTGTGCTTGCCTTGGGCACTGGAAGTATCTCCGAAAAAGTTACTGATCTTCCTGCCCCCTCACATAATTGTCCTAATTCCTCAAACCTCCTCTGGACTATATCTACTGTCTTGTCAGCCAGGTCGTTCGTCCCAAGATGTATAATTAAATGAGGCTTGTCCCTACTTCTTCTAGCATATTTCAGAACAGACTGTCCCACCCTTACTGCTGTAATTCCTGACATGGCCTCCACCCAAATGTGACTATGCCTCTCCCCCTTGCTACTCCACCTGACTCCTCTTAGTATTGAGTCCCCCAGCACTAAGATTCCACCACTCTTACTCCCTGCTTGCTTCCATTCATCTCTCTCTCATTTCCGGCTCCTCTTCCTCCTGCACATTATTTCCCCCTTTTGCCCCTGTTGCAATTCTCCCAGCAGAACTCCCCCTCCGGTTTGGTCCAGGCATTTATCAATTATTCTTCTAATTTCATCATTTCCCTCCTCCACCTTCTTCCTCTCTAGCAGTGCAAAACTATTTTCTGAAGACCCTTCACAAATGCCCACTCCCTCTCTCTTCATAGTAACCTGTTCTCTCCTTTCCATTCCATGACTTTTGCCACTTCTTCGCTTCCCCTCACAAGTCCCTATCTCCTCCTTCCATTTGTCTCCTATCCTGGTTTCCCCGGCAATCGTTCTTCCTGACCTGGGCCCCCTTGTCCCTGCTTCCCTTCTTCTGACCCTCTCCTCACCACTGTTGGCTTAAATCGCCCTCCTTCATCTCCCATTCTTCCTCCCTCCAGTATTGGACTAAACCCACCCCCAGTCTGCCTTGCCTGTCTTAGTTCCTCCTGCAGACCCTCAATCTCCTTTCTGAGTTTCTCTATGTGGTTGCACACTAAACATCCTCCCACACTCCGGGCAATTTTTAGAAAGATTGGTATACCGCAGCTGTTGCAGCCTACCACCCTACCCATTGCTGTAGTTGCCCACCAGCGACCCCCCAACCTTCCAGATGCAGGCTACCAAACACTCCCTCAAGTCTCCCCTCTCCTCCCTCTATCAGTGTAAAACATTCTTTTCTTAATTTCCCTTACCCTCTTTGTTGTATACGTTTAGATAGATTGAGCAACTGCTTTTTATATTCCTAACCTTCCTATCCAAACTCAAAAAGAGACTTTAAGTAGCTATTGCACAACCTTCTTCAAACTTCTACTCCTCCTTTCCACAATGCAATAGCAATGCAAAGAAGTACCAATGAAAGCTCCTAGATTTGCAGTTACTTCCCTTCCACTGAGATAGCAGTCACCTCTTCACTCGCTTCGGTTCCTTTCCTGGATGTCTGCTTCTGCTATGACAGGTGCATATCCTTTGCCCGTTTGAGGAAGTGATGTCAGAACCCCTGGTATAAAGGAAATCATGGACCAGCGGCGGGTGGGGTGGGACCAACCCGGTAGCTGAGGCCCTTGGTCAGACCGTTAGCACCCTTCCCCCACTATGCACTAACCTTTGCAGCTAGTGAAGCCAGTAAAAATGAATCACAATTCTACTCAACGCCCCCAAAATAGATTTGCTACCAAAAGAAACAGGTCTCCAGGTCAAACAGCTTCACCAACAACACATCAAAATAGGCTTGAAATTAGAAGATATAGGCCTCTGATTCAAAGAAACAGCTCCAGTTAAATCACACCAAATAGGTTTTAAATCAGAAGAAATAGGCCTCTACAAATGCAGCCTGCTACACAGTGAAACATCAAACAAATGAGCCCACTTATAGCCACCAAAACAGTTTTCAAAATTCCAACAGCCCCAAAACAATACCCTGCTAGCCCATTAGAAGTAGTAAGAAAGAAAAGAAATTACCTTCTACCAAGTAAAATCCACAAGAAACAATGTAAAAACAATAAGAAGCTACTGTACTGTAACAAATCTGATCCTTTCCCTTCTAGTTCCTTCTGAGAAGCCAAAGCAACTGACACCACACCTGATTCAGCTCCGCCTCCCTAGCTGAGTGAGACCTGGTCAGATCATTAGCACCCTTCTCCCACTATGCACTAAACTTTGCAGCTAGTGAAGCCAGCAAAAATGAATCACAATTCTACTCAAAGCCCCCAAAATAGGTTTGCTACCAAAAGAAACAGGTTTCCAGTTCAAACAGCTTCACCAACAACACATCAAAATAGGCTTGAAATTAGAAGACATAGGTCTCTGATTCAAAGAAACAGCCCCAGTTAAATCACATCAAATAGGTTTTAAATCAGAAGAAATAGGCCTCTACAAAATGCAGTCTGCTACACTGTGAAACATCAAACAAATGAACCCACTTATAGCCACCACAACAGTTTTCGAAATTCCAACAGCCCAAAAACAATACCCTGCTAGCCCCTTAGAAGTAGTAAGAAAGAAAAGAAATAACCTTCTACCAAGTAAAATCCATGAGCCAATTAGCAACACACCAAGATTTTGCAAATGTCTTAAAAAGTTATATGTTCGTTTAGGGTATGTTCACTATATTTAACCTTAGATTTGAGGCAGTTTGTTTTTATTGCTAGGTTGCCCTCATTTACAGAGCACACTGTTAAATCCTGTAACAACCTTTATGGCAGACATATTCTGGACCAGACTGGCTGTTACAGCCATGTTAGAACTGCTAAAGTTAAATAAATAAACTTTGGGAGATTCGGGTCCCAACTATTTGGTGTGCTATCCTACTAAAATGTTAAATTGCAGAAATGGGTTTACTTCATGTTTAAGACCCCCCCCAAGGATGTATATTAGTTCTACAAACAGAGATAATCTCTCTTTGCTTAATCAAATTTCTTTTTGAAATTTAAGTATATATTATATATACTTGCCTCAGTGCCTGAATGCTTATGCACTGCACTTGAGGAAACCAATATAAGGCAATTACCCCGCAAAAAACAGTATGTAACCTGGTCACACAGTCCCACCCCCAGAACAAATCACACTGTAACAGCAATAACAACCCCCAAACCAAGAAATGCAATTCAAACACATTATTTAAAAGGAAGGGTACAGAAAGAACAAGGACAGTAGGAAAAATGAGAGCAATGGGGCAGCACTGAAATCCTTATACTCTATGCAACATGACAATTACCAAACACAATCTGCTCACCCCGAGTCCTTTAATCCCCAAGTGGGTGCACCTGACTTAAATCCCTCCAAAGGCCTTGGGCGAGAGCCCACTCTTTTGTTGCAGTGGGTACCTCACTGGGGATGCAGTTGCTGCTAGCAGGGTATGAGCTCTTAACTTCTGCAGACAAAACACACTTTTTTTAATTCTATTTATTAAGTGTTCTAGTCAACAACATACAACAATACAAACATGTCCAGCAGTGACAAGAAAATGGCATTTCATATTTCAGTTTGACAGATCATGTATGTTAAGGACATTTATACCCTGGCAGTGGAGACAGAAATGGTAAGCATGCATGGGATAGGCACATGGGAATTCTGGGGGTGGTGTGGGTAGCCAGGTGCAGGCCCTGCGAACAAGTTGGCGTCATCCTGCCGGCCATGGTTATTCCATTTCTTACTGCCCATCCCCTAGGATGTTGACGGCAAAGGTGCGCGCTCATGCAAGCATGTGCATTGCGGCACCATCCAACGGCCTCCCACTCACAAGCTGCCCCTGACTGCACTGCCACCTATGGTCACCCAAGTGGCAGTAATGCAGTGGAGCTGGCTGTCCTGCCACACTGGAGGAGGAGAGCATCTCCTGCGACGCTTGTCCTCCCCCCCCAGCCAACCCCAACAACCCAAGATCGCTCCGAAACTCAGGTTGCCTGTGTCACATGCAGTAACACTACTGCTACGGCAACAGGCTGGCTATCCCAGACTTTCATAGCCTGCCAGACAGTAGCTCACTGACTCACAGTTTCTGGCTCTCTGTCACAGTGGCAGAACTGGCCCAGATTCCAGGGAGCAGCCCTTTCTAGAGGGGCTGAAACTCAACACCTTATTAGTCAGTCAGTCTCCAGGCAAGCAGTCTTTGCAATATTGGCCCAGCCATGCTGAGCTTGCATGCAGTTTGAAGAGCAATGCAGGCTCCTGACTGGCAGAAATTCGGGGACATTTTGTGTGCCGATCTCTCTCTTGCCAGCAGTTCTTGCAGAGGCTGAGGGACTACAAGGGCACTGCCATTTTTTTTTTACATTTAGGAGGATATGATTTGCAGCCTTCTGCAGTGCCCTGCTGCTGTCAGCATAGCCCATGGGGGATGCTTGTAGGCTGCCCTGGCCCCACTGCCTGTCCTGCAGCCAGGGATGTGCTCATATAATTCGGCATTTAGCCTGTGTGCCACTGGAGGCTCTGGTGTGGGAAGCAGCCTTTGAGCTGCTCTTCCGCTTGCTGGTGTGCATGTGCACTTGTCACTTCCTGTTCCCAGCTCCACTGCCTACCCTGGGGCCAGGAAACACCTTGTTGGGCACTCGATGGCTCTTATTAGCTTCAGTTCCAGCTCCGCTCCCTTCCCTGCAGCCGGGATCTTTAGGTGGCGGGGCATGCAGCCCAGTCATGGACTGGAGCTCCAGCTCCATTTAGGTACTGCAGCACATGCGCAGAAGTGACCACCATGGCCTTTCACATTCCACGACCCTGCTGCTTCTCTGGGGGGGCTGAGAAATCATTAATCTGCACCCAATGGGCCAGGATGCCTAGTCCTGGCCCCAATGGCAGTTTAGGGGCTGAAAAAATTCTGAATGGAGCCTTGGTTCAGCTCCCGCCAAGGTCCCCTGATTGTTGCTGACAGCGCCCACTGGTTCCTCCGTTTGGCAGTCATGGGGAATGGGGGGGGCGAATGAAGAGAAAAGGGTACAGAGGAAACAGCAGACAATAATTGGGGCCATAGCCCCAACAAGGTAAGCCCCCAGAAATGGGTGTGCTTGCAACAATTATGAAGATATTTTGTACACATTTTATTACAGGTCTCTCTCGCTCTCTTTCTATAACTGAACCAAATCAGTAAAAGCCTGACCAACCAGACTGGGTACAAGTTGCACAAATGCTCCCGCTCTAGCTTTTACTGCTCTGGTCTGGCAGTCCAGGTTTTACCCATACCTGGGATGGCTGATACTGAGGACTCTGGATCCACTTAAGTCAGTATTTGGGCTATGCTATGCTGCCACATACATCAAGGGAAAGATGTCGTCACGACGCTGAGTTACTATGGCCATGTAGTTGTGTCTTTTTTTTAATCAATGTATTTGAGTTGGGGGGCTTCGCCCTCTACACCCCGTTAATTAAAAAGGCATAGAAGATGTGGCGGGCAGAGCCCCCCAACTCAAATTTTATTTATTTTTATTTATTCTAGGATTACAAGTACCTTTGAGCCAAGGCTCTTTTACAAAGATTCCACGTCAGAAATAACAAACAAGAAAGCAACAGTGAAATAACAGTAAACAATTCATGTACAACAGTGCTATTGAAATGGGTCAATTATAGGAAAAGTAAGGTGTAAAGGAGGAGGAGGAGAAGTGCAGGTAGTTAACAGAGGCAGCTATAGTAAAATGGTGAACACAGCTAGGACGCATGTGCCCACAAGGAATAGGTAGGGTCAGGTGCCCGGGGGTGGCAGAGAAACAGGGATGAGAAGAGAGGGGAGGATGAGGATGCAGCCGGAGGCATTTGTTGAAAAATAAATCGGAAGGAGTGATAGAAGAGAGGAAGGGGCAGGGGTGGGGAAATAAGTGCTATAATGGGGCAAGGAGAGGCTAATGAGGTAGTATGAAGACCTGAGATTTGAAGTGGTGCACTTAGGAGCTGGGGGTAGGGGGACTGGGGGGCCTGGGGTTAAGCAGTATATAAGTTAGGATTAAAGCTGTGTAGGTCATCAGCTAAGAGAGGCAGTCACAGGAGCTAGAGGCAATGAGATGGGCCTGGAGCCTGGTTTTGAACAGACCTATTGTTGAGGCAGATGTGGCTGAGACCATTCATCCATAGAGGAGCCCTATAGGCGAAGGAGTGTTGGCCCTGCGTAGTTCGACAGCGAGGAACTTGTAGAATCTGGGTTGTTGAGCGCCTGGTGTTCTGTGGGTTGGGGTTTTGATGTAACAAGGCAGTAACACCGGGGGGGTGGGTTTTGAGGCCAAGGTTGATTTTTCCCGCCATAGCACATGTGAGGTACTTTATACGGTTGGAGAGTTGGAGCCATCCGGATTGTTCATAAAGGGCACAGGTGTGGGTGAGGCAGTGGGCACCAGTTGTGAGTTGGCATGCTTTAAGTGTAGTTGTTATATGTTGGAGGGCGGACGTCATGGCGGAGCCATAGATAATGCGGCCATAATCAATAATTGACACCACCGAGCTCTGGACGGCAATCTTCAGGGCCTCTGGGGTGAGGTGCTACCTGTGCTTGTAGAGTAATCCAAGCCGTGTGTTGGCAGCTTTAGCCACGCTGTCAATGTGAGCCGTATAGGAGAAACTGGGGTCAAGCAGAGAGATTGGGGTCAAGCAGAATCCCTAGGTATTTGAATAAGTAAACTTGTTCGAGAACAGTCCCCTGCTTGGTGGAGATGGCAAGGGGGTGTTGCTTGTAATGGTTATGTGAACTGCAGAACAGCAATGACTTGGTTTTCTTCTGATTGAGGACTAGTTTATGACTGGAGAACCATGTTTCAATGGCACTGAATCTGAGTTGGAGGCTGTGTTGTAGTGGTGAAATGTCCTTGTGCGTGAAAAAGACAACAGCATCATCAGCATACAGGATGATTTGTTCTAAGCAGGATTGTGGTAGGGAGTTTAAAAAGAAGCTGAAAAGGAGAGGGCCCAGTATGGACCCCTGAGGGACTCCGGAGCGGACAGGCAAGGTGCCCGAGATAGCACTGGCAATTTTTACTCTTTGACAGCGGTTGTCAAAGTAGCTTCTGAGCCAGCAGGCTGAGTCCGGTGCGAGGCCAGCAAGAAGTAGTTAGTCATACAGCAGCCGATGATGGACTGTGTCAAATGCTTTCGAGAGGTCAATGAAGACAGCCCCAGTAAGAAGACCTTTATCAAGGGAACTATGCACTGCACCAGTAAATTCGAGCAGGGCAGTGGTGGTACTATGCTCTTTTCTAAAACCGTGCTGTTGTGCACACAGAGTATTATATTTGTACAAATAATCAGTGAGCTGGTCCACAACAATACGCTCTAGGGCCTTGGATAGTGCTGGCAATATGGAGATTGGGCAGTAGTTAGAGTGGCAGGTCTTATCCCCACTTTTGTGGACTGGGGACACAGTGGCAGTTTTCCATATTTCAGGGAATGTACTGGTGTGGAGAGAGAGGTTACGAATTTTAGTTAGGGGACTGAGGACCTCGTCAAGTGTAAGTGATAGCAGCTTAAGGTCCAGGGTGTCACTGCTGATTCTGGAAGTGGAGATGGCTGAGGCAATGTGACGGCGAACTTCATTCATCTTAATCTCCCTGAAGTAAAAATGAGGATGGTTTGACAGAGTGCAGGGTGTGTTAGAGTGGGTGTGATTGACTGAAGAAATCAGGTGGTAGAACAGTATTTGTGTTAAAGGTATTGCAGTGACCATGGGATCAAGGGTAGTGGACTCTTCAACAATTAACATGGCCGGAGGGGACTTTGTTTGTTTCCCAGTAATGTCCTTGATATTGTCCCAGAAAGCACGACCATTTCCCCAGGTGTTGGTGAGGAAGTCCTTATAATATAAGCTTTTCGCAAGACGAATGGATTTTGTGCAAGCATTACGGGCATGTTTGTATTTTTGGATGTCAGATTGTTTGCCTGTGGCTTTAGCCACTGCCCACAGGTGGTCCCTAGATTTCAGCTGGGAAAGGAGCTCCGCAGTTAACCAGGGGTTGCAGAGGGCTTTTGTTTTCCGTTTTTTTGAAAGAGCGAAGAG
Source organism: Neoceratodus forsteri (assembly GCA_016271365.2). Classification (NCBI taxonomy): domain Eukaryota; kingdom Metazoa; phylum Chordata; order Ceratodontiformes; family Ceratodontidae; genus Neoceratodus; species Neoceratodus forsteri. The sequence goes on along the minus strand of CM028138.1, from coordinate 481,693,364 downwards.
GTCACAGGCCTCATTGAAGGTGGAGATGAAGTAGCCGAGGGCTAGGTTAACATCCGTCGCCTTGTAGATGGGCAGTCAATCTTGCAAGGATAGGTACTGTTTGAGATGGGTAAGTTGACCATGGGGGAGGACTCTGCAGGTAATGATTATAGGGGTGGCTTTAGAAATTTATTAGACCATTCACATGTAACCAGGGAGTGGTCACTGAGAGAGTTTGGGAGAACGGAGGTAGGAGAGATCCTGGTAGGGTGACTGGTGAGAACCCAGTCCAGCAGGGTACTGGTGCTAGTTTTGTAATTTATATGAGTTGGTGTGGTGACCAATTGTGAGAGCTTGGCAGCTGCAAGGGCATCCTTATGAGCGTAGACATCAGATGTGAGCCAGTTTATATTGAAATCACCAAGCAGAACGTGTTCAGAGCCAGGAGGTTGGGAGCTGACAAAGTTAAGAACTCGAGGTGGAATATATACAGAGACGATGGTGAAGGCTTTTTGATTGGGATCTAGAAGAATTTTAATGGGTAGAAGCTGGGCCGAGAAGGCAGGGATGGGGGTTGGAACAAGGTGCCCCAGGAGAGTATCCTTAATGTAGATGGCACAGCCCCCTCCCCTTTTAGAAACACGGACCAGTCTGAAAACATTGTAGCCCTGTAAGGTAATTGCCAGATCAGGAACTTTTGGTGTCAGCCATGTTTCAACTACAGCAAGGACGTCAGGCTTATGTTGGCTGATAAAGGCTTCAAGTGCATCAAGCTTTGGTAACAGGCTGCAGATGTTAATGGTTACGATGGTGAGGGCCCCTGCCTTTTTCAGAAGGCTTGAACAGCCCGGGCCAGGGTTCGGATGGACGTTGCCAGAGATCAGTAGAAGTAGGAGGAGCTTCATTGAACAGAGGCGCAGGTCCAGTAGTGATCATCTGTGTTTCCTTTTAGCGTATGGGCAATAGGAAGAGGCCATATGACAGCCCCGACGATATGCAATGTGGTACAGCAGGGATAGGCTGGCATTAAGACCAATATTAGTGGTGTTAAGCAGCAGCCAGATATTTCCAAGTGGAGGCCCATGGGGAGGACTGGTCGAGAAGTGGAGTGTTCCCAAGGTGCTGCTGGTATTAAGTAGATAGTGGGTATGGGGTGGAGGGGCAGGGACCTGGGAGAGAGAACAAGGGAGGAAGGACAAGGAGGGAGAGAAGGGGAAGGAGCAGGTGGGGAAGGGAACTCATAGCTGGTGTAGGGCGAAAGAAAAGAAAAAAAAAGAAACAGGCAGAGAGAGGTAGTGAAAAGAGAGCTGAGAGTGAGCAGGAACGGCAAGGATGGGGTATGTGAGCAGCTGGGGAGAGAGAGAGAGCAGTGTAGGCTGGAGCTAGGCGGGACAGAAAGGAAGAGAAAAGGCAAGCAAGTGTTGTAGACCAATAGGAGGGACCAGCGGGCAATCGAGGGTGGAGTGTGAGGAACAGGAGTGGAGCTAGAGCGTATTTAACTAAGGTAGGAGAGGGTGGGGGGAGGAAACTTCACATGAGTTCAATCAACTTTAAACAGTAAAACATTTCCCCAAGACATAATCTCCAAATTTCCAAATCAGAAGCAGTACAGTATAAGCATTTCCCCAAAACAGAATTTCCCAATTTGAATCAGTACAGTAGGCTGAAATAATCCTGGGCGAAAATTTCGGCAAAATAGGATTTAGTAGGGAGGCAGTACAAGGAAGGTATACAGCAAGTAAAGCAACTGTGACTTTAAGAAGGTAGACTTTTTTTAAATGAAAGAACAAGATCCCTCTAGTGGCATATCTGTATAACCTGCTAACGGAAAACAGTCATTTTAAGTATAAGGAACAATTGTGGCATCAGGAGGAATTAGCCAGGGGAAAAGCCACTCGAGATGCAGCAACAGAGGGCAGTGTCCAATCAGGATGTGGCTGTGGAACATGCCAAAAATTGAAACCTGATGGCTGAGTCCTGTCGTACCTTTGCAGGGTAGAGAAGCTTTCTTCCAGGCAGACCAGCTGAGCAGCGCACGTGGAGGCTTAGTTAGAGCCGACCAACCGGGCAAGGCTTCGGGAGGCAGCAGAGATAGTATTCGTGCTGAAGGCAGCACACAATTTGGGCCTGCACTGAGGAGGCAGTATAGCACACTGATTTAAGGCTCTGAGCTGCAAATCTGGAGACCTGGGTTTGAATCCAACAGCCCCCACTTGCATACTGTGTGACCCTGAGCAAGTCACTTAACTTCCCTGTGCTCCCAGGTTGCACCTGTAAACGAGCTTTCAGCTTAGTGTGTCTCACTGATTAAAAAAAATACACAGTCATATCTAATACAGAGTAACGCTGCTGCCACTCATTCACATAAGAACAGTGGACTGTTTCAAAAGGGGATGGGATAGGGTAAGAGGGAGGGTCAGGGGAGGGAGGGACAGCTGCAGTATAAGGGTTGCTAGCTGCACACTCAATAGACCATAAGGCCTTTATCTGCTGGCAAATTCATATGTTTGTAAGTAACACAGTGCTAATACAGCATAGTGTATGCTAAATCCTTGATGTATCACTATGCTACTTACGTGGGACCGGAGACTTCCAGTATTGCCCCTGGGACTTGGTGAAAACTGGACCACCAGAATCAGATCGGTAAAATCCGGGCCTGAAAAATTCACAAAACGTGCGCCCAGTCTGGCTCTGGCTGATCTGATCAGGTGTTCCAGTTTACATCAGGTCCCTTTCTCCATGTTTTTATGCAGCTATTCTCAGTAGAAATCATTTGAGGAAATATTGCAGAAAATATAACAATTGTGTCTGACAAATGCTGCATTTTTCAAACTTTTCAGGAGGGGGTGTCACTGTATACCTCTCAGCCTTTCATCCCCCCAAATGTGGAAGATTGCCCCTCACTGTGTGGGACAAAAAGGCAAAATGAACACATCAAGAGCAGGATTCATAAAAGGGATGCGTCCAGCGCATCCCCAACATCTCCGAAGGCGATTCTGGAAGAAGTCCTGATGTGCCAGCGCCTTGATGCACCAATGCATTGCAGATGCACCACACAAAACCAATAAACGATATGCGGCATTCGAGGGGCGTGCCCTATGCATACCAGGGGCAGCCCCATTCACAGCCCATATCAGTGGCGCATGTCCGGGGATGTGCTGCCGAAAGATAAGTCCAGTAACACTAGACTTATGTGGGTGGCCACCCACAGGCAGGCTGCCTTACTGCAGCCAGTGTGCACCCTCCTTACCTGCAGTCTCATACCACATGTACAATGCCCCACACATCCCTGGTGGGCTAGTGCCCCCCCATGCCCGTCTCCCTGTTAGTACGGACACCCAGCCGAAACCCTGGTAGTGATGTGGACCCCCTCACTGCCCCGACCCAAGTGCAGCAGCTGTAGAACGATCATAATCTCCCTGAGGGTCCAGTGGACCCTCCACCCACCCCTCCACCCTGCTCCTCTCCCAGCTAATGCCTAACGTCGATGGGCGGCACATCCCACCTGCCCCCTCCTGTCGACTGCTGCCACTGAATGACGTGTGCAATGCCTGTAAGCCATTGGTAGCTCCTCCAATCGGCTTGCAGTGTGTACTGCACACCTTCACCACAACCATGTGAGTCAAATCAGTCACAACGCTAGAATGAAAGCTGCGATAGTACACACTCGCAAGCCCACTGGTTGACAGGAGCTACTGAATGGGCTTACAGGCATACTGCACACTGTTATTCAGTGGCAGCACAGTCGGCGGGTGGCACTGGTGATTTGCGGATGGGATGTGCCGCCAGCCGACGTTAGGCATTAGCTGGGATGGGGGAGCAGGGTGTGGCGGGGGTACTGGGGGGGGTCCTCTGGCCCACCAGGGAGACGATGGTCATTCTACGGCTGCTGCACTCGGGTCGGCGCAGGGGTCCACATCACTACCAGGGGTTCGGCTGGGTGTCCATAGTGATGGGCATGTCAGGGAACACTAGACACCAGGGATATGTGGGGCACTGTAGAATTGGTATGGGACTGCGGTCAAGGGGGGGTTCCACTAGCTAACTGGGGTGTCGGTGTATGGTGGTAGAGGCACACAGCCCTTGCAGGGAGCCCGGCACATTTGCCGGGTGCACCCCTGCAAGCGCAATGCAATTGGGGCCATAATGACATGCAAATAGGCCTGTTTATTTATTTATTGAAATTGTTTCACCAGGAAAAGCATACTGAGCAACAAGATGCTCGTCTCCTGGTGCGACCTGGGGGGAGGGGGTACAGAGGACTGGATAACACGCAGGTTATCCAATTAACAAGTGAACATTTAACAGAAGCAAATAGCAACATAAGGATATATTTGCATGTTAACAAGTGAACATTTAGCAGGATACATTTGCATGAGTATACAAGCAGCACACGTTAAACACATTGGTTATAGTTCGGAGAAAATAACAAATGCGTGACATGTAGTAGTAATACTCCGGCAATTTAGCAACACAAGTAATACAAAGGTATAAACAACAGAAGACGTAGAACACCTTAGCACAGGACAAAAGTACATAGGTTGGGGTAATACGCCAGTTTCTGTAGCAAAGCTAAGGCCACTGGTCAGGCAAATGGGGGGGCAACTGGTGCATGACGGATTCAGGTGCAGGAGCAATTTGTAGTGAGGTAGTTAGCCACGGAGGTAGAGTGTGTGTGGAGGAGTGGTGAATTTGAGGCGGGAGATCATTCCAGAGCTTGGGTAAGCTGTGCGAGAAGGCAGCTTGACCGGCAGAGGTCCTCCGCCTAGGGATTGATAGTTGGGGGGTCACAGGATCTAAGATAGTGGGAAGAGGAGGAGGGGGCAGCTGAGAGTATGTGGAGCAGTAGGATGGGATGGCATGCCAAGCCAAAGCTTAGAGTCATATTTAACACAGTGCAAAATGCGGCAGTTTTCGAGAGACAGTAGTGCCAGGGATCCGTAGAGGTTGCAATGATGGGTAAGAGGTGGGGCATCGAGAGCAAAGCAGAATGCCTTTTGTCTGCTCTGAAAGCAGTTTTGGGCACCCATTGGTTTCGCAGCCCGACGTGGGGGATGCGCCGGCGCAACTCGTGATATTTACGGGGGGGGCAGTATTCCCCGCGCATTTTCTGTCAATACCACCGTATGCGCTCGGCGCATCTCTATTGCGCCGGGGCAGTCGAGATCACCTTTGTGAATGCTGCTAAAATCTTCAAGTTAGAACCTCAGAACTATAAAAACGTGTGCTTTCATGATTACAAAATGTGTTGTTCACCGAGCAATACATTATTCACATTCATTGCTATTGATTTTGCTTTAAAATCTTAACGTAAACTTTAGGACAGCACTCTGTAAATGTGGAACAGAGCCGTTTGTAATGTAAAATGAGGAACTGGTCTTGGTAATGTGGGGCACTTGAGAGACATGGCTGTCTGTAACCTACCTTTTTTCTACAGAGAAAGCTCAGAAACTATGAAAAAAGAGGAAGTCACAGTACTAAAAAAGGAAGGTGATTAGCGTATCAACCGTTTCTGAAAAAAAATTCTCACTAACAGCCACAAGAAACCACTATAGCTACTGTCCAGCATAGACGAAAGGAGGGGTGTGGCGGAAGAAAGTATAAAACGCCATTTCCGGTATTTGATTTTACGTCAGTTCCTTTCTGCCAGGTCGGAGCGGTGGGAGAAAAAAATCCAACGGAAGTAGAGAGTGGATTTGAGTGGTTATCTTTCACTGGAGTTTTAGTTCGGAGAGATAGCGCACGCTCGCTCCCCCAACGGTTCTGCGCTCCTCGTTTCGTGAGGAAAAAGGCGGGGTGGGAGAGGCTCAGAGGTCGGTAGCTGTGAGGTTCGTGCTCCGCTTGGTTGGCTGCTCGGTCGGGCGAGTCGGTTTGCTGCTGAGTGGGGTTTTCATTTAATGGCCGGTATGACGACCATTGAGGCAGTGAAGCGCAAGATCCATGTTCTGCAGCAACAGGCGGATGAGGCCGAGGACCGGGCTGAACGGCTGCAGCGAGAGGTGGAGGCCGAGAGGAGGACCCACGAGCAGGTAATGAGGGGTGATCCCGTGTGGGGAGACGGAAGGGGCAGGGGCAGGAAAATACATGTGTGATTTAGGTGGAGGCATGTTTGGGGGAACTAGTTTGAAGGCATGGTGGGACGGAGAGCTGGACTACTGACAGGGGCAAATAATGAATGGAAGAACAAATAATGAATGGAGGGGTTGAGAGAGAGAGTGCTTGGGGCTGGTGGTGTTAGGGGTTCCCCAGGAGTTAATACTAAGGGAGGGGCAGATAATGGCAGGAGGGTTAGAGAGAGAGAGTGTGTGTGTGGTGGTGGGAGGTTATGGAGTATACAGGTGGGGCAAAGGCATTTTGTTCTGAGGGAGGTGCAGATAATTGAAGGACGGGGAGACTGGAGGGCAGGTTATGGAGTATAGAAGTGGGGGGGGCAGGGGAGCTGGCAGTGGAAGGAGGAGATAAGGTAATATGTATATGTAGGACGGTGAGGTTGGGGGAGCAGGTAAATCGGTGGGTGGAGCATGTTATAAGGTGGCGATGACAGTGGAGAGGACAGGATAGCTGACAGTTTTATTTATTGAAAAAGTTTTTACTAGGGAAGGCGTGCTGAGCCATAGTTGGTGTCTGAGGGAAGGGATGCATGGGATAGATGACAATAAAAGCAATTGTAGTGCAGAAGTAGTTGTAACAGCAGTATGATTAGGAATATGCATCATTTTTATTTATTGAACGTATCGGAATTACAAACCTTTGCAAAGGCTCCACATCAAAATACAAGTTAACGGTACAATATAAATTAAAAGAACAAGTGGATGCAGACAAGACGTACAGAGGGTAGACAACTATGCCCAGAGTCACGACATGCAGATGAGCAACAAACCGCATGTTATGTTAGGATAATACAGTAAGTAACACAGAACAGTATATTTGTGGACACTCTAGCAGGTACAAGTCTGTCATTTTAGAGATGAGTGCGACCATTCAGGAGGCGGATATAGTTTTAGAGATGGGGAGAAGGAATGAGGAGGAAGGGGTGTTGGGGGGTTGCCATCGGAAAGACATAAGAACACTGATAGATATGGACCAAATTACATTTGACAATTTACACAGTTTTAACCTTGGGTAAATGGATGGAGGCTGAGCAGGGTGTGTGTGTGTGTGTGTGTCTGAAAAAGTGGGTTTTAGGTAAGCAGGTAGATCTTTAGGTTGGGGCATGTTTTGGATGGCAAGGACAGGGAAGCTGACAGTGGAAAGAAGGGAGCCGGTAATGTATGGGAGACTGTGGTTAGGTACTGGGGTGGGGGGCAGGGGAGCTGGTAATGAGGGGATGTGTGATTGTGAGTTGTGTGGGTGAGGCTTTGAGATGCAGAGAGAATGGGAGATTGCAGTGAAGGGATTCGCTGGTAGTATTTGTGTGTGGGGGTGGCGGGTTAGTTTTATGCAGCAGGGAGGCATGACGGGAGGAAGAGCTGAATGTCTTTGTTCACCTAGGGTAATTTAAGGAAGTATTTTTTCACAGAGAGGGCTGTGGATGCATGGAGCGGCCTTCCAGAGGAGGTTGTGGAGTCAAAAACTGTGGTGGAATTCAAGCATGTATGGGACAGTCATAAGGCAATTCTAGGGGGTGGGGGTAGGAAGAAGTAGGCTTCTGGTTGACTAGGATCTGCAGCTTATCCATTAGGTAGGGAAATGGGCAGACTGGGTGGGCCAAGCGGCCCTTATCTGCCATCAAATTCTGTGTTTCTACTGACCTGGCTAGGGATGAGGCTAGGATATTGCAGGAGGAGTTCAGGGAGTTGGGCAGGGGTCTTGGGTAGCATGCTGAGTGGCCTTTTCGGAGGTGCTACCGGTCTACAACTGGGGAAGCAGAGGGTACTCCGTACCAGAGCTTCAGTTCGTGGTTGAAGGAGCGGTGAGGAGAGGAGGAGTTCGGCTGCATTGGGGGGGGGGGCACCTGGAGGGATTAAGGCCTGTACAGGGGATATGGCCTGCATCTACCCATCCAGGAGGGGAACCACAGTCCTCAGTGAATGATTTAAATGTTACATTGGTGAGCATTTAAAGTAGCAGAGGGTGGTGATGGAAGGAAATAGAGAAACATAAACTCTTTCCCCCACCAAGCTAAAGCAGTTGGTAGGGAGAACCCTAAGGGAGAGAAATCCCCCCCAAGGTTCCCTAACAGCAAACAAAATTGGTAGAAATGAGAGTTGGAGAATGAAAGCAGAGGGGGCAAGAGGAAAAGGGAAAATGAGGGGGTTAACAAGCAGGGTGGTAGCAGAATCTAGAAGGCCATGGCCCGGATATACAAACTGCGCCAGACTGTGGCGCAAGCCTGGGCGCAGCTCAACTTTGCGCAGGGGTGTGGCCTGGGTGATATTCAACGGAGTTGCGCTGTGGCGCAGCAACTTTGAATATCGCGCAGTGGCCAAAGTGGAGCATGGAGATGCGCAAGTGCCATTGCGTTATGCACAGCACCTGCGATACGCAAATGGGGCCATAATTTATGCAAGGCACACATGGGGCCCTTTGCCTGTCATTATGGCTCCATTTGCATCCCATTAGCATGCAGGTGCGCCAATCCCCGACGCCTGGCGCCCTGCCAGGCAGTAGCCATCGGGGATCGACACCCCCTGCAGCCCGATCATGGGCATTTGTCCAAATGAAACCCCTCCTCTAATATCCCTGGTGGTCCAGTGGACCGGAATGTGCCCCATCGCGGGCATCTGTTTAAATCACACTGGTCCCCTGCAGCCCGATCGCGGGCATTTATCTAAATGAAAACCCCCCTGTAATATTCTTGGTGGTCCAGAGGACCGCTATGTGCCCAATCGCGGGCATCGGTATAATAACCCCTCCTCCCATCCAGTATCCCTGGTGGTCCAGTGGACCACACTGTGCCCGATCGCGGGCATCTGTAAATCACAAAATAGTCCTATTACCCTGGTGGTCTAGTGTAACTCCCCTCCCACCCACTGAGCCCCTCCGGCAGGCGGCGCAGCACCCCACCTGCCTGCCGCCCGCTGACTGATAGCCCAGTAGGGCCGCCGCACGCGATCGGGCACATAGCTGGTCCACTGATTTTCCTTCTTCCCCACATCTCCTCCGTTGGCCACCCCTTCGGTCCATCAATGGTCTTGTCCCCCCGCCGCTCGCTTGCACCCCTGCCTGTTGCCACCATCCATCCCTACCTCAGATAGCAGCCACCCTCGGGTAATCTTGTGTAACCCTTCATCGGATGGGTTCTCCTCCGAGGAGAAAGGCACCGGTAGGGGCCGACCAGGGCACTTGTGGTGGCAGAGGGACTGGATGGCCATCATCTGGTTGAGCGGAGGAGAAATTTTCCCGTTTTCTCACCAGGAGTGCAGTGTGCCATGGCGTTTAGGCATATGCCGACGTCTGCCATGCTCCCCAGTTAATTGGTCTGTGCACTGCTATACCTCCCATCTCCACCAGGGGTCAGCAGATGCCAGACCACCCCTCCCAGGAGAAGGCGAGCAGTTGTTGGATGCTCAAGCCTTCTACCCCTGGCTGGCCCTCCACTGACCCGAGTCCGTTCCCAGCGTCGCAAGCAGAAATCCAACAGCTGCACCGACGGGCCAGCCACCATAGTCGACTTTTAGACGAGTTGGGCGACCTAGGAGTGGGTCTAAAGGTGGTAAACTTGGTAAGGAATTGATTAGGGGACAGGAGATGGGGGGGGGGTTGGTGGTGGGTGGTGGGAAACAGTGTTCACTCCAAGGAAGAGACAGTGACCAGTGGGGTGCCACAAGGATCTGTACTGACACCGGTCCTCTTTAATGTCTTTATTAGTGACATACTAAAATGCCAGCAGAATAGGCCTAACGGTCTTTCATGTCTGCTCGTTTGGTCAGCCCTCACCCTGGGAGCTGACCTTGCTGCCCCTCTCGTCCTCTCTGGCTTGTCCCTTCCCAATCCCAGATATTCCCACTGCACAGGACTTTGCATCCAGAACCCTTCCCCTGTACCTGTCCCACCCTCTCTTGAACCCCTCCACCAGCCCCCTGGGCAGTGCATTCCATGGCTCCACCACCCTCTCAGTGAAGTAGCACCTCCTCCTTTCTCTCCTGAATCTTCCCCCCCCCACCAGCTTCCACCCATGCCCTCTAGTTGCCCCCCCCTTCCATCGGAGCACCTTGACTGCTTCTCCCCTATTTAACCTCTTCATGTACACAGTACTGTACATGATGTCTCATCAGTAATTTATATAGTGGTAACACCTCCTCTTTCTGACATTGCAGAAGGGCTAGAAGGAAGGGTATGTCTTTTGTTGATACTAAAATCTGCAGTGGCATAGACACTGGGGTGGGGGGGAAGGAGAGAAATTAGAGATCTAAGAAAGCTAGAGGGTGGTTAAGGCATGGCAGCTAAGTTTCAATAAGAAGTGCAAAATTATTCACTTGGGGCACAGAAACCCAGGGACAGAATACAAAATGGGGGGTTGTAGTATTAACCACCAAACAGGAAAGGGACCTGGGGGTAATCATATCTGATTGACCTAAAGGTGTCCAGACAGTGTGACTAAGCAGTGGGGAGCGCTAGTGGGATGCTAGGGTGCATATAGTGGTGTATCACCAGCAGAAAGAGGTGGTGTTACTGCAGTATATATCACTGTTGAGACATAACCTAGAGTATTGTGTCCAGTTCTGGAGATCACATTTTCAGAGGGACATAGAGTAGAGGCAGTCCAGAGGAGGGCAACTACACTGGTGCAGGGTCTGCATCAAAAGCCCTATGAGGAGTACCTAAAGGATCCCAGTATGTACACCCTGGAGGAAAGGAGGGAGAGTGGGGACACAAGACTTTCAGAAACAGCTCACGGGTATAAATGAGGTTCAAGAGGGAAGCATTTTTCAGAAAAAAAGCTGCTCAAGGACAAGGGGACATGCTATGAAGCTTGGGGGGTAGACTCTGGGGAGATGTGAGCGAGTACTTCTTGACTGAGCTTGGAAATACTTCTTGACAGAGTGGTGGGTGCCTGGAACAGTCTCCCACTGGAGGTTGTGGTGGCAAAAACAGTAACATGATCCAAGAATGCATGGGATAGGTATAAGGGAACCTTAGTGGTAAGGGGGTGGGCAGAGATAAAGTAGGGTCTGTGGTGTTTGAACAGTGTGTGTGTGTGTGTGTGTGTGTGTGTGTGTGTGTGTGTGTGTGTGTGTGTGTGTGTGTGTATGTATGTATATATATATATATATATATATATATATATTTATATTTATGTTTATATATATATATATATTTATATATTTTTTAACAGTTTTGAGAAGTGGAACGCCCTGCCAGAGGAAGTGGTGGGGGCTGAAACAATCACAAGATTTAAGAATGCATGGGATAGACATGAAGGAATTCTGGAGGTCAGGGGTAAGGGGCAACAGACTTCTAGAAAAACGTAAAGGAAACTTACAAGCTCAAATGGGCAGACTGGGTGGGCCATAGGCCCTTATCTGCCGACACTGTCTATGTATCTATGTACTGTAGTAGATAATGGTGGGGGGAATGGGCACACTAGGTGGTCCAAGCTGTGTTTTGTTTTACTTTTTAACTATTTTGCATTATCTGTTGTACAACTAGTATTTCACTTTTAGTTTACTTTTGCTATGTTCTTGTTATGGACGTGTATCACAAAAATGTGTAGTGAAATATTTCGCCTGTGTGTAATACAGAAAACTTATTTGATTGTCTGCTCAGTTCGACATGTTAATTTATTTACCTCTTCAGAAATGAAAGCAGTCGGCGCCCTGTATGGGTGCTGACCATCGAGCAGACACAAAAGACCATTAGGCCGCCTCTGCTGGTATGTTAGCTGCAGTGTGTGTGTGTGTGTGTGTGTGTGTCTCTCTGTATGTGTACGTGTACATGTATGTATATTATACTGTGTATTTTTTTACTATGTTTCACTAAATCATTGTCGGGGAAACACATTAATCACAGATGTAAAATCATGACAGTGGTACTTAATCGTACATCAAACTCAATCCAGGCATTTAGCATATGCCTCCTATATACTCGCTAGCTGGAACCCTCTGAGGCAGTCTCTGGTCCTCCTTTTTCATCTATAAACGGCAAGCCAGCCACTGGGCATGTTTCTCTCAAGTCTCAGCATCTTAAGATCAACTTTGTCACTTGCAGTGTTACCTTGGTTTAGTTGGCCTGTGATGCAACCAGCATACCAAGCCGTGAAATTTGTAAACAGTTTATTGATATGTCCAGTTAAAGCTGGCCTTGGTATTATGCTGGTACAAAAACTGGGATAACGTCATAGGATTCTAAACATGTAAGGACTTCTCTGTTGTACGAGAAGTCCATCACTAGTAGGGTGTGTTGTTCCTTAAGTGGATTCGGTCTTAGTTTTGTAAAGTCCTTGCAATGGACCAGTATTAGTTCAGTGTAATCTATTATTGTAGATGAGTTTGTCCATTGACATTCTGGGTGTGTAATGTTCAACCCCTGTGGAAATTCAAAATGTGGGTGACAAGCTGGTGTGCGTCCTTTGTAGATGACTTGTGGGGGGACTAAAAGTCGCTGGCTAGGATAACACTAAGTAGCAGTGATACTTTCCTTTTGTCACCGATGCCAGTGACCTTGAGCTGGTAGGCTCCAGTGACTCATCGTCCAGTCGGACACTGGTATCATGTTTACACCTATTTCGTCTGTTTGTTACCAATTCTGGGGGTACAAGCTCCTTTTGACATGTTGTGGAAGTTGGTTATAATGACATAGTATCCTTGATAATCTGTAGGGTACTCTATGAGCAATTTTGGCGTCATGTTGTTTTTTTTTTTTTTTTGTTTGTTTTGACTATCCCATGCAACTAGGGGAAAGTCCATTGCCCACTGGATTAATAGGTTAATACTGCCCCTGTACTTTTTGAGCAGTTGAGTGTTGTGTGCTTTGAAAACGTACTAACATACTAGTAAATCCAGCAGAATAGGCCAAATGGTCTGTCTTGTGTGCTCGAAAAGCCAACAACATAGTGGCTGCTCGGCTTACCACCCCTAGCCCCCAAGAAGGTCTTCTTTAGTTTGTTTCCCCTTGTACCTGTCCCACCCCTTCTTGAATCCCTCCACTGTGTCCTCCTCCACCAGCCTCCCAGGCAGCGCATTCCACTGTTCCACCACCTTCTCAGTGAAGAAATGCCTCCTACATTCCCCCCTGTAGTTCCCCTCCAGCTTCCTACCATGGCCCCTGGTTATTCTCTCCTCTTTCTCCCCCAGCCTAAAAAGCTCCTTGGTTCCACTCATGGTTATTCCTTTTACATACTTCAGAACCTCTATCATATCTCCCCTATCCCTCCTCTCCTCCAGTGAGTAAAGCCCAAGCTCATCCAGTCTAGCCTCATAAGGCTTCCCCTCTATGCCCTGAATCATCCTGGTTGCGCTCCTCTGGACCTTGTCCAGCAGCGCTGTGTCCTCCTTCAGTTGAGGTCTCCAGAACTGTACACAGTACTCGAGCTGCGGCCTGACCAAGGCATTATACAGAGGGAGGATCACCTCCCTCCTTCTGGATGTAATCTCTGGCTATGCAGCCCAGTATCCTGTTTGCTTTGGCTGCATTCCCCCAAGAGTTATTCATTTGACATCTATCACCACCCCAAACCCTTTTCCCATTGTGGCTTGCAGTGTGACCCCCGGCCCCGGGTGTATTCATGGTCCGGGTTTTTTTTTTTTTTAACCCCCAAATGTAGTACCTTAACATTTCCTGGCATTAAATTTAAGTCCCCACCTCCTTGACCACCCTTCAGGGTATCCAGATCCCCCTGGACCACCTCCCTCACTTCTTCACAGTCCACCAGTGCTCCCAGTTTTGAATGGTCCGCAAAGAGACTTGGCCTATTTCTAACCCCCCTCCCTATATCCGAGACATAGGCATTGAACAAGAGTGGCCCCAATACTGAACCCTCAGGGATCCCACTGTTTACCTTCCTGGGAGAGGAGAGTATTCCACCCACCATTACCCTCTGTAAACGCCTCGTGAGCCAATTTTTCACCCAGGTGAGTTTCTGTCCTACCACCCCTCATCTCCCCCAGCATTCTCATCAGCCCATAATGTGGTACTGAATCAAATCCCTTGCTGAAATCTGTGTATAGGATGTCCACCGGCCTATGTCTGTCCAAGGCCCCCATCACCCAGTCATAACACTCTATGAGGCTGGACTGACACGCTCTCCCTGGAACGAATCCATACAGTTTATCATCGTGGTGCCCTAACGATTCCAGCTGCCTCCCAATCCTCTCCTTGATAAAGCCCTCCATTACTTTACCTACCACAGACGTTAGGCTGACAGGCCTATAATTCCCCATCTCTTCTCTAGACCCCCTTTATGAATGGGCACTACATACAGACTGGTGTTTGAGTCCCACAGCTTCCACTTACATACTGTGTGACCCTGAGCAAGTCCCTTAACTTCCCTGTACTCCCAGGTCGCACCTGTTAAAAAGTCACCCTCCAGTCTTGGGGCACCCATCCTGTCTGCAAAGAGGAATTGGAGTTCAGCCAGTGGAGCTGCCAGCTCCTCCGCCAATTCCTTCACAACCCTCGGGTGTAGCCCATCCGGCCCCAGCACCTTACCAGTCTTCAGCTTCCGAAGGGCCTCCTCACCCTATCCACTGTGATTCCCCCATTCCTCCCTCACTCAACTTCCCCACCCCTCTGGGACTGGTCCTATCTGTACCCTAGCCTCATTCTGTCCTCTGGTCACAGACCTTACTTTACCTTAGCTGAATGCTCTTCCTCCCATCGGCCTGTAGTGATAACCAGTCCCCATCTGCAAGATTGAGGCAAAGTACTCATTTAGCACCTCTGCCTGAGCCCATCCCCTGTCCCATAATTTTAATCCTATTGATCTGCATCCTCTCTTTTCGCTTCTCTCTTGAATATCTATAGAATCCCCCCACCCCCACCCAGGATATCCCTAGCCAGGTTGTGCTCCATCCTGCCTTGGCTTCCCTCACCATTCTGGTGACCCTCCTGGCAGTTTTAATTCATGCTCTCTTTGCTCCTTGCCCCCGTGTTTAAAATGTACAGAAGCAGCCTTTTAATCCCTCACTGCCTCCTGCACCTCCCTAGTCCACCAACATGGCTTGCTGTTTCTACCATGTTTTCACCTTAATTTTGTACAGTACTACTTAGCCTCCTGTACCCCTTTTTTAATGGTCTCCCACAATCTTCCGGCATTCATGTCCGGCCTAATCTTGTCCAACTTCTCTCTCTTAGAATCCTACCCATGCCCACGAAATCCGCTTCCTTGAAGTCTAACACTACTGTTAGTGCAGTTTTCCTCACCCCCTATATACAGCAGAAACCAGACCATCGCATGGTCTCCACCTGCCAGTGGACTACACACCTCCAGTTCTCTTATCTGATTACTGTCCGCTAGGACAACATCCAATATCCGCCCGTCTCTAGTAGGTTCCCCCACCTGTTGGACCAGGAAAGTATCTTGAAAAACATCTATCAGTCGCTGTTCCCTGGCTACAGAGGATGTCATGGTATCCCAGTCCACCCCCGGCATTTTAAGGTCACCCATGACCACCACCCTACCCATACCAAGGTCACAATGACCTTGATGTTCTCAACCAGTTTTTCCTCCAGAGCCTCCTCAGTTGCGGGGGGCCTGTATACCACCCCTATTTTCAATTTTTTTTTCTCCCCTCATTTGCAAGGTTACCCAAATTGCCTCCACTCCTCCTGCAACCTCCTCCTCTCCACTAACCACAATGTCATTTCTGACTATTGGCGTAACCCCTCCCCCTCTTCCTGCTCCACTATCTTTCCTGAATATCTTATAGCCCTCCAAGTTTAGGTCCCAATCATTTCTCTGGGTGGCTCATGTCTCTGTAATTGCCACCACGTCCGCTGATCCTTCAGCCAGCATAGCCTGTAACTCTGACATTTTATTACTCGTGCTCCTGGCATTAATCAGTAGTGTCCTCCACCCTGACCCCTCGTCCCTACCCAATCTCCCCAGCCCTGTGCAGTCCTTATTCTGCCCAGTTTCTCTTTGATTTGCATCACATTCCCCCTCACTCTTCAATTGTCCTAGACCTGGACCCACAAATTGCTTCCCTGGGGCCAATCTTTTATTTGACCCTCCCACAGTTACAAGTTTTAAACCCCATCTCTCTCCTATAAAACCAGCAAGTTTTAGTTTCAAGATCTCCCTCCCCTCCAGACTGAGATGTAATATGTCCTTGGCATATAGCCCCTTATCCTCCCAAGCATCTCCCAATCTCCCACCAGACCATACCCCTCTGCCTTCCACCAATCCCTAAGCCACTAGTTCACCCCTCTAAGTTTTAGTTTGCTCTCCCCATTTGCCCTTGGTACCGGCAGAATCTCAGAGAAGGAAATCTTGCTTCCTATAGAGTGACAAACCCTTGCCAATTCCAGGAACCTAGCCTGTATTTCTAGCTCACTGTTCCCTTCCAAGTCATTTATCCCCAAATGTACTAGGAAGTCTGGGGATCCCCCACATTCCAGTGCTATCGAGTATAGCTGGAATTTGGCCTCGTGTACAGATAATCCAGGCATACATTCAGCCTTGACTGGGCTGCTTTTATTGTCCCCCACCCCCTCCCACTGGATACCCCGGTCATGGAATCCCTTAGCAGTATCTCCTTCACCCCACCCCCATTTTGTTAACCGGTTTTTTGATCCTTCCAGGCTCGTACTCCTAGCATCAAACCCCTGTTTAATGCTGCCTCTCCCATCAGCCTGGGAATCTTTATTAGCCCATTTAGATCCTTCCAGGCTCCTCCTCTTGTCGACAATCCCCTGCTTACTCCTCCCAACTCCCATCAGCCTGGAGGCCACCCTCGTATGCTAGCCCTACCGTACACCTACCTGCGACTGGCAGTTTTCTCTTCACTCTGGCCCCACCAATTTGCCAGGAGGCCAGAGAATGGGCGCCCCCCCCCCCCAAAAAAAAAAGTTCCACCCATCACCATTCTTGAGCTATACTCCAATCACCCACCCAAGCAACCTTCCACTAACTTTTCTTTAACCCCCCTTCTGGACCTGCATTTCCCACCCCACCAGCTAAAAATTTTCCCCTACCCTGCTCTCCACCTCTTCTGATGATTCTTGTCTCAAGGCTGACCTCTCTACTGCCCCCTGCTCCTTGATTGACTTCCCCAACCTGGACACCAGTGCCTGACCACATGCCTGCCACCTTCCACCCTGTCCTCACTCAATGTGACCCGCCCCCCCAAAAAAACCTAGGCTCCTGCTCCTCCCCCTCCATCCTTTCCTATGGGTCTGGCACCCTCCTGTCTCCCACCCACTTCAGCTCACTGGCCAAACCTTCCCTGTCCTCTTGCTCTCCTCCACATCATCTCCCAGATGTAATAGGGTGAAACGGTTTGTAAGTGTGGTGCATGCCCCCATATTGCTCTCTTCTACCCCTCCTTCCCTCTTTTGCTCCGTCCGAGCAGCCCCCCTTCTTACAGAGTTCTTACCACACGTTGCTTGTTCCACCCCCCCTCCCCTCCAGAGTGACCATATGGTCCACCTATCCCCTGAGATGTGCCCTTTGCCTATCCTTTGAGACATGCCATTTTGACCATGTCTAGTCACATATGATCCATACCCACCTTACCTCCCATCCCTCCTTCCAGCTGCCTTCTGATCCCACCCCCAAGCGATCTCCTCCTGTAAGACTCTCCAGTTGAAAAAACACACTGGGCACTCTCCAAACCTCCATACCCAATTTAATATTATGGCTGCCCCACACCCCGTACACCCTATCGCCCTGCCAGAGATGTCCACTCTGACTGCCCCAAGCCCACCCTCATTTTTATGAACAATGTCCCCCTACCAGCAATAATATACTGTCAGACTTACACAGCCCCCCCATCAGTGAGAGAGAGTGTGTGTGTGTGTGTGTGTGTGTATATATAAAATATATATTTTACACACACGAGATACCCAACAGTAGACGATTGTCATCATTGTGCCCCTTAATAATCAGCAAGCCCAACACAATACCCCTCAATGTGCCCACAATTTTATACCATCAAAGCCCAGCAAGACCCCAAGAATTAATCTGCAATCCCCACAGTAACCACTATGCCCAAGCCAGCACAGTATATGATAAAAAGCATATGCCCACCCACCCTCCAGCCAGCAACAAATCTGAGCTTCCAAAATCTCAATCCCAGCCAGTCACACCATGTCTCTTCCCCCCCCCCCCCACAATGATCCGCCCCCTCAGGCCATTTAATAGAGATCGGGGCTGGAGTGGGTGGTGTGGGACACAATTACAGCTCCTTAATGGGTGGTAAGGTGGCTGGGCCCTTATCTTGCCCAGCTGCAAATCAAGATTGGCACCCTCACTCCCAGTTGGTCCTTCGAGTTCGGCTGCTCCATCTCAAGCCCTGGCCCGCTGACTATTTCAGCCACTGGGAAGTCTTCTCCGGTGCCCTCTCTTCACAGTTCGTTGCCCTCTAGCCCTGGCCCACTGCCAAATGCAGCCGCCAGGAAGTCGCCTATTGTCACTGCATGTGTGATGCTGGTGTTAACAATACCCTCCACTTTTAAACTTTTTATAACCTTTTTTAAATAGTTTTCTAGTGGGAGCATATATGGTCTCCCATGTGGTCGTTTTTGGTAGCTCTTGATTGATTTTAGAAATGTCAGGGTTTAATTTCACCTGTGCCATATAATCTTATACTTTTATTGTCTATAAGTACCACACTGCGTTAATGTCACTGTTTTCACTGACACAGTGGCCAAATTCCAATCTAGTTGCTGGTGAGTAAAATGCATATTTGCCTTTTTGCTGGAGTTGTTCAGGATTGTAACTCCCTTATGACTGACTGCGACCTGACTGGGCACTACAGCACTGTTGGCCAGCTGGTCAGCATCAACACCATTGACGTTAATCAGCTGTACAGGGGCATTTTGGAGCAGCAAGGCTTGACAGTAGTAGTAACGAGATGGCAGACACACAGGAGGAGTGACTTTGGCAGTTAAATGTGGTGGAAGTGCCACGCCGGTGACCAGGTTTGGGAATGAGCCAACTCAGCCTGGGCCACTGGGGGTCATAGAAACATAGAGGTTGATGGCAGATGAGGACCGCAATGCCCATCCAGTCTACCCATTTCTTTTTCTACCTTATAAATGTGCCATCGGCCTTTGCTCTGTCAGTGGCCTATCTATTCATAATCATCTGTATTGCTCCCTTATGCCTATCTCATGCCTGTTTGAAGCTCTGCATTGTATTCATAGCCACCGCTTCCTGAGGTAGGCCGTTCCATGCATCCACCACTCTTTCTGTGAAAAAGAATTTCCTCATTTCCTCCTTAATCGGCCTCCCTCTAATCTCATGCTGTGTCCTCTTGTCCTGCTATTTTTCTTATATTTAAACATGTTAGACTCTTTCACCTTGTTAATGCCCTTTAAAGTGTTTGAATGTTTCGATCATATCACCTTTCTCCCTCCTTTGCTCAAGGGTATACATATTGAGCTCCGTTAATCTGTCCTCGTATGTCTTCTGATGCAGTCCCTGCACCATTTTGGTTGCCCTTCTCTGGACTGCCTCAGTTTGGTTAATGTCCTTGTGAAGGTGTGGCCTCCAGTACTGCACGCAGTATTCCAGATGGGGCCTAGCCAGTGTCTTGTAAAGAGGGATTATTGCCTCCCTCTTACGACTTGTGATACCACTACTAATATACCCTAACATTTCCCTAGCCTTACCTACTGCTTTAGAGATCTGATTGGATGATTTCAGGTCATCGGTGGTGATGATGCCCAAGTCTCGTTCTTCCTTTGTGACTGCCAACAACTCCCCTCCCAGCCTATATAGGTGGCTTCAGGGTTTCTCTTACCTATGTGCATGATCTTGCACTTCTTTGCATTAAATTCCATTTGCCACTCTTCTGACCATTTTGCTAGTTTATCCAGATCTCTTCTCATTTTGCCCACCCCATCTGGATCATCTACTTTGTTGCAGATCTTGGTGCCATCTGCAAACAGACAAGCCTTTCTCTCTTCCATCTGCAATGTCACTAATGAAGATATTGAAGAGGACTGGCCCCAGGACTGATCCCTGAGGTACCCCACTTGTGACTTGCATCTCGTCTGACTGTAGACCATTTACCACCACTCTGTTTTCTGCCCGTCAACCAGTTTGCCACCCAGTTGACCAACTTCTGACCAACCCCGAGCCTACCCAGCTTATTTATCAATCTTCTGTGTGGAACAGTGTTGAAAAACTTTTGCTGAAGTCAAGGTAGGTGACATCAACTGCTCCCCCTTGGTCCACCACTCTGGTTACCCAGTCAAAGAAATCTGAGATTAGGTTAACAGGACCTTCTTTTTGTAAACCCATGCTGTCTTGGATCCTGTGCCCCTATAGATTCCAGGTGTTGCACTATCCTTTCCTTAAGGAGTGCCTCCATAATCTTGCCCACTACTGAGGTAAGACTGACTGGTCGCTAGTTCCGTGCCTTCTCCCTGCTACCGCTCTTGTGGAGTGGGATCACATGATCCCATCTCCAATCTTCTGGGACCTCTCCTGTGCTCAGACTCGCTAAACAGTTCTGCTAATGGCTCTGCTAGTTCACCCTTAGCTGCTTTAGTACCCTGGGATTTATGCCATCAGGTCCCATTGCCTTGTCCACCCTGAGCTTAGCGAGCTCTTGTAGGACCCTTTCTTTTATGAAGGGAGTAGTGCTCACCTCCCTCCCCCCTGTGTCCATGGCGCTGAGCTGTGGGCCCTGCCCTACCTTCTCTTCAGTAATTACTGAGCAAAAGTATTTATTTAGGATATATGCTTTTACAGGGTCCTCCTTACATTCCCCCTTTTCTCCTTTGAGCTTAGCAATACCCCCTCTGGTCATTTTTCTTTCACTGATGTATCTATAGAAAGCCTTGTCACCTTCTTTTACTGTTTGTGCTAGTGTTTCCTCAGTTTGGGACTTTGCCTGCCTTGTAGCCTTCCCTGCTTCCCTTAGTGCAGTTTGGTATGCCTCCCTATCTTCATCCCGCTGTGTTCCCCTATATTTCCTGAAGGCCAGCCTTTTGGCTCTGACCTTTTCTGCTACTGTATTTGAGAACCAAAGTGGTTTCCTTCTTTTGCACAGCAGGGGTGAGAGAAGATTGAGCGTTTAGAGGACTGCTCTCCTCTCTTGGGAGGGAGACTTTGTTATCCCGCTTGTTAACTGCCCTCTGGCGGTGGTTGGAGGGCAGTGCGAGTTGGTAGGCACGTACCAACGTCCTATGTCGGTGACGAGGGGGATTGAGAGATGTGGAAAGGGAGCTGGTAGGCTCCATGATGGCCTGTAGCGTCCCTGAGGTGCCCTTCGCCTTCTGGATTGTGCTCTGGGGAGGGTAGATAGCCAGCACTGTCCTCCCTGGCCCTGCCATGGGGCACTATACAGGGGTCGGTGTGAGCCAGACGCATGGGCCTGAGGATGAGGGAGGGCCATAGCCCCCTGCCAGGCTCGGGGTATAAAAATATAATTGGGGGGGGGGAGTGTGATGGAAGTCATGGGGCAGATGGTTTTACCGTGCCAGCATCGTGCACAGACCAGCAAGCAGGGGCAGGAAAAGCAGCTGTTCTGCAGATGGAATCACCGTTTTTGGATTTCAGCTTTCGTTAGATTTGAGTAACTGGAGCAGAGTTGCAGTTTGTGGCAGATGGAATCATAGGAGGCAGTAATGTGTGTGGCTATGATTTTTGTTTTTTTTAATGCCCAAAAAGGGGGAATGTGTGTGGTGTTTTTTTTTTTTTTGTTTGTTTTTTTAGTGCAAAGTATGAGGGATTGCTGTGTGAGAATGCAGCACAGCAACAGTTGATCATTAAACTGCCATTCCCACAGGCTGCTGCTATTACTACCTGTCACACATAGTCACTTACGAAAAAATTACTGAGCGCGAATATGCTGATAGTGTTGGGAACACCCAACGTGGAATATTAGTTCTCCTACAGTATTTTATGATGCAAGATTACTATGTATTTGCATCTGTTTTTATCTGTGCAGATAAACGGAAGTGAGGTGGCCAGCATGCGCAGGTAATGCGGCCCTCCTCTAGAGTTGTTCATTGGGACTGACCATCATAAAAACCCATCTGTTCTACATGTGGTACGCTGAGACTTTAAAAGTTAACATTTTGATCAAGGTACATTATATATGCTAGATCAGAAAGACAGTACCATCCACCACTGTTGAAATGGCAAAACATAATGCATGCTACTTAAAATTGCAGTGCTAAGTAGGAACCTCCTGCTGAAGCACACATGTGCAAAACTGGGCTGTTTTTTGAGCATTTTTGGCATCCCTACTTCCCTACTTAACAGTGCATTTGTAACACCTACATCCCTGACATAAGGAAGGGTATCTGGAGTGAGATGGGTCTCTTTGCGGATGACTCAAAGCTGGGGGTGGTGATGGATAGGGAGGAGGGGAGAGTGGCCCTACAGGGGGACCTGGAGGCTCTGGAAAGGTGGTCCAGAAAGTGGCAACAGAGGTTCAGTGCAGGGTACTGCACCTGACAGGCAGAGACCCGGGCCAAGTATACACCCTGGGGGGAAATGCTACAAGTTTCGATGGCTGAGGGGGACCTGGAGGTGGTGGTGGATGTCAAGATGAACATCTCGGAGACTTGTAGGAGGGCAGCGGCCGAGGGCAACAGGATGCTGGGATGCAACATTAGGGGGATTATCTCCAGAAGGAGGAAAGTGATTCTTCCTCTGTATAACTGGTTGGTGAGGCCACACCTCGAGTACTGTGTGTAGTTTGGAGGCCACACTTGAAGAGGGACATTGAACTCCTGCAAAGGGTCCAGAAGAGGGCAACCAAAATGATCGGGGGGGGGATGGGACCTATGGGGAGAGGCTCGAAGAGCTAAATATGTACACATTGGAAGAGAGAAGGGACTGGGGACATGATGGAGGTCTTCAGATACATGAAGGGGGTAAATAGGGGATGCGCAGTCGGGGTTCTCCGAAGGAAGGAGGATGGCAACTAACGTACTAAAAGCCAGCAGAATAGACCAAATGGTCTGTCTTGTATGCTCGACAGCCACAACCTAGTGGCTGCTCACCTCTAGAGGGTGTGGGTGGAAGCGGAGAGGGATTCAGGGGAGAAAGGAGGTGCTACTTCACTGAGAGGGTGGTAGAACTATGGAATGCACTGCTCGGTGGGCTGGTGGAGGCAGAGACACTGGAGTGGTTCAAAAGAGGGTGGGACAGGTACAGGGGAAGGGTTCTGGAAGTAAAGTGCAATGCAGCGAGAATACTCTGGACTGGTAAGGGAGAAACCCGAGAGGGCGGGGGTGGGCAGCAAGGTCAGCTTCCAGCGTGGGGGCTGTCCAAATGAGCACACACGAAAGACCACTAGGCCTATTCTGCTGGCATTTTAGTGTGTTGGTATGCGAGTAGTTTGCAGTATATATTGCATATTTTTGCAGTTTCAACCGTGGTGGAGGGTGCTGTCTTTTTATGGTATATCAGTTTAGATGTTGCACTTCTTTACATTGGGGCCATTAGGGAGGCTTTAGAGAGACTAGAGAAATTGTCTAGGCATTGCTGTTTCAAAAGTTAGTGCAACGATGTAGGGTAATGAACGTAGGCATCAAGAACCTGAGCAAAATACAGAACTGGAGGAGTAGATTGAGGGAAAGATGGAAGTAAGGGACCTGGGGCAATACTTGTGGATAACTTGAAAACATCAGCATGGCAACATGATGGTAGGGAGGGCAAGTAGAATGCTGGGATGCATAGGAAGGGGAATCTGCAGTAGATCGAGGAAGGTAATCCTGCCACAGTACAGATCCCTGGTTCGACCACACTTGGAGTACTCTTGGTACTGGAGCTCACTCGTGAGGAAAGACTAGGACAGGGTAAAGGTGGTGCTGAGGACAATAACCAAAATGATCATGGAGAACAAGGAAAATCCTATTGGAGAGGCTGAAAGATGTCTGTATATACACTGTGGAGGCAAGATGAGAGAGGTAAAAGTACCTTCATGGAATAAGCAATGTAGACAGAGAGCTGTTCACACTGAGTGGAAACACAAGTACCAGGGTAACTCCATGATGTTGATAGGGGAAGATTAAGGAGGACATTGGGGAAATATTTTTTTTACAGAAAGGGTGGTAGATGGGTAGAACAGACTGCTAGGGGAATTTTGTCTACGCTGAATTAGTGGAGGGTTGCAAACGGGTGGGACAGACATGGGGCCACTGACAGGATGGAAGGGCTGCACTGGAGGGAGGTAAAGAAACCAACTATAGTATGTTATCTAACCACCACCAAATAAGTCCTGACAGTAACTGTACTCCCTTGCGGTAATGGAAGTTGTGATTTTTTGAAATGTCTGCTGACCCTCTGTATTCCTGATGGCTGCTGTGGAACTGGCATACAGGAACTGTGCATGATCTTGAAGCTGCCTGGGTCATTGGAGGCAGAGTTTTAATTCATTGACTTCCCAAACTCGGTGCCATCAGTTGATGAGAGGGCAGAAACGGTGTCCTAATCTCTGACCTCCTGCTCTGCTGCTTTCACATTAGAGCCTGCATTACCTCTGCAGTGTGTGCTTATCTGCGGCCTGCCTTCTCCCTCACTGCCCACTGTATGTGATGAGATGCAAATTGAGGGGAGGCGGGGTAATGATCTCTAGCACTGCCAAGGAGGAAGTCCTGCTGCTCCTTGTCTTTTCCTCACTGAATCTGACCACTTAGTTGCCAGTCTGACCTCCCCCATGTACAGCTTTGCTCCTGGTCTACTGTATTTGACAGGCACAAATCATAAATAGTTGACTAGGGAGAAAATGCAAGCCCTGGGGCAGCCATCTTAACAGGAATTTCAAGCCCTGGTATCATGCATAGTATCCAGGTGAAGTGGGCTAGCAAGCTACTTTTTCCTATGTACTGTAGATGTGCAAACCCTTAACTGTTCCCCAGATGTGGGGGGTGTGTGGTGGGTGTTCTGTGACACTCTGTGATTGGCCGGTGGGAGTGGGGAGTTGGTGTATGCTGGGGTGTAGACCACCCCACCCCTAGAAATGGAATGCCTCACCTGTACAATATAATGTTGATGCTATTCAATGAATGGTAGCCAAAAATGGTGGACCTGGTTCTTCGTAGTGTGGAGAGATGCTGCGTTCGCACTACCTGCATTTTGCCAGTCAGTAAGAATGGGACTGCATCTGTTTTTATGGTAGTGGCAATCGCAGCGAGTTCAGAGATATACAGTTATACCAGATTGCTTCCGCATTCGATTACTTTGATGTGAGGGTGTGGCAATGGGTGCTTCACTATGTGAACACAAGTTATTCTTCTACCTCAAATATGTGCACTCGGCTTGCTTACGGGTTTAATTCTGTCCTCTGTTTTACATTTTGTTTTGACTTTGTATTTGTTTTCTGGCCTCGCTTTACACTGATGCTGTTCGGAGCTCTAGCGGTAACCACCCCATTTGACAACAATAGCAGAGCATTTTTCAGTGAAAACTGGGCCAGCAATGACATCATTGCTTGCTGGACCATTGTTTATAGTGAGAACAAGCTGAAGTCTGTTCATGAAACTGCTTAAAACAAAACAGATGGGCACACCTGAGCACTACAGTTGTTAGTTAACAAACTTTTTTTTTTTTTTTTAAAGTATGTTCCTGGTTGCCAAAACAGTTAAGCAGAAAAGGGAAAATGTATTTGATGTAGCTGGCTACTCTAATCAGGATGACCTCTGAGGCAGGCTTGCCTTTAAGTCGGCACTTTCCTATTTCATTTTTTCTTTTAACACATTCCCTTTTCCAATATATTTACTATTCTTTCTCATGCCACCATGGATCAGTACTCTAGTGAAACAGAAACCAAGATAATTTTTTTTGTGGGTTTTTTTTTTTTTTTTTTAAATGTTCAGTCTCTGCTCAGATTCAAAACCTTGCTCTCTTGCTAAAAATACAGAAATATGTTCTTACGTGAATGCAACAGTTGATCCTTTGCTTATGAAGCCAAGATGCATCCAGTACACGACCTGAGTGCGCTGAAGGTGAATTGCAATTCAGGTAGTCTGGAAGTTGTCACTGACTGGGAAAGCAGGCAGCCCAAGCTACCCAAATTTGAATCCAGTGTAGTTCCTTTCAGTTTAAATAAATAAAAATTGACGTGGTGGGCTGTGATCAGAGGTGCAGAGCTCGCTCTGGGCCACGTGTCAAATTAGTCTGGAGATGGGGAACACAATAAAACGGACTGCAGACAGGAGTGGCAAGGAAAAGTAGCAGGCTGAGCTGTTGGTCAGTGGAGGAAAAGGTGCATTTGCTGCAGATTCCCTAACCAGAGCCGACACTTCAAGATGTGTTCCAGGCCGTGAAGGTTATGGATGGTGGACTTATTTCACTAGATACAAATTTAAACTTCCCTTACTTTGTGTTTTTTTTTTTTCCCAAGCATATTAACAGGTAAGCAAATGGTCTGTCTGGGCTCATTTCCAGCAGTGACTTTGGGGGGGGGAATGCAATGCAGGCAGCCCAAAACGGATGAAAACAGTCAATGAAAATGTACATGGTCACACTAAACAGTGTATATGAAATAATGCCCTGGAAGGTACAGAGGGGAATTTGTACAAAGCCCTGGATGGCATTGATTTATATCAAGAGTAGACCTATAATAAGGTATATACAGACTGCAGCAAATAGTTTGGGGGGGAGGGGGGTGCCCAGGAGTGTTACAGAAGGGCGAAAACTACATAGCCATTACAGGGCAGCAAAATCAACCACACAGTTCATGGCAAGTCTTCTGTAAAGCGGGTAACAATTTTGGAACCACTCAACAGGTGAAGCATTTAGTCTGAAGCTGTGTCTGACGCAAAAGAAGTGGTCTGCATGGCCAGGAGATTACTTGGAGTGACAATGGGACTAATTAAGGAAAATCAAGTACTAAGATTTTGGCTGGAAACGCACAGAAGGGGAAATTCTAACTAAATTTTTACAAGTGTCTCTCAAAGCGCTTGGAGATCTCCTTCCTCTGTGCCAAGGTGTACCACCCCCACTGAGCTGTTGAATGATCAGAAGGTGTTGGAGCTTTACTGGCAGTGCTTTTGAGTTCCCATGACAGATGAAATTTTTGGAAGTGGCACAGAGACGAGGGCCAGTACTGTGGGACGATAACTTAAAGATCTCCATTTTTCCTTGCAGTTGAACCACAAGGCGTTTGATTCCATTTGTGCCACACTAAGGGAACTGGTCATATCACACAGCCCCCAATTCCCTGCAGAACAGAAATTGATAGTTGGGCAAGACTTATGTTTTTAGTGATCAGAAGGAAATGGAGAATCTACTTGTCAAAACTAAGACTTTGGCTCCAGGGCAGATAAACGTTTTGAGGAGGAAGAGCACTGAATACCATTTTCAGTGTTCCCAGACGGTTGAATGGGGTTTTCTCAGATGCACGTATATCTTATCGTTGTCCACCCAACTGCAACTGGTATAACCATTAAATGTTTAATGGTAATTCATTATGATTTGCTTACTTAAGTACCTCTGCATGTGACACTTGGGAGGCGTCCCCCCAATCAGTATCATTGAAAGGTTTAGCCTGGTTACATCAGTGCAAAGTTTAGTTACGGGAATGCACAATTTTTACTAGGAAGAAGAGTTGTGCATGAAAGATCGAGGATTTACTACAGTGCTGTTGATGGTCCATTGATGTCACAGCTCATTCACAAACATTTAATATTTTAAGATTTTGCATACCAGTTCATAGCTTTTTGGCAGTTTTCTGTCTGTTGTATCAAAATTCACAGGGTTTAGAATCTCCGATTTAGTTACAAGCCATCTGTGATGCAACAACCTGGGGATGAAATGTGCCTTACTACCATAGTATTGGATTTTGTACTCTATGCACTTTTCAGTATGGATCAAATTTATGTGCTGGTCCAGATAATCAAACTGCGCCCAAAAAGTGCGCAACAGCAGGAGCAAGCGCAAGTCCACTGCGCCCATGCGCAAGAAGTGCGATATTCAAAAACTGCGCATGCCAAGATGCGCCTCTGGCCGAAGACTGAATATCGCACCACCTGCGCCATAGCGGAACTAGGGGTGTTCAGCTGAGCAGTCCAGATGCGCCATAGCGCAACCAGGGATGCCACCCAGCAGCAGGGCAGCAATGCAACAGCACAACCAGGGATGCAGGGGCCCAGCGCCCATGCCACAGATGGGTAGAGGAACACACAGCAGAACAGACATAGTTTCTCCCCCATGCACTGCACAACTGGGGCAGGGCTGGAATAACCGCTGGCCCATGGAGACCAGCAACCAACCCACAGCCGGGCCATGGTGCCCCATCACACCCCCTGGCAAGCTGTGACCGGCACACTAGGATGGCCGACCACCCCGTACCACACCATCCCACAAATGCAGAGCACACCCTGCACCATGATCCACATGCACCCTGCCCAGGAGTAGCACCCAACAGTACAGGACACCCCATGCATGCTACCACCCCCACTGTGACAATGCAGCCCTGTGCACCATGGAGCCATGCAAGGCAGCCCCACCATGGACACCCTGCAGCGGGCGTCAGCAGACAGTGATGCAACAGATGCATACACAGTGCTACCCTGCATGTGTCCTCCCCCTCCCCCCCCCGAGGTACAGCTGAGAGACCGACCATGTGTCGGCTCATGAGGTACCCCACATGCGACAGGGCATGCCCCGGACCCCGCCTCCACCGATACAGCACCCTGCACACCCTCCTAAGGACACTTCCCATCCCAGCACTGGCCACAGCAGCCACCACTGACACGGAAGCAGACCGTGCATATCACAGACATGCAAGGGTGTCAGCTGCACAGGCCATGGATGGTCTGACTGGTGCCATGCACACAGTGCAGGCCCTATGGACCACTGCACACAGGCATCCAGTGCACAGAGTACAACTCACAAACCACAGACAGTGACTGATCCCCCTGCCCACACCATAGGCGGTTCACGTGTGTGTGTGTGTGTGTGTGTGTGTGTGTGTGTGTGTGTGTGTGCGCGCGGACACACGTGTGCACCACCCCTGACTCCATGCACACCACTGCAGCTGAGCACCTGTAGCCCGCTGCAAATCAGAGACTACCACAGTTGTTATAACAAAATGTAATGTATGGGGGAAAAAAAAAAAATCTCAAACATATGTACAAATATATACAAGGGTGGGGGGAAAGGGCCACAAACCAGGAGGAGGCGGGCATGGGGCAGGGGTGTACAAATGGGAGAGGGAGGAAGGGGTGTGAGGGTGGGTCCAGGGGGTTATGGGTGTCAGGGGGTCATGGAGGGCCTATTCTTTGCCCTCCTCTCCTCCTGTGGCACCTCCGGATTCTTCTCCTCCAGACCCCATGCCACTCCATGCTTTCCAACACTGCCAGGGACGCCCGTGCCAGCTGCAGAAGCTCTTGTATGCCCCGTTCCAGGGCCATCCAGCATTGTCCACCTAGGACAAGGGAGCAGAGTCAATACGTGTGACTGTCCAACCCCCTGTAGCAAACCCATTGTGCATGGCATACAGCCATGTGCCACGCCCCTGTGATGGTGTGTGACCACCCACAGTGACCGTGTCCACAAGACCTGCCTACCCAGGCAGCCACAGCCATGTGGACCACTGTACACACCCACGCCCATGTCCTGCACAGCACCACTGTGGCCGTACAGTGACTTGGCTATGCGGTGTGAAGGCAGTGGCACAGCCATGTACCCGGTGCACACATGGACCACCATTGACGCACTCCCAGACATGCAGTGCCACTGGACAGTGCTGACTGTAACAAGTTGCATGCATGGCGGTGGTGTCAATGGATGGTGGCCATGCCCCGCTGCCCGCCCTGTTACACCGCATGCAATAGTAATCATAGATGTAAGGCACTCTCCATCATCAGGCTGGTCGCTGTGCCTCTGTGGACCTTCATCCCTCCCGGCCTGCTGGTCCTCCTGGCGGCGCCTCCTCTCTCTCGCCAGCCTGCGCTCCTCTGGGCCTAAGGTGCAGACATGGAGAGAGGAACATCAGTACAATCCTGTAGCAATTTCTCCCGCCCCCATGTGTGCAATCCCATACAGCCAGACCCACCCAGCCCCACCCCAATACCACCACCACAGCCAACACCGGATGGGCCCCAGTGTGCCAGACACATGAAACCGTGATACCCGTATGGACAATAAAGTGTGTGGATGTTGCACCCATTGGCCATGGCACCGTGTCCCTCCTGGCACGTGCCCACAGTCGAGCAAGCAGGTCCGGGTCCCTCCTCTTCAGGTCCCCATATCGATGGCAGCACTGCTCTGCCATCCGCCCCATACTGGTGGCCTCCTCCAGGGCGTCTGCCACCTCCTGCCACACCTGACTCCTGGCCCTGTCGAGGGGTGCCTCCCCAGATAAAGGCCCAACATGTGGCTCCACAATGGCAACAAGGTTTGCCAGCTCCACCTGGCTCCACTGCACAGCATGTCTCTGCACCATCTCTGCTGCTCAGTTCAGTCAAAATGGCGCTCTGCAGCGCAGTCCTGTCACGTGCAGATGCTGCGCGGTACAGCGCTGCCATTCACTATCACGCTGTCACTGAACAGCGTGATAGTGGTGCACCCATGCCTGACGCATGACGCCTAGGGGGCAAAGGTCAGGCACAGGGTCAAGGGTCTCTGGCGCATGGACAGCCACAGCGCAGTTGGAACCCAATGCATGTAGCGCGATTGGGTGCCTGTGTGCCACCTCCTGTAGTGGCCTACCGCGCTGTTGCCCCAGTGTGCCTACGACGCCCTAGTGCCCACAGCGCCATATGGGTGAACAGCACTTATGGCGCCACTGGCACGGTGGTGGCCGTGCCCTGCATTGGCTCGCGCGCGCAGTGCGGCAGGCGCCTGCGTCATCAACCCGGGCATGCGCAGTTGGGTGTGCACTGCGCATGTCACAGAACTGCTTCTTTGGCTCAGCACGTTCAGCACAATTGCGCATAGCGCAACAGCGCAGTATTCAGCTGGCATATGCAAATCAGCTAATCAGCCATTCAGCTGCAGAGTCACTGCATTTGCATCCACTTAAAGATGCGCCTCTCCTCATTTGCTCGGGTTGCGCTATAAAAGTGCGACATTGGGCTGCACTGGCCATAGTCGGTTACTGCAGTCTATTGCGGTGAGTTGCATGCTGTTTGGGAGTGTGGACTGTGGATTTTGGGACATGCATAAGACTGCACAGTCACAGGTAACACCTGTCATTCTCACAGGCTGAATTATGACCGAGCGTGTTGTGGAGGAAGAGGAGGCCAAATTTCACTAAGGCCGAGACAGATGCCCTGTTCGAGGCCCACCTAGACTAGGAGCTGCTTCTCAGCGGATGCCAAGAAACACCACAGGCCCATGCTGCTGCATGGGAGGAGGTGGCACGTGCTGCAGACCTGCATGGCAGCCACCAGCGCTCCGTGAAAGAGTGCAAGAAGATGGGCATAGACAGGCGAAGGATTAAGAAGGTGGCTGCCATCAGGGCAGCACGGTCTGCGACAGGTGGGGGACAGCCGGAGGTGCTATGCCTGACCCCACAGGAGGAGCATGCAGCGTTGCGCCATTGAGGGTGTTCCGGGTGGTGGATTCCAGGCGGGTGGTAGCCCGTCACTGCATGGTAGGTCATGGTCGGGGGGGGGGGGGAGACAGGGTAGGTCACATGCAGTAACGCGACTTTGTTTTCCCTTACAGCTCCTGAGCATCTGCATGGGCCAGCGGTGGTGGGCTTCTCCACTGAGGCTGGTCACATGGAGATGGAGGAGGGCCCATCCACCTCCACAGGAATACGTGACTCAGGGCGACAGTGGGCCCGCCTGGATGTCCAGACTCATGTTGGTGGAGCAGGTGCAGAGGAGGCCCTGCCCGTGTCCTAGCATGCCAGCGTCCACGGATGCCAGCATGCTGAGACTCTGGCTGGTGCCGGGTCTATCACCGATGATGTTGCTAATGTCATGGACAGTGACACTTGTGTGCCACAGGATGGCGACACAGCAGGTTACATCGCTGCCATGGCTGTGGGTGGTGCCGCCGTGGAGGTCTGCGTGTCATCACAGTCCCAGCCTGTGCCTGTCAGCACTGGTGGGGCAGCACTGGTGTGTGTACAGGACAGTGGGACTGTTGCAGCCACTGCGGTGGCACCATTGAGCCCTGGAGAGCGGCAGCCGGAGGGGCAGCATCAGTCGGCCAATGGGCATGGGGGTACAGTGTCAGGGACAGTGTCAGTGCACTGCCTGTGGACATGCTCAAGCCTGGCCATGGTGTGCAGTGTCCACCCTCAAGGGGTGATGAGCATCAGAGCCACGAACACCCTGAGGGACAGCATGCTGATCAGGCAGATGACCTCTTGGATGAGCACACCCACATACTGCAAGCATCAGTCAATCAGCAGATGCAGCTTGTGGCGGCGGTGGATGCACTGAGTGCGGCTCTGCGCCAGGCAGAGGAGTGTCGCAGCAGAGACACCGCTCTGCTCCTGGCAGGGATGGACCGGATGCGGGAGGATGTGACCGCTGCCATTGACAGGCTGACACAGACAATCACAGCTGCCATGGCCACAGTGGGCACAGTTATTTGCCCATGCGTCGCAGACACCGCACAGTGCAATGTCCACTTCCCGGTGTTGTGCGACACCATCCTTGTCGACACCAGGTTCAGCTGTGGGCAACCCGAGCACGCCTGGCGGAGGCATATTCGGTGTGCTGCAGACCCCCTGCGCGAGCACGGTCTCGTTCATACAGTGGAACCTCTGGGGGACTGTCGGTGCCACCCCATGAGGCCAGTGGTCAGCCTGTCACTGCTGGCAGGTCTCGGCGGGGCTGCCCATGCATCCGTGGTGGCCGTGGCACGGTGGCGCGTGACTGACCGGTCTCCCAGCGCGGCTACTGTCTGATGCTGCCCTATGTGCATTGTGTCATTCAGCAGGCAATGCACGGGTGGGTACTCGGCCCTGCATGCGCACACAGTCCATCTGCACACCCTCCCGGCTGCTGTCCACAGTTGCGTGTGCATGATGCCAGCATTGCACTGTACGCCACTGTGCAGTGGTGCCCAGCATCTGACACGCGCACAATAACAGGCAGTGGACGTGGTGGTCTGTGGACGTGTGTGGCTAGGGGTGGCGTTCTGGGTCAGCGTGCCTCCTACTCTTTGAGCATGTCTGGTGAGGTGTGTCTGTCTGTCTGACCGCGTGCCATGTTGGACCTCGCCCATCCCTGGCGGTGTATGTGGTTCCATGCCCGGCTACTTCCCTTGATGACATGCACCCCGGTGCGTGTCCATGCATGTTTGTGGGTTGTGCCTTTGCCACTGGTAGTTGCTCATGGCCCCATGACTTACCTGGGTTGGCTGAAGTTCTCCTCCGTGATGGTGTCCCAGTGCAGCTGTGCCAGCCAGAGCAGTCGGGGGTCCCGTCGCCCAAGGGGGGGGGGGGGCTGCCCATCACCATTGTCACCGGCGTCCTCATCGTCCCCATCGCAGTCTCCGTCTTCGACCTGTACGGCTATCCCACATTCGTTGGCCATGTTGTGCAGGATGCAACAGGCCAGGAATAGCCCACAGGCCTTTGAGGGGCTGTACTATAGGGCACCGCCGGAGATGTCCAGGCAACGGAAACGTGCCTTCAGCATACCAAACACCCGCTCGATGACATTACGTGTGGTGGCATATGCCTTATTGTAGCGTTGCTGTGATGGGGTCGCGGGCCGCTGGTATGGTGTGAGCAGCCAGGGACGGAGTGGGTATCCACTGTCACCTGTGTGTAGAGGGTGGAGGTTAATTTGGTGATCAAGCATCGCCCTGCCTTGGGCCATGTAGGCCACTACCCATGTCGCCTCTGACCATGCCCCTCCCAAGCCCTAAGTTTGTCCGTGTGGTTTGCATACTCACCCACTAAGTGGCCAGTGGGGATGTCCCCACTCTCGAATCTGTGGCACAGTGCCGACTGGTGCCAGATGAAGGCATCGTGTGCTCCCCCAGGGTGCATGGCGCACATTGATTATGCGCCCCGTGACATCGCACACCACCTGACAGTTGATGCTAGCATAGCCCTTCCGACTAATATATGCGGCCCCCTCAGGGCCAGGTGGTGTGCGGATGGCCACATGGGTTCAGTCTTTTGCCCCAGCACGCCAGGCATACGTGCTACCCTGTGGAACTCCTGTATGTTTGCTGTGCGCTCTGCCGGTGTGCTGGGGAAATGGATGTACTCCGCAGCATGTGGCAGCAGTGTGCTGAGGAATTGGGTGAGGTGGCGTGACACAGCCGACTGGGTTATGCCTGTGGTGTCCCCTGTTGGTCTCTGGAAAGTACCCGTGGCGAGCAAGCACATGCAAGCTGTCACTTTAGTCTCCACTGACAGAGCATGACTCTGTCGTGTGGGTGCCTGCATCACATCGCTCGCAGCTCACAGAGCCGCCTCAGAATTGCCTGATTCAGGCGGTACCAGCCACGATCTCGGTATCGCTGTACAGCTCGAAGCTGGTGCGGGCTCGTACTGCCTGTTGGGGCATACGCCGATGGGCTCCTTCCGCCGCGCCCCTGCTGCCCGCCTCTCTCACCCCCTCATTACTGCCTCCATCTGGATGGTGGCACTGGCCATGTCCTGGCTTGTGTTTCTCCCCGGCAGCTGTTTCTGTTTCCCCCGCTGTCCTGGCTGCTACTTCCCTGCACCGGGAACACCTAAATGTGGTGGCCTCTGTGCTATGTGTCACTTCCCCTTCTACACTGGCTGTCTCTCCCCACACCTTACCTGTGCCTCTCTGTTCAGGGTGCCCTTTCCCTGGCCTGCCCTGTGTCCCTCCTGCCCTCTTTGTGCAGCTATGGTTCAGCCTCATGTGCCTTCCCTGTAGTGTTCTTGCGCCTCTCTCTTGTTCCTTTTTATTTTGGCTCATTTCGGCTATCTTGCAGCTTCCACTTGCTCCTCTATTGCGCATGGCGCATGTTGTTGAATATCGCACTGCGCCATTTATGCATGGTTCCTCCCCCTTCAGTTGCGCATACATTCATTATCATTATGCTATTGCTGAGCGTGCATTGGGGGGCGCAACTGCCTCCTGCTGAATATCGCAGAATGGCACATTTTCGGACTTGCGCTGGTGCAGCCCTTTTGAATATCTGGGCCGCTGTGTATAAACCCAATAAATACACAGGTTTAACATACATGCTTCTGTGGTGGCTGGAGGGAGCAGCCACAACCATAATTTCCTTGCTGGTAATTCTGGTTGTGTGTTGGTACTGTCCATGGGCTGTCTTCCCCTCCTAGCTGGGATGAGATGGAAGAGGTGTAAATCTGAGAAGTCTTGGGACTCTTTCTTTCCTAGACACTCTCAAAGTCTGTAGAAAATGCTACTTATATTTGACCTGTTAATACAGCAGTAGGATTACTGTTCGTGGTTGCTGTGATGTCTGGTTTTAGAGCTCCACACAGATCCTTTTTTCTGTGTTTTAATATTCTTTGTTAAAACAACTTATTACAGTTAAAGTGCTTTCTAATGATAAAATGTTAAAAATAATGCACCCCCCAGTCACAGCAACTGCAGAGTCCAGGAAGCGATTGGTAATGAATATGCAAATATTATTTTTCATCCTACAATTCTTAGCATCTGTTTGCAGATATTTAGTGAGTAATGTGCACAGTTGCACAATATATTTGATAAAGCTTTAAAAAGTGGAATACCAATGTTAAAACTTAAGTAAGCAAATAACATTTTTTAAAAGTGATTGTTGCACCAGTCACTATATAAATAAGTAAATAAATATGGTTTGTAACTTAACCTTGTTAACAGTGTAACATGTTAGGTTTCATAAAATATGTCAAGACTTCCTCAACTCTTTGCGGTTTCTTACAATATTTGTGGCCAGTGCTTGCCATATTACAAGCTCATTAATCCCCTCAACATGAAGCATTTCCTTGGAATTAATGCATGGTTGGGTGGTGAGGAGCACTGTGCCTTTGGCCTAGTCTCCTCTCTTCTCCCCCCACCCACCCACCAAAAAAACAAACAAATGCTTACTTATCCTATGCTGCCACACTGGTTACTCACTGCCTAAATCCCAAGGTGGAGGCTCCTAGCACGTTTAATGAAGTCACCAGCATAGATGGCAGAACAGGGAACCCTCTGATGCAGGGCTAGAAATAATTTTCTGGGGATGCCTGTCCGAGGGACAGGTGGTGTGTAATTTTTGCCTGTCTGACAAAAGTTTTACCTGTCCACACTGTTGTGAGGTGAATTTTGAGAATATGTAACAGAACATGAACTGGAAAGAGGTAAAAATGTTGCCTTTGGGGTTATTTTTCAAATGTCTTAACCATCTTGTCTCATGGTACTTACTGTTTTGAACAGCCCACTGGCCTCTTGTCAGTTTTTTTTTTTTTTAAATTCTGAATCTGTTCCCCACTCCTCTCCACACTCCACATATATGCAAAACACAAGTGCACAACACACAATCCTGTCCAGAGCAGCTGTTTTGTTTTAATACAGGCTTGCTTACAAGGCTATCTGCAAATGCATTCAACAATTCCAGGCAGAGGGCTTTGTACAGTCTGATCTTAGAGATTCAGTTCCCCTCCTCTCCCTTTCAGGGTTCAGTTTCTTGCCAGGTTACTCTTTTATTCAGTCCCCTTCCACTTGCAGACCTGTGAGGCAGTTATGTATGTATATGTGTGTATGTATATGTATGTATAATATGTCTAGGATTTAGGATGGATTGGGTATGCTAAGGCTTTCTGCCCCCAAAAAACTATGGAGAGGTCTGTGACTGCTACACAGAGGAAACCTTTAAATGTATTCACTCTTCCTTCTCTTTCCTTGAAAGTGCCTGCTTTCCTTTGTCTCTTTTTTTTTTTTTTTTTTTTTTTATTTAGTAGTCTCTCCCTTCCCATGCAAACCACCTTCACAAGTAGCACTCAAGCCTAAGGCAACCCTTCCTTAACCTTTATTTTTCTCCACATTAAAGAGCCCCGAGAGTAGCCTGCCACAGTCAGTCCTTGTTTATATTTAATTTACTTCATTTTTTTTTATTGTCCCCCAAACAGCCTTTTAAAATAGGCTTCCAATATTTTCCAGGGAGAGGCTTTCTATTTTCTAATCTGCGCACACACAGACAGTGGAGAGGGATGTTTCCTTTGTGTATTAAACACAGTGACTGCCTTCTCTTCCAGCTATGTGCAGATCCTACAAACACCACAGAGCCACGTGCTGTGCTTGCTGCCTATTTATTTTTTTTAAACAGAACCCCAGAAAAGTGGTTTTTATTTTCTTGTATTTACATGAATTGTGGCTTCAGTTCTGAATACATTTCTATGATGAGGTCCAGTCTCAAGACTATCAACCCGTTCCTCTCCCCACTATCCTCCTCATTTAGGTCCAAGACTGCAGCCCTTAATTCCCCTCAGGCCAGTCCTATTTAAGTTAAATTTTCCCCCAAAATATGCAAAACCAGAGCCCTGAAAAGGGCTGCTGTATGAAAGGGTGAATGATTTTTTTTTCCCCACAGGAATGCAAGAAACAGTGCAAAGCTGCCGATGAGAAACTCTCTCTCAGATGTCCTCACATGGCAAGTGTCAGAAAATGCGGAGCGCGAGTTATGAGACTGCAACCACACTTCACTAACGATCTGAGCATGCGCGGTTGTCGTATTGTACCTGTCAACTGTGACTTTACACACTGGCTGCCACTTCAGAATCCTGTAGAGGTATATAGCACCAGCAGTCACAAGACCCACTGTGGCAGTGATGGGCAGAACAGGCAGAGCCGCAGTTTCGGGCGGGCAGAGCTACTCATGACATCCTTGGCTGCCGGCATGGTTTCCGATGGGTCCTAGTGCCCGAGTAAGTACTTTAAACGGGGAAAGTGTGCACAAATGCCGCCTGTCCAAGGGACAGGTAAACTTTAAAAAACACCTGTCCCAATTGAAAACTGGCTGTCCAGGACGGGTGGACAGCCGGTTATTTCGAGCCCTGCTCTGATGTAACCCAGGTAGATAGTTGTTCATCCTGTGGTTTACCAGTCGGGTTCCTCTGTGGGTATATTTCATCAGTATGCACCTGCAGATGCCACTTGTCATAGTTCTCACTTGTTGGTCATTTGGGCCTGTGGGAATTTATTGGTCTGCTAAAGTGTGTGTGTGTGTGTGTGTGTGTGTGTGTGTGTGTGTGTGTGTGTGTGTGTGTAATGTAATATAATATAATATGGGTGGGATATTCAGCAATGCACCAGACACCAGCGCAAGTCCGGTGCAGCACAAATCCGATGCGCCATGGCACATAGTGCAATATTCAAAGGTTGCTCATGGTGACATGTGCCAGCGCACACGACTGAATATCGCAAGTCGGGGTGCGCCAGGGAGCAACCCAAAATGCGCAACCATGGATGCGCAGGGGGCAGAGGTAGATGATGGTAATGAATTTATTTAGTTAAGCACCTTTCAATATTTCAAAGTGCTGTACAATATTAATATGAACAGAACACATTCAAATACGTAGTATAAAACAGTGCGCCTAGGCACAAAAGGACCAGCCACAGGCACAGCAGGTAGCCAGCACCCATCCACTAGCAGCAGACCAGTGGATGCATGAAACGGGCAGCACCAACGGCCAAGGGTGGGCGGCCATCTTTGCCACCATGTGAAAAATCTCTGACTGATCTATTAATGCTGTCAGTTTTTCCATTTGGTATATGTTCATGACTAGCTTTCTTCAATCCACAATAGCTGGGATTTGTACCGACATCCATTTCAGTGTAATTGATTTTTTTGCTGCTAGCAAATACATTGGGAGGAGAGATTTCCTCCCTTTTGGCATAATGGAGAGGAGCACCATTTCTGCTGTCAGTTCAACAGACTCTCCTAGGCTGTCTGGGATCTCCCGTTGTAAGGCACACCAATAAGGCATTAACAATGGGCATAGCCATAGGATATGACCCACGTCGGCCTCCCTGCATCTACCAAAGTCCACCGGCATGTATTTAATCTGGACTGCCGGAGATCTGAAATATCTGGAGCGACATTACCAGGCGTATTCTTTCCATGTGATAGAGTGTGTAATATGTACAGCAGAGGAGGCAGACTCGAGCCATTCATCCTCCCCCACCTCCATCCAGAGCTCGGCATTCCACTTGTTTAAAATTGTTCATGAATCTCCTATTGCCTCCCTCATTATCGGATAAAGTTGGCCTATGAGTTTCCCCAGGACCCCACTGGTTGTGTCCATTGGGAGCCTGAGAAGCAGTGGTTTTGGATTGGGTATCTTGGTCCTTTCTGAGTCTCTTGGTTTAAAATGTAGGCTCACAATTGTAAGTAGTGAAAATTATGTCACTATGGAAAGGAGTAGTTTTAGTTTTTGAGATTTCGTAATACAGATTCTGGAATGTCGGCTGTTTTGCAAAGCACATTCGTGACCTGCCACAGAAGTGTGCATGTCTAAGTGATCCACCTGATACCGTCCAGTCTTAAGGACCATTACCGCCACCACCACCACCACCACTTTATTTTTCCCCACTTGATTTCCTTTATCTCTGGGAG
Organism: Neoceratodus forsteri; assembly: GCA_016271365.2. NCBI lineage: Eukaryota > Metazoa > Chordata > Ceratodontiformes > Ceratodontidae > Neoceratodus > Neoceratodus forsteri. The sequence continues at coordinate 481,653,874 of CM028138.1, read as the reverse complement.
GCTGTGTGAGCAGTTGCCTTTACAGTAGTAACCAGTACCTGTCTGTAATCGGTAGGCATGGGATGCATGAATGCCCGATTGCTCTCATCTGCCTCCCTCTCCAGGAGCAGAGCACCTCTTTTGTTTCAGTATGGGATACCATAGCTCGCCTGCTAGACTTCATTTTTAATTCTTTCATTTTGGCTCTGTGCACTGGGCTTACCTCTGATTCACACCTCCTTATGGTTGTCCACTGGGTCACAGTCTAATCCTAGCTGTGAGTGATTCCCTTCACCCATACTCTGCTGGCTATCTGCCCTTTATGACCCCAGTGTACACCCTGTCTGAGATCTCCCTCTTGAGCTTGGCCTGACCTAGATGATGGGTTTGCAAGGTGGTGGAATATATCAAATCGGGGCACCAGCGTCGAGAGGGGTCATTTTTTGTGGCGTGTCCGAGCATGGACGGTGATTGGTTGGACTATCATTTAGTGGGCAGTTGAGAGTTTCTCCTGTTTTTGAGTCCCACTCTCCTCTCTCTGAGGTAGAATACAGTGGAGAATGTTTGACTGCTTACCAGGTATTTTCATACGAGAATTTCTTGTTCTTGGCTCGGAGACCCTTGATGGCTCTGACTGTACTTTGTATCCATCATGTACTGTAAATATTTGATTAGATAGGATTCAGAAAGCACACAGGCCAGTGATGACAGTACCTCATGTTGTTCAATGCGTGCTAGGTAAATTTTATTTTATTTTTAATTTTTTAAACTCATTTGATTATTAATACCAATATATGTCTACCCTTGAAAGGAAACGGGGGGGATATGCTAGACATTCAGGTATCTCAAGAGGATAAACTGGGTTCAGGAAAAGAGAAATGCAGGCTGGCCTGGTGGTGCTGAAGGCTGAAGCGCTGGACGCCTTGTCTCTCGCTACGTTGATGACCCGTGTTCTGGAACGAGCATGGGCCGCCGGGGGTTGGCAGGGGAGAAGGATTGAGCATCCAAGGCACTGCTTTCCATCTGTCCTCCGGGGAGGGAGGAGGCAAATGGTTGGTCCTAGACTGGCCCCCTAGTGTAGGCTGGGGGGCAGCGCGCAGACACTGCAGACAAAGTGGTGGAGACAGGCAGACTGCTGGAGGGGACGCTGGTGGACGTGTATGCACTCCCCCGTCTGCATCATTGAACATTTTCTCCAGAGGGGTCCATTCAGAAGCTAGGAAATGGTCCCCAGGTCACTGCAGAGTAAACAGCTGCTCACTGCACGCCTGACCCTGAATGGCACTTCTCCGGATGCTGGATCCTGTTCAAAGTGAGTTGAGTTGGGGCTCTTCACTGCCCTGCCACAGAGGGAAACCATGGGGTAGATAGGGATTCAGCTTTGGGGGAGGCTGGGTGGATAGCTGTAGATGTGAGCTGACTGGGGACCAAGGGAGAAAGGTGAGTGGTGGGGGTGTGTGTGTGTGTGTGTGTGTGTGTCACTGAATGAGGTGGGTGGTAACATGAAGTGTTTTTGGTTTTTGTTTTCTCCATAGGAAGGGTGGTGGGTGCATGGAATGACCTCCTTGCAGAGGTTGTAGCGGCAAACACAGTAGGTGAAGTCAAGAATGCATGAGATAGAAGGCAAACCTAGTGGTAGGAAAGGGAAGGTAAGTTGTAACATCATTTAGTATCTGGAGCTTATGTAGATGGGGAAATGGGCAGACAAGGTGGGCCAGGTGGGCCTTATCTGGCTTCAAATTCTATGTTTGTATGTAACTCAAAGATGACCATGACTAGCAATCTTAATAATCCCTTACCTTGAGGTTGTGTTTTGGCTTTACATGCTGTATTCATATAATGGATGTAGTAGGAGGATGCTGGTAAATGGCACATTATTACACAGTTTATTCATAGCAGATGTGATTGGAGAGCAGTTGGTTTTAAAAAGGTCAAACTCCCTAGCTCTGTTCAGTAATTTAAATATAATGGAAAAGAAAAGGATAGCCTCCCCAGCTCATTGGTGGTGTGCCACGCTGCCATGCAGGTGACCTTGGCAGGGATCAAACCTGGTAAGCTGCATTGGGCTGGATCAGCTGCTGCGTGTTTGTGCTGGCTCAGGGATGGCTGGTGGCGGGTTCCAGTGATACCTGAAGGAGTGTTAGCCAGAGAGCTTTTGTCCCCTGCATTGAGCCGTATATGCACAGTGCTGAAATGCTATCTCTCATTCTATGGAGTGGAGTGAGGGTTCAGAGGGAGAACTGGGGGAAGCCCGAAAGGATGGTTGTATCCCTGGGAGTCTGGGTATATCTCTGCTTGACGAGCAGCTGGTTAGGGGCATAAAACAAATTTAAAGATTTATGTACGTTACAGAACAAAACTGGTAGGCTGGCCTGGTGGCACTGAGGGTTGAGGTGCTGGATGCCACACCTTGCACCATGCCGGCAACCCGAGTTCGGGAGTGAGCTCAGGCGCTGGGGGTCGGCAGGGACGGGGTGAGGATCAAGCACCCGCAGGGCTGCTCTCCTCCCCCGGGGGGGGAGGGCTGGGGCTTGTCCGGCGTACCAGTGGCTCCCAGTGGAGATCGGAGTGCTGCAGTACATTGGCAGCACGTCAGTCAGCGTGGTTGACGCAGGCAGGGTTGCCGTATGCCATTGCATCAGGTGCACCACGCCAGGGGAAGGGTCAGCAGAACACAAAAGCCTGGCTCTGCAGGGTAGGTGAGGGCGCCTGACCCCTATGCCCACTGCCGGATCCACCTTGCCCGGCCTTCCAGTTCCTCCTCCCAGGCCCTCGCCTACAGCCAGAGTCTGTAAGAGTGCACAAAGAGGAGGGGCAGCTCCACCCCGGAGGGGTTAAGCTGGGGGTGCTGGCTGTGGGGTGGGGGGGTCGGAGGAGACTCTGGGTCAAGGGGACCTCGGGTGAGCAGGAACAGGCAGGATGCCTGAGAGGCTCTGTGGGCCGTGACCGGAAGGAAAGAGTTAACACAGAAGAAACTGGAATTTTTTTCCACTAACATACTGCTTTCACAGTTCTGTTACTAGAAATAATTGGCTCACAGTTCACAATTGTTAGTTTCTTGGGTGCAGAGTTTTACAAAAAAAATAAGTCCTGCGGTATGTTATTTAGTGTCGACAGGGATAATTTGTCTTGTGCCCCCACACACACACACACACACAAAATTCAGTAACTGGATCATTCAGTTTGTCTGTAACATAGCTGGGGAACTGTTAATTTGTACTGAGTATCTGTGTTGTCTCAGCAAAGAGCGATCACCCCCATCATATGAAAATGCTCCAAATCCAAACAGGGTTAAAAAGTTAGCACCACCCATCAGCAACGTCCTAAATAGATTTTGCAGCACGCTACCTGTGGCATTATCTTTTAACTAGCCCTACCAGCTAGTGCTGGATGTGGCTACAGTTCTGTGGCCAGAGAAATAGGTGATTGGATTTTCTTGATCCTTAGACCTCCTAGCTATTGATTTCAAAACTTAATTTGTGTCCCATGCTGGAAGAATGTGCTGTTGCTACACTGGTCTGTTGGTGGAATAAGTAGCGATAACATTGTTCTGAATTTGAAATGCCATTACACAAAGTAGTAATTTCTGTCCACGTTATCTGATTGGAACACAGCCCAGAACTATGATTTGTTTGCAGCTGCTTGCACCTCTGCTGGATTTGCTAAAAACTAACCAAGAAACTCTTTATTTGTGAGTTTGACTTCGTTTTGGTGAAAGATTATTTTATGTTTTTGCTTTGCCTGTCCCTGACCCTACCCTCCCCAGGCACTTACTGCCCAATAGACTTGCCTCAGTCTCTCTTCCAGGCTCCCCAGGTCCTCCTACACAAGCCTAGTTTTTCCCTCTACTAGGTGGAGGATCAGCTGTGGCATCCCAGGGTGGGGTGGGGGTGGGGAGTCGGTGTGACCTTGCCAATGCACTTTTGCCCTTCTTGCCAGCCTCTGTTCTGTTGCCCTAGGCTAGAGGAGCTGACCCGGATCTCCAGCATGTCTGTGAGCCCCATGCTGCTCAGTGCCATTTGTTTTCCCCTTTGGACCTCCTCACCCTGTCTGAGGCGGTGTCTGTTGTAAAAGTGGGTGAACAGCTGCCTTCACAGTAGAAGCAAGAGCTAGTCTCTGGTCTGATCTGTCGGCAGTGGTGCGCAGTTGCCAGGAAGATGAGGCAGCGCCTCTTTACTACAATCTCCAGGGTGGAATTCTGAGCTTGCACTCCAACCCTGGTCTTCAGCTGACAGCCACATCATGGGGGGATGGGGGGGCATGGCACGAGATAATTTTAATGAACTGGATTAGAAATGTGGAGCTGCCACTAATGGAGAACTGACTGAAGCTTCCATAAGTCATTCCATCCTGCCATAACTGTTTTTCAGTTGTAATCTTTTATTTTGGTGCAAAAGTCGCTGCCATACACATGGCTAGCAGTTTACCGTAACAGTGTCAGTCAGCACCATAATCTTCACCATAACTGAAGTGAATATTCTATATTGAAGGCATTTCTTGTTTGTTTCTTGGTGTGATGGAGCCTCCCTTGGCCTGTAGCAGTGTGGTGTTTTTTCTCTTATTTGTTACTCCAAACTATTTCAGCACCAGTGTTTGGTTTGGAGTAAGATAAATGAGTTTTGCGGGCCACAAACAGAAAATGCTATTGCTTATTCCACTTAGTATGTTTTATCTGATTACACCACAGGACCGGGGACAAAAAGCCATTGGTTAAGAACTGCAGGAAACAAAGTTTGGAGCAGCTGACAACAAAGCATGCAAAGAAAAACCTTGCAGATGGGGGTGCTCTTTATTTGGACGCAGTCATGTGCTAGCTTCTCATGGCCACCCTGGGATTATCCTGCATTAGTTTCGTTGGATGAGAATTTTTAAACTAATATCAGGGGTCCATCTTCATTTACTGTCTTGGGGCATAGTGCATACTGTCTTAGGGCATAGTGCATTGCCTGCCCCCACCGACTTTCCTGTTCTGGCCAGTGCGAGCTAGCCGTCACTGTGTAATGTATCTTAAAGGCAGAAGTAAAGTGATTGGTTTCAAGCCTTTTATTCCCTTTTTTTTTTTTCCTTTTTCTTTATGGCTGCTCAGTGTGTGCAGCCAATTCACCTATAAATTTGTCCCCTAGGACCCAGGTGTGCCATCTAATTGGTGGTGAGGAGGGGTTTCAATTTGATCGCTACCTACCCTGTCTGAAGTGACTGAGGGAGCCATGTGGTCTGCAAGTCCATAATATGCTCTGCATGCAGGGTAAGACAGCGGAGACGAGTCATGAGTGAAGACTGTTGGTGAACTTAACCATTTAAAATTTTTTTCATTCTTATTTTAAGAGCACTCTCTCAGGGCAGCAAGCAGGACAACTGTTTGGGCCTAGGGCATGCCATGTGTGGGTGAACTGCTGTCCAGTGAGTCATTCAGGATTGTGAAGGATGCTGTGGTAAGGCCAGGGCCCCCTAGGGCAGCTTTTGTATCTTGCAGCAAACACTAACTAAGCAACACTTTAACAAGATCAGAGCTGCCACCATGATCGGGTAAATGTAAAATCACCCTTGGTGTTTACAGAGAAGTGTGTGACTAGTGGGCCGCTCGGTACAAAGGACCAAGGTCAGAAGTGCAGTCGAGGCGAATGAGAACTGTAGCTGGTGACTGCCTCAATACAAGCAGGTGAACTGTTGGCACAGTCCTGAGGATTCATCTGAGGGATATTCTCTCATTGTACTAAACTGTATTGGCATGTTGAATCTGGCCTGGCAGGGTAGGAAAACCATTCCAGTCCCTACACTGTACAAGGGAAAAAGATCTTAGACAGTATATTTTTATTATTGTTCCTCACCCATACTTATACTATTAGACCAGTTTCAGGCTTGTTTAATCCTGCTCTGCTCAAAACGTGTCACAATCTAGGATGCTTTTTTTATTTTTATTGTTGCAAATGGCAGTAGGAAATGGGGAGATGGCTAAGATGACATAGGAAGGTTCTGGTATAATACAAGCTGATGTGTGCTACTTAAGATCTGGGATGTCTGATTCAACTAAGTGCCTAGTACAGTTCTTTCACTCTGCATAAGGTAAGCTGTGGGGTTTGGTGGTAATGTATGCGTGGCCACGATTGGTGACAGGTTGAGTAGCAGTCTGTATTTTTTTTTTTTTTAATTTGTTTTGCCCTCTATAAATATTTAGGCTTGAAGCCAGTGCAGCTGGGCACCACTTTCCTGGGTGGAGCAGTACAAAAAAAGTGAAGCGTGATCTCTAACATAATATAGTATATAATAGAATGAGAAGCTTGCATTAATGAGGATAAAATTATACCATCTCAAAGTAAGGACATTTTTTGCAAAATGGTTCATTAATGCATCAGGTAGGGTCCAGATTAAAGGGACAAAAGTAGGGAAATGTGGTGTTGGGGTTCCTACCCTGCAGGCAGCAAAAGGGAAAAACCACTATGGTTTCACCTCTCCTGAGTCTTCGCAGAGCAGACGTGGGGTGTTCCTTGGAGTTGTCAACCCAAATTCATGGCTCCAGATAAGGGGAGTACTGACTTATTCAAACAACATGAAGTCTTGCTGTATTCTGACAAATTGCAGTGAGGTCCAACCTTCGAACTGCACAGGAGATGAAAGAGTTAACTTTCCATGCCAGGCATGGAACGCTGAGCTCGAGCTCGGTTGAGACTCTTGTCTGTTGCTGTTTGAACTCAAACCGTCAGATTCTTTACTCCGCCTCACTGAACAGTCGCTCTGGAGAATTTCTCCTTTGCTCGGTTCAATTTGTTGGTTAAAGTACCGTTTTTCTTGGTTTTCGACCGAATTTAAACAGTAACCTATCGGTTCAGTCTCTGTCCGTGGTTTCGTGAGTACTAGATAGGTTTATTTTTTGTTATTATTCTGTGTGGAACTTGTAAACGTGGGATCGGTTCGGTTTGAACCGATCAGGTTGTTTAAAAAAACTTTATTTTGCTTTTAGAGTGTGGTAACCGGTTCTAAAAAAAAAAGGATTTTATTACGTTTTTTTTTTTTCCACGACCTGTAACATGGTCAGGAACTGATAAGGGTGTCTTGACTGGCGGATTGCTGAAAAAAGGGTAAGTTTTTGTTAGGACTGGCCATGTCTGAGAAACCCAAAAGAAAAACTGGGCCCACTGGGTTTCAACACTGTAGTGTGTGTGTGTGTGTGTGTGTGTGTGTGTGTGTCTTTGCTAAGGCTGATCCCCACACCACCTGTGTTTGTCTGGGGTTTGACCACCTCGATTGACTGACTGCCAGATTTGTAAAAAATTTTCCTGCAGCTACCCTGGAAAAAGAGTTGGTAGGCTCAGAGAAAGGGAGGCCAAGAAGTCCACTGACCCGGATGGCCAGCCCGGTTCGGTTCCAACCAAACCAGAAGGAGTGCCCTCTGACCAGGGTGAAACTTCTTCGGGCAAAAGGAGAACAGACTCTGAGGAGTCTGTTCCGGTTAAAAGAACAAGAAGGGATAAATCAGCCGGTGCAGATCCACAAGTTCTTTCTCCGACCGCTGATGAAATAGCCAAAGCGATAAAATTAAGTCGCTATCCCGGTTCGACCGAACCGGCACCATTAGGAAGGCGCTCGGTTCAGTCGGTTCCCCGGTTCCGGATTATGATTTTAGAGGAATTTTATGAACCAGAGGAGGAGGGAGAGGGAGTGTGATTATGAAAGTCTGGATGTGCCCATTGACCCGGACATCTCCCCAGACAGACCTTCAGGAGCGTCTCCTCCTAGGCTTTCTGAGTCCCCTTCCCGTTTTACGAAAAAGTGGCTGAAACTCTTCAGCTTCCTATGGAAGAAGCTGTGGATGACCAGGAGGAGCCTGACTGACTATGTTGAAATGATGGATATCCCAGAGTCCAGGAGGCTGTCTATTCCCCTTCATAAGTCCTTTGGGAAACCGACAATGAAAATTTTAAAGACTCCTAATTCTATACCTCCTGTGGATAAGAGAATGGACAAGAGGTATACTGTCTCAGGCTCAGATACAGAGTTCCTTACCCAGCAATGCAGCCATGTTGGGGTAGTGCAGGCTGCAGCCTGTGATAAGGCAAATATACCCTTGGCTTTACACCCCCCAGATAAGGACTCCAGGAGGATTGATGCCATGGCAAAGAAACAGTACATGGCAGAATCCTTGGGACTCAGGCAGGCTAATTATATGGCCTATACAGCTAGATACCAGAAATCTAGATGGGACACTGTAATGGTTTTAGCTAAACAGGTCCTTGGCCAGCTTGCCAAGGAGCTGGAGCAGGTGGCTGCGGATGGTATTGAGGATCCAAGGTGCAATTCCATGCTGCAGTGGACTCCAGTGATGTTTCATCTAGAGTCATGGCTACATCTGTGGCCCTTCGTAGGATGGCTTGGCTCAGATGTACTAGCCCGTCTCAGGATAGCCAGACTAAGGCCATGGATTTTCCTGTTGTGGGTAATTCTCTGTTTGGGGAGCAAACAGAGAACTACATGAAGAAAATGGATGAGTACAGGACCCCCTACAGGAGTACTCGGGCCAAGGAAAGGCAAGCCACTCCTCAGAGGCAGCATCGCAGGGGCAGGCCTTTTCATAGGCCTTTCTACCAAGCCCAGGCCTCCTCTTCTGTTTATGCTCATAGGGGGTTCTTTAGAGGGAGAGGCAGACGGGGTACAAGCAGGCTTGCTTCCACCCCTCAGCCTAAAGCCCCTGCCAAACAGGCACCCTGATGGGTTTGCCAGGGCAGATTCTCCACCACCAGTAGGGGGCAGGCTGGCTTACTTTGTCCAGGACTGGATGTCTTTAACATCAGACAAATGGGTCCTGGAAGTAGTAAGCCAGGGACTGGTTCTCTGCTTCAAAAAATTTCCAAAGATGAGAACCAGATCCTTTCCACCTGCAAATCCTTCAGAGGCACTTGCCCTAGAGGCAGAGGTCTCTTCCCTCTTGGCTCTCAGAGCCATAAAGAGGGTTCCACCCTTACACAAAGGGAAAGGATTGTACTCCAGGTACTTCTAACCACCAAAAAGACAGGAGAATGGTGGCCCATCCTGGATCTCAGATATTTGAACAAGCACCTTTTAAAGCCAAAGTTCAAAATGGTGACTCTGGGAATAATTCTACCCTAAGGCCAGGGGACTGGCTAGTCTCTCTGGACCTCAAGGATGGCTATTTCCATATTCTCATCAGAAGCTCCCATCGAAAGTACCTCCGGTTTGAGCTGCCCTCAGGCCACTACCAATTTAGAGCAATGCCCTTCGGCCTAACTTCTGCTCCAAGGGTGTTCACAAAATGCATGGCAGTAGTAGTTGCCTTCCTAAGGAGAAAAAGGATCTCCATATTTCCATACCTGGACGACTGGCTCATAGTAGGCCAGTCACCAGACCAAGTCAAGTTACACCTACCGATAACTCAGCAACTGCTCACTTCTCTAGGGTTCCTGCTGAATCTTTCAAAGTCAGTTTTAGAGCCTGTGCAGCTCCTCACCTTCATAGGGGCAGAGCTGGATACAGTAAAAAGCAAGAGCCTTCCTTCCCCTGGGCAGGGCAAGGACACTTATTTCACTGGCCTCTTCATTCACCCCTCAGGTTTCTCGGCCAGCAAGGCATTTTCTGCAACTCTTAGGACACATGGCTGCTTCTACAACAGTGGTGCAGGGAGCAAGACTTTAAATGAGGGATATTCGTTCCACTTGAGAGCCTTCTGGTCTCAGAAAAGGGACCCTCTAACCAAACTAATCCCAGTGACTTGAACCCTGATCCAGGCATTACAGTGGTGGCTGGATCAGGACAATCTAAGACATGGAGTTCCTTTTGTCACTCAGTCTCATTCTCCAATCTTTACTACAGATGCCTCCCTCTTGGGGTGGGGAGCACACTTGGGACCCCTGACCACCCAAGGATTGTGGTCTCCTCGGGAATCTCTGCTTCACATCAATCTATTAGAACTCGGAGCAATGTTTCTAGCACTTCAAGCTTTTTCCAAGTCTGTTCAGAACAAAGTAGTTCAGATCAGGACAGACAATACCACCACAATGTGGTATATCAACAAGCAAGGGGGCATTCGGTCTACGGCCTTGTGCACAGAAGCAATGAAGTTATGGTCTCTGGCCTATGCCCCTGAACACCTCTCTTACAGCAGTACACCTCCCAGGCAAGGACAATGCCCTGGCAGATGCTCTCAGCAGGATATCTCAGGGCCATCACGAATGGTCCTTGGATCCCCTGACTTTGAAGGTGATCTTCTCCAGATGGGGCACCCCACATATGGATCTTTTTGCGGCCCCAGACAATCACTAACTTCCTCTCTTTTGCTGCAGGCCCCCAGTGTTGGGCTCAGTCCCCCTGGATGCCCTAGTTCTCAATTGGGAAGGAAGTTCCTCTATGCTCTCTTTCCCCCTTTTCCTCTCCTGTTCAAGGTGTTAGTCAAAATCAGGTCTCAACCCTGCTGGGTGATTCTGATTGCTCCAGACTGGGCCAGGCAGCCCTGGTACCCTCTCTTGTTGCCCTTAGCAGTCCATCTTCCCCGATCTCTTCCCAGGAATTACAACCTGTTAACATGTGCTCAGGGGAGGGTTTAGTATCCGAATCTCAATCTCAAGGCCTGGCTCTTGAAGAGTTAGTTTACTGATTTATACCTCTCTCAAGGTGTTATGGATATTCTAAAGGCTTCTTGGAAGCCTTCCACAAGAAACACTTACAACTCCAAGTGGAAAAGATTTTCTATATGGTGCTCCGGGAAACATATTTCCCCAGAGTCTGCTGGCCTGTCCATGGTCCTGGACTATATGGTTCATCTTAATAGCCTGGGGCTCAGACCAGCTACACTAAGGGTGCATCTGGCAGCTGTCTCTGCCTTCCTTTCAGCAGGCAAGCCTTCTTCCCTTTCAGCCCATCCTGTATTCTCTAAATTTTTCAAGGGATTGCTTCTTACCAATCCTCCATTCAGGGACCCTGCCCCTGTTTTGGGACCTTTAATATTTGCATTGCCCAGCTTATGCAACCCCCTTTTTTTGAGCCTTTGTCCTCAGCAGAGCTTAAGTACTTGACTTGGAAAACTGTTTTCTTGGTGGCCATCACTTCTGCCAGGCGCATAAGCGAGTTACAAGCCCTGTCAGTGGAGCCTGATTTTTATCTCTTTCCATAGAGATAAGGTGGTCCTCAGGACTAATAGGAAGTTTTTGCCAAAGGTGGTTTCAGACTTCCACCTTAACCAGTCTGTCTCTTCCTGTTTTCTTCACTGACCATTCCTCCTCTGGGGAGAGGAGGCTGCACAGTTTAGATGTGAAAAGGGCCCTTAGCTACTACATAAGCGTACCAAGGGTCACAGGTTTGACTCCCTCCAACTGTTCCTCACTTACAGTGAGGTTGGTAAGGGAAAACCTGCCACTAAGAGATCTGTTGCCAGGTGGATTGTCTCTTGCATTCAGTTTTGCTATGAAAAACTAGGTGGGACTCCACCCTCAAGTCTGAGGGCTCACTCTACCAGAGGTACAGCTGCTTCCCTGGCTGCTGCCAGGAATATTCCTCTTAGATTTGTCAAGCAGCTACCTGGAAAACAGTACACACTTTTACCAAGCATTACTCTCTGGATATCCAGGCTAGGAGTGATGCTCGGTTTGGCACAGCAGTGCTTCAGAGCCTATTTCCTATGTAGGTTCTGTCCCTCCTCCATGGAGGTACTGCTTGGTCGTCTGCAATTTGTCAGAATACAGCAAGACTTCATGTTGTTTGAAGAAAAAATTACTTACCTTAGTAATGTTGTTTCTTCTAATGGAGTCTTGCTGTATTCTGTCCTCCCCGCCTCCCCTCTCGGAACCTTTGTTTTGGGATGTGGGTGGGCAGTAGCAGTGTAGGCACTCGAGAGGTGCCCCACCCCTTATTTCTCACCCCATTAGTGTGGGTGGGTGGGTGTTGTGTTTATTTCATTTTTTGGGTTTCCTGACTTGAGTCTTTGTTTTGGGACCAAAAAATCTGTTTGTTATATTTAGTAGCCAGTTGGCTAGTGTAAGTTTACAGTTTTCACACAGGACACTCAGTGAGGTATAGCTCGCAAAGATCTGACAGTTTGAGTTCAAACAGCAACAGACAGAGACTCAACCGAGCTCGAGCTCAGCGTTCCATGCCTGGCATAGAAAGTTAACTCTTTCATCTCTGGGGCAGTTCGAAGGTTGGACCTCACTGCAATTTGTCAGAATACAGCAAGACTCCATTAGAAGAAGCAACATTACTAAGGTGAGTAATTTTTTATTTTATTCCTCTAATTTTAGGAAATATTCTTCAGAATTTTTTTATTTTGAGTACCAGTACTCTCCCAACATTTGTAAAGACTCCACACTCTAAAGAATAGTATTTCAGGACATAACTGGTGATTCAAAGGAACAAATTTTTTCCCAGATTTTCAGCATTGTATGCATCCCAATTTTGCTTTACTTGCCATATTTTAAAACTGGTGAAGCCTGCTCCATGGCACCGAACAAAGGGGTTCATTTTGCACGCTGGCAGCCTGGGTTCACACTCCAAGCCTGGGTACCAGGAGCAGAGACCAGCAGGGAAGGGCTCCAGAGCATCCATTGGACACTTCCTCCCGAAGGGGAGGAGATGGGATTAGCCTGGGCACCTGTGGGTGGATTAGTAGCCATGCTTGGAACATGCTGCCTCGACACCCCAAAGCATGTCCCTGCCGGGGTCACCTTCACTCTTGCAAGGCCAAGAACTGTGGTGGGTGGGACAGCAAACGTGAAACAGCTCCCCATCCAGCTAGATGACTAGCGCCGGCTCCTGCCGCCACGAAGTCCTGGAGTCAGCCCAGACCAACCTCGCAGCCATGGATGTACAGTCTGCCAATGGGCAGTTCCCCCACAGGACCCTCCTGGCATAGGGATATGCTGGACTACCCAGGTAGGCTAATAGGGGCTGGTGGATGGCGGCAGGGGTCAGGAAGGGGCGTCCCGAGAGGGGCCTAGGTACTCCAAAGGAGTGGCTGGTGGGGCAGCACGTATGTAGACAATACAAAAAAAAAAGTAAATTACACCTACTTGCTAATGCTCACCCCATTCTCATAGTCTGCACATCTCTGCTTCTTTACTGATGCAGTGGAGTGAGCATAAGGGTTGACGGCCCCATGGAACGTCCTAGGTCTGATTTGCAAAGTCTTGGTAGAGGTTTAATTGCAGTGGTTATTCTTTTTGCTGCCTGCTGGGTGGGGATGGGAACCCTAATGCCTTATTTTCCTACTTTTTTCACTTTAATCTGAACCCTAACTGGTGCATTAATGGAGTTTTTGTGAAGTATAACTATCTATTGCTTTTCATACAGTGTATCCCCGTGTGCTTTAAAAGCCATGAACATTTACCAGGAGCCATTACGTATGCATGAAGAAGTGAGGGAGCGTAAAAAGCTTGAGGTGGGGGGTTAGGAGGGAAACTCATATCTGTAGATTTGTTGGCAAGGCAACTGTTTCCTCTAGGAGGTGGAAGTCTCATAGTGTTTAAAGGACAGAGGAGCAGAAACTTGTGCAGTTGTTTTTAAAAGGGGGTGGAGGGGGAGCTCTGGTGGTTCTTTCAGTGCAACACGACTTGGCAACAAGCATTGAACGTTTGAAATGGTGCTGCCGATTGAACCTACTATATATGGCACATTGTATAAGGTACCTATTGTATACGCATCTTGCAGACTGATTCACAGGTCATGGAATGTGGAAGTTACCCATTTACTGCATAGTAATTATTGCGGTTCACGTTTTAACTGAGCGTTGCTGTTGTCCTGTCATTACAGTTTGTGGAGAAGGTATATTGTTGCTCAAAAAGTGGTTCCTCATTTCCAGACATGTTCTTCTACTGTGCATACCATCAGGACTAACAGTTAAACACCCTTTGTACCGCTTGGGAAGAAATGCACTACCAGTATGTGTCTGAGCACGTAAAAGTGGGTGTGTGCATCAGGAAGTTGCACAAGTTTGTGTGCTTTGACCCTTTATAAGAGTTGGTTAATTCTGGTTTAGCTGAGATATAATTAGTTAATTTATATAGCCCACCCTTTTCTTACAAGTATCTGAATTGTATTTTTATAAACTGGAGATTATTTTAATACTGCTATGCTGGCTTGGGGCATTTTTCACACTACTTTGGGCTAGTGTATTACCCATTGAAACAGTTTCAGCTCTTGGCTTGAATGAGGCAAGTGTGAGCCGTGGTAAAAGAATAAACAGCATTAACTCCACTTTATTCCATGTCAGTGCATCATACAATATATAAAGGCTAAATTACTATATATAAAAATTTGTACGGCACTTGTTTGCTTTCTGCTCAGCATATATCATCCCATTTTCAGGGGTAAAAAAATCTGGTCTGGGAGGTGGAATATCAAAAACCTAAATCTGGTATTCCGTTTCTTTTATTCAACCTATCCAAGGCGGCATGCAACAGATTCATTTAAATTTTTTTGAAATTGTAATTTTATTAAAAAATTTTTAGATGGAGGGCTCTTGTAGGTAATCGCCTTGAGGACTGTGCCCCCCGCCGTCAGGAACACATGGAAACTTTAGCCAGCAGTATCTGACGGGGGACTGCCCACCCGCTGTCACGTGACTGACGGCATGATCCTGTATAGTGGGCGGTACCCGTGCCCGCCTTCCAGTTCTTTCCTGCCATCCACCTGAACAGTCTGACCTCGTGGAGATTGTGCGCTGTAGTTCGACCGCTATTCGGATGAGTATCTATTTTTCTTTATTTCAAATCGGTTATTTAGTATTTTGTGCATGTTGTCTTCTTCCATCGTCTAGCACAAAAATTGACTGCTTAGGTGTAGTACTTCTTCTACCACCACGGTTCATACTGATCCTTCTGTCTCTTTAGCAGGCCTGGAGCACAAGGTTGGCATGCACTGAGGCCTGTGCCAGCTTCAGTCTGGCCACACGGAAGTGCTGCCAGCAGGCCATGAGGCCTATATGCTAAGAGGATGGCCACCCTGGAGAAAGAGGTCCAAAAATTACACAGCTCTTCCACCTCTCCCAGAGTCCACGCATGAGAAAGAGGAAGGAGAAAGATGGGGACTAGGGATATCGTGTCCAAAACCACCTTTGGACAAGCACCATCAGACCTGCTGTGGAAGTCTGCTGCAGCGGCCCAGGCCCCAGAGCAGTCCACCATTGCAAGCTGCGGGAACCTCAGCTGAGGCCTCTGCTGCACTTAGACCCATCTGCACAGTGGGGTTCTAGGCTAGCACACTGATGGGGGCTGCTAAGTTGCTCGTCGGACCCTCTGAACGCCTGGCTCAAGTTGTGGTGTCTGGCTCTGGAGATTACAAAGCACGCCCGGCTTTGACCACTAAGCTGAACGTCTGCCAGCCCGACATTCACATGGTCACATTGGACGATAAGTCAGACACCAGCTCCGCCGATGCCTGACCGACCTGGCGTTGGGGTCGGGTGATGGCCCTGACGAATCCCAACTGCCGGAACTACCTCAGTTATCCCTGGAGGGTTCTCCCTATCAGGCCTGTCTATTGAGGGACAGGGATTGGGGAGCTTCCATCCGGTGTCCCAGATTCACCTACAGATCTGGCGATAAGAGCAGGTATCATACCGGATGGTTCCCAGCCACCTCCTCTGCTGTCGGGGACTATCGTGCCGCCGACTCGCACCCCCCACTGGAACTAATGCTACCAGGACAGCCAGGGTTCAGTGTTCCATGAGGGCCTCCATCAGAACCTTCGGCCCCACTGTCTGCCCCTCTGGGTTTACTTCTGGGCCCTCGGTCGGGGTACTCTCCGGGGCCTCCTTCAGGATTCCCACCATCCGGGTATTCAAAGCCTCAGGCACTGGTGTATAACCCATCGGGTTTCCCCCCCAAAATCAGGGTTTCATATGCTAGGGTACTTTCCAGCCTACCCTCTGTCACAATACTCCCTTTTCCATATGCTGTGTTTCCCTGCATTATTCTTCAGCTCCTGCTCCTCAAGTCAGTTTTGCAGTCCTGGTGGTCGGAGACCAAGGCCTGGTTGGTAACTGAGTTGGATAGCTGTCAGCCTCCCAGGAGCCCTGATGTCCAGCAACTGAGATAGGTTTCACTGCCTCGGCTGACGCCAGCCCCTCCGAAGGCCCAGACACTGGCCAGGTCCTCTGGCAAACAAACATCTGAACCCCAAGAATCTTCTGAATCGGACCAGGATTTAGATTCTTCAGAGTCATTGAGGAGTGGGTTTTGAAACAATGCCTACAGGGGAAATCTCAACCCATGGAATCCCTCAAGTCTCCTCCAGAGTATCCTTTGTTTTTGGACCTCCTTGGAAAGATTGTGGAGGTGTAAGACTGGAAGTTGGATGCCCAGGATCCAAAAAAGGCAGTGCCTGGCAGAACACCTGGACATGCAGGAGGCGGCACCAATCCTTGCCTCACCCTGGCTTGAACTGCATGAGGACCTGGCATCAACAATTTGGATGATGCCCTCCTCGCTCAGCGATGGCCAAGAAAGCAGACTGTACATACTGTACACCAGAGGGAATGGATAACTTCAGCTCGCAGCCCAAGGTCGATTCGGTTATCATAGCTGCTGCTCACGACTGGTTCTCTAAGCCCCGGCATATGAGCAATTCCCCACCAGACAGTCACGGCAACTGGACCAGTTTGTTCAGAAGTTTTATTCCTTCTCCGCTCTGGCCACGAGGGCTCTTAATTGCATCGGGTACATTCTCGTTTACCAGAAATCCTTATTTGTCCAGCTAGAATTGGCCATTCAGGCGCTACCAGATTCGGATTCGAAAACCCTATTGGCAGATTTGATCAGTTTGGCTAAAGTGGCCTCCAGGCATTCGCTGAGGGCCACCTACAATGCAGTAGACTGTTCTGCTAGAGGGGCTGCAGGGGTTGCTACAGCCGTCTGCCTACATAGCTTCTCCTGGCTGAGTGTGTCAGGCTAGGCACAAGATGTGCAGAGTACTGTCCAAGATGCATCTTTCAGGGGATCTGTCCTCTTCGATGGGGATGCTCAAGACCTCATCGCCCTTAAAGATAAAGGCACGGCACTCTGGTCAATACAGACTATGTACCTCCTGACGTTTCAGCAAAAGAAGCCATTTCGGTGCCCAGCCAAAACAGCAGCAGCAGAAAGCCTAATGTCAAAATAAACATAGGGTGCAGTCGGCCTTGGCCACCCCCCCCCCCGGCCAAGTCCCAGAGAGCTTCAGGTGGCACTCTCCCCAACCCACCCCTCGCATGACTTGCCATCCACCCTCTACCCCCCAAAATTCAGCAGGGGAGCAGGTGGGCAGGTTTGCTTGTCACCGCCTGCCACCCTTGCAGGTGACAACAGACTCATGGGTTCTTCAGCTCCATAGAGCACGACCATACCCTTGAATTTTTCTCAACCTCCAGACAGACCTCCAGTTCAGTCTTGTTACCTGAAGGCACACTTTCTTCCCATTGGAGAGGGAGTTCGGGCTGTATTACAGAGAAGAGCAATGGAACCTGTTCCCTTGCACCAAATAGGAAAGGGATATTACTCCCACTTTTTGGTCCTCAAAAAAGACAGGAGATCTGTGTCCCATTTCGGATCTCGGCAGCCTGAACCTGTACGTAGAGTACAATTGGTTCCGGATGCTGACCCTCCCGGCTCTGCTACCCCTTCTGCACAAGGGTCAGTGGCTTGGATATGCAGGATGCCTACCTGCACATTCCTATCTTCAGGGCCCATCGTCTCTACCTCTGGTTCTCCTTCCAGGGGGAACATTACCAGTTCAGGGCTCGCCCTTTGGCCTTTTCTCTGCACTTCAAGTTTTCACGACGTGCCTGGCGGTAGTGGAGGTGGCCCTGAGGTGCCATGGTCACACTGTGTTCCCTTACTTAGACTGGCTTCTGTCAGCCTCATCGAGAGATCAGCTGGAACTCTTCCTTTCTGTAACCCTGGATCTGTTTCAACAGGTTGGGATTACTGTCAATTTTCCCAAGTCTCCCCTTGTTCCTTCCTAACACCTGCAATTTATTGGGGCGGGACACAATCCAGGATATGGCTTTCCTCCCTCCGGACAGGGTGGAGACCCTGCAGAGGCAGACTCTATTAGTGGCCTTCAGCCGGAAGGTCTCGGCCAGGTCGATTCTGCAACTGTTTGGCCTGATGGCAGCAGCCATCTCCACCGTTCCTTTAGCCAAGCTTCACATGCGTATCTCGCAGTGGATGCTCTGGGCTCAGCGGAATCAGAGGTCGGATGACCTAGACCAAAATGGGTCATGGTCTCCAATTCCATGCAGAAAGATCTCTCGTGGTGGCAGGATCTTTCTAATCTCATCAAGGGGGTCCTTTTTTGAGTCCCCTCCTCCCTCTCAGACACTGACAACTGATGAGTCGGAGGGGATGGGGCACTCATTTGGGAGACGTCAGGCATGTGACTTAGTGGAGTCTTCTCTGCAGATCAGTGTGTTGGAAATGATAGCGGTGTTCTACACACTTCAGGCTTTTCAACACCAGCTTCTGCAGGGCACTGTGCTAGTCCAGTCGGGACAATGTGTATAGTCTGGTATCTCGATAAGCAAGGGGGCACCTGCTCGTGACGCCTATGCAGGGAGGCGATGTCTGTGTGGAATTGGGCTGTTCTGCATCCGATTCACCTCACGGCCGTACATGTTCCGGGTGTGCAAAATGTCCTAGCGGACAGTGTCTGCTGCACCATAGTTTGAACCCACAAGTGGGAGCTAAAACAAGAGGTCGTAGACTGTCTTCAACTTGTGGGTACTGCCAGAACTGGATCTGCTCGCCTCCCCATACAACGCAAAACTAGCCAAGTTTTGCTTGCTTGCTCGTTCCAGGGCATGGTGTTTTCTGGTGAGATGATCTGTTTTTGCTGGACATGGAGGATCTTCCCTTGTCAATCTTCACCATTCGTTACTTCCTGGGTGTAAGCGGGAGGCGGCGCACCCGTCCACGGGAACTTTTTTTTTTTTTTAAAGTTCCCCTAACGGCCCGCCCTCGAGGCGGCGTCATGCGCGGGCGGCCGTTATAGCGACCGACTCCTCCTCCAACTCGGTTCTGTTTCTCCGCCCGTCGAGCGGCACCTGTTCAGGCGTCCATATTTTGACTGCGTCTGCGACTCCTCTTCCCTTTTTCGGCGCCAATAGTGAACCGTTCTTTTTATTTCTAAAGCGGCGCGGGTGTGCCTTTCCTACTGTTTTCTTGTTGATTTGGCGTTATGTCGGTTCGGGCTAAGCGTGTTTCGAAGACGGGCCGCGCCCCTATGCGTCGGTGTTACTGTGGCCGGCATTTCTCCGTCTCGGACCGGCATGACGTTTGTCTTCGTTGCCTGGGACCCAACCATGACGTGGATTCGTGCGACGCCTGTTTCTCCATGGACCGCCGTGTCCTCGAAGTCCGCGCGTTCAAGCTCGGCAAAGCCCCGCCGACCTTCGGGGGACGACGTCGCTCAAGGGATTCTCAGGTAAGGTCTCTAGACCCTTCCCGGGTCCCTCCGGGCCTGTCTGATCTGAGGAGGAGGGTCTCTCGTCTTTTCTTGCGGAGGAGGCCCCTTCGCGGTGTCGGGGGCGTCGTAGTCCCTCCGGGGCTGGCGCCGACACTGCCTCGGCAGTCACCTCTTCGGTGCAGGCTCCCCGTGGCGGGGCCCTCGACTTTTGGGCCTGGCTCGGGTGGACCCTCTCGCCGCTTCGGCGCCCGTTTGATCCTGGCGCGTTCGCGGTGCGGTGATCGATCTTGGCGCCGTTCCAATCACCGTTTTGAGTCGGCGCCCGTTTGCGGCGCCCGGCAATCAAGCGGCACCGTTAGCAGCGCCGCTTAGGATCGGCGCCATTCGCCAGCGCCCGGTGATCAGCAGCGCCGTTGGCGATGCCGCTTTGGGCCTCGGTGCCGTTCGCGGCGCCCGATGGACAAGCGCCCGTCGGCCAGTGCGCCTCGCTTTCGATCGCCCGGCGCCGTGGGCCTTGTCCTTCACTCAAGCCGGTGCCCGGCCTTGCCCGGCGCCATTGGGGAGGTGTGGAGCTAGGCCTGGCTGCTACGGCGTGAAGGCGGCGGCGCCTCCCGCTAGTACGGGGCGTTCGCGGCCCGTGGCCTCAGGGACCCCTGGGTGGCCAGCATTGAGGTCCTGCTGATCTCGTCCTCCTCGGAGGCGATGATTCAAACGTGGACCCATCCTGGCACCACTCCTCGAGTCTGGGTCCCCGGTGGCTAGAGGTGCCAGGCGGCGCAGCGGGCCCCTCCCTCTGTCCCCCCTTCCGTCGTCTCCTGAGGGTTCCCCGGCTGGGGGTGGCCGGGAGCCCCGGGGGGCAGGCGTGGGGGTGACGCAGGGGGAGGCTCCCTCTGGAGGCCGGTGACAGCTACCTTATGAGTGCGGTTGCTCTCTCTAGGGACAGGGGCGCTGTGGTCGGAGGAGAGGCCCTCTCGGAGTCCGAGGGTTGAGGGCAGGGGTCTGCTGCTCGGTCTTCTTTGGCCACTCAGGGGTGGCCAGGAGCCGAAGTGCAGAGCCTCGCCCCTCCCTCCAGGGTTCTAGGGTGTCCTCCGGCGGCGTTTGTGCGGACTGCCCTTCTGGATCCATGCAGTCCCGGCGTCGTCATAGGGGAGGTTCTCCCCCAGGGCTCTTCCAGGCTCCGCTTCCCCAGAGTTCCGTTCTGCGGCCTGGTCTGATATCCGGGATCCCTCTTTCCAGGGCCCTTTCCCGGTTCAGAGCCCTCGCGGAAGGCAGTTACCTCCAGCGGAGGTGCCCTCTCCCATCTCTCTGCCTTCACCACCCCGCTCCCAGGCCATGTCGGTCCTCACAGGTCCGTTATCCTGGGGGCAGTTCAGAGATTCTCGGCCTTCCCTCATATGTTAGATACATGCATGGCGGGTCTTTCGACTCTCCCACCGCCGCAGGAATCCTCTGGGCATTCCAGTTCCCCATCATCCTCGTCTCCCTCCTCCGGGAGAGAACCTCGCTCATCTGTCCTCCGATGCTGATTTCACAGAATATCAGCGTTTCCTCTCGAGGATGGTGAGGGATCTCCAGTTCCTCGTTCGAGACAATACCCGAGCGGAGCGCGTGAATTCCTTGGTGAATTCAGTGCCCAGCATCTGGTGGTACCTTCCTGGCCTATCCCTTCAGGAGGCGTCTATCGGTCATGGGTCCCCTACGCTTCTTCCCAGCCGGCGGACTGCCAGCGTGGTATTGTGCCCCCTCTGAGTCTCTAGGTTCCTTCCAACCGTCCTCAGGTTTGGTATACCTGGATACTCCTTCTGGGCGCCCGTTGCCTGGCGCCCGACCGCCCTGGTCGGACTCTCTCCAGTTCGACCGTTGGGAGGCGAAGAGTGTTCTCTTCTTCTAGTGCGAGTGCATGTATTGCATCACATCAGGCTCACTACGCTGCCTACAACCCGGCATCTCTGTGGTGATGATGTCCCAGCTGCTGGCATCTATGCCTGATCACAGACAAACCAGACAAGCCGTTGCCCTCTCAGCGGTAGGCCTGGAGCTGGCAAGACACACCAAGCAAGGGCATCTTATGGCGCCAATGAGGTGGCTTCCAGGCTTCAGGGGACAGCGATCTGCATCAGGCGGGCGGCATGGCCCGTCTTTCAGGTTGTCACCCTGGCCCGGCGTAGGGTGATTCGCTCCGCCTTCCGGGGACCGTCTTTTCTCTTCAGAGCTAGGAGACTTTTACAGGGGCTCCCTCGTCTCCTCGTCCTCGGGAGGCACCTCTAGCTCTTCTCCCACTTAGGCTTTCTGAATAAGCCAGGGTCTTCTCCTTCTGTTTCTCACCAACAGAAGGCTGGGGGTCTTGTTCCCTCAGGGAAGAGGAGCTTAGTACTCACCCAGGAAGTAATGAATGGTGAAGATTGACAAGGAAGATAGGAAAATTCATTACCTACCGTAATTCTTGATCTTCTCTTGTATCTTCACCATTCATTCTACCCCACCATCCCCTCAGTGGCCTCTTCCTGTGGCTTCTCCACCTCCGTCTCCTTCCTCTCTCTGCATTTATATAAAATATAGGGAAAATTGCTTCATTTTCCAAAAAAAAAATCTTCTGGGGGGTTTAAAATCAGAAAATTATTTACTCTAAGATTCATGGGCCATCTAAGTGGATTGCATTGGCGATCAGACTGCACAACTATCTCTTGCTATTCTTATGGCAAGATACCTCTGGGTTGTTTGGCCTGGCTCAG
Organism: Neoceratodus forsteri; assembly: GCA_016271365.2. NCBI lineage: Eukaryota > Metazoa > Chordata > Ceratodontiformes > Ceratodontidae > Neoceratodus > Neoceratodus forsteri. Next base: position 481,631,783 of record CM028138.1, on the reverse strand, counting down.
GCTATTCAGTTTGATCCTGCAATCCTGTGTTTGAATAGATTGCCTGAAATCTAACCCCCCTCTCTGTCTTGCCTTGCAGACCAGAGGAGCAGTGCGTCATGTTCCTTTCTCTGGGGAAAAAAAAAAAAAGGAGAAATCAAACAAGAAGGCAAATGAGAAGGTAGGCTATCCTTCTAGCTGTTTTGCTAAGTGGTTTCTCCTTTAAGTATCCTCCTGGACAATTTTACAGTAGAGCTCTGCTGACCATATCCAATCTTAGCCAGCCTAAGCCTTGGCGACCTTAGCCAGTCAGTCTGGTCCCGTTTCTTTCTTGGGCAGCCTGAAGGCTTACATTTTCCATTTCTAAACCCTGAGCGGCGCTCTGATGCTGCTAGGGTTTTATTCTTCCCTCCTCGGCTGTCCTCCAGTTAAAGGCCTTCCACGCCAGGGGCCGAGGTGGGTGTCAGAGACAATGGCATGTTGAAGATGGGGACTGCCCTCCTGGGTCTGTCTAAGCGGGTTAGTGAACCTTCTCTTCAGCTCTATCTCGAGAGTTCTTGCTTCCCCTTTAGTGAGCCTTCAGCTACAAACTAACTATGCTGTTGGGCATTCTGGTCCCTTCAACATCCATCTCTCTCTTCTCTTTCTTCTTCTTCTTCTATTTTCTCATTTCCTCATCTCCCTCCTAAGATCGCCCAGGTAGGAGGCCCTGCACTCCTAGGCTAGGGATGTTCTTATCTCCTCTGTCCTTCCTCCACATGACTATTCCTTTTCAGTTCATTCTTCCTTGCTTTGCTATCCTCGGCTATCTTGCCTCGCTATCTATATTTTCTGCTTTCATTTTTGCCTCTCGACTCACGGCAAGTTGGAGGAGAATTGATCGCTACTAGCAGCGCCCCTCGCTGTGCGCATGCTCGCTCGGAGGGGCTGGGAGCTTTGAAAAAAAAAAAAAAAGCTCCCGTGGCTGGTGCGTGCCTCCAGCTTACACCCTGTAAGTAATGAATGGTGAAGATACAAGAGAAGATCAAGAATTACGGTGGGTACGTAATTTTCCTTTCTTGTACGCCTTCCCTCACTTTCCGGTTCTGCAGAGGGTGCCGCTCAAGCTACGAGTGGAAGGGGCCCACATGATTCTGATTGCCCCTTTCTGGCCCTGTCAAGTTTGGTTTCCACTGCTTCAGCAGCCAGCAGTTGAGCCTCCGGTTCCCCTACCTCTCCAACGACCTCTTGACCCAGGAGGTGGGCACACTACTCCATCCGGGACTAAAGTCCCTTTACCTTCATGTGTGGCACCTCGGGACATAGCCGCTTCACGCTTTGGGGCATCTTCCAAAGTGGCTCAGGTTCTAAGGGAGGCCAGAAAGCAGTCTCCAAGGACCACTTATGCCATGAAGTGGAAGTGTGTTTCTGTTTGAGCCACTGCGAAGGGCTAGGATCCTTTCTCGTGTCTACCACCGTCTGTCATGGAATATCTTCAGCACCTCTGAGTCGGGCCTTGGCTATTCATTGCTGAAGGTCCCTTTGTCTGCCATCTCTACCTTCCATACCTTGGTTGAAGGCAGGACACTGGCACAGTTAGAAGTCTGACATTTCTTAAAGGGACTTTACACCTGAAACCCCTGGTGCACATCCCCACGTCGCCGTGGGACCTTAATTTTTATTTTGGAAAAGTTAACCCTGCCTCCTTTTGAACCGGCTGGTTCTTTTTAATATGTGTTGTTTATTTTGGAAAGCACTGTTTTTAGTGGCAGTCACTTCAGCTCAAAGGATATCGGAGCTTCGGGCCCTGATTTGTAAGGAGCCTTGTTTAATTTTTCACACAGGGTGGATCTTCGTACAAGCGTCAAGTTTTTACCCAGAGTGGTTTTTGAGTTTACGCTGAACCAGTCTAGTCAACTACCAGTTTACTACCTACCCCAAGTATTCTAATCGGGGAGAAGTGCTTCTTTACAACTTAAATGTGCACAGAATCTTGTGCTATTACACAAACTGGGCTAGTACTCAAACCGGGCAAAGGCTGTCTGAAAAATGGATCAGCTTTTCTTTTGCACCCAAGATGGAAGGTGCAGCAGTTACTAAACAGTGTTTTATCCAAATGGTTGGCAAACTGCATTACCTTTTACCAGAAGTATGGTAAAACCCTTCCGTGGGAAGTCTAAGGGCATTCCACTAGGGGCGTGGCTGCCTCAACTGCTTGTTTCAGGAATGTCTGCCACTGACATCTGTGCAGCGGCTACTTGGAGTCCAGTCCACAATTTCACAAAGCATTACAGTCTGGACACTGCTTCTAGGTGCAGGGCAGGTTTTGACCTAGCTGTTCAAGGTCTCCTGTCATAAATTTTCTGTGCCAGTAGCAGGTTTTTAGTTCCTGCCTCTCGTGTTTCAGTTTTCTTCAGATTCACACTGTTTGGGACACGGTCTTCAAGGTGATTACCTACAGCAAGAGCCCTAAGATAGTACAGTTACGTAAGAACTTACCATAACAGATCTTCGAAAGAGACTCTTGCAGTAGCTAACTTTTTTACCTTCCTCCATCCCCCTTATTTCTGCTCTTTCTTTAGGGGTTCATTCTGAGCTCCAGGAGCCTCTTATCCTTTCTCCTGTCACCTCCTTTGAGGTCTCCGGCGGGAGAACTGGAAGGTGGGTGTGGGGACCACCCACTGTGTAGGATCACGCTGATGTCAGTCACGTGACATCCGGTAGGCAGTCCCCCATCAGATACTGCTGGCTAAAGTTTCCGTGTGGTCCAGACGCCAAGGGGTGCAATCCTCAAGGTGATTACCTACTGCAACAGCGCCTCTCGAAGATCTACTGTTACGGTAAGTTCTTGCGTAACTACTTTTTACATAGACAGTATTGGACAAGACGCATTAAAAAGCAATCGTGACATATGACCATTACAATCAGACATCCATAACATTGTATACATAATCTAACAAACCAACCCCAACCCCCACCCAGCAATGAATGCGATATCTCCTTTCAGTTAATATCCAGGTGATAAACTACTAATTACACTGATATTGCTGTTGCTCCCTAGAAGCAGTTTATTTTACCAGATCACCCCCTTCTCCCAATCATTAAGGCTTTTTGTTGGCCCTCCCTTCGCAGCCTACGTGATTGGGGATGGGTTACCAGTTTTTCAGCTCCTCTTGGCCCAGTGCCTCATGTGCCAGGGCATCTAAGGGGGGCACCCCCTCCGTACTACTCAGGAACTTGTAAAATGGGAGCCAGCGAGTCTTTAACTTCTCTGACTGCAGCCTGAAATGAGTAGTCAATTTTTCCATATCTTTGATTTGGTGACAGTTGGCTGAACAGTCAGCCAATGCTGAGTGATTGCCTTCCATGTTGCAGTGCTACAGATTAAACTGCAGACGGGGCTCTAGGGGACGCAGGTACCCATGTCCTTTACGCACATTTTAAGTCCCAGAGTCACTTGGCCACCAAGCCCCGGGAGTCGCTTGAGAGCTGCTCCCCCGCGCCTGCACTGCTTGTACTGCAATATTCTGTAGAGCATGGGCGGGGGGGGTGCCGGGTGCTCCATTAGTTTTATATGGGGGCATTTTGAACTACATTTTTGTTTGAGAGTGTGATTGCAAAGTAACATACTAACGTACTAAAATACCAGCAGAATAGGCCTAATGGTCTTTCTTGTCTGCTCATTTGGTCAGCCCCCACCCTGGGAGCTGACCTTGCTCCCACCCCATATTCGGACTTCTCCCTTCCCAGTTCCTGATATTCTCGCTGCACTGGATTTTGCTTAGACATAGAAACATAGAATTTGACTGCAGATAAGGACTGCTTGGCCCACCCAGTCTGCCCATTTCCCTACCTAATGGATAAGCTGCAGATCCTAGTTAACCAGCAGCCTACTACTTTCTACCCCAACCCCCTAGAATTCCCTTATGGCTGTCCCATGCATGCTTGAATTCCACCACTGTTTTTGACTCCACAACCTCCTCTGGAAGGCCATTCCATGCACCCACAACCCTCTCTCTGGAAAAATACTTCCTTACATTACTTCTGAGCGCGCCCCCATCTTCAGATTACCTTTTGTTGTTAGCACCTCTTTTTTTTTTTTTTTTTTGGAAAGATGCTACCCTCTTGGACTTAGAAACATTCAAGTACCTCAAGGGAATCAATCATGTCCCCCCTCTCCCTCCTTTCCTCGAGGCTATACATATTAAGCTCCTTTAGTCTCTCTTCATATGTCTTCCGGTACAGACCTGCACCATTTTAGTTGCCCTCCTGTTGACAACTTCCATCTTGTCTATGTCCTTGCGGAGATTGGAACTCCAGAACTGCACACAGTACTCCAGATGGGGTCTCACCAGCTGTCTGTACAGAGGGATAACAACTTCCTGTTTTCTACTGGTGATGCCTCTCCCTATGCATCCCAGTATCCCCCCAGCCCTCCTTACTGCCCTCTTACATTGCTTGCCCACCTTTGTCATCTGATATGACTACCCCCAGGTCCCTTTCCATTTTTGTTGTTGTTAGTATCTCACCCCCCACTGTGTACTCTTCCCCTGGGTTTTTGTTTCCCAGGTGCATTACCTTGCACTTCTTAGCATTAAATCTAAGCTGTCATACATTTGACCATTCCTCTAACATTGCCAAGTCCCTTCTCATCCTTTCCACTTCACCTTGTGCATCAACTCTTTTGCAGATCTTTGTGCCATCTGCAAAGAGGCATACTTTTCCTTCCAGTCCCTCTGCAATGTCGCTTACAAAGACATTGAAGAGGACCGGTCCTAAAACTGAACTCTGTGGCACCCCACTAGTAACCCCCTTTCTTCAGAGTGGACTCCATTTACTGTTACCCTCTGTGTCCTATTCTCCAGCCAATTCTTTACCCAGGCTATCATCTTGGGACCCACTCCCAGGCTGGCTAACTTGTATATTAATCTTTTGTGTGGGACTGAGTCAAATGCCCCACACAAGATTCCCCTGTACCTGTCCCACCCCCTCTTGAACCCCTCCATCAGCCCCCTGGGCAGCGCATTCCATGGCTCCACCACCCTCTCAGTGAAGTAGCACCTCCTCTTTTCTCCCCTGAATTCCCCCCTCCAGCTTCCACCCATGCCCTCAGAGTTGCCCCAGTCCTTCCTTGAAGCACCCTGACTGATCCTCCCCGTTTACCCCTTCATGTACCTGAAGACCTCTATCATATCTCTCTCCCCCATCCTTCTCTCTTCCAATGTGTACATATTTAGCTCTTCGAGCCTCTCCCCATAGGTCCTGTCCCACAAGCCCCAAATCATTTTGGTTGCCCTCCTCTGGACCCTCTCAAGGAGTTTAATGTCCCTCTTTTAAATGTGGCCTCCAAGACTGCACGCGGTACTCGAGGTGCGGCCTCACCAAGCAGTTATACAGAGGGAGTATCACTTCCCTCCTTCTGGAGGCGATCTCCCCCCCCCCACGATGTATCCCAGTATCCTGTTGGCCTTAGCTGCTGCCCTCCTACAAGTCTCAGTTCATCTTGACATTCACCACCACCCCCAGGTCCCTCTCAGCCATCGAGACTTGTAGTGGCCCCCCCCCCCGGGTGGACACTTGGCCTGGGTATTCTGACCCCCAGGTGCAGTACCTTGCATTTCCCTGCATTGAACCTCAGCTTCCACTTTCTAGATATTTCCAGAGCCTATAGGGCCACCCTCCCCATCCACCACAGCCCCCTGTCATCCACAAGAGACTTCTCACTCCTGATACCCTTCCTTGTGTCAGAGACGTAGGCGTTGAACAGGAATGGCCAAAGGACTGATCTCTGCGGGGCCCCACTAATGGACCTCCTTGGGGATGAGACTATCCCGCCAACTACGACCCTCTGGGTCCGGTCCTGGAGCAGATTGCCTAGCCATCTGATCATCTGGTTCCCCACCCCCATTTCTCCCAGCTTATCCAACAGGCACCTGTGAGGAACAGTCAAATGCCTTGCTGAAATCTAGAAAGGGAACGTCCACTGGTCTACCCAGGTCGACGGAACTCGTCATCCAGTCATAGAACTCCACAAGGTTTGTCTGACACGATTTCACCAGGACGAATCCATGCTGTCTATTGTCCAGGCACCCTGACTTTTTCAGGCGCCCCCCCGCCCCGTCTCTCCTTGACTATGCCCTCCATCACCTTGCCCACTACGGATGTCAGGCTGACAGGCCTGTAGTTCCCTGCCACCTCCCTTGATTCCTCTCCCCCCCCCCTTTTGTGGATAGGCACTATATGCGCAACCATCCAGTCCTGGGGCACCCATCCTGTCCTCGGAGATGGTGAAAAGCTCCGCCAGGGGTTTCACCATGACATCCGCCAGTTCCTTCAGTAGTCCTGGGATGTAATTTATCCGGCCCCGGTGCTTTCTCGATCTTAAGGGACTTGAGGGCTTCCCTCACTCTGTCTGTCTGCTGTGATTTCCACCTCTGCTACCTTGTACCCCTGCTTAACCTCCCCCCCCAGACCCGCTGATCGGCAAGGGTTCACCCCTCCTCGGTAACACTGTCTCCTCCCATGTATGATGCAGCCCCCACCCACCCATTTTCCTTGGTGAAAACTGAGGTGGTATTCATTTAGTACCTCAGCCTGCTCCCCCAGGTCTTGTGCCCATCTCTCCCCTGTTTTAATCCTGCTAATTTGCCCCTTCACCCTTTGTTTTCCCACAGTGCATCTAAAGAACGCCTGTTCCTTCTCCTAATTTCCCTGGCCAGGTTCTGCTCCTTCCTTGCCTTAGCCGCCCTCACCACCCTAGTAGCCCTTCTAGCCATCAGCTCGTATTCCCCTCGAACCCTTTCACTCTGAGCACTTGAATTGCCTATAGGCTGCCTTCTTTCCCCTCACCACCTCCTGGACCTCCCTAGTCCACCAGCAGGGTTTTCGGGCCCTACTGCATTTTCGTCTTACTCTTGCGCAGGTTCTGGTAGCATCCTGCACCCCTCTCCTGATTTCCCACCTACTGTCAGCGTCCATGCTTGGCCCAATCACATCTAAATGCTCCTTAAGGATCCTTCCTATTTCCTTAAAATCCACTCCCCTGAAGTCTGTTACCTCAGTCTTTGTACAGCCTTCTAGCCTTCCTAGGTCTAGGCAGAACCACACAGTGGCATGGTCGCTTCCCGCCAACGGGTCCCTTTCCTCCAGGCCCCAATCTGGTCACTGTCTGCCAGGACCCCATCCAGTACCCGCGCTTCCCTGATCGGTTCCCCATCTGCTGGGTTAGGCAGCGTCTTGGGACATCCAACAATCTCTGTTCCCTGGCCACAGGGATGTCCTCGTCTCCCAGTCTGTTCCTGACACGTTTAAGGCCCCAACACCACCACCCTTCCTGCCCAATCTGCAGTGTCTCTCAACATCTGCCACCAGACTTCTGCCAGCGCAGGGGTCTATACACCACTCCTATTTTTACTCTCCTGCCCCCCCTGTTATCAAGGTGACCCAAATTGCCTCCACGGTTCCCTCCGCCGCCTCCTACTCCCCCTATGCCAATGCAGTTTTTTTTTTTATATTCTTTATTTTTCAAGCCAGTATTACAGCTGGAATACACTTGCACAGCTATATCATTATATAAGATAGACATATACTGTGGTAATTCATATGATACAGCACTCTCTAATCTATATTAACATTTATAAAAACAACTCTATCAAATGTCCGCTAACTATATATAATTGATTACCAGATATATGGGGGGAGAGAAACACAGGCACCAAGGGGCCCATCTCCTTGGGGGATAAATGAATCATCCAGTGGGGAAATATAAAAAACCCAAGACCTCCAATATAATTCAAATTGGGGAATACGATCGGCTCTTTTAGCAAAGAGTCGTTCCAGGTAATAAATCTCTGACACTATGGAGTGCCAGTGAGTCAAAGTAGGGATTGTGGTCGTCCACCATAAGCGAGTAATCACCTTCTTAGCTGTAGCTAAGTACAAATGGAGTTTACTCTTTTTTGGAAGCACTAAACCCTCTTCTCCAATATATAACAGGCTCATTTGATTTGTTAAGACCAAATCTGAGTCAATTAATAATTGGAGACTCCTGGTTATTTCTTTCCAATAATGGGAAACTGTTGGGCACGAACAAAAAATATGGGAGATATTAGCCCTCACCTGTCCACAATCTCTGCAACACAGTCCGAGGTTTCCAGGTAGGAATTTAGACAGTTTATCTGGAGACATAAAGAAATGCATGCGACACTTCCAAATATAGTCAAGCCAATAAGGAGCTGAAGAAGCCTTCATAGACGGAGTGATTGGCTCCAGCCATTTGTCATATGTAATCTGAGTATTTAATTCTTTATTCCACTTAGTCAAAACATTCTCTGTGGTCTGCTTCCAATATTCCCTCAGGGCTCTATAAAGCAGGCCAATTAATTGTGATGGCAGTTTTCCCTCTATTGCCTCAGTAATCAAATTCATGAAAGTGGGCTTCGGGGAAGGAAGTACCTTTTGAGTGGGGTCCAAAGTCATCAAATATGAACGTACTTGCAGAAATCTGAAGTGATGTGTATAAAGGAGTCCGAATCTAGACTGCAGGGAGTTGAAGGGCATTACCCCATGTACATCTAAAAATTGGTAAAGCATCGAAAGACCTAATCTGTGCCACTCCTCAGAGGTGTGGTCTTGTCTAGCTGTTATGAACTGTTTTTCTTTAGTCACCAGCCGGAAGTTGAATAATAACAAAATAAAAAAAAAAAAAAATCTGCAAGTTCCCGGGCTGACCTGAGCTCATACCATACTTTTAATGTGTTTACAGGTCCCCCAGGTGAAGTCCCTAAAGCATGGAATGGAGTCTAATGGGGAGAACAGAGCAGGGAAAACATCATAAAGCTCATTCAGGGTCAATTCTGTTAATTTCCACTGGGGCATTGTATATCTATTAGGCCATATAAGAATGACCTTGGATGTCACCGCTCTGGTATTCTTTTAAATTAGGAAGGTTTAAACCTACTTTAGCAATAGGTAATTGTAAGGATGGCCACTTTATCCTTGGGAGACCCCCCAGACAGACCTAGAAAATATTCTATCCCAGGAAGAAAAGTAAAATCTGGAGGATGTTAAAGGTAAAGTTTGAAAAAAATAGTATCTTTGGAAACAGTCATTCGAATAGTCTGGATACGCTGAGGAAATGATACGTGCAGGTGTGCCCACCTTCCCATTAATTGTTCTATGTCTGTAGTCATGGTCTCCAAAAGTTCCAGATCTTTGGTAAGAACGACTCCCAGATATTGGATTCTGTTATTTCGCCATCTAGCTGGTAATAGAGTACTCAGAGCCCGGGATGGGACAAAGTTGAGGGGCAGAATCTGTGTCTTTTAAATATTAATCTTGTATCCGGCAACCTCCGAAAACCTCTACTACCTCTAGAGTGGCCAAGGCCGAGCTTTCGGGGTCTAATAGGGTCAGCAGTATATCGTCTGTGTATGAGTAAATTCCCCCCCCCCCCCCGAGGTATCCCATGGATGTCAGCATTCCACCTAATGGCCTCTGACAATGGTTCAATATACAAAGCAAACAAGTGGCGAAAGTGGGAACCCTGCATAGTCCCCCTACCCAGATGGATCCTATCTGATAGCTGACCATTCACCTTGATATACGCCTTTGAGGAAGCATATACCCTCTGCAGCAAGGAAATAAACTCCCTTGGAAACCCAAACTCAGACAGGGTCCTCCAGAGAAAGCTCCAACTAACCTGGTCGAATGCTTTGTCAGCATCCAAGCTGACCAAGGCAGCCGGGATACTTCTCTGGTTCACATAATTAAGGAGATGCACTGTCCTTTGGATATTATCCGATGTTTGTCGGTTTTAGATAAACCCTGATTGATCTGAATTCACTAGCTCTGGGATAAAGTCCTGTATTCTATGGGTCCATATAGACACAAACAGCTTTTGTAACACGGCTCTCCACACGGCAAGGGAATACACCAGTGGGATTGGCCGAACTGGCACAGCTGACTGAAACAGAGTGGGTATTAACCCACAGGTAATGCCCGCTCGGTCAGTACCAGCTGTCGCCAGGGAGGCAGCAGAGTGGAGCCGCCCGCTTGGTCACCACCCCCTCAGTCCACCGCGGCGCTCGAGAGCCGTAGCCCGCCGCTCATCATGTCCGAGGCACCGCGTCGGTGGTGTCACAGCCTAGCTGCATCTGAGCCGGCTCAGTCTCATACCGGAGAGAGTAGCTGCGCTGTCCTTTGAGAAGGGGATAACCTCAGCAATACAGCAGCAGGCAGGTGTATCAGCACTGTTACTGTGACACAGTGATTACAGCTGCTGTATGTGACTTGCACGAAGCTTCTCCTCGCCTCACGTCCTCACAGTAGCAGAGCCAGGTGAGAACAACCACAGTCACCCGTGAACATTGTCAGTGTTTGGAACCACTCCTCAGCACCATCGCCCCAGTATTCCGAAGTACTCACCGTTAGCTTGCCATGTTACAAAGCGCATTAATCACCTCGAGTCGGGCTCTACCAGTGATTAATGCCCGGCTGGGGGTTGGAACCCTCGGGCTTTGCCCTTGTGCACCAATCCCCCCAGCGGGCATTAATCCACTGGTAGAGCCCTCATCTGTCAGTGATTAATGCTTACATAGTCCATATTGAGTGTGGATATCGGTCTATATGAAGTAACTAAATCTAGGTTTTTTCCCTGTTTCAACACCAAAGAGAGATTAGTATAATCCCATGAAGGGGGAGGAGTTCCTCCCTCCTGTATCTCCTGAAATGTCTTAACCAATACAAGGGCGATCTGTTTGTAAAACAATTTTGTACCACTCATCCGGCATTCCATCTGGGCCTGGGGTTTTTAACATTTTACTACCTGTCACCACTCTTAAGTTCTTCTAGTCTAATCGGGATCTTCAGTCTCTCTGCCACATCTTCTGGCAAACGGGGAAGAGTGAAGGAGTGAAAACTCCAAGTTAACTGGATCAGTAAGCACAGGGGCAGTATAACGCTGGGAATAATTATTCTTAAAGCAAACTTTTATTTGCTCCTTGTAAGTTACTCGGGTATTAAATGTTGGGTCAGTTAAGTGTGAAATGTGTATGGCTGTCCTCTGCCCTCTTAATCTTCTAGCCAGGTTCCGAGCCCCTTTTGGACCTCCCTCAAATCTATGATTTCATATAAAACAAAGCCTGTTGTGTTTTCTCATCTAAGAGCTTCTGCAGACTAGACTTTGTTTGCTTCATTTGTATCCTAATCTCTTCAGTTACGGGGACACGAGCCTGTAGATCTCGCAATTCACCATGGAGCCTAACATATTGCCTTTCCCATTTTTTTTTTTTCCCCCCTAGCCGTTGCATACGCAATGATCTCTCCACAAATCACCGCCTTAAGTGTGTCCCACAACATAGATGTGGAAACCTCCCTCCTGAGTTTTCAGCAATTACCAATTTTAGCTTTGAAGCAATCTTTAAAAGCTCCATCCCTTAAAAATGAGGTATTCGGGTGCCACCCGGTGGTTTTCCTAGGAATTTTAAAGTCTCTATTTAAGAATAGGGAGGAATGGTCAGAAAGGAACCTGTAACCAATTCAGATCTTGTAAATAGTCCGCATGTTCCCGGGTAATAAATAAATAAAAAAAAAAAAAAAAATTCCAATCTGGAAGGAGTCTTGTCGAGGAGAATAAAATATATATCCCTTTGTCGATAGATAGACATCCAGACATCAGTCATGGCCACTGCTTCCATGTTAATCCGGAAATATTTTGGGGCAGAGGAAGATCTATGTGTGGGAAGATGAATTTATGTAGGGATTCAAGGTAAGATTAAGATCCCCACCCATAATCAGACATCCCTGAAGACTGCCAATTTGTCAAAGATTCGTTTCAATACTGCTACGGGCATCATTGGAGGGAAATGCACATTTACCAGTGTTACCTGTTTCCCAAACAGTGTCCCTGTAAGGATTACATACTGTCCCTGGGGATCAGTGAACTGTGAGGATAGGTGGAAAGGGGAGGTCTGAAAAATCATAATTGCCACCCAATGTCGTTTTCCCTTGGGGAAAGACTAAGCATAGACCTGATACCGCCCCCCCTCCCGATAATTAATTTAGAGTGTTCGATGTCTGTCAAATGGGTCTCCTGCAAATATATAACATTGGATAAATGTTTCCTTAGATATTGGAAGAGTCTTGCTCTTTTGATCGGGTTATTTAACCCATTTATATTAAGGGGCAACACCCTAATTATTTGGGTCACCATTATAGGTGACTATTCTGCAATAGGACCTCCCCCATGCACCCCCCACATCTGTTCCACCTGCAGAACAGAAGGGTGTATTAGGGATCCACAACAAAGAACAATTTTTTAATGCATTTCCTTCTACGTATATTTCTGGGCCCTTATTTCTCTGCATTACCCCTCCCCAAAAGGAAGTCCACCCTTGTAAATCCTTAATATAAACATTACTGTCAACCCTGTTATCCTGCTGTAGCTATAAATGCAACTGGAAAAACGCAACTATTTTTTACACTTTTTAGGTGTTAGTCTGTATGAACTGTATAAACCATAAGTCGAGGAGCAACCACACCTCAGAACATAAACTATATACATCAACTGCGACTTCCAAGGCAAGGGAGATTATAGTCTCCTTATATGTTCCTCCAGACCAACAGAAGGAACTGGAGGTAGTCTGGGTGCATACAGCTCTCGGACCTCCAGAGGGTATAAATTCCCTCTTAAGTTAAAACAAAAAATGTGCAGGATGTTGAGTTGGATTCCAAAAATAAACCAAAATAAAATGCTTTGCTGCTCTTTTAAATCCAAACATAAGCTTAATAACCTGGCGGCAATCGCAGGCTCCCCCCTTAGTTTCAGATTGTTACTTTCTTTAATAAACATTTGGCTATCATACAAATCTCCCACAATTTGTACACTAAACCCTCCTCTTGTCCCACTTGTACACTTTCCTTGTGGTTATGAAACCATATATATTTGCTCAAAACAGAAATTAAAAGGATTCCAAGGTACTGTAGGCCTATTTATACCAGCCTGAAATTGTCCCTGAGCAACGTCCCAAATTCAAGAATCGTCCCCAGATAAGTCTAGTTGAAATCTCCAGAGGTCTATGTGTCGACTGGGTTCGCTAGATAATTCTCCGTGTTTTTCTGGGTTTAAATCCGGTTCTGTCCCGTGAAGGTCTACGGAATGTAGCAAGTTGGCTCTTCAAACTGTCCAGTCTCTGCTGTCCAGCTTGTCGACCCTCTCCATGTGGGGTCACCGTCTGCCATCTGGGTACCCTCGGCAAAACCGGAGGCCTCCACTCTGCCTTCTTAATCTGGATCCCCATTTTGAGAAGCTCCTCCCTGGCCTCTTCTGCGGAGTGAAATTCCTTCCTACCTTTCAAGAGCTGCACAATGAGACAAGCTGGGTAAGGGGTGGAAAACTTAATATTGGCCTCTTTCAAGACTGGAAAAAAAGTCAGCATAAGCCCTCAGATTCCGCATGGTTTGAGGGGCATAATCGTTGTCCAGATTCGTGTCTTTCCAAAGAAAATCTTCCCCTTGCGCCATGCTGCGGTCAGAATCTTCTCTTTTTTACCGCATAACTGAGGAAGTGGAGTATGACAGACCGCGGTCTAGCTTGTGGATCAGTAGGGCATGGGCTCGCTCTAACTCCAACGGCATGTCCGAGGGCAATTCTAGGGCTGTTCTCAGAACAGTTATGATAAAATCTGGGAGATCCTGGCTTTCTGAGCCCTCCAGAATACAGTAGATTGATGTATTCTTGTGAAGGGCCCTATTCTCTGCATCCTCTTGTCTTGAGTGGAAGGGCATATTGATCCTGTAGTTCATGTAGAGACTCCTCAATGTCATCCACCGGTTTCCACAACAGTGATCTGCCTCTCTGTAGAATCCATTCGTTCTAGGGTTGCCACATCCTCGCAGCTCACCATACATGTCTCTTATTTCTGCTCGGAATGCAAGCAGTTCCTTGTATATAATATCAACCTTCACCCAGTATAGTCTTTATTTTACTCGACCTGATGCAGTCTGATGGAGATTTCAGGCAGTGCCACTGAAAGTTCAGAGTATGAGGGCCTCCCAGGCCGACATCAGCGGCCTGCTGGTTTTAATCTGTCCGCTTTCTACTGTGCACAAATGTGCAAGTTTTAAATAGTTTTAGCTGTAGTCCCTGCAGTTGCACTACTTTCTTGATTCCGAAGGCAGCAAAACTCAAATGGGGGATTTAATGGGAATCGCGGAGCTCTCAACTAAACCCCCATCTTGGTTATCTGCTCCACTGGAAGTTGCCAATGCAGTTTTTGACTATTATTGCTACCCCTCCTCCCCTTCCCCCTGTTCTTCCTGAACATAGTATAACCCTGTAGGTTCAGGTCCCAGTCGTGTCCTTCGGTGACCCAGGTCTCACTGACCGCTGTCACATCCACCCCTCCCTCAGCTGGCATCGCCTGGAGCTCAGGCATTTTATTGTCCAAGCTCCTGGCATTTAGCAGGACTACCTTCCACCCTTTCCCTATGCTTCCATTTCCCCTGCTCGTGTTTTAGCCCTTGTTAGTTGAGCAGTGGCCATAATTTGTTTGAATTCTTCCTCTGAAACATAAAAAATGTCGTTTAAAATGCCCCATAGAAGCGAATGGGAGCATCACGCTCTCTAAAGAATCTTACAGTTCAAGCAGTGCTGGCGTGGGCGTGCAGCTCCCATGACTCCCACTTTTGGGCTGTGAACCCTTTTTAAAGCCAGTTCTGGACCCCCAAACAAAAAAATCCTACCGAGAGCTCTTTTGCAGAGTGACTGAATGGAGGAGTAGTATTCCATTCAGAATACCAGCATGATGATGATAGTATTCCGCTTTAAACTGGTATGCAGAACGGGGTGGAATACCATTAAATTTGAGCCCTGGAATTTCAAGTTTCAGTCATATTTTACTGTTCCAAGCTGATAGACATATAAACCAATATTTCTCCACCTGTTTGTTCTGTGCATTCGATATTGCTTCAGCATTGTGTGCTTTTTTTTACCTTGTATAAGATGTACCTTATTCCTTGTCTCATCCATAATTATTTAATCTGTCTGATAATGTCTGCAAACTCTCTTTAATAAAGAATTAAACTTGTTTATAATATGAGGATACTATCAACCTTGGTTACATGTGGTGGTGTCTTGACTCATTTCACTTCTTTGCTGACAGAATTCTGTTAGCAATCATTTTCTATGTTCCACATCTTTTTCCTTTCTCTCACCCACCTCTTTCTTGCTGTTCTGGGACTGTATTCTGTGGCCGTTTCTTAATTCCACCCCACCCCTAAATACCCCGGCCTTTCTCTGACTTCTTTTGGGGTCACGATGTAATATCTTTTCACTACTGTTTATAAACCTTGCAGTGGATTAATGATCATTTTAATAGGCAGTATTTATCTAGTGCTCTTACCCTTAAACTAAATATGTGAACACAGCAGTATCTAGATTCTGTATCGATAGTGTGTAGGAAAACTATATGAAGCACATTTAAAAAATTTTTGTGTGTGTGTGGCAAAGACAAAATGTTTAGAATGAGCAGGAGAATACCTTACTGTTAACTTTTGTTCTCCTGTCCCCTCCCCCATTGATTTTTGGTTAATGCACACAAGATGTTGACCATGCATGATTTTGTCAAGTGAAGTCCATCTTGCAGCTTTGTTTCAGGGGGTGATAGGAGGTTTGACCACTTCAAACATGAAGTCTTGCTGTATTCTGACTATTGCAGTGATATCCAACCTTTGACCTGCCCCGGAGAGGAAAGAGTTAACTTTCCATGCAAGGCATGGAACGCTGAGCTCGAGCTCAGTTGAGACTCTGTCTGTTTTGAATCCAAACCGTCAGATTCTTTACTCCGCCTCACTGAACAGTCGCTCCGGAGATTTCTCCTTTGCTCGGTTCAATTTAGTCGGTTAAAGTGTCGTTCTAGGGACATGGATATGTTGTTCATCCACACTTATTGGCAGGTTCCTTGCTGCTTTAAATCTTGCCGGAAGGTCTTCAAGCTGGCTCCTCCCACCCACCCGGATGGTAAAACTCTCGGCTCCTCCCCATGACGCCAGATCTTCCTTACGGCAGGAGCTCAGGTTCCTCCTTAGCACTCTGCGTTTTCGACTGGTTCCTGAAAATTTTCGGTCTTGAAATTATTTGGAATTTTTCTGTAACTTCAATCCTTTCTTCTTCGCTTCTGGCGATGGCTCATTCCTTTTCCAGCCCGGAGGCGCCGGTTAATTCCACCAGGGAGATCCGCACTCACGTGTGTTTATTGCCTTGACCTGGATCATGATCCTCAGCCTTGCGAGTTTTGTTGTGCCCTTTCGGCCAGCTCTCTGGAGGACCGCGCGGCCCGTTCAGGGCTAGGGCACCCGGTAGTTTTTCCCGCTCTGGAGAATCCCTCGGATCGTCGGGCAGCGTCCGCTTTGGCTGTTTCTGTGTAGCTCGATCCTCCTCCTGCCGGGGAGGGGGCGGCTTCTCCTCCTCCTTGGTCGCGGCGCTTATCCCTCTGTCCTTGGGCTGTACTCATGCAGCTTCATTCAAGGAGCTTCATCAGTCCCTTTCCTCGAGGGGAGAGGGACCCTGGGGACCTGCCCCTCGGCCAAAGTCCAAGGTGCTGCAGGCGGGGTCCCTTCGTCAGCCCCGGCGAGAGTGGGAAAAGTCCCCTTCCCCTGCCAGCCGGCCTCGGCCGGTCGAGGATGCGGCTTGACCATGGCCTCCGGTGTCCCCATCAGGTCAGCTGGCCAGGATCCCTGTCGATGTGGCGAGCCTCTCGGCCCGATCATCTGGGCTGTCTCCTGCTAGTGCACTTAATCCTTCACGGTTCTCCCAGTGAGGCTGAGGAGTTCTGCAGTGCCTTCGGGTCTGACAGTCCTCTGCCTTTTTCTCCGAGCCGAAGGAGGAGCGGGCGTGCTCTGCTCCCTCCCAGGCCCGCCCTCGGTTCCCCCGAGGATTCAGGTCTCTGTCCTCCTCTCGGTCTAGCCGCTCACGCCGACCTCGGCGTTCTCGGTCGGGGCACCGAGTAAAGTGGCATTGCCATTCTTCCTCGTCCCCCCTCGGATGAGGTAAGCCCGATGCCGTTGGCGTCGGCATTCACGAAATTTGTGGCAGCAGCTGTTGTTGTCCGAGAATCAATTGACCCCAGTTCATTCTCCGGCTAGTAAACAGCAGCTGCGGTCGCTTAACAGCAGCTCGAGGCAGTCGAGAGCCCTCTCCAGGGCTGGTTGCTCATCGATTCCCGCTGCCCTGCGTCCTCTGCAGAACCGGGGGCCGAGCCTTGACCTGTCCCCAGGCTTCTCGGTCCCCTCACTCCCGGCCCCGGCGGGCGAAGAGTGTATCAGGCCTGCGGCAGCTTTTTGCAGACCACTTGGAGCCTGAAGTCTGCTCCATTATGTTTCCTAGCAGGGAGTACCTATGGTCTTCCCCCTGACATTCAGTGGACGACAGCCCATCGTCCTTTATGGGTCTGCTCCAGCTCATCTCGGAATTCACCGGGATACAGCTCGAGCCCGTTTCTAACCGGGCACCTTACCTCCTTACGGAGATTCTGGACCGAGGGGGCTCTCCCTCGGAGACCTTCCCGGTGGCTGAGGCAATCGTGGGCCCAGCCTTGGAGCTCTGGCGGCGGCCTACTTCCTGCCCTGTGCCTTCGGTCAGGGTGGCCAGGAAGTACCCTGTCCCTGTTGGTTCTCTGCCCGGTTTCTCGGAGCACCCCTCGGCTGAAGGGGTAGTCATTGACAATGTGTTCCAAAGTTTTGGAAACGCTAGGGATGTGGATAGGCCCCCTGACAGAGTCCAAAAGGATGGACTATGTCGGGCGCAAGGTTTACGCCGCGTCCTCCCTAGGCCTCCGTCAGGCCAGCTTGGCAGCACTGATGGCACACTGTTCCCATGCCCTTTTGGGCTCCCTGGACGAGGTCCTCCCTCATCTCCCGGCCGACCTGCGGGTGCGGGACCAGGGTAGGGCGGTGGCAAAACAGCAACTCCAGACGGCTCTGGATCTGGGCGACTCCTGTGCCAGATTGGTGGCGGCCGCAGTGGTCATGCGCCACAGGGCATGGCTGAGGTTATCCTCCTTCTCCTTGGAAACGAGTTGGCGGACATCCCCTTCTTGGGGACTGACCTTTTCGGCCCTGGAGTGGAGGGACATATCCAGGGACCCGAGAAGTCCGATGCCACTCCGGACTCTGTCACTCCTGCCTGGAGGGACAAGGGCAGCCGTCAGCCTTTGCTTAAGCCCCTTTGCCCCCCGGCCCCTGCGGCTCGACCGGCCCAGCACGAGGGCCAGCAGGCATGTGCTGGGCAGCCTGTCGCCAGACCAGCGTCTTCCTCCAAAAGGAAGCAGGGAGGTAGGCATCCGAGAGCCCCCTTGGCCCCTTCCTCCGCCAAGCCTGCTCAGTGACAGGCTAAGGGGTGCTGTCCCTGGCCCCTTCATCCCTGCCTGAGTTTCCCCGTGGGGGGACGGCTCCGCACCTCTTCCTCTTGGGTGGTGCTAAGGGTAGTCCTGTCGCAGTTGTGAGCAGGTTTCCCCCTTTTCAGCTGTTGCCCCACGGGGATCTTGGGTCCACAGACTCTTCGTCGGACTGCTGAGCCGACTTGCCTGGCCCTCTAATTAGAGGTGATCAGGGAGGTGGTGGGCCCTCCTTCTGACCCTGGGTTCGTGTCCAGGTATTCCTGGTCTCAAACAGACGGGGGGCTTGCGCCCATCCTTCTGCACCGCCGGATGGTCCCCTCTGCAGATATCCCAGCCTCAGATCGAGGCGTGCGGCTTCTTCCTGGGCCTCCAGGGCGTGCCTCTCCTTCCGTCAGTTTCTTGAAACCCTCCCTTTCGAGTGAGAGATCTCCTACGAGTTCCTGGCCAGGCCCTTGTTCTCTGCTCCGCAGTTCTGCGGCATTGAAGGGTCCGGGCGTAACCCCACCCAGATGGCGGCCTGATTAAAACCCCTTCCAGGCTCGGACTGGTCTCCCTTTACCGGAGCCATGTTGGAACTCGTGCCTTAGCGGGTGAGGCTTCTTCGGGACTAGGCTCGACTCTTGAGTCAGAGCTCGGCTCCGGGTGGACAGGGCTGAGGTTCTTCCTTCCTTACCCAGTCAGGTTTGGCCGGGTAATTGTGCCCTACCGGGACATCCTGCACCTCCTGGGCTCACGGCGGCTGAGTTCCCCTAGTGGGATGGGCCAGCCAGCGGTCACAGTGCTGCATTCCTCGGACCAGTTCGTGACTACAGCCCAGGCGTTAGGGGAACGCTCCCCATCAGACCGTTCCAGCTCCTGCAGGAGAACATCCTGTTCGTCCCCCCTGAGTCGACGGTCTTTTCCGACCGATGCTTCTCGGATGGATGGGAGTGCCCGTCTAGGGGAATACAGAGTGCTTCGCCTCTGGTCCTCTCGGGAGTCGATGCCCTTACTACCCGCTGGAGCTCCAGGCGGTCCCACCGCTCGCTCCGTTTGTCTGCGAGGTCTGGTGGTTTAAGTCCATCGGACAGCACCACAACCTTGTGCTACCTACCCTGCCAGGTTCGGTTGAACCCCTTGCCAAGGCGTAAGGAGGTTCTCCGCATTGAGTTTTCACGCGTGTCGGGCGGGTTCCCAGCCATCTGTTGGCAGGAGCCTCCAACTCCTGGCTGCCCTAAGCCAGACATAAGCTGCGCCTCATGAGTGGTCTTCCCTGCTGGAGGTAGCACAGGATCTTCTCCCTCCTCCCTCCAGGGAGAATACGTGGCTGAGACTGTCTCATGCCCGCCCCCTCAGCAGGGTTTGCTGTAGGGGATGCCGTCGAGGTCGCGGACCCCGGGCCTCTTCTACGCCTCTCCCCCATTTCCCTTGACCTGCAGGCAAGGCAAAGAGGGACTAGGCGCAGGTGATGCTGGTAGCCCAGACTGGGTATCCAGCTCTCCTCAGTCTCAGCCCCAGGCTCCCGAGGCGGCTTCCAGTCCACCCGGTCCTGATCTGTTTTTAGGAGAAGGTTTTCCATCTGAACCTTCAATCCTTGCACCTGAAGGCCTGGTCCCTGTGCGGTTCGGGGCCAGGCCTTGGGTCCTTCGGCTAGGTCCTCGACGCTTCAAGACATCCTGCTAGAGTTTGGCCGAACATGGTCGCCTTCAATGGGTAGAGTTCTCCATTTGAGGGGATAGGGCCTGGCCCTCTCCCGTTCCTGGGCGAGCATTCTGGACTATCTGCAGTCCGTTCTTTGAACTAGGGCTCCGGCCGACGACCCTCTGGTGTTTCTGTTGATCACCTCTGTCTTCCGGGCGTGGGCCGGAAGGCAGTTGGTGGCGCAGATAAGGTGGTCTGGACCCTTTCTAGGCCTCGATCACACCTCCCCTTTGGGGGAGAGTATCCCCACTCTGTGGAACCTGCGCTGGTATGGGCTTAGCTCACGGGCAGGCCGTTCGAACCGTTGCACAGGTGCGAGTTTCCCTCGCCTGTTGTGGAAGATCACCTTCTTGGAGCTACTCTGCCATCCAGAAGGAGGGGTTCCAGGCGCTCCTTTGAATCTCCTTATCTGGTCTTCCACAGGGACATGGTTGTCCTGCGCCCCACCCGAAGTTCCTTCCGAAGGCAGCGGTGGAGTCTTCCCTAACCGGGTATTGTCTCTGCCGGGGTTCATCCCCATTCACACCTCGGAGGCCATATAGGGTCCCATGGAACCTATATATCGCTCACCTACCCAGGGAGCGTATGGCTGAAGTTCGGGAAAGGTTCGCCAGCTGTTTGTCATCTACGCTGGAGCCGCACCTGGCAGACCTGCAGCCTAGTGGGCGATGAGCGGGTGGGTCACCTCCTGCATAGGTCTCCGCTATAGGGGGGCAGGCATGGAGCCTCCCAGAGGGATAAGTGCTCATTTAACCCGCCCTTCCGCTGCACCGGTGGCTGCTTCCGAGGATACTCCGGCTCAGGATGTCCATGGGGCTTCTGCCCGGAAGCAGGCTTACAGTCTCCCCTTCCACATCGACCTTGGGTCACGCCGGGATTTTGGTCGGGACCTTGGTTCTCCAGTCTTTCTCTCTAAGAAGGGGGTGTGTGCCTTGCCTCCCTCCTCCCGGAGAACTGCTAGGAGTCTGCCAGACAGTGTGGATGAACAACATATACATGTCCCTAGAAATACAGGTTACTCACCTGTAACAGGAGTTCTAGGAATGGTATATGTTGTTCATCCCTACATTCTACCTCCAGGCTTGACGCACAACCTGCTTCCAGCGGGCTAGATCTGGCATCATGGGGTGGAGCTGAGGTTTTACCACCCGGTGGGTGGGAGGAGCCAACGAAGACCTTCCAGCAAGATTTAAAGCGGCAAGGAACCTGCCAATAAGTGTGGATGAACAACATAAACCATTCCTAGAACTCCTGTTACAGGTGAGTAACCTGTATTTTTTTTCCCTCGGTTTCAAACGAATTTATTCCATCTAACCTGTCAGTTCAGTCTCTGTCTGTGGTACCGTGAGTACTAGATAGGTTTATTATTGTTTGCTTCTGTGTGGAACTTGTAAACGTTGAATCGGTTCGGTTTGAACCGATCAGGTTTGTTTAAAACAGTGTTTTTTTTCTAGTTTTTAAGAGTGTGGTAACCGGTCCTTATCGGTTCTATAAAAAAAAAAAAAAACTGATTTCATTACGTTTTTTTCCACGACCCGTAACACGGTCAGGAACCGATAAGGGTGTCTTGCCTGGTGGATTGCCGAAAAAAGGGTAAATTTGGTTAGGACTGGCCATGTCTGAGGAAACCCTAGAAAAAAAATGGGCCCACTGGGTTTCAACACTGTAGTGTGTGTGTGTGTGTGTGTGTGTGTGTGTGTGTGTGTGTGTGTGTGTGTGTGTGTGTAAGCCTTTGCTAAGGCTGACCCCC